>OV702279.1:480847445-485647445 GCA_916181665.1 Avena sativa
CACATTCCTGTTCGCCTTGTATGCATCATACTGACCATGGCGAATGTCAATGTTCTAGCAAAGAAGGAGCTTCTTCCACTAGGAGGCCTTATTCACCTTCTTGTGCACTTCCTCCTTGGAGGTGGTGAAGCGATATGCATTGCTGGCATGCTTCATGCGAGGGCCATGGGTCACAACCTCCGGAACCTCCTTAGCACCATCATCACTGTCGGAGGCATCTATCTCATCATCCTCAAATATATCCTGAGCAGGGGGTAGCCATGAGGTGCCTTGGAGGTGGGGGCACCCCTTCCTCTGTAGCTTGGCAGGAAGGTGTGCAACAAGGTCAGTGTAGAGCAGTGGAGTGACTGGAGCCTGAGCAACAATGAGATTTATCACATATGGAGCAAATAGAAGACACTTCTTGTCAGTGATGCACTTGTACATATCCTGATAGATGAAGTCCATGACATCTATGGCACCACTTGAGTGAGCTGGACCGCGAACATACACGGAGTAGGCATGGGCCATAAGATTGATCTCAGCACCCCTCATCTCATCCTTGTTGCCCGCCTTGGGAGTGAGAGTGTGGCAAAAAAATGCAGAGCAAGATGTTGTAAATGAGCTTGATGTTGGTGGTTTGGCCAACCACACCATTCAGAGAGTAGATTGGAGCCAACAGCTGTTTGTCATACGCCTGACCATGCACATGCATCCGGTGACCACTATGAGCATTGGGGTTGAAAGGCACACCAAGGAGAAGGGCAAACTGAGCCATGTTGGAATGACACCTGGTAGTTCCAGAGATCCACTCAAGGGGAATATCAGGAGTGTCCCCAAAAACCACCGTGGCATAGAACTGCTAGACCAACTCAATGTTGTAATCTTCTCTTGTTTGAAAGATGGTGTGCAGTCCCATCTTCTCAGTCACCCAGAGAGCATCCTCAAAGTACCTGTGGGCCTGGAGCTTCGGAATATCCAACCACTGCATGGGGCACACAGGAGTCCTGAAAGCAGAAAACACCTCAGAGAAGAGTAGGGCCTGCTCATTCCTCTAGAAGCGTTCATCCTCAAAAGTGCGCTGCAGAGAATAGAATTCCTAGACACGCATCTCCACAAACTCTTCGGTGCCCAAATTTGCCAAAGTGGTTAATGACTCAAATTTCATGCGCTTGGCTTCATCCCTCTTTAGTTTTCTGACCTTCTCCTGCTTTGCTGCAACACGGTCACGAGCAGCCTGCCTGACCATGGATGGATCCATATGAACCTCATTCTCTTCATCACGGTACTTGCGAGGATGAGCTTTCTGAGCGGCCCTAGAGCGACGAGGACGGGAGCCACATGTGAATTCAGAGTAGAAAGATAGTAGATGGGTAAGCACATTTGTCTAGGAGGTGAAAGCACATAGCAGTAGTGAAAGGAATGCCAGATCAAAACTGGTTGAGGAAACCCGGACTGTCCGGCAAAATCTAATTGGAGACTCCGCCACGCCCGGACAGTCCGGCGCGAACAGGCCGGACATTCCGTCTAGGCCGGAGTGTCTGCCCCTATGCACACCAGACAGTCTGGTGGGAGACCTGGTGATTTTTCGGGCAGTGCAAAAGTACTCAACGGGAGCAGATCGGGATTTCTAGGACTACTACAATGACGCCATATGCACGCAGTATGATGAATCCATGGATCAAGATAGGTCATTGCCTCCAAAAAACATCTAGAGAAAACCCTAGAGATGTAGAAGAGGGGGAGGCAAAATACCAGCATCCATGGAGCCTTCACCAGAGGGGAACAGGTCCCAGTAGCAAAGGGGCGGTAATGGCCAGCAACACTGGTCGAATCCGGGGTGGAGAGGCCCTCCCGGTGGAGATCCTGGTCGGGGGCAGCGGGCTGTGGAGAGAAGAGAGTCGGGGGGAAGGAGGACTGAACTGTCCACTTCTCCCTGACCCTCTTTACAGGACTGAAACCGCTGGGGCCGGACTGTCCGGGCGAAATTAGCCGGAGTGTCCGGCCCGGCCAGAGTGTCCGGGCTATGTCAAACGGAGTGTCTGGCCTGGTCGGACTCTCCGGTCGGTACAGTGCGGACATTCCGGCCCCCACGACCAGAAAACTCCAGGTACAAAAGTTGGACAAATGTGTGGCAAGAGGAGCATGTTTAGGGATGAGTACAGGCCTGTGATTCAGAAGATGTAATGTGAAGTACCAAAAAACCATAGATAGTCAAAATATGGCAAATTAAGATCCAAACCACAGAAGTCAAGAACCAACTCTTCAAATATGAAGAGGACGGTGGCCGAAGCCACCATGTAAGATATTGTGGCATGACACTGCGAAGAATTATCCTTGGGTTCATTTCCACTACTTATCAATGAAGCTCACATATCACTAAATGGTATTAAGAGAATTGAATTTCTTAATGTTGGCATTATGGGTGGAGGGATAGTCCAATGTATTAGAACCGCACTCCCCCTATCTCCATGCCTGCACTTAAACCAAATAAGAGTCAAGATATAGGTGAGTATGCAAGGTGATCAAGTCAAGCTCCTAGAATCTATGATATTTAGTTCATTCCTCAAATAACAAAACCTTGCTTCATCAAGTGGCTTCTTGAAAATCTCGGCAAGTTGGTCTTTGGTTGATACATAGGATAGCTCAATATCACCTCGAGCAACATGATCTCTAATGAAGTGATGACGAATCTCAATATGCTTTGTCCTTGTATGATCCACTGAGTTATAAGCAATCTTGATAGCACTTTCATTGTCACATAGAAGAGGCACTTTGTCACAATGGACACCTATTCCTTTAAAGTTTGCCACATCCATAGCAATTGTGTACAAGCACTAGCAACTGCCACATACTCGGCTTTGGCGGTGGAGAGAGATATACAATTTTGCTTCTTAGAAGACCAACACACCAATGACCTCCCAAGGAATTGGCAAGCCCCGGAGGTTGATTTCCTATCATCCTTGTCACCAACCCAATCTGAATCCGTGTATCCACAAAGAGAGAAAGTTGAGCCCCTAGGGTACCAAATACCATAGTTTGGGGTATGAACCAAATATCGAAAGATTCTCTTGACTGCCATCAAAAGGCTTTCTTTAGGAGCCGCTTGATATCTTGCACACACTCCTACACTCAACACAATATCAGGTCTAGATGCACAAAGGTAAATCAAAGAGCCAATCATGGACCGGTATACCTTTTGATCCACATCTTTACCATTTGGGTTTAGTTCAAGATGAGGCTTTGTTGCCATGGGAGTGGGAGCTCCATTTAGGTCTTTCATGTTGAATCTTTTGAGCATATCTTGAGTATACTTGGCTTGGTCGAAGAATGTTCCTCCTCTCACTTGCTTGATCTCAAAACCAAGAAATACTCTCAATTCTCCCATCATAGACATCCTAAACCTGTCAGTCATAAGCTTTGAGAATTCATCATTAAAAGCTTTGTTAGATGAGCCAAAGATAATATCATCTACATAAATTTGGCATACAAAAAGTTCCCCATTGACCTTCTTAGTAAAAAGAGTGGGATCGATTTTCCCAACCTCAAACCCACGACCTAACAACAACTCTCTAAGGTGCTCATACCACGTGCGTGGGGCTTGTTTGAGCCCATAGAGTGCCTTATCGAGTTTGTAGACGTGGTTTGGAAAGTTCGGATCCTCAATCCTCGGGGATTGCTTCACATATACCAACTCATGCAATGGACCATTAAGAAATGCACTTTCTACATCCATTTGTTGTAATTTAAATTTATGATGTGCCGCATAAGCAAGAAGGATACAGATGGACTCAAGGCGAGCCACGGGTGCATAAGTCTCTCCATAATCAATGCCTTCAATTTGAGAGAACCCTTATGCAACCAATCTGGCCTTATTCCTCACCACAATTCCATGCTCATCTTGCTTGTTCTTGAAAATCCACTTGGTGCCTATAACATGGCGACAATCTTTTTGCTTTTCAACTAACTTCCATACTTTGTTTCTCTCAAAGTTGTTGAGCTCTTTGTGCATTGCATCCAACCAATCCGAATCTTCAAGAGCTTCCCATACTTTCTTTGGTTCCACCATGGAAATGTGTGCTTGGTGCTCACCAAAGTTCTTTAGTTGAGCTCGAGTAGATATCCCTCTTCTTAGATCTCTTACCACATTCTCAAGAGTGTGGTCTCTTAATTCCAATATTCTATCCATTCTAGCTTGGCGACGAGTTTCGATCTCCTTGTTGTTTCTTGGGGGGTCACTTCATCATTTTGGTCCTCATCTTGACCATCAACTTGACCTTGATCATCATTGGAATTATTCTCTTCTGCAAGAGGCAAAGATTGACCTTGGTCTTGATCAAGCATACTTCTAGACGGGCATTGAGCTTTCCTTATGGCAGTTTCTATAGATCTTCCTTGTGTAATAGACTTAGCACCACTGGACATTCTGGCAAATGGAGACTCGAGTAACTCCTGGCTAGAGGTTTCTTCTTGATCAGCAGGTTGAGGTTCCACAACTTGTCTTTGGCATGGGTCATTGTCCTCCTCGATAGGAGCTTGTTGATGTTGTGAAGATGAGGGCTCCACTTGAATGGAGCATAGTTCTTCTCGATCTGCCATAAGGGGTTCCTCAATAGGGCGGATGAAACCCGCACCCATTCTTCCTATGGCGTCATGAGGCATTTCATCATCTACATCACAGACATCAACACGCCCGCTTGGGGACCATCATATTCTTCAAACACCACACTACAAGATTCTATGACGGTTCCGGAGAGCTTGTCATAGATTCTATAAGTGTGGGATTCGAGACCATAACCAACAAAAATACCCTCTAATGCTTTGGAATCAAACTTGGACAAACGAATACCCTTAATGCGATAGAAGCACTTACAACCGAACACCCAGAAGTAAGAAACATTGGGCTTGTTACCGGTAAGGATTTCATATGGAGTCTTGATCAATTCTTTGCGGAGGTAGAGACGGTTTGATGCATGGCATGCGGTGGAGATAGCTTCAGCCCAAAAATTGTATGGAGATTTAAATTTTGCCAACATAGTCCTTGTCATATCAATAATAGTCCGGTTCTTCCTCTCAGCTACACCATTTTGTTGAGGGCTATATGCAACAGAATATTGATGTTTTATTCCCTCATCACTAAGAAATCCATTCAATGTGTAGTTCTTGAACTCGGTACCATTGTCACTTCTTATTGTCAATACTGGTACATTGTGTTGACGTTGAGCCATGTTGATGAAGTCAATGGAGTTCTCTTGTGTCTCACTTTTCAGCTTGAAAAAATATACCCAAGTGTATCTTGAGTAGTCATCAACAATCACCAAGCAATATTTCTTCCCACCAAGACTTGCATGAGAAGGAGGACCAAAGAGATCCACATGAAGGAGCTCCAAGATCCTCTTGGACTTGATGTAGTTCTTTGGCTTGTGGGGAGAATCATGCATCTTTCCTTCAACACATGCCCTGCAAACACGATCTTTGGCAAAGCAAACATTTTCTTTTAGTCCAACAATATGACCATCCTTGTGGAGGCTTTGCAAAGTTCTCATGTTGACATGGGCTAGACGGCGATGGAATAGCCAACCCACATCGGCCTTTCCGAATAAGCACATCGGACTTGTAGTGGTTTTCCCCGAGAATTCCACCACATACAAGTCATTCTCGATGTACCTAATGAAAGCGACCTTTAGAGACTTGCTCCACACGAGGATCACACTACCATTATCAATAAAGACGGCAAAGCCCATATTTCCAGGAGCACGGACTGAAAGTAAATTATAACCAAGGGTCTCAACAAGCAATGGCGTCCAGGAGAGTGATATCGTGTGCAACCACAACTTTACCGAAACCCATTACCTTAGACTTTGACTTGTCGGCATACGTCACAAATATTTGATCAACATTTGGTCTCAACTCCTTGACACTAGACGCGCTTCCGGTCATATGACTTGTGCATCCACTATCAAGCACCCATTTTGACCCTCCGGAAGCATAGGTCTACAAAAGATCAAACTAGTTTTTAGGTACCCATTTTTCAATGGGTCCTCTTTTGTTAGCAACAAGGGTCTTGGGAACCCAAATAGACCATGCGATATAACCATCAAATGGGCCAACATATTGTGCATACACATCACCATAATAATCACGCATTAAAACATAGTGAGGGTTAGCACTACCTGCAAAATCATCATGTGACATAGTTTTGCCACTTGTGGTCTTACTTCCCACAATGACCTTGTTCTTTTCTTGAGCGGGCTTCGCCTTCTTCTTGTTGTTGTTCTTTTTATTCTTGGCTTTAGAGATAAAGCCAATGCCCCCTTTTTCACCATTTGACCTTTGCTTGCTTAAGAGATCATCAATAGACTTGTTTGCTTTTAGAAAGGAGGCCTTAGCTAGCTCCCCCTTCAACCTAGCATGTTCTTCAAGTGTATTTGTACAACTAGAAGGAATGAACGTACTAGGTGAGGGAGTATTGATCAATTGAGTTTGAAGCTTTTCACGAGACTTTGTGAGCGACAAGAGTTCACTTTCCAAGGCCTTGTGAGCCTTGTCAAGTGTCCTAAAGTCCTCGACAAGTTTTTCATGAACAACATCAAACTCAATCTTGTCCCTTTTTAGACTTTTTATATTTAGCAATAGCATGATCACGTTCCTTGATGAGTTTATTAATAGTGAGATCATTTGCTTCATCAAGACCCTCTAGTTTAGTTTCAAGAGATATTCTAGTTTCTTGTTCTTCTTTTAGAGCATTATTTAGAGCTTCTACCTCAATCATGTGCTCTCTTCCTAATTGACATCTCTCATCTAGAAGTTCTTGTGTGTGTGCAAGTTGATTTAAGAGGTCCACAACATGTTTCTTGTGTTCTCCTTGCAAGTTGTTCATGAACACATCAAAAGCAACTAATTCCTTTTTGACCTTAAGAGATAACTCATCATCAAAATCATCATTGATTAAGGAGGTGGAGTGCGTTGATGATAATACCTCCGTTCCTCTTGCCATAAGGCAAGTGACGTTCTTGTTGGAGATATTCTCATTTGGAGAATTGAAGAGTGAGAATGAAGGGGTAGAGGTGGTGGCAAGAGCCGCCACACCACTTGATGTATCCACTTCTTCATCTTCATCATCATCATCGAAGGAGAACTATTCATGTGTGATCAAGACAATTTCTCCCGGCTTCTTGTTGGTTGAATTTCTTTTCATGAAGGGTTTCTTGTAGGGAGTCTTGGAGGTCTTCTTCAACACAAGTTTACCCCCATGATCTTCTCTTTTCTCATAGGGACAAGCTGCAAAAAAGTGATAGCGGTCACCACAATTGAAGCAAGTTCTCAACTTGGACCCATTATCTCTTCTTCCATTGGGGTTGCTTCTTCATTGCATTTCCATCTTGGCCTTGGCGGGATCTTTCCAAAAGTTTCTTGCATAGAAGGCCATGTATTCACCATGAGCAACCTTAACATATTCGGGGTGGCTCATTGAAAGTCCCTCATCACTTCCTTCATCTTCATCATACTCCACAACCTTGGCCTTCAAGGCAAGATTGACACCACTACTCATTCCAATGGCACGAGCACGGGCGTCTTTGGCATTCTTGGCAGCAACCTTGAAGGCGACCATCTCTTGCATCACTTAATTGGAGGTCATGAGATGGTAGTTGTGTCTTCCTTGGAGACTCTTCAAGTCAGTAGGCTCGAAGGGCATGAGTGCACTCACATACTTCCTCTTGATCCAAGCATCATTAATGTGAGAGGCACCAACATTCCTAAAGGCGGTGGCTGTGGATTTGAGTCTTCGATACATGTCTTCATGATCCTCATCATCCTTCATGAAGAAACCTTCGGCCTCATTGCTTAAGGCATCATATCTATTTCTTCTCATACTCTCATTGCCAACAAACAAGTCAATGAGAGCATCCCAAGCTTCCTTGGCGGCGTTGTAGTGCTCAATGTGGGGAAAATCCTTTGGCCCCACTCCAAGTTGGATCATGTGCAAGGCAGTTGCATTGAGTTGGATATTGACCACTTCTCTTCTAGTCAAGTTGGTTGGATCCTCATGATTCCTTCAATAATATTCCACAAATCAATGCAAGAGCTGCGCACATGAGATTTCATTAAAACTTGCCATTGAGCAAAAGTATGTGCAACTAACTTAGGTGGGTCGCCTCTATTATTTATATGTGGGTGAGGGATAGGAGGGTCGGGAGAGTACCATCCGGGAACCGCATGGTGCTCTTCCTTCCCATCACTCTTTTTGGTGGTGGAGTTAGTGGAATTATGTTCATCCCCCCCACTTCCTCCAAAGGCTTAGCCAGAGCATTAGCCTTTGGGTTAGGTGGTGTTTCCTATTGAGAGGAAGGAGGCGAGGTTTGTTTATCCCTAAGAAGTTGCTCAACGAGTTGGTGCAACTGTTGGATTTCGTTGCCCAAGGTAGAGCTCAAGCTTGTTTCCAACTTCTTGAGATCTACCATGGTCACCGAATGGCTAGCCTCACTTTCTCGCTCCTCTGTGTTGCCCATAATCTCTTAGGCAGTTAAGCCCGAATAAAGAGTTGAGGCTCTGATACCAATTGAAAGGATCGTATGGGCACCTAGAGGGGGGTGAATAGGTGCTACTTCAAATTTTACTCTATTTCAATTTAGGGTTTGACATGAAAGGTAAATTCTCTAGATTATGCAACTATCGTGAATTTACCTATATGTCAAACTAGCACAAACTAAGCAATAACTAGATAAGTAAAGTGCGGTAAAGGATAGAAGTAACCAAAGTGGAGCACATGGAGACACAAGGATTTGTTTCCCGTAGTTATTTCCTTTTGAGGGGAAGTACGTCTACGTTTGGAGATGGGGTGGTTTCAAACCACCAATGCCACGAGAGGCCTCCCTTGTTCTCCGATGAACCTCACCCCAACGGGTGCGATTCACCTCTTCCACTATACGGCAATCTTCGATGTGGAAGTCGGCACCTTTACAACGAGTTCGGGGCACACATCCACAACTTAATTGGAGGCTCCCAAGTACAAGCTAGCTGTCAAACAATCAAAGACAAGCTAGTAAGAACCAAATCACAAGATAGGGTTTCCAATGAAACACTAGAGCAAGGGGGCCTCAAGTGAATGAGGGGGAAATGAAGATCTCTCTTGGTGAAGATGTAGATCAAGGCCTCCTCCTTCGATTCTCCAAAGATCAATGACTTTGGATGGTTGAGTGAGGATATCTTGTGGATTTGGTGGCTCAAATGGTGCTGGAGTTCTTGGGGTGGACGAGCAGCTTCCAAGGTAGAAGAAGGGGCCTTTATATAGGCCCCCCTGGAAATGGAGCCATTGGGAGCCACTTACCCCGGACAGTCCGGCCAACACCAGCCGGACAGTCTGGCCCAGCCGAACACTCCGGGCGAGACCAGCCGGACACTCCGGCCTGGCCAAGTTTCTGGCCAATATCCGGTATGTGTCCGGGGAGTGTCCGAAAAGCTATTCTGAGTGTCCAGAAAAGTTGCCCACTTCCCAGGGGCGGACAATCCGAGCGAATCCCACCGGACAGTCCGGCCTGGCCAGACACTCCGGCCTGGATCAGCCGGACAGTCCGGCTGAGGCTTGTCCCCTACACAGACCAGATCCTGGGCAGTTGGAATCTCCTGAAATATTTAACAGATGATTAAACTTATCCAAGTGTTGTCACCAAACATCAAAATAATAGTAAGGGCATAAATGCCCTTTCATATTGTCCTCAAGATGGATATCTTTCTTGATTGCTCTTGCACACACTCGCTTGATAAAGATGGAAGCCTCTTCTTTGACCTTGTCTTCATCGATCCATGACCACCGAGAATAGCAAGCTTCAAGCATGAGATCTTCTAGAGATAGCGCATCTTGATCTTGCACAACATTTCTTCTAACTTCATATGATTCCAAAAGGCCCAAGGCCCTTGGACAATGCTTCTTCTTCTTCATTTCTTCCACCTTGAATCCAACACATGGTCCAAGCGAAGCCAATGGACAAATCCTTCAAGTTCAACTCAATGCAAACATTAGTCGATGAAGATTTTCATTAATTACCAAAATCACACATGGGGGGCCACATGCTCTTTCACTCATTACCAACAAGTTTTGATTCACTTGTTCCCGTGATATTCCATCCCCGTGATCTAGTCACATGTTGCAACATTATGGATGTAATCTCACCAAGTCGGCCGCATGTATCTCACCATCACGTGGGTGAACAAATCCGATCTTGATACATAGGGCTCAACTATTCCTCTGGAATACCTGAAACACACATTTATGGACACCCAGTTACGGACATGACGGTCGATGCGATCAAAGAAGCCTCGGGAGATAGTGATTAATATGATCTCACTGTTTAAGGAGAAGGATACTACACTTCTAACTATTATAACGATGAACCCTGTGACTTGATCATGTGCAATAACTATCTTTGGGTAATATCCATCATAGCAATATATGACTCCGTTGTCAACTGGCATAAATGCTCCATGATTAGGAAACCTTGATCATCGGTTGCCTAACAAACTAGTATAAATAAAGGCTACTAGGGACTTGGTCTGTTTCATACCACGCATGTATCAATGTTTCCGTTTGATACAGTTATAACACAGTATGAAACTATTACGAACTAATTGAGATATGATAATAAAACTCATTTATTATTTGCCTCTAGGGCATATCTCCTTCAGTACTGTTAGAGCCAGATAGCGGTACTACCGCCTCACTAATGGGTCACTTCCGCTGCTGGAAGCGCTCTTTGCTGGAAGCATCATAGGGTGTGATGGAACTGAACCGAAATTGACTGAAAGTTCTGCTGGCCTCTACAGCGGTAGTTTCGGCCTACTTCCGAGTCACTTTTGGTGAGGATGGTAACACAACCAGAA
The DNA here is from genome assembly GCA_916181665.1 of Avena sativa. Lineage (NCBI taxonomy): Eukaryota > Viridiplantae > Streptophyta > Magnoliopsida > Poales > Poaceae > Avena > Avena sativa. The sequence continues at coordinate 480,858,303 of OV702279.1, forward strand.
GGTTGGCACCTCTACGATGAAAATTTCTTGAAAGTTGGCTCGGTGGTACCGGCGTTAAAATGCTATTGGAGGTACTACCGTCGAGACGGTAGTACTACCGCCATAGTCCTAATAGCACTTGACCAGTAAGCAACGCATGTCCTTTATGGACCGGCCGTACTAGCGACAAGCTGGCGGTACTACCAGTAACCACTAAAACAACTTAAGAGGCACAAAAACTGAGAGGTGGAATAGTAGGATGGTTGTGGGGGTGCAAAATATGTTTTGTGCAAGTGATTGATTTCTCCAAACCTTCCAAAATGGACCCCCTTTTGATATTACGGGTTCCCTAACACACACTCAACAAGTAAACCAAAAACCCCAAGAACATTGTCTTCAAGCTTCCTAATGAAAGAAACACATCCTCCTCAAAATCTCCTAGAAGGGAACCTGCCCACTTCATGAGCACAACCAGTCCACACAAGGGTTGTCATCTACACCAAAACACATAGAGACATCAATGTCTTTTCACTTATGCTCCAAATGAATGCGTTACCACTAGAGTCTGCATCGAGAGCGCCTGTATGCCGCTTACACGCCCACGTCAGTGTCAAATGGGCCACGACCCGTCACAACCTCACTTCCTTTTAAATGCCTTTTTCGGGTTTTTAGCCCCTTTGCTTTTCTGTTGTTTTTTATGGTTTTCTGCTGGTTTTTGGGATTAAAAAATGCACGAATATTTTTGAAACCCCCCAAAAAAATCAGATCAAATTCGAAAATCTTATTTTGTTTTGAGATTTGTACACTTTTTTTATTTGAACAAATCTAAAATCTAAAAAATCGAAAGCTGAACAAATATGAAATCTAAACAAATTTTAATCAAAACAAATTTGAAATTTGAACAAATCCATAATCTGAACATATTTGAAATTTTAAAAATTTCAAAACTTAAAAATAATTCGGATCTGAAATTAAAAAAATCTAAACTAAAAGAACAAAACAGAAAAGAAAAGGAAAAGAAAAGAAAGAAAAAAGAAAGGAGGACAATGCCGCAGCTCACGATGCTTTCGAAACCGGATCTGGGCTGGCCCGTAACGTGATTTTAATGCAAGGTGCGCGGCCCGACACGGAAGCGCCGCAACGGGTGGCAAATAAGAATTCCCGTCTGCATCTGAGACTTCTCGTCTAAATTCGAGACTCCGAGCTCTCCAGAAATCTCTTCACCATTCCCCCACTCTCCCGAGCCCCAAAAGAAACCACCCGAACACAGATCAAAGCAAAGACCTCCCACTGATCTCCCACCCATTCGAACCGCATCAGATCGAACCGAAACCGAGAGGCGACAGGACCCAGACATCGTGAGAACCGATCGAAAATCCATCCTCAAATCTGAGACGAGACACGAAAGGCGCGTGCGAGGATGTTCTTCTTCTTCGCGGGCGGCGTGGAGCAGGGGGCTGGGCGGGTCCTGAAGGAGGCGGCGGGGAGGTGCCTGCGCTGCGGCGGCGCGGCCGACCTGGTGGAGACCGAGAAGGTGCTGAAGCTCTTCTTCGTCCCGGCGTGGCGGTGGAAGGGCAAGGACCCCGCCTACCTCTGCCGCGAGTGCGGCCTCCTCGCGCCGGGATCCCTCGGTGTCGGCGGTGAGCCGGGCGCGCTCCTCCCCCGCGGGGACCGGTGCGGCGCGTGCAGCCGCGCCGTCGACCCGCAGTTCCGGTTCTGCCCCTTCTGCGGCTCCGCGCTCTGAAGTGAGGTGATGTGATGCTTTCTCTTCCGGATATAGTAGAATTGTACAGGTTGTGTGAAATCTGTGTCTGCCGTGTGTTGGATGGATGTAGTATGTAATCGGATTTGATGTAATAAACGAAATAAAAGTAAATTGCTAGCATCGCGTGCTGGTACCCAACGTTCTTGCACAGAATCTGAAAACTCAAAGACGCCAAGATCGCACAACCACAACACTTTGGAACAGAAACGAGAGTGGTGTGATTTACGGGAATTAAGCAACGCTGTGTCGCCATTGCCTGTTGATGTACGCTACAGCAGGGCTACACAGCCTGCGTGTGTTGTTGAGCGGGAGCAGCAGCAGGAGGGAAATGCCCGTATCCTTGAGCAGGTGGAGGTGGAAACTGTCCATATCCTTGACCTGGAAGGGGAGGAGGGTAGTGCCCGTACACCGGATAAACAGGCTGGCCCATCGCGATCCCACCGTTCTTGGGTTCCCCTGCGGCGGATGCCGGCCCCACCACGGCTACCGTGGCAGCCGCGCGAAGCGTGAAGTAGGATTTGATCCCGAGCACGGTGGCGACGATGCTCAGGATGGCCGCCCTCCTGAAGACGCCGTCCTTGACGTAGTAGCAGCCCTCGGTGGCCTCGCGCGTCGCGGGCGCGTTCCACGACGCGCCCTGCACGAAGTAGAGCTCCGCGATCGCCGCCGCTACCCTGCACACACAGAGCATCGCCAGTTCAATCGGCCAATACATCACCCTGCTAGCTTAAGAACCGAAGACGTTGACTTGTACTAGGAGCTAGAGAAGGCCTCACCATGAGAGGACAGAGAAGACGACGCCAATGGTCCGCTTGGACCCGGAGAAGCCGCCGGCCCGAGGCTTGCAGCAGCCGCAGCAGCCGGTGACGGCCGAGACGATGATCTGCGCCACGAGCAGCAGGAGGGCCGCGACTAGCCCCAGCGCCAAAGCCGGGTTCGCAGGGTAGACGCACTGGGTCGTGGACACCTCGATGTCATCCCGCTGCCACAAGTAGTATCCCGGCCGGGTCAGGGTTCAGAGTTGAATTGAGTAGCAAGCGAAGAAGGTGCTGAATTCTGAACGGATACTTACGGTTAGTTTCGTGCCCTCGGCGATGAAGCCAAGGACGGCACTTCCCAACCCAAAGAATCCAACCACGACGGCCAAGACCATCGCGCCCGTCTCCATCTCAGGCTATGCCGCCTCTCCTCGGCTCTCGCTGGTCTCCTTTTGGTCCTAGTTGAGATGATCGAAAAGGCGGTGATTAGATGGATATAAAGACCATGATCAGATGCGCTCTCATAATCACATAGACGTTGATCAAGTCTCGACAAGCCTGCCTACATAGTTTATATGGGAACTGAAAAGGACAGGGGGTATCTTTGTACTATATCTTCACGCCAACTTGAGTTGACGCTGTGGATATGCTTGAAAAACTCGCCAACCGATTATGATTTGATTTGCATCGCCTGATGATACATGTGTTCTTAAGCATTTAGTGTTCACTCGGTCTAACTTACTGGTCGCGGGCACGAAGTGATACGCTTGCTGATTGCTTCACCAGAGGAGACCTAACTGCCGAGTTCCGACAATTCAACTGCAACACACGCATGACCTGCATTTCTCAAGTTTAAGCATGTTGACCACTTTTTCCGAGTGCTTTTGCAACAAATATGCAGTCTACTCTTGTCCAGCACATGCTTAGCCGGCGGCCGGTCGATGCCTTGAGTCAGTGATGCTCGATGTCGATGGAGTGTGCAGGCCAGGCCGGAGGCCGCAGAATGTCCTGCGTCGCCGTTGGCCGCCGTACAAATTAAGCTAGTCAACTCTTTCGTGACCATTTGGCAAATTTCTCGACTATACTTCCGATTTATCTCTTTTGCGTGGGGCTTGCGCGGATGATGAGTTCCCTGGCTTGTGCGGTTTTTTTTGGCCCGGTTATTCTCGGTAAACAGATCAATGTAGTAAGATTTTTTGGATCCAATTTTCCTTATAGACTCAACGGTCTTCTGGTCTTCTCTCTACCTGATGTTACTCAAGACAAAAAAGATCAAGTAAACTTAGTGAGCATTTCGCGCAATCTAATGCGCTTGAGGCCATGTCGGCGCCCCGCTGGCAACAAGCCACACAAGATGGGTTTCATTCGTTGCGCCCAAATATAGCTCCCTTTTTTTTTCTTTTTTTAGTTTCATTTCTCCTTTCATTCATCCATTATTTTTTTTTCTTTTCTTTCATCTTTATATATTCCATTCATTTAAAAAAAATCATTATGATTTTCTGGACACATGAATATTTTTTTCTATAGATCTACACATTATTTGATATGCTCTATCCTTTTACTTTGTGTAAATTTTGTTCTACGTGGTCTAAGTTTTTGTAACTACCTTTGCTAACGTTTTGTTAAACTTAGTCTGAGATGGTGCTATGCTAGAAGTCATGATATGTTCCTTATGAGTTTAACTTTGTTCTGATATGTATATTTTTTGTCCATTTTGTACTCGTGATGTTGTTCCAATGTGCTCTAAAATTGTGGTCCAAAATTTGTTCCATTTGTGAGTATTTTTTTTTGTTCCATCTGGTTTTTATTTTGCTAGAATTAGTGATTTGTTCTTGTGCGCTAAAATTCATCTGAAACTTTGTTACCCTGTAGTCATGATTTGTTCCGCATGAGCTATCATTTTTCTCTGATCAATTTTTTTTTGCTCCATCAGGGGTGATAATTTACCATTGATTTTCTTTTCTTGGTGTTTTTTAAACACTTATTTTTCTCATGCACTTTTTATTTTCATGTTTTAGAACATGATTATTATTCTTAACTGTGTTCTTCATTTAGTTTTCTCATTGTTCACATTTATTCTTGAATATTTTATTTTCTTATTTCCTAATTTCTAAAATTTTGTTCCACATTATCTAGCCAATTGCTCATCTTGGTAGTGGTGACATGCTCCATAGTCGTTAAAACTAGTTATAAATATTTGTTTTGTCCTCTAGTCTGTATGTGTCCCGATGGTACTAAAAATTTGTTCCATTTAGTCCAAAAATTTGTGCCACTTGTAGTTATTATTTGTTCAACCAATAGCATTAAACTATTGTTCTAGTTAGTCTACAATTTGTTTCTCCTATAGTTGTTATTTGTTCCCCCTACACTAAAATTCCGTTCCACTTGGTCAAAAGAATTACACCTCTTGTAGTCATATTTTATTCTAAAGGTGCTAAAAATGTTTCACTTGGTCTAAATTTTTGTTCCATGTGTTGATGTGATTTTTTTCTCCTGCACTAAAACTTATTCCATCTATAATCGCTATTTGTTTTGTTGTTGCTAAAACTTGGTTTAATTCTACTCCGCCTCTTGAAATGAGTAAAATATTTCGTGATGGATCATGGATGTGCATATGACAATGGGTCTTGAAATATGCCTCGGCATATGTGCGGTACGAGGAGGACATGTGCAGACCGGCATCATCGCCAAATGGCACACAATGTTAGCTGTAGGAAGAGCCCAATTAGGAGAGGTCGTCATAGCCACCTTAAGTTTAGCAATGTGGCCCAACTGTAGTCCGTGCTAGCGTTACGTTCCGTGTCAATATATTATAATCATTAACAACAATATAAGGAGCATCAAAAGTAATAAAATTACAATAGGTCTATGGACCACCTAGCGAGCATTACAAACACTAGCACGAGCCAAACACTAGCACGAGCTGAATGCGTGCCGTCATTCTCACTTCTCTAGAAGTGAAGACGGACAAAACTTATTATAGTAGAGTTTGTTATACTTCCTCCGATCCAAATTAATTGACTCAAGTTTTTCTAGATTCGGATGTATTTAGTACTAAAACATGTCTAGATACATCCGAATATAGACAATTTGAGTCAATTAATTTGGATCGGAGGGAGTAATAAAACATCGCAAGAATACAATACAATACATCCAATGGTAGCGAGATGCATTTACATGCACAAAACCAGAAACGCGTGCTACACCTGTTCAGGCCCTTGAGGAGGCGGGTAGTACTGTTGGTTCGGCGCGTTTGGTTCGTTGCCCTGAGCAGGAGGAGCTGAGGGGAACTGCTGGTGGTTGGGTGCTTGCGCTCCGTAGCCGCCTTGAGGAGTCGTCGGAGGAGGGGGAACGCGTGTGGGCGCTTCCCCGGACGGAGGAGGAGCAGCCTGCGGGAACTGCGGTTGCCCCATCGAGATCCCAGCTGGCGGCTGCTCGACACCCGTCTTGGCCGCCGCCGCGGTGGAGGCGGTGTCAGGCTGCCCCCATAGAAGGACGTAGGAGGTGAGCCCGAGCGCTGTGGCGACGAGCGTGAGCACTGCCGCGCCGGCGAAGATGCCGTCCACAAGCAGGTAGCAAAACCCGTACGCTGACGCGAACCGAGCCGCGTTCGCGTTCCATGCCGCGCCATACACCAACATCACGAACGCGATAACCGCCGCTATCCTGCAGCATGATAATCGATTAATCGGTCACCCACAACGTCTTCTTTTTTCATGCTAATACTATGTAAGAATAAGTGTGGTTCGATTATCACCATGAGAAGACGGCGCAGACGACCCCGATGATCCGCTTGGACTCCCACAGGATGGCGCGGGACTTGCAGCAGCCGCAGCACCCGCCGACGGTCGCGACGACGACCTGGGCGAGCACCAGGAAGATGACCGCGCAGATCCCGAGCCCCAGCGCCGGGTTCTCCGGGTAGATGCACACCCCGTCTTCTGTCTCCAGCAAGTCCCGAACCTGCGAGCGAGACGCCACGTCGACTCCGAGTGAGAAGGAACACACCCATGTACACACGTACACCGAGTATTAATCGTGGAAAGGAACAGCGCGCTCGGCGCTAATATTGCGCTATAGCTTATCTAGAGAGCTCGTGCTGAATTAATCGGTGTACAATATCTCCTAGTGACGTATGTAAGCATGTCGCCATTTTGTTATAGCGCACTATTTGTTCCTTGTTAATCCTAAGCCCTAGGAGAAGTGGGAAATGGGGGAGTGATAGACTCTATATCATCTCCTGTCCTGCCCCTCCTTGAGGTTCAGCCGCTGCCGACGATGTCTCCTCGCCGCCCGAGCGGGGGATGATGGCCCATCCCGGTGGTACGGCAGGCCCCTCGCAGTAGGCTACGACACTGCTGCGGCTTCAGCTTCCCGGCAGCGTTTCGAGCCTCCCGTCGTCCAGTTGGGAGCTTGGCAGTCTAGGTCCGGTAGCCCCTGATACGGCCATTGAAATCTTGGCATGGTGGAAGATGGTGGGGGAGTGTCCCGTGCTCCTGTCGTCGATGCATAGTGTCGGCTGTAGATGACGGATGCGCTTTCCGAGCGAGACTGTCAACAAAATCGTGTTTCGGCTACGGCCGGAACCATCGACAACAGCGTCGTTGCCTTGTTGGAGGTGTGGTGGGGCCATACTCGTTCTCCGTGTGTCCTCTAGGAGAAACCCAGATTTTGGCTTCCTAGATCCCATGATGGTGATGGTCGTACATCATTTCGTCCTTGGGGGCATGATCCTTGGAGTCGTACATTGCTCGAAAGGACTAGTGGATATCTTCGGGGGTGGATGCAGGTGTCCACGTGCTTCTCATGCAGTGGCCAAGGTGGTCGCCGTCATGTCCTGCCATGGCCATCGATATCTTGGCATGGCGGAAGATGGTGGAGGAGTGTCCCGTGGTCTTGCCGGTGTTGGGTAGGAGTCTGCCAACAAAAGTTGTTTCGGCCGCGGCCGAAACCGTCGACAATGGTGGCGTTGCCTCGCTGGAGTTGTGGTGGGGCCATACTAGTTTCCAGGGGAACCCAGATTTTGGCTTCCTAAGATCGCAGATGGTGACGATCCTACATCGTTTCGTCCTTGGGGGCACGATCTTTTGAGTCGTATAGCGGCCGGAAGGACTAGTGGATGGCTTCGGGGGCGAACACGGGTGTACGCGTGCTTCTCATGCGGTGGCCAAGGTGGTGCGCCGTCACATCCTGCTGCGTCGACTGACGATACTCTGTTACATGGTGCCGAGGTGTCTTGACGATAAGCGCGCGAGCGATGGTGAAACGTGCAAGCTGCTGCTGCTTGGCACCGCGGTGGTGTCAACCGTTGGATTGGCGAGGCCTTCCCTTCAATATACACTTAGAGATGGGTCGGCGGTAGACGACGGATGCGCTACTTTATGGGCGCTCTCCACCGACGATGTTTGTGGCCGGGCACACCCGTAGCCCTCTTTCGTTGTGCGCTATAACCTTGTAAGACACAATCAACTTATGCCCGTCTTTGTTTAATAAATAAAATAAACTAAGGCGGTATGCATCACTTCAGTACAGAGTCCCGGCACTTCCCCTATTTCGATAAAAAAAATCCCAAGAACTACCACAGTTCAGGTGTTCAACGGAACACACACATGTGTACAATAGATGCAAGGAGGTCAGTAGTAGCTTACAGTCAGCTTTGTGCCCTCGGCGGAGAACCCCAGGATGGCACTCAGCACCCCGAGAGAAGCCACCACCGCGCACACGATGATCATCGTCTGATCCATCTTTTCTCGAACCTTTAACTCTTCCGGAGTAGTAGATGCCTGGATGGAACTCTGGCGTACACGGGCCGGTGTTTATATACAGATAGCTCTCGGGCCGGGAGACGTACTTTGATCGGGTCACTATGAAAGGAAAGACTTCTCCCTATGCGTCTTCGCCGTATGAATTAATAATCTAGGAAGTTGATGCTGTTGGATTAGTTGTCAGCATAGCGTGATAGACAGCTCGGAGTTCAGGGCGTTATATCCTGGTTCCGCCGGCAAACTACCCCTTGTTCTTCTGCGGAGTGCAATCTTAGTTTCTTCTATATATCAGGTTTATGCGTAATTGGTAGCAACGTCTCGACGGTGAATGCAATGCTGCATGGAATAAAAAAAGAATAGCACTCTACCCCCGTCTGCTGTCACAGCCGGATCCAGCGTGTTTTTTTTGTGAGCTAACAATCATCTCATTCCATTAACCAAACGGTCCAGCCAAATCACTTGAAACCATCTCATTCCATTTGCCATTTCACTAACTCAAAGCTTTCAAACATAAGTTTCTATGTCCAAGCTTTCAGGCACTTGCAGATAGATGTTTTTTTTTAGATCAAAAGGGATTTCTCCCCTGTTCCATTTCATAAAGAAAAGAAACACCACACCCCACAAATTCAGGTCTTACAGTTCAGCGAAAGCTAAAAACTAGAGCTTACCACTAGGGAGTTTGTCTCTTACAACTCTTTTGATAGACTTAAAACTAGAGAGAGAAGAACCAGACAAGATCTCTCTGTCTGCATCAACTCAAAAGACAAACATCGGACTCAGAGAACACCCCAGACGACTCAGAACACTACATGGATAGAGTCCTCCTCCTCCTTGTGGTTCTGCAGATAGCCCAGCGCCACCTTCCCTCCATGTGTCTTCCCCAACGAGGTAGACTTCTAGGTAGAAATCCATCCAAAATCAGGGCAAGTCAGCATGGCGGGAGTCTCAGAGGTCTTTTGAGTTTTTGCAACAGGCGAGTTGTAAATCTTGCAGATTCTCCTTCTCCTATCTCCTGGAAAGCTACCTTCCAGTTTCTCAGATAAGAAAGCACCAGATTTCAAACCTGTTTCATATTTATCCAAGAAGATCTGTTAAAAACTAAACTATTCCTAACATTCCACAACCCCCAAAGCACAGCTGAAGTGACTATATTGAAATGTAAGAATTTCTTATTACATAACCATTTACAAGCTACAGATTCATAATCAGAAACTTGAATATGAAAAATCTTAAAGACATCAGACCAAAGAGATCTAGCAATAATGCAGTCAAACATCAAATGATGCACAGACTCAACCTCTTTGCAAAACTCACACTCCAGGGGTTTTGGGATACCTCTAGCTCTTAAATTATCCCTAGTCATGATTTTATTCTGAGAGAGCAGCCATAAGAAAATCTGAACTCTTGGAGGAATTTTGAGTTTCCAAACAGCTGGCAAAATTTTTTGCTTAATACCTCTAAAGTTAATGATAGAATACATAGAACCAGAGGAATAGACCCCTTTAGACTCATATTGCCAGATGAGCTGGTCTTCCTGATCAGAAAAGTTAATAGACCTAGCTACAACCAATAGCTCATGCCATTGGATCATAAGCTCATCAGTAAAGGTTCTCCTAAAGTCCCCCCTAATCTGCTCACCATCCCAAATCTCAGCAATAGTCTGAGTTTGCTGATTAGAAATGAAATAGAGATCCCAGAATTGGATAGCTAAAGGAGAGTTACCAAACCACACATCCTCCCAAAATTTAATCAACCTACCATTTCCCACTTGCCACTTATAACTAGTTTTAACTTCCTTACTAGCCCACAACACCCCTTTCCAAAAGGTGGAGGGATGAATCTCATGACAAGAAAGAATGTTTGGATTCCTAGTTTCATACTTTGCATCAATTACTCTTCTCCATAAAGCACCCTCACCCTGATTATACCTTTTAACCCATCAGACAGATGTTTAAATCCTGCAGGTTAGGAATGCCCATACCCCCATAATCCTTCTTCATACAGATAGAGGGCCAGTTAGCTAGATGAATTTTATGATTCCCCTCTTCATCATTCCACATAAAGTTGGACATCTGGGAGTTTAGCAGATTTAAAGCCCACTTTGGAAATTTAAAGAAGGACAGCAGATAAACAGGAATACTAGCTAGTACTGCCTGGATGAGAGTTCTTTTAGCAGCTCAAGACAGCAATCTCCCTCTCCATCCAGACATCCTAGACAAAATACTCTCAAAAAGAGGTTGTAAATCCTCTCTGCTAAGTCTATCATAGTGTAAAGGGATCCCTAAATACTTTACAGGGAAATCTCCTGATACACATTGAAAGATTTCTAAAAAAGGATCCAAATCTTCAGAGGTCAAATTAATTGGGAGTAACTCACTTTTATGAAAGTTTATTTTCATGCCAGATAGTTGTTCAAAACAAGTTAAAATCCACTTTAGGTTCCTGGCTACATTAATATCATTCTCTAGAAAAAGAAGGGTATCATCAGCATACTGCAGACTAATAACTCCACCAGGAATAAAATTAGGACATAAACCTCTAATCAAATTATGATGTGCCCCTTTAATAATCATCCTAGAGAAAACATCTACTACAGAATTAAAGAGCAGGGGGGCAATGGGATCTCCCTGTCTCAAACCCTTACCAGTAAGAAAAAACTCACTCTCCACATCATTAATCTTCACCCCCACTGATCCACCAGTAGTGATCTGCCTAATCATCCTAATAAACTTAGGATTAAACCCCCTACATTCTAAAACTTCATAAAGGAAATCTAGATTAACTCTATCATATGCTTTCTCATAGTCTATTTTTAGAACTAGGCCCTGATCTTTTTTCCTATGTACCTCATGGATAATCTCATGAGCTGTTACTACACTCTCTAGAATAAATCTCCCTTTAATAAAGGCAGATTGATAGGGAGATATTAATCTCCCAATAACCTTAGCATATCTATTAGTTAGAACCTTAGTAAAAATCTTAAAAGAGCAGTTCAGTAAGCTAATAGGTCTGAACTTCCTCATTATCCTAGCATCATTCTCCTTAGGGATAAGAGTAATCATAGCAAAATTGAGCCTATAGATATCTAATCTATCATGATACCAGGCCTCAAACATTCTAACCAAATCATTTTCACAATATCCCAAAAATGCTGGTAAAACATAAAGGAAAGACCATCTGGTCCAGGAGCTCCATCTGAGTAGGAATCAAAAACAACATTTTTAATTTCCTCCTCAGAGAAAGGACCCCCCAGTACACAGTTTTCATCTGTTTTAATCTTTTCATCCTCTGAAAAGAAATCTGTCCTGAGATTAATATCATCCCTAGGTTCAAAACCAAAAATATTCTTATAATAATCTACTGCTATTTTCAACATGCCTTTTGTCTCAGTTACAGGCCCTTCAGGCCCATCTAGGACAGGTATCATCATCTTCCTTCTTCTCTGATTTGCAACAACATAAAAATATGATGTATTCCTGTCACCTTCTAAAATATTCCTATCTCTAGATCTCTGTCTAGCTTTTGTTTCTTCCATAATCCAATAACTATTTAGATCTCTAATGATAAAATCAAACCTAGCTCTTTCCTCATCACTTAGAGGACTAGACTCAGATTTAATGTCAAGAATATCATATTCTCTCATCAAATCTCTCTTTTCTTTTTTGATAGCAGCTTCTAAATTAGCACTCCACCCTCTAGCCAACTTCCTAAAATATCTAACCTTAGACTGCCAAACATCTATCACATCTGCACTGTTCCCCAGAATGTCCCAAGCCTTAACTACCACATTTCTAAAACCAGGTCTAGCCAACCACCATTTCTCAAATTTAAATCTAAGCTTCTTTGGAATCTGTGTTTCCCCAGACTCCCAGATAATAGGAGTATGGTCACTTCCAATTCTAGCTAAAGTTCTAGCATTGGACAAAGGGAACATACTCTCAAAATTAGTGGAACAAAAAATCCTATCAATCTTACTCATAATGAGGTTTTCCTGATTGTTACCCCAAGTGTAGGCTCTACCAGCCAAATTTATCTCCATAAGAGCCCAAATTTCCATCCATTCATTAAACCTGTCTACCTATCTAAAATCTATATTTCCACTACTTTTATCTTCAGGAGATCTAATCAAATTGAAATCTCCCCCAATCATGGCAGGACCATCCCAATTGAGGAACAAACCATGTAATTCAGAAATGAAAGCCTGTTTCTTATCATCATAAGAGGGGCCATAAACAGTAGTAATTCTAATATTAGCACCAGAAACCTTATTTCTAACAACAGTACTAACAGAAAACACTCTAATATCCCAAGCAACAATATCAAATTTATCACAATTAATACCTACCAGAATACCACCTGCAGTACCTACAGCAGGTAGGTAATTCCAACCAAAATTTCTATTTCCTAAAAGAGACTTCAGGAAGGAGTTACTAAAGTTTTCCTTTTTTGTCTCTTGGAAACCTATGTAATCTACATTTAAAGGAACTAAATTATCATCTATAAACTTTTTCCTACCAGGAGCAGAAATGCCCCTACTATTCCAGAAAGCACATATCATTGGAACTTTTTCCTGGGGTGCTTGCCCCGAGATTTATTTACTACCTCTACCCATTCATCTGCTAAATCATCAATCTCCTTATTATCTAACCCAGAAACTGAATCCATGTCAGTACTATCACTAGGCATCAGAACTACCCTATCACTAAGATTCTCATGTATTTCAATGCCTACATTCAAAGCCATATCTTCTAACTCATCCACATGTAGAACATTAAAAGGATTAGAATTCATTATACCTTTCATTTTTGGCTTCTCCAAATTAATCACCCTCTTCCTTTCCATAGCCTTATCCAGCACCTTCTGAGATCTGTCAATTCTGTGACTCTGCCTTGTAGACTGGATAGGAACCCACACCTTTTGTTTCTTGCCTCTAGCACCCCCAGCACCCATGGAATCAGCAAGTTCTTCTTTGGTTGGTAAGATACATCCAGGCAGAGCTAAATCTATTACAGCTGACTTGTTGTCTTGAAAACTTCCCTGTTCCTCAAGCCAAAACCCAGTAACATGATCAACATTGTTGACAGGCAGAGGGGACTTGTCCTAGACAAAACCACCAGAGTCATCAACCAGACCTTTCTCCTCTAAGATCTGTAACACCCTATCTGCATTAATAGACTCTATATCATCACCAGTTCCACAAGCTGCCATCCTGGTCTTAAAGCTGTTGTTCTGTCCTTGCACATTGGTATTCTGAGTACTGCTGTTGCCTCTATCTTGAATGTCAGAAGGTTTCTCAGGCTCCATCATCCCCTGCTTCTGGTTGCTCTCACCTTTTCTACCCTGATCTAACTCATCACCCAGTAAATCCTCAGCCTCCTCATCCTCCATAGGGAATTCAGCAGTGAATCCCAACTGGAACAAGCCACCATGAAACTTGAACAGCCTACTACTTGGGATTTTGAGTGGGTCCCTACATTTGATCTTTACCCTAACACACTTAGCATTATCCCTAAACACACTCAGCCAGTCCACATCTTGCATGATTCCACAAACAGAACTGACTTGGTCCAACACATTCCATTCACACCACTTGGATTGCAGGCCAGAAATTTTGACCCAAGTAGTAGTCAAGGATTCCACAGGCTCTGGATCATCACTCCAAGCTTCAACTTTGACCCAAACACCATCCTTAGCTAGACCAAACCTAGGGTAGCCAATTACTTGGTCAACCATGATGTGTGGAGGAAATCTTACTAGATAAACACCTGGGTGCCCCAATTCCCTGATCTGCCATGGCCAGTTGGTCTTGTAAATCTTGGAGAATTCCACAGGCAACTCAGTGCTAGTGATTTCACCTCCTTCCACCACTACCAACCCACAATTCCTAGTAGAAGCAACCAGATTGATAGTTACCTCAGGAGTCTCAATATGATAAAAACCCAGACCAGTAGCTGCACTACCCACATATCTAGCTATCTGATGTGGTCTCCTCTTAACTGGACAATCCTCCACTTTGTGGCTAACAGCCTTGCAGATGAAGCAGGCAGACTGTTTACCACAGACAGCTTGGTGGTGACCTGGCTCCCCACAACACATGCAGATAGAACTTGTGTAGTTCATCTGAGAACTCATGTCAGAACCACCGTTGGCTTGTCCTTTCAGAGTCACTGGCTTCTTCTTAGGTTTCCCTGGTGCTTTAGCTTTCTGATTGTCACCACTACTCTGAGATTGCTGCTGCTGTTGAGAGCCCCCTTGCTGAGAAGCCACCCATTGGTTTGATTGCAGTCCAAATTGGGGGTTTGGGGGATATGGAGGGAAAGGACTAGGGAATCCCCAAGGAGGAGGAATGTTACCATGCATGAATCCATAGGGAGGAGGATGTTGAAATCCATAGGGAGGAGGAGGCATCTGACCATAGTCATACCCTTGCATCTGCTGCTGTTGCATCTGAGCATGCATCTGAGGATGTTGCATCTGTTGTTGCTGCCAGGACTCAGCTCCCTCTCTCCCTTGCTTCATACCCCTTCCAGCCATGATACAAACTGTAGCACCCTTCCTCTGTTCCCCAGCTTCTTCCTCCTCAACACCTAAAATCTGCAGACCAACTATTTCCTCTGCCGCAACTTTGGGGATGAGGGGGTAAACCCTAGACGGCTGGAGGGAGCTAGTTTTATAGGACGTGACAGGGACCCTCCTAGGATGCTCTGGAATATGCCAAAGCTAGTGGAAAAAGAACTCCACCTCACTGTCACCATGGACCAAGCTTCCTTCCCCAACTCTTACTCTGACCTCTGGACCCCTCCAAAGACAGCATCGCCCTCTAGCTTCACCTTTTCCTTGAATTTTCAAAGCCCACTCCCTCTGAAACCTGAAGCCACCTGAGACCTCCATAACAAGGACATCTCTGAACTTGGCGCTACACAGTCAGAAGCTACATCTGCTTGAGCACCTCCAACAATGCTCTGTCCTGGTTCAGAAGAAGTAGTGCTTGCACAGCCATCAGCTCGAGTTGAGACTCCTTTGTCTCCAGAGCCCCACATGCAAACCCTTCCATGGATCCCTTCCAGAGAGGCAACTGATTCTTCTGCAGCCGATTCAAAACCTCTGTCAGACTTACATATTTTAGACCCTGCATGCCCTTCCTCTTCGATTGCGCAGGAAGTGCCAGAATCCCCTGCTTCTCGCCAACCAAAGCCGATGAGACCGCCGCAGAGCTTGCTCGATCTGGCGGAAGCGGTGGCTGCAGAGGCCTCAAACTGGAACGAGGCGCCCTGATCCCCCACGATGAAATCCCTCTCCGATTTGCCCCCTTCTCCGTCTCCCCCCAGGTCCCCACTGCAGTTTCCCCTTCGCACCTTCTGATCCTCGATTCCTTCCGCGTGAGAGCCGGGCCGCAGCACGGGTCATCCTTTCCTCCATCCTCCAGGATCGCCAGGGTGAGGCGACGAGATCTATCCCATCGGCGACACGAAGAGGACGATGAAAGAGCATTGGATCGGGATAGGCTAGACCTCGGCGGTGAAAAGGATGCTAAAGTGGGTACCCGAGGCGGGAGTCCTCCCTCCGACCCGCCAAAATCGGGGATCGAGCGCCCGCCATGAACAAGAGGCCCGGGAGGAACAGTGGCGAGCGGAGGAGGAGAGAGAGCCATCAGCTTCGAACCCCTACTTGCAGATAGATGTTTTGGTGCAATGCCACCCCTCGCAGTGCAAGATGTTCTGTTGGCTCGCCCGTCGCCACCGCCTTCCCACCAACGAGCGCCGCTATCGTCACCATCTCTCCTGCTCTGCGGCATGCCCTTCGTGTGCCCATGACAAGGACACAGATCATCTAGTAGTCACCTGCCAAAGAGCTCTCGCGGGTCCCAGGCTTTCTTCTAGGATGGGATCGACGCCACCCCACGCACTATACTAAATGTCTCGGCTTCTCGTTGCCAGACCCCTGAAGCATCGACGATTTCCGTGGCCATCACGTGGAACATCTGGAAGCGCCGCAATGTGCTGGTGTTCGATGCCGAGGATGTGCCTCTCAGCATTGTCTCTCGCCGGTGTATTGAGGACGTTAGGCCTTGGGCAGAGGACAGAGGGAGGGTTTTTTTAGCCTATCAGTTCAAGGGGGATCAAAGCTATTACACCAAGAATGATGCACCGCTTGGAGCACTGTTCCGTGAAGTGAAGTATCAGCTTAGGCTATCCTTTTCTGATTATCGTATAGTATACGTGCATCGTTTATGTAACAAGCCAGCCCATGAGTTGGCGGCGCTAGGTGCGGCCGAGCCACAGGGATACCACAAAGTGTGGTTCGAAAACTACCCATTTTCTGTAACCAGGGCCATGTCCGGCGATTATGCCGTGCTAAGTTAATGGAATGTCTGCGTTCCATGTTAAAAAAAAAATTAAAGATAGAACCCTAACATACTTTACTACAAGTTTAGCTGAAAGACATGAAACAAGAATTCAAGATTCGAAGAAAATTGAATATACCAGAGAGCAGGGGCGCAAAGCCGAAGTGCCGAACTTTATATCGAGAATTGGGGCGGCTATCTATTCAGAATTGGGTTGGAATGGCCGGACGGCCGGAGATCGATAGTCGATCAAGAGAATTGGGAACGGGAAGCCAGACCCTGGATGCCATAGATGTCGAGGCACAGGCGTCACGTCGAGGCGTCGTGTTCGCCTGATCGGGTAGAGCCAGGAGGCCGAGGCGTCGCGCTCGCGTGATCTCATAGAGCTAGGAGGTCGAGGCGTCTCGTTCGCTCTCACGGATCGGTTGCATTTCCAAATTCCAACTTCATGTTCCTCGTTCCCGTGTGGTTTCATGTCTCTCGCTTGGAGGGTCTGGGCTCTAGGCTTTTTTAAGAGATGTATAGAGTATAGAGTATAGAGTACAGAGAAATATGTAATCATGGGCACCTTTTGGCAGGGGCCCTTGGCCTCTGCACAAGGTCGCCTGGCCTAGAGCAGGTCCTGCCCACATGGAGTTTTTCTTAAACATAACGCCATAGGCTCAGCTTTACATATAAATCCCCAACAGTAATCATAAGTACGATACAAATAAGATCCAACACCAAATCTGATCCATCCCAGATCAAGTTACATACGTGTACAAATGTCTAGGAGGGAACACAACACAGATCGATACATACCACAAGCGCACAAGGCGGGGGTGAAGGGCAAATATCAGGCTCTCGTCCTCGCATGTAGCCGTCTAACCTCGTCCAACGCCGGGTCCAGCAGGTTCCTGTCACTTGGTCTGACTAGTGCCCTCCAACTCTACATATAGATTAACATTTTGAAAATCGCATGATGCCAGGTTGCTAATGATCGTATTCCTAATGTTCCATAAGACCCAACATTGAGCAGTGAATGTATACGAAACTAGCCTACTAGTCCCGAAATGTGATCCAGGACTGCAAAAGCGGTACTAAAGGTCCAAGCTTTAGTTCCGTTTCTGTTACGAATCGGGACTAGAAGTCCAATCACGTGGCTCCGCGAGCCGCGCTAGGCTGGAGGACATTAGTCTCGGTTCGTAACACGAACCGGGACTAAAGGTTTCCTGCCGCGGCAGCGTTTTGGGTCATTTGGCTCCCGCGGCAGGAGATGGGGTTTTAGGGTTTTGTGTTTTTCTTTTTATTTTGTGTTTTGTGTTTAATTATTTTTCATTCTGTGTTTTTATTAGAAACAAGTTTTCGTATACATACAGAACGCTACTACGTAGTACTTGTACACATTGATGCAATATATAATATAATTTCTCTTACAAGCATTAATGGAGTCCCAATCGGGTCTAAAGCCTGTCTATTTGATTACATGGAGATCATTACATGGATACTTTAGGGTCTATCTAAAGAGAATTCTCCGCGTGGGTCTATGACCTCGTCGACAAAAAATCCAGCAAATTCCTCTTGGATTGTTATTAGGCAGTCCTCTGGTAGGATCTTGTCCCGCATCGCGTCCAACTATAAAGAAGGAGATCGTATGAATTAGATTTAACACAACTTTTTGTAATAAAAATAAAGGATGAATATATTATTTACTTACTCGAACATTTTCCAAGGGCTTCTCAGTAGTGATGCGAATGAACTCGCACACGTAGAATCCACATAGATTAGTCCCCCGTGGCTGCCTCGTGCACTTTAAAAGAATAGAACTCAATCAAATAATAACTCTAGTATGATAAATGCACATAAATTAGAATTAAATAGATGCGCGGACTTAGCTCGTACTACTTACCGAGACCGATTTAAAAAATAGCTCCTCACGCTATTGACTGCGGACCTTGTTCTTGAACTGTGTCCAAACTCTATCCGACAAAGAAAATGAATGTATGAGTTAATAACTACTTGATATCCCAGAAATGAACGAAAGAAACCGATATAGTGCGATAATGGTTGAAATTACCTCTGAAAAATATCGATAATGTCGCGGTAGTCTTCAATGTCTTTGTTTAGTGAGTCCATAATGTGAACTCTTCCCAAGTCAACTGAAATACTTAGAAGAATCCAGTGGTACCTACACAAGATTTACATACGTCAGTAACTCATCATTTACACTGAACACCGAGTAAGCAAAAGTTAATGTGTACAAGAACTCACTTGCCGTCGTTGTAAGAAAATAGTATTTCATTACAGAAATGCTAGTTCGTGAGAAACCGGAGCAAGTTTTGTTCGGTCTCTAGTGACTTATCCTTTAGCGTAGCTCCATTAACTCGATGTGGGTCAATGAACCCAAATCCATTGATAGCCTTTCTTTTATATTCGAGAATCTTCATTCTGCATCATTATATATAGCGTACAAAAGAATATAGTGAGTATACTTACCGGCAATGAATTGAACAAGCTGAGATAGAGACTTAAGTACATAAATAAAGTAATCACTTACAGACAATATCAAGACAATAGCAACTGAAGATAGATTTGTCGAGTTCCTTTAGATTGAATAACTGAAACAATTCTGTAAATTCAACAGGGACCTCGTCTTCAGCGAAGGAATGCGATTTTCGAACTTTCAGTATAAGCCAATATCACTCTGTTTTTGATGCTTTCATGTACCATTCATGGAATCGTCGCATTTTTGTTGGCATATCCTGAAGCCTCTCAGAACTGACCAGAGGCTCCCCGTGAACGAATTTGGGTGTTACCTCAGCCTTAGGCATATCGCCGTGAAGAATGTCATGAATAGACATATTACATTGCTCGGCCAATATCTTAGCCATTTCCGGATCTATAGGTTCTACCTCATATAGTTGAGGTTCGGGTATATGCACCTGGAGCGGGGGGAGCGATTGATTTGCTTGTTTTCCCAGCTGGGGAATGTCTCTTTTGGTTCTTCGGCTATCACTCGATTGTTTTGCTTGTTTCCCCAGCTGGGGGACGTCCGTTCTGATGCTTCCGCTACCACTCGATTGCTTTGCTTGTTCCCCCTGCTGGAGAACCTCTTTTGTGATGCTTCCTCTACCGCTTGATCTCTTCTGTTTCAGTGTCTTCTGAAGAAATCGTATATAGTTATTTGGCGTATTTAACTGAGCTTGGGATGGATGCATCAGTAATTTCCTAAAGTGCTCCTTGGTTTCTGGTTTTATTTGGACCTCTGGCTCAGGTTGTTTCTTTTTAAAATGAGCATCCACTTCGGCCCGTACGACCGCATCAGTCTCCTCATCGGTCAGGTCGTAAGCCCTCTTGGGAGGAACCGACGGTACTCTTGGGAGGGGCGATCTTCACAATTTGGGTACAATAATTTGTTGTGATCCTCTAACATCTTCTTGAACTTCAACCTCTCCCTTTCAGTTATGCATTCTTCTTGGGCATCAGCAATGGCCCGACTAAGATCATCATCGGGCAGATATGATGCCCGTTCTTCATCTTTTTCTTCATCAATGTCTTCCATTGTAGTACCATCGTATTCAGAGGACATAGTAGGGTAGTTATTATCATTCTCTTCTTCTTCGTTGTCTTCCATCATAACCCCTCTTTCTCCGTGCTTGGTCCAACAATTATAGCCGGTCATGAAACCGGACCGAAACAGTGGCTGTGAAGGACTCTTGAGGAAGAGTATTCCTTATGATTCCGACAGACACCACATGGACAATACATAAAACCATTCTGCATGTTTGCCTCGGCCACAAGGAGAAAAGAATGCACGCCTTTAATGAACTCGCTAGAGTCGGTCAGCGTACATCCATTGCCGGCTCATCTGCATTATATAATTAATTAAGTACATCAAACATAATCATAATTAATTAGTACTAATCTAAAAAACAAAATTAAAGCCAGCAACTGGGACTAAAGATATGATGAACCTTTAGTCCCGGTTGGAGGCACCAACCGGGACTAAATGTCGATGTGGAGACAACCTGTCGACACTATGTCCTCAGTGGGCAACACTAAGCCAGTAAATTCAATGACGACACTATTTTGGGTGGGTGGCAACAATATGCCAGGGGTGAGTGTGTCGATATTATGTCATCAGTGCTCGACACTATGTTGTGTTGTTTAATCTATAAATAGGTATGCTTTCTTGTGAAGAATTACAAGATAGTGTGCGAGACCAGGGACACCACTACGGCGGAGCTTCTCGAAGATGTCTTAGGACCTCGTCCTCAGACATCTTCGAGGAGCTCGCCGTAGAGGCACTCTCTAATATGTGAAATTAGTTAGCTCCACCAACATACTGATCTAGCTAGAGAAGATATAAACTGAAAGATGATGTGCGAGAGCAGGGACACCACTACGGCAGAGCTTCTCGAAGATGTCTTAGGATCCCGTCCTCAGACATCTTCGAGGAGCTCGCCATAGAGGCACTCCCTAATATGTGAATTATTTTAGTTACCCAGCGTATTAATCTATAGCTAGAGAAGTTATTAACTCCAAGATGGTGCGAAAGGGACACCACTATGGCGGAGCTTCTCTCGAAGATGTCTTAGGATCCTATCCTCAGACATCTTCGAGGAGCTCGCTATAGAGGAGCTTCTCGAAGATGTACTGTGATGTCTTCTTATCAAGCTTTTATGAATTAACCCTATCTTTGTTACAATTTTTCAGTTTGTTGAACGCAGGTAGACGAAGAAAGATATTTTGCCCAGCTAGTTAGAATGATGAACTCACGCATGTGTGTGCTTCTAAAATCAAATTTTGAGACTATGTGCCAAAACAAGATATATATAGATAGAATCCACATATTGTGATATTTACCTTAGAATTCCTTACATTAATACAAGATAGATAGAATCTAAACATCGATCTCATGTTACCATTGCAAAAATTACTACCAAACTAAATTTACAAATCCATCTACAAGATAGAGCATGAAATGAGCTAATATAGCAATGAGAGTTCAAAGGATGAAGTTGCTCACCTTTTAGGCTCTGTTTGTTACCGCTTCTGATTCTGTTTCTACTGCTTTTAGGGTCCAAAAAGCAGAAGCCCAAACAAACAATCTAATTTTGTACAGCGCTGCCGAGAAGCGCTGTCCCAATTTGCACTGGAGACACGGAAGCAGCGGAAGCGAATCGTGAGGCGCTTCCCACAGATTTTGCTGCTTCCTGAGTTGGTGGGGACCAAACTGTCCGCTACACTTCACTGTAATTACAAAAACTTTGGCCTCGCAGCGCTCCTTCACCTGCACGCCCCCGTGTCACGTCCTTCCACCCTTCTCGCCATCGAGGAAGAAGACCCGGCCCTCCCTCTTCCCCCAAGGCGGCGCTTTCCGCGTGGTTTGGCAGAGGCGCTCGGGGGGGGCGGGGGGACGCGCGGTGGTTGGTGGCCACGGCGGGGTGCTAGAGGCGGGCCTGATTTGGGCTTCGTGGGCCGCGGATGCGAGGCCGGTGCTAACGCGCGATGGTCGGCCGGTGGTGCGGCGCAGGTGTGGTGCTCGAGTCCGGCCATCATGGCATGTGGTGACCCCGTGCAGGGCAGAGGCGCAGGGGAGGCGGGCGGGTTGCTGATTCCGGGTGGCGGCGAATTTAGGTCGTGAGGGTGGCGCAAATTCAGCTCGTCGACGTCCTTGGAGCGCGGCGGCGACGAGGCCTGGTCGGCGGCACCTGGGGCCGTGGGAAGAGTGGGGGGTGCCTGCGAGTGGGACCGTTCGTCCCCGTCTCCTTGGCCGTTCCCGGATGGGTGGCGACGCGGGAAGGGAGACCAGCAGTTGGATGGGCGCGGTGGCGAAGGCTGCCTCCTCCTCTACCCGACTCCAAGTACACCGCCGTTGGCCCCCTCCTCTACCACGATCCTGACTCCGAGGAAGCCGACGATAGCAAAGAGATAAGAGATGTGGATAGGATCGAGCCGTGTCCGCTCGTGTGCGTGTGTCTCTCTTTTTTTTATAGAGAGTCGTGTGTTGTGTTAAAAAGATTATTTTGTTAAAAGTCACGTTTACAACTAATTTAGCAAAAAAAAGGTTGATTTAGCTCTTAGTACATCGTATTTAAGTCAACATGGCCATAAACAGCTAATTTGTTTTAAATCAAATACTTAATATACTCCCTCTGATCCAAATAAGTTGACTCAGATTCGTCTAAATTCAAATGTATCTAGACTTGATACATCTGAATCTAGACAAATCCGAGTCAATTAATTTGGATCAGAAGTAGTAATATCTTCTACACTCAGGGCTATTTTAGACATTTTAGTTCCAAAATTAGCAACAGCAGCATTAAAAGCACTCTTGCCAAACACCAAAACTCTGCTTCAACAGCTGCTTCAAACAACTGATTTTTCACAACTGCTTTTCAACAGCCGCAGCCCAAACAAACACACCCTTAGAACCTTTGAATAGATGGGGCACCACAAAATATAGACAAATCTTGAAAGAAAATTAGGCATGAACTCGAGCTTGAAGCAAGAAAAAGAAAGAGGAGCCACCAACTTGAAATGGTGGCTCGGGCAGGTGGGGGAAGAAGATATAGCCAGACCTTTAGTCCCGGTTCATGTCTAAAACCGGGACTAAAGGTGGACCCAGCCTGCCTGAAACCCTTTAGTCCCGGTTTGTTACACGAACCGGGACTAAAGGTCTCGTTCAAACCGGGGCTAGTGCCTGCCATCCCTGGGGCCAGATCTAACCGTTGGGACCAGGGCATTAGTCCCGGTTTGTAGTAAAACCGGGGCTAATACCCCTGGACCAAAGGTCCGTTTTCTACTAGTGCATCTCCTTGTGACTTGATAAGTCTCGTTGCAAAGATCGACACACGTCTTCATCAACCTCATCATCGATAACTTTCGCTAGATCGATCTTTGAGGGTATGGTCCGTTCACTAGTGGAAAATGGGCATTTTGTCCCGGTTTCTAAAGGGCTTTAGTCCCGGTTGCCCAACCAGGATGGGAAAATCGGGACTAAAGCCCTAAACCTTTAGTCCCGGTTAGGCTGCAAACCGGGACAACAGGTCCTCACGAGGCTGCGTCGAGCGTGTAGGACCTTTAGTCCCGGTTCGTATTATGAATCGGGACTAAAGGCCCTGCACGCTCGAACCGGGACTAAAGATTTTTCTTCAAAAAAATTCCAATTTTTTTTTAAACTTTCGAATTATCTGACTCATTAATCTCTGACATCGCTCATTTTTAATACTAACTATACTTAATCTTAGGTCAAATTACACTTATGGTCAAACTTGTCGGTCGGTCGGTCACCCATCTTACCACTACTCCACCCCAACACGCTTAACTTCCTCATTCTATCTCTCCCACCTAAGGCGAAGTACCCTTATACCTTGTTGTCAAGACTAGTATATCAATACTATTAACTTATATCAATATGTTAACCGTCTTTATTTTTTGAAATTATGAACAACTATTTAAGTAAACAACAATAAATAAGTAATAATAATATTTTATTCCAATGAAAATAAAAACTAATTAAATTGATATTTTATACATTTTTTGCCATTTATTCATTTAATATAGCATATATAATATCTTCAAATCTGTAAATGGGAATTCGACAAATAATATATCCATTATTATCAGAAAAATGTGAGGAATTAAAATAAGACATAAAAAATTACTATTTTTTTTAAAAAAATTGAAATAACTTTTTATTTTCGAATTTTAAGAATCTAAAAGAATCCAAAACGGCCTAAGGCGGTTGAAATCGAAGAGAATTTTTTTCTGCATGTTTTGATAGGCTGTACGTTTTTTCTGACATCGTATGCAAAAGTTATGGCCATTTGAATTTTTCATGACATTGTTTTTAAAATTATGTCCAAATTCATGTTTGTTAATTTTCGTAACAACTAAATCACTTAATATAACTACAGTTCGAAGGATTTTATTTTTAGAACTTTTTATAATTTTTTAGCATGATTTTGAAACTAGAAAAGGCGATCTCCAGCAGGGGGGTGGAGAGCCGTTCTCCTGCTGTGGCAGCATTTTTGCTCGTTTTCCTGCCATGGCAGAACTTGAGAATTTTTTTTGCCTATTTTCTTTAGTCCTGGCTGACAATACGAACCGGGACTAAATGTCACCTCTTTAATCCCGGTTGGTGGTACGAATCGGGACTAAAGGAGTCAGCACCGCCCGCAGCTTACCGCAACCTCTTTAGTCCCGGTTGGTGTCTACAACCAGGACTAAAGGTCATGTTTGACCCGGGACTAAAGATTGTTTCATTGGAACCGGGACTAATGTGAGCATTAGTCCCGGGTCCAACCACAACCGGGACTAATGCTCCAAACTGGGATGGACGAAAGACTCTTTTTCTACTAGTGGTTGCCTGCATGGGACATGCTGTAAATGTTTTTTAAAATACACAAGGCACTAATATACACATCCATTCATCTACCGCGGTATTAAAATGCGCGGGCCTCCCCGGTCTCGTAACACGGCACTAATATGTGACAATATCAAGTCTGCCATAGCGTATATGTGGTCGTCGCGTACAAATTATATTGTGAATGCTCATCTGTCGGGTAAATAACTTTTGTAGGTACTTTTCACTTGTGTCATAAAGAAATGCCACACACACGGGGTATTTTATAGTGTTTCCTCGTAAACAGAGCAATGTATGATTTTTGGATATGATTTTACTTATAAACTAAAAGGTCTTCCTTGTTCCATATGTTTCTCAAGTAAACTAAGTGAGCATTTCGTGCAAGATCCCGAGGCCGCTCCCCAAGGCGGCACCGGGGAGAAACCCTAGCCACCGAAAAACCAAAGGCCGGTAGCCGCCGTCGCTGCCGCCGGCGAGAGCGCGGTGGCGGCGGGCCCTAGTGCTGAGGTGTTGGGGGCGGCGGCAGATCTCCGGTGGTGGTTGGGGACGGTGTTGGTGATCTCATGCGACGACGGTGGTGTTCTCTCGAGTGTGGTGTCCGCGCGGGATGGAGTTATTTTGCTCCCAGCCATGGGGCGACGCCCCGGTCATGGCGATTGGAGACTTCCCCTGGGCATCCATGCTTGAGGTGGAGGCGGCGGCCGTAGGCCTAGGCTTCCTTCTAGACCTGCCATCGGTACGACCTTTCGTCACCGGGAGGTGCATGGGGAGGCGGCGCGATGCTCGTGGTCGACCTCGCTGGCATCCAGTGGGACGATGCGTGCGCATGGTTCGGTCGCAGGCTTACCTCCTCTTCTGCTAGAGGGGGTCGGCCGGTGGGCGGCGGCGTGGGGGCCTGCCAATCTGCCCAATAAAGGGGTGATCCTTTAGGGCTTCTCACGCCTAGAAGATGGTCTGCTTGATATCGACTCTCATTTTCTGGCCAGTGATGAGTTCCGTAAGGCTCTGTCGGCGATCTCGTTTGTGCACAAGTTGCCTGCATATTGCTAGATCGGGTGGGATTTGGTCGTGTGTTCCTGTTTCAAAGGAGCGACACAAAGTTGCGGTGACTGTTGCCAACATGGGATATGTCGATCTTCGATTTCTATGGAGGACACAGTGGCGGAGAATGTCAGTCGACTGATATATGAGGCTAGTTATGGTGGGCTATGACTTGGTGGTGATGAGGACCTTGCTTGTTGATTCTTGACTTGTAGATGCGATAGTGAAAAGCGGGAGCGGCAACATAGGAAGAGTATATGGTCTTATCTTTCAGGATGAAAATCCAAGGTCTGATCTTAACTGGTTTGCCTAGCAATGGCCCTGAAGGCATTGTTTTGAGAGAGACGGACTTGCTCCAGGGTGAAGATCCAAGGCCTGGCCTTAATTGATTGTGCCTAGGAATCTCATTGTTGAATGCATTGTTTTGTGAGCGCGGACTCTGGGTGTTGTCTTGGTGGTGTTTGGTGTTGCAGCTACAATGTCTTGATCACCGTAGCGGGATCTTTTCTTTTTATTTTTCTGTTCTTCTTGTTCTTTGGCAATAGGGTTGTGTGCATCTGTAATGTCTTTAGGACATTGCGTTGTTACACAGTCCTGGTGTAATTGATATCTTTCGTAATATTAATATATGCTCCTTTCAAAAAAAAAATCGTAAAGCTAAACGCTTGAGGACATGTAGGCGCCCTCACTGGCAACACGCCATACAAGGCCGAACGACCAATACTTGAAAGTCTCACATTGTTCCATTACACACGCAAATGTAGCTCTATTTCTTTTACCTTTTCTAATTTTAGCTTCTTTTCTCCCTTTTTTGCGGGTGCCTTTTTTCCCCTTCCTTCCTTTCATTCATTCATTCTTTCTTTTCTTTCATCTTTATTTTCATGTATTCAAAAAAAATCGTTATCCTTTTCTGGACATATGGATATTTGTTCTATAGATCTACACATTACTTGATGTGCCCTATCCTTTTACTTTGTGTAAATTTTGTTCCGCGCGGTCTAAATTTTTGTTACTCCCGGTTTGTTCTAAGACTGGTAAATTTATGTTAAACTTAGTCTGAGATTGTGCTATGCTAGTGGTCATGATATGTTCCTCATGAGTTTAAACTTTGTTCCGCTTTGACTCCTGGTTTTGTTCCAATTTGCTCTAAAATTATGGTCCAAAATTTGTTCACCTTATGAGTGTTATTATTATTTGTTCTATCTATGTTTTATTTCACTACAATTAGTGCCTGTTCATGTGTGCTAAACTTTGTTGCCATGTAGTCATGATTTGTTCCACATGTGCTGAAATTATTGTTAGGTCAATGTAACTTTTTGTTCCATTAGTGGTTATAATTTACCATTGATTTTATTTTTCTTGGCATCTTTTAAACCCTTCTTTTTCCCTGCATTTTTCTATTTTCGTGTATTGAAACACGAATTATTATTTATAACTATGGTTTTCATTTTGTTTTCTCATAGTTTACATTTATTCATGATAATTTTATTTTCTTATTTCCTAATTCCTTAAAATTTGTTTGACTTTGTCTAATTCCTCGTCTTGGTAGTCATGATATGTTCCAATGCCGCTAAAACTAGATATAAATATTTGTTTTGGCCCATAGTCGGTATATGTTCTGATGGTACTAAAATTTTGTTTCATTTAGTCCAATTTTTTTGCCACTTGTAATTATTATTTGTTCAACTATAGCATTTAACTATCGTTCTAGTTGGTCTACATTTTGTTCCTCATGTTGTTGTTGCGTGTTCCTCTCGTAGAAAAATTTCATTACACCTGGTCAAAAAATTACGCCTCTTGTAGTCGTGTTTTGCTCTAGAGGCGCTAAAATGGGTTTCAATTGGTGTAAATTTTTGTTCTTCTTATTGCATTAGCCGCTATTTGTTTTGTTGTCGCTAAAATTTAGTTTAATTCTATTTCAATTTTTGAAAGGGCGCACCTACGTCTCGGACACCTGAGAAATAAGTCACGTGAAGCCACATGTAATAAACTCAGTTGCAAGCCACCTGCAAGTGGAAATAAGCTCGGTCATAACCGACTTGCAACTGGAAAATTTTAATTGCAACCTACTCGTAACTAAAAAAACTCATCTGAAACGCACCTGCAACTCTCGTGGTAGCACGAATTACGACGTCAATTAATCGGTGACCGAACCGGTATGTACGTACCACAGAAGAGTAGCTCGCAGGAGGCGGCGGCAAATCCATCTAGGGTTCCTTCCCTCCGCCGGCGACGCCAACCGGTCCATCCCGTCTCCGACGGCCTTAGGGCCTTGGAGACGTGGCGGACCACGGTCTCTCGCCGGCGGAAGGTTTTAGTGTTTATTTTAGAGTATTTTCACTGTTCTTCAGGATGTTGAGGCGGCGGCTACGTCCTGAGGTCAGAATAAGGTCCTTCCTGCCCTATCCTCGCTCTGGTGGTGCGTCTAGCATCAGTGGAGAGCGCGTGGAGTCATGTGTCCGGCGGATTCTTTGGGATCTGGTCGTTTTTCGTATGTGTGTTTTGAGATCAGTCTCTTCCGATCTACGTTGTTCATCTTCGGTGATGGTTGCTGCTCTGGTGCGCTGGTCTTTTGGGGCCTTAGCACGACGACTTCTCATCCGTCTACTACAACAAGCTCTACTACGACAAGCTTTGCTCGGCTCCTATGATGGAGGGGCGAGGACGGCGGCGTGCCTTCGGCTCGTGTCAGTGTTTGTAGTCGTCGCTAGGTGGTCCAATTACCTATTTGTAATTTATATTACTTTTGAGACTCTTTGTACTGTTATTGATGGTTATTAATCGATAGGTGGAATTTCGGAATAAAAAAAGAATTACGACGTCAATCAAACGATGAGAGGGCAATGGGCCTTCCTTGTCTTATCGTGCTGTATGGGCACTAGTTTTTTTTTTTTTGAGAGTTCCGCTGTATGGGCACTAGTGAGGAGGATCCGTACGTGCAGGCCGGCACCATAGCATGAGTCGACAAATGGCACACAATGTTAGCGGTAGGGAAAGCCCAGCTAGGAGAGGTCGTCATTGCCACCTTAGCGCTCCGTGCTAATAGCGTTCGTTCCGTGTCACCCGGCTGCATCGTCTTGTCCCGCTCAAATTAATACTGTAAGTCTTTGCAGCTCGACTCGAAATTGAAACGTTGTAAGCAATCATTGGTGATCCTTTGAACACATAACACGCAAGAATACAACGCATCCACATTGTATCAAGATGCATTTACACACAGAAGATGCCTGACGCCGCCTCAGCATATCAGAGGCACGGCGCGTGCTACATCTGCTCGCGCCCTTGAGGAGGAGGCGGGTAGTACTGTTGGTGCGGCGCGTGTGGTTCGTAGCCCTGAGCAGGAGGAGCAGAGGGGAACTGCTGCTGCTGGTTCGGTGCTAGCGCTCCGTAATAGGCCCCTTGAGTAGTAGTAGGAGGAGGAGGGGGGACGCGTGTGGGCGCTTCACCGAATGTAGGAGAAGCCGCCTGCGGGAACTGCGGCTGCCCCATCGAGATCCCGGCTTGCGGTGGCTGCTCGACGCCCGTCTTGGCCGCCGCCGCCGTGGCACTGGCAGTGTCGGCATCAGGCTGCTGGCCGCGGAGCATGAGGTAGGAGGTGAGCCCGAGCGCCGTGGCGACGAGCGTGAGCACGGCCCCGCCGGCGAAGATGCCGTCCTTGAGCACGTAGCAGAACCCGTACGCCGACGCGTCCCGGTCCACGTTCGCGTTCCACGCCGCGCCCTCCACCAGCAGCGCGAACGCTACAACCGCCGCGATCCTGCAGCACACGTCAATCGATTCATCCGTCAGTCAGTCAAGTCGTTTTCCTTCTCCATGCTATGCGAGAATCAGGTGTCGATCGTCACCATGAGAAGACGGCGCAGACGACCCCGATGATCCGCTTGGACTCCCACAGGATGGCGCGGGACTTGCAGCAGCCGCAGCACCCGCCGACGGTCGCGACGACGACCTGGGCGAGCACCAGGAAGATGACCGCGCAGATCCCGAGCCCCAGCGCCGGGTTCTCCGGGTAGATGCACACCCCGTCTTCTGTCTCCAGCAAGTCCCGAAGCTGCGAGAGCGAGACACACCAAGTATATTACTAATCCCTAGATCCACCACAGCTCAACAAAAACACAGCATAGAGAGAGTCCGCGAGGAAATCAGTGGTAGCTTACAGTCAGCTTTGTGCCCTCCGCGGAGAACCCAAGGATGGCACTCAGCACCCCAAGAGAAGCCACCACCGCGCACACGATGATCACCGTCTGATCCATCTTTTCTCGAATCTTGATCTCTTCCGGGTTGTACTACCTGCTACCAGTCACTAACATAAGAGTCAGACATACGCGCTTGTTTATATATAGAGAGACTCTCGATCGGGCATGTCTGTGGTACAGTATGGTGGACCGATGGCGCCGGCCGGCTGACGTACTTGTATCGGCGCAAGGCTATATGTCACGACGAGAGGGAAGACTTCTCCCCTGACTCCGTGTGCCTCCTAGCTATTCGCCGTAATTACCCCGCAGTTCATTGATTGAATTTATAACTAAGGAAGTCGATGTCGTCGTTGGAGTTTTGCTTTGTTTTCTTGAAGCAAGTTGAAGGATGGAGTGATGGACAGCCTGCTGGTCTTCACGCGGTATATCCTGGTTCCGCCGGCGCCAAATTCCGTTGTTCTTCCGCCGAGAAGATACCAAGACAGTAGTCAGTGAAGATACTTGCATTCCGATTTGTTTGACTCTGCACATTGTTTTTTTTTGTTCTTTGCATGGAGGTTTTTCTTTTTTTTTTTGCAAATTTGCAACGAGCTTTCTTGCTTGTTTTCACTACTAGAGTAATTTTCAGGGAGCAACAAACTTAACGAAATACAGAAGGAAACAAAATGGGATGTAAGCACTCACCTCTCAGACGCAGACGTTGCTAGCAAATTGGGCAGTTGGAGTACGTATTCCTCTCACCTCCACGAGGTAAGTCAAGTTTGAGCGCAACCAGTTTCTTATATGGTTTATGCGTCATTGGTAGCAACGTCTTGACGGTGAATAATGTGTGTGTGACAGCTTTGCACGATAGATGCTACAGGGTAGCTCACACGAGAGGTGGAGGGTGACGGGTGTATCGACATCTCTGGATCGAGACGAGGAGTCATCAGTTTATGTAGGTTTGGCCCCTCACGATGGAGGTACATACCTATTTCAGCTAGATTGTATTGATCAGTATAATTACAAGTCGTCGTATTCGGAGAGTCGACTAGGTCAAGGGATTGGTGTACGTGTGAGAGAGACTCCCTTCTATGGTTCAATGCAGAAGTTTATATAGGTATCTCGGCTAGGGTTTACAACATATGTCCCAAATTGTCTAAAGAAACGGAATCGCCTACTGGGTTGGTTAAGCAGTTTCTTGTACTCCAAGTCGACTCGCCACAGGCCTTCTCCAAGTCGGACTTCTTAGTCCACCAGTGAGTGTGCGTGGGCTTGCCTTTGGACCACCCTAGTGTCGTACGGCGATTCCACTCCGTGGGCCCACACCGCTGAGAATTCCCCCATCAATGTCCTATCCCACGAAATAAAATAATTACAACCCTTCCCACACCCATAGAATAAAAACATTACGCTTGAGAATGTTGATACCTTACAAATGTATCTATGATATTTGTCTTTTATTATGTTATTTGGCTTGTGTATTTGCATCAAATCTTAAGTTTTCACCATGTATTCTTCTCCCTCCATTTTAAAATATAAGATGTTTTAGCTTTGTAAAAGAAGTGTATCTAGACCACTTTTAGTGTATAACCAAAATATGAGATGTTTTAGCTTTGTGAAAGGAGTGTATCTAGACCACTTTTAAAGGACCACTTTTAGTAAAAGTGGTCTAGATACACTCCTTTCACAAAGCTAAAACATTATATTTTGAAACGGAGGGAGTACTATTTTTGGGGATTTTCCATGTAGTCTTCCTTCTTTGGGTTATAACTTAGTGAAACAGGGGAAGTGTATGGGTGTTTTTAAATTTTAGGGACCATCACTAACTCAAAATAACCCTAGATTTTTTCCACGTCAATATTTCATAAGGAGAAGAATTGTGCCTAAAGGGGAGGGTTAGATGGACCTAGGAAATCCTAGAGGCCCATCCCTATATATGGCGTGTCCACCCCACCCCCTTCCATACACGTCATGGTGGGTGTCTCCGTCGACCGATTGACCATAATATTTTGCATGCAAATTTATTTCACCTAAAAACCCAATATATATTCCTCTCGCGAAGTCCCGAGGAGGCGTACACCATTTAAAGAACACTAAAAACGGAGACAAAACCTTCAAAGATTGGATGGGCACTGCCAGAGCCACCCTGGTTGCTCCTTCAACTCCTCCAACAACCACCATGCAGAAGAGAGAGTAGTCCACGCCGGACTATGGGTTTGCTCCAGTATCTTGATCTATCTCTCCATGTACTATCATTGCTTAGAATCATATTAGCTACCCTATATGATTATGTCGTCTATGTAATTGCCTTATGGGGATTGTATGATTATCTTATGACATATAAGATGCAAATTTTCACCATAGCCACCCTGGTTGCTCCTCCGACCTTGTTTAAGGCAATAATCTATGCATCTTAATTCTAGCATTAGGAGTTTTCTCTTAATAAGATAGTATTAGAGGAATCTGTTGCATTATATCTACATTAGGACATGATACGCATGTAAATGTGAATCAAACACTACATAAAACATTGCATCTACTTTATCTTATTTAGAAAAGCTATATTCATGCCACCATGTTTATGAGAGAGAGGTCAAGTGAACTCATGAAACCAGGTCAACATTTTACTTTAAGAAACAACCTTTTACTTCACTTGACTTGTTTTGATTTTATGTAACCAATTAATCCAAAATACAAAAACATTTCCTTAGATTGCATCCAAAGTTTACATATAGTTTGCATTACATCTACACTATTCTATCACCATTTGCACTTGTTTTTTACTCTTTAACTTCAAATTCTTTTCGTCTCACACATACGCCATGTTGCTTGACAACCATCATGTGGAGTTGGGAACACAAGGCAATCACTTTGTTCTTGAAGGTTGCTAGAAGAGGATAAAGAAAGGGAAGTAGCATTTCCCCGAGAGAGTTCCATAATAGCCCTGAGTCATCCTTATGGGGAAAGGTTCTACTTGCTACAACACATTGTGCTTGGAGCCCATCGAGTTAGTGAACACATAGTTTGTTGCCATCAAAGGCACCCCCTAACAAACTTGAAGATCAAGAATACAAGACATCCTTCCCATAAAAAAAGAGAAAAGAATACAAGACATCCATAATTGTAGTCGTAGAGCGGTACATGTTACATCATCTATACAAAACTGAGTGTCACACTTCAGTTTTCGGAGCTATGGTGAAATTCTCACAATCCTAAGGAGTTCCTCAAATGCGAACACATAGTGATTTCATTACCAACACAACATACAAGCTTCTAATATAACTACAAAACACTAAAGTATATTTTACAAATGTAGGGCTTTTGATGTCAAAGTTTACATTACAAATAAAGAGACTATGCACCACACACATCCTCTAGTGTGGATGGGACTTAGAACTCGATCTCTATGCCGTCGAAGTGATCCTCACCATAAGCTTCTCCTTCGGGTAAATCTGAGAGGGTTGGTACAGTGCAATCCAAGTGCTCCGCCTCGCCATAGGCTTGTGCTTCTCCTTCGGGTGGACCTGAGAGGGTAGGTGGAACAATCAACTCACCACGCCACATTGAGATATGTATATATAACTACATGCTTGTATCTCAAAAAGGGCTATAGGGTTTTATAATATATATAGTGGATGCAAAGTCCTAATCACCAACTTATCATTAAAATCATTTTCTCAAACATTTCTTTGGTAAAAGTATATCCATAATTTATCACCCTTCTAGTTCATCAACATAATTTAATTATCTTTATCAAAATTCTATTCATGCCTTTTATTTAGGGATCACCCTTCAAACATAGCTTCATTAACTAGAAGCCCGGCGTTTTCGAATACCATTTGTCGTGACTCTAGAAAGCTGCTCATTTTCACCCACAAGATATCCACTCCTCTTTATATCACTACAGTATGGCACAAGAAGGTTTTTAATCTTCTCTATCTTTTGAAGTCCCTACCTAGGAACTTAGGATCACTCGCCTCTGGCAACCGACTGCCCAAGTGTCAACTTTGCAATCTGGGGTTTGAGTGTATCCCAATTATGACTTATCGGGTACCTCTTACTTAATTGCTTATGCGGGCCTCCCAGAAAAAAGGAACGACATGCCATTATGTAATTATCCACTGGATAGAGCGGACTAATGGGCCAGGTTTGACGAGTAAAATATGTGGTTGAGCCGGTCCTATTTTTCTCACTTGGCAAGAGGTCTTGGCCCTATTTTCCACAGAGTAAGGTTTCCTATTACATTACCCTTACCATATAGATGTGGGTATGGTTTGTACGGTCAATACATGAAACATGAAAGGTCACATGATCTATATCCCCAATCGACAACGGTTATTTTTATAACTTCATGCTTAAGGATTTAATCTAGGATTATCAACATTCCTTGTAAATTGTCCCCATTTTTCAAGGATACTTGCATGTGATATTATTCCTAGGCTTTCAAGGTAAACATGGCCAACATATGGCATATTTTTTGGTAGTGATTAACTTACTTGCATGTCATACAAGAACAAGATAGTAATAAAAAACATGCAAATAAATAAATAAATAAGCAAGTATATATTTTTCATATATAGCATGTAGGATCAACATGAAAAGGGATATGTGACTTGCCTACTGTCCCAATTTCGTTCTGTTCTTCTGGTTGAGGATTTTCCACGCCTTGAAACTCCTCCTGGTACGCGGGTTCGATGTTACTGGGCCCTACTTTCAAAAGATCCAAACACAAATAAAGTCCAGCTCACAAAATGCAAGGGAACCAAATGTAATTAATTCTGAATCTTGAACTAAAAGAGGAAGAAGTGGAATTTAGGTTTAGGTACAAAAGGAAGTGGAAATAGGATTGTATATGGTGTTGGGTTAAAACTAGCCCGAGTTTTTATATTTAGTGGGCTTTGATTTGGTAGGTGATTTTTTATTGGATTGGGCTCAAGGAGAAAAGCGAATGATAGTTGGGCTAACTGAACATGGTTCAATGGAGAGTAACATGGGAGTCTGATTGCTACAGAATCAACGATTGTGTCGTCAGAGAGGTTCGCCAACAACAACCGAGGGTAGGACGTTAGGTTCCATTCTTTGAAAATAAAAACAGTACATGCTATAGGTGAAAAGATCGACCGTGATAGGCCCAAATCGTTTTTTTAGTCTCCATCATTTACTCCCCCTTATTTTAGTAGGCGCCAGTCTGGTCGTTGGTATTTACCCGTACCACATGAAGAAGAAGAAGAAGATGGATGCTCCTAGAGAGCAACAAGATTCAGAACAACTACATTGGGATGTTTGGAATTGGTACAAACAGAGGAAACCAAATAAGTGAAGCTTTGGAGCATCAATTTATAGGACGGGCAAAGGTTGTTCATGTAGACGTCTGTCACCTGAGACGATGTCAACGGGGAATCCTATTTCTTGCTATGAGCGTGGTTTATTAGTGCACGAAGGCCATTTTATTCTTTATTCTTTTTTATAGTAATAACAAAAGTTGAGATTTTTTAAAAATATTTAAATTAGAATAATTTTAGTTTTGAAATTTTTCATATTTGAAAAATGTTAAATTTTAGAAATATCCATATTAGAAAGTTGTTGGGTTTTGAAATTTGTTCATATAAAAAAATGTTCGAATTTGAAATTTATTCATATTTAGAAATATCCAATTTTAAAATTACTAAGATTAAAACACTTAAATTTAAACATTATCCACATTTTAAAAAATAGAAGAGAAAAAAGGAAAAGAAAAACCAGGCAAAACCCAGAAAACCGAACCAAGAAAAGAAAACAAGGGAAACCACAGAAGCACGGAACAACAATATCTACCAGAAAACCAAACATACTTTATATAAATATAAATGGGCTAGCCCAGCCGTGGAAACGCTTCAGGCGTCCACTAATATCGCATGCCCTGAGCGTCAAATAGGAAATGCCGTCGCAACTGCGTCGACTTGGTCGATTGGATTATTTCTTGGCTCGGTTATTAGCTGCTGCTGCTGCTGCTGGGCCAGAGGATGGGCAAAGAATTGAAAATGGCCTTAAAGAGAGGAGTTAGGCTGGAAGAGAAGTACGTAGAACAACAAAAAAAGCAGGAAATTTCCCTCGGAAACAAAAAGCAGGAAAAAACTGATGGTTGATGGTAGTTTTGGGAGGAGGCGAGGGAACTGGCCGTTGGGCGGTTTCCCGTACATACCCTGGGTCCGCAGCGTGAACTTGGGGTACTTCGGCTTCGGCGGCTTTCCTCCCATGGCGATCCCGGGGGCGGCCGCCGGCAGCTGCTCGCTTGCTCCCATATTTGGCCGTGACGCCTGTCCGGAACCCTGGGGACGAGGCTTCTGCGGGAACTGCGGCTCCCCCATGGCGATCCCGACGGCGCCCGGCGGAAGCTGCTCGTCTCCTCCCGTATTTGGCGCGGCGGCGGCGACGGCGGCCGGCTGCCCACGGAGCAGGAAGTAGGAGGTGAGCCCGAGGGCGGTGGCGGCGAGCGTGAGCACGGCCCCGCCGGCGAAGATGCCGCTCGCGGGGCCGTCGTCGCACACCCCGAACGTGCCGACGTACCGGTAACCCGACCCGCTCGCGCTCGCGCCCGCCACCAACAGCGCGAACGCGATCACCGCTGCGATCCTGCACTTTTCTTGTCAGTCAGTAGCGGTTTGTCATGCCGCGACATGCGCGCGTGCGTGCTCCAGCTAGCTAGCGCTTATGGAGTATTAATTAGAATCTCGAACGCTCACCATGAGGCGACGGCGCAGACGACGCCGGTGGTCTGGTTGGTCTCGGTGGGCATGGCGCGGGACTTGCAGCAGCCGCAGCAGCCCCCGACGACCGCGAGGACGACCTGCGCGATTATCATGAAGATGGTCGCGCAGACACCTAGCCCCAGCGCCGGGTTCGGCCGGTAGTAGCAATCCCCGTAGTACCACAGCCCGTACTGCGAGTACCCACAAGAACCCAAGAGATGTCCATAATACAGTTCAACAGAAACACACACACACACGTGTACAATAAGCACGAAGAGGCAGTGAGTGTGCTAGCTTACGGTGAGCTTTGTGCCTTCGGCGGAGAACCCCAGGATAGCACTGAGCACCCCGAGAGAACCCACGACAGCGAACACGATGATCGTCGTCTGATCCATTTTCCAGGCCATTGCTCTGGAGTCACGAGTCGCGATCTCTTTCGGGCCGAAGTCGTCTGGCCCGTGTATATACGTGAGTTTATATAGAGAGAGCTGCCTCTCGGCTTGGGCATCCGGATACGCTGCCCGCTGACGTGCTCCATCGGCGCGGGACCAGGTCACTACGGAAGGGACACTAGGTCGTGGTAGAAGGCTACGACTTTGGTTGAGGCACTTTGTCAACCTAACTCAAGATGCCATTTTTGGACGTAAATTTTGTTTAATGCCTCCAAATCTATGTTAATCCAGGGCATCTACCTAACAACCACTAGAGGGAAAGGTTGATATGCCGACGGCCACAGGTTTGGTTGCCGTCGGCATAGCAGTTACGTCAACGGCTTAGCCGTGTGCATAGGCCAGATAGGCCTCAGCTAGACAGCTAACAGTCGTTTGGATACGCCATCGGCAATGACCATCGGCCTATTTTTTTATAAAAAATTAAATTGTTTGAATTGTTTGACTCGTTAATCTCTCAGTTGATATTTTTAACTCTAAATACACTTAATCTTAGGTTAAATTGCGCTCATGGTCAAACTTGCCGACCGGTCATCCATCCTTACACTACTCTAGGCCGAGCACGCTTAACTTCGTCGTTCCTTCTGGATGAGCTTTTGAAAAAAAAATCAGATCTTATTGCTAATACTACCATATCAATCCTATTAAACCTTGGACGACGATGGCACACGCCTTTATTTTTTGAATTTCAAACAATTACTTAAGTAAGAGAAATGAATAAGTAATAATAATCTTGAATTCAAATAACAATAAAATGAATATTTTTTGCCCTTTTCTGTTTAATATGGAATAATTCATATCTTTAAATCCGTAAATCAGAATTCGACAAATAATATGTATAAATCGATTAAAAAATAAAAGGAATCCAAACATGAAATTCTATAATATTTTTAATCATGCATCATGTCTTTTTAATAGTTTACTGCAAGGTTTTCTAAATAAAATTCATTTAATAGTGTCTAAATCTTCAAAAAATCATATAAAAAACCCTTTTGAATTTGAGGATTCTAAAAAATGGTAAACAAAGGTAGGTTGTTGACATCAGATGTAACTTTTCACGGGCATGAATTTGGATCTTTTTTTAATTTCTTATGCCCACTTCAAACTATGGTCAAAATTGCGGGCATAAAGATTCTTAGCTCGGGGCAGCCTTGCTAAAATTGCAGTGGATCTTTGATGAAATAGCATATTGTGAAACTAAAAATAATTTTTTCAAAAAATCATGAGCATTAGATCATGTACCTGTAGTTTAAATCTGACCCGCTTCTTACCGATTCGGCAAAATTTGTCATTTTCCAAAGAGGTGGACGAAAAGGTTTAAGATACCCCGATTGAAACATTATCCATGTAAGGTGGTCTAAAATGGGGTGGTACCATTTTGAAACTTTCATTTTGTGGTTGCTTCACAAAATACCACTTTTTGGCACTCGGAAAATGGAAAGTAGCTTTTTCGTGCGACGAAAAGGAAATCTTCCTCCTGCAATATTATTCGCCATCCCAAGATGCACATGTGTGTACACAATATGAGAATATTATCACAAACTATGTCGCGATTCTATTCATAACATTGGTCGTCTGGCCAGAAAGTCATGAAACCTCGAACATAATAGCTCATTTCTGAGAAGGTATTTTTTGAGATATTTGAAATATTTCAAGTTTGACATTTTTTCTTGCAACTATGTCACATAATATGATACTACACGAAGGTCTTATATTGTTTTGATATTTTTTGAATTTCTTATTCATGTTTCAAACTATGGTTAAAATGGCGGGCATGAAGATTTTTAGCTCAGGGTTGAGCCTCACTAAACTTGTAGTGGATCTCTGATGAAATGGCATATTGTGATCCTAAAAATGATTTTTCCAAAAAATCATGAGCTGGATCATATACTTGTAGTTTAAATATGACTCACGTCCTACCGATTCGGCATGAATATGTCTTTTTCACGATGGGTGAACAGAAAGGTTTAACATACCCCGGTTGGTTATCCATGGAAGGTGGTCTAGTATTTTTGAAAAATAGGATGGTACCATTTTGAAACTTTCATTTGATGATTGCTTCACAAAACACCCATTTTTGGCACTCGAACAATAGAAAATGACTTTTTGGTGCGATGAAAAGGAAAACTTTCTCTTGCACCATCGTTTGCCATCCCAAGATGAAAATGTGTGCATAATATGGGCACATTATCATAAACTATGTCGTGATTCTAGCCATAAAATTGGTCGTATGGCCTGAGATCCATGAGATATTTCACCACATTTTCTATCTTGAATATCTTTTAGAATGTGTTATACGAAAGTATATGTAATGTTTTATGTTTTACGTAATTTTTATTCAACACAAATGTGTAATATATGAGTGTAGATGGATAGATCTTATGTTTGACAAATTTTGATATATTATTTGTATTTTTTTGAATTAGAATGATTTAGTTATGATTTTTCTAGGATTAATATGGTAAAAGGGAAAAGAGCTACGTCGACGGCATTGTAGTCAGCGTAGCTCATATGTCGTCAAACCTCCGTTAATCGCATGCGCCAGCGCCACATGTCTGCAACCTACGTCGACGACCGAGCTATGCTGACAACCTAGCTGCAGATACGCCGACGGCCAAACCTACGCCGGCAGATGCCGTCGGTGTAGCCGGTCCTATGTTGACGGCTTAACTGGGCCGAGGCCGTTTTGCTAGGCTTCCCGGTTCGTGCTCTACACCGACAGCCCCCGACTAAAAGATGAATATGACATGTGGACCATAGATATCATTGCGGGTAGAAATAAGCATACATGATCCCAGTGTCACAAACCGGACTATGGTCCTATTGAAATGGAAATGGCAGGTTCATGGTGCCAGTTTTAGGGATTGGGAGATTAAGGCTCAATTTTGATTAATCCTATAGGTTAAAGGTTTGGAATAGACTTTAGTCTTTGGTAAACTATCTCATGATGTTTTAGAAGGTAAATTTTGTTTTAAACCTCCAAATTTGTTAATCCACGACATTGACCAATCTATTAAAGGAGTCGAATGTTTAAGGGTATTTGGCTATCCACGTCTCTCAGAAAAATCGAGGCGTCCGATGCCGACCCTAGGAGCGCACTTGGAGCCACGATGCCAATGCCTCCTTGGACCGGTCCTACCCGCGTTGGGTTGCCATGCCCTGCCCCTGCATCACTAAGACCAGCCACACACCGTGGTACCGGTTCATTGAAAAGCATGGCAGAGTTAGGAATCACTCTAGTTTTGCTGCAGTGTTGCAAACGCTTTTGATCAGAGTCATGTAAGGTCTCTCTGCCATGCAAATATTATTTGTCTATTCTTTCCTTCCCTTGAAGTCAGGAATTTTTTCTTTCATCTCTCTCTTGCATGTGGGGCTACAATGCATGCACCTAGCACATTGATTTTCTCGAACCGCATCCACAATTTGGTTGGCTTTCTTTTCTGATACACCTTGGAATCGCTTTTTCACCATGCTAGAGTACAATA
Organism: Avena sativa; assembly: GCA_916181665.1. NCBI lineage: Eukaryota > Viridiplantae > Streptophyta > Magnoliopsida > Poales > Poaceae > Avena > Avena sativa. Next base: position 480,899,145 of record OV702279.1, read on the forward strand.
AGACCCAGTCAGCAGGCTATATCACTTAAAATAGTATATTTGTATTTAGTTGGATGAGAAATAAGAGGAAAAAGAAGATAGGTGGGCTCTTAGAGCAAGGGCAATAGTAAAGCCAGCTGTTGGCTATAAGTTATGTCCATGTCATCTAGAGTCAATCTAATAGCCAACATGTACAATAGTTAGAGATTAAAATATACTACTTTATTAATGTATGACCCACTTTTCACGCTCACATAGTGCCTAGGAGCACGTGTTGTAGCTGGCTCTTAACTAAGCACCCACTCCTCTTCTCTCTCATCCAACTAAGCATAAATATACTATTTTAAGTCTTATAGTCTGCTGACTGGACCTTATTGTACTTGCTCTTAGTTAACAGCTAGCTGCAGCACGTGCTCCTAGGCACTATGTAAGAGTGTAACATAAGCTATATATTAATAAAGTATTATACTTTTATCTCTATTTATTGTACATATTAACTATTAGATTGATTCTAGATAACATGAATATGCTTATAGCCAGCAGTTGGCTTTACTGTTGCCTTTGCTGGTATGGAACTGGTTCATACAAGCCTTGTAATCGCCTTTTTACCACGGTGTGGCTGGTCTTAGGCTAGCCCCCATCCCATGTCGGGCCCTGCGTCATCATTATTTCGAGGATCCAAGTGTATTTCACACGTTCACCAGCAACTATAGGTCCACCGTATTCTAAAATCAAGTTGACAAACGACATTTTTTACATTTCACGAAATATCCGGCGCTACTCAAAACCAATCGGCTCTAAGAGCATCTCCACTCGTAAACCTCTATACGATCTTCGGCGGAGACATATTTTTACCCGTATGAGGAGGTGCCGGCTAGTTTTTAATTATAAGAGACAGATGCTAGCCAGTCGCACCCCCGAATCCCAAATTCTAATTTGGAATTGCATTTTCGCAAATAGCTTGTGGGCAGACAACCAGTCGCACGTCGGCGTCGCTCCATGTCGAGCTCAGGCCGCGCGGACTCCTCCCTGGCGACGCGGGTCCTTGGTGGCCATGCGCTGGTAGCCGAAGAGCAGCAACACCTGGAACCATGCGCTGGTAGCCGAAGAGGAGCAGCAGGCAAAGAGCAGCAGTAGCACCTGGAGTGTCAACACCTAGATTTTTAATCCCAGATGCCTGTTATGTCATACATCGCAATTTCGGGATTACCATTTTTGCGAGACATAACAGATTGGATATCACAGTACATCATCCATTATAAATCATAAATAAGGTCTTACACAAATAAGGATCTCATGATCCCGTCTTAATACAACAAGCATCGGAATAAGTAATAAGCATAACAGTGGAGTCCATCTTCAAGGGCATAGGCAATGCTGACGATGGAAGATAGTCCTAGTTATCATAGCCATACTGTTGTCCTTCATTTTGGTAGTCTCCTTCATAGTCTGGCCATAGGAATAGCCAGGGACAAAAGCCATGAGTACTCTTTAAGTACTCGCAAACTACCACTAACAAGTAAGATAGTTCTAATAGGAAATGCTAACTCTAAGGTTTAACTATAAGGTTAAGTTTGAAACCTAAGCCGAGTTCTGAAACAAAGAAAGATAAAGTAAAGTTCTAGAATCACTTAAGTTGGGAAGCTAGTGTCATAGTCACAACCCTGTTGTGGTCAAGTCAAGATTCATCATTCATTTCATAAGTCATTTTGAAAATATCTGACAACAAAACAGTATGGCCACTCCAACTGTCCATAACCGCGGACGCGACTATTCGAATAGTTTGACACTCTGCAAAGGTGGTACACTTTCACCACAAGATTCGATACATCTGTCAGGGATAACCCTGAATCATCATACTTATTATGCAGATAATCAAACATAACATTTCCTTTACACACCCTAGTATAAGCACCTCTCCTATGAGCATGGCCTCCCAACCATAACCATCTGTCATCTTGGGGACTGCATAGGTGGACAACATTGAGAGGTAGCCTTAGCTCAAACCTCTCCCGCGAGGGAACTAATACTAATACATATAAACTTCCGGCTAAGCCTTACCCAATTCAGGTATTGTGGTTGTACGGTAAATTTGGAATGGTATCGCATCCGAATCCAACCATCAGTTTTGTAAAATGTTTAAGGCTCATGCCTCAACATTTTCATCATCATAAACCATTTTTGTTTCTCAACACATGTCAAAACATCTCAATATAATGACTCATCATTCCAAGGTTTTCACAAGTCATTTTCACCAAGTGTTCCCATCTAAAGTGAATCAAGTTTTGAGTTTGGTTCTAACCACTAAGTTAAGAGTGTTCAGTAAGGTGTGATGCTAATCTCAATCTCATGCCGTAGAATGACATCTAAGGTTATCTAGATAGGTCAAGTTTTATACTCTTTATGCTACCTTCAAAACAAGTAAAGGACTTTAATAAAGTAAAGAAGTAAAAGCTTGGAAATGAAACTTGGGATAGGTAAAATAGTCAAAGTGGTATAACCAAGTATGCCTAATGCATCTTGCTTAGGTTATCTAGATTGCAAGTGTTAGCTTGCAAGGGTTCATTGATATAGTGCTAGCTTGCATTATTAATGATGGCTTGCTTAGTGCTAGCTTATAACAATAGCTTGCCTTGGTTGATGCAGTGGTTGAAGTTTTCTTTCTCCTCCTCTTGGTAGAACTCCTCCTCCTCGTAAGCTTGGTCGATACTATCGTCTATAAATACATATGGAGTACACAATCACTAAGCAATACTTAACTAGTCTACTTAGCACTCTAAGGCACACATTTGATGATCTATTATCATCACAAGCATCACAAGGTTTTATTAACTAGCTTCATTCTTTTTATTTAAGAAAAGTAATTTCTACTCATTGAAAAATAACTAAGATTTAATATTCTCCACTTAAAATATGGGATCATGTGGACACATATCATCACCATATATTCTAACATACGGGAATTTGATTTAAAGGTTGGATCACATTTAATTAAGTTTAAGTTTATTATTTAATGATTTAAAGTGACTAGAAATGCCTATATAGCATTATTTTCGTACCAGTCCAAAGTCACTTCATGTAAACCTTAATATTATTACATATTTAGATAGGTATGGTTAAATGTGATTTTTTGAGAGTTGGAATCAACTCAAAAGCTATTATGGTTGATTTTATAAAAATGTTTGAATGTGCAAATGCTTCTGTCTTGTTATTTTTGCTAGGAGAGATCTCTAACTCTAAATGAATTAAATCCAACGGGCTTGGATAGATCTTTTCAGAGGCTATCTAACAAAATTTGAATCACTCAATTTGGTTCAGTATATCTTCCTGAATAGATTTCTAAACTAAGAGACAGAAGTGAGTTCAAACTAAAATAGAAAAATCTATATTTGAACTAACTAGGTCGCGCGGGAAAACTAACGGGCCGGCCCAGTGGCGCTCTGCGGTGCTGAGGACAACTGACAGGGGGGTCCCACATGTCAGCGACACATCCAACGCGAAGCAGTATGGGGCACTCTCAGCGCTATGATTAAAAGGTGGATCAACGACTGAGGATCGTCGTCCCCGGCGAACACGTCGCCGGCGAGCGCTAACCCTAGCGGCTCGGTGGGGGTATGTGGGGGCTTACCAGGGCTCTAGCTAGACGTGGCGATGGGGCCGATCGAACGTGCGGTTGACGACGGACTCAGGCGTGGTCGCGGCGGCTCCTGGGGTGGACGAAATCGACGGGCTGCTTCCTCCTCTGTTGCGGTGGCTCCGGTGGAAATTCCGGCGAACTAAGGCTCGAGTGGCTCTGGCGAGAGAGGGGAAATGCTCAGGAGAGAGAGGGGAGTGTTGGAGTGTGGAGAATGGTTGCTGTGGAGGGCTCCTTATATAGGCTCGACGAGGGGACCGAGCGGCACGACGGTGAGCTCATCAGTGACGTTGATACATGCTGCTAGAGGCATGGGTTGGGTAGGCGGACGGTGGGATGCCTCCTGGCGGTTAGCTACGGCGCAATGGTGCGGCTAGGGGAGGTGGCATTTGGTCGGGAGCGTCGCGTGCTCTGGGAGACAGAGGCGATGTTTGACGCGGCGCACGACGACTGTGGGTCGCGTGGCGGTGCACGGCCGTGTCTGGCGGGGTGCTAGGGTCGAGGCAGAGCAGCGTGCGTGGTATTGGGTCGAGGGACGGTATGTGGCATGCTGGTGGTGAGCGCGCTCTGGCGATCTCGCAGAGAGAATGGGCGGCGCTGCTGGGGAGTGGTCCACTGCTGAGGGGTGGACAGGGAGGTGCGGTAGGGTTGGGCAGAGCTAGATGGCTTGCTGGAACGGCGCGACGCGGTCTGTGGAGCTTTGCCCCCGTTCGGCCGGCGGTGACCAAAATGTGGCGGCGCTCCACTGCTGCTGCGGCTTAGTGGTAGGCTGGTGATGATATGGTTGGACTCAGGGGGACAAAGGTGGTCAATGCCACTCAAATTGCTCGACAAGATTTGATCAAAAACAGTAATAGTTAGGCTAATTTGATTCTGCCTGCCAGGTGTTCGATCAAATGGCCGCAAGAAATTTAAATTCGAATTTTGGAAAGATTTTTGGTGTGTGATCTGATCCTATGCTTGGTAGTCTCTGGTTGCTGGGAAATGTCAAGGTGAATTAGTTTGGTTGGTTTTTGCATAAGTGGGATCTTCTCATATGAACTACATTCAATTTTCAAATGTCATTTAAATTCAGTGTTTGAAAGTTTTTGGTAGATTACAAAGTGGGCCTTGGTACATCACTACTTGTACTAGCAAGGGGTTCAAAGATCCACATTTGTTTCTGTTAGGATTTGAGTTCTAGGAATAGCCAAAGTACGCATGATGATTAAAATGGCACAAATGACCATTTGCTTAGTTTATTCTTTTTGATTTGTTTTTCTTTGGGATTTGTTTGGGAATGATCTAGATGATGTTTATTTCACCTAAGAATCATTTGACAATCAATGGATCACTTAATCATGGCAATTCAAAATAACTCCTATTTAAATGCACACACAAATGAATGCTTTAATATTTTTAAATGGAAAAGTTTTTGTTAACTCTAAATTTGATGATTTGGATCTTAATAACCTTGGATTAGAGTTTTGGGATGTTACAAACCTTCTCCCCTTAAACAAAATCTCGTCCCGAGATTTACGAAAGAAAACTAGGAACTAAAGAGATCTGGGAACTCTGTCCTAATGTAATCTTCTCGCTCCCAAGTGGCTTCCTCTTAGGTATGGTTACTCCATTGAATCTTGAGAAATTTGATACTCTTGGTTCTGGTGGTTCTGTAGGCTTCATCCAAGATACGGATGGGCACTTCACGATATGTCAGGTCCTTGTTGATATCCACGGCTTGGTGATCGATGTTCTTGAAAACTTCAGTCTTCTCTGGCACTTCTAGGTGACATGGGTATACCCTACAGGTACTCGAGATTAGTATATACGGCCTAAGTACGTACATGCCCACGGTGTCTCCAAGGCCCAAATGAAGGACTCGGGTAACCTACGGACTCTCGATTGCTTGAAGAACAAGAAGAAGCTAAAGATAGAAAGTTTGAAGGGGAAAACCCTAATTTGTAACCGACTCGACCTGCTACCCGAGACCTAGCCTATCTATATAAGGGCTAGGAGGCGGCGGCGAGGAAGACACACGTAACCCTAGTTTCCACAACCCTCGCCAGATTTCATCTGCACACCATTGAAACCTTCGGTTCCTTCGATAATTCCACGAGCAGACAAGCAGGAGTAGGGACCTCTACGAGGCCTAAACCTGGGTAAATCTTTGTCCCATGTGTGCTTGTTTGCTAGCCGATAGATGTCTCTAGCGCTCCCTCCTTCTCCAAAACCCAAGTCCATAACAATGGGCATTGATGAGTTAAACCCTCGTCAATTGGCGCCATCTGTGGGAATTGGGAGTGCTGATGTTGCGGCTTCTTCGGCCCCATCAACCGCGATCTACAACTCCGCAACAACGGAGATTCACCAGCTCTTCGGCGTGTTCGACTTCACCATCCACACGCCGGCCACTCGCTCGGCCTTCGAGTCTGTAGGCGACGGAATCAGCCTGGCGATAGGGAGCTTCCGCTTCCAAGTCGGTCAGATGGGCACGCTTCGCATGCCTGATCAGCCGACAGCACCGTCGATTGCCCCAGCATCATGGTTTCCTCCATCGATCGGCACCCTCAGCGAGCTCAATGCCCCAGCAGCAGTCGAGAACATGGTCAGCAACAGCAGTCGTGACTCCGATCTGAGCGAACTGGCCACTGAATATGGAACCTACGGTTCCGGATCTGAGAGTTGTGGAAGCAACAGCTTCCCCAATCACTTCATGTGCGCCGTCATAAACGCAGGCGACACCTCTGCCAACCGTGACAACAGCGGCAATCGTGGCAACAGAACCGACCCACCTAACGGCAGCAACGGTGGCAATGGCGGCAATGGCGGTAACGGTGGCAATCGCACCCCCGTTGACAACGGAGGAGCAGTCGAACCTCCAACCATAGTAAATGAGCAAACCGGCGAACGCGTCGTGATCAAGCTCAACGAGCAAGAATGGGCTTGCTGACGCGAGGCCCTGCGAGGCACCCCTCTACCCTTCGGATCCCCGCAAGAGCTGCTGATGGCCTATCACTGGCTCCTGAAGGAAGAATTCAAGCGCCAAGTACAAACAATCGCGCAACTCGAGGCGCGCAAAAAGGCGGCAGACGAGTCGAGCCTTCGTCGTGCTGGGCTCTCCTCCTACGGAGGATCCTCCTCAAAGGGCAACGAGTACCTCGCCAAGAAGAGGCAAGTTCGGATGGCCCATCTCACTGAGCAGGAACGCATAGAGGCTTCAAAGGTCCTCGACTTCGGCTCTATGACAGTCGCCACCAGGGGCAATGTGGTCCCCAAGACGCCACAGGCTGCAGTGACAGCGGCCACCATGTACCTCCTGAACAACCAGCCACCAGCTGGGGACCCCCGAGCCGCCATGCACCGATCTACGATCGCGGGCTTGGGATTAATCGAGGCCGCCCTCGACAAGGAGCCGACACCGGAACTAAAGAAGGGCAAAGCGCCAACAAAGCGTTACTCCTCGCCCTCATCCAGCGATGACAGTCACGACTTGTCTCAACATCGCCGCTCACGACGACACGACCACGTCTACGACGCACATGATGACATCACGCAGCACAAGATCGACAAATCAAGAGCACGGCGTGCTTGGTCGACTGAGTTAGAAGAGAAAGATGTGGAGCTCTACGGTGCCAGATGCTTCAGCAGATCCATTAGGCAGAAACGAATGCCTAAAGGGTTTAAACTCCCGTCGGAGAACCCGAAGTTTGACGGCCTACAGGACCCGAAGATCTGGCTGGAGGACCACATCTCCTCAGTCAGGCTCCACGGAGGCAGTCGAAGCACAACCATGCAATGCTTGCAGCTACAGCTGCAGGGCGCCACCCGAGCATGGCTCAACAACCTCCCACGCGGATCCATTCGCAGTTGGGACGAGCTGGTTTACAGCTTCGTGCGCAACTTTAAGGGCACATACAAGCAGCCCGCATCAATCGAAGAGTTGAGATGCTGCCAGCAAAGATCTGGCGAATCGCTGCGCTCCTACATCCAAAGGTGGTCCATCATCAAGAACTCCACAGAAAACATCTCGGAGGATCGCGCGATTGACGCATTCAACGGTGGCGTCCACCGCTTAGAACTCGGAGAGGAGCTGGGCCGCTCAAATCCCAAGACCATCGACCACCTGATTGAGATCGCGAATCGGTGGGCCGATGGAGAAGATTCAGTGAAGAATCACGTTCACTCTGACGAGGAGGCGGAGCTCGAGCGCAGACGATCGCCGAGGCAAGCGTCGTATGCGCATTTACGATGACCGCGACGACGTCAACATGGTCGCGGCTGGCTACGCCGAAAGACGCGACGACAACCGCAACAGCGGATACCGTAGCGGCGGATACCGCGACTACGGAAAAACCACGCAAGTGTGGCAACGCCGCACTCGCGACGAGTCACCCGCGAGCTCCATTGAGGACAAACTATCCGGGCCATGTACGGTGCACTTCTACATTGACAAGCATGATGGCAAGAAGAAGTCCAGCCACCTCCTCAAGGATTGCCGCGAGTTCCTCAAGCTACATGAGGGACTGGTTCGGATGAACCGCAATGCAGTCGAATAAATAAAGCTAAGTGCCCCAAAATCTGTGTTTTCCTTTACCTTTCCAATTTATCTACTCGGGGGCTGCGCCACCCTATATACATCTGTTCTACGAACCAAAACGCGATATCCTGAGTAGCTGGTACATCAATTGAAACCCTTGACACAAACATCAACCCAGCTGCAACGCACCTGACAGGTTGACAAGGGACAGAGATAAAAGCATGACCAGGCTAACGAAAGGGACTCGCATAGTGCAACGCACGTCATGCTAACAAAGCTCTTTATACATATTTGACAATAAATTATACACAACATTTATACGAACTTTACAACACAAGTACACTTATGTGTAGGATACAAACTAGGCTACTACTGCAGCAAGAGAACGTTGGTCTGTTCCTCGAAGAAGTCGACGATCTCTTCTGCTAGGCGATCCACCGCCTGGTAGTGCGGCACCATATTCCAGGCAGAACCTGCCGGTGGTGCAGGCGACCCAGATGCAATTGCTGCAACATCCACGTTAGGCCTGTGCAGTCGCATCATTGATAGAGCAGCCTTGGCACCAACCACCAACTGTTGCCTCACGCACTCACGAACCGCGGTCAGGTCTTGAAACTTGGCAAGGAGGGCCAACAAGCTTGATGGAGTATCATCTAGCGGAAACATCACCCGATAAATGTTCTTCAAGCATGACTGCGACTTCTTTAGAAAGTGCAGCACCCGTGCTGCACGATCCTGTAGGGTCGCCAGCACAGTTGCACGATCATGATCCACCCAGAAGTATCCACTCTCTTGAAGTTGTTCCTGGGAGAGATCATGCATGCGAATGGCAATTCTATCCTTCTCCTCCTGCGGATGACGCGTGCTGACAACTACACGAAGCAGCAACAGCAGCATAAGTACATCGTACAATTGCGAGTGACAAGAAGAAGAAGATAAGAGCAGGCAAACTAACACTTGAATTGGTCGCCCAGCTGCGTCACCTCGCCAAGCAGATACTGCTCTCGGGCGGCGGATTTTTCCGCCTTCGACTTCCATACATCCATGTTACCGCGGAGCACGGGCAACTCACGCTCCAGCTGCTTCACGCGGTCACGCAGTCGCGAAAGCAGCGACAACTCATATACTCTGGAACGCGGCGGTACCACAATATCATCAAGAGTCGGCGAGTCCTAAGTTTCCCTCAACGGATCACTCGATGTACCCTACCACAAGTCAAGATAGAAGCAAATAAGACGACCAAATCAACACAATGACAAAGGATTCAAATGCATTCAAGACCAGCAAAAGTATCAGCAGATACACTCGCTAGCAGGCACGTTCTTAAACAAAAGGACATAAGCTAATTAACTATTACAAAAGCTAACTATGGAGCAGCTGGCTTCTTCGACTTCGATGGCCCCGGGGGCTTCATCGAGTCTGTGGCAGTGTCAGATGCCACTGACTTTCTGCCAGGCCCTGATGCTGCCGCTTTTGCCGCCTTCTTGGCGCGATGCAGCTCCTCAGAATACTTTGCAACAGTATTTATCAACTGAGGGCCATATTTTCCACAGGCAGTCGCGAAAGGAGCAAAGACTACCTGTTGGCCGTTCGCGCTAATAGGCATCGCCTTCGACATCGCGGCAGGGTCAATCTCGACTCCGTGGGCCTGCACCATGGCAAGTGACATGGACGCGCCGGCCGAGCGGAGCGAGTTCTTGAAGCTGGCAGGCACATCTCCAGCGAGTGACTCCACCAGCTCGTCTATATTCTCGACTAGCTCTGCCTTGGGCATCAGCTCCTCCTGAAGGCGACTAAGTACGCTTTTGGCCTTGGTGAGCGTGTCCTGCACGGCGATGCTCCAGTATTCGACTGCTGACAGTGCACCCGCCAGAGCGTCATCACGACGAAGGGCCTGCGGGTCAAAGCTCAAATCGCCAGCATCTGTACATAAATTCACACATGGACAAAAACATCAGCGCCACCGGCAAAAACATTCGAAGTAGAGAAGGATAACAACATCCACAAGCAAAGTACCTGAGAGGGCCTTGGCAATTGAGAGTAGTTGTTCCTCAAACAACTTCTCCCTGGCTGCGAAGGAGGGACGCAGATCCTCTTCGCGCCTTTGCGCCTCGTCACGCGCCGCGATTGCTTCGTCGCGACCCTTCACAGCCACGGCGAGGGTCTTTTCCATGGTGGCAGCATTGCGCAGGAGAGCGTTATGTTCGGCTACAAACAGAAAGGGATTGACTATCAGTCGACAATATTAAAAAGGAGACAAAGAAGAAGAAGAAGTGCAAGACACTCACTTTCAACCACGCGATGACACGTCTCCAGCATCGCATGCTGGCGAATCATCGCAAGCACTTGCTTCGCCAAGTGCGCGGCTTCTTTCACAAGGAGCTATCGCACAAAGAGGAATCAACAGAGGCAATAGATAACATCGACTGCAACACCAAAAAGGAGAAAAACTACACTTACATGGTCCTCCAATGACTTCGAAGATGTCTGATGTACCGTCATCCGGGCAACCATTCGATTCTCCCCCGCACGAGGAGAACTGGAAGAGTTATGCCCGGAGTGGGCCGCCAATGGAGGGGAAGGAGCGCGCTCGACCTCTTCCTTGGCCCTTGAGGTCGTGACTCCTGATTCCTTCAAAAACTGGACGTCGCCAGAAGATGACGACGCCTCTTGACTACAAGACAAAAACCATATCAAGATAGGGCAAATCCAGAGACGAGCCATCAAGAGCAAAAACAGAAAATAGAAAATCGACTAGAAAATTTACCAATCAAACTTGTCAAAGTCAAAAGTGGCTCCCCCCAACTCTGACGAAGACTCCTTGGGCAATCACATCTTCTTGCGAGAAGATGGTGCCACGACGCTCACATGAATGGAAGGAATTGGCGACTCCGCACCAGCACCCGTACCTTCCGGAGTCGAAGGATACGTCGCATCGGAATCCTTGCTGCGCGAATGCTTGCGAGTATCCAGACTACCGGACTTGAGGGCTTCCTCCTTCGCATCAGAAGGGACGGTCGACTCCGAATCGTCCTCTTCCAAAGCTTCACGAGGGATAATCCCCTCAGGTAGAGGGGGCATACAAGGGGACACCACCCAATCCTGCACACAGACAACACATTCAGCAAACAGCAAGTAAACAACAGAGAATCAATCGACAAATTTAGCTACTGCGTAGCACAACTATACCTCAGGAGGAGGGTTCGAAGCATCAAATGGAGGAACAACTGGCTCACTGGGGAGCACATCCTTGACGGTGTACTTCGTGACCAGCTGAACCCTCTTGTCCACCTCACTCGCGGACATGCCATCGGCAGACACGCGAGTGGCATCATCAGCGCCAGCCCACTGAAACATGGGGTGGACTCTGGCTTGCAGGGGCTGGACGCGACGGTGCAGCCAAGTGCGAATGAGGGCGCAGCCTCCCTCCTCTTTGCCAATGCGACTCTCGAGGTCGCAGACGCGCTGGTATAGCACATCTGTCTCCGCGGACTCGCCGGGCATGACTACATTCTTCCAGGAGCGCATCCTCCTTCACGGAGTCGCGGGATCGAAGGGCGCGAGTCCGAAGTGCTCACCGTTAGCCTTCTCATCACAGATGTAGAACCATTTGTCCCTCCACCCTTGGACGGACGCCGTGAGCTTGATGTCGAAGTAGGTGGCGGATGGGTCGACGTGGATTCCGCAACCACCTACATCATAGACTAAAGAGCCAGACGCAGATTGGCGCTTCAATTTGAAGAGGCCGAAGTGCGGATCGATTCCGAGCCAGCACTCGCAGAGAGTGATGAAACAAGAGATATGGAGAATCGAATTCGTGGACAACTGATGGAGCTGAAGCCCGTAGAAACAAAGGAGGCCCCTAAAGAAGGGGTGAAGAGGCAAGGAGAGACCACGAATGATGAATGCTAAAAACATCACTCCTAAACCAGCGGGAGGAACAGGAATTGTCTCACCGTCGGGGACGCGCGCTTCAACGACTGCGCCGGATAGCACTCCGTCTTGATGAAGAAGGCGGAGATCCGACGACTTGATGATGGAGGGGCGCCATGCACCATTTGCGAAGTAACGAGATATGGAATACATTATGGATGGCTGACATTTCCTCTGGCAGTTCCAGTTGATATGATACTTCTCCTCGACGATTCAGAATCTTGAAAGGTCCGATATATCTGGGGGCTAACTTTCCTTTCAGACTAAAGAGTTGGGTTCCCTTCAATGGTGAAACCTTGAGATATACAAAATCTCTGACATTGAAAGTCAGGTCTCTCCTTCTCTTGTCAGCATAACTCTTTTGTCTGGACAGGGCGGTCTTGAGGTGCTCACGGACTTTGTGAACCTTCTCTTTGGCTTCTTGGAGAATGTCGGGTCCGAAGATCTGACTCTCTCCTACTTGCGACCAATTCAAAGGGGTGCGACACTTCCTTCCGTATAGGAACTCAAATGGTGCCATTTGTAAACTAGCTTGATAACTGTTGTTATATGAGAATTCTGCGAAAGGTAGGAAGTCTTCCCATTTTGATCCATACTCTAACGCACAAGCTCTTAACATATATTCTAAGATTTGGTTGACTCTTTCAGTCTGTCCATCAGTTTGCGGGTGATAAGCGGTGCTGAAATTCAACTTGGTTCCTAATCCTTCCTAGACTTTCTGCCAAAATCTTGAGGTAAACTGGGTTCCTCGATCTGATACTATGGTCTTGGGGGTTCCATGCAGACTGAGAATCCTAGCAATATACAGCTCTTCTAGATTCGAACTCTGGTAGGTGGTCTTGACAGGTATAAAGTGAGCTACCTTGGACAGTCTATCAACAATGACCCAGATTGAGTCATTTCCCCTACTAGAAGTAGGTAACCCGGTGATAAAGTTGAAGGAAATATGCCCTGAGAGGCAATAATAAAGTTGTTATTATGTATTCCTTATATATGATAGATGTTTATTTTACATGCTAGAATTGTATTGATCGGAAACATCAATACATGTGTGTTTAATAAACAAAAAGGGTTCCTAGTTATGCCTCTCTTATAGACTAGCTTGTTGATTAACAAGATGATCAAGGTTTCCTGATCATGGACATTGGATGTTGTTAATAACAAGGTCACACCATTTGTGAAATGATGTGATGAACATTCATCCGAAGTATAGAATTATGATCAAGTCATTATGTTTACATTGCTATAACATCATACAAAGTAATCTTTATCCTTAGACCATGAGATCATGTTAATTGCTAACACCGGAAGAGTATCTTGATAACATCAAACGTCACACCATAACAGGGTGACTATAAAGATGGGTTCAGTGCTACGAAGGTGTTATGTTGAGGCTCATGGATCAAGAGTGGAATTTTTCAATCCCGATGACGGATAGATATACTCTGGGCCCTCTCGGTGATATCACATTAAGATAGCTTGCAAGCAAGTGATGTGATCACTAGAATGTTATATCACGGGAACAAGAAAAGAGTGCATGTCGGTAACGAGATCAAACTAGGTATTTGGATACCGATGATCGAATCTCGGACATGTATTATATCAAGAGACAAAGGGATTAAATTACAAGCATTAAAGGTTCTCACGATCATAGAAGTCATCGTTGAATATGCAGGAGTCAGTATGGACCTCCAGGTCCCACTTCTGATTATTGATCTGAGAGGAGTCTCAATCATGTCTGCATTATTCGCGAACCATAGGGTGACACACTTAAGAGTTACCGGACACCATTTTGGAGCACATATGTTTCAGATGAAAGAATTGCAAAGCACAGGAATTGTTTCGATAGAAACCAGAAATTGTTTCGGGTAAAATTGCAGAAAGTGGTTCTTCATGTGATATTGAAATATTGCAAGGGGTTTGACATGGTTATACCCTACGGGTACCCGATGTTAGCCTACCTAGTCCAGCCCGAAGGAAGGCCCACTCGACGATATGCCGAGGTCCATGACGCTCATGACGGTTCGGGTGGTACGAAGCCACATATGGACACGGACTCCAAAGCGCACAAGACAAGGATACCTCAAGACTAGAGTTTGAATACAACTTGTAACCTACTCGTATTGGCACCCGAGACCTAGCCTCCCAATATATAAAGGCTAGGAGGGTCCAACGAGGAGGGCACGTACACAATAGACAGATCTACAGATCTAGCCAAGAAAACTCGACTCATACTTTCGCACACGCATCCACGCCAGATCGAATCTGCGCACCTTGTAACCTTCGGTTCTGCCGTAATCAAAGAGCAGACAAGCAGGAGTAGGGTTTTCCCTCCGGGGCCTGAACCTGGGTAAATCTCGTGTCCCCTGGTTGCTTGTCTGTTAACCGTGCCACGATCTCCAGCATCCCCATCTTCTCCAAAACCCAAGTCCATAACAATGGGCATTGACGAGATCAAACCTCGTCAATTGGCGCCGTCTGTGGGATCGGGGCTGCTGATTGTGCGGTCATGACGGTTCCGACCCGATCGATCTACAACTCCATGGCGATGGAGAATCACCTCCTCTTCGGCGCTTTCGACTTCACCGCCCACTCGCCGGATACCATGAAGGATTTCGAGCCCATAGGCGATAGACTCGAAATCTTGTTCGGGAGCTTCTGCTTCCAGGTGGGACAAACTGGCCACGCGACCTACCGCCGCATCAACTTCAGTTCGCGCTACGGCTACTCCATCGAATGCGCTGTCTCTATGCCCGGGGGGTGCGTCGGCGTGTCCACTGTGTTGTCTCCATCGACCGCGCGGTACACTCGGGGCTGCGCCGACTCCGCCGAGTGACCTTCCACAATCTTCGGCTTCGGTGACTCAGGGGCTCCTTCGACTACGTCACGTGATCCTCTACCACGGCAATCTTCGGATGTAGAGCTCGCTGTTGCCATCGACCCCAGGAACCCGTCGCTTCTATGACCGTGGTCCGCCGCGTTGACTACGTCCGCTGTGTGACCCGCTACCGCGTCAACTTCGCCACGACAACAAACAAAGCTAAGCTTCCCTCTACTTAGAGCTGATTTCAATTTTAACTCGCACTCGAAACACTCGGGGGCTGCGCCCTCTTCGAGTAACCTAATGTGCCATCGGCTCCACGCACTCGAGCACCTCGAACGCGACAGCCCGAGTAGCTAATTCTGCCTAATCATCGAATCCTTGAACTCCGAGTGCCTCGGCAAGGTACTGAGACTAAGGGTAATCAGGCTAACGAAAAGGCCTAGCATACAGTGCAAAAGTGTCGACTCGATCGGCACCAGAATCTTGCTATACAAGACGAAAGGCAAATATTCTTTACAAGATACAAGTACTTCATAATTCGTCATGTTTTTCTGCAGCTTACAAGGATGTTAAATGCGCCGAGCTATTCTATCGGGTCCTCCAACGGAGTCGACCAGTGCCAGTCACGTCAACAGACGCCAAGACCCGAGTCGAAGCATTCCTCGGATGACCACATCAATCATTGACAAAAGCGGCGCTGGCCGCGCACCCGACAGAAGAAACGACGTCGACTTCACCCGCAACATCGAGTCCTTCCGGCTAAAATGCCGCATCACTCCGCTATGTTGACTCTTGTCTCCTTATGTGTGAGATGCTGACTCAATGCACTTCCGGGTCAGTGGTTTCTCCTCATATGAGTCTCCACTCGAGTCTGCGACTCGACTAGACATTCAGGGGCTACTCCTATCAGGAGCGCTGGTCGCGCACCCGATGTACTTCCGGGTCAGCAGTACGCCTATGAGATTGTCGACTACGACTCCACGATATAAGACTCGAGTCTCTGCCCGAGTCCACGACTCCGCCAGACACTCGGGGGATACTCCTATCAGAAGCGCTGGCCGCACACCTGAAGCATGATTAAGGGAGCGCTGGTCGCGTATTCGAAAAAAATGAAGGCATTCAGAACATCTACAAGGTCATCCGAAGAACTTCCGGATCACGGTCCTCCAACAGGAGTCGACAAAAGAGCTGGCTACGCCATACAATCAAGACCCGAGTCGAGTCCCTCCTTGGATGGTTGCATCGCTTGATGCTACGAAGACACGACATTGGTCGCTCACCCGACAGAAGCAACGGTGTTGACTTCATCCGCAACGTCGAGTCCTTCCGGCTAAACGCCGCACGACTCCGCCACGTCAACTCCGACTGCATCATCGATTCTTGGCTCCTTATGCATGAGACGCTGACTCGATGCACTTCCGGGTCAGTGATTTGTCCTCGCATGAGTCTCCACTCGAGTCTGCGACTCGACTAGACACTCGGGGGCTACTCCTATCAGGAGCGCTGGTCGCGCACCCGATGTACTTCCGGGTCAGCGGTACGCCCGCGAGATTGTCCACTGCGTCTACAAGATACAAGACTCGAGTCTCTGCCCGAGTCTACGACTCCGCCAGACACTCGGAGGCTACTCCAAACTAGAGCGATGGTCGCGCACACACAAGATCTTCGAGTCCTACGCCGAGTCTACGACTCCACTACGGACTCGGGGGCTACTCCCATAGGGAGGATTGATTCAAGCATCCGGAAAAAAAATTGTGTCCTATGGACCTGAAGCAAACAACGGCTGAATTAAAGTCTCTCCTCGAGTCTACGACTCGAACAAACACTCGGGGGCTACTCCCATAGGGAGCGCTGGTCGTGCGCCCTATAGTCCATTGTGTTGACTACGTCCATGATGTCGATTCCTTTACAACAGCCGAACAAATTCAGCTGACCCGATGAACTTCCAGGTGAAGTGCTTCGCACTCGACACAACTTTCGACTCCGACATCCAAATGCAAGGTTCAAGACAACTAAGTCTCAACCCAAATCTACGTTTCGGATGGACACTCGGGGGCTACTGTCATGGTTATACCCTACGGGTACCCGATGTTAGCCTACCTAGTCCAGCCCGAAGGAAGGCCCACTCGATGATCTGCCGAGGTCCATGATGCTCATGACGGTTCGGGTGGTACGAAGCCACATATGGACACGGACTCCAAAGCGCACAAGACAAGGATACCTCAAGACTAGAGTTTGAATACAGCTTGTAACCTACTCGTATTGGCACCCGAGACCTAGCCTCCCCATATATAAAGGCTAGGAGGGTCCAACGAGGAGGGCACGTACACAATAGACAGATCTACAGATCTAGCCAAGAAAACTCGACTCATACTTTCGCACACGCATCCACGCCAGATCGAATTTGCGCACCCTGTAACCTTCGGTTCCGCCGTAATTAAAGAGCAGACAAGCAGGAGTAGGGTTTTCCCTCCGGGGGCCTGAACCTGGGTAAATCTCGTGTCCCCTGGTTGCTTGTCTGTTAACCGTGCCACGATCTCCAGCATCCCCATCTCCTCCAAAACCCAAGTCCATAACAATGGGCATTGACGAGATCAAACCTCGTCAGGGTTGTATGTGAATGTTTGTTAATTAAAGTAATTAACAAAATTCTGAATAAATTTAATAAAAGAGTTTTATTAAATGAGAGAGCATTCAACTTAGAGAATTTTAATGCATTTAAAGTGGGACTTTAAAAGGGAATGTGAAGAGGCATTTTAATGTGGAGGGGTTACCACCACATGAATGGGGGAGGTGAGGAGTCATGGAGAGAGGGGCACCCCCCTCCTCCTATAAAAGGCCCCCCTCTTCCTCCTTCTTCCTCACACCTCCTCATGAAGGATCTCTCTCCCCCTCTAGAATTATTCCCCCATGGTCTCGGATTAGCGAGATACATGTTCCCGGTGGCATTTCGTCTGGAAGGAGTTGCTGCTTCCGCTGGATCGCTGGAGCGAGGAGGTGGAGGTTGTCCGGTGGCTTGAACGTGTGTGTGAGTACGGATGCGCTGCTGAGTTGCGGCGCTCGGACTTCCTCAGGATCTTGAGATCGGCAAGTGTACGACTACATCAACCACGAGTTCCTACTCGTTAACAAAACTCGTTGTCTTCGAGGGTAAGTTCTCGATGGATGTATGTCCACCCGTTGCTCTGTACCTAGTAGATAGATCTTGGCGTGTAGTTCTCATCGTAGGATTTTTTTTGTTTTCTATGCTGCGGACCTAACAGTGGTATCAGAGCCTGATCTATGCGTAGGTGCTTTGCACGGGTAGTACACATATGTTTATATGTGGGCGATGATGATCATGTTATTGCATCTTCTATATATTTTGGATATTGGTGGCATAGTGGGATGAAGCGTCCCGGACCAACCTTACATGTCATTGTACATGAGACCGGTTCCACGACTGACATGCAACTAGTTTTGCATAAGTGGCTGGCGGGTGTCTGTCTCTCCTACTATAGTCAATATCTGATTTACAACGAGTTGCTAATAACTTGGTTATCCTCGTTGTGGTTCATGTTCGTAGGTAAGAACGATGCAAATGATAGAGATCAAATGCATGGACCATATCATCTCACTTTACACATTAGATGTTAGCATCGTATACTGCTAGTTTGGCGCTTTCTGTAGCATTGTAAGATGATCCTTCATTTAGATATCAAGATAAAAATGTGTTCTTCCTTGAGTATGCACCGTTCTGTGGATCGTGTTTCGAGACATCACGTGATGATCGGGTGTACTCGAATCTACGCTTTCATATGAACGGGTGTAAGACAGTTTTACACACGTGAATACTAAGGTTCTTACTTGGCGAGCCTAGCATGTTGATGGCTCTGTGTATGGCGCCCAGAAAAGTGCTTGTGCGTGGTTGATGTAGAGCTCGTTGGGAACCCCAAGAGGAAGGTATGATGAGCACATCAGCAAGTTTCCCTCAGTTATGAAACCAAGGTTTAATCGAACCAGTAGGAGCAAGGAAACACCCCAAAGGTGTTACTAGCTGAGCTTTGGCAGGGCGCACTACCGGTGCTTTTAGCAACGTGGAGACCTACACAACACAACCACAGAACTTTGTCCCCAACTTGCGATGAGGTTGTCAATCTCACTGTGTTTTGCGGAAACAAAGGATTAAACGTATCGAATGGAAAGAAGTAAAAGTTTGCAGAAAGTAAACACAAAACAATAAACAATTTGTAGATTGTATGTAAAAGACAAGGACCGGGATCCATAGTTCACTAGAGGTGGCTCTCCTTAAGGTAGATAACATGCTGGGTGAACAAATTACAGCGGGGCAATTGACAAACATCGAGAAAGCAATACATGCATATACTAATCATCTTGACTCCTTTGAGATTCGATTGGGCATTACAACATAATACATAGACCGCCATCCAACTGCATCTATGACTAATAATCCACCTTCAGGTTATCATCCGAACCCCCTCCAGTATTAAGTTGCAAGCAATAGATTATTGCTTTACGAATTGCGTGTAAAGTAAACAATACGATTGTTCTATGAACAAAGGGTTGTTGGTTTCTCCCTAGTAGCAACAGCACATCTAGTACCTTAGAGATTTTTGTCACTTCCCCAGATTACCAGAGGCATGAACCCACTATCGAGCATAAATACTAACTCTTGGAGTTGCTAGCATCTACTTGGCCAAGATAGCTACTAACAACGGAAAGCATGCAAGATCACAAATAACAAAGACATGATAGAATCAATAATCAATCTGAAATAGCATCTCAATATCCATCGGATCCCCGTAACCACAACATGCAGAATTACAAATAGATGATCTTGATCATGAACGGAGCTCACAAGATCTAGACATGAAAGCACAAAGGAGGAGAACCAGCCATCTAGCTACTACATGGATCCGTAGTCCAAGGATGAACTACTCACGCATCACACCGGAGGCTTGCATGGTGATGAAGAAGGCCTCCAGGGTGAATTCCCCTCTCCGGCAGGGTGCCGGGAAGAGCTTCAGATCCCTCCCGATCTAGGGATGGAGATGACGGTGGCTACAGACCCTTTCGTGGATTTTTTGATCGGGCCCTTAGGGTTTTCGTCCTGAGGGCATCTTATAGGCGGAAGGGGATGCCGAGGGGGTGCTGGGAGCGGCCACACCACCCCCTGGCACGGGCCAGACCTGGCCGCGCGGTGTAACATCCCAAAACTTTAATCCAAGCTTATCAATATCAAATCATCTAAAAATAGGGTTAACAAAAACTTTTCCAAATTTAAAATGAAAGCCTTCATATGTGTGTGCATTTAAAATAGGAGTTGTTTGAATTGCCATGATTGAATGATCCAATGCTTGTAAAATGTTTCTTAGGTGATTTAAACATCATCTACATCATTCCCAAACTTTTCCTAAAGAAAATCAAATCAAAAAGAATTAAAAAGGAGGAATGGTCATTTTGGCAAATTTAACTCTCATGCCTACTTTGACTATTCCTAGTACTCAAAACTTAACAGAAACAATTCTTGATCTTTGCACCCCTTGCTAGTACACATAATGAGGTACCAAGTCCCACCTTTTGATCTGCTAAAAACCTTCTGTTAACTATTTTACATAACAGTTTAAAATTGAATTTAATGCATATGCATAGATCACCCCTATTTCAAAAACCATCTATTTGAGCTCCATTTTCAAAACCCTTGCAACCAGAGACTACCTATCACTAGTGGAGATCACTCAAAAATTTTGAAACCAAAATTCAAAACGTTCTTTCATGCGGCCATTTCATCAAACACTTGGCATGCATAATCTCTACTCTAATCCTAGCTCACAGTTTACTACAGGGTTTTGCCCCCAATTGATCCCCATTTAATCCCCTTGTCCCCTCTTGATCTAACCAGAGCCTAACCAGCATCTCCCCTACCCCCTAGCTGCATTGCCATGCCATGCCGAGCACCACCTCGCCGGCCGACTGTGCACTCACAGCAGCAGCCCTCTCCAACCCCTCTCGCCATGTCTAGTACACTGCCAGTGGTCCACCTCCACCGCCCAACCAGCCCCAGGCCAGAGACAGAGAGCAGAGCGGCCAGGAACCGCCGCGCTCAGAGCTTGTAGAGCATGCCGACGCCGCCCCTAGAGCGTGTTCTGTCCCCGCTCGCACAGACCACCCCTTGGCCACAGCCCGCACCCGCCGCTCCACCTCGACCTGGAGAACACCCCAGACATCCCCGTTCGCCGCCCAAAGCCTCACAGCCACCGCTCGCCGTGGACACCGCCGCTTCGGCCGCGCAGAGCTCCACCTCGCCCAGACCGCGTGCCACCGCCCCTACGCTCGCATTTAAGTTCTAGAGCACCGCTAGGGAACCGCCCATCGATCGCCACCCTAGACATGCCTCTACCCCGCCGTAGCCATGTCGCCACCATCGACTGCCCATCCCGCTCGGTCTCACCGTCGGGCCTATAAAAGGAGTCCTCTCCAGCCTCTTCTCTCCACACCATTCCACTCCCCTCACCTCTATGAACCTCACCCACCTCTAGCCGGAGCAAGTGGAGCAGCAGCTCGCCGGAATTGGAGCCGGAGTAGCCGCGGCAGGAGGAGAAGGGCGCCGTTGATTGCGACCACCCCAAGCTTCGCCGCAATCGCGCCTCGCCTTGCCGTCGTCTTCCACATCGTTTGCCCGCCTCGGCGACCCTGCTGGAGCCCTGGTACGCCCCCAGTAGACCACCACCGAGCCGCTAGGGTTCGAGCTCGCCGGCGACCTGTTCGTCGTCGACGATGACCCTCAGCCGTTGATCTCGCTTCTAATCCTACGACCCACAGCGCGCGTACCGTTTCGCGTGTTAAGTGCCGCTGACAAGCGGGAACCCCCTATCAGCTGAGCCCCACGCCGCGGAGCGCCACTGGGCCGGCCCATTCCTTTTCCCGCGCTAGCCCATCGATTCAAATCTGGATTTTTCTTTTTAGTTAAATCTAGTTTTTGTCCACTAGTTTAAAAATCAATTCAGAGAGTTTTAGAAATCCAAATAGCATGAAACAAATTTTGCCTAACAGGTATTAAAATGATCTATCCAAGCCCATTGGATTTAATTCAATTAGACTTATAGATCTCTCCTAATAAAAATAACAAAACAGAAGCTTTTGCAACTTGCAACATTTTTATGAAATCAACCAAGTTAGCTTTTGAGTTGATTCCAACTCTCAAAAATCACATTTCATCATATCTATCTAACTATGTAACAATATTAAGGTTTACATGCAGTGACTTTGGACTAGTACCAAAATAATGCTATATAGGCAGTTCTAGTCACTTTAAATCATTAAATAATAAACTTAAACTAAAGTAATATTGATCCAACCTTTAAATCTCATTCCCACATGTTAGAATATGTGGTGAGGACATGTGTCCACATGATCCCATATGTTGGTGGTGAATATTAAATTTTAGTTAATATTTCAATGAGTAGAAATTATCTTTCTAAAATAAAAAGGATGAAACTATTAAATTAAAACTTGTGATGTTTGTGATGATAATAGATCATCAAATGTGTGTTTTAGAATGCTACTTAGCCTAGTTAAGTATTGTTTGGTGATTGTGCACTCCCTATGTATTTATAGACGCTAGTACCGACCAAGCTTTCGAGGAGGAGGAGTTCTACCAAGAAGAAGAAGAAAACTTCAACCACTGCACCAACCAAGGCAAGCTATTGTTAGCAAGCTAGAATTAAGCTAGATGAATGAGCAAGGATGCTTTAGGCATGCTTTGATCACACCCCCCTTGAATTATTAGTACCTCAAGTCTTATTGACAAGTTTTACTCCCCTTAGTACACAAAGTTCCTTACTTATTTTGAAGGTAGCATAAAAAGTATAAAACTTGACCTACTTAGAAACCTTTAGATGTCATTCTATGGCATGAGATTGACCCCATCCTTCCACCTTAGTGAACACTCTTAACTTAGTATTTTACAGTAGACCAAAAACTCGAGTCACTTTAGATGGGAACACTTGGTGAAAATGAATTATGAAAACCTTGGAATGATGAGTCATTCTATTAAGATGTTTTGACATGTGTTGAGAAACACAAATGATTGAGGATGATGAAAATATTGAGGCATGAGCCTTAACCCTTTTATAAAACTGATGGTTGGATTCGGATGCGATACCATTCCAAATTCACCGTACAACCACACTACCTGAATTGGGTAAGGCTTAGCTGGAAATTTATATGCATTAGTATTAGTTCCATCACGGGAGAGGTTTGAGCCAAGGCTACCTCTCAATGATGTCCACCTATGTAGTGCCCAAGATGACTGATGGTCATGGTTGGGAGGCCATGCTCATAGGAGAGGTGCTTATACTAGGGTGTGTAAAGGGAAGGTTATGTTTGATTATTTGCATACTAAGTATGATGATTCAGGGTTATCCCTGACAGATGTATCGAATCTTTGGTGAAAGTGTACCACCTCTGCAGAGTGTCAAACTATTCGAATAGCCGCGTCCGTGGTTATGGACAGCTGGAATGGCCATACTGTTTCGTTGTCAGATGTTTTCTAGATAACTTGAAATGAATGATGAACTTTGACTTGACCACAACAGGGTTGTGTTGATGATAATAGCTTCCCAACTTAAGTGATTCTAGAACATTACTTTATCTTTCTTTGCTTCTGAACTCAGCTTAGGTTTCAAACTTAACTTGATAGTTAAACTTAGATTTAGCACTTTGACTTAGAACTATAGTACCTGTTAATAGTAGTTTGCGAGTACTTAAAGAGTACTCATGGCTTTTGTCCCTGGCTATTATCATGGCCAGACTATGAAGGAGATTATCGAGATGATGGTCAGCAGGACGGCTATGATAACTAGGACTATCTGCCTTCATCAGCATTGCCTGTGCCCCTGAAGATGGACCCCACCGCTACGCTTATCTTTTATTTCCGCTGCTTGTTGTATTAAAGACTAGATCATGAGATCCTTATTTGTGTAAAACCTTATGCATGGTTTGTAATGGATGATGTACTGTGATATCCAATCCGTTATGTCTCGCAAAAATGGTAATCCTGGGATTGCGAGGTATGGCATAACGGGCATCTGGGATTAAAAATCCGGGTGTTGACAAGTTGGTATCGGAGCCATCCTGACCATAGGAGACCCTAGTTAGAATGGACGTCCAAACCAAAAACTTAGCTTCAAAACCAAAATGAGTATTTCTGAAAAACTATTTCCCCTCTTACCCTTGTGAACTCATTCTTTCTCAAAAATTCATGTTCCTCAAAATTCTTACATTATGACTTAAAACTTGACACACTTGATCACTTCACTAACTTCCTCATCCTTAATCCTTGTAGATGGAGACTCAGTTCAACAAGTTTTAGCAGTTGGGAAACGGAGGTCAGCTGATCTTCGAGAGGGATCTGGATTCACTGTCGGAGTTACTAGGACGCCCACATCCGGAGTTTCTTGGAGCTCAACTTCCAGGACCCCCAGGAGGAGACCTACAGTGGCTAGTCACCACAGATCTTCAGGGAAGCATCGAAGCACCAACTTTCGGGATAATTCAGTTCTCCGTAAGAGAGAACAAATGGCTAGAAGGATTAGCCAGGACAATGCATGAAGCTCTCGCACGCCTATGTGCCCTCAGCGTCAACAAGATCCAAGGAACCCGTTTTGCCCACTATGCAAGACGTGACTTCATGGGAATGCCGATGGAGAAGCCAAGTCACCCAGAGTTGAGGCGTCAAGTGGAGAACCTTGACTTCTTACTTCATGACAGACAGCAGGAACTGGACAATGCCAGGGAGTTAGCCAACCAGAACCGTGCCATTGCCGACCAGAAGGCCCAGACTTTCGCATTGCTCGTCCAAGATCGCCAGTCTCTTTGCCGCCAGCGTGCAAAGAAGGATCGCACCATCGCCCGTCTTCGCAAGAAGGTGGCCGACCTCAAGAAGACCGTCAAGGAGCAGGAAGCTCAGCTTGCCGCCAAGGAAGAAGAAGATGAGGGTGAAGACATCCAGGGAGATATGGATTCTTACCTCAGCAACGATGATGACTTTTTGGAGGAGGATGATGTGGACTTCTACACTGATGATGAAGACTCCGACTTCATCGACGATGAGTAGATGCACTAGAGCACTGTCGTAGCATGAGATGTATCATCTCATTGTATCGTAGCTTGCAGAATGGTTCTTCAAACCATCTGTTTTCCCCTTTGATTGTTGTGGTGTGTGTTGTATCGTGTGCTTGCTTGCATGAATGAAAAAGAAGTTAGTTGAAAAACCTGAGTCTAACTCAAAGTTTTAGATTTGAAAAACCCAAAACCATGAACCTTAGACTTTCCCTCTTACCCCTATATCTATCTCAATCTTCAGATGACTCGTGGGAACCAAGGAGGGAGCAGCTCGTCACAAGACCCAATGCGGCAGATCTTGCAGAATCTCATCGCGGACCGTGAAGCAAGCAGGGCCGAGCGCCAAGCCAACTTAGCAACATTGCAGCAGATTGCCCAAATGGCTCTCAACAACTAAGGACATGGAAATCAGGATCACCAAGGATCCAAACTCAAAAACTTTCAGAACACCAATCCCCTAATCTTTAACCAATCTGAAAACCCATTAGATGCTGATGACTGGTTATAGACCATGGAAAACAACTTAGAGGTTGCCAGAGTTGATGAGAATGAGAAAGTTCTCTTTGCCACCCACTATCTGGCGGGAGATGCAAGAGCTTGGTGGAATAGCATCCGCAATATGAACCATGGTCAAGTGATGACCTGGGAAGCATTCAAAGTCAAGTTCAGCCGCACCCACGTGCCGCAAGGTCTTGTCAACAGGATGAGAGATGAATTCCGCGAATTGAAGCAAGGAAGAATGACTGTGGTGGAGTACCGTGACAAATTCTTGTCACTTGCCAGATATGCACCAGATGAGATCAACACGGAGGCCAAGAAGAAGGAGAGATTCTTAAACGGACTGCATGATGAGATGCAGACTGTCCTCGTCAACATCCGTTTCGATGATCTCGAAGAGCTAGTCGACTCTGCCATTCAGATGGAAGGGAAGATTAACCAGGCAAACGACAACCGCAAGCGCCGTATGATGCAGCAGTCTGGATCCAGTAGTCATAAGAAGTACCGTCCTAACCCCTCACCAGGATATGCACCAAGGAACAACCGACCCCCAAATTCTCGCCCAAGCTACCCCAACCGTAGCGGAGGTAATGTGAAGTTCGGAGGAAACAATCACAGCTCCGGCAATACCAACAATTTGAACCGTGCCCCTCCCAAGAGCAACAATAACAACAACAACACTGCGCCCAGAACTGGCAGCAATGTCGTGCCTGTCGCAGTCAAGGACAAGTCCTAGATCACTTGTTTCGAGTGTGGAGTAAAGGGTCACTACTCCAATGAGTGTCCCAAGAAGACTGTCGCCAATGCCCCTGTGAATGCCTCAACTCAGCAACAACGTCGTGTTCAACCAGGAAGGAGATTTGCCCCAGGGAACCCGCACAACCGCAATGGTCGTCTCTTCCACATGAACGCAAAAGAAGCCCAAGAAGCACCAGATGTAGTGCTGGGTATGTTTTCTATCAACTCAGTTTTAGCAAGAGTATTGTTTGATTCTGGAGCATCGCATTCATTTGTCACCGAAGAATTTGTATGCACTAGTAAGATTCACCCAACCAACCTGAAGCATGTCATGATAGTTCAAATCCCCGGTTCAACAACAAAAGCTAGAAAAATTTGCAAAGCTGTACCTATCAGAATACATGGGCTAGATTTGTATGCCAACCTAATTGTACTTGGAACCAAAGGATTGGAAGTAGTACTAGGTATGGACTGGATGTCAAGGCATAAAGGACTGATAGACTGTGCTAAGAAAGCCATCACCATGACCAGTAGTTCTGGAGTAACAGTAGAGCATATCTCTGAAACCTTACCCTGTCAATTCAAGTGCAACAAGAGTGTAGCCCTGCCCACCATTGACCAAGTCAGAGTAGTCTGTGAATACCCCGACGTATTCCTAGATGAATTGCCAGGTATGCCCCCGGATAGGATATTGAGTTCATTATCGAACTAATCCCCGGAACCAGACCTATAGCCCAGAGACCCTATACCATGAACCCCTCAGAGTTAGTGGAACTGAAGAAGCAGTTGGATGCCATGTTAGCAACAGGCTTGATTCAGCCAAGCGCATCGCCATGGAGATCACCAGTGTTATTCGTCGACAAGAAAGATGGAGGCAATCGTCTGTGTACAGATTACAGAAAGTTGAATGACGTCACCATCAAGAACAAGTACCCCTTGCCAAAGCTAGAGGATCTATTTGATCAGTTGACCGGAGCTCAGGTATTCTCAAAGATTGATCTTAGGACTGGTTATCACCAACTTAAGATTCGTGCAACGGATATTCCCAAGAGCGCCTTTACTACTCGCTATGGTTTATACGAGTATACAGTTATGTCTTTTGGATTAACCAATGCCCCTGCTTATTTCATGAATCTCATGAATAAGATCTTTATGAATTTCCTAGATAAGTTTGTAGTTGTGTTTATCGACGACATCCTTATATACTCCAAGTCAGAAGAAGGGCATGAGCAACATCTGAGAATCATCCTAGAAACCCTGAGAGAGCATCAGTTATATGCCAAGTTTAACAAGTGTGAGTTTTGGATGAAAGAAGTAGGATTCCTAGGACATATTGTTTCTGCCGGAGGAGTCTCTGTTGATCCCACCAAGATCAAAGATGTCGAGGAATGGGAAGCCCCAACCAATCAAACCCAAGTTCGTTCATTTCTCGGATTAGCGGGATATTACCGCAAGTTCGTAGAAGGATTCTCGAGCATAGCCTGACCAATGACCCAATTGTTGAAGAAGGACAAGAAGTTTCAATGGACAGACAAATGTGAAGCCAGTTTCTAGGAGCTCAAGAAGAGATTGATATCAGCCCCAATTTTGATCATGCCAGACATCAAGAAGTCGTTTGATGTGTATTGTGATGCATCCAAGATTGGCCTAAGATGTGTATTGATGCAAGAAGGCAAAGTCATCACGTATCTGTCTCGACAATTGAAGCAACATGAGCAAAACTATCCGACCCATGATCTTGAGCTAGCAGCTGTGGTTCTAGCATTGAAGACATGGCGTCATTATTTGATGGGTAATCACTGTGAGATTTACTCAGATCATAAGAGCTTGAAGTATATCTTCACACAGAAGGAGCTGAATATGAGGCAAAGAAGATGGATAGAGTTAATCAAGGATTATGACCTTGACATTCACTATCACCCCGACAAGGCCAATGTGGTAGCAGATGCTCTTAGCAGATTGCCGTGTAGGCTTAACACCATGATCAAAGAGAAGCAACCAAGTTTGTATGAGGAGTTGGAGCAGTTCAGGACTGAGTTAGTTAGCAAAGGATTCCTAGCTAGCATTGAACTTCAACCCACTTTGATTAGCCAAATCAAGGAAGCCCAGAAGGGAAATGAAAGTATCGACGGAATCAAACATCATATTGGTACAGGAAATGTACCTGGATTCACCGAAGACGAAGAAGGTGTACGTCGTATTTATATGCATTAGTATTAGTTCCCTCACGGGAGAGGTTTGAGCCGAGGCTACCTCTCAATGATGTCCACCTATGTAGTGCCCAAGATGACTAATGGTCATGGTTGGGAGGCCATGCTCATAGGAGAGGTGCTTATACTAGGGTGTGTAAAGGGAAGGTTATGTTTGATTATTTGCATACTAAGTATGATGATTCAGGGTTATCCCTGACAGATGTATCGAATCTTTGGTGAAAGTGTACCACCTCTGCAGAGTGTCAAACTATTCGAATAGCCGCGTCCGTGGTTATGGACAGCTGGAATGGCCATACTGTTTCGTTGTCAGATGTTTTCTAGATAACTTGAAATGAATGATGAACTTTGACTTGACCACAACAGGGCTGTGTTGATGATAATAGCTTCCCAACTTAAGTGATTCTAGAACATTACTTTATCTTTCTTTGCTTCTGAACTCAGCTTAGGTTTCAAACTTAACTTGATAGTTAAACTTAGATTTAGCACTTTGACTTAGAACTATAGTACCTGTTAATAGTAGTTTGCGAGTACTTAAAGAGTACTCATGGCTTTTGTCCCTGGCTATTATCATGGCCAGACTATAAAGGAGATTATCGAGATGATGGTCAGCAGGACGGCTATGATAACTAGGACTATCTGCCTTCATCAGCATTGCCTGTGCCCCTGAAGATGGACCCCACCGCTACGCTTATCTTTTATTTCCGCTGCTTGTTGTATTAAAGACTGGATCAAGAGATCCTTATTTGTGTAAAACATTATGTATGGTTTGTAATGGATGATGTACTGTGATATCCAATCCGTTATGTCTCACAAAAATGGTAATCCTGGGATTGCGAGGTATGGCATAACGGGCATCTAGGATTAAAAATCAGGGTGTTGACACGCGGCTAGGTGGTGTAGTGGCCCCCTGGCCCTGATGCACTCGACGATCGACGTAGAGCTCGTTGGGAACCCCAAGAGGAAGGTATGATGAGTACAGCAGAAAGTTTTCCCTCAGTTATGAAACCAAGGTTTAATCGAACCAGTAGGAGCAAGGAAACACCCCAAAGGTGTTACTAGCTGAGCTTTGGCAAGGCGCACTACCGGTGCTAGTAGCAACGTGGAGACCTGCACAACACAACCATAGAACTTTGTCCCCAACTTGCGATGAGGTTGTCAATCTCACCGTATTTTGCGGAAAACAAAGGATTAAACGTATCGAATGGAAGGAAGTAAAAGTTTGCAGAAAGTAAACACAAAGCAGAAACAGTTTATAGATTGTATGTAAAGACAAAGGACCGGGATCCATAGTTCACTAGAGGTGGCTCTCCTTAGATAGATAACATGCTGGGTGAACAAATTACAGTGGGGCAATTGACAAACATCGAGAAAGCAATACATGCATATACTAATCATCTTGACTCCTTTGAGACTTGATTGGGCATTACAACATAATACATAGACCGCCATCCAACTGCATCTATGACTAATAATCCACCTTCAGGTTATCATCCGAACCCCCTCCAGTATTAAGTTGCAAGCAACAGATTATTGCTTTACGAATTGAGTATAAAGTAAACAATATGATTGTTCTATGAACAAAGGATTGTTGTTTTCTCCCTAGTAGCAACAGCACATCTAGTACCTTAGAGATTTCTGTCACTTCCCCAGATTACCAGAGGCATGAACCCACTATCGAGCATAAATACTAACTCTTGGAGTTGCTAGCATCTACTTGGCCAAGATATCTACTAACAACGGAAAGCATGCAAGATCTCAAATAACAAAGACATGACAGAATCAATAATCAATCTGAAATAGCATCTCAATATCCATCGGATCCCCGCAAACACAACATGTATGGATTACAAATAGATGATCTTAATCATGAACGGAGCTCACAAGATCTAAACATGAAAGCACAAAGGAGGAGAAACCAGCCATCTAGCTACTACATGGATCCGTAGTCCAAGGATGAACTACTCACGCATCACACCGGAGGCTTGCATGGTGATGAAGAAGGCCTCCAGGGTGAATTCCCCTCTCCGGCAGGGTGCCGGGAAGAGCTTCAAATCCGTCCTGGTCTAGGGATGGAGATGACGGCGGCTACAGACTCTTTCATGGATTTTTGATCGGATACTTAGGGTTTTCGTCCTGAGGCCAACTTATAGGCAGAAGGAGAGGCTGAGGGGGTGCCGAGAGAGGCCACACCACACCCTTGCGCGGGCCAGGCCTGGCCACGTGCCCAGGTGGTGTGGTGGCTCCCTGGCCCTTCCCCGTCTCGTATTCTGGCACTTGATCCCTTCCGAAAAAATAGGCACTTTGGCTTTTGTCCCGTCCAATTCCGAGAATATTCATTTTCTGACTTTCCTGGAACCAAAAACAGCAGAAAACAGGCAGTTGGCACTGTGGCTCTTGTTAATAGGTTAGTACAAGAAATCATATGAAAATTACTCCAAAGTTGGAACAAAACACAAGAAAGTGGATAAAACTAAGCATGGAACATAAAAAATTATAGATATATTTGCAATGTATCAACATCCCCAAGCTTAACTCCTGCTCGTCCTCGAGTAGGTAAGTGATAAAAAGAAATAATTTTTGAGGTGACATGCACCATCAAAGACTTGATCAAAGTATTTGCAAAACATTCAAAGCTGGGATCATAGTACTTCAATCATAACATGAAAGACAAAGTTCTAGCAATAGGCAAAGAGACTATGATGCAACATGAAAAGGCACAAACAAAAGATTCATGAATAACATGCTTTGCAATACGTTTGTTTGTTTCACATAAAGAAAACATAGCATAAAAGTATTCAGCTTGTCCCTCAATAGAGTAGCAAATATAAATGCATATGACACCTTCAAAGTTCATAAGAGTGACTAGATACAATAGTTTAAAACAAGTAATAACAGGTTATGCATCAATCAACTAGTCTTGGGACAATGCACATAGAACTAAGAATGGCCACTATGCTCTCAAAGTAGTGCATAAAGATAGAAGATGAAGACTCAATGTAATGGTGGAATTAAAGCCTTTTGTAAAAGAAAGTAGGGATTCAAGTCTCATAAAGAGCTTCCAAAAATTATGGTACTTATAGCTTTCAGCTCTCATTGCCCCTATCATAAGCATCTTGAAGTGATTAAGGTTAAAGTGACACAACTAAGAGGATATGCTTGACAAGTTATAAATCGAAATCTCATGCCCCTTACTTACGAAGACCGGTCCTCATGCTACTCAACTTCTGTCACGAGTAAGCTCTTGTCATTGTAAGTACATGTGTATCAATAAGAACCGCCAACGGGGTACCCCTTGCACATGATACAGGAACTTTCCCATAATCAAAATGACAAGGCAAGCAGACAATGAGCATCTCAGCGATCTTTTTATTTGCTATTTGCATAGGTTTTTATTGAGGATGCTTCCTAGAGTGCTCATTATGGTGATGCTGCAAGTTTCCACCATGATTATGCATGGCTTAGGCTAGCGGCCCAGGCGTTTCTCTAACACACATACAAACTCCATGATCTTACAAGTTCCATTTTTATTTCACACCGCCAGGATCCGTAAGCAAAAGAACATGAGATCAACGGGGTACAAAGTACAAGTGCAATGTTGAAAGCGGTCCCCATGAAACATGGTTCTGCTAATTTCAACTTATAAAGCGCAAGCATATACGCAAAAAAGAAGGACCCAATGGTTCAAGTTTATTAGAGGCAATAAAGTAAAGTGTGCCATCAAGTTCGTGAGGGCTTTAATCACTAGTTTTCTCATAACAAGTGAAAGGTAGACAAAAGCATGAATATACTTGGAATAGCATAAGCTAGTAGGTAGGTATGGTGGACTCTTTGTAATAACTTGGTTTAGGGAGTTGGATGCATGAGTGGAACTCATACTTGTTTGTGGATGCTAGCAAAAGATTGGGAGCGACAAACTAAGAGAGCGATAATGGCCATAATCATGTAGAGCGACAAAACATCATTGATCAAAGCATAAAGTGATACTACAAGTTCAAAACTAAAGGATCATAAAGGCTTATGGTGACTTTTGATAGTCATAACATGGTGTGAGCATGTGCCAAGTCAACCCAAATAAAGCATCAAAGGAGAATACCACTATACTATGCTTTAATATGCTAAAACAACGCATGATTCATCCAAGGCACATTAAGAAATATCAATTGTTTATAACAATTCATGCTACAGCAAAGAATACTAAGCATAAAGCCAAAACAATATCAAGCATGGCATGATGAAGCATAGGCCACGGTAAAAAACAAGCTCTTTTTACCACATAAGTATGAACTTTCCTACTCTTTTCCAAACCAAACCAAACTATTTGCAAACCAACGTATGAAAGAGGGGGGCCAACCAACTTATTCAGAAAACTAAGCAAACCAAGCAAACTAAAAACCAAAACGAAAATGAAAAACAAGACGCTCCAAGAAAAACACAACTGTGCATGAAACAATAAAAATGAAGCGTTTGGAAGAAACCTGGGATTTTTATTGATGAAGAAGGGGATGCCTTGGGCATCCCCAAGCTTTGACGCTTGTACTTCTTGGATATTTATTGGGGTGACACGCGTGGCATCCCCAAGCTTGAGCTTTAGTCCATCCTTCATCTCATTACTCATTCCTTCCATACACCTGAAAATTTTCCTTTATACAAAACTTCACACAATCTTTATTAGCAACATTAGTGCACTAAAGATAAATAAGTCTTAAGGTTCAGTTCTAACCCCAAATAAACTTCCATTAGAACACTAGATACTGTAGTACTTCCCTCAAAAAGCTCAATTCCCCAAAAGAACTCAAAAAGGAACCAACAAGAATCAAATGCAGAAAATAGCAGAAATCTGTCAAAACAGACCAGCAGGTAAAGACGAATTTTTTCGAAGACCTTCTGTTACTGAAATCAAAAAGTGTTGAACTAACTAAAGTTAGATAACAACCTAGGGCAGAAGAAAAAAAAATCACGCCTCAAAAAGACGTTCAGAGATTTTACACGAATTTTTACGGTGAAGCACAGAAATCTGTTTCGGGACAACAACTTTTCCCAATCATTACTTCTCTCTCATTAGAGGTTACTCTTGGCACAAAAAGCAAATAAAAAGGATAAGGAGAGGTTATTACTGAAGTAATAACTTCCAAGACTCATCTAAAACTTTTGGGTTATCTCCCAATAAGTACTTTTCTTTAACGCCTTTAAGTTAGGCATAAGAAGCAAAGAAAGAATCAAGTGTTCTCAAATGAAGAAGCATTAAGACCAAATTTTGTTTTCATAGGAGAAGCAAAAGAAATCTTTTCTCTCTTTTTAGGGAAGTGTTCTATACCTTTATTGAGTGGGAGTTGATACTTAATGGTGCCTTCTCTCATATCAATGATGGTACCAACAGTTATAAGAAAAGGTCTTCCCAAAGTAATAGGACAAGAAGCATTGTATTCAACATCCAAAACATAGAAATCAACGGGGACATACATAATAAGAACATCATTAAGACTCCCCATGAGTTTCTTTTTAGCATTATCATCAAGTGGGACATTCAAATAACAATCTTCAAGTGGAGGCAAATCAAGCATATCATAAATCCTTCTAGGCATAATAGAAACACTACTATCAAGATCACACAAAGCTTTGAAATCAAAGTCATTCACTCTCATATTAATAATGGGTTCCCAACCATCTTCTTGTTTTATAGGAATAGAAGCTTTATGTTTCATCTTTTCTTCGTTAATCTTTATGAGAGCATCAGTAATGTGTTTTGTAAAGGCCATGTTCATAGCACTAGCATTAGGACTTTTAGCAAGCTTTTGTAGGAACTTAATAACTTCAGAGATATTGCAACCATCAAGATCAAAATCATACTTATCATCTAAAGTAGTAGAACTATTACTAGCCTCAACACTAGAGGTGGTAATGGTAGAAACACTAATGTTTCTAGAAATTTCATCTTCTCTTTCCCACTTAGCATGTAATTCAGCTAATAGTCTAACATTTTCATCAATTCTTACTTGTATAACATTAGTAGCTTCAAAGGGATTCTCATTAGTTTTAGGTTTAGCAGGCATTTTATTTATCAACAAAGATTGAGCTTCAGACAAGGATGATATATTTCTTTTAGCATTAGAAAGTTTCAATTGTAAACTAGGAATTTCCCTATTTAGACTCTCAAGTTGATGGCTAATGTTCTTCAAGATGGTAGATTGTTCCTCCATAGTTTGAGTAAATAGTTTATTTTGCTCATATTGCATTTGCATGAAGTTTTTAGTGGCTCTTTCAACTTCTAAAATTCTTCCTTCACTAGGTAATCCAGGTTTACCATTATAGCCATAAGTATTATTAGGAGGGTAAGGCCTATAATTGTTATTACCATAAGCATTGTTGCCAAAATTGTTATTTCTTATGAAGTTCACATCAACTTGCTCTTCTTGAGAAACCAAAGAAGCCAAAGGAACACTATTTGGATCAATATGGGCTTTCCCATTAACAAGCATAGACATAATAATATCAATCTTATCACTCAAGGAGGAGGTTTCCTCAACAGAATTTACCTTCTTAGCTTGTGGAGCTCTCTCAGTATGCCATTTAGAATAATTAACCATCATATTGTCCAGAAGTTTTGTTGCAGCACCCCAAAGTGATGGTCATAAAGGTACCTCTAGCAGTAGAGTCCAATAGGTTCCTTGAAGAATAGTTCAATCCTGCATTAAAAGTTTGGATGATCATCCAAGCAGTCAGTCCATGAGTGGGACAATTCTTTACCAAAGATTTCATTCTTTCCCAAGCTTGAGCAACATGTTCATTATCAGATTATTTAAACTTCATTATTTCACTTCTCATAGATATAATCTTAGCAGGAGGATAGTATTTTCCAATGAAAGCATCTTTGCACTTAGTCCAAGAATCAATACTATTCCTAGTTAAGGAATTCAACCATTATTTAGCTTTTCCTCTCAAAGAGAAATGAAACAATTTCAGCTTAATAATATCACCATATACATCCCTATGCTTTTGCATCTCACAAAGTTCAACAAAGTTATTTAGATGGGCAGCAGCATCTTCATTACCAATACCAGAAAATTGTTCTCTCATAACAAGATTGAGTAAAGCAGGTTTTATCTCAAAGAAAGTATCTTCAAGCACAGGTGGAGCAATAGGTGTGCTCATAAAATTATTGTTGTTGGTGCTAGTGAAGTCACACAACTTAGTATTTTCAAGAGTAGTCATTTTTTGGGGTTTTCAAATAAGAAAGCAAACTAGTAAAACTAATTTTGTTTTGTTTTTTGATAAGAAAACAAGCAAACAAAGCAAAAAGAAACTAAGCAAAACAAAAATAACAAAGTAAAGAGATTGATTATGAGGGACTCCCCTTGTGAAGATGTCCTTGACTCCCCGGCAACGGCGCCAGAAAAATGCTTGATGGCTCTGTGTATGGCGCCCAGAAAAGTGCTGGTGCGTGGTTGATGTAGAGCTCGTTGGGAACCCCAAGAGGAAGGTATGATGATCACAGCAGCAAGTTTCCCTCAGTTATGAAACAAAGGTTTAATCGAACCAGTAGGAGCAAGGAAACACCCGAAAGGTGTTACTAGCTGAGCTTTGGCAGGGCGCACTACCGGTGCTAGTAGCAACGTGGAGACCTGCACAACACAACCACAGAACTTCTTCCCCAACTTGCGATGAGGTTGTCAATCTCACCGTGTTTTGTGGAAACAAAGGATTAAACGTATCGAATGGAAAGAAGTAAAAGTTTGCAGAAAGTAAACACAAAACAGTAAACAGTTTGTAGATTGTATGTAAAAGACAAGGACCGATATCCATAGTTCACTAGAGGTGGCTCTCCTTAAGATAGATAACATGCTGGGTGAACAAATTACAGCGGGGCAATTGACAAACATTGAGAAAGCAATACATGCATATACTAATCATCTTGACTCCTTTGAGATTCAATTGGGCATTACAACATAATACATAGACCGCCATCCAACTGCATCTATGACTAATAATCCACCTTCAGGTTATCATCCGAACCCCCTCCAGTATTAAGTTGCAAGCAACAGATTATTGATTTACGAATTGCGTGTAAAGTAAACAATACAATTGTTCTATGAACAAAGTATTATTGTTTTCTCCCTAGTAGCAACATCACATCTAGTACCTTAGAGATTTCTGTCACTTCCCCAGATTACTAGAGGCATGAACCCACTACTGAGCATAAATACTAACTCTTGGAGTTGCTAGCATCTACTTGGCCAAGATAGCTACTAACAACGAAAAGCATGCAAGATCACAAATAACAAACACATGATAGAATCAATAATCAATCTGAAATAGCATCTCAATATCCATCAGATCCCCGTAAACACAACATGCAGAATTACAAATAGATGATCTTGATCATGAACGGAGCTCACAAGATCTAGACATGAAAGCACAAAGGAGGAGAACCAGCCATCTAGCTACTACATGGATCCGTAGTCCAAGGATGAACTACTCACGCATCACACCGGAGGCTTGCATGGTGATGAAGAAGGCCTCCAGGGTGAATTCCCCTCTCCGGCAGGGTGCCTAGAAGAGCTTCAAATCCCTCCTGATCTAGGGATGGAGATGACGGTGGCTATAGACTCTTTCGTGGATTTTTTGATCGGGCCCTTAGGGTTTTCGTCTCGAGGACATCTTATAGGTGGAAGGGGAGGCCGAGGGGGTGCTAGGAGCGACCACACCACCCCCTGGCGTGGGCCAGGCCTGGCCGCGCGGCCAGGTGGTGTGGTGGCCCCCTGGCCCCTCTCTGTCTCATATTCTGGCACTTGATGACTTCCGAAAAAATAGGCACTTTGGCTTTTGTCCCGTCCAATTCCAAGAATATTCATTTTCTGACTTTCCTGGAACCAAAAACAGCAGAAAACAGGCAGCTGGCACTATGGCTCTTGTTAATAGGTTAGTCCAAGAAATCATATGAAAATTACTCCAAAGTTGGAACAAAACACAAGAAAGTGGATAAAACCAAGCATGTAACATCAAAAATTATAGATACATTTGCAATGTATCACATGTACAGTCATGGCCTTGGAACACGGACCAAAAGGTTAAGCATGAGCCATATAGTTGATGTGATGCCCATATAGATGCTCGCCTTTGAAGCTACACCGACTCACGTGATGATCGGACTTGGTGTAGTGGATTTGGTTCATGTAATCACCAAAAGGACACGAGGGATGTCGTTTTTGAGTGGGAGTTCATTAGTAATTTGGATTAGTTGAACTCACTCTATCATAAACTTAGTCTAAATAAACTTTACAAATTCTGTTGTAGATGGCACCACCTGCTTTTAATTTCAATGTGTTCATGTTGAAAGAGATACTTGCTGCAAATGGTAGCAACTTCACCAACTGGGCTATGAATTTGAGGATTCTCCTCACTGCTGCACAAAAGCAATATGTGCTAGATGCGTCGCTAGGCCCCCCACCAGCTCCTGATGCCCCTGACGAGGAAAAGAATGTCTATGTGACTCGTCAGGAGGACCACAACATAGTTCATTGCGGCATACTATATGGGCTAGAGCCAGAACTTCAAAAGCATTTCAAAAATAGCAATGCCTTTGATACCATGGGAGAATTGAAATTGATTTTCGATACCCATGCTACCGTAGAGAGTTATAATGCTACTGAAAAGTTCTTTAGCTGCATGATGGAGGAGAACAGCTCTGTTAGTGAGCATGTACTCAAAATGTCTAGGTACGCCGATAAGCTTGTGTCCTTGGGAATAACGATTCCCATTGACTTAGGCATACATCATGTTCTCCAATCTCTGCCACCTAGCTACAAGAGCTTCGTGATGAACTATAATATGTATGGCATGAAGAAGTCTCTTCCCGAGCTTCTGTCAATGCTTAAGACCGCAGAAGTGGAGATTAGGAAAGAACATCAAGTGTTGATGATCAATAGGACCACCGGTTTCAAGAAGGACAAGAAAGGCAAGCACAAGGGAAAGAACGGTGGCAAATCTATTGCCACAACTAAAAAGAAACCCCGAGCTGGGCCTAAGTGTGACACCGAGTGTTACTATTGCAAGGGGACTGGCCATTGGAAGCGCAATTGCCCCAAGTATTTGGCGGACAAAAAGTCTGGCAAGGCAAACAAAGGTATATGTGATATACATGTTATTGATGTGTACTTGACTAGTACTCGCAGTAGCACCTGGGTATTTGATACAGGATCGGTTGCTAATATATGTAACTCGATTCAGGGGCTGCGGAACAAGCGACAACTAGCAAGGGATGAGGTCAGGATGCGGGTCGGCAATGGATCAAGAGTTGATGTGATCGCCATCGGGACGCTACCTCTCCATATGCCATCGGGATTAGTTATAAACCTAAATAATTGTTATTTGGTGCCTGCACTGAGCATGAACATTGTATCCGGATCGTGTTTGATGCAAAGTGGTTATTCCTTTAAATCTGAAAACAATGGTTGTTTGATTTATAAGAATGATATCTTTTATGGTCATTACCTGTGTTGAATGGTTTATTTCTGTTGGATCTCGATAGTAATATTACGCATATTCATAATGTTAATGCTAAAAAGATTAAACTTGATAATGATATATCTGCATATATGTGGCACTGCCGTCTAGGTCATATTGGCGTTAAACGCATGAAGAAACTCCATTCTGATGGACTTTTGGAATCACTTGATTTTGAATCATTTGATACATGTGAGCCATGCCTTATGGGAAAGATGACTAGAACGCCGTTTTCTGGTTCAATGGAATGGGCGACAGATTTATTGGAAATCATACATACTGATGTGTGTGGACCAATGAGTGTGTCGGTGCAAGGTGGATATCGTTATTTTGTTACTTTCACGGATGATTTGAGTAGATATGGGTATATCTATTTGATGAAACACAAGTCTAAAACCTTTGAAAAGTTCAAGGAATTTCAGAATGAAGTGGAAAATCATCGTAATAGAAAGATCAAATTTCTGCGGTCTGACCGTGGAGGTGAGTATCTAAGTTACGAGTTTAGCACACACATGAAAGAGTGTTCAATAGTTTCACAACTCACGCCTACCGGAACACCACAACGTAATGGTGTGTCGGAACGTCGTAATCGTACTTTATTAGATACAATTTGATCTATGATGTCTCTAACTGACTTGCCACTGTCATTTTGGGGTTATGCACTAGAAACAGCTGCATTCACTTTAAATCGGGCACCATCTAAATCCGTTGAAACGACACCGTATGAATTATGGTTTGGAAACAAACCTAAGTTGTCATTTCTTAAAGTTTGGGGATGTGATGTTTATGTGAAGAAACTTCAACCGGATAAACTCGAACCCAAAGCGGAAAAATGCGTCTTCATAGGATACCCTAAGGAAACGATTGGGTATACCTTCTATCACAGATCCGAGGGCAAGGTTTTTGTTGCCAAGAATGGATCCTTTCTTGAGAAGGAGTTTCTCGCGAAAGGTGTGAGTAGTCGGAAGGTAGAACTCGAAGAGGTTGTTGAACCTTCTCTTCATGAAATGGCGAGTAGCACAACACCAGAAATTGTTTCGGAGTTGACCTCACCAAATGAAGAGAGAGCTAATGATATTGATCATGAAACTCCGAAAGAGGACACTACCGAACCTCACAGGTCAAGTAGGACACGTGCAGCTCCTGAACTGTATGGCAATCCTGTTGTGAATTTCATGGTTGATGAAATGGATTACCCTGCGACGTATGAAGAAGCGATAATGAGCCCGGATTCCAACAAATGGCTAGAAGCCATGAAATCGGAGATGGAATCCATGTATGAGAACCAGGTTTGGACCTTGGTGGACTTACCTCACGACTAAAAGGCCGTTGAAAATAAATGGATTTTCAAAAGAAAAACTGATGCTGATGGTAATGTGACCATCTATAAGGCTCGACTTGTCGCAAAGGTGTTTCGACAAATTCAAGGAGTTGACTACGATGAGACATTCTCTCTCGTAGCGATGCTTAAGTCGGTTAGGATTATGTTAGCAATTGTTGCATATTTCGATTATGAAATATGGCAGATGGATGTCAAAACTACGTTCCTCAATGGTAATATTGAAGAAGAGTTGTATATGATACAACCTAAGGGTTTTGTCGATCCTAAGGATGCTAATAAGGTATGCAAACTTCAGTGATCCATCTATGGACTGAAGCAAGCATCCCGGAGTTGGAATCTCCGCTTTGATGAGGTGATCAAAGAGTTTGGATTTGTCCAAACTTATGGAGAGGCTTGTATTTACAATAAAGTGAGTGGGAGCAATGTGGCATTTCTAATATTATATGCAGATGACATATTATTGATTGGAAATGATATAGATCTTTTAAACAGTGTTAAAAGTTATCTAAACAGTAAATTTTCGATGAAAGACCTTGGTGAAGCGTCATATATATTAGGCATTAAAATCTATAGAGATATATCAAGGCGCCTAATTGGGCTATCACAGAGTACATACCTTGATAAGATATTAAAGAAGTTTAATATGGATGGAAGTAAGAAGGGGTTCTTACCTATGTTGCAAGGCAAGACATTGAGTAAGACTCAAAGTCCGTCTATGGCGGAAGAAAGAGAGATGATGGATAAGATCCCCTATGCCTCGGCCATAGGCTCTATAATGTATGCCATGCTATGTACAAGACCGGATGTGGCACATGCTATTAGTTTGACTAGTAGGTACCAATCTGATCCAGGTTCAGAACACTAGATAGCGGTCAAGAACATCCTCAAGTACTTGAGAAGAACTAGGGATATGTTTATTATATACGGAGGTGAAGAAGAGCTAGTTGCTAAGTGTTATGTTGATGCTAGCTTTGACACCGATCCGGATGACTCTAAGTCTCAATCCGGATACGTATTTCTCTTGAACGGAGCAGCAGTTAGTTGGAGGAGTTCCAAACAACCTGTGGTGGCTGGATCAACGACGGAGGCGGAATATGTTGTTGCTTCAGACGCGGCGCTGGAAGCAGTTTTGATGAAAGAGTTCATTGCGGAACTAGGTGTGGTTCCTAGTGCATTGGACCCGATGGTGATCTATTGTGACAACAATGGAGCCATAGCCAACGCCAAGGAACCGAGGTCTCACAAGAATTCCAAGCATATTAAGCGCCGGTTTCACTCCATCCGCGAACATGTCAAGGATGGAGATATAAAGATTTGTAAAGTACACACGGACCTAAATGTAGCAGATCCATTGACTAAAGCTCTCCCTAGGGCAAAACATGATCAACACCAGAACTCCATGGGTGTTAGATTTATCACTATGTGAACTAGATTATTGTCTCTAGTGCAAGTGGGAGACTGAAGGAAATATGCCCTGAGAGGCAATAATAAAGTTGTTATTATGTATTCCTTATATATGATAGATGTTTATTTTGCATGCTAGAATTGTATTGATCGGAAACATCAATACATGTGTGTTTAATAAACAAAAAGGGTTCCTAGTTATGCCTCTCTTATAGACTAGCTTGTTGATTAACAAGATGATCAAGGTTTCCTGATCATGGACATTGGATGTTGTTAATAACAAGGTCACAACATTTGTGAAATGATGTGATGAACATTCATCCGAAGTATAGCATTACGATCAAGTCATTATGTTTACATTGCTATAACATCATACGAAGTAATCTTTATCCTTAGACCATGAGATCATGTTAATTGCTAACACCGGAAGAGTATCTTGATAACATCAAACGTCACACTGTAACAGGGTGACTATAAAGATGGGTTCAGTGCTATGAAGGTGTTATGTTGAGGCTCATGGATCAAGAGTGGAATTTTTCAATCCCGATGACGGATAGATATACTCTGGGCCCTCTCGGTGATATCACATTAAGATAGCTTGCAAGAAAGTGATGTGATCACTAGAATGTTATATCACGGGAACAAGAAAAGAGTGCATGTCGGTAACGAGATCAAACTAGGTATTTGGATACCGATGATCGAATCTCGGACATGTATTATATCAAGAGACAAAGGGATTAAATTACAAGCGTTAAAGGTTCTCACGATCACAGAAGTCATCGTTGAATATGCAGGAGTCGGTATGGACCTCTAGGTCCCGCTTCTGATTATTTATTTGAGAGGAGTCTCAATCATGTCTGCATTATTCGCGGACCGTAGGGTGACACACTTAAGAGTTACCGGACACCATTTTGGAGCACATATGTTTCAGATGAAAGAATTGCAAAGCGCAGGAATTGTTTCGATAGAAACAGGAAATTGTTTCGGGTAAAATTGCAGAAAGTGGTTCTGCATGTGATACTGAAATATTGCAAGGGGTTATATGTGAATGTTTGTTAATTAAAGTAATTAACAAAATTCTGAATAAATTTAATAAAAGAGTTTTATTAAATGAGAGAGCATTAAACTTACAGAATTTTAATGCATTTAAAGTGGGACTTTAAAAGGGAATATGAAGAGGCATTTTAAGGTGGAGGGGCTACCACCACATGAATGGGGGAGGTGAGGAGTCACCCCCCATGCGCCGGCCATGGAGAGAGGGGCACCCCCTCCTCCTATAAAAGGCCCCCCTCTTCCTCCATCTTCCTCACACCTCCTCGTGAAGAATCTCTCTCCCCCTCTAGAATTATTCCCCCATGGTCTCGGATTAGCGAGATACATGTTCCTGGTGGCATTTCGTCTGGAAGGAGTTACTGCTTCCGCTGGATCGCTGGAGCGAGGAGGTGGAGGTTGTCCGGTGGCTTGAACGTGTGTGCGAGTACGGATGTGCTGCTGAGTTGCGGCGCTCGGACTTCCTCACGATCTTGAGATCGGCAAGTGTATGACTACATCAACCACGAGTTCCTACTCGTTAACAAAACTCGTTGTCTTCGAGGGTAAGTTCTCGATGGATGTATGTCCACCCGTTGCTCTGTACCTAGTAGATAGATCTTGGCGTGTAGTTCTCATCATAGGAAATTTTTTGTTTTCTATGTTGCGGATCCAACAAAAGTCCATTTCGACGGAATCCCATTTCCATTTCGGAATCTGCAAAGGTTGCAACAGTCCTGCGGGTCTCTGATGCTCTACTTTGACTCTTTGACATATGTCACACTTGGCGATGTAGCTGCCAATTTCTCTCTTCATCTTGTGCCACCAAAATTTCTCTTTCAAATCTTGATACATCTTCGTTCCTCCGGGGTGGATAGAATAAAGAGTATCATGAGCTTCCTTCATGATAACTTGCTTCAGCTCCGAATCTGCTGGCACATAGATACGTCCTTTGTACCACATAACTCCTTCTTCGTCTTCGGTGAATCCAGGTACCTTTCCTGTACCAATACGACGTTTGATTCCATCGATACTTTCATTTCCCTTCTGGGCTTCCTTGATTTGGATAATCAAAGTGGGTTAAAGTTCAATGCTAGCTAAGAATCCTTTGCTAACTAGCTCAGTCCTAAACTACTCCAACTCCTCATACAAACTTGGTTGCTTCTCCTTGGTCATGGTATTTAGCCTACATGGCAATCTGCTAAGAGCATCCGCTACCACATTGGCTTTGCCGGAGTGATAGTGAATGTCAAGGTCATAATCCTTGATTAACTCTATCCATCTCTTTTGCCTCATATTCGGCTCCTTCTGAGTGAAAATATACTTCAAGCTTTTGTGATCTGAGTAAATCTCACAGCGATTACCCATCAGATAGTGACACCATGTCTTCAATGCCAGAACTACGGCTGCTAACTCCAGATCATGGGTCGGATAGTTCTCCTCATGCTGCTTCAGTTGTCGAGATAGATACGCGATAACTTTGCCTTCTCGCATCAATACACGTCTGAGACCAATCTTGGAAGCATCACAATATACATCAAACGGCTTCTTGATATCTGGCATGATCAGTATTGGGGCTGAAATCAATCTCTTCTTCAACTCTTGGAAACTGGCTTCACATTTGTCGGTCCATTAAAACTTCTTGTCCTTCTTCAACAATTGGGTCATGGGTCTGGCGATGCTCGAGAATCCTTCTACGAACTTGCGGTAACATCCCGCTAATCCGAGAAATGCACAGACTTGGGTTTGAGTGGTTGGGGCTTCCCATTCTTCGACATCTTTGATTTTGGCGGGATCAACAGAGACTCCTCTGGCTAACACAATATGTCCTAGGAATCCCACTTCTTTCAGCCAAAACTCACACTTGCTGAACTTGGCATATAACCAATGCTCTCTCAGGGTTTCTAGGATGATTCTCAGATGTTGCTCATGCTCCTCTTCTGACTTGGGGTAGATAAGGATATCGTCGATAAACACAACGACAAACTTATCCAGGAAATTCATAAAGATTTTATTCATAAGATTCATGAAATAAGCAGGGGCATTGGTTAATCCAAAAT
This sequence comes from Avena sativa, assembly GCA_916181665.1. Classification (NCBI taxonomy): domain Eukaryota; kingdom Viridiplantae; phylum Streptophyta; class Magnoliopsida; order Poales; family Poaceae; genus Avena; species Avena sativa. The sequence goes on from OV702279.1 coordinate 480,943,943, forward strand.
ACATAACCGTATACTCGTATAAACCATAGCGAGTAGTAAAGGCGGTCTTCGGAATATCCGTTGCACGAATCTTAAGTTGGTGATAACCAGTCCTAAGATCAATCTTTGAGAATACCTGGGCACTAGTCAATTGATCAAATAGATCCTCTATCTTTGGCAAAGGGTACTTGTTGTTGATGGTGACATCATTCAGCTTTCTGTAATCTGTGCACAAACGGTTGCCTCCATATTTCTTGTCAACGAATAACACTGGTGATCTCCATGGCGAAGCGCTTGGTTGAATCAAGCCTATTGCTAACATAGCATCCAGATGCTTCTTCAATTCTACTAACTCTGAGGGGTTCATGCTATAGGGTTTCTGGGCTATGGGTCCGGTTCTAGGGATTAATTCAATAATGAACTCAATATCCCTATCCGGGGGCATACCTGGCAATTCATCTGGGAATACGTCGGGGTATTCATAGACTACTCGGACTTGGTTAATGGTGGGCAGGGCTAGACACTTGTTGCACTTGAATTGACGGGGTAAGGTTTCAGATAAATGCTCTACTGTTACTCCAGAGCTACTGGTCATGGTGATGGCTTTCTTAGCACAGTCTATCAGTCCTTTATGCCTTGACACCCGGTCCATACCTAGTACTACTTCCAATCCTTTGGTTCCAAGTACTATTAGGTTGGCATAAAAATCTATCCCCTGTATTCTGATAGGCACAACTTTGCAATTTTTCTAGCTTTTGTAGTTGAACCAGGGATTTGAACTATCATGACATGCTTCAAGTTGGTTGAGTGGATCTTACTAGTGCATGCAAATTCTTCGGTGACAAATGAATGCGATGCTCCCGAATCAAACAATACTCTTGCTAAAACTGAGTTGACAAAAAACATACCCAACACTACATCTGGCGTTTCTTGGGCTTCCTCGGCGTTCATGTGGAAGAGACGGCCATTGCGGTTGTGAGGGTTCCCTGGGGAAAATCTTCTCCCTGGTAGAACATGACACTGCTATTGAGCTGGGGCATTCACATTGGCAGTGGCGGTAGTCTTCTTGGGGCACTCATTTGAGTAGTGACCCTTCACTCCACACTCGAAACAGGTGATCTGAGACTTGTCTTTAGCTGCGACGGGCACAACATTGCTTCCAGTTCTGGGTGCAGTGTTGTTGTTGTTGTTGCTCTTGGGAGGGGCACGGTTGAAATTGCTGGTGTTTCCGGAGTTGTTGTTGTTTCCTATGGACTTCACATTGCCTCCGCTACGGGTGGTGTAGCTTGGGCGAGACATTGGGGGTCGGTTGTTTCTCGGTGCATATCCTGGTGAGGGGTTGGGACGGTACTTCTGGTGACTGCTAGATCCAGTTTGTTGCATCATACGATGTTTGCGGTTGTCGTTTGCCTGGTTAATCTTTCCTTCCATCTGAATTGCAGAGTCGACTAGCTCTTCGAGATCCTAGAAATGGATGTTGACGAGGACAGTCTGCATCTCATCATGCAGTCTGTTCACGAATCTCCCTTCTTCTTGGCCTCCGTGTTGATCTCATTAGGTGCATATCTGGCAAGTGACAGGAATCTATCACGGTACTCCACCACAGTCATTCTGCCTTGCTTCAACTCTCTGAATTCATCCCTCATTCTGGTGACTAAGCCCTGCGGCACGTGGGTGCGGCTGAACTTGATTTTGAAGGTTTCCCATGTCATCACTTGACCATGGTTCATTGTGCGGATACTGTTCCACCATGCTCTTGCATCTCCTGCCAAGTAGTGGGTGGCAAAGAGAACCTTCTCGTTGTCATCAACTCTGGCTACTTCCAAATTGTTCTCCATCGTCTACAACCAGTCATCTGCATCTAAGGGTTCTCTGAAGTGCTAAAGATTGGGGGATTGGTATTTTGGAAGTTTTTCAGCTTGGATCCTTGATGATCCTGATTTCCATGGTTCTGATTGTTGAGAGCCATCTAGGCAATCTGTTGCAGTGTTGCTAGATTAGCTTGGCGCTCTGCCATGCTTGCTTCTCTGTCTGCGATGAGATTCTGCAGGATCTGGAGCATTGGGTCTTGCGATGAGCTGCTCCCTCCTTGGTTTCCACGAGTCATCTGAAGATTGAGGTAGATAAAGGGGTAAGAGGGAAAGTTCTAAGGTTCATGTTTTTGATTTAAAAGCTAAAACTTTGAGTTTGACTCAGGTTTTGCAACTAACTCCATTTCATTCATTCAAACGAGCACACCACAACAACAAAGGAAACAGATGGTTTTAAGAACCATTCTGCAAGCTATGATACAGTGGAACCGATACATATCATGCTACGATAGTGATCTAGTGCATCTACTCATCGTCGATGAAGTCAGAGTCCTCATCGTCAGTGTAGAAGTCCACGGCATCCTCCTCCAGAAAGTCATCATCATTGCTGAGGTAAGAATCCATGTCTCCCTGGATGTCTTCACCCTCTTCTTCTTCCTCCTTTGCTGCAAGCTGAGCTTCTTGCTCCTTGATGGTCTTCTCGAGGTCGGCCACCTTCTTGCGAAGACGGGCGATGGTGTGATCCTTCTTCTCGCGCTGGAGGCGAAGAGACTGACGGTCCTTGACAAGCAGTGAAAAAGTCTGGGCCTTCTGGGCGGCAATGGCACGATTGTGGTTAGCAAACTCCCTAGCATTGTCCAATTCCTTCTGGCAATCGTACAGCAGGAAGTCAAGGTTCTCCACTTGACGCGTCAACTCCGGGTGACTTGGTATCTTCATGGGCATTCCCATGAAGTCACATCTTGCATAGTGAGCAAAATGGGTTCCTTGGATTTGGTTGACACTGAGGGCACATAGACATGCGAGAGCTTCATGCATTGCCCTGGCTAACCCATCTAGCCAGTTGTTCTCTCTGACGGAGAACTGGATTCTCCCGGACATTGGTGCTTTTATGCTTCCTCCAAGATCAGCGGTGACTAGCCATTGTAAATCTCCCCCTGGGGGTCCAGGAATTTGAGCTCCAAGAAACTCCGGATGTGGGCATCCCAATAACTCAGACAATGAATCTAGATCCCTCTCGAAGATCAGTTGGCCTCCGTTGCCCAACTGGTAGAACTTGCTGAACTGAGTCTCCATCTACAACCATTAAGGATGAGGAAGTTAGTGAGGTGATCAAGTGTGTCAAATTTTAGGTAGTAATGTAAGAATTGGAGGAACATGAATTTTTGAGAAAGAATGAATTCCCAAAAGTAAGAGAGGAAATAGTTTTTCATAAATACTCACTTTGGTTTTTGAAATAAGTTTTTTGTTCAGACGTCCATTCTAACTAGGGTCTCCTATGGTCAGGATGGCTCTGATACCAACTTGTCAACACCCAGATTTTTAATCCCAGATGCCTGTTATGTCATACATCGCAATCCTAGGATTACCATTTTTGCGAGACATAACAGATTGGATATCACAGTACATCATCCATTACAAACCATAAATAAGGTCTTACACAAATAAGGATCTCATGATCCAGTCTTAATACAACAAGCAGCGGAATAAGTAATAAGCGTAGCGGTGGGGTCCATCTTCAAGGGCACAGGCAATGCTGACCATGGAAGATAGTCCTAGTTATCATAGTCGTCCTGCTGTCCTTCATCTTGGTAGTCTCCTTCATAGTCTGGCCATAGGAATAGCAGGGACAAAAGCCATGAGTACTCTTTAAGTACTCGCAAACTACCACTAACAAGTAAGATAGTTCTAATAGGAAATGCTAACTCTAAGGTTTAACTATAAAGTTAAGTTTGAAACCTAAGCTGAGTTCTGAAACAAAGAAAGATAAAGTAAAGTTCTAGAATCCTTAAGTTGGGAAGCTAGTGTCATAGTCACAACCCTATCGTGGTCAAGTCAAGATTCATCATTCCTTTCATAAGTCATTTTGAAAATATCTGACAACGAAACAGTATGGCCACTCCAACTGTCCATAACTGCGGATGCGGCTATTCGAATAGTTTGACACTCTACAAAGGTGGTACACTTTCACCACAAGATTCGATACATCTATCAGAGATAACCCTGAATCATCATACTTAGTATGCAGATAATCAAACATAACCTTTCCTTTACACACCCTAGTATAAGCACCTCTCCCATGAACATGGCCTCCCAACCATGACCATCTGTCATCTTGGGCACTGCATAGGTGGACAACATTGAGAGGTAGCCTCAGCTCAAACCTCTCCCGCGAGGGAACTAATACTAATGCATATAAACTTCCAGCTAAGCCTTACCCAATTCAGGTATTGTGGTTGTACGGTAAATTTGGAATGGTATCGCACCCGAATCCAACCATCAGTTTTGTAAAAGGGTTAAGGCTCATGCCTCAACATTTTCATCATCATAAACCATTTATGTTTCTCAACACATGTCAAAACATCTCAATAGAATGACTCATCATTCCAAGGTTTTCACAAGTCATTTTCACCAAGTGTTCCCATCTAAAGTGAATCAAGTTTTGAGTTTTGTTCTAACCACTAAGTTAAGAGTGTTCACTAAGGTGTGATGCTAATCTCAATCTCATGCCATATAATGACATCTCAGGTTATCTAGATAGGTCAAGTTTTATACTCTTTATGCTACCTTCAAAACAAGTAAAGGACTTTAATAAAGTAAAGAAGTAAAAGCTTGGAAATGAAACCTTGGATAGGTAAAATAGTCAAAGTGGTATAACCAAGTATGCCTAATGCATCTTGCTTGCGTTATCTAGATTGCAAGTGTTAGCTTGCAAGGGTTCATTGGTATAGTGCTAGCTTGCACTGTTAATGCTAGCTTGATAACAATAGCTTGCCTTGGTTGGTGCAGTGGTTGAAGTTTTCTTCCTCCTCCTCTTGGTAGAACTCCTCCTCCTCGTAAGCTTGGTCGGTACTATCGTATATAAATACATACGGAGTACACAATCACCAAACAATACTTAACTAGTCTACTTAGCACTCTAAGGCACACATTTGATGATCTATTATCATCACAAGCATCACAAGGTTTTATTAACTAGAATTCATTCTTTTTATTTAAGAAAAGTAATTTCTACTCATTGAAAAATAACTAAGATTTAATATTCTCCACTTAAAATATGGGATCATGTGGACACATGTCATCACCACATATTCTAACATATGGGAATGTGATTTAAAGGTTGGATCACATTTAATTAAGTTTAAGTTTATTATTTAATGATTTAAAGTGACTAGAAATGCCTATATAGCATTATTTTGGTACTAGTCCAAAGTCACTGCATGTAAACCTTAATATTATTAAATATTTAGATAGGTATGGTTAAATGTGATTTTTGAGAGTTGGAATCAACTCAAAAGCTATTATGGTTGATTTTATAAAAATGTTTGAATGTGCAAATGCTTCTGTATTGTTATTTTTTCTAGGAGAGATCTCTAACTCTAAATGAATTAAATCCAACGGGCTTGGATAGATCTTTTCAGAGGCTTTCAAACAAAATTTGAATCACTCAATTAGGTTTAGTAGATCTTCCTGAATGGATTTTTAAACTAAGGGGGACAGAAGTGAGTTCAAACTAAAATAGAAAAATCTATATTTGAACTAACTGGGTCGCGCGGGAAAACTAACGGGCCGGCCCAGTGGCGCTCCGTGGCGCTGAGGACAACTGACAGGGGGGTCCCGCATGTCAGCGACACATCCAACGCGAAGCGGTACGGGGCACTCTCAGCGCTACGATTAAAAGGTGGATCAACGGCTGAGGATCGTCATCCCCGGCGAATAGGTCGCTAGCGAGCGCTAACCCTAGCGGCTCGGTGGGGATACATAGGGGCTTACTAGGGCTCCAGCTAGATGTGGCAATGGGGGCGATCGAACATGCGGTCGACGGCGGACTCAAGCGTGGTCACGGCGGCTCCTGGGATGGACGAAATCGACGGGGTGCTTCCTCCTCTGCTGCGGTGGCTCCGGTGGAAATTCCGGCGAACTAAGGTTCGAGTGGCTATGGCGAGAGAGGGGAAATGCTCAGGGAAGATAGGGGAGTGTTGGAGGGTGGATAATGGTTGCTGAGGAGGGCTCCTTATATAGGCTCGACGAGGGGACCGAGCGACACGACGGCGAGCTCGTCGGTGACGTTGATACACACTGCTAGAGGCATGGGTTGGGTAGGCGGACGGTGGGCTGCCTCCTGGTGGTCAGCTATGGTGCGGCTAGGGGCAGTGGCATTTGGTCGGGAGCGTCACGTGCTCTGGGAGACAGAGGCGATGTTCGACATAGCACACGGCGACTGTGGGTCGCACGACAGTGCACAGTCGTGTCTGGCGGGATGTTGGGGTCGAGGCAGAGCGACGTGCACGGTATTGGGTCGTGGGACGGTCTGTGGCGTGCTGGCGGTGAGGGTGCTCTGGCGCGCTCTAGCGAGCTCAGAGAGAATGGGCGGCGCTGCTGGGGAGTGGTCTAGGGGCTGTGGGTGATCGAGGGGTGGACAGGGAGGTGCGGTAGGGTTGGGCGGAGCTAGATGGCTTGCTGGAACGGCATGACGCAGTCTATGGAGCTTTGCCCCTGTTCGGCCGGCGGTGACCAAAATGTGGTGGTGCTCCACTGCTGCTGCGGCTTAGGGGTAGGCCGGTGAGGGTCTGGTTGGACTCAGGAGGGACAAGGGTGTTCGATGCCACTCAAATTGCTCGACAAGATTTGATCAAAAACAGTAATAGTTAGGCTAATTTGATTCTTCCTGCCAGGTGTTCGATCAAATGGCCGCAAGAAATTTAAATTCGAATTTTGGAAAGATTTTTGGTGTGTGATCTGATCCTATGTTTGGTAGTCTCTGGTTGTTGGGAAATGTCAAGGTGAATTGGTTTGGTTGGTTTTTGCATAAGTGGGATCTTCTCATATGAACTACATTCAATTTTCAAATGTCATCTAAATTTAGTGTTTGAAAGTTTTTAGTAGATTACAAAGTGGGCCTTGGTACATCACTACTTGTACTAGCAAGGGGTGCAAAGATCCACATTTGTTTCTGTTAGGATTTGAGTTCTAGGAATAGCCAATGTAGGCACGATGATTAAAATGGCACAAATGACCATTTTCTTAGTTTGTTCTTTTTGATTTGTTTTTCTTTGGGATTTGTTTGGGAATGATCTAGATGATGTTTATTTCACCTAAGAATCATTTTACAATCAATGGATCACTTAATCATGGCAACTCAAAACAACTCCTATTTAAATGCACACACAAATGAATGCTTTAATATTTTTAAATGGAAAAGTTTTTGTTAACTCTAAATTTGATGATTTGGATCTTAATAACCTTGGATTAGAGTTTTGGGATGTTACATGGAGCCATAGGCACAGGCTGGAGCAACTGGGGCCATGGTTTGGTAGCCGAAAGAGAAGCAGCACCTGGAGCGACGTGACATTGCGCTCCATCTCTGAGATATGCAGCTTCGCTCCAGCGTGAGCTGGCCGTGGTGGAGACGGCTAGACGGGGGACATGTCCTGGGTAGCTTCGCTCCAATGTGAGTACGATGTGGTGGAGACAGCCAGGTGGGGGATAGGTCCTAGGCGTTGCTCCTCGCCATCGACACCGATGGCAACGACATGGTGGAGTTTGACGAGCTGGTGGCCGCCATCGTGCCCCGCACTCTCCATGGCAACGCCTGTGCTGGGCCTCCATGGTGAAGGCGCAAGGGGATGGCGGCCGCGGAGTCCAGCACCTCCTCACCTCTCGAGTTGGTCGTCGTCGTTGCTGATTCTTTGGTGAAGAGGAGCTGCAAGCTTCGCAGGGCAGGGATGGAATAGTAGCATGTCGCCATGCTTGGCCTGGCCGCAGTGGCGGCTAGAGGTGGAGCAGATGGGGGATTGGGAAGAGATGTCCGGCATGTCTCCATGGTGAAGGTGCAAGGTGCAGTAGATATTTTTCTATCTCGATTGGGAAGAGACGGGTAGGTGGTCCTCCAGGGACACGTGGCGTCGTTTTCGCGCTTTGTTGATTAGCCGGCGCCCTCGGTTGCCTCCCTATGGGCAGGGGTTGGCCTGGGGGTGCCGGATATCCCGCGCCGGATGAAAAATTATTTTGGGGGACACGGCTGGGCTGCGTTTTCTCTGTTCACACTCCTATTTTGGCCTTTTTCGGTCTTTAGGGGGGCGAGTGGAGATGCTCTAATTGTTGTAGTTCAACTGCAGCTAAAACAGATGGGCACTAAGAGAAGACTGACATTCGTTGTATGCTAGCCATTCGTTTTTTAGTATATACATGGTGTGGAACTGCAAGCACTAGTCGAAAACAGACCTTTGGTCCAGGGGTATTAGCCCCGGTTTTGCTACAAACTAGGACTAAGCCCCGGTCCAACGGCTAGAACTGGCCCCAGGGGGTGGCAGGCACTAGCCCCGGTTTGAACGGGACCTTTAGCCCCGGGTCGTGTAACAAACCGGGGCTAAAGGGTTTCAGGCAGGCCAGGTCGGGCGCCAGATCCTTTAGTCCTGGTTTGTTATACGACCCGGGGCTAAAGGTGGACCTTTAGCCCCGGTTCTAGACACGAACCGGGGCTAAAGGTCTGGCTATATCTTCTTCCCCTACCCGAGCCACCATTCAAGCTGGTGGCTGTCCTCTCTCTCTCTCTCTCTCTCTCTCTCTCTCTCTCTCTCTCTCTCTCTCTCTCTCTCTCTCTCTCTCTCTTTCTTCCTTCAAGCTCGAGTTCATGCCCTTTTTTTCCTCAAGATTTGTCTATATTTTGTGGTGCCCCATCTATCCAAAGGTTCTAAAAGGTGAGCAACTTCATCCTTTGAACTCTCATTGCTATATTAGCTCATTTCATGCTCTATATATAGATGGATTTGTGGATTTAGTTTGGTAGTAATTTTTGCAATGATAGCATGCATGAGATCGATGTTTAGATTCTATCTATCTTGTATTAATGTAAGGAACTCTAAGGTAAATATCACAATATGTGGATTCTATCTATATACATCTTGTTTTGGCACATAGTCTCGAAATTTGATTTTAGAAGCACACACATGCGTGAGTTCATCATTCTAACTAGCTAGCTGGGCAAAATATCCTTCTTCGTCTACCTGCGTTCAACAAACTGAAAAATTGTAACAAAGATAGGGTTAATTCATAAAAGCTTGATAAGAAGACATCACAATTCACATATTAGGGAGTGCCTCTATGGCGAGCTCCTCGAAGATGTCTGAGGACGGGATCCTAAGACATCTTCGAGAAGCTCTGCCGTAGTGGTGTCCCTGCTCTCCCACACCATCTTTCGGTTTATATCTTCTCTAGCTAAATCAGTATGCTGGTGGAGCTAACTAATTTCACATATTAGAGAGTGCCTCTACGGCGAGCTCCTCGAAGATGTCTGAGGACGAGACATCTTCGAGAAGCTCCACCGTAGTGGTGTCCCTGGTCTCGTACACCATCTTGCAGTTCTTCACAAGAATGCATACCTATTTATAGATTAAGCAGCACAACATAGTGTCGGGCACTGATGACATAATGTCGACACACTCACCCTGGCATAGTGCTGCCACCCACCGAAAATAGTGTTGGCATTTAATTTACTGGCTTAGTGCTGCCCACTGAGGACATTGTGTCGACATGTTGTCTCCACATCCACATTTAGTCCCGGTTGGTGCCTCCAACCGGAACTAAAGGTTCATCATATCTTTAGTCCCGGTTGCTGGTTTTAATTTTGTTTTTTAGATTAGTACTAATTAATTATGATTATGCTGCCACCCACCCAAAATAGTAGAGTCATTTAATTTACTGGCTTAGTGATGCCCACTGAGGACATAGTGTCGACATGTTTTCTCCACATCCACATTTAGTCCCGATTGGTGCCTCCAACCGGGACTAAAGGTTCATCATATCTTTAGTCCTGGTTTCTGGCTTTAATTTTGTTTTTTAGATTAGTACTAATTAATTATGATTATGTTTGATGTACTTAATTAATTATATAATGCAGATGAGCCGGCATGGATGTACGTTGACCGACTTTCTAACGAGTTCATTAAAGGCGTGCATTCTTTTCTTCTTGTGGCCGAGGCAAACAAGCGGAATGGTTTTATGTCTTGTCCATGTGGTGTCTATCAGAATCATAAAGAATACTCTTCCTCAAGAGTCCTTCACAGCCACCTGTTTCGGTCCGGTTTCATGACCGGCTATAATTGTTGGACCAAGCACGGAGAAAGAGGGGTTATGATGGAAGACAACAAAGAAGAAGAGAATGACAACGACTACCCTGAATACGATGGTACTACAATGGAAGACAATGATGAAGAAGAAGATGAAGAACGGGCATCAGATCTGCCCGATGCTGATCTTAGTCGGGCCATTGCTGATGCCCAGGAAGAATGCGTAACTGAAAGGGAGAGTTTGAAGTTCAAGAAGATGTTAGAGGATCACAACAAATTGTTGTACCCAAATTGTGAAGATGGGCACAAAAAACTGGGTAGCACACTGGAATTGCTGCAATGGAAGGTAGAGAACGGTGTGACTGACAAAGGATTTGAAAAGTTGCTGAAAATAATGAAGAAGTTGCTTCCAAAGGATAACGAACTGCCCGCCAATACCTACGAAGCAAAGAAGGTTGTCTGCCCTCTAGGATTAGAGGTGCAGAAGATACATGCATGCATTAATGACTGCATCCTCTACCGTGGTGAGGAGTACGAGAATTTGGATGCATGCCCAGTATGCACTACATTGCAAGTATAAGATAAGACGAGATGACCCTGGTGATGTTGAGGGCGAGTGCCGCATGAAGAGGGTTCCTGCCAAGGTGATGTGGTATGCTCCGATAATACCACGGTTGAAATGTTTATTCAGGAACAAAGAGCATGCCAAGTTATTGCGATGGCACATGGAAGACCGTAAGAAAGACGAGATGTTGAGACACCCCACTGATGGGTCGCAGTGGAGAAAAATCGAGAAAGAGTTTCCGGACTTTGCAGGTGATGCGAGGAACTTATGGTTTGGTCTAAGTACAGATGGCATGAATCCTTTTGGGGAGCAGAGCTGCAGTCATAGCACCTGGCCTGTGACTCTGTGTATCTATAACCTTCCTCCTTGGCTGTGCATGAAGCGGAAGTGCATTATGATGCCAGTTCTCATCCAAGGCCCGAAGCAACCCGGCAACGACATTGATGTGTACCTAAGGCCATTAGTTGAAGAACTCTTACAGTTGTAGCACGGACAAGGTGTACGTGTGTGGGATGAGAACAAGCAGAAGGAATTTGACCTACGAGCGTTGTTGTTCATAATAATCAATGATTGGCCTGCTCTTAGTAACATTTCAGGACAGACAAACAAGGGATACAATGCATGCACACGCTGCTTAAACGATACTGAAAGTGTATATTTGGATAAATGTAAGAATAATGTGTACCCGGGGAATCGTCATTTTCTTCCGCCCACGCACATCCTAAGAAAGAAAGGTAAGCATTTCAATGGTGAGGCAGACAACCGGTGTAAGCCTATCCACCATACTGGTGATGATGTATTTGACATGGTGAAGGATGATGACCCACAAGTATAGGGGGTGTATCGTAGTATTTTCGAGGGAAGTGAAACCCAATTTATTGATTCGACACAAGGGGAGCCAAAGAATATTTATAAGCCTTAACAACTGAGTTGTCAATTCAGCTGCACCTGGAAACAATCTTGCTCACAGCAGTTTATCAGTAGCAACATTTTTGTAGTAGGAATAGTAAAGTAACAGCAGTAGTCAAGCAAAGACAGTAGTAAAAAAAGCAGTAAACAGTGGGATTCGCGTGTGGTAGGCATAGGGATGGATGGACGGGCGTTGCATGGACAAGACAATTCACATAGCAATCAGAACATAGGGCAATTGCAGATAAATAAGATAAAGCACCCAAGTACTAGACAATCCTAGGCATGTGTTCCATATATAGTCATGCGTGCTCGCAATGAGAACTTTCACAACATCTTTTGTCCTGCCAGCCCGTTTGCAGCGGGGCCTCTAGGGAACTACTAGCAATTAAGGTGCTCCTTTTAATAGAGCACTGGAGCAAAGCATTAACACTCCATGAACACATGTGATCCTCACATCAAAGCCTTTCCCTTCAGGTTATCCCGATTTCTGTCACTTCGGGGCCATAGGTTCCGGACAACGACGTGTGTATACAACTTGTAGATAAGACCAAAAACAATACTACCATAATGAATCAATAATATGTTCAGATCTGAAATCATGGCACTCGGGCCCTAGTGACAAGCATTAAGCACAAAAAGTCGCAACAAATCCATAAAGCACTAATAAAAGATACTAGGCACCATGCCCTAACAATCTGATGCCATTACATGAACGATCTCATCCAATCCCTACCATCCCCATAGCCTACAGCGAGGGATTACTCACTCATAGATGGGGGAAACATGGATGGTCGATGAAGATGATGGTGGAGATCGATGGAGATGGCTCCGAGGGAACTTCCCCGTCCCGACAGGGTGCCGGAATAGAGACTTTCTGTCCCCGGAATCTCCCCTTCAGTGGCGGCGGCGCAGCAGAACTTTTCATGGAAAAACGTCGAACCCCCCGAAGTTTTTAGGTCAGAAGGCTTCTTATAGGCGAAGAGGGAGACCGAGGGGGTGCCTAGGGCCACCACACCATGCCCTAGCGCAGCCAGGCCCAGCCCACGCCTGGGGTGGTGTGGCCAGCCCCTGGCCCTCCTCCGTCTCGTATTCTGGCTGGAGTCTTCTGGAAAAATAGGCACTTTGGCTTTTGTCCCGTCCAATTCCGAGAATATTCATTTTCTGACTTTCCTAGAACCAAAAACAGCAGAAAACAGGCAGTTGGCACTGTGGCTCTTGTTAATAGGTTAGTCCAAGAAATCATATGAACAGTACTCCAAAGTGTGGACAAAACACAAGAAAGTGGATAAAACCAAGCATGGAGCATCAAAAATTATAGATACATTTGCAATGTATCAACATCCCCAAGCTTAACTCCTGCTCGTCCTCGAGTAGGTAAGTGATAAAAAGAAAGAATAATTTTTGAGGTGACATGCACCATCAAAGATTTGACCAAAGTATTTGTAAACATTCAATGCTGGGATCATAGTACTTCAATCATAACATGAAAGACAAAGTTCTAGCAATAAGACAAAGAGACTATGATGCAACATGAAAAGGCATAAACAAAAGATTCATGAATAACAATGCCTTGCAAGACGTTTGTTTGTTTCACATAAAGAAAACATAGCATAGTGGCATTCAGCTTGTCCCTCATAGAATAGCAAAAATAAATGCATAGGACACCTTCAAAGTTTATAAGAGTGACTAGATACAATAGTTTAAAACAAGCAATATCAAGTTATGCATCAATCAACTAGTCTTGGGACAATGCACATAGAACTAAGAATGGCCACTATGCTCTCAAAGTAGGTGCATAAAGATAGAAGGTGGAGACTCAATATAATGGTGAAAGAAAGGCCTTCATAGAAGGAATTAGGGATTCAAGTCCCATAAAGAGCTTCCAAAAATTATGGTACTTGATAGCTTTCAGCTCTCATTGCCCCTATCATAAGCATCTTGAAGTGATTAAGGTTAAAGTGAACAAACTATGGTGTACATGCTTGACGAAGTATAAGTTAGAAATCTCATGTCCCTTGAATACGAGGGCCACTCCTCATGCTACTCAAGTTTAGTCACCGGTAAGTTCTTGTCATCGTAAGTACATGTGTATCATAGAGAACCGCCAACGAGGTACCCCTTTCCCGATGATACGGAATAATCCCCATATCAAAATGACAAGGCAAGCAGACAACGAGCATCTCAGCATTCTTTTTATTTACCATGGGAATATGGTGCTTTTTTCTCTCTTTCCTCTTTTCATAGTATCTCTTTTTTTCTCAATATAGGACTCTTTTTTTATAAGAAGAATGCTTCATAGACAACTCATTATGGTTACGCTGCAGGTTTCCACCATGTCAGCATGGATTAGACCAGCGGCCCAGGCGTTTCTGTAACACATATACATAACTCCATGGACTTACAAGCTCCCCTTTCATTTCACACCGATGACATCCATATACAAAAGAGCATGATATCAACTAGGTACAAGTACCAAGTGCAATGTTGAAAGCGTTCCCCATGAAAGCATGGTTTTGCTAATTCCCAACAAATAAGTGCAAGCATATACAACATAGACGACACAATGGTTCAAGTTTATTAAGGGCAAGTAAAGTAAAGTGTGCCATCAAGTTTGTGAGAGCTTTAATCACTAGTTTTCTCATAACAAGTGGAAGGTAAACAAAAGCATGAATATACTTGGAATAGCATAAGCTAGTAGGTAGGTATGGTGGACTCTTTTTAATAACTTGGTTTAGGGAGTTCGATGCATGAGTGGAACTCATACTTTGTTGTGGGGGCTAGCAAAAGACTGGGAGCGACAAACTAAGAGAGCAATAATGGCCATAATCATGCAGAGCAACAAAACATCATTGATCAAAGCATAAAGTGATACTACAAGTTGAAAACTAAAGGATCATAAAGGCTATGGTGACTTGAGATAGTCATAACATGGTGTGAGCATGTGCCAAGTCAACCCAAATAAAGCATCAAAGGAGAATACCACTATACTATGCTTTAATATGCTAAAACAACGCATGATTCATCCAAGGCACATTAAGCAATCTCAATTGTTTATAACAAGTCATGCTACAACAAAGAATACTAAGCATAAATCCAAAACAATATCAAGCATGTCATGACAAAGCATAGGCCATAGTCAAAAACAAGCACTCTTTACCACTTAAGCTTCCTACTCTTTTCCAAACCAAACCAAACTATTTGAACACCAATATATGAAAGAGGAGGTCCAACCAATTTATTCAGCAAACTAAGAAAACCAAGCAAACGAAAACCAAAACGAAAAACGAAAAACAAGACGCTCCAAGTGAAGGAGATATGCCCTAGAGGCAAATAAGAAATAGGTTTTTATTATCATATCTCAATTAGTTTATAATAGTTTCGTATTGTGCTATAACTGTGCCAAGAAGAAACATTGGTACAGGTGTGGTATGAAACAACAAAGTCCCTAGTAGCCTCTATTCATACTAGTTCGTTGGTCACGAAGATGATCTGGGTTTCAAGATCATGGGCATTTATGCCGACTGACAACGAGATCATATCATTGGAAAATGATGTGGTTGGACATTCCTCGAAGGATTGCAACACGATCAAGTCATATAGTTCATTGTTGCAACAGCTATACCTAGACTCCTTCTCCTTAGACCGTGAGCTCATATTACTCACTATTTCCCTAGGCTGCTTTGACTGCATCAAACGTCATCTGGTAATGCGGTGACTATAAAGGTGTATGTTGGGTATTCCGAAGGAACAGTAGATGACATGTGACTGCAAGATCGGGATTTGTTCACCCACATGACGGGTAAAGATACATACAGCCGGCTTGGTGAGATTACATCCATATATGTTGCAACATGTGACTAGGTCACGGGGATGTAATATCACGGTAACAAGTAAACATAACTTATTGTGAACGAGATTGAACAAGGTATAAGATACCATTGATCGGATCTCGGACAAGTTGTATCGAGAAGAAAAAGTAAGAGGATGCTACATTTAGACGGTTCAAACGACATTGTCATCAGGAATGCATAGGGGTCACATGGATATCCCTGGTCCCTCTGTTGATCATTGATACAGATCATGTCTAGAGCATTCCCGAGCCGTGAGAGGATACACTTAAGGGTACGATGAGAGCGATCATTCGTAAGACGAAATCACAGTAGAGAAAGAGAAAGCCGGAATCGTTTCGCGGAGAGATCCGAAGTTGTTCGGAGAAAGAATAAAGGACCGGAATCATTCCGGGAAAGATCCGAAGTCATTCGGAGGAAATCGAAAGGGAACCGAAAGGTGTTTCGGGTCAAGATGGATTTTGTAATATGTATTTACATATTAATTAATGAAATTAATAATAATATAATATTAAAATCTAATTTGAAGAGTTATTCTACTAATGGGCCAAACTTCCTAGGGAATAAAGGCCCATGAGGGAAAACCGAAAGGGGGAAGGGCCAAGGGCCAAAGGGCCAAGGCCCAGGCGCCTTGAGGGGGCCCACCCGGCCAGCCTAGGGCTGTGCGCGGGGTGGGGCCCACCCCTGGCCGGCTGGCCCATGTAGCCCTAAGGGCCCATGCATCTCCCCCCTCTTTCTTGAATAGTCCCACATAACCCAAAGGGGAGGGCACACCCCCTCCCCCTATATAAAGGGGTGCCCATGGGTGGGATAAAACACACCATCAATTGGAGAAGTCCTTTAGTTGACTTCGTCCTTCTCTCTCTCCCTCTATACCTCGTGACCATGGCCCCAAGTCTGGGCTGTGCGATCAAGGCACTCCTGCAGTACGCTGTTGCACTTCAGGGATTCCTAGCCGGATATCACTTCCGCACTCCCGGCGGGATCGGGGAGCCGGAGGTCTCATCGTGCACCGGATGTGTATGAAGACACGAGGCGCAACACTTGGGGCGCTTAAATGTCGTGAGCCGGAGCTGTTGCATGATGAAGATGATGAAGATCAAGAAGGAGCAAGGGGTGACCTGCGAGGAGCTCCGCGACCTTGAGGTCGGCTTTGAGTACGACTACATCAACCATGTTCATCGCGGAACGTTAACCGCGTACAGACTACAAGGGTATGTATTCTCTACGCATCGGCCGTTACCGTATTACTACATAGATAGATCCTAGGCTAAGTTTCCAGGGATCCTTCGTGGGGAAATTTTTGTTTTCTGCGCTGATCCCCAATAGTGGTATCAGAGCCAATCTATGCGTAGGAGTGTTGTACGGCCAGTACGCACAAGTATTGTGCGGGCATTGATCCCTTAGTTGTTACCCTCTAACGTGTACTTGTTTATATCGCGGTATTGTTTGATGAAGCGGCCCGGACCGACCTTACGCGTATTCGTACGCGAGACTGGTTCCACGCTCAACATACGGCTTGTACCATATAAGTGGCTAGCGGGTGTCTGTCTCTCATTCGATAGTTGATATAGCATTTACAACGGAGGGCCCCGAAAGGGGTGTAGTAGAGACAACTGTCGGATCTATGTTGTGGTTGGAAAGTTCATAGTTTAGAAACGGTTCTAGTGCGAAAGCCCTAACAACCACGTAAAACTTGCAATAGATAAAGTAGAGGCATCTAACTTTATTTTGCAGGGGGGCATGTAATTATGATATGGCATTGGTCGATACGAAGGTAAAGTAGTTTACTTTTATGTTACTAAATAGTATAGTAATAGTCATTGTTCCGATGAATGACCTGGTGGCGGCGGCGTGGACTTGGCGTCAAACCAAGGGCAAGATGGAGATCATGCCAGAGCGCTCGATGGAGATCAAGGCGCAAGAAGACCATATCATATCACATTATACATATGATGTTGATACTAGTTTTTATCATCTTATTGTGTGCTAGTATTTAGATACTCAACGGTAGCAAATAAGGTAATCCCTATTTAATTCCAATGTTCCGTGTTCCCCTTGTGTGTGCACCACCAAGAAAGTTCTTCGGTATGAGGCGATCCAGGGTTACAGGCCTGGGTGTCAGACATATCTACATTCGCATACAGTGGGTGTAAGCCATGTTGCACAGCGAATACACACAAGTTAGATTTGGCGAGCCTAGCATGCTAGAGAAGCGTGGCCTCAGAACACAAGAGATCGAAAGATGGAGCATGAGTCACATGGATGATGTGATTGGCATTAGTGAATGTCTACCTTTGATAATGCACTGATGGCCATGACGATCGGGGGAGGTGAAGAGGATAGGGATCATGTGATCACTAAAATCGTCCAGGGGATGACCGTTTTAGTGGAGACCAATTATAAATTGATCTCTTATTATAAACTTAGTCTAGATGTCTGTTTGCAAATATCTTAGTAGACCTTAGCCTATCCCATTGAGGTCCTTTGCGACCATGGGAATATATTGCTTAATTTGGAACTTAGCAAAAGGGTCCAACTTCATAGATTAATACCCACGCCTGAGGGATATCCTCGTAAAAGGTGTTCTTCTCTTCTTGATACAATAACCATTAGGAGATAATTCGATGACTCCGCAATGATTATGTTTTCTCCATAATCATCCAATAAGCCATTCCCCATTTGATGGAGAGTTGGGCTACATTTTGTATTCTGCAAGATCAGGCACATAGAGTATGAGCCGTTGGATGGGTTTTCCTCCATCATGGATGAAAAGAGAATGTTTGGAGAAACACTTAGCGATCTTGCATTAGAGTTGAGAACTCTTAGAAGGGCTTGATTGCAAATGGAGATCATGGATGGAAAAGGTATATGTAAGATATACAAATTATAAATGTGGTTCTTGCAGAACTCATTGAAGTTTGGGAAGTATTTGATACTTCTCCCGTTTTGTGAAAACAGGATGATCTGCTTGAGAATTGCTGGTTTTGAGGCAACGTGACTTGATGATGGCAAGCAAAACAGTTGATGGCCGACATCACCACTTTCCTCAAAGTTTATCATTTGGATTAGTGGACTTGAATATAATTTTGTAATCCTAGTTTGTGTGTCTTGCTTATGGCAAAACGATTATTCATATGAACAAGTTACAAACCAATTTGTGCTATTCTTATGAATAATACCTTATGGTCACATTATGATTATAAATAAGTTATTCTCATCACTATGTTAATGATAATAGTTTAAACATTTATAAAGGATTAGAATGCTAAAAGATATCCAAAGTATAATAATGAAATGACACTACAACTTAAGTCATTTTGGTTATTGCAGGTTCTTTATGAAAGATCGGGGTCCTAGATGCTTAATCTAGAGACTTTGCAAAACCATGCCTCTCGGGCAGAATGACTAAAACTCCGCATTCTGGTAAAACGGTGATATGCGAAGAAATGTTGAATCTTATACATAGTGATGTATCATATTTTCAACAAGTAGTGGAAATCATTTATTGTGGACTTAAGTGAATAAGTGTATTTACTTAATGAAACATGAAGTTTGAAATGATTTGAATTGTTCAAATGAGTTCATGACTAAAGGAGGATACTGAAATTAACAAGAATACAAAGTCTCTTTGATTTGATCGACATGACTAAAGTATTCAAGTTAAATTTAGCATAAAAGGAACTTGTGAAATATGTTTCACAAATTATGATAATTGGACGAATTCAAACTATGTTGAAATGTCTAAACATCATAATCATTATGTATTAGATACATATGGTAAAATATTATCTCTTATCGGGGTTGTAGTTGTCATTTAGAAATAGAGATCAAAATAACAAACACTCATTTGAAATACAAAGGAACATCTAAAGATTCGTGGAAACAACACCATAAGTGTTATGGCACGTTCGAGTTTCTTGAGATTTCGACAAGTCGAAGTCGTGGCGAATAAACAAGTCTTTGTAGAGCATTCTTAGGAAGCTATGAATGCATCTTCCACAAAAGGGCAAACCTATTGTTTTCCAAAGTCAACGTATCTTGATGAAGATACAGGTGGAAGAAAGTAAAAGATCAAATCAAGGTATTTGACCTTACCTCCGAATTGTTGAGTGGCGCAGCGGAATTTGTTCCGTGAATCCAAACTCTACAAATAGAGGAGAAACTATTGATAATGATCATAGAGTTTTAGTGAATACTTTTACTAAAGAAAGTAGGATTCAACTATATGTTCTACAAGTTTGTGGAATTATATTATTGATTCACTTGTCATGTTTTGAACAAGACATAACTATGAATTACAAAGAAGCGTGATGGACCTGAGTGCGAGAAATGACTGTGAGTCATAAAATCCTATATTAAGTTACATTTAAGATTGCAAAGTAACATGTTACTTGATCTTATTAAAGTAAAGAAGTTTACTTCATACTTCTGAATGACTGCAAAGTCATAAGAAGGAAATGAAACTTAATGAATGACACAAAAGCTCGATTTGTCACAAGATTGGACAAATTCAAGGAATTGACTAGAACAATAGTGGTGCTTAAGACTTTTGGATTTACACTAGAAATATATGGATATTGGAGTCTCGTAATTGGAATTCTCAAATTGATAATGATCAAAGAATTTTGGAATGTCCAAGATTATCGAGAGGACCTAGACTTGAGTGGGAGCAAATCAGCTTAGCTAATTCATAATATGTAGCTAACATATTTTGAGTGGGAGCTAAGTGAAATCCCTGGATCTCAAACATGAATGTCATATTTGAGTGGGAGCTAAGTGAAATCCCTGGATCTCAAACATGAATGTCATATTTGAGTGGGAGCATAAAATCATTCTGGGATATGTGGACGACATATGTGAATGATGTGATTGGTGTTAATAACATTTAAGTTAGATAAGTAAGGATGAAGTTGAAGTTATTAAACAAAGAGATCTATCAGAATAGATTGATGAGTTCAATAAACACTAAATGTAGAATGCTTCATGGACTTGATTCTGAAAGATGTTCGGAATATCCTAAGCAAGATTCTGAAGTAGCTCAGAATAAAACAAGGTAAGAAAGTAGTTCTTACTGTATAAAGCATTGAGTATTGCAACTATGGTTGAAAGAAAGAGATGCGTTGCATCTCCTATGCCTCAGTCATAAGTTCTTCCATATAACCATGTTGTATACTCAACATAAAGAGACCCGAAGTTCTGGTTGATAGGACAATGTCTTAACTGTAAGAACGTGTCTTTAAGTGATTCCTGAGTTGATCGCTGAACCATAATTAAGTTTGTACTTAAATGGCAAGAAGCAATGTAAGTGGCATAGTTGCATTTAATGCACTAGGATTTACATAGATATAGAAGTATAAAGGCTACATCTGATGTGATATATAATATTATGGCGGGGCTAGTTCGCTTTTAACGTAGAATGATGTGTCCCAGGGCCCAGTTCCCATGAGAAAGCCCTCGAGGTTGATCTAACGTCACTATAAGCTCCTGGAATTCGGCCTCGTTCTGCTGCCATGACTATAGTATATACACAAAGGAGAGCAAAGTGTGTTTCGAAGTTTAGATGACAACAGTGAAAAACGACCGTCATCATAAACACTAGAAACAAAAGTCTCACTTTGTTGCCAAACAAATAATTCGACCCATTATAAGATAATGGTGTGAATGTCAAAATTAGGAAGACATTAACGATTTGCAAAAGACATAATGATCTGGTAAAACAGAACATGGACATGACGTTTCCCATGAGCATGCATGATCTGTAAACGCATATGGCATATGGTTTATACGAGTAAAATGCAAGCTGGATTATTTGTACTCTAGTGCAAGTGGGAGACTGAAGGACATATTCCCTAGAGGCAAATAAGAAATAGGTTTTTATTGTCATATCTCAATTAGTTTATAATAGTTTCATATTGTGCTATAACTGTGCCAAGAAGAAACATTGGTACATGTGTGGTATGAAACAACAAAGTCCCTAGTAGCCTCTATTCATACTAGTTCGTTGGTCACGAAGATGATCTGGGTTTCAAGATCATGGGCATTTATGCCGACTGATAACGAGATCATATCATTGGAAAATGATGTGGTTGGACATTCCTCGAAGGATTGCAACACGATCAAGTCATATAGTTCATTGTTGCAACAACTATACCTAGACTCCTTCTCCTTAGACCGTGAGCTCATATTACTCACTGTTTCCCTAGGCTGCTTTGACTGCATCAAACGTCATCTGGTAATGCGGTGACTATAAAGTTGTATGTTGGGTATTCCGAAAGAACAGTAGATGGCATGTGACTGCAAGACCGGGATTTGTTCACCCACATGACGGGTAAAGATACATACGGCCGGCTTGGTGAGATTACATCCATATATGTTGCAACATGTGACTAGGTCACGGGGATGTAATATCACGGTAACAAGTAAACATAACTTGTTGTGAACGAGATTGAACAAGGTATAAGATACCATTGATCGGATCTCGGACAAGTTGTATCGAGAAACAAAAGGAAGAGGATGCTACATTTAGACGGTTCAAACAACATTGTCATCAGGAATGCATAGGGGTCACATGGATATCCCTGGTCCCTCTGTTGATCATTGATACAGATCATGTCTAGAGCATTTCCGAGCCGTGAGAGGATACACTTAAGGGTACGATGAGAGCGATCATTCGTAAGACGGAATCACAGTAGAGAAAGAGAAAGCCGGAATCGTTCCACGGAGAGATCCGAAGTTGTTCGGAGAAAGAATAAAGGACCGGAATCATTTCGGGAAAGATCCGAAGTCATTCGGAGGAAATCGAAAGGGAATCGAAAGGTGTTTCGGGTCAAGATGGATTTTGTAATATGTATTTACATATTAATTAATGAAATTAATATTAAATATAATATTAAAATCTAATTTGAAGAGTTATTCCACTAATGGGCCAAACTTCCTAGGGAATAAGGGCCCATGAGGGAAAACCGAAAGGGGGAAGGGCCAAGGGCCAAAGGGCCAAGGCCCAGGCGCCTTGAGGGGCCCCACCCAGCCAGCCTAGGGTTGTGCGTGGGGTGGGGCCCACCCCTGGCCGGCTGGCCCATGTAGCCCTAAGGGCCCATCCGTCTCCCCCCTCTCTCTTGAATAGTCCCACATGGGAAACCCAAAGGGGAGGGCACACCCCCTCCCCCTATATAAAGGGGTGCCCATGGGTGGGATAAAACACACCATCAATTGGAGAAGTCCTTTGGTTGACTTCCTCCTTCTCTCTCTCCCTCTATACCTCATGACCATGGCCCCAAGTCTGGGCTGTGTGATTGAGGCACTCCCGCAGTACGCCGTTGCGCTGTAAGGATTCCTAGCCAGATATCACTTCCGCACTCCCGGTGGGATCGGGGAGCCGGAGGTCTCATCGTGCACCGGATGTGTACGAAGACACGAGGCGCAACACTTGGGGCGCTTAAATGTCGTGAGATGGAGCTGTTGAACGATGAAGATGATGAAGATCAAGAAGGATCAAAGGGTGACTTGCGAGGAGCTTCGTGACCTTGAGGTCGGCTTCGAGTACGACTACATCAACCACGTTCCCCGCGGAACGTTAACCGCGTACAGACTACAAGGGTATGTATTCTCTACGCATCGGCCGTTACCGCATTACTACATAGATAGATCCTAGGCTAAGTTTTTGGGTATCCTTCGTGGGGAAATTTTTGTTTTCCGTGCCGATCCACAACACCAAGAACAACACAACTGTGTATGAAACAATAAAAATGAAGCGTTTGGAAGAAACCTGAGATTTTTATTGATGAAGAAGGGGATACCTTGGGCATCCCCAAGCTTTGACGCTTGTACTTCTTCGATATTTCTTGGGGTAACACGCGTGGCATCCCCAAGCTTGAGCTTTAGTCCATCCTTCATCTCATTACTTATTCCTTCCATACACCTGAATTTTTTCCTTCATACAAAACTTCACACAATCTTTATTAGCAACATTAGTCCACTCAAGATAATAGGTCTTAAGATTCAGTTATAACACCAAATAAACTTCCATTAGAACACTAGCTACTGTAGAACTTCCCTCAAAAATCTCAATTCCCCAAAAGAACTAAAAAAGGAACCAGCAAGAAGCAAATACAGAAAATGGCAGAAATCTGTCAAAACAGACCAGTAGGTAAAGACGATTTTTTTAGAAGACCTTCTGTTGCTCAAATCGAAAAGTGTTGAACTAACGGAAGTTAGATAACAACCTGGGGAAGAAGCACAACAAATTACAGATCAATCCTACATACATAGCTCTCTCATGAATTTTTACGGTGAAGCACAGAAATCTGTTTCGGGACAGCAACTTTCCCAATCATTACTTCTCTCTCATTAGAGGTTACTCTTGGCACAAAAAGCAAATAAAAAGGATAAAGAGCGGTTATTACTGAAGTAATAACTTCCAAGACTCATCTAAAACTTTTGGGTTATCTCCCAACAAGTACTTTTCTTTAACGCCTTTAAGTTAGGCATAAGCAAAAACTAAAATGGATAGAACAGAAGTAAGCGGAGATAATCATTGTGAAAACATTGTTTTGTTCAATGAAATCCTTTTGTTAACAAGGTTGATCAGGTCTTGCTACCAAAACAATTGCATATGAGACAAAACTTTGTATTCCACTAATGATTATGTTACCTCAACCTTGATAGCAATGGCCCCAATCATAATAGTTTCAAATTTTTCTCTTGGTATGGGACAATATATTTCTCCAGCTTGAATGCCCTCAACATGTTCAATTGAATTCAAAACCATAAGTCCCATCAATCTTCTTGGGGAAATAGATAGTATGTTCCTTGTCATTAACATTAAAGGTCACCTTTCCTTGATTACAATTAATAACAACTCCTGCAGTGTTTAAGAAAAGGTCTCCCAAGAATAATAGATATATTATCATCTTCAGGCATAAAAGTTTGAGAGGATGCTCTCATAAGGAATATGAGTTGAAGTAAAAGAGAGCATCAAGGAGTAAATTGAAAACACATTTAAGTCTAACCTACTTCCTATGCATAGGAATCGTGTAAGCAAATAACAAAGTGACAGGCATAGGAAGATGAAACAAGAGTAACTTCAAAAGTTTCAGCACATAGAGAGGTGTTTCAATACCAGGAAAACTTCTACCACCATATTTTCCTCTCTCAAAATAATTTTCAGTAGCCTCATTAATAAACTCAACAATATAACTATCACATAAAGCATGCTTTTCATGATCTACAAGCACTAGAGCTTTATCAAAAACATTTTCAAAAGAATCCCCCGGAACATAACATTCATCCTCCTTTGGTAAGCATGGAGGACAATCAAATAATGTAAGGGATAAAGAGTTACTCTCATTAGAAGGTAGGCATGGGTAGATCCATTCTTCCTCCTTTTGTTCATCACTCTCCTCCTCTTTTTCATCTAATGAGATTTCAGGTTCATCAATTTCTTCTTCCATAGGATCCTGCAAGGCATTAGTCTCTTCCATTTGTGGAAAGCATCTATTCATATATTCAAGAATATAGCTGTTTTCTTCCTTGTAATTATCAAAGCAAAATTTAAGTATACCATAAACCTCATACTTATAAGGTGAATCATCAATATTTTCAAGCAACCTAGCAAGTTCAAAAGCACCCTTCCAAGCAATAAATTCTTCAATTTGTTCCGCATCATAAAAGTCATAAATTCCTTTATCATAAGAAGATATGGTATCATTATCACTATACTCACATTGAAAAGGGAGGTGTTTATACCTCTTTCTGCAACAAGACTCATCACAGCAATAAGTAACATTATAAGTAGAGCACACGTTCCTAGCAATGGTATACAATCTATCAATTTGTTCCCATAAGTGTTTCCCTTTCTGTGACAAGCGGTGTTCCTTATAATAATATTTTTGATCTTCCATGAACCCACCTTGCCAATAAGCTTCAGTTTCAAACAAACCAACCATTGCCAACAAGCATGATAAGGCAAGACAATAACAGACCAACAAAAATAACAACTAGAGAAGGAACTACTTTTTTTGTATTTTTGATAAAGAAACAAGCAAACAAGGAGAAAATAAACTTAGCTTGAACAATAGTGAATCCAGGTGAACTTGATAAATAAAGCTATGCTCCTCGGCAACGGCGCCAGAAAATAGTCTTGATGACCCACGAGTATAGGGGGTGTATCGCAGTATTTTCGAGGGAAGTGAAACCCAATTTATTGATTCGACACAAGGGGAGCCAAAGAATATTTATAAGCCTTAACAACTGAGTTGTCAATTCAGCTGCACCTGGAAACAATCTTGCTCACAACAGTTTATCAGTAGCAACAGTTTTGTAGTAGGAATAGTAAAGCAGCAGCAGTAGTAAAGCAAAGACAGTAGTAACAAAAGCAGTAAACAGTGGGATTCGAGTGCGGTAGGCATAGGGATGTATGGACGGGCGTTGCATGGACAAGACAATTCACATAGCAATCAGAACATAGGGCAATTGCAGATAAATAAGATAAAGCACCCAAGTACTAGACAATCCTAGGCATGTGTTCCATATATAGTCATACGTGCTCGCAATGAGAACTTGCACAACATCTTTTGTCCTACCAGCCTGTTTGCAGCGGGGCCTCTAGGGAACTACTGACAATTAAGGTGCTCCTTTTAATAGAGCACCGGAGCAAAGCATTAACACTCCGTGAACACATGTGATCCTCACATCAAAGCCTTTCCCTTCCGGTTATCCCGATTTCTGTCACTTCGAGGCCATAGGTTCCGGACAATGACGTGTGTATACAACTTGTAGATAAGACCAAAAACAATACTACCATAATCAATCAATAATACGTTCAGATCTGAAATCATGGCACTCGGCCCCTAGTGACAAGCATTAAGCACAACAAGTCGCAACAAACTCATAAAGCACTAATTAAAGATACTAGGCACCATGCCCTAACAATCTGATGCCATTACA
This sequence comes from Avena sativa, assembly GCA_916181665.1. NCBI lineage: Eukaryota > Viridiplantae > Streptophyta > Magnoliopsida > Poales > Poaceae > Avena > Avena sativa. Next base: position 480,970,293 of record OV702279.1, read on the forward strand.
TGAACGATCTCATCCAATCCCTACCATCCCCATAGCCTACAGCGGGGGATTACTCACTCATAGATGGGGGAAACATGGATGGTCGATGAAGATGATGGTGGAGATCGATGGAGATGGCTCCGGGGGCACTTCCCTGTCCTGGCAGGGTGCCAGAACAGAGACTTTCTGTCCCCTGAATCTCCCCTTCGGTAGCAGCGGCGCAGCAGAACTTTTCGTGGAAAAACGTCGTACCCCCCGAAGTTTTTAGGTCAGAAGGCTTCTTATAGGCGAAGAGGGAGACCGAGAGGGTGCCTGGGGCCACCACACCATGCCCTGGCGCAGCCAGGCCCAGCCCGCGCCGGGGGGGGTGTGGTCAGCCCCTGGCCCTCCTCCGTCTCGTATTCTGGCTCCTAGAGTCTTCTGGGAAAATAGGCACTTTGGCTTTTGTCCCGTCCAATTCCGAGAATATTCATTTTCTGACTTTCCTGGAACCAAAAACAGCAGAAAACAGGCAGCTGGCACTATGGCTCTTGTTAATAGGTTAGTCCAAGAAATCATATGAAAAGTACTCCAAAGTGTGGACAAAACACAAGAAAGTGGATAAAACCAAGCATGGAGCATCAAAAATTATAGATACATTTGCAATGTATCAAAGGATTTAAAAGTAATCTTTGGAAAGGGTCCTGGTAGACAGTCTGTTCCGAAGGACGATGTCAAACATGCACCCATGTGGAAAAAGAAATCTATATTTTGGGAGCTACCCTATTGGAAAGTCCTGGAGGTCCGCTCTGCAATTGACGTGATGCACCTGACGAAGAATCTTTGCGTGACGCTGCTAGGCTTCTTGGGCGTGTATGGGAAGAGCAAAGATACACCTGAAGCACGGCAGGACCAACAACGTATAAAAGACCGAGACGGCATGCATCCAGAGCTGTTTGAACGTACTGCTAGCTATGCTCTTACCAAAGAAGAGAAGGGAATCTTTTTTGAAGTCCTTTATAATATCAAGGTCCCGTCTAGTTTCTCGTCGAACATAAAGGGAATAATAAATATGGCAGAGACAAAATTTCAAAACCTAAAGTCTCATGACTGCCACGTGCTTATGACCCAGCTGCTTCCGATTGCATTGAGGGGACTCCTGCCGGAAAATGTTCGAGTACCCATTGTGAAGCTATGTGCGTTTCTCAATGCAATTTCTCAGAAGGTAATCAGCCTAGATAGTCTACTAAGGTTACAAAAAGATGTGTTCCAATGTCTTGTCAGCTTCGAGTTGGTGTTCCCACCATCCTTCTTCAATATTATGACTCACCTCCTAGTTCACCTAGTCGATGAGATTAACATTCTTGGTCCTGTATTTCTACAAAATATGTTCCCCTTTGAGAGATTCATGGGAGTGTTAAAGAAATATGTTCATAACCGTGCTAGGCTAGAAGGAAGCATCTCAAAAGGGATATGGAACAGAGGAGGTCATTGAGTTTTGTGTTGACTTTATTCCTGAATCACGGCATGAGGGTAGAATTAGTGGAAAAGGCACGCTAGGAAAGAAAGCAAGGATATGTATGGATGGATATTCTCTCACTAAAGCACACTACACAGTTCTGTAAAGTTCCACCTTGGTGGCTCCGTATATCGAGGAACACAAGAATATTGTACACTCCAACAACCCGGGGAAGCCTGGCTCCTGGATTAGAGATGAACATATGAGGACTTTTGGCGGTTGGTTGCAGACACATCTCATGAATGACATAAATGTTGGAGAGCAGTTGTACTTGTTGGCAAGTGTAGCACCCTCGAATTGGCACTATGCAAGTTTTAGCGATTCCCGCCAAACCCGCATAGAAATGATTCAAAGATGCCCACCAGGCACTTGCGTGCGTGTGGAAAACAAAGTAATACCATTACACAATAGTTCACGATGGAACGCATAACACATATATATACAACAATGACTCCATGAGTCAAGAATACAGATATACTATACAAAGATCCAAATCACCTTGAAAACGATACAACATCTGACTACAGACGAGATGCAAATGGGGCTAAGAGCCCTAGAGAATAACCAATGGTGTCCATAACCCAGCCTAGGCCAAACCGGAAGGGTAACTCTGCTAACGACGTCGATCTCAAACCTGCTAAAACAAAAGGGGTGCCGACAAAGGGAAAAGGAAAAAGAGGAGCGTCAGTACTAAGGCCAGTACACGGCGAGGCTAGAGTTCGGCGGCTCTCGCCTACATAGGTATGGTGGACTGAAGCGGCAGCGAAGCATGCACTAAACAACCTATAGGGACTCGATAAATTGTCGGCTATTAGAGAGAGATAAGAAAGAACTATTCGGAACCAACCTTATACTAACACCAATCATACCCATCCTTGTATTCCCCCTCGAGACCAAACGAGGAAGTCAAACCGAGGAACTCACACAGTTGGCAGTTTTATTCATTCCATTATAGTTACAGCACTTACTAGTCAGATATAGATAGCATGAGTCATCCTGATATCATAAGCAGTGAGCAGTTTTAGTTAACCATTCCGTTATAGTTGTAATACTTACTAGTCAGATACAATTAGAATGTGACATCCCAAACCCAGCAGTTGTCGGCACTTTTATTTCATTCCATTGGAGTTGTGATATTTACTAGGCAGGTATAACATTACACGATACACCCCAGTTCCACCAGTTGTTGGCACTTTTATTATCCATTCCATTGTAGTGAAGCTGATTACTAGTCACATATTAAGTCAAATTTATAGCACTACTTTAGTTATGCTTGTCTATGATCGAGATATTGTGCTCCAAGTCGTCCATAACCGCAGACACGGCTTTCAGAAAGATTTACCCTGCAGGGGTGCACAAATAGCAACACACACACGATCAACCTCGGAAAAACCAAATCAAAACCCAACGAGGCTTTCACGATAAAGCAATCACATGATTCATAAAAGATTTCAGGAGGCCACCTCACTAAGCTACCCACAACAAAGTTAGTCGGCTCCGGAACGGACCCAGGGTTTGTGACGACGGCTGTAAACGACTGGGAACCCGAAAGTGTGACTGGGCTTGTCGATACCGCGAAAACGTGGCACGATCCAAAACAGTACAGGTGCTCCACGCACAATCTTAAATAAAGCAGTAAAGCATGGCATAGGTACAGGATAGTAATAAAACCCTAAACTAGTTTGTGGCTCCAAGAAATAAGAAATGAATCAAGTTCTGGCTAAGGGGATTCATGGTCCCACATGCGGATAGTGCGATAGTCAAGGAACATGTATCAAGTACTCGAGGCCTATGGGACACAAGTGAGCGGTTAAAAACCAAATATTTGCTATTGCCCACCGATGCCTCTGCATTAGTTATATCTATTCCCAGCAATTAATCAAGTTATATTTAAGTCATGATCATCTCCACCATTAAGCATCTCCACCCTTTATCATGTGCCAACTTGCCGACAATGATAGAACAACAACGATTTGAAGCAACACATAAGCAAGCAACTACGACTCGCAAGGCCAATTACCTATCAAACAACAGGCAATAGGATGTGTCCATGGAAATATAGAGGCTGCAAGGAATATAAATGGTGCACGGAAACTAAAGAATCGCAATACGGGTAGCAATAGATCAACAGGAGGAAGTAAAGACTATAAATGCAAAATAGGTAGAAAGGGGGAGAATGCTCGTCTGGGAAACACTGCCGAAGATACATTATCCGAAGAACTTGTCGATACTCGCATCAACTCAACGGCATAATCCACGAAGAAGCAAACACTAAAAGAAACACCAGATGCACTATTTAATACTACGGCAGAAGATCATGCATGATGCATGTATGATGCATGACATGACAAAGATGCAATGCAACTAGGAAAAATTAAGCGGAACCAGGATCCCGACAATTAATTAAGTGGTTCATGTTGTTTAGATACCCCGCATTTTAAATGTTGCTTAACAAGACGAAACATGGCATCGGTTCGCTACACCAATTTAAATGGAGCCAATATAAGACTAGAAAAACCTGCATATGGCCTCCATATTTAATTATGAGGTGAATCGACTAAAAACCCCAGCAACAATGATATTTATGCAAGATGAATGATCTAATACAACAAGACATATATTATATTTAACAAAATAGGGATATGGGCGGGGTCTCACTGTTTGGATCGGAGTTAGAGAGATGGTCTTAGATATGTAGTTGAAGTCGTGGAAGTAAGCGTTATCCTGGAAGTAGTGGAAGTAGCTGGTGTCGCGTAAGTGGTCGAAATTTGGTCTTCGGGGTCCAAGTCTGTCATCTTTGGCAGGTAGATGAAGTAGTCGAGGTGGCTGAAATAACGAAGGGTGACGATGTCCGACCAAATGGTAGCAGTATCTCGCCAGAGGAAAACCTGTGGAATGTAGCAAATCGGAGGTCATCAGTAGAAAATACCAGGGCTGGAGCTCTGGTGAACATTCGATCAAACACTTGGCGTGTGGACCTCTGGGACCGAACAAATATGCTACTGCTGCTTTCTGCTGGAGCGTTACATCCGGACAGGTGACGATATGGAGATCCTCTCGGTCAGGTGCGCGCATAGAGAAGCGAGCACAAGCAGAACGGCGGGACTTCCTGGTACACGCACGGAACTCGAGTAGCCTGGTCGGTGACACACGCACACGGTTGAACATACAGGGAGCAGTGGTGTGGCGGCAGGCGGTGCTGGTTGGAGCGAAGGGGCAAACGGAAGAGGAGCAGCTCGGGCCGCCGCATGCTGTGGTGGCCTACTGATCTGCCGACATGGGGCCCAAGCAGGTGGTGTGCGAGCGGCCAAGAAGCAAGGAGCTCTGCCGCTGCTACTGTGCAGGCACGGGAGAGGGAAAGCCCCCAAGAAGATTGGTGTGCAGGTGCTAGGATCGATGGAGTCTGGTGGTGTGCTGGTGTACCCAGACTGCTATTTGGTCAGAGAATCAAGGTCATGGATCAGATTAGATCCAAAGAAAAAGGGGCACGGGAAGCTAGGTTGTGACCAGGCACGCGAACAAGACGGCCGGCCGACTCACACCAAGCAAAGACCAAGGGACATGGTGGATGGGGATGCTCGACGAGGAGAAGGAGACGCCGGCGGTGGAATTTCGAGAGGGGTGGAGGAGAGAAAGGAAGGAGATTTTTAGATCTAGATTTGGAGAATATGGGTGTAGGGTTTTGTGAAGGAGAAATAAGGAGATTGAGATCAAAGTAGACTAGATGAGGTTAGTTTTGGGCTAAAATTTTAGACGGGCCTTTAGCCTAATTTTATTTTTAGTCAAATAAGAAAACTATTTACGGCCACATACGGGACCAAAATATTATTTTGTTTTAGTTTGAAAATAAGAAAAGGGAAACAGATTTAATAAAACCATAGGAATATTTAGTAAAACAAAAATAGCTTTTTAGCAAAATAGTTTGCGGTCAAAATTGAGAACAAAATATGCATGCTGATGTCATGATGATGCACAAAATAAAAACACAGCGATTTTCTAATAGTAGTTTTATCGGAGTGCTATAGCAGGGGCACCATCTTCGACTATATTGACTTTTCAAAGGTACGAGATAAATGGGAATGTATTTTACACAATCGTCCAAGATAAAAAGAGCACCAATCAAAACAGTGGTGTCCGATTTGATGCAACAGACGAGAATGGGCAAAAGGATACATATTATGGTTACATAGAGGAGATATAGGAACTTGACTACGGACCTTTTTTTAAGGTTCCTTTGTTTCGATGCAAATGGGTCAACCTGACACGAGGCGGGGTTGAGGTAGACAAGAAATACGGAATAACAATAGTGGATCTCAACAACCTTGCGTATAGAGATGAACCATTTGTCCTAGCCAATGATGTGGCTCGGGTTTTTTATGTGAAGGACATGTCTACCAAACCGAGAAAAAGGAAAGATAAGCAAAAGAATACAACATCCGATGAGCCAAAATGCCACATAATTCTTTCAGGAAAAAGAAATATCGTGGGGGTGGAGGATAAGACAGACATGTCAGACGATTATGATAAGTTTCATGAAATTCCGCCCTTCACTGTGAAGGATGACCCAAGCATCCCGTTTAAGTAAGGAAGATGCTCCAGGGTTACGGATTAGAAGAAAACCCTAATATGTGTGGATGTTGGTGATGTACAATATTATTAAACCTTTATTTTTAATGATCTTTTTATATGTATATGGATATGAACTATCTCGATCTCAATAGGTAGTATTGCAACTTGTTGTGGCCAGACATTTATTAATATTAAAACGTAAAAATTAGTCATAATCATATCTAGCCCTGTAGTACACAGCTTCTGGGTCGTCTTCGGAATCGTCATCGTCGTCGCTCGTAGCACGCGGATGGATCCTCAGCCCTTCCTCGTAGCACGCGGATGGATCCTCCGGCCTCGGATTCACAACGCGCGGGGGAGGGGGCTCCCGGATGACGACCCCAGTACGCCCTAGGCCTTCACCACCACCACCATTCTTGTGGCTATGCTGCTGGTGAAAGTGCGGGTACCTCGGGCGAGGATGGTCTCCCATGGCGATGTAGCGCATCACACCGGCGATAGTGCGGTTCGCCCACCATAGGCGGCGACCAGTCTCGTTGTGGTTCACTGGGGGCGGGCCGTCACCCTCGTACCTGGCGAGCTCCCTTTCCTGCCGGTTTGCGAAGAAGGCATTCCAGGTGTCGAGGTTGTCGGGATCCCAATGGGGATCCATCCGCTGCTCCGGCATGAGCTCGAGGTAGAAGTGGTTCGTGATGGCCGCCTGGCGGGCCGAACCTTGAGGCACAGGAGGAACAGGAACCCCTCCAGTGCTCAGCATCCAGCCAGCGGGCAGCCGGTACCCCGACGGGCATGGGTAGCTGGAGGCGCACAGCGCCTCGGTCTCCTCGAGCGTCAGAAAAGCCCAGTAAGCGGTATCCATTGTTGTGAGAGAGAAGGCGTGGATGTGTGGATGGACATGGCGGTCGGCCTAGATACAGAGGGACATGGCGGGAGAACATGGCGGAAAGCGGGGGAAATAGCGGGAGAACATGGCAGGAGAACATGGCAGGAAGCGGGGGAAATGGCGGGAGAACATGGCGGGAAGCGGGGGAAATGGCGGAAAGCGGGGGAAATGGCGGGAGAACATGGCGGGAAGCGGGAGAAATGGCGGGAGAACATGGCGGGAAGCGGGGGAAATGGCGGGAAAATATGTTTTAGTCCTAGTTAATAGTTTTAGTATTAAATATTATATTTCTAATGAGTCTATTATTTTTTATGAATATTTTGGTATATTATATGTATTTTTCCATTTTTAAATAATAAACTATATTTTTATTATTTTTTGTGAACATTTGTACTAAATATAATACTTGTTAAACAATAGATAATTTCATTTAAGTTGTATAATAAAGTATGATAATAGATTTAAATTATAGATCTTCTTTTTCTAAAATTTTTGATATATAATACATAATTTTCTGAAAACTATGAACTATTTTTGGTTTTGGCGCCAAAAACAACCTTTAGCCCCGGTTTGTAATACAACCCGGGGCTAAAGGTCACCCTTTAGCCCCGGTTTGTATTACACCCCCACCCCGGGTCGTGCCACGACCCGGAGAGACACACCATTTGTTCCCAGATCGAGGAGCTCGCTGTCGCCACCCGTGCCGCCCGTTCGTGCCGCCGCTCGCGCCGTCCGTGTCGCGCCCCTCCATGCCGCCGCCGTCCGTCCCGCCGCCCACGCCGTCGTCCTGTCTCCGTGCCGCCCGTCTCCGCGCCGCCCGCGCCGTCGCGCCGCCCGCACCGCCCGCACCGCCTCGCCGTCAGGTACGGTGATCGCCGCCCTCAATTAGGTTAATTATGTGTTAATTTTGGTTAGTATTAATTAGGTTAGTATTAGGTTAGTATTAATTAGTATTAGTATTAGTATTAGTATTTAGTATTAGTATTAGTATTTAGTTAGTATTTAGTATTAGTATTAGTATTAGTTAGTATTAGTATTAGGTTAATTAGATAGGTTAGTATTATCTAGGGTTAGTTAGAATACTTAGTTAATTAGGTTTAGTTTAGTTAGTGTTAGGTTTAGGGTTAGTGTTATTAGTTTAGTTAGTTAATTATGTTTTATGATTGTAATTTATTGCTATTATTTAGTTATGTCGCGTCCACCTCGTCCGAGTCTACTGGACTTCGTCGGGGATGTCCGAGTCTGGGCTCCGCCGGGTTGACACTGGGAGGTGCTACCTATCGGGACTCGTACCTTGGTGAGGAATCCGGGTATCATCGTCGACCCGGAGCTTCTTTGGTGGCATCCACGAGGTCTAGGAGCGGTGCAGAGGGAGCCAGCCCCTGAGGAGGAGGTACGTCGTCATATCAGGGAGGAGGACGAGCATGTACGACGATACATGTATCTTTTGGAGACTAGGTTCTCCAATATTTGGCAGGTTCACGGATCTCACCCGAGCTATTCTCCGGTGATGGTTCCTCTTCTGTGGCTGCAGAGCTCCCATAGCACAGAGCGCGACAGCCGCGTTCGCTAGTTTGATATGAGCGAGATGTATTAATAATGTACTTTATATTATGAGCGAGATGTATTAATAATATACTTTATCTTATATTATTGTACTTTATCTTAATCACTAAGTACTGTATTCAAGTTGTCACAGTTGTAATATTCTTTTACTTAATGCAATATTCTTTTTCTATATTAGTTAAGCTATGGACGGTAGACAGAATGAAGAGGAGCTTCTTAACATTATAGATGAGGGTACTGGGGGGGTCTTATTATGATGACTCCGAAAAACTTAATTTCTCTGGAGGAGACGATGGTGGAGAAAATAGTGGAGACGATGGTGCTGACCATGGTGGAGACCATGGTGAAGACACCATAATAATGACAAACTCCGTCGAGATATATAAAGCCTCTATCGATCGTTCACTAGTATAGATGCACTAATTGATTCGTATATATGTACTGACGAATGTTTCTTCTCTAAGACCTCCGTTTCTGGCCAATCTTCTACAAAGACAAGAGGCTCGACACACAAGTTGCCCGCTGATGTCCGTTTCAGCATTGACTTAGTCTCTCCGCAGGGTCAACCGCTGGAGCCCAAAGAAGCTGCGAATGCATTTACAAGTCAATGCGGAGTGATTGTTAGAGACAAAGTCCCGATCACCACGTGAAATTGGAACAAGCCAGGAAAGAAAAAGGATCCAGCTAGGGCTAGTTTTGTAGATGACAGAGCGAAAGATACGATGTGGAATTCTCTCATGACACATTTCACCCTACCAGTCTTGGAGACTGATGAGCTCACCTAGCAAATGACGAGGAAAGTCAAGCACTTTGCTCTTAAGAAGATGGCTGAACTATTCAAGGAATGGAAAAAAAATTGTACCACAAGTATGTCTTGAAGAAAACAACTCCTCCATTCGTTGGCCCACTAGAGTTACAGCAGGATAACTGGGCCGCATTTGTGGAATACAAGACCTCGGAACCAGCTAAGACAATATCAGCAAAAAATAAGTTAAATGCAACCAAAAAGAAATATTACCATCATATGGGCACAGGTGGCTACAAGAGTGCCATGCCTAAGTGGGATAAAGCTGAGGCTGACCTGGAGGCTAAAGGGGTCACTCCAGCTACGTCTAGTTGGCCCTTGAGGTCAAGAAATTGGGTATTCGGGCATGGGGCATCATTAGACCCAGAAACAAGCGAGATTGTTGCAGCCGAAGAAATTTCTTCACCCAAGAAAGAACTTATTAAAGTGATAAAAGAGGTTGAAGAGGGAACGTTTGTTCCCGACAGAGAGAACGATGAGCTTACAAAGGCTCTCGGGAATCCTGAAAAGGCTGGACGAACAAGAGGGTTCAGACCTTCTTATCCATGGGTTATCGGGTTTCCCGAGCACCGTGACACGTACAGGATCCGATTGAGAAGAACAAAGCGGCAAAAAGAGGAGGATACGGAGCGGTTCGCGAGGTTTGAAGCCATGCTGCAGGAGCATCGCCAGGAGCTTAATGAACTTAAAGGACTCTGACAGCAAGATCCTACACCGGACAGTACGGTCGGCCCATCGCAACGGAAAAGCAGCATGGCTTCCACGGAGGGCCACGGTAATGATGCAAAGATGGATGTGTACCCCGTGGATGCAATTAAGGAGAAGACTAGTTGTGAGCTGCATGTTGAACTGAAGAATATTTCCATGAAGGTGGCGGTCGGCTTTGCTTTACCTTCTGCACCGGGAGCGACCTACCATTGCAATCCGATTCTAGCTGGCTATGCTCGTTTGGTGTGGATGAAATTCTACCTATGTGTCAGTCACTACAGCTTGACATCCCTGGAGGTGAAGGGGAGACGACACTGGGAGAAGTCACGAGTGGCTTCATTCTTTGGAAAAAATAATACATCAAGTTTCCAGGCTCGACACCAAGGCCACCTTCTCCACCAAAAAACAATCCATCACCTTCAAGGCAACCGTCTCCTCCCAGTGCACCGTCTCCTCCAAGTCCACCTCCAAGTGCACCGTCTCCTCCTAGTAATAGTCCAATCCATGACCCCGACACGAGTCCATCTCAATCTACGCAGCCACCTCCACCCACTAAGGGCCAAAAGCGGAAGAATACCACCGCTCCGTCGAGCGATAACCAATGCTCAAAGCGACAGTTGTCGCCCCTCCCAAGAGTACCGCTAGTTCCTCCCAAGAGGGCTTACGACTTGACCGATGAGGAGACCGATGCGGTCGTACGGGCCGAAGTGGATGCTCATTTTAAAAAGAAACAATCTGAGCCAGAGGTCCAAATAAAACCGGAAACCAAGGACCACTTTAGGAAATTATTGATGTAGCCATCCTAAGCTCAGTTAAATGCGCCAGATGACTATATACGATGTCTTCAGAAGACACTGAAACAGAAGAGATCAAGCGGTAGAGGAAGCATCACAAAAGAGGTTCTCCAGCAGGGGGAACAAGCAAAACAATCGAGTGGTAGCGGAAGCATCAGAACAGACGTCCCCCAGCTGGGGAAACAAGCAAAACAATCGAGTGGTAGCCAAAGAACCAAAAGAGATGTTCCCCAGCTGGGGAAACAAGCAAACCAATCGCTCCCCCCACTCCAGGTAAACATACCCGAACCTCAACTATATGAGGAACCTATGGATCCGAAAACGGCTAGGATATTGGCCGAGCAATGTGGTATGCCTATTCATGAAATTATTCACGGCGATACGCCCAAGGCTGAGGTAGCACCCAAATTTGTTAACGGGGAGCCTCTGTTCAATTCTGAGAGGCTTCGGGATATGCCAACACAAATGCGACGATTCCATAAATGGTAAATGAAAGCATCAAAAGAACAGCGAAATTGGCTCTTAATGAAAGTTCGAAAATCACATAACTTCACTGAAGACGAGGTCCCTATTGAATTTACAGAATTATTTCAATTATTCAATCTAAAGGAACTCGACAAAACTATCCTCAGTTCGTATTGTCTGTAAGTGATTACTTTATTTATGTAATTAGGTCTCTATCTCAGCTTGTTCAATTCATTGCCGGTAAGTATACTCACTATATTCTTTTGTATGCTATATATAATGATGCAGAATGAAGATGCTCGATTGTAAAAGAAAGGCTATCAATGGATTTGGGTTCATTGACCCACATCGAGTTCATGGAGCTATACTAAAGGATAAACCACTGGAGACCGAGCACAACTTATTGCGGTTTCTCACGAAACAGCATTTCTGTAATGAAATACTATTTCCTTACCACAACGGCAAGTGAATTTTTGTACACATTAACTTTTGCTTACTCGATGTTCAGTGTAAATGATGAGTTACTAACGTATGTAAACCTTGCGTAGGTACCACTGGATTCTTCTAAGCATTTCACTTGACTTGGGAAGAGTTCACATCATGGACTCACTAAACAAAGACATTGAAAACTACCACAGCATTATCGATGCGCTCCAGAGGTAATTTCAACCATTATCGCACTATATCGGTTTCTTTCGTTCATTTTCTGGGATATCAAATAGTTATTAACTCATACATTAATTTTCTTTCTCGGGTAGGGTTTGGACACAGTTCAAAAACCATGTCCGCGGTCAATGGCGTGAGGAGCTATTTTTTAAATCACTCTCGGTAAGTAGTACGAGCTAAGTCCGCGCATCTATTTAATTCTAGTTTATGTGCATTTATCATGCTAGCGTTATTATTTGATTGAATTCTATTCTTGTAAAGTGCGCGAGGTAGCCACAGAGAACTAATCTATATGGATTCTACGTGTGCGAGTTCATTCGCATCAGTATTGAGAAGCCCTCGAAAAATATTCGAGTAAGTAAACAATATATTCACCCTTTATTTTTATTACAAAATGTTGTGTTGGGTCTAATTCATACGATCTCTTTTTTATATAGTTGGACGCGATGCGGGACAAGCTCCTAACAGAGGACCGCCTAATAGCAATCCAAGAGGAATTTGCTGTATTTTTTGTCGACGAGGTCATAGACCCACGCGGAGAATACTCTATACGTAGACCCTAAAGCATCCATGTAATGATCTCCATGTAATCAAATAGACATGCTCTGTACCCGGTTGAGACTCCATGTATGCTTGTAAGAGAAATTATATTATATATTGCGTCAATATGTACAAGTACTGTGTAGTAGCGTTATGTATGTATACGAAAACTTGTTTCTAATAAAAACATAAAATGAAAAATAATTGAACACAAAACACAAAATAAAAAAAAACACAAAATCCTAAAACCCCATCCCCTGCCGCGGAAGCCAAATGGCCCAAAATGCTGCCGTGGCAGGGAACCTTTAGTCCCAGTTCGTAACACGACCCAGAGCTAAATGTCCTGCCGGCCAGCGCGCCTCGCAGGCCACGTGGTTGGACCTTTAGCCCCGATACGTAACAGAACCGGGACTAAAGCTTGGACCTTTAGTTCCGCTTTTGCAGTACCGGTTCGCAATCCGGGCCTAAAGGCCCTTACGAACCGGGACAAATTGCCCGTTTTCCACTAGTGAAGTTAGGTGTTCATTTTAGCATATAGTCCCTCCACACGAATAAGTGTACATAATACTATATTTGCGCCAAGTTAAACTTCTAAAATCGGACCAGCTTTATAGAAAAGAGTAACAACGTATATTTTGTCAGATTGGTATATTATGAAAAACCATTTCTAGATGGACATAGTGAAATTAATTTAAATTCATAAATACTGCTATTTTTCCTATAAGTTAGTTAAATTTCAAAACGTCTGATTTAGAACAAAAGTTAGAAATACACGTGGACAAAATAAGTACATGGTGGAGGGGGGTATCAATCAATTTTTTTTTTTTTGCAATCCGTACCCATAGGGTGTACTTGGGACGGGGTACGCTTGGTCTTTCCCACTGTATACGTCTTTTATCAATTTTGCAAGGTAGTATACGCGTTGTCTTTTACTAATTAGATATAGGCCAGTGGCCACAATGGAGAACACATACGGTTCTATCGTCTTTGTGCGCCCTTAATCTTAATTGAGTTGACTTCCGGGATATATCGAATGGATTGGCAGCTAGTAGAACTAGTTTTGACCGAATCATGACCAAATAATATGTTTGTTGAACAAGTTGCCCTAGATGGCTGAGCTAAGGCAGACATAAGAAATATAGACTCGTTAAACTCACAAATATCCTGATCGTGCCGCAGGCATATATGATAAGCTATAAAAAACCAACAAAAAACGAGACCCACAGTTATCCTGCGCGGCACGTAGTGTGATGCAGGCAATAGCTAGCTGGCAGCAATGTACATATACGAGCTATTTGCAACAACGACGATAAAAGAAGATCCATATGTACGAGCTATGGGATGGTGGCTGCAAGTTGAATAGCTCAAAAGTACAAAGTCGTCTCAGCTCGTTGCATCTCATGTTCCCCTCTATCACCACAACAAATAATTCGAGGGCATTAATTTGTAAATCGTAGAATGAACTTTTCATTCATTGACCAATGTATCGGGATATACTACAGTAGTTACTGACAGATTATAGCAAATCCTAGCTACGCACAAAAATAGAGCATGCCAAAAAAAAAATGTTACATACGGTCTGGAAAAATAACTAGAAGCACATCAGAATACACGGTGATATGGGGGCATAGTTGAGTGATGACTTTATATTGGGGGAGGCGGTGGAGGTAGTTCCCTCCCGCTCGACGGCGGCGTTGCCGTCCCCGACTACTGCTCCACTATCCTATTCCGCTTCCAGACCTTGTGATGGTGTCCGCAGGGAGACGGCGAGGGTGACTACGAGACTGTGGTGGCGCACGTTGGTGGATGGCAAGTTGGAGGGAGTGTTACAGAGCGATCGGGACTTGGTTTGGGGGTCGGGCGAAATCCCTGCTAGCTCGTCTGGCACCGACGTGGTGACGCCTGCGGGTGCCGTTCCTTCCTGAAGGGCGTCGGGTGTACCCCTCCCCACGTACCGGGGAAACCCTAGGACTAGTTCGGGCAACAGCGTCGTCGACGTCGCATTCCCTCTTGAGGGTGTTGCTTGGTACGCGGCGACTCAGAGCACTAGGTCTGTGGTGGGACAAATTCTGAGGGCGCAGCGGTTGCGGGTCATCTTCGCTTAGTCGATCTATCGTTGTTGGCATTGTTTTCTTTTTGTTTCTCTTTGTTTTCGTTTGGGTGTGCTTGTGCTGTGGCCCCAACAGCAATATCGGTGTATCGAGTGGTTGCTATATTAATAAGCGGGACGAAAACCTGATTCGAGATATTGGGGGGAGGCGACACCGGAGGCTTTCTTGCTCTTGTTGGGAACCCCTTAACGCGGTTTCCACTGAGCTTTTATCATAATCTGATTTCCATCAGTGACTTTCTTCGTGGATACGGTAGTGGTGATGTATTTCGATAGAACAATTTGCATTAGATAATATTTGTTCAACTTAATTGGTTACATGCAGTAGTAATGGTAGAACAAATCAATGGTTGATGACGTTTAGCTTATCCTATGAGGATTTTAGGCCACTATCAATTTAATAAGGTTTTGCCAAATCAAACGGTTGATGATGTTTATATATTGACAATAGTGGTCTATCGTTTAATTCAGATCTAGTTGAAATATTTGTTAGTTTTTGTACGCCATAGAAAAGAGTGGATCGGATGATCGGATGCTTTCCTTTTTCATACATACATACATACATACATACAGAGAAATAGAGATACAGATGTAGGAGTTGGGAAAGGCGAAGAAGTCGACGCTAGCAGGGGTCAAAAGGTGACAGAGAAGATGGTGCTCTGGATGCTTATAGGAAGCGACGGAAAGTGCCCAAAATTTCTCCTAAATGTTTCTCCTATGTGATCCCAAATCTCTGGTCAGTTGCAGCAGCGCGTTTTTTTTTTTTTTTTTTTGGAACAGGGCAGTAGTGCGTTGGTGTGGACAGATACACAGAGAGATACTGTAGGTGTGAATGGGCCGAACCTAGCATGCTTTCAGTCTCCAGCTGGCCCTAATTTGGCTGCCAGGACATGCCAATGGGAGGGGCTAAGTCAAAATGTGGCTCCTCCTAAAAGTACGGAATATGATTTTGGAGCTGGATTCAAGGGTTTCACGGAGGCAGTGAGTTTTCGAACATGACCTTAATATCTACTGAATATCCGAAGTTTTTTATTCACGTGCGCTAATGTTGTTTAGCTATCCATGTAATTATTTACTCCCTCCGTCTCAAAATTGTTTAAATTTTGACAAATCTGCAACATCTATTTTGAGATGGAGAGTGTAGTTTTTTAGACAGTCCTCTTTGGGAGAAAATCTCAACTAATGGTTGTTCTTGTCCAATTTGAGAAAATTGATAGCTATCAGAAGAGATAGGAGGCATGCTGGATAGGAGAAGAGAAAGCAGAGAAACTCTGCCGCCATGCCCCCTCATCACCACCCGCCTCCTTCCGTGCGAGATCCCTTCCACCACCCCGGTGGCAATAATTTTATATGGATACATTTATTACTAAACGTTAGTTTGTCTGCGAACTTCTACTTTTTATGGTCAGTACGGACATAGAGAGAGAAAAGAGGACACCACGCTGGCATTTAGCTAGCATCTTGTACACAACACAGATTTGTTGACGTATACTGAAGAATATTAACCCTGCTCATTTTTGGAACGACACAGTTGTGCTTATATTATCAATCCTGCTTATACTATATATGGAAACCATAATGCTAGCAAAACATGTATTTTTTCACTACAGATTCTAGTGACCACTATTTATACATCACACACCACTACGAACTTATCTCTAAGAACCACCCACCACTCATCCTCTCTACCTATTTCAACCTCACTCACCATCCGATCGAATCTTGGGCGGATGGTGGGAACCCTGACCCCTCTCCCCACTCCACACTCCTCACCCCTCACGCTACCGCACTCCCCACTCCCCAACTGACTTCGAGATATCCGCGATTAGAACTAATCCTTGATCGCATAACTCCCCAACTGACGTGCATATCTCCATGATTAGAACTAACCATGAATTGCATCACTCGCCTTTCTTCTATATATTAGAGAAACTCAACACTTCTCCATTCGTTGGTCCACCCGAGTTCTTCCGGTCAGAGGTATCCTCTTCATTATTTTTCTACATCATGTTTCGACTTATTCATTCGGATCTACATATTTGTTTTTCTTTCTCTGTTGTCTTTTAATATGTTTTTCTCTCTAGTTACCTTATCTTTTATTTAGATCCGTGTCGTAAGCGCATGGCTCACGTATAATGACGCTCAAATCAGTTGTCGCCTTGCCAACGTATGGTGCTCGAACGTCAATACATACAAAATAGAAGGTGATCAATGACTATAGGGATCATAATGAGTTGTTAGCTGTCTTAGATCTAGGGGTTGGTAAACAAAGAGAGGCTCGATAGGCTTCCTTCTC
This sequence comes from Avena sativa, assembly GCA_916181665.1. Classification (NCBI taxonomy): domain Eukaryota; kingdom Viridiplantae; phylum Streptophyta; class Magnoliopsida; order Poales; family Poaceae; genus Avena; species Avena sativa. The sequence goes on from OV702279.1 coordinate 480,987,172, forward strand.
CAAAAATTTACATCAACACCCCTTGATCCGTATTGAGGGGAAATGGATCTTATTAGAGTGCTTACACTGTCATGTAATGAATTTCATGTGTTAATGAAATATAATTTTACATCTTACTGAAATAAGTACAATCTGAATGTAATAGAGAAACTAATTTGTTACCATTAATTATCATTAAATTTTGTGCCGCTGAAAGATGTACAAAACACGGTAAAATATTGCGCCGCACATTAACGTTACACGATACTAAGATTGTGTCATTTGAAAGACCATGTGCCGCGTAAAAAAACCCACGTCCACTTTCCCCGACACAGTTATTTTTGACGTTTTTTCGTCTAACCACGAACACAACGATTAGGCATGTGTCTTGGTGCTTACGACGCCAGATCCCACATGGCATGTGCTGTTTTATAAAATATAAAAGAAAAAAACGGGAATTTCCAACCTAACGTGTCCCCTTCTCTCATCATGATCGATACAAAGTACACTAAAACTCGGAGTATGCCCTAATGAAAATAAAGTACACTTGCATACAAACCAGTAAGTATATCCATAATAGTTTTGGAAGTACAATATAATTTATCTCGGAATCTATCAACATGATACCTAATTTTGAAGATCTCGACGTGAGCATTTCAAAAGTGATAACGGTTCGTAATTTGGATAAATGGTTATCATTTTTTTTTTGAAATATTGGAGTATGTTACGGCTAGATATATTTGTAGTTCAATATTGTAATCCAATTCTATCTCTATTAGACTTCTTGCCCTCTAAGTCTTCTAGTACTATATAAACAGTCTAAGGGCTCACGATGTAATCACCTCTTACAATATCAATACAGTTTACTTCCGCAATCTTTCATGGTATCAGATTGGTTCGCTCCGCCTAGGTTTTAGCTACCGCTTCCATCGCGCCGCACCCGGCGAGGTCGATCTCCATGATCTCCGTCGGGGGAATCGCATCTCGTAGCTAGTTTTTCTTCCAATTCCCTAGTTCTAGCAAATTTCTTTTTCCTATTAGATCTATTTTTCTTTTAGTAACCAAAAGTATCGTCCACAACCGTATGTCGTCATCGTGCGCCTCTACTTCAACCTCGGTGTCGACTCAACTCCGGCAAATCATCGTCAACGATCGTGGCAAGGAGGATCCGCACTGCGCCCCAAGGGATGCCTTCACGTGCTGCGTCGGCTGCTCTGTCCTCACGTCGTCTCAACGCTGGCCCGTTTTCGCCAACATCTATCGGGACGCACGTCCCTGAGTACGCGCCTCGCCGTCAACAAAGGGCTGCATCCTCATCACCCGTGGTCATCATCGCCGACAACCATCTACACCAACAACATGGCCGCATCGTCGCCTCTACCACCGATCATGGTCATCGTCAACGCCAACAAGTTCTTCTCCACTAGCGACGCCGCGCTCCTATAAGCGGAAAATACGGGTCTAATCCCCGAAATCGACTACCGCTACAATTCGATCGCCATCGACAACTACCACCGTCATCTTCGTCCACCACGACCTTGCCGCCAGAGTCGCAGTCTCATTTTTATTTGCACAAGTATGTGCTCAATTTTTCTTCTTGCAACCACTTCGTCTACTCCGACATGGCGGACAACTTCTACACCGACCGTTTATGGGAAAGTTTTCTTTGCTCCTCAATCCGGCTCTGGCACGCATGGCTCATGATTGTCCCTGTCTTCGCACGTCCGGTATTGGAAACACCGATGCGTGCCTTCATCCGCGACACGCTCCCGAGTCTGGCAAGCCCGGCATTGCAGGTCGAGCTATTTCGACCCAAATTACGTCTACCTCAACTACTACGCCGAATTCTCTAGGCTCAACAACGACATCGACCACAGCACAACAACATCATCGACTTCATCAACGGCGACGACTTCCCCAACGACACCATCGACCATAACTACAGCGCCATCACTACCGGCTACATCGACATCGGCAACAAGGGCTACCACCTCACCTTCGGCTTATTCTCCAGTCAGACTGTCCGCGTCACTACCGATCCGACTGCGGGGGGATGGGGGTATTGGAGTATGTTACGGCTAGATATATTTGGTAGTTCAATATTATAATCCAATTCTATCTCTATTAGACTTCTTGCCCCCAAGTCTTCTAGTACTATATAAACAACCTAAGGGCTCACGATGTAATCACCTCTTGCAATATCAATACAGTTTATACTTCCGCAATCTTTCATGAAAATCTAGTTTTGAAAATAAAGGAAAAAAATGTACTACCACTCTTCTACTCTATCTATCATGTTAATCCCACTTTACTCCTTGTTGCGATGCTTAGCAAACATGCAGACACCTAATGGAAACCATGCCAAAATAAAAGGCAATACTTGGCGAAACTACAATCCACTGAGAAAGATAGCGCAACACTTGTCACATTGAGAGCGTGCCAGGATGGACGCTTGCAAAAGTCAGCCTTTTTAAAGTGATTTTAGCTTTTTCGGTGTTAAATATTATTGTATGGAGTCCTCCAGGAGACACACAATATACTTGGCTTAAGGCCCACCTAACTAGCCTTCTGATACTGGCTCATGACAATATCCAAAAAGGTAAGCTTCTCAAATATTCTCTCCGTTCCAAAATACAAGATGTTTAAGCCTTTTTCTAAAACATATGTATCTAGACAACTTTTAGTACGTAGGTTCGAAACAAAATGAGTTAACCTATGCATTATAAGGTGTCTAGATATATGTGTTATAAAAAATTAAAACATCTTAATTATTTTAGAACCTAGTAAGTAGGTCTTAAAAAACTAGCTGAGTAGGAGCGTGCGGGTGTATATAAACTGGTACTTCTCTCTAGTCAGCGAGGTGGGATGGGAGCAGATAACGGGGACCTTCTCTCTAGTCAGCGAGGAGGGACGGGAGCAGAAAACAGGGACGCACGTTTACATAGACCTGATACATGGAACCAATAGTGAGGTGGGCATGTGCGGGCTGGGCCCAGATAGAAAAAACTTGTCCGTACATATAACTTAGTCGCTCCTTTTTTGTAACTTAGTCATTCGCACACGTAACTTACCCCCGCACCCCCATATGGGTGGGACCTGCTAGCACATGCGCATCTCTCATTGGCTGCCGTATCAGGTTCCACTCAACCTGGGTTCCTATTTGATTTTCCAAGGTGGGACTAAAAGAACATGCATGCCTGTGCAAAGCGGCCGGTGTGAACGTCACATGAAGAAATGATGGTAGTGTTACCAGCCCCTATGCAATTTTATTTTGTTTTGGCTTTGTACTCGATCATCTGCTACTGCATAGACGGTTTTTCTCGAAACAGGCTTTCGTCCAGCTATGTTAATATAGAAATCGATTGAGACCGCTGCTGGGCGAGACAACACAATGCCCAAAAGAAAAACAAAGAACACGGAGAAGAAAAAGAAGAGAAAACAAAGCCGACAATAGTGGCTCGACGAAAACGAGGATGACCTGCGCCATCGATGCACCCTCCGAAGAATTGCACCATGCTTCTATCACTAAGAAGCGTCACATACCAAGTAGCAACCCCAAGAGGGAAACAGAGGACAACGCCGCTGCTGCCCGGACTAGTCCTAGGGTTTCCCCTGATACGCTATGGGTGGTGGAGAAGAGATACACCGGCGCCCTTCAAGAAGGACAACGGCACCCGCAGGCGTCACCGCGTCGGCGTCTAGACAACAAGGATTTCCCATGACCCCTAAAAAAGCCACACACACACACACAGAAGCATAGAGGGCCCCGAGCCGACCATCACCACCGCCAAGAGCTCCATGGGTGGGAAGCCTCATCACGCATGTACTAGACCGCCCCAGGCCTGCCTGGCCTATGATGAGTCCATTTTTGAAGCATATTTATCTTATGTTTTTGCATAAGTAGAGTTAGGATTTTGGTATTTTACAGGACTCACGCGCACCTTTTATCCTTGTTTTAACAGGATCCCAAATTATTAAGTCTTTTATGAATATATCAATTGAGACTGTCATGTTATGTAATAATATGATATTCCTAAGTGATAAATATCATTTAAATGATTTTCCATGCCCCTGAGAGAAGAGAGGATACGAGGAGTAGCTACTGCAAGCTTAACAACTTGCAGTACATGCGGAGCTTACCCGTACTGTCCGCCTGTACTGCCTATCAGGATGTCCGCCTCGTCAAATACTCTCACCATACAAAGACAGGTCTGAGATCCGACATTCACAGACACCTCCAGCCACGAAACACCACACCATGAAGAGATCTGGAGGAGGAACTTGGAGAAGGGAAAATCCTTACTACTACATAGATCATCGGAGGACAACACATCATCCCCTTCATCATCAACAACTTCATCTTCATCATCACCATCATCCCCTCTCTCATTCATTAGATCTTATTGTAATTCCAAATACAACTATGGGTTTGCACTTGATTTTACCCTTGCACTTCCAATCCATCCATATGAATATGATGATGTTGTTGATTGGCTCCATATGTGAGTAGTTCCCTTTGTTCTTGGGGAGATGAAGAAACCCTAGCATTATTATGAAATGAAATAAAGATGATCTATAACTTTGGTCTTTGATCTTCTCTTGATCTATGATAGTGTGTTAGATCTCTATCTTTAGATGGTATGTGAAGTCGACCACATAACACTTGCCTTCAGGACTACGGAGAGGGAACTACCCTTGGGACGTGTTTGGGAGTATGTCTGGTGCTATTTTGTGACTATAAGCATTGGTTCACTAAGCTCATAGTGATATCCATGGGAAACCCTTAATTGTGGTGGTCTGTAGAAGTGACTTGCTCACGACTCGTAGAAGTGGCTTGCTCACGAGACTTGTCGGTGAACATCTTATTATGGAACTCTCTTCACACATATCATAATGAAAGATATAGGTTATCCTAATTATAAGTAATTCTCACATGCTAGTGGTGTATCATACATCCGTGAGAATATTTAAGCCTTATTGAGTTCCAACACCAATCCCAATGCACTTGTTACTTTTTTACTTGTTTTATTTAATTTCTTGCGCACAAACACAACACTCTTTAAACACTCTTTACTTGAGATCAAAGGAAACTTACGAGTATCCTTTGGTAGATATTGACGAGGGGCATAAAGACATTAACCAAATAGCTCTATGTGGGTTTGATACTCTTATTTCAAAACTAGCTACAATTGACCTATGCACTTGTAGTTATCAAGCTATTTTCCAGCAACGTTGCCGGGGAGCTAAGTGCTTTTGGTCTTTGTTCGTAGTTCCTAATTCTATTAATTGTTTTACTAAAGTTGTTTACTAGTTTCAAGTAAACACCATGACTGCACTTGGACTGATGAATTAGCTTGATGCAACCAAATACCTCGTGAAGTTTAATAGAGGATTCATTAAGGAATTCCCAAGGGGAAGCGAACAAGAATATGAGGTTAACACTCGTTTCATTGCTATTATTATTGAGAAAACTTTTGTAGGAGATGATCCTGATGAGGATACATATGCTCATTTAATGCATTTACCGAGTTATGTTGGACACTTAAATTGAAAAGCTATTTTGATGATGAATTAAAACTTAAAGTGGTTAGCCAATCTCTAACCAACACTGCTCTAGCTTGGTATAGAATTTGTCCTGCAGAGAAAATTGATACTTGCGAAAAGCTTAAAGGAGAATTTATATTTTGATTCTTTCCCAAAGTAAAGACATTTGAGTTAAGAAGGGCGATCATGAACTTCAAGAATCTCCTAGGAGAAGTTTTGGTAACAGATTTCAAAAGGTATAAATCTATTCTTAATGGATGTCCCCACCATGATTTACCTGAATGGTATGTTTTGCTCACTTTTATGGGGTACTTAGTCAATAAATAAAGCATGAACTTGAATCAAATTCTGGAGGTTCTTCTATGGAACTAACTATAACTAAAGCTTGGAAACTCTTAAAAAAAATTGTCGTTATAGAGAAATGTGGGGATTCGATTTAGGCAGCGAAGGAGGTATAAAAGTTGAATATGATTGTCTCAATGCTTACAGGATATCTGGTAAGGTCAGGGAAACTGCTAATGAACTTCAACTTGATGATGATATTATCTTAAAAATCCTTCAGTGTTTTATAGAGCACATTGAATCTCCAAAGAAAGTATGTGTTCAATATACTCCACCACCTAAGCAAGTTTAAGATGTAGAAATGGAATTTGTTGCCCCTATAGAGACATCAAGTGAAAGGGGACCATATGCTGTCCCACTTCCTTTCCCAAGGACAGTGAGAAAATATATGGCCGCCCAACAACTTGAAGAACAACTAGAAGATGAAAGAATGATCCTCAAAAAGCAAGAACAAGAGGCAAAGATAGAATAAATTGTTCAAGGGAGCATGCAGGAGATGGGTGAGGTAACTAAAGAATATATATTGACTATGTATGCATATTGCGATATAGTTGAACTGGACACTAAAGCCTCTCAATTTGCTGAAGGAAAGGTAAAAGCTAAAAATGTCCATAAGCCTATTCTTCCTTGCACTTTGGTGAATCTTCTTATTATGGCCTTTGTGATATTGGAACATCTGTTAACCTCATCCCTTATAACTTTTACTTGGATATTTAGGATGAACTTAAACCAACTGAATTATAAGCTACTGATATGACAATTATGCTAGTGGATAAAACACTCAGAATTCCTACGGGGATAGTTAGAGTTATTCTAGTTTGTATTGGAACTTATAAGTACCCTATTGATTTTATACTTATTGATATGCCTAGTGATATTTATTGTCCAATTATTTTTGGAAGAAATTTTCTAAATACCACAGGAGCAAACATTGACCATAAAAGGGAGACAGTGTCTCTCAAGTTTCGCGAAGATAAAATGAATTTCCATTTATCTAAATTTCAACTCAAGCCAACTTATGAGGAGTTTGAAGAACACGAAAAAGAGCAAGAAGAGGAAGGTAATATTGCTAGCCTTGCCAATGTATTTTACGAACTCCTAATGATAAACTAGAAAGAATCTTGGTTGAAGATGACAATCTTCTTGAAGATATATAGGAAATGAAAATTGATGAATATCTTAACTCAGTCCTATAGTTGATCCTGAAATGAATCAAGTTTATGAGACACCAAAAATAAAAGGAGATGAGGAGCTTCCCCCTCCTACACTCAAACCTCTTCCTAAAGAATTGAAATACATGTTTCTTGATAGTACTAACAAATATCCTATTATTATAAGTTCTAATCTTGAAGAGAAAGAAGAGAAAAATTTAATGATAGTTTTAAGGATGCATTGTAAGTCTCTTGGTTATTCTATGGATGACTTGAAAGGGATTAGTCCCTTAATAGCCACTCATAGAATTTTTATGGAAGAGGGAGCCCAGCCGGTTGCATATTTTCAAAGAAGACTAAAACCTCAAATGAAAGAATAGGTGAGAAAGGAGGTAATCCGCCTCTTAGATGCAGGTGTCATTTTTCATGTGGAGAAAAGTGATTCGGTAAGTCCTGTTCATTTTGTTCCAAATAAAGGTGGGTTCACTGTAGTCCTGAATGAACACAACGAGTTAGTCCCTACTCGAACTGTCATTGGTCATAGGATGTGCATTGATTTTAGAAAACTTAATAATGAAACTCGGAAGGATCACTACCCTTTGCCACTTATAGATCAAACTTTAGAGAGACTTGTTTTGCACTATCATTTTTGTTACTTAGATGGATATTCTGGTTTTTCTCAAATAGCTGTCTATCCAGATGACCAACTAAAAACAACATTCACATGTTTGTTTGGTTTATATGCCTATTGTCATATGAATTTTGGTATTTGCAATACACCTGCTACGTTTCAAAGATGCATGAACGCTATATTTTCTGATTATGTTGAAAATATTATGGAAGTATTCATGGACGACTTCTCAGTCTATGGGACTTCATTTAACCATTGCCTCCATAATCTTCATAAGGTTTTGTAGAGATGTGAAGACAATAAACTGGTTTTGAATTGGTAGAAGTGCCACTTCATGGTTTAGGAAGGTATAGTACTTCGTCACAAGATCTCAAGTAAGGTCATAAAAGTCGATAAAGAAAAAATAGATGTGATAGAGAGGCTACCACCTCCTCGACATGTAAAAGGTATAAGAAGTGTCTTCGGTCATGCATGTTTTTATAGAAGGTTTATTAATAACTTATCTAAGGTTGCAAGACCACTAATTAACCTTTTACAAAAGAATGTTACTTTTAATTTTGATAAAAGTTGTCTTACCGCTTTCACCATATTAAAAAAAGCCCTTCTTAATGCTCCTATTATTAAACTACTGAACTAGAAAAAGCCTTTTGATTTATTTTGTGAAGCTAGTCATGAAGCCGTGGGAGATGTTCTTTGTTAGCGTGATGGTGATGAACTTAATATCATTCATCATGCTAGTCGCACCTTAAACGGTGCTAAAAAACTACCCAATGACAGAAGAAACTCTTCGTCATTGTTTTCTCTTGTGATAAATTTAGATCTTATATAATTGACTCGAAAGTTAGAGTGCATACTGATCGTAATAGCTTAAAGGAAATTCTTGAAAGAACTAACGTTAAGTCAAGGATTATCTGTTGGAATTTACTCTTGGAAGAGTTTGACTTTCAGATCTTGCAAAGAAAAGAGGAACATATTGACACACCAATAATGATTGAAGAAATGAGACTGCAAGAAAGAGTGTCATCTATATGCATACCTCCAGGCACTATTTGTCCCGAAAGAAAATTTTATGTTTCTCTTTGCAATGGTTTTAGCAATTTCTTTCGACCGAACATACTCAAAGTTAAGAAGAAAATAATGCAAAAGTTGAAGGGGGTAAGCCCCCAAAGCAAACTTCGCAATCACTAGGTAAGTGAGATAATCTCAACCTTGATCTTCTGTGATCTTAGTCGTTGTTTTGATGTTTTCGTTTTTAGCTTTTTGCATTTTTCTAAGTTCACTACCAGTTTTTAGACACTGGTACGGGCGGATGGTAATGCCGCATCCACCCGTACCGCAGGTCGTTAAACCATCGGTACGCATCCTCGAGTTTGTGTTCGTTTTTGCGGATCGGTACGACTGGACTGTACAGGCGGCTCCCGCCGTACACCCGGTCGTTATTCCCTCTGTTTTGTTTGTCACATTTTTGTATTGTTTTGGTCTTGATGGGGGAATACCAATCGGAATATACCCATGAAGCGGAGTCGCCCATAGAGGGTCGACTCGCCAAACACAGCGACTGGCGGAAACGACTCGCCGACTAGAGGCCCAAGATAGCGACTCCAATAGAAAACCTATTAGTGCACTTGTAAACCCTAATGGCTACATATATAAAGCCACCAGAAGCACCCCTTTGAGGGACATCTATCTCTCACGTTATATTAGATCTAGTCTCCTCCACCGCCTCCGACGACTCCATTGTAAACCAATCTATAAACATATACTGGATTGACAGCAAGACGTAGCGATCCTCCATCAAGAGGACGTGAATCTGGGTACATCCTGTGCCAATCTTGCTCCGAGATTCTCCTACGCTGCCTTGCCTTTTCCTCTACGTAAGCTACCCTGTAGCATCTGCTGTAGACAATATCACGACAGTTGGCGCACACTGTGGGACAAGCAGTGCTTGAAGGTGATAATCCATGAGAGATCGCTCACCGTCACCGCTGACCGGCTCGCATATTGAGCGATGTTTGTGAAGTGCTATTTGAGAACTGATGCGGGTTACGCGTCCAGGTCAGAGCAGCTTTGAAACAACTCGTCACAAAGTACTAGATAGGTTTGACAAGACTAATACTATCCCTCTCTCTGGTTAACTATCTTTCCAATTTTTTATTATGTAATTTATTAATCTCTTGCATATGCATCTGGCATGTCTGCATCGGTGTGGAAACTTGGAGTCGAAACATGACTCATGGACGAATTCGTTTCATGTCCAAACGAGTTATATAATTGGGGTTCTGTCTACAACAACATACCACAACTTGATCCCCGACGAGCCTTATCTTTTCGAATTAATTTTGGCTACCAAATATTTATTCCAGTATATTATTATTATGTTGCCTTTAATGTTTTTTCTACTCGTACATGAAAGCAAGAAGCGGGTGTACACGGCTCTATACGTAAGAGGTGAACTCGCTCGTGAGGGGTTGTGCGTTGATAGATCGCAGAAGAATTAATCCATGGAGCCGAGTCGACAGTTGGCGCCTGTCTTTTACGGTAGTTTCAATCGCCCGCCGCCATGGCCGTGTCGACTCGATTCGCCTATCTCCAAAAGGCTGGTTCACGATCATCGTCGCGCAGTCGCCTGTCCTGAACACGCCATTGCAGCTTCGCCGTGCTCGGGGACTCTCCCGCCGCGGACTCGCCCTTTCCGATTCGTCACGTCGGCGACTCGTCCGCCTTATATTCGCGGCGTTCGGGGACTTCCCCGCCGCGTCGACTCTGTCCGTATTTGATAGCTAAGTTTCTTTATATTCGTACATGCTATAAGTTCAAAACATATTCATCTTTTCGTTCAATCTACAAAACCATACTTGGGATCGGCTTCAGTTTTGTCTGCCGTTTATTCGTGTCCATCGAAGTAGTGAGGCTGGATACCAAAAGGTCGACCTTATCTTCGGGTTCAACAGTCTAGCATCGCGTCCCTGTTACCCGGCAAGCGTTTGATGCTGGAGGTCTGCCTACTCATGAAAAGATACGCGTAAACCTTTCATACTGCTAACTGATCCATTTAACAACACGCCTTTTATTTCAACATCTACGAATCGCACTCTTTACAAATGTTCAACATATTTTATAAATACACCTTACTGTAGTTGTACCTTTTTCTCCTTCTCAGCAAACAATCTAGTGTCTTCCGCGCCACTCGCCGCGCTCGGGGACTCGGCGCGCTCCCGACAGCGCCAGTCGTCGGTCGCCCAACCTCGCCACTCGCCGCGTTAGGGGACTCAGTGTGCTACAGACAGCGCCACTCACCGGTCTCTCGACCTCGCCACTCGCCGTGCTCGGGGACTCGACGCGCTCTAGACAGTAGCACTCGCCGATCACCCAACCTCGCCACTCGCCGCGCTCGGGGACTCAGCGTGCTACAGACAACGCCACTTACCGGTCGCCCAACCTCGCCACTCGCCGCGCTCGGCGACTCGGTGCGCTCCAGACAGCAGCACTCGCCGGTCGCTCGACCTCGCCACTCGCCGTGCTCCAGACAGCAGCACTTGTCGGTCGCTCGACCTTGCCACTCGCCATGCTCAGGGACTCGGCGCGCTCCAGACAGCGCCACCCGCCGGTCGCCCGACCTCGCCACCCGCCATGCTCGGGGACTCGGCACGCTCCACGGTCGGGGACTCGTCGCAACTGGCGGCTTCACCGACTGGCTCACGCCGACCGCCGACCGCCGACCGCTTAACGGTTCTTCCTCTGTTCAGGAGCTTGTCACCGATTCACCATGATCCATCGCCCAGACTCTTCGCGCCCTGTCTCAAGCCCGCGTCGAATCCACGACGTCCTCGGGGACTACTGATAGGGGAAGACCAATCGGGATATACCCATGAAGCGGAGTCGCCCATAGAGGGTCGACTCGCCGAACACGGCGACTGGCGGAAACGACTCGCCGACTGGAGTCCCAAGATAGCAACTCCAATAGAAAGCCCATTAGTGCACTTGTAAACCTTAACTGACTGCATATATAAAGCCAGCAGGGTCACCCCTTTGAGGGACATCTATCTCTCACGTCATATTAGATCTAGTCTCCCCCACCGCCTCCAGCGACTCCATTGTAAACCAATCTATGAACATATACTAGATTGACAGCAGGACGTAGCGATCCTCCATCGAGGGGACGTGAACCTGGGTATATCGTGTGCCAATCTCGCTCCCGTATTCTTCTACGTCGCCTTGCTCTTTCCTCTACGTAAGCTACCCTATAGCATCTGCCGTGGACAATACCACGACAGGTCTTAAACAAATACTGCCTCGAAAAGGTCGGTAGCTGCAAGTACGGGTGGACCGTACGGGTCACTCCTGCATGTACCTAATATTTGAAAAAAATTACCGACTTCATCAGTTCGGATTTTTGGAAGGACGTCGGGTATGGATGCCGCTCGTCCCATACTGCCTGGTCATTACCAACACCAATTCTTCCATTTTTATCCTTTTTTCCTATTTTGTTAGGATTCTTTTCTTGGCCGATTCGTTTACCTTTGTCACGAGCTTTTCCCTGCTACTAACCCTTCATAAGCCTTTCCAAAGGTCTTTCTTCCTCTTATCAACAGATCAAATCTCCACATTGTGCTACCCAATTCCATGAAAAGGAAACCTTTAGGTCTCATGGCTCCTTAATGGGATAGTTTCGAAAATTCCTCCTTTGAAGCTGATGGCCATGAGCACAAGGCATTAGCCCAAAGAATAAAGGGGTCTCTGATGTCTACGCACTTCTATTCTTGTAGACAGTTGTTAGGCCTCCAAGTGCAGAGTTTGTAGAACAGTAGCAAGTTTTCCCTTAAGTGCATCACCCAAGGTTTATCAAACTCAGGGAGGAAGTGGTCAAAGGTATTCCCTCTCAAGCAACCCTGCAATCAAGATACAAGAAGTCTCTTGTGTCCCCAACACACCCAATACACTTGTCAGGTGTATAGGTGCACTAGTTCGGCGAAGAGATAGTGAAATACAAGTGGTATAGATAATTATAAGTGATAACGGTGATAGAAAATAGCTTGATGGCATGGAAAAGACTAAAGGCAAACTAAAATAAAGATAGAAGCAAGCAAACATGTAATAGATCTAATAGCAAATGGTGTTTCAGTGCTTAGAAACAAGGCCTAGGGATCATACTTTCACTAGTGAATACTCTCTCATAAATATATTATCTTCACGATACTACTCTTAACTACTCTCCGGTTGGACACTCTAATCAACGGTAGGGCTATAACAGCACACCTCAAAGTAAGCCTTTCCCATCTAGAAAACCCCACACTATCACCTTAAGTACTAGATGAGTCCAACAAACACCAAAATTTTATAAAGACATCCAACTCCAAATATAACTCATAACAAGTATTTGTAGTCTCTAGCCTAAGTGCCACCATGGTGAGTACGCTGTCACTTTTCTGATACATTGCAAATGTATCTATAATTTTTGATGTTACATGCTTGGTTTTATCCACTTTCTTGTGTTTTGTTCCAACTTTGGAGTACTTTTTATATGATTTCTTAGACTAACCTATTAACAAGAGCCATAGTGCCAGCTGCCTGTTTTCTGCTGTTTTCGGTTCCAAGCAAGTCAGAAAATAAATATTCTCGGAATTGGACGGGACAAAAGCCAAAGTGCCTATTTTTCCGGAAGTGATCAAGTGCCAGAATACGAGACGGAGAAGGGCCAGGATCCGGCCACACCACCTGGCCACACGGCCAGGCTGGGCCCGTGCCAGGGGTGGTGTAGTGGCTCCCGGCACCCCCTCGGCCTCTCCTTCCGCCTATATATTACCCTCGGGATGAAAACCCTAAGTACCCGATCAAAAATCCACGAAAGAGTCTGTAGCCGTCGTCATCTCCATCCCTAGATCGGGAGGGATCTGAAGCTCTTCCCGGCACCCTGCCAGAGAGGGGAATTCACCCTGGAGGATTTCTTCATCACCATGCAAGCCTCCGGTGTGATGCGTGAGTAGTTCATCCTTGGACTACGGATCCATGTAGTAGCTAGATGGCTGGTTCTCCTCCTTTGTGCTTTCATGTTTAGATCTTGTGAGCTCCGTTCATGATCAAGATCATCTATTTGTAATTCATACATGTTGTGCTTGCGGGGATCCGATGGATATTGAGATGCTATTTTAGATTGATTATTGATTCTAACATGTCTTTGTTATTTGAGATCTTGCATGTTTTCCGTTGTTAGTAGCTATCTTGGCCAAGTAGATGCTAGCAACTCCAAGAGTTAGTATTTATGCTCGATAGTGGGTTCATGCCTCTGATAATCTGGGGAAGTGACAGAAATCTCTAAGGTACTAGATGTGATGTTGCTACTAGGGAGAAAACAACAATCCTTTGTTCATAGAACAATCGTATTGTTTACTTTACACGCAGTTCGTAAAGCAATAACATGTTGCTTGCAACTTAATACTGGAGGGTGTTCAGATGATAACGTGAAGGTGGATTATTAGTCATAGATGCAGTTGGATGGCGGTCTATGTATTATGTTGTAATGCCCAATCAAGTCTCAAAGGAGTCAAGTTGATTAGTATATGCATGTATTGCTTTCTCGGTGTTTGTCAATTGCCCCGCTATAATTTGTTCACCCAGCATGTTATCTATCTTAAGGAGAGCCACCTCTAGTGAACTATGGATCCCGGTCCTTTGTCTTTTACATACAATCTACAATCTTTTACTGCTTTGTGTTTACTTTCTGCAAACTTTTACTTCTTTCCATTCGATACGTTTAATCCTTTGTTTTCCGCAAAACACGATGAGATTGACAACCTCATCGCAAGTTGGGGACAAAGTTCTATGATTGTGTTGTGCAGGTCTCCACGTTGCTACTAGCACCGGTAGTGCGCCCTGCCAAAGCTCAGCTAGTAACACCTTTGAGGTGTTTCCTTTCACCTACTAGTTCGATTAAACCTTGGTTTCATAACTGAGGGAAACTTGCTGCTGTGCTCATCATACCTTCCTCTTGGGGTTCCCAACGAGCTCTACATCAACACCGCCATCAAGCATTTTTCTGGGCGCCGTGCATTGAGCCATCAAGCATTTTTCTGGCGCCGTTGCCGGGGAGTCAAGGACATCTTCACAAGGGGAGTCCCTCATAACCAATCTCTTTACTTTGTTGTTTTTGTTTTGCTTAGTTTTCTTTTTTGCTTTGTTTGCTTGTTTTGTTCTTCAAAAACACAAAAAAATAGTTTTACTTGTTTGCTTTCTTATTTGAAAACCCAATAAAATGACTACTCTTGGAAACACTAAGTTGTGTGACTTCACTAGCACCAACAACAATGATTTTATGAGCACACCTATTGCTCCACCTATGGCTGAAAATACTTTCTTTGAGATAAAACCTGCTTTACTCAATCTTGTTATGAGAGAGCAATTTTCTGGTATTGGTAATGAAGATGTTGCTTCCCATCTAAATAACTTTGTTGAACTTTGTGAGATGCAAAAGCATAGGGATATAGATGGTGATATTATTAAGCTGAAATTGTTTCCTTTCTCTTTGAGAGGAAAAGCTAAAGAATGGTTGAATTCCTTAACTAGGAATAGTATTGATTCTTGGACTAAGTTCAAAGATGCTTTTATTGGAAAATACTATCCTCCTGCTAAGATTATATCCATGAGAAGTGAAATAATGAAGTTTAAACAACTTGATAATGAGCATGTTGCTCAAGCTTGGGAAAGAATGAAATCTTTGGTAAAGAATTGTCCCACTCATGGACTGACTGCTTGGATGATCATCCAAACTTTTTATGTAGGATTGAACTATTCTTCAAGGAACCTATTGGATTCAGCTGCTGGAGGTACCTTTATGACCATCACTTTGGGTGCTGCAACAAAACTTCTGGACAATATGATGGTTAATTATTCTGAATGGCATACTGAGAGAGCTCCACAAGGTAAGAAGGTAAATTCTGTTGAGGAAACCTCCTCCTTGAGTGATAAGATTGATATTATTATGTCTATGCTTGTTAATGGGAAAGCCCATATTGATCCAAATAATGTTCCTTTAGCCTCTTTGGTTGCTCAAGAAGAGCAAGTTGATGTGATAACAACTTTGGCAACAATGCTTATGGTAATAATGCTTATAGGAACAATTTTGGTAAGAAAAATTATAAGCCATATCCTCCCAACAATGGTAATGCTTATGGAAATTCTTACAACAATAATAAGAGTGCTCCCTCTGAACTTGAAGTTATGCTTAAAAAGTTTATTAGTAAACAAACTGCTTTCAATAAAACTATTGAGGAAAAACTCTCTAATGCTGAAAGAAATATAGCATGTTTGGCTGAAGCTCAATCTACTTTTAATAAAATGGCTACTAAACCTGAAACTAATGAGAATCCCTTTGCAGCTACTAATGCCATACAAGTAAGAATTGATGAAAATGTTAGACTATTAGCTGAATTACATGCTAAGTGGGAAAGAGAAGATGAAATTGCTAGAAACATTAGTGTTTCTACTGTCACCACCAGTAGTGTTGAGGTTAGTAATAGTTCTACTACTTTAGATGATAAAGTTGATTTTGATCTTGATGGTTGCAACATCTCTAAAGTTATTAAGTTCCTACAAAAGCTTGCTAAAAGTCCTAATGCTAGTGCTATGAACATGGCTTTTACAAAACACATTACTGATGCTCTCATAAAGATTAAAGAAGAAAAGATGAAACATAAAGCTTCTATTCCTATAAAACAAAAGGATGGTTGGAAACCCATCATTAATATGAAAGTGAATGACTTTCATTTCAAAGCTTTGTGTGGTCTTGATAGTAGTGTTTCTATTATGCCTAGAAGGATTTATGATATGCTTGATTTGCCTCCTCTTGAAGATTGTTATTTGAATGTCCCACTTGATGCTAATGCTAAAAAGAAACTCATGGGGAGTCTTAATGATGTTCTTATTATGGTTAACGATTCCTATGTCCCCGTTGATTTCTATGTTTTGGATGTTGAATACAATGCTTCTTGTCCTATTACTTTGGGAAGACCTTTTCTTAGAACTGTTGGTGCCATCATTGATATGAAAGAAGGCACCATTAAATATCAAATCCCACTCAAGAAAGGTATAGAACACTTCCCTAAAGAGAGAAAAAAGATTTCTTTTGCTTTTCCTATGAAAACAAAATTTGGTCTTAATGCTTCTTCATTTGAGAACACTTGATTCTTTCTTTGCTTCTTATGCCTAACTTAAAGGCGTTAAAGAAAAGTACTTATTGGGAGGTTACTCAAAAGTTTTAGGTGAGTCTTCGAAGTTATTACCTCTGTAATAACCTCTCCTTATCCTTTTTATTTGCTTTTTGTGCCAAGAGTAACTTCTAATGAGAGAGAAGTAATGATTGGGAAAGTTGCTGTCCCGAAACAGATTTCTGTGCTTCACCGTAAAAATTCGTGAGAGAGCTCTGTATGTCGGATTGAGATGTAACTTTTTGTGCTTCTTCCCCAGGTTGTTATCAAACTTTATTTAGTTGAACACTTTTTCATTTGAGCAACAGAATGTCTTCGAAAAAATTCGTCTTTACCTGCTGGTCTGTTTTGACAGATTTCTGCCATTTTTCTGCATTTGCTTCTTGTTGGTTCCTACTTGAGTTCTTTTGGGGAATTGAGCTTTTTGAGGGAAGTGCTACAGTAGCTAGTGTTCTAATGGAAGTTTATTTGGTGTTAGAACTGAACCTTGAGACTTATTTATCTTAAGTGCACTAATGTTGCTAATGAGATTGTGTGAAGTTTTGTATGAAGGAAAAATTTCAGGTGTATGGAAGGAATGAGTAATGAGATGAAGGATGGACTAAAGCTCAAGCTTGGGGATGCCACGCGTATCACCCCAAGAAATATCCAATAAGTACAAGCGTCAAAGCTTGGGGATGCCCAAGGCATCCCCTTCTTCATCAATAAAAATCCCAGGTTTCTTCCAAACGCTCCATTTTTATTGTTTCATGCACAGTTGTGTTTTCTTGGAGCGTCTTTTTTTTGTTTTAGTTTTCTTTGGTTTGCTTAGTTTTCTGAATAAATTGGTTGGACCCCCTATTTCATACATTGGTTTGCAAATAGTTTGGTTTGGTTTGGAAAAGAGTAGGAAAGTTCATGCTTATGTGGTAAAAAGAGCTCGTTTTTTACTGTGGCTATGCTTTGTCATGCCATGCTTGATATTGTTTTGGATTTATGCTTAGTATTCTTTGCTGTAGCATGACTTGTTATAAACAATTGAGATTGCTTAATGTGCCTTGGATGAATCATGTTGTGTTTTAGCATATTAAAGCATAGTATAGTGGTATTCTCCTTTGATGCTTTATTTGGGTTGACTTGGCACATGCTCACACCATGTTATGACTATCTCAAGTCACCCCATAGCCTTTATGATCCTTTAGTTTTCAACTCGTAGTATCACTTTATGCTTTGATCAATGATGTTTTGTCGCTCTGCATGATTATGGCCATTATTGCTCTCTTAGTTTGTCGCTCCCAGTCTTTTGCTAGCCCCCACAACAAAGTATGAGTTCCACTCATGCATCGAACTCCCTAAACCAAGTTATTCCAAAGAGTCCACCATACCTACCTACTAGCTTATGCTATTCCAAGTATATTCATGCTTTTGTTTACCTTCTACTTGTTATGAGAAAACTAGTGATTAAAGCTCTCACGAACTTGATGGCACACTTTATTTTACTTGCCCTTAATAAACTTGAACCATTGTGTCTTCTATGTTGTATATGCTTGCACTTATTTGTTGGAAATTAGCAGAACCATGCTTTCATGGGGAACGCTTTCAACATTGCACTTGGTACTCGTACCTAGTTGATATCATGCTCTTTTGTATATGGATGTCGTTGGTGTGAAATGAAAGGGGAGCTTGTAAGTCCATGGAGTTATGTATATGTGTTAGAGAAACGCCTGGGCTGCTGGTCTAATCCATGCTGACATGGTGGAAACCTGCAGCATAACCATAATGAGTTGTCTATGAAGCATTCTTCTTATATAAAAAGAGTCCTTTATTGAGAAAAAAAGAGAAAATAAAATAAAAAGAGATACTATGAAAAGAGGAAAGAGAGAAAAAAGCACCATATTCCCATGGTAAATAAAAAGAATGCTGAGATGCTCGTTGTCTGCTTGCCTTGTCATTTTGATATGGGGATTCTTCCGTATCATCGGGCAAGGGGTACCCCATTGGCGGTTCTCTATGATACACATGTACTTACGATGACAAGAACTTACCGGTGACTAAACTTGAGTAGCATGAGGAGCGACCCTTGTATACAAGGGACATGAGATTTCTGACTTATACTTCGTCAAGCATGTACACCATAGTTTGTTCACTTTAACCTTAATCACTTCAAGATGCTTATGATAGGGGCAATGAGAGCTGAAAGCTATAAGTACCATAATTTTTGGAAGCTCTTTATGAGACTTGAATCCCTACTTCCTTTTACAAAAGGCCTTGCTTCCACCATTATATTGAGTCTCCACCTTCTATCTTTATGCACCTACTTTGAGAGCATAGTGGCCATTCTTAGTTCTATGTGCATTGTCCCAAGACTAGTTGATTGTTGCATACTTTGATATTGCTTGTTTTAAACTATTGTATCTAGTCACTCTTATGAACTTTGAAGGTATCCTATGCATTTATATTTGCTACTCTATGGAGGGATAAGCTGAATACTATTATGCTATGTTTTCTTTATGTGAAACAAACAAACGTCTTGCAAAGCATTGTTATTCATGAATCTTTTGTGTGTGCCTTTTCATGTTGCATCATAGTTTCTTTTCTTATTGCTAGAACTTTGTCTTTCATGTTATGATTGAAGTACTATGATCCCAGCTTTGAATGTTTTGCAAATACTTTGATCAAGTCTTTGATGGTGCATGTCACCTCAAAAATTATTCTTTCTTTTTATCACTTACCTACTCGAGGGCGAGCAGGAGTTAAGCTTGGGGATGTTGATACATTGCAAATATATCTATAATTTTTGATGTTCCATGCTTGGTTTTATCCACTTTCTTGTGTTTTGTTCCAACTTTGGAGTACTTTTCATATGATTTCTTGGACTAACCTATTAACAAGAGCCACAGTGCCAGCTGCCTATTTTCTGCTGTTTTTGGTTCTAGGAAAGTCAGAAAATGAATATTCTCGGAATTGGACGAGACAAAAGCCAAAGTGCCTATTTTTCCGGAAGTGATCAAGTGCCAGAATACGAGACGGAGAAGGGCCAGGGGCCGGCCACACCACCTGGCCGCGCGACTAGGCTGGGACTGCGCCAGGGGGTGGTGTGGTGGCTCCCGGCACCCCCTCGGCCTCTCCTTCCAACTATATATTGCCCTCGGGACGAAAACCCTAAGTACCCGATCAAAAATCCACGAAAGAGTCTGTAGCCGCCGTCATCTCCATCCCTAGATCGGGAGGGATCTGAAGCTCTTCTCGGCACCCTGCCGGAGAGGGGAATTCACCCTGGAGGCTTTCTTCATCACCATGCAAGCCTCCGGCGTGATGCGTGAGTAGTTCATCCTTGGACTACAGATCCATGTAGTAGCTAGATGGCTGGTTCTCCTCCTTTGTGCTTTCATGTTTAGATCTTGTGAGCTCCGTTCATGATCAAGATCATCTATTTGTAAGTCATACATGTTGTTTTTGCGGGGATCCGATGGATATTGAGATGCTATTTCAGATTGATTATTGATTCTATCATGTCTTTGATATTTGAGATCTTGCATGCTTTCCGTTGTTAGTAGCTATCTTGGCCAAGTAGATGCTAGCAACTCCAAGAGTTAGTATTTATGCTCGATAGTGGGTCCATGCCTCTGGTAATCTGGGGAAGTGACAGAAATCTCTAAGGTACTAGATGTGCTATTGCTACTAGGGAGAAAACAACAATCCTTTGTTCATAGAACAATCGTATTGTTTACTTTACACGCAGTTTGTAAAGCAATAATCTGTTGCTTGCAACTTAATACTGGAGGGGGGTCGGATGATAACCTGAAGGTGGATTATTAGTCATAGATGCAGTTGGATGGCGGTCTATGTATTATGTTGTAATGCCCAATCAAGTCTCAAAGGAGTCAAGATAATTAGTATATGCATGTATTGCTTTCTCGGTGTTTGTCAATTGCCCCGTTGTAATTTGTTCACCTAGCATGTTATCTATCTTAAGGAGAGCCACCTCTAGTGAACTATGGATCCCGGTTCTTTGTCTTTTACATACAATCTATAATCTTTTACTGCTTTGTGCTTACTTTCTACAAACTTTTACTTCTTTGCATTCGATATGTTTAATCCTTTGTTTTCCGCAAAACATGGTGAGATTGACAACCTCATCGCAAGTTGGGGACAAAGTTCTGTGGTTGTGTTGTGCAGGTCTCCACGTTGCTACTAGCACCGGTAGTGCGCCCTGCCAAAGCTCAGCTAGTAACACCTTTGAGGTGTTTCCTTGCTCCTACTGGTTCGATTAAACCTTGGTTTCATAACTGAGGGAAACTTGCTGCTGTGCTCATTATACCTTCCTCTTGGGGTTCCCAACGAGCTCTACATCAACACAGCCATCAAGCATTTTTCTGGGCGCCGTGCATTAAGCCATCACTTTCACACACATGGGGAGAGTAGAGATCTATTAAAGCACTTGAGTAGCAAGGTAGATCTATAGATTACAAGCTCATGATCACAACATGATCATGCATAGAGAGAGAGATGAACACATAGCTACCGGTAGAACCCTTAGCCTCGAGAGAGAACTACTTCCTCCTCATCATGGCAATCAGCAACGGTGATGGAGATGGTGGTGGAGATCGATGGAGATGGCTTCGGGGGCACTTCCCCGTCTCGGCAGGGTGCCGGAACAGAGACTTTCTATCCCCCGAATCTCCCCTTCGGCGGCGGCGGAGCTGCGGAACTTTTCGTGGATTTCTGATTGACTATTTAGATTTTTCGCATCGGGAGGAATGTATAGGCAAATGGGCAAGGTCGGTGGAGGCCGGAGGGGCCCACACCACCTGGTGGCGTAGCCAGGGGGCCCGCGCCATCCTATGGTGTGGCTGGCCCCTGACCCCTCTCCGTCTCGTCTTCTGGCTCCGTGTTCCCCTCAGTGAAATATTGACTTTGGCTTTTGTCCCGTCCAATTCCGAGAATATTCATTTTCTGACTTTCTAGAACCAAAAACAACAAAAAACAGGCAACTAGCATTGTGGCATCTTGTTAATAGGTTAGTCCAAGAAATCATATGAAAAGTACTCCAAAGTATGGACAAAACACAAGAAAGTAGATAAAACCAAGCATGGAACATCAAAAATTATAGATACATTTGCAATGTATCAACATCCCCAAGCTTAACTCCTGCTCGTCCTCGAGTAGGTAAGTGATAAAAAGAAAGAATAATGTTTGAGGTGACATGCACCATCATAAACTTGATCAAAGTATTTGTAAAACATTGAAAGCTGGGATCATAGTACTTCAATCATAACATGAAAGACAAAGTTCTAGCAATAAGACAAAGAAACTATGTTGCAACATGAAAAGGCACAAACAAAAGATTCATGAATAACAATGCTTTGCAAGACGTTTGTTTGTTTCACATAAAGAAAACATAGCATAGTAGTATTCAGCTTGTCCCTTATAGAGTAGCAAATATAAATGCATAGGACACCTTCAAAGTTCATAAGAGTGACTAGATACAAATAGTTTAAAACAAGCAATATCAAAGTTATGCATCAATCAACAAGTCTTGGGACAATGCACATAGAACTAAGAATGGCCAATATGCTCTCAAAGTAGGTGCATAAAGGTAGAAGGTGGAGACTCAATATAATGGTGGAAAAAAGGCCTTCATAGAAGGAAGCAGCGATTCAAGTTTCATAAAGAGCTTCCAAAAATTATGGTACTTATAGCTTTCAGCTCTCATTGCCCCTATTATAAGCATCTTGAAGGTGATTAAGGTTAAAGTGAACAAACTATGGTGTATATGCTTGACGAAGTATAAGTTAGAAATCTCATGTCCCTTGAATATGAGGGTCGCTCCTCATGCTACTCAAGTTTAGTCACCGGTAAGTTCTTGTCATCATAAGTACATGTGTATCATAGAGAACCGCCAACGGGGTACCCCTTGCCCGATGATACGGAAGAATCCCCATCTCAAAATGACAAGGCAAGCAGACAACGAGCATCTCAGCAATCTTCTTATTTACCATGGGAATATGGTGCTTTTTACTCTCTTTCCTCTTTTCATAATATCATTTTTTTATTTTTTTATTTTTCTCAATATAGGACTCTTTTTTATAAGAAGAATGCTTCATAGACAGCTCATTATGGTTATGCTGCAGGTTTCCACCATATCAGCATGGATTAGACCAGCGACCCAGGCGTTTCTCTAACACATATACATAACTCCATGGACTTACAAGCTCCCCTTCATTTCACACTGACGACATCCATATACAAAAGAGCATGATATCAACTAGGTACAAGTACCAAGTGCAATGTTGAAAGCGTTCCCCATGACAGCATGGTTCTGCTAATTCCCAACAAATAAGTGCAAGCATAACAACATAGACGACACAATGGTTCAAGTTTATTAAGGGCAAGAAAAGTAAAGTGTGCCATCAAGTTCATGAGAGCTTTAATCATTAGTTTTCTCATAACAAGTTTAATTTGGAAGGTAAACAAAAACATGAATATACTTGGAATAGCATAAGCTAGTAGGTAGGTATGGTGGACTCTTTGGAATAACTTGGTTTTATTTGGAGTTGGATGCATGAGAGGAACTCATACTTGGTTATGGAGGCTAGTAAAAGACTGGGAGCAGCCAACTAAGAGAGCAATAATGGCCATAATCATGCAAAGCGATAAAACATCATTGATCAAAGCATAAAGTGATGCTACAAGTTGAAAACTAAAGGATCATCAAGGCTATGGTGACTTGGGATAGTCATAACATCAAAGGAGAATACCCCAATACTATGTTTTAATATGCTAAAACAACGCATGATTCTTCCAAAACACATTAAGCAATCTCAATTGTTTATAACAAGTCATGCTACAACAAAGAATACTAAGAATAAATCCAAAACAATATCAAGCATGGCATGACAAAGAATAGGCCACAGTAAAAAACAAGCTCTCTTTACCACTTAAGCATGAGCTTTCCTACTCTTTTCCAAACCAAACCAAACTATTTGAAAACCAATGTATGAAAGAGGGGGTCCAACCAATTTATTCAGCTAACTACGAAAACAAAGCAAATGAAAAACCAAAACGAAAAAACGAAAAAGAAGACGCTCCAAGAACAACACAACTATGCATGAAACAATAAAAATGAAGCGTTTGGAAGAAACCTGGGATTTTTATTGATGAAGAAGGGGATGCCTTGGGCATCCCCAAGCTTTGACGCTTGTACTTCTTGGATATTTCTTGGGGTGACACGCGTGGCATCCCCAAGCTTGAGCTTTAGTCCATCCTTCATCTCATTACTCATTCCTTTCATACACCTTAAAATTTTCCTTTATACAAACTTCACACAATCTTTATTAGCAACATTAGTACACTCAAGATAATAAGTCTTTAGGTTAAGTTATAACACCAATAAAACTTCCATTAAAACACTAGCTACTGTAACACTTCCCTCAAAAAGCTCAGTTCCCCAAAAGAACTCAAAAAGAAACCAACAAGAAGCAAATGCAAATAATGGCAGAAATCTGTCAAAACAGACCAGCGGGTAAATACGAATTTTTTCGAAGACCTTCTGTTGCTCAAATCAAAAAGTGATGAACTAACGAAAGTTAGATAACAACCTGCGGCAGAAGCACAAAAATTGACGCCTCAAAAGGACGAACAGAGATTTTACACGAATTTTTACGGTGAAGCACAGAAATCTGTTTCGGGACAGCAACTTTCCCAATCATTACTTCTCTCTCATTAGAGGTTACTCTTGGCACAAAAAGCAAATAAAAAGGATAAGGAGCGGTTATTACAGAAGTAATAACTTCCAAGACTCATCTAAAACTTTTGGGTTATCTCCCAATAAGTACTTTTCTTTAACGCCTTTAAGTTAGGCATGATAGTTTGAGAAGATGCTCACATAAGAAATATGAATTGAAGTAAAAGAGAGCATCAAGGAGCAAATTCAAAGCACATTTAAGTCTAACCCACTTCCTATTCATAGGAATCTTGTAAAGAAACAAGTCATGAAAGCACAAAGCAACAAGCATAGTAAAGCAAAACAAGTGCAACTTCAAGACTTTCAACATAAAGAGGGGAAACTTAATATTATTAAGATGCATAAAACCATATTTCCCTCTTTCATAATAAATTTCAGTAGCATCATGAATAAAATTAACAATATAACTATCACATAAAACATTCTTATCATGAGCCACATGCATATAATAATTATTACTCTCCACATAAGCATAGTCATTCTTATTATCTGTAGTGGGAGCAAATTCAACAAAATAGCTATCATTATTATTCTCATCACCATAATTATCAAATATAGGAGGCATATTGTAGTCATAATTAATTGCCTCCTCAATAGTAGGTGGACTGAAAATATCATACTCATCATTGTAATCATCATATATTGGAGGTTTGGTATCATCATAAACAATAGAATAGCTATCTTCCAAAGCTGGGGAACTAAAAAGATCATTTTCATAAAAACTAGCTTCCCCAAGCTTAGAATTTTCCATAGAATTAGCAATAATGGTGTCCAGAGAATTCATACTAACAACATTGCTATTAGCATGCAAATAAAGCTCCATAGGTTTTTTAATTTTCTCTTCAAACACTTCATGTCCTAAATCAAGATAAATACTATAAAGCTCTCTAATTTTTTTGTTGTTTTCCATTAAGCCTAACTAGTGAAAACAAGAAACAAAAAGACAAAATTGCAGAATCTAAAGGAAATAACTTCGAGCACTCACACCGAAGGATGTGAGTACCTTTTATCTTACCTCCCCGGCAACGACGCCAGAAAACAGGCGTTTGCCGTGGGAGGTTCTTCTTCTTTAATCCTCCGGTGTGAATACCTTTTACCTTACGTCCTCGGCAAAGGCGCCAGAAAATAGCTTGATGTCTATGCACTTCTATTCTTGTAGACAGTTGTTGGGCCTCCAAGTGCAAAGGTTTGTAGAACAGCAACAAGTTTTCCCTTAAGTGGATCACCCAAGGTTTATCGAACTCAGGGAGGAAGTGGTCAAAGGTATTCCCTCTCAAGCAACCCTACAATCAAGATACAAGAAGTCTCTTGTGTCCCCAACACACCCAATACACTTGTCAGGTATATAGGTGCACTAGTTCGGCGAAGAGATAGTGAAAAGTGGTATAGATAATTATAAGTGGTAACGGTGATAGAAAATAGCTTGCTGGCATGGAAAAGACTAAAGGCAAACTAAAATAAAGATAGAAGCAAGCAAACCTGTAATAGATCTAATAGCAAACGGTGTTTCAGTGCTTAGAAACAAGGGCTAGGGATCATACTTTCACTAGTGAACACTCTCTCATAAATATATTATCTTCATGATACTACTCTTAACTACTCTCCGGTTGGACACTCTAATCAACGGTAGGGCTATAACAGCACACCTCAAAGTAAGCCTTTCCCATCTAGAAAAACCCACACTATCACCTTGAGTACTAGATGAGTCCAACAAACTCCACAATTTCATAAAGACATCCAACTCCAAATATAACTCATAACAAGTATTTGTAATCTCTAGCCTAAGTTCCACCATGGTGAGCACACTGTCACTTTCACACACATGGGGAGAGCAGAGATCTATTAAAGCACTTGCTTAGCAAGGTAGATCTATAGATTACAAGCTCATGATCACAACATGATCATGCATAGAGAGAGAGATGAACACATAGCTACCGGTAGAACCCTTAGCCTCGAGAGAGAACTACTTCCTCCTCATCATGGGAATCAGCAACGGTGATGGGGATGGTGGTGGAGATCGATGGAGATGGATTCGGGGGCACTTCTGTAACACCCGCAGAATCGGCCCTATGCAAGTTTCAGCGATTCCCGCCAAACCCGCATAGAAACGATTCAAAGGTGCCCACCAGGCACTTTCGTGCGGGTGGAAAACGAAGTAATACCATTACACAATAGTCCACGATGGAACCCACAGAACAGATATATACAACAGCGACTCAAAGAGTCAAGAATACAGATATACAATACAAAGATCCAAATCACCTGGAAAACGATATAGCTTCCGAGTATGGACAAGATGCAAATTGAGCTAAGAGCCCTGAAGAATAACCAATGGCGTCCATAACCCTGCCCAGGCCAAGCTGGAAGGGTAACCCTGCTAACGACGTCGATCTCAAAACCTGCTTAAACAAAAGGGGTGCCGACAAAGGGCAAAGGAAAAAGAGGAGCGTCAGTACTGAGGCCAGTACACGGCGAGGCTAGAATTCGGCGGTCCTCGCCTACATAGGTATGGTGGACTGAGCGGCAGCGCGGCATGCACAAAACCACCTATAGAGACTCGATATAACTGGCGGCTATCAGAGAGGGATAAGAAAGACCTATCCGGAACCAAACTGATACTACCACCAAACATACCCATCCTGGTATTTCCCCCTCGAGACCAAACGAGGAAGTCAACCGAGGAACTCACACAGTTGGCAGTTTTATTCATTCCGTTATAGTTGTGGCCATTACTAGTCAAATATAGATAGCATGAGTCATCCTGATTTAATAAGCAGTGGGCAGTTTTAGTTAACCATTCCATTGTAGTGGCACCACTTACTAGGCAGATACGATTAGCATGAGATATTCCCAAACCGAGCAGTTGTTGGTACTTTTATTTAGTCATTCCGTTGTAGTGGAGCTGATTACTAGTCATATCGGATACAAGTCAAATTATAACAGTAAACTTTAGTTATAGTTGTCTATGATCGAGAACTGTGCTCCAAGTCGTCCATAACCGCGGACATGGCTTTTCGAAAAGATTTAACCCTGCAGGGGTGCACCAAAGTATCCACACGCACTTCGACCCTTTTTGCCAGATCAGTTAACATACACCCATCGGTATGTCGGCGGGGCCTAAGTCATGACGTTTCCCAGACCCAAAGCAAGTACATGGGGGCCACCCCACTAAGCTACCCGCAACGAAGTCGGCCGGTCTCCGAGACGGACTCAGGGTTTGCGTCAATGGCTGCAAACGACTGGGAACCCGAAAGTGTGACTGGGCTTGTCAATACCGCGAAAACACTCCGCAATCCTAAACAGTACAGGTGCAGTACCTCGCACAATTTTAAATAAAGCAGTAAAGCATGTCATAAGTACAGGATAGTAATAAAGCCCCAAACTACTTTGTGGCCCCCAATACAATACTTTGAAATCAGGTACTAATCGATGGGGGTGCCCACACACCCCACCTGTGGTTAGCGCGCTCGATCTCGGAACAGGTGTCAAGAACTCGGGGTCCTACGGGACACCAGTGAGCGGTTAAAAACCAAATATCGTCTATTACCCACCGGTGCCTCTGCATTTACCTACTTTCAATTTTAGTTATTAAACAGTAATTAAAGCCATGATCATCTCCAACATTAAGCATGCGGCAAAACTCCAACAACTGTGGTACTTGACGACACGCAACAGCACTTGAGCAAGCGACTAAGACGCACAAGTCCAACTATCTACCAAACAACAGGTAATAGGATGTGTCCAAGGCAATATAAAGCTGCAAGGGATATCACGGGTACGAAAGCTAGAGCATCGCAACACAGATAGCAATAGAACAACAGGAGGGAATAAATACTATAAAAGTAAGATAGGTAGAAAGGGGGAGGTGCTCGCCTGAAAACATTGCTGAAGGTTCATCCAAAGATCGGGTTGACACTCGCATCAACTCAACGGCCTTATCCGCGAAGAACCAAAACACTAGAAGAAACACCGGATGCACTATTTAATACTACGGCAAAAGATCGGGCATGATGCATGTATGGTGTATGACATGGCAAAGATACGATGCAACTAGACAATGTTAAGCGGAACCGGGGTCCCGACATTTATTTAGAAGGTTCGTGTTGTTTAGATACCCCACAATTTAAATGTTGTCTTAACATGGCAAAACATATCACCGGTTCGCTACACAAAATTAAATGGAGCCAATATAAGACTAGAATAGTCCGCATATGTGTTCCATATTTAATTATGAGGTGAATCGGCATAAGGCCCCCAAACCACATGATATGTATGCAAGCATGACAACTTTAGATGCAACAAGTGAGATATCATTTTATAATAAAATATGGGGCTCGGAAAAAGGGTCACACATCGGGGTCTCGGCGATCTTGGCGTGCTATGGTTCGGGTTCGGTCTCGGGGTCTCGGACGCCAGGATCGGTCTTCGGGGGTCAACGAGACCGGCCTTTGAAACTTCAGACTCCAGGAAGGAGCACTAGGCATTCCGATGGATCGGTCTCCGTGTGGGCGATCTTGGTGTTCGGGGCTTCTCCGTGTTCGTGTCCTGTCCGAGTGGTAGATCTTATCGGTGCCATACAATCATCTAGTGTCGCGTTGGTTTTATCTGGACTGGGCTTTAACTAAATCAGGTCTTCTTCGTGGAGGACCTGAGCAGTAGCACACTGGATAAGAACCGATCAGATACATCGTCAGGCTCCAAAAGCTAGACAAATAGCCAACCCTGCAATAGCAACAACAATTACCCAATAGCAGTTCAGGCACTTGGTGGCATCGACGGGCTGATCTGGGCGCGCGGTGCTGGACAGAGGCGATGCAGGGGCAAGGCTCGCAGTAAGCACGCAAGCGGCAGTGCTGCGGGGTCGCAGAGGGCAGCCGGGGCGACGGCGGAAGCTGCGGCCGGCGGGCTCACGCGAGTAGAGCAGAGGGAGGCGAGGGGGTCACGGGGCCGGGGGCGGTCACGCGAGACGGGGAGGGAGAGGGCGACCGCAACGGAGGAGGTCTAGGGCGGGGCGGAGGAGCTCGCCAAGGAAGGCGACAGCCGGCGGCGCCGGAGGCCAACGGAGAGGCAGGCCGGAGGCGGTGCAGAGCTCGACGGGGAGAGGCCGGGAGCGGGCAGCAAGGTTGCTGTCCAGGGCGGCGGGGTGAGCGGCGCCGAGCGCGGCCGGATCTTGGAGGGTCCCGGCAGGAGGAGGCGAGGTGCGGACGGGGGCTAGCGAGGGGGCGCCCGAGGGAGAAGATGCCCTGGCGGCGGGGATTGAAGGAGAGGGGTCTGGCGAGCGAGCGAGCGGGCAGGGTCGGGTGATGGGACAGGGAGAGAGAGAGATAGGCTAGGGGCGGCGGCCGGCCGGGAGAGGCGAAGGAGGAGGGAGCCCCAGGCGGCGGCGCCGGCGGTTCTCTGCGAGAGGAGGCGAGCGGGGGTCGGCAGAGGTGGGGGTGCGGGAATTGCGGAAGGAGAGACGGGGTGGGACGCGGGTGGTGGGGCCAGAGGTGGGCCAGGCTGCAGGAGGGTGCGGCCTCGCGTGCGTGGCGTGTGTGCGGTGGCGGGGTGGGGCCCAGGGGTGACGTGGCGCGCCGACTGAGTGGTGTGTGTGTGGTGTGTTGGGTGAGGTGGAGGGAAAAAGGGTGGGGCTGGTGAGGTGGCGGCATGGGATTGGAGGGAGTGATGTGGCTGGGGACTGGGTAGGTTAGGGTTAGGTAGGAAAAGTTTTGGGTAGTCTGGTTTTTGTACTGGGGTGGCCGACTGGGTCGGATCAGCCCGGTACGGCTGCCCCTAAAAATAAAATAAATATTTTAATATTTAAAAATGGGGCTTTTTTTTGAAAACCGTTGGTAGACAAAGCAAAATATTCCAGAGACCCGGTTTTGAATTTGAAATAAAGGCGAGGTATTTAGAAAACAAAATATGTTTTTCGAAAATAGTTTCAGTCAAACAAATGCATGATGATGACGATGCTCAAATGCAATGTGGCATGATGACATGAGCATGCGGTCATGATGATGCAATGCACAAAAACAACGCGATTTTCTAGTAGTGGTTTTTGCGGGGCGCCACAATTCGAGACCACTAACAATGGATCTTGCCCTCGAGATCCGCCTCATGGTACCGGAAGGAAGGTCGGCGATCTGCGTCTTCTCGCTTCGTGTAGATCCTCGCGACACCACTAACAAGAGGTCGTTGTCCGTGATCGTCGAGAGAACACTCCGGGAACAAAAGGTCGAAGGTAGAGGTATCAACAAATAAAGCCACCTCTAGCTTCGATAGAAAGAGAGAATCGATGCATTCTCATCCACTTCAATGTACACAAGCGAATAGAGTGAGTAGTCGGCATGGGGGCCAATCCATCACGCACCCAAACTATTACTCTGCACAATCAGTAGAAAAGCGTGCAACCATTCTCGGAATCAGACTGAAGATCTCGACAATCGAGGTTCAGAAACAAAGGAGTGATGCAGACTCTGCATCGGATCTGGCATAGATGATGTCGTCGCGTCGGAAAACACCGGAAGACACGAGAAAGAACAAAGAGAAGTCCACCAGACGAAGGATTCCTCGGATAGCATGAAGACCAGATGTAGCAACATCGTTACCAAAGGAGGAAGCGAAACCCTGAAGGTATGATGGAACCCAACCACGAGAAATCCAGGACTCGAAGAGGGAGAAGAGAGCGGATTCAAAACACGCAGAGGTGAGAGGAGAGCAGCAGAGGGGTAAGGAGTAAAATCAGACCTAATCAGAACTATCCAACCGATTTTGCAAAAAATAGTTTTGACACTCTACTTCGGCCGTTAGCTAGGTTATCCTACAGGCTGGACTTGTGGGGTATCGCAACTGCTGAGCTCTGATACCACTCTGTAACACCCGCAGAATCGGCCCTATGCAAGTTTCAGCGATTCCCGCCAAACCCGCATAGAAACGATTCAAAGGTGCCCACCAGGCACTTTCGTGCGGGTGGAAAACGAAGTAATACCATTACACAATAGTCCACGATGGAACCCACAGAACAGATATATACAACAGCGACTCAAAGAGTCAAGAATACAGATATACAATACAAAGATCCAAATCACCTGGAAAACGATATAGCTTCCGAGTACGGACAAGATGCAAATTGAGCTAAGAGCCCTGAAGAATAACCAATGGCGTCCATAACCCTGCCCAGGTGTCGGGGATATAACCCTAGGTACCCCAGAGCTGGTCTATAAATAAACTAGTAAGAGACAATGGATAAAGGAAAAGATATTAGATAAGAAAATATTTAAACAGAAAAGAGAAAAGGCAAAGAAAAAGTGACTGGGCCGAGTAAGGGCAATCTCGGCCCAGTCCTTACTCTACCTGGCCAAATTAAGTCAAGGGAAATAACCCCGGATGGGCCGACCTAAGCCTAAGTCGGCCCACCACGGGCCTACTGCATCGACCGACCCAAGCGCCAAACCGTCTTCCCGCGACCCCGCCAGCACCACCTCTCCCGCCGAATCCCGCCAGCGCCAAACCGCCTCCTCCTCGCGCCGAAGTACCCACGTGCATCGATCCACCCTGCCTCACTTGCTTCCCCCGGGTGGGCCGGGTACGGCCCACCGCGGGGAACCTTCCGATCCACGCCGGCGGACTCCACCAGCCCAAGCGCCTCCCCCGGGTGGGCCAACCTCAGTCATCTCGGCCCACCGCGGGCTCTCCCCTCCAATTCGGACAAGCACAACCCCGGCTGGGCCGCTGCTCAACCCGGCTAGGCCATGGTTTAGCTCGACAGGGAGGAGGTTTGACCTAGATCAGGCCCAGGCCGAATTAACTCCCTACCAGGCCGAATTACCACTAACTCCAGGACGTTTGGGCCGAGATATAAGGACCCAAACACCCCCTTATTCACCTCCAGATGACTTCACGCCATCTGCAACGACTCAACATCAACCCAGGACAAGACAAACAAGCCTCGTGCCAGTCTTGGGACGCCCATGGCTCAGACTGGCACATGGCCCTATGGTATATGCCCTGGGCATCAAGAAGATGCTAGGGAATATGCCCTTGGCACCAAGGATATGCTAAGGAATATGCCATGGCATCTCCGAAGATGCCAAGGCATATGCTGAGCATCTAGGAAGATGCCAGGAATATGCTACATAGATGCCAAGCGTAGGGAACAAGTCTTGTCCCCTGGGCTCCCCTTTATAAGGAGCACCAGGGGGATTGTTCTAGAGGAGGCCCCGAAGGGCTCCTCTCCTTTTCTGCTCACTAGGAGCTCTCCTTCTTCCTCTTCCTCCACTCTCACAGAGAGCTTAGATAGAAGCATAGGGGAAATAGCTCAAGGAGCATGATTGTAGCCACATGTATGGCAAGATTATGAGGGAATAGATGTATACATTGTATTTCTCTTTGTTCGTATGAGTGCGGTCTTCACCGCATCATCCCTCCCCGGATTCCTCCACATCCATCGGCCCCAACTTTAGCCTACCCATGGCATATGCCGTGATACCACCACGACATTTGGCGCCCACCGTGGGGCCGGTAGTGACGTTGGTTGGGTTTCCATCCGGACGGGAACGTCTTCATCAACTTCTTCCTCATAGGGCTCATTCAGCTTCACCAAGCGAACAGAGAACAAAGAGGTAAGCGCAAAGGGTCTCCAAGTCTGACTCAACAAAAGAGGTAAAACTCAGCAAGAAGGACTCAAGCACTACTCCAAGCCTATTGTAAGTACCAAATAACTCAGCAAATCACGTAAGACTTAGCAAGACTCACTCAAACACTTCCTCAAGTATACTGTAAGTGCCAGATAACTCAGTCACCTACACTCAATCCTTCACCCCGGGGAGAAAAGAACTTAACCCGGGGACTAGCCGACTTATCCTTATAGTCACCTTTGGATTAAGAGAACATCATGTTGATTTAGATCTATACACCAGCCAGCTTATCTGTTAACTCGGCCATAAGTTGAGTCAGCTTTTTTGTAATTCAAATAGATTTTGAGTCAGTTAGTTTATGTTTTGGATTGTCCTTTAACTCGGCTCCCCAGCCAGCTTATTTATAACTCGGACAGAATTTGAATCGACTTATTTATGATCCAGATAGAATTTGAATCAGCTTACTTGTGAGTCGGATAGAGTTTGAGTCAGTTTATTTATGCTTTGGATTATCCTTTAACTCAGCTTACGGCCAGCTTATTGATGATTCGGATTTAACTTGGAGTCAATTGGTTTATGCTTCGAATTAACCTTTAACTCAGCTCAGTAGAGTGTCTCTGATTCGGACTAACATTTGATTCGGCTTGTTAGGGTATACTATAATTCGGATTGGTATTCAGACTCAGCGTATTAATCATATCTCTGATTCAGGCCGAGGCTTTATTCAGTTCACCAGGTTGCCAGGTTATGTTATGACTCGGATTGATATCTCACCATCTTGCCAGGTTATCCCATATCTCGGATGGCTATTGGCCAGCTTATCATATCTCGAATCTATATCTCATATCTACATCTCGAATCAGATCTCTCAGCGGTTAACCCTATTATCATATCCCAAAGCTTAATCTAGGATCTATGTCTCGGATCCATACCAAAGGCAAATTATCCTCATCACGCCAAATCAAGCTATATCATGGCAAACAAGTAACTCGGATTTGGGTTGAGTTAACTCGGATTTGAATCATACAATTCGGATTGGAGCCAGATGACTCATCCCTAAGACATAAAGTCAATTTTGAGTAAAGTAACTCGGATTTGGGTTGAGTTAACTCGGATTTGAGTCATATAACTCGGATTGGAGCCAGATGACTCATCCTTAAGACATAAAGTCACTTTTGAGTAAAGTAATTCGGATTAGAGATGAGTTGACTCGGATTTGAATCATATAGCTCGGATTTGAGTCAGATGACTCAGACTTAAGACATAAGTCAATTTTGAGTAAAATAACTCGGATTTGGAAACAGATGACTCGGATCATAACTTACCCAATGAGGTTAAAAGAGCAACGCCAAAGAAGGCAAGAGCTCATATCTTACCCAATGGGGTTAAAAGAGCAATGCCAAAGAAGGAAAGAGCTCATATCTTACCCAATGGGGTTAAAAGAGCAATGCCAAAGAAGGCAAGAGCTCATATCTTACCCGATGGGGTTAGAAGAGCAGCGCCCAAGAAGGCCGGAACTCACAACTTACCCAATAAGGTTAAAAGAGCAGTGCCCAAGAAGGCCAGAACTCACAACTTACCCAATGAGGTTAAAAGAGCAATGCCAAAGAAGGCAAGAGCTCATATCTTACCCAATGGGGTTAAAAGAGCAATGCCAAAGAAGGCAAGAGCTCATATCTTACCCGATGGGGTTAAAAGAGCAGTGCCCAAGAAGGCCAGAACTCACAACTTACCCAGTGAGGTTAAAAGAGCAGTGCTCAAGAAGGCCAGAACTCACAACTTACCCAATGGGGTTAAAAGAACAATGCCAAAGAAGGCAAGAGCTCATATCTTACCCAATGGGGTTAAAAGAGCAATGCCAAAGAAGGCAAGTATTCATAACTTACCCAATGAGGTTAAAAGAGCAATGCCAAAGAAGGCAAGAACTCATAACTTACCTAATGAGGTTAAAAGACCAGTGCCCATGATGGCCAGAGGTCCAGAAATTTACCAAAAGGGGTTATGACCAGTGCCCATAGAGGCCAGAAGTCCAGAAATTTACCAAAAAGGGTTATGACCAGTGCCCATGATGGCCAGAGGTCCAGAAACTTACCCAAAGGGGTTATGACCTGAGCCCACGAAGGCCAGAAATCAAGAAACTCACCCAAAGAGGTTATGACCTGAGCCCATGATGGCCAGAGGTCCAGAAACTTACCCAAAGGGGTTATGACCTGAGCCCACGAAGACTAGAAGTCAAGAAATTTACCCATAGAGGTTATGACGAGAGCCCGAGAAGGCCAGGAGTCAAAAAAACTGTCCAGGAAGGGTTATGAGCAGAGCCTAAGAAGGCCGAAGTCACGAACTTACCCAAAAGGATTATGCGAACAAGGAATGTATGACAAAGAAGTTGTATGTGAGAAAACAACTCTGGGGATATTTTAGATATAAAGCCCATGAGCGATTCTATGAATCCCGCATGGCCTCGGGGACTAATGTCGGGGATATAACCCCAGGTACCCCAGAGCTGGTCTATAAATAAACTAGTAAGAGACAATGGATAAAGGAAAAGATATTAGATAAGAAAATATTTAAACAGAAAAGAGAAAAGGCAAAGAAAAAGCGACTGGGCCGAGTAAGGGCAATCTCGGCCCAGTCCTTACTCTACCTGGCCGAATTAAGTCAAGGGAAATAACCCCGGATGGGCCGACCTAAGCCTAAGTCGGCCCACCACGGGCCTACTGCATCGACCGACCCCAGCGCCAAACCGTCTTCCCGCGACCCCGCCAGCACCACCTCTCCCGCCGAATCCCGCCAGCGCCAAACCGCCTCCTCCTCGCGCCGAAGTACCCGCGTGCATCGATCCACCCTGCCTCACTTGCTTCCCCCGGGTGGGCCGGGTACGGCCCACCGCGGGGAACCTTCCGCTCCACGCCGGCGGACTCCACCAGCCCAAGCGCCTCCCCCGGGTGGGCCGACCTCAGTCATCTCGGCCCACCGCGGGCTCTCCCCTCCAATTCGGACAAGCACAACCCCGGCTGGGCCGCTGCTCAACCCGGCTGGGCCATGGTTTAGCTCGGCAGGGAGGAGGTTTGACCTAGATCGGGCCCAGGCCGAATTAACTCCCTATCAGGCCGAATTACCACTAACTCCAGGACGTTTGGGCCGAGATATAAGGACCCAAACACCCCCTTATTCACCTCCAGATGACTTCACGCCATCGGCAACGACTCAACATCAACCCAGGACAAGACAAACAAGCCTCGTAACAGTCTTGGGACGCCCATGGCTCAGACTGGCACATGTCCCTATGGTATATGCCCTGGGCATCAAGAAGATGCTAGGGAATATGCCCTTGGCACCAAGGATATGCTAAGGAATATGCCATGGCATCTCCGAAGATGCCAAGGCATATGCTGAGCATCTAGGAAGATGCCAGGAATATGCTACATAGATGCCAAGCGTAGGGAACAAGTCTTGTCCCCTGGGCTCCCCTTTATAAGGAGCACCAGGGGGATTGTTCTAGAGGAGGCCCCGAAGGGCTCCTCTCCTTTTCTGCTCACTAGGAGCTCTCCTTCTTCCTCTTCCTCCACTCTCACAGAGAGCTTAGATAGAAGCATAGGGGAAATAGCTCAAGGAGCATGATTGTAGCCACATGTATGGCAAGATTATGAGGGAATAGATGTATACATTGTATTTCTCTTTGTTCGTATGAGTGCGGTCTTCACCGCATCATCCCTCCCCGGATTCCTCCACGTCCATCGGCCCCAACTTTAGCCTACCCATGGCATATGCCGTGATACCACCACGACACCAGGACAAGCCGGAAGGGTAACCCTGCTAACGACGTCAATCTCAAAACCTGCTTAAACAAAAGGGGTGCCGACAAAGGGCAAAGGAAAAAGAGGAGCGTCAGTACTGAGGCCAGTACACGGCGAGGCTAGAATTCGGCGGTCCTCGCCTACATAGGTATGGTGGACTGAGCGGCAGCGCGGCATGCACAAAACCACCTATAGAGACTCGATATAACTGGCGGCTATCAGAGAGGGATAAGAAAGACCTATCCGGAACCAAACTGATACTACCACCAAACATACCCATCCTGGTATTTCCCCCTCGAGACCAAACGAGGAAGTCAACCGAGGAACTCACACAGTTGGCAGTTTTATTCATTCCGTTATAGTTGTGGCCATTACTAGTCAAATATAGATAGCATGAGTCATCCTGATTTAATAAGCAGTGGGCAGTTTTAGTTAACCATTCCATTGTAGTGGCACCACTTACTAGGCAGATACGATTAGCATGAGATATTCCCAAACCCAGCAGTTGTTGGTACTTTTATTTAGCCATTCCGTTGTAGTGGAGCTGATTACTAGTCATATCGGATACAAGTCAAATTATAACAGTAAACTTTAGTTATAGTTGTCTATGATCGAGAACTGTGCTCCAAGTCGTCCATAACCGCGGACACGGCTTTTCGAAAAGATTTAACCCTGCAGGGGTGCACCAAAGTATCCACACGCACTTCGACCCTTTTTGCCAGATCAGTTAACATACACCCATCGGTATGTCGGCAGGGCCTAAGTCATGACGTTTCCTAGACCCAAAGCAAGTACATGGGGGCCACCCCACTAAGCTACCCGCAACGAAGTCGGCCGGTCTCCGAGACGGACTCAGGGTTTGCGTCAATGGCTGCAAACGACTGGGAACCCGAAAGTGTGACTGGGCTTGTTGATACCGCGAAAACACTCCGCAATCCTAAACAGTACAGGTGCAGTACCTCGCACAATTTTAAATAAAGCAGTAAAGCATGGCATAAGTACAGGATAGTAATAAAGCCCCAAACTACTTTGTGGCCCCAGTACAATACTTTGAAATTAGGTACTAATCGATGGGGGTGCCCACACACCACACCTGTGGTTAGCGCGCTCGATCTCGGAACAGGTGTCAAGAACTCGGGGTCCTACGGGACACCAGTGAGCGGGTAAAAACCAAATATCGTCTATTACCCACCGGTGTCTCTGCATTTACCTACTTTCAATTTTAGTTATTAAACAGTAATTAAAGCCATGATCATCTCCAACATTAAGCATGCGGCAAAACTCCAACAACTGTGGTACTTGACGACACGCAACAGCACTTGAGCAAGCGACTAAGACGCGCAAGTCCAACTATCTACCAAACAACAGGTAATAGGATGTGTCCAAGGCAATATAAGGCTGCAAGGGATATCACGGGTACGAAAGCTAGAGCATCGCAACACAGATAGCAATAGAACAACAGGAGGGAATAAATACTATAAAAGTAAGATAGGTAGAAAGGGGGAGGTGCTCGCCTGAAAACATTGCTGAAGGTTCATCCGAAGATCGGGTTGACACTCGCATCAACTCAACGGCCTTATCCGCGAAGAACCAAAACACTAGAAGAAACACCGGATGCACTATTTAATACTACGGCAAAAGATCGGGCATGATGCATGTATGGTGTATGACATGGCAAAGATACGATGCAACTAGACAATGTTAAGCGGAACCGGGGTCCCGACATTTATTTAGAAGGTTCGTGTTGTTTAGATACCCCACAATTTAAATGTTGTCTTAACATGGCAAAACATATCACCGGTTCGCTACACAAAATTAAATGGAGCCAATATAAGACTAGAATAGTTCGCATATGTGTTCCATATTTAATTATGAGGTGAATCGGCATAAGGCCCCCAAACCACATGATATGTATGCAAGCATGACAACTTTAGATGCAACAAGTGAGATATCATTTTATAATAAAATATGGGGCTCGGAAAAAGGGTCACACATCGGGGTCTCGGCGATCTTGGCGTGCTATGGTTCGGGTTCGGTCTCGGGGTCTCGGACGCCAAGATCGGTCTTCGGGGGTCAACGAGACCGGCCTTTGAAACTTCAGACTCTAGGAAGGAGCACTAGGCGTTCCAATGGATCGGTCTCCGTGTGGGCGATCTTGGTGTTCGGGGCTTCTCCGTGTTCGTGTCCCGTCCGAGTGGTAGATCTTATCGGTGTCATACAATCATCTAGTGTCGCCTTGGTTTTATCTGGACCGGGCTTTAACTAAATCAAGTCTTCTTCGTGGAGGACCTGAGCAGTAGCACACTGGATAAGAACCGATCAGATACATCGTCAGGCTCCAAAAGCTAGACAAATAACCAACCCTGCAATAGCAACAACAATTACCCAATAGCAGTTCAGGCACTTGGTGGCATCGACGGGCTGATCTGGGCGCGCGGTGCTGGACAGAGGCGACGCAGGGGCAAGGCTCGCAGTAAGCACGCAAGCGGCAGTGCTGCGGGGTCGCAGAGGGCAGCCGGGGCGACGGCGGAAGCTGCGGCCGGCGGGCTCACGCGAGTAGAGCAGAGGGAGGCGAGGGGGTCACGGGGCCGGGGGCGGTCACGCGAGACGGGGAGGGAGAGGGCGACCGCAACGGAGGAGGTCTAGGGCGGGGTGGAGGAGCTCGCCAAGGAAGGCGACAGCCGGCGGCGCCGGAGGCCAACGGAGAGGCAGGCCGGAGGCGGTGCAGAGCTCGACGGGGAGAGGCCGGGAGCGGGCAGCAAGGTTGCTGTCCAGGGCGGCGGGGTGAGCGGCGCCGAGCGCGGCCGGATCTTGGAGGGTCCCGGCAGGAGGAGGCGAGGTGCGGACGGGGGCCAGCGAGGGGGCGCCCGAGGGGGAAGATGCCCTGGCGGCGGGGATTGAAGGAGAGGGGT
Organism: Avena sativa; assembly: GCA_916181665.1. Classification (NCBI taxonomy): domain Eukaryota; kingdom Viridiplantae; phylum Streptophyta; class Magnoliopsida; order Poales; family Poaceae; genus Avena; species Avena sativa. The sequence goes on from OV702279.1 coordinate 481,027,072, forward strand.
CTGGCGAGCGAGCGAGCGGGCGGGGTCGGGTGATGGGCCAGGGAGAGAGAGACAGGCTAGGGGCGGCGGCCGGCCGGGAGAGGCGAAGGAGGAGGGAGCCCCAGGCGGCAGCGGCGGCGGTTCTCTGCGAGAGGAGGCGAGCGGGGGTCGGCAGAGGTGGGGGTGCGGGAATTGCAGAAGGAGAGACGGGGTGGGACGCGGGTGGTGGGGCCAGAGGTGGGCCAGGCTGCAGGAGGGTGCGGCCTCGCGTGCGTTGCGTGTGTGGCGTGTGTGCGGTGGCGGGGTGGGGCCCAGGGGTGACGTGGCGCGCCGGCTGAGTGGTGTGTGTGTGGTGTGTTGGGTGAGGTGGAGGGAAAAAGGGTGGGGTTGGTGAGGTGGCGGCATGGGATTGGAGGGAGTGATGTGGCTGGGGACTGGGTAGGTTAGGGTTAGGTAGGACAAGTTTTGGGTAGTCTGGTTTTTGTACTGGGGTGGCCGACTGGGTCGGATCGGCCCGGTACGGCTGCCCCTAAAAATAAAATAAATATTTTAATATTTAAAAATGGGGCTTTTTTGAAAACCGTTGGTAGACAAAGCAAAATATTCCGGAGACCCGGTTTTGAATTTGAAATAAAGGCGAGGTATTTAGAAAACAAAATATGTTTTTCGAAAATAGTTTCAGTCAAACAAATGCATGATGATGACGATGCTCAAATGCAATGTGGCATGATGACATGAGCATGCGGTCATGATGATGCAATGCACAAAAACAACACGATTTTCTAGTAGTGGTTTTTGCGGGGCGCCACAACTTCCCCGTCCCGGCAGGGTGTCGGAACAGAGACTTTCTGTCCCCTTAATCTCCCCTCCGGTGGCGGCAGCGCTGCGGAACTTTTCGTGGATTTCTGATTGACTATTTAGGGTTTTCGCATCGGGAGGAATATATAGGCAAAGGGGCAAGGTCGGTGGAGGCCGGAGGGGCCCACACCACCTGGTGGCGTGGCCAGGGGGACCCGCGCCACCCTATGGTGTGGCTGGCCCCTGGCCCCTCTCCGTCTCGTCTTCTGGCTCCGTGTTCCCCTCGGTGAAATATTGACTTTGGCTTTTGTCCCGTCCAATTCCGAGAATATTCATTTTTTGACTTTCTGGAACCAAAAACAGCAGAAAACAGGCAACTGGCACTGTGGTATCTTGTTAATAGGTTAGTCCATGAAATCATTTGAAAAGTACTCCAAAGTATGGACAAAACACAAGAAAGTAGATAAAACCAAGCATGGAACATCAAAAATTATAGATACATTTGTGATGTATCAGTCTCCTCCGACTCTGATGCTGAAGAATTCGAGACCTTCATGGATCAAGCGGCTAGAGGTTAGAGGCAACCCGATTATCTTTCTATGGTGAGTCATGAAGATGAAGAGGAAGTAAGTAAACCGCACGGGAAGGGACGCATGGAGTCGCTCAAGTTCATCACCACCAACTACTCTTCACCGAAGCGTAAGAAGATTAATCAAGTTGATATAGGAACTTATCAGGAACCATGGCACACACGTCCACAACAAAGAAGGTCACCATGAACGCCCGCATGAATGTGAATCCACAAGATGACTGGGGATTTAACCTCGTCAATATACCCGTTTCCCAGCCATTCTTAGAGATCGAGAAGCGCCTGAACAAGGTAGAAAAGTACCAGAAGGAAGAGCTCATCCTTTGGGAGGTCATGCGCAAACGCCTCCTGGACTTGGAGGGCAATGAGATGCTTGGTAAGGTCATAGATGCAATGAAATCCATGTGCTCTGACTTGCAGAAGTCCCTTCGTTGTATATCATCTTTGGAGGAGGCAAATAGGAAGCTCCGTTCGGCTGTCTCCAACGTTGTACCTCCACCTTAGAAGACACCACGGTATCGAATAATCACGAGGGATTATTTGGTCCCACCTGGCTTGATTCCAAGCTTGGGAAGATCTTTAACACCTTATAATCTATCGTCTAGCCTTAGCATGTTTACCTTCTTGCATGCATTATAGATTTTTAATTCCAAAATTTTCATTACTTGCATGATCAACTTCCTTGGTCAAAGGAAAGAGTTATATCCAATGAGTTTTGATAGTTTTGATATTTGAAGTGATTTCGGTTTTTAATTATTGTATTAGATGTATGAATTAGGATGAGTTTTATGATACTTGTACCACTGTTATGATTTTAGAGTCTTCCACACCAATAAAGTATTGATAAGTTATGATTTTTATAACATGTCATAATCATTGGTTTAAACCAATAAGAGCCATAAAGAGTATTAACATGATATAGTTTTATTGATGAGACAAAAAGAAAATTATGCTATCAAAGAATCAAAAATAAAAGTACAAGTTGGAAAAAGGCACTCAAACAATGATCATAGACTATTCACTGCCCAATCAAGTGCTCATCTAGGTGTGGAAGCCTATAATCCATGTGATGTGCGAGAGTGTGATACTACTCACAATGCAGTTCTATATTTGATATTGTAATTATGCTCTAATTGTCTCATTTATTATAATGACTCATGCCTCGTGAACATAATGATCTTTTCCATAAGTAACTACCTTGCTCGGGGACGAGAAAGAGTCTAGCTTAGGAAAGTTTATGAGTACATTTTTAAAGCATATTTATCTTATGTTTTTGCATAAGTAGAGTTAGGATTTTGGTATTTTACGGCGCTCACGTGCACCTTTTACCCTTGTTTCAACGAGATGCCAAATTATTAAGTCTTTTGTGAATATATCAATTCGGACTATCATGTTATGTAATAATATGATATTTCTAAGTGATAAATATTATTTAAATGATTTTCCATGTACCTAGGAGAAGAGAGGATGCGAGGAAAAGATACTGCAAGCTTAACGACCTACAGTATGGGCGGAGCTTTCCTATACTATCTGCCTGTATTGTCTGCCAGGACGTCCACCTCATCAAATACTCTCACCACACGAAGATAGATCTGTGATCTGACATTCACAAACACATCCATCCATGAAGCACCACTCCATGAAGGGATCTGGAAGAGGAACTTGGAGAAGGTAAAATTCTTTCTACTACACAGATCATCAGAGAACAACACACCATCCCCTTCATCATCAACCACTTCATCTTCATCATCACCATCATCCCCTCTCTCATTCATTAGATCTTATTGTAATTCCAAATACAATTATGTGTTTGCACTTAATTTTACCCTTGCACTTTCAATCTATCTATATGAATATGATGATGTTGTTGATTGCATCCATATCTGAGTAGTTCTCTTTATTCTTGGGGAGATGGATAAACCCTAACATTATTATGAAATGAAATAAATATGATCTTTAACTTTGGTCTTTGATCTTTACTCGATCTATGATAATGTGTTAGATCTCTCTCTCTAGATGGTATGTGAAGTCGACCACATAACATTTGCCTTCGAGACTAGAGAGAGGGAACTACCCTTGGGACGTGTTTGGGAGTATGTCCGGTGCTATTTTGTGACTGTAAGTATTGGCTTATAACCTACACGGTTGAATGGGGATAAAGAGATATTCACTAAGATCATAACGATAACTATGGGGAAACCCTTAATTATGGTGGTCTGTAGAAGTGATTTGCTCGCAGGCATCGCAGTGGTTATTTAGAGATGACCTCATCACAGGACTCGTACAAGTGGCTTGCTCACGAGACTTGTCGGTGAATATCTTATTATAGAACTATCTCCACACATGTCATGATAAAAGATATAGGTTATCCTAATCATAAGTTATTCTCACATGCTACTAGTGTATCCTACATCCCCAAGAATATTTAAGCCTTATTGAGTTCCAACACCAATCCCAACGCACTTGTTACTTTGTTTACTTGATTTATTTACTTTCTTGCATAAATACACACCACTCTTTACTTGAGATCAAAGACAACTTACGAGTATCCTTTGGTAGATAGTGATGAGGGGCATAAAGTCCTTAACCAAATAGCTCTTTGTGGGTTCGATACTCTTATTTCGAAACTAGCTACAATTGATCTGTGCACATATAGTCATAAGCCCGTAGAAGGTCTGGATCGGGGCCCGAGTTGGTGCACCGCCCTGCATGAACTCCTGTCACCACAGCAACCCCGCCACCCAGCGTTGCTGCTGTACCGTTCAGAGGAGAGCCAACCACCAGGGAGCGCCGCCGCGACGCCAGCCGAACCACCGCTGCCAACCGCTGAGGTAACATTGTCGCCAACCACAGCCTTCCCGCAAGTCCGCCCTAGCACACGAGAGAGAGAGAGAGAGAGAGAGAGAGAGAGAGAGAGAGAGAGAGAGAGAGAGAGAGAGAGAGAGAGAGAGAGAGAGAGAGAGAGAGAGAGAGAGAGAGAGAGAGAGAGAGAGAGAGAGAGAGAGAGAGAGAGAGAGAGAGAGAGAGAGAGAGAGAGAGAGATCCAGCTGCTGACATCTCTCGACGGTGGAGAGGAGGAACATAGGAATGGAGAGAGTATCCGGACTAGGGTTTCGCCCTTGTGTCGCCCGCGGATATGCCCTCAAGTTTTCCAATTGATTTGAAGTCCCTCCATGGACGGTTCTCACCAGCATGGAGTCGCTAGGACAAAATAAGCACACACACAAACGTAAAACAGGGACATCGTGATTTTACTGCGCAAGCGGGTGATCCAAAATTGACGATACATCATTCATTAAGCTGAGAATAAATATGTACATACTAACGAAACGAGAAATAAACTACAGCGAATAATATGAGACTGAGCGGGACAAAGTTCCAACATATGGTGAGCAAAGAGCACAACTATTGTGATATAATTTTTTGCGCTAACTGGAACGCATTTTAGTAGTTTGAACAAATCATGTCTAAAAAGGAAAAATAATGTGTAGACTATGAGGAAAATAATTTTAGCGCATGGGGAACAAAACATCACAACGAGTGAAAACAAAAATGTAGCGCCTTTTGATGAACAAATTTCGTCATTCCAAGAATGGACTCTATGCGGTCTTCCGGGCTGCACTCCCATGGGCCGGCATGGTTTTTTGTCCCAAGGGTCAAGGTGGATTAGGGGTTCATGACCTTGAGATAAAGAACACTATTCAACTAGATAAGTGGTTGTTTAACCTACTTACGGAGGATGGTGTATATAAAACCCTTTTAAGGAGAAAGTATGTAGGCTTGAAAGCGTTGTCTCAAGTGCTATGGAAGCTAGGAGACTTACATTTCTAGGTTGGGTTGATGACTCGAAAGGAGCATTTCTTCCTCTTTGTCACTTTCTTTATTAACGCAGTGCTTGGATATAAGAATTTTAGCTCGGAATTGAATTGGACTGGAAATTCCAAATCCAGGATGGGAAGGAAATGGCCTATGTTTCCAATTCTGGTGTTTGGATGTGCATGAAATTTATTGTTATAATCAAAGGGTAGTACCCAATTTCAAATCATGTTTGGATGTACAAACCATGGAATTGAATATTTTGTTGATTTTTGACAACATAAATGTGTCCACATGTATGCAAAATAGTATGTGGATATTTGATATTTATATATTATTTTTTACACATAATAAGATTAAAATGTCATGAATCCAGTCACAACAACAAGAAAAGTATAATAATTTTCCAACATCTAATTATTCATATATCACTCATATTTGATATTCAACATCCACAATTTACAATAAAGCAACAACACATGTATATATCACTTCAATTGGACTCAGCTGCTTCTAATTCTCCTGGAAATCTGTATTTGAATCAGATCAAGCAATTAGGAGAAAAAACAATGGACACAGCTGCTGGAATAGGAGGAACATAATGGGGAGATGAGGGATAGGGAGAGGCCAACGTGGGGAGGGCCAAGGAGCCACCGCTAATCACCTTGCGACCACCATTCCCCTACCACCGTCGGCCGCCGCCACTCCCCATCCCACCTAGACGCTCTAGGGTTTGGGGGGCCATGGAGGGGGCGGAGAGGGAATGGAACATGAGAGGGAGAGGACGGTGGGGAATGTGAAGGGAGTGGTAGAGGGGGCTAGGAAGTGGAGGGTGGAAGGGTACTCATCGGACCGCCACCGCCGGTAGCTCCTGGTCGTGGGCCAAGAGCAGGGGAATTGTACAGGGAGGTTTTATGTTTTGGTGCTTCGTCGCTCATGAAATGGTACACGTGTGCGAGAGATTCTTTTCGAGCGTTTCCGAGGCTCTCGGCTCTGAAACTCGGGAGGCTGGATTTGCACGCGGGTGAGTTTAGCTCAGAATTGGGACGAGTTTCCACGGGTCAATTCCATCGCCACCCAGGCAACAAATTTTGGCTCAGGAGATTCCATATGGACGATTCCGATCCATTTTTCCAACATCAAAACACTGCATCAGGGAAGTTTATAGATTCGTTTCTGCGTGGATAAGTGGATTGGTAATGCTACGCTCTGGGAACAATATCCAGTTCTATATAGCATTGTTCGTCACAAGGGAGAATCATTGCCTCTGTGCTAGAATCTTCTTCCCCGAATGTGATGTCCAGAAAAACCTAACTGGACCAAGACTTACATCGTGGATCCCTCTGTTACAATGTTTAACCATAGTGAAGTTGTACAATGGCTCTGATGAGTTTCAATGGAAGTTACATGAGAATGGTAAATTCTCTGTAGGTTCTATGTATAGAGCATTAGTTTAATCCGATGTGTCCGTCGATAATAAACAAAAATAAGAAAGATGAAGTACCACTAAAGACAAAGATATTCGCATGGTACCTGCATCGAGAGGTGATTCTTACTAAAGACAACCTTGTTGAAAGGAATTGGCATAAAAGTAAACAATGTGTATTTTATCTCATGATAGACAATTAAGCATTTATTTTTTCAGTACAAATTTGTCGGTTCTTTATGGTGAGTCATCCAAGTAGCTTCTGATATGTCTCCTCGTAGCATTGAAAATATTTTTAACAATTGTTCACATGGGATTGAGCATAGGTTCAGAATCCTTATTAAGGGTGGGAGCGCATGCCGTTATCTGATAGCTATGGTTATATATAAATGATAATGTTTTGATAATAAAATATATTTTCTTATATAGGTTATCTATCGATGCACTGCTACTCTTCGTTTATAGCCATCTCTATATCGTGTGGAGTTACATGACTTGTTTACGAAGGTCTTACATGCTTAGAGCATACGACATGTGATATTTTTTCCCGTCATGGGTGGCTGCATGACCTAAAGATTGGCCCGCCATCTATTTAGGCGATTTGCTATGACCGATGTTTTCATGCATTTCACCCTGTTTTTTGCCTTTATTTGTTTGTGATCGTACTATTGACGACTGTGTGCATCCTCTTTATGCAGAGGCTGAATGTAATATTTAAACCTTTTATTAAGTAATAAAGTGTCCACTATATCAAAAACCACAAGACCACTTCTTTTAGACCAGCGAGCTGACCTGGATACTAGCTACGACTGTTTTATGATGGTTGCTCGGGATATCTTCAGCCATGATGGCTGGCGGCACAGTAGTAGACTATAGGATGCCTAATACTCATTTGTTTTTCCTTTTTTCACTGGTCGATTCATATATCGACTTTAAGAGATTCTTGATCTTGTAATACCCATGGACGATGAACTTTTAGTACTCATTCCGTCTTAAAATAGATATATCGGATTTATCAAAAATTAGATGAATCTATTAGTATATAGATTTATCTAATTTTTAATAAACATGTGACATCTATTTCGAGACAGAGGAAGAAAAAGTTTTTGTGCATCAACCGGTTCGAGAGTCAGTAGATGATGACTTTCGCGACTATATGTCTTAACGAATGAAGAAAACGACGCATGGTCTGATGATACATCTTCTTATCAAGTTCAAGGCAGGATACAACAATCTAGTAGCTATCAGTGACTAGTCGTGAAACCGTATGACTTGTGGCCGTTGCAAATTGACTTGGAATCCGAAACTGAAAACACCAAAAGCAACCTTTGCGTCGCTCCCCAGGGCGACTTGCACGCCGCCTCTAGAGCCTCCTGCCGCCTGCCTCTCTCACTGCCGCTACCGACGGCCCTCGCCACGGTGGTGGCGGGCCCAGCCTCCGAAGGAGGTTTGGGGTGGTGGTTGTCGGAGGTTCCCGCCGGATATGCTAGGCAAGGATGGTCGGCGAGCTGACGTGCAGCGGCCAGAGCGGCGTCCCTGGTCAGGGTGGTGGCGGAGATCCTCTCCCGGCGGCCATGGACGAAACCCTAGATATAAATCTAGTGTCTCCCGTGTCGTCCCCCAATTCCTCTTTGATGCATGGTTCGGCTAGATTCGGTGGAGGGTCGATCCTGCTCTGTCGCTGCCTTTCTCGATGTTGGCCTAGCCTACAGGCTGCTGCTAGGGGTCGGAGCGGCGGATCTTACAGGTCGCCGGCGGGTGGCGTGGGGGTTGTTGGCTAGGCATGAATAAAGGTGGTGGTCCTCGGATCTCTCGCACATCAAGACGAAGATCTACTTGATGTGTGTCTTCATGGATCTGTCTGGAGTGTCTAGTTCTAGAAGGCTCTGCCGGCGAACTCCCATGGGCGCACCATGCCTACAGTTTGCTGGATCAGAAGAAATTCGGTCGTGCGCACCTGTGTTTTTGCTGGCCGTTTGGTTTCAGATGAAGCGTGGCGAAGCTCTGCTACATTTTATCATCATGTGTCATGCCTTTGACGATCCATGGTGAAGTCAGATGTGGATAATTTCATGAACATAAGGGCTAGCTATGGTGGATTGAGTCTTTGGAGTGTTGAGGATCTGGATTGGTGATCTGTGACTCGCAGCATCTGTTAGAGGGGCGACAACACAGAAGATGCTCACAGTCTTACCTTTCAGGGTGAAAACCCTAGGTCTGGCTTTCATTGGTTGTGCCTGGCAATGGCTTTGCAGAAGACATTGTTTTGCGAGCGAAGACTTCCTCTAAGATGAAAACCTAGGATCTTTGATCGGGCGACGACACTGTTACTTCTTGGAGGCGTTGTTTTTGGAGGGGTTAGACCCTGGTGTTGTTTTGGTGGTGTTAGTGTCGCCGCTGCTAAGAATCTGGTCGCTTTAGCGGGTCTTTTTTTTTTTGGTTGTGTGCATCTATAATACTAATAGGGTAATGCGTTGTTGCATAGACTGGGTGTAATTGATATCTTACGATATTAATATACGCTCTTTCAAAACAAAACAAAAACAAGCATCGCTGCGGGCGCTGAGCCGCTGACTCTCTGAAGATTACACAAGAAATATGACTTGAAAATATCAAGTAGTGCTATAGTAGTAAACAAAGCATAGCTGATAGCTGATGCTCCAAAAGCAAATACAAGATCCAGAATACAAGACATCCTTTCCCGCAGAGAGAGATAGATCAAACGAAAATCAAACTCTATACATACCAGTGATAGATGAATCAGATGAGTTGATCAAATGGTCCCAGTCCACTCACTCTTGTCCATGTCCTTTAGGAGGAGGAGCCTGCTGGTTCGGAGCGTGGGCCGGTCCATAGCCCTGAGAAGGAGGAGGAGAAGCAGGAGGGAACTGCTGGTTGGGTGCGTACGCTCCGTAGCCTTGAGCGGGAGGAGTGTACTGCTGGTTTGGCGCGTGTGCTCCGTAGCCTTGGGGAGGAGGCGGCGGGAACTGCTGGTTTGGCGCGTGCGCTCCATAGCCTTGTACATGAGGAGGAGGAGGGAACTGCCCGTTGAGCGCTTGCCCATACGTACCCTGCGGCGGCGGTGAGTACTGCGGGTAGTTCGTGGGCGGCATCTGCCGGTACCCCTGGGGAGGAGACTGCTGCGGGAACTGCGGCTGCCCCATCGCGATGCCAGCCGGCACCTGCTCACCGCCTTCCGTCTTGGGCGCGGCGGCGGTGGCGCCAGGCTGCGTGCGGAGCAGGATGTAGGAGGTGAGCCCGAGAGCCGTGGCGGCGAGCGTGAGCACCCCCGCGCCGGCGAAGATGCCGTCCTTGAGCACGTAGCACAGCCCGAGCGCCGACGCCTCCCGCGCCCCGGTGGCGTTCAACGCCGCGCCCTGCACCAACAGCCCGAACGCGATCACCGCCGCGATCCTGCATGGTCTAGTTAGTACTACTGCATGCGTGCGTGCTAGCGGGCTAATAAATGGTGTCGAACACTCACCATGAGACGATGGCGCAGACGATGCCGATGATCCGGTTGGTCTCGGAGGGCATGGCGCGGGACTTGCAGCAGCCACAGCAGCCGCCGACGACCGCGAACGTGACCTGGGCGATTATCAGGAAGATGACCGCGCAGACACCGAGCGCCAGCGCCGGGTTATGGGGGTAATAGCACACCCCGTCGCCCCACAGCAAGTCCGAAACCTAGTACAAGCGAGAGGCCACACCACATCAACTCTACTCACAGACAGAACACACCCAACACATTCACTGCGAAAGCAGATCAATAGAGTGGAGCGGATGATAGCTTACAGTGAGCTTTGTGCCCTCGGCGGAGAACCCAAGGATGGCACTCAGCAACCCCAGAGAACCCACGATCGTGGACACGATGATCATCGTCTGATCCATTTTCCCGGCCATTGCTCTCGAGGTTCGATCTCTTTCGGGTTGATGTCGACTGGCGTACACGCGTGTTTATATACTGTAGAAACGAGAGGTAGCTCTCGGGCATCCAGATAGGCCGCCCCGCTGACGTACTTCGATGGGAGCAAGGCTATGTCACTACCCAAGGGAAGTCGTAGACAACCATGTTCTGCCCCATGTTCTCCATAATTCCTCCACCATTAATTAACTCCCTCCGATTCAAATTAATTGACTCGGATTTATCTAGATTTAAATGTATCTAGACATGTTTTAGTACTAGATACATCTGAATCTAGATAAATTCAAGTTAATTAATTTGGATAGAAATGAGTATGATTATTTTACTGGAAGGAAGTTCGTATCTTTTTTTTCCAGGGGTGGAAGTTTGTATCTTTGTTTTTTACTATTTCCTCCGTCTCATAATAGATGTCTTAGATTTTTTAAAAATTAGATAAATCTAGACATTATTTTGTATATAGATTCATCTAAATTTTGACAAATCTAAAACATCTATTTTTAAGACGGAAGGAGTATTTCATTTGGAAGATTGAGTACAATCTAGATGTATCTACGTGGCTGCCCTCTCTAAGCCTGCGATCGCAGGGAAGGATCTCAGGATATCAAACAGTGTTAGAAATAAGCACGGTGGTTGCCGGCACGGCACCGCTCTTCGTCATATTCGTCTACGATGTATGGGTTCCTACGAGTGCACGGCGTATCTTTCCGTTTAGTATGCATGCATGTAAAAGAGTAGAATTAGAAGTTTGAAACCGAGTCGGTTCTAATTAGTCTAGTTAGTCCGTCGGTTCAGCTGTCCCAATATATATATATATATATATATATATATATATATATATATATATATATATATATATATATATATATATATATATATATATATATATATATATATATATATACGGATTTGCTAGTTCTCAGGCGTCTGAGAACTTCTTAGTTCTCAGGCGTCTCTTAGTTCTCAGTCGCCTCTTTCACCATTCGATTTATCTCGTGATTCGTGCAAAGTGAAAGTTACGCATGAGTTGCAACTAGGGTGTAACTGAGAATCTAATGAGTTGTAACTAGGTTGCAACTGAGAATTAGTACAAATCTTATGAGTTACAACTAGGTTGCAACTGAAAATTAGCACAAATATTAGAATGACATCAGCGACTTAGACATAAGAAGTTCTCAGACGCATGAGATCTAGGCACTCCCATATATATATACATGTAACATCGTGTGAGTTCAGAATCAAGAAAGAAGGCACGACAAGGCCCTTTGGCAATAAACAAAAATATTATTTCCTATATTTGGTGCGTGCGTACAAGGTAGTACTGGCTGCTGAACCGATTCGAGTCGATTAGTAGCTAGCATACGTGCAAAGCAAGGAGAGCTACTTAGGCTGATTCGGTTCGTGTGCTTCTTGTCGGAATTTTATCGTTGGCGTCGTCGGGCTGAGCTAACAATTGAATGTGAGGAAATCCAACTTATACAGAAATGCAATCCCTCGTAGGAGGGGCCCCGGCACCATCTCTGCTCTCTATTTGCTGGAGATTCGTGCTAGTCTTTTAACAGAATAACCCTCCCACCTTATTTCTTTAATCTATTATAGTTTTGCTTCTTAGCCCCTAGTGTTTTCAAGTTTTATACTTATTTCGTCGTTGTTTGTCTCCCCACTTGTTGCATAGGGAAAATATTCTTTTGTTTCATTTATTAATTATCCATTTTTAGTTACAATATAGTTTCATCAAATATTTCTCATGGAATTTTTTTCATGAAAATATTCACGTTCTTTTTTCAAACATTATCTGTGAACATGTATGAATATTTTTCACAGATTAAATACCCAAAAGTTTCATCGCAGATTCAACCACATGAAAGGTTCAACAATATTCATAATGTTGTAACAATGTTTTGTTACACATTCACAACAGATTTTCAAGCGTATCGAGATTCACAAAAGATACATACAAGTATCCCAGAATATTCATAGTTCAGATCTGGGGAAAGAAACGTGCATGGAACATGCAATAAATTTGATACAAACTTAAGGATTAATAATGGTATCAAGAGATATTCATATAATTTTTTTCACAAAATATTCACAACTTCTAAACATGTTTCACTAAATTTGACAGCAAATATATACACAATCCATACAAGATTCAGAGAGGTTTCATACATTAGCCATCTAGAAAAGAAGAAAGAGCATAGTTCATAGAACAAATAGATGAACAAGATCTAGGAAATGAGATATTTGAATAAAATGTAATCAGTCCGAGGTTATTTAATCAGAGAACTAATACTACGTTGAATCTTGGCTGATTCATACAAGATTATTTAGGTACCAGTATTTTGGTAGCAATATTCAACCAATATTTTTGGTAACAAAAAAAAATTTAGTTTCATACATGTGTAAGATTAAACAAAAACTTTTATACAATTTTTTTTAGAGAACTCATTCAGTATCAACCTCCAAATAAGACACCCACATTTTACACAGATAGTTTCACAAGGGATCTAATCTTTTCCTTTCGTGGATCTAATCTTCACTTTGTTTAAACAAAGATGAATTTTTACTGTAACCTTTGTTTAAAACAACTAAACGAATAAACTGCAATGGAACTTGATAAAATCTTTTGAACAAACTCAAATGGTACATACAATTTGCGTTCTGGAAATGAAAAATGCATACAAGTATAATACAAATTCATTCTTGTCTATGCAGTCATCACAGAAGATTAATACCATGATCCATACAAAAAAATTAAGAATGTTTCATACAAAGATCTATAGAATATTCACACATGAATCGTAGGAAATTTGCAACTACTGTAGAGATCCAAACAAGATATATGCATGTTTATCTATGCAAAATGAAAAACTAACCAAGAACCAAACAAGAAACTCAAATCAAGAAAATCCCAAAATTAAACTAGAAAAAAACATGCGGGAGGCACGGATCAAGGGCCTCCATGCCCAGATCCGCCCCGCGCTAGATCCTGCAAGGGAGACGGCTCCCTAGTGCACCGCCGGACTTGTGCCCGCCATGGCGCTGCTAGACGCAGCCTCGACCTCAGGGTCCGGGTCAGGCTCACCGGCCGGGCCACCGCCGCGTGGCTGTCGGGGCTGGGGAGGGGGCAGGGCACGATGGATCATCGACGGGGCCGCCGCCGGGGGATGTGCTCGTCGCCGCGCGTGGTCGGGGACGTGCTTGGTGCCGCGTGTTGCTCGTCGGGGTCGTGCTCGCCGCCACATGTGGTCGGACCCGTGTCTGGGCCGTGCTTCTCGCCGTGCATGGTCGGGGCGTGTCGTCGGTGCCGAACTAGAGGGGAGGAGGCGGTGGGCGGCTACCGGGGAGGAGGAGGAGGCATGGCGATGCGATGAGCGGTGGCTTGGGGTGGGGGTGGGGGTGGGGGTGAGCGGTGGCCGAGGGGGTGAGCAGCGGCTCGACGGGGAGGCAAGCTCCTGGAGGACGAGGCGGAGATGTGGTGAGCGATGGTTGGGGTATGGATAAGGATGGGTCTAGGGTGCAGGTTGATTTCATTTTTTGAAAGGGTGAAATTGCAAAATACTTTGAGGCTTTGACTGGGAGACTTTTGCACGAATCTCCAACTAACGTGTGGTATAGATGATGCTGGGGGCCCAACTTACATGTGGTAAATCCGCGTTGCAACTTATAAGATTTGCCGCCATACCTGGTGAAAGGACATGGATGTCTCCTAGAGGGAGGGTGAATAGGCATTTTAAAACAATTAGGATTTTAGCTCTAATAAATGTGAAATAAAACTAACGTTTAATTTATCAAGAACAAAACCTAAATTCACTAGGTTCAACTAAATGCACCAACAAGCTATGCTAAGCAAGACAAGCAATAAGATTATAGAAAGATAAAATACTTTAAGCATGAAGGCTATCATAAAGTAAAGTACATAAGTAAAGAGCTCCGTTATAGAAATAATCGAGGCACATGAAAGAAGTCGATTTTATTCCGAAGTTTACTTTCAAAGCTATATCTTGGTTGGAGAGGTGAGGTGGTGTAATGCTCCCCAAACGTCATAAGTGGATCACCTTGGCGTGTGGTGGCTTGGTGCAAACCCAATGCCACACAAGTCCTCACCCTAATATGCGAGGGCACACCACACACCAACGCCACAAAGACCTCACCTTATTCTTTCGTGTACGCACCACAAAATGTGGGCACACGATCCACTATCGGACACTGGAGGGTTGTCACTGAACCCGTACAACCTTAGGGCAATCTCCACAACTTAATTGGAGGCTCCAGAGAATCACCAAAAAGTCCACCAACTATCTAGGGTTCCAAGAACCCAAGAGTAATGAGCTTTCTTGATTTCACTGACCAAATTCTTCGTAAATAACTCAAACCAATGCACCTAATGCAATGGCAAGTTCTTCAATTTTGAATTCCACAAAATCTATAAAATATATTGGGTAATAAGAGAGGAACAACACAAGAAGAACTCCACAAAAGAATCCAATATGTAGATCTAATAGGTTCTCCCTCTCAAACATGAGATTTGATTTGGTGGGGTTGTAGATCTACTTCTTATCTTCCAAAACCCTCAAAAAGGTTCAAGAAAATTGAAGGGAGTGGGAGTATGCAAGCTCCAAAAGGTCAATAATGGTCGTCAAAAACGAGCTCAATAGTTGGGGAAAAAGGACCCATTAAATAGGGCAAGAGAAAAATATCCGTTTGGGCCACATTCTCGTGTTACCAAAACTTCCGATGATGCACCGGTACTACCGGTAAACTCAAATATGTTATACTGCAAAGAACCACGTTTTTTGGTGGTAGCAGACTAGAAATTGGCCAGTACTACCTCCTACGGAAAAACAGTGGACAACATGGTACGAAGACATTAATAACTTTTGCATCTGGTCTTCGATTTTGATGATCTTGGGCTCGTTTTGAAAAGGACAAAAAGCTATAAAAGATTGTGCAGTGAAACACCATAGCCCATTAAGGGATAAAACCAAATGAATAAAGATATGACCTCTCTAAAAGCGACGAACCGGTAAAATCTCCAAAAACAAAAAAAGAAATAAGAAACATCATATTGTGAGTTGAAAAGGAAAACTTCCCCATGCAATATTGTTCGCCATCTCAATATGCACATGCGTGCACAATATGAACACACTAACGCAAATTATGTCACGATTCTGGCCATAACATTGGTCATTTGGCCTGAAAGACATGAAACCTCGAACATGATAGCTTATTTTGAGAAGTTTTTTAAAGATGCAATCAGGATACCAAGTGTGGAATTTTTCCTTATAAATATGTCACATAATATAACACCACATGAAAGTTTTATATTGTTCTGACTTGAATTTCTTATTCCCATTTCAAACTAGGGATTTCTATTTCCGTGCCCTCGGTTCGTTAGTTATACTCAGTTTTCCTTAGCCGCTTAACTTTTCCTCCTTTTTGATCATCTCCTTCTACGAAACTCTCACATGGTCTGAAAACTCGCTGTTCGTCAGTCTTGCCATTACGTGTTGACAAGTGGGGGTGCGTTCAGTCAGGTCCCGTAGTGGACCCTCGCCATTACGTGCTGACAAGTAGGGCCACGATCTGTCGGGTCCCATAGTGGACCCTTGCCGTTACATGCTGACAAGTGTGGCCATGTTCAGTCGGTTCCCATAGTGGACAACTCTCCACTTATCTAGATCAGCATTGGACCCATAGATTATCCATGTGAGCGTCGGACTCACAGCTTACCCAGGTTGGCGTTGCAATATGGGACCCTAAGCCAGCCCCATGCCCGTGCCTGTGTTGTTCCCTCCCTTTCTTCTTCTTCTCTAGCGACGACGGCCCTTTGTCTAGCTTCATTTTCATATAGTGAAATATAATGCATAAACTTGCATATACAAAAATTATACACCTTTGAACTCTTTGAAATTGCACTTAGGACATGATGATGTTGTGCTAATAAAATTCTAATTATTTATCATTTCCATGGAGTGAAATATAATACATAAACTTGTGTATACGGAAATTATAAACCCTTGAACACTGTGAAATCACACTTAATACGTGATAATGATGTGCTAATAAAATTTTGAGATTATCATTTTTTCCCTATTTTCATAGAGTGAAATGTAACACATAAACTTGTATATACGAAAATTATACACATTTCAACTCTTTGAAATCGCACTTAATACGTGATAATGTTGTGTTAAGAAAAAAAACCTTGAGAGATTATCATATTCATAGAGTGAAATGTAATGCACAAACTTGTATATGCGAAAATTATAAACCTTTGAACATTGTGAAATCGCACTTATACATGATAATGAAGTGCTAACAAAATTTTGAAAGATTATCATTTCTCCTCCATTTTCATAGAGTAAAATGTAATACATAAACTTGCATATACGAAAATTATACACATTTGACCTCTTTGAAATCGCACTTAATACGTGATAATGTTGTGCTAAGAAAATCTTGAGAGATTATTATTTTCATATAGTGGAATGTAATGCATAAACTTGCATATACGAAAATTATACACATTTGAACTCTTTTAAATCGCACTTAGACATGATAATATTGTGCTAATAAAATCCTGATCATTTATCATTTCCATGGAGTGAAATATAATGCATAAACTTGCATATACGAAAATTATAAACCTTTTAACACTATGAAATGGCACTTAATACGTGATAATGATGTGCTAGCAAAATTTTGAGAGATTATCATTTTCTCCCCTATTTTCATAAAGTGGAATGTAATGTATAAACTTGCATAAACGAAAATTATACATATTTGAACTCTTTGAAATCGCACTTAATACATGATGATATTATGCTAAGAAAATCTTGAGAGATTATCATTTTCATAGAGTGAAATGTAATGCACAAACTTGCATACACGAAAATTATACACCACTACTAGAGAAAAGGCTATATGAGACATGCTTATAGGATGCACATTTAGACCATATACCCTCCTATAAAATAGACGAGGCGCACTGCCTTGACATGTGCCTCTAGTATCAAAATAGACGAGGCACATATTATTAGGATGTGCCTCCTATAATTTATGTACGGACGAAATCTGGCAGCCCCAAATTATGCGAGGCGCATTCTAATAATATGCGCCTCCTATATATCATATAGGCGAGGCGCATGTGGGAAGAATGTGCTTGCATAAGCTACGTGGGCCCGGGAGAAGATCTGTGGTCGAATATGCGAGGCGCATATCATCATATGCGCCTCCTATACTTGATAATATGCGAGGCGCATACAGCGGAGTGCGCCTAAAGTAACTCTTGTGAACCCGGGTGGAGGTAGGTGGCCGCTTAGGAGAGGCGCATATGACCATATGCACCTCATATAGTTTAGAGTATAGGAGGCGCATGTGGAGCTATATGCACCTCCTATAATCTGGCACCCCTCGGGATCGCCTTTTATGTTTTGTAAAAAATAAACAAAAATGATAAAACTTCAAAAAAATAATTCCTTTGAGTTGTAGTTAGATTTTAGGGTATAGTTGTAGACAAAATTGAAAAACATGAATTTCGATGTATTTTGAAAAAACAAGGTCATGGAACGGTAAAACGGCCTAACTTTTGCATACGATGTCGGAAAAAAAGTTTAATATATCAAAATGATCGTCTCGAAATTTTCTACTCGATTTCAGCCGCTAAAAGATGTTGAAGATTTTATAGATTCCCCAAATTCGGAAAAAATAAAAAGTTATGGCAGACAGAAGTTTTGTTTCTGCAAAAAAAAACCCATAAGTGAAGCCGAATTCAATTTCGAAACAGCTACCTACCACACCTATATAACACCTACCACCTCTCCTCCTTCTCCTTCTCCTCCTCCTCCACTCTCCTCTTCCTCCTCCTCTTCCTCCGGCGACCACTCCAGCCATGGCCTCCACAACCACACCGACCACCTCATCCTCCACCACCTCCGACGACCAGCTTCGGCGGTCTCATCCTCCTCCACCATCTCCGGCGACCCCCATGGCCATGGCCTCCCGCACATGCCCGCGGTGATAGGCTGTGGCCACGGGCACGGCCTCCGATGAGCTCCGACGAAATTCCGGCCAGATGCAGATCTAGATCTGGCCGCCATTTTTTTTGAAATTCAAAAATAATATACGAGACGCAGTCGAATCAAAATGCGCCTCACATATGTAGAATATAGGAGGCGCATATTCAGAGTATAGCAGGCACATATCAATATACCCCTCGTATATCCAGGATATAGGAGGCGCATATCATATGCGCCTCGCATACAAAATAGTGGAGGCGCGGCGCTAGAGGCACCGCATTGCGTTTTCCCAGGTAGTGCATCTTTGAACACTTTCCCTTCAAATTATATTCAAAATCATTTGTTTATGAAGTTAAAGTACCGGTGGAAAACTCATTATTTTGCATGGATAGAGGGGTGTCCCCTGACAGATATAGGGGTTGTCCTGTCCGCTAGATCACAGAGGATCAATGATTGGTGGGCATGATCCGCGTGACAACAGTCCCAACCAATCAGAGCGTAGCAGCCAAGATGAGCACAGGTGTGATAGATTGTGACTAAGAGAGGGAAAAACTGATTAGAACTTAAGAACCAAGGGCAAAACTGAGTAGAGCTTAAAAACCAAGGACAAGACTGACAAAGGTATTAAAATAGAAAATAGAAAGAGATTTAAAAAATTAAAAATACGTCTTTTATATAATAAAATACATCTTGACATACATCAAACTATTTGCAATTCAAATATACATCAGTTTGACAATTATTGGCTCATTTAGACAACTATATTTTGGGAAGGGATGTTTTGGGAAGAGGCTTGAGTAGAAAGCCATGAACCTTCACAGATAGTAGGTGATTTGAGAAGTGGTGATTTAGGTTAAAACTTGATTTATATACATTTCTTATGGTGGAAGGTCACATAATAAGACTTCCTGGGTAGATGCTACTATGTTTTGATCTTTTTAAATTTGTTGTGCATAAAATGACTCAATTAGCTAGCTAAAACCCATTCGTTGACTCTCTGTTGACCAGTCACCGAAGGGTAAAACTAAGTATATTGCACACGACAGTGTTAATACTGGAGGGTAAAACTGATTACAACCAAACTACCAATATTACACTCGAGGGTATAACTGAGCACAACTAAGTCACCACGGTTAGACACGAGGGAAAAACATGACTCACGGTACACGTGTCGTGGTGCACGAGGCGGTAGTAGAGACGTTTGGTCGTACATGGTGCAGTAGCGTACACAATTACGCGGTGCACGGTGGTGTAATGAAGCATCCCTTCCCTTCTCCTTTATAGAGGTCTCCTCACTCTCACTCATCATTCACTCGCTCACTTAACTCTCCACTGTCCCATCACCTTCTATAAACCCTAAGAAAACCCCAACCATCTCGGCGATGGAGAAGAACGGTGTGGTGTCCATCGTCGCCTCCAAGTCCGCCGGCGAGGAGGCCCCCTATCCCCGTACAGGGCCCCGCCGAGGCATCGAAGGTAGCCACCATCCCTGTCTAGACCCCCGTCCCCGCTTTCGGTGTAGCCGCCAGCGAGGAGGCCCCCGCTGGTCTTGGATAGATCCCGCTTGGCTGGGACCCCTACGAGGAGGATGATTATATCAGGCCGGAGAACCCCTACGACACCAGCATCACCGACCCATGGTCGGAGGTAACTAGGGTTTTCTCCCCTTCCCTTGTTCTTCCCCCATTTCCATCGTTAGATGCTAGATCGTATATTATTAGGATTCGGCTGTTCGTATTTTCAATCATTGGATGCTAGGTATTTTTACAGTAGGTAATCCTCTTGTGTTAGATCTCATATTTCGATAAATCCTCCTGTTCGTATTTCAATCCTATTTTATTTGTCCTTAGAGTTGCAGTAAAGGGATTGCCTAGTTAGTACTAGTGTCGATCTGTAGTTAGGATCAGTATTCGATTTGGTTTGAGATTTGGATTAAGAATAATCTGGGGATCTCAATCGGTTAATTTATACAAATAATCAATTCCGATAATCAAAGTATCTCAATCATATCCTAATTACACTCTACATTTTTTTCAACAAGAGGATACCAAGACGAGTCCAAGGAAACCAAGACTTGTCAGGTGCTAAGGAGGCTGAAGTCCGGCCAGTACGACAACTTCTTCGCCGACGATGTCTACTAGTGCCTCTTATGCACCACCAGGAGGCTCCACGCCACCGACGTCAACTCTTTCGTGAAGCATGTTGAGGACGTGAGGACATGCGACGAGTCCGTGAACGTCCACAGTTTTAGAGCCAGGCACCAGGCTCAGTCTTCACCTCTGCAACCTCAGAAGGTGGCCATCAAGGAGGGTCGCATGCCTCCGATCAAGCCTAAGGCGTCCAAGGTCAAGGGACTGAGCAGCAAGAAGTGGAGGAGGCGCCAGAGGGGGGAGGCAGAGGCCCTCCTAGCGGAGGCCATGAGGGTCCACTGATCTTGTGATGCTACTGCTGTAAAACAGCTTCTTTTGTATTGTCTGTGTGGAATTTATCCGCTGCTGCTGCTGAGCAGCCTAATTATCGAACTCTGTTAAGTACTGTACTATATATCCTATATTAGCTGCTTTATCTACATCTGCTATATATCCTATATTAGCTTCTCTATCTATATCTGCTCTGTTTACTAAATATATTTATGGTGATGGTTAGATTTGCTGCTCTAGATTTGCTACCAGATTTGGAAAAAAAATGAGAGTCAAAAGGAATAATGAATGAAGACAGAAGCTTCTCTAGATTCGCTATCTTTTTTGACAAAAAACACAACATTTAACGAGAGAGGGGAAAAGACGCTCTTAAAAAGGCCACTCATAAAATTAACAAAAAATAAAACTTCCAATTTAGGCAACACGGCACACGTAACCACCAAAAGCGCCTCACATGGTTCCACACCACGTCCCCCATAACGTGTTCCCAACAAACCGGCCCCACGCAGTCCCACATGGCACGGCCCCACGGGTCAGCATAACGCGTTTCTGACCAAACGACCCCATGTGGTCCCACACCGTGTGATCCCATACCGCGCGGCCCCACACGTCAGCCAACGGTTATCCTGACGGTAGCTGTTGTTCGAGCTCTTTGATGGGTTTCCGAGAAGGAGAGGGGAAAAAGTGAGGAAAAGTTAAGCGGCTGAGAAAAACTAAGTATAACTAACGAACCAGGGGCATGAAAATAGAAATCTCTTCAAACTATGGTCAAAACAGCAGGTGTGAAGATTATTACCTAGGAGATGAGCCTCCCTAAACTTACATTGGATCTCTGAATAAACATCATATTGTGAGTCTAAATTTTTTTTGCTAAAAATCATGAGCATTAGATCATGTTTCTTTAGGTTAAATCGGACCCACTTCCTACCGATTCGGTAGATATTTATCTTTTTCACCAGGAATGGACAGAAGGGTTTGAGATACCCTGATTCGGACATTGTCCATGTAAGGTGGTCTAGTATTTTTTTTTAAATAGGGTGGTAGCATTTTGAATTATGCCTTTGGTGGTTGCTTCACAAAACGCACTGTCTTGGCACTCGGGAAATGGAAAATAGATTTTCCGTGCGATGAAAAGGAAAATTTTCTCCTGCAACATTGTTCGCCATCCCAAGATGCACATACATGCACAATATGGGCACACTATCGCGAACTATGCCACGATTATGGCCATAGCATGGTCATTTAGCCTAAAAACCATGAAATCCCGAATATGGGCACCTTATCCACCCACCTCTGCCAATCACCCACCCTTCCCCGACCCCACTCCCACGCGCATGCTGCCCCGACCTAGCTCCTCCCCTCCACTGCAGTCGGCCGCCGCCGCCCCGACCTAGCTCCTCCCGCCTCCCCTCCACTGCAGCCGGTCACCGCCACCGCTCACCGGAGCCTCCGCCGACACCCGAGCCTGCACGCTACCTCGACACCCCCGAGCCCATACACCCCCCTCCACCGGAGCATGCATCGCTGCTGTTTTCTTGGTCACCGGAGCATCCTCCCCGACACCACCCGAGCCCTCATGCCTACCCCTCCACCGCCACCGATTTGTTTCTCGCCGGAGCTTCCTCCGCCACTCGAGCCCGCACACCTCACCGAGCCCCAGAGAAGGCCGCCGCCGCCATCGACTACGCCTGCCTCCTCCTCGCCTGGGATGGCCTTGGCCTCCCGCACCTAGGTGCGGTGGTAGGCTCTGGCCAGCACCGGAGTAGGCCACCGCCGCCACCGACTCCGCCCCCTCCCTCGCTCATGTCGCCCACCTCCATGATCCCCTCTCCTCCTCTCCAAATCGTCCGGTCAGAACGACGAGGAGGAAGCGTCGCGCATGATGGCGTGGAGGAGCATTGCGCATGACGGTGGCAGCGGCAGCGGTGGCCACGATTGGTTTTTAAATTTGGTTGGCCGTCGATGTCTCTGCTCGTCGCCATCTGGGCTTCCGTCATCTGCGCGCGCCGGCGGTTATGGTACTCCAACAGCCACGTAAAAATCGTCAGCCTAGAGTGAAACGCTGACGGCCGCCGAGACGCCGACGGTTAGATAGGTACGCCGACGAGACCTAACCCGAGGGCCAGACTCCACGGCGGTCGTCGGCATAGGGTAGGCCGACGGTTTTTGTTGCTACGCCGACTGCTTTCGTCGTCGGCCTTCCGCGTGAGTCCTGTAGTGACTTAAATCCCAGCTAGCTGAGAATTAGAAAATCACGTTTTCTTTTCGTTTTAGCTTTGTACCCGCTCATGTGCTACTACATGGACGGTTGTCACCAGCGTGGAGTCGCTTGGACAAAATAAGCACGCACACAAATGTAAAACAGGGACATCGTAATTTTACTAAGCAAGCGGGTGAGCCAAAATTGACGATACATCATTCATTAAGCTGAGAATAAATATGTACTCCCTCCATTTCAAAATATAAGATATTTTAGCTTTATGAATGGAGTGTATCTAAACATCTTTTAGTGTATAGGTTCACTCCAAACCTAGATGAATCTACACATTAAAAAGGGTCTAGATATACTCTATTCGTAAAGCTAAAACATCTTATATTTTAAAATAGAGGGAGTACAACGAGAAACAAACTATAGGGAATAGTATTAGACTGAGCGGGACAAAGTTCCAACACACGGCGACGGCGAACAAAAAGCACAACTGTTGTGGTATAAAATTTTGCGCTAACTAGAACAAAATTTAGTAGTTGGAACAAATCATGTCTAAAAAGAAAAAATAATGTGTAGAGTATGAGTAAAATAATTTTAGTGCATGAGGAAAAAAACATCATCACAACGGGTGAAAACAAAAATGTAGCCTTTTGAGAAACAAATTTCGTCTTCCCGAGGATGGGGGGCCCTGTGCGGCCGTATAGGCTGCATTCCCATGGGCCTGGGCATGGTTTGTTGTCCCAAGGATCAAGGTGGATTAGGGGTCCATGACCTTGAGATCAAGGACACTGCTCTACTGGATAAGTGGTTGTTCAACCTACTTACGGACTGTGGAACCATTGCCTCAACTATGCTTGTTTACTAGCACTTGATATTTTCACTTCATATTTCTTGTGTAATCTTAAGATAGACAGCGGCTCAGCGCCACACAGATGCTTGCCTTTTGCTTTTGGTGTTTTTAGTTTGTGATTCCAAGTCAATTTGCAACGGCCACAAGTCATACGGTTTATGTTTTTTACATCTATGATGTACAAAACATGATTGATTAATATTCATATGATGGTTACTCAAATATGTGAGATTTATAGTTCATGTTAGACCAAAGTGCAGCCTTAGATTTCAGTCTGCCCGGGCTTTACAAAATTGCTAGGTCCGCCCCTGGTTCCACTCACTCAAGTCTCCAGTGGTAGATAAATCAGACTAGGTGAAAAGGCGGGCTTCGCCCCGCCGCCTTCACTTCGTTCTTGCATAGCATGGCCGGCATGGTATTGCACCTGTTTTGGTCTACAAACTAAACATAGCATCCATCCCTCAAAAAAATAAAAAATAAACATAGCATCCATGCACGTGAAAGCCCTTAGAATACTGATGGTTTTTTATTCTGGATGCAAAAAAATTGAAAATACAACATTATAAATTCAATTGTTACATTGTCGAATATGCATGTTGACACTTGAGGCACACAAAATTTCAGAATCTGGGCTCTCTATGATTCTTTCTTCTAGAACTGGTGATCAAAAGTGTGGTTTGCATGTAACAGTAAAACCGGAAATTCACTTTACCAGAAACATATTTAGACAAATATTTGCGTGTGCATCATCAGGTGGAGGAGATGGAGCAGGGAGGGCGCGGAGGAGCAGATAGGACAGGCGGGAAGCAGCGGGGCAACAGGGCACAGGTGGAGGAGATGGAGCAGGGAGGGCGCGGCAACTTTGTTTCGCTCCCAGCGTCGGCTGTGGAGGAGGTGCGTTGCCGGCCGGAGTCGCTGGTGGCCGAAGCGCTACAACAGCACAACTTCGCGAGCGGCCGCTCGTGAGAGATGAATCAACTATCGTCTGGGAAGTTACCGGAATACTCCTAATTATTTTAATCAAAAATCAGCAATTAACAGTGCCATATCAGCGGACATAATTAATTGAAACGAGGAAGTACGGGGAAGTATACTGAGAAGTACACCTGCCAATCGCCGTACAAGCTCTTCAAATAAAGGGAGCATGTGCAAACTCCTCTCTCTTGAATGGCATTAACATTCTAGGAATCCACATAAATTCACAAGCATCACTGAAGGACATAAATGAGCCCCAAATTGGTCCAAAAGTAACTACTCAATAATCAAATCATACAATGTGGCACTTTCAAAGACGAACACTGTCCAATTGGGTGTCATTGAGCGTTGCCAGCACTCCATGGGCAATGCCTACATGAAACTGTCCATCCAGGGTGTCATTGAGCTTTGTCACCACTCCACCATCCACTTCTGATACTCCCTCCGTCTCAAAATAGATGTCACAGATTTTTTTAAAGTTGGATGAATCTAGACACTATTTATATAAAGATTCATCCAAATTTTGATAAACCTGCGACATCTATTTTGAGACGGAGGGAGTACAATTTTTTTGTATCTAAAAAAATAAGAATTGGAAAATATAGAAATAAAGGTGAAATAATCAGGTATAAATAGTGCAGAAAAAACCAAATGTAAAACCAAAACAAAGATTGGAAAAGAGAAACAAAGCAAGAGAGAGTCTGCAACTACAGATGCAAATGAATACATATCTAGAACATCTTTTGCTAATGCTACTATAATTTAGACTTCTAGCTCAACTATTACTTGAAAAAAAGGTATGCCAAATAACAGACTTCATTTTATTAGGTAATATTACCAGCTACCCTGGTCACACATAGTTCAGATGTTTCTCCCTGCACATACATATCTCAAATCACTAAATTAGTGACATTGAGCTTCTTCTCAGAAATAACAATAACTAATGGGATTCTTCTCCAAAACATCCAGTTATAGCTTGTACTCCCTCCTTCTCGTAATATATTACAATCAATATAGAAGTTAGTAGGTTGTAGTAACCTCTTGTATTATGGGACGGAGCGAGTACCTGAAAGGATACAAAAATGAAACAACCTAATCAGTAAACATGAGTAAAAAGGTGATTGTTTATGACAAAAATAAAAGCAACTACTCTCACTGAAATCATGGTAGGATAATTTTTAGCAATTTTTGTGGCAACATAATTTTTTTAGGCCAGATGATTGAGCAATTCATAGGTCAAGTTTGAGAAATTCCTAAGTATAAAATTTCTAAAAGAGTTACCATGTTTTTAAATAAATCCTACAATACACTCGAAGCCTAAGTATAAAAACAGCAGGAAGGAAAGAATACATGGCTTCTAAAAAGTAGCTAGAGAGAATGGATCTATTGGGGTCTGATGGATGTTTGTACCAAACATAATTATAAGCAATCTAAACTATTTAGCAAACTTATACAATGTTAGAAACATCAATGGTATTATTATCATAAAAAACTGAACACAAGGCATGTCAAAAACAACCGATACTTAATGAGCCTACTCTCAGTGGTGCACCATGTGACAAAGTGATGATGAAACAGCTAGGCACTATGTGACCTAATAAAATAAATGAAAAAATAAGTCCATTTGGTCTAAGATGATCTCTTTAACACAGCAGAACTGCATCTCCTGATCAAAGCTAGGTGTTTCAGTTAAACTGAAACATCGTGCTTCAGTTCTTACCTTATCTCAAGAACAAAGACGTAGCTGTGGCATGCCATTGCTAAATTTGAAAGGGCAGTAATTGATGGAGAGCACAACTACACTAAGAGAGTTAGTAAAAATATTTAGAAAAAATAACGTGTAATAAGAATTATAAGTAGCATTTGAAAAAAATAAAAGGTACCAGTACAACAAACATCTATTGATCTACATGACGACTCATTATTTAATCTCACATAGCACTATTATACAAAATGACAAGTCAAAAAAGTGTGATGGAAAGGTTACATTCATTTCTTAGTCGTATGAAAAACTGTTATTTATGTAAGCAATATACTATTCCATTTGCCACACATACCATAAATCTGACAAATGATTGAAAGCAAAGAGTAAGAGTGCCTTAAGCTTTTAGCTCTAGATGATTCTATACTCTAAGGAGCATTTTCATACGGTGAAACAGTAACATAAAATAAACCTTATACCTGGTTACTGTAGGACGCAACCAAAGCAGCCCACCCTCAAATGGAATTGACAAATCAAGAAAAGAAGCAAACAACAATGTTAGATACAGTATGTAACGGAAAAGGCTGCACCGTGACTCTTCGATAGCCCATGGGAAATAACATTGATAAGCAAACTCCAAAACTTACTTCAATGATTAGGTGACCACTCTTGTACGAACTACTTGTATGGAAAAATATACATAGATTGCTCTCAAGAGGATCTAAGGATACATGGTTCATCACTGTATAGAAACCCAGCGCATTGCGGGGGTATTAGAGTTGAATTTCTTGTATTCCAAAAATGACAAGAATAGTCTATGAAGAAAATAATGTGTCTTTGCATATATAATTATGAAGTGGAAGAATATAGCTATTTACTTGCTTTGGTTGTGTGTTGCCTCGAGAATCATATATGAAAAAGAATATCACAAATGGAATTAAACTCAGAATTATTAAGTCATCTTTGGTTGGTACGTATATGAGGACAATAAACACATGAGAGGAGGCAACGGATTTTTTTCAGGCGGACAACTATAATTCAGGTAATAAAATCCATGTGCATAGTTAGCACAACAATCACTGATTGTAAACTTGAAGCAGGATATGGCTCTAGATGATATTTTGTGATACATATTTCAAAACACGAAGTGAGCAAATTGATCATCTAGAAATCATCACAATAGGCAGAAAACGAATTGAACAGATAAGCGTTATAATGACAATTCTTTTGACTGTAACCTGCAAGTACTTAAAAAGAAAGAAAGAAGACGCATCAATGAGCTATACATTTTTTAGAGACACACAATGAGAATCCATGCCAAGGAGGACCTTTGTCTTAATTGCTTGATGCACAAAGGCAGGTCGGGTCAGTTCACATGGGTATTTTACAAAGCACGGCCAAGCAAAAAGGATGAGACACAGATGGTGTCATGGGAGATCAGAAATACAGAGTGAGCCTAGATGCCCAATAGAGTCCCAACATGAAGTTACGAATGTGAAATTCCAGTACAGATGGTCATGCAACATGTGTATCTGAATTACAAAGCAGGCAGCCAATCTCATCTGTGACTTGAAGGTGACACTGCTAAAACTTGTATGTCTCTTAAGTCTGTCATCGAATAATCGAATAGCAGCCAGACAAAAGCTTTTTATTTTATATAAAATTTTATTGTGGAATTTCACAAGAGAATCATTTTGGGACTAAATATTAGTGATACCTAAACCTCCACCTCTTTGGGGATTTTAGAATTTTTCCCAAGCCGCTAGAGATTTATATTTTCCTAAAAATTCAGAATTCCCATAAATAAAGATTACGGAAGAATAAACAGAAGGAAGGGACGGTGAAGAGGCTTAGAAGTATGTGATTATTAGTTATCCTTCACATCAGGAACAAAGACACGTACATAAATAAAAAATCACAGGAATCCTAACATCTATAAGGAAAATGTAAAACACAAAGAAACTTTCCTATTCTACTTAGTATGAATAGCTTAACACAAAAGAAGGTCTACCACTTGTCATTCTATTGGAAAAAATGATCATGAGAGAAATATGGGTACTCTTACATATGTGCAGATGGAAAAAAAGATCAGTCATAAGCTATTGTTAGTGACTAAAGTGGAAC
This sequence comes from Avena sativa, assembly GCA_916181665.1. NCBI lineage: Eukaryota > Viridiplantae > Streptophyta > Magnoliopsida > Poales > Poaceae > Avena > Avena sativa. Next base: position 481,055,903 of record OV702279.1, read on the forward strand.
TTTAACAAAGGTTACAGAAAATATAAGGTTATCCCATACCTCAACAATATGATACGGCCATATACTAATTGGCAGCATGGATAAATAATTGGGGTTATGTCGAATTGTTGTCATCGCCCTGGTATTGACAGCATGTTCAATAAGTTGATGAAATGCTTACCACTCACACTGCATCTACAATAGAAAATGTAACAGTCAATCTGCCGAGTCTTTTGGTACACTAACAACTTCGCCTTTTCCATACCTGTAGTAATGTAAACGAAGGCTAAAAATTATTAAGAAACTAAATGTAATGGGTGATGAATTTCTATTAAGTTTCTAATCTAGTGCATGCCTGCAAAGCTAAAACACAGAGAGATTGAAAGAAATGTGCTTTCCTTGGTTCAATTGAGAGAAATGCCTGCAAAACTAAAACACAGAAAGAGAATGTAAAACACATGTGAGCAGGGGCTCGATTTGGTGTCTTATCCCAGGCTCTCGGATGCTCGAGCGACGCTGCCGCTGCCGCCGGCAACCCCCTGCCTGTGGGCGGCGGCTTGCTTACTGCTGTGCCGCTGCTGGACCTTGGCCGGTGGCCGGTATCCCATGGCCACCGGTGACCCCCTGGCTGCTTCTCAGCTGCTCCGTGGCTGGTGTCTCACGAGTGATGAACGAATCTTATGTGTCGTATTTTCTGCTTCCTACAATTTACGGGTGAGATAGGATGAACTGGATAAGCCAGGTATTATCCTCTCCATACCTAGCCAGAAATGGGTAATTAAAATCTCAGTCATACCCTACCCAAACCACCTGGGTATGGATTTGGATATGGGGATTGAGTACACAGCGGCAGCGTTACTGCCAAGGCATGCATACCGAACACAGTAAAACACGACGATGTCTCCTGAATTGTTGGGGCTATAAGATGTGCTCGCCGGGACTGTAGTGGAGTAGGGAGAAGAATAGGGCAGACCTGGGGCGGCGTCGGCGTCGACCTTGTCACTGGACGGCAACCTCGAACTCAAAAGCGACCTTGAAGGACAGGTGGACGGCGAGCTTCAATGGGTTTGAGGCGGGTTGAGTCCATGGCGGCAACCTCCTCCAATGGTGTGGCAGCGTGCCTCTGCGGCGCGCGGCATCCGGTCCGGCGGAGGGCAGCGATCTAGCGACGAACGGTGAGTGGGGGAAGAGGGCGGCGGTGGCCTGTGCAAGAGTAAGATCGGTGAGTGGGGGAGCGCAGCGCTGTGGAGGAAGGGAATGGGGGCATCGATTGTCTGATGCAGGGCTGGTGGTGGCGCTGAGGTCAGATTGTGCCAGGAAGGGGGCGGCGCTGGAACCCTATCTTCGTCGGCCTCTCTCTCTCTCTTCATCCCTCCAGACACCAGCGAGAGGCAACACAGCAGCGACGTTCAGAGGCCCACATCCAACGAGAACCAAAAATAAGGCCCACAGGCAGAGATAAAATGTCGCACGGCGCGTCTCAGGAGCGCTGAGAAGGCTTCCTACAGCTCACGCTTAAACTTATAAATAATGAGTTGATGTTGATCAAATGGTCCCAGTCCACTTACTCTTGTTCATGTCCTAGGAGGAGGAGCCTGCTGGTTCGGAGCGTGGGCCGGTCCATAGCCCTGAGAATGAGAAGGAGGAGGAGAAGCAGGAGGGAACTGCTGGTTCGGTTCGTACGCTTCCTTAGCCTTGAGCAGGAGGAGCGTACTACTGGTTGGGTGTGTGTGTGCGCGCGCTCTTTAGCTTTGACTTTGAGCAGGAGGTGGGAACTGATGGTTGGGCGCGGAACGCCGGAATCCCACTAAAAATTTGCATATGGCTGTAGTATATGTCCACAAGTATTGTGGAAGGTCTTTGATCGTTTTCTTACGCCTATTTTAAATTGCGGTCAAAATTACAGGCACGAAGGTTCTTAGCTAGGGTGGAACCATGCGAAACTATGAGTGGATCTCTGATGAAATAGCTTATTGTGAATCTAAAAATAATTTTACAATAAATCATGAGCATTAAATCATGTATCATTTTGCAATTTTCATTTGGTGATTGCTTCACAAAACATCCCGTTTTTGGCACTTGGAAAATAAAAAATGACTTTTTTATGCGACTAAAAAGAAAACTTCCGCCCGCAACATTGTTCACCATTCCAAGATACACATGCGTGCATAATATTGGGTATATTATCATAAACTATACCATGATTCTAGCATAACATTGGTCATTTGGCCTGAAAGCCATAAAACTTCGTACATGCTAGCTCATTTCTGAGAACACTTTTCCAAGATATTCGCAATATTTCATATTTGTTATTTTTCATGGATACTATGTCATGTAAAATGATGTAACGCGAATTTTTTACATTGTTTTGATCGTTTGTGAATTTATTGTGCCCATTTCAAATTGCAGTCAAAATAGCATACATGGAGGTTCTTAGCTAGGGGCGGCACCTTGCGAAAGCATGAGTGAATCTCTGATAACATAGCTTATTGTTAATCTAAAGATGATTTTTACAAAAAATTATGAGCATTAAATTATGTACCTGTAATCTAAATCTCACCCACTTGTAGTGGTTCCGCGCATAAAAACAATAAATGTTACACTACGTCCCTGAACCCCTGAAGCTGTCAGGACCTATCTATTAGTAATATAGTAACGGGATGGGCTTTTCGCGAACTTACCCTTGAAGACCGAAAAGCGTTGTCAACGCTCAGGAGAGCGTGGTTGATGTAGACGAGCCGAAGCCGACCTCAAGGTCGTGATTAAGTCCTTGCGCTCTTTTTGGCTCCAACGACTTGAGTGCCTCAAGTGCGGCACCTCGCGGGGAGTTACACACGTCCGGTGCCTGACGATGACTCCCGCTTCCCCGATCCAGCAGCAGTTGCGGAAGTAGAGCTCCCGGATCCGAATCCCGCAGCGCGACGGCGCTTCACGGTAAAGATGTCTCTTGCTCGCGCAGTCCAGACTTGGGACCACGGTCACGAGAGAGAGAGAGAGAGGGAGAGAAAATATCAATTGGAGGTCCTCCCAAAAGTGGGGAGACCTTTATTGATTATTGGTGTATTTTTTTAGGCCAAATACCCCACTATATATAAGGGGAGGGGAGGTACTACCTCCCTCAAAGTCCCGGGGTGGGACTAAAGGAGAGGAGGGGGAGGAGGTGGCCGCCGGCCAGCCCCTAGTGGGCCCCGCGGGGGGGCTAGGCCCAACCGACCAGCCCCCTTGGCCCCTCTCCCTCTCTCCTTTCCCCTAATCGGCCCTCTCCCTCTGGAATTGGTTCATTAAGCCTTTTTGACCTTTAATTGATTTTCTCTTTATTAAATAAATATGAATAAATGATTAAATCAATATTTAACATTCATTTACATATCATTTAATCTCTGTGGCCATGGAACACATTCCACCTCCACTCCGGACTTACCGAAACCCTTTCAGTTTTCTCCCTTCTATTCTTCGGCGATTCTACCGATCCTATAAATACTCTCTAAGCATCATCAAGCCCTTAAGCGTGATACCCTACGGTTCGGAAACACTCCAGACATGGTCGGGACACTCCCGCACCAATGATCGACAGAGGGACCTAGATGGCCATGTGACCCCTATGCGTTCCACGAAGATCTTTCATCGTTTGAACCAGGACAGTCGTGTCTTATTCCCTTTGTCACTCGATACTTGCATTGCCCGAGATCTGATCAATGACATCACCATGTCGTGTTCAATCTCGTTACTGAACAATGATACCTGACTCGTTCCGACAAGTGATATCTCTGTGATCAAATCACACACTGCGCAGCTATTGGATATAACTTCTCCGAGTGGGCCCTTGAGTATCTTCCCGTCACATGGACGGACAAAACCTGCTGTTGACATATATTGCCTCTACGGTTTCCTCTGAGTACCTAAACACACCTTTATAACCACCATTTTACCAGATGGCGTTTGATGCTATCTAAGCACTCTCGGGAAACAGTGATTGATATAGCCTCTACTTAAGAATTGCTCCTATAAGCTCCCACTCAAAATATGTTCCCACATATTTGAATTTGAGCCTTACATTGCTCCCACTTAAAAATATGTCAATCACATATTGTTTCAGAAAGACTTTCATAGCTCCCACTCAATTATATGCAAATTGCATATCTCCTTACTATTTTGAACAACTTCAAAATCTTTTGATCAAATATCAAACTTGGAGTTTTACTATGAGATACTAGTAGTTTACTAGTTTTAAATCCACTAGACATTTAGCATACATGAATCAAATTCATTTGAATTTGTCCAATACTTGACAAATTGTGCTTTAGTCATTCACCCCCTTTTCCTACTATGGCTTTGCAGTCATTTGGGAAAATCCAAGTAACCCCTTTTACTTGTGAGATTCAGCAACGAATGGCTTTCTAATCTCAAGGGAATTTTGCTTTTAGGATTTCTCATAATTCTAGTTTACCATTATTTCCTTTGTAGTTCGTAGGTATGTCATACTCCAAGAATCATGACAAGTGATCCACAAATGTCTCCATATAAGATATGGATTTACATTTTGAATCCTACTTCATGTAGTGAAAAACAATAGTGGAGGAAAAACACAATATCATTGATTCTTTCCTTCTATGCAGAGAATCGTTCAGGAACATTGTCCGTTGCGTTTCTCAACACTCTGATGCAGGGTTTTGAATCCTCATCGTGTTTTTCACTAATTTCCATTTGCTTCATAATTGAGAAACATCACTAAAAGTGAGCTTTCTCAAGAATGCACCAATATCCAAGCAATACGAATCTTGCTTTCCTTTTGGTCTCAGCTATGGATTTTGTATTCAAAATTTCCAATGAATACACTACAAGGACTTATTCGCTATTGTTTTGGTTATATCGAATAACCCCAAAACTTTCATGAATTCTAATGGTTTACCAATTCTAATTGAGTGCTAACTATTTCTAAGCTAATGGTCTCTACATATACACTACGATGATTTATTTGGTGCCTTCTATTCAACCCCTTTGATATCTAATATTACATTGTGATGCTTTGTATTTTGACGTTTCAAAACACTTTTCATTCCACAATCACTTTTATGCCATTCTTATAAAGTTGAATTTCATTACTATTGATCAAATCATAGTAATTGGATTCCCTTTTACATTTATACCCTTTGTTGATGAAACACTTTGATCAAATCAAATAGTTTCATATTCATGTTTCCTTTGGTAAACTATTTTGTGCGATAAAAAGAAAAACTTCTTCCTGCAACATTGTTCACCATTCTAAAATACACATGTTTGCACAATATTAGCACATTATCACAAACTATGTTAGGATTCTAGCCATAACGTTAGCCATTTGGCCTTAAAACCATTAAACTTCGTACATGGTAGCTCCTTTCTGAGAACAATATTCCAGGTTTGTTATTTTTCATGGATGCTATATCATGTAAAATGATGCAACGCGAATGCTTTACTTTTTTATCGTTTTTTAATTTCCTATGCCCATTTCAATTTGCGGTCAAAACGGGGGTCATGAAGGTTCTTACCTAGAGGTGGCACCTTGCGAAACTATGAGTGGATCTCTGATGAAATAGCATATTGTGAATGTAAAAATGATTTTTGCAGAAAAATTATGATTATTATATCATCTACCTATAATTTAAATCGGGCCCACTTCCTACCAGTTCAGCAGGAATTTGTCTTTTTGATTAGGGGTGCATAAAAAGTTTTTAGATACCTCTGTTGAGACATTATGCATGAAAGGTGGTCTAGTATTTTTGAAAAATGGGATGGTACCATTTTGCAAATTTCATTCCGTGGTTGCCTCACAAAACACGTCTTTTTTGGCACTTGGAAAATAGAAAATGTCTTTTTTGTGCAACAAAAAGGAAAATTTCCTCCTCCAACATTATTTACCATTCTAAGATACACATGTATGCACAATATTAGCATATTATCATAAACTATGCAGTGATTCTAACCATAACATTGGTCATTTGGCCTTAAAGCCATGACACTTCGTACATGGTAGCTCATTTTTTAGGACACTTTTCTAAGATATTCGTGATATTCCAAGTTTGTTATTTTTTATGGATACTATGTCATGTAAAATGATGCGACACAAAGGATTTACATTGTTTTGATCATTTTTGAATTTGTTATGCCCATTTCAAATTGTGGTCAAAACAGTGGGCATGAAGGTTCTTAGCTACGGGTGGCACCTTGCGAAACTGAGTGAATCTCTGATGAAATAGCATATTGTGAATGTAAAAATGTTTTTTGAAAAAATCATGAGCATTAAATCAACCGTCGTTGGAGGCTGGCCAAATGGGTAGATCTACTAGACTCCTGGTCTAGGGTTTCGGTGAAAACCAACCAACGGAGCGCCAAAATACCTCAAAAACTTGCATGTCGTCCTTGAATATGTGCACAAGTGTGATGGCATGTTGAAACATTCAAAACACACACCCCGTGTAAAAACTATGTAGCACATGCAGATGAAATTCCTCCTGCTTTGAGCTGAATCGGGAGTTGAAAATAGAAATTCAACTTTTTTCGGCTAAACTGCAAATTCTTCGTCACATTGCTTGTCATCCTAATACGCACACGGTGCGAAGGTTTCCCATATTTCTGATTTTTTTTTTGAATTTTCTACGGCTAGGTCAAACTATGGTGAAAACTCCACCGAAGAAACACACATTGACCCAATCAGAGGATAGGAAGCAACAACCCACGGATCACCCCACTGAAAAATATCTGGGCCGTCCATTTTTTGCTGACCCAACCATCCACATTCTCTCCCTATCCACCTCTGTCGCCTTATCCACCCTACCTCTGCCAACTACCCATGCCTCCCCGACTCCACTCGTCCCGCATGCCTCCCCAACACCACCCGCGCCCGCACACCTCCCTGACACCGAAGCAAGCCAGTGCCTTGTTGGAGATATGCCCTAGAGGTAATAATAAATGTAGTTATTATTATATATCTTTGTGTTTATGATAAATGTTTACATTCATGCTATAATAGTATTAACAAGGAAACCATTAATACTTGTGTGATTTGTAAACTTAATTTGAAGTCCCTAGTATGGCCTCTATACTTCACTAGCTTGTTGGTTGATTGATGATGTGGTTTCTTTGTCATGAACATTGAGATGTTATCAACAACAAGATCATATCGTTAGGAGAATGATATGGTGGACATACTCCTATAGACAAGCGTAGCATAAAGATCAAGTCATTTCAATAGTTCAATTGCTATATGCTTTCTGATACATAGTAACCTAATTCCTTCGACCATGAGATCATGCATATTGCCTTTACTGGATGGATGCTTTGATGTCATCAAACACCACACCGTAACAGGGTGGCTATAAAAGTGGCATTGGGTGTTCGGAAAGTATTGGTTGAAACACATGGATCAAGAGTGGGATTTGTCCATCCACATGACGGATAGATATTCTCTGGGCCCTCTCGGTGAAATGTCATCCAATTAGCTTGCAAGCATGTGACTTGGTCACAAGGGATCACATATCACGGGAACGAGAAAAGAGTACTTATCAGTAACGAGGTTGAACTAGGTATGCAGAGATACCGACGATCATGACCTCGGATAAGTAACATATCGTGAGACAAAGGGAAATTGGTATCGTATGTAAGTGGTTCATTCGATCGCAAAGTAATCGTAGAAATATGTGGGAGCCATATGAATTTCCAGATTCCTCTATTGGTTATTGTTCGGAGAAGTGTCTCGATCATGTCTGCATAATTCACGAACCGTAGGGAGACACACTTAAGGATTCGACGTTGTTTGAGTAGTTATGGTATTATGAGAAAGAGACCGAATGTTGTTCGGAGTCTCGGATGGGATCCGGGATATCACGAGGTGATCCGGAATGGTCCGGAGAATAAGATTCATATAAGGAAAGTCCCATTTCGGAGTTGGGGAATGGTTCCGGTGTTTTCATCGGGAACATTCTAGAAGGTCCCGGAATGTCCGGCACTCCGGGGGGAAAGGGGTACATGAATGTGTCATTGCAAGATGGAATGATTGCATCATGTACTAAGTGTTCTCGCTGTCCAAAATAAAGGGTTTATTTAATTCCTAAATTGGAAAAGTCAAACGGCTAGTTTGAAAGTCAAACTGCCAGTTTTGGAAAGTGGGAAGAGGAGGAGAAGAGGAGACCGACTTGGGGAAGGAGTCCCCAAGCCGGCGGCCAGCCCTAGGCCGAGTTGGGGAGGGACTCCCTCCCTCCCCTAGCGCGCCAGCCCTCCCACCTATAAAGGGAGGGGCAGGGCTCCCCTCCCAACAACACACAAGTTCCTATCCTCTAAACTAGAAACTAGACCTAGACCCCGGTTTAGAGCTGTTTCGGTTTAGAGCCTTCTAATTGGTTTAGAGCCCTCTAATTGGTGTGTCTAATTACTAGACCACTAATAGCCTCTCTCATAAGCTCCACCATACTCGCACCGGCTTAAGGCGAAGCCCTGCGGGATCTCCCCTCTACCTCCGGTACCACGCCGTTGTGCTGCCGGAATCGCGAGGAGAGTGCTACAACCTCCGCTGCCTGCTGGAACAAGGGAGAGGAAGGTCTTCGTCGAGTACCGAACGTGTGACCGACTGCGGGAGCGCTGCGGGAACGCGGCGCCGGAAGGATCGTCTACACGATCTTGAGATCGGAAAGAGTACGACTACATCACCCACGAGAATCTGCTCTCGTTAAACACTTTGGAATCTTCGAGGGTGAGTTATTCCATCGACTCGTTGCTACAATCTAGTAGATAGATCTTGGCTTGTTTGTTTGTATGCGATAGAAAATTTTTGTTTTCCATGCTACGAACCCCTACAGTGGTATCAGAGCCGTGTCTATATGTAGATCTGTTGCACGAGTAGAACACAATGGTCATTGTGGGCGTTGATGCTTTTATTGTAGATTGCTTTTTGTGTACTTTGCATCTTGCGGTATGTTGGGATGAAGCGGCCCGGGCTAACCTTACATGACATCGTTCATGAGACTTGCTCCACGCTTAACATGCAACTTGTATTGCATAAGTGGCTTTGCGGGTGCCTGTTTCTCCTAGCATAGTAAAGATCCAATTTACAACGGGTAATCAACAATGCTAGTATCAATGTTGTGGTTCTTGTTCGTAAGTTAGAACGACACTTATGGAAAGCCCCAAACCACGTAAAATATGCAAAGAAAGTAGAAGCGTCTAACTTTGTTTTGCAGGGGTGTGCAGTGATGTGATATGGCCATGATTGTGATTATATTTGATGTATGCAATGTTCCTTATTGTAAGTTGGCAACCGGCAGGAGCCATATGGTTGTCTTTAATTTCTGTTAAGACCTGCGTGTCTATTCAAAATAGTTGTAATAGTTGAAGCTGGTGGACGACAACCATGAAGAAGCGTCATTGACCTTGATGCTATGCCGGTGATGATGGAGATCATATTCGTGCTTGAAGATGGAGATCGGAAGCACAAAGAAGAAAGGCCATATCATATCACATATTATGAATTGCATGTGATGTTAATCCTTTATGCATCTTGTATTGCTTAGTAGACGACGGTAGCATTATAAGATGATCCCTCATGCACATAAATTTCAAGTTCTGAAGTGTTCACCCTTAGTATGCACCGTTGCCAAAGCTTGTTGCTTCGAAGCACCACGTGATGATCGGGTGTCTTTGATTCCGCGGGTGACTACAACGTAAGCAAGCCAGATTTGCTTATGCGGAAGCTAAGGTTTGATCTTGACGAGCCTAGCATGTACAGACATGGCCTCAGGAACACGGATCGCCGAAAGGCAAAGCATGAATCATATAGTAGATATGATGAACATGATGATTGTTCGCCATTAAAACTATATCAGCTCTCGTGATGATCGGTGTTGATGTAGTGGATTTGGTTCGTGTGATCACTAAAACAATGTGAGGGATGTTGTTTTGAGTGGGAGTTCACCTAGTTTAATTTCATTAATTAATTTGAACTCAATTTGTCATAAACTTAGTCTAAACTATTGCAAATATGTTGTAGATCAATGGCAGCCCCTACCATCAATTTTAATGCGTTCCTAGAGAAAGAAAAGTTGAAAAACAATGGAAGCAACTTCGCGGATTGGTTCCGCAATTTGAGGATTGTCCTCACAGCTGGTAATTTGACCTATGTGCTGGATGCACCGCTAGGTGACCCACCTGCAGCTGATGCTACCGATGAAGTAAAGAATGTTTACCTCGCTCGGAAGAATCAGTACTCCATAGTTCAGTGTGCTATCTTGTATGGTTTAGAATCGGAGCTTCAGAAAAGGTTTGAAGAGTCAGATCCATATGATATTGTCGAGGATCTCAAATTAATCTTTGAGACTCATGCGGCAATTGAAAGTTATGAAGCTTCTGAAAAGTTCTTTAACTGCAAGATGGAAGAGGGTAGCTCCGTCAGTGAGCATGTGCTTAAAATGTCTGGGCACGCAAATAAACTTCAAAGTTTGGGTATAGTGATTCCTAATACTTTGGGAGTTTACCGCATCCTCCAATCACTACCACCAAGTTACAAGAACTTTGTGATGAACTACAACATGCAGAACATGAACAAAGAGTTGCCAGAACTATTTGCTATGTTAAAATCTGCAGAAGTGGAGATCAAGAAAGAGCACCAAGTGTTGATGGTCAATAAGACCACCAAATTCAAGAAAGGCAAGTCTAAGCAGAAGGGACACTTCAAGAAGGGTGGTAAGAAAGTTACCACGCCGACGAAGAGGACCAAGGCTGGACCCAAGCCTGATACTGAGTGCTTTTACTGCAAGGGAGAAGGTCACTGGAAGCGGAATTGCCCAAGGTACTTGGCGGATTTGAAGAACGGCAACATCAAGAAGAAAGGTATATCTGATATACATGTTATTGATGTGTATCTCACTAGTACTCGTAGTAGTGCCTGGGTATTTGATACTGGTTCGGTTGCTCATATTTGTAACTCGAAACAGGAGCTGCAGAATAAACGGAAGCTAGTGAAGAACGAGGTGACGATGCGCGTGGGAAACGGATCAAAGGTTGATGTGATCGCGGTCGGCACACTACCTCTTCATCTACCATCGGGATTAGTTTTATACTTAAATAATTGTTATTTGGTGCCTGCGTTGAGCATGAACATTATATCGGGATCTTGTTTATTGCGAGACGGTTACTTGTTTAAATCCGAGAATAATGGTTGTTCGATTTATATGAGTAATATGTTTTATGCACATGCACCTTTGATAGATGGTCTATTCATATTGAATCTCGATAGTAGAAATACACATATTAATAACATTGAGGCTAAACGTTTGAAATCAAGCGATAATTTGACCTATATGTGGCACTGTCGTCTTGGTCACATTGGAGTGAAGCGTATGAAGAAACTCCATTCCGATGGACTTCTTGAATCACTTGATTTTGAATCACTTGAAAGATGCGAAGCATGTCTGATGGGTAAAATGACTAAGACTCCATTTTCTGGTATGATGGAGCGAGCTACAGACTTATTGGAAATCATACATACCGATGTGTGTGGTCCAATGAGTGTAGCATCGCGCAGTGGTTATCGTTATGTTCTTACCTTCACGGATGACTTGAGTAGATATGGGTATATCTATTTTATGAAACATAAGTCCGAAACTTTCGAGAAGTTTAAGGAGTTTCAAAGTGAGGTAGAGAATCAACGTAACAAGAAGATTAAATTTCTACGATCTGATCGTGGAGGTGAATATCTAAGTTACGAGTTTGGCGAGCATTTGAAGAAATGTGGAATACTTTCGCAGTTGACACCGCCGGGAACACCACAGCGTAATGGTGTGTCTGAACGTCGTAATCGAACTCTCTTAGATATGGTTCGTTCTATGATGTCACTTACAGATTTGCCACTATCATTTTGGGGTTATGCATTAGAAACAGCCGCATTCACTTTAAATAGGGCACCGTCTAAATCCGTTGAAACGACACCGTATGAATTATGGTTTGGGAAGAAACCTAAATTGTCGTTCCTTAAAGTTTGGGGATGCGAAGCCTATGTAAAGAAGTTACAGCCGGACAAGCTTGAACCCAAAGCGGAAAAATGCGTCTTCATAGGATACCCGAAGGAAACTGTTGGGTATACCTTCTATCATAGATCCGAAGGCAAAATCTTCGTTGCTAAGAATGGATCCTTTCTAGAGAAGGAGTTTCTCTCGAAAGAAGTGACTGGAAGGAAAGTAGAACTCGACGAGGTTGTCGAACCTTCTCTCGAAATTGCGAGTAGCGCAGCACCGGAAGAAGTTCCTGTGGTGCCTGCACCAATAAGAGAGGAAGCTAATGATGGTGATCATGAAACTTCGGTTGAAGTTACTACAGAGCCTCGGAGGTCAACGAGAACTCGTACCACTCCAGATTGGTATGATTCCGTTATGAATGTCATGTTGGTGGACAACACCGATAACCCCGAGACATATGAGGAAGCGATGATGAGCCCAGATTCCAATAAATGGCAAGAAGCCATGAAATCCGAGATTGGATCCATGTACGAAAACCAAGTATGGACTTTGGTGGACTTACCGGATGGCCGGAAGGCTGTCGAGAACAAATGGATTTTCAAGAAGAAAACAGATGCTGATGGTAATGTTACTGTCTATAAAGCTCGACTTGTCGCAAAAGGGTTTCGACAAATTCAAGGAGTTGACTACGATGAGACTTTCTCACCGGTAGCGAAGCTAAAGTCTGTGAGGATTATGTTAGCAATCGCTGCATATTATGATTATGAGATATGGCAGATGGATGTCAAAACAGCATTCCTCAATGGAGACATTGATGAAGAGTTGTATATGATACAACCCAAAGGTTTTGTCGATCCTAAAGATGCTAACAAGGTATGCAAGCTTCAACGGTCCATCTATGGATTGAAGCAAGCATCCCGAAGTTGGAATCAACGTTTTGATAAGGTAATCAAAAGTTTTGGTTTTATACAAACTTATGGAGAAGCTTGTATTTACAAGAAAGTGAGTGGGAGCTCTGTAGCATTCTTAATACTGTATGTGGATGACATATTGTTGATTGGGAATGATGTAGACCTTCTTAATAGTGTCAAGGAATATTTGAATAATAGTTTTTCAATGAAGGATCTTGGCGAAGCAGCTTACATATTAGGCATAAAGATTTATAGAGATAGATCGAAACGCCAAATATCATTGTCACAAAGTACATATTTGGACAAAGTTCTAAAGAGGTTTGGAATGGAAGATAGCAAGAAAGGGTTCTTGCCCATGTTGCCCAATACGACCTTGAGTAAAACTCAAAGTCCGACATCGGCAGAAGATAGAGAAAAGATGAGTAAGACTCCCTATGCCTCAGCCATAGGATCTCTAATGTATGCCATGCTATGTACTAGACCCGACATCGCATATGCTGTTAGTCTAACTAGCAGATATCAAAGTGATCCAGGAGTGGATCATTGGACAGCGGTCAAAAACATCCTTAAGTACTTGAGAAGAACTAAGGATATGGTTCTTTCTTATGGAGGTGATGAACAGCTCGTTGTTAATGGTTACACCGATGCTAGTTGGAACACCGATCCGGATGATTCTAAATCACAATCTGGATACGTATTTATTTTGAATGGTGCAGCAGTTAGCTGGAGGAGTGCAAAGCAAAGCGTTGTGGCGAGATCTTCAACTGAATCGGAATACATGGCTGCTTCGGAGGCTTCACAAGAAGCGATATGGATGAAAGAGTTCATTACAGAGCTGGGTGTGGTTCCAAGTGCGCTGGACCCAATGTCTATCTACTGTGATAACATGGGCGCCATAGCCAATGCGCAAGAACCAAGGTCACACAAGAAGCTGAAGCATATCAAGCTGCGTTTCCACGCTATTCGAGAACATATCCAGGATGGGGATATAAAGATTTGCAAAGTACACACAGATCTGAATGTGGCGGATCCGTTGACTAAACCTCTCCCGAGGGCAAAACATGACCAACACCAAACTGCCATGGGTGTTCGGTATATTACCATGTAATCTAGATTAGATGACTCTAGTGCAAGTGGGAGACTGTTGGAGATATGCCCTAGAGGTAATAATAAATGTAGTTATTATTATATATCTTTGTGTTTATGATAAATGTTTACATTCATGCTATAATAGTATTAACAAGGAAACCATTAATACTTGTGTGATTTGTAAACTTAATTTGAAGTCCCTAGTATGGCCTCTATACTTCACTAGCTTGTTGGTTGATTGATGATGTGGTTTCTTTGTCATGAACATTGAGATGTTATCAACAACAAGATCATATCGTTAGGAGAATGATATGGTGGACATACTCCTATAGACAAGCGTAGCATAAAGATCAAGTCATTTCAATAGTTCAATTGCTATATGCTTTCTGATACATAGTAACCTAATTCCTTCGACCATGAGATCATGCATATTGCCTTTACTGGATGGATGCTTTGATGTCATCAAACACCACACCGTAACAGGGTGGCTATAAAAGTGGCATTGGGTGTTCGGAAAGTATTGGTTGAAACACATGGATCAAGAGTGGGATTTGTCCATCCACATGACGGATAGATATTCTCTGGGCCCTCTCGGTGAAATGTCATCCAATTAGCTTGCAAGCATGTGACTTGGTCACAAGGGATCACATATCACGGGAACGAGAAAAGAGTACTTATCAGTAACGAGGTTGAACTAGGTATGCAGAGATACCGACGATCATGACCTCGGATAAGTAACATATCGTGAGACAAAGGGAAATTGGTATCGTATGTAAGTGGTTCATTCGATCGCAAAGTAATCGTAGAAATATGTGGGAGCCATATGAATTTCCAGATTCCTCTATTGGTTATTGTTCGGAGAAGTGTCTCGATCATGTCTGCATAATTCACGAACCGTAGGGAGACACACTTAAGGATTCGACGTTGTTTGAGTAGTTATGGTATTATGAGAAAGAGACCGAATGTTGTTCGGAGTCTCGGATGGGATCCGGGATATCACGAGGTGATCCGGAATGGTCCGGAGAATAAGATTCATATAAGGAAAGTCCCATTTCGGAGTTGGGGAATGGTTCCGGTGTTTTCATCGGGAACATTCTAGAAGGTCCCGGAATGTCCGGCACTCCGGGGGGAAAGGGGTACATGAATGTGTCATTGCAAGATGGAATGATTGCATCATGTACTAAGTGTTCTCGCTGTCCAAAATAAAGGGTTTATTTAATTCCTAAATTGGAAAAGTCAAACGGCTAGTTTGAAAGTCAAACTGCCAGTTTTGGAAAGTGGGAAGAGGAGGAGAAGAGGAGACCGACTTGGGGAAGGAGTCCCCAAGCCGGCGGCCAGCCCTAGGCCGAGTTGGGGAGGGACTCCCTCCCTCCCCTAGCGCGCCAGCCCTCCCACCTATAAAGGGAGGGGCAGGGCTCCCCTCCCAACAACACACAAGTTCCTATCCTCTAAACTAGAAACTAGACCTAGACCCCGGTTTAGAGCTGTTTCGGTTTAGAGCCTTCTAATTGGTTTAGAGCCCTCTAATTGGTGTGTCTAATTACTAGACCACTAATAGCCTCTCTCATAAGCTCCACCATACTCGCACCGGCTTAAGGCGAAGCCCTGCGGGATCTCCCCTCTACCTCCGGTACCACGCCGTTGTGCTGCCGGAATCGCGAGGAGAGTGCTACAACCTCCGCTGCCTGCTGGAACAAGGGAGAGGAAGGTCTTCGTCGAGTACCGAACGTGTGACCGACTGCGGGAGCGCTGCGGGAACGCGGCGCCGGAAGGATCGTCTACACGATCTTGAGATCGGAAAGAGTACGACTACATCACCCACGAGAATCTGCTCTCGTTAAACACTTTGGAATCTTCGAGGGTGAGTTATTCCATCGACTCGTTGCTACAATCTAGTAGATAGATCTTGGCTTGTTTGTTTGTATGCGATAGAAAATTTTTGTTTTCCATGCTACGAACCCCTACATGCCTCTGGTTTCTTGTTCACCGGAGCAAGCCGCAACAACTCCCAAGTTCCCATGCCGTGCACTACACCCGGCTCCTTCTTCTCGCCTGGGCTGGCCTCGTCCTCGTCCTCCCGCACCTAGGTGCGGTGATAGGCTCTGGCCAGCCGGCAACGGCCAAACCCTCTCTCATGTCCTCGCCTCCCTCCGGCCGTCAGCATGCTCGCGTAGGTGAGGCGGAACCTGCTCAATCCCTACAGAAATGACGGGGGTGGTGGTGGAACTGGCCCACCTCCACGAGCCCCCCTCCTCCTTCCCCAAATCGAGCTGTCAGAACAGCGAGGAGGAAGCCGTCCTCCAAGATTGCCATGACGAGGAAGCAGACGATTAGGGAGAGGCTGACGATGAGCAGGAGCATCACGCGCATGACAACGGTGACGGTGGCAAAGCTGTCGATGTCTCTTCTCACCGCCTTCCGTCATCTGCGTGCACCGATAGCGTGAGACGCCGACTGTCAAGGAGGTACGCTGACGCGATCTAACCCGACGGCTGTCGACGTAGGTGTAAGCCGACGGCTTTTTGAGCTACGCCGACGGCAAAATCCCTCGACCTCTCACTTGATTCCTGTAGTGCATCCATGATATCAAACACGAGATCAGAGTTAGAGGTTTTCCTTCACCATAGGTGATGGAGAAGGGACCTCTTTCTGGCTGGACCCTAGCTTGATGGACGCCCGCTCAGGACTTTCCTTCCCTGTTTGCCATTTGCGCCAACCCGATGCTACTCGTGGCAGGTGCAATCTCGAATGGGGAGTTGAACGTTCAGTTCCGTAGGACCTTTGGCTTTGAGGAGTCGCTTGCGTGGAATGAGCTACGACCACGGACAATTGCGAGCGGCATGGACTCTACGGTCACCTTAGATTTTGCAAGTTGGCCGAGCTATGGTTCAAGTGAGTTCATCGTTGTGTTCCGTTTGTCATGGGATGTGCATATATCTGGAGGCCAAACTCGGGCCAGAAAGCTCGGCCAGAGTTTTCGTGGCTCGGGGCAAGCTGGGCTCGGCCCGCTAGGAGTAGTAGACCGAGCCGAGTCTGTGAAGGTGGACCGCGGCAAGCTCGGGCTCAACCTGGTCCGGCTCGTTTGGCTTGCTGTTTTTTTCCGGAATTTTATGGGCCAAATTGAGTAGAAAGGGTACATAGGCCGAATCCTAATCGATACAGAGAGAGGGGGGTTCAGTTGGTCGCTCCTAACCCTATCTGCACGACCGCACGAGACGTTGGCCTTGCTCCTCTCCTCCACCCCCATCTTTGATGCCCCTAGTTGCCTACGCACGCGCCCGTCGACGAGGAGATCAAGCAGCCACCATGCACCACCGTCGTGTACCCCTCTGCCGCCGCTGTGGAAGATGACCCCATCCGTCAGTGACTCATCCACGCCTGGCTCGCGAGCCTCACCAAACTGCACCGAGTTTTACGAAGCTCGGGCCGAGCTCCACCTTGAGGCTTGCTGGCAGCTTCGAGCTGGCCCAGGCTCACCGGAGAAAGCTCGAGCTTTTTGCGGCTCGCTGACGAGCTGGCTCGTGTCCAGGTATAGATGTGCATACCATCCGATCTGTTGGTTCCGAGAGTTCACAACTTGACATACACCGTCGCGCAAGTCGTCACCTACCGAGAAAAATAAGAAGAAAAATGAATGGTAGATGCACTAGTGCACACCCCCCCTCTAACACCGGTTTGGAGGGCCCTCTAACAGCGGTTGTAGAACCGCTGTTGAGGGTTCGGTGTTAGAGGGCCCCCCCTTTAACACCGGTTCTTATACGAACCGGTGTTAAAGGGTGGCGCACGTGGGGCTGCCGTAGGGCTCAGGGCCCCCCACCTTTAACACCGGTTCGTAACACGAACCGGTGTTAAAGGTTCTGTGCCGCGACAGGAAAAGGAGATAAATCTCTGTCGCGGCAGAGTTCTGCCGCGGCAGGAAAACGGCCTAAATCTCTGCCACGGCAGAGTTCTGCCCCTGCCCCGTTCTAGGCGTATTTCTGCGGCGCGGCAGGGACGGGGAGGGGGGAGGGGGAATCGATCGGGAGCGGTATACACATACATCGTCATCGGTACATACAAGTACATGAATAATTAAGCAACTATTATTATACACAACATCGTCATTGTGTGGTATTCTCCGTAAACGTTGAAGCATCAAGTATAAGACAAACACGTTCAAGCATATATACAACGTTCATTTTGGTGGATATCTAAAGAGTTCTCCGCCAGGCGTGACGACCTCATCAAGTATGAACCCCACCAATTCCTCTTGAATGGCTCGTATGCGGTCAAATGGTAGGAGTTGGTCCCGCATCCGTTCGATCTGAATATATATGAAGAATGGGGTCAATATATATATAAGAATAAAACTCAACACAATTGATGGTAATAAAATAATGTTGTGTACTTTGTTTACTTACTCTAAGTTGTTCTAGTGCGGCTTGGCCCGTCGCACATATCGTGTTGCGAATGAACTCGCAAACATAGTACCCACATAAGTTATTGACGTGTCCCTGATGCGCGCACTTTATGAGAATAGAGAGTTCAATCAAAATAATAATCAATAAAGCATGATATAATAAAATTGGAAGCAGAATCAAAGAGATACGCAGACCTAGCTAGCTAGTATTACTTACATTTTGGTCTACAAATTTTAGTTCTTCTGACCATTCACCCACGGCCCTGCCTGTGAACCTTTTCCAAACCCTGTCCGGCAAAGAAAATGGATAAAGGAGTAATTAATTACTTGTTGTCATGAAAGTTGCCGATCTAGTGCGATAATATGATTGAAATTACCTCTGGAGCATCTCTCTAAAGTCTGCCCATAGCTCTTTTTCTTTTCGTAACGAGTCCATGACAAGGACTTTTCCTGAGTCAGGTTGAATGACTAGCAGAATAAAGTGGAACCTACGCACGCATAACTCATCATCAGTTACACTTAACATCGAGTAAGCCGAAACAGAATGTGTACAAGAGAGGGTAACAGTACTCACGAGAAGTTGTAAGGCAATAGTATTTCCCTTTTGGTTTGTTGTCTCAGTAAAGACCTTAGCAATAAATCTTCTGTTTGCATTCCATAACCTTTTTCATGAACTCTATTTGGGTCAACGAACCCAATGTCAAAAGGTCCTCCTTTCATGCATTCCATAACCTTTTTCCTGCATAATAGTATATACATATCTGGTGAGCATATATATATACATGCAATTAATGAAGTGAATGAGATGAGATAGAAAATACAGAAATAGTACTTACACACAATAAAGGCTGATGGCAGCTTTGTCGAGTTCCTTCTGATTGAATAGAAAATGCAAGTCTTGAATGTTGAAGTCCATCTCGTCGTCTCTGCACAAGAAAATATGATCTCTTATATGCGCCGTGATCCATTCTTCCTTTCTCGTCTTATAGAAATCAAGGTACCACTTGTGCAATCTTCGCATCTTTGTTGGTAGATTCTTGAGCTCCTCTTTCTTGACAAGATTCTTCCCATACTTCCATGGCTGTATGGGGTTGGCATCGCATTTGGGCAAGTTGTCTCCCATGATGTTCAAGTATGCAATGTAAGTCATCCCCATCTCATTGGCCTTTCTTTGTAGCTCTGCCTCGTAATCATTTACGGGAGGAGCGTCCCGTGTGTCGAACACTTGGAGCGGGGCGCATGATTGGTTTTCCTGCTCTCCGAACATGGGAACTGTTTTCTGGGTGCCGCACGACTGCTACTTTCAGTCTCCCTATGGCGCCTTGCATCCGCCTTCAAAATATGGCGCTCTTAGTCTGGCACAAGTGGAGTTTCAGGTTTCAAAAGATTTTTGTAAAACTTCTCCACCACCGCCGGATCTATTTTATCCTTTGGCTCGGCCCGTCTAGGTGCAAAGAATTTCTTGACCTCTTCTTCCAAGATCCTATTGGTCTCCTCGTCGCTGCGATTCCACGGTAAAACCAGCAATGGCTTGGCGGAAGGCTGCGGGACGTAGTTTTTTGAACTCTTTGTGGTAGTGCTAGTGATGCTCTTCGTGGTAGTGCTCTTCCGCTTACGCTGAGGAGATGGCTGAAGCGCCGGAGATGGCTGACGGGCAGGAGATGGCTGGCGCGCCGGAGATGGCTGCCGCGCAGGAGATGGCTGAAGCGCCGGAGATGGCTGCCGCGCAGGAGATGGCTGAAGCGGCTCAGACTGCTGACGCTGCGGAGACGGCGGGGGTGCCAGTGGCCTCCAATTTGGAAGCACGATGTGTTCCTTCTTCCAAAGAATGGTTGTTTTCACTGCAAATTTGAGTTGAGTCTCCCCTTCACCTGTAGCATGGTCAAGCTGTGCTTCCTCATATTCCTTCACAACCTCATCCACCCCGACAATAGCATAGCCATCTGGAATCGGTCGGCAGTGGTAAGTTCCACCAGCTACAGGAGGTAAGGCATAGCCGACAGCCACCTTAATGGATAAGCCCATTAATCTCACATGCAGCTCAGCGTGTTTGCTCTCCGTGATCTCATCCACGGGGTATCGAGGACCCGCCATTTCAAGCGTGGGTTGCACGTTCTCCGTGGAAGCCACGCTGCTTTTCCGCGCAGAGTCTGGGCCGCCGGCAGCTTCCAATGCAGGCTCTTCGTGCCGCTGAGATGGGCCGGTAGCTTGATGGCTCTGCTGTGCATTCACTTGCGCCTTCAGCGCCACAAGTGCATGTTCTATCTGTGTCATCCGCTCTGTACGCTCTTTTTATTTTCTGCCGTGTCATCTGTAAGAGTCGCTCCACTCGGCAAACCCATCCTTCCACGTCATACCCCCTGTGCCTCGTGCATGTCCAGGGTGTTCTTTTTTACCGATGGCGCGTGTGAGCTGGTCATTCTCTCTGTCGGGATGGAAGGTTTTGGCGGCTGTTTCCTCGTATGCTGTGATGAGTTCAGTGACGGGTTTGGCAAGGAGGGTTGGGAAGATACACAATCCTGTTTCTGGGTCCAACCTTGCCCCGATTCCGTAGAACCAAGTCTTTGCACGTAGGTCCCACCCATGTGTCTGGGGTGTGATCCCTCTATCGTGTAGGGCCTTCTCAGCTTCCTCCCACTTAGGCCTCTGAGATATGTAGCCACCTGACCCTGTCCTCTGGTGATATTCCTTCTTCTGCGCATTTAGCGTATTGGTTTCTGACCTCTTTGTAGCTATAGCACCTTCCTTGTATGCCACAAATTCGCGCCAGTGAGGTCTTATCTTCGCATAATATGCGTCTTCGAAATCTGGAGTCTCGCGAGCTTTGACAAATTTGTTCAATTTTGTCTTCCAGTTGCGGAAAGCGTCAGCCATCTTCTTTAGAGTCCACTCTTTGACCTTTTCCTTTATAACCGGTTTGTTTTCATCCTCCTCTGGCGGAAGGGTGAAATTTACCAACAGCGAATTCCAAAGCGTTTCTTTGGATCTTTCATCGACAAAGGTACCGTCGCCCTTCTTTGGCTTATTCCAATATTCAATTATGATTGGGATTTGGTCCCTAACAAGAACTCCAGCCTGACGTACAAATTTGTCTGCGGCCTTCTTGGGCTCCATCGGCCTACCATCAACACGGACTGCTTTGATCGTGAACTTTGCACGATCTTTCAACCGATGGCTCACGCCTCGCTTGCTCTTTTTCATAGAAGAAGATGGTTGTTGGTTGGTCGATCCAGAGGGCTAAAAGAAGAAAGAAGCGTTAATTAATACATGTAGAAGAAGATTGTTGGTGGAAGTCAGCAGAGGCTTAATCAATGCATATACCTCGCCGGACTTTGTAATCACTAAATTGCGTTCACCGGAGTCTTCATCTTCTCCATGACTACTTGAGTTGTCATCATGTCCCTCCAAGTCTAGATATTGTGAGGTGTCCTCATCGATAATGTTCTCCATTATTTCTTCTTCTTCAAGGTTTCTACTAAGTGGATCCATAGTTTCTAAAACAATAATATTATCTAGAGTAAGAGAGTAAACATTCAAGTGGACTTGGATTCATACACAAATATACATATTATTCATACAAAAATACACAAATAAATACACAAATGAAATTTAAACCCTAAGGATGCTTGATCATTTTAAACGAGTTCCGAGGGGTCCAAACCCTAATTCGGAGAAATCCCGGATGCATATGAGAGGGGCTAGCTACAGTGGCTGACCGGAGGATGCTCCAGAAAGCGGCGGCGCTTTTCTCTGCGCGCGCGCTTTCGATCTGGCTGGGGGGAAGAAGGAAGGGGAAGGTGCATGTTATAACCCCCACCCCCCCTTTAACACCGGTTCATGGCTGGGGGGAAGAAGGAAGGGGAAGGCCCGCGAGCACTACCACCCTAACCCTAAGTACGGGGGCCCGCGAGCACTACCACCCTAACCCTAAGTCCGGGGCCCGCGAGCACCACCATCCTAACCCTAAGTCCGGGGGCCCGCGAGCACCACCACCCTAACCCTAAGTGCTGGATCGCGAGCACTACCACCCTAACCCTAAGTCCGGGGGCCCGCGAGCACCACCACCCTAACCCTAAGTGCGGGGGCCCACGAGCACTACCACCCTAACCCTATGTCCGGGGTCCCGCGAGCACTACCACCCTAACCCTAAGTCCGGGGGCCCGCGAGCACTACCACCCTAACCCTAAGTGCGGGGGCCCGCGAGCACTACCACCCTAACCCTAAGTGCGGGGGCCCGCGAGCACTACCACCCTAACCCTATGTCTGGGGGCCCGCGAGCACTACCACCCTAACCCTAAGTCCGGGGGCCTGCGAGCACTACCACCCTAACCCTAAGTGCGGGGGCCCGTGAGAACTACCACCCTAACCCTAAGTGCGGGGGCCCGCGAGCACCACCACCCTAACCCTAAGTGCGGGGCCCGCGAGCACCACCACCCTAACCCTAAGTGCGGGGGCCTGCGAGCACCACCACCCTAATCCTAAGTGCGGGGGCCCGCGAGGAGTGCTATAATATTACAATATACTACTATAATGCAATATACTACTATAATATTACAACTATATACACTACAAAATAATATTATAATATACTAATGTAATGCAATATACTACTATTACAATATACTACTAGAAAATTACAACTATATATACTACAAAATAATATTACACTAGCTACTAAATAATATTACAACTATACACTACTATTACACTACTAAATAATATTACACACAAAATAATATTACACTACCAAATAAAATTACAACTATATACTACAAAATAAAAAAATGGAAAAAAAAAACTTGGACGGGCCGGGGGCGCCGGCCCGGCCGCATCGCCCGCACTGCCGCCGGCGTGCACGGCTGTCGCTGGCCCGCCTGCTCGCCCACAGTGGCCGGCGGCGCCACGCCGCCGCGTAGCCGGACGGGGGAGCGAAGGGGAGGGGCGGCGGGGTGTACCTCTGGCCGGGGGCACACGCGAGGCGGCTGGAGTGGCGGCGGCGGTTGGGGGCGGTGGCGGCTGGAGTGAGTGGCGGCGATGGTTGGGGTGGTGGCGGCCGAAGAGAATTGGGCAGCGGCTCCCGCGGGGATGGCGACGGCGACCGGCTAGGGGAAGAATCGATCTGGTTGGGGGGAAAAGGAAGGGGTGGCGTGCGCGTTATAACCCTCCCCCCTTTAACACCGGTTCGTGGCTAGAACCGGTGTTAAAGGGGTCCCCTTTAACACCGGTTCCAGCCACGAACCAGTGTTAAAGGGGGCATTTATTTCATGCATTAAATGGGTGGGGGCATTTATAATTCAAAAAATAGGATATGAATTTAGAAAATTCATATTTTATTCATTTCAACTCAGAAAAATATGAATAATATATCATAATTTTCAGAAAAATAATATCTATCCATTCATGTAAATCATTTTATGTTTACTTTAGATGAAAATTTTCAAAATGATTAAAACACTTGCATATAAATTTTGATTATTCAATTCAAACAAAAATAAATTGTCAAATCCTAAAACTTTGAACATAAGAAATATTAAGCATCTAAAAAGGAATCTAACCCTATTTTTTTAGAGCAAATCATATTTTGTATTAACATTTTCGAATTGATTGGATATTTAAATGCCGCATCTTTTGTATACACTTGAATCTGACAAAGCCTCACTCAACTTGCATTGGATTTTTGATAAAATAGCATAATGTGAACCTAAAAATATTTTTTATAAAAAATCATGAGCATCGTATCATGTACCTGTAGTTCATATCTGACCCACTTCCTACCGATTCGGCAGGAATTTGTCTTTTTCACCAGAGGTGGACGAAAAGGTTTCAGATCCCCCTGTTGGTACATTGTCCATATAAGGTGGTCTAGTATTTTTGTAAAATGTGGTGGTGGTTTTTTGAATTAGCCATTTGGTGGTTGCTTCACAAAACCATCCGTTTTTATGCTCGGAAAATAGAAAATGCCTTTTTGGTGCGATAAAAAGGAAAACTTCCTCTTGCAACATTGTTTGCCATGCCATGATGCACATGTATGCACAATATGGCCATATTATCACAAACTATGCCTTGATTCTAGCCATAACATTGGTCATTTGACCCGAAAGCCAAGAAACCTCGAATGAGATAGGTCATTTTGTGAAGGAGATAGAACTGAAATTAAAATACAGAATGCAACTAATAGTAAGTTACATAAAGCACGACTGAAAATTAATATACATAAAAGAACTGAAAATTAATATACATGGCCAGATTAAGTAACAATCGGCCGAACTTGTTTCGGAATGTTGGAGTGATTCAGTCATGCTCCTGCCTACACCTGTAATACTCGCCACTGTAGTCGTCGTACTCACCGCCGCCGTCATCGCTGTCGTCGTCGGGGTCGCCATAATTAAACCTTGAAGGCTGAGTACGCGTGGGCTGGACTTGAGGGTAGCGCAGACGGGGGTTAGAGTCGGCGGCAGTGTCATAGGCCATGACGCTCTGGATAGTCCGACCACGCCACCATAGCCGACGTCGGCCTCGTTGAAGTTCGGAGGAGGTGGGCCGTCCTCCTCGTGCCTAGCGAGCGCCCTCTCACGCCGATCCACGAAGAAGGCTTCCCAAGTAGGGAAATAGTCGGGATGCCATCTGGGATTCCTCCGCTGCTCCGGCGTGAGCTCGAAGTAGTAGTGGTTCGTGATGGCCATCCGGCGCGCCACACCTAGAGGGACAGGAGGAACCGGCACGCCTTCGGTGCTCAGCATCCACCCGACAGGGACAGAGTAGCCCAGCGGGCAGGGGTAGTTCGAGGCGCAAAGCGCCTCCGCCTTCCTGGGGGTTAGTGCTATGGTGGAAGCCATGGGAAAGAGTGATGAGGTTGCAGATATGAGTCTAGAGATGTGCAATGACAATGGAGGCCAACCCTACATATATATAGTGAAGAACTGGCGGGAAGAACTGGAGGGAAGAACTGGCGGGAAGAACTGGCGGGAAAAAATGGCGGGAAGAAAAATGGCGGGAAGAAAAATGGAGGGAAGAAATAGAAGGAAGAAAAATGGCTCATTTAATACATATACTGTTAACAGAAGAAATATGACATTGATTTCCATGTTGAGATACATATGTGTGCCAAAAATGGCTCAATTAATACATATAGTCAATCTTATGATCGCGTCGGCCGTAACCATGGAGTATCAACACCGTTTAACAGGATGGTTGGGTCAGTCTTCACTCTGAAGGGCGAAATTTCATCAAACTTATTATAATCTTCTGACATGTCTGTCTTGTCCTCCACTCCCACGATGTTCCTTTTCCCTGAAAGAACTATGTGACGCTTTGGCTCGTCGTGTGATGTATCTGTTTGCTTATTTTTTCTTTTTTCGGTTTGGTACACATGTCCTTCACATAGAAAACCTAAGCCACATCATTGGCTAAGACGAATGGTTCGTCTAAGTTCTTGTCTACCTTCATAAGATTGTTGAGATCCACCGTTGTCATTCCGTACTTCTTGTCTACCTCAACCCCCCCTCCTGTTAGCTTGACCCATTTGCATCGAAACAAGGGGACCTTAAAATTAGGTCCATAGTCAAGTTTCCATATCTCCTCTATGAACCCATAATACGTGGTCTTTTGCCCATTGTCTTCTGCTGCATCGAAGCGGACACCACTATTTTGGTTGGTGCTCTTTTTATCTTGGCCTATCGTGTAAAATGTATTCCCATTTATCTCGTACCCTTGGAAAGTACATACAGTCGAAGATGGTGTCCTGGCCAACAAGTACAGCTGATCCCCAACAGTGGTGTTATTCGTGAGAAGTGTTTGCAGCCAGCCGCCAAAACTCGCCATGTGTTCACTTATAATCCATTCATCAGACTGCCCCGGTGTTTGAGGCGTATTAAATTCTTGTGTTCATTGATATACGGGGCAACCAAGATAGATCTTTGTAAAACCGTGTAGTGTGCTTGATTGAGAGAATGCCCGTCCCTACATATCATTGCTTTACATCCTAGGGTGCCTTTTCCACGCAGTCTCCCCTCATGTCGTGATTCTGGAACACCAATCGCCTTAAGGCCAGGAATAAAATCAACACAGAACTCAATGACCTCCTCTGTTACATAGCCCTTGGAGATGCTTCCTTCTGGCCTAGCACGGTTATGAACATATTTCTTTAAGACTCCCATGTACCTCTCAAAGGGGAACATATTGTGTAGAAATACAGGACCGAGAATGGCAATCTCTTCTACTAGGTGAACCAGGAGATGCGTCATAATATTGAAGAAGGATGGTGGGAACACCAACTCAAAGCTGACAAGACATTGGGCCACATCTGTCTGTAACCCTGGTAGGCTTTCTAAATCGATTACCTTCTGAGATATTGCATTGAGAAATGCATATAGCTTCACAATGAGTACTCGAACATTTTCAGGTAGAAGCCCCCTCAATGCAATCGGAAGCAATTGTGTCATAATCACGTGGCAGTCATGAGACTTCAGGTTTTGGAATTTTTTCTCTGCCATATTTATTATTCCCTTTATATTCGACGAGAAGCCAGACGGGACCTTGATACTGCTCAGGCATTCAAAAAAGATTTCCTTCTCTGCTTTAGTAAGAGCATAGCTGGCAGGAGTTAAGTGGCATCGTTTACCCTTCTCATTCTCAGGATGCATAGGCTCTTCAGGGTCTTTCAGACGTTGTTGGTCCTGCCGTGCTTCCGGTGTATCTTTTGTCTTCCCATACACTCCTAGGAAGCCTAGCAGGTTCACGCAAACATTCTTCGTCACGTGCATCACGTCGATTGAAGAGCGGACCTCTAAGACTTTCTAATAGGGTAGGTCCCAAAATATAGATTGCTTCTTCCACATGGGCGCGTGTCCGGCATCGTCATTCGGAACAGATAGACTGCCAGGACCTTTTCCAAAGATTACTTCTAGGTCCTTGACCATACCAAATACCTCCTCACCGGTACAGAGGACAGGCTTCCTCCGGGGTTCTGCTAGACGTTTGAAATGCTTGCCTTTCTTTCTTACTGGATGCAGGTTCAGAAGAAATCGACGATATCCTTGTTTGTCTGCCCTGAAATGTTACTAAGAGCAGGCCAATCATTGATGGTTACAAAAAGCAATGCTCGTAGGTCAAATGGCTCCCCTTTGTGCTCATCCCACATACGTACACCTGGTTTGGCCCACAGCTGTAAAAGTTCTTCAACTAATGGCCTTAGGTACACATCAATGTCGTTGCCGGGTTGCCTCGGGCCTTGGATGAGCACTGGCATCATAATGAACTTCCTCCTCATACACAACCAAGGAGGAAGGTTATAGATACATAGAGTCACATGCCAGGTGCTGTGACTGCAGCTCTACTTACCAAAAGGATTCATCCCATCTGTACTTAGACCAAACCTTAAGTTCCTTGCGTCACGTGCGAAGTCCGGGTACTCTCGCTCGACTTTTCTCCACTGTGACCCATCAGCGGGGTGTCTTAACATCGCGTCTTTCTTACGGTCTTCCATGTGCCATCGCAACAACTTGGCATGCTCTTTATTTCTGAACAGACGTTTTAACCGTGGTATTATAGGATCATACCACATAACCTTGGCAGGAACCTTCTTCCTAGGGGCCTCGCCCTCAACACCGCCAGGATCGTCTCGTCTGATCTTATACCGCAGTACAGTGCATACCGGGCATGCATCCAAATTCTCGTACTTCTCACCACGGTAGAGGATGCAGTCATTAATGCAGGCATGTATCTTCTGCACGTCTAATCCTAGAGGGCAGACAACCTTCTTTGCTTGGTATGTACTGTCGGGCAACTCATTATTTCTTGGAAGAAGATTCTTCATTTTTACCAACAACTTTGAAAATGCGCTGTCAGTCACACCGTTCTCTGCCTTCCATTGCAGCAAATCCAGTGTGGTACCTAGCTTTTTGTGGCCATCTTCGCAAGTTGGGTACAACAATGTTTTGTGATCCTTTAACATCTGCTCCAGCTTCTCCTTCTCCTTTTCAGTTTCACATTCTTCCTTTGCATCAGTAATGGCCCGACCAAGATCGTCATCAGCGGGCCCATTTGCTGCCTCTTGATCTTTATTATCTACCCCCGTTGCAGTATCATCATATTCAGGATACATATTATGATAGTTGTCATCATCCTCTTCTTCTTCGTTGTCTTCCATCACAACCCCTTTTTCTCCGTGCTTGGTCCAACAATTATAGCTGGGCATGAAACCGGATCGAAGCAGGTGGGCGTGAATGGTTCTGGTATTTGAGTAGTCTTTCTTGTTCTGACAGTGAACACACGGACAACACATAAAACCATTGTGACCACGGTTTACATTAGCCACAACGATGAAATTTTGGAGGCCCGTAATATACTCGGAAGTGCGGCGGTCACCGTACATCCATTGCCGGTTCATCTGCATTAATATATAGTATATATCAAAAAATAATAGGGAGATGACCATTTATATATATAGTACATCAATGACACATGAATGGATAGTTGCCGACCTCGACCGAGAAGGAAAGAGCAACAAGAAAACTTATTTTGAGCTCTCGGGCATTTCACCGAACACCTCTTGTGCATACGAAAAAAACACAAACTAGCACACTTCACACCCTCTTGCTAGGCTCCAAAATAAGATAGTGAAAAAATGGAAGAGTGGGGTGTGGGCTGCGGTGTCTTATATAGCCCCCCCTTTAACACCGGTTCAAGCCACGAACCGGTGTTAAAGGAGGGGGCTGCGCGGGCCACTGGTGCAGGGGCCTTTAACACCGGTTCGTGCCACGAACCGGTGTTAAAGGGGGGCTCCTTTTTGCTGCACGGGCCACGCTGGTACAGGCCTCCCCTTTAACACCGGTTCGTAGAGCCCATTTCCAGGCTCAACCAAAGGCCTCGTTTCCACTAGTGATGCCTTTGCAAATTGACTGGGAATCTGACACTGAAAAGACCAAAAGCAAGAAGTAAGCATCGCCGAGGGCGCTCTGTCTCTGAACATTACACAAGAAATATGGAGTGAAATATCAAGTAAACAAGCATAGCTGATAGCTCATCCTCCGAAAAAGAAATACAAGATCGAGAATACAAGGGCATCCTTCCCGCAAAAAGAAAGAGAGAGAGAGATCAAGGAATATGGCAGGATAACTGAGGGTTCCACTCGGTCACTCCAGTCCAGTGATAGATAAATCAGACGAGTTGATCAAATGGTTCCACTCCACTCACACCTGTTCATCTCCTTTAGGAGGAGGGGCCTGTCCATAGCCCTGATCAGAAGGAGGGAACTGCTGGTTGGGTGCGTACGCTCCGTAGCCTTGAGCGGGAGGAGCGTACTGCTGGTTGGGCGCCTGTGCTCCGTAGCCTTGAGCAGGAGGTGGGAAGTGCTGGTTGGGCGCGGGCGCTCCGTAGCCTTGGGGAGGAGGGGAGAACTGCTGGTTTGGTGCGTGCGCTCCATAGCCTTGTGCGGGAGGAGGAGGGAACTGCCCGTTGTGCGCTTGCCCGTACGTACACTGCGGCGGCGGTGAGTACTGCGGGTAGTTCGGGGGCGGCGTCTGCCCGTAGCCCTGGGGAGGAGACTGCTGCGGGAACTGCGGCTGCCCCATCGCGATCCCAGCGGCCCCCGCCGGCAGCTGCTCACCGCCTGCCGTCTTGGGCGCGGTTATAGGCGCGGCGGCGGTGGCTCCCGGCTGCCTGCGGAGCAGGATGTAGGAGCTGAGCCCCAGAGCCGTGGCAGCGAGCGCGAGCAGCGCCCCGCCGGCGAAGATGCCATTGGGGACACCGTCGCACCACCCGCTCAAATTTGCGCCCATCACCAGCAGCGCGAACGCGATCACCGTCGCGATCCTGCACGTTTTAGTCAGCCACGACACGACATGCGCGCGTCCTCCAGCTAGCGCTTATTAATTGGAATCTCGAACACTCACCATGAGGCGACGGCGCAGACGACGCCGATGATCTGGTTGGTCTCGGAGGGGATGGCGCGGGACTTGTAGCATCCGCAGCAGCCGCCGACGACCGCGATGATGACCTGGGCAATTATCAGGAAGATGACCGCGCAGACCCCGAGCCCCACCCCCGTCTCGCAAATGTGCTGCGAGAACCCACAAGAATCCGAGATGTCTATAATACAGTTCGACAAAAATACACACATGTGTGTGTACATTAAGCACGAAATAGGAAGTGGATGTGCT
The DNA here is from genome assembly GCA_916181665.1 of Avena sativa. NCBI lineage: Eukaryota > Viridiplantae > Streptophyta > Magnoliopsida > Poales > Poaceae > Avena > Avena sativa. The sequence continues at coordinate 481,086,420 of OV702279.1, forward strand.
AGCTTACCGCGCTGAGTTCGCCGGAGAACCCCAGGATGGCACTGAGCACCCCGAGAGAACCCACGACTGCGAGCACGATGATCGTCTTCTGATCCATTTTCCCGGCCATTGCTCTGGAGTCTAGATCTCTTTCGGGTAGAAGTCGACTGGTGTATATACGCGAGTTTATATAGAGAGCTGCCTGCTGACGTATTTCCATCGGCGCGGGACCATGTCACTATGTCACGCTTGGTCCCCCCCCCCCCCCCCCCCCGAGGCCCCTTCTCCTCCGTCTCCCTGCCGTCGTCGGCTGCCTGCACCGGGCTAGCCCCGGGCGGCTGCCGCCGGCGGCAGCCCCGGGCTTCTCCTCTCTCGTCCCCAGGCCAGCGCGAGGTGGCATGGCGGCGGGTGGTGTTCCAAGGCCGGCGGCGATGTTGGCGGCGCAGCAGCTCGGCCCTGACCATGGCCAGCGCTCTGGCTTGGTCGGTGGCTTCCTGCAAGCCCAGATCTGGGCCCTTTTGGGCCCGATCTAGGTCAGGACGGGCCAGTTTTGGTCCGGGCTGCCTCTGGTTGGACTGCGTGGGATGCGTGACATGGATGGTTGTGCCTATGACGCGCTTGCTGCAGCGTGGCCGCGGGAACTTCACGGGCACATCTGGGTCCGGCCGGGCTTATGGCGCTGATCTCGAGGGTGGTAGCGGTGGTAGCCACGTGCAGCAGCGTGGCAGCGGGGACTTTACGGACCCTTCTAGGGACCGTCTGGGCTTGCCAGGCCTGGTGTGTCCCTACTGCCGCGTCCGGTTAGCACACGCCATTGGCGGTGGAGGACGTCCTCTAGGTGGTTGCTCTGCTCCTGCCCTACGGTTCCATTGGCATGGTGTGTTCTTACATCCGTGTCGTCGGTTACCGTCTTTGGCGGTGGAGGTTGTTCCCTCTCGCGTGGCAATGGATCCACCACCCCTGTCTACATCTCGTCTCGGTCCGGCCGACGTCGCATTGTTTGCCATGGTGAGACGACGATGATGAACTCAAGACCGTGGTGGCGCAAGTTGGTGGGCGGCAAGTTTGGTGGATTCCTACGGACTGTCAGGGGCTGTGGTTTTTTGGGGTCGGGAGAAATCCCTGTTGGTTTGGCCGACACCAACGTGGTGACGCCTGAGGGCGCCGCGCTTCCTTCTTGAAGGGCGTCGGGCGCACCCCTTTCCCACTCTCCTACGTGTACCAGGAGAAATCCTAGGCTTAGTTCGGGCAGCAGCGTCGTTATCGTCGCATCCCTTCTTAAAGGTGCTGCTTGGGTCACGGCAGTCCGGTGGCATGGAGCGCGGTGGGACTTTTTCGGTGGACGCAGCGGTTGCGGTTCATTTTCGCTTTGTCAATCCGACTCGCTGTCGGTATTAGTTTATTTCTATTTCTTTTGTTTTTCTCTTTTGGGGCTTTGCTTGTGACGTTTCCCCCAGCCGTCAGCTCGAAGTTGTACCGTGTTGGTTTCTATATTAATATAGCGGGGCGAAAGCCTATTTCGACAAAAGACCATGTCACTATGCTACTTTGGTGGAGGCATTTTGTCAAACGATTAAAGTCTATTTGAAATCTTAAAATTGTACTAGGTACTCCCCCTTCATAAATATAAGACATTTTAGCTTTGTGAAATAAATGTATCTAAATGCTTTTTAGTGTATAAGTTTACTTTGAACCTATACACTAAAAGACGCCTACATACATTCAATTTACAATTCTAAAATGTCTTATATTTCTGAACGGAGGGAGTGGGAAGGAATGGAACCTCCTGTGCACGACCGTGAGGTTGTTGTTCCTTTGTCTGGCGATGTGGCGTGCCTTCATCCTACAGGCCGCGCACCAATGTTCACGAAGATATGGTGATGGTGACTACAAGATCGTAGTGGCACGTGTTGGTAGGAGGTAAAGCTTGGTGGTGGTGCTCTGTTGTGCTAGTTTTTTGTGGGCGGGGGTCGGGAAAAATCTATGTGGCTCGTTCGATCCTGATGTGGTGCCGCCTTCTAGCCCCACCTAGAGGGCGTCGGGGGAATCCTATGTCCACTTTACTCTGAGTGTTGGGGGAAACCCTAGAACGAGTTGGTCCAGGCAGCAGCGTCGTGTCGACGGTGTTTCCCTTCTTGAAGGTGTTGCTTGATACTCCGTGCTTCGGGATGCTTGGGAGCATGGTGGGCCAAATTCGGTGGGCGCGGTTGCGGGTCATCATCGTTTCATCAATTCGACATTGTCTTCATTTCTTTTTTCCTTTTGGCCATGTTTGTGTTGTTATCTTAGCATTTTTTTTGTATGAACTCTTGTATTAGTGTGGTTTCTATATTAATATTGCAGCACAAAAACCTGTTTCGAGGAATGGAACCTCAAACACCTATATCTAAAATTTGCACTATGTATTTATCGATCCTGGTCAATCTCAACCCTAGATTTTTTTGGTACATAGAGAAAAGGAGGTTCCGACCGAGACCTCTCTAATTTCACTAACTACTAGATCATGATGGCGCGCGTTGCCGCGTCCGTCATTTTATCAATATAATGGTAGAATTTTTCATAAAATGTTTAAGTCACAAATTGAGGAACCAAAATTTGCATAGACTGACCCATATGTTGGATAATAAAAGAAGTGTGTTTCCCATCTTGAGTAAAAAAGACCAAACTGTTTGAGTGAATATTGGTACAAAAAATCAAAAAAAAAATCAATACACAACTGATCCATACATATTTTTCTAAATCACCTTCGTAACACATAATGGCAGAATAATATTTCTCCTCCCCTTCTTTTCAGCTGAATCGCCATAGCTCTGTAGAAAAACGTACATCAAGTTTTAAAAGGAAAATCGCTCATTTCAGGAACGTGTGCCCTATTCTTCTAAATATATGTTAGCAAGCTATCTTATTCTACTTGGTCAATATTGATCGCATCATCAAGCTGTAGTTTTTTTAGTATTAGAACGTTCAACCAAAAAATTGAACAAAAATATCACCTAAGATCATTATAACCAATATTACGAAAATCGTCCTAGGAGTGAAACCCTAGTCCGTGTCCTACAGACTCATTAATAAACTTATTGACTGAAACATGGTTGCCTTGTGTTATCTATGAGGCATCCATAATTACTCAGTGGACATTTTGTCTTCCATCAATAAAACATTTGTCTTCCATCAATAAAACAAGAGCTAAGCATGTAGCATCATCCGTATGAAGTTATATCAGTTATTGGCTGCGACACAGTTAGAAATTTCAAATATAAAAAACTTACAAATAATTCATTACTGGAGCTTCTAGTACCCAAAAATAGAGAGCCTATGCAATTAGTCCCAAAGAAAGAAACAATTCATGGCAACAGAGAAAGTTGGTTGTTGCTATCAATGTGCCAATATTCCACATTTCCACATCTGTCGGACTGATAATGCACCATATGTATTATGCCGAGGCAGACGCCAATAAAATTATTTAGGCATTTGTCGGAGTCCCTTACCCTCCCCTGACCTGTACCCACTTCAACAGTAACTTTCTTTAATCGTTGTCTCAAATATCGCACATATAATACTTCTACGGGGCTTCTTCCAAATCGTCATTTATTCACGTGCCTAAAATAATACTATATGCAAACTGCTAGTTAATGAATAAAATGCATATCAGGCAAGATTGCAAAGACAGGATGAAAGAAGAAACTACATAACATCAAGGCTATGAAAATAACAAACCCACTCTAGTAGCTGTGTTATTTCTAGTGCAGTATACTGGAACCAAATTCCTTGTAAACCAGCCTTAATTTTTAGTGGTAATTATTTTGTTATTATCAGTGTCCAGGTGTATTAAGAAGTTGAATGACTGGTCAAGAGCTTAACGATTAAGATAAAACATATATTGCATCTTAATACTCTTGTGGAAACTGAAATCAAATTTACAGCTGCATACTAACTTGTACTGTTTCACATGATTAATTTATTCTACAAGCTGAGAGATGCACCTGATCAAACAAAAGACATGCATCATCCATGAATGGTATCACCGCGGTTTTAATTCAGAACTGGTTTGATTGGTCACAGGTTCGGAAGTATTCTGAAGAGAAGATTTTCCTGCAGTTAACCCACACACATAAGTACGAAAACTTCAACTCGGTGATCATCTATATAGAATTCTACAATCAAATAAATCTGATCTATCTCCAAGATTACACGGAAAGAAATAAGAGGTACCTGGAGTAACACAAGCTGCAAGAAAATTAATTGAGATTTTAGATCCAGTGACATATGTCACATAGAAATGCGGATTTTGCAGGAGAGAGAATCAACCTAGTAGAACACCATTGATTCTGGAGATTATGCTGAGCAAGAAGGGGTATGAAGTGAGTTTGAGGCAATCGAATTTATAGGCCAGGAGAGGCATGTGAACAGTAGGTACCATCACTAGTCTCCGCTGGTGATGCGCACGATGGAATCCATTAGTGCTTTGCACAAACTGCTAATTAACACGACCTTCAATCTGGCGCACAAACAGAGCTGGGGAGGCGTGCGCATTGCCGCATCAGGTCACTACCATCAAGGACGAGCGACGCCTCAGCTGGGAGGCGCGCTCCCTGCTGCATCAGAGATCGATGGCCCCCTACATCGACTGGTCCGTGCCCGATCGAAGGCAAAGGATCGGATTGGGTCTAGTGCCCGACTGCATCGCTTGGGGTGTGCCGCTCGCCGCATCCCTTCTCCTCCCTGCCGCTTCAAGTCGCCCACAGTCCATCTCTCTCATCGTTTTTGTTTTCTATCGATCGGATTGGGCGTTACTTTCAGCTCGGTCCAGTATCTGAGCACATGGACTCTAGTGGAGTTTTTAGGCCCATTTGACCGTAGCAGGCCAATTTGACACTCAGAGTAGCATCCCATAGGGATGATTGGCCCAGTGCGGAAACTGAATTGCATGCGACGGTCGGAAACTGCCAGATGGCACGATCCGATAGCTGAAATTGTCGAGGCTCCGAGAGGCCTCTTATTTGACTCAGTTATAATATCCTTAATATAGTGGCCCAATAGCACATTTACTTTCTCTAAAAACTTAATTTCTCTCCGCATTTGTGCTCGTTGTCACAGAACACTCCACCACATGTGGCATAATGATCGTCAACAATAATGTCTAGGTCTCTGCCGTCACGGTATCACAGACAAGACCGTCAAAGAGCATATCAAACCGGTGTGGGAGTGCGTCCCCTCTTGTAGACCTCGTTAGTTAACCTAGGGACGACCACATCACGGCATAAGATGTGCATGTCCATGGGATATGAAAACATAGAGGATGGGCCAATCGGTTCCCCGAGATTGCAGTGGGCGAGTTTCGCATCGTCACCTCCGACTTTGTGCTCTATTTAGCCTCTAGCGTGGCACATGGTCTGTGGGGAGAGGTGACATGGACACTAACATGACGAAGATCAGAGACCTCCTCGTTGCTAACATTATCCTCATGGTTCACTCTGTCGGCATCGCTTTTTTGGCCAAGCCAAATCAAAGTCGACGAGAACCACCTCGTACGATCATGTCGGCATTGTGCTATCCTCGACCAAGGCTCCTAAGCACATTGTCAATTTTGACACACTCTAGCTCGATCACTACGCACGTCCTCGAGTAGTTGTTGCAAGCTACATGACCCCGTGAAAGGACACGGATGTTGCCTAGAGGGGGATGTATAGACATTTTAAAACTACGATGGTTTTGGCTCTAATAAAGCAGAATAAAACCAACATTTAATTTACCAAACATAAAACCTAAATCCACTAGGTTCAACTAAGTGGACCATTAACTTATACTAAATAAGACAAGCAACAAGGCGATAACAAGAGAAAGAACTTCAAACTCAAAGGCTATCACAATGTAAAGTGCAAAAGTAAAGAGCTTGGGTAAGAAGTAACCGAGCCATGCAGAGACGATGATTCTATCCCGAAGTTCACTTCCGAGAAAGTTAATCTCTGTTGGAGAGGTACGACGACGTAATGCTCCCCGGACACCACAAAAGGCTCACCTTGAGGTGTGATGGCTCAATGCACACCCAACACCACATAAGACATTACCCCAAGACGCGGAGGCACACCATACACAAATGACACAAAGGTATCACCTTATTCTTCCGTGTACGCGCCATCAAGGCGGGTGCACGATCTGCTATTGCACCTGAGGACGGTTACCGAACTCGTACAAGCTTAGGACAATCTTCACAACTTAATTCGAGGCTCCCAAAAATCACCACCAAGGCCACCAACCATCTAGGGTACGGTCCAAGAACTCAAGAGTAACAAGCTTCTTGCTTTCACCAACCAAATCCTCCGTAGATAACTCAAGCCAATACACCTAATGCAATGGCAACTCCTTCACTCCGAAATTCGACCAAAGCTACAACAACTATTGAAAAATTAAGATAGGAAGAACACAAAAAGAGAACACCAAATTCTCCGATATCTAGATTCCAAGATTTCCCTCATGCTAGATGACCTTCATGACTTTGAGCATGCCGGAGGCAAGGTGACCACCACGCCGTCGATGTGAGGTCACACGTTCGTTCCACCGCAGTAGTACCATGCCGCCGTGCCCCTTGCCAAGCGGCGTGTCCCCACCGACAAACGCGGACCGTGCTGCCATCCGCCATTGGAGGATCACCACCAACTCTCGGGGCCGCCGCCCTGGTCCCAACCTTCGCCACCTTCAACACGCGTCTGGGGAGAAGTGTCGTTGTGACCCAAGGGCTCCCCGCGAGGGAGAAGTTGCCTCACAGGGAAATAGCCCTGTCGCCGTCCTCAACCGGTTGGGCTTTGCATGCCAGTGTCTGTTAAGAATCGATCGTCTGACATATACGTGTTGTATTTGTAATATACGTATGTATGTATGTATATATCCTGCCAAGTATATATAGAAGAAATGTGGATGCGTGATTCCTACAACGAAACCTAAAACACTTTTTATCTTGGTATCAGAGCCAACCTAGCCGTCTCCTCTTCCTTGTCCGTCATCGCCCCTCCTCTGTTGGCGATGGCGACAACCGAAGCCATGTAGCTCGTCATCATCGGCCCCATCACTTCCCCCCCCCCCCCCCAGCTGTCTCTACTGCTCCTCCCCCGGTTCCTCCTATAGGCATCCTCCTCGACTGTGGAAACTTCGCCCTCTGGCGGGCGTTCACTCTCACCAATCTCTCCAGTGCCTCTCTCCATGGATACCTTGAGGGGACAATTGCCGCGCCATCTCAGACCGTCACCGAGGGGACTGGTGATGCCGCCAGGGCTGTGGCTAACCTCGCGTATGCGACGTGGTGGACATAGGACCAAAAGGTCCAAAGCATGCTTCTCTCCTCCATGATAGAGGAGATCGCGAGTCGGCTTCTAGGCTTCCAAACAGCGACTGCGACGTCGGTGGCCATCCATGCCATGTTTTCCGCGCAGAGCCACGCTGGCGTGAGGCACATCCGGCACTAAATCCAGGCGCTGAGGAAGACGACATGAGTCCTAGCGAGTACATGCACAAGGTGAAGGCTATGGTCGATGCCATGGCCGCCGCTGGATCTCCAGATCGCAATGATGAGATCATCGACTACATGCTCACCAGTTTGTGCTTACCCTTCAGCCTAATTGTGGCATCCCTGAACATCGCTACTACTCCAGTGACTGGCGCCAGCTTCTACTCCGTGGTGCTGAACTATGAAGACCTAGAGCTCTAGTAGCAGGCCGAAACGAGGAGTGGATCTCGTTGGCCAACACAGCATCTTTCCCTGGTGGTTTCAGCAGCAGTGGCGCTACCCCCGGCAGTCACGTGCGCTCGTGTTTTCCTCGACCGCGACTGCTGGTGGATCCACGACTGGCAAATACCAGTCCGGATATGGTGGGGCAATGGAGGTCACCCCAGCGGCCATAATTTGGGCAGCTACGGCCAGCCCTATGGCTAGCCCGCTGGTGGAAACAGCGGTGGAAATCGCTAGAATGGAGGCAATGGACGCCGTCGTCAATGTCCTCGGTGCCAAATCTGCGGCTACTGGGGGCACATCGCCTCTAAATGTCAAAACCGGTTCAACCCCGTGTTCATACGTGCCAACAACCAGCGCTTAGGAAACTCCGCCTCGACGAGCTCCCACATGCCTCCACCCTAGATCATGGATACCGAGGCTACGGATCATCTGACCAATGAACTTTAGCGCATCCATATGCAAGAGCGCTATGATAGATCAAGTTCAAGTGGCCAATGGTGCACATTTATCTATTGCACACATTGGTCATTCCCTTTTAGTCGATTCACAGTTAAAACAGAATAACATCCTTCATGTCCCGCACATTAGCCAGAATCTCCTTTCAGTCTATCGCCTTGTTTGTGATAATGATGTTTTTGTTAAATTTCATCGTCATTTTTTCTGTGCTAAGGACAAGGCCATCTTGTTTAGTCGCGTGTCATCATCGTCGCCTCGTCATGCTCTTTCCGGTGCCAATACTACATCGTCTCGATGGCGCTGGTGTCTAGGTCATCCTACCAATAATATAGTGCAATCCATTGTTAAGAACCATGCATTATCTTGTGCTTCGGTCGATACTTTTTTGATTTGTGATGCATGTCAGTGTGCCAAAAGTATCAATTATCCTATACTTTGTCCAACCGTGTTACCACTGCACCACTTGAGCTTATTCATGCTGATGTTTGGGGTCCCGCTATTGCCTATTCTGGTGGTTTTAAATACTATGTCAGTTTTATTGATGGCTACTCCCGGTTTTGCTAGATTTATCTTATTAGGCACAAGTCTGATTTTGTGCAAATTTTTATTCCTTCTAGGCTCATGTTAAGCTTCTGTTAAACACAAAAATCAAAGCCACCCAGTCGGATTGGGGCGGCGAATATCACAGCCTCATTAGTACTTTCAGCATATCGGTGCTCACTGTGTGTCTTGTCCACATACTTCCGCAAAACGGATTCGCTGAATGCAAACACCATCATTTGGTTGAAAAGGGTCTCGCCTTTCTCGCTCATTCGTCTCTTCCATTACACTTTTGGGACGAAGCGTTTTTGACTATGTGTTATTTAATTAACTACATGCCTACTCCAGTTCTTACTCCAGTTCTTCACAAGGATACTCCTATTTTTAGACTTCTAAAAATCCAGCCGAACTATGAGTCTCGCCTTTCTCGCTCATTAGTATATTTTGAGGTCCCAGCCACCGCGCAGAGGGACGCCATTCTCAGATTGCATCACAACACCACCAAAGGAGATCCACACCATAGTTCATCCCCTCCATCTTCCATCCTCTCCATTAGCCATGTCCATTACTTTGTACTTGAGATCTTCTTGTGATTTGGCGACCATTGTAAGAATATTTGATTTCAATCTAAGTATTTTGCACAATGTTTTCTATTTTTGATCTTATTGTTATGAGTGAGTAGTCCTCACGGGCTGTTGATTGAGGTAAAACCTCGCAGCAATTATGTGCATCTAATCTATGGGAGTATTGTGTCTTGTTTGAATAAGAGATTTGTGTCTTTTGTTTCTTTGTCTCTTGGTTCGATCTTTGGACTTGTAGGTACCCAAGTCCTCCGAGATTGATAAAGGCTTGAGGTGAGATACTTAGCTAGCAGCGATCTCATAAGAAACCCAGTGACATATATAAAGGTTGTACTATCTTCGCTTAACGACCCATTTGGGAAGAACATCAACATCTCTCCTTAAGGCTTTGATCTATGTTTTCCACTTAATAACTATTTGTAGCCCAATACTTCATGGTGCAACCGGTTGGATCAAAAGGATATTGCTATGCCTGTGACTCGCAGGGGCTTTAGTATATTAGGATGTGCTGCCCACAAATATTATCTCTATTAAAACATTGCACATGATTATGCCTATTATTATCTTTTATCCCATATGATGTGCATCTACATGTGAATCTTCAACCCTGGTCTATCTCCATCCATTGAAACAACTCACGATATAAAGTAAACTAGATTGGTCCCGTAAACGAAGGTAAAACGAAAAAACAAAGTATTGCAGACATGTCCTTTTTAATTCCTTTTAGCATTGTTTCCCAAGGTTCGATTAAACCTAGATTTAGTAGGGACGAAAAAGACTATTATACTACATCCGTGAATCCGGATCGAAGGTATCATCAACCGACCCGCCTCTCTGCGACACGTCCTCGCCGCTTGCTGGGCCGCATGACACGGCCGCTCCATCTCCACTTGAGCATGTCGTTGAGCCTCCTCGGACTACTCCTACTGCATCAACTTCGGCTCCTGGTCTTAACATGGTCACATGTCTGTGTGACAACACTCGTCGTGAGAAAACCTACACTGACGGCACGCTGCAGTATGATCCGCGTAGGCGTGCTCTATTTGCAGCTCTGGTTTCTCATCAGGATGCCCTCCAAGAACCAGAATAGCGTGCTACCATGTCTAAAGAATTTCCAACTCTCTCTCAAACACACACCTGGACTCTGGTTCCTCAAGTACCTGGCATAAATATTGTAGGCAGCAAATGGGTGTTCAAAACCAAGCATCGTCCAGATGGATCTATTGAGAAGCACAAGGCTCGTCTAGTTGCTCGAGGGTTCACTCAACAACATGGTATTGATTATGCTGACACGTTCAGTCCCGTGGTGAAGCCCGCTACTATCCGCTTGGTTCTCTCGCTCGCGGTTTCTCGAGGATGGACACTTCATCAGGTTGATGTGGGCAATGCCTTTCTTCATGGCTTCTTGACGAAGGATGTCTATATGCAACAGCCTCCTGGTTTTGAGGATGTCTGATATTTGTCTCATGTGTGCAAGTTGCAGCGTGCTATCTATGGACTGAAGCAGTCCCCCCGAGCTTGGTATGCTTGCTTGAGTGCTCGTCTCCTTTGGCTTGGATTTGTTCCTTCCAAGGCTGATACGTCCCCGTTCATTCTCAATCAGAGTGGTGTCGAGGTTTTCATGTTGGTATATGTTGACGACATAGTTATTGCTGGCTCTACTACTGCAACAGTCGATTTTCTTGTTCATTCTCTCTCGGAGACCTTTCCTATCAAGGATCTGGGCACTCTGGAGTACGTTCTCGGATTGGAAGTGCCGTACAATTCCGGGGGCATGACACTTATTCAACGCAGATATGTGCTTAACTTGTTGCATAGGGTAAATATGGAGAATTGCAACCCCACATCCATTCCTCTGGTGACTACCGAGCGACTTGCTAGAGACACTGGTGCACTCTTAGGTACAGAGGATTCTTTTCGATATCATAGTGTTGTTGGCAGCCTGCAAAATTGGACTTTGACACGTCTGGACCTTTCTTTTGCGCATAACAAGGTGTGTTAGTTCCTCTCTCAACCGACTAAAGTACATTGGGAGGCAGTCAAACGCATCATGTGTTATATTAAAGGAATGTTGGACACTGGTCTACGCATTCGTAAGTCACCACAGCAGAATATCAGTATATTCATCGATGCAGACTGGGCTGGATGTGTTGATGACAGACTCTCTATGAGTGGTTTTGCAGTCTTTGTGGGTCTGAATCTTATCTCATGGAGTTCGAAGAGACAACCCACGGTCTCGAGATCTAGCACCGAGGCAGAATATAAATCACTTGCAAACGAAGCAGCTGAAGCTATGTCGGTCAGTTCTTTACTTACAGAACTAGGTGTGTCTCAACAGCAAGCTCCAGTTTTATGGTGTGATAATCTAGGGGCTACTTACCTCTCGGCGAATCCAGTCTTTCATGCTCGAACCAAGCACATTGAGATCGATTTTAATTTTGTTCGAGAGTAGGTTGCTGATGGAGTATTGGTGATGAGGTTCATCTCTTCTAATGATCAGTTGGCTTATGTCTTCACTAAGTCAGCTATATGGCAGATGTTAGACCGATTTAAAACCAATCTAAACCTTGTATGTAGTAGTAGTTTAGATTGAGGGTGTGTGTTAAGAATCGGTCGTCTGAAATGTACATGTTGTATTTGTAACGTACGTATATATGTATCCTGCCAAGTATATATAGAAGAGATGTGGAGGAGTGATACCTACCACGAAACCCTAAAACACACATTTTATCTATGCCTCTGAAGATAGCGGGAGAGAAGGGCGAGGAAGGCCCTAGGGGCGGCGGCTAGGGTTTCAGTCGAGCCTGGCTAGGGTTTATATGCGATCACTCTTGCCACTTGGTCGCATGTACTTCACGATGTGTTGCATATGTTTGCAATGTCACCGACGGTGATACACACGTACGCGTTATCTTTTGTTTGTGTACGGTGGTGATAAGCCAGTTGCCGCAAAGGGCAGAGCGCCAGGTCGTTGCTCCTAAGTCTCCGAGTTGAGTTGACTTGTGACATTGTCGATGGTATTGGCAGCTGGTCTTGACCAAATCAAACATGTTTATCATGGCCAACAAGTAGCCATGTTCGTCTCTGGGATAAGTACGATATAAGTTAAGTTAAGCAGGTTGTACATGCATGAGAGGCCTCTAATAGCGTGAAAACTTGCAAATATCATGCAGTGAGTCCGGTCTTTGTAGCTGGCAGAGATGCATATATTCGAGCTGTCGAATTTGGCTGCAAGTTGAGTGGCTGTCCAAAGTCCAAAGTCACCTCAGCTCGTTGCATCTCACACCCCTATCACCACGACCAATTATTCACGGGCTATAACTTGTTAATCATACGATGGACTGTCCACTAGCTGGCCAACGGATTCGGGTACTCTAGTTTTAGCCTTAATTACATGGCATGTTTTCTTGAGTTATTAACACTTTTCATCCCACAACTTGCACCCGGGGGTTGCAATTTAGTATCACTTCTTGCAAAATGGACAACGGCAGTAACACAACTCGGTTAGCGTTGACAGTTTTAGTCCCGACAGTCCGAATTGGCCACGCTGGCTGCCAAAATGAAATTACAATTTTGCCCTGAAGTCCGGGAAATGGGAAGAATTATTGCACTGGATCCTTGCGCGCGGCGGAAGTGAAATTTTTACGAATAAGCGCCTTCTTCTTCCTCTATTCCTCTCCTTTTCCTTACATGTTCTTCCAGAACAAATATGCCGCAAGTCACAACGCCGCGCCTAGAGTAATAAAGTGTGAGAGACTCGCAAACACCTCGGGGGTAGGGTACGTCACGCAACCAGTATTCTTAAAAAAGAAAAACAATGGTTTTCGGTTACTATTGATGAACTCGAAGCGTTAGCAGAAACTCACTTGTTGTCTGCACATGAAATTGAGGTTAAAAGCTAATCGAATGCAGAGATAGCATGTCCTGCGTGAAAAGAAACTCAAATGGTACCAACGTTCCAAATCTTAATTTTTTTCATGGGGATTCGAGTACAAGATGCTTCCATAGTGTGGCCTCTGCCATACACAAGAAGAAACTTATTCGCTCCTTAATACAAGATGATAGAATGATTGAGGGACATGAGCAGTTGAAATCTTACATTTACAAATTACTACAAGGGTTTGTTTGGGAAACAAGAAGAAGGTACCTTCTCCGTAGATGAGTCCCAAACAGATGATGTACCCCAAGTTCCTGCTGAGGAAAACAATCTATTGACTACTCCCTATACTGAGGAGGAGGAGGAGATCAATAAGTCTATTTTCCAAATGGAACATAATAAGACCTTGGTCCTAATGGATTCCCAGCTGAGTTTTATCAAACATTTTGGGATATTATCAAAACAAATCTTTTTAACATGTTTAGTGCTTTACACGCTGGACAATTAGATATGTTTCTACTGAATTTTGGAGAGATCATTTTATTACCTAAGATTAATGAAGCAGAACGAATTCAACAATATAGACTGGTCTGTCTTCTTAATACTAGTTTTAAGATTTTCACCGAAGTCGCTACTATCAGGTTAAATTCAGTGGCTAACCATGTAATCCGTCCATCTCAAATTGCGTTCATGCAAGGTCGCCACATAGATGGTGTGACCTTACATGAAACAGTGCACGAACTACATAGAAATAAATTAAATAGGGTCATTTTAAAAATTAATTTTGACAAGACCTATGATAAAGTGAAATGGTTTTTCCTTCAACGGACGATTAGAATGAAAAGTTTTTTGGCTGAGTGGTGTGCTTTAATCAATAGCTTTGTGTCAGGGGTAGTGTTGCCATCAAAGTTAATGATAATGTTGGCAAATACTTTCAGACCAGAAAATGGCTAAGAGAAAGAGATATGTTATCTATCATGATTGAGCATGCAAAGTATGAGGGCCAAATTAAAGGTGTGGTTCCTCATCTAGTGAATGGAGGTTTATCTACCCTTCAATATGCCGACGATACAATTCTGTTTATGGAACATGATTTTGAAAAAAGGCAAAGAATCTGAAACTATTCTTTCAGCTTTTGAACAACTTTTAGGATTAAAAGTTAACTTTCATAAAAGCCAATTGTTCTGTTTTGGCGCCGCTCAGGATGTGGCTGAACTTTATGCTGAGATTTTTGGCTATAGCCAGGGCGTATTTATTATTAGGTATTTGGGTATTCCGGTTCATTATCGGAGACTTACAAATGCTGAATGAAAAATCGTCGAGGAAAGACTATAGTTAAGATTGAGCAGCTGGAAAGGTAAACTGCTCTCCATAGGAGGAAGATTGGTACTCATTAATTCGGCACTAAGCAATATGTTACTGTATATGATATCATCTTTCAACTTTTAAAAGAAGACTTACAGAGGTATTATTTTCGATCAAGATTCTTTTGGCAGAAAGATAGTTAGAAAAGTATAGACTGACTAAATGGAGTGTGCTTTGTCGACCCGAAAAACAGGGTGGGTTGGGTATTCATGATCTGGAGATCAAGAATATAGCCCTAGTTAGTAAGTGGCTCTTCAAGTTATTAACTAAAGAAGGGGTATGGCAAACTCTACTTAAAAGAAAATATGTTGGAACAAAAGCATTGTCCTAAATGGTTTGGAAACCTAATGACTCTCACTTTTGGGCCGGTCTAATGGTAACAAAGAAAATTTTCTTCCGCTTCCCAATATTTTCTATTAAGGACGGATCTCAGATACGATTTTGGGAGGATAAGCGGCTTGGTACTGCTACATCCGTGAATAATATCCCTCGTTGTATTCTATCGTTCGTTATAAGAAGGAAACAATCGTCACCGTATTGGAATCATTCCCTCCCAACATGACTTTTATGAGAGATTTGATTGGCACCAGACTAGACTCTTGGATAGCGCTGCTACATCGGTTAGCAAATGTCCAACTGTCAACTAGGCCTGATGAATTTCGAACGAACTTAAGTGAGAATGGTTCATTCTCCGTTAGTTCCTTATACAATGTATTAGTCCAGACAGTCATACCAGCTTTAGATAATAGAATAATCTGAAAGGAAGATACCTTAAAAAAGATCTTTGCTTAGTATCTTCGTGGAGCGATTATTCTCACTAAAGATCGGAATTGGCATGTGAATCCTTTTTGTGTATTTTGTCATCATATTGAGACGATCGAATACCTGTTTTTTCAATGCAATTTTGCTAGGTCTATATGGTCAGTTAGCCAAGCAGATTCAGTCTTGTATCCAGCACGTAGTATTGCCATATATTTGGGAATTTGGTTACATGGTATAGATCATAAGTATAAGTTACTTCTTTGGGTTGGAGCAATTGATATTACATGATCACTATGGCTATATAGAAATGACAAAGTTTTTAATGATATAAATTGTTCTCTCTTGCAGGTTATTTACCGATATACCAACACCCTGTGCACTTAATCAGCCCTACATCGTACGGAATATCACGACCTTTTTACGGAGGTACGTACACACCTAGAGGATACATCGCGGGATTTGTTTACCCGACATGGAGGGCAGCATAATCTTCGGATCAGCCCTCCTGAAGCATCCTAGGCGTTTTACAAATTCTCATTTTGATATGTAATTCGTCTTTCTTGATATGTAAGCCGTGTGTAATACTTAAAACTTTTAAGTAATAAATCTTCACTTATCGGAAAAAAGAGTGCGTAACAAAATTAGTCAATCATAACTCATAAGTGTTTTTTCTATGTGATTTATGTAAACACTTGCCATTACCTGGACCAGGAGGAGATCCTCAGCAGTCTTCTGAGAACTGATGCTAAGTTGCTAACTTCTGCGGCCAGTCTGCTGGAGGCGTCTTGCCACGTAGATAGGAACGGTACTGACCTAGTCATCTGCACCGTAGCTTGTTCTGTGGTTGATCGGAAGAAGGCCAGAATACCTGACACAGATGTAGTTCACCCTCTAAAGCACATCATAATATCTGGTCTGGACTGGTTCTGCAGCTCGGTGTGGTTCAGAAGAAGATTGTCATAGTTGGTCTGCTGTAGACTTGCATGGTGGTTCTGCAGAGTAGTGTCCCTCTGGGGTAGTCGGTCGCTACATCGAGTGTGCTCTAGGTGAAATGTGCCGCTGAAGCAGATCTTCATAGGCCTGATGCAATCTACGATATGGCTAGTGCTGCAACCTATCTCTCCGTCAGAATCTTGAAGTTGTAGTTGACATCGTCAACTTTACCTGTTTCTGTGCATGGAGCGAGGAACTTGATGGCTGCTTCTGCTGCACTCTTTACATGCTTTAGGCCAGACATGTCGTTTCCATAGTCCTTGGAACAGCAAATGCACTGGAGCTATCTGGCGGCACATTCATGTCGATCCACCCACAGTACTGCCCATGGCTAATCTCGGCGGTGGTGACAGTGTGTGTCGCTAGCAGCGAAGTACTCCAGCAATTCGGTGATCCTCAGACCGAGGGCGGTCCGGCGGCCCCGGGTGAGCATGGTGGGAATGGCGCTGCTACTTGGCGGTGGGGGTTTGCGGTGGCGGCGGACTCTCTGGTGGACGGAGGAGTAGAGACTAGAGCGAGGTTTGACAGCGACGGTGACACCCTTCCTCCAGTGTGGCGGCGGGGCTTCACGAGCCCTTGTGGGCTGGGCTGGGCTAGAGAGGGTCTGGTCTGCCTTTGTTGGTACATCTGGTCGGCTATCGTCCTCCGGCGGTGGAGGTAGTTCCCTCCCGCGTGTCACTATACCACCAACCTCTGCCGAAGTTGCTTCTTTTCGGTCGCACCAGTCTCACATCGTGGGTCACGGTGAGATGACGGTGGTGACTGCAAGACCGTGGTGGCGTGTGTTGGTGGGCGACGAGCTTGGTGGAGCAATTCGAAGTGTCCGGGAGTGTGGTTTTTTGAGGGGTCATGAGAAATCCTTGTCGTCTAGACACTGACGTGGCGATGCCTGCGGGTGTCGTCGTCCTTATTGAAGGGCATTGGGTGTATCTCTTCCCCACCTCCCGTAGTGTATCGGGAGAAATCCTAGGACCAGTCCGGCAGCAGCATCGTTGTCGTCGCTATCCTTTTTGGAGGTGTTGCTTGGTACGCGACGCTTCGGAGCGCTAAGAGCGTGGTGGAAATTCTCCGGAGGGCGCAGCGGTTGCGGATCATCCTCGTTTTCGTCGAGCCACTATAGTCGGCTTTATTTTCTTTTATTTTTTCTTCTTCGTTTTCTTTATTGTTTCTATTTGGGCGTTGTGCTGCCTGGCCCGGCAGCGGTCTCAAACGGTTGCTATATTAATATAGCTGGGTGAAAGCCTGATTCGAGGAGGAGGAACACTTGCCAGGGTAGACAGACAGTCCGTGCATCCTGCAAAGAAAGGTAAATCAATACAACTCGCAAATCTGTAGAAGTATGAACTCGATATAATTGCAGCTCAAAATCGACAACAAAGACTGTATTTAATTAATTTTGAAGAATGAGCAAGGTCTCTGATATTGGACATAGATTGTAAGTATGTCTACAATTATAGTGTGCTTCTACGACCCTAAGTAGTTGTAGGAAATCCTAAACAGTTGTAGGAAGCTGTAAAGTTGTGTTTTGAATTCCAAAAGATCTTTTAGATGCTTCTGATTGTTCATGTAATATAGAGAACCCACGATTTGATCATACATCTGACTCACAAATACATGGGCTATGACTATGGAGCCAAAATTATAAATAGATGGAAATAAATAGACAAATCATTTCGAAAACTTCTGAAGAAGTGACCCATCCGTGCTATACAATTGCAACTGGTCATGGAAAGTAATATGAGAACGCAATAATTATTAAGAAAAATTCTGATTTGAGAGAAACAGGGCTAGTGTTTTGATGACCTGAATAGCATGCAGGATTCACATTTGCTAGGCCTAATATCTTTAGGCGTAATTAGTCCGTCAAATTTTTTTTTTTGAAAGATCCAGCAATTGCTGGCTTTCGATTTCAATAGAAGGTCGAGTATTTACATGGAGGCATTACGCCAAAGGGATAAACAAGAAAGGGAAGAGAAAAGAATTGGAGAAAAAACAATAACAACAGATAGCCAAAGGGATCAAGGCGGCTCCCAAATCAGCCTTTTGAGCTTCTTTGCTCCCACGAAAGCCCAGCTTTGAGCTTCGTCTCGAACGAGTTGGACAAGACGCCGAAGAGACGATGGCTTGTCCTTGAAGACACGATTGTTGCGCTCTTTCCAGAGCTCCCAAGCCACTAATATGATCAGAGAGCGCACACCGTCCTTTGAGTCATTGTCGGAGGCGCTGATCATTGCTTCCCATGCGTCCAGGAGCGATGCGTGCATACTCCATGCACGCGGCGCCAGCCCGTCGCAGTGCGGCCACGCCGCAATGGCTGCCCATAGAAGACGAGCGAAAGGACAGTCGAGGAATAGGTGCTTAGTTGTCTCGAGATGACGGAGGCACATTGGGCAAAAATAGCAGTTGGGCCATTCCCGCATCATAAGACGGTCGGCACACCAAAGCCGGTTCTGCAGGAGAAGCCATGCAAACATCTTGCACTTAGCCGGAGCCCAGGCCTCCCAAACAAGATTGGGCATGACACTGAGTTGCCGCCCTTCCATTTGAAGGTTGTATGCCGATTTTGCGGAGTAGACTCCGTCGGGGGAGAGCAGCCAGAGGATGGAATCGTCTTGGCATGCGATGAGAGATGCCCCACGGCCGCTAAGCTCTCGCCAAAGCAGCAAGAAATCAGCCTTAATGGCCCGGGCGGGGGCGCGCCGCAGGTCAAGGACCCATCGATGGTTCTGCAGCGCGTCGGCGACAGAGCGGTGCTTGCGGGTTGAGAGCTTGTACAACAGAGGGAAGCGAGACCGAAGAGCGGAGGATCCTATCCAAGTGGACCACCAAAAAGAAGCCGTCTGGCCGTCCCCAATCGTGACTCTGGTGGCCGCAGCAAAAAGTTCCTGGTCTAGGTTGTCGCACGGGGTGGCAAACCTAGTCCAGGGCCGCTCGGGATGGTGCCATTTGAGCCAGAGCCAGCGCAACTGTAAGGCCCGCGCGAAAACCCCCAAATGCAGGATCCCAAGGCCACCGAACTTCATAGGGGAACAGACAACCTGCCATGAAACTTTACATTTGCCGCCGGCTACTTCATCTTCATCGACGTCCCAAGTGAATTGTCGTCGCACTTTATCGAAGGATGTGGTGAACTTTTGTGGCAAACACAACGCGGTGAGGGCGTAAACTGACAGGGAGTCAAGGACTGATCTGGTTAGGGCGCGACGCCCTCCAGCATTCATGAGCTTCCCTTTCCATGTTGCCAGCTTGGCCCGAGCTCGATCCAAGATAGGCTGCAGATGTGCGAGACGCAATCTCCCTAAAGCTAAGGGGAGTCCAAGGTAGGTTATTGGGAACCCAAGACGCTGCCCTTGGAAACCTTGAAGGATGTTATCGAGGTTGATCCCATCGCACCGAATAGGAGCAGCCGAGCATTTGGAGGCATTAATCCGAAGCCCAGACGCGTCGCCAAACTTAGTCACAATGCTGAGGAGGGTAGATAGCTCTTCACGGTCTGGATTGGCGAAAATGATAGTGTCGTCCGCGTATAAGCCGATGCGAGATGACGCCTCTCTTGCCGGGAGCGGAGGTAGGAGACCGGTTGCAGACGCCTGCTGTAGGAGGCCGTGCAAGGGGTCAATGGCTATATCGAAGAGCAAGGGGGAGAGCGGGTCGCCTTGCCGCAGGCCACGGCGATGGTGCAGAGGAGGACCAGCGATGCCATTGAGGAGGACCGACGTAGATGCCAAGGTAAAAAGGAGCGATAACCAGTCACGCCAACGGGGAGGGAACCCAAGACGCTGCAGTAGCTCTAGAAGATACTCCCAGGAGATCGAATCAAAGGCTTGAGCGAAGTCCAGTTTTATCAAGAGGCAGGGCTTCTTGCGGCGATGCATTGAGCGGGCCAGGTTTCGCACATAGAGGAAATTCTCATGTATGCACCTGGACTTCGGGAACGCGCTTTGGGCGTCCGAAACCAACTCGCCCATGAGAGGCGCCAGCCGACGCGCAAGAACCTTGGAAAAGAGTTTCGCGAAGGAGTGGATTAGGCTTATGGGCCGGTAGTCTTTGATGCAGGAAGCTTGCGCCTTTTTGGGGAGCAGACAAACGAGAGCTCCATTGAGGCTTGCAAAGTCCCCGCCTGCTAACCGGTACAGGTGGTCAAAGGCCGCAACGACGTCGTTTCTGATAATGGCCCAGCAGTGACGGTAGAAGATGCATGTGAAGCCGTCAGGACCTGGCGCCTTCTCAGATGGCGAGGCTTTTATAGCCTCCCAGATTTCTGAGGCGCTGAAAGGGATGTCGAGGCCGGTGAGGTTGACGTCGGGGAGAGGTAAGGTGTCCCAGTTGATCGAAGCCGTGCGCTGCACGGTTGTCCCTAGAGCTGTGGAGAAGTGGCGATGAAGGAGCGATGCCTTGTCGTCGTGGCAAGTGTGGACAGCAGAGTCGGATTGTAGAATGTGTATGTGATTTTTGCGGCGCCGAGCATTGACCTTCAAATGAAAAAAACGGGTGTTGGCGTCGCCTTCCTTTAGCCAAGTCAGGCGAGAGGCTTGACGTCGCCACGCGCGCTCCACAGCGGCCAGGCCAGGAATGCGTGCTTTTAGCAGCTTGCGGAAAGACAATTCCAAGGGCGTGAGGGGGCGCGTGTCCTGGGCAACGTCGAACCGAAGCACTATTTTAGTTGCAAGGTGGAACTGGAAGCGTGCATCGCTGAAGTGTAGGCGGCTCCACAGACGCAGTCCGTGGGCAGTGCACCGCAGCTTGGTGCGGAGGCGGACGAGCGGGTTCCGGGCAGTTATCTGCTGGTTCCATGCAGAGGTAACCACCTCAAAGAAGCCAGGGCAATTTGGCTAGAACGACTCAAAGCGAAAAGAGGCGCGGCGTGGCAGGCATTGGATGTCCGAGAGCAGCAAGGGGCAGTGATCAGACTGCGATGTCGACATGGCCTGGACCACACAGGACTGAAATAGCGATTCCCATGCGACGTTGCAGAAGAACCTGTCTAGCCTGACTAGGGTGGGCTGCAGCCGCTCATTTCTCCAGGAGAAGGCACGGTTTTGGCATCGGAGCTCCTTAAGCTCGGCTCGGTTGATGGCTGCACGGAATTGCCCCATAAGTCTTCTGTTGAGGTTGAGGTTGTTCTTGTCTCGAGCCTCGTAGATGAGGTTGAAATCCCCGGCGACCAGCCACGGCTGGACAGGATTGGGTTGCAAAGCCCTCATCTCTTGCAGGAAGGCCGGCTTGGCTTCATCCTCCGCGGGGCCGTATACCGTCGAGAGGAGGAAGGAGGTTCCCGTCCGCAGGATTGTGACTGTGGCAGAGACGGAGAAGGCGCGGAGGACGCAGTTGTTGAGGGAGACGATAGAGGCATCCCAAAACACAGCTATGCCGCCTCGCGTGCCATCAGCGGTCAGGAAGACGAAGTCACGTCTAGCAGGCCCAGCAATATCGATTGCATCTCGATCAGAGATGGCCGCGAGCTTGGTCTCTTGCACACAGAGGATTGACGCTTTGGCTAAGGAAGCCATTTCCGCCACAACCTCACGACGCGCAGTGTTATTGAGGCCTCGCGGGTTCCAACCAAGGATTGAGGAGACAGAGAATACAACACAAATTCGGCGACTGAAAATCACTAAAAAACACCACCAAACCACCGTACAAGGGGGAGGGACGATCCCCACCATAGCATCCCCAAGATGATCATCCAACGACTACTTTAACTAAACCACAAGCCACTAACATCCCTAACTTGAACCAGCTTAAGGCTGGCCGCCACCAAAGACTAATAGAGATAGGTAACATAGATGACTAGCGAGCCGCAGCGGCGGCGGCACTCGCTACTTCCGCCTTGGAAGCAGCCCGAAGAATGGCCTCCCGATCGACGCGGGTGAGGAGGGCGAGACCGTCGATGTCCACATCGTCCAGCGGCGTCTTGAAACGCGCCACTAGACCTATCGCCGCCTTGGCGGCGCTCTACTCCTACGGGTCGATGGCCCCGAGCTCCTTGGCCAGGCGCACCGAGGCTCGCTGCGAGACGGGGATGGCTGACAGCTTGGCAGATTGGCGCGTGGCGCGGCGGGCGCTTGCTGGTGGTGGCGTCGGACGAGCCAAAGTGCGCAGGGATGGAGGCGAGGCCCCCAGAATCGACGCCGGCGGCGCGGAGAAGAGGCCCTGCAGCAGGTCCTCGGCAGCGGCCCCGCTATCCGCCAGATGCAGGCCATCCACCTGGTTAGTGACAGCCGTTAGGCTTTCACCCGCAGATGATGGAGGCGGCATCCGCCCCAGGGGTGAAGGAGAGTGCTGCGGGGAGGGCACCGCCCCTTGGGCCTCGAGCAGCATGTCCTCCAGCAAGAAGGAGATGGGCTGGTCCATGGCCGCGGCGGGAACGGCATCGAAATCCATCTCCATAGGGTCAAACCTCTATGGGGCCCACTTCTCTAGTTCAAGAAAGTCAACCATCATGAGGTCAGAGAGGGGGTCAGAGGAGCAAACCGAAACGGGGTTGGGCGCGCGCGTCGGCGAGGGCGGCGAAGGAGCAGGAGAACGCGGCCTGGCGCCCGGCGCCGAGCCGCTGGCCGGGAAAGCTAGCAGGGGCACCGACCCGTCCGAGGGCAGCGGCGGAGGCGACGAGAGCTCCTCGCTGCCAGAGGAAGGAGGAGACGATGTCGCCCGACGGCGACGCGAGCCAGGAGGAGAGCGGGTGCGGTGACGGTCTCCACGCAGGCCTTGGGCGGGGGCAGCGTCGCGCCTGCTCCGGTCACGCAGGGAGGTGGGCTCCTGCCCAGGCCGACGACGCCGGCCGGCGGAGTCGCCTTCATCATTGCGACGCCGATCTCCCCCGGAGCCGCCCCCCGAGCCTCCAGCGCGCGTGCCTGTAGAGGGGCCACGGCGCACGGACTCACCATCAGGCACCATCATTACCCAAGTATAGGGCTGCACGGCCGGAAACGGGAGCTCCTCCTCGGAGCTGGAGGAGGGGATGCCACACTGCCCGGACGATGGCGTGCGCCGCTCTGGCACGCGCCAGTCCTCCACCAGGTCCACGTAAACCAGGGCGTCGTAGCGGAGGCCGTTGGGCGGCGGAGCCACCTGACGGGAGGGCGGAGAGTAGCCGACCATCTCCACGACGCGGCCGGCACCATCTAGGAAGACGACGAAGCCGTGGCTGCTGGGAATGTGAGCAAGCTCCCAGCACCAAACCCAGCAGCTGAAGATGGCGGTGTTCTCCTGGCCGAAGGTTCGGCTGTCGAGCCGGTCCACCTGCACCCGCGGGCCGAGGATGTCCTGCGCGCCCTCGATGTTCCACATGTGCAGCGGCATGCGCTCAACGCACACCCGGACATGGAACGTCCAAGACTGGTGCACCGCATGGTCAGACTCGAGCCAAGGCTACAGAAGGAAGGCACTGCCATCGACGGTGATGGTGCCGAGGCGGAGCGCGTCGTCGCGGTGCTTGGGGAAGTCGAACTTGACGAAGAATGCCTCCGGGTGATGGCGGGTGACGCGCAACACATGAGGAGGCAGCCGCAGCCTAGCCTCGAGCTCCTTGCCGACGAGCATCGGGTTGCTGTTGTGGAACTGTTCCACCGCCTTGACCAGCACGCCGCGACTGCGTAGAGTGCGCATCTCGTGGTCCATGAAGCGCGAGCTGATGATCACCGTAGGCCCAGCAGAAGGGCGACGGGGGGCGGACAAGGCAGAGGTGCGGCGCAGCATCTCCGCGGGCGGCGGCAGAGCCGGGAAGTGAAGACGCTCGCAGATAGGCTGCCGGGGAAGGGCAACGGCGGGAGGAGCTACCGGACTACGGTGAGCAGGGCAGCGGGGCGAAGAGGAGGAGTGCCCCCAGAGGCGGCACTCGATGCAGCGGAGAGGCTCTCTACACTCGGATCGGCGGTGGTTCTTGCTAAGGCATCGAAAACACTTGCCACTGAAACGCCTTAAAAAGGCCGCGAGCGCCGCAGGCGAGGAGCCCCTGGAGACTCGCCGGTCCGAAGCGGAAGCCCAGGTCGAGAGGTCCGCTGCCGCCAATGGGGAGGCGCCCCGGGGCCAGCCATGCCTCGAAGAAACGGTCACCCATTCTTGGCGAGGGATGGGAGCGGCTTCGTTGACCGACGGCGGGTCAGGGCGCACAATTACCGATTGGAGACGAGGCCGCGCAAAGGACTGTTGTGCAAGAGCCTGGGAGGAGTGGGCCGTCGAGCGGTCCTCGGGGCACGGCAGGGAGCGGCTGCGACTGCGCAGGTTCCGAAGCAGCTGTGCCGACCGACAAGGGCTCCAGGGAGAGACCTCACCTGCAGAACTGGTGGATCCAAGCGGGGAGTGCCTCTCACCTACTGCCCTCAGATCCACGGGAGCCCGCGGCGTCATGCCGCCCGATCAAGGGGAGTGGGCGACGCCGCCAACAGGGGATGGGGTGGCCGCCGCGGCCGGAGTGACCCGCGGCGCTGGGCTATTGGGGCGGCGAGCCCAGGGTGGCTAGGTGGAGGGGACGGGTCGGTCAGTCCATCAAAATTAGACGATCCATGCCTTTAATTCTATTTCGCAGCCGTGCAAATGCATGCTTAATACTGTACAGGGTACGTGCATGAAAAGTTTGAACTGTTAAATATGATATATATGTTGTGTCTTTGCTAGATGAACTGAACACAGTATGCTTACTCTTTTTCTGTTAGCCTGAATGATTTCTAAAAGGCAGATGATTCATTAAATATATTTCATTCTTATCTATACAAGAGCATATTTAATATTATAGAAGAGGTATGCCTGCAGTGCTGGAAAAATACAGACAGTGTGCATTCTCTGTTCTTGCTATGCTGAATATTTTTTTAGGTGGAAATGCTTACAAACAATCAGGTAGTCCATGTAATAAAATTTATTGTATACCTACACAATAATGTGTTTAATCTTATACAGGGAAGCAAAGGTTTGCCTAGTTTTTTTACTGCAAATACTATTGACAAAGTGACATAATTTAGATGTGATATGTAAGGAAGACAGTGGTCAACATGGTAAGATACTAATTAATCCTAAATATTAAAGATTTCCAGAACTGTGGAAGTATCAACCAAGGTATGTAGGTGTCCGAATATTATGTTCTTTCTGATTAGGAATTGTAGAAAAGCATTGTTCTTTTTTCCTTATGAGGCAATACACAAGGTAAGAAGTACTCAAAAACAGTATATGCAAAAGTAACAGCAACAGGTATGCTGACCACTCGGTTAGAAAAAAAAAACATTTTTTCAGGGTTTTTCCACACACACACAGGATGTTCATAGATATGAAACATTCAAGGACATAAATGAGTAGTACCTAATGAGCCAAAGGCCCAGATACAAGGTGAGGAGATAACATATGTAAGCCTTGACTCTCTGTTCAAAGAAACAGCGCACATCAACAGCAACAGCTTGGAAGTTCCTAGAATCCCAAACAGCAAAGCTAAAAGTTTACATTGTGTACTTGTGTGTGTTCCATTCAAATATATGTAACAACTAACAAGTAACAAAGGCTAACAGAATTAGAAGAAGTCGCATTTGCCTCCACACTTTCTAAAGCCTGTGCAGATGGAAAATTTCACAAACAACCTATTCGAGTCCTGTTGAACAAATGCACTGAATGCGTAGCAGAGGAAGATCGCCAACATTACGTGAAAATATTATAAACCAAATTGAATAAAATAAATCTTATAAAATAAGCTTGTTCAGTACTACTAGAAGCTAGCAAGACATGCACACCAACACAAGGATCAGCCTCAAACCAGTTGAACGAAGAAACCGCCATAATCTGATTCAGCCTAAAATAGTTGAAACAGGAGCTGTCGAGGTAACATTAATCTTGTTCAGACTAAAACCAGATGAACAGGAGCCGGCGAGGACGACCCCCATCCGTAAGAGATTTATTAAATAAGCATATGCATTACTAGAAGCTTGCAATTGCAAGGCGCGCACAAACAACACGAGGATCAACCTCAAAGCACTGGATCATCCATAATCTGCTTCGGCCTCAAACGAGATGAACAGGAGCAGTCGAGGAAGATACACCATCCATAATCTGCTTCAGCATAGTATCCTTCTCTTCATCGGACCATGAGTATTGATGTGTTACCATCTCCCAGTCCCAGTGCCCCTTGTCCCGAGCATACCCATTCTTGGACAAGATGACACGACTCAGTGCTGTGCATACTCCCATGACAAACTTGACAAGGTAAATCTCCATGTCTGTTCCCTCGAAACCAGCCATCACAAACTCCTTCAAGTGATGCTGCCGAAGCTTGGTGGGCTGCCAGCATAGTTCATCGCAGGGCTCCTCCGCACAAGGGGCAATGTGAATGTGGAGAATCTCGAGGGACGGCGCCATCTCAAGGAGACGACGGGGCCATGAGACATCCCAAGACGAAGGAACATCGGCAACCAGCAGACGCCTCAG
The DNA here is from genome assembly GCA_916181665.1 of Avena sativa. Taxonomy (NCBI): domain Eukaryota; kingdom Viridiplantae; phylum Streptophyta; class Magnoliopsida; order Poales; family Poaceae; genus Avena; species Avena sativa. Next base: position 481,113,103 of record OV702279.1, read on the forward strand.
ATTAGGCAACAGTAACGATGGGGAGCTTAATGGCACAAACCATCTGTCAGGTCGAGTGAAGCGGATAACCATGTTGGTTATATCCGGGGTGCGTTGGAAAAGCTGGTCGAGCTCCAGATCCAGGTAATCCTTAAAGCATTGCCGCAATCCCTCATGAGTAATGCCGAGGCGCAGGGCGAAGTTCCACTTCCTGAAGGAGGGGCATGAGCTGGGCTGGAAGAACACTCTGGTTTGCAGAGAGGCTATGCTCTCGAGACAAGGAAGAGCCCTGAGCCGAAAGCGGTGGAATGCGCAGTGATCAACAACAAGCTCTCTGATCTCTGACGCGGGGGCGTCGACCACAATGATCTTATCCCCACCGCAGCCGCAGGAGTTGAGGTGAAGCACCTGCAGCTGCTGGCAAGAGGTGAAGACAGCCTCGTAGGCTGCTGTGGGGGTCGATTCCGGCAGGTCTTGCAGGACGAGGATAGTGAGGGCACTGTACTCGTGCAGCTGCGGGATCACGCAGCCTCCAAGTTTGAGTCTTCGCAGGCGTGACGTGCGGGGCTCCTTGCACATGCCATGGCTGGGAAAGGTGTGTGCTTGTCCCCATTGGCAGAAAGTTGGCTTAGCAACAGCCTCGAGATCATCCACCCCCCAAGCATCGACGGCCTTGGCGATTAGCCGGTTCATGCAGCAGCCAGAGCTGTAGGTGGTGATGAAGAAATCGAGTCTTAACCTATTGACCCGCCGTTCGTCATCAGCCGGCGCATCCAAGATGCTTTGGATAGAGCTGGCCAAGGAGCGCATGGCGCGGCGCTCGTACCTCCTGATGTTAGGCACGATGTGCTTCTTCTCGGTGTAGAGCACGTGGGTTCCGCGGTCACGGTGGAGGCGGATCCATGTGTGGTAGCGCGGCGGGAGTATGTCGCCGACCCTGAAATCCAGTGCAGGGAGCTCCCGGGGGAGGCTGGCCCAGCGACTGGAGAGAATGCCGGTGCCGAGCGCCGTGCGAGTGTCGAGGCGGCGCATGACAGCGAGGAGGAGATCGTCGGGGAGGGTGCTTATCCGGTCCTCCCCCGCGCGCTGCCGGCGCAGGAATCGATCCGTCCCACTCCCGGTCCAGGCCATACCTCCACCTGCGCGACGAACCGAGTAGCGAGTAGATCTGGCTGGCCCGCGGCCGCGCTTGCGATTAAGCAGAGGTGTCCGCATCGATCGACACTGGAACCTGTTCGGATTCGGGTACGTCGACGTCTTCCGCTGCTGAGTGCTGACCCTCACATCGCGTTCATCCCCTCGGACACCGTCGCCGCCTCTTTGCTCCCCAATCGCCACCTCGTCCTCCTCGACTCCAGAGTGACGCCTCCGTGCTCCCCTGCCACCAGCACCTGCTGCTTCTCAACTCCGGACTGGATGCCGCCGCCGTCTCCCCAACCTTGTCGTGAATCGCTGAGCAGCCATGGATTTCGAGGAGGGGAGGAGGGGTGGCCGCCGCCGTAAGACCTCCTCCAACTCTGGGCCGGCCCATTTCTGTCCGTGCAAAGCCACGCCCCCACGATGCCTGAAGGCTACTCCAATCCAATGGGCTGGTCCATTTAAACGTATATTCATTCATCTAGATTTTTTTGTTTTCTATATTCCTTTTGTTTCTTTTTTCTTTTGTTTTATTTTTATTCTAAAAGGTGTATGATTTAAAAATTTCTCATGTATCTAAAAAGAATGTTTATATGTTTAGGTCCTATTCTTCTGCCCTTTCCAGGTAATCGGCAGCTATTCACAGCTACTACCTTAACACCAAAAAAAAGTTCGACCCAATGCTTGATTTCTGTATTAGTGAATCCTTATTTCTTCATGCTCCCAAAAATGTTCGCGGAGTTGAAAAAAGTATTCACATGAATGCACTTCACAAATAAAAAATAATTCTGATGCTCTCTGAGATTTATTGAAAACATGTTTGGTGAATCACACATACTCTAGAAACATCTATTGATATAATTAATTGATATTACTCTTATGTAGATAAATTTAGACCACAATGGTGATTTGTCATTTATTAATGTCCGGACTATATATGACATATATTAAGATAAACAATAATGACAGCTTCTCATTATTTTTGTATGGCATACATACTACCCCAATATTAACATGCTTACTATATCACTATTATGTAAAATTGCACTTTTAACTAATTTTAGATCGTTATTTGTTTAGGAACTATACATTTAGTAACCAACACATTAGGATTAATATTACTCCATAATACGACTAATAAGAAACCCAAATAATCAAAACAATCTATGCTTTAATACCTTTAGAGACAAACTTTACAAATGAAATTAAAAAGTTAGTAATGCTCATAAACATATTTCACTCAATAAAGGTATTGGCATAGCATATGTACACTTCTTGATTGCAGTTTTCTTACTACCAGAGCTGCATTGCTCATAGCGCCACCAATAAGCATGATGAATTAATGATCATGCTCATGCATCTATAATTTTTAGTGTAGAGAGATGTAAATTGCAACAGCATGAAATCATAAAAAAGCATGGCTTAAAGCACTTTTTCAGCATAAACAGTACAAATAAATATCATAGGCTAACTAGGTAACATGAAGGGAACAATCAGATAGGTAAATTTTCAAATGCTTTCCTGAAATTTCACTCATGTTCGTCCGAAGAATTTCTAAACACCATGTATGAAATCTATTTAAGATAATTATAAATATCATAGGTTAACTAGTTAACATGAAGGGAATAATCAGATAGGTCAATACTCAAACGCTTTCCTAAAATTTCAATCATGATCATTCGAAGAATTTCTAAACACCATGTATGAAATCTATTTAAGATAATAATTGTGAATAATGTGAAGAAATGATAAACCGCCTATGGAGATGCCTTAAGAAGGGAATCCTTAGATTTAACATCAATTGGGTGGTTTCCCACCAACAAAACAAAATGCAATTCTACTTCTCCATATACACATGAAATCCAACATTCCACTTAAAATTCAATGCAATAAGTATCGTGGTGTGAAACACGACCGTACCATCAGGGATGGCTTAAGAGGGAGCTATCAGGGGCAAGTGATGGCTTCTACTGACGGGATTGGGGACAAGCACTGAGAGATACATCGATGTACCGTTCGGAGTCCTCGTGGTGAGGTAAAAGCTCTACTCTTGCAAATCCCACTATATGGTATCGATGAACACAGTATAGAGGCTCCTTGAGCTGTATCGAGGATGTACTGGGGGAAATGGGAGAGAGGACAGCCTTGCTCTGGAGAATTCACTCGCATGAAAGAAAAAGCTAAATGGGATCTTCTGGACCGTATTCAAGACAACGCTGAAGCTTGGAAGAATGACAAAGGTAGAAAGTCAGGTATAAATTATGATTATGAATGCATTGAATCTTTTATGGGAACTGATGACTTTCAAAATATTAAAAATGCTTATGGTCTAGACTCTCAAGCTATTGCTTATTATTTTAAGGCTTTTGCTTCCTACATTGAAGTGCCTAAAAAGAAGTGGAATAAGTATCATGAACCTTATACAGATGTTGCTAAGAGTGTTCCTGCAAGAAATACTGAAGTTTATACTGCTAATCATGTTTTACCTAAACCTTATATTGAGAAAATTCCTTTCCCAGTTAAGATGAAGGAACATTCTATGATAGCTAGTATGGTTAATGAAAGTATGAATAAAGCTGTTGAACCTGATAAACAAATGGTTGATGAACCTATAATAGCAAATGTGAAAGACTTTGTTACTAAATATGAAAAATAGGGACACCCTATCCTTTGTAAGGATACCTCTAATATTGTTTCACAAAGTAGTGTTATGAGAGCTAGTATTCCCGTGTTTTCTGTTAGAATAAGTGATCATTGCTATGATGGTCCTTGTGATAGATATATTGTTAAGTTTATGCATGATACTGAAAGCTACTATGAGAGAGGGAAAAGTGTTCTTATGTATCTCAATAATATCAAGTTTCCTCGTTTTATGCTGAAAGTTTTTATGTTGCACTTCTTTTGCCCTCTTATGCAAGTTGCTTCTGGTTTTAAAAACTTGTTTGTTTACAAAATTCCCTTGCATAGGAAGTGGGTTAGACTTAAACGTGTGTATTTTTTGCTTCTTAATGCTCTCTTTCACCTCAATTCATATCCCTATGAGAGCTTCTCCAAAATTATCATGCCCATCTTAATGGCTATAAAGAAAGAGCTTTATGGAAGACAACCCAATTTTTTTTGCTTTCAGTTTGTTTCTGTTTCTTTGAGTCTTGGAAGTTATTACTTCGGTAATAACCGCTCCTTATCCGTTTTGTTTGGTTTTTGTGTCAAGATCAACCTCTAATGAGAGAGAAGTAAGATTTGGGGAAGTTGTTGTCCCGAAACAGATTTTTGTGCTTCACCGTAAAAATTCGTGAGAGACCTCTGTCTGTTGGGTTGAGCTGTAATTTTTTGTGCTTCTGCCCCAGGTTGTTATTTAACTTTCTTAGTTTTGGACTTTTTGATTTGAGCAACAGAAGATTTTCTAAAAAAATGATCTTTACCTGCTGGTCTGTTTTGACAGATTTTGCCACTGTTGGTTTTCGGAAGGAGTTGCTACAGTAGCTTATGTTTTGATGGTTTTCAGTTGAAGTTCGAATCAAATGGTTTTATCACTTCACTTATACTAATGTTGCTAATGAGAACTGTGTGAAAGAAATTTCTAGGAAGTGGAGATAATGGTGTAATAAGGAAAAGAAGGGTTTTATGACTCAAGTAATAAGTGTATGAAGATGAAGATATTGATGATTCAAGTGGTGACTCCGGAAGGATCCACTAAATACCAAATTCAGAGACCTGCAGAGTCTGTTTCCAACTAGGTAACAGTTCTGGTAAGAAAAGTTCTGTGAAAATACAATCCAACTATATTTTTGCAGTTTTCAGTCAATAAGGAAAGCTACAAAGCGAAAAAGGGACGGAAACGGAGCCAGGGTGGCTCACACCACCCTGTGGCGCGGGCCCACCCCTGGCCGCGCCACCAAGTGGTGAGTTCGCCCCGGACTCCGCCTCTGACTCGTTTTCTCTCAGTACCTTCCTTTTTATATGAAACTTCGTAATATATATTCCCCCGGATCTCCCGAGATTCGTATATCATATTTTCGTCGTGTTTTTGTTTCGGTCTGTTTCTACCAGGACATACTCTTTGAAGGTTTAGAAGCACAATGGTGTTCGCCAAGGATAAGGGGAAGGATCCTATGGAGGAAGATCTCCAAGACCCCAAGCAGGGGCTGGTACCTTTAGTCTCTTGCCCTGCATCAACGGAAGCCCTACGAGTCACTAAGGAGTTCTGCGATAAGTACCGAGACTTGAGGAGGAAGGTGGACATGCTTCAATGGGAGAATAATAGGCTTCGCAAGATGCTGAAAGATTTCCTCACGTCAACTAAGAAAATATTACCACCACCACCGAAGGAGTAACTCGTCATCAGGTTTGGCATCCCCTTGGTTTGTTCCAAGCTTGGGGGAGTGCCGCGGTATCATATCACTATCTTCTATCTTTTTACCTTATTAGTAGAGTCATATCATGAATAGAGGAGTTATTATGTAGGATGGTTTGCATTATGGAAGTGTCCCCTCTCTCGTTAGATATGTATCCCTTGGTCCGAGTTGCCGTTATGGAATATTAATGGGAAGTTCTATCATTCACTCTTTTGCATAGTTTATATTAGTTTTCAATTCGTGGTTATATGATTGATCTTGTTGTTAGTATTGGTATCACTTTGGGATCATTGAGTTAATTTAGTTGGTTTTGGCAAACCTGGCTCGGTCAGTAGCAACACTATTTTTGAGAGTTGAATGAAAAAGATAAAGGTACTCTAAAGAAAAATTATTTCAGCGTCTTTCTTTCTTGATTTGCTCATAAGTCTAGTATTCTCTAGTTAAGATCTTTTGTGCTTCCAAGGAAGATTGCATGTTTGTCTTTATCACTTGTATGTTTGTTTGTTTCCTTCAACTCTTATACTTGCTACCCAGCCTTGCTAGCCAAAAACCTATACTGAGAGGGTATTCTTCTCGTGCATCCACCTCCTTTAAACCAAAACATTTGCCATTTGTGTCCACCATACCTACTTAGTAGCATTATTGCTATTCCAAGTAAATTCTTGTTTTATCTACCTCCCAAATTAAACTTGTTATGTGAAAATTAGTGATTAAAGCTCTCACGAACTTGATGGCACACTTTACTTTCTTGCATTTAATAAACTTGAACCATCGGGTCCTTCTTTGTTGCGTATATGCTTGCGCTTTATGACTTCAAGTTAGCCGAACCATGTATCATGGGGACCGCTTTCAACACTTCATTTGGTACTTTGTACCTAGTTGATATCATGTTCTTTTGCTTATGGATCCCGGCGGTGTGAAATAAAAGTGGAACTTGTAAGATCATGGAGTTTATATGTGTGTTAGAGAAACGTCTGGGCCGCTAGCCTAAGCCATGCCTAATCATGGTGGAAACTTGCAGCATAACTATAGTGAGCATTCTATGAAGTATCCTCAATAAAAACCTATGCAAATAGCAAATAAAAAGATCGCTGAGATGCTCACTGTCTGCTTGCCTTGTCATTTTGATTATGGGATAGCTCCTGTGTCATGTGCAAGGGGTACCCCGTTGGCGGTTCTCAATGATACGCATGTATTTACATTGACAAGAGCTTGCTCATGACTGAAGTTGAGTAACATGATGATCGGTACTCATAAGTAAGGGGCATGAGATTTCAACTTATAACTTGTCAAGCATATCCTCTTAGTTGTGTCACTTTAACCTTAATCACCTAAAGATGCCTATGATAGGGGCAATGAGAGTTGAAAGCTAGTAAGTATCATAATTTTTGGGAGCTCTTTATGAGACTTGCAATCCCTGCTTCCCTCTTTGAAGGGCCTTTCTTTTACTTTGTAGTTGAGTCAGTAAACCAACTCCCTTCTATCTCAGCAAGTATTTTGAGTTGTAATGTTTCATTCATTCATATGATGATTTATTCACTCATGTTTCTTATGTTCCTTGTTTTGCACATTGCTCTTATCTTGGTGTTTACTACTTTGAAAGCTATCATTGAAAACTAGCTATTTGTGAACTCCAGCAAATTATCAACTATTCTTTGACCAAGAGCTAAGTTTGCCATTACCAATTCTGATTCACTTTATGTATCTTTATTGTGTTTCCTTTACTCATTACAATTTGAGTTATATAATAGTGAGTTGTCTTCTATTATGATCTATGTATTTGATGAATGTGATGCTTCTTGTCCGTATTCTTTTATCGACTCTTCACTCCATAAACCTGAGGCCATGTTTATTGAGCTTAGTTTCGCTTGGGGACAAGCGAAGTCTAAGCTTGGGGGGAGTTGATACGTCCATTTTGCATTACTATTCTATGTCTTAATTCACTATTATTCATTGATATATTTCATATTGAGAGGTGATACTTATGTTATTTCATCTATTTTTGCATGGTTGATGACTTTTGGAGCATGGACCGTTGCAGTCAGGATTCTGATGAAAAATGTGCTGTTTGGAGGCAAAAGTCGCGAAGATTAGAAAATCCGGGAAAATATACGAAAAATCCTATTTTTCCAGAAGACTAAGGAAGCCAGAAGACGGAGTGGAGATGGGCCACAGGGGGCCCACACCACCCCATGGTGCGGGCAGCCCTAGGCCGCGCCAGGAGGTGGTGTGGCCACCCTGGCCCACTCCAGCCTCTCCCCTCTGGCGTATATCATCCTCCCAAAACCCTAAGACTCGAGGAGCGACCACACAAAGATTCAGCCGCCTCTGCGGGGCAGAAAACACCGAGAGAGAAAGATCTCTCCGGCAGACAGATTTTTGCCGAGGGAATTCCTTCCCGGAGAGGGGAGATTGTCTCTATCAACACCACCATCAAGCTGGACTTCATCGGGATCATCATCATCATCACCACCATCATCACCATCAGCACCCTCATCACCATCTCCATATTGTTGTAACAATTGCGTTGAATCTTGCATAGTTCATAGGGGAAACTTTCCCGGTGTTGATTACTCTTTGTAGTTGATGCTATTGAGTGAACCATTGAATTATTGTTTATGTTCAGACGGTTATGCATCATTATTCCATCTCTGATCATGATCCATATGATGTCTTGTGAGTAGTTCGTTTTGTTCTTGAGGACATGGGAGAAGTCTTGTTGTTAGTAGTGGAGTTGCGTTGAGAAAGATTCAATAGATTGTTATTTAAGTTGTGGTGTACTTCTTCTAGTGGTGTCATGTGAACATCGACTACATGACACTTCACCTATATGGGCCTAGGGGAATTCATTGTGTATTTGGCTACTAATCGTAGGGGTTGCCGGAGTGACAGAAACCTGAACCCCCGTTAGGAAACCATTGCACAAGGGACGTAAGGGTCTTAGAGTTTAAAGTTGTGGTTAGGTTTCTACCTTAATTACTTTCTTGTACTTACGGATGTTTGCAAGAGGTATAATAACAAGTATGTATTAGTCTTGGATGGGGCGGTACATTAGCATAGGTTCACCCACACAACACTTAGCAAGCTAAAGAGGATTAATCAACTATATGAAGCGAAAGCACTTGACAGTCTTCCCATGTGTCCTCGAGAACGTTTGGTCATCTTAAGTAATACAACCGGCTTGTCCTTTGCTGCATAAAGGATTGGGCCACTTGCTGCATATATTCCTACTGTCTTTTATTTACTCGTACTTTGTTTACTTGCTTTATCGAAAACCCCTAAAAATCCGTTTGCTAAGTATTTGTAGAGAATTCCTGATCCATACCACTAGCCAGCACCTTCTTCTCCTCGTTGGGTTCGACACTCTTACTTATCAAAAATACTGGGATACACCCCCTATACTTGTGGGTCATCAGGCTCCTCCAACTCCTACCCCTCAACCTTCTGCAACACCGGTGACCATACATTCTTCGGTCGTCGCAGAAGATCCGGCTCCTTCAACGGAGCCTGTGATCCTGGAATCGCAAACTGACGTCACCATGGGTGAGTCAGATTTAGATAAGGGTGAACCCTCTTTGGGTAATGATCCCTCGGCAGAAACCTTCGCCAAAAACCTTATCAGCAATCCGGGACTTGCCAAGTTTGGTCTGTCCCGGAAATCTGCTGAAGAGATCCAGCAGCTAGCCAGGCAATGCCTGGAGAAAAGAAACTTATCTGCCAAAGAAGAAGTGCAAGAAGCAGAGAACGTCAAGTTCTCCGACCTTCTTGCCCAAGTGCGCCTTCGCAACGAGAGGATAAGGACTGGTGAGCTTCCAACAGCACCAGTAATTCCTCCGACTCTCGCCGAGAAGGTTGGCGTTGAAGTGAACGCGGGTTTGGATAAACTCAATCGCGAACAATATGTAAGTCGGAATTCCAACTCCTGTTTTTCCTTTATTTCATATCATATCCTCTAGCCCCCAAGCATGAAGTAGGATAAACAATTCAGGTTTATGCTTCATTAGGATGCCAAAGAATGAACTAGTGTAGCCCCCAAGGCTCGTGCTGATATTAGCAAAAATATTAGCCCGAGTCTTTAGTAGCTTTCTGACTTTGGGTATTCTGACTTACAGAAAGTATGTTCCTATAACCAAGATTTATTGAAGAATGTCTGTGATAAGCGGAGAGAGATCAAGTCTCTCCGACTTAAAAATGCTGAACTTGTCATTCCGAGACTCAAACCTTGTCTTTGTATTTTTAATGTCGAATTTTCCTGAACTGTTGTTCTTTTTGACTTACAGCGCTGGTAAAACAATCCTGCGCCATGATTGAAGAGGCCGAGAACCTCAAGACCTTGGTGGTGGAGAACAAGGAGCTTCGCCAAGAGCTGGATAAGCTCAAGGCGGATCATGAAAAGAGCATAGCTCAAGTCCTTGAGTCCTCCTCCATGGCTACTGATGAGCGTGATCGCAAGATCGCTGCTCAAGATAAAACAATCTCGAACCTAAAAAATAAGCTTAGCAGAGAGAGGGACCTTTCCGAAGCGCTCCAGGCTGAGCTCCAGAGTCTTCGAGAAGAGAAGACCAAAATTGACGACGTCATTTTCCGTACATTCCATCTGTCTGACTTTTCCGCTTTCTTCGACTTCTATCAATGTCGGATTTTCCTGACTTATTTCGTCTATAGGTCCTCTGAACTTGACGGACTCTTCCTCCACCGAGCCCCGCACCCACCGGCTTACCCAAGTCGGTGACCTGCTTCATGACTTCTGCCAATCCCTTGAGGACATTGGTGAAGCTCTCAAGATTCCGGATATGCACAACATGTCGGATTTTCAGGTGCGGGACAAGGCAAAGGAGATGCCGCAACTTGTTCAGGATTGGAACATGTCCTACGCACGGACTGCGGCACAGAACGCTCTCACCATGGTCATGAGCCACCATGGAAACATGGAAATATGGCAAGTGACCAGAGGGTACTGCAAAGTAGATGAAGACGGCCAAGAGCAGGACCTTCAAGCCATCATGCACTCCAGCGCCGGATATGGGTGTCACGTGGCTGACTTGACCAGCTACGAGACCCCTTTGTTCACCCGCGTGGACACTCCACCTCCTCCTCCAGAAGAATCAGCAGAAGTTTCCGACGATGAACGCACCATCTCGGATGTGGACATCTCGGAACGATACCAAGGCAGCATATCCAGCGAGCCGGTAGCTCCTTCCTCTCCTGCATCATAGATTAACAGAAATATTTGTATTATTCTGAAAAACATGACGGGCCAGTAAATATGCAGTACTATGATTTTGCTAGTGCTAAGCTTTTGAACTATTCAGCACTTTTGGCTTTAATTTTTTGTGTGCCTGAAATGTTTACATAAGCACTTGTATTTTTTCGTCTATACTTATCGTTTATCTATCTTTCCGCCTCTTCCCTTTCATGAGCCGGCTAAACCTTCTGCCGGAAACTTTGCCGAGCAACGGAGCTCAATTGCTAAACCAGTTTAAACTCGGAAACAAAGCTGGCTTCCAGTACCAACAATTCACTACTCGGAAAATGCCCGCATCCAGCAATCAGACAAATAACCAAAGTAAAGACTAGAAATTTTTAGAGTTATACCGGAGGGTAGCAGTTTTAGAATCGGAAATCTAGACCAGAACGAGCATGAGCATAAAGTACTTTCAAGCATTCTGGGATTTTTGACTATGACATGATCATTCGGAAATAAGATGGTAAAAACTTCTCAGAAAAGATTGAGGCAACCAAAACTTTTATTTCTCACAGAACATATACATATATATGTTTATAAAGAAGGATAAACTAAGAACAAAAAGGGACGTAGCTGAGCAATATTCCATGGTCTGTCTAACTCATCCGGATTTGTACTGCCTCCAGCTCTCTTTCTCTTCTTAGTAGCAGGTCTTTCTTTGACTGGCCTCATGTCAGTTAAGTAGTATGATGCATTGTGCAATACTCGACTAACTAAAAAGGGCCCTTCCCATACTGGGGAAAGTTTGTGCTTCCTTTGTTGCACAAGCCGGAGAACCAAATCACCTTTATTGAAAGATCTATTTCGGACTCTCTGGCTATGGTACTTGCGTAACTTCTGCTGATAGGCTGTAGATCTCATTTCAGCAATGACGCGAACTTCTTCGACTAAGTTGAGATCATTTTGTCGAGAAATCTCGGCATCCTCCTCAATATACGTGGCCACTCTAGGAGAGGTGTGAATCAAATCACTAGGAAGAACTGCTTCTGCGCCATAGACCAAGAAGAAAGGTGTGTATCCGATTGACCTATTCGGAGTCGTTCGTAAACTCCATATTACAGAGGGTAATTCCTCTGCCCAAGCCCCCGCAGCACGTCGTAGTGGTGCTTCGAGTCTCGGTTTTAGGCCTTGTAGGATTAAACCATTTGCTCTTTCGACTTGTCCGTTAGCCTGTGGATGTGTGACTGACGCAATGTCAAGCCGGATATTTTGCTCGTTGCAGAATTCAGCTAATTCACCCATAGAAAAATTACTCCTGTTGTCCGTGATAATGCTATGTGGATAACCATACCGGATTATAACATCCTTGACAAATCTTTTGGCTGTTGCTCCATCACAACTAGTGACAGGTTTAGCCTCAATCCATTTGGTGAATTTATCCACCATCACTAAGAGGTGAGTAAATCCACTTGGAGCTCGCTTAAAAGGTCCTACCATATCAAGCCCCCAGACCGCAAAGGGCCATGTTATAGGTATTGTTCGCAACTGATCAGCCGGAACACGAGCTTGTTTGGCGTACTTTTGGCAGCCTTTGCACGTCTTGACTAATCGTTTGACATCTGCCTGAGCTGTAAGCCAGAAAAATCCATGTCTAAAAGCTTTTGCCACTAAAGATTTGGCTGCAGCGTGGTGACCACACTCGCCTTCATGGACTTCTCTTAAGATTTCCACTCCTTCTTTCGGAGATACACAGCGCTAAAAACCCCCAGAAACACTCTGCTTATAGAGCTCACCTTTAACAATGGTATAGGCTTTTGCTCGTCGGATAATCTGCCGGCTCAGAACCTCGTCTTCGGGTAATTCGCCATCTACCAAATAATCGAGGTAGGGTTGGATCCAGCTGGGAATTACAGCCAGAACTGCTATCAAAGGTGAGTCGAATTTGGTCGGATATTCCTCATCTACTCCCTTTATTGAGGGAACTTTGAGGTGCTCTAAAAAAGCGCCATCCGGGACTTCTTTCCACGCAGAGCCTATCCGAGATAGCGCATCTGCTTCCTCATTTTCTGCTCGAGGGATGTGTTGAACCTCAAACCCTTCGAACGATTTATATAAATCATCCACGACAACTTTATATGCTGTCATGTGTTTATTTGCATTACAAATATCCGACACTTGTTGAGCAACAAGATCTGAATCTCCATAACACATCAAACGTCGGATGCCAATATCCTTAGCAATCCGGATTCCATGCAGCAGTGCTTCATACTCGGCAATATTGTTTGTCGCTGTGAAGTGGATCTGTAACACATATAAAAGTTTATCTCCTTGGGGTGATTTGAGCACCACGCCAGCCCCGAGCCCCCTCGAGCCTTAGACCCGTCGAAAAAGAGGGTCCAATATTCCGACTCAGGGAGGATCATGTTCTCCTTCGTCTCTATCCAATCAGCGACAAAGTCAGCAAGGATCTGGGATTTGATTGCTGTCCGAGGTTTATACTCAATATCAAAAGCTGAAAGCTCTATGCCCCATTTGGCGATGCGTCCTGTGGCGTCACTGTTGTTGATTATGTCTCTCATGGGAGTTGTGCTCACCACGGTAATTGGATGCTCCTGAAAATAGTGTCATAACTTACGAGATGCTAGAAAAACACCGTAAGCCAACTTTTGATAATGCGTATACCGCTGTTTCAATTCTGTCAGGACCTCACTCTCAAAGTAAGTCGGACGCTGCACCAGGTGTTCCTGATTTCCCTCTAGTCTCTCCACCACCATGACGATACTAACGACCTTATTTGTCGCAGCAAGATAAAGCAACATCGGTTCCTGAGGTTCCGGTGCTGCAATGATAGGAGCAGATGAGAGTACTTTCTTCAGGTCTTGTAGCACAGCTTCAGCTTCATCAGTCCAAACAAAATCCTTAGTCTTTTTCAGGAGTTTATATAATGGTGCGGCTCTTTCACCAAGCCGGCTTACAAATCGACTAACCGCAGCGATGCAACCAGTTAATCTTTGTATATCCTTCAGGCGAGTTGGCCTAGAAATATTGAGTATAGCCTTGATTTTGTCCCGGTTCACCTCTATGCCTCTTTGAGACACGATGAAACCTAACAATTTTCCGGTTGGTATTCCAAAGAAGCACTTCTTCGGGTTAAGCATGATGTTGTATTTTCGTAAGTTGGCAAATGTTTCCTGCAAGTCGAAAATCAGCGTTTCCTTCTTTTTGGACATCACTGCAATATCATCCACGTATGCATGTACATTGCGTCCGAGTTGGTCATGGAGGCAACGCTGCATCGTGCGCTGGTACGTAGCTCCTGCGTTCTTCAGCCCAAAAGGCATCGTAACAAAACAGAAGGTTCCGAAGGGGGTTATGAATGAAGTTTTGACTTTGTTAGATTCCTTCATCCGGATTTGGTGATAATCGGAATATGTGTCGAGAAAACAGAGGAGTTACGAGCCTGCCGTAAAATCGATGACTTGATCAATTCTAGGCAAAGCGAACGGATCTTTTGGACAAGCCTTGTTCAAGGCAGTATAATCAACACACATCCTTAAATCAGCGGTGTCCTTTTTAGGGACCATTATAGGATTGGCCAACCACTCAGTGTGGATGACCTCTTCTATGAATCCGGCTAACTCGAGTCGTGCTAGTTCCTTAGCTATTGCCTCACTCTTTTCATCGCCAAATCGTCGTAGGGACTATTTAACGGGTTTAGCGTCCGGGTTTACATTTAGAGAGTGCTCGGCAAGTTCCCTAGGTACTCCAGTCATGTCAGATGGCTGCCATGCGAAGATATCTTGATTTGCTTGGAGGAACTTGACGAGCGTGCTTTCCTATGCGCTACCTAGGCCTACGCCTATCTGGGTCACCTTGGAGGGGCCATCATCCTTCAACGACGTCTTCTTCGTCTCTTCTGATGCCTTGAACTTCGGATTTGGCTTTCTCACCTCCTTCTTCGTTGCGGGCATCTCGGACGGATCTATGCTCTTCTTGATCTCCTGGTACTCCTGGGCGTGCAGCACGACTTCAGCAAAGGCGGCATTTCCATCCTCGCACTCCCGCGCTTTCTTCGGGTCTCCCCTGATGGTTATCACGCCGTTGGGACCTGGAATTTTCATCATATTGTAAATGTAACACGGACGAGCCATAAAATCCCAGTAAGCCGAACGTCCGAATATAGCGTGGTACGCGCTCTTGAATGGGACCACTCCAAAGGAAAGTGCCTCCGTCCGATAGTTCTTTGGAGTTCCAAAGGTGACATCCAAAGTGATCTCTCCCAGGGAATTAGCTTGTCTTCCTGGGACGACTCCGTGAAAGATCACATAGCTATGGTTCAGCTGAGTTTCCGAGGTCCTCATCCGGCGTAGTGTTTCGACATAGAGAATATTGATACTACTACCACCGTCCATGAGGGTCTTGGAGAAACCATAACCGTCAATTAGTGGATTGACTATTAAGGCGTATTTTCCTCGCCTATGCAACTTAGGCGGATGATCAGCATGGTCAAATGTGATTGCCACTTCCAACCAGTCTAGATATTGGGGGACAACCAGAACTATTGCATTGAGATCGTGCAGAACTGCTTTCTTGACCTTTGCTGGTTGAGATCCGAGGAAAGTGACATAAGTGTCCTTCTTGGTGGGGAAAGTTTTCTTTCCTTCCGGCTTGGGATTTGAAGCATCAGCTTCCTCCATGTCGGAATCTTCCTTGGTCTATTTTACTTTTTCAGGATTCTTCTTTCCCTTCTTCCGCTTAGCTTTGTAGCCCGCGGTGTCATCTCTTTTGATGTCGTCATTGAAACAACATTCGGCGTTGGTGTGGGACGAGCCCCCATTGGCGTCTAGGTGATGCACACATGGGTTATTAGCAATGTCGGCCCAAGAGTAGGTTTTGCCTGGTTGCTGTTCTCCTCTACCCTGGACCCTTGAAGTTCCCCGGCCACGCCCGCGGCCTCCACCGCGTCCTCCTCGTCCTACAGACCCGAAAGTAGCAGTGACCACTGCTGTTTCCGCGTTGGGTTTCTCTTCCGAGGTATTTTTGCACTTCTGAACTTGTTGCTTTGGTTGTTTTATCGACTGAGGCACAACTAGTGCATTGAGTAATCCCTCTGCATCGTCGGCATCTGCATACTTGCTCGCTGTTTCAATCATCTCTCCCAAATCAGTGACCTTGTCGCACTTCAAGGGATGGTGTAGTAGACCAATTGGGAGACCTGCGATGAAAGCTTCAATCGCAGTTTGATCATTTAATCCTTCGCAGGAGTTCTTGGTGTCGATCCATCGTCCGAGGTAATCTCGGCAAGTTTCTCCGGCCTTCTGAGTGCAACGCTGTAGGTCACCGACCGTACAGGGCCTCCGATACGTGCCTTCGAAATTCCGAAAGAACGCACTTTGCATGTCATACTAGTTGTGGATGGTGTTCTCCGGAAGTTCATTAAGCCATGATCGTGCCGTTTTCCGCAACATAAGTGAGAGATATTAGGTTGTGACCAGGCTATTTCCGCCTTTGGCGATGCAGCAAGCTTGGAAAAAATCCTGTAGCCAGGTGTCTGGCCAAGCAATGCTGTCGTAGGCTTGGATATGTCTTGAGATAGCAAATCCTTCCGGGAATCTTGTAGCTGTGATGCGTGGTCCGAAGCATTTTGGGCCCACGTAGATATCGTCGTTTTCATAGCGCCGCGCCTCTATGTTGGAATTAATCCTGTGCCTTGCATCGTTCGGGGATAGTGATCATCCTGAATGTCGGCTGTGGCTGCGGTGCCTTGGAGCCGGACTTCGGCTTCTGCCACCACCTCCTCCGCCATGTCGTCCTCCATGACCCCCTTGAGAGCCGTGGTGATGACTGCTTGGTGGAGAGAGTGGGGCAGCTGGATTATTTTTGGTTGATCGCCAGGCTCCGTCCGGAGCGTCATTATTCCGGTTCTGGGGAGGGTCTTGACTATGACGAACCCCCTGCCGGCTTGTCCCGGCATGGTTTCCGTCGTTCCTTCATCCATCGTTCCCACTACGGTGAGGCTCAGCCGGACGGCTTGCATGTCTAGGAGGTGGCATTTTTTGACGATCCTCCTCCCGATGTTTCTCTTTATCTTCTCCCCTTTGATCGTTAGACTCTTGTCGGGGAGGATTCCTCGGATTCAGAGCAGCGATGGCCTCTTTCTCGGCCGCTGGGCAACGTTGCTCCAGTCACGCGTAGTCCTACGGTGCTGTCCTGATGATCCGGTTCTTGAGTAATTGTCTTCCCGACGCTCGGGGCGATGATACTGCTCCGGGACGCGCTGGGATCTTACGTCCGCCCATGCCGGATCTGTGCGACATTGGTCGGAATCTGAGACCAGTTTTTGACTTCCGGACATGGCGACCTTTTGCTGCTCCAGTCCCTTGTTGAGTAGTTTGATTCCCAACTGGATTTCCTCCGGTCCTCGATTAGCCGATAGAATTTCTCGGGCCGCCACGGTATTTTGTACTGGGGTTGGATATACCCAATCTCCTTTGCTATCTTTCCGTGGCTTCCCCATTTCATCTCTGAAAAGGATGACACGGGTATGTAGGAATTGGTCGTCATTGGTGTGACGCTTCCGTGTCTTTTGATGCAACCGAGACATGTAATACTTGGTTGCCATGTGTTTCTTCTCCTCCTCGATGTTTTTGGCTTCATCCAGGAGTTGTTGACGACGCGCTTCTAGGGCTTGGGCCCTTTCATCCAGTTCTTCAGCAGTAAGTTCTGCAGCTGTAGGGATAGGTGTGGTTAGTGCAGCATCGATGAGTTTACGCGCACCTTTGGTGATCACGTGTCCACCCACCGATTCTTCTTTTTTTGGCTCTTCTGGGATAAGTGCTCCATCTGAGTCTTCTTCGTATTCCTCGGCAATCACCTCCTCTTCTAGAGGGTCTTTTGTCAGGGTCTTGTTCTTCTTTTTTGCCTTCTTGGTAGCGCCGGTAGCAAAGACGGATTTGGGTCCGTTTCCCAGAGTCAAGCTTTGATCGGTACTTTCGGACATCTGGATTTTGGGATTATCTCCGACGTCCATGTCATCCTACGCTTTGGGAGAGTGTTCCCCAGATCCTTCATCCATGGCTTCTCCTTCTTCTGCAGCTTTGGAGTTATACTCCTCTTCATACTCCGCAGAGAACTTTTGGAAATCTGTCGACGTCATCGATTCATCCGAGGATGCGGGTATGTCGGTGTTTGTTCCAATTTCCTCCAGCACAGAGTCGGTGTTTTCTCCAGCATCGGCAGAGCCGGATCCGGATCCTACGTATCCGACAAAGTGCGATGCGTGCTTCCTGAGGTACCTGCGGCTTTCGCGGTCAGCCATGTCAAAACTTTTGATGGTCTCGAGGATTGCATCTGCGCTTGCATTTTGCAGTATCATACGTCGCCGTGTGTACCTGAGGAAAGGCCTGTCTGTCCCGGCGTCATCAGAGCCGGAATCAGTGTCGTTGATTTGCTCCTCCTGAATTTCGACTTCCACGGGTGGGTCGATCTGGGATACGGCTTCTCCAAGGAGATCCACTCCAGATTTGACTTGAACCGCTAGGTCTTCTTCAGGCTCGGATTTCTCCACTATCTCCACAACTGGTGCGGGCTGGGTGGGTTTAGGGTTTTCTGAGATCCGGAACTCTGCCGCTTCCGTGGACAGAGGGGACCCAGAAGATTCTTCTGCCTCTATCATCACCGCTGGGGTGGGTGGGGCAGGTTCAGCAAAACCGATGTAAACATCGATCTCGCCGAAAGACATGATTGTATAGGCAGTCACAACCTCCCTAGCCGGGATCCAAGTCTCGTCGAGAACGATGAGAGGGACGTCGCTGGTGTAGAGGATGCGACCGATGGTGATAGTCTCGCTGATTCTGATTCTTGCAGATTCCGCTCGGAACGCAGATCCGAAGCTCACTTGCCCCACGGTGGGCGCCAACTGTCGTCGGATTGATGACAAGTACGCCATGAGGGGGTCCTCGAGGCGTGCGGAAGAGAGGGGTGTGAGACGTACGGTGTTCCGGGATGGTGAGCACATAAGTTTACCCAGGTTCGAATCTGTCGGCTTTGGACGGATCCTACTCCTGCTAGCAATCCAGTAATACGGCAGAGCCGGAATATGGGTTACAAGGGTTTCGCCTGTGCGAGTTGAGGATCTAAAGTGTTGGTATGCCCTAAAGGCTCTCCCTAGGACGTCTTATATAGTTATCCGGCCTAGGGTTTACAAGAGAGATCTATCCGGCTACGACTAAGAGTCGGTTACAGAGTACATCTTGAACTATAAGTAACACTATGGGCCTAAGTCGGTAAGTCTTCTGGGCCTTCCCGTAGCCGGATTGGACTCCGTCTTTCTCCCTGTCTGGGCCGCCCGTGAAGCAAAGCTCTAACCTGAAATGGGCCACCCTGGTCGGTGAGGAACGGTGAGGATACCCGGAAAATATATCCCCAACACTTAGGCTATAGATTACAAATACTTGTTATGAGTTATATTTGGAGTTGGATGTCTCTATGAAATTGTGGTGTTTGTTGGAACCATCTAGTGCTCAAGGTGACAGTGTGTCGTTATCTAGATGGGGAAAGCGAACTTTGAGGTGTGTTGTTATAGCCCTACCATGGATTAGAGTGTCCAACCGGAGAGTAGTTCAGAGTAGTATCATAAAGAGAAGATATTTATATGAGAGTGTTCACTAGTGAAAGTATGATCCCTAGGCCTTGTTTCTAAGCATTGAAACACCATTTGCAACTAGATCTGTCACATGTTTTCTTGCTTCCATTTTTATTTCAGTTTGCCTTTAGTCTCTTCCACGTCATCAAGCTCTTTTTTGGCACCGTTACCACTTATAATTATCCATACCACTTGTATTTCACTATCTCTTCGCCGAACTAGTGCACCTATATACCTGACAAGTGTATTGGGTGTGTTGGGGACACAAGAGACTTCTTGTATCTTGATTGCAAGGTTGCTTGAGAGGGATACCTTTGTCCACTTCCTCCCTGAGTTCGATAAACCTTGGGTAATCCACTTAAGGGAAAACTTGCTGCTATTCTACAAACCTCTGCACTTGGAGGCCCAACAACTGTCTACAAGAATAGAATTGCATAGACATCAAACTATTTTCTAGCGCTGTTGCTGGGGAGGTAAGGTAAAAGGTACTCACATCCTCTGGCTACTAAGCTATCTTCTAGTACTGTTGCTGGTGTGTGAGTGCTCGAAGTTATTTCCTTTAGATTTTGTCTGTTTGTTTCTTATTTTCACTAGTTAGGCTTAATGGAAAACAACAACAAAATTAGAGAGCTTTATAGTATTTATCTTAAGTTAGGACATGAAGTGTTTGAAGAGAAAATTAAAAAACCTATGGAACTTTATTTGCGTGCTAATAGCAATGTTATTAGTATGAATTCTTTGAACACCATTATTGCTAATGTTATGGAAAATTCTAAGCTTTGGGAAGCTGGTTTTGATGAAAATGATCTTTTTAGTCCCCAAGCACGGAGGAGAAAATTTACTTTGATGATACCATGCCTCCAATATATGATGATTACAATGATGAGTATGATATTTTCAGTCCACCTACTATTGAGGAAAAAATTAATTATGATTACCATATGCCTCCTATATTTGATGATTATGGTGATGAGAATAATTATGATAGCTATTTTGTTGAATTTTCTCCCACTATAATTAATAAGAATGACTATGTTTATGTGGGGAGTATTAATTCTTTTATGCATGTGGCTCATGATAAGAATGTTTTATGTGATATTTATATTGTTAATTTTATTCATGATGCTACTGAAAGTTAGTATGAGAGAGGGAAACATGGTTTTATGCATCTCAATAATATTAGGTTTCCCCTCTTTATGTTGAAAGTCTTGAAGTTGCACTTGTTTTGATTTCCTATGCTTGTTGCTTTGTGCTTTCATGACTTGTTTATTTACAAGATTCCTATGCATAGGAAGTGTGTTAGACTTAAATGTGTTTTGAATTTGTTTCTTGATGCTCTCTTTTACTTCAATTCATATTTCCTATGTGAGAATCTTCTCAAACTAGCATGCCTAACTTAAATGCGTCAAAGAAAAGTACTTATTGGGAGATAACCCAAAAGTTTTAGGTGAGTCTTGGAAGTTATTACCTCTGTAATAACCGCTCATTATCCTTTTTATTTGCTTTTTGTGACAAGAGTAACCTCTAATGAGAGAGAAGTAATGCTTGGGAAAGTTGCTATCCCGAAATAGATTTTTGTTCTTCACTGTAAAAATTCGTGTAAAATCTCTGTACGTCGGTTTGAGCTGTGATTCTTTGTGCTTCTACCCCAGGTTGTTATCTAAATTTCTTTATTTCAACACTTTTCGATTTGAGCAACATAAGGTGTTCGAAAAAATTGGTTTTTACCTGCTGGTCTGTTTTGACAGATTTCTGCCATTATTTGCATTTGCTTCTTGTTGATTCCTTTTTGAGTTCTTTTGGGGAATTGAGATTTTTGAGAGAAGTGCTACAGTATCTTGTGTTTTAATGGAAGTTTTATTGGTGTTGAAACTGAACCCAAAGACTTATTATCTTGAGTGCACTAATGTTGCTAATAAAGATTGTGTGAAGTTTTGTATGAAGGAAAATTTTCAGGTGTATGGAAGGAATGATGTAATGAGATGAAGAATGGACTAAATCTCAAGCTTGGGGATGCCACGCGTGTCACCCCAAGAAATATCCAAAAAGTACAAGCGTCAAAGCTTGGAGATGCCCAAGGCATCCCCTTCTTCATCAATAAAAATCCCAGGTTTCTTCCAAACACTTCATTTTTATTGTTTCATGCATAGTTGTGTTGTTCTTGGAGCGTCTTCTTCTTTGTTTTTGTTTTTAGTTTTATTTTTCTTGGTTTGCTGCAATAAGTTGGTTGGATTCCAACACACTTCTTTCGGAGAGAGACACACCCTGTTATTCATTGCCTAGAACACTCTAGTTTTCATTCTTATTGTCTTGTGAGTGTTCTCTTTTGCTAACACTGGGTTTAGCCTTAGTTTTCTTGTGCTTTCAGCTTAGAAATTTTTAGTTCTTCCTTTTGGATTTGTGAGACAAGCTCACTGATATTTATTTATTATTATTATCTTTGTGAGTTCTTTCAAATAAGTTAGTTTGGATTAGAAAAGAGTAGGAAAGTTCATGTTTATAAGTGATATAAAAGGAGCTTGTTTTTGACTGTGACTTAGGCTTTGCCATGTCATGCTTGATATTGTTTTTGCTTTATGCTTAGTGATTATTGTTGTAGCATGACATGTTATAAACAATTGAGATTGCTTAATGTGCCTTGAAAGAATCATGTGTTGTTTTAGCATATTAAAGCATAGTATTATGGTATTCTGCTTTGATGCTTTATTTGGCTTGACTTGGCGCATGCTCACACCATGTTATGACTATCCCAAGTCACCATAGCCTTGATGATCCTTTAGTTTTCGACTTGTAATATCACTTTATGCTTTAATCAATGATGTTTTATCGCTTTGCATGATTATGGCCATTATTGCTCTCTTAGTTGGTCATTCCCAGTCTTTTGCTAGCATCCATAACCAAGTATGAGTTCCGGTCATGCATCCAACTCCAAATAAAACCAAGTTATTCCAAAGAGTCCACCATACCTACCTATTAACATTTGCTATTCCAAGTATAATCATGTTTTTATCTACCTTCCGAATTAAACTTGTTATGTGAAAATTAGTGATTAAAGCTCTCACAAACTTGATGGCACACTTTACTTTTCCTGCACTTAATAAACTTGAACCATTGTGTCATCTATGTTGTATATGCTTGCACTTATATGTTGGGGATTAGCAGAACCATGCTGTCATGGGGAACACTTTCAACATTGCACTTGTACATTGTACCTAGTTGATATCATGCTCTTTTGTCTATGGATGTCGTCGGTATGAAATGAAAGGGGAGCTTGTAAGTCCATGGAGTTATGTATGTGTGTTAGGGAAACGCCTGGGTTGCCGGTCTAATCCATGCCTAATCATGGTGGAAACCTGCAACGTAACCATAATGAGCTGTCTATGAAGCATTCTTCTTATAAAAAATAGATTGAGATTGAGAAAAAGAGAAAAAGAAAAAAGAAGAGATATGAGAAAAGAGGAAAGAGAGAAAAATCACCATTTTCCCATGGTAAATAAGAAGATTGCTGAGATGCTCGTTGTCTGCTTGCCATGTCATTTTGATACGGGGATTCTTCCTTATCATCAGGCAAGGGGTACCCTATTGGCGGTTCTCTATGATACACATGTACTTACTATGACAAGAACTTACCGGTGACTAAACTTGAGTAGCATGAGGAGCGACCCTCTTATTCAAGGGACATGAGATTGCCAACTTATACTTTGTCAAGCATATACTCCATAGTTTGTTCACTTTAACCTTAATCACTTCAAGATGCTTATGATAGGGGCAATGAGAGCTGAAAGCTAACAAGTACCATAATTTTTGGAAGCTCTTTATGAAACTTGAATCCCTGCTTCCTTCTATGAAGGCCTTTCTTTTTCTTTTATGTTGAGTCTCCATCTTCTATCTTTATGCACCAATTGAGAGAGCATAGTGGCCATTCTTAGTTTAATGTGCATTGTCCCAAGACTTCTTGATTGATGCATAACTTTGATATTGCTTGTTCTTAAACTATTTGTATCTAGTCACCCTTATGAACTTTGAAGGTGTCCTATGCATTTATGTTTTGCTACTCTATGAGGGACAAGCTGAATGCCACTATGCTATGTTTTCTTTATGTGAAACAAACAAACGTCTTGCAAAGCATTGTTATTCATGAATCTTTTGTTTGTGCCTTTTCATGTTACAATATAGTTGCTATGTCTTATTGCTAGAACTTTATCTTTCATGCTATGTTGAAGTACTATGATCCCAGCTATCAATATTTTACAAATACTTGGATCAAGTTTATGATGATGCATGTCACCTCAAAAATTATTCTTTCTTTTTATCACTTACCTACTCAAGGACG
The DNA here is from genome assembly GCA_916181665.1 of Avena sativa. NCBI lineage: Eukaryota > Viridiplantae > Streptophyta > Magnoliopsida > Poales > Poaceae > Avena > Avena sativa. Next base: position 481,136,736 of record OV702279.1, read on the forward strand.
AGCAGGAGTTAAGCTTGGAGATGTTGATACGTTGCGAACGTATCTATAATTTTTGATGTTCCATGCTTGGTTTATATCTACTTTTTTATGTTTTGTCCATATTTTGGAGTATTTTTATACACTTTCTGGGACTATTAACAAGATGCCACAGTGCTAGTTGCCTGTTTTCTGCTGTTTTTGGTTCCAGAAAAGTCAGAAAGTGAATATTCTCGGAATTGGACGGGACAAAAGCCAAAGTCGATATTTTAGCGGAAGACTCACAGAGCCAGAAGACGAGCCGGAGAGGGGACAGGGGCTAGACACACCACCTGGTGGCACGGGCCAGGCCAGGCCGCGCCAGGGGGGTGGTGTGGGCCCCTCCGGCCTCCACCGACCTTGCCCTTTCGCCTATAACAAGCCTTCGATGCAAAAACCCTAAATCATCTAGCCTCTAGCCACGAAAAGTTCTGCAGCGCCGCCGCCACCGAAGGGGAGATTCGGGGGATAGAAATTCTCTGTTCTGGCACCCTGCCGGGACGGGGAAGTGCCCCCGGAGCCATCTCCATCGACTCCACCGCCATCTCCATCGCCGTTGCTGATTCCCATGATGATGAGGGAGTAGTTCTTCCTCGAGGCTAAGGGTTCTACCGGTAGCTATGTATTTATCTCTCTCTCTATACATGATCATGTTGTGGTCATGAGCTTTGTAATCAAATAGATCTACCTTACTACTCAAGTGCTTTAATAGATCTCTGGCTCTCCCCATGTGTGTGAAAGTGACAGCGTGCACACCAAGGTGGCACTTAGGCTAGAGATTACAAATACTTGTTATGAGTTATATTTGGAGTTGGATGTCTCTATGAAATTGTGGTGTTTGTTGGAACCATCTAGTGCTCAAAGTGACAGTGTGGGATTATGTAGATGGGGAAAGCGAACTTTGAGGTGTGCTGTTATAGCCCTACCATGGATTAGAGTGTCCAACCGGAGAGTAGTTCAGAGTAGTATCATAAAGAGAAGATATTTATATGAGAGTGTTCACTAGTGAAAGTATGATCTGTAGGCCTTGTTTTTAAGCATTGGAACACAGTTTGCAACTAGATCGGTTATATGTTTGCTTGCTTCCATCTTTATTTCAGTTTTCCTTTAGTCTCTTCCACGCATCAAGCTCTTTTCTGGCACCGTTACCACTTATAATTATCCATACCACTTGTATTTCACTATCTCTTCGCCGAACTAGTGCACATATACACCTGACAAGTGTATTAGGTGTGTTGGGGACACAAGAGAGTTCTTGTATCTTGATTGCAGGGTTGCTTGAGAGGGATACCTTTGACCACTTCCTCCCTGAGTTCGATAAACCTTGGGTAATCCACTTAAGAGAAAACTACTGCTGTTCTACAAACCTCTGCATTTGGAGGCCCAACAACTGTCTACAAAAATAGAAGTGCGTAGACATCAATGGTCCCTGTCTTCCCCAGATGTTTCATCTGGCCACAACCATTTCCTCTCTATGGCTCGCCATCCCCATCATTGCTAGTAGATCTGGCACCCAACCGCCACACGACACCTCTAGGATGTTGAGCCCACCTTCTAGTTCTAGCCCTGGTAGCGGGGGGGGGGGGGGGGAGGGGGGTGGTGCAGGTGTAAGAGGAATGGTGAGAGAAGCTAATATGCATCGAGGAAGATAGAGACCTGGGTGGCGATTGTGCATGGTGGAAGACTAGGTCATGTTACATGGCAGTCGATGGCTTAGTGGGATTTCGGGCCTAGAGAAGTATGGTCCAAGTAGGCACATGTCCATATACAGTCTATTTTGCTCTTATATGTTAGTTTTCAGTATAGATTTGCTAGTTAACCAATCCATGAATGGTTGACCAATTAGTTCAGTTAACTAGCCGATAAGCCGAGTAATCGCTATCGTACAACCGACAAAGCAATTACCAATTACCGATGTCCTTACCATTGAGTAAATTTGAATCGAGACACCCATTCTAAGATAGAATACAACTTACTTTCTACATTTCACGCAATTAGTAGGCTTAGTATTTCTAGGCTATTCGCAATGCCCTTTTTATGCTTTATGTGTAGAGAAATAGGATTTTCATGTATACCCACAAATGGAATATGACTATTGATGTGGATGAAAACGGCTATGGAATGGATGCGTTTGATGCATATGTTTCCTTTCGTGATTGAACAACGATCCGTGAATTTAGTACATGAGTGGATCTTACATCTTATTCTGCTGCGTATTTTCAGATCACGTTTGAGTGTGCTAATTCTCTAACAATTTATAGAATGGATAAAGTAATGTTGATAGAGTATTGCGATGATGTGCGCTGGTACTTTGGGACCTTAGCATGACGACTTCCCGCCTGTCTACTACAACAAGCTCTACTACGACAAGCTTTGCCCGGCTCCGGTGATGGAGGGGCGAGGACGGCGGCGCGCCTTCGGCTCGTGCCAGTGTTTGTAGTCGTCGCTAGGTGGTTCATTGCCTTATTTGTAATTTTTATTATTTGTAGAACTCTTTATACTGTTGTTGATGATTATTAATAGATTGGTAGAATTTCGCAAAAAAAAAAAGATGATGATGCCAAAATTAAAAGTCAAAATGTTCAGTGCGGGAGAGTTTTGCTGCAAGAGTCGACGGTCCAGGATATACGACTTAACCGAGATCGGAAGGCTCTATGGACTAGGGGTGACAGATTTTCTCCGGGTTATCAGCCGGATGACGCCTAGCGTATTCGGAGTATATGTCATTAACGTTGAGGTAATTGAGTAATTCTACTAGAGTAAGTCATCCGCGCAGTATCGTTTTTTTTCAATTTCTAATTGGAGTAATTCTACTCTTTCATTAACGTTGAGGTAATTGAAACACTTCCTTTATTTACGGCAAAATCAATTTAAAGATTAATTCAGGATGATTCCATATTTCTGTTCCGAAACTTCCTTCGTTCCGTGGTTTAGTCTTAATTAACGCCGAATTCGATTAGGAAAGAGCTAATACACGGAGAGTCGGAGACGCACCGCCCGCGTGTCTATATATACCCCGGCGAGCGCACGGGACGCACAGAGCGCCACGCCGGGAAAGCGACCCACACGTCACCCTGTACCCGTCGATCGTTCGATTCGCCGAGCTTCCCCGCCGTCCCACCCTCCTCGCCCGCCTCCCGCGTCGTCGGCGGCGGCCGCGGCCCCCGTGCACGAGCGCGCGCGCGCGCACAACGCGATGGACGACAAGTACGAGCCGGTGCGGGACATCGGGTCCGGGAACTTCGGGGTGGCGCGGCTGATGCGCCACCGCGCCAACGACGAGCTCGTCGCCGTCAAGTTCATCGAGCGCGGACACCGGGTCGGCCTCCCTCTCCTCCTTTGATTTCACGATTTTGTGTCCCTTCCGTGCGTTCGAATCCGTCTGGATTTCTGACGGATTTTGGGGCTCTGTTTCGCGCGCAGATTGACGAGAATGTGTACCGGGAGATCATCAACCACCGCTCCCTCCGGCACCCCAACATCATACAGTTCATCGAGGTGAGCTTTTGTTTGCGGATTAAGGTGCAACGGGTTCGAAATCTCTTGTTACTCATTTGCTTTGTCCTATGTTGGGTTTAATCGGCTGTGCTGGGGAGAAACAAATCTCTTTTCCGGGTGACGTGCAGTGCTGTGTTCTTACATGGTTTGGAGCTTGGACGGAGGCCGTAGATAACTAATGGGGAAATTTTCGATTCTGAAGTTTCTCACTTTTTTTTTGGCACCAAGGTGTTTTCTATTTCAAAGCCAGAACAGCGGGATCTTACGTTGAAAGTTTGAACAGGTGGTCCTAACGCCGACACATCTCGCGATCGTGATGGAGTATGCCGCGGGCGGCGAACTCTTTGAGCGGATCGTTGATTGCAACCGGTTTAGCGAGGACGAGGTAACAATTTTAACCCCCGTTTTGATCTTCTTCCCAACAGCAGAAGCACTAGATTCATAGTATGTGTTTACTGTATGGTGCTGTATCACTTCTAGTATTTATTTTTCCTCTGCTTACTGCAGGCCAGATACTTCTTCCAGCAGCTGATCTGCGGTGTAAGCTACTGCCATCACATGGTATGGAGAATAGAATCAATAAATTGTTACTCTTATTATGTTAGCTGGACATCAACCAGTTTACAGTTCACATCTTCCTTTGAGTAGAAAGTGCCAGCGTGATTTTTTTTCAAATAATGCGAGTGGGGCCTGAAAATATGCTGAATGTTGCAATCATCTTTGCTGCTTGCCAGCAAATATGCCATAGGGATTTGAAGCTGGAGAATGTTCTCTTGGATGGCACCACAGCACCGCGGCTAAAGATATGCGATTTTGGGTACTCCAAGGTTGGTTGTCAAATTTCATATAGTGCGGTCCACGCCTTGTAAATCTTGACATCATATTTCTGCAAAGTTTGCATACTGTGTGCTCTTACTGCTGAAAAGTTTAACTGTTTGCCATTTCGTTTCAGTCGTCGGTACTACATTCAAGGCCCAAATCTGCAGTGGGGACGCCAGCATACATTGCACCTGAAGTTCTTTGTCGCCGGGAATATGATGGGAAGGTAACCGGAAAGAATCTCCTGTTTAATTACATTTGATATGTATTTTGATGTTTCTGAACTTTGTAAGCAAATCTTGTAACAGTACGCCACTAAGATTCTTCTTGGCATTGTGTGTCGATAGATTTACTCATCTTCCATTCTTCCTTTCATGCTGACATGCACATAAATACATGATGTTGACATACTACATTACTTAAAATACGACTTCCCATGGGTAACAAACCTGAAAGTGTAGTTTGGTTGAACATCATAATTTAGGAGTAGAAGTTTTGCCAAAATCTTTTAGGTGATGATTGAATTTGTCCATAAAAAATTGTACTATAGAATGCCATAGGATATGGTACTAGATGTGCTTGAGTTTATGGTATTGAATTTTGAGGGAAGTTGAATCTGACAGCTCACAGTTTTGTATCTTGGTTCTTGAGAATCTGCTTCAACATTAACATCACGTCACGTGAGAAAGGGACTTGTCTCATGTAAGATACCCGTTTTGGGGAACAATAGAATATGCAACTAGTTGCCACTACGTCCATTTGGGAAAACCATTTTCGCCCTTTCATATTATTGTGAAAAACCCACCCTGGTTTGCCCCTTTTATTTAGACTTGGTCACCCTGTTATGCTCCTTTTATTTAGACTTGGTCACCCTCTCTGAGACCAGAAATAGTTTAGTTAATAACATGTGGTAGTCATCAAAATTATTGATTGAACATATTTTGCACATAGAGTTAATTTTATTGAACACACTCTTAGTTGAAGATTTATTGATTCATGCTCATTAGTTCATTTGATGCTATATGATTAGTCTGATGTACTGTACACTAATCTCTTGATTCATGGACAGTTTTAGAATAAGAAAAAGGTAGTGGATGTAGGTCAATCAATTGATAAATAGAAGTTTTATTTCGCAGTACACAACGTGTAACTGAACACTGACAACTGTATATTTTGCAAGTGTAGATGGCAGATGTATGGTCCTGTGGGGTGACTCTTTATGTCATGCTTGTGGGAGCCTATCCATTTGAAGACCAGGACGACCCCAAGAATATTAAGAAGACCATTCAGGTGATAGTCGATAGTCTACTCCTGTTATCTCATTAATACACTTTAGAGGCCTTGCTGCAGAAGTTCTTCCGCCACCCAATATTTACAATGACGAATGCCATCCGCTTATCTTTGTTTTTGCAGCGAATAGCAGCAGTCGACTATAAGATCCCAGACAATATCCACATATCTTATGAGTGCAGACAGCTCATTTCGCTCATCTTTACGAGCAATCCAATGAAGGTAATGGTCTGAACTATCCAGGTTGCAGTACCAGTGAGTCCATAAGGGAGTCAAAGGTTGATATGGCATATTTCTGTTTTTTGTAGAGAATCAAAATGAAGGAAATAAAGAGCCACCCATGGTTCCTGAAGAACTTGCCGGGGGAGCTCACAGAACAAGCGCAGTCCTCTTACTACAAGAAGAGCAGCGGCATGCCTTCTTTCTCGAAGCAAACTAACCTAGAAATCATGAGGATTGTGGAAGAAGCGAAGAGGGGTCCAAGATCAACCGGAACAGGATACGGCTACGGCGACGAGGGATACGGTGAGGAGGAAAAGAAGGAGGAGACCAATGAGCCAGAACAGAATGACGAAGAAGATGAGTGTGACAAGCAGGTCAGGGAGGTTCTTGAGAGCCGAGAGCTGGATATGAGCTCCTTGCGCATCGAATAAATGCCGCTTTTGAGGTGGGACTGTGACTCTTTGAGAGGAATGTAGATAATTTTGGCTCATTGCGTGATTGCTTCGTTTTGGTAGGTTGTATGCGATTATGGTGCAGAGATGGCACAGAGGTGGTCTGTTTATGTCTTCCTGTAACGCAATGTGATTGATTATGTGCTTGTAATCTTGCATATAGTCAGAAGGAGAATATTTTGCGCAGGGGGTTTATATTTCCATTTGATATATTGTGTTTACTTGGTACAGAAGTGTGCTATGTGCATCAAACTATTCTGCTATGTGCTGAATTCCGTGTACAGGTTTATTGTGCTCCAGCATATGCAAATTTCAGAAACAATCAGCTATCAATAAGAGTCTTCTACTGTAAGTTAGTAAATCCAACAGTTCACACTTTAGATGCGCTGTTTTCAATTCGATCCTTTGTCTAACATATTGTGTCAGCTTTCCGTAGTTCTGTGTTGCTGCCATGGTCAGGTCGTGGTCGTAAGTGTTCTCATGAATTTATTATCGTGTGTGCCTTAGCACGTTCGTTGCAGAATACTGGGTTGTTTTATGTTCCTTGGTGTCAATGCTGAACTTGGTGTGCTTGTTTCCTCTTAGTTTTTTTAGGACTCGTTTGATTAAAAGGAATTGCATAGAATTCGGATCCTTACAAAAAATTCTATAAAAGTACGTTTAATTCAAAGGATTACAATCTTTAAAAATTCCTTCAACGATTCCTTCTCTAGTTAGGAGGAAAATTTCCATCCACTCCAACCTTCTTTTACAATGCAATCAAACACCACTTGATCCAAAATCATGTAGTTTTCTAATCCTATAGGATTCAAGCGGACATACCACTCCAATCCCACGGTTCTTCTATTCCCGCGTTTTGAGAATCCTATGAATCAAACAAGTCCTTATTTTTTCTCTACCGCTCATTGTTTGTGTTTTTTTAGATCTGACCAAAAAACGCGTCGCTCGTGTCGCTCCCCCGCGGGCGACCCAAACCCTCACCTTCCCCGAGCTCCCTCTCCCCTCCTCCCCAGACGTCGCTGCCACCGGCGAACCCGCCGGGCAAAGCCCGCGCGGAGCCGGTGGCGGTGGGACATGCTCTCTCCGCGCGTCAGGCGGCCTGGCCGGGGCAGGTGCGATCTGGCGGCGGGGATCTCCTGGCGGCAGCACGCGACCATGGCGGGCCGTTCTGGTGACGGCTGGCCTGACTCGGTGGAGACGGGTCCTCACGGTGACAGTTGACGGAGGGGATGGTCGGAGGTTTCGGGATCCCAGGCTCGAGGACGCATTAGGCGGCGGGGCTTGGTGGTGGTCAGGCCTCGCCGGCCAGATCCGGGCTAGGGCGGGCCCGATCTGGGCTGGCGGGCCGCGGCTGGCCACTACGACAACCTTCCCCTGGTCTTTCTTGGTCGGGGCCACTGCCTGGCCAAGGGGCCTAGTGCTGGTGCTTCGCCGGTCAAAACTCGTTGGGTTCTACCGGCGCGCCTCGCCGGCATCACGGAGGCGCCGTGTAAGCCGTGCGTCTTGGCCTTCTGCTCCTTTTTTGCTTGGGCTACTAGACCTCCTCGTCTGTGTCGTGGAACCGATCAAGGTGGGGCCTATCGTTGTTGGCCCAGGTGGTGTCCCTTAGACCAACGGTGGTCCGGCAAGTTCGGGTGCGCACGGTGGTGTCAGAGCTACTGCTTGGCGGCAGGGATCGGTGGTGGCAGCGGATCCCTCGGGGGACGGAGGAGTAGGGTCTAGTATTGGGTTGGCATGTACGGTAGCACCCTTGCTGCAGTGCGGCGGCGGGGCTTCACGAGCCTTCTTGGGCTCGGCTAGGCCAGAGAGGGTCTGATTTGCCTTGATGTTACATCCGGACGGCTACCGCCTTTAGGTGGTGGAGGTAGTTCCCTCCCGCGTGCTAATGTCATGCTGACCCTCGCCGAAGGTTTCTCTTTTTGGTCCTACCGACCTCACCCCGGGTGTCACGGTGAGATGGCGGTGGTGGTTTCAAGACCGTGGTGGCGCGTGCTCGTGGGCGGTGAGTTTGGTGGAGCAATCTGAAGGGCCTGCGAGTGTGGTTTTTTGAGGGGTCGGGAGAAATCCTTGTCGTTGAGACATCGATGTGGTGATGCCGGCGGGTGTCGCCGTCCTTCCTGAAGGACGTCAGGTGTATCTCTTCCCCACCTCCTGTTGTGTATCGGGGGAAACCCTAGGACATGTCCGGGCAATAGCGTTGTTGTCGTCGCTTTCCTTCTTGAAGGTGTTGCTTGGTACGTGACGCTTCGGAGCGCTAGGCGCGTGGTGGTACTTCGCTGGAGGGCGCAGCTGTAGCGGGTCATCATCGTTTTCGTTGAGCCATTGACGTCGGCTTTATTTTCTCTTCTTTTTCTTCTTCTTTTTCTTTGTTTTTTCTCTGTCCTTTCGTTTGGGCATTGTGCTATCTGGCCCAGCAGCGATATCAATCATGATTGCTATATTAATATAGGTGGATGTATGCTTGTTTCGAGAGAGATTGTTTGTGTTTCTGTAATCTCACTCCGTAACCCCCAATGCAAGTAAGCTATCCCGCAAGCTTGCCTTCCCATATTGATACTTTGGTCCAATCATTGGCTCTATGTAGCTTTATCAACGATGAAATAATTTTTTACCTATCCTCTGTTTTATAAATTTATGACTATAGTAACACTATTTTTTTTGCCATACTGATATTCTAAACATGTTTCATCACGCTGAGTTTTTTTTACTATGTGTGACGATTTACCCTCCATTTTGGCGGTTGGCCCACTTGTCCTACCTACATGGCCGATGAGATGCCAACTCATCCGCATAAACCGACATTTTCTCCAAACACGACTTCCTATCTACTCCTTCTGTTTCAAAATATAAGATGTTTTAGCTTTGTTAAAGGAAACAGAAGGAGTAGATCACAACCTACCACAATCCTCCATCAGGGAGAACTATTGAAAGAGCACGACAACATTCGGTTTTTTTGCCCCATAGAACTCTTCGGTCACACCATCACCACTCTTATCGAGAGAAAGAAATAGCGGGCCACACACTCATCGTCGTGCTCCCCCCAAAGCCCTAACCCTAAGAGCATCTCCACTCGTTGGCCGTTCCCAGGCCAAAATCCGTACCTAAATAACACCGGACGGAGGAAGGTTTTGGCCTGACCACTCGCGTTCCCAGGCCGAGTTCCTAGGTCGGTGTGTTTTTGCCCAAATTTGGCTCAAATTCGTCCAGTTTTCGGCATATTTCGGCATAATACAAATACAGAGGAATGTTCGGTATAGTTCTAGACGAAATCAACCACAGTTCGGCATAAAATTTAAACATAGTTCGCCGAACAATGAAAATACAATATATTTCGGTCTTGTTCGGCCAGATTCATGCTAGGCATCTATGTGTTTCTTCTGCGTATCCATAGGTGGTCAACCAGATCATCCTACAGCTGTTGATGCACTACCGGGTCTCGAATCTCCTAACGCATGGCAATGAAGGCAGCCCAGGTTGGCGGCACCTGGTGATCAGGCTCTGCAAGAGGTCCTTGTCTGTAGTATATCTCGTTCTGCTCGACCAAACTCACTGGGTCCTTCTTCTTATCCTCAATGATCATGTTGTGCAAAGTCACACAACAGTTCATCACTTTCCACATCTGATATTTCGACCGGATCATTGCAGGGAACCGTACAACTACAAACCTCTATTGGAGCACACCAAATTCCCGCTCCATGTCCTTCCTGCAAGCTTCATGTTCCTTGGCATACTGAGCATGCTTGGGGAGTATCTGGTTTGAGATAGTCTTCACAAATGTTGGCCATCTTGGATAGATGTCATCTGCAATATAGTATCCCTTGTTGTAGTGGTGCCTATTGATCTCAAAGTTCACGGGGGGGAGCATGACCCTCAACAAGCTTGGCAAAGACTGAAGGGAATATGCCCGAGAGGCAATAATAAAGTGGTTATTATCTTATTCCATGTTTATGATAAATGTTTATTTTGCATGCTATAATTGTATTAATTGGAAACGTTAATACATGTGTGTTTAATAAACAAAATACAAAGTTCCTAGTAATGCCTCTCATATAAACTAGCTCGTTGATTAACAAGATGATCAAGGTTTCCTGATCATGGACATTGCATGTTGTTAATAACGAGGTCACAACATTGCTGGAATGATGTGATGAACATTCATCTAAAGTATAGCATTACGATCAAATTCATTATGTTTATATTGCTATAACATCATATGAAGTAATCTTAGTCCTTAGACCATGAGATCATGTTAATCACTAACACCGAAGAGTATCTTGATAACATCAAACGTCACACCGTAATAGGGTGACTAAAGGTGGGTTCAGTGCTACGAAGGTGTTACGTTGAGGCTCATGGATCAAGAGTGGAATTTATCCATCCCGATGACGGATAGATATACTCTGGGCCCTCTCGGTGATATCATATTGAAATAGCTTGCAAGCAAGTGATGTGACCACTAGAATGTTATATCATGGAAACGAGAAAAGAGTGCATGTCGGTAACAAGATCAAACTAGGTATTTGGATACCGATGATCGAATCTCGGACATGTAATATATCACGAGACAAAGGGATTTAGTTATGACGTTAAAGGTTCACATGATCACAAGAGTCATCGTTGAATATGTGGGAGTCAGTACGGATCTCCAGATCCCGCTGCTGATTATTGATCGGAGAGGGGTCTCGATCATGTCTGCATTATTCACGAACCGTAGGGTGACACACTTAAGGGATACCAACACCATTTGGAGCAAGTTTGTTTCAGATAAAGATTTAAGAAAGCACTGGAATTATTTCAATAGACACCGAAACTGTTTCGGGTGAAACTGCTGAAATTGGTTCTGCATGTGATATTGAAATGTTGCAGCGGGTTTTATGTGAATATTTGTAATTAAAGTAATTAACGAAATTCTGAATAAAATAAATAAAATAGTTTTATTTAATGAGAGCTTGCATTAAATTTGGTGGAAATTTAATGCATGTGAGTGGAAGTGTGAGTGGAGGCATATTTATGTGAGTGGAGCATCCACCACATGAATGTGGAATAGGTGGGGGCACCACCATGGCTGCCACGCCATGGCCCTTGGGTGCCTCTCCTCTTCCCTATAAAAGGCCCCTCTCTCCTCCTCACAACACACACCTCCTCGTGAAGGATCTCTCTCCTCCTCTAGTTATTCCCCATGGTCTCGGATTAGCGAGATACATGTTCTCAGTGGCTTTATCTGAAAAGGAGATGTTGCTTCTGCTACTTTGCTAGAGCGAGGGATGGAGGTTGTCGGGGTACCAGACGTGTGTGCGATCACAGATGCACCGTTGCTTTGTGGTGCTGGACTTGGTGGTGCTGGACTTGCTGGAGCTGGATCTGATGGACGTGCTGGAGCCGGACCTGCTGGACTTCATCACGATCTTGAGATCGGCAAGTGTACGACTACAGCATCCACGAGTTCCAACTCGTTAACAAAGCTTTGTTGTCTTCGAGGGTAAGTTCTCTATGAATGTATATCCACCCGTTGCTTGTATCTAGTAGATAGATCTTGACGTATAGTTCCCAATATAGGAATTTTTTTGTTTTCTATGTTGCGAACCCAACACTGTTATCAGAGCCTGATCTATGCGTAGGTACTTTGCACGGGTAGTACACATATGTTTATATGTGGGCAATGATGATCATGTTATTTCATCTTCTATCTATTTTGGATATTGGTGGCATAGTGGGATGAAGCGGCCCGGACCAACCTTACATGTCATCACACATGAGACCGGTTCCACGACTGACATGCAACTAGTTTTGCATAAGTGGCTGGTGGGTGTCTGTCTCTCTGATACATTACAAATGTATCTATAATTTTTGATGTTCCATGCTTGGTTTTATCCACTTTCTTGTGTTTTGTTCCAACTTTGGAGTACATTTTATATAATTTCTTAGACTAACCTATTAACAAGAGCCACAGTGCCAGCTGCCTGTTTCTGTTGTTTTTGGTTCCAGGAAAGTCAGAAAATGAATATTCTCGGAATTGGAAGGGACAAAAGCCAAAGTCCCTATTTTTCCGGAAGTGATCAAGTGCTAGAATACGAGACGGAGAAGGGCCAGGGAGCCACCACACCACCTGGCCATGCGGCCAGGCCTGGCCCGTGCCAGGGGGTGGTGTGGCCGCTCCCGGCACCCCCTCGGCCTCTCCTTCCACCTATATATTGTCCTTGGGACGAAAACCCTAAGTACCCGATCAAAAATCCACGAAAGAGTCTGTAGCCGCCGTCATCTCCATCCCTAGATCGAGAGGGATCTGAAGCTCTTCCCGGCACCCTGCCGGAGAGGGGAATTCACCCTGGAGGCCTTCTTGATCACCATGCAAGCCTCCGGTGTGATGCGTGAGTAGTTCATCCTTGGACTACGGATCCATGTAGTAGCTAGATGGCTGGTTCTCCTCCTTTGTGCTTTCATCTTTAGATCTTGTGAGCTCCATTCATGATAAAGATCATCTATTTGTAATTCATACATGTTGTGTTTGCAGGGATCCGATGGATATTGAGATGCTATTTCAGATTGATTATTGATTCTATCATGTCTTTATTATTTGTGATCTTGCATGCTTTCCGTTGTTAGTAGCTATCTTGGCCAAGTAGATGCTAGCAACTCCAAGAGTTAGTATTTATGCTCGATAGTGGGTTCATGCCTCTGGTAATCTAGGGAAGTGACATAAATCTCTAAGGTACTAGATGTGCTGTTGCTACTAGGGAGAAAACAACAATCCTTTGTTCATAGAACAATCGTATTGTTTACTTTACACGCAGTTCGTAAAGCAATAATCTGTTGCTTGCAACTTAATACTAGAGGGGGTTCGGATGATAACCTGAAGGTGGATTATTAGTCATAGATGCAGTTGGATGGCGTTCTATGTATTATGTTGTAATTCCCAATCAAGTCTCAAAGGAGTCAAGATGTTTAGTATATGCATGTATTGCTTTCTCGGTGTTTGTCAATTGCCCCGCTGTAATTTGTTCACCCAGCATGTTATCTATCTTAAGGAGAGCCACCTCTAGTGAACTATGGATCCCGGTCCTTGTCTTTTACATACAATCTACAATCTTTTATTGCTTTGTGTTTACTTTCTGCAAACTTTTACTTCTTTCCATTCGATACGTTTAATCCTTTGTTTTCCGCAAAACACGGTGAGATTGACAACCTCATCGCAAGTTGGGGACAAAGTTCTGTGGTTGTGTTGTGCAGGTCTCCACGTTGCTACTAGCACCGGTAGTGCGCCCTGCCAAAGCTCAGCTAGTAACACCTTTGGGGTGTTTCCTTGCTCCTACTGGTTCGATTAAACCTTGGTTTCATAACCGAGGGAAAACTTGCTGCTGTGCTCATCATACCTTCCTCTTGGGGTTCCCAACAAGCTCTACGTCGAACGACGAGCACATCAAAGATTTTTCTGGTGCCGTTGCCGGGGAGTCAAGGACATCTTCACAAGGGGAGTCCCTCATAACCAATCTCTTTACTTTGTTGTTTTTGTTTTGCTTAGTTTTCTTTTTGCTTTGTTTGCTTGTTTTGTTATTCAAAAACACACAAAAAATTAGTTTTACAAGTTTGCTTTCTTATTTGAAAACCCAAAAAAATGACTACTCTTGAAAACACTAAATTGTGTGACTTCACTAGCACCAACAACAATGATTTTATGAGCACACCTATTGCTCCACCTGTGGCTGAAAATACTTTCTTTTAGATAAAACCTGCTTTGCTCAATCTTGTTATGAGAGAACAATTTTCTGGTATTGGTAATGAAGATGCTGCTTCCCATCTAAATAACTTTGTTGAACTTTGTGAGATGCAAAAGCATAGGGATGTAGATGGTGATATTATTAAGCTGAAATTGTTTCCTTTCTCTTTGAGAGGAAAAGCTAAAGAGTGGTTGAATTCCTTAACTAGGAATAGTATTGATTCTTGGACTAAGTGCAAAGATGCTTTTATTGGAAAATACTATCCTCCTGCTAAGATTATATCTATGAGAAGTGAAATAATGAAGTTTAAACAACTTGATAATGAGCATGTTGCTCAAGCTTGGGAAAGAATGAAATCTTTGGTAAAGAATTGTCCCACTCATGGACTGACTGCTTGGATGATCATCCAAACTTTTTATGCAGGATTGAACTATTCTTCAAGGAACCTATTGGATTCTACTACTGGAGGTACCTTTATGACCATCACTTTGGGTGCTGCAACAAAACTTCTGGACAATATGATGGTTAATTATTCTGAATGGCATACTGAGAGAGCTCCACAAGGTAAGAAGGTAAATTCTGTTGAGGAAACCTCCTCCTTGAGTGATAAGATTGATATAATTTTGTCTATGCTTGTTAATGGGAAAGCCCATATTGATCCAAATAATGTTCCTCTAGCTTCTTTGGTTGCTCAAGAAGAGCAAGTTGATGTGAACTTCATAAGAAACAACAATTTTAGCAATAATGCTTATGGTAATAACAATTATAGGCCCTACCCTTCTAATAATACTTATGGCTATAATGGTAAACCTGGATTACCTAGTGAAGGAAGAATTTTAGAAGTTGAACAATCCACCATCTTGAAGAACATTATTTACTAAAACTATGGAGAAACAATCCACCATCTTGAAGAACATTAGCCATCAACTTGAGAGTCTAAATAGGGAAATTCCTAGTTTACAACTGAAACTCTCTAATGCTAAAAGAAATATATCATCTTTGTCTGAAGCTCAATCTTCATTGATTAATAAAATGGCTGCTAAACCTGAAACTAATGAGAATCCCTTTGCAGCTACCAATGCTATACAAGTAAGAATTGATGAAAATGTTAGACTATTAGCTGAATTACATGCTAAGTGGGAAAGAGAAGATGAAATTGCTAGAAACATTAGTGTTTCTACTATCACCACCACTAGTGTTGAGGCTAGTAATAGTTCTACTACTTTAGATGATAAAGTTGATTTTGATCTTGATGGTTGCAATATCTCTGAAGTTATTAAGTTCCTACAAAAGCTTGTTAAAAGTCCTAATGCTAGTGCTATGAACATGGCTTTTACAAAACACATTACTGATGCTCTCATAAAGATTAAAGAAGAAAAGATGAAACATAAAGCTTCTATTCCTATAAAACAAGAGGATGGTTGGGAACCCATCATTAATATGAAAGTGAATGACTTTGATTTCAAAGCTTTGTGTGATATTGATAGTAGTGTTTCTATTATGCCTAGAAGGATTTATGATATGCTTGATTTGCCTCCTCTTGAAGATTGTTATTTGAATGTCCCACTTGATGCTAATGCTAAAAAAAAACTCATGGGGAGTCTTAATAATGTTCTCATTATGGTTATCAATTCCTATGTCCCCATTGATTTCTATGTTTTGGATGTTGAATACAATGCTTCTTGTCCTATTACTTTGGGAAGACCTTTTCTTATAACTGTTGGTGCCATCATTGATATGAAAGAAGGCACCATTAAATATCAACTCCCACTCAAGAAAGGTATAGAACACTTCCCTCAAAAGAGAGAAAAGATTTCTTTTGCTTCTCCTATGAAAACAAAATTTGGTCTTAATGCTTCTTCATTTGAGAACACTTGATTCTTTCTTTGCTTCTTATGCTTAACTTAAAGGCGTTAAAGAAAGGTACTTATTGGGAGATAACCCAAAAGTTTTAGATGAGTCTTGGAAGTTATTACTTCAGTAATAACCGCTCCTTATCCTTTTTATTTGCTTTTTGTGCCAAGAGTAACCTCTAATGAGAGTGCAGTAATGATTGGGAAAGTTGCTGTCCCAAAACAGATTTTTGTGCTTCACCGTAAATATTCGTGAGAGAGCTCTGTATGTCGGATTGAGCTGTAAGTTTTTTTGATTCTGTCCCAGGTTGTTATCTAACTTTCGTTAGTTCAACACTTTTTTATTTGAGCAACAGAAAGTCTTCGAAAAAATTTGTCTTTACCTGCTGGTCTGTTTTGACAGATTTCTGCCATTTTCTGCATTTGCTTCTTGTGGGTTCCTTCTTGAGTTCTTTTGGGGAATTGAGCTTTTTGAGGGAAGTTCTACAGTAGCTAGTGTTCTATTGGAAGTTTATTTGGTGTTAGAACTGAATCTTAAGACTTATTTATCTTAAGTGCACTAATGTTGCTAATGAGATTGTGTGAAGTTTTGTATGAAGGAAAAATTTCAGGTGTATGGAAGGAATGAGTAATGAGATGAAGGATGGACTAAAGCTCAAGCTTGGGGATGCCACGTGTGTCACCCCAAGAAATATCTAAGAAGTACAAGCGTCAAAGCTTGGGGATGCCCAAGGCATCCCCTTCTTCATCAATAAAAATCCTAGGTTCCTTCCAAACGCTTCATTTTTATTGTTTCATGCACAGTTGTGTTTTTCTTGGAGCGTCTTCTTTTTCGTTTTTGTTTTGGCTTTTAGTTTGCTTTGGTTTGCTTAGTTTTCTGAATAAATTGGTTGGACCCCCTCTTTCATACATTGGTTTGCAAATAGTTTGGTTTGGTTTGGAAAAGAGTAGGAAAGTTCATGCTTATGTGGTAAAAAGAGCTCATTTTTGACTGTGGCCTATGCTTTGTCATGCCATGCTTGATATTGTTTTGGCTTTATGCTTAGTATTCTTTGCTGTAGCATGGCTTGTTATAAACAATTGAGATTGCTTAATGTGCCTTGGATGAATCATGCGTTGTTTTAGCATATTAAAGCATAGTATAGTGGTATTCTCCTTTGATGCTTTATTTGGGTTGACTTGGCACATGCTCACACCATGTTATGACTATCCAAAGTCACCATAGCCTTTATGATCCTTTAGTTTTCAACTTGTAGTATCACTTTATGCTTTGATCAATGATGTTTGGTGGCTCTGCATGATTATGGCCATTATTGCTCTCTTAGTTTGTCGCTCCCAGTCTTTTGCTAGCCTCCACCACAAAGTATGAGTTCCACTCATGCATCCAACTCCCTAAACCAAGTTATTCCAAAGAGTCCACCATACCTACCTACTAGCTTATGCTATTCCAAGTATATTCATGCTTTTGTTTACCTTCCACTTGTTATGAGAAAACTAGTGATTAAAGCTCTCACGAACTTGATGGCACACTTTACTTTTTTTGCCTCTAATAAACTTGAACCATTGGGTCCTTCTTTGTTGCGTATATGCTTGCGCTTTATAAGTTGAAATTAGCAGAACCATGCTTTCATGGGGAATGCTTTCAACATTGCACTTGTACTTTATACCCCGTTGATATCATGTTCTTTTGCTTACGGATCCCGACGGTGTGAAATAAAAGTGGAACTTGTAAGATCATGGAGTTTGTATGTGTGTTAGAGAAACGCCTGGGCCGCTAGCCTAAGCCATGACTAATCATGGTGGAAACTTGCAGCATCACCATAATGAGCACTCTATGAAGCATCCTCAATAAAAACCTATGCAAATAGCAAATAAAAAGATCGTTGAGATGCTCATTGTCTGCTTTCCTTGTCATTTTGATTATGGGAAAGCTCATGCATCATGTGCAAGGGGTACCCCGTTGGCGGTTCTTAATAATACACATATACTTACAATGACAAGAGCTTACTCGTGACTGAAGTTGAGTAGCATGAGGATCGGTCTTTGTAAGTAAGGGGCATGAGATTTCGGTTTATAACTTGTCAAGCATATCCTCTTAGTTGTGTCACTTTAACCTTAATCACCTTCAAGATGCTTATGATAGGGGCAATGAGAGCTGAAAGCTACAAGTACCATAATTTTTGGAAGCTCTTTATGAGACTTGAATCCCTACTTCCTTTTACAAAGGACTTTCTTCCACCATTATATTGAGTCTCCACCTTCTATCTTTATGCACTTACTTTGAGAGTATAGTGGCCATTCTTAGTTCTATGTGCATTGTCCCGAGACTAGTTGATTGATGCATAACTTGATATTGCTTGTTTTAAACTATTGTATCTAGTCACTCTTATGAACTTTGAAGGTGTCTTATGCATTTATATTTGCTACTCTATTGAGGGACAAGCTGAATACTATTATGCCATGTTTTCTTTATGTGAAACAAATAAACGTCTTGCAAAGCATTGTTATTCATGAATCTTTTGTTTGTGCCTTTTCATGTTGTATCATAGTTTCTTTGCTTATTGCTAGAACTTTGTATTTCATGTTATGATTGAAGTACTATGATCCCAGCTTTGAATGTTTTGCAAATACTTTGATCAAGTCTTTGATGGTGCATGTCACCTCAAAAATTATTCTTTCTTTTTATCACTTACCTACTCGAGGAAGAGCAGGAGTTAAGCTTGGGGATGTTGATACATTACAAATGTATCTATAATTTTTGATGTTCTACGCTTGGTTTTATCCACTTTCTTGTGTTTTGTTCCAACTTTGGAGTACTTTTCATATGATTTCTTGGACTAACCTATTAACAAGAGCCACAGTGCCAGCTACCTATTTTCTGTTGTTTTTGGTTCCAGGAAAGTTAGAAAATGAATATTCTCGGAATTGGACGGGACAAAAGCCAAAGTGCCTATTTTTCCGGAAGTGATCAAGTGCCAGAATACGAGACGGAGAAGGGCCAGGGAGCCACCACACCACCAGGCCACGTGGCCAGTCCTGGCCCGCGCTAGGGGGTGGTGTGGCCGCTCCCGGCACCCCCTCGGCCTCTCCTTCCGCCTATATATTGCCCTCGGGACGAAAACCCTAAGCACCCGATCAAAAATCCACGAAAGAGTCTGTAGCCGCCGTCATCTCCATCCCTAGATCGGGAGGGATTTGAAGCTCTTCCCAGCACCCTGCCGAAGAGGGGAATTCACCCTGGAGGCCTTCTTCATCACATGCAAGCCTCTGGTGTGATGCGTGAGTAGTTCATCCTTGGACTACGGATCCATGTAGTAGCTAGATGGCTGGTTTCTCCTCCTTTGTGCTTTCATGTTTATACCTTGTGAGCTCCGTTCATGATCAAGATCATCTATTTTTAATTCATACATGTTGTGTTTGCGGGGATCCGATGGATATTGAGATGCTATTTCAGATTGATTATTGATTCTATCATGTCTTTGTTATTTATGATCTTGCATGCTTTCCGTTTTTAGTAGCTATTTTGGCCAAGTAGATGCTAGCAACTCCAAGAGTTAGTATTTATGCTCGATAGTGGGTTCATGCCTCTGGTAATCTGGGGAAGTGACAGAAATCTCTAAGGTACTAGATGTGTTGTTGCTACTAGGGAGAAAACAACAATCCTTTGTTCATAGAACAATCCTATTGTTTACTTTACACGCAGTTCGTAAAGCAATAATCTGTTGCTTGCAACTTAATACTGGAGGGGGTTTGGATGATAACCTGAAGGTGGATTATTAGTCATAGATGCAGTTGGATGGCGGTCTATGTATTATGTTGTAATGCACAATCAAGTCTCAAAGGAGTCAAGATGTTTAGTATATGCATGTATTGCTTTCTCGGTGTTTGTCAATTGCCCCGTTGTAATTTGTTTACCCAACATGTTATCTATCTAAGGAGAGCCACCTCTAGTGAACTATGGATCCCGGTCCTTGTCTTTTACATACAATCTACAATCTTTTATTGCTTTGTGTTTACTTTCTGCAAACTTTTACTTCTTTCCATTCGATACGTTTAATCCTTTGTTTTTCGCAAAACACGGTGAGATTGACAACCTCATCGCAAGTTGGGGACAAAGTTCTGTGGTTGTGTTGTGCAGGTCTCCACGTTGCTACTAGCACCGGTAGTGCGCCCTGCCAAAGCTCAGCTAGTAACACCTTTGGGGTGTTTCCTTGCTCCTACTGGTTCGATTAAACCTTGGTTTCATAACCGAGGGAAAACTTGTTGCTGTGCTCATCATACCTTCCTCTTGGGGTTCCCAACGAGCTCTACGTCGAACGACGAGCACATCACTCTCCTACTATTGTTAATATCTGATTTACAACGAGTTGCTAATAACTTGGTTATCCTCGTTGTGGTTCCATGTTCGTAGGTAAGACCGGTTCTATCTCCGAAAGCCCTAAGCCACGTAAAACTTGCAATGGATAAATTAGAGGCGTCTAGTTTAGATCGTTGCTGCGCTAGTGTCATGATATGGTAATGTTGTAACTAGATGTATGATAGATACTCTTACAACACACCTAACGTGTAAGTTCCATAGACCTTGTCCTTATAGACAAAGGAATGATAGAGATCATACCATGATGCATATGATAGAGATCAAATGCATGGACCATATCATCCCACTTTACACATTAGATGTTTGCATCTTATATTGCTAGTTTGGCGCTTTTAGTAGCATTGTAAGATGATCCCTCATTTAAATATCAAGATAAAATGTGTTCTTCCTTAAGTATGCACCGTTCTATGGATCATGTTTCGAATCACATGATGATCGGGTGTACTCGACTCTACGCTTTCATACAACAGGTATAAGACAGTTTTACACACGCGAATACTAAGGTTCTTACTTGGCGAGCCTAGCATGTACATACATGGCCTCGGAACACGGACCGAAAGGTTAAGCATGAGCCATATAGTTGATGTGATGCTTATATTGATGCTCGCCTTTGAAGCTACACCGACTCACGTGATGATCGGACTTGGTGTAGTGGATTTGGTTCATGTAATCACCAAAAAGGCACGAGGGATGTCGTTTTTGAGTGGGAGTTCATTTCTAATTTGGATTAGTCGAAGTCAAGTTGTCATAAACTAAATCGAAGTGAATTTGCATAATTTGTTGTAGTCATTAGCGTCTGTTCACTACGATATGCTTAGTTTTAATTGAGATAATAGAACTATAAAATTCTGGATATTTACTTTACGAACTGGTATCGTATTGTTTTGAATGTCAATTTAAAGTTTAGAAGTCCTATTGCAAACTTTCAGCAAATTCTATTTACTCCATGAAGTTTAATAAGTATTATTAAATCAAGAGCAAGAATTCTAATGTTAGTATCTAAAGTATCATGTTTGCCTCCATGATTATTGTTATTCAAAAGTTGTTTTAATATCAAGATTATCTAGGAGCTGAAAAATTGTTTCAGAAACCATCATGTGTGGAAGATATTGTGATATCTGAAACAATGTTTTTGGTTGCATTATGATAGAGTATAATTTAGCAAAATACATGTTCTCATATTGTATGAGAATTTGTGAAGGATGAAGATGCTAGGCATCCGGATCTCCCAAAAGGTTTTGGGAACTAACATTATACTCGTGATTCTTCCTTATAGGCTATAGTAGCTTGATCATGAAAGTTGTGATGATAAGGATGAATAGAATATGTAAGTAAAATGTTTACTACACTAATAGATTACTAAAGAATGGATTTTTGAAAGAACACCAAACATTTGATGATGGTGATCCACTTCAAAGTGCAAGTCCAAAGGTATTAGTATTTGACTATATACACTTTGTACTATGTGTCATGTGAATGACACCACTATTGATGTTGATAGATTCTTTTAAAAGAAAAGGAATTGTTGAAAGAGAATCTATAAAATATTTGGTAGAAAAGAAAAGGTTGGAGATGTCCAACTTAGGTATATAGAAGATATACATGTTATGACTGTATTCCTTGCTTGTTAAACAATGTGGTTCTTAGGTATTGGATACCGAATTGGTTGGTGTGAAGTGTCATACATAACAACACAATTCATGAACTGCAACAACCTAAATAACTGGCAAGGGAATAAGTGATGAT
The DNA here is from genome assembly GCA_916181665.1 of Avena sativa. NCBI lineage: Eukaryota > Viridiplantae > Streptophyta > Magnoliopsida > Poales > Poaceae > Avena > Avena sativa. Next base: position 481,158,724 of record OV702279.1, read on the forward strand.
GTTCATCGAAAACAAATAAAGTGTTATTGTGTTTTCGTTGTCGTCAAACCTAGCCTTCAAGATTTTGTTTAATAATTGTTATTTTGTTCCGGTATTACGAGAACAATGGTTGTTCAAATAATTACCGTATTCCATAAAGGATGGATAAACTTTTACAAGTCTAGTTGGAGAAATCACATCCATAAACATTATTGCTAAAATGTTGTAAGAGAAATGATTGGAAGATCACTTATGAAGTGACATCGCTGTTTTGAATTATATTGGAAAGTAAACATGAAGAAACTCCATGTTGATGGATTTTTGGAGTCTTTTGATTTTGATCAATTGACGCTTGTGAAACTTTCCTCGAGATAATTGAAACTCCGTCCATAGGCCAAAGAGGAACGGATGACTAACTTATTGGATATTATGCATGTTGATGTATATAGTCCATTATGTGTAGCCATATGCGATGGATCGTTTTGCTTCATATGCTTTCTCCAGAAATTTAAGTGAATATATCTATGTATTTACTTAATAAGGAAGAAGTATGAAACATTTGAAAAATGTTCAAAGACTTTCAAGATGAAGTGAAAAATCATTGTAACAAGAAAATAAAATAGTTTATGATTTGATCATAAAGGAAGATATTTGAGTTACAGGTTTAGCAAAACACCTAAGATTTCAGGAATTGTTCCATGAATTTGCATCTCCCGATAAACCACAGGAGTATGGTATGTTCGAGATATCAAATCAAACCTTGTTTGACATGGTAAGATCAAAGGTGTCATTTATAAAACTGCCATTATGTTTTAAGGATTAAAGATTTATACACTACTGCTTTACACTGAAAAGAGCACCATCGTGATCTGTTGAAATGACACCATATGAGTTATGGTTTGGGATAAAACCTGAATTGTCTTTTCTTAAATTTTGGTATGCTATGCATAAGTAAAATGTTTACAACCAAAGTCGGATAAGCACGTCATTGTAGGTTATCCCAAAGAATTTGTTGGGAATTCCTCCATAACACCGAGGACAAAAGTGTTTGTCGCTTGGAACGTCAAGTTTCTTGAGAAGGAATTTTTCGTGAAAATTTAAGTGGGAGGACAATAGAACTTTGATAAGGTTGTTGAACCTTAGCTATATCTGCTAAGTAGCACAACGCCGGAAAGTGTCCCGGTGGCAGCCACAATGCTCATGGCTCCCGTGATTACAAAGGGTGTGATCTTGGAGATTAGAGTTATTATTGAACCATGTGGGTTGGTAAGAATCAAATAGTAAGATTTGAAACAGAAGTTGTTATTATTTTGACAATGATGAACCGACTTCATGCAAAGAAGCGATGATGGGCCCTGACTCCATAAAATGACTAGAATTCACAGAATCCGTGATAGTATCCATAGACGAGAAATCAAGTTTCTGAACTTGGAAGACCCTCTGGAAAGGCGTGAAGCCTATCGGTCGTGTTTAGATCTATAAAGAAATAGACATGGATGTTTAATATCTATGAAATAGTCGACATGTTGGAAAGAAGTTTACGGCAATGTTCAAGGAGTTCACTATGACAATATTTGATCTTTCATAGCGATATTTAGTCTTCACGGATTAATGTAGCAACCACTACATATAATTTGGTATATGGTAGTTGAATAAACAAAACAAGGTTCTTCTAACAGAATGGTTACCTAGGACATGTACATGACACAGTCCGAAGGGTTTTTTTTAATTCAAAGGGTGCTAAAAGGGCATGCAAACTTCAATAGTTGAAGTGAGCATAGCGGAGTTGGAATCTTCACCATGATGAAAATGTTAAAAGAGTTTAATTTCATCGGAGATGATGAAGATGCTTGCATTCGCAAGAAATTAAGTGGGAGCGTGATGACCCACAAGTATAGGGGGTGTATCGCAGTATTTTCGAGGGAAGTGAAACCTAATTTATTGATTCGACACAAGGGGAGCCAAAGAATATTTATAAGCCTTAACAACTGAGTTGTCAATTCAGATGCACCTGGAAACAATCTTGCTCACAGCAGTTTATCAGTAGCAATAGTTTTATAGTAGGAATAGTAAAGTAACAACAGTAATAAAGCAAAGACAGTAGTAACAAAAGTAGTAACAGTGGGATTCGAGTGCGGTAGGCATAGGGATGGATGGACGAGCATTGCATGGACAAGACAATTCACATAGCAATCAGAAAATAGGGCAATTGCAGATAAATAAGATAAAGCATCCAAGTACTAGACAATCCTAGGCATGTGTTCCATATATAGTCCTACGTGCTCGCAATGAGAACTTGCACAACATCTTTTGTCCTGCCACCCGTTTGCAGCGGGGCCTCTAGGGAACTACTGGCAATTAAGGTGCTCCTTTTAATAGAGCACCGGAGCAAAGCATTAACACTCCGTGAACACATGTGATCCTCACATCAAAGCCTTTCCCTTCCGGTTATCCCGATTTCTATCACTTCAGGGCCATAGGTTACGGACAATGACGTGTGTATACAACTTGCAGATAAGACCCAAAACAATACTATCATAATGAATCAATAACATGTTCAGATCTGAAATCATGGCACTCGGGCCCTAGTGACAAGCATTAAGCACAACAAGTCGCAACAAAGTCATAAAGCACTAATAAAAGATACTAGGCACCATGCCCTAACAATCTGATGCCATTACATGAACGATCTCATCCAATCCCTACCATCCCCATAGCCTACAGGGGGATTACTCACTCATAGATGGGGGAAACATGGATGGTCGATGGAGATGATGGTGGAGATCGATGGAGATGGCTCCGGGGGCACTTCCCCGTCCCGGCAGGGTGCCGGAACAGAGACTTTCTGTCCCTCGAATCTCCCCTTCGGTGGCGGTGGCGTAGTGGAACTTTTTGTGGAAAAACGTTGAACCCCCCCGAAATTTTAGGTCAGAAGGCTTCTTATAGGCGAAGAGGGAGACCGAGGGGGTGCCTGGGGCCACCACACCATGCCCTGGCGCGGCCAGGCCCAGCCCATGCCTAGGGGTGGTGTGGCCAGCCGTTGGCTCTCCTCCGTCTCGTATTCTGGCTCCTGGAGTCTTCTGGAAAAATAGGCACTTTGGCTTTTGTCCCGTCCAATTCCGAGAATATTCATTTTCTGACTTTCCTAGAACCAAAAACAGCAGAAAACAGGCAGCTGGCACTGTGGCTCTTGTTAATAGGTTAGTCCAAGAAATCATATGAAAAGTACTCCAAAGTGTGGACAAAACACAAGAAAGTAGATAAAACCAATAATGGAGCATCAAAAATTATAGATACATTTGCAATGTATCAACATCCCCAAGCTTAACTCCTGCTCGTCCTCGAGTAGGTAAGTGATAAAAAGAAAGAATAACTTTTGATGTGACATGCACCATCAAAGACTTGATCAAAATATTTGTAAAACATTCAAAGCTGGGATCATAGTACTTCAATCATAACATGAAAGACAAAGTTCTAGCAATAAGACAAAGAAACTATGATGCAACATGAAAAGGCACAAACAAAAGATTCATGAATAACAATGCCTTGCAAGATGTTTGTTTGTTTCACATAAAGAAAACATAGCATAGTGGCATTTAGCTTGTCCCTCATAGAGTAGCAAACATAAATGCATAGGACACCTTCAAAGTTTACAAGAGTGACTAGATACAAATAGTTTAAAACAAGCAATATCAAGGTATGCATCAATCAGCAAGTCTTGGGACAATGCACATAGAACTAAGAATGGCCACTATGCTCTCAAGAAAGTGCTCATAGAATGTGTGGAGACTCAACAAGGAAATGAACAGGTTTTGAAAAGTTTGAAAGGCTTCCAAATGCTGAAAGTATGGTACTCATTAGCTTTGAGCTCTCATTGCCCCTATCATAAGCATCTTTAATGTGGTTAAGGTGAAAGTGAGGTCCAATCTGAGTTATATGCTTGACAGACTATAAACAAAAAATCCCAAGTCCCTTGAGTACAAGGGTCGCTCCTCATACTACTCAACTTTAGTTACCGGTAAGTTCTTGTCATCGTAAGTATGTGCGTATCATAGAGAACCGCCAACGGGGTACCCCTTGCCCGATGATACGGAAGAATCCCCATATCAAAATGACAAGGCAAGCAGACAATGAGTATCTCAGCAATCTTCTTATTTACCATGGGAAAATGGAGCTTTTTTCTCTCTTTCCTCTTTTCATAAATCTCTTTTTTTTCTTTTTCTCAATAGATATCTCTCTCTTTTTTTTATAAGAAGAATGCTTCATAGATATCATTATGGTTACGCTGCAGGTTTCCACCATGTCAGCATGGATTAGACCAGCGGCCCAGGCGTTTCTCTAACACACATACATAACTCCATGGACTTACAAGCTCCCCTTTTATTTCACACCGACGACATCCGCAAACAAAAGAGCAAGGCATCAACTGGGTATATATTTACAAGTGTTGAAAGCGTTCCCCGTGATAGCACGGTTCTGCTAATCCCCAGCCTATAATTAGCAAGAATATAACTTTCATGGAGAGTTCACAATGGTTCAGGTTTATTAAGTGCAGGAAATAAAGTGTGCCATCAAGTTCGTGAGAGCTTTACTAACTAACTTTCTCATAACAAGCAAACATTTTATTCGGAAGAAAACAAGGCATAGTGAATATGCACGGAAGTAGCAAATGATGCTAATAGGTAGGTATGGTAGACACTTTGGCAATATTTGGTTTAAGGGAGTTGGAAACATGAGTAAAACATACTTAGTGTAAGTGAAGGCTAGCAATAGTAAGGGAGCGACAAACGAGAGAGCAATAATGGCCATAATCATGCAGAGCGACAAAACATCATTGATCAAAGCATAAAGTGATACTACAAGTTGAAAACTAAAGGATCATAAGTATTATGGTGACTTGTGATAGTCATAACATGGTGTGAGCATGTGCCAAGTCAACCCAAATAAAGCATCAAAGGAGAATACCACTATACTATGCTTTAATATGCTAAAAAAACGCATGATTCATCCAAGGCACATTAAGCAATCTCAATTGTTTATAACAAGTCATGCTACAGCAAAGAATACTAAGCATAAAGCCAAAACAATATCAAGCATGACATGACAAAGCATAGGTCACAATCAAAAACAAGCTCACTTTACCACTTAAGCATGAGCTTTCCTACTCTTTTCCAATCCAAACCAAACTATTTGAAAACCAATGTATGAAACAGGGGGTCCAACCAATTTATTCAACAAACTAAGAAAACCAAGAAAACAAAAACCAAAACAAAAAAGAAGACGCTCCAAGAACAACACAACTGTGCATGAAAACATAAAAATGAAGTGGTTGGAAGAAACCTGGGATTTTTATTGATGAAGAAGGGGATGCCTTGGGCATCCCCAAGCTTTGACGCTTGTACTTATTGGATATTTCTTGGGGTGACACTCGTGGCATCCCCAAGCTTGAGCTTTAGTCCATCCTTTATCTCATTACCCATTCCTTCCATACACCTGAAAATTTTCCTTCATACAAAACTTCACACAATCTTATTAGCAACATTAGTGCACTTTAGATAAAAGGTATTAAGGTTCAGTTCTAACACCAAATAAACTTCCATTAGAACACTAGCTACTGTAGAACTTCCCTCAAAAATATCAGTTCTCCAAAAGAACTCAAAAAGGAACCAACAAGAAGCAAATGCAGAAAATGGCAGAAATCTGTCAAAACAGACCAGCAGGTAAAGACGAATTTGTTCGAAGACCTTATGTTACTCAAATCAAAAAGTGTTGAACTAACGAAAGTTAGATAACAACCTGGGGAAGAAGCACAAAAATTCACGCCTCAAAAAGACGTTTATAGATTTTACACGAATTTTTACGGTGAAGTACATAAATCTGTTTCGGGACAACAACTTTCCCAATCATTACTTCTCTCTCATTAGAGGTTACTCTTGGCACAAAAAGCAAATAAAAAGGATAAGGAGCGGTTATTACAGAGGTAATAACTTCCAAGACTCATCTAAAACTTTTGGGTTATCTCCCAATAAGTACTTTTCTTTAACGCCTTTAAGTTAGGCATAAGCAAAAACTAAAAATGGATAGAATAGAAGTAAGCGGAGATAATCATGGTGAAAACATTGTTTTGTTCAATGAAATACTTTTGTTAACAAGGTTGATCAGGTCTTGTTACCAAAAGAATTTCATATGAGACAAAACTTTGTATTCCACTAATGATTATGTTACCTCAACCTTGATAACAATGGTCCCAATCATAATAGTTTCAAATTTTTCTCTTGGTATGGGACAATATATTTCTCCAACTTGAATGCCCTCAACATGTTCAATTGAATTCAAGCCATAAGTCCTTTCAATCTTCTTGGGGAAATATACAATATGTTCCTTGTCATTAACATTGAAGGTCACCTTCCCTTGATTATAATTAATAACAGCTCCTGCAGTATTTAAGAAAAGGTCTCCCAAGAATAGTAGACATATTATCATCTTCAGGCATAAAAGTTTGAGAGGATGCTCTCATAAGAAATATGAGTTGAAGTAAAAGAGAGCATCAAGAAGCAAATTCAAAACACATTTAAGTCTAACCCACTTCCTATGCATAGGAATCGTGTACGCAAATAAATTCGCAAAGAACAAAGTGACAGGCATAGGAAGATAAAACAAGAGTAACTTCAAAACTTTCAGCACATAGAGAGGTGTTTCAATACCATAAAAACTTCTACAACCATATTTTCCTCTCTCATAATAATTTTCAGTAGCCTCATGAATAAACTCAACAATATAACTATCACATAAAGCATGCTCTTCATAATCTACAAGCACTAGAGCTTTATTATAAACATTTTCAAAAGAAACCTTGGGAACATAACATTCATCCTCCTTTAGTAAGCATGGAGGACAATCAAATAATGTAAGGGATAAAGAGTTACTCTCATTAGAAGGTAGGCATGGGTAGCTAATCCATTCTTTCTCCTTTTGTTCATCACTCTCCTCCTCTTTTTCATCTAATGAGATTTCAGGTTCATCAATTTCTTCTTCCATAGGAGCCTGCAAGGCATTAGTCTCTTCCATAGGGTCCTGCAAGGCATTAGTCTCTTCCATTTGTGGAAAGCATCTATTAAAATATTCAAGGATATAGCTATTTTCATCCTTGTAATTATCAAAGCAAAATTTAAGTATACCATAAACCTCATGCTTATAAGGTGAATCATCAATATTTTCAAGCAAACTAGCAAGTTCAAAAGCACCCTTCCAAGCAATAAATTCTTCAATTTGTTTCGCATCATAAAAGTCATAAATTCCTTTAGCATAGGAAGATACGGTATCATTATCACTATAATCACATTGAAAAGGGAGGTGTTTATACCTCTTTCTACAACAAGTTTTATCACAACAATAAGTAGCATTATAAATAGAGCACACGTTTCTAGCAATGGTATACAATCTATCAGTTTGTTCCCATAAGTGTTTCCCTTTTTGTGACAAGCGGTGTTCCTTATAATAATATTTTTGATCTTCCGTGAACCCACCTTGCCAATAAGCTTCAGTTTCAAAGAAACCAACCATTGACAACAAGCATGATAAAGCAAGACAATAACAGACCAACGAAAATAACAACTAGAGTAGGAACTAATTTTTTTTGTATTTTTGATAAAGAAACAAGCAAACAAGGAGAAAAAAAACTTAGCTTGAACAATAGTGAATCCAAGTGGACTTGATAAATAAAGCTATGCTCCCCGGCAACGGCGCTAGAAAATAGTCTTGGTGACCCAAAAGTATAGGGGGTGTATCGCAGTATTTTCGAGGGAAGTGAAACCCAATTTATTGATTCGACACAAGGGGATCCAAAGAATATTTATAAGCCTTAACAACTGAGTTGTCAATTCAGCTGCACCTGGAAACAGTCTTGCTCACAGTAGTTTATCAGTAGCAACAGTTTTGTAGTAGGAATAGTAAAGTAACAACAATAGTAAAGCAAACACAGTAGTAACAAAAGCAATAACGGTGGGATTCGAGTGCGGTAGGCATAGGGATGGATGGACGGGCGTTGCATGGACAAGACAATTCACATAGCAATCAGAACATAGGGCAATTGCAGATAAATAAGATAAAGCATCCAAGTACTAGACAATCCTAGGCATGTGTTCCATATATAGTCATACGTGCTCGCAATGAGAACTTGCACAACATCTTTTGTCCTGCCAGCTCGTTTGCAGTGGGGCCTCTAGGGAACTACTGGCAATTAAGGTTCTCCTTTTAATAGAGCACCGGAGCAAAGCATTAACACTCCGTGAACACATGTGATCCTCACATCAAAGCCTTTCCCTTCCAGTTATCCCGATTTCTGTCACTTCGGGGCCATAGGTTCTGGACAACGACGTGTGTATACAACTTGCAGATAAGACCCAAAACAATACTATCATAATGAATCAATAACATGTTCAGATCTGAAATCATGGCACTCGGGCCCTAGTGACAAGCATTAAGCACAACAAGTCGCAACAAAGTCATAAAGCACTAATAAAAGATACTAGGCACCATGCCCTAACAATCTGATGCCATTACATGAACGATCTCATCCAATCCCTACCATACCCATAGCCTATAGTGGGGGATTACTCACTCATAGATGTGGGAAACATGGATGGTCGATGGAGATGATGGTGGAGATTGATGGAGATGGCTCTGGGGGCACTTCCCTGTCCCGGCAGGGTGCCGGAATAGAGACTTTCTGTCCCCCGAATCTCCCCTTCGGTGGTTTATGGCTCAATGCACGACGCCCAGAAAAGTGTTGATGGCTCGTGGTTGATGTAGAGCTCGTTTGGAACCCCAAGAGGAAGGTATGATGAGCACAGCGGCAAGTTTCCCTCAGTTATGAAACCAAGGTTTAATCGAACCAGTAGGAGCAAGGAAACACCCCAAAGGTGTTACTAGCTGAGCTTTGGCAGGGCGCACTACCGGTGCTAGTAGCAACGTGGAGACCTGCACAACACAACCACAGAACTTTGTCCCCAACTTGCGATGAGGTTGTCAATCTCACCGTGTTTTGCGGAAAACAAAGGATTAAACGTATCGAATGGAAAGAAGTAAAAGTTTCCAGAAAGTAAACACAAAGAAATAAAAGATTGTAGATTGTATGTAAAAGACAAGGACCGGGATCCATAGTTCACTAGAGGTGGCTCTCCTTAGATAGATAACATGTTGGGTAAACAAATTACAACGGGGCAATTGACAAACACCGAGAAAGCAATACATGCATATACTAAACATCTTGACTCCTTTGAGACTTGATTGGGCATTACAACATAATACATAGACCGCCATCCAACTGCATCTATGACTAATAATCCACCTTCAGGTTATCATCCGAACCCCCTCCAGTATTAAGTTGCAAGCAACAGATTATTGCTTTACGAACTGCGTGTAAAGTAAACAATAGGATTGTTCTATGAACAAAGGATTGTTGTTTTATCCCTAGTAGCAACAGCACATCTAGTACCTTAGAGATTTCTATCACTTCCCCAGATTACCAGAGGCATGAACCCACTATCGAGCATAAATACTAACTCTTGGAGTTGCTAGCATCTACTTGGCCAAAATAGCTACTAACAACGGAAAGCATGCAAGATCATAAATAACAAAGACATGATAGAATCAATAATCAATCTGAAATAGCATCTCAATATCCATCGGATCCCCGCAAACACAACATGTATGAATTAAAAATAGATGATCTTGATCATGAACGGAGCTCACAAGGTATAAACATGAAAGCACAAAGGAGGAGAAACCAGCCATCTAGCTACTACATGGATCCGTAGTCCAAGGATGAACTACTCACGCATCACACCGGAGGCTTGCATGGTGATGAAGAAGGCCTCCAGGGTGAATTCCCCTCTTCTGCAGGGTGCCGGGAAGAGCTTCAAATCCCTCCCGATCTAGGGATGGAGATGACGGCGGCTACAGACTCTTTCGTGGATTTTTGATCGGGTGCTTAGGGTTTTCGTCCCGAGGGCAATATATAGGCGGAAGGAGAGGCCGAGGGGGTGCCGGGAGCGGCCACACCACCCCCTGGCGCGGGCCAGGACTGGCCACGCGGCCAGGTGGTGTGGTGGCTCCCTGGCCCTTCTCCGTCTCGTATTCTGGCACTTGATCACTTCCGGAAAAATAGGCACTTTGGCTTTTGTCCCGTCCAATTCCGAGAATATTCATTTTCTGACTTTCCTGGAACCAAAAACAGCAGAAAACAGGCAGCTGGCACTGTGGCTCTTGTTAATAGGTTAGTCCAAGAAATCATATGAAAAGTACTCCAAAGTTGGAACAAAACACAAGAAAGTGGATAAAACCAAGCATGGAACATCAAAAATTATAGATACATTTGCAATGTATCAACATCCCCAAGCTTAACTCCTGCTCGTCCTCGAGTAGGTAAGTGATAAAAAGAAATGATTTTTGAGGTGGCATGCACCATCAAATACTTGATCAAAGTATTTGCAAAACATTCAAGGCTGAGATCAAAGTACTTCAATCATAACATGAAAGACAAAGTTCTAGCAATAAGCAAAGAAACTATGATGCAACATGAAAAGGCACAAACAAAAGATTCATGAATAACATGCTTTGCAAGAAGTTTGTTTGTTTCACATAAAGAACACATAGCATAATAGTATTCAGCTTGTCCATCAATAGAGTAGCAAATATAAATGCATAGGACACCTTCAAAGTTCATAAGAGTGACTAGATACAATAGTTTATAACAAGCAATAACAAGTTATGCATCAATCAACTAGTCTTGGGACAATGCACATAGAACTAAGAATGGCCACTATGCTCTCAAACTTGGTGCATAAAGATAGAAGGTGGAGACTCAATATAATGATGGAAGAAAGGACTTTTGTAAAAGGAAGTAGGGATTCAAGTCTCATAAAGAGCTTCAAAAAATTATGGTACTTACAGCTTTCAGCTCTCATTGCCCCTATCATAAGCATCTTGAAGTGATTAAGGTTAAAGTGAACAAACTTTGATGTACATGCTTGACGAAGTATAAGTCAGAAATCTCATGTCCCTTGTATACGAGGGCCGCTCCTCATGCTACTCAAGTTTAGTTACCGGTAAGTTCTTGTCATTGTAAGTACATGTGTATCATTGAGAACCGCCAACGGGGTACCCCTTGCCCGATGATACGGAAGAATCCCCATATCAAAATGACAAGGCAAGCAGACAACGAGCATCTCAGCATTCTTCTTATTTATCATGGGAATATGGTGCTTTTTTCTCTCTTTCCTCTTTTCATAGTATCTCTTTTTTTTCTCTTTTTTTCTCAATATAGGACTCTTTTTTTTATAAGAAGAATGCTTCATAGACAGCTCATTATGGTTACGCTGCAGGTTTCCACCATGTCAGCATGGATTAGACCAGCGGCCCAAGCGTTTCTCTAACACATATACATAACTCCATGGACTTATAAGCTCCCTTTCATTTCACACCGACGACATCCATATACAAAAGAGCATGATATCAACTAGGTACAAGTACCAAGTGCAATGTTGAAAGCATTCCCCATGAAAGCATGGTTCTGCTAATTCCCAATAAATAAGTGCAAGCATATACAACATAGAAGACACAATGGTTCAAGTTTATTAAGGGCAAGTAAAGTAAAGTGTGCCATCAAGTTCGTGAGAGCTTTAATCACTAGTTTTCTCATAAAAAGTGGAAGGTAAACAAAAGCATGAATATACTTGGAATAGCACAAGCTAGTAGGTAGGTATGGTGGACTCTTTGGAATAACTTGGTTTAGGGAGTTGGATGCATGAGTGGAACTCATACTTGGTTGTGGAGGCTAGCAAAAGACTAGGAGCGACAAACTAAGAGAGCAATAATGGCCATAATCATGCAGAGCAACAAAACATCATTGATCAAAGCATAAAGTGATACTACAAGTTGAAAACTAAAGGATCATAAAGGCCTATGGTGACTTGTGATAGTCATAACATGGTGTGAGCATGTGCCAAGTCAACCCAAATAAAGCATCAAAGGAGAATACCACTATACTATGCTTTAATATGCTAAAACAACGCATGATTCATCCAAGGCACATTAAGCAATATCAATTGTTTATAACAAGTCATGCTACAGCAAAGAATACTAAGCATAAAGCCAAAACAATATCAAGCATGGCATGACAAAGCATATGCCACAGTCAAAAACGAGCTCTTTTTACCACATAAGTATGAACTTTACTACTCTTTTCCAAACCAAACCAAACTATTCGCAAACCAAAGTGTGAAAGAGGGGGTCCAACCAACTTATTCAGAAAACTAAGTAAACCAAGCAAACTAAAAACCAAAATAAAAAACGAAAAAGAAGACGCTCCAAGAAAAACACAACTGTGCATGAAACAATAAAAATGAAGCGTTTGGAAGAAACCTGGAATTTTTATTGAGGAAGAAGGGGAATGCCTTGGGCATCCCCAAGCTTTGACGCTTGTACTTCTTGGATATTTCTTGGGGTGACACACGTGGCATCTCCAAGCTTGAGCTTTAGTCCATCCTTCATCTCATTACTCATTCCTTCCATACACCTGAAATTTTTCCTTCATACAAAACTTCACACAATCTCATTAGCAACATTAGTGCACTTAAGATAAATAAGTCTCAAGGTTCAGTTCTAACATCAAATAAACTTCCATTAGAACACTAGATACTGTAGCACTTCCCTCAAAAATCTCAATTCCCCAAAGGAACTCAAGAAGGAACTAACAAGAAGCAAATGCAAAAAATGGCAGAAATCTGTCAAAACAGACCAGCAGGTAAAGACGAATTTTTTCGAAGACCTTCTGTTGCTAAAATCAAAAAGTGTTGAACTAAAGAAAGTTAGATAACAACCTGGGTCAGAAGAACAAAAAAATACAGCACAATCCGACATACAGATCTCTCTCAGGAATATTTATGGTGAAGCATAAAAATCTGTTTCGGGACAGCAACTTTTCCAATCATTACTTCACTCTCATTAGAGGTTACTCTTGGCACAAAAAGCAAATAAAAAGGATAAGGAGGGGTTATTACAGAGGTAATAACTTCCAAGACTCAACTAAAACTCTTGGGTTATCTCCCAACAAGTACTTTTCTTTAAGGCCTTTAAGTTAGGCATAAGAAGCAAAGAAAGAATCAAGTGTTCTCAAATGAAGAAGCATTAAGATCAAATTTTGTTTTCATAGGAGAAGCAAAAGAAATCTTTTCTCTCTTTTTAGGGAAGTATTCTATACCTTTCTTTAGTGGGAGTTGATATATAATGGTGCCTTCTTTCATATCAATGATGGCACCAACAGTTCTAAGAAAAGGTCTTCCCAAAGTAATAGGACAAGAAGCATTGTATTCAACATCCAAAACATAGAAATCAACAGGGACATAGGAATCGTTACCCATAATAAGAACATCATTAAGACTCCCCATGAGTTTCTTTTTAGCATTATCATCAAGTGGGACATTCAAATAACAATCTTCAAGAGGAGGCAAATCAAGCATATCATAAATCCTTCTAGGCATAATAGAAACACTACTATCAAGATCACACAAAGCTTTGAAATCAAAGTCATTCACTTTCATATTAATGATGGGTTCCCAACCATCTTCTTGTTTTATAGGAATAGAAGCTTTATTTTTCATCTTTTCTTCCTTAATCTTTATGAGAGCATCGGTAATGTGTTTTGTAAAGGCCATATTTATGGCACTAGCATTAGGACTTTTAGCAAGCTTTTGTAGGAACTTAATAACTTCAGAGATGTTGCAACCATCAAGATCAAAATCAACTTTATCATCTAAAGTAGTATAACTATTAGTAGCCTCAACACTAGTGGTGGTAATAGTAGAAACACTAATGTTTCTAGCAATTTCATCTTCTCTTTCCCACTTAGCATGTAATTCAGCTAATAGTCTAACATTTTCATCAATTCTTACTTGTATGGCATTAGTAGCTGCAAAGGGATTCTCATTAGTTTCTGGTTTAGCAACCATTTTATTAATCAATGAAGATTGAGCTTCAGACAAAGATGATATATTTCTTTCAGCATTAGAGAGTTTCAATTGTAAACTAGGAATTTCCCTATTTAGACTCTCAAGTTGATGGCTAATGTTCTTCAAAATGATAGATTGTTCCTCCATAGTTTTAGTAAATAGTTTATTTTTCTCATATTGCATTTGCATGAAGTTTTTAGTGGCTCTTTCAACTTCTAAAATTCTTCCTTCACTAGGTAATTCAGGTTTACCATTATAGCCATAAGTATTACTAGGAGGGTAGGCCCTATAATTGTTGTTACCAAAATTGTTCCTATTAGCATTATTACCATAAGCATTGTTGCCAAAGTTGTTATTTCTTATGAAGTTCACATCAACTTGCTCTTCTTGAGCAACCAAAGAGGCTAAAGGAACATTATTTGGATCAATATGGGTTTTCCCGTTAACTAGCATAGACATAATCATACCAATCTTATCACTCAAGGAGGAGGTTTCCTCAACAGAATTTACCTTCTTACCTTGTGGAGCTCTCTCAGTATGCCATTGAGAATAATTAACCATCATATTGTCCAGAACTTTTGTTGCAGCACCCAAAGTGATGGTCATAAAGGTACCTCCAGCAGCTGAATCCAATAGGTTCCTTGAAGAATAGTTTAATCCTGCATAAAAAATTTGGATGATCATCCAAGCAGTCAGTCCATGAGTGGGACAATTCTTTACCAAAGATTTCATTCTTTCCCAAGCTTGAGCAACATGCTCATTATCAAGTTGTTTAAACTTCATTATTTCACTTCTCATGGATATAATCTTAGCAGGAGGATAGTATTTCCAATAAAAGCATCTTTGCACTTAGTCCAAGAATCAATACTATTCCTAGTTAAGGAATTCAACCATTCTTTAGCTTTTCCTCTCAAAGAGAAAGGAAACAATTTCAGCTTAATAATATCACCATCTATATCCCTATGCTTTTGCATCTCACAAAGTTCAACAAAATTATTTAGATGGGAAGCAGCATCTTCATTACCAATACCAGAAAATTGTTCTCTCATAACAAGGTTGAGCAAAGCAGGTTTTATCTCAAAGAAAGTATTTTCAGCCACACGTGGAGCAATGGGAGTGCTCATAAAATCATTGTTGTTGGTGCTAGTGAAGTCACACAACTTAGTGTTTTCAAGAGTAGTCATTTTTTTTGGGGTTTTCAAATAAGAAAGCAAACAAGTAGAACTAATTTTTTTGTGTTTTTGAAGAACAAAACAAGCAAACAAGGCAAAAAGAAACTAAGCAAAACAAAAACAACAAAGTAAAGAGATTGGTTATGAGGGACTCCCCTTGTGAAGATGTCCTTGACTCCCCGGCAACGGCGCCAGAAAAATGCTTGATGGCTCAATGCACGGTGCCCAGAAAAGTGTTGATGGCTCGTGGTTGATGTAGAGCTTGTTGGGAACCTCAAGAGGAAGGTATGATGAGCACAGCAGCAAGTTTCCCTCAGTTATGAAACCAAGGTTTAATCGAACTAGTAGGAGCAAGGAAACACCCCAAAGGTGTTACTAGCTGAGCTTTGGCAGGGCGCACTACCGGTGCTAGTAGCAACGTGGAGACCTGCACAACACAACCACAGAACTTTGTCCCCAACTTGCGATGAGGTTGTCAATCTCACCGTGTTTTGCGGAAAACAAAGGATTAAACGTATCGAATAGAAAGAAGTAAAAGTTTGCAGAAAGTAAACACAAAGCAATAAAATGTTGTAGACTGTATGTAAAAGACAAGGACCGGGATCCATAGTTCACTAGAGGTGGCTCTCCTTAGATAGATAACATGCTGGGTAAACAAATTACAGCGGGGCAATTGACAAACACCAAGAAAGCAATGCATGCATATACTAAACATCTTGACTCCTTTGAGACTTGATTGGGCATTACAACATAATACATAGACCGCCATCCAACTGCATCTATGACTAATAATCCACCTTCAGGTTATCATCCGAACCCCCTCCAGTATTAAGTTGCAAGCAACAGATTATTGCTTTGCGAACTGCGTGTAAAGTAAACAATACGATTGTTCTATGAATAAAGGATTGTTGTTTTTCCCTAGTAGCAACAGCACATCTAGTACCTTAGAGATTTCTATCACTTCCCCAGATTACCAGAGGCATGGATCCACTATCGAGCATAAATACTAACTCTTGGAGTTGCTAGCATCTACTTGGCCAAGATAGCTACTAACAACGGAAAGCATGCAAGATCACAAATAACAAAGACATGATAGAATCAATAATCAATCTGAAATAGCATCTCAATATCCATCGGATCCCCGCAAACACAACATGTATGAATTACAAATAGATGATCTTGATCATGAACGGAGCTCATAAGATCTAAACATGAAAGCACAAAGGAGGAGAAACCAGCCATCTAGCTACTACATGGATCCGTAGTCCAAGGATGAACTACTCACGCATCACACCGGAGGCTTGCATGGTGATGAAGAAGGCCTCCAGGGTGAATTCCCCTCTCCGGCAGGGTGCCGGGAAGAGCTTCAGATCCCTCCCGATATAGGGATGGAGATGACAGCGGCTACAGACTCTTTCGTAGAATTTTGATCGGGTACCTAGGGTTTTCGTCCTGAGGGAAACTTATAGGCGGAAGGGGAGACCGAGGGGGTGCCAGGGGCCACCACACCACCCCCTGGCGTGGGCCTAGCCTGGCCATGCGGCCAGGTGGTGTGGCCGGCCTCTAGCCCTTCTCCATCTCGTATTCTGGCACTTGATCCCTTCCGGAAAAATAGGCACTTTGGCTTTTGTCCCGTCCAATTCTAAGAATATTCATGTTCTGACTTTCCTGGAACCAAAAACAGTAGAAAACAGGCAGCTGGCACTGTGACTCTTGTTAATAGGTTAGTCCAAGAAATCATATGAAAAGTACTCCAAAGTTGGAACAAAACACAAGAAAGTGGATAAAACCAAGCATGGAACATCAAAAATTATAGATACATTTGCAATGTATCACTGACGGCGGTGTAGCGGAACTTTTTGTGGAAAAACGTCGAACCCTCCGAAGTTTTTAGGTCAAAAGGCTTCTTATAGGCGAAGAGGGAGACCGAGGGGGTGCCTGGGGCCACCACACCATGCCCTGGCGCGGCCAGGCTGAGCCCACGCCTAGGGGTGGTGTGGCTAGCCCCTGGCTCTCCTCCGTCTCATATTCTGGCTCCTGGAGTCTTTTGGAAAAATAGGCACTTTGGATTTTGTCCCATCCAATTCCAAGAATATTCATTTTCTGACTTTCCTAGAACAAAAAACAGCAGAAAACAGGCAGCTGGCACTGTGGCTCTTGTTAATAGGTTAGTCCAAGAAATCATATGAAAAGTACTCCAAAGTGTGGACAAAACACAAGAAAGTAGATAAAACCAAGCATGGAGCATCAAAAATTATAGATACATTTGCAATGTATCAAAGCGCTGAGAAAAATTTCCAATACATTATGCAGAGTACATGTTGTTGATTGGAAATGATGTATCTTTTATTGACACAAGTTAAGAATTTCATTAAAATAGGATTTCGATGAAATACTTGGGCAAAACCGGAATATTTGGCATGAATGTCTATATGGATAGATTGAGGCGCTAATATGGTTATGCCAGACGTACATATATGAGATATCGAAAGGGTTCAATATGGAAACAACAAGAAAGGTTCTTGCTGCATGGAAAGGATTGTATCAAGATTCAAGTGTTTCAACACTTGGTGAGTAAAATCACATGAATATTTTGATTGATTATACCATGATATGTATATATCCAGATATGTCCTATGCTCTAAATGTTATGAGCACATACCAGAATGATTCATAAGATGATCATTGGATGATAGTAAAGATATTCTTATGAGCTTTGGAAGAACTAAGAATATATCATGTATAAGTGACAAATAGTTAAAGGTAGTTCATTGTAAAGTGTTACATTGATACTAGTTTTGTCACAAGATACAAATTAAATTTATCTCAATTTAGACTATGTGTGGCACAATTTAATGGAAAGGATGTTCCATGATGGATTTGGATGAGTTCCAAAGTTGAAACATTGTGACGGATACCTCAACAAAAGGCTAAGTATATGACTGCTATAGTAGCAGCAAAGGAGGGCATTTGTGTTAAGTAGTTTGTTATTAAACTAGGTGTGTTTCAAAGTGGGCTAATACTATGAAGATATATTGTATGACAATAATATCAACATATTTTAACCCGAACGAACTAAAGGTCTCACCAAAGGACCAAATTTATACAATGCCATCTCATTTGAGAATGAGTGATGCGTAGAGACGCAAAGACATGCAAATACACACAAACCTAAAACTGTCAGATCCAGAGATTATGTGAACCACTAGCAATCGCGTATATGCAACACCAGAAAGCCATAGGTGTTCAATACGCAAAGTTTTTCAAACTAGGTTATTGACTCTAGTGCAAGTGGGAGACTGAAGGGAATATGCCCGAGAGGCAATAATAAAGTGGTTATTATCTTATTCCATGTTTATGATAAATGTTTATTTTGCATGCTATAATTGTATTAATTGGAAATGTTAATACATGTGTGTTTAATAAACAAAATACAAAGTTCCTAGTAATGCCTCTCATATAAACTAGCTCGTTGATTAACAAGATGATCAAGGTTTCCTGATCATGGATATTGGATGTTGTTAATAACGAGGTCACAACATTGGTGGAATGATGTGATAAACATTCATCCGAAGTATAGCATTACGATCAAAGTCATTATGTTTATATTGCTATAACATCATACGAAGTAATCTTAGTCCTTAGACCATGAGATCATGTTAATCACTGACACCGAAGAGTATCTTGATAACATCAAACGTCACGCCATAACAGGGTGACTATAAAGGTGGTTTAGTGCTACGAAGGTGTTATGTTGAGGCTCATGGATCAAGAGTGGGATTTGTCCATCCCGATGACGGATAGATATACTCTAGGCCCTCTCGGTGATATCACATTGAGATAGCTTGCAAGCAAGTGATGTGATCACTAGAATGTTATATCACGGGAACGAGAAAAGAGTGCATGTCGGTAACGAGATCAAACTAGGTATTTGGCTACCGATGATCGAATCTCGGACATGTATTATATCATGAGACAAAGGGATTTTAGTTACTAGCGTTAAAGGTTCTCACGATCACAGAAGTCATCGTTGAATCTGTAGGAGTCAGTATGGATTGATATATCCATTTTGCATCACTATTCTATGTCTTAATTCACTATTATTCATTGATATATTTCATATTGAGAGGTGATACTTATGTTATTTCATCTATTTTTGCATGGTTGATGACTTTTGGAGCATGGACCGCTGCAGTCAGGATTCTGATGGAAAAGGTGATGTTTGGAGGCAAAATTCGCGAAGATCAGAAAATCTGGGAAAATATACGGAAAATCCTATTTTTCTAGAAGACTCACGATGCCAGAAGATGGAGTGGAGGTGGGCCACGGGGGGCCCACACCACCCCATGGCGTGGGCAGGCCTAGGCCGCGCCTGGGAGTGGTGTGGCCGCCCTGGCCCACTCCAGCCTCTCCCCTCTGGCGTATATCATCCCCACGAAACCCTAAGACTCGGGGAGCGACCACAGAAAGATTCCGCCACCTCTGCGGGGCGAAAAACACCGAGATAGAAAGATCTCTCCGGCAGACAGATTTCTGCCAGGGGAATTCCTTCCCGGGGAGGGAAGACCGTCGCCATCAACACCACCATCAAGCTGGACTTCATCGGGATCATCATCATCATCACCACCATCATCACCATCAGCACCCTCATCACCATCTCCATATTGCTGTAACAATTGAGTTGAATCTTGCATAGTTCATAGGGAAAACTTTCCCGGTGTTGATTACTCTTTGTAGTTGATGCTATTGAGTGAACCATTGAATTACTGTCTATGTTCAAATTGTTATACATCATTATACCATCTCTGATCATGATCCATATGATGTCTTGTGAGTAGTTCATTTTGTTCTTGAGGACATGTGAGAAGTCTTGTTGTTAGTAGTGGAGTTGTGTTGAGAAAGATTCAATAGATTGTTATTTAAGTTATGGTGTACTTCTTCTAGTGGTGTCATGTGAACGTCGACTACATGACACTTCACCTATATGGGCCTAGGGGAATGCATTGTGTATTTGGCTACTAATCCTAGGGGTTGCCGGAGTGACAGAAACCTGAACCCCCGTTAGGAAACCATTGCACAAGGGACGTAAGGGTCTTAGAGTTTAAAGTTGTGGTTAGGTTTCTACCTTAATTACTTTCTTGTACTTACGGATGTTTGCAAGGGGTATAATCACAAGTATGTATTAGTCTTGGATGGGGCGGTACATTAGCACAGGTTCACCCACACAACACTTAGCAAGCTAAAGAAGATTAATCAACTATATGAAGCGAAAGCACTTGACAGTCTTCCCATGTGTCCTCGAGAACGTTTGGTCATCTTAAGTAATACAACCGGCTTGTCCTTTGCTGCATAAAGGATTGGGCCACTTGCTGCATTTATTCCTACTGTCTTTTATTTACTCGTACTTTGTTTACTTGCTTTATCGAAAACCCCTAAAAATCCGTTTGCTAAGTATTTGCAGAGAATTCCTGATCCATACCACTAGCCAGCACCTTCTGCTCCTTGTTGGGTTTGACACTCTTACTTATCGAAAATACTGCGATACACCCCCTATACTTGTGGGTCATCAAGACTATTTTCTGGCGCCGTTGCCGGGGAGTGAAGCGCTATTGGAGAGTGGAACTGGTAAAGGAAACTTCTACTGTGAGTATTGTTTACTTCTGCTAGTTGCTTTATTTTTGTTATGGATAGTTCGCTGAGTTTCTTATTTGGTAATGCTACTACCACTGCTAAGGTAGTAGATAAGCCACCACCTGCTGAGAAAGATGTTTTCAAAATACCTACAAGAATTATTGATCGTGTTATGGATAACTATTATGTTGGGGATGGAACTGTCCATCCCGATGATCATTTACTCTTTATACACGAATTATGCGGGTTGTTCAAGTGTGCAGGTATTACTACAGATCAAGTTAAGAAGAAGTTATTCTCATTATCACTAAAAGGAAGAGCTGAGGAATGGTATAAGCTACTGAAGAATGGTCAAGCTCTGGAATGGGAGGAAATAGTGCCTCTCTTTTATTCAAAGTTTTATCCTCCTAGTGAGATTCATAAAGATCGGAATCAAATATACAACTTTTGGCCTCTTGATGGAGAGAGTACAGCTCAAGCTTGGGGGAGATTGAAGTTACTAATGCTCAAATGTCCCATTCATGAGCTCCCCAACAATATTATTATCAACAACTTTTATGCAAGGCTCCCTCTACATGATAATGGTTTATTGGATGCTTCTTGCACTGGATCATTCACTCGTATGGAAGAAGAAGCTAAATGGACCTTCTAGATCGTATTCAAGACAATGCTGAAGCTTGGGAGAATGACAAAGGTAGAAAGTCAGGTATAAATTATGATTATGAATGCATTGAATCTTTTATGGGAACTGATGACTTTCAAAAAATTAAAAATGCTTATGGTCTAGACTCTCAAGCTATTGCTTCTTATTTTAAGGCTTTTGCTTCCTACATTGAAGTGCCTAAAAAGAAGTGGAATAAGTATCATGAACCTTATAAAGATGTTGTTAAGAGTGTTCCTACAATAAATACTGAAGTTTATACTACTAATCATGTCTTACCTGAACCTTACATTGAGAAAATGCCTTTCCTAGTCAAGGTAAAGGAACATTCTATGATAGCTAGTATGGTTGATGAAAGTATGAATAAGGCTATTGAACCTGATAAACAAATGGTTGATGAACCTATAGTAGCAAATGTGAAAGACTTTGTTGCTAAATATGAAAAAGAGGGACACACTATCCTTTGTAAGGATACCTCTAATATTGTTTCACATAGTAGTGTTATGAGAGCTAGTATTCCTGTGTTTTCTGTTAGAATAAGTGATCATTGCTATGATAGTCCTTGTGATAGCTATATTGTTAAGTTTATGCATGATACTGAAAGTTATTATGAGAGAGGGGAAAGTATTCTTATGCATCTTAATAATATCAAGTTTCCTCGTTTTATGCTGAAAGTTTTTATGTTGCGTTTCTTTTGCCTTCTTATGCAAGTTGCCTTTGGTTTCAATAACTTGTTTGTTTACAAAATCCCCTTGCATAGGAAGTGGGTTAGACTTAAATGTGTGGGTGTTTTTGCTTCTTAATGCTCTTTTTCGCTTCAATTTATATCCCTATGAGAGCTTCTTCAAATTATCATGCCCATCTTAAAATGGCTAGAAAGAAAGAGCTTTATGGGAGACAACCCAATTTGTTTTTGCTTTTAGTTTGTTTTTGTTTCTTTGAGTCTTGGAAGTTATTACTTTGGTAATAACCTCTCTTTATCCGTTTTGTTTGGTTTTTGTGTCAAGATCAACCTCTAATGAGAGAGAAGTAAGATTTGGGGAAGTTGCTGTCCCGAAACAGATTTTTGTGCTTCGCCGTAAAAATTCGTGAGAGATCTCTGTATGTCGGATTGAGCTGTAATTTTTAGTGCTTCTGCCCCAGGTTGTTGTTTAACTTTCATTAGTTTTCTAATTTTTTATTTGAGCAACAGAAGATTTTCGAAAAAATTGATCTTTACCTGCTGGTCGGTTTTGACAGATTTTGCCAATCTTGCATTTGCTTCTTTATTCGATTTCCTTTTTGAATTCTTTTTGGGTTTTCGGAAGGAGTTGCTACAGTAGCCTATGTTTTGATGGTTTTCAGTTGAAGTTGGACTCAAAAGGTTTTATCACTTCACTTATACTAATGTTGCTAATGAGAACTGTGTGAAGTTTTGTGTGAAAGAAATTTTTAGGAAGTGGAGACAATGGTGTAATAAGGAAGAGAAGGGTTTTATGATTCAAGTAATAAGTATATGAAGATGAAGATATTGATGCTATTCAAGAGATGACTCCGGAAGAATCTACTAGATACCAAATTCAGAGACCTGCAGAGTCTGTTTCCAACTAGGTAACAGTTCTGGTAAGAAAAGTTCCACGAAAATACTATCCAACTATATTTTTGCAGTTTTCAGTCAATAAGGAAAGCTACGAAGCGAAAAAGGGACGGGAAAGGAGCCAGGGTGGCCCACACCACCCCTTGGCGCGGGCCCACCCCTGGCCACGCCACCAGGTGGTGAGGCCACCCAGGACTCCGTCTCTGACCCGTTTTCTCCCAGTACCTTCCTTTTGACATGAAACTTCGTAATATATAACCCCCCGGATCCCCCGAGGTCCGTATATCGTGTTTTCGTCTTGTTTTTGTTTCGATCTGTTTCTGCCAGGACATACTCTTTGAAAGCTTAGAAGCACAATGGTGTCCGCCAAGGATAAAGGGAAGGAGCCCATGGAGGAAGACCTCCAAGACCCCGGGAAGGAGAAGGAGATCAAGAGTGAAGGTGAAGAGGAGCAAGGCCAATGTCCGCATACCGGCACCACCATTGCAAGCATTGGAGTGGAGAAACCTGCCAAGATCAGAAGGACTGCACGGATGCAGACTGGGGGAAAGCTCCTCGTCACAGTTTGGCTCCACGGTCACTTCCTCCACGCACCAGGAATCCTTTCCATACCCTTATCCATGAGCATCAATACCAGAATATGCCCAAGGAGAAATTACCCTCCAATTGGAATTTGCCTCGTTCTAGCCATGCAGGAAAAGAAGACTTCAAGGAGGAAGAGTGGGGAAAGAATAGCAAGAGCTGGAATTCTCAACCCGACATGATCATGAGCCGCATTGAGCAAAACTCGCAGCTTATTCGTAATCTCACCTTCGAGATTGAGGACTTGGGGAAACTGATCAGAGAGCTCATCGAGAGGATACCACCACCACCTAAGGAGTAATTCGTCATCAGGTTTGGCATCCCCTTGGTTTGTTCCAAGCTTGGGGCAGTGCCGCGGTATCATATCACTATCTTCTATCTTTTTACCTTATTAGTAGAGTCATATCATGAATAGAGGAGTTATTATGTAGTATGGTTTGCATTATGGAAGTGTCCCCTCTCTCGTTAGATTTGTATCCCTTGGTGTGAGTTTCCGTTATGGAATATTAATGAGAAGTTCTATCATTCACCCTTTTGCATAGCTTATGTTAGTTTTCAATTCGTGGTTATATGATTGATCTTGTTGTTAGTATTGGTAGCACTCTAGGATCAATGAGTTAATTTAGTTGGTTTTGGCAAACCTGGCTCGATCAGTAGAAACACCTTTTTGAGAGTTGAAAAGAAAAAGATAGTAGTACTCTAAAGAAAAATAATTTCATCATCTTTCTTTCTTGATTTGCTCATAAGTCTAGTATTCTCTAGTTAAGATATTTTGTGCTTCCAAGGAAGATTGCATGTTTGTTTTATCATTTGTATGTTTGGTTGTTTCCTTCAACTCTTGTACTTGCTACCCAGCCTTGCTAGCCAAAAACCTGTACTGAGAGGGAATTCTTCTCGTGCATCCATCTCCTTTAAACTAAAACCTTTGCCATTTGTGTCCACCATACTTACCTAGTAGCATTATTGCTATTCCAAGTAAATTCCTGTTTTGTCTACCTCCCAAATTAAACTAGTTATGTGAAAATTAGTGATTAAAGCTCTCACGAACTTGATGGCACACTTTACTTTCTTGCATTTAATAAACTTGAACCATTGGGTCCTTCTTTGTTGCGTATATGCTTGCGCTTTATGAGTTGAAGTTAGCCGAACCATGTATCATGGGGACCGCTTTCAACACTTCATTGGTACTTGTACCTAGTTGATATCATGTTCTTTTGCTTATGGATCCCGGTGGTGTGAAATAAAAGTGGAACTTGTAAGACCATGGAGTTTATATGTGTGTTAGAGAAACGCCTGGGCCGCTAGCCTAAGCCATGCCTAATCATGGTGGAAACTTGCAGCATAACTATAGTGAGCATTCTATGAAGCATCCTCAATAAAAACCTATGAAAATAGCAAATAAAAAGATTGCTGAGATGCTCACTGTCTGCTTGCCTTGTCATTTTGATTATGGGATAGCTCCTGTGTCATGTGCAAGGGGTACCCCGTTGGCGGTTCTCAATGATACGCATGTATTTAGAATGACAAAAGCTTGCTCGTGACTGAAGTTGAGTAGCATGAGGATCGGTACTCATAAGTAAGGGGCATGAGATTTCAACTTATAACTTGTCAAGCATATCCTCTTAGTTGTGTCACTTTAACCTTAATCACCAAAAGATGCCTATGATAGGGGCAATGAGAGCTGAAAGCTAGTAAGTATCATAATTTTTGGGAGCTCTTTATGAGACTTGCAATCCCTGCTTCCCTCTTTGAAGGGCCTTTCTTTTAATTTGTAGTTGAGTCAGTAAACCTACTCCCTTCTATCTCAGCAAGTATTTTGAGTTGTTGTGTTTCATTCATTCATATGATGATTTATTCAATCATGTCTTATGTTCTTTTCTTTGCACATTGCTCTTATCTTGAAGTTTACTAATTTGAAAGCTATCATTGAAAAAGCCAGCTATTTGTGAACTCCAGCAAATTATCAACTATTCTTCGACCAAGAGCTAAGTTTGCCATTACCAATTATGATTCACTTTATGTATCTTTATTGTGTTTCCTTTACTTATTGCAAGTTGAGTTATATAATAGTGAGTTGTCTTCTATTATGATCTATGTATTTGATGAATGTGATGCTTCTTGTCCGTATTCTTTTATCGACTCTTCACTCCATAAACCTGAGGTCATATTTATTGAGCTCAGTTTCGCTTGGGGACAAGCGAAGTCTAAGCTTGGGGGGAGTTGATACGACCATTTTCCATCACTATTCTATGTCTTAATTCACTATTATTCATTGATATATTTCGTATTGAGAGGTGATACTTATGTTATTTCATCTATTTTTGCATGGTTGATGACTTTTGGAGCATGGATCGCTGTAGTTAGGATTCTGATGGAAAAGGTGTTATTTGGAGGCAAAATTCGCGAAGATCAGAAAATCCGGGAAAATATACGGAAAATCCTATTTTCGAGAAGACTCAGGATGCCAGAAGATGGAGTGGAGGTGGGCCATGTTGGAATTATGCCCTAGAGGCAATAATAAAGATGTTATTATTATAATTCTTGTTCATAATAAAGTTTATATTCCATGCTAGAATTGTATTAAGCGGAAACATTAATACTTGTGTGGTTTGTGAACAACACCGTGTCCCTAGTACGCCTCTATGGACTAGCTCATTGATCAATGATGGTTAAGGTTTCCTAACCATAGACATGAGTTGTCAATTGATAATGAGATCATATCATTGGGAGAATGATATGGTGGACAGACCCAAACTAAGCGAAGCAATTAGATCGTGTCCTTGTGTTCATCTTTGCGAAGCTTTTCCTATGTCAAATATTGTATTCCTTAGACCATGAGATAATACAACTCCTTGGTATCGAAAGAAAGCTTTGAGGTCATCAAACGTCATCCTATGAGAGGGTGATCATAAAGGTGTCTCTCAGGTGATCGGAAAGTATCTGTTGGGTTGTATGTATCGAGATGGGATTTGTCCCTCCCAAGTCGGAGAGATATACTTCGGGCCCACTCGGTAATCGATATCAACACCGCTTGCAAGCATGTGGTTAAGGAGTTAATCACAAAGTGATATCGGATTACGGAACGAGTAAAGTACTTGCTGTGAACGAGATTGAACTAGGTATGACGATACCGACGATCGAATCTCGGGCAAGTAAAATATCGCGAGACGAAGGGAATATATATATGGGATTGATTGAATCCTGGCATCTTGGTTCATCCGATATGATCATCGATGAATGTGTGGGAGTCAATATGGGTGCCCAGACCCCGCTGTTGATTATTGATAGAAGATCATGTCTGCATATTCTCGAACCCGCAGGGTCACACACTTAACGTGTCTCGACGCTAGGATAGATTGGATACTTGGTTTATGAATTTTTATTCGGAGTCTCAGATGGGATCCGGGATATCACGAGAGGTTCCGGAATGGTCCGGAGAATAAGATTCATATAAGGCAGTGCAATTTTTGGAGTTCGGAATTGTTCCGGGTTAATCGGTATTGTACCGGAAGCTTCTAGAACCTTCCGGAAGGGGACCAACGTGGCCCCACCTTCTGGGAGGGGGCATGGGCCTATGAGGGAGTGTCCTGGCCGCATTGGGCCAGGGGCACAAGGCCCCATAGGGCCCAGCCGATCCTAGAGAGTTTAAATCGTTTAAACTAGAGATAAGATAAGATAGGATTTCTAGATAAGGGAGAGTTTAAATTGTTTAAACTAGAGATAGGCTTGGAGGAGAGGCTAGGGCTGGCCGCACCCCCCTCTATATATAGAGGGCTGGTGCGCCCCCTCTCACACCCCCTTACACCTTCCTCCAAACCCAGTTGCCCTGCTGCCCTTCCTCTCTCCCTCCCGACTGTTTGTAGGCGAAGCCCTGCGGCAGAAATTCTCCACCATATACACCACGCCGTCGTGCTGTAGATCCAATCCATCTCTCCACCATACTTGCTGGTCCAAGGAAGGAGGAGACGTCGAGGTGCCGCACGTGTGCATCTCACGGAGGCACTGCCACTTGTGGTGCTAGATCGGATCGGATCGCGAGGAGGAGAAGCGAGTACGACTACATCACCCACGTTCCGACGAACGTTCCGCTGTGCGAATCTTCAAGGGTATGAAGATCTAATCCAATCTCTCTCGTTGTTTGCATCTCCTAGATTAGATCTTGGCTTTCCCTCTGTTCGCTTCCATAGAAAATTTTGATTTACTATGCTGCGAAACCCTTCAGTGGTATCAGAGCTAGATCTATGCGTAGATGTGATTCACGAGTAGAACGTAGCATGGTTGTTGCGGGCGTTGATGTTTTCTGTTGGAAGCCTCTTGTTTGTGTTCTTCTTATGACGCGGGATAGTGAGATTGAAGCGGTCCAGGCCAACCTTACGCGACGTCGTTCGTGAGACCGGCTCCGCACTTGACGTGTGGCTTGTACCACACATGCGGCTGGTGGATGTCAGTTTCTCTCACTATAGTTGTCATGGGATTAACACCGGAGTTTGGCAACCATAATATCACCGTTGTGGCTTTCCGTAGGTAAGAATCGTTCTTAGCATCTACTCCCATAAGCCACGTAAAACATGCAACAACAAAGTAGAGGCGTCTAACTTGTTTTTGCAGGGAGTGTTTTCTGTGATATGGTATGGCCCAAGATGTGATGTGTATAATGTATGCGATGATCATGTTTTGTAATGTTTCACGACTTGCATGTCGATGAGTACACAACCGGCAGGAGCCATATGGTTGTCTTTATAATTGTGTATGACCTGCGAGTCAACTTCTTATACGCCATGTAATAGCTTTACTTTATCGCTAAGTAGTTAGCAATAGTTGTAGTTGCTATTCGTGGTGGAGGCAATCATGGTGGAGTGATGGAGATCATGCCGGAACGCACAAGATGGAGATCATTGCGCGAAGATTGGCTATACCATGTCACATAAAGTTATATGCCTGTGATGTTTATCCTTTTATGTATCTTATTATGCTTAGATCGCGACGGTAGCATTATAAGATGATTCCTCACTTAAAGATCAAGATAAAAACTGTGTTCTCCCCAAGTATGCACCGTTGCGAAAGTTCGTCGTGTCCAAGCATCACGTGATGATCGGGTGCTATAGACTCTACGCTCACATACAACGGGTGCAAGCCAGTTTTGCACACGCGGAAATACTTGGGTCTAACTTGACGAGCCTAGCATGTACATACATGGCCTCGGAACACAAGAACCGAAAGGTTAAGCATGAGTCATATGAATGATATGATCGACACTTTGTTGTCCACCATTGAAACCACATCTCTTCTCGTGATGATCGGATTAGGTGTGGTGAATTTGGATCGTGTTCACTAAACAACTTGAGGGATGTTGAATTTAGTGGGAGTTCATCTAGTAATTTGATTAAGTTGAACTATTTATCATGAACATAGTCTAAATTGTACTTGCAAATACTGTAGATCCAATGGCCAAGTCCAACTTCAACTTCAACGTTTTTGCTGAGAAAGAAAAGCTTAGAAACAATGGGTCTAACTTCACCAACTGGTTCCGCAATCTAAGAATCATTCTGTCTGGCGGACAAAAGGACTATGTCCTTAAGAAAGCGCTAGGTGACGCCCCTGCTATAGATGCGCCGGCTGATGAAAAAGCTGTTTATCAGTCGTGCAAGGATGATTATGATTTGATTAAGATCGTCATGTTGTATGCTATGGAATCTGATCTTCAAAATCGTTTTGAGGAGTTCGCCGGGCCCTTTGAGATTCTCGAGGAGCTGAAAAACATGTTTCAGACTCAAGCCCGTTCTGAGAGATTTGAGATCTCTAAGAAATTCCTTAACTACAAGATGGAGGAAGGGAGTTCTGTTAGTGAGCACGCCATTAAGATGATGGGCTACACTCAACGCCTTGAGCCACTGGACTGCAAGATTCCAGAGGAGCTCAAGATTGACACTCCTAGCTACAAAAAATTTGTAGTTGATCACAATCAGATTGGTTCCACTGATACGATCACCGAGCTCTTCGCAAAGCTGAAGGCTGCGGAGGTGGACATCAAAAAGGATAATCATGTGTTGTTGGTCAACAAGCCCTCCTTTAAGAAAGGTAAAGGTGCAAAGAAGCCCTTCAAGAAAGGCGGCGGCAAGCGCGTTGCCCCTGCTGAGAGGAAGCTCAGGTCTGGTCCTAAGCCGGACACTGAGTGCTTCTATTGCAAGGACAAGGGTCACTGGAAGCGCAACTGTCCGAAGTACTTAGCGGACAAGAAGGTTGGCACCATCAAAGGTATATTTGATATACATGTTATTGATGTTTTCCTTACTAGCCCTCGTTGTAGTGCCTGGGTATTTGATACTGGTTCAGTTGCTAATATTTGTAACTCGAAACAGGAGCTACGGAATAGACGACGGCTTACGAGGGATGAGGTGACGATGCGCGTTGGCAACGGATCAAGAGTTGATGTGATGGCCGTCGGCACGCTCTCCTTAGTTTTACCTTCGGGATTAGTTTTAAACCTTAATAAATGTTATTATGTGCCTGCGTTGAGCATGAACATTATTTCTGGATCGTGTTTATTGCAAGACGGTTATTCATTTAAATCGGAGAATAATGGTTGTTCTATTTATATGAGTAACATCTTTTATGGTCATGCACCTCTTGTGAGTGGTTTATTTCTTCTAAATCTCGAAAGGGATGAAACACACATCCATAACATTGAGGCTAGGAGATGCAAAGTAGATAGTGATAATACTACTTATTTATGGCACTGTCGTCTAGGTCATATTGGTGTAAAGCGCATGAAGAAACTCCATTCTGATGGACTTTTGGAGTCTCTTGTTTTTGAATCATTTGACACATGCGAACCATGCCTCATGGGCAAGATGATCAAAACCCCGTTCTCCGGTATGATGGAGCGAGCAATAGACTTGTTGGAAATCATACATACCGATGTATGCGGACCGATGAGTGTTTCGATGCGCGGTGGATATCGCTATTTTCTCACTTTTACCGATGACTTGAGTAGATATGGGTATATCTATTTAATGAAACATAAATCTAAAACGTTTGAAAAGTTCAAAGAATTTCAGAATGAAGTGGAGAACCATCGTAACAGAAAGATTAAGTTTGTACGATCCGATCGTGGGGGCGAATATTTGAGTTATGATTTTCTCACGCATCTCAAAGCAAGTGGAATCGTTTCACAACTCACGCCACCCGGAACACCACAGCGCAATGGTGTGTCTGAACGCCGGAATCGAACCCTATTAGATATGGTCCGATCGATGATGTCTCTTACTGATTTGCCGTTATCATTTTGGGGTTATGCATTAGAAACCGCTGCATTCACTTTAAATAGGGCTCCATCTAAATCCGTTGAGACGACACCGTATGAACTGTGGTTTGGTGCTAAACCTAAGTTGTCGTTTCTTAAAGTTTGGGGATGCGAAGCTTACGTCAAGAAGTTGATGCTGGACAAGCTCGAACCCAAAGCGAAGAAATGCGTCTTCATAGGATACCCTAAGGAAACTATTGGGTATATCTTCTATCACAGAACCGAAGGCAAAGTGTTTGTCGCGAAGAACGGTTCCTTTCTTGAGAAGGAGTTTCTCTCGAAAGAAGTGAGTGGGAGGAAAGTAGAGCTAGACGAGGTTATTGAACCTTCTCTTGAATTGGAGAGTAGCGCAGCACCTGAAATTGTTCCAGTGCCGCCTGCACCAACAATAGAGGAAGCTAATGACAAGGATCATGAAGCTTCGGACGATGCTGCTACTGAACGTCGCAGGTCGACAAGGTCGCGTGCCCCTCCTGAGTGGTACGGCAACCCTGTCTTGACTATCTTGTTAGTAGAAGACAGTGAACCTACGAACTATGAGGAAGCGATGATGAGCCCAGACTCTGAGAAATGGCTAGAAGCCATGAAATCCGAATTGGGATCCATGAGCGAAAACCAAGTATGGACTTTGGTGGACCCTCCTAGCGACCGAAAGGCCGTTGAGTGCAAATGGATCTTCAAGAAGAAAACGGACGCGGATGGTAATGTTACCGTCTATAAAGCACGGCTTGTTGCGAAAGGTTTTCGACAAGTTCAAGGTGTTGACTACGATGAGACTTTCTCTCCCATAGCGATGTTTAAGTCCATTCGGATTTTATTAGCAATTGCTGCGTTTCATGATTATGAAATATGGCAAATGGATGTCAAGACTGCTTTCCTCAATGGCAACATTGATGAAGAGTTGTATATGATGCAACCCGAAGGTTTTGTCGATCCTAAGGATGCTGATAAAGTATGCAAACTTCAGCGTTCCATTTATGGACTGAAGCAAGCATCTCGGAGTTGGAACCTTCGTTTTGATCAAGTGATCAAGAGCTTTGGATTTGCTCCAAACTGCTACGAAGCTTGCATCTACAAGAAAGTGAGTGGGAGCTCGGTGACGTTTCTGGTACTGTATGTGGATGACATATTGATTATTGGAAATGACATCAACATGCTTAACGATGTGAAGAGTTATTTGAACAAGTGTTTTTCAATGAAAGACCTAGGTGAAGCTGCTTATATATTGGGCATCAAAATCTATAGAGATAGAAAAAGACGCCTGATAGCTTTAAGCCAGAGTACATACCTAGACAAAGTTCTGAAAAGGTTCAGAATGGATAAGGCATTGAAAGATTCAGTGCCTATGTTGTCAGGTAAGATATTGAGCAAGGCTCAGTGTCCAGCTATGGTAAATGATAGGGAAGCTATGAGCAAAGTGCCTTATGCCTCGGCCATAGGTTCCATCATGTATGCCATGCTGTGTACTAGCCGGATGTGTCCAATGCTCTTAGTTTGACGAGCAGATATCAAGGTGATCCAGGAGTGGAACACTGGACAGCCGTGAAGAACATCCTAAGGTACCTAAATAGGACTAAAGAAATGTTCTTAGTCTATGGGGGTGATGAACAGCTCGTCGTAAAAGGTTACGTCGATGCTAGTTTCGACACCGACAAGGATGGTTCTAAATCTCAAACAGGATACGTGTATATTTTGAATGGAGGAGCTGTGAGCTGGAGAAGCTGCAAGCAAAGCGTGGTCGCGGGATCTACAGTAGAAGCGGAATACATGGCTGCTGCAGAAGCGTCAAGTGAAGGAGTTTGGATCAGAAACTTCATCACTGAGCTTGGCGTGGTTCCCAGTGCATTGGACCCACTGGAGATATTGTGTGACAACACTGGCGCCATAGCACTCGCTAAGGAACCAAGATATCATCCAAAGACCAAGCATATCAACCGCAAGTTTAATATAATCTGAGATTATATAGCAGATGGAGATCTGAAGATCAGCAAAGTACATACAGATCTGAATGTCGCAGATCCATTGACTAAACCTCTTCCACGTGTAAAACATGATCAGCACCTCAGTGCCATGGGTGTGAGATTGTTGCCAAATGTAAACTAGATTATTGACTCTAGTGCAAGTGGGAGACTGTTGGAATTATGCCCTAGAGGCAATAATAAAGATGTTATTATTATAATTCTTGTTCATGATAAAGTTTATATTCCATGCTAGAATTGTATTAAGCGGAAACATTAATACTTGTGTGGTTTGTGAACAACACCGTGTCCCTAGTACGCCTCTATGGACTAGCTCATTGATCAATGATGGTTAAGGTTTCCTAACCATAGACATGAGTTGTCAATTGATAATGAGATCATATCATTGGGAGAATGATATGGTGGACAGACCCAAACTAAGCGAAGCAATTAGATCGTGTCCTTGTGTTCATCTTTGCGAAGCTTTTCCTATGTCAAATATTGTATTCCTTAGACCATGAGATAATACAACTCCCTGGTATCGGAAGAAAGCTTTGAGGTCATCAAACGTCATCCTATGAGAGGGTGATCATAAAGGTGTCTCTTAGGTGATCGGAAAGTATCTGTTGGGTTGTATGTATCGAGATGGGATTTGTCCCTCCCAAGTCGGAGAGATATACTTCGGGCCCACTCGGTAATCGATATCAACACCGCTTGCAAGCATGTGGTTAAGGAGTTAATCACAAAGTGATATCGGATTACGGAACGAGTAAAGTACTTGCTGTGAACGAGATTGAACTAGGTATGACGATACCGACGATATAATCTCGGACAAGTAAAATATCGCGAGACGAAGGGAATATATATATGGGATTGATTGAATCCTGGCATCGTGGTTCATCCGATATGATCATCGATGAATGTGTGGGAGTCAATATGGGTGCCCAGACCCCGCTGTTGATTATTGATAGAAGATCATGTCTGGATATTCTCGAACCCGCAGGGTCACACACTTAACGTGTCTCGACGCTAGGATAGATTGGATACTTGGTTTATGAATTTTTATTCGGAGTCTCGGATGGGATCCGGGATATCACGAGAGGTTCCGGAATGGTCCGGAGAATAAGATTCATATAAGGCAGTGCAATTTTTGGAGTTCGGAATTGTTCCGGGTTAATCGGTATTGTACCGGAAGCTTCTAGAACCTTCCGGAAGGGGACCAACGTGGCCCCACCTTCCGGGAGGGGGCATGGGCCTATGAGGGAGTGTCCTGGCCGCATTGGGCCAGGGGCACAAGGCCCCATAGGGCCCAGCCGATCCTAGAGAGTTTAAATCGTTTAAACTAGAGATAAGATAAGATAGGATTTCTAGATAAGGGAGAGTTTAAATTGTTTAAACTAGAGATAGGCTTGGAGGAGAGGCTAGGGCTGGCCGCACCCCCCTCTATATATAGAGGGCTGGTGCGCCCCCTCTCACACCCCCTTACACCTTCCTCCAAACCCAGTTGCCCTGCTACCCTTCCTCTCTCCATTCCGACTGTTTGTAGGCGAAGCCCTGCGGCAGAAATTCTCCACCATATACACCACGCCGTCGTGCTGTAGATCCAATCCATCTCTCCACCATACTTGCTGGTCCAAGGAAGGAGGAGACGTCGAGGTGCCGCACGTGTGCATCTCACGGAGGCACCTCCACTTGTGGTGCTAGATCGGATCGGATCGCGAGGAGGAGAAGCGAGTACGACTACATCACCCACGTTCCGACGAACGTTCCGCTGTGCGAATCTTCAAGGGTATGAAGATCTAATCCAATCTCTCTCGTTGTTTGCATCTCCTAGATTAGATCTTGGCTTTCCCTCTGTTCGCTTCCGTAGAAAATTTTGATTTACTATGCTGCGAAACCCTTCAATAGGGGGCCCACACCACCCCATGGCGCGGGCAGGCCTAGGCCGCGCCTGGGAGTGGTGTGGCCGCCCTGGCCCACTCCAGCCTCTCCCCTCTGGCATATATCATCCCCACGAAACCCTAAGACTCGGGGAGCAACCACAGAAAGATTTCGCCGCCTCTACGGGGCAGAAAACACCAAGAGAGAAAGATCTCTCCGGCAGATAGATTTCTGCCGGGGGAATTCCTTCCCGGAGAGGGGAGATCTTCGCCATCAACACGACCATCAAGCTGGACTTCATCGGGGTCATCATCATCATCATCACCACCACAATCATCACCATTAGCACCCTCATCACCATCTCCATATTGCTGTAACAATTGAGTTGAATCTTGCATAGTTCATAGGGGAAACTTTCCCGGTGTTGATTACTCTTTGTAGTTGATGCTATTGAGTAAACCATTGAATTATTGTCTATGTTCAGATTGTTATACATCATTATTCCATCTCTGATCATGATCCATATGATGTCTTGTGAGTAGTTCGTTTTGTTCTTGAGGACATGGGAGAAGTCTTGTTGTTAGTAGTGGAGTTGTGTTGAGAAAGATTCAATAGATTGTTATTTAAGTTGTGGTGTACTTCTTTTAGTGGTGTCATGTGAACGTTGACTACATGACACTTCACCTATATGGGCCTAGGGGAATGCATTGTGTATTTGGCTACTAATTGTAGGGGTTGCCGGAGTGACAGAAACCTGAACCCCCATTAGGAAACCATTGCACAAGGGACGTAAGGGTCTTAGAGTTTAAAGTTGTGGTTAGGTTTCTACCTTAATTACTTTCTTGTACTTACGGATGTTTGCAAGGGGTATAATCACAAGTATGTATTAGTCTTGGATGGGGCGGTACATTAGCACAGGTTCACCCACACAACACTTAGCAAGCTAAAGAAGATTAATCAACTATATGAAGTGAAAGCACTTGACAGTCTTCCCATGTGCCCTCGAGAATGTTTGGTCATCTTAAGTAATACAACCGGCTTGTCCTTTGCTGCATAAAGGATTGGGCCACTTGTTGCATTTATTCCTACTGTCTTTTATTTACTCGTACTTTGTTTACTTGCTTTATCGAAAACCCCTAAAAATCCGTTTGCTAAGTATTTGCAGAGAATTCCTGATCCATACCACTAGCCAGGACCTTCTTCTCCTCGTTGGGTTCAACACTCTTACTTATCGAAAATACTGCGATACACCCCCTATACTTGTGGGTCATCATGGATCTCCAGGTCCCGCTTCTGATTATTGATCTGAGAGGGGTCTCGATCATGTCTGCATTATTCGCGAACCGTAGGGTGACACACTTAAGGGATACCGACACCATTTGGAGCAAATATGTTTCAGATAAAGATTTAAGAAAGTGCTGGAATTATTTCAATAGACACCGAAACTGTTTCGGGTGAAATTGCTGAAATTGGTTCTGCATGTAATATTGAAATGTTGCAGGGGGTTTTATGTGAATGTTTGTTAATTAAAGTAATTAAAAAAAATCTGAATAAAATTAATAAAATAGTTTTATTAAATGAGAGAGCATTAAATTTGGAGAAATTTAATGCATTTAAAGTGGATACTTTAAAAGAGAATGTGAAGGGGCAAATTTATGTGGAGGGAGTTACCACCACATGAATGAGAAGGTGAGGGGTCACCCCATGGGGCGCCGTCCATGGGGGAGGGGTACACCCCTCCTCCTATAAAAGTCTCCCCTCACACCCCTTCTTTCTCACACCTCCTCGTGAAGGATCTCTCTCCCCCTCTAGTATTATTCCCCCATGGTCTCGGATTAGCGAGATACATGTTCCCGGTGGATTTATCTAGAAAGGAGTTGCTGCTTCCGCTGCTTTGCTGGAGCGAGGGACGGAGGTTGTCGGGGTACCGGATGTGTGTGCGATCACGGCTGCATCGCTTCTTTGCGGTGCTGGACTTGGTGGTGCTGGACTTGCTGGAGATGGATCTGAAGAACGTGCTGGAGTCGGACCTGCTGGACTTCATCACGATCTTGAGATCGGCAAGTGTACGACTACATCATCCACGAGTTCCAACTCGTTAACAAAACTCGTTGTCTTCGAGGGTAAGTTCTCCATGGATGTATATCCACCTGTTGCTCTGTATCTAGTAGATAGATCTTGGCGTATAGTTCTCATCATAGGAAATTTTTTGTTTTCTTTGCTGCGAACCCTTCAGTGCTATCAGAGCATGATCTATGCGTAGGTGCTTTGCACGGGTAGTACACATATGTTTATATGTGGGCGATGATGATCATGTTATTGCATCTTCTATGTATTTTGGATATTGGTGGCATAGTGGGATGAAGCGGCCCGGACCAACCTTACATGTCATCGTACATGAGACCGATTCCACGACTGACATGCAACTTGTTTTGCATAAGTGGCTGGCAGGTGTCTGTCTCTCCTACTATAGTCAATATCTGATTTACAACGAGTTGCTAATAGCTTGGTTATCCTCGTTGTGGTTCATGTTTGTAGGTAAGAACGGTTCTATCTCCGAAAGCCCTAAGCCACGTAAAATCTGCAATTGATAAATTAGAGGCGTCTAGTTTAGATCGTTGTTGGGCTAGTGTCTTGATATGGTATTGTTGTAAGTAGATGTATGATAGATACTCTTCCAACACACTCAACGTGTAAGTTCCATAGACCTTGGCCTTACACACAAAGGAATGATAGAGATCATACCACGATGCAAATGATAGAGATCAAATGCATGGACCATATCATCTCACTTTACACATTAGATGTTAGCATCTTAGACTGCTAGTTTGGCGCTTTTTTGTAGCATTATAAGATGATCCCTCATTTAGATATCAAGATAAAAATGTGTTCCTCCTTAAGTATGCACCGTTCTGTGGATCGTGTTTCGAGACATCACGTGATGATCGGGTGTACTCGAATCTACGCTTTCATGGGAACGGGTGTAAGACAGTTTTACACACGCGAATACTAAGGTTCTTACTTGGAGAGCCTAGCATGTACAGACATGGCCTCGGAACACGGACCGAAAGTTTAAGCATGAGTCATATAGTTGATATGATTCCCATATAGATGCTCGCCTTTGAATCTACATCAACTCACGTGATGATCGGACTTGGTGTAGTGGATTTGGTTCATGTAATCACCAAAAAGGCACGAGGGATGTCGTTTTTGAGTGGGAGTTCATTTCTAATTTGGATTAGTCGAACTCAATTTGTCATAAACTAAATCAAAGTGAATTTGCATAATTTGTTATAGTCATTGGCGTATGTTCACTACCTTATGCTTAGTTTTAATTGAGATAATAGAACTATAGAATTCTGGATATTTACTTTACGAACTGGTATCGTATTGTTTTGAATGTCAGTTTAAAGTTTATAAGTCCTATTGCAAACTTTCAGCAAACTCTATTTACTCCATGAAGTTTAATAAGTAGTATTAAATCAAGAGTAAGAATTCCAATGTTAGTATCTAAAGTATCATGTTTGCCTCCATGATTATTGATATTCAAAAGTTGTTTTAATATCAAGATTATATAGGAGCTGAAAATTGTATCAGAAACCATCATGTGTGAAAGATATTGTGATATCTAAAACAATGTTTTTGGTTGCATTATGATAGAGTATAATTTAGCAAAATACATGTTCTCATATTATATGAGAATTTGTGAAGGATGGAGATGCTAAGTATCCGGATCTCCCAAAAAAGTTTTGGGAACTAACATTATACTCGCGATTCTTCCTTACAGGCTATAGTAGCTTGATCATGAAATTTGTCATGATAAGGATGAATAGAAGATGTAAGTAAAATGTTTACTACACTGATAGATTACTAAAGAATGGATTTTTGAAAGAACACCAAACATTTGATGATGGTGATCCACTTCAAAGTGCAAGTCCAAAGGTATTAGTATTTGACTATACACGCTTTGTACTATGTTTCATGTGAATGACACCACTATTTATGTTGATAGATTCTTTTAAAAGAGAAGGAATTGTTGAAAGAGAATCTATAAAATATTTGGCAGAAAAGAAAAGGTTGGAGATGTCCAACTTAGGTATATAGAAGATATACATGTTATGGTTGTATTCCTTGCTTGTTAAACAATGTGGTTCTGAGGTATTGGATACCGGTATTGGATACCGAATTGGTTGGTATGAAGTGTCATACAGGACAATGCAATTCATGAACTGAAATGGCCTAAGTAACTAGCAAGAGAATAAGTGATGATGATCATCGAAAACAAATAAAGTGTTATTGTGCTTTTCGTTGACGTCAAACCTAGTCTTCAAGATTTGTTTTAATAATTGTTATTTTGTTCCGGTATTATGAGAACAATGGTTGTTCAAATAATTACCGTATTCCTTAAAAGATGGATGAACTTTTACAAGTCTAGTGGGAGAAATCACATCCATAAACACTATTGCTAAAATGTCGCAAGACAAATGATTGAAAGATCACTTATGAAGTGACATTGTTGTTTAAATTATATTGGAAAGAAAACATGAAGAAACTCTATGTTGATGGATTTTTAGAATCTTTGATTTTGATCAATTAATGCTTGTGAGACTTTCCTCGAGATAATTGAAACTCCGTTCATAGGCCAAAGAGGAACGGATGACTAGCTTATTGGAAATTGTACATGCTGATGTGCATAGTCCATTATGTGTAGCCATATGCGATGGATCTTTTTGCTTCATATGCTTTCTCTAGAAATCTGAGGGAATATATTTATATATTTACTTAATAAGGAAGAAGTGTGAAACATTTGAAAATTGTTCAAAGACTTTCAAGATGAAGTGAAAAAATCATTGTAACAAGAAAATAAAGAGTTTATGATTCGATCATAAAGGAAAATATTTGAGTTCATGTTTAGCAAAACACCTAAGATTTGCGTAATTGTTCCATGATTTGTGTTTTCCCGATAAACCATAGGAGTATGGCATATTCGAGAGATGAAATAAAACCATGTTTGACATGGTAAGATCAAAGGTGTCATTTATAAAACTGCCATTATGTTTTAAGGATTGAAGCTTTAGAGACTCCCGCTTTTACATTGAAAAGAGCACCATTGTGATCCGTTGAAATGACACCATATGAGTTATGGTTTGGGATAAAACCCGAGTTGTCTTTTCTTAAATTTTGGTATGCTATGCATAAGTAAAATGTTTACAACCAAAGTCGGATAAGCACGTCTTTGTAGGTTATCCCAAAGAATTTGTTGGGAATTTCTCCATAACACCGAGGACAAAAGAGTTTGTTACTTGGAACGTCAAGTTTCTTGAGAAGGAAATTTTCACGAAAAGTTAAGTGGGAGGATAATAGAACTTTGATAAGGTTGTTGAACCTTAGCTATATGTGCTAAGTAGCGCAGCGCCGGAAAGTGTCCCGGTTGTTGGAGATATTCCCAAGAGGCAATAATAAAGTGGTTATTATTATATCTTTATGTTTATGATAAATGTTTACATCCCATGCTATAATTGTATTAACCGGAAAAATTAATACTTGTGTGTTTTGTAAACATAAAAGAGTCCCTAGTAAGCCTCTTGTTAAACTAGCTTGTTGATTAATTGATGATCATGGTTTCCTGATCATGGACATTGGATGTCATTAATAATAAGGTTATATCATTAGGAGAATGATGTGATGGACACACACCCATAGTAAGCATAGCATAAGATCAAGTCATTAAGTTCGTTTTGCTACAAGCTTTCAAATGCATAGTAACCTAATCCTTCGACCATGAGGTTATGTTAATCACCATCACCGGATGGATACTTTGATGACATCAAACACCGCTTCGTAACTGGGTGGTTATAAAGGTGTCATTGGGTATTCTGAAAGTATGTGTTGAAGCGCATGGACCAAGATTGGGATTTGTCCATCCATATGACGGATAGATATGCTTTGGGCCCTCTGGGTGGAATGTCATCTAGTTAGCTTGCAAGCATGTGACTAGGTCACAAGGGATGACATATCACGGAACGAGTAAAGAGTACTTATCAGTAACAAGGTAGAACTAGGTATGGAGATACCGACGATCAAACCTTGGATAAGTAGAATATCGCGTGACAAAGGGAATTGGTTTCGTATGTTAAATGGTTCTATCGATCACAAAGTCATCGTTGAGTATGTGGAGTTGTTATGGATCTCCAGATCCCGCTAATGGTTATTGATCGGAGATGTGTCTCCATCATGTCTACATGTTCACGAACCGTAGGGTGACACACTTAAGGTTCGAAGTTGTTTTAAGTAGATATGGAATGTGTGTTGGAGACCGAATGTTGTTCGGAGTCTCGGATTGGATCCGGGACATCACGAGGAGATCCGGAATTGTCCGGGGAATAAGATTCATATATTGGGGATCATTTTCTAAGTTAGGAAATGTTCCGGAGTATTTGTATGGGGATTCTAGAAGGTTTCGGAATGTTCCGGAAGGTTCTAGAAGATTTCTTGGAGTTTACTTGAAAACCAAGAAAGGATCAAGGAATCCTTGTGGGGTAAGGCAAGGATTCGTGGGGGAGTAGGACTCTCCCCCCACCTCCTTGATCCGCCGGCCAAGGGAGAGGGGAGTCCTATAAGGACTCCACCTCCCCATGGCGCCTCCCTTCTTTAAATAGAGGGGTGGAGGCACAAACCCCCTTGCCCCTTCTATTCTCTAGATCTCAAGTTGCCTCTCTCCTCCTCCTTCCCTTTGCTCTGGCTTAGGCGAAGCCCTGCAGAATTCTCTACTCCACCACCACCACCACCACGCCGTCATGCTGCTGGGATTCCGTGGAGAGATCTACTACCTCTGCTGCTCGCTGGAACGAGGAGAGGAAGGTCTACTTCGACTCCGCACGTGTGACCGACTGCGGAAGCGCTGCCGGAACGCGACGCCGGAAGGATTGTCTACTCGATCTTGAGATCGGCAAGTGATCGACTACATCAACCATGAGATCCGATCTCGTAACGCTTACGGGTCTACAAGGGTTAGTACAGATCTATCTCGTTGCACATGTCTAATAGATTAGATCTTGGCTTTTATCTAGATTAGATCTGGGTTTTGTTCGTTCTTGCAGTAGAATTTTTTTGTTTTCCATGCTACGAACCCATCAGTGGTATCAGAGCCGTGTCTATGCGTAGATCTATTGCACGAGTAGAACACAATGGTTTTGTGGGCGTTGGTGATCGTGCCGTCTTTTGCTTTGTGTACTTTGCATCTTACGGTATGGTGGGATGAAGCGGCTTGGGCTAACCTTACATGTCATCGCACATGAGACTTGCTCCACAGTTGACGTGCAACTCGTATTGCACAAGTGGCTTTGCGGGTGTCTGTCTCTCCCATCATAGTATAGATCCAATCTACACTTTGCACTTGATAACACTTGTATCAACGTTGTGGTTCAGTTTCGTAGGTAAGATCCGTTCTTATTTGAAAG
Organism: Avena sativa; assembly: GCA_916181665.1. Classification (NCBI taxonomy): domain Eukaryota; kingdom Viridiplantae; phylum Streptophyta; class Magnoliopsida; order Poales; family Poaceae; genus Avena; species Avena sativa. The sequence goes on from OV702279.1 coordinate 481,200,936, forward strand.
CCCCAGACCACGTAAAACATGCAAAGAAAATTAGAGGCGTCTAACTTGTTTTTGCAGGGGTTTTGTGATGTGATATGGCCATCATGTGATTGTGATTATATTTGATGTATGCAATGATCCTTGTTGTAATATGGCAACCGGCAGGAGCCTAATGGTTGTCTTTAATTCTGTTAAGACCTGCGTGTCTATTCATCTTGTAATAGCTTTATTCCAAGTAGTTGTAATAGTTGCTAGTGATGATGGACAACCATGAAGCGGCGCCACTGACCTTGACGCAATGCTGGTGATGATGGAGATCATGTCTGTGCTTTGGAGATGGAGATCAAAGGCATAAGAAGAAAGGGCCATATCATATCACACTAATTATGAATTGCCTGTGATGTTAATCATTTATGCATCTTGTATTGCTTAGATCGCGACGGTAGCATTATAAGATGATCCCTCTCACTAAATATCAAGTAATAAAGTGTTCGTCCTTAGTAGGCACCGTTATTAAGACTCGTCGTTTCGAAGCATCTCGTGATGATCGGGTGTGATAGATTCTACGTGTGCATATGACGGGTGCAAGCCAGATTTGCACATGCGGATACTAAGGTTAACCTTGACGAGCCTAGCATGTACAGACATGGTCTCGGAACACGGAATACCGAAAGGTAAAGCATGAGTCATATGAATGATATGATGAACATGTTGATTGTTCGCCTTTAAAGCTACATCATCTCACGTGATGATCGGACTTGGTGTAGTGGATTTGGTTCGTGCAATCACTAAAACAACTCGAGGGATGTTGTTTTGAGTGGGAGTTCTTTTGTAATTTGGATTAGTCAAACTCAATTTATCATAAACACAATCAAAGTGAATTTGCATAGTTTGTTGTAGTCATTGGCATCCGTTCACCACCTTACGCTTAGTTATAGTTGAGATAGTGGAACTATAGAAATTCTGGATATTTGCTTTACGAACTAGTATCGTATTGTTTTGAGTGTCAATCTAAAGTTTAAAAGTCATATTGCAAACTTTCAGCAAACTCCGTTTACTCTGTGAAGTTTAATAAACAGTATTAAATCAAGAGTAACAATTCCAGTGTTAGTATCTAATGTATCATGTTTGCCTCCATGATTCTTGATACTCAAAAGATTGTTTTTAATATCAAGTTTATCTAAGAGCTGAAAGCAATGTTTCAGAAACCATCATATGTGAAAGGTATTGCGATATCTAAAACAATGTGTTGTATATGTCCTCATATTTGATGAGAATTTGTGAAGGTTGGAGACGCTGGTCGTACTAATCCTCCAAAAGGTTTTGGAAAAGAAACATTATACTCGCAATTCACCTTTATAAGCTATAGCAGCTTGATCATGAAAGTTGTCATAGAAGATGTAAGTAAAATGTTTACTACACTAAAATATTACTAAAGAATGGAATTTTGAAAGAATGCCAAACATTTGATGAAGGTGATCCACTTCAAAGTGCAAGTCCAAAGGTATTAGTATTTGACTATACACACTTTGTACTATGTGTCATGTGAATGACACCACTATTGATGTTGATAGATTCTTTTAAAAGAAAAGGAATTGTTGAAAGAGAATCTATAAAATATTTGGCAGAAAAGAAAAGATTGGAGATATCCAACTTAGGTATATAGAAGATACATGTTATGGCTGTATTCCTTGGTTGTTAAACAATGTGGTTCTGCGGTATTGGATACCGAATTGGTTGGTATGAAGCGTCATACAGGACAACACAATTCATGAACTGCAATGGCCTAAGTAACTAGCAAGAGAATATGTGATGATGTTCATCAAAAACAAACAAAGGGTTGTTGTGTTGCTCGTTAACATCAAAGCTTGCCTTCAAGATTTGTTTCAATAATTGTTATTTTGATCAGGTATTATGACGACAAAAGGTTGTTCAAATAATTACCGCATTCCATAATAGATGGATGATATACAAGTCTGGTTGGAGAAATAACGACCATAAAACTAATGCTAAAATGTCGCAAGACAGATGATTGAAAGATCACTTGCAAAGTGACATCGCCGTTTAAATTATATTGAAAGGGATACATGAAGAAACTCCATGTTGATGGATTTTTGGAGTCTTTGATTTTGATCAAATGACGCTTGTGATACTTTCCTAGAGATAATTAAAACTCCGTTAGTAGGCTAAAAGAGGAACGGGCGACTAACTGATTGGAATTTGTACATATTAATGTATATAGTCCATTATGTGTAGTCGTGGGCGATGGATTTCAACTTCATATGCTTTATCCGAAGATTTGAGTGAGTATATGTATATACCTACTCAATAAGGAAGAAGTATGAAACCTTTAAAAATGTTCAAAGACTTTCAAGATGAAGTGGAAAATTATTGTAACAAGAAAATAAAAAAATAAAAAAAGTTTATGATTGGATCATAAAGATGTTTGAGTTACAAGTTTAGCAAAACACCTAAGATTTGAGGAATCGTTCCATGGATTTACATTTCCCAAAACATCATAGGAGTATGGAGTGTTCGAGATATGTAATGAAACCTTGTTTGACATGGTAAGATCAAAGGTGTCATTTATAAAACTGCCATTATATTTTAAAGATTAAAGCTTTAGTGACTACCGTTTTTACACTAAAAATAGCTCCATCGTGATCCGTTGAAATGACACCATATAAGTCATGGTTTGGGATAAAACCTAGGTTGTCCTTTCTTAAATTTTTGGTATGCTAGGCATAAGTAAAATGTTTACAACCAAAGTCGGATGAGCATGTCTTTGTAGGTTATTTCGAATAACCATTGGGTATTCCTCCATAACACCGAAGACAAAAGTGTTTGTCGCTTAGAATGTCGAGTTTCTTGAGAAGGATTTTTTGGTGAAAAGTCAAGTGGGAGGACAATAGAACTTTGACAAGGTTGTTGAACCTTGGCTAATATGTGCTGAGTTGCGCAGCGTCGGAAAGTGTCCATCGGGCAGCAACAATGCTCATGGCTCACGTGCCTCAAAGGTTGTGGTCACGGAGATCTAAGTTACTATTGAACCAAGTAGGTCAGGTAAGTAATCAAATGCCAAGATTTGAGAGTTAAATCATTGTTGTTTGACAATGATGAACCGACTACATGCAAAGAAGCAATGATGGGCCCTGACTTCGTTAAGTGGCTTGAAGCCATAAAATCCGTGATAATTCCATACACGAGAAATCAAGCTTTGAATTTGAAAGACCCTCTGGAAAGGTGCAAGACCTTACAGTCGTATATGGATCTATAAAGAAATAGACATGGATGTTTCACATCTATGAAATAGTCGACATGTCGGAAAGAGTTTACGACAATGTTCAAGGAATGGACTATGATAAGATTTGATCTTTCATAGCGATATTTAGTCTGGACGAATTAATGTAGCAACCACTACATATATTTTGGTATATGGTAGTTGAACAAACAAAACAAGTTCTTCTAATAGAATGGTTACCTAGGATGTGTCCATGACACGATCCAAAGGGTTTTGTTAATTCAAAGGATGCTAAAAGAGTATGCAAAGCTTCAATGGTTGAAGTGAGCATCGCGGAGTTGGAATATTCACCGTGATGAAACCGTTAAAAGGTTTAATTTCATCAGAGACGATGAAGATGTTTGCATTTTGCAAGAAATTAAGTGGGAGCGCTAAGACATATTTCTAATACATTATGTGAAAGACATATTGTTGATTAGAAATAATGTATCTTTTATTGACACAGGTTAAGAATTTCATTTCGATGAAAGACTTAGGCATAACCCAAGAATTAGGCATCAATGTCTATATGGATAGATGGAGGCGCTAATATGGTTTTGCCAAATGTACATAGATAAGATGTTGAATGAGTTCAATATGGAAACAACAAGAAAGGTTCTTGACGCACGGAAAGGACTGAATCAAGATTCAAAGTGTGTTTACACGAGATTCAAGTGTTTTGACACTTGGTGAAATCACAAGAATATTTTGATCAATCTTTGAGATGTACACATCCAGATATGTCCTATGCTATAAATGTTATGAGCATATACCAAAATGACTCATAAGATGATCATTGGACAATAGTAGGGATATTCCTATGATCTTTGGAAGAACTAAGAATATATTATTTATATAGTGGTGACAAATAGTTCATTGTAAATTGTTGCATTGATACTAGTTTTGTCACAAATTAAGTTTATCTCAATTTAAACTATGGGTGGCACAATGTAATGGAAAGGAAGTTCCATAACGGATTTGGTTGAGTACCAAAGTTAAAACATTGTGACAGATACTACAACAAAAGGCTAAGTATATGACTGTTATTGTAGCAGCAAATGAGGGCATTTGCGTCAAGTAGTTTGTTATCAAACTAGGTGTGGTTCATAGCGGGATAATACTATGAAGATACATTGTACGACAATTGTATCAACATGATATAATCCCAAGGAACTAAAGGTCTCACCAAAGGACCAAATTTATACAATGCCATCTCATTGGAGAATGAGTAATGCGTAGAGACGCAAGGACATGCAAATACACACGGACCTGGAAGTGTCAGATCCGAAGATTATGTTTACCACTAGCAATAGTGTCTATACAACACCAGAAAGCCATAGGTGTTGAATGCACAAGTTTTTAACTAGATTATTGACTCTAGTGCAAGTGGGAGACTGTTGGAGATATGCCCAAGAGGCAATAATAAAGTGGTTATTATTATATCTTTATGTTTATGATAAACGTTTACATCCCATGCTATAATTGTATTAACTGGAAACATTAATACTTGTGTGTTTTGTAAACATAAAAGAGTCCCTAGTAAGCCTCTTGTTAAACTAGCTTGTTGATTAATTGATGATCATGGTTTCCTGATCATGGACATTGGATGTCATTAATAATAAGGTTATATCATTAGGAGAATTATGTGATGGACACACACCCATAGTAAGCATAGCATAAGATCAAGTCATTAAGTTCGTTTTGCTACAAGCTTTCAAATGCATAGTAACCTAATCCTTCGACCATGAGGTTATGTTAATCACCATCACTGGATGGATACTTTGATGACATCAAACACCGCTTGGTAACTGGGTGGTTATAAAGGTGTCATTGGGTATTCTGAAAGTATGTGTTGAAGCGCATGGACCAAGATTGGGATTTGTCCATCCATATTATGGATAGATATGCTTTGGGCCCTCTCGGTGGAATGTCATCTAGTTATCTTGCAAGCATGTGACTAGGTCACAAGGGATGACATATCACAGAACGAGTAAAGAGTACTTATCAATAACGAGGTAGAACTAGGTATGGAGATACTGACGATCAAACCTCGGATAAGTAGAATATCGCGTGACAAAGGGAATTGGTTTCGTATGTTAAATGGTTCTATCAATCACAAAGTCATCGTTGAGTATGTGGGAGCTGTTATGGATCTCCAGATCCCGCTAATGGTTATTGATCGGAGATGTGTCTCCATCATGTCTACATGTTCACGAACCGTAGGGTGACACACTTAAGGTTCGAAGTTGTTTTAAGTAGATATGGAATATGCGTTGGAGACCGAATGTTGTTCGGAGTCTCGGATTGGATCCGGGACATCACGAGGAGATCCGGAATTGTCTGGGGAATAAGATTCATATATTGGGGATCATTTTCTAAGTTAGGAAATGTTCCGGAGTATTTGTATGGGGATTCTAGAAGGTTTCGGAAGGTTCTGGAAGGTTCTAGAAGATTTCTTGGAGTTTACTTGAAAACCAAGAAAGGATCAAGGAATCCTTGTGGGGTAAGACAAGGATTTGTGGGGGAGTAGGACTCTCCCCCCACCTCCTTGATCCGCCGGCCAAGGGAGAGGGGAGTCCTACAAGGACTCCACCTCCCCATGGAGCCTCCCTTCTTTAAATAGAGGGGTGGAGGCACAAACCCCCTTGCCCCTTCTATTCTCTAGATCTCAAGTTGCCTCTCTCCTCCTCCTTCCCTCTGCTCTGGCTTAGGCGAAGCCCTGCAGAATTCTCTACTCCACCACCACCACGCCATCATGCTGCTGGGATTCCGTGGAGAGATCTACTACCTCCGCTGCTCGCTGGAACAAGGAGAGGAAGGTCTGCTTCGACTCCGCACGTGTGACCGACTGCGGAAGCGCTGCCGGAACGCGGCGCCAGAAGGATCGTCTACTCGATCTTGAGATCGGCAAGTGATCGACTACATCAACCACGAGATCCGATCTCATAACGCTTTCGGGTCTACAAGGGTTAGTACAGATCTATCTCGTTGCACATGTCTAATAGATTAGATCTTGACTTTTATCTAGATTAGATCTGGGTTTTGTTCGTTCTTGCGGTAGAAATTTTTTATTTTCCATGCTACAAACCCATCAGGGGTACCCCCCCCTCCTATAAAAGCCCCCCCTCACACCCCTTCTTCCTCACACCTCCTTATGAAGGATCTCTCTCCCCCTCTAGTATTATTCCCCCATGGTCTCGAATTAGCGAGATACATGTTTCCGGTGGCTTTATCTGAAAAGGAGTTGCTGCTTCCGTTGCTTTGCTGGAGCGAGGGACAGAGGTTGTCAGGGTACCGGACGTGTGTGCGATCACGGATGCACCGCTGCTTTGCGGTGCTGGACTTGGTGGTGCTGGACTTGCTGGAGCTGGATCTGAAGGACGTGCTGGAGCCAGACCTGCTGGACTTCATCACGATCTTGAGATCGGCAAGTGTACGACTACATCATTCATGAGTTCCAACTTGTTAACAAAACTCGTTGTCTTCGAGGGTAAGTTCTCCATGGATGTATATCCACCCGTTGCTCTATATCTAGTAGATAGATTTTGGCTTATAGTTCTCATTGTAGGAATTTTTTTGTTTTCTATGCTGCGAACTCTTTAGACTCAGCCATGCGAAGATAGTCATTAGCACTATCACCTGGCGCTCCGAGCAACCTCATCGCCAATGTGCATTTCTGCGGTGAGGAAAACCCAACCATGCCGGTGCAGTCTTTCTTGCACACGAAATAGGGGTCGAATTCCCGGACGGAGTGCACGATCTTGAGAAAGAGCTTTCGGCTCGTCCTGAAACGGTGCCGAAACACGACCTCTTCATGGAGCGGCTCGTCGGCGAAGTAGTCGGCGTACAACATGCAGTAGCCCTCCACCCGCTGCCTTGTTTTGCACTTCTGACGACCCTTCGCCGAGCCTCCACGCTTCGACGTTGCAGTCTGCATGTATAGCCATGCCAGGGAAGCGAGGATTTGCACGTGCTCTACATCTTTGGCGGCTGCGGCGTTCTCTTCCTCCAGCAGCACAGCGAACAGCTCTTCATCGTCGGAGTCCATGGCCGAATAGGCCAATCGTCGAACACTTGGCGGGCGAGGTGGTGGGAGCTAGAAGCGTGGCCGAGCAACGGCGAAGGAAGGGCGGCGAAAGTGGCCTAGGCTGCAGTGGGAACTTGCGGCGGTGGCGGCGGACCTATCTACAGGCGCGATTTTAGCTTGAATAGGTGGAGCTTCGCCGGCACAAGCATGACGCGAGGCAGCTGGAGGGGGGAATCTTTCGCCGCGGGAGAGGCAACTGGTGATTGGAAATGGGATGTCTCACCGACATGGATGCCCACCCTCGTTTTCTCTCCATCTGGCGTTCCCAGGTCGTTCCCGACGCCTCGGATTCAGCCTGTGTACGCCGGACCAATTTTGAACCAAATCCGGACGAAACCGGCGTCCTGGAAATGCGACTGAGCGAAATTTCGACATTTAGAGTAAAAATAGGCGCTGAGAACGCCTTCCTGAGAACGCGAGTGGAGATACTCTAACTAACGAATGGATTAGAGAGACAAGTGGGGAATGACTTAATTAAAGACAACGGGTGAGCGAGAGAATATCGAGGGAAGGACTCGAGCAGGAATGTCAGTAGTCAGCTAAACGCTTCCGAGTTGGCATCCCGGTCACCTCTAAGGTTGTCTGACAAATGGGTTAACCAGCCAAAACGCCGACTAAATCGTTGAATATGGAAAATATCGACACAATATAACAAGCTCGGTAGTCGGTAGATGACATACTATTTCAAAAATGAATAAACATTGTCACAAACTTACAATCAAGGGTTGCGTTGCATGTCAAGCCCTGGTAAAGTTCCTCGTTTTGCATTGAATTAAACCACATGCTCCACCGCTTGCCCCTCTCTCCTCAATTCTTTTGAGTTTTATTTTTTTGAACTACTACCTCTGTTTAGGATTATTATTTCTGAGGACCAAGTTGCTAGGATCAAGACACTTTATAATCTCTATCATTAATCTATACATGCAGCAATAGTTTTACATGCACGAATTAGGCAGCGACGGACCTAGATGGTATGCCGGGTGGCATACCCTGCGGGCCAGCCCATATACGTATACCAGGGAAGAAATCTACAGCCGGCCGGCCGGCCTAGCGCAAGTGTCCATCGATCGCGAAAAAAAGACAGCTAGCGATCGGGAAAAAAGGCAGCTAGCTATCGGAGCAGTTGCACGAGATCGCATCGGAACGATCTAAAATAATCTCTCCCGCTCTCCAGCGTCCAGTGCCACAACCACGCCGCTACGCCCTGACGCCGATTAGTTCTTGCCGACTGCTGTCCGGCGTCTCGACAATACCGATTGCCGATCGGATTGGGACTTCGGGAATCAACGACGTCTGCCTTTCCCGTCTGCCGGGAATCAACAAGTTCGTGACAACCATGATTGTCTTCTTTTAATCGATCAAAGCTAATTTCTTCTTCCTTCTTTCTTGAATTTGCTCTGTCACATTGGTCTTGTGTTAGCTCTAGTACGTTCTACTAGTCTGCAGTGTGTTAGCTCTAGTATGTTTTACTAGTCTGTAGTATGTTCCTTCTTTCTTGAAGGTTTAGCTCTAGTACATTCTCCTAGTCTACATGCCAGATTTATTAAACGATGCCATATATACTGCCAATTGCTTATCTATTTTTTTTAAAAAAGTTTCAGTCATGAAGAGAAGCGAAGACATTGCATCTTTGTTTAAGAGACACGCATCCAAGAAAACTGTCGCTGGTTCAGTAATCCTTCTTCGATTGAAACTTTGACGGAAGAGCACAATCAAGAGAAAGAGAGAGCAATTGAAGAAACTATGAACCCTATGCCCTCTTCCCCGCCATCGTCATCGCCGCCGCCACCGCCACTGCCACCCCCGGTTTATGACATCAATCAGCTCCCGCATGATCCAGGTGAAAGGCATCTCATTCAAAGTTATCAAGTTAATGATCAAGATGCAGTTCGAAGAGCATATAGTCTTAAAGGTCCATTCAAACCTTATACACATGTTTTTTCCAAAAAGGAACATTGGAAAAAGTGATCGTTAATTCAATGTTGTATGCTTGTATAATTATGAGTGGCTTGAATATAGTATGAAGAAGGATTCGGTGTTCTGCTTTGTATGCTACTTGTTCAAGAAGGGTATTGGGCTAGATACATTTACTGTTGATGGGTGGAGAAATTGGAATATTGGAGAGAAAGTACTTTTGAAACATCTGGATTCTAAGGCACATAATGCATCTCAAGAGAGATACATTGGGTTCACAAATCCCAAGGTAGCAATTGATTATCATATTGAGAAGCGGATTGATGAGGATCTTCGTCTTTACAAGATAATGTTGACTTATTCACTTAGATGTATCGAGTTTCTTTTGCATCAAGGATTGGCATTCCATGGACATGATGAAAGTGAAGATTCTAGCAATAAAGGGAACTTTCTTGAACTGTTAGAGTTTCTTGCAGAAAATAGTCAAGAAGTGCATACGTATGTTTTGAAGAATGCTCTAGGTAATTGCATATTAAATAGCCCAAAGATACAAAAGGATATTATTCAATGTTGTGCTATAGAAACTAGAAAGAAAATTATTAAAGAACTTGGTGATGAGCCCTATGCTATTTTGGCTGATGAGTCTAGTGATCACATAAAGAATAACTTGTTCTTTGTTTGCGTTATGTCAATTAATCAGGAAGGCCATGCGGAGCATTTTATTGGAGTTGTTCATGTAGGTGATACTACCTCTTTGTCACTTAAAAATGCAATTGAAGCTTTACTTGCTAGTCATGGTTTGACTATGGCTCAAATCCGTGGTCAAGGTTGTGATGAAGCTAGCAACATGAAAGGAGATATTAAAGTACTAAAAACATTGATCATGCAAGAGTCACCTTCTGCTTATTATATACATTGTTTTGCGCATCAATTCCAGCTAGTTCTTATTGCCGTTGCTAAGGGAAATGCGGATTGTGTGAGTTTTTTGATCAAGTATCTCTCTTGTTGAATATTGTTAGAGTTTCTTGTAAGCGCCATGACATGTTTCGAAATGCTAGGCTTGAGAGTATCAATAAAGCACTTGATTGTGGTGAACTTGAAACTGGGAGTGGATTAAATCAAGAGATGAGTTTGCCTAGGCCTGGTGACACTCGGTGGGGCTCACATTTCAAAACTCTATACAACATTGTTGTTATGTTTTCCATAATTCATGACGTACCCACCGATCTTGGAGATGATACCTCCTATAAGGATGATTGGACAAGAATACATTATATTCTTGGAGCATTTGAGACCTTTGAGTTTGTTTTCTTTGCACACTTGATGGTCGTGATTCTTGGATACACAAATGAATTATCCCAGTCTTTGCAAAGAAGGGAACATGATATTCTTAATGAATCTCACTTGTTAATGGGGCAAAGGACAGGATACAACAATTGAGGTCTAATGGTTGGGTTCAATTTCTTGAGAAGGTCACTTTGTTGTGTGACAGCCATGGTGTTGAAGTTCCTTCTATGGATGGTAATTATGTGCCTTATGGAAAATCAGCAAGATATGCTCGTGCCCGAAAACAAACAAATGATGATCACTTCAGAAGAGAAGTATACATTGGTATGATCGATCAAATTAGTCAAGAGCTTGATAATCGGTTCGATGAGGTTAATATGGAGTTACTTTCTTGTATGTCAACCAGGGCCGAGCCGACAGGAGTGCCGTCTGTGCGGCCGCACAGGGCCCAAAATATTTGGGGGCCCATTATATACCCGTATATGCTAAGTACAGTAACTGGAAAAACAAACAGGCCGACCTGGGTTGCATGGTGCCTCTCCGCGTGGACTGCATCACGCGCCTGAAGTCTGGAACGCTCCTGAATTCCTGAACCAGCCGTCAATCCTATCTCGATTAGTTCGATCGATGGATTAGGCTCGAGCCCTCCCAGCTTGGCTGCCGCAGACTCGCAGTCGTGCTCCCATCTTTAACTCCAAACTTCCAGGCCGCCAGGCACGATTTCCAGTCGGTCCTCGTCGTCCTCCTGAGTCCTGACTCCCGTGCCGATCATTCGAGATACCAAGTCACTAGCACCAGGTCTTCTCGCAAAACACTGGTCCTTTTTCTATTTCCAGATCAAGCCATCCACTATTTTTACCTCCTTGGTCGCCAAAAGAGGGGAGTACTATCTGGTGGTCCATCTAATTGCTGAACAAACTAGCAATTTTGTTACTCAAATTGATTGATGCGGCCACATTCTTTTAATTTAAATTTATTTATCTTTTGCATCTAGGGTTGTATTTATCGTGAAAATTGTATCTAGGGTTGTTCATCATGGGAAATCAGCAATCTGTGGTCATGAGCGCAAGAGAAAAACCTCGATGATTGGCCACAATATGTAATTGAAAGTGAAGGGTTGGAGAAGATTGATTATGAAGATATTATGAAAAAAATCATTTCGAAGAACACTAAAAGATTGATGTTGTTCAAGTAAACCTTATGCAACTAGGAATTGAATAAGTATGGTTCTTGCCAAATCCAGTTGATATGTAAATTTTTATTATATATACATATAATTGTTGATTGAATGGATAAAATTTTCTAGCAAGATCGGGGCCTATTCTAGAATTCGCACAGGGCCTAGGATTTTGCCGGCTCGGCTCTATGTCAACCTTAAATCCTTCAAACTCATTTGTTTCATTTGATGCACAGAAGGTATGCAGACTAGCTCAATTTTACCCAAATGATATCCCGAATTATTTGCTAAAGCTTGAAATGTAACTTGATAATTACATTGATGACATGAGACGAGATGATATCTTCCGAGGCCTAGAGAGTTTTGTTGAGCTCTCAGTTAAGCTTGTTGAAACAAAGAGGCATAAAGTGTATGATATGGTTTATTTGCTTCTCAAATTGGTATTGGTTCTACTGAACGGCAACTGTTGGAAGGGTGTTTTCTGCAATGACTTTAGTGAAATCAAAGTTAAGAAATAAGATGAGTGATAGTCTCTTGGATGATTGTCTAGTCACATACATTGAGAGAGATATGTTCTCCGAGGTGGATGAAGATGATATAATCGAGTCTTTCATGGCATTGAGGAAACGTAGGCCAACCAAGTAGAACTGTAAGTTTCTTTTATTCATATTTCAAAATATCATATGTTATTTTGACTTGTTGAAATATATTCTTTCAATTATACATTGTGTATTGCTTCTATACTGTACTTCCTCTGTTCGGGATTATAGATCCAGAGAGCTTTTTTATATTGTTTGAGATTATAAGGGTTATCTCATTTATTAGTCTCTCCCGTTCAATGCATGTTCTCCTTTTCCTTCCACTTCTCTCATGTATGTAAGACTATTGGTGCATGTATAGATTAATGAAGAGAGTTAGGAAGTATCTTAGTATTAGCAACTTGGCCCTTAGGACTAATAATCCTGAACAGAGGTAGTACTAAAATTCAAATTTACAATTATTTATTGGATTGGTAAATAGGTATCGTCTAAATAGCCATCAAATTTTTTGTCTGACATACCCATTGGTAAGATCCTAGGTCCGCCACTGAAATTACGGTGAAAAGGAGAACATACATTAGACGAGAGAGACTAATAAATGAGATAGATCTTATAATCTTAAATAATACTCCTCGGAGCTAGTACTCCTCAGTCCACTTTCTTTTTTCGTTTCACGGTAAAAGAAAGTGGGGAACATACATATATCTATAACTAATAATAAAGGACGGATTGTTTCTTCCGGTCCAACACTTTTTTGGATCGTTCTGCCACTATAGTTGAATCAATATTGCACACCGTGTCACCGATTAAGTCAAAATTTCTTCCGTTCGAATTTTCCCGATTTTGGCCCTGGTGTTTTAGGGTTATTACGTGTCTTACCACCGCTTAGTGAAATAAGGTTTCGGTGCTCCCGTCCCCTAGAAAACCAATCGATGCCTACCCTCTCCCCCTCCACTCCCAACCCTAGCCAAGCGCGGCCGCCGGCGGAGGCCTCCTCCCGCACTCCACAACCGGCTCCGGCGGCAGGGGAGGCAGATTCCCATAGCAGAGGTTCAAGTGATAGGCTCAGGCGGTGGGGAGGCTGTTTTCCGGTGGAATTCGCATCGATCGGCGGAGGTTGAGTGAGCGAGTAGACGGGACGGCGGCACGGCGTTCGGACGAAGGAGTTAGACCGGCCTGAGCCGCGTCGGAGGACGGGCTCATGCTGTACGGAGCCGCACCCGAGCAGGGGGCTGGCCGAGGAACGTTTGTGGAGGTTGAGACCGTGCTTGAGACTTTGCTACATTGGACGCCTTGCCCCACAGTGCCGCCGCCTTCCCCAGCCTCCGGACCTCTCAGCCACCCGGACTGCTCGACGCCGTCCTGGACAGGAGCTCACCCCAACATTCCGACCTCCCGATCTGGTCGCCGCCGCCCTAGACAGGAGCTTGCCGCCGACCTTCCGTTTTCTCCGTCTCTCGGTCAGGACAGGGAGCTCCCCGACTATGGGTTACCAACCAGAAACAACACCTCCTTTTCCAGCACCTCCGGCGCATCTCCTCCTTGGCCTCCTTTGCTACAGGTTATTAGTACTTGTGAAACACTTCTTCTAGATTTTACAGTTCTCGTGAAACACTGGATTTTATAGGAAGCAAGGACGAACACACTGAATGCCAGTCCCGCAACCTGTGGATGCAGCAGAGTAAGGCATTCATCCAGCGATGGGTCTTGATGGTTGTCCAAGTTGAAGCTGGGTGTTGTTTCCCCATGCGTGGATAGGAGTCGGTTTGGCGACGCCCCTTTTTCTCCGGCAAGCATCTCTACCTCGGTATTCTTTGTTACAGGTTATTATTAACACCGCTTCTAGATTTTACAGTTCTCGTGAAACACTACTTGTGAGATGTGAAAAGATTGATCAGTTGTCCTATATAAATAGTGATGATGCCAATGGATTGATCAGTTAGCCTATAAGGATACAAAACATTCGTCTGATTAGTTATGTGGCTGGTTTATATGCGCTGAACTCATGTGAACGGATATACAAACGATGTGTATTAGCATTTTTACTACTGTGTAGATGGTGAAAACTTCGATATGCCAGTTTTAGATGATTATCAATTAGATGATAAAAATTTATTGATTCATTTTCAGCTCGTTCCCAGATACTAAATTGTCACTTATTGAGATAACAACTATGTAGAGATGAGGTATAGTTTCATTCAGAAGTAAAAGAACCATTTTTATTCTGTTATTCATTGTCAACTGATTAATGATTTGATGGTGTCCGCATATTGTATGAACTCTGAAGATATAGCTGAAAAACAACAAATGTTGATGGTGGAACTGAAATAATCTGAATGCATTACATAATCCAGTGTATCTCTTATACTTGGAAAAACGAAAAATGACATAAATTTCTAGAGTGGGCATAGAGGACGGATCGAGTGAAAACGAAGCGTAGAGATATTTGGTTACTTAATATTGGACATGTGCTTCTAGATTTGGTGTTCGTGGGTGCTCAAGCCAGATCCAAAAATTTGCTAATGCTATCATCTATTTTTTTCCAGATTTCTACAAAGAACCTAATGTCCATATAATATGCATTGGATAGAATATTTCTGAATGATATAAATCTCTGGTGGTTGTACATGGCATATTTCATTTTGAAACCGTTAGATGGACTTGCCAATATGATTGTGCAGTTCATTTGACTCTGCTTGAGTTTCTGATTAATTTGGCTTCAATGTTCGAGTGTTCATGTTATTGCAGAGGAAATTGCATGCATCCGGACTGTCCTGTTTAGATTCTTTGTTTGGATTTCTGATCCACAGACCATAGTTCTCTGTTGGCCATGTAAGATCTCTTTTATTTTCCTTTGCTCGGTGATTCTTTCCCAGTGAACGAGGGGTGACGTGAGGTCGGCTCTCTCTCCCTCATTGTTTTTCTAATTGTGAGCATTTTTCAAAATAGATTAATAAAATTGCCATATCAATTTATTAGTGACCTGTGGTTATATAAACTGATTCAATGAAACTAGAGAATTGATAAATCGGTTCATATTGTTTTGTAGTGCCGACTACTTAAACATGAATATGACCATGGACATTGCATCTCTATTCGGGTATGTAATATGCTTATGTACAGAATTCAGAATAAACCATTGAATTTATGCTGCTTGTGCGACTTCATGAATATGTTTCTGTTGTGTTTTTTATAAATTTATACATGTACAATTTCTATTTTTATTTGTATCTAGATCTGTTGCAACACAAGGGCATGGATGGCCGCTACTCTTCCAAGGTTCATCATCCTATGTTCTGGAGTGGTTGCCCTGGCTGCGCGCCATCACAACCAAGCGGTATGGGGTCACAAACGTGTAGATTACCCTCTCACCAAACCACTTATTACTGCTAAACCACTGGTAAGTCAAAAGAATAGTCTTTATCCAAAAAAATGCTTGGCCCGCTAAAAAAAGTACTACTATGTATGGAGAAAACCAACGACTTGGACGCTCTACATACGTACTAGCGATCAGATCGCTTTACGTGCTAGCGATCAAATTGTTTTTTTCCTACATTAAATTAAAATTAAAACCTAGAAAAACTTGTGCCAACCATCAGCGCGTTGCTATAATTGATGTGTGAGCTGATTGACATGAGTAACCGTGGTCGTTCTCCCGCACATTTTAGGCTGTTCGCACGAAAAGTAGATAAGCTGAGTACGAGCTCGATCTTCCGCATATTTTCAGGTCCTTTTGGCCATGATGGATATGTGTTTGCTCAGAGAAAATGTATATAAGCATATTGTTTTCCTTCCGCTGCAACGTGCGGGCATTTTGCTAGTCACTTCTAATTCATATCTTTATTTCGAGCGTTTTAAGTAAAAACGCCACATACTTACAGTCAACATCTCTTTTTTCTTACAGCAACTAGTCGGCGAGAACCTTCTGTGTAGAGTAACCAAACTTACTTCGCCTAGAAGGCAAAAGAGCCAAGAACACGCGGAGAGACCGAAGGGGACACGCGCGCAGTCCAGCCCCCACGATCATCATTAAAGAGGAAGCCACCTCCGGATCCACGGCGATGAAGACCGAATCCCCGCGTCACCTTCTTCTTCGCAACCCTTCTCTGCTCGTCCTCCTCTTTCTCGCAGCAGCGACAGCGTCCCCCCTCGTCCAGATCGCCATGGCGGCCGAGCCGGAGCAGCAGGCGCCCGCGGCGCAGGAGGCGGCCGTGCACATCGTGTACGTGGACCGCCCCGAGGGCGCCGACGCCGAGGAGTTCCACATCCGCACCCTCGCCCCCGTCTGCGGCAGGTACCGTGCCGTCTAGTCGAAGCCGAATCTGGCTCTGATCTGCCCCTGATTGTAGAATTTGACCGGGGATCCGGGTTAGCTTGACCTGTTCTGTTGACTTGTTTGGGCTGTGTGCTAACTTATTGATCTGGGGGAATATTCTCGGCAGCGAGGAGAAGGCCAAGGACGCCGTCCTCTACCACTACAAGCACGCCGCCAGCGGGTTCTCCGCCAAGCTCACCGCCGAGCAGGTCGAGGACCTCAAGAGTGAGTGCCTCCTTTCTTCTATCCGGAGTCTTCTATTCTCTAGAGTTTAGTTATACGGTACTGCCTCGCTTCGTTCTTCAGCTGTACTTCGGGAAAAAAAAAGCATAATGAGGAATTTAGTTGCGTTGAATGAATGAAATCCCCATGGCAGCCTCAAATTCCAGCTGAAACCAGAACATGTGGTCGTCGAAGGAAGTTGCCAATCATTTCATCAACTTGTGGTGTAAAATCAACTCCAACCTGTAAATTGGTGTACCGATGCTCTTGGGCAACATCGTTGGGTATCAGATTTACGCCCTCTTGTCATCTTTAGTCCAGAACTCTCGAGCAATTAGGAACTGTGGGGGCAATAATACATTTATCCCAGGGAAATGACACCATATGGGAGTTGGATGCTATATTTACCTTAGAAGATTCAGTGTTGTTATTTCATATGGACACTAGAATTTGTACTCCATCCGTCTCAAAATAGATGTCGTGGGTCTGTCAAAATTTAGATGCATCTATATACTAAATAGTGTCTAGATTCATCCAAATTTTGACAAATCTGCGACATCTATTTTGAGACGGAGGGAGTATGATTTATCAATTAAATATTTTATTTATCGTATAGTGAAGAGGCTTGGTGGATGATAGAATTGTGATACTCCCTCCGACCCATATTAGTTGACTTGAATTTGTCTAGATTCGGATGTATGTAGCACTAAAACATGTCTAGATACATCCGAATCTAGACAAATCCAAATCAACTAATATGGATCGGAGGGAGTAGGTTCTTCTAGAGAAGAGGCTCAAAGGCCCTGCTTTAAGAAAGCAAAACATCCAGTTTTTTTGCGAGGAGTGAGCCAGCTTACAGCAGAAGTTCTAAGTGCTGGGGATGCCAGCTACGAACAGAAAAGCCAAAAGTAAGAGGTCGTTTGACACACAGTTCATTTCATTTAGTAGAAATGAAATGAATACATGGATTCATTTCATTTATATTATGATTCCGAAAACACTCACATGTTTGGTTGCCACCGGAATTTGCAAATGACGGGTCTGGGATAGGAATCGGGTTTACACATGGGGATAGTTTGATGGATTTGCCAAATGAAATGACAGCTCAATTCCGTGCCAACCAAACAGCATAGGGATGGAATTGCAAAATGAATTCCAGGATTCCAGGCTCAAATGATGGATACCAAACGAACTCTAACATGAATTTGTTACAGAGCTTAAGAGCTCAGCACCCACGCAGGGGAAAAGAAGCTCCCAGGGCAACACAGAACTCTAACATGAATTTGTTACAGAGCTTAAGAGCTCAGCACCCACGCAGGGGAAAAGAAGCTCCCAGGGCAACACAGAACTCTAACATGAATTTGTTACAGAGCTTAAGAGCTCAGCACCCACGCAGGGGAAAAGAAGCTCCCAGGGCAACACAAAACATATGCCTTTCAGATCAACCAACTCCTCGCCTTGGTATAGAGATCAGCTGCATTTTCTGCCCCACCAACTGCAGCTTCTCCACCAGGCCATTCCACTTTGCTTCAAGCTTCCCCGGAAATTTGCAGCTCCACTGTGAATATTAATTGTGATAGGTTTAACTCTTGTTGACCCATAGATTTTCCATTCTTCATAGAAAGATATTTCTTATGAAACAGGACTATGCTGTTCATTTGTCGGAATTACTATATGCCAGAAGTTTTGACTAGAATTTAGTGTGCTGGTTATTATGCTAGAGTTGCCTGTTACATAAGCAATACAGTACTTGTTACATCCTCCTCTCTTCTGTGTGTATGCTGTTCTGAAACAAACTTGTCTGTTGGTTTGCAGAGCAACCCGGTGTTCTTCAGGTCACGCCGAGCCAGACATTCCAGCTCCATGGATCCGAGGGTGGACATGTTGGTACCACGCGCACCATGGGCCTTATGTGATGCCCCAGTAATTGTATGATGTTCTAGTATGAGTGTGGTGTGATGGATGTGCATATCTCATGGCTTGGCTGTGTAATGTTAAATAAGGGATTTATCCGCTTAACCAAGTGTGTTATGCACATGTACTGATGCCTACAAGTTTGACACCAATGTGAGAGGCAAACGAATGTGCTTATCTGATCTTGAATTTTTCAAGCGTTCTGGGCTGATGCTCTTATATGGATAATTTGTCATGTGATCGGTCCTGTTTGGAGCTACGCTACAATTGAGAAAACTGCAGCTAACACCAGATTTCAGTTGCATCTGACATAAATAACCTGTTTTGTGGTGTTTACAGGATAACATAACAAAGCTTATTAGCACTACTCACACAATCACCCAAGTTTTATAACAAATAAAAAGCTAAAATAATGATAGGCTAGTTCCAAAATTTAACAAATGACAAGCAGATTAGCACCTCTCATACTGATTGGATATGCTAGTAAAAAAATATTACTCCCTCCATTCAAAAATACATGTCAAATATTTGAGTATATGTCCTTCACACACAAAGGTACACACAGTAATATGACTAATAGAAGATCTCCTAGTCCTAGTTACTCGTATAAAGAGGGACAACTACTCAAGCCTAACTAGAAGTGTCGATTTACGAGAGAATGACAAGCCATGACACAATGTTATTGCTTGCCTTCTCTCTGGCAGGGAAATACAATGGTATGGGTTTAGGGTTTAGGGTTTATCAATTAATTCAGTAAACATTAATTCTACCGACAACTTCACATAAAAAATAAGAAAAGGACTGCATTTGTACGTGTCATGGACCCTATCAAAGAGATTAAATGTATGTGTACAATACACCGAATTAAAAGAAAACCAGGAAATATTTCTGGGGTAACATATGCTCGTATTGAGCTAGATTGTGAGCTATTTTATTACTTACTCCGTCCGGAACAAGTGACTTGGATTTATCTAGATTTATTTTATATATAAATTTAGAAAAAAAGACACATATTACAATAGATCCCAGTGTTAACTTTAAATGTTGTCGCTACAATTCGATACGAACCGCGCGTGAAACATGTGTGAAGGTATTCGGTTCCGTAGCTGCCTCGAGAGAGCAAATCTCCTGACGCTGACGTGTGGGGACACGTAACGTCATGAAACGGCTCACCGCTCACGCCTCTGACCATAGCGGCATCTCGCCACTCGTGATTCGTCAATCGTAAGCTGCAGCAACAGGCGGCAGGCTCGAATCAGTCGCCCTCCCATCCCATCTCGCGCGCACCGAGATGGCGGACGAGTCGGCCGGCGAGCTGCTGCTCCGCGCGGCGGCGATGGTGCCGCCTGCGCACTACGCGGTCGCGGCCCTCGTCCTCGCCTCCGCCTTCCTGTACCGCTTCCTGGAGCTCCACGTCCTCGGCGACCTGCTCCGCGGCTTCCGCGGCGGGCGCGTCGCCCTCACCTTCCACCCCGACTCCCAGGTCTACCACCAAGTCGCCTCCAAGTGCCGCTCCCTCCACGGCAGGTGGGACGCGACGAGATTTTCCGGCTTGTGGATCAATTCGTCTCTGTTCGAAGAAATTTGATTGCGAATATTTTGTCCGCGTAGGTACCTGGCGACGCCGTGGCTGGCGAGCCCTCATCTGCAGACGCTGTTCCTTGGCTTCTGGGCACGAGCACCTTCATTCACGTACAGAAGGTATGCTCAGTAAATTCCCTCGACCTGAGTTGGTCGACTGTGACTGTACATTTGGTGAAATATGTTGATGTAACTATTATGTTTGCTATCCGATGTTTCTTTGTGGAATTATGGTCATAAATCCTGCTGTTTATATAACTGTTGTGCGTATCTTCCAGAAGAAAAAAGAGTGAGGAAAGAATGAGAAATTCAGAATCTGCATATGTGTGCATTGGTTAAGAGTATGATATATATGGAGACGTTGTATGGTTGTAGGGAGGCTTCTAGAAAATGTTCGGGTCTTCTCTTGTTTCAGTTTCAGCAATTTTACATCATACTGTCAAACACTACCTGTGTGACATGTGTGTTTGAACAGCACAAGTTGAAGTTGGAGGTACACTCGCAATTATAGTTAGTACATTGATTAAACTCGTTGTCTTGCAGGCAGCTGTACACGGTTCGTGATGGTGGAACCATCGCCTTGGATTGGTTACTAGCCTCTGACTGTGAAGGTTCGGAGGGGTTTCTGATAGTTCGAGATTGCTCCGCAAGGAAGGGGGTGCCTGACTATTTGTGCTATGTTGCAGATGCAGTTGATGGTTCTTGTGACGGAACTATTTCTAAAGATGATTCAACACCCATTGTTATCGTGGTACCTGGATTAACTAGTGATTCTTCTGCTGCTGTAAGTTCAAATGGTTGCTCTATGAAACTGATTGGTTTAAATAAGAACTGGAAGTTGACATTATGACCCGGGTTTGGTTTTTGGCTACCTTTGTTAGCTGATTTTTAACAAGATGCAGTGGTTTGATGCAGTATGTGAAACACATGGTCTTTTCTATGGCGAGCAAAGGATGGAACGTTGTTGTTGGCAACCACAGAGGTCTGGGTGGCATCTCCATAACAGTAAGTTCTCTCTATGCAACAGATCTTATGATAATAAATTATGTACTTGTCACACCTTTGGTATATGATCTGGCACCTAAAAGAACTTCACTGACATCAGAGGTTAGAAAAGTCCAGCTTGCATTTTTTTTACGTAAATCTTTGTATTTTTCTCTGGCAGTCCGATTGCTTCTACAATGGTGGATGGACAGAAGATCTTCGTGAAGTTGTTAATTACCTTCATCAGAAATATCCGGAGGCTCCACTATTCACTGTTGGGGGAAGCTTAGGTGCCAATATTCTGGTAGAGCTTGTTATATATTCTTTTACAGCAATTAATATTCTAATATATATATTACTAGTTATATACTTGTATAAATTGCCCATCCAGGTCAAGTATCTCGGAGAAGAGGGTGAGAATACTCCTGTGGCTGGTGCTGCATCTATTTGTTCACCCTGGGATCTGCTGGTTAGTGAGTCACATTTAGCCAATTGTGCATATTTTTGCACTTTTATGGGTCTACTGTACTTGACATACTATTCAAATAATACCGCTCTCAATTTCCTCCTGTTTGCACACTAAACGGAAAATGATACTCTCTTACTGATTTGGCTTACTAAGACCACACTTAGTCTTTGATTTGCTTTTGTCTCGCAATAATATGATATACCACTTCAATTTTACAGGTGACTAGCAGATTTATTTCCCGCACGCTAGTGCAACGGTGCTACGATAAAGCTCTTGCATTTGGTCTCAAAGGATATGCAAAACTGTATGTATTTCCTTGTGAAACATTTTAAATGTTCCCATCTTTTGGTGCTGATTGAGATTTTATTGGTCACAGAAGAAATCATTTCATATTTATTTATTACTTTGCCATGATGATTGACCTATATGGATCTCTATTATTTAGGAGATCGTTCTTTGAAACAACTAGGTTGTTCTTTGAAACAATTTTAAACTTTTCAAACGGGACAAACAGAGTATTTTTGTTTGAGGTATGAACCAACACGCATCAATTGTGATGGATAATCGTAGTTCTTGTAGGAATGCAGTCCAAGATGTAGGCTTCATTAGTTACAGAGGTTTTGTGATCCTAGTTGAAACTTCTGCTAGTTTGCAAATCATTGGAGACACTATCGTTGAAACGCTCATGGGATCCCCTAGCCCTTGCATAGATGTATGGCCTGGGTCAGCGTCGGGATTGTAGGTGCAAACTGTTTGGTTCATGTGATTGTGCAATCACTGATCCCAGTGCTAAATTTAGTTTTTGGGCTACATAAAATTGAAGGAGTGAAATCAACACGTGTAGAGAGAAATAGAAAATTCCAACCTGTTGAAATTGAAAAAAAAGGGTAGGCATTGTTGACTCTGGACATCCTATGAAGAATTGCTGCTTCTTCTCAGATGGGAGACAAGATATATGTGATCCACTAGTCGACTTGATCATTGCTTCGTTTATCTGTTATTGCGCTAGCTCTATATTTTCTTGCTTACCATGTCTCCCTTGAAAAAAATAGTCAAAAAGTGTCTCACCAGACGCGGATGTATCGTCAAAACTCGTGCTATGAGATCCACTGGTCGACTGGATCATTGCTCCCTTGTTTATCTGCTATTGCGCTAGCTCTATATTTTTTTTGCTGATCATGCCTCTCTTACCTTGGCTTAAGGCCCTGATACAAACTTCCTGAATTTAAATGACAGAATACGCAGCCTGATACAAATTTTAAGCTTGTCATCATGATCCGGGGCAATAAGTTATTCATAAACATAATCAGCACAACATGTTAGTACCGAAGTTTTGTAACAATGTAGCCAACCAGAAAATTGGGATCTCTTTTGGCTCCACAGTTATAATCATCTTTTGGCTTTTTCTTCCCTTTTTGCAGCCATCAACCAGTCTTGGCACGACTTGCAAACTGGGAAGCTATTACGACGGTATGCAGTGTGCTAGACTTACTGGTCTATTTTCTCATAGTTATATGGTCATTTATCATTTATTATATTAATATTGTGTTAGTTCCCATGAAAAACAACAATAATGGAGTTCGTAAAATCAAGAGTATGCAGCTTCTATATAAATTAGCTGGTCACGGAAAGGAAAGTGATTATCCTTTTTTCCTTTTCTGTTATCAGTCACGCTCTACCCGGGAATTTGACCATCATGCCACTTGTGTTGTTGCAAAGTACGAGGTAATATTTCTTATACTAGTAATAATATTCCTTCGTTTAAAATGATGAGTTGCATCAAAATTCGTTAATCTTCTCATCGCTACTTGGTTAAATATGTTATGATTGTTTTGTATATAATCATGATTAGAGTGGAATAATGCAAAATCACATTTGTTTGATTCTAGCAGAAAACTAACTGTAAACCCCTTCACTAAATTTCGATTAGGAGGGCATGCAAACCTGAATTCTGGCCTCTCATAAGCTAGTGCATCAAATCATTCGTTTGGAGATAAGTAACCGAATCCTCGTAAAATAACTTAGATGGTTGTTAACTAGTATGGAAGTACCTTTCTCAAATATGCACTGTAGAATGTAGAGTATTTACATCTGGATTCAAATTAATTTAAACATGAATCAAATGGGTGAATTGGTGTAGGTTCCAGTAGAAAATTCTTGAGCCAACCAACTTATTCATGCAAGTCTAGAATAATGATGCAAATCTCTTGAAGTCATGTTTTGCTCGTGGTAATTGTTATTTGCCCCTCCTGTGGTTGTATTAGCTGAAGTATCAGATAAGTAACAAAAATGATGCACCAACTAATCATTTTTCAGACAGTGGACACATTCTACCGCCGGTGCAGCAGTGTGAACTTTATTAGTACTGTGTCTGTCCCGTTGCTTTGTATCAGTGCTTTAGATGACCCACTTTGCACAAGGGAGGCCATTCCCTGGGATGAATGCAGGCGAGTAGTTTGTCTTACCAAAGCTCACTGTCTTAACATACTAGTTCGGTGTATTGCTGAAGTCCATATTTTATGATTTAGGGCAAATAAAAATGTTGTTTTGGCAACTACACCTAATGGTGGTCATGTTGCTTTCTTTCAAGGCCTAACTGCTGGAAGACTCTGGTAAGTCGATTTCACAAAAGGGTCATCTCCTTGTTTCTTCCTTCGCCTAAGTAACTGTATAGGGATCTGGTAGACGCACTGACCCCATTTTAAGGGTCATCTCCTTGTTTCACAAGGGAATGAGGGATGGTGTGCTTTTCTTGAAGTTCATGATTTCTGATGCATTTAAACTGTACTAGACAAAATTTTATTGGGATGTGCACATTCCTAAACTTCATTTTCTATGACATATGCATTGCATTGGGCAGGGCCAGGGACAAAAGTTGCATCATTTTAACTGCCAGTCTTCAATTTTCTTTGTACTCACACCTTTCTTTTCAACTTCTGTTGTGGCTTTTGAGATTCTATATATGGT
Organism: Avena sativa; assembly: GCA_916181665.1. NCBI lineage: Eukaryota > Viridiplantae > Streptophyta > Magnoliopsida > Poales > Poaceae > Avena > Avena sativa. The sequence goes on from OV702279.1 coordinate 481,225,651, forward strand.
GGCATCTAATAATGTATGTGTGTGATTTATAGGTGGGTGGAATCTGTTACCGAGTTCCTCTCTGCTCTACATGATAGTCCCTGCATGCATCAACGAAAGGTGGTGGTTATCAATAGATCACAAGTCATATTTGATAACATGATATAACTCAATTATATTGAATGCAGGCCCAAGAACATGGACTGCAGTCTTCGCTGGAATCATCCATCGACAAGGGGCCATATGTTAATCTCATGGGAAATGGAATGGTAGCTGCAGTAACAAATGAAGATGACTCCTTGGCTAACCAGATTGTCAGTGAAATGGAACACAGTGATGGCACCATCGATGTACAACAGAACAGGATCACCAAATTGTTACAGGACGAGTGTCACGGTGCGGTGAAGAATACAAGCAGCTCAGAAGACAATGTAGCACATGACCAAAGCCGAGTAGAGTCACAAGAGCAGCAAGAAGAGCTGTCCACAGATAAAATCCAGGATGTCATCGCTCCGGTTAAGAAATCCATGAAACAGCTCATTCGATCCCAGGGGAGATCACTCTGGTGGCTTGCTTACATTGCTGTAGTAACATCTTGGCCCTTGCTCCGCATAATGTATGGGAAAAAGCTCAGGAATTCTTTACCAGTTAAGTGGCTAAGAAGCTAAAGAAATTGTGATGTTTTTTCATACACAAAATGGTTTCTATTGTAATATGTAAAATTCTGGCAATAAACAGTGATGAACATATTTGTCCATCAGTGCCCAAGGAAATAATAAAAGATCAAGTTATAGCGCATACAACTTCTCCAAGTTTGTGTTCTGGGAATTAGCCAAAACTTCGTCACACTTTGTTTGTTCTAGTGTTCCTCTTTTTCTATTCTGAACCTCTCACATTATACTTACATTTAATAGAGTTACCAATAATCTTACTATAAAGATAACATTTGCATAAATAAAAACTTATACCAAGATGTGTTTTTTTTCAAATGTACCGCATCCAATATCAAGCAAAATTACAACCCCTTGTCACTTTTTTAGCTAGAAACAAAACAAGAAGAGCCGGATACAACATCTAGTTTTCTGATCTAGTAGCATACCTGTTTAATATATTTCTAACAAGGAGCACCTAAAGGTTACATTGACACGCTAATAGCAGATCGAGCATTTATGGTACTCGCTCCGATCCATATTAAGTGTCACTGAATTGGATGTACCTAGACAATATCCCAAAATCCAAACACTGATGAACGCCAATATCCCAGTTTCCCTGTCCGAATACGGGCGCTTTTAATCATTCCTGCTTGTCACGAGCAAGCCGAACCCGATGCTTTAGTTCCGCCCTCTTCCATTTCACCATTAACTGACATAATGTGATGAGCGAGCTAACCTGGAATGATCAAAAAGATGTGTACTACTATAAACAAAGCTGAATCGCAGATTGACCAAAGAATCCAATGAACTGAAAATTTTACTTCAGGGTGTGTAAGGTTTTTCACTAACCACAGTGATGATAGCTATGAAGATAAGGGGGCCAGACCAGACAACAGAGATGAAAACTCCAGCAGGGTCAAAGTAGTTCCGGCTGGCGAAGCTCTTCCAGTGCTTGGCTAGGTAGATGTTCATCTTTTGAGCTAGATACACTCCTGAATCTGCAGACAAGAAACCATGGAACCAAATCAGAAAGTCAGCAGATCAAGAGGCCATGCTCCTTTCCTAGCAATTTTGTTGCAGCCCTGCCCAGTGCGTAGTACATCATTTTCAAAATCTGAGGAAATTATGTACTGTATGTCGCAAATTATGGCCTCAAGCTTTACAAAAACTTAGAAGTAAGGTGAGGATTGGGCACTAACAATTATCCAATTCCACAGATTTTCCCGAAATAATTAATACTGACCATTTATAGCATGCCCACTCCGCGTCATGTTACAAGGTGTTCTAGCATTACACTTTTCTTTCACATTATGTTCTACTGTAACATGATAAAGTTTCCACATCATTTTGCAATGAACACCCTTCACTAAACTGGGATTTCCTGAATGTTTAATCTTAGTGCCGAGGCATCAAAATCTTAGATAAGGTAATGTGGCAATTTTGGCATTCCTTAACTCTACAATTTTGCCATTCCTTAACTCTTCTGGCAATCAATTAAACGAATTACAGTATGACAAAGACCGGCATTCAGATATGCCTAGAACAGCAAAATTCCCAATTGCTATTAGCTGATTAATGGACCATATCATAATTGAAAACCTCCACCTAGACTCATTTTTATATTCAGGTTTCAGTTTATACAGGAACCAAATTAAACAGAATGGACTGCACCAATAGCTGGATCAGATTTTCTTCTAACGAGATACGAAACTGTACTGAACTCAAAATAGGACAAGAGTTGATGTGGTCAGAACTTGGAACCCATAGAATCCTAGCTCCTCTTCCCAGAATGAAACATGCCGATGGAAACAGAGTAAGCAAGAGAACTCACAAGCAAGGAACAGCAAGAAGAACTGTAAGTTCGCGTTCCTCCTCAACCCGACAACCGTCAGCAGCAGGGTCGCGTGGAATGCCATCAAGCCCATCAGCCATGGCTCCTGGAAAAAAAACGCAGAGCACGCCGAATCTTTATTTAGTTCCGAAGGGAGAACAGGGGAGCGGGCTGGCGGTGCTCTCTAGTTGGGGGATCGTGGGGCGTACCGTCCAGTCGACGGCGCGGACGAAGGCGCGCAGGCTGTCGGCGGCGGGGCCGATCCCGCTGCGGAGCTCGGAGGAGACCGCCTGGACGAGGCCCGACACCTGGTCCAGGTGCGCCGTCACGGCGGCCTGCACCTCCTCCATTGGATCGCGCGCGGCGGCGAGGCGAGGGGCGCGGGGCTGGGTAATACCAGGGGAGGATATGTGAGTTGTGTTTTTCTTCAGATCGTTTTCCCCGTTGCGTAGCCGACGATGCAGGTGCATTTCCCAAGCATACCCTCAGATTATTATTTTGTAAATTATATCATTCCTGCGCAGATCTCTATGTAGGCTCGTCTCGAAATCGTACCGGTGAGAATTCAAGAACCCTCGTGGTAGAGAAAGCTTTTGCAGCGAGTTCGTAGCACAAAATCTTCCTAGCCTGGTTGTGTACATGCAATAAATCTGCCGGAAGAGAACACGTCAACTGTAGAGTAATTAGTATAAAACCATTACTACTTTTCTGCCAAATGTTTGAAAAACCACCACTGTCTGTCAATTTCGCAAAATGTGACTACTTTCCTGTAATTTTTTGCAATTCGCAATAAAACCCAATTAAAAGTGAATCGACACCGTTTCCGTCTACTTGTCAGGGCCAATTGTTGAGTTAGACCAGGTCCCACCTGTCAGACCAATTAAGAAAATATAATAACTCAAAAAATAAAAAGAAATAGGAATAAAAAATAGGTGGGAGACAGGCCCACGTCCGGACACCGACAAGGCACCACCTCTCCGGCGAACTCTGGCCGGAGCAGGTGGCCAGGGCGCTCTTTTACCGAAAAGTTCCCCAAACTAGTTAGATTCCAGACTAACTGCTCATTCTCATCAGCCACTTCTGTGTTATCTAACAAAGCCAGTTCTGTGTTATCTAACAAAAAGTCCGCAGATTCAGCCATTGTTCTTTTAAACCACCAGTGAGAACTCTTCTGAATCTCAAGCAACTAAAACCATTGGAAAAAACCTTTTTTCCACAGTAATATCTTTGTTGAGACACAAGAAGCACCTAAAACCATTGGAAAAAACATTTTCCCCAGTAATATCTTTGTTCAGAGAGACACAAGAGTCTGGGAAATGAACGGCAAATCCCATCTCCCCTAACCACTTATCCTCCCAAAAGCTTCCTCCCATTCCCAATCTTAACTCTACAGCAAGCCCAGAACAGATATTTTGTTTCCATCAAGCCCTGCCAGACTTGACATAAACCCCAACCCCATGTGTAAACTGTGGAAACACACGCTGCAAGATTAATCTGCCCGTAAAACATGTGTAAACTGACAGTAACAGCGAGTCGGCTCAAATATGGAACCATGTAATCCAACTACCCCAAGCGTCGAGTTTATGACCGCAGATCTATCAACACGTTACACAGTAAAATACATAAGCGCGTTCAAGTTTTCTTACAAATGAGCTGCTGTCTAGCCAATTCAGAGACTGGGCCAACACCAGCTTGCAAACGAAGCACGTGTCAGAAGTTTTGTTCTCCTTCCATTTGCTCGATCCTCAGAACAGGGAAATCTGATTGGCCCAAAATTGAAACACAAAAGAGTCTAGCCAATGCTGAACTATTAAAGGCTAATCAGCGAGCGTATAGCAAAGGCCAATAGCTATGACAGTTTCCCGATGTTATTACGAGCGTAGCATCTTAACTTTGGGCGCCCCCTTCTTCATCTGCCTATTCCGTTCTTTCTCCTCTTTCTTGCGGAGCACCTCGGCGCTCAACTTGGCCTCTGCCTCTTCCATAAGTTTCTTCTTCTCAGCCTTCTTCCTCAGAAGGGTTTCCTGCCTGACACCCTGAAGCTCCCTGAAAGCCTCCTGAGCAGCCTTTGTCCTAGCAGCGTCGGTTTTTGAGCGTGCCTGCAATTACCATGAACAGGAACATTTAGAACGGAGGCCTCTTTACATAACATAATAACTGAAAATCACTTTGAACCAAGAGGAAGAAACAGATGGAAAGTACTTACATGTGAGCTCAGCTTGTAACGTCCAATCAGATCAATGTAGAACGGCACAAGAGCAACTAATTTTGTCATCTCAGCCATGTTGTTTGCATCTGGCAGTACAAACTTGAATGAGAGGACCTTCTTGTAGGAGCCTGCCAGTTGGTCCGAAAAATGAAGCGAGATGAACCACTTCCCAATTTTCTCGAACGCTTTCTCACCAAACACCTGCAGAGAAAGAACTGTGAGAATAGTACATACAACGTGTAACATTGCTTGATTCTGGTAAAGTCACACTAAACACAATAACCTTGAAGTAGGTTTTATTGTTGTTTTCCAGGTTTTATGAAAGATCATTCAGCCATGCTTTGAGCTCAGGGTTGGCTGCTTACAATCTAGATCAAGGGCCAAATACAAGCTTGTTTTTACTGTAACTACTGTCTAAGAATTAACATCAAATATACTTTCCAATAAAGTTGAGTATACAAAGCCAGCTTATACAAAAGAAAAACCCAAGCTAAGGTAGGGCCTTAACTACAAAACCATCTTACACAATGCACATGGCATTGTTCTTGTATTGAAACTGTGGAGTTACTTCATCAATCACAAAAATATGGTGGCTGGGTACAAATCTAGCATTATTTGTACTATTTAATATGATTGTAGAAGTACAAGATATTCCTTCCATATCCACATGAGGATTCATCATACCCAAAATCTCCATTATGTGCAAAAGCTGCTCTAAGAACCATTCCCAAGACAAACAAGGCATGCTCAAAATCGATAAAATCCTACTCGATGACATAAATGTGGCTATGTTACCTCAGCGGTCATAAATTTTTGCTAGCATACATAAAGGTGTTTTTTCTCATCATGAATTAATATAACACCAACATAATATCTTACAATACACATGTGGAATATTAGTTGTAAACACGGGGATTAACTTGATGCTAATTCTCCAAGAAGCTAAAGCTCAATTTAGTATTATACAGTTTATTTATCCAAATTCCATGTCTGTGATTATAATGAAGTAATTTAAGAAAGTGTGATGGGTACTCAAGTGACAAACATTCCATCTTTCTGTCTTAGGCTACTCTCAAACAATTCAGAGTGATAATAGCTCAACTTTAATGGAGATTTACCTAAGATACTTTCATAAAAAAAATCTAAGTGAGAGGGGCATCTGAATCGATTTAATTATGTTACACAGAGGAACCACTTACCCAGTTCTTTTATAGCATTAATTAACACCTTACAATATTGCTATCCGCGAGGAATATTAGTTACAAAACACAGGGATTCAGTTGATGTTGATTTCCTCTGGAAGCTAAAGCTCAATTTATCTCTTTTACACTCTATCCGAATAACATAGGCCATAGCTGTGAGTAATGGTGCAATTTAAGAAAGTGAGATGGGTATTCAAGCCAAAAGCATTCCATCTTTCCAATCTTGGGCTACTCTTAAACAATTCAAAAGTTATAATAGCTCAATTTAATGGATATTTTTACCTATGATACTTCCATAAACAACATCTAAATCAGCAGGGCATCTGAGTCTACTTAAACTATATGTAACCGGGAGGAACCACTTACCCAGTTCAATTGTGCCTATAAACCAAAAATTCGGAATAGAAGTAAGCAATTAAAGCCTTACCTGATCTAGCACAGCCTCAGAGATCATATCCCCAGCAACCTCCTTTGACTCTGCGACCACTGCAAGCTCATCCGCAACCCACTTCTTCCCTGCGGGCGCCGAAGGGAGAACAGATGCAAACTTCTGCAGATCCCTCTCCTCCTTCTGCATCGCCTTGGCCGCCTTCTTCCTAGCCACAGCCACCATGACGTGGTCCATGGATTCCTCGTTCATCACCACCTCGAAGGTGATGGTGTCCTTCCTGGGGAAGACCAGCTCGACCAGCTTGGACAGCAGGTCGTGCCTCGCACGCATCTCCATGGTGGCGAGCATCCCCTGGCAGAACCGCCTGCCGCTGGCGTAGAACTTGAACACGTCCAGCCCTTCCTTGAGGAGGAGCGGCGTATCCTTCCCGTCGCCCGTGCCGAGGAGGCTGAAGTTCTTGTCGAAGATGGAGTCCCTGGTGGCGAACTTGGTGGCCCAGGCCAGCGCGATCGCCTCGTTCTGCTTCTTCCCCGTGAAGTAGTTGAGCAGGAAGCAGATCAGGAAGCTGACGCAGGCGATCTCGACGGAGAAGGCGCGGAGGAGCTCCGCCGGGCTCCTCGGCGGGGCCGGCGCCGCCTCGGCCGCGTCTGCGGCAGAGGGATCTGACGGGGTGGACTCGGCCGGCGTGGAGGATTCGTCGGAGTTTGCCGCTTCCGCGACAGGGATGCCCTCGAACTCGTCCTCGTCCCAGAAATCCAGGGAGGGAGTGGGGTTCGGAGGCGCGGGGTTGTTAGGGTTTGCGGCAGTGGTGGTGGTCACGGGAGGGGAAGGAGCGGAGACGGAGACGGAGATGGGCGGCGGGGGCGGGAGGTGAACGTCGAGGTCGAGCCCCTCCTCGTCATCGTCGGCGGACGCGAGGTCGGCGGCGGTGGCGGGGGGAAGCTCGTCGGAGTCGAAGCCCTCGAACTGGGCGGCGAGGGAGAGGGAGAGGTGGAGGGCGAGCAGGAGCAGGATGAGGGTGGCGCGTGGCAGCCGGATCCAGCTCGGCGCCGCCATGGATGAGGAGGCGGAAGGAGAGATCCCTCCCCTCTGCTGGTAGGTGTGACGGAGAAGACGATGGGGGAGATGTTTACTAGCCTAGCCGGCGTGCCAAAGATTGGGAGGTAAAGGTCGGAGATCCGTGGAGCCGTGGGGGGTTGAGGTTCGTTGGATCTGATCTGAGAAAATGTGAACAGAACCAGACAATCATGAGGTTTCCCTAAATTATGTTTCTCTTTTTTTTAGAACGTCAGGACTTCTATTGATCAAGGAACACAAATTACTCACTCTCAAAAAAAAACAATACTCCCTCCAGGTCAGTTTAAGAAAACAATTGGCCACCAATTCTTTTGTTAATATAAAATATGAGATGTATCCTATAAAACCTATATGATTGGATTCATATTCAAAAGAACTTCGTAATGATGTACGGAGTAATATTTGTTACTATATTTATAGACAAAATTCATGTTCAAAGTTTTTCTTAAACCATGTGCAAGCCTGTTAAGTTGAACCGAGAGAGTATTTGCAACTACGAGCCAGGATATGTGAGCTACACTCAAAACAAGATTAACATGCATAAAATATATGACATTGAACTATTAAATATTAGATATCAGCTAAATATGTTGGATCATCGGCAAGCAATCACAAATCCTCTACTCGAGCACGCAAGCAAGTAGGTCTCACGCTCTCACCCTGCCACCAAACTAATGCTAGATAATCAGACAACAATTTTGTGATTACTTCTAGAATATAAAGCATGATAAAACCAAATACTACCACATGTAACTAGAACATGCTAGATATATTTGACAACATGACAAATAGAAACATATAGTAGAAAAACATGTACTGGCTAAACATGTTTAAACAGTAATCATAAGCACAACACATGTATTGATATTTTACATATGGAACAATTGCGGTTGAAGCGGGTCGCACGCTACTTAGATAGTCAAGCCATGATGAAGTTGAGCGCATTCTAAAAACCTTATTCATCCTCTCTTGTATAGGATCACAAAACTTGTGGTTCCGAGGACGTGCTCTTCCGTTTGTCGGTGCACTGATGGTTGTGAAAGTACATCTTTTCTCCGTGTTTAAATAATATTTTTAGCCAAGTAGTTGACTAAAAATCTCTCTAGCCTTGTTACTAATGACTAACTATTGCAAAGATGTGCAATCTTTTGTTTTAATTTGTGTTATGTAGAAAATCGCACTTTTAAGCGAAATCATGAAGAATATCACGTCATCAACTCGACCAAGCTAATTGGGGACGACAAGAAGTTGACTGCAAGCGCAACGACCAGCTGTACGGGCACGGCCTGTCTGTATAGTGTGGTGTTGGCTCTGTTAGGTCAAACCCTACACCTTTTGTGAAAACGTCTTTATATTTTGAGACTTCGGCTATCGTGCAGAGGGTCGTCATTTTTAGATTGCATCACACCACCACCAAAAGATATCCACCACCATAGTTCATCCTCTCTATCCTCCATCCACTCCATAGCCATAGTATTATCTTATACTTGAGATCTTCTTGTGATTCGGCGACCATTATAAAAATATTTGATTTCAGTCTAAGTATATGTATAATATTTTCTATCATTGATCTTATTGTTATGAGTGAGTAGTCCTCATGGGCTGCGGGTTGAGGTGAAACCTCACAGCGATTTTATGCATCTAATACATGGAAATATTGTGTGGTGATTAAATAGGAGATATGTCTTTGTCTCTTCTCTCGGTCCATGGACTTGTAGGTATCCAAGATTCCAGAGATTGATAAAGACTTGAGATAAGATCAGTGGTGAACGACGATCTCACGTGAAACCCAATGATAGCAAGGGGAGTATGATTTTTATTTAGGGATCCACTTAGAAGTAACAACAACATCATTGTTCTTAATTATTTGATTTGTATTTTACTTAATAATTGTTATAGCTCGGTCCTTCGTGGTATAATAGTTGGATTAAAGACTATTGATATGCATGTGGCTCGCAGAGCTCTAGTATTTATGGATGCGTTGCCCACTATCCTATCTATATTAGATCATTTCACACATTAATGTGCTTATGAATATCTTTGTCCCATATGTATGTGCAGCTGCAAGTAAATCTTCAACTCTGGCATATTTTCATCCATTGCAATAACCAACGATTCAAAGTAAACTAAAAAAATCCGATAAACATAAAATAAAATGAGTAAACAATGTCTTGTAGATGTGCCTTATTATTCATTTTCCAAGGTTCGATAAACCTAGGTCTACTAGGGAAAAACTACTACATCTGTAATTCAGATCGAAGGTATCAACCCTTTTTCCGGCGCTATTGCCAGGGAAGCAATTCGCTATCCTGGAGAGGTCACTAGAGACGTTGTATTTAGTTTATTTTTGTTTTTAAGTTTATTTCTTGTTATTTATTGAAAATCCAAAAAACAATAGTTACTTACTTATTTGTTTCTCTTGTAACAAAAATAACAAAAAGAAAAGAGCCATGGTTGAAAAGAAGCTTGGGGGGTATGCTACTCCCAATGATGATTTTGTTTGTACACCTATTACTCAGTCTGTTGTTGATGCGGAAACTTATAAAATTAAGCCTAACTTGTTGAGTTTAGTTCGACAGAATCAATTTGGAGGTTCAGCTGTTGAGGATACAGGTTTGCACCTAAACACATTCACTGAGATATGCAACATGATGTGCATAAAATATGTTGACCCCAATGTGGTAAAATTATTCCCTTTCCCTTTAGGAGGAAATGCTAAGGATTGCTTGTTAGATTTGCGTGGCACTATTAAATCTTGGGAGAAATATACTAATATTTTTATGACTAAATTTTTTCCTCTAGCTAAGACTAGCAATTAAGATTCAACATAACAAGGTTTAGACAAGAAGATCGTGAACCATTAGCGCTTGCTTGAGAAAGAATGAAGGAAGCGGTCATGACCTGTCCTAGTCATGGGATGGAATATTGGCTTATTTTATATTTATTTTATAATGCTCTTGACCCAATATCTAAGTCTATGCTAGATACCGCAACAGGAGGAACCTTCATGGGGAAGCAAATAAATGTTGCAAAGAAACTTCTTGACGATATGCAAAGCAACCATGCCCAATGGCATGTGGAAAAAATCTAGGTTGAATTCAATCACCGAGGAGCGCAATGAAGTGCTTACTTTAAAGGTAGATGAGCTTTTAAATATTATAAAGGGTAAGGAAGATACCTCAAATTTATAACTCGTAATATTTATAACCCTACATGTAAGAGTCAAAATCATGGCTCGAACTTTCAAAAACAATATTCTAATCCTGCAGGTGCTCCAAATAATAACTATAATAATAGAGAAAATCATGGTACTCTCACTTTGGAGAATTATTTTAAAACCTTCATGCAAGCACAAAATAATCAAAATAATATGCTTATTAAAATAATAGAGAACCATGACAATAGTATTGGTAAATTATTTAACCAAGTCGTTGCTATTAGAAATGATGTGCAGGCTCTGCAGGAAAGAACCAAGACCGTAGAGGCACAATTGGGCAAGATAGCCGAGAGTCAAACTCCCATACTTGCAAGATTTGTGGAAAAGCCCGAGCCAAACCTGGTGGAATACCTCAAGATGATGAGCATGGAAGAAAAAATGAGAAGCCTGAAGAGATAGGTTATAGCAATGCGCCATCACCAGACTATATCATGGAAGATCTTCTGAAAATAATCATCATGAAAAATCATAGTATTGAACAAGGTAACGATGTCTTGTACCAACAATTTATAAAGGAAGTAGCATCAAAAGTACGTGAGTTAGAAATGGAGTATAAAAGGCTAGTCGATAAAATTCCGGCTAAGCTTGATGATACCTTTGAGCCAACTATTATAATTAAAATAGAAGTTAATGAATTATCTGCACTTTGTGATCTTAGTGCACGTGTTTCAACAATTTCCAAAAGTTTATTCGATAACTGAATCTAGGGTTATTTGCAACTACTGAAATAAGACTCCATCTTACCGATTCAACTTATAAACAAGATCTTGGGATCAAGGAAAACATGGTAGTTGAAATTAAATGGTATACTGCTCTTATTGATCTTGTTATAGTGAAGATGCTTGAAGATCCCATAGTACCTATAATTCTAGGTAGACCATTCCTAACAACTATTAAAGCTCTAATTAATTTACATGAAGGGAATGTGAGAATATGATTACCATATAGAGAACCTTTTGTGGTTCACTTTCCTAGGAAGAAGAAAGACAAGCCTAATGATGGTCTCATTAATTTGAAAGCTAACTATTTTAGAGTGGATGTTCCACTTTCAAAACTCAAATGATCATCATCTTGGTCAAGCTAATTGACCTTAACTAGAAACGCTTCATAGGAGGCAACCCACACGAATAAAGTTTTACTTGTGTTAGTTTTTTTGTTTTTGTTTTTGCTTTTAATAAAGGAGTGTTCAAGAAGATCCTTCGAAGAAAGAAGAAGAAATCAAGGTAACCATCACTCTATAATTGTTTGCTAACACTTGGCCAAAGAAGGTATTGTATTTTAGTGAAGTACTTTTGTTGTCATTCTTTTGGTAGAATAGATTGCAGAGACGTATGAAGTTTCTACTGATTTTTTTGAGTTTTGGTGTTTTCAGAGGCTTTAGCAACCTGCAATATGACTGGAGCCGGCCGTACCATGCGTCCATACCACATCTCGGCACGTAAGATGAGTTTTTAGATTTTTGTTTTCAGAAGACATATATTTTAACAATGTGTTGTACGACCGGAGCTGCTTGTACCGTACCCTGGAAAAAAATATCAAAAATTCAAAAAAGGTAATGCACACTTAATGACTAATAATACAGGCGCGTACGACCATACTGTGTGCCAATACTGGCGTCGGGACAGATAAGAGCGCCAGATCGTCCGTTCAAAAACCGACAGCCGTGCTCGTCTTTTCAAAAGCCCACGAGGCCACCCCTGAAGCCCGATAGCTCGTCTTTTCAAAAGCCGACGAGGCCACACTCTCCCCTGTCGCCCAACAGCTCGGCCACGCGGGCCCTGCTATCAAATCTGTCAGATTGTCAAAAGCCGACACCCCCTGGTCGTTGTTTCAAGTGGCGAGGAGTCCCGGTCGACTTTTCAAAAGCCGAGACCGCGGGAGAATTGGAAAACTTTTAATTCGTGTATTATTAATGGAATTAATTAAAAATGTATTATTTAAAAAAATAGCCAATTTCTTATTATAGCATGGCATTAAGTGTGAACAACAAAAACCTGTCAATTTATGAGAAGGAATTTTTGGCTATTATGATGGTTGTGGATAGGTGGAGATGTTATTTTTCTAGAGGTCCCTTTGTGATTAGAACTAATCACAAAAGTTTGTGCCATCTTTAGGAGCAGGTTTTGGCCACTAACTTGCAGGAAAAATCTACGACAAGGTTGGTGGGGTCCAATTTCACTTTCCAATATAAGAAGGAGGAAGGAAACAAGGTGGTTGATGCTTTGTCTCAAGTTGGTCATGTGTTCTATTTACATGTTGTGCCAGCTAAAATTCCCATATGGCTACATGAAGTGGTGAATTCATATGCAGAGGACTCCAAGGCTCAATCCTTACTAATGGGATTGTCTATCACTAGTACCAATTCTGATGGGTTTTCTCTATAGCAGGGTCTCATCAAACTCCATGGAAAATTTTGGATTGGTGCTAATGTAGGACTGTATACTAAGTTGATTCAGTCTTTTCATGCTAGTGCAATTGGTGGGCATTCAGGATCCTTGGCTACTTATCAAAGGTTAAACAAACTTTTTGCTTGGTGTGGGATGAAAGCAGCTATCACTGAGTTTGTGAAACGGTGCAGTGTATATCAACAAGCAAAGCATGAACTATGTAAGCCACCTGGGCTGTTGCAGCCACTCAAACCCCCCAAAGGAGCTTTGAAGGAAATCTCAATGGATTTCATTGAAAGCCTTCCAAAATCAGCTAGGTATGATGTGATTCTGGTAATTATGGACAAGTTCACCAAATATGCCCATTTCATCCCTTTAAAGCATCCTTACTCTACTTCATCTGTGGAAAAAGTTGTGTTCAACGATATTGTCAAGTTGCATGGGATGCTAGTGTCTATTGTCTCTAATAGAGACAAAGTTTTTACTAGCCACTTCTGAAAGGATTTGTTTGCTCGATTTGACACAAAGCTACAGATGAGCACAACCTATCATCCTGAGAGTGATGGGCAGACTGAAAGAGTTAATCAGTCTCTGGAAATGTATTTAAGATGTGCCATTCATGAAACACCTACCAAGTGGTTCAGTTGGTTACTCCTTGCAAAATTATGGTACAATACTTCCTACCATTCTGCTATTGGTTGTTCCCCATTTAAGGCATTATATAAGGAAGAACCTCATTATGGGTTATTGCCTGATTTGCATGAAATTGCCAATGTTGATGTTAAGGGCTTCCTCTCCGAGAAACAACGTTGCTCTGATCAATTGAAATATCACTTGGATAAAGCTCAGCCCAAGATGAAGTAGTATGCTGATAAAAATAGAACATACAAATAGTTTCAGGTGGAAGATTCAGTGTATCTGGAACTACAACCATATGCTCAATCGTCGGTGTAACTCGTCCTTACCCCAATTTGCCTACAAATTTTATGGGCAATTTCCTGTAGAAGCAAAGTATGGAGAAGTGGCGTACAAACTAAAGTTGCTAGCTGAGAGCAAGATTCACCCGATGTTCCATGTCTCTCAGTTGAAACCGTTTCACCTTGATTACACGGTAGTGTCGAATGAACTGCCAGTGCGAGTGGAATTGGACACAACGGATGTCATTCCTGGGGCCATCCTGGAGTGTCATCTTTGCAAGAAGGGCAATGCGGCACGCGTCCAAATCAAGGTGAAGTGGTCCTCCCTGCCAGCCGAAGCTTCTACTTGGGAATACTATGATGTTCTGTGAGCCCGGTTTCAATCGTCACCAGCTTGGGGACAAGCTGGGTCTAAAGGGGGCGGCAATGTAACACCTATGTTGTCACCTAACAAGTAGGTGAGTGGGATATAAGGGTTGGATAGTTGGCTGGGCCATGGCCGACTGTGTTGGGCTAAGTCCTATGAGTGCGTAACGAGGGACACCATTGCTCTGATTAGTTGAAATGTCACTTGGAGAAAGCTCAGCCCAGGATAAAGTAGTATGCTGATAAAAACAGAACATGCAAACAGTTTCAGGTGGGAGATTCAGTGTATCTGAAACTACAACCATATGCTCAATCGTTGGTGGCAACTCGTCCTTACCCCAAATTTGCCTACAAATTTTATGGGCCATTTCCCGTAGAAGCAAAGTATGGAGAAGTAGTGTACAAACTGAAGATGCCAGCTGAGAGCAAGATTCACCCGGTGTTCCATGTCTCTTAGTTGAAACTGTTTCACCCTGATTACATGGTATTGTCGAATGAACTGCCAGTGCAAGTGTAATTGGACACAATGGATGTCATTCCTAGGGCCATCCTGGAGCATCGTCTTTGCAAGAAGGGTAACAGGGCACACGTTGAAATCAAGGTGAAGTGGTCCTCCATGTCAGCTGAAGCTTCTACTTGGGAAGACTATGATGTTCTGCGAGCGTGTTTTCCATCATCACCAACTTGGGGACAAGTTGGGTCTGAAGGGACGACAATGTAACACATGTGCTGTCAACTGACAAGTAGGTGAGCGGGATATAAGGGTTGGATAGTTGTGTGGGCTGTGGGTCGGCTGTGTTGGGCTAAGTCATGTGAGTGTGTAAGCGAGGAGTGGGCGGGCTCATGTTATAAGAGCTGATGTAATCTCTGAGACACGACATGAACGAATTAAAATAGAAAGTAATTCCTCGCTCCTCTCTTCTTCTTCTTCCCCAAGTATCCCGATCAATCTCTTTTCTCTCGAATCAGGCTTTCACCCTGCTTTATAAATAAAGCACACATGTGAGACCGCTCTGGGCCAGACAACACAACGCCCAAAGACGACACAACACGATACACGATGCTGGGGCAGTAGCACACACACGCCCGAACTAAACCAAGGAAAAAACAAAAGGAATGGAGACAGAGACGGATCGACTAGACGAGGAAGACCGCAACCGCTGTGCCCTCCGAAGAATGCCCACCACGCTCCTAGCCCCGACTCGTCAAGCACCAAGCAGCACCCTCAAGAGGGAAAGCGACCGCTGCTACCCGGACCAGAGACTGGCCCTAGGGTTTCCCCCGACACACAAAGGGGAGTGGATGAAGGGAAGCCACAACGCTCTTGATACATTGCAAATGTATCTATAATTTTTGATGTTCCATGCTTGGTTTTATCTACTTTCTTATGTCTTGTCCACACTTTGGAGTACTTTTCATATGATTTCTTGGACTAACCTATTAACAAGAGCCACAGTGCCAGTTGCCTGTTTTCTGCTGTTTTTGGTTCCAGGAAGTCAGAAAATGAATATTCTCGGAATTGGACGGGACAAAAGCCAAAGTTACTATTTTCCCGGAAGATTCACGGAGCCAGAAGGAGAGCCGTAGGGGGGCCACAGGGTGGCCACACCACCCCTAGGCGTGGGTCCACCTAGGCCGCGCCAGGGCATGGTGTGGGCCCCCTGGCCGCCCACCGACCTTGCCCTCTGGCCTATAAGAAGCCTCCTGATGCGTAAACCCTAAATCATCAACCAGAAATCCACGAAAAGTTCCACAGCGCCGCCGCCACCGAAAAGGAGATTCGGGGGACAGAAAGTCTCTGTTCCGGCACCCTGCCGGGACGGTGAAGTGCCCCCGGAGCCATCTCCATCAATCTCTACCACCATCTCCATCACCACTGCTGATTCCCATGATGAGGAGGGAGTAGTTCTCTCTCGAGGCTAAGGGTTCTACCGGTAGCTATGTGTTCATCTCTCTATCTATGCATGATCTTGTTGTGGTCATGAGCTTTGTAATCTAGTAGATCTACCTTGCTACTCAAGTGCTTTAATAGATCTCTGCTCTTCCCATGTGTGTGAAAGTGACAGCGTGCTCACCATGGTGGCACTTAGGCTAGATATTACAAATACTTGTTATGAGTTATATTTGGAGTTGGATGTATTTATGAAATTGTGGTGTTTGTTGGACTCATCTAGTACTCAAGGTGACAGTGAGGGGTTTTCTAGATGGGAAAGGCTTACTTTGAGGTGTGTTGTTATAGCCCTACCATCGATTAGAGTGTTCAACCGGAGAGTAGTTAAGAGTAGTATCTCAGAGAAGATATTTATATGAGAGTGTTCGCTAGTGAAAGTATGATCCCTAGGCCTTGTTTCTAAGCATTGAAACACCGTTTGCTATTAGATCTGTTACATGTTTGCTTGCTTCCATCTTTATTTCAGTTTGCTTTTAGTCTCTTCCACGCCATCAAGCTATCTTCTATCACCTTTACCACTTATAATTATCCATACCACTTGTATTTCACTATCTCTTCGCCGAACTAGTGCACCTATACACCTGACAAGTGTATTGGGTGTGTTGGGGACACAAGAGACTTCTTGTATCTTGATTGCAGGGTTGCTTGAGAGGGAATACCTTTGACCACTTCCTCCCTGAGTTCGATAAACCTTGGGTGATCCACTTAAGGGAAAACTTGTTGTTGTTCTACAAACCTCTGCACTTGGAGGCCCAACAACTGTCTACAAGAATAGAAGTGCGTAGACATCAAGCTATTTTCTGGCGCCGTTGCCAGGGAGGTAAGGTAAAAGGTACTCACATCCTCCGGTGTGAGTGCTCGAATTTATTTCCTTTAGATTCTGCAGTTTTGTCTTTTTGTTTCTTGTTTTCACTAGTTAGGCTTAATGGAAAACAACAACAAAATTAGAGAGCTTCTTAGTATTTTTCCTAATGTAGAACATGAATTCTTTGAAAAGAAAATTAAAAAACCCTTGGAACCTTCTTTGCATGCTAATAGCAATGTTATTAGTATGAATCTTTTGAACACCTTTGTTACTAATGCTATGGAAACGCCTAAGCTTGGGGAAGTTAGTTTTTATGAAAATGATCTTTTTACTTCCCCAGTTTTAAAGAAGAAAATTTGCTCTGATGATACTTTATCTCCCATATGTGGTAATTCTAATGATAATTTTAAGATACCTACAAGAATTACTGATCGTGTTATGGATAACTACTATTGTGGAGATGGAATTGTCCATCCCGGTGATCATTTGCCCTTTATACACGAATTATGCGGGTTGTTCAAGTGTGCAGGTATTACAACAGATCACGTCAAGAAGAAGTTATTCTCTTTATCACTTAAGGGAAAAGCAAGGGAGTGGTATAAGCTACTAGATGATCCTCATCATTTGGAGTGGAAGGAACTTGAATCTCTCTTTTACTCTAAATTTTAGCCTCCTCATGAAATTCATAAAGATAGGAATTATATTTATAACTTTCATCCTCATGATGGATAAAGTATTGTCCAAGCATGGGGGAGATTGAAGTCACTAATGCTCAAATGTCCCATTCATGAGCTCCCCAGGAATATTGTTATTAATAATTTCTATGCAGGGCTTTCAGGACATTACAAGGACTATCTAGATAATTGTTTAGAGGGATCCTTCACGAGTAAGGAGGTCAAAGCTAAGTGGGATCTTCTTGAAACAATTCAAATCAATACCTAAGATTGGGATAACAACAAAGGTAAAGAACCAGGTATAAACCATGAGTATGATTGCATTAAGTCTTTCGCTGAAACTGCTGATTTTCAAGAGCTTAGTGCTAAATATGGTCTTGATCCTCCAATTCTTATTGATTATTTTAGAGCCTTTGCTTATCATATTAATGCTCCTAAAGAAAAATGGGACATGTATCATGAGCCTTTTAAAGACACTTGCATGGAAAATGAAAATTGTTGTTAATGATAGCAATAAACATGCTCAAACCTCTGAAAGTACTATTTCTTATAAGCATGTTAATTTTGTGGGATACATAGACCTTGTGAGAGTAATCAAGTTGAAGAAGAATACTGTATCACCCACATGAATGAAAAAACTAGAATGTGGTATAGGGCTCTAAATGATCTTGGTAAAAAAGTGTGTGCCCTCTATCCTTTTATTTGTAAACTTTGCTTTGAAGTGGGTCATTTCAATTTCCAATGCTCAGGCCATAATAATAGCCCTTCTAATCCAATGAGTACTGCAAGTTTGTATTGTGATGACATGATCACTCCTAATCAGCATGATGAACTTACATTATTTTTGGGGAGTGAAGAGTTATCAAGAAAAACCTCTTTGGTAGATATGGGTGCTTTTGATATGAATAGTGTCATGCATGGTTGTCATCTTTATTGTGTTGATAATTGCCACACAAATACTTACATACAAAATATTATAAAAGATGAGATCTTACCAAAATATGACATGACTAATATGTGTTTTGGTCTTATTAATGAATAGGAGGAATCCTCCAAAGTTTCTTCTATTGTCTCTAACAATGAACCAGGGTACATGGAGAAGCTTCCTTTCAAGCCTCTCCCTCCTAAAGAGAAGAAGAAAAATAAGAAAAGGAGGAGTAAAAGGAGAGAGGAAACGGTATTTTCCCCTAAGCATATTGCTCCTATTATAGTGTTTGATGAGTCTGAACTCGATGATGTTCCTATGCCTGTTACCTATAGTAGTGATCATGATTGGGAAAAGCACACTACTTTTGATATTGAAAATCTCTTCTGTACCAATTCTAAAAATGATGATATTAATAATTGCTATACTATTAGTGCTATCCATGATCCTTCTAATGATGATATGTTTACATATGAACACACTTGGGAAGATAACTATTCTATTGCTTATGATGATTGCAATGATGATTATGATATTTTCAGTCCACCTACTATTGAGGAGGAAATTAATTATGATTACAATATTCCTCCTATATTTGATGATTATGGTGATGAGAATAATAATGATAGCTATTTTGTTGAATTTGCTCCCACTACAATTGATAAGAATGACTATGTTTATGTGGGAAGTATTAATTCTTTTATGCATATGGCTCATGATAAGAATGTTTCTTGTGATAGTTATATTGTTACTTTTATTCATGATGCTACTGAAAGTTATTATGAGAGAGGGAAACATGGTTTTATGTGTCCCAACAATATTAAGTTTCCCCTCTCTATGTTGAAAATTTTGAAGCTGCACTTGTTTTTCTTTCCTATGCTTGTTGCTTTGTGCTTTCATGACTTGTTTCTTTACAAGATTATTTTTCATAGGAAGTGGGTTAGACTTAAAATTTGTTCCATATTTGCTTCTTGATGCTCTCTTTTACTTCAATTCATATTTCCTATGTGAGCATCTTCTCAAACTATCATGCCTAACTTAAAGGCGTTAAAGAAAAGTACTTATTGGGAGATAACCCAAAAGTTTTAGATGAGTCTTGGAAGTTATTACTTCAGTAATAACCGCTCCTTATCCTTTTTATTTGCTTTTTGTGCCAAGAGTAACCTCTAATGAGAGAAAAGTAATGATTGGGAAAGTTGTTGTCCCGAAACAGATTTCTGTGCTTCACCGTAAAAATTCGTATAAAATCTCTGAACGCCTTTTTGAGACGTAAATTTTTGTGCTTCTGTCCCAGGTTGTTATCTAACTTTCGTTAGTTCAACACTTTTTTATTTGAGCAACAGAAGGTCTTCGAAAAAATTCGTCTTTACCTGCTGGTCTGTTTTGACAGATTTCTGCCATTTTCTGCATTTGCTTCTTGTTGGTTCCTTTTTGAGTTCTTTTGGGGAATTGAGCTTTTTGAGGGAAGTGCTTCAGTAGCTACTGTTCTAATGGAAGTTTATTTGGTGTTAGAACTGAACTTAAAGACTTATTTATCTTAAGTGCACTAATGTTGCTAATAAAGATTGTGTGAAGTTTTGTATGAAGAAAAATTTCAGGTGTATGGAAGGAATGAGTAATGAGATGAAGGATGGACTAAAGCTCAAGCTTGGGGATGCCATGCATGTCACCCCAAGAAATATCCAAGAAGTACAAGCGTCAAAGCTTGGGGATGCCCAAGGCATCCCCTCTTCATCAATAAAAATCACAGGTTTCTTCCAAACGCTTCATTTTTATTGTTTCATACACAGTTGTGTTGTTCTTAGAGCATCTTCTTTTTCGTTTTCGTTTTGGTTTTCGCTTGCTTTTGTTTTCTTAGTTTTCTGAATAAATTGGTTGGACCCCCTCTTTCATACATTGGTTTTCAAATAGTTTGGTTTGGTTTGGAAAAGAGTAGGAAAGTTCATACTTATGTGATAAAAAGAGCTCGTTTTTTACTGTGGCCTATGCTCTGTCATGCCATGCTTGATATTGTTTTAGATTTATGCTTAGTATTCTTTATTGTAGCATGAATTGTTATAAACAATCGAGATTGCTTAATGTGCCTTGGATGAACCATGCATTGTTTTAGCATATTAAAGCATAGTATAGTGGTATTCTCCTTTGATGCTTTATTTGGGTTGACTTGGCACATGCTCACACCATGTTATGACTATCCAAAGTCACCATAGCCTTTATGATCCTTTAGTTTTCAACTTGTAGTATCACTTTATGCTTTGATCAATGATGTTTTGTGGCTCTGCATGATTATGGCCATTATTGCTCTCTTAGTTTGTCGCCCCCAGTCTTTTGCTAGCCTCCACCACAAAGTATGAGTTCCACTCATGCATCCAACTCCCTAAACCAAGTTATTCCAAAGAGTCCACCATACCTACCTACTAGCTTATGCTATTCCAAGTATATTCATGCTTTTGTTTACCTTCCACTTGTTATGAGAAAACTAGTGATTAAAGCTCTCACGAACTTGATGGCACACTTTACTTTTTTTGCCTCTAATAAACTTGAACCATTGGGTCCTTCTTTGTTGCGTATATGCTTGCGCTTTATAAGTTGAAATTAGCAGAACCATGCTTTCATGGGGAATGCTTTCAACATTGCACTTGTACTTTATACCCCGTTGATATCATGTTCTTTTGCTTACGGATCCCGACGGTGTGAAATAAAAGTGGAACTTGTAAGATCATGGAGTTTGTATGTGTGTTAGAGAAACGCCTGGGCCGCTAGCCTAAGCCATGACTAATCATGGTGGAAACTTGCAGCATCACCATAATGAGCACTCTATGAAGCATTCTCAATAAAAACCTATGCAAATAGCAAATAAAAAGATCGTTGAGATGCTCATTGTCTGCTTTCCTTGTCATTTTGATTATGGGAAAGCTCCTGCATCATGTGCAAGGGGTACCCCGTTGGCGGTTCTTAATAATACACATATACTTACAATGACAAGAGCTTACTCGTGACTGAAGTTGAGTAGCATGAGGATCGGTCTTTGTAAGTAAGGGGCATGAGATTTCGGTTTATAACTTGTCAAGCATATCCTCTTAGTTGTGTCACTTTAACCTTAATCACCTTCAAGATGCTTATGATAGGGGCAATGAGAGCTGAAAGCTACAAGTACCATAATTTTTGGAAGCTCTTTATGAGACTTGAATCCCTACTTCCTTTTTACAAAAGGCATTTCTCCCACCATTATATTGAGTCTCCACCTTCTATCTTTATGCACCTACTTTGAGAGCATAGTGGCCATTCTTAGTTCTATGTGCATTGTCCCAAGACTAGTTGATTGATGCATAACTTGTTATTGCTTGTTGAAAACTATTGTATCTAGTCACTCTTATGAACTTTGAAGGTGTCCTATGCATTTATATTTGCTACTCTATTGAGGGACAAGCTGAATACTTTTATGCTATGTTTTCTTTATGTGAAACAAACAAACGTCTTGCAAAGCATTGTTATTCATGAATCTTTTGTTTGTGCCTTTTCATGTTGCATCATAGTTTCTTTCTTATTGCTAGAACTTTGTCTTTCATATTATGATTGAAGTACTATGATCCCAGCCTTGAATGTTTTGATCAAGTCTTTGATGGTGCATGTCACCTCAAAAATTCTTTCTTTTTATCACTTACCTACTCAAGGACAAGCAGGAGTTAAGCTTGGGGATGTTGATACATTGCAAATGTATCTATAATTTTTGATGTTCCATGCTTGGTTTTATCTACTTTCTTATGTTTTGTCCACACTTTGGAGTACTTTTCATATGATTTCTTGGACTAACCTATTAATAAGAGCCACGGTGCCAGTTGCCTGTTTTCTGCTGTTTTTGGTTCCAGGAAGTCAGAAAATGAATATTCTCGGAATTGGACGGGACAAAAGCCAAAGTTACTATTTTCTCGGAAGATTCACGGAGCCAGAAGGAGAGCCGGAGGGGGGCCACAGGGTGGCCACACCACCCCTAGGTGCGGGTCCACCTAGGCCGCGCCAGGGCATGGTGTGGGCCCCCTGGCCACCCACCGACCTTGCCCTCTAGCCTATAAGAAGTCTCCCGATGTGTAAACCCTAAATCATCAATCAGAAATCAACGAAAAGTTCCGCAGCGCCGCCGCCACCTAAAAGGAGATTCGGGGGATAGAAAGTCTCTGTTCCGGCACCCTGCCGAGACGGGGAAGTGCCCCCGGAGCCATCTCCATCGATCTCTACCACCATCTCCATCACCATTGCTGATTCCCATGACGAGGAGGGAGTAGTTCTCTCTCGAGGCTAAGGGTTCTACCGGTAGCTATGTGTTCATCTCTCTATCTATGCATGACCTTGTTGTGGTCATGAGCTTTGTAATCTAGTAGATCTACCTTGCTACTCAAGTGCTTTAATAGATCTCTGCTCTCCCCATGTGTGTGAAAGTGACAGCGTGCTCACCATGGTGGCACTTAGGCTAGAGATTACAAATACTTGTTATGAGTTATATTTGGAGTTGGATGTCTTTATGAAATTGTGGTGTTTGTTGGACTCATCTAGTACTCAAGGTGACAGTGTGGGGTTTTCTAGATGGGAAAGGCTTACTTTGAGGTGTGCTGTTATAACCCTACCATCGATTAGAGTGTTCAACCGGAGAGTAGTTAAGAGTAGTATCATAAAGAGAAGATATTTATATGAGAGTGTTCGCTAGTGAAAGTATGATCCCTAGGCCTTGTTTCTAAGCATTGAAACACCGTTTGCTATTAGATCTGTTACATGTTTGCTTGCTTCCATCTTTATTTCAGTTTGCTTTTAGTCTCTTCCACGCCATCAAGCTATCTTCTATCACCTTTACCACTTATAATTATCCATACCAATTGTATTTCACTATCTCTTCGCCGAACTAGTGCACCTATACACCTGACAAGTGTATTGGGTGTGTTGGGGACACAAGAGACTTCTTGTATCTTGATTGCAGGGTTGCTTGAGAGGGAATACATTTGACCACTTCCTCCCTGAGTTCGATAAACCTTGGGTGATCCACTTAAGGGAAAACTTGCTGCTGTTCTACAAACCTCTGCACTTGGAGGCCCAACAACTGTCTTAAAGAATAGAAGTGCGTAGACATCAGCCCTCCAGGAAGGGAGATGCCACCCGCGGGCGGCACCGCGTCGGTGTCAGTCGAGCCAACAAGGATTTCTCCCAAGGGCCCTATCCACAACCCCGGACGAGCCGTTGCACAGGAAACCCGCGAGGGCGAGGCCTCGCCACCACCAAAACTTGTGGCCCACGAGCATGCGCCACGCCGGTCCCAACTTCTTCATCATCGTCTCACCTAGCAATTCGACGTGAGGTCTACAACATCGCAACATAGGTAGAAATGAAATAGGGTCCACGGTACCGCGGCCGTGCGGGAGGGAACTTCCTCCACCACCGGAGGCGATAGTCGACCAGACGCGACTGCAGACAAACCAGTCCTCCATAGGTCCGGCTAGGTCCCGCAGGCCCGTAAAGCCTCGCGGAGGCAAACCAGTCCCATGGTGGTCCGGCCGGGCCCGTAAAATCCGCGACCACGCTGCAACAGGCCGGCCGAGGATGCCACGGATCCCATCCACCCTAACCCGCCAAGATCTGCAGAGCAGCCAAAACACCGCCGGCCGGCCCGCCAAACCCAGATCTGGGCCGCTAGGCCCCGCCCGCCCCGAGCTCAAGCTGCTGCGGGTGCACCGTGCTGCCCTGCCACCCACCGCCACGCTGGCTCGCCCCCTGCCGAGCAGGGCCTCCGCCGTCCCTAGAGCATCGTCGCCGTGACCACTTTGCTGCCGTCCGAGGATGTTCACACGCCCCCAGCGACGCGGCGGCCACCGCCGCCTAGAGATCCCACCACCACCGCGAGGCCGACCCGCCGTCGCCTAGACTGACGCGTCGCCATGCCCCCCGCGCAGCCTAGTACCCTAACCGGATGTCTCGGCCCGTGCCGAAGCACCCTGTGGGGGGGAGGGCCCCGCGGCTGCCAGCGCCCGGGCTTCGCCCGACGGCGCCGTTCGGCGGCGACGAGGGAGGGAGAGGAGGAGGGAAGAGGGTGGCGGCGGCTGGAGGAGTTAGGGTTCGCCTGCTGCTCGCGGGAGCGGGCAGGACGAACCGGTCTTTTGCCGCCGATCCATCTCTTTTCAGCGAACCCTAGGGTGAGCTTGTATCGTTGCCTCCTTAGGGTGTAACATATCTTAAACTTTTTTTCCCATTCTGCTGAAATTTTGAGGTACAAATTGTCAATGGTGATACTCCCTCCGACCCATATTAGTTGACTTGGATTTATCTAGATTCAGATGTATCTAGCCATGGACAAAGCATGAATGAATTAAAATAGAAAGTAATTCCTCACTCCTCTCTTCTTCTTCTCCCCTAAGTCTCCTGATCCATCTCTCTTCAGCGAACCCTAGGGTGAGACTGTATTGTTGCCTCCTTGGGGTGTAACAGATCTGAAACTTTTTTCGGCCATTCCGCTGAAATTTTGAGGTACAAATGTCAACGGTGCTACTCCCTCTGACCCATATCAGTTGACTTGAATTTATCTAGATTCGGATGTATCCAATATTAAAACATGTCTATATACATATGAATCTCAACTAATATGAGTCAGAAGTATTAAAATTCTAAAGAAAAATGGACCAATTTCTCGTGTCAATTGGTGGCAGTCGGTCAGTCGGAGCTCACGATCGTCATTGCTCCCGTTTCCCCTCTTCAGCCAACAACCATTTTTGGACAGCAGCTAGCCCAGGTAGCAGCGGCCTGACCTGCAAAACCCCGGTCGCCGCCACCTACCACCCCCACCATCCCTGACCAAAATATAACCAACACTCTGCAGCTTCACCGAACACCTAGAAAGCAAAACGACTCCGATGGCATTCTCCTCCCTCTCCACCCCGTCTTCCTCCTCCTCCTCATCTTTCACGCTCCCCACCAAACACTCCCCCGGCGCAGGCTCCGTCTCCTTCTCCAAGTGAGTCCATCCGCAGCTCCCCCTGCCTCGATTGCAGTCTGTCCACCCCCGGTCTGTCAAGATTCTGACCGTTCCTCTGGTTGCAGGGCGTCGTGGGAGGGGAGGCAGGGGACGAGGAAGGTCAGGATGGCGGCGGTGAGGGCGGAGGCGGAGGCGGTGGACACGTCCATCAGCCCGCGGGTGAGCGCGCTGCGGCCCTCCAAGACCATGGCCATCACCGACCAGGCCAGCGCGCTGCGCCAGGCCGGGGTGCCCGTCATCGGCCTCGCCGCCGGGGAGCCCGACTTCAACACGCCAGCAGCAATCGCCGAGGTAATGACCGTCCCTTTTTTTACAACGGAAAGGGGGAACAGACCAAGGCCCTCCGTTCCTTGTGCCTCCCTGGATCGCAGGATGATCTGGATCTTAGCGACATGTTTCTGAATGTTGGGTGAGAACTGTCAAATTACCAGTCGGTTTAACTGCATCCATCTTCAACATAAATCAATACTAGCTCGATTCATGTCTCTGTTTGTAAAATTCAAACTCAATAAGTAGTAAGTAGTAGACTTCAGAGCAAGGCATATGTTCTACAGGCATCGCGTGTCGTTGTTGCTGTTGTTGTAGCGAATTATATTCAGCAATTTGAATTTTGCTTCTCTGTCCAGGCTGGGATGAATGCAATCCGGGATGGCTCTACGAGGTACACTCCTAATGCAGGGACTATGGAGCTCAGGAAGGCTATCTGCAACAAGCTTCAGGGTGTGTGGTGTGCGTGCGGATGAATTTCTCATTTGCGGAGTATCCAGATTGGATAGGTAGTCTAATCGACTAACACGTTGTTCGGTTTTTGTATACACAGAGGAGAATGGTCTAACGTACAGCCCAGACCAGGTGCTAGTGAGCAATGGGGCTAAGCAGTGCATTACACAGGCTGTTCTCGCTGTTTGCTCGCCTGGTGACGAGGTGAACTTGTCATCTGTTTACACCGCAATTTCTTAGGACAAATCTTAACTTACAAAGCTTCAGAATATCCATGAAAATAGCAGCACCGAGTGCTTATCCTGTAGTAATTTTGTTGTCCTTGTTACTTAGAAGATAGTGTACTGCTTCATTTTTTTTGTTAAACGGCAAACATTGTTTCAATTGAACATGCCTTGTCATTATTGCGGCTCCTTATTGTTCTTATTATGGTCATATCTCTCGACGCAGCCATTTAGGTGGAAATACTCTTATTTTATCCGGCAAAAGAAAAACGTGATGGTATTTTATGTATGGATGAGAATAACATCCCCAAATGTCTACTCTTATAAATGTGATCTTTTCACACTATATGTTGCTTGTCGGATCCTATGGGTGCCTTGAGATTGTGATGACTTTATAATAATTTGGGCTGTGTGCATCTTCGGATGCAGGGGCCAGGGGAGGCTTTCTGTTCCACTATCTAAATACTCATCTTTTATTTAGAAAAATCTTTGCAAGTTACAAGCCTGATTGATTGCTTGTGTTTTCTTATTCGAACTGCAGATTTTCTGGAGTAAACCAACCTTTAATTAAGAACTTTTTTATTTCAATTGTTGCATCCTGCTCTTTGAAATATTTGAGTTTTATCTTATTTTAGGTTTTGATACCAGCACCGTTTTGGGTCAGCTATCCTGAAATGGCTAGGTTGGCTGGTGCAACACCAGTTATCCTTCCGACAAGCATATCAGACAATTTCCTGCTAAAGCCAGACTCACTTGCCTCAGTGATTACTGAAAAATCAAGGCTCTTGATTCTATGCTCTCCATCTAATCCAACAGGCTCTGTGTATCCTAGGGAGCTGCTTGAGGAGATTGCTGCTATAGTCAAGAAGTATCCTAGGCTCCTGGTCTGCACCTTGACCTTTTGTATGCTATTCAGATTATTTGCGATCTTTTTGTATGAGCAGTTCATCAAGATTGTTGATGTACGTAATATTAATGATTTTGCAGGTTCTTTCTGATGAGATCTATGAGCATATTATCTATCATCCTGCTAAACACACAAGTTTTGCTGCGTTACCTGGAATGTGGGACAGAACATTAACTGTAAATGGGTTTTCTAAGGTAAGATGGCTGTTTTTGTTTTCTTCTCTCTCTTTTTTGTGATGAATACAGTAATACCACTGAAACATAACCCACATAATATAGATTGTAAGTATTAGTCAATGATTAAATTTGAGTAGTCAAAATATTCCTTACGTGAAGAAGCAGAAGCGGAGGGAGTATATCTGAAGTTATTCTCTCAAATAAGACATGAAAACTGAAGAAACAGATGTCTGTGTTCATTTGACTATTTGATTTCTAGATATGCATGATCTAGTTCAAGTTAAAATATTTTGAATATTTAATGAGCATAGATTTTATAGGCTTTTGCTATGACTGGTTGGCGACTTGGATACTTAGCTGCCCCTAAACATTTTGTCTCAGCCTGTGGAAAGATCCAAAGCCAGGTGGGTATTCATTTCTCTTTTCCTTCATCTAAATCATTCTGTGCTACTATATCTGCTAGGGAATGTTGCAACTTCGTCATCTTAACTAATTAAAGATATAACAACCATAGCCATGCAGAACTCATTTTGATCCCCAATGATGACAGTACCCTGATGATGTTGTAAAAATTAGCTCACAGATCTTCTGGCTTGATTTCCTTTATGGTCATGATAGTTCCTTGTTTACTACACAGTACACATCTGGTGCCAGCAGTATATCACAGAAGGCAGGGCTTGCAGCCTTGAACCTAGGTTATGCCGGTGGTGAAGCAGTTTCAACCATGGTCAAAGCATTCCAGGAGCGCCGGGATTACCTTGTAAGAAGTTTCAGGGAACTGCCAGGAGTCAAAATATCGGAACCCCAGGTTAGTTTAAGCTACTCTTTGAGACTGTGTGACATATCTGTAGCAAGAATGTAGCTAAGTTTTCCAATTTACAGGGTGCCTTCTACTTGTTCATCGACTTCAGCTCCTACTACGGATCCGAGGTAGAAGGTTTTGGCACTATCAAGGACTCCGAGACTCTCTGCATGTTCCTGCTGGAGAAAGCACAGGTAAATGTTTCACTGATCGAGTATATCAGTCTACATGTGTTCCTGAAAAAGTAGATCAGAGGGTGGGTGGGTAGATATCTTAGGTGTTTTATTTCGCTCGTTACAGGTCGCGCTTGTCCCTGGGGATGCATTTGGAGATGACACGGGTGTCCGTATCTCTTACGCTGCTGCACTGTGGACACTACAAGATGCAATGGAGAAGATAAAAGAAGCAATGGCTCTGGTTAAGCCCCCGGTTGCGGTTTAATGAAGGCAGAGTGTCGACCAACAGCATAGCAATGCCTTGTTGTATTAAACAGTGTTTATTGAAAAGCAGTAGAGCATGCCATTTTGTTGTAAAAGAGAAAGTTCATCGTCCTTTTTGTGCATAGTTGCGCAGGATCTGGTTTGTTTCAAAATTATGTTTGGTGGTGGCTGAGAACTCAGCATATCTACAAATTAGAAATGAAAATAATGTTTTGGTTTATGATAA
Source organism: Avena sativa (assembly GCA_916181665.1). Taxonomy (NCBI): domain Eukaryota; kingdom Viridiplantae; phylum Streptophyta; class Magnoliopsida; order Poales; family Poaceae; genus Avena; species Avena sativa. The sequence continues at coordinate 481,254,742 of OV702279.1, forward strand.
GCTGAGACGGGTAGTTTATGCGTTCATTGGATGAACACTGTCTCTCTATAACTACTACTACCTCCGTTCCATAATATAAGTAAAAAGGCTTATATTATGGAACAGAGGTAGTATGTTACAAAAACAGCTGGTGAACGTCATAACAGCAATACACCAAAATTCGAAACGCCATTTTTCCAGCAATTATGGGAAATAGGATATTTCATAATATACAGCAAGTACAGGATAGCACATTGGCTTTTAGAAATAAAAAATACACTAAAGTTTATTCTAACTACAAATTGACCTTCATATAATACCAAGCCACAGACTGCCATAACTCTTAAGCATTTTCCCAGCAAGTGAATAATGGTAGACATGGATTTCCAGATGTAGACTAGCAAAAAAATGTACACCAGCTGATGGAATCTCCTTCTGAATAAGTAGAAGTGTGGGGAACAGTGCACGCCTACTCTAGTTTGTGACAATGGCTTCATCGAAATTCCAGTCTCTGACAAGGTCCCTGGACACAGCACGGCTTCGTTGAAGGCGAGGAGTTCCCTCGGTGCCTTGACCAGTCGCCATGGATGGAAATGGGGTCACCTTTGATGTCCCAACACTAGCAGATCCAGCCGGCGCTACTCTCCTAGTTAAGCAGGAAACAACGGCTCCGCATCGGTTCTCATCCTCCGAACTGGACACTGAGTAGCTTCTCAGAGAGTGTGATGGGCTGCCCATGCCATGGCATACGAGACAAGCAAGACTCATGATGTTGTCTAGCTGAAAGCCTCGGTTACTCCTGCAATGGAATAACCATAGTTAGAGAAGATCTGCAATGGAATGAATAGTAAGTAGACAAGATTTAGTTAGGAATCATTTTCCATTTCCACAAACATCACGTGCATTACTTCAGGTGACCAGTGCCAAAAAAGAACACTCACAATTTGCTTGTAAAGTAGAAATACAAGTGGCACCACGACAGTAACAAACAATCAATCCCAACAAGACTTCCAGACATAATCTTATGCAGTCATAATCTCGCTACATAGAGGAGGAACAACAATATTGCTTCAGTAAAACTAAGAACTGATGATGTAACCAAGCATATTACGTGGTCTTCTGACTTTGTTTATACTACTCCCTCTGTCCCGAATTAGATGTCGCTGATTTGTCTAAATTCGCATGTATCTATATACTAAAACACATCTAGATACGTGCAAATCTAGACAAACCTACAACATCTAATTCGGGACGGAGGGAGTATAAAAATAGGTTAATGTGTTGCTCAGATAATAGGTACCATGCTACACCACGGGTTATGGCGAGTAGTACCGTAAGTCCATGTTTCATCTAATCATTCATGGGAAAGGGGTTGGTCCATGGCAAACAAAACAACACTTGCACGCAGCTCAAAATTTTGACAGAAAACTAAGAACAATCGATTAGGGGTCATATTTACACAATCGAGAGCACATCTAGCACAAAAAATACGGAGGCAAACAAAAGGAAACCAACACATCTAATCTCAATATATGCAATGACATTCCTACAGTACCATCTGGACATTTTACTGATTGACATATAGTTTTAGGATGCCGGATTGTTCAAATCAGCTACCAGGATGACAATATGGGTATGCCCATGGACACAAAAAATCAGTACTTTCTAAAGAAAGGAAAGTAGCAGCCTAGAGTAAAGAGGAAAGATTGACTGGCACATCATAAGTAACTATTGAGTTCTACATTCCAAGATGGAACACAGGAGAGGTAAATGTAAATTGAGTTCCTTGTTTATATGAGCAGACAAATAAGCTTTTACACATAAAACATGAAGCTAGAATAGTACATCAAACAGATGATCTATAAAGCATAAACTGCACTAATATGGGAAAAAGACTAACAATCTCTCTTCATTAAGTCATTAAATTGAAGCAGTGAACGCTATGAACTGAAATATTTATTCACCAGTACGAGGATGATATACAACCAAAGGTCGAAATCTAACAAGTAATCCACGACCAAGAGGAACAAAAGGTACTTTCAATTATATATACCTGAAAATCTAACAAGTAACCCACGACATATTGAAACAAAAAGAGGACTTAATTGATTCAACTGCATATCTAAAGACAATGCAAGACCCCTCAAAAATTAAAAAACAATAATGCACAAGGGTAACTGTAATTAGTCTAAGGGTCCAAAGAGGACCCTGTTTTACAGGGCGAATCAAATAAGCAAAAACATGGACAGTTTCCAAACCAATTATACGAGCAGGGGCGGATCTAGATGGTATGCACCGGCACTTAGAAATTCCGGAGGTCGGTGGTGGGTTTAACTAATCGCTGGATGAAAACAAGCTCATACCTGAAAGGCTGAAACCCCCAATGACCAAAGATTGCCGGCTGGGTGTAGACAGCAGGAACGCGATCTCGCGAGGAGTTAAGATCGGGAACGGCGATGGCGGCGGCGAGCGTCAGAGAAGGTTGGGGCTGTTGGGATGGGTGTGTGGTTGATTCGTCGACGGCGACGCTCAGCTGCTACACCTCGGCGGGCGGCGGGCCGGCAGCAGAGGGCAGGCGGGTAGAGCCGCGCAGGGTTGGATCGGTAGATCAGGACCGGAGGAGGAGGAGGAAATAAATGTCCGGGAAAAGGAAGATAAGAGTTCCCGTGCGGATGGCGACAAGATATTTTTTTCCTTTCAACTAAACTTTTTTTTAAAAAAAAATTATACTACTGTAGAGTAATGTCCTTGTTTTCACCAGAACTCAACAAATTAGGTAGTGCGTGCACAAATAACAGGTACGTACACATAGTAATTTTTTTTTGGCGGGGTGTACACATAGTATGTTAGTAGATCAGATTTAACCACATTTCAATTTCTGTTTCATTCACGTGTCACTCTTCTGTTAGAGTTTTTTTTTTCGGGCTTCTGAGTTGATTTGTAAAATTTTAGCGTGTTGGTAGAGAGATAACGAAGAAAGATCTACGGTTGTCTCAGAAAGTGGATAAAGAGACACCCAAGATAAAAAGAGGGGACAAAAGGTAGGTCAAGAAATTAGGGCAAATATTCATCGATATCAATTTTGTATTCTATCATTGCCAGTGGTCTAGCTTAGCTTGTTTCTAGAGTAATGGCAGTATGGCACAATCTTGGGAGGTGCCGTTTTGGCTCATAGTAAACACATTTCAAAAGGTTAAAATGTTTCCCTGTTTTGGAATTATCATTTGTGTCTTCTAGATGTCATGAAACATTGAAAATTGTTAGCACCCATTTTAGTCCCTTAGCCGGCACATTGATAAAAGGTAGAAAAAAGTAAGCGATGGGTAGATGCATTTTTGCTATTTTGCTAGGATTTAGCCAGAATCAAGGTGGAGAAGACTAAGGTACGAGAAACAACCGGCTCTACAGGAAAATTTTAAGAGTTAATCTACAAGTAGGCCCAGAAACAGGCATATCGGAGCGAAGCAGAATCCGACTCAGAAAAAATCATCTCAGAGTTGTACCGACTTATGCCCAGGAGACTATGACTTAACCGGACGGAAACTCAAAAACCATAGAGACTACACCAACACCAAAGGAAAAGTGCGTCTACATGAGTTAATCTGACACTTGGAGATCGGATTCAGTAAAAAAAACCAGTCGTAGCTGTCTAGTTTAGAGTTATTTTCCTACTGAGAAATATACATTGTACTCATGTAATAGTCTCATAGTCTTGCACGAAAATATTGGTCGTCCCATATAACTTGTGAGGGTTAACGACCGATTGAATTTAAGCACACAATCAACAAAATCAATACAATCTACTTTTTACCCTCAAACCCTTGATCCTGCTTCCGTTTTTTCAGTAACTTCATGTTTCGAGGATCGATAACTGAGTTACAACGATCAGGTCGACTAGCTCAGCCAATAGTCGCTGGAATATCAGACATGGTCCCTCTAAAGAAACCAGAGCTTATGGTTCTAAAAAGTCAGGTCACTGTCTTGCATATCGCGCTATGAGATCGGTCTACTGAAAACGTATTGAGGTGTATAACCCTTACTCTTTCGGGTAACCCGAGTAAGACATTATCTGTTAGTCGGTCGGACAAACGTATTGGTGGCTCCTATAATCCGGTAAAGCAGATCCGTCCTATGAGTCTGAGACACCGATTAAAGCGCAACAGAAATTAAAAAAACATGCACAAAGTTTTGTAGGCCAAAAGAACAAAAAAAAGTTCAATTAGAGCATCTGGTTCCATTAGCCAAAAAAAAGTTCATTACATACCATAATAATAAGTTCTAGCATTTCTCATTACCGTAGCCACACATTGCAAACCTTGTCGGGCTAGCCAATCACAATCTCATCTTGTCAATTACTCCCTCCGTTTTAAAATATAAGATGTTTTAGCTTTATAAAAGGAGTGTATCTAAGACACCTTTAGTGTGTAGATTCATTTAGATTTGGAGTACTTATTATTTAGGTTTTAGATACACTCCTTTCCCATTGCGAGTCCTATAAAAGATACACTCCTTTTACAAAGATAAAATAACTTATATTTTAAAACGAAGGGAGTACATATTATTATCTCTTATAGGACTCATGATGGGAATAATGGTTTGAGTTTCACCATTGAAGCCCCGGCCCTCACACTAAAATGGTTTCTGTCGCCGGAGCCGGGCATTTAGCTGAAATCTCTTTCCGGCGCATTGCCGAGGCCAAGAACGTTGGTCAAGAGGCCAGTTAGCTGGACGCGACGTGCCAAATGGAAGGCTGCGTGGACAGCTTGCGTGCATGCCACTTCGCCTGATCATGCAAAGAACAGGTGGTCTGGTAGTGTACTACCGTTCGCAGGCAGGACAGGTCAGAGCACTTGCCCTGTTTTGGCCAGCACTAAGTCAATCATCCTGTCTTGGTCATACTACTTAGATGATCAGCTGTTCTCAGCTAGGAATAAGCTAGTAGTACACTATATTTTCCTAATCAATCCTAATTAAATATTCAGTTGTGTTATTACTAACAAGGGCATCGGCATCTAGGTAAGCTTCCGAATCATATAGTGTGACTGATTCCGCATTGCACACGAGGTCACAAGGTGGCCGGAGAACAAACAACTCATGCATATCATGTTTTCTAAGGTAGGTTACACATCTCCACGTCTTCATTTCCTTTGATGTACTTCCTCTGTCCAAAAATATAGATGTTATTATAACCAATATATAACATATTTGTTGTAAATAACATCTTATATTACGGGGCTGAGGGGAATACATCATCATTGTTTTATTAGATAACAAAGGTAAAACAACGAGACTAACATACTCCCTTCGTTCTAAAATATAAGATGTTTTAGCTTTGTGAAAGGAGTGTATCTAATCCTCCTCTAGTGTGTAGATTCATCTAAGTTTGGGGTAAACCTAGACAATAAAAAGGGTCTAGATACACTTATTTCATAAAGCTAAAATATCTTATATTTTGAAACGGAGTGAGTACCTCGTAAAAGCATCTCTAACAGCTGACCTATTTTGAGGTAGCAGTTTCGGTCAATGCGGCAGCAAAACGGCGGCCGCTGTTAAAACTGCCGCAAAATGCGACACCAGATGCTCTAGCAGTTGCCGCAAACTGCATCACCGCAACAACGGCTATTTGAGTGTAATCAAGTATTTTAGCATATTTTTGAATGTAATCAACCATTTCAGCACATATAAACGTAAACAAACAATAGATAATCACGAAATCCACATAGCATAGCATCCATATGACATAGTTCCGATCACATTAACAACTAAAACACCAATAGTTCATAGTTCAAAGCAAATATGCAAATATGATGACAATGGATTACTCCTCATCGACATTGTCGGTGTTATTGTTGTTGCTCGGATCAACCTCCACGTTGGAGTCACCAACATTGTTTGGAGCAACTTGAGAATTGCCATCACCATTGCCGCCACCAAAGCTTGCACCCAAGTTTGCACCAATGCCACCACCACCTGCGTCTTCGCTGCACGAGGCCTCCGCGTCTTCGCCGCGGGCTTGGTAGGGGCTTGCTGGCTCTGGCTCGATGCGGCGGTGACCGGCCGGGGCTAGACGAAGGTGCCGCGACGGGTGGGCGGCGACATAGGGTTTGCCACCCCTGCAGGGGTCACCGCCGATGATGCGGGAGCGGTGGAATCGTCGGCCGGAGGAGGGAAAAGGGAAGATCAGCCTTCGGGGGGCCATCCATGGCATTCCGGCGGCCGACGACTGGGAGGCGATGTGGTGAAAGGTGGGGCGGCGCGCGTTGGCGGGAGTTTTCAGCTGGCGGTTGTTTGCGCGCGCGAGTAGGGAGAAGAGATGTGGCACAGCCGCTTCTACCGCAAATATGCACCATCACGGCTCGGTGTTGCAAAAAAATTTAGGGCACGAAAACTGGATGCGGCAACTATTGGAGGCATTTTTTTGCCCGGCGCTACCGCATCCGACAGTTATTCGGTCTAGTTCCCTATTTTAAGGCAGATGTTAGAGATTCTCTAAACAGAGTAAATGAAATACCAACAAAGATCAACCCACTACAAGATGTGGAAAACATGCAACAAACATATTCAAGAAGGAAGTAAGGCGGGTTTCGACATGCCGAAGGAGAAACCCCACGGCCCGGATGGTTTGATCGGTTTTTTTTTCTTTCGCTGGTATTGGGACACCATCCACTTGACCTCCTTGTTGCGATGGCACGAATTTCGGGAAGACGGGGTGGAAGATAAATTTTCTCAACACGACGAATATTATGCTTATCCCAAAGAAGCCGAATGCAGAGGCAATAGAATATTTTAGGCCCATCAGCCTCATCCACAACATCTCTAAACTTCTATCGAAGATGCTGGCCTCCCGAGTGTCTCTCCTTCTACTGAAGCTCGTTTCGGCAAGCCAGTCTGCCTTTATCAAGAAAAGGTTTATCCATGATAACTTCATCTATGTCTAGAGCACCCTCAGGGATTTATGCCGGGGCAAGACTCCGAGCTTCTTCATCAAACTTGACATCTCGAAGGCGTTTGACACCGCGAGCTTGGAATACCTCATGGAGCTGCTAGGAGTGCTCGGTTTTGGCCCTAGGTGGATTGGATGGGTATGCCTCCTCCTCTCCACAATTGTCATCACGGGTTATATAAAATGGTTTTGCAAATTGGTTCGTGTTGTAGTTATAAAATGGTTCTGGTACACCAGTAATGGCTACCTAAAAACGCATGCATTTATACGTCGGGAAGAGGCATCCTGAATGATGGAACATGACCTTATGTATAGAAACAAATATATACACTTTCAGTTTATGGAGGGGGCAACTCTCTATCTGTGTAAAATCCAGCAAGGGCAAAGAAATAAATGAGCAACTAAACTGTATTGACTCTCTAACATGTACTCCCTCCGTTCAGAAATATAAGACATTTTAGATTTGTGAAATGAATGTATCTAAACGCTTTTAGTGTATAGGTCCACTGTGAATCTATACACTAAAAACGTTTAGATACATTCAGTTTATAAATCTAATATGTCTTATATTTCTGAACGGAGGGAATACTGTTGAACATATAAAAAGGTACATGTATATGCGATGGTAATATTGATAACAGGCGGAGTCAACCACATATGTGTTTTCATATTTTCCCATCCCCTGATCTAAAACTGATTGTCACACCTTGGATAGAAAGGTGGTGGGCAATGGCAATACCTATGGTAAACTCTATTGTTTCTACATAATATAAATTCAAGGTCTATGTCGCCAATTACTTGAAAAGCATCCTTGATCCGAGACAACACCCGATGACCAAGTAAATGATGGATCTATACTTGGGAAAGAGAGCAATCCATGGATAGTATGAAAATGCATATAATAAATGAAATGTTTCAATGGTAGAGATAAAAAAGAGTATGAGGATCATGTGAGCTCACATACTAAGAATCCAGACTTTTTCTCATGCAAAAAATGCCAGTCTAGTGTTTAAAAGCATGACTATTGGATCTTAAAATTTCGAAGCACTTCATAATAATAATGTTTACACAGGTAAAAATATGTACTTACAGTGTGGGTAGATGACTATGTAGCAAGGGCATTAACAACTATTATTCCGAGAGAATTTAGTTTGCATGATTTCTTCTAAACTCATAAGGTTTCTTATAGTTCACACAAGTGTATATGTCTATATTTCTACTTCTGATAATGTGAAAATTTAGGAAAGAGATGATCCTATTTTTTGTGGATAGAGTGAAAGAAGACGACGAGTAAGAGATTTTCTTAGCATCAAACCAAATTTCAACGTGTTGTGACTTCTGCACCATGGCCCCGTTGGCCAGAATCTACACCCACGATTCCAATATGGCCAGGCCATTGCCATAGCAGGTACCTGCAAATTGTCACCACCAGCATCAGTCGGTATACCCTCTAACATGAAGTGTACATGGTTTCTTAAAGGAATTGGGTAGAACCGTTGCTAGCCTGAAGAGCACATAGTCTGAGGAGAATACAAATCAAAAATTGGGTTCTTAAAGCAATTCGGTTAGAATAATTGCTTATTGTACATATAAAGAACACATCGCAAGACCAATATGATCGATCATATAAAACTCTCGGGGATTCAGAAACTCGTGTAGATGACCTTGGAAATACCTCTTGTCCTTGAAAACAAAGACGAAATTCAAGGTTATGAGTTCATTTGATTTCTAAGGTCCACTTACATGTGTTCTTCTTGCAATAGAGGATTGACATCTCATAGTCATTGACGTGACACCACTCGATGGGCCTTGGCCGCATCGCCCTGACCTTCTGGTACATCGAGAAGAAGAACACATGTTGTTGGGAAGCACCTTACCAGTTCATGGAATATGACGCCATCTAGATTATGTAAGAAATGATAAACAAGTTTTTTTTGTCAAACTCTAGACAGTTGGGAGGCGCAGAGGAGGCCTCCGGACGATTTTTAGGATACATGCTTTAGAACCTGGAAAGCATGCCACATAACAAAGTTCCTAGGATATGTGCTTTAGCAGTTAGGGCTTCGCAGAGTGGAGTGGAGTGGCCATGCCGTCGAATGGCTCTGATGGCACTGACCCACGTGCACAGGTGGCATGGCTTAAACAACAGATGGGCGGAGTGGCGTGGCTATAGCAATATTCAAAATCAGAAAAGTACTTCTAATATAATTTATGAATAAAAAGAAAAGATCATAGTGTGAGAGTATATTTTAAGACGAATTTAAACATACAGTTTTTTCTTTATTGCAGAGTTCTCCTCAAATGTTACCAAGAAACATATGTAATTAACACAATTTTTACGGAAACTAGGGCATGCTATTAGTAGTCCCAAGTTTTTTGTGGTGTGTGTGTGTGGGGGGGGGGGGGGGGATACATCCATGTAGGAATTTTTTATTTACAAACAAATCACTACTAAGAATCGGCACGTATGAAAAAACCACTTCCAACAAGCATTTGCAAATAACACCCAGAATCGTGATGTGTTTATGCAATAAAATAAAATAAAGAAGCAAATTTTCTAACTTGTCGTGCATATATTACATGATAGGCCATTAAAATCTTGGACATCACTAACTTCCATTTTAAAAGCATTGACATCGCACGTCAGCCTGTCGACGACAAATCCTGCTTGCCGGAGCCGAATCGAGGTGACCCTGAAACCTTTGGCTGGTTGAGGTAGGAAGACAGCGGAGGAGCAGATAACGATACCATTCGTGCAATCGAAACAAGTAAATGTTGGACATTCCATCGGTTTCAAAATATAAGATGTTTTAGGACATCAGACAAGAGGGAGTAGATGCCTATAGAACCACGAGACTGCGGCTTCAGGCTTGCCATCAAACAAGTCTACCACTATTTTTAGTCAAGCAAAGCAGTCAACAAAAAGGCCAGTAAGAATAAAGTTGGAAGATAAGCGAAAGAAACTGAGAAAACAAAAAACCAAACGAAAAAAAGGAAGAATAAATTATATTCGGAATCAGATGGTAAATCACTGGGGTGCCCCATTGTCGTAACAGGCTTAGTTGGAGCGGACACCCCTCTCGCAGTGAAATTTGCGAGCCGTTACCGCTCATCATTTCCCTTTGCTGCCTGAAGGATCATGCCTCCTACGTCCCTCCCACCTCCTCTTTTATAGCACACGGAAGCTCGGCGTCCACTCCCAGCGGCCGGTGTGGGACTAAACTCCTCGACCGCACTCCGCGCTGATTTCTCGTCGCCCATGCCATGCGCTTCCGGGCTGAATGTCACAGTGAGCAACTCTCGTGCACATCAAATCAAACCCATCAGGCCCACGCACTTGTGCAAAGTGACTGGTTTTTTTTTGGTGGACCATTTTTCAAAGATTCCTTTCTTCGTTCATGTATAGCCCGCTGATACAAATTTCCAAAGTTCACACGTGCATTCAGGCTCATAATATTTTTAAATACAGGTAGTATTAAAATGAGAAGAGTAAAGTCCATTTCGACTCCTTTTTTGTGAAAAGGTTCTTATTTTTTTTAAGCGTGCTTCTTTGTAAATGATACAGCCAACGTACATTTCAAGGCTGGTTTTAGAAAAAAGTACTACTCCCTTCGTCTATGTATACAAATACAAGGTTAGTTTATATTTTGTGTCTCACTTTAGCAAATATTTGGCCAATAAAATATAGATTATATATCATTAAAACTAATGGAAATATATTCATGCTCATACATATGGGTACGTGAGCTATCTTGTCCATCGATTCCAAAATGTGCTTTGAGATTGGAACAAAGATACCATGGAGGAGTTTTTTCGTTATTTTTCAAAAGACCAAAGAAAGGAGTGAAGGTAGTGTAGCGAGGAGACATAAATCGCTGCCCCGACGAAATTCCAGGAGAATATCCGGAAAGCTGATCTCATGGGTGAACTATCTATAGCTCTACGTTGTAGCCTTGTCGCGGAGCAGACTTCACGTTGTAGCCTTTTCGCGGAGCAGACTTCACTCTGACACGCATGCGGCATGCCCATCTCCTTGGCTCGTCTCTTGCTTCCTGCACAGCCCACGCGCACATACACATAGGGCGTGTTTGGTTGCCCGTTTTTCCGTATCTCGCATGAGTGGAGAAGAAATAATGACGTTTGGTGTGTTGGATCGTATGTGTTTCTTGCATCGCAATTTCAAAGCAGCATAAAAGTTGGCCCGCTAGGAATGTCGATTTTGGGCGTTTCCGCGGGGCCAGGCTTCGCTCGTGCAAAAGGGGGGAAGCTGCGTCGCCCGTGTGAGCTCGGCTATGGCGCGAGCCGCGGGTTCCCCCAAAAGTTAGCGGGAGAAATTTCGCCACCGCTCGCTGACGCGCGCCGGTATAAAGCACCACCCACCACACCAACGTCCATCGCCACCATTTCCCCATTCTTCGTGCTCTCAAGCCAGCGAAGTTCTGCATCGCGCAACAGGTAAGCGACAGGAGCGGCGGTGGTGGTCCTAGACCGGCTGCTGCAGGCGTTCTTCTCCAAGATCTTCATCCTCAACGTGCTTCGCTCCTCCGATGCCGGTGAGTTCCATCAAATCTCAAGTCTAGTAGCTTTTGTCTATTAGCCTTGTAGATCTGATTGTAGTTTGCGGTAGATCTGGGTTAGTATGCCTAAGGAACTGCTAGGTATAATCATAGATTGATATTTTTCTGGACTCATTGCATGTTTAGGCTTGTGTTCATGTCTGTAGTCTAGGTCTTGATACGTGCGACCGTGAAATCTGTAGGACATGAGCTACGATGACTTCAGCTAGGCCCTCCTGGATTCTCAGGAGACCTTTGTCACTGAGACCCAATCCTAGCTACCACCTCTAAGGCTCACATATCCTCAGCATACGGAGATCTTATCTACGCCTCCGATGATTGGATACACAGTAGAGCAGATTGCAGAGCAAGCTGCCAAACTCATGGCCAAGAAGAAAGCCAAGGTTGGCAAAGCCCACAACACAGGCCAGTGCAAGGGGGCTAAGGGCACCATGAAGTGGGAACCGTTCCTCTCGACGTGCGAGATCATCAAGAGCGGCGTCAGGATGGAGAAGGGGTTCAAAGAAGTGCACCTGAATACTATTGCTCGCAAGGTGTTTGAGTTCTGTGGCATCGAGGTGTCCTCCCAACAGGTGTACAACCACCTGCGTAAGTGGAGGACCAGGTGGAATCATACCTCCAAGCTCAGAGACCTTAGGGAAGCTAGCTAGGACAAGGAGACCTGCACCATCATCTTGGAGGACGCCCACTACAGGGGACACATCTCGATATTAACTAATTTCAGTAACATCTCCTTTAACTTCGAACACTAGACTCACTAACCTCGCTAACCTCCGAGCAATTCCTTGTCTCAGGATCACCCCAAGGATGCCGAGTATCTGAACAAGCCTGTCGCCAACTATAGGCAGATGGAGGCCATCTTCTCCTTCGGCCTTGCCACTAGCAGGTTTGCATGGGCTCCACTTAGCCTCTTGGCGAACCTTGACCTGAATACGTACAGACCCAGGAGTCGGAGACAGTGGTACTTAATGAGGATGCCGAGACCGATGTCATCGCCGGTTCTCCTACTATCGGCGTTGGTCAAAGCGGCAGCACAATTGCCTACGTTACAGGTGGCTACGATCCTGGCAAAAAGAGGAAGAGGTTGATGCTAGAGAAGGAGGACGTCGTCGCCATCACGTGCATGACAGATGCCGTGAAAGCGGTGGCCACCGCCATCACCACTGCTTCCCCTCCTGATGTGAACCCAGCTCTATACGACGCCGTCATGGCAGCCAAAGGGTTCAGCCCTGAGGCTCTGATGGTGGCGCTCAACCACCTATTCGACAACCAGGCTATGGGCAACGGCTTTGTTCAGATGGTAGAGGTGTTGGAGATATGCCTAAGAGGTAATAATAAAAGTGGTTATTATTATATCCTTGTGTTTATGATGAATGTTTACATCCCATGCTATAATTGTATTATAAGGAAACACTGATACATGTGTGTTTTGTAAACATAAAAGAGTCCCTAGTAAGCCTCTTGTGGAACTAGCTTGTTGATTAAATAATGATCATGGTTTCCTGATCATGGACATTGGATGTCATTAATAACAAGGTTATATCATTAGGAGAATGATGTGATGGACACACACCCATAGTAAGCGTAGCATAAGATCAAGTCATTAAGTTCGTATTGCTGTAAGCTTTCAAATGCATAGTAACCTAATCCTTCGACCATGAGGTTATGTTAATCACCATCACCGGATGGGTACTTTGATGACATCAAACACCGCTTCGTAACTGGGTGGTTATAAAGGTGTCATTGGGTATTCTAAAAGTATGTGTTGAAGCGCATGGACTAAGATTGAGATTTGTCCATCCATATGACAGATAGATATGCTCTGGGCCCTCTCGGTGGAATGTCATCTAGTTAGCTTGCAAGCATGTGACTAGGTCACAAGAAACGAATAAAGAGTACTTATCAGTAACAAGGAAGAACTAGGTATGGAGATACCGACGATCAAACCTCGGATAAGTAGAATATCGTGTGACAAAGGGAATTGGTTTCGTATGTTAATGGTTCTATCGATCACGAAGTCATCGTTGAGTATGTGGGAGCCGTTATGGATCTCCAGATCTCGCTGATGGTTATTGATCAGAGATGTGTCTTCATCATGTCTGCATATTCACGAACCGTAGGGTGACACACTTAAGGTTCGAAGTTGTTTTTAAGTAGATATGGAATATGCGTTGGAGACCGAATGTTGTTCGGAGTCTCGGATTGGATCCGGGACATCACGAGGAGATCCAGAATTGTCCGGAGAATAAGATTCATATATTGGGGATCATTTTCTAAGTTAGGAAATGTTCCGGAGTGTTTGTATGGAGATTCTAGAAGGTTTCGGAATGTTTTGGAAGGTTCTAGAAGATTTCTTGGAGTTTGCTTGAAAACCAAGAAAGGATCAAGGAGTCTCTGTGGGGCAAGACACGGATTCGTGGGGGAGGAGGATTCCTCCCCCCCTCCCAATCCGCCGGCCAAGGAGGGAGGGGAGTCCTACTAGGACTCCCCCTCCCATGGCGCCTCCCTCCTTTAAATAGAGGGGAGGGGGCGCCACCCCCAAGACCTCTACCATAACAAACCCTAGCCGCCGCCTCTCTCCTCCTCCTTCGCTCTGCTCCGGCTTAGGCGAAGCCCTGTAGAAAATCTCTACTCCACCACCACCACCACACCGTCGTGCTGCTGGGATTCCGTGGAGAAGATCTACTACCTCCACTGCTCGCTGGAACGGGGAAAGGAAGGTCTGCTTCGACTCCACACGTGTGACCGACTGCGGAAGCGCTGTCGGAACGTGGCGCCGGAAGGATCGTCCACACGATCTTGAGATCGGCAAATGATCGACTACATCAACCCCGAGATCTAATCTCGTAACGCTTTCGGATCTACGAGGGTTAGTACAGATCTATCTCGTTGCACATGTCTAATAGATTAGATCTTGGCTTTTATCTAGATTAGATCTGGGTTTTGTTCGTTCTTGCGGTATAATTTTTTTGTTTTCCATGCTACGAACCCATCAGTGGTATCAGAGCCTTGTCTATGCGTAGATCTGTTGCACGAGTAGAACACAATGGTTTTGTGGGCATTGGTGCTCGTGCCGTCTTTTGCTTTGTGTACTTTGCATCTTGCGGTATGGTGGGATGAAGCGGCTCGGGCTAACCTTACATGTCATCGCACATGAGACTTGCTCCACGCTTGACGTGTAACTTGCTTTGCACAAGTGGCTTTGCGGGTGTCTGTCTCTCCCATCATAGTATAGATCCAATCTACACTTTGCACTCGATAGTACTTGTATCAATGTTGTGGTTCAGTTTCGTAGGTAAGATCCGTTCTTATTCGGAAGCCCCAAACCACGTAAAACATGCAAAGAAAATTAGAGGCGTCTAACTTGTTTTTGCAGGGGTTTTGTGATGTGATATGGCCATCATGTGATTGTGATTATATTTGATGTATGCAATGATCCTTGTTGTAATATGGCAACCGGCAGGAGCCTAATGGTTGTCTTTAATTCTGTTAAGACATGCGTGTCTATTCATCTTGTAATAGCTTTATTCCAAGCAGTTGTAATAGTTGCTGGTGATGATGGACAACCATGAAGCGGCGCCACTGACCTTGACGCAATGCTGGTGATGATGGAGATCATGTCCGTGCTTTGGAGATGAAGATCAAAGGCATAAGAGAAAGGGCCATATCATATCACATTAATTATGAATTGCCTGTGATGTTAATCCTTTATGCATCTTGTATTGCTTAGATCGCGACGGTAGCATTATAAGGTGATCCCTCTCACTAAATTTCAACTAATAAAGTGTTTGTCCTTAGTTGGCACCGTTGCTAAGACTCGTCGTCTCGAAGCATCTCGTGATGATCGGATGTGATAGATTCTACGTGTGCATACAACGGGTGCAAGCCAGATTTGCACATGCGGAAACTAAGGTTAAACTTGATGAGCCTAGCATGTACAGACATGGTCTCGGAACACGGAATACCGAAAGGTAGAGCATGAATCATATAAGTGATATGATGAACATGAAGATTGTTCGCCGATGAAACTACATCTTCTCTCATGAAGATCGGACTTGGTGTAGTGGACTTGGTTCGTGTAATCACTAAGACAATGTGAGGGATGTTGTTTTGAGTGGGAGTTCACCTAGTTAATTTAAGAATTAAAGTAGAACTCAATTTATTATAAACTTAGTCTAAACTACTTGCAAATTTGTTGTAGATTATGGCAAACCTCTCCATCAATTTCAATGCGTTCCTAGAGAAAGAAAAGCTTAAGAACAATGGAAGCAACTTCACGGACTGGCTCCGTGGTCTGACGATTGTCCTCAGGGCTGGTCAGATGACCTATGTGCTCGAAGCACCGCTAGGTGACCCACCTGCAGATGATGCCACCGATGACGTAAAGAATGTTTACGTCACTTGGAAAAATCATTACTCCACAGTTCAGTGTGCCATCCTGTATGGTTTAGAAACGGAGCTCCAGAAGCGTTTTGAGCACCACGACCCGTTCGAGATCATTAAGGAGATCAAGCTCATTTTTGAGACTCACGCGGTCGTGGAGAGCTATGAGGCCTCCGAAAAGTTCTTTACCTGCAAGATGGAAGAGGGAAGCTCCGTTAGCGAGCACGTGCTCACCATGTCTGGGCACGCAAACAAGCTCCAAGATTTGGGGATAACGATTCCTAATGAGTTAGGGATTCACCGTGTCCTCCAATCACTGCCACCGAGTTATAAGAACTTTGTGATGAACTACAATATGCACTGCATGAACAAGACGTTGCCTAAACTATCGTCCATGCTGAAAACTGCTGAAGTGGAGATCAAAAAGGAGCACCAAGTGTTGATGGTCAATAAGACCACCAATTTCAAGAAACAGGGCAAGCCTAAGAAAAAGGGCAACTTCAAGAAGAACGGCAAGAAAGCTGCCGCACCTGCTAAGAAGCCCAAGGCTGGTCCTAAACCTGAAACTGAATGCTTCTACTGCAAGGGTGCTGGTCACTGGAAGCGTAACTGCCCCAAGTACCTGGCAGATCTTAAGAGCGGCAACATCAAGAAGAAAGGTATATTCGATATACATGTTATTGATGTGTATCTTACTAGTAGTCGTAGTAGTGCTTGGGTATTTGATACTGGTTCGGTTGCTCATATTTGTAACTCGAAACAGGAGCTGCGGAATAAACGAAGACTGGCGAGAGACGAGGTGACGATGCGTGTTGGAAATGGCTCCAAGGTTGATGTGATCGCCGTCGGCACGCTCCCTCTACATCTACCATCGGGATTAGTTTTAAATTTGAATAATTGTTATTTGGTGCATGCGTTAAGCATGAACATTATATCTGGATCTTGTTTATTGCGAGACGGTTACTCTTTTAAGTCTGAGAATAAAGGTTGTTCGATTTATATGAGTAATATCTTTTATGGTAATGCACCTAAGATGAATGGTTTATTCTTATTGAATCTCGATAGTAGTGTTACACATGTTCACAACATAGATGCTAAACGAATAAAATTGAATGATAATTCTACATACATGTGGCACTGTCGTCTTGGTCACATTAGAGTGAAGCGTATGAAGAAACTCCATTCTAATGGACTTCTTGAATCACTTGAAAGATGCGAAGCATGTCTAATGGGAAAAATGACTAAGACTCCATTCTCTGGAATAATGGAGCGAGCTACAGACTTATTGGAAATAATACATACCGATGTGTGCGGTCCAATGAGTGTAGCATCGCGTGGTGGATATCGTTATGTTCTCACTTCCACGGATGACTTAAGTAGATATGGGTATGTCTACTTTATGAAACATAAGTCTGAAACTTTCGAGAAGTTTAAGGAATTTCAAAGTGAAGTGGAAAATCATCGTAACAAGAAGATTAAGTTTCTGCGTTCTGACCGCGGAGGTGAATATCTAAGTTATGAGTTTGGCATGCATTTAAAGAAATGTGGAATACTTTCGCAGTTGACACCGTCGGGAACACCACAGCGTAATGGTGTGTCCGAACGTCATAATCGAACTCTCTTAGATATGGTTCGGTCTATGATATCTCTTACAGATTTACCGCTATCGTTTTGGGGCTATGCATTAGAGACAGCCGCATTCACTTTAAATAGGGCACCATCTAAATCCGTTGAAACAACACCGTATGAATTGTGGTTTGGAAAGAAACCTAAGTTGTCGTTCCTTAAAGTTTGGGGTTGCGAAGCGTATGTAAAGAAGTTACAGCCTGATAAGCTTGAACCCAAAGCGGAGAAATGCGTCTTCATAGGATACCCTAAAGAAACAATTGGGTATACCTTCTATCATAGATCCGAAGGCAAAGTTTTCGTTGCTAAGAATGGATCCTTTCTGGAGAAGGAGTTTCTCTCGAAAGAAGTGACTGGAAGGAAAGTAGAACTCGACGAGGTTATTGAACCTTCTTTCGGAGTTGAGAGTAGCGGAGCACCGGAAGATGTTTCTGTGCCGCCTGCACCAACTGGAGAGGAAGCTAATGATGATGATCATGAAACTTCGAACGAAGTTACTACTGAACCTCGTAGGTCAACGAGGGTCCGTACCACTCCTGAGTGGTATGACTCTGCCTTGAACGTCATGTTAGTGGACAACACTGATGACCCTGTGACGTATGAAGAAGCTATGGTGAGCCCAGATTCTGACAAATGGCTAGAAGCCATGAAATCCGAAATGGGATCCATGTATGAAAACCAAGTATGGACTTTGGTGGACTTACCGGATGGCCGTAAGGCTGTCGAGAACAAATGGATTTTCAAAAGAAAAACAGATGCTGATGGTAATGTTACCGTCTATAAAGCTCGACTTGTCGCGAAAGGGTTCCGACAAATTCAAGGAGTTGACTATGATGAGACTTTCTCACCAGTAGCGAAGCTAAAGTCTGTGAGGATTATGTTAGCAATCGCTGCATATTTCGATTATGAAATTTGGCAGATGGATGTCAAAACGGCGTTCCTTAATGGTGACATTGAGGAAGAGTTGTACATGGTACAACCCAAGGGTTTTGTCGATCCTAAAGATGCTGACAAGGTATGCAAACTTCAGCGCTCCATTTATGGACTGAAGCAAGCATCCCGGAGTTGGAATCAACGTTTTGATAAAGTAATCAAAAACTTTGGATTTATACAAACTTATGGAGAAGCTTGTATTTACAAGAAAGTGAATGGGAGCTCTGTAGCATTCCTAATACTATATGTAGATGACATATTGTTGATTGGGAATGATATAGAACTTCTTAATAGCGTCAAAACCTATTTGAATAATAGTTTTTCGATGAAGGATCTTGGCGAAGCGGCATATATTCTAGGCATCAAGATTTATAGAGATAGATCAAGACGCCTAATAGCGCTTTCACAAAGTACATACTTAGACAAAGTTCTAAAGAAGTTTAGAATGGAAGAGAGCAAGAAAGGGTTCGTGCCCATGTTGTCAGGTAAGACCTTGAGTAAAACTCAAAGTCCGGCTACGGCAGAAGATAGAGAAAAGATGAATAAAATTCCCTATGCCTCGGCCATAGGTTCTATCATGTATGCCATGCTGTGTATAAGACCGGATATAGAACATGATGTTAGTTTGACTAGCAGATATCAAAGTGATCCTGGAATGGAACACTGGACAGCGGTCAAGAATATCCTAAAGTACCTGAATAGGACTAAGGATATGGTTCTTTCTTATGGAGGTGATGAACAGCTTGTTGTAAATGGTTACACTGATGCTAGTTGGAACACCAATCCAGATGACTCGAAGTCACAGTCTGGATACGTATTTATTTTGAATGGTGCTGCAGTGAGCTGGAGGAGTGCCAAGCAGAGCGTTGTGGCGAAATCTTCAACTGAATCGGAATACATAGCTGCTTCGGAGGCTGCACAAGAAGCCATATGGATGAAGGAGTTCATTACTGAACTTGGCGTGGTTCCTAGTGCATTGGACCCGATGGCCATCTACTGTGACAACACAGGTGCCATAGCTAATGCAGAGGAGCCAAGGTCACATAGCAAGCTGAAGCACATCAAGCTACGGTTCCATGCTATTCGCGAGTATGTCCAAGATGGTGACATAAAGATTTGCAAAGTACACACTGATCTGAATGTAGCAGATCCGTTGACTAAACCTCTCCCTAGAGCAAAGCATGACCAACACCAGAACGCCATGGGTGTTCGGTATATTACCATGTAATCTAGATTATTGACTCTAGTGCAAGTGGGAGACTGTTGGAGATATGCCCAAGAGGCAATAATAAAAGTGGTTATTATTATATCTTTGTGTTTATGATGAATGTTTACATCCCATGCTATAATTGTATTATAAGGAAACTCTAATACATGTGTGTTTTGTAAACATAAAAGAGTCCCTAGTAAGCCTCTTGTTGAACTAGCTTGTTGATTGATTGATGATCATGGTTTCCTGATCATGGACATTGGATGTGATTAATAACAAGGTTATATCATTAGGAGAATGATGTGATGGACACACACCCATAGTAAGCGTAGCATAAGATCAAGTCATTAAGTTCGTATTGCTGTAAGCTTTGAAATACATAGTAACCTAATCCTTCGACCATGAGGTTATGTTAATCACCATCACCGGATGGGTACTTTGATGACATCAAACGCCGCTTCGTAACTGGGCGGTTATAAAGGTGTCATTGGGTATTCTGAAAGTATGTGTTGAAGCGCATAGACCAAGATTGGGATTTGTCCATCCATATGACAGATAGATATACTCTGGGCCCTCTCGGTGGAATGTCATCTAGATAGCTTGCAAGCATGTGACTGGGTCACAAGGGATGAAATAACATGGAACGAGTAAAGAGTACTTATCAGTAACGAGGAAGAACTAGGTATGAAGATACCGACGATCAAACCTCGGATAAGTAGAATATCGTGTGACAAAGGGAATTGGTTTCGTATGTTAAATGGTTCTATCGATCATGAAGTAATCATTGAGTATGTGGGAGCCGTTATGGATCTCCAGATCCCGCTGATGGTTATTGATCGGAGAGGTGTCTTCATCATGTCTGCATATTCACGAACCGTAGGGTGACACACTTAAGGTTCGAAGTTGTTTTAAGTAGATATGGAATTTGCGTTGGAGACCGAATGTTGTTCAGAGTCTCGGAATGGATCCGGGACATCACGAGGAGATCCGGAATGGTCCGGAGAATAAGATTCATATATTGGGGATCATTTTCTAAGTTGGGAAATGTTCCGGAGTGTTTGTATGGAGATTCTAGAAGGTTTCAGAATGTTCTGGAAGGTTCTAGAGGATTTCTTGGAGTTTACTTGAAAACCAAGAAAGGGATCAAGGAGACCAAGTGGGGCAAGACACGGATTCATGGGGGAGGAGGATTCCTCCCTCCTTCCCACCGCCGGCCCAAGGAGGGGAGTCCTACTAGGACTGCCCCTCCCCAGGCGCGCCTCCCTCCTTTAAATAGAAGGGAGGGGGCGCCCCCTCTTGCTCCTCGGAGAATAACAACCAATCTCAGCCGCCTCTCTCCTCCACCTTTCTTCTGCACAGGCATAGGCGAAGCCCTGCAGAATTCTCATCTCCACCACCACCACCACGCCGTCGTGCTGCTGGGATTCCGTGGAGAAGATCTACTACCTCCGCTGCTCGCTGGAACGGGGAGAGGAAGGTCTGCTTTGACTCCGCACGTGTGACCGTCTGCGGAAGCGCTGCCGGAACGCAGCGCCAGAAGGATCGTCCACACGATCTTGAGATCGGCAACTGATCGACTACATCATCCACGAGATGTAATCTCGTAACGCTTTCGGTTCTATGAGGGTTAGTACCGATCTATCTCGTTGCTCATGTCTAATAGATTAGATCTTGGCTTTTGTCTAGATTAGATCTGGGTTTTGTTCGTTCTTGCGGTAGAATTTTTTTGTTTTCCATGCTACGAACCCATCACTATGGCACCTGTGTTGTCACAGTAGATGGCCATCTGGTCCAACGCACTGGGAACCACGCCAAGTTCAGTAATGAACTCCTTCATCCATATGGCTTCTTGTGCAGCCTCCGAAGCAGCTATGTATTCCGATTCGGTTGAAGATTTCGCCACAACGCTTTGCTTGGCACTCCTCCAGCTCACTGCAGCACCATTCAAAATAAATACGTATCCAGACTGTGACTTTGAGTCATCTGGATCGGTGTTCCAACTAGCATCAGTATAACTGTTTACAACAAGCTATTCATCACCTCCATAAGAAAGAACCATATCCTTAGTCATATTCAGGTACTTTAGGATATTCTTGACCGTTGTCCAGTGCTCCATTCTAGGATCACTTTGATATCTGCTAGTCAAACTAACAGCATGTGCTATATCCGGTCTTGTACACAACATGGCATACATGATAGAACCTATGGCCGAGGCATAGAGAGTATTATTCATCTTTTCTCTATCTTCTGCCGTAGCCGGACTTTGAGTTTTACTCAAGGTCTTACCTGACAACATGGGCACGGACCCTTTCTTGCTCTCTTCCATTCTAAACTTCTTTAGAACTTTGTCTAAGTATGTACTTTGTGAAATCGCTATTAGGCATCTTGATCTATCTCTATAAATCTTGATGCCTAGAATATATGCCGCTTCGCCAAGATCCTTCATTGAAAAACTATTATTCAAATAGGTTTTGACGCTATTAAGAAGTTCTATATCATTCCCAATCAACAATATGTCATCTACATATAGTACTAGGAATGCTACAGAGCTCCCACTCACTTTCTTGTAAATACAAGCTTCTCCATAAGTTTGTATAAATCCAAAGTTTTTGATTACTTTATCAAAACGTTGATTCCAACTCCGGGATGCTTGCTTCAGTCCATAAATGGAGCGCTGAAGTTTGCATACCTTGTCAGCATCACTAGGATCGAAAAAAACCTTGGGTTGTACCATATACAACTCTTCCTCAATGTCACCATTAAGGAATGTCGTTTTGACATCCATCTGCCAAATCTCATAATCGAAATATGCAGCAATTGCTAACAAAATCCTCACAGACTTTAGCTTCGCTACTGGTGAGAAAGTCTCATCGTAGTCAACTCCTTGAATTTGTCGGAACCCTTTCGCGACAAGTCAAGCTTTATAGACGGTAACATTACCATCAACATCTGTTTTTCTTTTGAAAATCCATTTGTTCTCGACAGCCTTACGGCCATCCGGTAAGTCCACCAAAGTCCACACTTGGTTTTCGTACATGGATCCCATCTCGGATTTCATGGCTTCTAGCCATTTGTCGGAATCTGGGCTCACCATAGCTTCTTCATACGTTGCAGGGTCATCAGTGTTGTCCACCAACATGATGTTCAAGGCAGAATCATACCAATCAGGAGTGGTGCGAACTCTCGTTGACCTGCGAGGTTCAGTAGTAACTTCATTCGAAGTTTCATGATCAGCATCATTAGCTTCCTCTCCAGTTGGTGCAGGCGGCACTAAAACATCTTCCGGTGCTGCGCTACTCTCAACTCCGAGAGAAGGTTCAATAACCTCGTCGAGTTCTACTTTTCTTCCAGTCACTTCTTTCGAGAGAAACTCCTTCTCAAGAAAGGATCCATTCTTGGCAACGAAAACTTTGCCTTCGGATCTATGATAGAAGGTATACCCAATTGTTTCTTTAGGGTATCCTATGAAGACGCATTTCTCCGCTTTGGGTTCAAGCTTATCAGGCTGTAACTTCTTTACATACGCTTCGCAACCCCAAACTTTAAGGAACGACAACTTAGGTTTCTTACCAAACCACAATTCGTATGGTGTCGTTTCAACGGATTTAGATGGTGCCCTATTTAAAGTGAATGCGGCTGTCTCTAATGCATAGCCCCAAAACGATAGCGGTAAATCTGTAAGAGATATCATAGACCGAACCATATCTAAGAGAGTTCGATTATGACGTTCGGACACACCATTACGCTGTGATGTTCCCGACGGTGTCAACTGCGAAAGTATTCCACATTTCTTTAAATGCATGCCAAACTCATAACTTAGATATTCACCTCCGCGGTCAGAACGCGGAAACTTAATCTTCTTGTTACGATGATTTTCCACTTCATTTTGAAATTCCTTAAACTTCTCGAAAGTTTCAGACTTATGTTTCATAAAGTAGACATACCCATATCTACTTAAGTCATCCGTGGAAGTGAGAACATAACGATATCCACCACGCGATGCTACACTCATTGGACCGCACACATCGGTATGTATTATTTCCAATAAGTCTGTAGCTCGCTCCATTATTCCAGAGAATGGAGTCTTAGTCATTTTTCCCATTAGACATGCTTCGCATCTTTCAAGTGATTCAAGAAGTACATTAGAATGGAGTTTCTTCATACGCTTCACTCCAATGTGACCAAGACGACAGTGCCACATGTATGTAGAATTATCATTCGATTTTATTCGTTTAGCATCTATGTTGTGAACATGTGTAACACTACTATCGAGATTCAATAAGAATAAACCATTCATCTTAGGTGCATTACCATAAAAGATATTACTCATATAAATCGAACAACCTTTATTCTCAGACTTAAAAGAGTAACCGTCTCGCAATAAACAAGATCCAGATATAATGTTCATGCTTAACGCATGCACCAAATAACAATTATTCAAATTTAAAACTAATCCCGAAGGTAGATGTAGAGGGAGCGTGCCGACGGCGATCACATCAACCTTGGAGCCATTTCCAACGCGCATCGTCACCTCATCTCTTGCCAGTCTTCGTTTATTCCGCAGCTCCTGTTTCGAGTTACAAATATGAGCAACCGAACCAGTATCAAATACCCAAGCACTACTACGACTACTAGTAAGATACACATCAATAACATGTATATCGAATATACCTTTCTTCTTGATGTTGCCGCTCTTAAGATCTGCCAGGTACTTGGGGCAGTTACGCTTCCAGTGACCAGCACCCTTGCAGTAGAAGCATTCAGTTTCAGGTTTAGGACCAGCCTTGGGCTTCTTAGCAGGTGCGGCAGCTTTCTTGCCGTCCTTCTTGAAGTTGCCCTTTTTCTTAGGCTTGCCCTGTTTCTTGAAATTGGTGGTCTTATTGACCATCAACACTTGGTGCTCCTTTTTGATCTCCACTTCAGCAGTTTTCAGCATGGATGATAGTTTAGGCAACGTCTTGTTCATGCAGTGCATATTGTAGTTCATCACAAAGTTCTTATAACTCGATGGCAGTGATTGGAGGACACGGTGAATCCCTAACTCATTAGGAATCATTATCCCCAACTCTTGGAGCTTGTTTGCGTGCCCAGACATGGTGAGCACGTGCTCGCTAACGGAGCTTCCCTCTTCCATCTTGCAGGTAAAGAACTTTTCGGAGGCCTCATAGCTCTCCACGACCGCGTGAGTCTCAAAAATGAGCTTGATCTCCTTAATGATCTCGAACGGGTCGTGGTGCTCAAAACGCTTCTGGAGCTCCGTTTCTAAACCGTACAGGATGGCACACTGAACTGTGGAGTAATGATTTTTCCAAGTGACGTAAACATTCTTTACGTCATCGGTGGCATCATCTGCAGGTGGGTCACCTAGCGGTGCTTCGAGCACATAGGTCAACTGACCAGCCCTGAGGACGATCTTCAGTCCACGGAACCAGTCTGTGAAATTGCTTCCATTGTTCTTAAGCTTTTCTTTCTCTAGGAACGCATTGAAATTGATGGAGACGTTCGCCATAATCTACAACAAATTTGCAAGTAGTTTAGACTAAGTTTATGATAAATAGTGTTCAAATTTAATTCTTAAATCAACTAGGTGAACTCCCACTCAAAACAACATCCCTCGAGTTGTTTTAGTGATTACACGAACCAAATCCACTACACCAAGTCCGATCATCACGTGAGATGATATAGCTTCATCGGCGAACAATCTTCATGTTCATCATATCAACCATATGACTCATGCTCTACCTTTCGGTATTCCGTGTTCCGAGACCATGTCTGTACATGCTAGGCTCTTCAAGATTAACCTTAGTTTCCGCATGTGCAAATCTAGCTTGCACCCGTTGTATGCACACGTAGAGTCTATCACACCCGATCATCACGAGATGCTTCGAAACGACGAGTTTTAGCAACGGTGCCAACGAAGGACGAACACTTTATTACTTGATATTTAGTGAGAGGGATCATCTTATAATGCTACCGTCGCGATCTAAGCAATACAAGATGCATAGAGGATTACCATCATAGGCAATTCATAATTAGTGTGATATGATATGGCCCTTTCTTCTTATGCCTTCGATCTCCATCTCCAAAGCACGGACATGATCTCCATCATCTCCAAAGCTATTTGCGAGTATGTCCGAGATGGCGACATAAAGATTTGCAAAGTACACACTGATCTGAATGTGGCAGATCCGTTGACTAAACCTCTCCCTAGAGCAAAGCATGACCAACACCAGAACGCCATGGGTGTTAGGTATATTACCATGTAATCTAGATTATTGACTCTAGTGCAAGTGGGAGACTGTTGGAGATATGCCCAAGAGGCAATAATAAAAGTGGTTATTATTATATCCTTGTGTTTATGATGAATGTTTACATCCCATGCTATAATTGTATTATAAAGAAACACTGATACATGTGTGTTTTGTAAACATAAAAGAGTCCCTAGTAAGCCTCTTGTGGAACTAGCTTGTTGATTAAATGATGATCATGGTTTCCTGATCATGGACATTGGATATCATTAATAACAAGGTTATATCATTAGGAGAATGATGTGATGGACACACACCCATAGTAAGCGTAGCATAAGATCAAGTCATTAAGTTCGTATTGCTGTAAGCTTTCAAATGCATAGTAACCTAATCCTTCGACCATGAGGTTATGTTAATCACCATCACCGGATGGGTACTTTGATGACATCAAACACCGCTTCGTAACTGGGTGGTTATAAAGGTGTCATTGGGTATTCTGAAAGTATGTGTTGAAGCGCATGGACCAAGATTGAGATTTGTCCATCCATATGACGGATAGATATGCTCTGGGCCCTCTCGGTGGAATGTCATCTAGTTAGCTTGCAAGCATGTGACTAGGTCACAAGGGATGACATAACATGGAACGAATAAAGAGTACTTATCAGTAACAAGGAAGAACTAGGTATGGAGATACCGACGATCAAACCTCGGATAAGTAGAATATCGCGTGACAAAGGGAATTGGTTTCGTATGTTAATGGTTCTATCGATCACGAAGTCATCGTTGAGTATGTGGGAGCCGTTATGGATCTCCAGATCCCGCTGATGGTTATTGATCGGAGAGGTGTCTTCATCTTGTCTGCATATTCACGAACCGTAGGGTGACACACTTAAGGTTCGAAGTTGTTTTTAAGTAGATATGGAATATGCGTTGGAGACCTAATGTTGTTCGGAGTCTCGGATTGGATTCGGGACATTACGAGGAGATCCAGAATTGTCCAGAGAATAAGATTCATATATTGGGGATCATTTTCTAAGTTAGGAAATGTTCCGGAGTGTTTGTATGGAGATTCTAGAAGGTTTCGGAATGTTCTAGAAGGTTCTAGAAGATTTCTTGGAGTTTGCTTGAAAACCAAGAAAGGATCAAGGAGTCTTTGTGGGGCAAGACACGGATTCGTGGGGGAGTAGGATTCCTCCCCCTCCCAATCTGCCGGCCAAGGAGGGAGGGGAGTCCTACTAGGACTCCCCCTCCCATGGCGCCTCCCTCCTTTAAATAGAGGGAGGGGCGCCACCCCCAAGACCTCTACCATAACAAACCCTAGTCGCTGCCTCTCTCCTCCTCCTTTGCTCTGCTCTGGCTTAGGCGAAGCCCTGCATAAATATCTACTCCACCACCACCACACCGTCGTGCTGCTGGGATTCCGTGGAGAAGATCTACTACCTCCGCTGCTCGCTGGAACGGGGAGAGGAAGGTCTGCTTCGACTTCGCACGTGTGACCGACTGCGGAAGCGCTGCCGGATCGTTGTGCCGGAAGGATTGTCCACACGATCTTGAGATCGGCAAGTGATCGACTACATCAACCCCGAGATCTAATCTCGTAACGCTTTCGGATCTACGAGGGTTAGTACAGATCTATCTTGTTGCACATGTCTAATAGATTAGATCTTGGCTTTTATCTAGATTAGATCTGGGTTTTGTTCATTCTTGCGGTAGAAATTTTTTGTTTTCTATGCTACGAACCCATCAAGAGGACCATAGGGATCTCTAGCTTAGGACATTCTTGTCCAAGCACTACTACGGGTAGTGCTTGCTCCCTGATCATGGAGATGGTGGTGCCCATGCATGCATGATGAAGAAGATGTAGGGGTTCCGCGTATGAAACAATAAATTTTTACCCTACGCCCCTGAACCCCTGAAGCTACCAGGACCTATCTATTAGTAATACAGTAACAGGAGGGGATTTTCGCGAACTTACCCTTGAAGACCGAAAAGCGTTATCAATGCTCAGGAGAGCGTGGTTAATATAGACGAGCCGAAGCCGACCTCAAGATCGTGATGAAGTCCTTGTGCTCCTTTGGATCCAACGACTTGAGTGCCTCAAGTGCGACACCTCGCGGGGAGTTACACACGTCCGGTGCCTGACGATGACTCTCGCTTCTCCGATCCAGTAGCAGTTGTGGAAGTAGAGCTCCTGGATCCGAATCCCGCAGCGCGACGGCGCTCCGCGGTGAAGATGTCTCTCGTTCGCGCAGTCCGAACTTGGGACCACGGTCACGAGAGAGAGAGAGAGATAGAGAGAGAGAAAATCAATTGGAGGTATTCCCAAAAGTGAGAAGACCTTTATTGAATATTGTGTGTATTTATCTGGCCAAATACCCCCACTATATATAGGGGGGGAGGTACTACCTCCCTCAAAGTCCCGGGGTGGGACTAAAGGAGAGGAGAGGGGGAGGGGGTGGCGCTGCCGGCCACCCCATGGGCCCCGCGCGGGGAGGGGGGGCTAGGCCCAGTCAGCCACCCTCTTGTCCCTTCTCCCTCTCTCCTTTCCCTAATGGGCCCTCTTCCCTCCGGAATTGGCCCATTAAGCCTTTAACCATTTAAATTGATTTTCTCTTTTATTAATTAATTATGAATAAATGATTAAATCAATATTTAACATTCATTCACATATTATTCAACCTCCATGGCTATGGGACACCTTGCACCTCCACTCCGGACATCCTCCGGACTTATCGAAACCCTTCCGGTTTTCTCTCTACTATTCTTCGGTGATTCTTCCGATCCTAGAAACACTCTCTAAGCATCATCAAGCCCTTAAGCGTGATACCCCACGGTTCGGGAACACTCCAGACATGGTTGGGACACTCCCAGACCAATGATCGATAGAGGGACCTGGATGGCCATGTGACCCCTATGCGTTCCACGAAGATCTTTCGTCGTTTGAACCGAGACAGTCGGGTCTTATTACCTTTGTCTCTCGATACTTGCATTGCCCAAGATCTGATCAATGACATCACCATGTCGTGTTCAATCTCGTTACCGAACAATCCTACTTGACTCATTCCGACAAGTGATATCCCTGTGATCAAATCACATGTTGTGCAGCTATTGGATATAACTTCTCCGAGTGAGCCCTTGAGTATCTTCCCGTCACGTGGACGAACAAATCCCGCTCTTGACATATATTTCCTCTACGGTTTCCTCCGAGGACCTGAACACACCTTTATAACCACTGTATTACCAAGTGGCGCTTGATGTTATCTAAGCACTCTCGGGAGACAGTGATTGATATAGCCTCGCGGTCTAAGGAATAGTCTACAAGGATCCATTTCTAATCATCGTAACTTGAACTTCGTGACATGATCGGGTCATGATGTTTAGGTTGGGTATTGGTGCATCATCTCATTCTCAGAATGAGTTGACTCCATTTCCAACTAGCATAAATGCCACATGATCAAGAAACTTAATCATCTATTGACCAATGAACCAGTGACTAGAGTTTCACTTGGAACCCCTAGTTGTTTATATATCACACGTGTATTGATGTTTCCACTCAATACAGTTATAGCATGATATAAAACTTAATCATAAACTATATGAAATATGATAATAGTCCTTATTACTATTTGTCTCTAGGGCATATTTCCAACAGAAAAAGTTGTATATTTCGAAGTAGCTAGGGACTTGATGAAAACTTATGCCTGTTTATTGTGAGGTGGTATATACTAACCCCTCACATGATGGAGAACTTATGCAGTGTTAGGATTGCACCCCTTTTGATGTGGTGGTAGGATCTCACCAATTGATATTGGTCGTGATCGGTTGGATCACACTAACTTGGTAGGTTGGAACTGCTGATGCTTGTGCCCATATGATCATGCATGCTTAACTATTTTATGCTTGTGCCCTGTGTTTGTGAAATTGATCTGTCTGCCTTACTTGTGATCCTTAATATGTTGGTTATGTGTATGTCTCACAAAATACAACTGGTATGTGGTGTACTACGACAAGAAGTTGGGAATCTACAAGACATGGGAGGAGTGCAGGCAATAAGTGACGGGTTACCAGGGCAACCTCCATAAGGGGTTTAAGACTCTAGAGCAAGCACAAAAGGCCTACTCTAAGTTCTTAGCAGAGCGTCCCAAGAAAGAACAACCTTTAGTACAAATGAAGATCAATTTCAATCCACCAGCATCAGTTCGTCAACAAGTTCATCCACACGAGCAGGTTCCACCTATACGGGGTGCAAGTATGATCAAAGACATCATCATCGTTGGCCTAATCATGTGGATTATCCACTACCAGTTGTTCTGATTCAGGTTGATCGATCACGAAAGATCTTAAACCCTGGTTGCTAGTTGGTAAGCTCACCATTTTGTCATGCGAGGTAAGCATATCGAGCCAGATGCGGGCTCCCAATCGTGCAACTTTGTACCGGCAGAGCCCAATCTGGGAAACCAAACAAAGTGGCCATATGGGCACTCCTAGTAGGGAAACAAAAATACAAGCAACCATATAAACAGCCCATCCTGGCTCGAGGACAATCTCTCCCCATGCAGCACCCGGCGGGGCAAGTCACAAAAACGGGAAATTCTGGCCTGAGCAAACCAAACATGTCTGTGATTTCTTATACCGAACGAGTATGGCCGTCTTATATCACTTCACATGGAGCTCTGTATCTGCAGCACGGAAGACGGACGACACAGATGACGAGACGCATGCGGAGAAGGGCCTCGTCCCAAACTCGCTTGCCATGGAGGCCATGGCCATGGAGCGACGTGCGTGCAACCTCATACTGTACGCGTCATGCAGGAGCTTGCCGTGAACACCGTCGATGCTGTTGCACCCGCCGTCCAAGACCTCGCCGTGCTCTTCGTTACACTACTACAAAAAAGATTATTAGTGGTGCACTGAATATGTTATCCGTGGCGCATGGCCCGTGTGTCACTGTCATCATGCCACTGATATTTTCTATTAGTAGCGCATAGTTCCATGCGCCACGGATAAGCCTGTTTATCAGTGGCGACTGGCGCATATGGGTAAGGTGCGCCACGTTTTTTTTTCAAAATTCGAAAACAAAAGGCGGAAAATGAAAAGTTATTTGTGGCGCATGTTGGAATGGTGCGCCACTGATAATTTTTTCAAAATTCAAAAAAATGGGATCTAGATCTTATCATCGGTGCCTCACCGCGGCCACCACCTACCACCACATGGAGGTGCGGGAGGTCGTGGTCGCGCTCGGGGAGGAGCTTGAGGAGGGCACCATCAGGGTCGGGTCGGGGAGGAGCTCAAGGAGGGCGCCATCGGGGGTCGGGTCAGGGAGGGGTTCAAGGAGGACGTCGTCGAGTGTCGGGTCGGGGTGGAGCTCTAGGAGGGCACAGACTAGGAGAAGTAGAGGTGAAGAAGGATAAGTAGAGGTGAAGGAGAAGGAGAGGAGAAGAAGGAGAAGGAGAGAAGAAGGGGAGGAGGAGAAGGGAAGTAGAAGGTGAAGAAGAGGAGACGGAGAAGGAAATGAGGAGGAGAGAAGGAGAAGGAAAGGATAGGAGGATAATGAGAAGGGAATAAGAAGAGGAGAAGGAGAAGGAGAAGAAGAAGGAAAAGGGGAGGAGAAGGGGAAGGGAAGGGTAGGAGGAGAAGGGAATGAGAGGAGAAGGGGAGGGGAGGCTTGGATTTAAAGTTCAACCATACTTATCTGTGGCGCACCACAATAGGATGCGCCACAGATGAGTGTGCTCAATTTTTTTCTGCAGGAAAAATCTTCTTTTTGCTATATATTTTTTCCTTTTTGAATTTTGAGAATCTAAAAAATGGTAAACGGTCTTTGATCGTTGCGAGTGGATAGAAAATTTCGTGCTCGTCGTTTTGATATATTATAGATTTTTTCGACATCGTATGCAAAAGTTATGATCATTTTACCGTGCCATAACCTTTTTTTGCAAAACAAGTCGAAATTGATGTTTGTTAATTTTCCTACAAACTAGACCATATTACCTACCTATATGTCAAAGAATTTTAAAATTTGAAGTGTTTTTTATTTTCTTTTATTTTTTGCAAGACAGAAAAGGCGATCTAGGGGTGGGAGCAGAATTTGGATGGTGTCTGACTTATCCGTGGCGCATGTGATTGCGGTGCGCCATTGGTAACGCAAATGTCCGTGGCGCACAACCACCACATGCGCCACGGATATGTTAGGAGCCATCCATAACTGACAGATCTGGGTGTCCAGACTTATCTGCGGCGCACCCGGTGCCCATGCACCACGAATATTTTCGTTATATGTGGCACATCTTTTTCACATGCGACACAGTTATTTACCTGTAGCGCATCACCCTTTCCATGCATCACTGGGTACCAATCCATGGATAGGAAAATCTGTAGTAGTGTTAAGCACGCCATGCCGGACCTCGATGCGAACTCGGTGGCGCGCTATCGAGGGAAGCTTCGGGCACGCCTTTGTCCAGGCTCTACTAGACCACACCTTTGTAGAACTTGGAGGGTCGTGTTGTCGACGGCACCACCGTGCACGCCTTCGAGGGCTGCTTCAGTCACGCCATTGCCTGCGACTCTACGTACATGTCTTCCATGTATAGGTGGTCGCCGGAGAAGGGGAATGTGTCCGAGGCATCTTCACGGACAATGGCGTCCGAGTCGATGTATGTATCCTAGTATCCGCACATGCAACTCTCCGGTAAGAGTAGCGACGTCCGAGCCAGCTAATCCATTGACTGAGCGGTGGGGCAAAGGATGAAGTCGGCCATGGCCTTTTTCTCCTGGAGAAGAAGAGCTGAGCGTTGACTGCACGATGGAAAGGAGTGTGCGATGTGCTTATCGAAAAAAGGCTATAAGCCTACCTCGCGAGAAGCAGGGGACTGGACATAAAGTTATAATTTTTTGAACTTCATAAAGGTTGGATGTGAAAAATATGGTGGAACGATTTGACATAACTATATACACAAATTGATATGTGGGAAAATACAACACAGATCTCAAAGCCAGTTTGTGGACAAGATAGGTGATGTATCCATGCGTACAAGTACAAAATGAAAACTAATAGTACACCATGGAAACATTCTTTCAATTTAGCCAGAATCAAGGTGGAGACTAAGGGCATGTTTGCTTACTCGTGCTCTTTAGTCGCACGTGGAGATCATGGCTCCACGGAAGCTGCGCATGAAAATGTGATGAGTGCATATTTGCATTATGTTTTACATTATTATTTTATATTGTATATGTAGGATCTTGGTATTTTACAGCACTCGCGCGTATATTTTATGTCTATTTTCACCAGGATCAAGATAGATGATGGATCCAATGGATACAATTCTTGGAGCAGTTGTACTGTGGAGAAAAGGAGTAAAAAACAACGTAAATCGCTTATTTGGGAAATATTAATAATACCAGAAGAAAACCAGAAGCAAACAAGGAAGGCAGAGAGTTCAACGACCAACTATACGATCAAAGCAACTTTTTCGGCTGTATAGCTCCGGCCGTATAGTTGGCGCCGCCTCCGCCTCGTCAAATAGTTTCACCCCGTGCAATTGGTTCGAGGAGACGACATACATAACACCGAGAAATCGCAGAAACCTCACCTCCGGAAGGCATCTGGAGGGGGAACTCATCCACCAAGGATCCATCTTCGCCTTGTGCAGATCCGGGAGGCTAAGGCATCGATCTTCATCATCCACTGCTGCATCATCACCATCTCCATCCATCCCATCTACATATTGTCTAGATCTTGTTGTAATTCCCGTACTCATTATGGATTTATATAAGTACTATTCATCTATGAGTGTTTCTATTACCATTGCTATGATGTTGATTGCCTCCATGTCTGAGTAGATCATTAGTTCTTGGGGAGATGGAGAAATCCTAGTATGAGATTGAAATAAGATAAAGTCTATTATGATATTCATCGTTGTGACCATGTGTTAGATTTTCTACATCTAGATGTCGAGAGAAGTCGACCTCTCAATATTTGCCTCTCGCGAGGACTTGATGGAGGAAACTATTTGTTAGTAGACGGAGGTGTTCTAGCACTTATAGTGACTATAAAGCTGTTGGAACCCCTTACGTATCAACTTGGGAAACCGAGGAAACTCACGGAACACTATCCATATCATGGGATACGTCTTACGGGATTGCGTCCCTTAATAGCGCAGTAATTCGATTGATGTCAATTGCTGACTGTTGTGGTTATGAGGATGATGTGAGCAGTGGTTGCTGCCTATTTGTCCAATTACGGAGTTCCTCCCACACATACATGGTTGAAAATGTTCATGATGATAATCTTTATCTTAGCTCCTTATAATGCTAGTGGTGTATCCGCTACTCCCTAAGAATGCTTTTTCCCTTCTGCAGTTCCAATCTCTTTTACATACATGATACTTACTTTCTGTACTTAGTTATTTTACTTTACTTTATTATTGCTCTTATACCTAAAACTCAAAAACACCTTTTTACACAATACTCGCATTTTATCTTATCACTTAGAACTTTATCTTAGCATTTCTATCGTAATATTTATTTCAAGAGTTATTAGACTTTAGACTCCTGCTCCTTGTGGGATCGATATCTTTATTTCAAAACTAGCTACAAAGAATCTGTGCACTTGTAGTCATCAAGCTATTTTCTGGCGCTGTTGCCGGGGAGCTAAGAGTTATAGGTCTTTTAGTTTTTGCTTATTTATTTTTGTCTTGCTAAATTTTGTTTTGAGTTACAGGTTTC
This sequence comes from Avena sativa, assembly GCA_916181665.1. Classification (NCBI taxonomy): domain Eukaryota; kingdom Viridiplantae; phylum Streptophyta; class Magnoliopsida; order Poales; family Poaceae; genus Avena; species Avena sativa. The sequence goes on from OV702279.1 coordinate 481,289,365, forward strand.
CACAACATGATGGAGTTTGAGCATATGACTAGTGCTAACCCTCTCAACTACTTTGGGAAGCCCTATGGTATTTATAAAAGAAACAACTCGAATGAGAAGATAAGGGGGTTTAAAATAAATCCTCTACTACTTAGTATTCTACATAAAAAGAAATTTACTAGAGATGAAGAAGATCCTAATCCATATGAGCATATTGCATGTTTCAAAGATATATGTGGCACTTTTCTATTAACAGGATATACGCTGATGAGGTAAGGGTTAAACTTTTTAGTCATACTTTGACAAGTACAACTCTCTCATGGTATAAATCTCTACCACCTGAAGCCACTACTACTTGGGATAATCTAGCCTGTGAATTTCTAGCAAAATATTATCCATTATCAAAATATTTTGGAGTCAGGCGTCTTATAGTGACTTGGAAGAATCGTTCTAATGAAGGACTAGTAAGAGCTTATATCAGATTTAAAGATTTATTACGTCTATGTCCTCATCATGATTTGCCTAAATGGTATTTACTACATATCTTTTATGGTGATCTAATTGAACCTAATAAAATTGAACTAGACTCTTTCACGGAAGGAGCCTATATGAATCTTCCCATACCTAAAGCTTGGGCTTTACTTAATAGAATTCGTGATCATAGAGTTTCATGGAATTTTGGTTTAGGAAGTAAAGGAGGCGTATAAATAGAGCATGATTGTATTCATGACTATAATAAAAAAAGGCCATGTTAAAGAATTATCTAAAGAACTTTATTTGGATTCAGATCTTGTGTTGCAAGTTGTTAAAGCTTTTACAGAACATATCAAAGCTCCGAAAGAGGGACCGGTCAAGTATGATCCACCACCCGAACATGAAAAGAGAAGAGAAGATAAAGCAACACTGGCCTCCCTATAACTGATATATGAAATGCCTTTCCCTAACACTGCACAAAAGCATATTCTTGAATATGAACAGGTCAAAGCAGTATAGGAGAAGAAGGAAGAGGAAAGCATGCCAGAAGTTGTGGAACATTTGGAAGAAACCAAAGATGAACAGGTAACCAAGGAAGCAATTATGACTATGTATGCACATTGTAACATAGTTGAGCTTGATGAAGAGACTTACATATTATTGAAGGTAAAACAAAGGTAAAAGATGTGGGTAGCCTATTCTTTCCTGCATATTTAAAGAAACCTCGCATTATGGTTTATGTGATCTTGGAACCGAAGTTAATATTATATCTTATGATTTCTACTTAGAAATAAAAGAAGAAATAGAACCGGCTATAATTGAAAATACTGATATGACAATTATGTTAGCTAATAAAAAACTTAGAATTCCAATGGGAGTAGTTGAAGATGCAATTGTCACAATTGGCAACAAAAACTTTCCTATTGATTTTGTAGTTGTTGATATGCGAGCTGACACTCTTTGCCCAATTATATTTGGAAGGAACTTTTTGGGTGATATAGGTGCCTATGTTAATTTCAAGAAGGAGATTGTGTCTCTTAAGCTTGGGGGAACGGAAAATAAATTCCATTTTCCAAATTTAAAGACAGGCCTCCACAAATACGAAGAAGAGGAAGAGAGAACTATTGAGGAAATGGCATCTCTTTTCTTTAGTAATCAAGAAGAAGAAATAAATGAAGATCCAAATTATGAATAAATAGTTATGGAGGACAAGTCCCTAGAAGAACTAGAATATGAATTTGATTCACTTCCCATTATGGGACCTCCAACCGATGAGGCTTTTGAAGAGCCAGAAAAGAGAGGGGACGAGGAACTACCACCCTCAGAGTTGAAGACTCTACCAGAAAATCTTAAATACAGGCTTTTAGATGATACAAATAAATTTCCTATTATTATTAGTGCTAAACTTTCATGAGAATAAGAAGAACTCATGAAGATACTTAAGGAGCATCGCCAGGCCTTTGGGTACTCAATGGATGACTTGAAGGGAATCAGTCCCATGATAGTCGTCCATCGAATATTCAAGGAAGAAGGTGTTAAATCAGTTGCAGAATTTAATAGAAGATTGAAGCCTAAAATGAAAGAAGTGGTAAGAAAAGAAATTGTACGCCTACTGGACGCAGGTATAATTTATCCTGTTAAAGAAAGTGAATGGGTAAGTCCTGTTCACTGTGTCCCTAAGAAGGGCGGTTTTACTGTTGTTCCTAATGAAAACAAAGAAATGATACCTACTAGAACTATCGTTGGGCATAGGATGTGCATAGACTTTAGAAAATTAAATAAATAGACTAGGAAAGATCACTATCCATTATCATTCATAGATCAAACTTTAGAAAGGTTAGCAAACCATACTCATTTCTGCTACTTGGACAGATACTCTGGTTTTTCTCAAATAGCTGTTCATCCGGATGACCAACTTAAAACAACTTTCATTAGTCCTTATGGTTTACATGCTTACCGTCGTATGCCTTTTGGTTTATGTAATGCTCTAGCTACTTTTCAACGATGTATCACTGCTATTTTTGCGGATTTTATAGAACTTATAATGGAAGTATTTATGGATGACTTTTCTGTCTATGGAACTTCATTTACTAGTTACTTGGATAATCTCAAAAGAGTTTTGCAGCATTGTGAAGAAACTAATCTTGTTCTAAACTGGGAAAATGTCATTTTATGGTTAAAGAAGGTATAGACCTTGGACACAAGGTATCAGGTAAGGGAATTGAAGTTGATAGAGCTAAGGTTGAGGCAATAGAGAGAATGCCACAACCTAGGGATATTAAAGGCATAATAAGTTTCCTTGGTCATGTAGGTTTTTATAGAAGGTTCTATCGTGGTGTGGAACACGGCAGTGCCATCGGGGATGGCATGAGAAGGGACAATCAGGATGCTATCGGTGGCTACTCGCAACGGGTTGGGCACAGATACTGCAAACACAACGATGTACCCAGGTTTGGAGCCCTCTTGGGCACATATACTGCAAGGATCTACTGTCAGGGGTGAACGCCCAGTACATATGCTCCTTGAGCTGTTTCTCTAGCTACTCCTTGCTAGAAGAAGAGGCACTACTCAACTTGTCCAATCTAGAGAACTTCTAACTTCTAATTGTCTACCTAGAACCCTAGCACTACCTCTCCTTATATACTGGTTGGGGAGGTAGTTTACAAAGTGGGTTCTAGGGTTTACTATTTGGATTTGGGCTTACAAAGTGGGCCAGCTAGATGGGCCCGAACGGTAGGCCTGGGTCTAGTCAAGCCTCCAGTACAGGGGGGACATCGCTACAATGTCTAGCGCCCTCGCTTTACTCGTCAGCTAGAGCTTTCTCCATCAGTTGTCTCTTTACTCATCAGCTGAAGCTTTACTCGTCAGCCTCCAGCTGTGGCACAGTTGTCTGGTAGCGCTGACCGGGCGAGCTAGCCTGTCCGGTCAGAGGTGCGCTCAACAAGGAGCGTCACCCCTACCGTACCTTGGCCAGCGGATCCGAGGCGGCCGGCTAGGAGCGGCCTCTTAGCCGGTTCTTCTAGCCACCCGGCTAGACAGGCCAGCCGGGGAAACCTGAATGCGGGCCGGGTGGAGATTTCCGTCTAGCTGTGGTTCCTTGTCTTGGGCCCAGGCGGCCAGAACTCCTTGGAGCCGGCCAGCTAAGCATGTCTTGGCCTACCCGGGGGTCATCCCCCCGACACTAGTCCCCGAGCTCGTTGGGACTTCGCCTCACGAAGAAGTTCTTGCGTGCTCATTGGGCGAGTTTGAAATGATTGGTGATGCAGAGACTTGTCGTTTGGTTTTGTCTTATAGTTCTTGTCTTCTACCGGCTTGAGATTCTTCGTTGTTTCCCGGCTGGGGTTTACCGGCTACGGAGTCGATGGCCCACCCATAGGGTGTGAGCGGTGACCTCATGGACTGCATGCCTCATCCGACAGGGAGATGGATCGCCTGTTTGCTATTGTCATTGCTCGCATCAGCCATGCCTACCATTTCTGGTGCGCATCGCGTCAGTTTGACCTCTTGGCCTGCCGTGGCGGTTTTTGGTAACTGTGTGCACTCCTTCATCATTGTGGTTTCTCGGAGATCGTGGACGCGGTTTGCCTCCCGCCATAACTCTTGCTGGATCTCCTGTGGAGGCTATGCTGGCGCATGCAATCCGCGCTGAAGCGTCGCGAAGAAGTGGGGCAGTTGCTTGCCACGTGGTGGGGTGGGAGGGTAGTTGTCGCACCTCCTCTGCCTCGATAAATAGGGGCGCACGAGAGTGGTCTCCCTCACTTCATCTTCCTGCGCTCGCTGCTTCTGCTCTCCTTCGCGTCCTGCCTTCTCTCTGCTTGCTTGCGCCGCCATTTCTTGGTCGCCGGCGCCAGCCTTCTTCTGACACGATGATGGATCCGCGCGTTTCTGATACATTGCAAATGTATCTATAATTTTTGATGTTCCATGCTTGGTTTTATCCACTTTCTTGTGTTTTGTCCACACTTTGGAGTACTTTTCATATGATTTCTTGGACTAACCTATTAACAAGAGCCACAGTGCCAGCTGCCTGTTTTCTGCTGTTTTTGGTTCTAGGAAAGTCAGAAAATGAATATTCTCGGAATTGGACGGGACAAAAGCCAAAGTAACTATTTTTCCGGAAGACTCACAGAGACAGAATACGAGACGAAGGAGGGCCAGGGGCTGGCCACACCACCTGGTGGCACGGGCCAGGCCAGGCCGCGCCAGGGGGTGGTGTGGGCCCCCCAGGCACCCCCTCGGTATCTCTCTTCGCCTCTAAGAAGCCTTCTGACCTAAAAACTCCGAGGGGTTCGACGTTTTTCCAAAAGGAGTTCCGCTCCGCCGCCACCACCAGATTCCACGAAACAGCACCAGAAACTCCGTTCTGGCACCCTGCTGGGACGGGGAATTGGAGGAGATCATCACCATCATCATCACCATCGCTTCTCCATCGACCATCCATGTTTCCCTCATTTATGAGTGAGTAATCCCCCGCTGTAGGCTATGGGGATGGTAGGGTTTGGATGAGATCGTTCATGTAATGGCATCAGATTGTTAGGGCATGGTGCCTAGTATCTTTTATTAGTGCTTTATGACTTTGTTGCGACTTGTTGTGCTTAATGCTTGTCACTAGGGCCCGAGTGCCATGATTTCAGATCTGAACTTGTTATTGATTCATTATGATAGTATTGTTTTTGGTCTTATCTACAAGTTGTATACACACATTGTTGTCCGGAACCAATGGCCCCGCGAAGTGACAGAAATCGGGATAACCGGAGGGAATGGCTTTGATGTGAGGATCACATGTGTTCACGGAGTGTTAATGCTTTGCTCCGGTGCTCTTTAAAAGGAGCACCTTAATTGCCAGTAGTTCCCTTGAGGCCCCGCTGCAAACGGGCTGGCAGGACAAAATATGTTATGCAAGTTCTCATTGCGAGCACGTATGACTATATATGGAACACATGCCTAGGATTATCTAGTACTTGGATGCTTTATATTATTTATCTGCAATTGCCCTATGTTCTGATTACTATGTGAATTGTCTTGTCCATGCAACGCCCGTCCATCCATCCCCATGCCTACCGCACTTGAATCCCATTGTTTACTGCTATTGTTACTGCTGTCTTTACTTTACTACTGCTGTTACTTTGCTATTCCTACTACAAAACTATTGCTACTGATAAACTGTTGTGAGCAAGATTGTTTCCAGGTGCAGCTGAATTGACAACTTAGTTGTTAAGGCTTATAAATATTCTTTGGCTCCCCTTGTGTCGAATCAATAAATTGGGTTTCACTTCCCTCGAAAATACTGCGATACACCCCCTATACTTGTAGGTCATCAAGACTATTTTTGGCGCCGTTGCCGGGGAGCATAACTTTATTTATCAAGTCCACTTGGAATCACTATTGTTCAAGCTAAGTTTATTTCCGCCTTGTTTGCTTGTTTCTTTATCAAAAATACAAAAAAAAATAGTTCCTACTCTAGTTGTTATTTTCGCTGGTCGGTTATTGTCTTGCTTTATCATGCTTGTTGTCAATGGTTGGTTTCTTTGAAACTGAATCTTATTGGCAAGGTGGGTTCACGGAAGATAAAAAATATTATTATAAGGAACACCGCTTGTCACAAAAAGGGAAACACTTATGGGAACAAATTGATAAATTGTATACCATTGCTAGAAACATGTGCTCTACTTATAATGTTACTTATTGCTTGGATAAATCTTGTTGCTGTAGGAGGTACAAACACCTCCCTTTTCAATGTGAGTATAATGAAAATGTTACCATATCTTCTTATGTTAAAGGAAATTATGACTTTTATGATGTGGAACAAATTGAAGAATTTATTGCTTGGAAGGGTGCTTTTGAACTTGCTAGTTTGCTTGAAAATATTAATGATTCACCTTACAAATATGAGGTTTATGGTATACTTAAATTTTGCTTTGATAATTACAAGGATGAAAATGGCTATATTCTTGAATATTTTAATAGATGCTTTCCACAAATGGAAGAGACTAATGCCTTGCAGGATCCTATGGACGAAGAAATTGATGAACCTGAAATCTCATTAGATGAAAAAGAGGAGGAGAGTGATGAACAAAAGGAGGAAGAATGGATTATCTACCCATGCCTACCTTCTAATGAGAGTAACTATTCATCCCTTACATTATTTGATTGTCCTCCATGCTTACTAAAGGAGGATGAATGTTATGTTCCTGAGGATTCTTTTGAAAATGTTTATAATAAAGCTCTAGTGCTTGTAGATCATGAAAAGCATGCTTTATGTGATAGTTATATTGTTGAGTTTATTCATGAGGCTACTGAAAATTATTATGAGAGAGGAAAATATGGTTGTAGAAGTTTTCATGGCATTGAAACACCTCTCTATGTGCTGAAAGTTTTGAAGTTACTCTTGTTTTATCTTCCTATGCATGTCACTTTGTTCTTTGCGAATTTATTTGCATACAAGATTCCTATGCATAGGAAGTGGGTTAGACTTAAATGTGTTTTGAATCTGCTTCTTGATGCTCTCTTTTACTTCAACTCATATTTCTTATGTGAGCATCCTCTCAAACTATCATGCCTGAAGATGACAATATGTCTATTATTCTTGGGAGACCTTTTCTTAAATACTGCAGGAGCTGTTATTAATTATAATCAAGGGAAGGTGACCTTCAATGTTAATGACAAGGAACATACTGTCTATTTCCCCAAGAAGATTGAAAGGAATTATGGTTTGAATTCAATTGAACATGTTGAGGGCATTCAAGTTGGAGAAATATATTGTCCCATACCAAGAGAAAAATTTGAAACTATTATGATTGGGACCATTGCTATCAAGGTTGAGGTAACATAATCATTAGTGGAATAAAAAGTTTTGTATCATATGAAATTGTTTTGGTAACAAGACCTGATCAACCTTGTTAACAAAAGGATTTCATTGAACAAAACAATGTTTTCACCATGATTATCTCCGCTTACTTCTATTCTATCCATTTTAGTTTTTGCTTATGCCTAACTTAAAGGCGTTAAAGAAAAGTACTTATTGGGAGATAACCCAAAAGTTTTAGATGAGTCTTGGAAGTTATTGCTTCAGTAATAACCGTTCCTTATCCTTTTTATTTGCTTTTTTGTGCCAAGAGTAAACCTCTAATGAGAGAGAAGTAATGATTGGGAAAGTTGTTGTCCCGAAACAGATTTTTGTGCTTCACTGTACAAATTCATGTAAAATCTCTGTATGTCCTTTTGATGCGTGAATTTTTGTGATTCTGACCCAGGTTGTTATCTAACTTTCATTAGTTCAACACTTTTTTATTTGAGCAACAGAAGGTCTTCGAAAAAATTCGTCTTTACCTGCTGGTCTGTTTTGACAGATTTCTGCCATTTTCTGCATTTGCTTCTTGTTGGTTCCTTTTTGAGTTCTTTTGGGGAATTAAGCTTTTTGAGGGAAGTGCTACAGTAGCTAGTGTTCTAATGGAAGTTTATTTGGTGTTAGAACTGAACCTTAAGACTTATTTATATTGAGTGCACTAATGTTAGTAATAAAGATTGTGTGAAGTTTTGTATGAAGGAAAAATTTCAGGTGTATGGAGGGAATGAGTAATGAGATGAAGGATGGACTAAATCTCAAGCTTGGGGATGCCACGCATGTCACCCCAAGAAATATCCAAGAAGTACAAGCATCAAAGCTTGGGGATGCCCAAGGCATCCCCTTCTTCATCAATAAAAATCCCAGGTTTCTTCCAAACACTTTATTTTTATTGTTTCATGCACAGTTGTGTTGTTCTTGGAGCGTCTTCTTTTTTGTTTTCGTTTTGGTTTTTCGTTTGCTTTGTTTTCTTAGTTTTCTTAATAAATTCGTTGGACCCCCTCTTTCATACATTGGTTTTCAAATAGTTTGGTTTGATTTGGAAAAGAGTAGGAAAGTTCATGCTTAAGTGATAAAGAGAGCTTGTTTTTGACTGTGGCCTATGCTTTGTCATGCCATGCTTGATATTATTTTGGCTTTATGCTTAGTATTCTTTGTTGTAGCATGACTTGTTATAAACAATTGAGATTGCTTAATGTGCCTTGGATGAATCATGCGTTGTTTTAGCATATTAAAGCATAGTATTATGGTATTCTCCTTTGATGCTTTATTTGGGTTGACTTGGCGCATGCTCACACCATGTTATGACTATCTCAAGTCACCATAGCCTTTATGATCCTTTAGTTTTCAACTTGTAGTATCACTTTATGCTTTGATCAATGATGTTTTGTCGCTCTGCATGATTATGGCCATTATTGCTCTCTTAGTTTGTCGCTCCCAGTCTTTTGCTAGCCTCCACAACCAAGTATGAGTTCCACTCATGCATCCAACTCCCTAAACCAAGTTATTCCAAAGAGTCCACCATACCTACCTACTAGCATATGCTATTCCAAGTATATTCATGCTTTTGTTTACCTTACAAATTAAACTTGTTATGAGAAAACTAGTGATTAAAGCTCTCACGAACTTGATGGCACACTTTACTTTTATTGCTCTTAATAAACTTGAACCATTGTGTCGTCTTTGTTGTATATTCTTGCACTTATTTGTTGGGGATTAGCAGAACCATGCTATCATGGGGAACGCTTTCAACATTGCACGGGTACTTGTACCTAGTTGATATCATGCTCTTTTGTATATGGATGTCGTCGGTGTGAAATGAAAGGGGAGCTTGTAAGTCCATGGAGTTATGTATATGTGCTAGAGAAACGCCTGGGTCACTGGTCTAATCCATGCTAACATGGTGGAAACCTGCATCGTAACCATAATGAGCTATCTATGAAGCATTCTTCTTATAAAAAAAGAGTCCTATATTGAGAAAGAAAAGAGAAAAAAAGAGATTATGAAAAGAGGAAAGAGAGAAAAAAGCACCATATTCCCATGGTAAATAAGAAGATTGCTGAGATGCTCGTTGTCTGCTTGCCTTGTCATTTTGATATGGGGATTCTTCCGTATCATCGGGCAAGGGATACCCCGTTGGCGGTTCTCTATGATACACATGTACTTACGATGACAAGAACTTACCGGTGACTAAACTTGAGTAGCATGAGGAGCAACCCTCGTATACAAGGGACATGAGATTTCTAACTTATACTTCGTAAAGCATGTACACCATAGTTTGTTCACTTTAACCTTAATCACTTCAAGATGCTTATGATAGGGGCAATGAGAGCTGAAAGCTATTAAGTACCATAATTTTTGGAAGCTCTTTATGAGACTTGAATCCCTACTTCCTTCTATGAAGGCCTTTCTTCTACCATTATATTTGAGTCTCCACCTTCTACCTTTATGCACCTACTTTGAGAGCATAGTGGCCATTCTTAGTTCTATGTGCATTGTCCCAAGACTAGTTGATTGATGCATAACTTGATATTGCTTGTTTTAAACTATTTGTATCTAGTCACTCTTATGAACTTTGAAGGTGTCCTATGCATTTATATTTGCTACTCTATTGAGGGACAAGCTGAATGCTATTATGCTATGTTTTCTTTATGTGAAACAAACAAACGTCTTGCAAAGCATTGTTATTCATGAATCTTTTGTTTGTGCCTTTTCATGTTGCATCATAGTTTCTTTGTCTTATTGCTAGAACTTTGTCTTTCATGTTATGATTGAAGTACTATGATCCCAGCTTTGAATGTTTTACAAATACTTTGATCAAGTTTATGATGGTGCATGTCACCTCAAAAATTATTCTTTCTTTTTATCACTTACCTACTCGAGGACGAGCAGGAGTTAAGCTTGGGGATGTTGATACATTGCAAATGTATCTATAATTTTTGATGTTCCATGCTTGGTTTTATCCACTTTCTTGTGTTTTGTCCACACTTTGGAGTACTTTTTATATGATTTCTTGGACTAACCTATTAACAAGAGCCATAGTGCCAGCTGCCTGTTTTCTGCTGTTTTTGGTTTCAGGAAAGTCAGAAAATGAATATTCTCGGAATTGAACGGGACAAAAGCCAAAGTGCCTATTTTTCTGGAAGACTCACAGAGCCAGAATACGAGACGAAGGAGGGCCAGGGGCTGGCCACACCACCTGGTGGCGCGGGCCAGGCCAGGCCGCGCCAGGGGGTGGTGTGGGCCCCCCAGGCACCCCCTCGGTCTCTCTCTTTGCCTATAAGAAGCCTTCTGACCTAAAAACTCCGGGGGGTTCGACGTTTTTCCAAAAGGAGTTCCGCTCCGCCACCACCACCAGATTCCACGAAACAGCACCAGAAACTCCGTTCTGGCACCCTGCTGGGACGGGGAATTGGAGGAGATCATCACCATCATCATCACCATCGCTTCTCCATCGACCATCCATGTTTCCCTCATTTATGAGTGAGTAATCCCCTGCTGTAGGCTATGGGGATGGTAGGGATTGGATGAGATCGTTCATGTAATGGCATCAGATTGTTAGGGCATGGTGCCTAGTATCTTTTATTAGTGCTTTATGACTTTGTTGCGACTTGTTGTGCTTAATGCTTGTCACTAGGGCCCGAGTGCCATGATTTCAGATCTGAACTTGTTATTGATTCATTATGATAGTATTGTTTTTGGTCTTATCTACAAGTTGTATACACACATTGTTGTCCGGAACCAATGGCCGCGAAGTGACAGAAATCAGGATAACCGGAGGGAATGGCTTTGATGTGAGGATCACATGTGTTCATGGAGTGTTAATGCTTTGCTCCGGTGCTCTATTAAAAGGAGCACCTTAATTGCCAGTAGTTCCCTTGAGGCCCCACTGCAAACAGTCTGGCAGGACAAAAGATGTTGTGCAAGTTCACATTGCGAGCACGTATGACTATATATGGAACACATGCCTAGGATTATCTAGTACTTGGATGCTTTATCTTATTTATCTGCAATTGCCCTATGTTCTGATTGCTATGTGAATTGTCTTGTCCATGCAACGCCCGTCCATCCATCCCTATGCCTACCGCACTCGAATCCCACTGTTTACTACTATTGTTACTACTGTCTTTACTTTACTACTGCTGTTACTTTGCTATTCCTACTACAAAACTGTTGCTACTGATAAACTACTGTGAGCAAGATTGTTTCCAGGTGCAGCTGAATTGACAACTCAGTTGTTAAGGCTTATAAATATTTTTTGGCTCCCCTTGTGTCGAATCAATAAATTGGGTTTCACTTTCCTCGAAAATACTGCGATACACCCCCTATACTTGTGGGTCATCAGTTTCCAACATGGCCACCTCCACCGACGAGATGCTACCGGAGCACGCCGGCGGGTGGTGCGGCTCCTATGTTACCGAGGAGCTTATGCAGAAGTACCGTCAGGGGAAATTCCTCTCGCCGGAACGCCTGGTGAAGCACCGCCTTGCACCAGAGGGTGAGCGGGTGCCCAACCCCCGACCCGGCGAGGCCGTCGTCTTCCTCACCCACTTCGCCCGCGGCCTCGGGCTTCGGCTGAGCAGGTTCGTTCTGGAGCTGCTCATCTCCTTCGACCTCCAGCTCCATCATCTGGGGGCCAACACCGTGGCGATGTTGTCGCATCACGCGGCCTGCTGCGAGGCCTACCTCGGCATTCGCCCCGATGCGGTGAACTTCCTGAAGTTCTTCCACTTCAAGGTTTAGGTAGTGGGGAAGGGCGGGCCGCTGACGGAGACGGGCTGCTGCGCCATCTACCTGCGACCATCGGTGGTGATGCCGCGGCTGGAGCTCCCAGACACCGTCAAGCTCTGGCAGTGCTCGTACTTCTACGTGCGCAACACCACCAAGGTTGATTGGATCAAGATTCCGATCTTCTTGAACGTCGCCTCCACCCGGAAGGCCTGGATCGTCCAGAACTTGGGCGCCCAGGCAGACATCGACCGGATGGCCGCCCGGCTAGCGGTGCTGGTGGAGAAGGAGCGGCTCACCGCCCGGGACATTCTGCTGTCCTGGATGGCGAGCCGCGTGCTCCCGCTGCAACAACGGTCGCACAAGATGTGCCACCTCTCCGGCCATCTGGATCCCACCCGGGTCTCCCAGTTGGACGTGTCGTTCACGGCCCTCCGCGAGTGGCTCGCCGCCATCTCGAAGGAGGCGCTAGCGGAGGACTAGGAGTTCTCCTGCCAGCTGTACCACCGCGGCCGGCTGCCGCCGAAGGTAGGCCTTTCTTCCTTTTCTCCGGGTGAATTTTTCCCGAGGAATTTTTGTTTCGTGCTTCTTATCTTTCCTTGTTGAGTAGCTCTTTACAGCGCAGCTAGTGGAGGACGGCATGGGGGACGGTGAGTTTCCTCTCTTCTCTGCGGACTTCAAGCCTTCGAAGTACCCGTAGACGGAGCTAGAGCGGTTTCCCACCCGGGCTGATGAGGGTTGCGAGTTCCCACCCGGTGAGAAACTTTTCCCTGTCCTTGTCTGCCTAGCTTCTCCTATGTTAGCCGTAAACTTGATATTTTGTTTGCATGTTGGAGCAGCCGCGCATGGCGAGGATGTGGATCCGGCTGAAGCTGTCGTGCCCAAGGCCAGGGGGAAGCAGACCGCCTCAACCAGCATTGCCCCAGCTGGAGGTGCCGCGAACAAGAGCCGCCGCCCAAGAGCTGCGGCCATCACGCCAAGCGTCGCCGGGTACATGCCCTTGAATCCTTTGCTTGTAATGGTAGGCTTGCACTTGCTCATCGCACCCTTGTCCTTCGTGTAGTGAGGCGATGGCCTTGCCTGGCTCCACGACCATTGCCACCACGTCCGCCCCTTCGCCTGCCGCGGCTGAAGGCTCCACCATGTCGGCTGTGGCTCCCGAGGTTGCGCCCGCCAAGGCCGCTGCGGACGCGGCGGAGGCAGTGCTGCCGGCTGCGCCCGTGGCGCTGCATTGGGCCAGCGCTGTCTCACAGCTCGCCGAGGCACTCTTTCCTGGGCGCGGTGGTGCGGCCGCCCCTCCCCTTGGCCTGACAGCAGGGCTGGTTCCGACACCTACCAGGTGGAGGAGCCGATGGAGGTGCCACCGCTAGAGGCCTCCGTGCAGCCGGTGGGTTGGTCCTCCACGGGCGTTGGCAGCGACGACGACCTCTAGGTCACCGGATAGACGCTAGCCTGGGCCACGCCGCCACTGGACCCTGCCTTGGCGCAGCTTTCGGAAGTGGCGCCCCTAGCTCTTGGCCAGGCCTGCCACCTGGTCGAGGTGCTGGAGCAAGGGCTTGGCCAGGCCAAGGCACTAGGGGCCTCGTTCGAGGTATGTATCCCCTTGCCACTTTTCACTGTCTTTCGTTGCCCTTCTCTTCAGCTGGTTCTTTTGGTTCTTACTTCCTTCTCTTCTGCAGAGGGCTCTCACTAATGCTGCCAAGGCTTCGCAAGATCTGGGCCGTAAGATTGCTTGTTCTGCCATGTCCTCCTGATTGCACAACTTCTCGCGTTTCTTGATGACCATTGGGTACCCTCCTGCAGCTTTGTTGGCGGACCGGGACCAGGAGGTGGCCAGGCTGAAGGGGGAGGTTGCCTGGCTGGAGGAGTCCAACAAAGCTCACCAGGACCAGATCAGCCAGCTGGCTGCACATTAGCAGCAGATGGAGGTCAAGGCCAGCTAGGCCAAGAAAGTGGCGGACACCCGGACCGAGGCGCTGAAGAACCTTGAGAAGCTCTATGCCACTCAGGCGGAGACTCTTAAGGCTTCCCAGGCCAAGGAGAGGGCGGTGTTGGGGGAGCTTTGCGAGATCACCGAGACGGTCGTCAGTAAGTTACTTCAAACCAGACCAGCCCTGCCATTTGTCTTCCGTAGCCGACATTGACTGTTGTTTCTTTTCCCGGGTGTAGCTCATTACCCTGAGGCGACTGACCAAGCTCTGGCGTGCATCCCTAAGGCGGACACCGAGCGTGACCTCCACCCGGAGGAGCTGGTGGCGATCGTCAGCGAGGAGGCCAAACAGCTGCACACTGCTGCCCTCGAGGTCTATGACTATGTCTGGCCTGACACCGATCAGCCGGCTACCATGGATGCTTGGTCGAGAAGCTCTTGGGCGCCCCTGACCTCATGGACGTGGAGGAGTGGGCGGCACGCGGCGACACGGAGATGGTGCTTGCCCTGCTGAAGTCTTGGTACCCAGACGTGGATCTACGGAGCCTCTCTCGTGGATTCCGTCAAGGGACCAGCTATGAACAACTCCACGCCAAGGTTCCCGACATCCGCTCTTGTGGCGTGAAGATTGGGAGCTTCGTTCAGCTGGGCCGGGACTTCAGTGACCCGACTGGCACGAAGCCGTACCACTTCAGCCCGACTGTGGCGGACGCTGAAGCCCCGGCTGCGCCAGAGACTGCCTCGGCCGACGTTGCCTCCTGCAGCCAAGCTCCAGCCGATGCCCCCAGCTCCTCCGCCAATCCTTAGGCCTGATCCTTGATATGCCGGGAGTATTTGTTGTTGTTCAAGAACTTGTCCTTTTGCGTTGGTGAACAATCGTCTTTGTCCTTTGTAGAATTCTGGTGGGAGCATTACCTCCCTTGTGATATTTTCTCGTGCTCTGTGCCTGCACTTTCTGTTTTGCACTTGTTGTGTGCTTGCTTCTATGTGGGGGTGCGTTAGCGCACCCACAGGGTGTAGTCCCCGAAGTTTGGGCCGGCTAGAGGATACAGCCGGGTCAAAGGTCCTTCGTGTTGTTGTCTGTTGAAGGTTGCTGTGTGGGGGCACGCGAGCGCACCCATAGGGTGTAGTCCCCGAGGTTCGGGCCAGCTGGAGGATACAGCCGGGTCGAAGCTCCTTAGCCTGCTCTTCTGCCGTCTGGGAGGTGACCAGCCTCCGGCCCTGGTACTTGTCTTAGAAATTTGGCTGATGCAAAGATAAAAAACAAGCATGTTGTTTACCTGGTTAGACAAAAGTAAGAAGGATCGTAATCTGAAGTTCGCTAGGCTTGAAATCGTCCTGTTTCGTGCTAGGCTTATGACTTTGTCCTTTTCTCAGTGAGCATTGGACAGTTTGATGTTGTGCCCTTATCGGTTGTGAGCCGGAGTCGAAGGGGTAGCTAGTAGGCGTACTGCACGGTACTTGGGTTTTGGTCATTAGCTTCGAGCGAGCGAGCGCAACCGGAACATCCAAACATTTTTGTTTTCCTCTAGGCTTTTTCGTGTAGGGGTCTTCAAACGTTCTGCTCTTGCCAGGTCTGTCAGCCGGCTTGGGGTCTACAGCCGGAACCGAAGAGGAAGCTCTTAGAGCCGCGTACAGTGCTTTGCCGCTTGGATTGCGCGGCCGTCTGGGCCAACCGGCAAGTCCCCGGTGGAGATCACCGGCTCCGGGGTTAAAATAATGCAACCAGAAAAGCCAGATTGTGCAGCATGACTTGCTAATTTATTGCGGAGTCATCGAGACTGTGTTGAGGCTCCCATGCTTGTTCATTACATAAGGGTAAGATACATACACTTCTAGTTCAAGTGTAAAATGGGTGAAGCAAGTTCGCGTTCCATGGGCGCTCAGTTTCTTCGCCTGAACGTTCCATCTTATTCTTCTCCGGCTTGCGGGCGTCGATGAGGTAGTATGAGTTGTTCTGCAGCGCCCGACTAATGATGAACGAGCCCTCCCAAGGAGGAGATAGCTTGTGCATCCCTTTGGTGTCCTGCACCAGCCGCAGCACTAGGTCGCCCTCATGGAACGAGACACCGCGGATCTGGCTGGCATGGTAACGGTGCAGGCTCTGTTGGTAGAGGGCAGATCTGGACAAGGCGGGCTCGCGTGCTTCTTCAAGGAGGTCGATGTTGTCCTCACGTGCTTCCTTGGCTTGCTGCTCTGAGTATAACAGCTTGTCAGGTGCGTCGAACTCAAAGTCTGTTGGCAGGACCGCCTCCGCCCCGTAGACGAGGAAGAATGGGGTGTAGCTGGTGGACCGGTTGGGTGTGGTGCGCAGGCTCCATAGCACAGCCGGCAGCTCCTCTATCCAGCATCCGAGAGACCGCATCAGTGGTTCGATCAACCAGGGCTTGATTTCGGCTAGGACCAGACCGTTTGCTCACTTGCACTGCCTGTTGGATTGGGGGTGTGCCACGAACGCGAGGTCCAGACGGATGCCCTTGTCTTCGCAGAAGCGCGTGAAGGCCCCTTTGGCGAAATTCGTGTCGTTGTCGGTTGTGATGTTGTTGGGGTAGCCGAAGCGCGTGATTATGTCTATGAAGAACTTGACCACCATCGGCCCATCCAGCTTCTTTATCGATTTTGCCTCGATCCACTTGGTGAACTTGTCCATCACCACCAGTAGGTGCGTCATGCCGGATCGGGCTATTTTGAAAGGGCCGACCATATCCAGACCCCAGACGGCGAAGGGCCAAGTGATGGGTATCGTCTTGAGTGCCGCAGACGGAGTGTGCTTCTGCTGGCTGAATCGTTGGCAACTATTGCATGCTTTGACCATTTGTTCGGCATCCTCCAGCATCGTGGGCCAGTAGAACCCATGGTGAAATGCTTTTGCCACTATGGCCCGTGACGATGTGTGGTGGCCGCACTCGCCCTGGTGAATGTCGACCAGCAGCCGGATTCCTTCGTCTTGGCTTACGCACCGCTGATAAATGCCCCCAACACTGCGTTTGTAGAGCTCGCTGTTGATGATGGTGTATGCGCTCGCCCTGCGCTTTACTTGTCTTGCCTCCACCTCTTCATCGTGTAGCTCTCCCTTGGCCAAGAAGTTCATGAACGGCTTGGCCCATGTTGGAGTTTCCTGAATGGCGCATACCGCCTGCATGAGCAGGTTTACCTCTACATGGATGGCTGGGTCGGGCTCGTCTGGTGGCCTACCCGGTGGAGCGGTAGAGCCGGTAGTCTCCAAGATAGAAGCGGTAGTCCCCGGGTGCGGCGAGGCGGCTGCGGAGGTCTTGGAGTCGGCAGTCCCCGGGGGTCGCGGCATAGTCCCCGGGTCATTCGTGGCAACTTCTCGTGTCTTGGAGCCGACAGTCCTCGGGTCCGCGTCCAGTATGATGGAGTCGGATTCCAGAGACTGCGTGATTGACGGCTTGCGAAGGTGCTCGAGGGAGCCTACAGGCGGGATTGCCTATCTTGTTGACCCGATGCGGGCGAGCGTGTCCGCAGTCTCGTTGTTTATTCTAGGGACATGGTGAAACTCGCATCCTTCAAAATAGGCACACAACTGTTGTATGAAGAAGCGATATTAAGCCATGTTTGTGTCCTTGGCATCCCAGTGGCCTGACACTTGCTGTACCACCAAATCTGAGTCGCCAAAGCACATGATGTGCCGAATGCCGATCTCTTTTGCCATTTTGAGGCCATGAACGAGTGCCTCGTATTCAGCGATGTTGTTGGATGCACGGAAATGGATCTGTAGAACATACTCGAGCTGATCTCCCTTGGGGGAGGTAATGATCACTCTGGCTCCGAGCCCCCCGTACATCTTGGAACCGTCGAAGTGCAGCTTCCAACACGTGGAGTTAGGGCAAGGCGACAGGTACTGCGTTTCTGCCCAGTCGACCAGGAAATCCGCCAGGGCTTGAGACTTGATCGCTGTCCTTGGCTCGTATTGTATGTTGTGGGCGGCGAGCTCTATTACCCATTTTGCCACCCGACCTGTGGCGTCCCTGTTGCCGATGATCTCCAAAAGTGGCGCTAGCGCCACCACCCGGATGGAGTGCTCTTGGAAGTAGTGCTTTGACTTCTTGGCGGCCATGTATACGCCATACACCAGCTTCTGGTAATGGGGATAGTTCTGCTTCGAGAGCGAGAGTACCTCACCCAAATAATACACCGGTCGTTGCATCGCCTGTGCCTTTCCTTCTTCTAGCCTCTCCACCACCAGCACCACGCTGACGACCCGGTTGGTGGCTGCGATGTACATCAGCATCGGCTCCTTCGCCGCTGGTGCTGCCAGTATAGGCGGCGAGGTGAGCATGCACTTGAGGTCAGAAAGCTTCATTCGCCTGTATGTCCAGATGAACTTGTCTGTCTTCTTCATGAGCTAGTATAGCGGAAGTGCTTTCTCGCCCAGTCGGCTGATGAACCGGTTGAGGGAGGCCAGGCATCCGGTGAACTTCTAGATGTCCCGCAGGTTCTTAGGCGGCTGCATGCGCTCGATCACGCCAATCTTCTCCGCGTTCACCTTGATTCCTCGCTCTGATACGAGAAAGCCGAGGAGCTGGCCGGCTGGGACACCGAACACGCACTTCTCCGGGTTCAGCTTCATCTAGAACCGGTGGAGGTTGGTGCATGTTTCCTTCAGATCTTCAAGGAGTGTTTGGCGCTCCTTGGTCTTGACCACTACATCATCGATGTAGGCATGTAAGTTTCTACCGATCTGAGTTTGCAAGCACTTCTGCATGCAGCGTTGGTATGTTGCCCCAGCATTCTTCAGTCCAAACAACATGGTGGTGTAGCAATAGGCTCCATAAGGAGTAATGAATGCTGTCTTTATTTGATCAGCGGGGTTCAACTGGATCTGATGGTAGCCGGAACACGCATCCATAAATGACAACAGCTCACAACCGGCCGTGGAATTGATCACTTGGTCTATCCTTGGCAGGGCGAATGGATCTTTGGGGCATGCTTTGTTGAGGCTGGTGTAGTCAACACACATGTGCCAAGTCTTGTTCTTCTTCAACACTGGGTTTGCTAGCCATTCCGGGTGGAAAACCTCCATGATGAATCCGGTTGCGAGGAGCCGGGTGATTTCTTCACCAATGGTTCTTCTCTTCTCTTCGGCAAAATGTCATAGGGACTATTTGACAGGCTTTGCATCTGGTCTGACATGTAAGGAGTGCTCGGAGAGCTCCCTCGGAACACTTGGCATGTCCTCGGGGGACCATGCGAAGATATCTCGATTCTCACGAGGAAGTCGACGAGCGCGATTTCCTATTTGCTGTCAAGGCCATCTCTGACCAGGACGAACTTGTCCGACTCAGCCTCGTTCAGCAGGATCTTTTTGGTGCCCTTGGATGGCTTGAACTGTGCTTCTCCGGCCGGCTTCGGCTCGCCCGCCGACATGTCCTTCTGCAGGGTTGCCACATTTTGCATGATGATGCCCTTTTCTTCCGCGATGATCATGGCCTCCGTTAGATTGGAGCCGTCTATGACACACTCCACTGACCGCCTATAGCAGCCGGCCACGGTGATGAAACCCTTTGGCCCTGGTAGCTTCATCTTGAGGTACGCATAGTGTGGTACCGCCATGAATTTGGTGAGTGCCGGGTGCCCCAGGATTGCGTGATACGCACTGGAGAGGTTGACCACCTCGAACCAGATAGGCTCACGGCGAAAGTTATCCTCTATGCCGAAGAAAACGTCCAGCCAGATCTTGCCGATGGGCGAATGCGATGGGCCCAACACGGCTCCGTGGAAGGAGGTGCTGGATGGTTCCAGCTACGACTCGCTAATACCGAGCCAGTCCAGCGAGCTACGGTATAAGAGGTTGATGATACTCCCACCGTCTACAAGGACACAGGAGAATCTGTAGGAATGCTTCTTGGAGACGATGATGGGATCCAGGACCATCGCGTAAGTGCCTAGGTGAGGTAGCATAGCCGGTTGGTCCTTCCGGCTCCACGCAATTTCTTGCTCCGACCAGTTGAGGTACTGGGGGACGGGGGGATGATCGCGTTCACCTCCGCCTCGCAGCATCTCTTGTTGTGCTTGGTTTCCGGCTCCGTGGTGAAGATGTAGTAGTTTCCCACCTGGCGGAGATAGTTGTCATCGTTACCTTCCCTCCAGCACTGGTTATTGTGGTTGCTTGGCGGCCCACCGACTGGGGGTGGTGGTACCTGCGCCGCCGGCACGCCAGCAATCTCCGCCATCTTCTTTGTCCATGTGCACTGGCGCGGTGTATGCGTAGCCGGTTTGTTGCCTCCGCTATGGAACTTGCATGACCCATCAAGCATTGACTCGATGATGTACTTGGGCCTTGGAGACCGGTCATCAGGCTTCTGTCTCCGGCTACCGCCTGCAGCCGGATCCTCCTACACCGCCGCCACCTGCCTGGAACCATATTGGTTATCCAGCTGGTCGTCCTTTCTCTTGCCGTGGTGGTTGTCGTGCCGCCTGGGGTTGTGTCCATTCCCCTCCGGTTGGCGTCGATCCACCACGACGTCAACGATGATTTGCCCCTAGTCATCCACCTGGACGGATCTTTTCATTATCGTGTCGGCGGTGGCGTACTTGTCCGCGATGGCCATGGTCTGCGCCATGGTGGTAGGTTCCACTCGGCAAAGCTTGTGTTTGAGCATAGTGCCGTCTCTGTAGCCATCGACAAAGAAGTCGACCGCCTGGTGCTCGTGCACCCCTTCGCAGGAGTTGTGCATGCTCGTCCACCGGGTTATGTAGGAGTGATGACCCACAAGTATAGGGGGTGTATCGCAATATTTTCGAGGGAAGTGAAACCCAATTTATTGATTCAACACAAGGGGAGCCAAAGAATATTTATAAGCCTTAACAACTGAGTTGTCAATTCAGCTGCACCTGGAAACAATCTTGCTCACAACAGTTTATCAGTAGCAACAATTTTGTAGTAGGAATAGTAAAGTAACAGCAGTAGTAAATTAAAGACAGTAGTAACAATTGTAGTAAACAGTAGGATTCGAGTGCGGTAGGCATAGGGATGGATGGACGGGTGTTGCATGAACAAGACAATTCACATAGCAATCAGAACATAGGGCAATTGCAGATAAATAAGATAAAGCATCCAAGTACTAGATAATCCTAGGCATGTGTTCCATATATAGTCATACGTGCTCGCAATGAGAACTTGCACAACATCTTTTGTCCTGCCAGCCTATTTGCAGCGGGGCCTCGAGGGAACTACTGGAAATTAAGGTGCTCCTTTTAATAGAGCACCAGAGCAAAGCATTAACACTCCATGAACACATGTGATCCTCACATCAAAGCCATTCCCTCCGGTTATCCCGATTTCTGTCACTTCAGGGCCATTGGTTCTAGACAACAACGTGTATACAACTTGCAGATAAGACCATAAACAATACTATCATAATGAATCAATAACATGTTCAGATCTGAAATCATGGCACTCAGGCCCTAGTGACAAGCATTAAGCATAACGAGTTGCAACAAAGTCATAAAGCACTAATAGAAGATACTAGGCACCATGCCCTAACAATCTTATGCCATTACATGAACGATCTCATCCAATCCCTACCATCCCCATAGCCTACAGCGGGGGATTACTCACTCATAGATGGGGGAAACATGGATGGTCGATGGAGAAGCGATGGTGATGATGATGACGATGATCTCCTCCAATTCCCCGTCCCGGCAGGGTGCCAGAATGGAGTTTCTGGTGCTATTTTGTGGAATCTGGTGGTGGCAGCGGAGCGGAACTCCTTTTAGAAAAACGTCGAACCCCCCCTGAGTTTTTAGGTCAGAAGGCAACTTATAGGCGAAGACGGAGACTGAGGGGGTGTCTGGGGCGGCCTGACCACCCCCTGGCACAGCCAGGCCCAGCCCGCGCGGCCAGGTGGTGTGGCTGGGCCCCAGCCCCACTCCGTCTCATATTCTGGCTCCGGGAGTCTTCTGGTGAAATAGGATTTTTGGCTTTTGTCCTGTCCAATTCTGAGAATATTCATTTTCTGACTTTCCTGGAACCAAAAACAGCAGAAAACAGGCAGCTGGCACTGTGGCTCTTGTTAATAGGTTAGTCCAAGAAATCATATGAAAAGTACTCCAAAGTGTGGACAAAACACAAGAAAGTAGATAAAACCAAGCATGGAACATCAAAAATTATAGATACATTTGCAATGTATCAACATCCCCAAGCTTAACTCCTGCTCGTCCTCGAGTAGGTAAGTGATAAAAAGAAAGAATAATTTTTGAGGTGACATGCACCATCATAAACTTGATCAAAGTATTTGTAAAACATTCAAAGCTGGGATCATAGTACTTCAATCATAACATGAAAGATAAAGTTCTAACAATAAGACAAAGCAACTATGTTGCAACATGAAAAGACACAAACAAAAGATTCATGAATAACAATGTTTTGCAAGACGTTTGTTTGTTTCACATAAAGAAAACATAGCATAGTGGCATTCAGCTTGTCCCTCATAGAGTAGCAAATATAAATGCATAGGACACCTTCAAAGTTCATAAGAGTGACTAGATACAAATAGTTTAAAACAAGCAATATCAAATTATGCATCAATCAACTAGTCTTGGGACAATGCACATAGAACTAAGAATGGCCACTATGCTCTCAAAGTAGGTGCATAAAGATAGAAGGTGGAGACTCAATATATAAGTGGAAAAAAGGCCTTCATAGAAGGAAGTATGGATTCAAGTCTCATAAAGAGCTTCCAAAAATTATGGTACTTAAAGCTTTCAGCTCTCATTGCCCCTATCATAAGCATCTTGAAGGTGATTAAGGTTAAAGTGACACAACTAAGAGGATATGCTTGACAAGTTATAAACCGAAATCTCATGCCCCTTACTTACGAAGACCGAACCTCATGCTACTCAACTTTAGTCACGAGTAAGCTCTTGTCATTGTAAGTACATGTGTATCATAAAGAACCGCCAACGGGGTACCCCTTGCACATGATACAGGAGCTATCCCATAATCAAAATGACAAGGCAAGCAGACAATGAGCATCTCAGCGATCTTTTTATTTGCTATTTGCATAGGATTTTATTGAGGATGCTTCATAGAGTGCTCATTATGGTGATGCTGCAAGTTTCCACCATGATTAGGCATGGCTTAGGCTAGCGGCCCAGGTGTTTCTCTAACACATATACAAACTCCATGATCTTACAAGTTCCACTTTTATTTCACACCGCCGGGATCCATAAGCAAAAGAACATGATATCAATGGGGTACAAAGTACAAGTGCAATGTTGAAAGCGTTCCCCATGATACATGGTTCTGCTAATTTCAACTTATAAAGCGCAAGCATATACGCAACAAAGAAGGACCCAATGGTTCAAGTTTATTAAGGGCAATAAAAGTAAAGTGTGTCATCGAGTTCGTGAGAGCTTTAATCACTAGTTTTCTCATAACAAGTTTAATTCGGAAGGTAGATAAAAACATGAGTATACTTGGAATAGCATATGCTAATAGGTAGGTATGGTGGACTCTTGGGAATAACTTGGTTTCAGGAGTTGGATGCATGAGTGGAACTCATACTTGGTTGTGGAGGCTAGCAAAAGACTGAGAGCGACAAACTAAGAGAGCAATAATGTCCATAATCATGCAGAGCGACAAAACATCATTAATCAAAGCATAAAGTGATACTACAAGTTGAAAACTAAAGGATCATAAAGGCTTATGGTGACTTGAGATAGTCATAACATGGTGTGAGCATGCGCCAAGTTGACCCAAATAAAGCATCAAAGGAGAATACCACAATACTATGCTTTTAATATGCTAAAACAACGCATGATTCATCCAATGCACATTAAGCAATCTCAATTGTTTATAACAAGTCATGCTATAGCAAAGAATACTAAGCATAAAGCCAAAACAATATCAAGCATGGCATGACAAAGCATAGGCCACAGTCAAAAACAAGCTCTCTTTAACACTTAAGCATGAACTTTCCTACTCTTTTCCAAACCAAACCAAACTATTTGAAAACCAATGTATGAAAGAGGAGGTCCAACCAATTTATTCAGCAAACTAAGAAAACCAAGAAAACTAAAAACCAAAACAAAAACTAAAAAGAAGACGCTCCAAGAACAACACAACTGTGCATGAAACAATAAAAATGAAGCGTTTGGAAGAAACCTGGGATTTTTATTGATGAAGAAGGGGATGCCTTGGGCATCCCCAAGCTTTGACGCTTGTACCTCTTGGATATTTCTTGGGGTGACACGCGTGGCATCCCCAAGCTTGAGATTTAGTCCATCCTTCATCTCATTACTCATTCCTTCCATACACCTGAAATTTTCCCTTCATACAAAACTTCACACAATCTTTATTAGCAACATTAGTGCACTCAAGATAATAGGTCTTTAGGTTCAGTTCTAACACCAATAAAACTTCCATTAAAACACAAGCTACTGTATCACTTCCCTCAAAAAGCTCAATTCCCCAAAAGAACTCAAAAAGGAACCAATAACAAGCAAATGCAGAAAATGGCAGAAATCTGTCAAAACAGACCAGCAGGTAAAGACGAATTTTTTCGCAGACCTTCTGTTGCTCAAATCAAAAAGTGTTGAACTAATGAAAGTTAGATAACAACCTGGGGCAGAAGAACAAAAATTAACGCCTCAAAAAGACGTACAGAGATTTTACACGAATTTTTACGGTGAAGCACAAAAATCTGTTTCGGGACAGCAACTTTCCCAATCATTACTTCTCTCTGATTAGAGGTTACTCTTGGCAAAAAAAGCAAATAAAAAGGATAAGGAGCGGTAATTACTGAAGAAAAATTCCAAGAATCATCTAAAACTTTTGGGTTATCTCCCAATAAGTACTTTTCTTTAACGCCTTTAAGTTAGGCATAAAAATAAAAGTAAACAAAGATAATCATGGTGAAAACATTGTTTTGTTCATTGAAATCCTTTTGTTAACAAGGTTGATCAGGTCTTGTTACCAAAACAATTGCATATGAGGCAAAACTTTGTATTCCACTAATGATTATGTTACCTCAACCTTGATAGCAATGGTCCCAATCATAATAGTTTCAAATTTTTCTCTTGGTATGGGACAATATATTTCTCCAACTTGAATGCCCTCAACATGTTCAATTGAATTCAAACCATAAGTCCTTTCAATCTTCTTGGGGAAATAGACAGTGTGTTCCTTGTCATTAACATTGAAGGTCACCTTTCCTTGTTTACAATTAATAACATCTCCTGCAGTATTAAGAAAAGGTCTCCCAAGAATAATAGACATATTATCATCTTCAGGCATTTCAAGCACAACAAAATCAGTTAATATCAAGCAATTATGAGCCACTTGAATAGGTACATCCTCACATATACCAACATGAATAGTGGTAGATTTATCAACCATTTTCAAAGATATATCAGTTGGTATTAGTTTTTCTAGTTGAAGCCTCTTATAGAGAGAGAAAGGCATAACACTAACTCCAGCTCCCAAATCACACAAAGCAGTTCTAACATAACTGTTCTTAATTGAGCAAGGGATAGTTGGAATCCCTGGGTCTCCAAGTTTCTTTGGAACCTTACCACTAAAGGAATAATTAGCAAGCAAAGGAGAGATTTCTTCATTAGTGATCTTCCTTTTATTCGAGGTAATATCCTTCATATACTTTGAGTAAGGAGGCAATTTAATAGCGCCAGTCAAAGGAATTTGCAGGAATAAAGGTTTCATCCACTCACAAAACTTATTATAGTGTTCATCTTCCTTTGACTTGTGTTTCTTATCAGGGAAAGGCATAGGTTTTTGGACCCAAGGCTCTCTTTCACTACCATGTTGCTTAGCAACAAAATCTTCTTTAGTGTATTTAGTTTTCTTAGTGTGCTTTTCATGTTCTTCTTCAACTTTTTCTTCATTACCACTTTCAGTTTCAGCATCAGAGATAGATATACTATTAGGATCTATAGCAGGTTCAGAGGGTTCTACAACAATTTTGTGTTTCTTTTTCCTTTTCTTACGAGTAGAACCACTATTTTCAGCTTGTTGAGAATCCTGCTCAATTCTTTTGGGATGCCCCTCAGGATATAGAGGATCCTAGGTAACAGCACCACTTCTAGTTCTAATTTCATAAGCATGTTTTTCTTTAGCAGCATTAACTAGCAAGTCTTTTTGCACTTTAACAAGTTGATCTATTTGAGTTTGAACCATTTGAAAGTGTTTAACAATCATTTTAACATCATTAGATGTTCTTTCCACAATATCTTTCAACTCAACAATAGCTCTAGTGTTTTCCATTAGATGATTTTGCACCCTTTTATTAAAATTATCTTGCTTAACAATAAAGATATCGAATTCTTCTAAGCATTGATCAGGAGGTTTAGAGTAAGGGATATCACCTTCATCAAAGTGTTGGAGAGAGTGTACCTCAATAGTGGATGAGTAGGGAATAGGCTTACATAATTCTTCTATAGGAGGTAAATTCTTGACATCTGCAGCTTTAATTCCCTTCTCCTTAAGACATTTCTTAGCTTCCTTCATCACTTCATCATTTAATTCAATAACTCCCCTCTTCTTTGATGTTGGAATAGGCACCGGAATAGTTGGTTCAGGTATGATTACTTCAGGTATATCTGATTTAGGAGGAGTCCAATCTTCATAGTTCTTGCTTATTTTAGCCATTAATTCCTCAGATTCCTTGGGAGTCCTATTCCTGAAAACACAATCAGCACAACTATCTAGGTATGTCCTAGATTCTTCGGTTAGTCCATTATAAAATATATCAAGAAGCTCATTCTTAGGTAATGGACTTCTAGCCTGTGCATGAATCAAAGCACAAAACCTTGCCCATGATTCAGGCAATATCTCTTTTTCTCCCTGTTTAAAATCAAAAAGTTCCTGCAAAATAGCATGTCTAGCACTAGGAGGAAAATATTTTTGCAGGAAAGTACTAATCAAGCAATCAGGGCTATCAATAGATCCAGGAGGTAAATTACTAAACCAAGTTTTAGCTTCTCCTTTTAGTGAAAAGGGGAAAATCTTAGCAACAAAGTAAGTACGCATCTTAATATCATCAGAAAACAAGCCACTCATGGTACAAAGTTCATTCATATGTGCTACCGCACTTTCATTCTTAGTCCCACAAAAAGGTTCTTTCTCGACAATAGCTATGTAAGATAGATCGAGAGAAAAATCATAATCTTTATCTTTAATGTTTATGGGAGAACCAGCAAACTTAGCAATAGGAGACAATTTGGGTCTAATAGTACGCCTCTCAAGGAGACTCTTAGCAACGCTCCTATCATGGGTGTTTTTACATTCTTTAATAAATTCATCGGTCATCTCAACATAACCATCTTCAATATCATAACTCTCATTAGACTCAGGAGAACTAACAGGTGTGGTAGTGTCTTCATTAGGAGTTTCAGTATTTCTAGCTATAGTTCTAGCAATCGTAGCATCTAGGAAAGGACCTAATGAACAACTCTTATCAAGCAAAGTAGAAGCAGCATCAGAAGTTTCATATTTAGCAGTAGTAGCAGTGTGTGTAGCATGTGTATGTGGTGGTGTAACGAGCTTAATCATAACAGATGGTGAATCAAGAGCAACAAAGGTGTTCAGAACCGTACCTCTTCTTGTAGTGGATGGTAAAATAGGAACCTTGCCATCACGAGACTTACCCATGATGGATGGATAGCAGCGAACAATAGAGAATCTAAGTGAAGTTGATAAATAAAGCTATGCTCCCCGGCAACGGCGCCAGAAAATAGTCTTGATGACCCACGAGTATAGGGGGTGTATCACAGTATTTTCGAGGGAAGTGAAACCCAATTTATTAATTCAACACAAGGGGAGCCAAAGAATATTTATAAGCCTTAATAACTGAGTTGTCAATTTAGCTGCACCTGGAAACAATCTTGCTCATAGCAGTTTATCAGTAGCAACAGTTTTGTAGTAGGAATAGTAAAGTAACAGCAGTAGTAAAGTAAAGACAGTAGTAACAATTGCAGTAAACAGTAGGATTCGAGTGCGGTAGGCATAGGGATGGATGGACGGGCGTTGCATGGACAAGACAATTCACATAGCAATCATAACATAGGGCAATTGCAGATAAATAAGATAAAGCATCGAAGTACTATATAATCCTAGGCATGTGTTCCATATATAGTCATACGTGCTCGCAATGAGAACTTGCACAACATCTTTTGTCCTGCCAGCCTATTTGCGAAGGTAACTTATATGCGAAGAGGGAGACCGAGGGGGTGTCTAGGGCGGCCAGACCACCCCCTGGCGCGGCCAGGCCTAGCCCGCGCGGACATGTGGTGTGGCTGGGCCCCAGCCCCACTCTGTCTCATATTCTGGCTCTAGGAGTCTTCTGGTGAAATAGGATTTTTGGCTTTTGTCCCGTCCAATTCCGAGAATATTCATTTTCTGACTTTCCTGGTACCAAAAACAGCAGAAAACAGGCAGCTGGCACTATGGCTCTTGTTAATAGGTTAGTCCAAGAAATCATATGAAAAGTACTCCAAAGTGTGGACAAAACACAAGAAAGTAGATAAAACCAAGCATGGAACATCAAAAATTCTAGATACATTTGCAATGTATCAAGGAGCGATCGGATTCGTCCGGGCCTTGCACGCAAAGGGCGAGCTCACTGGGTCGGCCTGGGCGTTTGTAGGTGCTGGTGAAGTTGTGGACGGATGCGTGCTCGAAATCGATCCAAGCATTGATGTTGTTGTCGGGGAGGCTGTTGAGCCATGTTCTGGCTGAGTCGAGGAGCATGAGGGGGCATAGCGCACGGCTACCCGGTGGTTGCCATTCGTGATGCCTACCGCGGTGGTGTAATCCACCAGCCAGTCCTCCTGCTTGACCGAGCCGTTGTACTTTGGCGTGTCCCTTGGGAGCGAAAATCCCTTTAGAAATGGTTTTTTCGGATGCGCGGTCCGAAGCATCTTGGACCGGCCGGGCTTTCTTCTTCCAGCGCGCGTGACTGGACTAGCAGGTCGATGCGTGCGCACGCGTCTTGTAGTTCTTCTGGCTCGAGCGGTCCCAGCCGACTGATAGGCGGGACTTGGGCAGCGCTTAGCCCTTTCCAGCTTCGTCAGCCTGGTCACGGTTCCGGCTGGTGACAGTCGCGGCATCGCGGATGTTGTGCCCACGACCTGTTGATCCGCCACGTGGACGGTTGTTTGGCCTCGCACCATTTGGGGAGGAGGCCTTGCTGGCGCCCACACCCGGATCCGCCATCTAGTGAGCCGGTTGGGTCTTGCTGTTGCCGCCCATGCTGAGCTCTGCCTCAGCCTGCTGCTTGTTTGCCGTGACCACGAGGAGCTGGACACGTGCTTGCTGGTGGAGCAGCTCCTCGCCCTCCAGGTGGCTTAGTTCGGCGACTGCCGCCTCCGTGGCCCTCATGTTTTTGGCGAGGGTGCTGTAGACCGGCTAAACCGCGGGTGTACGCGGGTCAGCGGCACGATCCAACTCTGAATCGAGGTTTCGGCCCTGGGGCTGGGCCGGGCGGCTGGAGCCAGGCCAGCGGGCGAAGCCGTGCACGATGTTGTACTCACGCATGGTCACGTTCATTCGCCGTTGGACGGCTGCCACCTTGCCAGCTTCCTCCAGGAGGTTCTGGCGGGTAGCTTCTAGTGCTACCACAGCCGCTGCCGGGTCTGCCTCGATGGGGGTGATGGGGTTGTGTAGGTGCTCGATGGATGCGGTGAGCAGATCCTGGTTTGGGAGGCATGAAGTGGCGCCACGGCCATCTCCGTTGCGCTCCAGAGGTGGGCGGTGGTTCTCGCTCGAGCTCGCCATCATGACCTTGACGTTGCCGCTAGGGGTGCGCGAAGTGGAGAAGCCAGGTGGTGCGCCGGACACGGCGATGATGTCACAAGGGAAGGTCTCGCTGATGGTGGCAACATAGACGCGATGCTCATCGAAGTGCATGATGGAACCGCCGCTTGGGAAGGTTCCCCCGTTGAAGCAGGATGCGTTGTCGAGGATGCAGTCGAAGGAGCCAAAGGTGAGGACGAGGCTGGAGGCGACTCGTTCACCAGTGATGAGCGGAAGTCCTGTGCGAAAGATGATCCCAGTCTAAGTGTTGTGCCCCATGGTGGGCGCCAACTATCATGGTGTGGAACACGGTAGTGCCATCGGGGATGGCATGAGAAGGGACAACCAGGATGCTATCAGTGGCTACTCGCAACGGGTTGGGCATACATACTGCAAACACAGTGATGTACCCAGGTTTGGAGCCCTCTTGGCGAGGTAACACTCCTACTCCTGCAAGGATCTACTATCTGGGGGCGAACGCCTAGTACAGATGCTCCTTGAGCCGTTTCCCTAGCTACTCCTTGCTAGAAGAAGGAGAGTCACTGCTCAACTTGTCCAATCTAGAGAACTTCTAACTTGTAATTGTCTACCTAGAACCCTAGCACTACCTCTCCTTATATACTGGTTGGGGAGGTAGTTTACAAAGTGGGTTCTAGGGTTTACTGTTTGGATTTGGGCTTACAAAGTGGGCTGGCTGGATGGGCCCGAACGGTAGGCTCGGGTCCAATCAAGCCTCCAGTACAGGGGGGACATCGCCATAGTGTCCAGCAACCTCGCTTTACTCGTCAGCTAGCGCTTTCTCCATTAGCCGGCTCTTTACTCGTCGGTCGGAGCTTTACTCGTCAGCCTCCAGCTGTGGCACAGTTGTCTGGTAGCGCTGACCGGGCGAGCCAACCTGTCTGGTCAGAGGTGCGCTCAGCAAGGAGCGTCACCCCTACCGTACCTTGGCCAGCGGGTCCGAGGTGGCTGGCTAGGAGCGGCCTCTCAGCCGGTTCTTCTGGGCACCCGGCTAGACGGGCCAGCCGGGGAAACCTGAATGCGGACCGGGTGGAGATTTCTGCCTGGCTGTGGTTCCTTGTCTTGGGCCCAGGCTGCCAGAGCTCCTTGGAGCCGGCCGGCTGAGCCTGTCTTGGCCTACCCGGGGGTCATCCCCCTGATAGGTTCATTAGAAATTTCTCTAGAATATCTAAACCTTTGACTAACCTCCTACAAAAGGGAATAAGATTTAATTTTGATGATAAGTATCTTGAAGCCTTTGATAGACTCAAAAATGCTTTATCTCGTGCTCCTATTATTAAACCACCTATCTAGGATACAACTTTTGACTTAATATGTGAAGCTAGTGATGATGTTGTAGGAGTAACTCTGGGACAACATATTGGTCATAGATTTAATATTATACATCATGCTAGTAGAACTCTTAATGGTTCTCAAAAGAATTACCCTAAGGAAGAAAGGGAACTTTTTGATCTATTTTCTCTTGTGATAAATTTTGTTTATATATAGTTGATGCAAAGGTAAGAGTTCACACGGATCATGATGGCTTAAAAGAACTCCCCGAAAGGAAAATAAGCCAAGACTGATCCGTTGGATTCTTTCACTTCAAGAATTTGAGTTGTAGATTAGGCAGAGGCAAGAAATAAAGATGTTGGATGCAGTGTCCATGATTTCCCCACAAGACACCAATCTTATCGAGAGGAACTTTAGTCCTCGTGATTTTCGTTTACGAGAATTATTCAATGAATTAAGGCTAATTCCTCCAAGAGAGAAGAAGTCTTTGTTGTGGGAGGAACTTTTCATCCCCGAATAAACAATGGTAAGTGCAAGGTAAGTGTTCTTACCCAAATAAGTGATTTGTTTTCACAATTTTTACTTTTGAATTTTTTTGCCTTTGAATTCGTTATGTTTTTTTGAAGTTTTAGAGGGGTTTTACCAACTATACGGGCGGAGCTATACGACCGAAGAGGAATCTCCCACCGTATAGTTGGTCGTTAAACTCTGTGTATCATCTTCATGAAATTGTTTTCGCTACTTGAGCCTATACAGTCGCAACTATATGACTGGAGCCAAAAATTCTGGCCATATAGTTGGTCGTTAAACTCTCAGATGGTTTTGCTTTTTTGTGTCTGTATCTATACGGCCACAACTATACAACCGGAGCCAAAATTCCGGCCGTATAGTTGGTCGTTAAACTCTCAGACACTTTTTCATTTGACCTCTCATTTATTCAATAAAAAAATGTTATTGTCGGTTCCGAGTCATGATTTAATCGACCTGGACTCGAGATATTTGGAAATATCTGCCCAGAACCAACTATACGTCCGGAGCTATACGAGCCGCGCCCGTATAGTTGGTCATTACACGACAGGAAACTTCCAAATCCATGATTTATTTCCCTGTTTTGTTTAGATTGTTTTCTTGGGCGACAATTTGATGTTTCTCGTGAGTTTTACCGACCTCTGACCCCCCCTTATATAGTTAAGTTGAAAAAGAAACCTTGAACAAAGGAAATTGAAAGTGCTATCAAAATAGAGTGAGAACAAGTCGAGGTAGAATCTTCAAGTCATAAGAATGCTTCATATACAATTGGAATTTGATAATTGAGATTGTTAAACTTTGAATTTCTACATGAAGTGGAATGTATGGCTAGCTCCTTTGCACAACACTTAAACAAAAAGTGTGAGCATATATATAAAAGAAAAGAAAAAGAAGAAGAAAAAGGACGAGTGTGCAAAGAGCAAGTAGGCATATACCACTGTATTGTAGTATGACAAAGAGACACTTTTGAGATTCTGAATCCCAAGTGAATACGTTGATCCTAAAAACACTTGGGACTACCTCGCTAACTCATTCAGTTGAACTAGATACTTTAACATTATGTTTATATTCATCTTTTATGAACCGCTGATCACTAAGGTGTCGAAGCCTGCTAATACTATTATGATGGTTCGAGTAAGGTACTATTCATGAACTTATTCCCATGTATCGTACATGATAAACACATGCTGCAACTGCCTCATTTATTTTATCAACTCAGCTTCATGAATATGAGGATCACATCCATTAAGCTAAAACTTGCTCGGGGAGAGCAAGAGTCTAAGCTTGGGGAAGTTGATGAGTGCATATTTGCATCATGTTTTACATTATTATTTTGCATTGTAGATGTAGGATCTTGGTATTTTACGGTGCTCGCATGCATATTTTATGTCTATTTTCACCAGGATCAAGACAGGTGATGGATACAATGGATACAATTCTTGGAGCAGTTGTACTATGGAGAAAAGGAGTCAAAAACAATGTAAATTGCTTATTTGGGAAATATTAATAATACCATAATAAAACCAGAAGCGAACAAGGAAGGCAGAGAGGTCAACTACCAACTATACGACCATAGCAAATTTTCCAGCTGTATAGCTCCGGCCGTATAGTTGGCCGCCTCCACCTCGTCAAATAGTTTCACCCCATGCAATTGGTTCGAGGAGATGACATACAAAACACTCAGCAATCATAGAA
The DNA here is from genome assembly GCA_916181665.1 of Avena sativa. Lineage (NCBI taxonomy): Eukaryota > Viridiplantae > Streptophyta > Magnoliopsida > Poales > Poaceae > Avena > Avena sativa. Next base: position 481,322,605 of record OV702279.1, read on the forward strand.
ACCTCACTTGCGAAAGGCATCTGGAGGGGGAACTCATCCACCAAGGATCCATATTCGCCCTGCGCAGATCCGGGAGGCTAAGGCATCGATCTTCATCATCCACCGCCTGCACGACCATCTCCATCCATCCCATCTACATCTTGTCTAGATCTTGTTGTAATTCCCGTACTTGTTGTGGATTTATACAAGTACTATTCATCTATGATTGTTTCCATTACCATTGCTATGATGTTGATTGCCTCCATGTCTGAGTAGATCATTAGTTCTTGGGGAGATGGAGAAACCCTAGTATGAGATTGAAATAAGATAAAGTCTATTATGATATTCATCATTGTGACCATGTGTTAGATTTTCTACATCTTGATGTTGATACAAGTCGACCTCTCAATATTTGCCTCTCGCGGGGACTTGATGGAGGAAACTACTTGTTGGTAGACGGAGGTGTGCTAGCACTTATAGTGACTATAAAGCTGTTAGCACCCCTTACGTATCAACTTGGGAAACCAAGGAAACTCATGGAACACTATCCATGCCATGGGATACGTCCTATGGGATTACGTCCCTTAATAGCACAGTAATTCGATTGATGTTGATTGCTGACTGTTGTGGTTATGAGGATGATGTGAGCAGCGGTTACTGCCTATTTGTCCAATTACGGAGTTCCTCCCACACATACATAGTTGAGAATGTTCATGATGATAATCTTTATCTTAGCTCCTTATAATGCTAGTGGTGTTTCCGCTACTCCCTGAGAATGCTTTTTCCCTACTGCAGTTCCAATCTCTTTTACATACGCGATACTTACTTTCTGCATTAAGTTGTTTTACTTTACTTTATTATTGCTCTTATACCTAAAACCCCAAAACACCTTTTTACACAATACTCGCATTTTATCTTGTCACTTAGAACTTTATCTAGCATTTCTATCATAATATTTATTTCAAGAGTTATTAGACTTTAGACTCCTGCTCCCTGTGGGATTGATATCTTTATTTAGAAACTAGCTACAAACGATCTGTGCACTTGCAGTCATCACAATGAAATCTCTTGTGTCTAAAGGGCACTTTGTTTGGTTTAGTTCATTTTCGTTTCTCTATAGTTTGGGAAGCAATACCCTAGTTGTTTGCTTGCATGTTTTCTTGGTTTTCAGCAAACTGGAACTCGTTTGGCTTGTTGCATTATCCCTGATATCCTTACCTCCTTGCTCGTGTGGTTAGCTTACCCATGACAACAACACAACACATCACAAAGTTCAGACAATTACAATTCAGAGAACACCTAGATTAAGACTGAATCGACATAATCAGCCAAGATGTGTGTGCTGCACCACGAGTTCACGAACAACTGTTCATGATGCAGCACAGGATCGTCACAAACGGAGGGGTTATAACTGCATACCACCTCCCAAAATATACATACCATAGTTCAGGGGTCACCGCAACCAAAATTCATGGGCCGAGCTACTCCAAAATACACATCACAGTCATCATCATCAACATCGCTACCAACACCTCCTCAAATAGCTCAGTCCACTGCTCAGAGGTAGTGCTTGTTCAAGAAGGTCATGAACGCGCTCAACTTGCACTCAGGGGTCAGTCGCCTTTCCACTATGCTCCATCAGGTGGCTAAGAGCATGGTGTAGCGCGGTCGGAGAGATGGGCGCAGTGGGAATGCGAGGACCATAGATTATGTTCATCTGAGCATAGTTCTCAATGGCTTATTGATCAACTCGGTGTCCTTCGACTGAGCCTACATGAGAATCACAGTTAGTTTAAGACATGTAGTTCATATGTGAGCTTTACAACTACTCAACGTACTAATGCAAGTGCAAATATATAGAACCTTGGTGTGCACATAGTAATCATCGTTGTCTATCATGATAGCAGAGGTCGCCTCAATCTAGCGCACGTTCTCAAGCCTCTCGATCCTCAGCACCTAAATCCACCTAACTCTCCAGTGCCTCATGTGGTTGTACACCAAGTTCGCAGAAATTGTTCAGCCACAGAACTTGAAGACATCATCTGCAATCAAGTGCATGTCCGCCTCTCTGAATCCCCGAACATCTGAACCCCCTTTCTGGATCAAATAGCAGACCTAATTCAGGACGAAGGTGGACAGATATGCTGGCCATGACACTGCCAACTTCTTCTTGCACACCGCATTAGGCATCAACACATGACACAGATACAACACAGAGGTTGCCGACAGATCAGGGGACACAACCAACTCCTACGTCACCAGAGATAGGCAATGTGTTCAGTTCGAGGGGAAGAACTATACTTGTAACACTAATCCTACCTACACCACATGAGAATCCTCATAGTACAGTACGAATAATGACTACCAAAATGTACCACAAAAGGTCCAGATCTACTAAGAGCGAGCACATGCAAACAGATGAACTATGAGCGAGAACATGGTAACAGATCTAAGCTACGAGAGATCGGGTTAGGTGTCTCTCACCATGATCTCAACATCGACCGACGAGGACGACATGTTGGAGATAGCCAAGGACGAAGGCTTAACGAAGATGAGCTAGATCCACCGTAGTAGGAGGCGCCGCTTACCTACTCGTCGGTGAAGAAGAGGATTTGGAGGGAGAGCTCGAAATAGGAGAGAAATGGTGGCACGAAAATTGGAGGCGAGGCGGAGCGGTCTAAATAGGTGGTGCGAATCAGCGAGCGGTGACCCCAATTTCTCATGCTAGAATTGACCGGATGTGGACGAGCTCCCTCCATCCCTCCATTGCACGGGCGCGTGCATCTTCTTCTCCTGAAATCTCGAGAAGAAGTTGGCTCCATGGAAACGCCTGATTTCGGCATTCCTCTAGGGCTAGGCTGAGAGCTACTTTAGAACTCGTGCGGTGCAAAGATTCTCTACCACGTGTGCAACCAAACGCCCTTATTTCTTCCCACCTCATGCGAGAAACGGAGTTGCGCCCTACCAAACATGCCCGATGGTATGAGGAATAGTTGGCTCTAACGGAAAATTTTAAGAGTTATTCTACAAATAGGCCTAGAAACGAGCATATCAAAGCAAAGAAGAAATCGACTCAAAGAAAATCATCTAGGGCTTGTACCAACTTATGCCCAAAAGACTATGTGTCAGAGATTGTCTCTACAGGGTATCTCTCTAAATAGGATGGAATCGAACACTAGGGGCTAAACACAATCTCCACAAACCTTCCCGGAGCTTGGCGAGGAAACAACAAAGAGAACGACAGAAATACACAAAGTGTTTACACAGGTTTAGGCCACTATGCGGTGTAAAACCCTACACCTACATGTCTAGATTGCTTGCACTGCTTGGCGAAGTTTACGGTACAAGGGGTTGATCAAGCGATCAGATCTAGGGTTCCTAGCTAGGAGGAAGTTAGGGTTTTCTAGAGATGGAAGAAAATTGGTTCCCCTTCCTATGGTGCTACCTCCCCCTTATATAGGCTCCCCGATCCTCTTCACGCACTATGGAGGGAAGGGTTCCCACATGGTGAAAAAGGAGGGGGCATGCATGTTACAATTATTCTCTCCCGTGGACCTGGTCCACCACAGGATGTCGTGGGAATCTTATCTTCTGCCTCCTGCATGTTCCTCCCATACCAGAGAACGAGGTGGTCCCCATTCAATGCAGGTCTTGTCGGCCACTCCTAGCTCGGTGAAGGGGAAGATCCCTTCCTTGCAGAAGGGGTAGACCAATGGTACCTTCCCATCCTTGGGGCGGGGGTGCTACCGCCCAAGTATGCTTCGCGTGATTCCTTGGAGAGGGAGCTCTTCTTCGCGAGTCTCTCCAGGAGCACACCTCGAGAGGGGGGCTTGTCGAGATTCCTTGATGAGGCTTCACGGGCATTCATCCTCTTGAAGTGATCGGCCTATTGAGCTGGACCTAAAGGCAGGTGGGTCGTGATACCCTGGTAACCACTACTCCGATAGTAGCCCCTGGGCGACTAGTCACGCACATCCTGGAGGTGAAGGGCCAGGGGCCCTAACAGTCGTTGGGCTTGCTCAGCTGTGCCAGATGGTTGCACCCATCATGGTCCATCTCCACCGTTAACACCTAATACCTTCAATCTGGATTCACGGATGTATTATAATAGTCTTTGTCCCTAGAAGACCAAGGTTTAATCGAACCTTGGGAAACAACGCTAAAAGGAAATAAAAAGGACACGTATACAAGACTTTGTTTCTTCGTTTTGCCTTCGTTTACCAGACCAATCTAGTTTACTTTATCGTGGGTTGAATCAATGAACGGAGATAGGCCAGGGTTGAAGATCCACCTGCAACTACACATCATATGGGATAAAGGATAATAATAAGCATAGTCATGTGTAATGTTTTAATAGAGATAATCTCATGTGGGCAACACATCCTAATATACTAGAGCCCCTAAGAGGCAACATGCATATCAATAGTCTTTTGATCCAAACGAGTGCACCACGAAGCACCGGGCTACAAACGATTATTAAGTGTAAAACACATACCAAAACATTAAGTGGTGATGTTGTTGTGATCCCGAATGTGTCCCTAAGCGAAGACCATACATCTCTTTCTAACACTAGGTTTCTTATGAGATCGCCACTAACCAAGTATCCCACCTCATGCCTTTATCAATCTCTAGGGTCTTGGGTACCTACAAGTCCAAAGATCGAGACAAGAGACAAAGAAACAAAATATACAAATCTCTCTTTCAAACAATACACAATGCTCCCATAGATTAGATGCACATAATCGCTGTGAGATTTCTCCCCAACCCGTAGCCCGTGAGGACTACTCACTCATAACAATAAGATCAATGATAGAAAACATTGGGCAAAATACTTAGTTTGTAATGAAATATTCTTAGAGTGGTCGCCAAATCACAAGGAGATCTCAAGTACTCCCTCCGTTTCAAAATATAAGATGTTTTAGCTTTGTGAAAGGAGTGTATCTAGACCCTTTTAGTGTGTAGGTTCACTCTAAATCTAGATGAACCTACATACTAAAAAGAGTCTAGATACACTCCGTTCACAAAGCTAAAACATCTTATATTTTGGAACGGAGGGAGTACAAAGTAATGGCTATGGCTAATGGAGGGGATGGAAGATGGAAGGGATGAACTATGGTGTGGATCTCCTTTGGTGGTAATGTGATGCAATCTAAGAATGGCGGCCTTCTGCACGGCGGCTGAGGCCTCAAAATATATAGGCGTCTTCATGAAAGTTGTAGGGTTTGACAAGACAAAGTCGTCGCCACATGGTATGGGCAGACGGTACGAGCGGGCCCTTCCCGTACCAGTGGTCGTTACGGCTGCATACGCCTGGCAATGGCTCCAGAATTACTTGGTCGTGTGGACTTCCTGAAAACCTTCGTTATGACTCTAGATTTGGCATTAAAAAGCGTGATTTCCTGCACAACACAAATCAAAGTAATGATTTGCATATCTTTGCAATTATTTGTCATTAGTGGCAAGGATAGAGAGTTTCTTGTCAACTACTTGACTAAAAACAATGTTTAAACGCGGTGGAAGATGGCTATTTTTGGAGCCATCAACTTCCCCAAAGCTCAAACCTTGATCACCCTCGAGTAAGAAGAAACAAAAGAACTATAATTAATTCAACGTTCAAACTTAAAACAACGAGAATAAGAAGTCACTTACGATTGGCAGTCATATGCGTCCAGCACTTCCTACATTTGAAAGGCTTATCAAAGTTACGGAGATTACAAGAATACTATACAAGCTTAGGTAAGTCAAGACAATCAAAGTAGAGTTTACTATAAGTATAAATAACTAGAAGTGTAACAATCAATCCAATTCTTCTAGTTAACTCTCAGCTTGCAAGGAACACTAGGATGTTTTAATAGCATAATTGAGTAAGAGAGTTCATGTCCTAAGTAGCATAATAGTGAAGTGTCTTATTAACGCCCACATCAGTAAATCAAGGCTATCAAAACACTTCTAATCCAATTATTGTCTTTCAAGAAAATTCATAAAGTAGTAATGAGACCATGCCAAGGACTTGTTGTGTGGATCTTCATATATATATATATATATATATATATTTGTTCCTTCTTCAACGATCATCGAGTGTTTCTTTTACAAGTGCTTGCACAACGTTTGAGTGTACCAATACTTTTTCCCATATATTGACATGCATGCCACTCATGTCGTCAACTCATAGCCGAAATCCGGGGTTATACCATAGATCGTTCATAGGCTAGTGGAGTTGTTGGCATCCAAAGGTGTGCATGAGAAACATAGAACTTTTTTAACTAGTACCACAGTTTGATCCCCAAGGTTAGCTTTGGCTCATGGATCAAGAGTGGAATTTGTCAATCCCGATGACGGATAGATATACTCTGGGCCCTCTCGATGATATCACATTAATATAGCTTGCAAGCAGGTGATGTGATCACTAGAATGTTATATCACGGGAACGAGAAAAGAGTGCATGTCGGTAACGAGATCAAACTAGGTATGGAGATACCGATGATCGAATCTCGGACATGTAATATATCGAGAGACAAAGGAATTTAGTTACAAGTGTTAAAGGTTCTCACGATCACAGAAGTCATCGTTGAATGTGTAGGAGTCAGTACGGATCTCCAGGTCCCGCTGCTGATTATTGATCGGAGAAGGGTCTCGATCATGTCTGCATTATTCGCGAACCGTAGGGTGGCACACTTAAGAGTTACTGGACACCATTTTGGAGCACATATGTTTCATACAAAAGAATTGCAAAGCGCAGGAATTGTTTCAATAGAAACCGGAAATTGTTTCGGGTGAAATTGCAGAAAGTGGTTCTGCATGTAATATTGAAATATTGCAAGGGGCTATATGTGAATGTATGTTAATTAAAGTAATTAACAAAATTCTTAATAAATTTAATAAAAGAGTTTTATTAAATGAGAGAGCATTAAATTTGGAGAAATTTAATGCATTTAAAGTGGAGACTTTAAAAGGGAATGTGAAGAGGCATTTTAATGTGGAGGGGTTACCACCACATGAATGGGGGAGGTGAGGGGTCACCCTCCCATGTGCCGGCCATGGAGAGAGGGGCACCCCCCTCCTCCTATAAAAGGCCACCCATTCCCTCCTTCATCCTCACACCTCCTTGTGAAGGATCTCTCTCCCCCTCTAGAATTATTCCCCCATGGTCTTGGATTAGCGAGATACATGTTCCCGGTGGCATTTCGTCTAGAAGGAGTTGCTGCTTCCGCTGGATCATTGGAGCGAGGAGGTGGAGGTTGTCCGGTGGCTTGAACGTGTGTGCGAGTACGGATGCGCTGCTGAGTTGCGGCGCTCGGACTTCCTCACGATCTTGAGATCGGCAAGTGTACGACTACATCAACCACGAGTTCCTACTCATTAACAAAACTCGTTGTCTTCGAGGGTAAGTTCTCGTTGGATGTATGTCCACCCGTTGCTTTGTACCTAGTAGATAGATCTTGGCGTGTAGTTCACACCGTAGGAATTTTTTGGTTTTCTATGCTGCGGACCCAACATTGGCATGCATCACAATTACTGCTAGACTTCATTTCAATCAAACAACTCGATCATTTCAAGAGTGCCTTCAAGTCTATCAAAACATCTATTAGGTTAAGTATATTCAAGGGTAAACTCTCAAGACAATCATTCATGAAACAAGTCATAAATTTCAGACTTTTTCTTGTTGTACTTGTTTGGCAATATTATGTCCAAGGAAAGACTCGGTTAGCTAAAAGAACTAGAGCAAAAGCTTCCACAACTAATCATCCAAGCTCTACTCTAACTATTTTGAATTACTCCCACTAGCATGGCATCTTAGCAAATCAACCAACTAAAATAAACAACTCAAATTTCAGAAGTGGGAGACATAGGACATACCTCTCATAAGTGACTTCATAATCCTCTTCCTTATAGGGATGTGTTCCTTCAAAACTCAAGTACAATTTTACCCATAAGCAGAGAGGCAAAGTGTAAATCCACGTTCACGAAAAAAGGAAAAACTGAAAATTCTTTTTGTATTTTTGAGGATAGGGATTAAATAATAGAAAATGTCTTACAACCAAGCAATGAACTAAGAAAAGAAAAACAAATTAAAAACAAAAGAAAAGTAAAAACAAAAGTAAAAACAAAAGCAAAGTAAAAAACAAAAGCAAGGCAAAAAAGCAAAGTGTTGGAACAAACCAACACGACTATTTCAAAGCTCTCAAGGAGCTAGAGTAAAACCTCATTATTACACAAATAAATTTCCCGAGGGAACACATCCCCAAGCTAAGGCTTTTTCAAGCCCTTTTTTTGCTCATTGTGGTGGTGGTGGATAATCTCCCACATTCCATTGGCTGCTCCAATCATGGAACTAGGTGGCGAGGTTGGCAGTAGCATCTCGAAGGTTGATGGAGAGGTTGTTCATGTTTTGGATATTTCCTTCAAGATCATAGATATCTTCATAGGTGGTGTATTAGTTTAGTGGTTGCACATCTTGTTCGGGTCCTTCCTGTTCTACTTCTTCATCTTCTCCTTCCTCTCTCATGGGTACTTATTGGGGCAGATCTGCCTCAACATGTGCATCATAACGCAAACATCCATCCTCGATAGAGAATAGACCATTAGGAAATGGAGCTGGGATCAAGTGATCTGCTCCAGATATATCAAGGAGGTATCTACCATTAGTTCTAGAAATCATACCACAAGCTCTTAGAGTAGAAAAACCAAGACAGTGACTTACCGTTAACGGTTGGATGTTACCTAGGTTGATGTGAAGTGTGCGTGCAAGAACGGTTATGACTCCTCCGCATATGGGTCCTTGAGACTGTAGAGCTTGATGCTTAAGGTAAAACATAAGAAGGATGCCCAAATTTGACGTTAAGTTACAATTGATAATAACAGCTTTAGTGAGGATCATCATGTCCTCCTCATTAACTCTAGTAAACTCACCACGTGCCGGCAAGGTGTTAGCAATAATATAAAACAAATAAAGAATAGCAGGATGATCAATTTGGTTCCCCTTGGGTGTGTTTCCACGAATTCTTATTCTATTAAAGTACTCCCAAGGTGCAGGGTTTAAAACAAAGGTGGTGGAGCGTATGTCGGTGGTGGTGTTGGCAAACCCAAAGCATTAAGACCATTGGTCGAGTGTCAAGGAGTATTCACAGTTCATAAGACAGAAGTTGATGCGGTCAACTCCAGGCATTTGATCCTCGGAACAATAGTGAGAGCATACCGTATGCATCAAGGTGCTGAGAAACTCAAGTATCAAGCGGCGGTACGTGGCGGCATCCTAAAAGACAAAGTTATACAAATCAACATTGTTGCAAACTAAATCGAAATCAGCACAAATACCAAGTTAGTTTAGGATATAGGAACACACTCACTTGGTGGACTTGATTTCTCGAAGCTTGATACGGTTGAAACGGTTCAGCTGAAACTCCTCGGTGAACTCGATACCAAGTGACTCGGGGGTCAACGTATCAACGGGTGGTGCGGAAGGTTCCGCGACCATCACACGTATACGGCTCCTCGTGTTCATCTAAAACAAAAGAAATAAAATTGCTAATCAATTTTTTAGTCCAATAGAAACATAGCATAAACGATCCTCTACACTTGTTATAAAATAAACTCCTCTAAAAACAATACTAAGCATGCTCAATATAAAGATTATCTCAAGAACAAGACCTAAGTCTAGATTGATAATGGTGAAAGATTGAGCAGAGTTTTGATATAAATAAGTTGGGGATCAGAGGAGAAACATACCTTAGATCGATTGGATGCGAGGAATCAAAGAAAGATTGAATAAATTGGAAGATCCAATGGAGGTGGTTTGAAGTTTGGAGGTAGAAGAAAGAGAAAATTTTGTGTTCTAGAATTTTAGAGTTACCTCCTCTTGGGGGATATGGCAACCGCGATGTGGTACGGGCAGGCGGTACGGCCGGAGCCCGCCCGTACCAAGTGATAAACCTTGGGTTCGACGAATCCTTTCTGGCGATGCACTTGGTACGGGCGTGCGGTATGATCGCTCGTGCCTATACTACTGGTCATTACACGGGCATTACATTTGCTTGAAATATGATGTTTTGTTGGAGGGTACGGTACGGGCGGGCGGTACGACCGCGTCCGACCGTATTAGTGGTCATTACAGCTATTGTGTCCTTCGACAGAAATTAAAGTTTCTATTTTCCAAAGCCTTGATGTGGTATGGGCACACGGTACGAGGCATTCTGGCCGTACCGGTGATCGTTATGCGGACAGTAAGCTGAAAAACTCAAAAAAATTTGGTTAGTAGCTTTGTGCGCCTTTACACATCTTAGCAAAGGACAAAATAACAGCAAATAAACCTCATAAAAATCAGTAATACCTTAGGCCATGTGTTAGTAAAATAAAAGATCAAGGATTACCTTATTGCTTCTCCTCTCGCTAAAGGTCTTCCTGAACACTCAATATTAAAAACAAAAAGAAAACTAATAGAACTAACACAAAAGTAAAAACTTTTATTTCACATGGGTTGCCTCCCATGAAGCGCTTCTAGTTAAGGTCAATTAGCTTGACCCAGATGGTGATCATTTAGGTTTAGTGAGCGGAACACCCACTCCAAAGCAATTGGTTTTCGGTGTAATTATACCATCATCATTAGTGCATATATCTCATTAACCCCAATCTTAATTTTAATAGTGGGATCAAATATATCATCTAGCTTAGAAGGAAGCTTATCAGCTAGTATCTTATACTCCATCTCTAAATCTCGAACTTTAGATTCTACTTGTTGAATAAATTGTTGGTACATAGCATCATTACCTTGTTCTATACCGGGATTCTTTACGGCAATCATCTTTAGTAGATCTTCCACGGTGTATTCAGGTGTAGGCGTGTTGATATAATCCAGCTCTTCAGGCTTCTCTTTATTTGTTTCTATCCTCATCATCTTGAGTTCTTCTACTGGTTTTGGCTCAGGCTTCCTAGCAAACTTTGCTAGTATGAGAGCTTGGCTCTCAGCTACCTTGCCCAATTGAGTCTCCACGACCTTTGTCCTTTCCTGTAGAGCATGTACATCATTTCTAATTGCAATGACTTGGTTAGATAATTTTCCTATACTACTTTCATGGTTCTCCGTAATTTTAAGAAGCATATTATTTTCCCTGGTTTGAGCTTGCATAAAGGTTCTAACAGTTTGCTCAAACGAGAGATTGCCATGATTTGCTCCATTATGATTATCATAATTATTGTAAGGAGCTCCTACGGGATTAAAATAATGTTTTTGAACATTAGAAGAACTTTTTTTGGTTCTTCCAAGTAGGATTATAAGGAGTGCGAGCTATAAAATTAACATCATTAACATCGGTAGCGATAACATTAACTTGGGTATCTCTCTTACCCTTTACTATGTTGAGTAACTCATCTACCTTAGATGTAACCTCTTCATTATTTACCTCGGTGACTAAATTCACCCTTTTCAAGGTTCTTTACACATGCCATTGGGCATGGTTGTTTTGCATATCATCAAGTAATTTCTTTGCAACACTCACTTGCTTTCCCTTGATTGTTCCTCCTGTTGCATTATCTAGCATAGACTTAGACATTGGGTTAAGGCCATTATAAAATAAATATAATATAAGCCATTCTTCTAATGACCTCAAATGATTATTAAGTGCTTTTTAAGGCATTATCTAGCATAGACTTAGACATTGGCTTTTTTCATCCTTTCCCATGCAAGTGCTAGTGGCTCGCGATCTTCTTGTCTAAAACTTATAATGTTGAATCTTAGTTGCATAGTTTTAGCTGGGGGGTAAAATTTAGTCATAAAGAGATTAGTACATTCCTTCCAATATTTAATAGTGCCCTTAGGTAGACCTAGCAACAGTCCTTAGCCTTTCCTCTAAGAGAGAAAGGAAAAAACGTAATTTAACAGCATTTGGATCTACATCCTTAACACGCATCATGTCGCAAATTTCAGTAAAAGTATTTAAGTGCAAAACTAAATCCTCCGAAGATGAGCCCCCAAATTGGTTTTACTGAACCAAACTTAAAAGGTTAGACTTAATTTCATATTCTTCCGCATCAACGGCGGGCTAAGTAATAGGTGCACGGATAAAATCATCAGTGGGAGTAGCATACTCTCCAAGTCTCTTTTCAACCATGGATCTTATATTTTTAGTAATTCTTAAGTAAAGAAAACAAATAACATGTAACTATTTTTTTAGGTTTTCAAATAGATAACCAGAAAGTAAACTAATAACAAGAAATAAACTACAAACAAATAATAAAACTAAAAACAAGGTCTCTAATGACCTCACCAGGATAGCGAAATTGCTTCCCCGACAACAGCGCCAGAAAAGGGATTGATACCTTTGATCCGGATTCACGAATATAGTATAATAGTCTTTTTCCCTAGAAGATCTAGGTTTAATCGAACCTTAGGAAACAACGCTAAAACAAAATAAAAAAGGACATGTTTATAAGACTTCGTTTCTTTGTTTTACCTTCGTTTACCGGACCAGTCTAGTTTACTTTATTGTGGGTTGAATCAATGTATGGAGATAGGCCATGGTTGAATATCCACCTGCAGCTACACATTATATGGGATAAAGGATAATAATAAACATAGTCATGTGTAATGTTTTAATAGAGATAATCTCGTGTGGGCAACATATCCTAATATACTAGAGCCCCTAAGAGGCAATATGCAATAGTCTTTTGATCCAACCGAGTGCACCACGAAGCACCGGGCTACAAATGATTATTAAGTGTAAAACACATATCATTAAGTGGTGATGTTGTTGTGATCCCGAATGGGTCGCTAAGCGAAGACCGTACAACCCTTTATGTCACCGGGTTTCCTATGAGATTGCCGCTAGCCAAGTATCCCACCTCAAGCCTTTATCAATCTCTGGGGTCTTGGGTACCTACAAGTCCAAAGATCGAGACAAGAGACAAAGAAACAAAAGATACAAATCTCTCTTTCAAACAATATACAGTGCTCCCATAGATTAGATGCACATAATCGTTGCGAGATTTCTCCCCAACCCGCAGCCCGTGAGGACTACTCAGTCATAATATTGGGCAAAATACTTAGATTGTAATTAAATATTCTTACAATGGTCGTCAAATCACAAGGATATCTCAAGTACAAAGTAATGTCTATGGCTAATGGAGGGGATGGAAGATGGAAGGGATGAACTATGGTGTGGATCTCCTTTGGTGGTGGTGTGATGCAATCTGAAAATGGCGGCCTTCTGCGCGGCGGCTGAGGCCTCAAAATATGTAGGCATCTTCATGAAAGTTGTAGGGTTTGACGAGACGAAGCCGTCGCCACATGGTACGGGCGGACGGTACGGGCGGACGGTACGGGCGGGCCCTTTCTGTACCAGTGGTCGTTACGGCTGCATACGCCTCGCAATGGCTCCAGAATTACTTGGTTGTGTGGACTTCCTAAAAACCTTCATTATGACTCTAGATTTGGCATTAAAAAGCGTGATTTCCTACACAATACAAATCAAAGTAATGGTTTGTATATATCTGCAATTATTTATCATTAGTGGGAAGGATAGAGAGTTTATTGTCAATTGCTTGACTAAAAACAATGTTTAAACGCGGTGGAAGATGGCTATTTTTGGAGCCATCAACACCAAACATCATCGGTGCTCCTAGGCATTAGATCTGGCCGCCTGGACCCTATTGGATACTTCTTGGTAACCGCATGGTGGTGCTCAAAGGAGAGTCCAGAGCATTGGGGGTTTCCTCTACTTAATTCCTCCACCACCATTCGCCTTTCCCGAGCTTAACCCATACTTGTCTCTAGTGCTTGTGCACTTCTTTCCTTGCTTTTTTCCCTTCCAGCGATGCCCCCGAGAAGGGAAAAGTTCCCCCACTTGTCTAGGAGGAGGAAGGGGAACCCACGAAGATCTTCCCAGCTCTCGGCGAGTCGTGGGTGGACTCTGTGAGGGACCTCAGCAAGTATCAACACCTATTGGCTAGAAAGTTCAACGAGCACGGGCCCACTGCAATTCACCATGGCACTGTGAACGTTAAGCACCTCGCCGCTGCCGTGGTTCCCCTCTTCGTGCATACGCTCTATGCGGGGTTGATTCCCGTTTCTCCACCTTTCTCTTTGCCCTCCTCGTGCACTACGAGATCCACTTGTTGAACCTGGAGCCCAACTCCATCACTTCCATTGCCATCTTTGCTTTCTTCTGTGAGGCCTTCTTGGGGATCAAACCTTCTGTGCAGCTGTTCCGCCATTTTTATAGCCTTCACTTGACTCCGCGAGGACAAAGCTTGGGGTGCGTCTCTCTGTGCGCCGAGTGCAAAATCCTTGACAAGGAATGGTCGAAAAAGGTGGAAGATCATCGCGTGCACTGGGTGTGGGTTGACATTCGCAAGGAGAATCCACTGGGTGAACTTCGATGTGGCTTTCAGGAAGAAAACGAAGGATGGCGCATGGGGTTTTGTGGTGAGATCGGTTGAGAGACAGTTCGTAGATGCGGCAGTTGGGAGATTGGAGCATCTGAATGATGCTTTGCAGGCTGAAGCGGAAGCTTGTGCAGCAGCATCGGAGGGAGCTGAGGCATTGTTTAAACCGAATGATTTTCTAGTCTGGTTCACAGCCGTTGGTCTCGGCGTTACAAACAACAAAGTATGATCTCTCTCATATTGGTGTCCTTCTGAAGGAAGTCCGGAGTACGTGTATCGGGTCTTTAGAATCTTTCGAATTCAGCTACGCCCCACGTAATTGTAGTAAGGTGGCTCACTCTTGGCCAGTATGGCCTGTGTGCCGATAAGTTCTGTATTGGCTGGGAAGATGTAGCTCCCGACTTTGTCTCGGTTCTGGTCGCCAGCGATATTGCTGCGCACCGTGGTTAAATAGAATGTTTTTCGAATTTTAAAAGAAAAATTAGTATGAACCACACTTGGTACATAGTGTCTCTGGTTGAAATTTCGTTGGAACACATCAATGTCCACGCACAATATAACTGATTTTAGGGACACTCTACGATGGTATATATTCCCTCCGTCCTGAAATAAGTGATTTAGATTTTCTACATCTCTACATTGGTATATTGACACTTGCACCTAATTTTTCATTATGGTTGCTCCCACACAATCCAAGGTGGGTTGCAATGTGAAGCTAGTCGCCGCTGCTGGCTAGTGGTGGTGAATATAGCGTCTGTGCGGTCCCAAAAGAGCCCAAAATGTACATACTCAACATTTGCCCCACGTCTAGCACGTGTATCGGTTACTAATCACCCCTAGTTGCAATAGCAGCCGTCTTCTTCTTGTATTTGAAAATCACTGCGAAGAAGACGTAGACCAGGAGCTCGAGCGCGCTGAGCCCGGCGATGAGCCAGTAGAAGTAGTCGAGGTGGCCGCGATTGAGATTGTTGGAGAACCAGCTGCTCTGCCCCCTCGCCGACGTCGCCCTGTCGATGTCCGACACGAGGCCGCTGCTGATGAAGCTGCCGATGCCGAAGATGCTGAGGTAGAGCGCCAGCCCCAGGCTGCGCATCCTGTCGGGCACCTGGTCGTAGAAGAACTCCTGCAGGCCCACCATGGTGAACACGTCCGCCGCGCCGAACAGCACGTACTGCGGCACCATCCACCACAGGCTCATGGGCACGGGAACCTTCGGCTGGTCGACTAGCCCGGCGTCCATCGCCACCCGGAGCCGGCGCGTCTCCACGAGCGCGGCCACCACCATCGACACGAGCGAGAGCAGCATCCCGGTACCGATGCGCTGCAGCATGGTGATGCCCGAGGAGACGCCCGTGTAGCGGCGCGCCAGAGGCACGATGGCGCGGTCGTAGACAGGCATGAGCACGACGATCGTGATGCTGATGAAGCTCTGCAGCGCGGCCGGTGGCACCTGGAGCCCCGCGTGGCCGACGCGCCGGTCCAGGGTCGCCGCCTGCTTCGTGAAGAACGTCGACGACTGCGAGAACGCCACGGCGTAGATCAGGCACGTCGCCCAGATCGGGAACAGCCGGATGACGCTCTTGGCTTCCTCGATGAGGTCCGCGCTGCTTCTCGTCACCGCCCTCTGCCATTCCTCGTCGACATGAGCACTACAACATTTTGGACGTACAAAAAGCTGATCATCCCTAAGTTCTTGCACCGACCAATCGGTCGAACACCTTGCCATAAGATTCTGAATTTACCTGAACTCGGACTCCGCAAGAGGAGGACTACTCTGCTTGCGCCGGCTGCTCTTCCACGCCGTGAAAGCCTCGCCGGCACGAGCGAACACGCTCCCCTGCTTGCTGTCGGAGACGTAGTACCGGTAAGTGCGGGTGCCGAGCAGGAAAACGACGAGTGCGAAGGCCATGACGACGCAGGGGATGCCAAAGCCGAGGCCCCAGCCGATGTTGTCCTGGATGTAGCTGAGGAAGATCAGCGTGACGGCGGTGCCGGCGCATATGCCGAAGTACCACCAGTTGAAGAATGAGCTCCTGGAGACAGCCTCCTTGGGGTCGCTCTCGTCGAACTGGTCGGCGCCGAAGGCCTGGACGCATGGCTTGTGCCCGCCCTGCGCGAGGGCCACCAGGTAGAGAGAGGTGTAGAAGGCGGCCATCTGCAGACCGGACGGCGGCGGGCAGGGCGTGTTGCCTGCGGTGCCGCATTTGTGGCTGCCCGATGAGAGCAACGTTGAGAGCGCCAGCATGGCTAAACCCTGCACGTAGTTTTAGCAGTGCCAAGTCAGACATTTTCCAGTGTGGTGAATAGAGAATGTTGTACAGTATGACTCTCTGTCTTGAAACGAACATCGTAGAAAACGAGCATGATTTTGTGGAAGTAGCCATATTGTGTCACAAAAAGAACAAACTGCAGGCCCAAATTTATACACGTACGGGGCCACAATTATTTCCCATACGTTGTTGCTGCTCGACAGAAGTTTACACAAACTCATATGCAACTAACCTGTCTTCTTTTACTTTTCCAAAAGCAAGCCAAGTCGCCAAGGCTTATCGTATTTCTATAAAATACAGAATTTTAAGTACAAGATGAGTATAATTCGCAGCAACAAATATGGATGCAGCGGACATGAACGCGGACCATACGGACAATCCGTATACCTTTTCTCGTCTGCACCGGTTATACTACACGTACGAGTTTTTCTTCCGGTGCGCGTAGGAATCGGGATGTAGGCGGACTGTCCATGTTATCCATTTAATTATCCGCCTACATCCCTAGCAACAAACAACGTAATAAAAATTTCAGACCAGTGCTAGTTCCAAAAACAACCACCACTGACATTATGACTAGTCAACTAGTACAATGTAAAAGAGTCCTCAACTGAGCAACATCGCCGCGTCTCAAGAGAGACCTCCAAAGATCAACAACTCTAAAGAATATTTGATGCACGGTCCATCCTTGATGAATGAAAGAAGGTGGCAAGTAGACAGCGGGACTTGATCATTCCCGAGAAAGGCACTGTCTTGGACTCACCGACACGACACACATTGTGCCCCTGAAGATCATTCTTGGACAACGATGATCAATGGAGGAGCGCAACATGGAACCACCAAGCCGTGTCTCCAAATGTGGTCTCTCAACAGAGAAATGATGCCGAGGATGCCTCAATCGCGTCGATCCGGCTCCGAACCTAGGCTTTCTCCCGGAGACAAGTACCAACTCCAAGTGAGAACGAGAGATATGCCATAACACCTTAGTGATGCCTCATGTAGGATAACGACACCCACGAGCGCCATCGCTACCAACCCGACTGAACCTAGGCGGGACTTGCATCCATATCGTTGCACACGTTCGTCCATGCGCACTGAATTGGGGGCAAGGCCGTCCAAGTTGGCTCACACCTCGGCTGCCGCAGCACCTCCCCGTTGTATCCGCAAAGTCGTGGTCCACCGACTCCTCGCACGGCTGAAAATGTGTGACATGTCTTCTACCTACTACATGGCCAAGAACCACCACCCCTGGCCTTCTCCTACCTCATGCACGATCAAGGACCCGTGGCATCGCGACTGTAACACAACCTCCAAGAGGACGACCACGCTGCTGCCATATGGCCCCATGCCCCAAATCAGGTCCGAATAGGCTCAAACCTGTGCCTCTAGGAGCCTACCGTGTGCATCACCTCCACAACGCCACCATCTCCACTTCCATGGCCTAGAACATGGCTGCGCTGCCGCCTCCAAAAGTTTCGCGCCACGTACCCCTACACCTCTGAAGCGTTCCCGACCATGCCCCGTCGCTTCTTTCTATGGTCGTGCGCCGCCCCTCCTGACAGCCGCGCCACGAGTCGCGAGAGGTCAGGGCATCGGCAGGGGCACGTTCCCGGCAAATGCCTATAGGGAGGACACAGGAAGAGGGGAAGGATGAGGATATGTGTTGGAAATTGCCCTAAGGCAATAACAGTTATTATAGTATGGGGCCCGGCTAGGTGCTTGGTTTTGCTTATGCTGGTTGTCACTACTTATAAACACAGAGCACATGCAGTAAAAATAAATGAAAGCAGAGGACATGGACCCACAGATGGAAGTCTCTGATTCTCCGCTCGGCGGAGAGATCTTGGGATTGGGAAGTCCGCATGTGCATACACCCCTCAGCTAACCCAGGTGTTCTAGAAACTTTAGATTGTGTAAGATCTCAGATGCGTGACTACTTTGTCCACTCTCAACAACTCCATATAATTCTGCGTTTTTTAAGATCAACTCGTGTCACTAACTCCTAGGGGTGAGCATAAAAAACCGAAACCGAACACCGAAACCGAATTAACCGGAACCGAACCCGAATACACCGAACCCGAATTAGCCGAAACTAATTTCGGTTAGTAAATATGATTAACCGAATTTATAAATATTAATTCGGTTTTGACTCTCTATTAACCGAAATAATCGTACAAACCGAAAAATATACGTGACATAGCTAAATATACTCGTGATTCTGTCCCAGACGTTCATTACTGTGCGTAGATACTAGCTCATGCGACAAAAAACATGCATGCAAAAGCTGCCAGGCAGCCCATACATGTACGTATGTCTCCAGCCACATGTACTTACATGTTTGTGGTTTAACTGTCAATTGTATCTATGAATTTTGTTGGAAGCCTTTCAATTGTTTTCCTGTTTCGGATATAATCATGTATTTTAGCTGAACTCTTAACACATACAATTTGTTTAATGTATACGGCTTGGAAGATAGACATCGTCTTTTTGAACGAGCAAGATAGACATCATGCTTCTTATGTTCTTTTTCTACACATGCGTTCAAGACATCAGCTAGCCATGTATTGCTTCAGGTACTCGCCGACCTGGAGGTTGTTTCCGGTGCGCCGATGAGTGGTTTAGGTTGTATGGATCTGACATAAATTATGGCACAGTGTTGTTATTTCTAGAAGTTCGGTTAAAAACCAAACACCGAACCAAATTATCCACTAACCGAACTATCGATTAATTAGAAAACCGAAATAATTTCGATGCCTATTTTGTAAAAACCGAATTATAAAAAAACCCGAAAAACCGAACCGAATTAACTGAAAAACCCGAATGCCCACCCCTACTAACTCCAATTGCCGGAAGCAATCATGATCAAAATATCTGAGGCGCAGAATATACATAGCCACGAGCCTAGGGCCGCTTCGAGCACGTCAGTTTCAATGTCCCGTTGACACGCGGGCCCGGAACTACTAAGCACTATCCTGAAATTGCGGTGATAATTTTGTTTTTGTGCAACATAAAAAAAAGATGAACGGATACCGTGCGTGAAGAGCGGATTTGGATAGCTTTACCAGGATGTAGAGCAGGGATGCGAGCAGGATGGTGCGGTAGCGGCCGAGCCAGGAGTCGGCGAGGGCGGCGCCGAGCAGCGGCAGCATCTGCGCCACGCCGTTCCAGAGGTTGATGGCGGACGCGGCCTTGGCGAGCCCCTCGCCCAGCGGCCCCGTCAGGTAGCTGATCAGGTTCGCCGACACCCCGTAGAAGGAGAACCGCTCCGCGATCTCCACCGCTGCAACCAATTAATCAGACCAAATTATCACAGACCGATAATGGAGCTGAAGCTGCTGCGTGCCGGTATGAGTATGGCATACTGTATGCACTTGCCTATGATGAAGAGCGCGGACCTCCAGCGGCCGGTGGAGGCGCGGGAGGCCGGCCGGCCGCGGTGGTCCACAGCCGCGGCGGCGAAGTCGTCGTCTTCTCCCGCCATGCCGCCGGCGCGCGCGAGCAGCGGCTCGGAGCCGGAGCCGGAAGGCATCGTGGTCGGAGGATGTGCTGGCCGATCCTCTTTATACTACTACCTAGGGACGAATTCCGACGAGTGATCTGGAGAATCAGGACAACCGGAGATGAGCTAGCGTTGACCCACACGAGTCAGAAGAAACGGCGTGGGCAGGGCAAGTTTGTCGACGGGCGATCTCGCACGCCAAAACTGGCCGGAGATCGTGTCAACGCTCGGCGACGGCGGCTACCTACTAGTACTAATAATGGTAAGGTGAGAGTGAGAGCGACGAAGCGAGTGTATGGCAATGGCGGATGAACTGTGGGTATATGAGATAGAAACCAGGCCAGGTAGGTAGGCACATCGAATCCGGATCAGAAGAATTGGGATCCCATCGACTCCGCCACATCGGACAAAAGTACGGACACGTGCGGCGGCTAATTGTACAAGTGGGGACTGGGCACCGTCCCCGTCTATAGGCCACGTAGGAAATCCTGCTTGAAAATATCTGTTTGGGCTTGTTGGAAGCCTATGTCATTTTCAAGCAAGAACATTGTGTAAAAAAAGAGAAACTACTAGATTTTCGGAAGAAATATGGCGTGTGGATGACTTTGTCCGAGAATTTACCGTGATGAAAGTGGTTTCCTCACAATGTTCTTGCTTACGGTTAAGAATAAGAGCTTCTTTGATTCAAAGGAATCTTATAGGAAATTTGAAAGATTTTGATCCTTAGTAATTTTTCTTTTGTGCATGCGTTTGATTCGTAGGAGTAGAACCTTAGGAATTTTTTTCATAGGATTGCTTTGCACTACCTTTTGGAGGAAACTTTCTATTCACCCAAACCTCATGTTACAATTTCTTTGCTTTCCTGCGATTTAAACTATCCTTTAAGAAAAATTCATGTAGAGTCCAAATCCTGTAGGATTTAACTGGATAGGATATTCTAATCTACACCTTTTCTATTCGTGTGTTATTCCTATCCTGCAAATCAAACATGACCTAAGATTGTTGGCTGGGAAGTAGGAGGAGTTTGTGACCGCTAGTCAAAATAATACACTATCTTGTAGAAAAGGCAAGTATATCTAGATTTAACAGTAAAGACTCCTCTATAATATCTCTATTATCTTTATTACTATTTCAACTACCGTACGATCCAGATATCAACCCGCAATCATTTTTATTTTTTCTTATACTCGTTCGCTATTGCACTTTGCAAAAACACCATTTGCATCCACAATGCCCTGCGTCGTCGCCGCCTCCCCATGCTACAACGTCGTTGACAGTCCCTGCATCCCGCGGATTTGATGGCAAGTCACCATTCACCTGCATCCACACAGTTCGGCGGC
Source organism: Avena sativa (assembly GCA_916181665.1). NCBI lineage: Eukaryota > Viridiplantae > Streptophyta > Magnoliopsida > Poales > Poaceae > Avena > Avena sativa. The sequence goes on from OV702279.1 coordinate 481,344,066, forward strand.
GGCCCTCCTCCCCTGCATACAAGCCTGGTGCCGAGGACTTGGAGTTGAGACCTAGCTCCTCCTCATCTTTGGCAGCATGTCGATCTTCTCCAGCCAGGAGCCCACCGCAAGCCGTCTTAGGCAACAAGTCAGTTGCCGTTCTTGCATCCCCTTGTCATTTCCGCATCCCCTTGTCGACCGTTTGCATCAAGGCCGCCTTGTTGTCTTGCTATTTATCTGGCCACGCTCCTCCATGTCAACCTCCAACGCGTTGTTCCCATACCTCTCAGACTTCCCGCGTATGGATCCGCCATCCCAGTTTCGCTCCCGACATCTCCGTTGTCACCAGCCCAATAAAATTGCCGTTGCACCCCGACCTTGCTACCATATGCATGTTTCAGAGTTCATACCTTGCTACAAGTGATTTTTATTAGAGGAAATTCTTAAAATGTCATCAAACAATTGTTGTTTACCAAAAATGCCATCAAATTAGTAGTTGTTCCAAGACTGCCATCAAACGAGGGTCCTTGTTCCGGGAATGCCACTTCCATTCTTTGACCGCTAGTTGACCGTTAATCTCTTGTAGAAATACTGTGGTGACCCGTAGCACACCACTGCATGTTGTAGTGTGCAAACCGATGTCATAACACTCAGGAATACCGTTTCACGAATATTACACCTACTATAGTAGTACAACAGAAACATCATAGGTACAAGGTATAACTATATATTCATATCGCATATCTTCATAGAAGATCCTCGAAACTTCCATGACACAGTAAGCTCGTCAGGTAAGTTCTTGCTTAGCCAAAATCGAGAAGAAGCTGCTTGTAGACTAGTCTAGCACTAGATCTACCTCTAGGCCTATCTTGGTAACTAAAGGCTGGCTATAAGCTCCGACAATATTGTCTAATGGTATGGTTCCACTCTCTGGGGATTGATTCCCGACTATCTTTATCTCGATCTCCACCATCTCTGTTTGAAGTATCTAACACCATTGACAACTTTGCTCACGGGTTCGCCGTAGTTGTCCTCATTTGTCATCTTGTTAGTTTGGGATATCGTTAACTACTTATCGTAGTCTAGCAAGGGATAAGAAGATAGATTGAGTACATCGTACTCAACAAGTTCTAAATATGAAGGTGTTTGATGAATAATTGTGGATCAGACATCCTAGGCTTGTGAAGTTTTAAAAACATCTTTTTAGAAAAGATAAGTTTTAGTTTATAAAATCTATGTATGTTAACTTTGACGGGTTATACATGACATCATGGAGTCCTTTTCCATGTTGTGTTCGTAGTTCTTTTCTTAAACAACGAGTAACATGTCACATTTATACACTCTCGAGAGGTGCGTTATTTTACCCACAAATGTCTTTACCCTTGTTACACAGCTGGGATAGCTTGATCAGGCATAATCCCATTCACATTCCTTGGTTTGAGGCCTAGTCTAAAGTCTAGCCAATCACAACCCTTCTCCATGACCCCGTCGCCCACCCTTTGTAACGAATTTCGCTCCTATAGACCTACGCTCAATTATCATCCCTTCAAATATACTAAGTTGTTATCCTACAACACAAGATAGGGACGTAGCATGCTCCCACCCGCTATAATCACTTGGGATCACAACCTGACTTAATATATGAGTACAACAAAAGGACAAAATCTAGCTGACTTGCCCACCCATAACAGGAGATCTATTGTCAGCGTTGTTTATACGATGCTTATAATCACTGGGTACATTTGTTGTTAAGTCCTAACTTTCCTAGTATAACGAAATCTCCACCACGTGGCTTCTCAACCTTGTCTCTGAACCATGAATCAATTGCCCACCAATGCTCATTTTATTTCATTCATAAAATGGTATTTTTCTTTGAATGCAAGTAATAAGGTTTTTGAAAAGGTATTTGTAAAATAGTTTAAAGGACATGCAAGATTGCACTCAAAATTGTACGCAAGCTGCAAGAGTGAACTTGCATCCTGATTGCGGGTTATGCAGTCTTCTAGTCGTCATAAGATCAAGATGGAAGAATAGCATCATCGGTCCGGTAAGGACTTTAAAAAAAAATATCAATATGATATGGGTGTTAAGTACACTATCGTTTCCCTCCCCATTTTGCTATTCTTATGATGTCTATCGAAGTCTATTCTTATGTTTAATATCTACTCGGATAAACACACTTGAAATCAAGAAGGATATGATTGTTTCAGTTGATAAATATTGATATCACTTGATGATATAAGATTGTGTCTGTGAAGAAAGGTTTAGGGTTTAAAAGGAATTACATGTGTACACTTGGGTAACAAGTAAGAAGTGAAGTTTGCTAATGGTGTAGGATTATATATACCTTAGGTTTAAGGTATATGGAGTTTGTGTGTCATATATATGGAACTTATCCTTTAAGAGGACAATTTTAATAAGTGGTAGTGTCTTACTTAAGTTTAAGTAAAGATGATGGATATTAAGGGCTTGGGTTGGTATTTTTTCCTAAGTGATGTCTTATTGGATAATATCATCAATAAGGTATGATCAAGTTTAGATGGTTAAGTGATGAACTTGAGTGGATTGAATATCAAGTTCATTTAGATGATGTTCACATACATTCAATTCATTCAAAGGTAAGATATTTCACTCAAGAAAATCAATTAATTGTTTTACTTGTGATCATTTATTCAAGGTTCATTCATAAAGATTTTACAAGCAAAGTCAAAATGGTTTAAGCACATAAAGTCAAATAGCTTGATTTGGTTTGAGCGACTTTTAAGGATTTGTTTCATTTGTTGTCTTTTAAAGTGATTATTTTTTTAGAATTACTTCAAAATAGTTGTTAGATGCAAACAACTTGTTTTCCATTTGATTTTAGAAATGTGTTTTAGGGTTTTAAGGAATTTTCTTATCATTAAGTTTATAGGGTTTGATTTTTATTAAGTCTATTAAATGGAAAATTCATTGAAATTCTTAATGTTACATGAAAAATATCTTGGAATGACTTTGTATCTTTTACAGGATTTTATAAGTATTCTATATGATTTTAAAATTAATTTCTAAACCATTTATTATTTATTTTATAATATTTGTGATATAATTCAAATTCTTGGTTTTATTTAAGTCATATCTAATTTATAAATTTCATTTATTTTGATTATTTATGTTTGGAACGTTTGTAATATTTAGAATTCTAATTTTAATATTTTTATGGAGTATATATTTCCTAGTGATTTGGAGGTATTTAATTGATTTAAAAGTTTTTAAGTCTTTATTATGTTAATTTCCTTTTCTTTAAGTTCTAAAACAAAGGATTATTTCATTATTGTTTATTTTATTTGATTATCATAGAGCATGCCTTCTTCTTTCTCCAGCTACTATTGTTCTTCCTCCCGACCTCCTCTTCTTGCTTGCTCTTCCTCTTAGACCTCTATCTAAAAGTATGTATGTGTGTTTGTGGTCTAAGCTGGGATTGGGGGAATGAAGCTTGCGGTCAGGGATACCCAACTATTTATAGTTCTCAGAAATGCATGAGGTGCTGACACCTCACCCATGCATTTAGGTGAATGGGTACCTTGGGTTTGTGTGAACCGTCTTTGTAGGTTGTTTTTAGTGCAGGTGGCATGATCACATTTAGTGGTCAAGCTCATACTGCCCGAACTTTGGTGTAGTTTGTATTTTAACAAGTGTTAGATTTTGTTTGCTAGATTAAGTTTGAAAGGACATCTATTGTCTTAATCAGTTTTGGTGTTTGTTAAAAACTTAAGGATCATTTTACAGTGTGCTAATATTGCTAGGTCAATCTACTGAAAAGAGAAAAGTCTGTGTCGTAATGGAAAAATCCCTAGCTAAAACAGAGGTTTCCTGGAAAGTCCAGACCGGAGTCTCCGGGGTGCAAAGACCGGAGTCTCTGGTGTGGTCCAGAATTTCGCGTAAAATCTGGACCCAAGATGAAGCCCATGGACATAATGTCTAGGGGTCCGGAGACAGGCCGGAATCTTCGGTGTACTCTATTAGACCGGAATCTCCGGAGTGAAAAGTCTGGAGTCTCCGGTGTGCTTAAGTCCGGAGTTCCTGCCAAATCTCTAGAGGGAGCGTCAAGACTAGGCCCAGGACATTCTGATAGGTGCTCCACAGATGGGTCAGAGACTGACCGAAATCTCCGGTGTGGGTCGGAGTCTCTAGTGTGCAGACCGGAATTTCTGGTGCGGAAACTCCCCAACAGGCATAAAACGGCCAAAAATATATGGGGCTATAAATAGGGGACTTCATCCCCTACCTCCAACTGCTCGTTCCAGAAAAGAAGAACACCACCATTAGAGCCACCAAATCAACTAGATATCCCCATCCAACCATCCAAAGTCACCGATCTTTGGAGAATCGAAGGAGGAGGCCTTGATCTACAGCTTCACAAAGAGAGATCTTCATTTCCCCCTCATTCACTTGAGGGCCCCTTGCTCTAGGGTTTCATTGGAAACCTTAAGCCTTGATTTGGTTCTTATAAGATTGTCTTTGATTTTTGTGGCAGCTTGCTTGGATTCGGGAGCCTCCAATTCAGTTGTGGATGTGTGCCTTGAACTTGTTGTAAGGGTGTCGACTACCACCTTGAAGGTTGCGATATAGTGGAAGCGTGAATTGATCCCTTTGGGGTGAGGTTCACCGGAGAACAAGGGAGGCCTTTCGTGGTGTTGGTGGTTTGATACCACCCCCTCTCCAAATGCAGACGTACTTCCCCTCAAAAGGAAGGAACTACGAGAAATAATCCTTGTGTCTCCACGTGCTTAATTTCGGTTACTTCTATCCTTTACCGCACCCTACTTATATATATCTTGCTCTTGCTTAGTTAGTTGTGGTAGTGTGACATATAGGTAAATTCACCCTAGTTGCATATCTAGAGAATTTACCTTTTGTGTCAAACCCTAAATTGAAAACGAGTAAAATTTGAAGTAGCACCTATTCACCCCCATCTAGTTGCCCATATGATCCTTTCAATTGGTATCAGAGCCTCGACTCTTTATTCGGGCTTAACCGCCTAAGAGTGTATGGGTAATCCGGAGGGAGATGTAGAAGGTCAGGCTAGCACTTCGGTGACCATGGTAGATCTCAAGAATTTTGAAACAAGCTTGAGCTCTTCCTTGGGAAACGAAATACAATAGTTGCGTAAACTAGTTGAGAAACTTATTAAGGAAAAGGTAGCCTCACCACCTCCCTCTCAAGAGGAACCATCTCTTAACCCGAAGGTGAATGCTTCGGCTAAGCCAACGGGTGAAGTAGTGGGGGATGAACATATTGGCACTAACTCCTCCACCAAAAAGGGTGATGGGAAGGAAGAGCACCATGCGGTTCTCGGATGGTACTCTCCCGATTCCCCGATCCCTAATCCCCATATAAATAATAGAGGTGACCCACCTATGCTAGCTGCACATTCTTTTGCTCAATCACAAGTTTTGATGAAATCTCATGTGCGTAGCTCTTGCATTGATTTGTGGAATATTATTGAACAAGGACTCAAAATTGAGGATCCAGCCATCTTGACAAGAAGAGAAGTGGTCAATAGTCAATTCAATGCCACCGTTTACACATGATTCAACTTGGTGTGGGGCCAAAAAGATTTCCCTCACATTGAGCACCTCAACACCGCCAAGGAAGCTTGGGATGCTCTCATTGACTTGTTTGTTGGAAATGAGAGCATGAGAAGAAATATATATGATGCCTTGAGCAATGAATCCGAAGGCTTCTATATGAAGGATGGTGAGGACCATGAAGACATGTATCGAAGACTCAAATCCACTGCCACCACCTTTAGAAATGCTGGTGCAGCTCATGTGGATGATGCTTGGATAAAAAGGAAATATGTGAGTGCGCTCATGCCCTTCGAGCCCACTGACTTGAAGAGTCTCCAAGGAAGACACAACTACCATCTCATGACCTCCAATGAAGTTATGCAAGAGATGTCCGCCTTCAAGGTTGCTGCCAAGAATGCCAAAGATGCCCGTGCTCGTGCCCTTGGAATGAGTAATGGTGTTAATATTGCCTTGAAGGCCAAGGTTGTGGAGTATGAGGAAGATGAAGGAAGTGATGAAGTTCTTGATATGAGCCACCCCAAAGATGTCAAGGTTGCTCATGGTGAATACATGGCCTTCTATGCAAGGAACTTTTGGAAAGATCCCGCCAAGGGCAAGATGGAGATGCAATGAAGAAACAATCCAAATGGTAGAAAAGAAAATGGTTCACGATTGAGGACTTGCTTCAACTGTGGAGACTGCAACCACTTTGTTGCTGAATGTCCATATGAGAAGAGATAAGATCATGGTGGTGTACTTGTATTGAAGAAAAAGTCAAAGGCCCCTTTCAAGAAGCCCTTCGTCAAGAAGAATACCACCAACAAGAAGGCAGCTGACATTGCATTGATAACACATGAAGAGTTATCATCCTATGATGAAGATGAGTGTAGAACCCCGGGTAAAACCACTACTAAAAAATCACGTGTTGTTTTTATTTTGTGCATCATCTTGATCGCATGCTCATGTCATCATGCCACATTGCATTTGAGCATCATCATCATGCATATGTTTATATAAAAGTATTTTGCTAAAAGCCTATCTTTGTTTTCTAATTATCCTCTCTCTTTATTCAAATTATAAAACCCCCAGTCTTTCCGAATATTTTTATTTGCCTAAAAAATATTTGCAAAAGTCTCTTAAAAAGAAAGTACATAAAATAAATGTTTCTGGGGAAGGCTGCCAACGGCCAGGCCCAAAGGCCCAGCTGGCAGCAGCCTACTACCCCAAACTAAAACCCTAACCTAGACCCACCACCTACCACACCCCATCGCTGCCGCCAGCTACCAGACTTCTCCCTGTCGCACGCTCCACCCAACCCTGGTCAACCGCACACACAAACATAGAACACACACACCCTACCGCTATACACACCAAACACACACCGGAACCTTGATGTCTACGCACTTCTATTCTTGTAGACAGTTGTTGGGCCTCCAAGTGCAGAGCTTAGTAGAACAACAACAAGTTTACCTTAAGTGGATCACCCAAGGTTTATCGAACTCAGGGAGGAAGTGGTCAAAGGTATCCCTCTCAAGCAACCTTGCAATCAAGATACAAGAAGTCTCTTGTGTCCCCAACACACCCAATACACTTGTCAGGTGTATAGGTGCACTAGTTCGGCGAAGAGATAGTGAAATACAAGTGGTATGGATATAAGACAATGGTGCTAGAAAATACTTTGATGGCGTGGAAGAGACTAAAGGTAAACTGAAATAAAGATGGAAGCAAGCAAACATGTAACATATGTAATTACAAACGGTGTTTCAATGCTTAGAAACAAGGCCTAGGGATCATACTTTCACTAGTGAACACTCTCATATAAATATCTTCTCTTTGTGATACTACTCTGAACTACTCTCTGGTTGGACACTCTAATCCATGGTAGGGCTATAACAGCACTCCTAAAAGTTCGTATTCCCCATCTAGATAACCCCACACTGTCACCTTGATCTCTAGAAGGTTCCAACAAACACCACAATTTCATAGAAACATCCAACTCCAAATATAACTCATAACAAGTAATTGTAATCTCTAGCCTAAGTGCCACCATGGTGTGCACGCTGTCACTTTCACACACATGGGGAGAGCAGAGATCTATTAAAGCACTTGAGTAGCAAGGTAGATCTACTTGATTACAAAGCTCATGATCACAATATGATCATGCATAGAGAGAGAGATGAACACATAGCTACCGGTAGAACCCTTAGCCTCGAGGAAGAACTACTCCCTCCTCATCATGGGAATCATCAACGGCGATGGAGATGGTGGTGGAGATCGATGGAGATGGCTCCGGTGGCACTTCCCCGTCCCGGCAGGGTGCCGGAATAGAGACTTTTTTCCCCTGAATCTCCCCTTCGGTGGCGGCGGTGCTGCGGAACTTTTCGTGGCCGGAGGCTCCCGGATTTAGGGTTTTTGCATCCGGGGCTTCTTATAGGCGAAGGGGCAAGGTCGGTGGCCGGCTAGGGGGCCCACACCATGCCCTGGCGCAACCTTGGGATGCCCGCGCCAAGGGGGTGTGGCCGCCCTGTGGCCCCCCTTCGTCTCTTCTTCGGACTCCATGTGTCTTCCGGTAAAATATCAACTTTGGCTTTTGTCCCGTCCAATTCCGAGAATATTCATTTTCTGACTTTCCTAGAACCAAAAATAGAAGAAAATAGGCAACTGGCACTGTGGCATCTTGGTAATAGGTTAGTCCAAGAAAGTGTATAAAAAGTACTCCAAAGTGTGGGCAAAACATAAGAAAGTAGATATAAACCAAGCATGGAACATCAAAAATTATAGATACATTAGCAACATATCAACATCCCTAAGCTTAACTCCTGCTCGTCCTCGAGTAGGTAAGTGATAAAAATAATAATTTTTGAGGTGACATGCACCATCACAATCAAGATCAAACCATTTGCAAGCATAGAAAGCTGGGATCAAAGTACTCTAAACATGAGCATGAAAGATGAAGTTCTAACAATAAGACATAGTAACTATGTTGTAACATGAAAAGGTACAAACAAAACATTCATGAATAACAATGCTTTGAAAGACATTTGTTTGTTTCACATATAGAAAACATAGCATAGTGGCATTCAGCTTGTCCCTCAATGAGTAGCAATAAATGCATATGACACCTTCAAAGTTCATAAGGGTGAATAGATACAAATAGTTCAAGAACAAGCAATATGAACATTATGAATCAATCAATAAGTTTTGGGATAATGCACATAGAACTAAGAATGACAACTATGCTCTCCTAATTGGTGCATGAAGATAGAAGGTGGAGACTCAATATAAAAGTGGAAGAAAGGCCTTCATAGAAGGAAGCAGGGATTCAAGTCTCATAAAGAGCTTCCAAAAATTATGGTACTTATTAGCTTTCAGATCTCATTGCCCCTATCATAAGCATATTTAGGTGATTAAGGTTAAAGTGACACAACTAAGAGGATATGCTTGACAAGTTATAAGTTGAAATCTCTTGCCCCTTACTTACGAGTACCGAACCTCATGCTACTCAACTTCAGTCACAAGTAAGATCTTGTCATTGTAAGTACATATGTATCATAGAGAACCTCCAATGGGGTACCCCTTGCACATCATACAGGAGTTATCCCATAATCAAAATGACAAGGCAAGCAGACAATGAGCATCTCAACGATCTTTTTATTTGCTATTTGCATAGGTTTTTATTGAGGATGCTTCATAGAGTGCTCATTATAGTTATGCTGCAAGTTTCCACCATGATTAGGCATGGCTTAGGCTAGCGGCCCAGGCGTTTCTCTAACACACATACAAACTCCATGATCTTACAAGTTCCCCTTTTATTTCACACCGCCGGGATCCATAAGCAAAAGAATCATGATATCAATGGAATATAAGTGCAATGTTGAAAGCGTTCCCCATGGTACATGGTTCTGCTAACTTCAACTTATAAAGCGCAAGCATATACGCAACAAAGATGGACACAATGGTTCAAGTTTATTAAGTGCAAGAAAGTAAAGTGTGCCATCAAGTTCGTGAGAGCTTTAATCACTAGTTTTCACATAACAAGTTTAATTCGTAAGGTAGATAAAAACATGAATATACTTGGAATAGCAAATGCTAATAGGTATATATAGTGGACTCTTTGGAATAACTTGGTTTTATTTGGAGTTGGATGCATGAGTGGAACTCATACTTGGTTATGGAGGCTAGCAAAAGACTGGGAGCGACCAACTAAGAGAGCAATAATGGCCATAATCATGCAAAGCGACAAAACATTATTAATTAAAGCAGAAAGTGATATTACAAGTCAAAAACTAAATGATCATAGAGGCTATGGTGACTTGGTATAGTCTTAACATGGTGTGAGCATGCGCCAAGTCAACCCAAATAAAGCATCAAAGGAGAATACCACAATATTATGCTTTTATATGCTAAAACAACGCATGATTCTTTTAAGGCACATTAAGCAATCTCAATTGTTTGTAACAAGTCATGCTACAACAAAAATCACTAAGCATAAATCCAAAACAATATCAAGCATGACATGATAAAGCATAGGCCAGAGTCAAAAACAAGCTCCTTTTTACCACTTAAGCATGGATTTTTCCTACTCTTTTCCAATCCAAACCAACTTATTTGAAAACTAATCTATGAATGAGGGGGTCCAACCAATTTATTCAAGCAAACTAAGAAAACTAAGCAAACAAAAACCAAAAACAAAAACAAATATGCTCCAAGAACAACACAATTGTCCATGAAACAATAAAAATGAAGTGTTTGGAAGAAACCCGAGATTTTTATTGATGAAGAAGGGGATGCCTTGGGCATCCCCAAGCTTTGACGCTTGTACTTCTTGGATATTTCTTGGGGTGACACAGGTGGCATCCCCAAGCTTGAGCTTTTGTCCATTCTTCATCTCATTACATCATTCTTCCCTTACACCTGAAATTTTTCCTTCATACAAAACTTCACACAATCTTCATTAACAACATTAGTTTACTCAAGATAATAAGTCTTTTGGTTCAGTTTCAACACAAGTAAAACTTCCATTAAAACACAAGCTACTGTAGCACTTCCTTTAAAAAGTTCAAATGATCAAAGAGAACTCAAAGAGAAAGAGATTAAGAAGCAAATGCAAATAAAGGCAGAAATCTGTCAAAACAGACCAGCAGGTAAAAACCAATTTTTTCAAAGACCTTCTGTTGCTCAAATCAAAAAGTGTTGAACTAACGAAAGTTGGATAACAACCTGGGTCAAAATCACAGAACATTACAGCTCAGACCGACGTACAGAGTTTTTTCATGAATTTGTACAGCGAAGCACAAAAATCTGTTTCGGGATAGCAACTTTCCCAAGTCTTACTTCTCTCTCATTAGAGGTTAATCTTGGCACAAAAAGCACACAAAAATGATAAGGAGAGGTTATTACAGAAGCAATAACTTCCAAGACTCAACTAAAACTTTTGGGTTATCTCCCAATAAGTACTTTTCTTTAACGCCTTTAAGTTAGGCATGGTAGTTTGAGAAGATGCTCACATAAGAAATATGAATTGAAGTAAAAGAGAGCATCAAGAAGCAAATATAAAACACATTTAAGTCTAACGCACTTCCTATGAAAAATAACCTTGTAAAGAAACAAGTCATAAAAGCACAAAGCAACAAGCATAGGAAACCAAAACAAGTGCAACTTCAAAATTTTCAACATAAAGAGGGGAAACTTAATATTGTTGAGATACATAAAACCATGTTTCCCACTCTCATAATAACTTTCAGTAGCATCATGAATAAAATTAACAATATAACTATCACATAAAACATTCTTATCATGAGCCACATGCATAAAAGAAATAATACTCTCCACATAAACATAGTCATTCTTATTAATTGTAGTGGGAGAAAATTCAAGAAAATAGATATCATTATTATTCTCATCACCATAATCATAAAATATAGGAGGCATATTGTAATCATAATTAATTTTCTCCTCAATAGTAGGTGGACTGAAAATATCATATTCATCATTGTAATCATCATAGATTGGAGGCATAGTATCATCAAAGTAAATTTTCTCCTCCGTGCTTGGGGGACTAAAAATATCATGCTCATTAAAACCAGCTTCCCCAAGCTTAGACTTTCCATAGCATTAGCAATAATGGTGTTCAAAGCATTCATACTAATAACATTGATATTAGCACGCAAATAAAGTTCCATAGGTTTTTTAATTTTCTCTTCAAACACTTCATGTCCTAACTCAAGATAAATACTATAAAGCTCTCTAATTTTTTTGTTGTCTTCCATTAAGCCTAACTAGTGAAAATAAAAACAAGAAACAAAAAGATATAATTGCAAAATCTAAAGGAAATAACTTCAAGCACTCACACACCAGCAATAGTGCTAGAAGATAGCTTAGTAGCTAGAGGATGTGAGTACCTTTTACCTTACCTCCTCGGCAACGGTGCCAGAAAATAGCTTGATGTCTACGCACTTCTATTCTTGTAGACAGTTGTTGGGCCTCCAAGTGTAGAGGTTTGTAGAACAGCAGCAAGTTTCCCTTAAGTGGATCACCCAAGGTTTATCGAACTCAGGGAGGAAGTGGTCAAAGGTATCCCTCTCAAGCAACCGTGCAATCAAGATACAAGAAGTCTCTTGTGTCCCCAACACACCCAATACACGTGTCAGGTGTATAGGTGCACTAGTTCAGCGAAGAGATAGTGAAATACAAGTGGTATGAATATAAGACAACGGTGCCAGAATATTCATTTTCTTGTCAGGTGTGGCCGCCCTATGGCTGCCCTGTGGCTCCCCTTCGTCTCTCCTTCGGACTCCATGTGTCTCCCGGTAAAATATCAACTTTGGCTTTTGTCCCATCCAATTACGAGAATATTCATTTTCTGACTTTTCTGGAACCAAAAACAGAAGAAAACAGGCAACTGGCACTGTGGCATCTTGTTAATAGGTCAGTCCAAGAAAGTGTATAAAAACTACTCCAAAGTGTGGGCAAAACATAAGAAAGTAGATATAAACCAAGCATGGACCATCAAAAATTATAGATACGTTAGCAACGTATCAAACCCCACCCACCTTCACCATATCACCTAGCCCCACCCGACCTATTCGACCTACACGCACGGAAGTGACCGACTGACCCTCCCTCGCTCATGTTGCACACTCTCTCTCCCCCTCTCATCACGCCACGCTCCCATCGTGACCCCGCGCCTAGCCCCACCATGACTACCCCATGACCGCGTCCCCTCCACGCGACCCGTTCCCCGTCCCCAACCCTCGATCCATCACTGCAGCTAGTGGAGTAGATAGGCCCCAGGCTACACGGGTCATGGCCTAGGGCGTGGGCCAAAAAACCAGTCTAAATTTTGTTAGGTTCGCAGCATAGAAAACAAAAAAATTCCTACGATGGGAACTATTATACGCTAAGATCTATCTACTAGATACAAGCAACAAGTGGATATACATTCATAGAGAACATACCCTCGAAGACAACAAAGTTTTGTTAACAAGATGGAACTCGTGGATGATGTAGTCGTTCGCTTGCCGATCTCAAGATCGTGTGGAAGTCCTAGCGCCGCAAACCAGCAGCGCATCCGCACTCGCACACACGTTCAGGCCACTGAACAACCTCCGCCTCCTCGCTCTAGCGATGTAGTGGAAGAAGCAACTCCTTCTAGACGAAATGCCACCGGGAACATGTACTCGCTAATCCGAGACCATGGAGGAATAATACTAGAGGGGGAGAGAGATCCTTCATGAGGAGGTGTCAGGAAGAAGGAGTGAGAGGGGGGCATTTTATAGGAGGAGGGAGACCCCTCCCCATGGTCGGTGCCCCATGGGGGTTGACCCCTCACCTCCCCCATTCATGTGGTGGTAACCCCCTCCACATAAATTTGCCCCTTAACATTCCCCTTTAAAGTCTCTACTTTAAATGCATTAAATTTCTCCATATTTAATGCTCTATCATTTAATAAAACTCTTTTATTAATTTTATTTAGAATTATGTCAATTACTTTAATTAACAAACATTCACATAAAACTCCTACAATATTTCAATATTACATGGTGAACCAATTTTAGCAATTTCACCCAAAACAGTTTCGGTGTCTATTGAAATAATTCCAGCACTTTGTAATTCATCTGTCTGAAACATATTTGCTCCAAATGGTGTTGGTGTCCCTTAAGTGTGTCACCCTATGGTTCATGAATAATGCAGACATGATCGATACCCCTCTCAGATCAATAATCAGAAGCGGGACCTAGAGATCCATACTGACTCCTACACATTCAACGATGACTTCTGTGATCGTGAGAACCTTTAATGCTAGTAACTAAATCCCTTTGTCTCGCGATATATTACATGTCCGAGATTCGATCATCGATATCTCCATACCTAGTTTGATCTTGTTACCGACATGTACTCTTTTCTCATTCCCGTGATATAACATTCTAGTGATCTCATCACTTGCTTGCAAGCTAACCAATGTGTTATCACCGAGAGGGCCCAGAGTATTTCTATTCGTCATTGGGATGGACAAATCCCACCCTTGATCCATGAGACTCTACATAACACTTTCGTAGTACTGAACCCACCTTTATAATCACCCTTTCACGATGTGACATTTGATGTTATCAAGATACTCTTCCAGTGTTAGTGATTGACATGATCTCATGGTCTAAGGACTAGAATTACTTCGTATGATGTTATAGAAATATAAACACAATGACTTTGATCGTAATGCTATACTTCGGATGAATGTTCATCACATCATTCCACTAATGTTGTGACCTCGTTATTAACAACATCCAATGTCCATGATCAGAAAACCTTGATCATCTTGTTAATCAACGAGCTAGTTTATAAGAGAGACATAACTAGGAACTTTCCTTTTGTTTATTAAACACACATGTATTAATGTTTCCAAATTAATACAATTATAGCATGCAAAATAAACATCTATCATATACTTGGAATATATAATAACAACTTTATTATTGCCTCTCAGGGCATATTCCCTTCAGTCTCCTACTTGCACTAGAGACAATAATCTAGTTACATAGTGATAAATCTAACACCCATGGAGTTCTAGTGTTGACCATGTTTTGCTCTAGGGAGAGTTTTAGTCAATGGATCTGCTACATTGAGATCCGTATGTACTTTACAAATCTTTATATCTCCATCCTTGACATGCTCACGGATGGAGTGAAACTGGCGCTTAATATGCTTGGAATTCTTGCGAGACCTTGATTCCTTTGCGTTGGCTATGGCTCCATTGTTGTCACAATAGATCACCATTGGATTCAACGCACTAGGAACCACACCCAGTTTGGTAATGAACTCCTTCATCCAAACTGCTTCCCGTGTTGCTTCTGAAGCAGCAATATATTCCGCCTCCGTTGTTGACCTTGTCACCACGGGTTGTTTGGAGCTCCTCCAACTAACTGCTACTCCGTTCATGAGAAATATGTATCCGGATTGAGACTTAGAGTCATCCGAATTAGTGTCAAAGCTAGCGTCGACATAACAATTTGTGACCAGCTCTTCTTCACTTCCATATACAAGAAACATTTCCTTAGTTCTTCTCAAGTACTTAAGGATATTCTTGACTGCTATCCAGTGTTCCAAACCTGGATCAGATTGGTACCTACTAGTCAAACTAATAGCATGTGCCACATCCGGTCTTGTACATAGCATGGCGTACATTATAGAGCCTATGGCTGAAGCATATGGGACCTTATCCATTATCTCTCTTTCTTCCACCGTAGCTGGACTTTGAGTCTTACTCAATGTCTTGCCTTGCAACATAGGTAAGAACCCCTTCTTATTTTCGTCCATTTTAAACTTCTTTAAAATCTTATCAAGGTATGTACTCTATGATAGCCCTATTAAGCGTCTCGATCTATCTCTATAGATCTTTATGCCTAATATATATGATGCTTCACCAAGGTCCTTCATAGAAAATTTGCTGTTTAGATAACTTTTAACACTATTTAAAAGATCTATATCATTTTCAATCAATAATATGTCATCCACATATAATATCAGAAATGCCACATTGCTCCGAGATGCTTACTTCAGTCCATAGATGGATCGTTGAAGTTTGCAAACCTTGTTAGCAT
Source organism: Avena sativa (assembly GCA_916181665.1). Lineage (NCBI taxonomy): Eukaryota > Viridiplantae > Streptophyta > Magnoliopsida > Poales > Poaceae > Avena > Avena sativa. Next base: position 481,359,691 of record OV702279.1, read on the forward strand.
CCTTAGGACCGACAAAACCCTTTGGTTGCATCATATACAACTCTTCTTTAACATTACCATTGAGGAACGCAGTTTTGACATCCATCTACCATATTTCATAATCAAAATATGCAGCAATTGCTAACATAATCCTAACTGACTTTAGCATCGCTACGGGAGAGAATGTCTCATAGTAGTCAACTCCTTGAATTTGTTGAAAACCTTTTGCGACAAGTCAAGATTTATAGACAGTTACATTACCATCAGCATCAGTTTTTCTTTTGAAAATCCATTTATTCTCAATGGCCTTTCAGTCGTGAGGTAAGTCCACCAAGGTCCAAACCTGGTTTTCGTACATGGATTCCATCTTAGATTGCATGGATCTAGCCATTTGTTGGAATCTGGGCTCATCATCGCTTCTTCATACGTCGCAGGGTCATCTATTTCATCAACCATGAAATTCACAACAGGATTCCCGTATAGTTCAGGAGCTGCACGTGTCCTGCTTGACCTGCGAGGTTCGATAGTGTCCTCTTTCGGAGTTTCATGATCATTATCATTATTTCCTTCTTCATTTGGTGAAGTCAACTCCGGAACAACTTCCGGTGATGCGCCACTCGCCATTTCATGAAGAGAAGGTTCAATAACCTCTTCGAGTTCTACCTTTCGACTACACACGCCTTTCGCGAGAAACTCTTTCTCTAGAAAGGATCCATTCTTGGCAATGAAAAACTTGCCCTCGGATCTGTGATAGAAGGAATACCCAATTGTTTCTTTAGGATATCCTATGAAGACGCATTTCTCTGCTTTGGGTTCGAGTTTATCAGGCTGAAGTTTCTTCACATAAACATCGCATCCCCAAACTTTAAGAAATGACAGCTTAGGTTTCTTTCCAAACCATAATTCATATGGTGTCGTTTCAACAGATTTAGACGGTGCCCAATTTAAAGTGAATGCAGCGGTTTTCAGTGCATAACCCCAAAATGATAGTGGCAAGTTAGTCAGTGACATCATAGACCGAACCATATCCAATAGAGTACGATTACGACGTTCTGACACACCATTATGTTGTGGTGTTCCGGCAGGTATGAGTTGTGAAACTATTCCACACTCTTTCATATGTGTGCTAAAATCATAACTTAGATACTCACCTCCACGGTCAGACTGTAGAAATTTGATCTTTCTATTATGATGATTTTCCACTTCATTCTGAAATTCCTTGAACTTTTCAAAGGTTTCAGACTTATGTTTTATCAAATAGATATACCCGTATCTACTCAAATCATCCATGAAAGTAACAAAATAATGATAACCACCACGCACTGACACACTCATTGGACCGCATACATCAGTATGTATGATTTCCAATAAATCTGTCGCCCGTTCCATTGAACCAGAAAACGGCATTCTAGTCATCTTGCCCATAAGGCATGGCTCACATGTATCAAATGATTCAAATTCAAGTGATTCCAAAAGTCCATCAGAATGGAGTTTCTTCATGCGTTTAACACCAATATGACCTAAACGGCAGTGCCACATATAGGCAGATATATCGTCATCAAGTTTAATTCTTTTAGCATCAACATTATGAATATGTGTAACACTATTATCGAGATCTAATAGAAATAAACCATTCATCACAGGTGCATGACCATAAAAGATATCATTCATATAAATCGAACAACCATTGTTTCGGATTTAAACGAATAACCACATCGCATTAAACAAGATCCAGATATAATGTTCATGCTCAATGCAGGCACCAAATAACAATTATTTAAGTTTATAACTAATCTCGATGGTAGGTGGAGAGGCAGCGTTCCGACGGCGACCACATCAACTCTTGATCCATTGCCGACACACATCTTGACCTCACCCCTTGCTAGTGGTCGCTTGTTCTGCAGCCCCTGACTCGAGTTACATATATTAGCAACCGATTCAGTATCAAATACCCAGGTGCTACTGCGAGTACTAGTCAAGTACACATCAATAACATGTATATCATATATACCTTTGTTTGCCTTGCTGGCCTTCTTGTCTGCCAAGTACTTGGGGCAGTTGCACTTCCAATGGCCAGTCCCCTTACAATAGTAGCACTCGGTATCAGACTTAGGGCCAGCCCGGGATTTCTTTTCATGTGTAGCAACAGATTTTCCGCCCTTCTTTCCCTTCTGTTTACCCTTCTTGTCTTTCTTGAAACCGGTGGTTCTATTGACCATCAACACTTGATGTTCTTTCCTAATCACCACTTCTGCAGTCTTAAGCATTGATAGAAGCTCGGGGAGAGTCTTCTTCATGCCCTGCATGTTATAGTTCATCATGAAGATCTTGTAGCTAGGTGGCAGAGATTGGAGAATACGATGTATGTCTAAGTCAATGGGAATCGTTATTCCCAAGGACACAAGCTTATCGGCGTACCCAGACATTTTGAGTACGTGCTCACTTACGGAGTCGTTCTCTTCCATCATGTAGCTAAAGAACTTTTATGAAGCATTATAACTCTCTACGGTAGCATGGGTATCGAAAATCATTTTCAATTCACCCATGGTATCAAAGGCATTGCCATTTTTGAAACGCTTTCGAAGTTCTGGCTCTAGCCCATACAGTATGTCGCAATGAACTAAGTTGTGGTCCTTCTGACGAGTCAAATAGACATTCTTTTCTTCGTCAGGGGCATCAGGAGCTGGTGGGGGGCCTAGCGGCGCTTCTAGCACATATTGGTTTTGTGCAGCAGAGAGGAGAGTCCTCAAATTCATGGCACAATTGGTAAAGTTGCTACCATTCGCAGCAAGTTTCTCTTTCTCCATGAACACATTGAAATTGAAAGCAGGTGGTGCCATCTACAACAGAATTTGTAAAGTTTATTTAGACTAAGTTTATGATAGATTGAGTTCAACTAAACTCCCACTCAAAAACAACATCCCTCGTGTATTTTTGGTGATTACATGAACCAAATTCACTACACCAAGTCCGATTATCACGTGTGTCGGTGTAGCTTCAAAGGCGAGCATCTATATGGGCTTCATATAAACTATATGACTCATGCTTAACCTTTCAGTCCATGTTCTAAGGCCATGTCTGTACATGCTAGGCTCGCCAAGTAAGAACCTTAGTACTCGCATGTGTAAAACTATCTTACACCCGAAATATGATTGTGAATTCAAGTACACCCGATCATCACGCGATGTCTTGAAGCAGCAAAACATAAACGGTGCATACTTAAGGAAGAACACATTTTTATCTTGATATCTAAATGAGGGATCATCTTATAATGCTACTAAAAACACCAAACTAGCAATATAAGATGCGAACATCATAAGTGTAAAGTGGGATGATATGGTCCATGCATTTGATCACCATCATATGCATCGTGGTATGATCTCTATCATTCCTTTATGTGTAAGGCCAAGGTCTATGGAACTTACACGTTAAGTGTGTTGTAAGAGTATCTACCATACATCAACTTACAACATTACCATATCATGACACTAGCCCAGCAACAATCTAAACTAGACACCTCTAATTTATCAATTGCAAGTTTTTACGTGGCTTAGGGCTTTCGAAGATAGAACCGGTCTTACCTACGAACATGGAACAACAAAGATGATAACTAAGTTATTAGCAACTCGTTGTAAATCAGATATTGACTATAGTAGGAGAGACAGACACCCACCAGCCACTTATGCAAAACTAGTTGCATGTCAGTCGTGGAACCGGTCTCATGTGCGATGACATGTAAAGTTGGCCCGGGCTGCTTCATCCTACTATGCCACCAATATCCAAAATACATGAAAGAAGCAATAACATGATCATCATCGCCCACATATAAACATATGTGTACTACCCATGCAAAGCATCTACGCATAGATCAGGCTCTGATACCACTGTTGGGTTCGCAGCATAGAAAACAAAAAATTCCTACGATGGGAACTATTATATGCCAAGATCTATCTACTAGATAAAGCAACGGGTGGATATACATCCATAGAGAACATACCCTCAAAGACAACGAAGTTTTGTTAACGATATGGAACTCGTGGATGATGTATTCGTTCGCTTGCCGATCTCAAGATCGTGTGGAAGTCCTAGCGCCGCAAACCAGCAGCGCATCCGCACTCGCACACATGTTCAGGACACCGAACAACCTCTGCCTCCTCGCTCCAGCGATGCAGTGGAAGCAACAACTCCTTCCAGACGAAATGCCATCGGAAACATGTATCTCGCTAATCCGAGACCATGGAGGAATAATACTAGAGGGGGAGAGAGATCCTTCACGAGGAGGTGTTAGGAAGAAGGAGTGAGAGGGGGGCTTTTATAGGAGGAGGGGGACCCCTCCCCATGGTCGGCGCCCCATGGGGGTGACCCCTCACCTCCCCCATTCATGTGGTGGTAACCCCCTCCACATAAATTTGCCCCTTAACATTCCCCTTTAAAGTCTCCACTTTAAATACATTAAATTTCTCCAAATTTAATGCTCTCTCATTTAATAAAACTATTTTATTAATTTTATTTAGAATTATGTCAATTACTTTAATTAACAAACATTCACATAAAACCCCCTGTAGTATTTCAATATTACATGCAGAACCAATTTCACCTGAAACAGTTTCGGTGTCTATTGAAATAATTCCAGCACTTTGCAATTCATTCGTCTGAAACATATTTGCTCCAAATGGTGTTGGTGTCCCTTAAGTGTGTCACCCTACGGTTCGTGAATAACCCAGACATGATCGAGACCCCTCTCAGATCAATAATCAGAAGCGGGACCTAGAGATCCATACTGACTCCTACACATTCAACGATGACTTCTATGATTGTGAGAACCTTTAAAGCTAGTAACTAAATCCCTTTGTCTCGCGATATATTACATGTCCGAGATTCGATCATCGGTATCTCCATACCTAGTTTGATCTCGTTACCGACATGTACTCTTTTCTCGTTCCCGTGATATAACATTCTAGTGATCTCATCACTTGCTTGCAAGCTAACAAATGTGCTATCACCGAGAGGGCGTAGAGTATATCTATCCGTCATTGGGATTGACAAATCCCACTCTTGATCCATGAGCCTCTACATAACACTTTCGTAGTATTGAACCCACCTTTATAATCACCCTTTCACGGTGTGATGTTTGATGTTATCAAGATACTCTTCCAGTGTTAGTGCTTGATATGATCTCATGGTCTAAGGACTAGAATTACTTCGTATGATGTTATAGCAATATAAACACAGTGACTTTGATCGTAATGCTATACTTCGGATGAATGTTCATCACATCATTCCACTAATGTTGTGACCTCGTTATTAACAGCATCCAATGTCCATGATTAGGAAACCTTGATCATCTTGTTAATCAACAAGCTAGTTTATAAGAGAGACATAACTAGGAACTTTCCTTTTGTTTATTAAACACACATGTATTAACGTTTCCAAATTAATACAATTATTGCATGCAAAATAAACATCTATCATATACTTGGAATATATATAATAACAACTTTATTATTTCCTCTCAGGGCATATTCCCTTAAAATTTTAGATTTGGCCTAGGGCATAGCCCAACCCAGCCCAGTTAAAAGTTGGGACCTTTGTTTTTGGCCTGGGTTGCAGCCTATTTCTGACTACGCCACTGCCCGCAGCCCCGTTTTCCCGGAGATGACCCCGCGCAAGCCGCCCCGCCGTGGCTCCTCCCTGTGTGCCGGTCGCGACCATGTCCGTCCGCGACACCATCCTCTGCACTTCCCCGCCCGCCTGGCCCCGCACGCACGTGAAGCCTCCGCCGCCCACGAAGCTTGTCACCGACCTCGCCTCTCTCTGTCCTTACTTCCGCCTTGCGCTCGAACCAGCACCGCTACTGCGAGCGTCGCCGTCCTCCGCCCGCATCTGGCCGTGCCCCTCTACCTTGCTGCCACCTCAACCTCGAACTTGAGCATCATCTCCTCCTTCCGCTCGTAGAGCACCGCTGCCTTGTAGAGCATTGCCAGGTCCCACCTCGTGAGCCCCCGCCGATCTCTGCTTCTTGCGTGCCTGCTGTGAGCCCCGCCTCTGACGCCCTTCGTCGGTCGCCCGCGCCCATCAACCTCCTCGCGTAGCTGTTGTCACTAGAGTCGTCGGCAGTCCGACCTCCACCACCTCCTGATTGTCGCACTACTGTTTGTCGGTGTTGTATCCATGCAACGCTTCTATTCGTGCGGTTATGAGGTGAGCCACAATTATGGTGTGGTGGATGTGAAGTATGGTGGAGATGAAGTGGTGGTTTGGTGTTGCAGAAGACGTGCAAAGAGGGCTGAGATGGTATTATGGTATGAATATGGTAATTCCAAAGCCCCGCGAGATCTTCATTCCCCAATTTTGCACGGATCTTCCGAAGATGTATCCACAAATCCTGGTGCAACAAGATCTCCTCGTTGACAATACAACCTAGTGCCGACACTTCCCATGATCGTCATCGACAATCGGAGTCGGGACCTGAGCATCTACTTCACGGATGTCAATTCCTCCTTCACGGATCCGATTGTCAACACCCCGATCCTGAATATCGAGACCGGACCCAAAGACGCTGAAAACCCGAAGCCCCGATCCGAAGACCGATCCCGCCGAGCTGAACCCCGTCGAACCCTCGGAACCCAAGATCGCTGAACCCCGATGTGTGACCCCTCCCGAGCCCCTATTTTATAAATTTCCATCCTTATACCTGTTGCATATAAAATTGTTCATGTCGCATACATATTTTGTGGTTTGGGGGCATTATGCCGATTCACCTCATAATTGAATATGGAGACTATATGCGGGCTATTCTAGTCTTATATTGGCTCCATTTAAATTGGCGTAGCGAATCGGTGCCATGTTTTGCATTATTAAGTCAACATTTAAATTGTGGGGTATCTAAACAACATGAAGCTTCTAATTAATTGTCAGGACCCCGGTTTCGCTTAATATTTCCTAATTCCATCACACTTTTCCATGTCATGCATCATGCCCGATCTTCTGTCGTAGTATTAAATAGTGCATCCGGTGTTTCTTTTAGTGTTTTGCTTCTTCATGGATTAGGCCGTTGAGTGGATGCGAGTATCAACAAGTTCTTCGGATAATGTATCTTTGGCAGTGTTTCCCATGCGAGCATTCTCCCTCTTTCTACCTATTTTGCATTTATAGTCTTTACTTCCTTCCTGTTGATCTATTGCTATCCGTGTTGTGATGCTTTAGTTTCTGTACCAGTTATATCCCATGCAGCCAATATTGCCTTGGACACCTCCTATCGCATGTTGTTTGGTAGACAGTTGGCCTTGCGAGTCGTAGTTGCTTGCTTAGGTGTTGCTTCGCATCGCTAATATTCCATAGTTGTTGGAGGTTGCCACATACTTAAAGGTGGAGATGATCATGACTTTAATTACACCTTGATAATTAAAATGCTGGAAATAGATATAAATAATGCAGAGGCACTTGTGGGCAATAGCTGTTATTTGGTTCTTCCATGCTCACTTGTGTCCTGTAGGACCGAGTACTTGATACCTGTTCCTTGACTATTCGCACTATCCACATGTGGGAGACTATATGGATCCCCCTTGCCTAAGCTTGACTCACACTTTTTTGGGGCCACAAACTAGTTTGGGCTTTATTACTATCTTATACTTATGTCACGCTTTACTGCTTTATTTACGATAGAATGTTTTGGAACATAGAATGTTTTCGCGGTATCGACAAGCCCAGTCACATATTTGAGTTCCCAATCGTTTACAGCCATTGACACAAACCCTAGGTCCGTCTCGGAGCCAGCCAACTTTGTTGCGGGTAGCTTAGTGGGGTGGCCCCTGAAATAATTTTTGAATCCTATGAATGATATCATGAGGCCTCGTTGCTTTTTATTTGGTTCTTCCCGAGGTTGATCGTGCGTGTGTTGCTATTTGTGCACCCCTACAGGGTAAAACTTTCTGAAGTCATGTCTACGGTTATGGATGACTTGGAGCATAGTATCTCGATCATAGACAACTATAATTAAAGTAGTGCTATAAATTTGACTTTGGCATGACTAGTAATCAGCTCCACTACGATGGAATGAGTAAATAAAAGTGCCAACAACTGCTGGATTTGGGATGCCTCATGCTAATTGGATCTGTGTAACACCATCAAATCGGCCCTATGCAAATTTCAACGATTCCCGCTAAACCCGCAAATAAACGATTGAAAGATGCCCACCAGGCACTTGCGTGCGGGTGGAAAACGAAGTAATACCATTACACAATAGTTCACGATGGAACCCGTCGAATAAATATATACAACGACGACTCCATGAGTCAAGAATACAGGTATAGCCAATGGCGTCCATAACCTTGAAGAATAGCCAATGGCGTCCATAACCCTCCCCAGGCCAAACCAGAAGGGTAACCCTGCTAACGACGTCGAACTTATACCTATTAAACAAAAGGGGGTGCCGACAAAGGGCAACGGAAAAAAAGGAGTGGTCAGTACTGAGGCCAGTACACGGTGAGTCTAGAATTCGGCGGCTCTCGCCTACATAGGTATGGTGGACTGAAGCGACAACGAAGTATGCACTAAACAACCTATAGAGACTCGATACATTTGTCGGCTATTACAGAGGGATAAGAAAAACCTATTCGGAACCAACCTGGTACTAACACCAATCATACCCATCCTGATATTCCCCCTCGATACCAAACGAGGAAGTCAAACCGAGGAACTCACACAGTTGGCAGTTTTATTCATTCCATTATAGTCGTAGCACTTACTAGTCAGATATAGATAGTGTGACTCATCCTGATATTATAAGCAGTGGGCAGTTTTAGTTAACCATTCCGTTGTAGTTGCAATGCTTACTAGTCAGATACAATTAGCATAAGACATCCCAAATCCAACAGTTGTTGGCACTTTTATTTACTCATTCTGTTATAGTGAAACTGATTACTAGACATGTCAAGGTCAAATTTATAACATTACTTTAGTTATGGTTATCTATGATCGAGATACTGTGCTCCAAGTCGTCCATAACCGCGGACATGGCTTTCAGAAAGATTTACCCTACAGGGGTTCACAAATAGCAACACACGCACGATCAACCTCGGAAAAACCAAATAAAAACCCAACAAGGCTTTCGCGACAAAGCAATCACAAGATTCGTAAAATATTTTAGGGGCCACCCCACTAAGCTACCCGCAACGAAGTTGGCCGGCTCCGAGACAGACCCAGGGTTTGTGACAATGGCTGTAAACGACTGGGAACTCGAAAGTGTGACTGGGCTTGTCGATACCGCGAAAACATTCCACGTTCCAAAACAGTACAGGTGCTCCACGCACAATTATAAATAAAGCATTAAAGCATGGCATAAGTACAGGATAGTAATAAAGACCTAAACTAGTTTGTGGCCCCAAGAAATAATAAATGAATCAAGCTCTGGCTAAGGGGATTCATGGTCCCACATGCGGATAGTGCGATAGTCAAGGAATAGGTATCAAGTACTCAGGGTCCTACGGGACACAAGTGGGCGGTTAAAAACCAAATAACATCTATTGCCCACTGGTGCCTCTGCATTAGTTATAACTATTCCTAGCATTTTAATATCAAGTTGTATTTAAAGTCATGATCATCTCCAACATAAAGCATACGGTAACCTTCCAACAACTGTAGTACTTGATGACATGAAGCAGCACATGAGCAAGCGACTACGACACGCAAGGCCGACTATCCACCAAACAACATGTAATAGGAGGTGTCCAAGGAAATATATAGCCTGCAAGGGATATTACGGGTACGAAAATACTAAAGCATCACAACACAGGTAGCAATAGATCAACAAGAGGAAATAAAGACTATAAACGCAAAAATAGGTAGAAAGAGGGAGATTGCTCGCCTGAGAAACACTGCCAGAGACATATTATCCGAAGAACTTGTCGATACTCGCATCAACTCAATGGCCTAATCCGCGAAGAAGCAAAGCACTAAAAGAAACATCGGATGCACTATTTAATACTATGGCAGAAGATCGGGCATGATGCATGTATGATGCATGACATGGCAAAGGTGCGATGCAATTAGGCAATATTAAGCGGAACCGGGATCCCGACAATTAATTAGAAGGTTCAAGTTTTTTAGGTACCCCGCAATTTAAATGTTGCATTAACAAGGCAAAACATGGCATCGGTTCATTACACAAATTTAAACAGAGCCAATATAAGACTAGGAAAACCCACATATGGCCTCCATATTTAATTATGAGGTGAATCGGCATAATTCCCTAAACCCACATGATTTGATGAATGCAATCATGAACGATTTAATATGCAACAATTTATATAGATGACAATTTATAAAATAGGGCTAGGGAAAGGGGTCACACATCAGGGTCCGAAGATCTTGGGAAGGGGGGATCGGAGGGGTTTAGGTTTGGTCTTCGGATCCAAGATCAGGGTCTTCGGTATCCATGAAGATCTTGTCAATGTCCTGGTGTCCACGGGAGTAGGGTACGGATCCATGCCCGCTCAAAGAAGGACAGAACTTGGCGTCGGTACAAGTGTTTGAGCAAGAACAATTGGTGAAACGGATGTGTACTGGCACACCCAAAACCTACGAACAGGATAGATGAGGAACGATTGGAGCATCAGGATCATGCATGCGTAGAAGCCTGGTGGCATCGGACGACTTCAAGTGGAGACAAGAGGGGGACACCATCACACGATGATGGTCGCGCGAGGCTGTCGAGGAGAGCCTACAGGGGCGTGGTGCAGGGTTGGCATGGAGCGCCGGAAGTTTGCGGGAGGCCGGAGGAGTCGCTGTGAGGCGGCAACACCCAGATGTAGAGGTAGGAGGCGGCGAGGCCGCGGTACAGAGGCGCACGAGGAGGCTGGTGACGTCGGCGGCGCCAGGCTCCGGAGCAGGGGAGGAAACGGCAGCGGAGTGAGAGGATCCCGTCGGGCACTATAGATGGCAGCGACCGCGGAAGATGCACGAGGCAGAGGCACGGAGGACGTGGAGCCATGGCCGGAGGTGGGCCGGTGCTGCAGCGGTGCTCGAGGAGGCAGCTCTGGTCAATGACGAGGAGGCGGGGGGTAGCGCGGCGTGCAGAGGGAGGGCGCAGGCAGTGCTGCTCGTGGATGAGGAGCTCGGGGAGGCGGGCCTGGCAACAGAGGGCGGCGACAGAGGCGCAAGGACCAAGGGAGGGCGTCGGTCTCTGCTTGGGAAGGGGATGACGCGAACAGGGAAGATGGGGTTCGAATGGGGCAAGGGAGAGCAGCGATGCGGGGTGGGGCTGGGTGGTTGTGTCGGCACTGGATCATGCAAGTCTAGGTCGCGTGCGGGGTGCGACGCAGCGTGCAGTTGTGTGCTGGCCTCGCAAAGCGTGCGGCGGCTGGTGGAGGGAGTGGGGTTTGGGTAGCTAGGGTTTCGGTAGGTGGAGGTTGTAGGTGGGCCACCGGTCGGGCTGGGCTTGACCTGGCCGGCTGGGAGGTCTGCCTCCCTCATTAAAAACATATTTTCTTTTCTGTTTCTATAATGAAACCAATTTTTCAAATAGTTTTAGTCAAATAATATTTTGAAATAAGAGAGGGTATTTAGCAAAACAAAAAATAGAGCTTTCACAAAAATATGTTTAGGACAACACATATGCATGAAGATGATGATGCTCAAATGCAATGTGGCATGATGACATGAGCATGCTATCATGATGATGCACAAAATAAAAAGAACACGTGATTTTCTAGTAGTGGTTTTGCCCGGGGTGCTACAATTCGACACCACTAACAATGGATCTCACCCTCGAGATCCGCCTCATGGTACAGGGAAGAAGGCTGATGACCTGACTCTTCTCGCTTCGTGTAGATCCTCGCGACACAACTAACAAAGATTCTTGCTCCATCTTGAATCGACGACACCACCAACAAGGGGTCGTTTCTCATGTTCGTCGAGAGAACACTCCGTAGAAACAAAGGCAAAGAAAGAGGTCACAAGGCTACCTCTAACTTCAGTGGAATGAGTAAATTGCATTGATCCACCCATTCAATGTACAACAGCGAATGATAAGAGTAGTCATATGGGGATCAATCCATCGCGCACCCAAAACATTACTCTGCACACGAATAGGAGAATTATGCAACCCACTCTCGAATTCATACTGAAGATCTTGACGAGCGATGTTCAGAAAACTTTGGAAAACCAAGGAGTGATGCAGGCTCTTCATCGGATCTGACGCAGAAGATGTCATCGCATAGGGAAAACACCGGAAGATACAAAAGAAATCGTATGAAAAACACAATTATTAGGTTCCGCAATGGTTCCATTGGCATGAACAACACATGCTCAAGGTATACTGCAACTTCACCAATGCTCATCCTGCTCATATGTTTTTCAATGATACGGATTTCTGTCAAGGTGCAGATACAGATAAAGAGTTCAAGGACCAAAAAGATTAGATGAAGGGTACAACAAGCGAGATACATGTAGATGATTGTAGCTCCACCGTTGTAAAAGGGAGGTAGTGAAACCCAGAAGGTATGACGGAAACCCAACCACGAGAAATCCTGGACTCGAAGAAAAGATAAGAGTAGATTCAAAACACGCAGAGGTAAGAGGAGAATAGCATAGGGGTAAGGAGTAAAAACAGACCTAATCAGATCTATCCAACCGATTTTCCAAAATAGTTTTAACACTCTACTTCGTCCGTTAGCTAGGTTATCCTACAGGCTAGACCAATGGGGTATCGTAACTGCTGAGCTCTGATACCACTTTGTAACACCATCGAATTGGCCCTATGCAGATTTCAACGATTCCCGCTACACCCGCATAGAAACGATTCAAAGATGCCCACCAGGAACTTGCGTGCGGGTGGAAAACGAAGTCATACCATTACACAATAGTTCACGATGGAACCCGCGGAATAAATATATGCAATGATGACTCCATGAGTCAAGAATACATATATACAGTACAAAGATCCAAATCACCTTGAGAACGATACAACATCCGAGTACAGATAAGATGCAAATGGGGCTAAGAGCCTTGAAGAATAGCCAATGGCGTCCATAACCCTACCCAGGCCAAGCCAGAAGGGTAACCCTGCTAATGATGTGAAACTTATACCTATTAAACAAAAGGGGGTGCCGACAAAGGGCAACGGAAAAAGGGAGTGGTCAGTACTGAGGCCAGTACACGGTGAGTCTAGAATTCGGCGGCTCTCGCCTACATAGGTATGGTGGACTGAAGCGACAGGGAAGTATGCACTAAACAACCTATAGAGACTCGATACATTTGTCGGCTATTACAGAGGGATAAGAAAAACCTATTCGGAACCAACCTGGTACTAACACCAATCATACCCATCCTGATATTCCCCCTCGATACCAAACGAGGAAGTCAAACCGAGGAACTCACACAGTTGGCAGTTTTATTCATTCCATTATAGTCGTAGCACTTACTAGTCAGATATAGATAGTGTGACTCATCCTGATATTATAAGCAGTGGGCAGTTTTAGTTAACCATTCCGTTGTAGTTGCAATGCTTACTAGTCAGATACAATTAGCATAAGACATCCCAAATCCAGTAGTTGTTGGCACTTTTATTTACTCATTCTGTTATAGTGAAACTGATTACTAGACATGTCAAGGTCAAATTTATAACATTACTTTAGTTATGGTTATCTATGATCGAGATACTGTGCTCCAAGTCGTCCATAACCTCGGACATGGCTTTCAGAAAGATTTACCCTACAGGGGTTCACAAATAGCAACACACGCACGATCAACCTCGGAAAAACCAAATAAAAACCCAACAAGGCTTTCACGACAAAGCAATCACGAGATTCCTAAAATATTTTAGGGGCCACCCCACTAAGCTACCCGCAACGAAGTTGGCTGGCTCCGAGATGGACCCAGGGTTTGTGACAATGGCTGTAAACGACTGGGAACCCGAAAGTGTGACTGGGCTTGTCGATACCGCGAAAATATTCCATGTTCCAAAACAGTACAGGTGCTCCACGCACAATCATAAATAAAGCAGTAAAGCATGGCATAAGTACAGGATAGTAATAAAGCCCCAAACTAGTTTGTGGCCCCAAGAAATAAGAAATGAATCAAGCTCTGGCTAAGGGGATTCATGGTCCCACATGCGGATAGTGCGATAGTCAAGGAACAAGTATCATGTACTCGGGGTCCTACGGGACACAAGTGGGTGGTTAAAAACCAAATAACATCTATTGCCCATCGGTGCCTCTGCATTAGTTATAACTATTCCCAACATTTTAATATCAAGTTGTATTTAAAGTCATGATCATCTCCAACATAAAGCATATGGTAACCTTCCAACAACTATGGTACTTGACGACACGAAGCAGCACATGAGCAAGCGACTACGACACGCAAGGCCGAGTATCTACCAAACAACAGGTAATAGGAGGTGTCCAAGGCAATATAAATGTTGCAAGGGATCTTACGGGTATGAAAAGAAAGCATCGCAACATAGGTAGCAATAAATCAACAGGAGGAAATAAAGACTATAAACGCAAAAATAGGTAGAAAGGGGGAGAATACTCGGTTGAGAAACACTATCGGAGACATATTATCTGAAGAACTTGTCGATACTCACATCAACTCAACGGCCAAATCCACGAAGAAGCAAAGCACTAAACGAAACACCAGATGCACTATTTAATACTATGGCAGAAGATCAGGCATGATGCATGTATGATGCATGACATGGCAAAGGTGCAATGCAATTAGGCAATATTAAGCGAAACTGGGGTCCCGACAATTAATTAGAAGGTTCAAGTTGTTTAGGTACCCCGCAATTAAATGTTGCATTAACAAGGCAAAACATTGGATCAATTCGCTACACAAATTTAAACGGAGCCAATATAAGACTAGGAAAACCCACATATGGCCTCCATATTTAATTATGAGGTGAATCGGCATAATACCCCAAACCCACATGATGAGATGTATGCAAGCATGAACCATTTAATATGCAACAATTTATATAGATGACAATTTATAAAATAGGGCTAGGGAAAGGGGTCACACATCAGGGTCCAAAGATCTTAGAGAGGGGGTTTCAGAGGGGTTCAGGTTTGGTCTTCAGGGTTGGGGTCTTCGGATCTAAGATTAGGGTCTTCGGTATCTGTGAAGATCTTGTCAGTGTCCTGGTCTCGACGGGAGTAGGGTACGGATCCATGTCCGCTCAAAGAAGGACAAAACTTGGCATTGATACAAGTGTCTGAGCAAAAACAATTGGTGAAACGGATGTGTACTGGCACGCCCAAAACCTGCAAACAGGATAGATGAGGAACGATTGGAGCATCAGGATCATGCATGCGCAGAAGCCTGGTGGCATCGGACGGCTTCAAGTGGAGACAAGAGGGGGACACCATCACGTGGCCATGGTCGCGCGAGGCTATCGAGGAGAGCCTGCAGGGGCGTGGTGTAGGGTTGGCATGGAGCGCCTGAAGTTTGCGGGAGGCCGGAGACATCACTGCGAGGCGGCAGCGCCCAGATGTAGAGGTAGGAGGCGGTGAGGCCGCGGTACAGAGGCACATGAGGAGGCCGGTGACATCAGCGGCGCCGGGCTCCGGAGCAGGGGAGGAAGCGGCGGCGGTGCGAGAGGATCTCGTCGGGGACAGCGGATGGCAGCGACCACGGAAGATGCACGAGGTGGAGCCACGGAGGATGCGGAGCCACGGCCAGAGGTGGACCGGCGCTACAGCGCTGCTCGAGGAGGCGGCTCTGGTCGATGACGAGGAGGTGGGGGATCGCGCGGCGTGTAGAGGGAGGGCGCAGGCAGCACTGCTCGCGGATGAGGAGCTCGTGGAGGCAGGCCTGTCAACGGAGGGCGGCGGCAGAGGCGCAAGGACCGAGGGAGGGCATCGGTCTCTGCTCGGGAAGGGGAGGACGCAAACAGGGGAAATGGGGTTCGAATGGGGCCAGGGAGAGCGATGCGGGGTGGGGCTGGGTGGTTGTGTCGGCACTAGATCGTACGAGGCTAGGTCGCGCGCGGGATGCGACGCAACGTGCAGTTGTGTGCTGGCCTCGCAAAGCGTGCGACGGCTGGTGGGGGGAGTGCGGTTTGGGTAGCTAGGGTTCGGTAGGTGGAGGTTGTAGGTGGGCCTCCGGTCGGGCTGGGCTTGACCTGGCCGGCTGGGAGGTCTGCCTCCCTCTTTTAAAAAAACGTTTTCTTTTCTGTTTCTATAATGAAACCAATTTTTCAAATAGTTTTAGTCAAATAATATTTTGAAATAAGAGAGGGTATTTAGCAAAACAAAAAATAGAGCTTTAACAAAAATATGTTTAGGACAACACATATGCATGAAGATGATGATGCTCAAATGCAATGTGGCATGATGACATGAGCATGCTATCATAATGATACACAAAATAAAAATAACATGTGGTTTTCTAGTAGTGGTTTTACCCGGGGTGCTACAATCTGACTAGTAAGTGTTGCAACTACAACGGAATGGTTAACTAAAATTGCTCACTTTTCCGCTTTGCTAATCTTCCCCTCTCACGCGGGCCGGGCTTAGGCTTATGATATCAGGATGACTCGTGCTATTTATATCTGATTAGAAAGTGCTGGAACTATAATGGAATGAATAAAACTTCCAACTGTGTGAGTTTCCTCGGCATGACTTCCTCATTTGGTCTCGAGGGGGAAATACCAGGATGGGTATGTTTGGTGTTAGTATCAGGTTGGTTCCGAATAGGTCCTTCTTATCCCTCTCTGATACCTGACATTTGTATTGAGTCTCTATAGGTTGTTTAGTGCATGCTTCGCTGCCGCTTCAGTCCACCATACCTATGTAGGAGAGAGCTGCCGAATTCTAGACTCGCCGTGTACTAGCCTCAGTATTGACCACTCTCTTTTTCCTTTGCCCTTTGTCGACACCCCTTTTGTTTAACAGGTTTGAGTTCGATGTCGTTAGCAGGGTTACCCTTCCGGCTTGTCCTGGGCAGGGTTATGGATGCCATTGGTTATTCTTCAGGGCTCTTAGCTCAATTTCCATCTTATCCGTACTCAGATGTTGTATCATTTTCAAGGTGATTTAGATCTTTGTACTGTATATCTGTATTCTTGACTCATTGAGTCGTTGTTGTATATATATGTTCTTGTGAGTCCCATCATGGACTATTGTGTAATGGTATTACTTAGTTTTCGACCTGCACGCAAGTGCCTGGTGGGCATCTTTGAATCGTTTCTATGTGGGTTTGGCAGGAAGCGCTAAAATCTGCATAGGGTTGATTCGAGGGTGTTACAATGAGGAAGAAGAAGAAACATCAAATGGTGTGGCAGCCATCACCACCACCTCTACACCCACCTTCTCACTCTTCGACTCTCCAAATGAGAATATCTCCAACAAGAATGTCACTTGTCTTATGGCAAGAGCTTCGGAGGTATCATCTTCTCATCTCTCCACCTCTGTGATCAATGATGAATTGAATGATGATATAACTCTTGAGGTGAAGGAGGAATTAGTTGCTTTTGATGTTTATATGACTAACTTGAAAGGGGAACACAATAAGCATTTTGTGAATCTCTTGAATCAACTTTCCCACACACAAGAGCTACTTGATGACAGATGCAAACTTGGGAGAGAGCACATTCTTGAGATGGATGCTTTAACTAATGTACTATAAGAAGAGCAAGAGATTAGGGAGTCTCTTGAAGAAAAAATTTAAGGCCTCGATGAGGCAAATGATCTAATTGTTGCTAAACTCATTAAGGAATGTGATCATGCCATTGCTAAGTATAAAAAGGCTAAAAAGGAGAAGATTGAGTTTGGGGTTGTTCATGACAAACTCGTCGAGGACTTTGATAAACTTAACAAGGCTCACAAGGCCTTGCAAAGTGAACTCTTGACTCTCACAAAGTCTCGTGAATAACTTCAAACTCAATTGACTAATGTTGCTTCACCTAGTATTTTCATTCCCTCTAGCAGTACGAACATTCTTGAAGAAAATGCTAGGTTAAAGGGGGAGCTTGCAAAGGCCACCTTCCCAAAAGGAAACAAGTCACTTGATGACCTGTTGAGTAAGCAAAGGTCAAATAATGAGAAAAGAGGTCTTGGATATGTGTCCAAGGCCAAGAAGAAGAACAACAACAAGAAGAAGGCCAAGCCCACACAAGCAAAAGCTAAGACCATTATGGGTAGTAATACCACAAGTGGCAAAACTATGTCACAAGATGACTTTGCAGGAAGTGCTAACCCTCACTATGTCTTAATGCGTGATTATTATGGTGATGTTTATGAACAATATGTTGGTCCATGATGCTTCCAAAATTGAAGCATATTTACCTTTTGTTTTTGCATAAATAGAGTAGGGATTTTTGTATTTCACTACGCCTTTGTCCGCTATTTCGTTCTTGTTTCAACAAGATCCGAAATCTTGGAGTCATATATGAACATATCAATTAGAGCTGTCATATTGTGTAATTATATGATATTTCTAAGTGATAAAAGTCATTTTATGGATTTACCTTCACACCGGGAAGAATACCAATCAAGGAGGAGGCATAAGTATGGTTAACGACCACTAGTACGGGCGGAGCCTACCCGTACCGTCCGCCCGTACTAGGCGCCATCATGACCACCTCGTCAAATAGTTTCACCTAGCAAAGACAAGAGGGAGATCCGACATTCACAGCCACCAGAAACCACGAAACACCACATCCGAGAGGGATTTGAAGGAGGAACTTGGTTGGAGTAAAGTCCCGATTGCTTCATTAATAACTGGAGGACAACACATCATCCCCTTCATCATCAACCGCTACATCTTCATCACCACCACCACTCCCACCCTTTCATCTATTAGATTTCTTTGTAATTCTAGATCCAATTGTGGTTTGCATTAGATCTATCATCGTACTTTTATCCATCCACTTGATTATGATGATGTTGTTGATTGTTTCCATGAGTGAGTAGTTCCTTTGTTCTTGGGGAGATGGAGAAATCCTAGCACCACTATGAACTTGTAATAAAGATGATTTATTATTGTGTCCATATGACTTTCTTGTCTATGATATAATTATGACTTGTGTTTGATTTCTCTCTTTAGATGATATGTGAAGTCGACCACATATCATTTTCCTTCAGGACTAAAGGGAGGAAGAAACCTTTTGGACATGTTTTGGAAGCGTACCCAGAATGCCCCGTGATAGATTGGCGTCAGCTCGTAACCTACACGGTAAAAGGGGGATTAAAGAGGGACTCCCTAAGCTATTTACGATATCCATGGGGAAACCCTGAATTGCGGCGGTCTATATGGGTGATTGCTCTCAGACATTGCAGTGGTTATTTAGAGGTGACCTCACACTTGGCTCAACAAATTGGTTTCCTACGAGCCTTGTCGTGAACATCTTATTATGGGGCTCTCTTCACACATATCATGACATAAGAAGTATGTTATCTTGATTACATATAACAATAGTACTATACTAGTGGTGTATCCTACATCCCCGAGAATGTTTTAGCCCTATTGAGTTCAACCACGCTTTCATACAAACTTGTTACTTGTTTCCTTTTTACTTGTTTTAATTACTTTTCTGCAAACAACCATAAACCATTCAAACACCCTTTACTTGAGATCAAAGACAACTTACAAGTATTCTTTGGTAGATAGTAACGAGGGGTATAAATACCTTTACCAATATCTCTCTGTGGGTTCGATATCTTTACTTCGAAACTAGCTACAATTGGTCTATGCACTTGCAGTCATCAAGCTATTTTCTGGCACCGTTGCCGGGGAGCTAAGCTCTTTTGGTCTTTGTTCTTAGTTATTAATTTCTACTCATTGTTTTACTAAAGTTATTTACTAGTTTCAGGTAAACCCCATGGCTGCACTCGGACTGATCAATCAGATCGATGCTACTAAATACCTTGGGAAATTCAATAGAGGATTTGTTAAAGAATTCGCGAGTGGGAGCGAACCAGAGTATGAGGTTAACCCTCGTTTTATCGCTATTATTAAAGAGATTTTTTTTTGCAGGAGATGATCCCGATGAGGATCCTTATAATCATTTAATGCACTTTACCGAGCTATGTTGTACTCTAAAATTGAGAGGTTATTCTGATGATGAATTGAAACTTAAACTGTTTAGCCAATCTCTAACCAACACTGCTTTATCTTGGTATAGAATTTGCCCTACAGAGAAAATTGATACCTGGGAAAAGCTTAAAATAGAATTTGTGACTCGATTCTTTCCCAAGGTAAAGACTGCTGAAGTAAGAAGGGAAATTACAAACTTCAAGAACTACCTAGGTGAAGGTTTGGTAAGAGCCTACAAAAGGTATAAGTCTCTACTTCACAAATGTCCCCATCATGATTTACCAGAATGGTATGTATTGCATATTTTTTATGGAGGACTTAATCAAGAAATTAAACATGAGCTTGACACGAATTCAGGAGGTTCTTTCATGGAGTTAACTATAATAAAAGCTTGGAAACTTTTAGAACGAATTCACTGTAATAGAGAAACATGGGGATTTGATTTAGGAGGCAAAGGAGGTATAGAAATTGAATATGATTGTCTCGATGCTTATAAAGACTCCGGTAAGGTAAAAGAAACTGCTAATGAACTGCAACTTGATGATGATATTATGTTGCAAATCCTTCAGTCTTTTACCGAACATATTGAAGCTCCAAAGAAGGATTGGTTTCATTATACTCCGCCACCTGAGCCAGTTGTTGAAGAAGATCCAATAATTATGGCCCCTGTCGAGCCAATGAGGGAGGTGCCCTCGTATGTTGAACCCTTTCCTTTTCCAAGGACGGCAAGAAGACACATGATGGCTCAGCAACTTGAGGATGCAAAGAGGAAGAATTATTTCTCAAGGAACTCGAAGGGGAAACACAAATAAGGAAAACTGACGAAGAACGTGAACAACAGGCAGAGGCATCAATAAAAGAAGATATTTTAACCATTTTTGCACATTGCAACGTGATTGAGCAAGATTCTGAAGCCTCGCAATTTGTTGAAGGAAAGGTAAAAGCTAAAGAAGTGGGTAAGCCTATCCTTCTAGGCACTTTCATAGGAACTTCCTATTATGGTATTTGCGATATCAGTATAGCTATTAATGTTATCCCTTTTAACTTTTATTTAAAAATTCAAGACGAATTAGCCCCAGCTGAATTGGAAGATACAGATATGACTAGAATGCTTGCAGATAAAACTATAAGAGTCCCTATGGGAATACTTAGGCACGCACCAATATGTATTGGACCCCACAAATATCCTATTGATTTTGTGCTTATTGATATGCCCACTGACATTTATTGCCCCATCATCTTTGGAAGAACTTTTCTAAATATCACAGGAGCAAACATAGACTGCAAGAAGCAAACTGTGTCTCTCAAGTTTGGTGAATAGAAAATGGATTTTCATTTCTCCAAATTTGTCCATAAACCGGCTATTGAAGAATTAGATGATGATGAGTACGAACAAGAGGAAGAAGGTAATATCATAAATTTAGCATCAATAATCATCAAGACTCTAGATGATGATCTAGCAAGAAGTTTAGTCAACAATAATAACATTCTTGAAGACATAGAAAAAATTGAAATAGATAACTATCTCGACTCCACACCAGAGGTGGACATCGAGATTAATCAAAAATATGAAGAACCTATAAGGAAAGGAGATGAGGCTCTTACTCCTCCAACCCTTAAAACTCTACCAAATGAACTAAAATATAGGTTTCTCGATGAGACAAATAGTTTCTATGTTATTGTAAATGCTAACCTCGCAGAAAAAGAGGAGGAAATTTAATGAAGGTTCTCTGCATGCATCGAAATGCTTTTGGGTATTTGATGAGTGACTTGAAGGGGATTAGTCCTTTGATAGACACCCATAGAATATTCATGGAAGAAGGAGCTCAGCTGGTGGCGGACTTTAAACGACGTATTAAACCTCACATGAAAGACGAGGTACGAAAAGAAATAAGATGTTTGTTGGATGCAGGCGTCATCTTTCATGTGGAGGAGAGTGAATGGGTAAGTCCCGTTCATTGTGTTCCAAAGAAAGGTGGGTTCATGGTTGTAGAAAATGAAGATAATGAAATGGTACCAACTAGAACTGTTGTTGGCCACAGGATGTGCATTGACTATAGAAAACTTAACAAGGAAACTAGAAAGGATCATTACACTTCACCGTTTATAGATCAAACTTTAGAAAGGCTTGCTATGCATTCTCATTTTTGCTACTTAGATGGTTATTCCGTTTTCTCCCAAATCGTTGTACACCCTGGCGATCAACTAAAAACTACTTTTATTTGTCCTTTATGCCTATCATCGTATGCCTTTTGGTCTTTGCAATGCTCCTGCCACTTTTCAAAGATGCATGACTGCTATTTTTGGCGATTATGTTGAAAGTATTATGGAGGTGTTCATGGACGATTTCTCTATTTATGGAACCTCCTTTAATCATTGTCTCCATAGTCTTTATAAAGTTTTGCAGAGATGCAAAGACACTAACTTAGTCTTGAACTGGGAGAAATGTCATTTCATGGTCCAAGAAGGCATAGTACTCGGTCACAAAGTATCAGGTAAGGGCATAGAAGTCAATAAGGCAAAGATTGAAGCAATAGAAAGATTGCCCCTCCTCGAGATATAAAAGGTATAAGAAAGATTTTTAGGTCATGTAGGGTTTATAGAAGATTCGTTAAGAATTTTTCAAAAATTGCTAGACCATTAACTAACCTTCTTCAGAAGGATGTTCGTTTTAATTTTGATGAAAAATGTCTTACTTCTTTCAACATATTAAAACAATCCCTTCTTAATGCTCCGGTTATTAAACCACCTAATTGGAAGAAACCGTTTGAGCTATTTTGCGAAGCTAGCCATGGAGCTATAGGAGAAATTCTTTGTCAGTATGATGGTGATGATCTTAATATCATTCATCAAAAAGAATTCTATGGTTGAAAAAGAATTCTTCGCTATAGTATTATCTTGTGATAAATTTAGATTTTATATCATGGACTCCAAAGTTAGAGTACATACTGATTATATTGGCTTGAAAGAAATCCTAGAAAGGACTGATGTTAAGCCAAGAATGATCTGTTAGATTCTAATTCTGCAAGAATTTGATTTACAGATCTTACAAAGGAAGGAAGAGGTGGAGGAAGCGTTCACGGATACTCAAGGAGTTCTTCATCCTAAAGAGGTATCATCCGTGTGTATACTTGTGGGAACCCCACAACCAAAAAGGAAGTTTCCTATTTCCTCTTATAATGGTTTTGGCGATTTTATACGACCTATTTTATTCGAAGAGAGGAAGAAAAGGAACTCAAATGAGACCATATTCCCTTGATGAATATGACTTATAAAATACTAAACACACCTTTGTTTTAAATGATCTTTTGCTATTTCTTTTTGCATATTTGAATTCCTTATGTTTTTTGAGTCCATTGCCAGTCTTACAAGATCGGTACGGGCGGACGGTATGGGCGGATCCGCCCGTACCAATGGTCATTAAGCCCACTGATGCCTCGTTGAGTTTTTCACGGAAGCGGTATGACCGCGCGGTATGGACGCGCTCCCCCGTACCGCCGGTCCTTATCGGTTTGGTGACTTCCTTCTTCTATTTCTCATTTGCACTTTTGTGTTAAAAAAAATACTTAAGAGAAGTTATGAAGTCAGTACGGACGGGTAGTACGGGCGAAACCCGACCATACCACTCAGTCAGTTGACCTTTTACCGACGTTATCCCGTGGTGTTTTTGGAAACGACCTGGTACGGGCGCACCGTATGGGTGCCGCCCATACCAAATTGGTCGTTACGACCCGAATTTCCTTCTTTTGCACATATTTGTTTCCTTATTTGTTAGGATTCTTTTCTTGGGCGACCCTTTTCCTCTCAATACGAATTTAACCCTACCTTTAACCCTTTACTAGTCTCTTTAGAGATTCGCCTCTCTCTTTGAAGGGAATATGCCCGAGAGGCAATAATAAAGTGGTTATTATCTTATTCCATGTTTATGATAAATGTTTATTTTGCATGCTATAATTGTATTAATTGGAAATGTTAATAAATGTGTGTTTAATAAACAAAATATAAAGTTCCTAGTAATGCCTCTCATATAAACTAGCTCGTTGATTAACAAGATGATCAAGGTTTCCTGATCATGGACATTGGATGTTGTTAATAACGAGGTCACAATATTGGTGGAATGATGTGATGAACATTCATCCGAAGTATAGCATTACGATCAGAGTCATTATGTTTATTATTGCTATAACATCATACGAAGTAATCTTAGTCCTTAGACCATGAGATCATGTTAATTGCTAACACCGGAAGAGTATCTTGATAACATCAAACGTCACACCGTAACAGGGTGACTATAAAGGTGGGTTCAGTGCTACGAAGGTGTTATGTTGAGGCTCATGGATCAAGAGTGGGATTTGTCCATCCCGATGACGGATAAATATACTCTGGGCCCTCTTGGTGATATCACATGGAAATAGCTTGCAAGCAAGTGATGTGATCACTAGAATGTTATATCACGGGAACGAGAAAAGAGTGCATGTCGGTAACGAGATCAAACTAGGTATGGAGATACCGATGATCGAATCTCGGACATGTAATATATCACGAGACAAAGGGATTTAGTTACTAGCGTTAAAGGTTCTCACGATCACATAAGTCATCGTTGAATGTGTAGGAGTCAGTATGGATCTCCAGGTCCCGCTTCTAATTATTGATTTTAGAGGGGTATCTATCATGTCTGCATTATTCGTGAACCATAGGGTGACACACTTAAGGGATACCGACACCATTTGGAGCAAATATATTTTAGATAAAGATTTAAGAAAGCGCTGGAATTATTTCAATAGACATCGAAACTGTTTTTGGTGAAATTGCTGAAATTGGTTCTGCATGTAATATTGAAATGTTGTAGGGGGTTTTATGTGAATGTTTTTTAATTAAAGTAATTAACAAAATTCTGAATAAAAATAATAAAAGAGTTTTATTAAATGAGAGAGCATTAAATTTAGAGAAATTTAATGCATTTAAAGTGGAGACTTTAAAAGAGAATGTGAAGGGGCATTTTAATGTGGAGGGGGTTACCACCACATGAATGGGAGAGGTGAAGGGACACCCTCCCCTCCTCCTATAAAAGGCCCCCCTCTCACTCCTTCTTCCTTACACCTCCTCGTGAAGGATCTCTCTCGCCCTCTAGTATTATTCCCCCATGGTCTCGGATTAGCGAGATACATGTTCCCAGTGGCTTTATCTAGAAAGGAGTTGCTGCTTCCGCTGCTTTGCTGGAGCGAGGGACGGAGGTTGTCGGGGTACCGGACGTGTGTGCGATCACGGATGCACCGCTGCTTTGCGGTGCTGGACTTGGTGGTGCTGGACTTGCTGGAGCTGGATCTGATGGACGTGCTAGAGCAGGACCTGCTAGACTTCATCATGATCTTGAGATCGGCAAGTGTACGATTACATCATCCACGAGTTCCATCTCGTTAATAAAGCTTTGTTGTCTTCGAGGGTAAGTTCTCTATGGATGTATATCCACCCGTTGCTTGTATCTAGTAGATAGATCTTAGCGTATAGTTCACATCGTAGGAATTTTTTGTTTTCTATGCTGCGAACCCCAACAGTGGTATCAGAGCATGATCTATGCGTAGGTGCTTTGCACGGGTAGAACACATAAGAGTATGTGGGCGATGATGATCATGTTATTGCTTCTTTCATGTATTTTGGATATTGGTGGCATAGTGGGATGAAGCGGCCAGACCAACCTTACATGTCATCGCACATGAGACCGGTTCCACGACTGAAATGCAACTAGTTTTGCATAAGTGGCTGGCGGGTGTCTGTCTCTCCTACTATAGTCAATATATGATTTACAAAGAGTTTCTAATAACTTAGTTATCATCATTGTGGTTCCATGTTCGTAGGTAAGACCGGTTCTATCTTCGAATGCCCTAAGCCACGTAAAAACTTGCAATTGATAAATTAGAGTCGTCTAGTTTAGATCGTGGTTGGGCTAGTGTCATGATATGGTAATGTTGTAAGTTGATGTATAGTTGATTCTCTTACAACACACCTAACATGTAAGTTCCATAGACCTTGGCCTTACACACAAAGGAATGATAGAGATCATACCACGATGCATATTATGGTGATCAAATGCATGGACCATATCATTCCACTTTACACATATGATGTTCGGATCTTATATTGCTAGTTTGGCGTTTTAGTAGCATTTTAAGATGATCCCTCATTTAAATATCAAGATAAAATGTGTTCTTCCTTAAGTATGCACCGTTCTATGGATCGTGTTTCGAGACATCACGTGATGATCGGGTGTACTCGACTCTGCGTTTTCATACAAACGGGTGTAAGACAGTTTTACACATGCGAGTACTAAGGTTCTTACTTGGTGACCCTAGCATGTACAGACATGGCCTCAGAACATGGACCGAAAGGTTAAGCATGAGTCATATAGTTGATATGATGCCCATATTGATGCTTGCCTTTGAACCTACACCGACTCACGTGATGATCGGACTTGGTGTAGTGGATTTGGTTCATGTAATCACCAAAAAGGCACGAGGGATGTCGTTTTTGAGTGGGAGTTCATTTCTAATTTGGATTAGTCGAACTCAATTTGTCATAAACTAAATCGAAGTGATTTTGCATAATTTATTGTAGTCATTGGCGTCTGTTCACTACTGTATTCTTAGTTTTAATTGAGATAATAGAATTATAGAATTCTGGATATTTACTTTATGAACTGGTATCGTATTGTTTTGAATGTCAATTTAAAGTTTATAAGTCCTATTGCAAACTTTAAGCAAACTCTATTTACTCCATGAAGTTTAATAAGTAGTATTAAATCAAGAGTAAGAATTCCAATGTTAGTATCTAAAGTATCATGTTTGCCTCCATGATTTTTGATATTCAGAAGTTGTTTTAATATCAAGATTATCTAGGAGATGAAAAATTGTTTCAGAAACCATCATGTGTAGAAGATATTGTGATATCTGAAACAATGTTTTTGGTTGCATTATGATAGAGTATAAGCAAAATACATGTTCACATATTATGAGAATTTGTAAAGGATGGAGATGCTAGGCATCCGGATCTCCCAAAAAGGTTTTTGGGAACTAACACTATACTCGCGATTCTTCCTTATAGGCTATAGTAGCTTGATCATGAAATTTGTCATGATAAGGATGAATATAAGATGTATGTAAAATGTTTACTACACAAATAGATTACTAAAGAATGGATTTTGAAAGAACACCAAACATTTGATGATGGTGATCCACTTCAAAGTGCAAGTCCAAAGGTATTAGTATTTGACTATATACACTTTGTACTATGTGTCATGTGAATGACACCACTATTGATGTTGATAGATTCTTTTAAAAGAAAAGGAATTGTTGAAAGAGAATCTATAAAATATTTGGCAGAAAAGAAAAGGTTGGATATGTCCAACTTAGGTATATAGAAGATATACATGTTATGGATGTATTCCTTGCTTGTTAAAAAATGTGGTTCTAAGGTATTGGATACCGAATTGGTTGGTGTGAAGTGTCATACATAACAACACAATTCATGAACTGCAACGGCCTAAGTAACTCGCAAGAGAATAAGTGATGATGTTCATCGAAAACAAATAAAGTGTTATTGTGTTTTTGTTGTCGTCAAACCCAGCCTTCAAGATTTGTTTTAATAATTGTTATTTTGTTCCGGTATTATGAGAACTATGGTTGTTCAAATAATTACCGTATTCCATAAAGGATGGATGAACTTTTACAAGTCTAGTTGGAGAAATCACATCCATAAACATTATTGCTAAAATGTCGTAAGACAAATGATTGGAAGATCACTTATGAAGTGACATCGCTATTTGAATTATATTGGAAAGTAAACATGAAGAAACTCCATGTTGATGGATTTTTGGAGACTTTTGATTTTGATCAACTGACGCTGGTGAAACTTTCCTCTAGATAATTGAAACTCCGTTCATAGGCCAAAGAGGAACGGATGACTAACTTATTGGATATTATGCATGTTGATGCATATAGTCCATTATGTGTAGCCATATGCGATGGATCCTTTTGCTTCATATGCTTTCTCTAGAAATTTAAGTGAATATATCTATATATTTACTTAATAAGGAAGAAGTATGAAACATTTGAAAATTGTTCAAAGACTTTCAAGATGAAGTGAAAAATCATTGTAACAAGAAAATAAAAGAGTTTATGATTTGATCATAAAGGAAGATATTTGAGTTACAGGTTTAGCAAAACACCTAAGATTTCAGGAATTATTCCATGAATTTGCATTTCCCGATAAACCACAGGAGTATGGTATGTTCGAGAGATCAAATCAAACCTTATTTGACATGGTAAGATCAAATGTGTCATTTATAAAACTGCCATTATGTTTTAAGGATTAAAGCTTTAGAGACTACCGCTTTTACACTGAAAAGAGCACCATCGTGATCCGTTGAAATGACACCATATAAGTTATGGTTTGGGATAAAACCCGAATTGTCTTTTCTTAAATTTTGGTATACTATGCATAAGTAAAATGTTTACAACAAAAGTTGGATACGCATGTCTTTGTAGGCTATCCCAAAGAATTTGTTGGGAATTTCTCCATAACACCGAGGACAAAAGAGTTTGTTACTTGGAACGTCAAGTTTCTTGAGAAGGAATTTTTCACGAAAAGTTAAGTGGGAGGACAATAGAACTTTGATAAGGTTGTTGAACCTTAGCTATATGTGCTAAGTAGCGTAGCGCCGGAAAGTGTCCCGGTGGCGGCCACAATGCTCATGACTCCCGTGATTACAAAGGTTGTGATCTCGGAGATTACAGTTCCTATTGAACCGTGTGGGTCGGTGAGAATCAAATAGTGTGATTTGATAAGCAAGTCGTTATTGTTTTGACAATGATGAACCGACTACATGCAAAGAAGCGATGATGGGCCCTGACTCCATAAAATGACTAGAAGTCATAGAATCCGTGATAGTATCCATGCACGAGAAATCAAGTTTCTGAACTTGGAAGGCCCTCCAGAAAGGCGTGAAGCCTATCGGTCGTGTTTGGATCTATAAAGAAATAGACATGGATTTTTAACATCTATGAAATAGTCGACATGTCGGAAAGAAGTTTACGACAATGTTCAAGGAGTTGACTATGACAAGATTTGATCTTTCATAGCGATATTTAGTCTTGACGGATTAATGTAGCAACCACTACATATAATTTGATGTATGGTAGTTGAACAAACAAAACAAGGTTCTTCTAATAGAATTGTTACCTAGGACGTGTACATGACACGGTCCGAAGGGTTTTGTTAATTCAAAGGGTGCTAAAAGGGCATGCAAACTTCAATAGTTGAAGTGAGCATAGCGGAGTTAGAATCTTCACCATGATGAAAATGTTAAAGGAGTTTAATTTCATCGGAGATGATGAAGATGCTTGCATTTGCAAGAAATTAAGTGGGAGCACTGAGACAAATTTCCAATACATTATGCAGAGTACATATTGTTGATTGGAAATTATGTATCTTTTATTGACACAAGTTAAGAATTTCATTGAAATAAGATTTCTATGAAAGACTTGGGCAAAGCCAGAATATTTGGCATGAATATCTATATGGATAGATTGAGGCGCTAATATGGTTGTGCCAGACATACATATATGAGATATTGAAAGGGTTCAATATGGAAACAACAAGAAAGGTTCTTGCTGTATGGAAAGGATTGTATCAAGATTCAAGTGTTTCAACACTTGGTGAGTAAAATCACATGAAGATTTTGATCGATTATACCGTGATATGTATATATCCAGAATGTCCTATGCTCTAAATGTTATGAGCACATACCAGAATGATTCATAAGATGATCACTGGACAATAGTAAAGATATTCTTATGAGCTTTGGAAGAACTAAGAATATATCATGTATAAGTGACAAATAGTTAAAGGTAGTTCATTGTAAAGTGTTACATTGATACTAGTTTTGTCACAAGATACAAATTAAATTTATCTGAATTTAGACTATGGGTGGCACAATGTAATGGAAAGGATGTTCCATGATGGATTTGGATAAGTTCCAAAGTTGAAACATTGTGACGGATACTACAACAAAAGGCTAAATATATAACTGCTATAGTAGCAGCAAAGGAGGGCATTTGTGTTAAAAAGTTTGTTATCAAACTAGGTGTGGTTCAAAGTGGGCTAATACTATGAAGATATATTGTATGACAATAATATCAACATATTTTAACCCGAACGAACTAAAGGTCCCACCAAAGGACCAAATTTATACAATGCCATCTCATTTGAGAATGAGTGATGCGTAGAGACGCAAAGACATGCAAATACACACGAACCTGAAGTGCCAGATCCGGAGATTATGTTAACCACTAGTAAACGCGTATATTCAACACCTAGGTGTTGTATATATAAGTTTACAAACTAGATTATTGACTCTAGTGCAAGTGGGAGGCTGAAGGGAATATGCCCGAGAGGCAATAATAAAGTGGTTATTATCGTATTCCATGTTTATGATAAATGTTTATTTTGCATGCTATAATTGTATTAATTGGAAACATTAATACATGTGTGTTTAATAAACAAAATACAAAGTTCCTAGTAATGCCTCTCATATAAACTAGCTCGTTGATTAACAAGATGATCAAGGTTTCCTGATCATGGACATTGGATGTTGTTAATAACGAGGTCACAACATTGGTGGAATGATGTGATGAACATTCATCCGAAGTATAGCATTACGATCAGAGTTATTATGTTTATATTTGTATAACATCATATGAAGTAATCTTAGTCCTTAGACCATGAGATCATGTTAATTGCTAACACCGGAAGAGTATCTTGATAACATCAAACGTCACACCGTAACAGGGTGACTATAAAGGTGGGTTCAGTGCTACAAAGGTGTTATGTTGAGGCTCATGGATCAAGAGTGGGATTTGTCCATCCCGATGACGGATAGATGTACTCTGGGCCCTCTCGGTGATATCACATTGAAATAGCTTGCAAGCAAGTGATGTGATCACTAGAATGTTATATCACGGGAACAAGAAAAGAGTGCATGTCGGGAACGAGATCAAACTAGGTATGGAGATACCGATGATCGAATCTCGGACATGTAATATATCGCGAGACAAAGGGATTTAGTTACTAGCGTTGAAGGTTCTCACGATCACATAAGTCATCGTTGAATGTGTAGGAGTCAGTTGGATCTCCAGGTCCTGCTTCTGATTATTGATCTGAGAGGGGTCTCGATCATGTCTGCATTATTCGTGAACCGTAGGGTGACACACTTAAGGGATACCGACACCATTTGGAGCAAATATATTTCAGATAAAGATTTAAGAAAGCGCTGGAATTATTTCAATAGACACCGAAACTGTTTTGGGTGAAATTGCTGAAATTGGTTCTGCATGTAATATTGAAATGTTGTAGGGGGTTTTATGTGAATGTTTGTTAATTAAAGTAATTAACAAAATTCTGAATAATAATAATAAAAGAGTTTTATTAAATGAGAGAGCATTAAATTTAGAGAAAATTAATGCATTTAAAGTGGAGACTTTAAAAGAGAATGTGAAGGGGCATTTTAATGTGGAGGGGGTTACCACCACATGAATGGGGGAGGTGAAGGGACACCCTCCCCTCCTCCTATAAAAGGCCCCCCCCCCTCTCACTCCTTCTTCCTTACACCTCCTCGTGAAGGATCTCTCTCCCCCTCTAGTATTATTCCCCCATGGTCTCGGATTAGCGAGATACATGTTCCCAGTGGCTTTATCTGGAAAGGAGTTGCTGCTTCCGCTGCTTTGCTGGAGCGAGGGACGGAGGTTGTCGGGGTACCGGACATGTGTGCGATCACGGATGCACCGCTGCTTTGCGGTGCTGGACTTGGTGGTGCTGGACTTGCTGGAGCTGGATCTGATGGACGTGCTAGAGCAGGACCTGCTAGACTTCATCACGATCTTGAGATCGGCAAGTGTGCGACTACATCATCCACGAGTTCCATATCGTTAACAAAGCTTTGTTGTCTTCGAGGGTAAGTTCTCTATGGATGTATATCCACCCGTTGCTTGTATCTAGTAGATAGATCTTGGCGCATAGTTCACATCGTAGGAATTTTTTTGTTTTCTATGCTGCGAACCCCAACACTCTTATATCAATAGATCGAATCTACTTGATGCGCTACTCGATTCAAGACAAAGGAAAACCTCTAAACCTCATGGCTCGTTCATGGGATAGCTTCCAGACTTCCTCCATCAAAGCTGATGATAGTGAAGCTCAAGGCCTAAACCCTAAGAATAAGCGGTACGCTTATGATTCTGATGGATGATTCTGAAGACGAGGAGCTCCAGATCTTCATGGAGCAATCAAAGAGGGGATGGAAGCAACCAGTCTACTTGGCAATGGTGAAGCCTGAAGATGAGGAAGAAGACAAGAAACCCCATGGGAAGGGATGCACGGAGTCGCTCAAGCTCATCTCCGTCAACTACTTGTCACCAAAGCGTAAGAAGTCTAACAACTCCACTACAGAAACCTACAAGGAGACTATGGCTCATACATCAATAACGAAGATCACAATGAACGCATGCATGAGCGTGAAGCCGCAAGAGGACTGGGGGTTCAATCTTCTAGACGTACCAGTTGGTATGCACATCCCGGACAATGAACACCATCTTAACAAAATAGAGAAGTACCAGAAAGAACAACTTGTCCACAGGGAGATCATAAGCAGGAGCCTCTTGGATCTTCAAGGCAAGAAGGAACTCAATGATATGATGAGCAAAGTTGCTGATGGTAGGTCTCTCTTGCGTTTGGATCTGCAGAAGTGTCTCCAACACATATCTTCCTTGGAAAGGACAAACAAGAAGCTTCAAGCGGCACTCTCCAACAGAGCCTCTTCACCATGAAGCACGCCACGGTATCAAATAATCGCAAGGGATTATTTGATCCACCTGGCTTGACTCCAAGCTTGGGGGATCTGTGAGAACCTTGTAATATATCTTACAGTTTTAGTATGTTTACTTTTCTGCACGCATGCTTAGGTTTAAATTTCCGAATTTGCATTAGTTGCATCAACTTTGAGTTCCCTTTCTTCAAGAGAAGAATTATATCCATTGAGTTATGAGACTTTATGATAATTGAAGTTGTGTTTGATTCATGATTATTATATTAGATGATTGAACTAGGTTGAGTGCTATGATACTTGTATAGTTGTCATAATTTTAGGGACTTCCACACCTATAGAAGTTTTTTTTAAGTTATGAGAAGAAGAATTTTGGTAGCATATTATGATTAAGAGTTTTCGAAATCCATTGAAGTAGTGAGCATGATCAAATAGCTTGCTGAAAAGAAAAGGAGAAAAAGGGAGCAAGGAAAAATATAGATATGCAAGTATCAAAACAGAAAAATAAAGCATCTAACAAAAGAATCAAACATATTAAAAAAAAGAGAAAGAAGAAAAGATTAAATGATCATGAATCTTCACTATTAAACTTAGTGCTACATATTTATAAACTCCATGACTATATGATATGTTGAATCACTAGTAGCTTCTTATAATTTCATTGATACTAGAAAAAAGGTGTGGAAGCCTCTAAGTTATGTAATGTGTAAGGGTATGGTAATACCCCCGACGTATCTCTACATCCGATGTTGTACTCCTGATTCAATTTCTGCCTCATTTATTGTAATGTCTCGTGTCTCATGAACATGATGATCTGGTATGTAAGCCACCATCTTGCTCGAAGACGAGCAAAAGCCTAGCTTGGGGGAGTTGATGCATCCAAAATTGAAGCATATTTACCTTTTGTTTTTACATGAATAGAGTAGGATTTTTGTATTTTACTATGCCTTTGTGCACTACTTCGTTCTTGTTTCAACAGGATCCGAAATCTTGGAGTCATATATGAACATATCAATTAGAGCTGTCATATTGTGTAACTATATGATATTTCTACGTGATAAAAGTCATTTATGGATTTACCTTCGCACCGGGAAGAATACCAATCAAGGAGGAGGCATCAATATAGTTAACGACCACTGGTACTAGCAGAGCCCGCCCGTACCGTCCGCCCGTACCAGGCGCCATCACGACCGCCTTGTTAAATAGTTTCACCTATCGAAGACGAGAGGGAGATCCAACATTCACAGCCACCAGAAACCACGAAACACCACATCCGAGAGGGATTTGAAGGAGGAACTCGGTTGGAGTAAAATCCCGGCTGCTTCACGGATCATTGGAGGACAAAGCATCATCCCCTTCATCATCAACCCCTACATCTTCATCACCACCATCACTCCCATCCTTTCATCTATTAGATCTCTTTGTAATTCCAGATCCAATTGTGGTTTGCATTAGATCTATCATCATACTTTTATCCATCCACTTGATTATGATGATGTTGTTGATTGTTTCCATGAGTGAGTAGTTTCTTTGTTCTTGGGGAGATGGAGAAACCCTAGCACCACTATGAACTTGTAATAAAGATGATGTATTCTTGTGTCCATATGACTTGCTTGTCTATGATATAATTATGACATGTGTTTGATTTCTCTCTTTAGATGATATGTGAAGTTGACCACATATCATCTGCCTCCGGGACTAAAGTAAGGAGAAACCCTTTAGACGTGTTTTGGAAGCATACCCGGAATGCCCCATGACAGATTGGCGCCAAATCGTAACCTACACGGTCAAAGGGGGGTTAAAGAGGGACTCCCTAAGCTAATTACGATATCCATGGGACCTCACACTTGGCTCAACAAAGTGGTCTATATGGGTGATTGCTCTTAAACATTGTAGTGGTTATTTAGAGGTGACCTCACACTTGGCTCAACAAAGTGGCTTCCTACGAGTCTTGTCGTGAACATCTTATTATGGGGCTCTCTCCACACATATCATGACATAAGAAGTATGTTATCTTGATTACATATAACAATAGTACTATGCTAGTGGTGTATCCTACATCCTCGAGAATGTTTTATCCCTATTGAGTTCAACCATGCTTTCATACAAACTTGTTACTTGTTTCCTTTTTTACTTGTTTTAATTACTTTTCTGCAAACAACCATAAATCGTTCAAACACCCTTTAATTTAGATCAAAGACAACTTACAAGTATTCTTTGGTAGATAGTAACAAGGGGCATAAAGACCTTTACCAATAGCTCTCTGTGGGGTCGATATCTTTACTTGGAAACTAGCTATAATTGGTATGTGCACTTGTAGTCATCAGTCCACTTGATGGTTATATTGCTTGGTCTATTTGGGTTCCCAAGACCCTTATCACTAACAAAATAGGACCCATTGAAAAATGGGTACCTAAAAACTACTTTGATCTCTTGTAGAACTATGCTTCTGGTGGGTCAAAGTGGGTGATTGATAGTGGTTGCACGAGTCATATGACCAGAAGCAAGGCAATAATGACGGTGATAAGGGCAAATCAAGATCATATAACTGTCACATATGCGGATAAGTCAAAATCTCATGTAATGGGTCTTGGCAAAGTTGTGGTTGCACATGATATTACTCTCGTGGACGTCATGCTTGTTGAGACTCTTGGCTATAATTTACTTTCAGTCCGTGCTCTTGGAAAGATGGGCTTTGCCGTCTTTATTGATAATGATATTGTGGTTCTCTTGTGGAGCAAGACTCTAAAGGTCTCTTTCGTTGGGTACGTCAAAAATGACTTGTATGTGGTGGACTTTTCAGGGAAAACCACTACAAGTGCGATGTGCCTATTTGGAAAGGCTGATGTGGGTTGGTTATGGCATTGCCGACTAGTCCATGTCAGTATGAGAACTTTGCAAAGCCTCCATAAGGGTGGCCATATTGTGGGACAAAAAGAAAATGTTTGTTTTGTCAAAGATCATGTTTGCAGGGCTTGTGTTGAAGGAAAGATGCATGATTCTCCCCACAAGCCAAATAACATTATAAAGTAGAAGAGGATCTTGGAGCTCCTTCATGTGGATCTCTTTGGTCCTCCATCTCATGCAAGTCTTGGTGGGAAGAAATATTGTTTGGTGATTGTTGATGACTACTCAAGATATTCATGGGTATACTTCTTAAAGTTGAATAGTGAGACCCAAAAATACTTTATCGACTTTGTCAATATGGTTCAACATTAATACAATATGCCTGTGCTAGTGATAAGAAGTGACAACGGCACCAAGTTCAAGAACTACACCTTGAATGGATTTCTTAGTGATGAGGGGATAAAACATCAATATTCCGTTGCATACACCCCTCAACAAAATGTTGTAGCCGACAGAAAGAACCGGACATTAATGGATATGGCAAGGTCCATGTTGGCAGAGTTTAAGTCTCCATACAATTTTTGGGCTGAGGCAATCTCCACCGCATGCCACACATCAAACCGGCTCTACCTCCACAAAGAATTGATCAAGACTCCATATGAAATACTTACCGGTAATAAGCCCAATGTTTCATACTTCCAGGTGTTTGGTTGTAAGTGTTTGTATCTCATAAAAGGTGTTCGTTTGTCCAAATTTGATTCCAAAGCTTTAGAGGGTATTTTTGTTGGCTATGGTCTCGATTCCCACACTTATAGAATCTATGATAAACTCTCTAGAATTATCATGGAATCTTGTAGTGTGGTTTTCGAAGAATATGATGGCCCCCAAGCGGGGCATGTTGATGTTTGTGATGTAGATGATGAAATACCTCAAGATGCCATGATAATAATGGGTGCGGGATTCATCCGCCCTGTTGAGGAACCCCTTGTGGCGGATCGAGAAGAACTATGCTCTACTCAAGTGGAGCTCTCATCTTCACAAATTCAACAAGCTCCTATTATTGAGGCTAATAATGAACCAATCCAAAGACAAGTTGAGAACCCTCACCATGTTGATCAGGCTGGAAGCTCTAGGCTAGATTGTCCGGTCTCTCCGTTGACCGAATTGTCCAGCCCTACGCAGTCAGTGGCACAAGGCAGATTTATTCAGTCATCCGCAAGATCATCTAAAAGCCTTTCAAGTAGCATGCCTGATCAAGACCAAGATCAACCTGTACCTCATGTTGATGAAAACGAACCGATTGTTGATCAAGGTAAAATTGAAGGTCAAGACGAGGACCAGAATTATGAAGAGATCCCCACAAGGAACAACATGGAGATCGAAACTCGTCGCAAAGCTAGAGTGGATAGAATGTTGGAAAGAAGAGACCACACTCTATAGAATGGTCTTGGTGCTCTAAGGAGTGGCATGTACACTCAAGCTCAATCGAAGCATTTTGGTGAGCATCAAGCTCATATATCCATGGTGGAGCCCAAGAAAGTGTGGGAAGCTCTTGAAGACTCGGATTGGTTAGAAGCCATGCACAAAGAGCTCAACAACTTTGAGAGAAACAAAGTTTCGAAGTTAGTAGAAAATCCCGAAGATTGCCACAATGTCATTGGTACTAAATGGATATTCAAGAACAAGCAAGATGAACATGGAATTGTTGTGAGGAACAAGGCAAGATTGGTAGCTCAAGGGTTCTCTCAAACTGAAGGCATTGATTATGTAGAGACCTATGCTCCTGTGGCTCACCTTGTGTCCATCCATATCCTTCTTGTATATGTGGCACATCATAATTTTAAATTACAACAAATGGATGTGGAAAGTGCTTTTCCAAATGGTCCATTGCATGAGTTGGTTTATGTTAAGCAACCCCAGGATTCGAGGATCCCAACTTCCCAAACCACGTCAACAAGCTTGATAAGGCGCTCTATGGACTTAAACAAGCTCCATGCACATGGTATGAGCACCTTAGAGAGTTGTTGTTAGACCATGGATTTGAGGTTGGGAAAATTGATCCTACTCTTTTTACTAAGAAGGTTAATGGGGAGCTTTTTGTTTGCCAAATATATGTTGATGATATTATCTTTGGATCATCTAACAAAGCTTTTAATATTGAATACTCAAAGCTTATGACTGATAGGTTCAGGATGTCTATGATGGGAGAGTTGAGGGTATTTCTTGGTTTTGAGATCAAGCAAATAAGGGGAGGAACCGACTTCAATCAAGCCAAATATACTCAAGACATGCTAAAGAGGTTCAACATGAAAGAACTAAATGGAGCTCCTACTCCCATAGCAACAAAGACTAATCTTGAGCTTAACCCAAATGGTAAAGATGTGGATCAAAAGGTATACCGATCCATGATTGGTTCTTTGCTTTACCTATGTACATCTAGACCCGATATTGTGTTAAGTGTAGGAGTGTGAGCAAGATATCAAGCGGCTCCTAAATAAAGCCACTTGATGGCGGTCAAAAGAATCTTTCGATATTTGGTTCATACCCCAAACTATGGTGTGTGGTATCCTAGGGGCTCAACATTCTCTCTTTGTGGGTACACTAATTCGGATTGGGCTGGTGATAAGGACAATAGGAAATCAACCTCTGGGGCTTGCCAATTCCTTGGTAGGTCCTTGGTGTGTTGGTCTACTAAGAAGCAAAATTGTATATCTCTCTCCACCGCCGAGGCTGAGTATGTGGTTGCTGCTAGTGCGTGCACTCAATTGCTATGGGTGAGGCAAACTTTAAAGGAATATGGTGTCCATTGTGACAAAGTGCCTCTTTTATGTGACAATGGAAGTGTTATCAAGATTGCCTACAATCCGATGGATCATACAAGGACAAAGCATATTGAGATTCATCATCATTTCATTAGAGATCATGTTGCCCGAGGAGGCATTGAGCTATCTTATGTTTCAACCAAAGACCAACTTGCCGATATATTCATGAAGCCTCAAGGTTTTGCTATCTGAGGAATGAGCTAAATATCGTAGATTCGAGAAGTTTGACTTGATCACCTTCCATACTCACCTATATGTTGATCCATATTTGGTTTAGGTGCAGGCATGGAATTAGGGGAGTGCAGTCTAATTATTGGGCTATCCCTCCCCCATAATGCCAAACTTAAGAAAATCAATTCTCTTAAATATCGTCTTTGATATGTAAGCTTCATTGATGAGTAGTGGCTATGAACCCAAGGATAATTCTTCATGGTGTCATGCCTCACACTCCTACATGGTGGCCTCGGCCACCGCCCTCTTCATTATGAAGAGTTGGTTCTTGTTTTGATTGAATTTGAGCTTTATTGGATATTTATTTTGAGTTTTACTGATTCTTGGTTCTTCATGGTTTGTCATCTTAACCCAAGCCTTTTCCCTCCATACAAAACTTACTCTCCATCATATATGTCCCCATACACTTGAAACTGGCAGTTTTGGTCGAAGAGGACCGGAGATTCCGGTGTGCTTACACTCGAGTTTCTGGTCTAGTGGACCAGAGTCCGGTCTGGGACGGTTTCGGGCAGTGAATAAAGGAGGTCAGGGTGAAAGAGGCACATAGAACTCTTTCTTCCACCCCTACCTCCACCCTCACACCCGTCGCCTCCTCCTCCAAAACCGCCACCCGGGGGCCCTAAAGCTGCTAGGATCCGTCGTGCCGCCGGCCACCTCCACCCTCTCCACCTTTGGTTCGTTCCCCACCGGTGGAATCTCTCCAATGGACAGATTTGGTACCCTCTCTCTCACCATGGACCTAGGATTCATTCCCTTTGTTTATTTTGAGCAATGTACCGATTTTTCCACTAGAAACTCATGTATGCGTGCATTACTATCACAATAGCTTCAATTCCTTGCCTGATCTACTAGAAGTAATGCCTCTCGCAGCCTCCATGTGCAACCCAACATCTCCATACCGGAGATTCCGGTCTCTCAGACCGGAGATTCCAAACTAGGTTGGAGATTCCAGTGTTACACACCAGAGACTCCGGTGTGGATTACTTCTAGCACATCCTGCAAGGTATTGGGGGTATTGTTTGGTCTCCGGGACATATATGCTCACCTCCATGCTATCCCCCTTTCTCTATATTCATAGGTGGCTCTAGTTCTCATCGTGGTCGCACCAAAGCCAAGTCCAAAATAGGGGACCCATAGTTTGATGAGGAAGCTGGATAATATGTTATTCCACCATCTAACCAGATGGCCATAGATGTTGAATATATGAGAAGGAACCATGAGCGCATTATGGAAGAAAATCATGCCAAAAGGGCCAAGTATGACAATTTGCAATCCCTTGCCGATATGTCAAAGAAAGAATATCGTGAGCTACGCAAGACAAGGTTTTATGACTTGCCAAGAACAAGCGATGACCCATGTTATTGGAGGAAGGAGCAAAAGGTATTCATGACAAATATCTATAGCAAGCTCACCAAGTCCCCAGTTTGTCCACAACAGTATATGGACTTCCCCTACATGCGTGCCAATGACTACTTCGTAGATGCTCTTTGGGTCACTGAGAAGCTTGGGCTGCACAATCTTATGGAGCTCCATGAGGACTACAACATTGCCTCGGTTCAACAATTCTATGCCATAGTTGTATTTGATCATGATGAGGCTAGGACCATGACTTGGATGACCGGTAACTTCCACTGCACTTCTACCTTCTATGACTTTGACTAAGTCATTCGTTGTACCTTCAGTGTCGTGTCTATTCCCGTTGGCCACCGTAGGCATGATGCTGCTCTTAGAGAAAGCAAGAAAAAGCGAGCACCTCTCTATGGGAAAGATGGCACTATTGGGGAGTCCAAGGGACTCAAGCCTCTCTACAATCTGTTGTTTGGGATCTTTCGCCACACCATTTCCCCTTGTGCTAGAAATGATGATGCTATTCGATGTGGCCTTGTCAACTTACTCCACCATGCTCACAAGTTGGTTTGTGCTAGGCCTCCTGCTGATGGATTCGCTATTGACATCATGGACTTCATTTTTTAGGAGATGCATCATGCCATTCTCTTCAGAAAATCTCCGCCATATGCAACTCTTGTGATGAGGCTCATCAATACTCAATATCATGGTTCACCTCTCGCTCTCCCACTGAACCTTGTGGAACATGTTTCGGTGGCTCTCCAGAAGAAAGTGAGAATGTGTCTAGCTCCTAGGAAACCATTTGCTAGTGAGGATGATGAGATTTCTGAGGCTGAGCGGGCTCCCACTCCTCCAAGGGGCTCTAGAAGGAAGAATGCCTCCAATGCACTTGTCTCCCGTGATTATGTTCAGGAGAAGGTCAAGAAGGCATCATTTTGGGAGAAGACACTATGTTGCATGAATGTGGACATTCGCAAGGAACATCATGCCTCCTATAAGAGAAACCGCACAATTGAGAAGCTCCTTAAGGAAATCAAGGCTCAAGGAGAAGAGGAAGAAGAGGAAGGGGAGACGGAATACACTGATGAGCATGGGGCTGAACCATTTGCAGAATCATATCACGTGCTCTCTTTTGTGCTTGGAATGCAATGAATGATAGCTTAATTGATTGGAAGACCTTCTCAGAGGTCACATCTGGCTTTGCTTCTCAGGGTACTTCCTCCTCTCACGCTCATGGCAAAGGCCCCCAGGTTCCAGGTGCTGATGATGATTATGAGGAGGACGAGGATGAGGATGATGACGATGACGATGACTCCGAGTGATTCCTTTGGGACGATAGCTTGGACTTTCCCCTTTTTGGCATTTCGATGCCAAAGAGGGAGAAGTTGTCAATTAGGATCATCCAGGATTTGCATGGGTTGGGTATTTGGTTGCTTCGTATTTACCTATGATGTTATCTTAAATTTGAACATTTGCTTTATTTGGTTCTTGTGATACAATCTACTATGTGTATGGACATGCTATGCCTAGACAATGTGAACCGTACCTTTATATTATATTACGTAATATGTGTTGCACTGCATGTATATCTTGATGCACATTGTCACTATGTTTCTTATCTTTAAGAATTTCATGCAAAACCTCTTGTTGTCATCGAACACCAAAAAGGGGAAGATTGAACGGATATTTATTGTCTTAATCAGTTTTGGTGTTTGTTAACAACTTGAGGACCATTTTACAGTGTGCTAATATTGCCAGGTCAATCTACTGAAAATAGAAAAGTCCGTGTCATAATGGAAAAATCCCTGGCTAGAACAGAGGTTTCCTGGAAAGACCACACCGGAGTCTCCGGTGTGTAAAGACTGGAGTCTCCGGTTTGGTCCAGAATTTCGCGTCAAATCTCCAGAGTGGATCCAAGATGAAGCCCAAGGACAAACTGTCTAGGGGTCCGGAGCCAGGCCGGATATTGGCCGGAATCTCCAGTGTACTTTGTCAGACCAGAATCTCTGGCGTGAAAAGTCTCGAGTCTCTGGTCTGCTCAGGTCCGAAGTTCCTGCCAAATCTCTAGAGGGAGCGTCAAGACCAGGCTGAGGACATTTTGATAGGTGGTCCGGAGATGGACCGGAGACTGACCGGAATCTCCAGTGTGGACCGGAGTCTCTGGTGTGGAGATCGGAGTTTCTAGTGTGGAAACTCCCCAACAGGCAGAAAACGGTCCAAAATCTGTGGGGCTATAAATAGGGGACTTCATTCCCTACCTCCAGTTGCTCGTTCCAGAAAAGGAACACCACCATTAGAGCTACCAAATCAACTAGATCTCCCCATCTAACCATCCAAAGTCACTGATCTTTGGAGAATAAAAGGAGGAGGCCTTGATCTACAGCTTCACCAAGAGAGATCTTCATTTCCGCCTCATTCACTTGAGGGCCGCTTGCTCTAGGGTTTCATTGGAAACCCTAAGCCTTGATTTGGTTCTTACAAGCTTGTCTTTGATTGTTGTGGCAGCTCACTAGATTCGGGAGCCTCCAATTCAGTTGTGGATGTGTGCCTCGAATTGTTGTAAGGGTGTCGGCTACCACCTTGAAGATTGCCGATATAGTGGAAGCGTGAATCGATCCCTTCGGGGTGAGGTTCACCGGAGAACAAGGGAGTCCTTTCGTGGCGTTGGTGGTTTGATACCACCCCCTCTCCAAACGCAGATGTACTTCCCCTTAAAAGGAAGGAATTGCAGGAAATAATCCTTGTGTCTCCATGTGCTTCATTTCGGTTACTTCTATCCTTTATCGCACCCTACTTATATCTTTCTCTTGCTTAGTTGTGCTAGTGTGACATATAGGTAAATTCACCCTAGTTGCATATCTAGAGAATTTACCTTTTGTATCAAACCCTAAATTGAAAAAGAGTAAAATTTGAAGTAGCACCTATTCACCCCCCATCTAGGTGCCCATACGATCCTTTCAAAGTTTGACATTGCCAAGTATAGTTTCTTGTTTTATTTGCTTGCCTTGATACTCAATTTGGATAGTGCTAATAAGCACTAGTTGTAAAATTTATTGTTTGATTCCCTAAAGATTCTTATTGGTTGAAATGCTTTCTTACTGTGGGATGTTCTTAAATATATCTGTTTAACTTCTTTTTATTAAGCTTTGGTGTTTGAGGTTTGGTCTAGGGTTCATCCACTACTACTCTATTACTAGTTGTGTGACTGATTTCTCCTGCTCATCACAATTTGATGAGTAGGAACTATAAT
Source organism: Avena sativa (assembly GCA_916181665.1). Lineage (NCBI taxonomy): Eukaryota > Viridiplantae > Streptophyta > Magnoliopsida > Poales > Poaceae > Avena > Avena sativa. The sequence continues at coordinate 481,403,075 of OV702279.1, forward strand.
CTATGGTATATTGTCTTGGTCTTGCTCCAACTTTAGTTGATAGCATCTAGGTTGGTATTGTAGATGATAAGCTTTCCTACTGGTTGGTAGATTCTAGCTACTTGTCTATGGTCAAATGCTTATATCTTTTCCTTGTTTCTATGGTTAAAATCTAGAAATAAAACTTGTTTTCCTGCTACTACTTGTTGTTTACTAACTCAAGATTGATACTCTTGTGACTTCCATCATATACTACACTATACTTCTTCTTTATTATTGTTTAATATAGTGTTGTAGTAACTATCATGGTTTAGGATCTAGTCTCACAATCATACTTTATCACCTTTCACCAACTTACTATCGTTGAATCTTACCATGTTCTACTCTATCATGTAAAGATTCTCAAGTGATCCTAACATGATTCTTCTTCTAAACACTTGAACATGTGTCCTATATGACTTGGTTGTGGCTTGCATGGTATTTACCATGACTGAGTTGTATAAGTTTCTACTAGTGTATATTGTTTCTCTTTATACGACAATACCATATTAGGGTAGCACTAGTTTAATGGTAATATACCGTTGCATTTCTCGGGCCGGGACAGGCCAAAAAAAGCTCGCCCACACATTTCCTAGGCCCGAGCCTGGCCCAGCTATCGGGCCCCAAATCTAGGCCTGAGCTCGGCCCCCGCAGTGTAGTATCCTTCGGGCCGTCGGGCCGTGGGACGGGCCTCTCCTTATTTATAGGTTTTCTTCAGCCCGAGCCAGACCCGTGCAGTCACCGGGCCGTAGATCTGAAGCCTAGGTCCGGCCCACGAGCCTAAAAAGCCCGGCCTGTCGGGCTTTTTTCGGGCAAGGCCAGGTCGGCCCAGGCTTCCCATTGAAGGACATATGCCCTAGAGGCAAATAATAAATATGTTTTATTGACATATCTCATTAGTTAGTAATATTTTTATACCATGCTATAACTATATCAATCGGAAACATTGATACACATGTGGTATATAAACAAACCAAGTCCCTAGTATCCTCTAGAAGACTAGTTCGTTGGGTAGCTGATGATCGAGGTTTCCCGATCATGGACTTACTAAAACATCAACTCACAACGAGGTCACTTCATTAAATGAATGATGTGATGGACACACCCGACCGTAGTATTACAATGTGATCTAGTCACATAGTTCAACATTGCAATATCTTGCAGAGCGTAGTGATCTAGTCCTTCGATCGTGAGATCATATTAATCACTATGTTCCACGGATGCTTTGAACACATCAAATGTCATGTCCGTAAATGGGTGGCCATAAAGGTGTATATTGGGTATTCCAAAGGAATAGGTTGAGGCTTATGTATCAAGATCGGGATTTGCCCATCTGAGTGACGGATAGATACCCAGGTTCCACTCGGGGAGATTACATCTACAAGTTTGCAAACATGTGATTAAATCACAAGGACGTAATATCCTGGGAACGAGTAAATGTGTTTATTGGTAACAAGATCAAACTAGGTATGTCAATACTGGAGATCAGGTCTTGGACAAACCAGGTATCTTATAGCAAAGGGAATGAGAATTGACGATCAAGGTTCAAGCGATCAAGTTATCCGTGGAATGCATGGGGGGCATGATGACCCACAAGTATAGGGGGTGTATCGCGGTATTTTTGAGGGAAGTGAAACCCAATTTATTGATTTGACACAAGGGGAGCCAAAGAATATTTATAAGCCTTAACAACTGAGTTGTCAATTCAGCTGCACCTAGAAACAATCTTGCTCACAGCAGTTTATCAGTAACAACAGTTTTGTAGTAGCAATAGTAAAGTAATAGTAGTAGTAAAAGTAAAGACAGTAGTAACAATTGCAGTAAACAGTAGGATTAAAGCATGGTAGGCATAGGGATGGATGGACGGGCATTGCATGGACAAGACAATTCGTATAGCAATCAAGACGTAGGGCATTTGTAGATAAATAAGATAAAGCATCCAAGTACTAAATAATCATAGGTCTGTGTTCCATATATAGTCATACGTGCTTGCAATGAGAACTTGCACAACATCTTTTGTCATGCCAGCCCGTTTGCAGCGGGGCCTCAAGGGAACTACTGGCAATTAAGGTGCTCCTTTTAATAGAGCACCGGAGCAAAGCATTAACACTCCATGAACACATGTGATCCTCACATCAAAGCCATCCCCTCTGGTTATCCCGATTATTGTCACTTCGGGGCCTTTGGTTCCAGACAACAATATATGTATACAACTTGCAGGTAAGATCACAAACGATACTATCATCATGAATCAATAACATGTTCAGATCTGAAATCATGGCACTCGGTCCCTAGTGACAAGCATTAAGCATAACAAGTTGCACCAAAGTCAAAAAGCACTAATAATAGATACTAGGCACCATGCCCTAACAATCTGATGCCATTACATGAATGATCTCATCCAATCCCTACCATCCCCATAGCCTACATCGGGGGATTACTCACTCATTGACGAGGTTTTAACTCATCAATGCCCATTGTTATGGACTTGGGTTTTGGAGAAGGAGGGAGCGCTGGAGGCATCTATCGGCTAGAAACAAGCACACAGGGGACAAATATTTACCCAGGTTCAGGCCTCGTAGAGGTCCCTACTCATGCTTGTCTGCTCGTGGAATTATCAAAGGAATCGAAGATTACAATGGTGCGCAGATCCAATCTGGCGAGGGTTGTGGAAACTAGGGTTGCGTGTGTCCTCCTCGCCGCCCCCTCCTAGCCCTTATATAGATAGGCTAGGTCTCGGGTAGCAGGTCGAGTCAGTTACAAGTTAGGGTTTTCCCCTTCAAACTTTCTATCTTTAGATTCTTCTTGTTCTTCAAGCAATCGAGAGTCCATAGGTTAATCGAGTCCTTCATTTGGGCCTTGGCGACACCGTGGGCCTTTACGTATTTAGACCATATATACCAAACTCGAGTACCTGTAGGGTATACCCATGTTAGTAGCCCCCGAGTGTCCAGTGGAATCGCAGATTCGACTGGGGACTTTTGAAGTCTTTCGACTCATGAACGAGTATATTTCGACTGCTTTATTTGTTTCATAGGGATTGTTGATGTACGTGCCTGATATAACCGAAGTATCGGTATCAGTTAACCACCTTAGGGTGAAACAACGCAATCTACTCAAACTCGAGTCCCCGGACTCGAATCCGGAAAAGTGTTGGTGTAATTCGACTCAAGCCGTGGAGGTCTTACAAGAGTCGAATTCCAGTTATATGGGTGTGAGCACTCGACACGTCCGTCAAGGCATGTTCATCGTACCTGTAGGTACGGATACATTTCTGGTAGTGCGTAGCTAATGCATTGCCAGGCCTTATTCAGGTCCTACCTTCACGCTGTAAGCGCGACATCTAAATTTTATCATCGCGGAGACGATTCGGGTGACCCAGGAGACGCAGTCTCTTTGTAGGGAAAAATTATGAGGCGGTGTCGCCATGAGTTTCGAGTGTGGATGTTATCAACACATACTTTTTTGTATAAATAATCATAGGGTGCGCGACCAGCGCTCCCTATGGGAGTAGCCCCCGAGTGCCTGGTTGAGTCGAAGACTCAGGCAAGGACTGAAGAATCATTTTGCGACTGCTGTCGTCTTTTGTTTGCTTGTTTCAGTCGTCTTTGTTTTCGGTGCTCCCTATGGGAGTAACCCATGCCCATAGTCAATCCATGCTGCGAGTGGTTAGGTTTGATTATCCATGTTCCTGAAAAAGAAGAAGAAAGAAAAAATCGTAGGGTGCGCGACCAGCGCTCCCTATGGGAGTAGCCCCCGAGTCCGGATACTCGCAAGCGTTCGCGCAGCAAGGAATCTGATGCGTCGTCTCCTTTGACTCCAGAAGGCACAGGTGTTGGTGCGGAGTCACCGATACCTGCTATTCCTGTGAGCGCCGTGGCACCATCTTCTCGCAAGAAGATGCGATTGCCCAAGGAGTCCTCGTCAGAGTCGAAGGAGGCCACTTTTGACTTTGACAAGTTTGACTGGTAAGTTTTCTAGTTTACTTGTTCTTCTCTGTTTTGTCCTTGTTGGCTTGTCTCTAGGTTTGCCCTTTTTTTCTTGATGTGAATTTTTGTCATGTAGTCAAGAGGCGTCGTCATCTTCTGGCGACGTCCAATTTTTGAAGGAATCAGGAGTCGCGACCTCAAGGGCCAAGAAAGAGGTCGAGCACGCTCCTTCCCCTCCATTGGCGGCCCACTCCGGGCACAACTCTTCCAGTTCTCCTCATGTAGGGGAGCATCGAATGGTTGCCCGGGTGACGGTACAACAGACATCTTCGGAGTCATTGGAGGACCATGTAAGTGTAGTTTTCTCCTTTTTAGTGTTGCGGTCGATGTTATCTATTGCCTCTACTGATTCCTTGTTGTGTGATAGCTCCATGTGAAGGAAGTCGCGCACTTGGCAGAGCAAGTGCTTGCGATGGGCCGCCAACATGCGATGCTGGAGATGCGTCATCGCGTGGTTGAAAGTGAGTGTCCTGCACTTCTTCTTCTTCGTCATCTCCTTTTGATATGGTCGACTGATAGTCAATCCCTTTCCGTTTGTAGCTGAACATAACGCCCTCCTGCGCAATGCTGCCACCATGGAGAAAACCCTTGCCACGGCTGTGAAGGGTCGCGATGAGGCAATCGCGACACGTGACGAGGCGCAAAGGCACGAAGAGGAGCTGCGTGCCTCCTTCGCAGCCAGGGAGAAGTTGTTCGAGGGATAGCTTTTCTCAATCGCCAAGGCCCTCTCAGGTATTTTGCTTTGGATATCGTTGTCCTTCTCTGCTGGACTTTTTGCCGTTGGCACTGATGTTTTGTCCATGTGTGGATTTATGCGCAGATGCTGGCGACTTGAATTTCGACCCGCAGGCCCTTCGTCACGATGATGCTCTGGCCGGTGCACTGTCGGCAGTCGAGGACCGTAGCGTCGCCGTCCAGGATACTCTCTCCAAGGCCAAGGGCGCCCTTAGTCGCCTCTGGGAGGAGCTGATGCCCAAGGCGGAGTTAATCGAGAGTATAGACGAGCTGGTGGAGTCACTCGCCGGGGGTGGGCCTTCCAGCTACAAGAACTCACTCCACGCGGCTGGCGCATCCATGTCGCTTGCCATGGTGTAGGCCCACGGAGTCGAGGTTGATCCTGCCGCGATGTCGAAGGCGATGCCTATTAGCACGGACGGCCAGCAGGTAGTCTTTGCTCCTTTCGTGACTGCTTGTGGCAAGTATGGGCCTCAGTTGATAAATACTGTTGCAAAGTATTCTGAGGAGCTGCACCGCACCAAGAAGGCGGCGAAAGCGGCGGCATCAGGGGCTGGCGAAAAGTCAGTGGCGTCTGACACTACCACGGACTCGATGAAGCCCTCGAAGCCGTCGAAGTCGAAGAAGCCAGTTGCTCCTTAGTTAGCTTTTGTAATAGTTAATTAGTTTATGTCCTTTTGTTTAAGAACATGCCTGCTGGCGAGTGTATCTGCTGATACTTTTGCTAGTCTTGAATGCATTTGAATCCTTTGTCTTTGTTGTTATTTGGTCATCTTATTTGCTTCTATCTTGACTTGTGGTAGGGTACATCAAGTGATCCTTTGAGGGAAACTCAGGACTCGCCGACTCTTGATGATACCGTGGTACCGCCGCGCTCTAGAGTAGATGAGTTGTCGCTGCTTTCGCGACTGTGTGACCGCGTGAAGCAGCAGGAGCGTGAGTTGCCCGTGCTCCGCGGTAACGCGGATGTATGGAAGTCGAAGGCGGAGAAAGCCGCCGCCCGAGAGTAGTATCTGCTTGGCGAGGTGACGCAGCTGGGCGACCAATTCAAGTGTTAGTTTGCTTGCTCTCATCTTTTCCTTGTAGTCACTCGCAATGGTACGTTGTACTTATGCTGCTGTTGCTGCTTCGTGTAGTTGTCAGCACGCGTCATCCGCAGGACAAGAAGGATAGAATTGCCATTCGCATGCATGATCTTACCCAGGAACAACTTCAAGAGAGTGGATACTTCTGGGTAGATCATGATCGTGCGACTCCGCTGGCGACCCTGTAGGATCGTGCGTCGCGAGTGCTGCACTTTCTGAAGAAGTCGCAGTCATGCTTGAAGACCATTTATCGGGCGATGTTTCCGCTGGATGATACTCCATCAAGCTTGCTGGCCCTCCTTGCCAAGTTTCAAGACCTGACCGCGGTTCGCGAGTGCGTAAGGCAACAGTTGGTGGCTGGTGCCAAGGCTGCTATATCAATGGTGCGACTGCACAGGCCTAACATAGATGTTGCGGCAATTGCATCTGGGCCGCCTGCACCACCAGCAGGTTCTGCCTGGAATATGGTGCCGCACTACCAGGCGGTGGATTGCCCAACAGAAGAGATCGTCGACTTCTTTGAGGAACAAACCAATGTTCTCCTGCTGCAGTAGTAGCCTAGTTTGTATCCTGCACATAAGTGTACTTGTGTTGTAAAGTTCGTATAAATGTTGTGTATAAGTTATTGTATAAAGAGCTTTGTTAACATGAAGTGCGTTGCACTATGCGATTCCCTTTCGTTAGCCTGGTCATGCTTATATCTCAGTCCCTTGTCAACCTGTCAGGTGCGTTGCAGCTGGGTTGATGTTTGTGTCAAGGATTTCGATTGATGTGCCAGCTACTCGGGATATCTCGTTTTGGTCTGTAGAACAGATGTATATAGGGTGGCGCAGCCCCCGAGTAGATAAAATTGCAAAAGTAAAGGAAAACACAGAGTTTTGGGGCACTTAGCTTTATTTATTCGAAGAATAGTGTGAGGTATAATGTGTGGCTAAGTAGCCTTGGCTGAGTAGCCTTATTTGCAATGTAAAAAGTAAAAAGCGACTAGGGGTAGAAGCTTCGCAGCTATGCGACGTTCCAGGGGTTGGAGTATGCGACTCCTGTCTCTAAGTCTTGAAGGCGATAGGCGCCACCTGGGATTACTTCTGTAATCACGTACGGTCCTTCCCAGGGGGACTCAAGCTTGAGATTGTTGGAGATATGCCCAAGAGGCAATAATAAAAGTGGTTATTATTATATCTTTGTGTTTATGATGAATGTTTACATCCCATGCTATAATTGTATTATAAGGAAACACTGATACATGTGTGTTTTGTAAACATAAAAGAGTCCCTAGTAAGCCTCTTGTGGAACTAGCTTGTTGATTAATTGATGATCATGGTTTCCTGATCATGGACATTGGATGTCATTAATAACAAGGTTATATCATTAGGAGAATGATGTGATGGACACACACCCATAGTAAGCGTAGCATAATATCAAGTCATTTAGTTCGTATTGCTATAAGCTTTCAAATGCATAATAACCTAATCCTTCGACCATGAGGTTATGTTAATCACCATCACCGGATGGGTACTTTGATGACATCAAACACCGCTTTGTAACTGGGTGGTTATAAAGGTGCCATTGGGTATTCTGAAAGTATGTGTTGAAGCGCATGGACCAAGATTGGGATTTGTCCATCCATATGACGGATAGATATGCTCTGGGCCCTCTCGGTGGAATGTCATCTAGTTAGCTTGCAAGCATGTGACTAGGTCACAAGGGATGACATAACATGGAATGAGTAAAGAGTACTTATCAGTAACGAGGTAGAACTAGGTATGGAGATACCGACGATCAAACCTCGGATAAGTAGAATATCGCGTGACAAAGGGAATTGGTTTCGTATGTTAATGGTTCTATCGATCACGAAGTCATCGTTGAGTATGTGGGAGCCATTATGGATCTCCAGATCCCGCTGATGGTTATTGATCAGAGAGGTGTCTTCATCATGTCTGCATATTCACGAACCGTAGGGTGACACACTTAAGGTTCAAAGTTGTTTTAAGTAGATATGGAATATGCATTGGAGACCGAATGTTGTTCGGAGTCTCGGATTGGATCCGGGACATCACGAGGAGATCCGGAATTGTCCAGAGAATAAGATTCATATATTGGGGATCATTTTCTAAGTTAGTAAATGTTCCGGAGTATTTGTATGGGGATTCTAGAAGGTTTCGGAATGTTCCGGAAGGTTCTAGGAGATTTCTTGGAGTTTGCTTGAAAACCAAGAAAGGATCAAGGAGTCCTTGTGGGGCAAGACAAGGAGTCGTGGGGGAGGAGGACTCCTCCCCCCTCCCAATCCGCCGGCCAAGGAAGGGAAGGGAGTCCTACTAGGACTCCCCCTCCCATGGCGCCTCCCTCCTTTAAATAGAGGGGTGGGGGCGCCACCCCTTGCTCCCTCCACTTCAAGCCCTAGCCGCCGCCTCTCTCCTCCTTCCCTCTGCTCAGGCTTAGGCGAAGCCCTGCATAATTCTCTACTCCACCACCACCACCACACCGTCGTGCTGCTGGGATTCCGTGGAGAAGATCTACTACCTCTGCTGCTCGCTAGAACAGGGAGAGGAAGGTCTGCTTCGACTCCGCACGTGTGACCGACTGCGGAAGCGCTGCCGGAACGCGGCGCCGGAAGGATCATCCACACGATCTTGAGATCGACAAGTGATCGACTACATCAACCACGAGATCCAATCTCGTAACACTTTCGGATCTACGAGGGTTAGTACAGATCTATCTCGTTGCACATATCTCATAGGACCAGGTCGCCTTCGACGAAGGATCTGGGGCGTAGCCTCCTACTGTGGTAGTTGCGCAGGTTCTGCTGGTAGATCCTTGATCATTCCGCGGCGATTTCTCGTGCCTCGTCAAGGAGGTCGACGGAGTCTTCGAGTGCGAGGGATGACTCTTGTTCACTGTAAGCGACCACACGCGGCGCCTTGTATCGTACCTCGGCGGGCAGCACTGCTTCGGCTCCATGCACCATAAAGAATGGCGTGTAGCCCGTGGCACTGTTTGGAGTTGTGCGTAGGTGCCAGAGTACGGATTGTAGTTCGTCTGGCCAGCAACCCGCGGCTTGTTCGAGTGGCCGGAGGAGTCGCTTCTTGATGCCGCCGCAGACGAGTCTGTTTGCTTTTTCCACCTGACCGTTGGTCTGGGGATGTGCTACCGAGGCATAGCTGATCTTGATCCCCAGGTTCTCGTAGAATTCTTGGAACTCCTTGGATGTGAAGTTCGTCCCATTGTCGGTGCTGATGCTGTGTGGTACGCCGAAGCGGTAGACGATGGATTCGAAGAACTTGACTGCGCTATGTCCTGATTGGTTGGTCATTGGCATGGCCTCAATCCACTTGGTGAATTTGTCGACTGCGACAAAGAGGTGGACGTAGCCTCCTTGTGAGGACCTTGGGAGTTTGCCAACCATGTCGAGTCCCCATTGTGCGAAGGGCCAGGCCAACGGAATTGGCCGGAGTTCTACGCCAGGTGCGTGCGGCTTGTCTGCAAATCGTTGGCATGCGTTGCACTTCTGGACGATGTCCTTGGCGTCGCGCATGGCCGTAGGCCAGTAGAACCCAGCTCGCAGAGCTTTGGCCACGAGGGCGCGACTGCCGGCGTGGTGCCCGCAGGTCCCCTCATGGATGTCGAGGAGAACAGCTCTTCCGTCGGCCGTGGAGACGCATCGTTGCAGTACTCCTGTGATGCTACGTTTATATAGTTCGTTGTTGATAACAGCGAATGCCTTGGATCGCCGCGCGATGTGCCGTGCATCAGTCGGATCGTCTGGTAGCCTTTTGCTGAGGAGATATGTGATTTACGCTTGTGTCCAGGATTGCTCAATCATCATGACGCTCATTGGTCCCTCGAGTCATGTGTCCAGCTCCAAGTCATCGAGTGCCATTGGCTCATTGGGCGGCGTAGCCCCCGAGTCTGTTGTTGCGGTTGTTTTCTTCTCTGCGGCCTTTGGCTTGATGGAGCGCTCGCAGATGCGCTAGAGAAATACCCCAGGTGGTATGGGGGCGCAGGTAGAGCCTATGTTGGCGAGTGCGTCCGCCTCCTTGTTGCTTTCGCGACCTACGTGCCGCAACTCGCAACCGTCGAAGTCTCCTTTGAGTGTGTCGTAGAGGTCGCAGTACGCGATCATGTTGTCGTTCAGTGTGTCGCACTCATGCATTGTTTGGTTGACGACCAGGTTATAGTCGTCGTAGATGATGAGCCTCTTGGCGCCGCAGGCTTTTGCCATCCTCATCCCGTGCAACAGGGCCTCGTATTCAGCCTCATTGTTGGAGGCTGTAAACTGCATTCGCAGGATATACTTCAACTTGTCCCCTTGAGGTGATGTCAGTATGACACCTGCGCTTGCTCCGTCCTTCCGCTTGGACCCATCGAAGTGCATTGTCTAGAGGTAGGACATATCTGGTTTGTCCGGGAGCTGGTTCTCCATCCAGTGCACGCGGAAGTCAGGGAGAACTTGCGACTTGATTGCGTCGCGCTTTTCGTATGTGATGTCTCGTGGAGACAATTCTATTCCCCAAAGCGCGACTCGTCCCGTGGCATCGGGGTTATTGAGAATATGCCCCAACAGGGCATCGTTGACCACCACGATTGGATGTTCCTGGAAGTAATGGCGCAGTCGCCGGGCGGTCATGAAGACACCGTATGCCAGCTTCTGGTAGTGCGGGTACCGCTGTTTTGTTGGTGTGAGGACCTCGCTGAGGTAGTATACTGGGCGTTGTACCCTGTGGACCTTGTTTTCCTCGGCTCGCTCGACGACAAGCACTGTGCTGACCACCTGGTTTGTGGCGGAGATATACAGCAACAGTGGTTCTCTTTCCCGTGGGGTCACGAGTACTGGCGAGGTGGATAGAAGGCGCTTGAGGTCTTCGAATGCTTCCTGCGCTTCGTTGGTCCACTTGAACTTTTCGGCTTTGCGGAGGAGTTGGTAGAAGGGCAGTGCCTTTTCACCCATCTGACTGATGAATCGACTGAGGGCTGCGATTCGCCCAGCCAGCTGCTGAACGCCCCGTATGTTTTTTGGCTTCTCCATGGCCAGTATGGCTTTTATTTTCTTCGGGTTTGCCTCGATTCCCCTCGTGGAGATGAGGTACCCGAGTAATTTCCCAGATGGCACGCCGAAGGCGCATTTGTCCGGATTGAGCTTAATCCGATAGCGGTCGAGGTTAGCGAAGGTTTCGCGCAGATCGTCGATTAACGAGGCGTCCTCCTTGGTCTTGATTACTATGTCGTCAACATAGACTTGGATATTGCGACTCAGTTGTTCACCGATTTTCTCATTTACTATGGTTGGAGGTTCGACTGCTTCTCCGTTGTTGGTGTTGGTGCGGTCACCACCGTTGCCGCTATTGCCACCATTAGGCGGGTCGGTTCCGTTGCCGCGATTGCCACCGTTGTCACGGTTGGCAGAGGTATCGCTTGCGTTGATGACGGCGCACATGAAGTAATTGGGGAAGCTGCTGCTTCCACAACTCTCAGATCCGGAACCGTAGGTCCCATCTTCAGTGGCCAGATCGCTCAGATCGGAGTCACGACTACTGTCGTTGACTGTGTTCTCGACTATTGTCGGGGCGTTGGGCTCACTGAGGGTGCCGATCGATGGAGGGAACCATGATGCTGGGGCAATCGATGGTGTTGTCGGCTGATCAGGCATGCGAAGCGTGCCCATCTGACCGACTTGGAAGCGGAAGCTTCCTATCGGCAGGCTGATTCCGTCGCCCACAGACTCGAAGGCCGGGCGAGTGGCCGGTGTGTGGACGGTGAAGTCGAACACGCCGAAGAGCTGGCGGATCTCCACTGTTGCGGAGTTGTAGATCGCGGTTGATGGGGCCGAAGAAGGCGCAACATCAACACTCCCAATTCCCACAGCCGACGCCAATTGACGAGGGTTTAACTCATCAATGCCCATTGTTATGGACTTGGGTTTTGGAGAAGGAGGAAGCGCTGGAGGCATCTATTGGCTAGCAAACAAGCACACAGGGGACAAAGATTTACCCAGGTTCAGGCCTCGTAGAGGTCCCTACTCCTGCTTGTCTGCTCGTGGAATTATCAAAGGAATCGAAGATTACAATGGTGCACAGATGCAATCTGGCGAGGGTTGTGGAAACTAGGGTTGCGTGTGTCCTCCTCGCCGCCCCCTCCTAGCCCTTATATAGATAGGCTAGGTCTCGGGTAGCAGGTCGAGTCGATTACAAGTTAGGGTTTTCCCCTTCAAACTTTCTATCTTTAGCTTCTTCTTGTTCTTCAAGTAATCGAGAGTCCATAGGTTACTCGAGTCCTTCATTTGGGCCTTGGCGACACCGTGGGCCTTTACGTATTTAGACCGTATATACCAAACTCGAGTACCTATAGGGTATACCCATGTCACTCATAGATGGGGGAATCATGGCTGGTTGATGGAGAAGTGATGGTGATGATGATGGAGATGATCTCCTCCAATTCCCCATCCCGACAGGGTGCCAGAACGGAGTTTCTAGTTCTAAATCGTGGAATCTGGTGGTGGCGCCATAGCAGAACTCTTTCTGGAAAAATGTCGAACACCCCTTGGTTTTTAGGTCAAGAGGCAACTTATACGCGAAGAGGGAGGCCGAGAGGGTGACCGAGGCGGCCACACCACCCCCAGGCGTAGCCTGGCCTGGCTCGCGTGGCCAGGTGGTGTGGGCCCCTCGTGGCCCTCCTCCGTCTCGTCTTCTGGCTCCGTGAGTCTTCTGGTGAAATACGATTTTTGGCATATTTTCCGGGATTTTTCCTGATAGTTGATTTTCTACACAAAAACTAGACACCAAGGTAATTATGCTGAAACCAGCGTCATTCCATGTTAGTTGTATCCAAATCACACAAGTTTAGAGGAGAGACAATAGCAAAAGTGTTCGGGAAAGTAGATATGTTTTGGATGTATCAGGGCATCATGAGTTTCCAGACACCGCTGTTGGTAATTGATCTGAGAGTGTCTCGATCATGTCTGTGTATTCCCGAACAGTAGGGTGTCCCGTTTAAGGGTAGAGATGCTTAGGTATTGATTCGAGATCATAAGAGAACAGAGAGAACTCCAGAATTGTTCTGGGGTGATACCGAAAGTGTTTCGGGGATATCCGATGATGATTAGAGGGGTTCGAAAGATGTTTCAGAGTGATAGGTATTAAATAATATGTATTTAATATTAATTAAATGAATTAATATTAAAATATATTATTTAAAATGGATTTATGGGGCAGCCCACCTAATTGGGCCTCACCGGAGGAGGCCCAAGAGGGGGTCGTGCCCTAGGGAAGGCCAAAGGAGGGTTGTCGGCCCTAGTGGGCCTTCCACCATGTGGGTCCCATGTGGGGGCTGGCCGGTCGCCTCCTCCACCTCCTCCCTCTTGATTAGTCCCACCCCAGGACTTTGAGGGAGGTGGTGCTGAAGGAGATATGCCCTAGAGGCAAAAAATAGTGTTTTATTTGATATATCTCTTATATGTTCATAATACGTTTCATGCCATGCTATAACTGTTGAAACGTTAATACATGTGTGGTATCTAAACAAACAGTATCTCTAGTTACCTCGAGCAAACTAACTCATTGGTCAAGTGGATGATCTAGGGTTTCGAGATCATGGGTATGTATGTCAATTGACAATGAGGTCATATCATTGGCTGAATCATGTGATAGACAAACACCCAGTAGTTATATCATAATGAGATCTAGTTACAAACGTTCATCATTAATGATAACAAAGGAAACCTCGCAACCTGATCCTTAGACTATGAGCTTTGATGGTATCAAGTATCAAGCCGTGAAAGGGTGATAAAAAGGTGGCACTCAAGTTTCCCAAAGGAACATGTAGAGGAGTACATATCAAGAACCGGATTTGCCAATCCAAGTAATAGATATATACACGTGGGCCATCTTGGTGACATTGCATTAAAGAACCTGGGAACAAGTAAACAAGTTCATCAGTAACGAGATCGAACTAGGTATGCAGAGACAAAAGATAAAATCTCGGGTGAACTAGGTATCAAGTGGCAAAGGGAATAGGATGCGACATTGAAGGTTCAAGCGATGAGATTTGTGAAATGCACGTGGGTCATCATGGGCATCCATGTCCCGCTGATAATCATTGATATAAGATAGGTCTTCGTCATGTCCAGAGTGTTTCTGAACCGAAGGATGTCATGCTTAAGGGTGGGGGCGCATAGGGATTGATACGGCACCGCATCAGAAATGAGAGAGAGAAACCATAAAAGTTTTGTGTAACACTCGATGTTGATCAGAGGGGTCCGAAAGGAATTCTGGAGTGAAAGATATAATAATATATGTGTTTTATATTAATTAAATGAATTAATAATAAAACATATATTTTTATAGGCAGTCCATTGCTAATGGGCCTCACCTGGAGGAGAGGCCCAAGAGGGCAAGGCGCCTAAGGGAGGAGGGCTACCCGGCCTAGCCCGAGTGGGCTCCCCACATGGGGCCCACCTAGGGTCGGCGGCTGTAGGGATTAGTCCCACACCGCCTGCCCCTTTGGTGGTGCCCCTCCCCTCCTACTATAAATAGGGGTCACCCCCCTTGGAAATCATCCCATTCTCTCTTCTCTCTCTCTCATTTTCTTTGGGGATTTCTACGTAATATTGGAGTAGACCCCGAGGGACTTGAGATCTCCACATTTGCATTGTCGTCATGCGTTCTTCGGTCTGTCATCTTTCTTCTTCCGCTGCTCGGTGATGTCTACACACTTCTATTCTTGTAGACAGTTGTTGAGCCTCCAAGTGCAGAGGTTTGTAGAACAGCAGCAAGTTTCCCTTAAGTGGATTACCCAAGGTTTATCGAACTCAGGGAGGAAGTGGTCAAAGGTATCCCTCTCAAGCAACCCTGCAATCAAGATACAAGAAGTATCTTGTGTCCCCAAAACACCCAATACACTTGTCAGGTGTATAGGTGCACTAGTTCGGCGAAGAGATAGTAAAATACAAGTGATATGGATATAAGACAATGGTGCCAGAAAATAGCTTGATGGCGTGGAAGAGACTAAAGGCAAACTGAAATAAAGATAGCAGCAAGCAAACATGTAACAGATCTAGTTGCAAATGGTGTTTCAATGTTTAGAAACAATGCCTAGGGATCATACTTTCGCTAGTGAACAGTCTCATATAAATATATTCTCTTCATGATACTACTCTGAACTACTCTCTGGTTGGACACTCTAATCCATGGTAGGGCTATAACAGCACTCCTCAAAGTTCGCTTTTCCCATCTAGATAACCCCACACTGTCACGTTGAGCACTAGATGGTTCCAACAAACACCACAATTTCATAGAGACATCCAACTCCAAATATAACTCATAACAAGTATTTGTAATCTCTAGCCTAAGTGCCACCATGGTGTGCACGCTGTCACTTTCACACACATGGGGAGAGCAGAGATCTATTAACGCACTTGAGTAGCAAAGTAGATCTACTTGATTACAAAGCTCATGATCACAATATGATCATGCATAGAGAGAGAGAGATGAACACATAGCTACCGGTAGAACCCTTAGCCTCGAGAGAGAACTACTCCCTCATCATCATGGGAATCAACAACGGTGATGGAGATGGTGGTGGAGATCGATGGAGATGGCTCCGGGGGCACTTCCTCGTCCCGGTAGGGTGCCGGAACAGAGACTTTCTGTCCCCCGAATCTCCTCTTCGGTGGCGGCGGCGCTACGGAACTTTTCATGGATTTCTGATTGACGATTTAGGGTTTTTGCATCAGGGGGATTTTATAGGCGAAGGGGCAAGGTCGGTGGCCGACTAGGGGGCCCACACCATGCCCTGGCGCGGCCAAGGGGACCCACGCCCAGGGGTGGTGTGGCCACCCTGTGGCCCCCCTTCGTCTCTCCTTCTGGCTCCGTGAGTCTTCCGGGAAAATAATGACTTTGACTTTTGACCGGTCCAATTCCGAGAATATTCATTTTCTGACTTGCCTGGAACCAAAAATAGCAGAAAACAGGCAACTAGCACTATGGCATCTTGTTAATAGGTTAGTCCAGGAAAGTGTATAAAAAGTACTCCAAAGTGTGGATAAAACATAAGAAAGTAGATAAAACCAAGCATGGAACATCAAAAATTATGGATACATTAGCAACGTATCAACATCCCCAAGCTTAACTCTTGCTTGTCCTCGAGTAGGTAAGTGATAAAAAGAAAGAATAATTTTTGAGGTGACATGCACCATCATAAACTTGATCAAAGTATTTGTAAAACATTGATAGCTGGGATCATAGTACTTCAACATAGCATGAAAGACATAGTTATAACAATAAGACCTAGCAACTATGTTGTAACATGAAAAGGTACAAACAAAAGATTCATGAATAACAATGCATTGAAAGACGTTTGTTTGTTTCACATATAGAAAACATAGCATAGTGGCATTCAACTTGTCCCTCATAGAGTAGAAAGTCATAAATGCATAGGACACCTTCAAAGTTTATAGGGGTGACTAGATACAAATAGTTTAAGAACAGGCAATATCAAAATTATGCATCAATCAACAAGTCTTGGGAGAATGCACATAGAACTAAGAATGGCCACTATGCTCTCTCAATAGGTGCATAAACATAGAAGGTGGAGGCTCAACATAAAAGTAAAATAAAGGCAATCATAGAAGGAAGTAGGGATTCAAGTTTCATAAAGAGCTTCCAAAAATTATGGTACTTATTAGCTTTGAGCTCTCATTGCCCCTATCATAAGCATCTTGAAGTGATTAAGGTTAAAGTGAACAAACCATGGAGTATATGCTTGACAAAGTATAAGTTGGAAATCTCATGTCCCTTGAATATGAGGGCCGCTCCTCATGCTACTAAAGTTTAGTTACCGGTAAGTTCTTGTCATAGTAAGTACATGTGTATCATAGAGAACCGCCAATGGGGTACCCCTTGCCCGATGATACGGAAGAATCCCCATATCAAAATGACAAGGCAAGCAGACAACGAGCATCTCAGCAATCTTCTTATTTACCATGGTAAAATGGTGCTTTTTCTCTCTTTCCTCTTTTCTCATATCTCCTTTTTTTTCTTTTCTCCTTTTCTCAATATCTGACTCTCTTTTTTTATAAGAAGAATGCTTTATAGACAGCTCAATATGGTTATGCTGCAGGTTTCCACCATGATTAGGCATGGATTAGACCAGCGGCCCAGGCGTTTCTCTAACACACATACATAACTCCATGGACTTACAAGCTCCCCTTTCATTTCACACCGACGACATCCATAGGCAAAAGAGCATGATATCAACTAGGTACAAAGTACAAATGCAATATTGAAAGTGTTCCCCATGACAGCATGGTTCTGCTAATCCCTAACATATAAGTGCAAGCATATACAACATAGATGACACAATGGTTCCAGTTTTGAGGGCAAGAAAAGTAAAGTGTGCCATCAAGTTCGTGAGAGCTTTAATCACTAGTTTTCTCATAACAAGTTTAATTCGGAAGGTAGATAAAAATATGAATATACTTGGAATAGCAAATGCAAATAGGTAGGTATGGTGGACTCTTTCGAATAACTTGGTTTTATTTGTTGGAAGCATGAGTGGAACTCATACTTGGTTATGGAGGCTAGCAAAAGACTGGGAGCGACCAACTAAGAGAGCAATAATGGCCATAATCATGCAGAGCGACAAAACATCATTAATCAAAGCATAAAGTGATATTACAATTCGAAAACTAAAGGATCATAAAGGCTTATGGTGACTTGGGATAGTCATAACATGGTGTGAGCATGCACCAAGTCAACCCAAATAAAGCATGAAAGGAGAATACCACAATACTATGCTTTAATATGCTAAAACAACGCATGATTCTTTCAAGGCACATTAAGCAATCTCAATTGTTTATAACATGTCATCCTACAGCAAAGATTACTAAGCATAAAGACAAAACAATATCAAGCATGGCATGACAAAGCATAGGCCAAAGTAAAAAACAAGCTCCTTTTACCACTTAAGCATGAACTTTTCCTACGCTTTTCCAATCCAAACCAACTTATTTGAGAACTCACAAAGATAATAATAAATAAAGACCAGTGAGATTGTCTCATGAATCCACAAAGAAGAACTAAAAAGTTCTAAGCTGAAAGCACAAGAAAACTAAGGCTAAACACAGTGCTAGCAAAAGAGAACACTCACAAAACAATAAGAATGAAAACTAGAGTGTTCTAGGCAATGAAAACGGAGTGTGTCTCTCTCCAAAAGAAGTGTTGGGATCCAACCAACTTATTGAAACAAACCAAGCAAAAGAAAACTAAAAACAAAAACAAAGACACTCCAAGAACAACACAACAATGCATGAAATAATAAAAACGAAGTGTCTAGAAAGACCTGAGATTTTTATTGAAAAAGAAGGGGATGCCTTGGGCATCCCCAAGCTTTGACGCTTGTACTCCTTGAATATTTCTTGGGATGACACGGGGTGGCATCCCCAAGCTTGAGCTTTTGTCCATTCTTCATCTCATTACATCATTCTTCCTTTACACCTGAAATTTTTCCTTCATACAAAACTTCACACAGTCTTCATTAATAACATTAGTGTACTCAAGATAATAAGTCTTTTGGTTCAGTTCCAACACAAGTAAAACTTTCATTAAAACACAAGCTACTATAGAACTTCCTTTAAAAAGTTCAAATGATCAAAGAGAACTCAAAGAGAAAGAGATTAAGAGACAAATGCAAATAATGGCAGAAATCTTTCAAAACAGAACAACAGGTAAAAACCGATTTTTTCGAAGACCTCCTGTAGCTGAAATCAAAAAGTGTTGAACTAATGAAAGTTGTATAACAATCTGGGGCAGAAGAACATAAAAATTACAGCTCAAACCGACGTACAGAGATTTTACACGAATTTTTACAGCGAAGCACAAAAATTTGATTTGGGACAACAACTTTCCCAAGCATTACTTCTCTCTCATTACAGGTTACTCTTGGCACAAAAAGCAAATAAAAAGGATAAGGAGAGGTTATTACTGAAGCAATAACTTTCAAGACTCAACTAAAACTTTTGGGTTATCTCCCAATAAGTACTTTTATTTAACGCCTTTAAGTTAGGCATGATAGTTTAAGAAGATGCTCACATAAGAAATATGAATTGAAGTAAAAGAGAGCATCAAGAAGCAAATTCAAAGAACATTTAAATTTAACCCACTTCCTATGCATAGGAATCTTGTAAAGAAACAAGTCATGAAAGCACAAAGAAACAAGCATACGAAAACAAAACAAGTGCAACTTCAAGAGTTTCAACATATAGAGGGGAAACTTAATATTGTTGAGATACATAAAACCATGTTTCCCTCTCTCATAATAACTTTCAGTAGCATCATGAATAAAATTAATAATATAACTATCACATAAAACATTCTTATCATGAGCCACATGCATAAAAGAATTAATACTCTCCACATAAACATAGTCATTCTTATTAATTATAGTGGGAGCAAATTCAACAAAATAGCTATCATTATTATTCTCATCACCATAATCATCAAATATAGGAGGCATATTGTAGTCATAATTAATTTCCTCCTCAGTAGTAGGTGGACTGAAAATATCATATTCATCATTGTAATCATCATATATTGGAGGTATAGTATCATCAAAGTAAATTTTCTCCTCCATCCTTGGGGGACTAAAAATATCATGCTCATCAAAACTAGCTTCCCCAAGCTTAGAATTTTCCATAACATTAGCAATAATGGTGTCGAAAGAATTCATACTAACAACATTCCATATGTTTTCTAATTTTCTCTTCAAATACTTCAAGTCCTAACTCAAGATAAATACTATAAAGCTCTCTAATTTTTTTTGTTATTTTCCATTAAGCCTAACTAGTGAAAACAAGAAACAAAAAGACAAAATTGCAGAATCTAAAGGAAATAACTTCGAGCACTCACACTAGAGGATGTGAGTACCTTTTACCTTACCTCCCCGGCAACGGCGCCAGAAAATAGCTTGATGTCTACGCACTTCTATTCTTGTAGATGGTTGTTGGGTCTCCCAGTGCAGAGGTTTGTAGAACAGCAGCAAGTTTTCCTGAAGTGTATTACCCAAGGTTTATCGAACTCGGGGAGGAAGTGGTCAAAGGTATCCCTCTCAAGCAACCCTGCAATCAAGATACAAGAAGTCTCTTGTGTCCCCCACACACCCAATACACTTGTCAGGTGTATAGGTGCACTAGTTCGACGAAGAGATAGTAAAATACAAGTGATATGGATATAAGATAATGGTACCAGAAAATAGCTTGATGGCGTGGAAGAGACTAAATGCAAACTGAAATAAAGATAGCAGCAAGCAAACATGTAACGGATCTAGTTGCAAATGGTGTTTCAATGTTTAGAAACAAGGCCTAGGGATCATACTTTCGCTAGTGAACACTCTCATATAAATATATTCTCTTCATGATAGTACTCTGAACTACTCTCCGGTTGGACACTCTAATCCATGGTAGGGTTATAATAGCACTCCTCAAAGTTTGCTTTTCCCATCTAGATAACCCCACACTGTCACCTTGAGCACTAGATGGTTCCAACAAACACCACAATTTCATAGAGACATCCAACTCCAAATATAACTCATAACAAGTATTTGTAATCTCTAGCCTAAGTGCCACCATGGTGTGCACGCTGTCACTTTCACACACATGGGGAGAGCAGAGATCTATTAACGCACTTGAGTAGCAAAGTAGATCTACTTGATTACAAAGCTCATGATCACAATATGATCATGCATAGAGAGAGAGAGAGAGAGAGATGAACACATAGCTACCGGTAGAACCCTTAGCCTCGAGAGAGAACTACTCCCTCATCATCATGGGAATCAACAACGGTGATGGAGATGGTGGTGGAGATCGATGGAGATGGCTCCGGGGGAACTTCCCCGTCCCGGTAGGGTGCCGGAACAGAGACTTTCTGTCCCCCGAATCTCCTCTTCGATGGCGGCGGTGCCGCGGAACTTTTCGTGGATTTCTGATTGATGATTTAGGGTTTTTGCATTGGGAGGATTTTATAGGCGAAGGGGCAAGTCGGTGGCCGGCCAGGGGCCCACACCATGCCCTGGCGTGGCCAGGGGGACCCGCACCTAGGGGTGGTGTGGCCCCCCTTTCGTCTCTCCTTCTGGCTCCATGAGTCTTTCGGGAAAATAACGACTTTGGCTTTTGTCCGGTCCAGTTCCGAGAATATTCATTTTCTGACTTTCCTGGAACTAAAAACAGCAGAAAATAGGAAATTGGCACTATGGCATACTGTTAATAGGTTAGTCCAAGAAAGTGTATAAAAAGTACTCCAAAGTATGGACAAAACATAAGAAAGTAGATAAAACCAAGCATGGAACATCAAAAATTATGGATACATTAGCAACGAATCACTCGGCTGGATCGGAGCTCGGGAGATGTCGCCTACACTGAACGTGTGTAGAACTTAGGAGGCGCCACACTTGGGGCGCTTGGAGCTGCTCGTCTTTATCAACATACGCCTTATTGCGTAAGGCGTTTCTCGGTCTTCGAGGGTATGCATACTGTTTTCTTATTCGTTACTTATGTCTACATAGTATAGATCCTGGTTATAGTGTTCGTGTAGTTAGAATTTTTTGTTTTCTGCTTCGAAACCCTACATGTGCCTCCCTTCCACATATATAAAGAGGGGCACCCCTCTCCCCAAACCCATCCCATCAACTGGCTTTGACTATTCTCTCTCCCTCACGTGCGGTTCCCAAGTTGGGAACTGCATACGGGGATAGGGATTTATCCACCATACGCATACTATCGTGCTACTAGACTCGATCCGGATCAATCTTTTTCTGCTGCTTTGTTAGACCGGAGTCCGGAAGACATCTCTACACCGAATTTGTATAAAGCCACGATCTGCCACTTGTGGTGCTATTCGCTTGGAACTTAGAGCTTGGATATGTACACGACCTTAAGGTCGGCCACGTCGTACAAGGACTAGAGGTGACTTGCAAGGAGCTTCGCAACCTTGAAGTCGAGCGAGTAAGCCTACATCAACAATGTTTCTCTTGAAACGTGAACCGCTTTCAGTCTTCAAGGGTATGAACACCAAATCCCTCTCGTTACCTTAGATCTGCATAGTTAGATATTGTCTTGGGTGTTCTCATTGCTAGAATTTTTTTCTATCACGTAACCGCTCCACCCACGCTCAGCTATAAATGGTAATCTACTTGGTATATTTTTTTTAAGACAATCTACTTGGTATATTGGATTGGGATAGAATAGTTCAGATTTTTACTATGTCTAGTTAGATAAGAACTATTTAAAAGATAAGGTAAGAAGATTGACTTTTGAAGGTGATAGTATTATTCTCACACTACAACACATATCGCATGCCCTGCTGCTTATAAACGCTGAGGTACACGCCTAGTCACCACGCTCATAGTAGCGCGGCAAAAGAGAGATGCCAGGGATAACTGCACCGGGCAAAGTTTTTAGGCAGCGGTTTTTTGGCTCGGCACATCGTCATCCGTTGATCTAGCGCTACCACGACAGCACAGACGATGCGCCACACTACATGAGCTAAGACGGTGGAATTTTAGAGTCGTGTAATGGTAAGGTGTTGCGCACTACTCTGTTGTGTTTGGCACACATTTTACGGGATAAAAGTTAATGACCATTAGTGATTAAATTTTTGGTTTATTCACAAAAGTTAATAATTACTAGTGTATTAAATGTTCATTAAGACATATATTACATTACATTAACATAAAAAAATATTACATACATCTACATGATCCTAAATTGGCATAAAGGAAAGAATCAATGATAATGATCATTGTGTTTCCCCACTAGTGTTTTCACTACATGAAGTAGGATTCAAAAATGTACCTCACATCTTGTATGGAGACATTTGTGAATCACTTGCCATATTATCAGAATATGTCATACCTACGAACTACGAAGAAAAAGATGGTAAACTAAAAAAAATTATGAGAAATCCCGGAGACAAAATTCACTTAAGATTAGAAAGCAATTCATTGCTAAATCTTACCAAGTAAAGGGTTACTTGAATTTTCCAAAGGACTACAAGGTCATGATGGAATAGGTGAATGACAAAAGCAAGAATTGTCATGAACAATGTATTAGACAAATTCAAAAGAATTTAATTCAAAAGTGCTGAAAAGTCTAGTGGACTTGATACTAGTAAGGTACTACCATCTCGTAATAAAAGTCTAGTGGACTTGATACTAGTAAGGTACTACCATCTCGTAATAATCGATCAAAGGATTTTGAAGTCATTCAAAATAGTGAGAGGATATGCAATTTGCATAAAATTGAGTGGGAGCTATAAAAGTCTTTCTAAAACAATATGTGAATGACATATTTTTGAGTGGGAGCGATATAAGTCTCAGACTTAAATATGTTGGGAACATATTTTGAGTGGGAGCTTAATGATTGATTCTTAAGTGTGTACGACACATTAAGAATAAAAGCGCAAGTATCAATAAATAATGATTTAAAGGGATTAGAAGTTGATAAGTATATTATGATATTATGTTGTATTCCTAAAAGAGATTCTAAAAATAGTTTCGGAATAGGAATTGATTAAAGAATGGTTCTTAGTCACTCTAATTAGGAATAACATTAAGTTAAACATCAATGGTTGAAAGAAATAAAAGTATGATCGTCATCCACTATGTTGAGACATAGGTTCTATCTTGAAAAACCATAATGACAACTTAACATAATATATGATCCAAGAAGGAAAGTTTAAAAAGTGATTAAGTATGAATCACGGAACGTTAAGCTAAGTTTGTCCATAGTGTCTGAGAAGAACTGTAGACATGTTTCCAAATCTATGAAGGATGACATATCTTAGAACATAAAGGGTTATGTTATAAGGGAATGTGTTAACCTTAGAAGACTGGAAATTCCTGTATCAATAACACCACTAGTAGGAAAAGGCTTATCAGTGACGCACCTCTAAAGGGTGCCCCACAGATATTTATCCATGGCGCACGCGGAAAATGATGCGCCACTAAACTGTATGTATCCATGGCGCACGCTCGGAACGACGCGCAACGCATTTGTGGGCCCTAGCGTTGGTGACTGACCCCATCTATGGGTGACATATCTGTGGCGCACCAAATAGGTGTGCACCATAGATAAGCTAGGTACCAGTGGCGCATAGCGTTTCATTGCGCCATGGCTATGCGTACGCCCGAACCTCTGAAAATGTGAAAACTTATCCATGGCACACCAAATCGGTGTGCGCCTCTGACCTATAATATCCGTGGCGCACCAAATATGGGTGTGCCACAGATAATTTTCAAAAAATCTGCCTTCACCCCCCTTGGATCGCCTTTTTTAGGTTTGCAAAAAATAACAGAAGATGATAAATACTTCAAAAAATAAAATCCTTTTATATGTATGTAGGTAATGTGATGTAATTTGTAGGAAAATAAACAAATATGAATTTGGAAATTTTTTGCAAAAAAAGGTCATGGCACGGTAAAACAGCCATAACTTTTGCATATGATATCGAAAAAATGTATAATATATCAAAACGACGAGCACGAAATTTTCTAGCCACTCGCAATTGTCGGAGACCGTTTACCGATTTTTTAGATTCTAAAAAATCAAAAAGAGTAAAATGTTATTTCAAAAATAAGAATTTTTCCTACAATTTGTAAAAATTTGAGGGAACTTATCTATGGCGCACCACAATAGGGTGCGCCACGGATAAGTTAGGTGGGATTTTGAAATTTGAATCAGGCCCTATATAACCTTCACTTCTCCTTCTCCTCTTATCCTCCCCTCCTTCTCCTCCCCTTCTCCTCTTCTCCTCCCTTTCTCTTCTCCTTCTCCTTCATCTCCTCTCCTTCTCCTCCCCTTCTCCTTCTCCTTATCCTCCACCTCTCCTCTTTCCGACCAATCAACCTTCCTCGAGCTCCTCTCTGACCATCGCTGACGCCATCCTCGAGCTCCTCTCCAACCACTGCCGATGTCGTCCTCGAGCTCCTCTCCGACCACCATCGACGTTGTCCGTGAGCTCTTCTCTGACCATAGCCACGACCTCCTCGAGCTCCTCTCTAGCCACGGACTCCTCGAGCTCCTCTCCGACCAGAAGTGAGGCGACACCGACGGCAGTGGCAGATCCAGATCTATTTTTTCAATAAAAATGAAAATCTTATTAGTGGCGCACCATAACCACATGTGCCACGGATAAGTTTGATATCCCGCCTTTTTTCAAAATTTGAAATCTATATCAGTGGCGCACCATATCCCGGTGCACCACGGATAAGTGACTTATCCGTGGCGCACGCCCAGGTGCGCCACGAATAAAAAATATCAGTGGCGTATTATCAGTGGCGCACCGGGTGTGCGCCACTGACCCCTGTTTTGGTGCGCCACTGATAGACCTTTTTCCACTAGTGCACTGACTGAATTCAAGTAGGAAGCGAGGTGGTAAAACATCAAAAGTTGCACAAGGTGCACAAGTGTTTCGATGATTACATTTATAATAAAAGATAAGGGTACCATCTAATGTAATGCATATTGTTATGGCGGGACTAATTTGTTTTCATGCAAAATATGTGTCCCAGGGCATAGTGCCCATGAGAAAGCTTGTTTTGGCTGATCTAACGTCACTGTTGGCTCTTGGAAACCGACCTTATTCTATTGTCGTGACTACGATGCATACACAAAGATGTTATCATGTGATGATAAAATATTAATGTTAATCAAGGTGACATTAGTAAGTTGCAAAGGATTTGGGGCTGAAAAGTCTAGACCCAAGACTCAACCTCTTCCATGAGCGAGCATGATCAAAGGTGCCGAGATACATGGTGCCAATGATTAGGAACAAATGCAGCTTGTTTATTTGTACTCTAGTGCAAGTGGGAGACTGTTGGAAATATGCCCTAGAGACAAATAATAATATGGATTATCATCATATTTCATAAAGTTTATGATTAAGTTTTATATCATGCTATAATTGTATTGATAGGAAACGATAATACATGTGTGATATATAAACAACCAAAAGTTCCCAGTGAAGCTCTAGTCACTAGTTCATTGGTAAATAGATGATCAAGGTTTCCTGATCATGTGGCATTTATGCCAGTTGACAATGGAGTCACCTCATTGCGAGAATGAGATGATGATGTATACCCAACCTAAGCATCGTGACCCGATCATGTCACGAAGTTCAAGTTACGATGATTAGAAAAGACTCAGTGTCCTATTTCTTAGACCGTGAGACCATATCAGTCATTGTTACCCGAGGATATTATGATAGCATCAAATGTCATCTGGTGACACAGTGATTATAAAGGTGTGTTCTAGTATTCAGAGGAACATTTGAGGCAATATGCATCAAGAGCGGGATTTGTCCATCCGTGTGACGCAAAAGATACTCAAGGTCCCACTCGGAGAAGTTATATCCAATCGCTGCGCAACGTGTGATTTGATCACAGGGATATCACTTGTCGGAACGAGTCAAATAGCATTTGTTGATAACGAGATTGAACACGACATGGTGATGTCATTGATCAGATCTCGGACAATGCAAGTATCGAGAGACAAAAGGAATATGACACGACGTTCATGGTTCAACGACAAAAGATTTCGTGGAATGCATAGGGATCAACATGGCCATCTAGGTCCCTCTGATGATCATTGGTACGGGAGGGTACCGACCATGTTTGGAGTGTTCCTGAACTGTTGGGTATCATGCTTAAGGGCTTTATGATGCTCAGAGAGTGTTTTGGTATCAGCAGAATCACCGAAGGAAAGAGAGAGAAAACTGAAAGGGTTTTGGTAAGTCTGGAGGATGTTAAAAATGGGATGGAATGAGTTCCACATCAACGGGGATTGAACAATATGTAAGCGGATGTTGATTATTGATTTAATCATTCATTTATATTTATTCAATAAAATAAAAGAATTAAAAAGGGTCAAATACCTAATTGGGCCAAAATCGAGAGGGAAAAGGGCCCATGAGGGAAAGACCAAAGAGAGGAGAAAGAGGGGGTGGCCGGCTGGGCTAAGGCACCCCGCGTGGGGCCCACTTGGGCCTTGGCCAGTGGTGGCCAAGTCCCCCTCTCCCATCTCTTTTATTTAGTCCCACATGGCTAAAGGTTTTTCCCCTATATAAAGAGAGGTATTTTGACAAATTAAATACATAATACTCAATAAAAGGTTCCCTCTCTTTTGGGGAGACCTCTAGTTGATTCTCTCTCTCTCTCCCGTGACCGTGGTCCCAAGTCCGGATCGCGCGAGCAGGACCCTTCTTCACCGCGGAGCACCATCGCGCCACAGGATTCGGATCCAGAATCTCTACTTTTGCAACTGCTGTTGGATCGGAGGAGCGGGAGTCATCATCAGGCACCGAACGCGTGTAACTCCCTGCGAGGTGCAACACTTGGGGCACTAGGAGTTGTTGGAGCCACAGGACCTCAAGGTTAGCATCAGATCGTCTACATCAACCACGCTCTCCCAAGCATTAACAACGATTTTCGGTCTTCAAGGATAAGTTTGCGAAAAGACCCTCCCGTTACTGCATTACTAATAGATAGGTCCTGGCATTAGGGTTCTTGGCATAGGAACAAAATATTGTTTTCATGCGTGAACCCCTATAACTGGAACATGTGTCCTTCTATGGTTTGATGTGGGTAGCATAGGCCATCGAACAACATAGACCAGCATCCGCAGCTACTGTAACAGCCCGCTACGCCGTCCTTGGCGTGGTACAAAGAGGCACACATGGCCACGCGCTGCCTCAAGAACTCCTCCAGGTCGCCGGTGCGCCCAAGCTGGCGCGCCTCACCTAGCACTCCGACCTCAGAGGGTGGCTGCCCGGAGGTGGGGTGCCCTGGATTGACACAAGCACTGCTACCGCCTTTGCTTGGGCTCTGTGGAGGTTGAAAGTGTGGGTACTGCAGGCAAGGGTGGTCTCCTTCGGTGATGTGGCGTATCACACCGACGAGTGTCTGGTTCACCCACAACAGCTGTCGACCGGCTTCGTTGTGGTTGACATGAGGAGGTCGTCACCCTCATACCAGGCAAGTTCTCTTTTCCACCGATTGGCGAAGAAGGCGGTCTAGGTCTCGGTGTTGTCGGGGCACCAATTGGGATCCATCCATTTCTCCGATGTGAGCTTGAGTTAGTAGTGGCTCGTGATGGCTGCCTGATAGGCGGAACCGCGAGGCGCAGGAGGGACATGCACCCCTCCAGCGCTCAACATCCAATAGGGAGGTAGCTAGTAGCCCGATGCACATGGGTAGCTAGAGGCGCACAGTGCCTCTGTCTCTTCGAGGGTGAGATAGGCCCAGTGTGGGGTGTCCATGGTGAGAAAGAGAGGTGTGAATCTATGGATGGCAATGGCGGTCGCCTTGTATATAACGGGAAAGGGCTAGAAACCTAGACGGAAGGATTAGAAAGGGTGGAAACAATGCACCCACCTCACTACGAGGGCTAGCCCACATCGTTTTCATCTCCATCATGTGCCCCCGCTTGCCCCTGTGGATTGGTTCGGCCTGGGGCGCCGAATAACTAAACGGGTCGCGCCGATGCCAAAAAACATTTGGGAGGCTGGCTAGACCCAATTTTGGGCGTCAACACCCCCATAGCCCTTTAGGGGGGCTTTAGGGCCCCCGAGTGCAGATGCTCTTCGAGCATCTCCACTAGCCTTCCCAGGAGGGCCTCCCCAGGGCGTTTTTTCCACCCGGATGGCGAAAAATCGCCCAATCGCATTCCTAGACGCCCACTTTTAGCCGGATTTGGCCCAGTTTACATCGGGGTTCCCAGGCCGAATCCGGGGTGCTGGGAATCACCTCAGAACACCGGACGAAGCGAAAAAACAGGTGGACCAACCCTGTCGGCGACACATGGCCGAGATTTCCCTCTCTCGCTGTTCTTCTCCCCTCCCGCTAGTTCCCCGATCTCCCGCCCACCATGTCACCCAAGGGTTTTGTCAAACCCTGCTCCATCGCCGCCATACCAAAGGAGAAGAACCCAAGAAAGCCAACGTCGAAGTTGGACGGCTAGACAAACACAGAGTGGGTGAAGGATTACCGGCGGCGGAAGATCAAAACAGATAGCCAGAACAACAGGATGGCAAGATCGGAGGAGGCTGATGACCCACAAGTATAGGGGTGTATCGCAGTATTTTCGATAAGTAAGAGTGTCAAACCCAACGAGGAGCAGAAGGTGTTAATGAGTGGCTTGGAGCAGGAATTCTCTGTAAATACTTAGCAAATGGATTTTTAGGGGGTTTTGATAATGCAGGTAAATAAAGTACGAGTAAATAAAAGATAATAATAATGGATGCATCAAGTGGCCCAATCCTTTCTTTAGCAAAGGACAAGCCGATTGTATTACTTAAGATGAACAAACGTACTCGAGGACACACGGGAATATCGTCAAGTGCTTTTGCTTCATATAGTTGATTAATCTTCTTTAGTTTGATAAGTGTTGTGTGGGTGAACCTGTGCTAATGTACCGACCTTCCTAGGACTAATACATACTTGTTATTATACCCCTTGCAAGCATCTGCAAGTACAAGAAAGTAATTAAGATAAAAACCAAACCACAGCTTTAAACTCTGAGATCCTAACATCCCTTGTGCAAAGGTTTCCTAATGGGGGTTCATGTTTCTGTCACTCCGGCAACCCCTATGATTAGTAGCCAAATACACAATACATTCCCCTAGGCCCTTAAAGGTGAAGTGTCATGTAGTCGACGTTCACATGACACCACTAGAAGAATAAGACCACAACTTAAATAGCAAACTATTGAATCTTTCTCAACACAATTCCACTACTAACAACAAGACTTCTCCCATGTCCTCAAGAACTAAACGAACTACTCACGAGACATCATATGGATCAAGATCAGAGATGAAATAATTATAAGTAACAATCTGAACATAACAATAATTCAACGGTTCCACTCAATAGCATCAACTACAACAAGTAATCAACACCGGGAAAGTTTCCCCTAAGAACTATGCAAGATTCAACCCAATTGTTACAGCGGTATGGAGTGGTGTTCATGGTGCTGGTGGAGATGATGATGGAGATGGTGGTGATGATGATCCCGATGAAGTCCAGCTTGATGGTGGTGCTGATGGCGACGATCTCCCCTCTCCGGGAAGGAATTCCCCCGGCAGATTTCTACCTGCCGGAGAGCTCTTTCTCTCTCTATAGTTTTCCGCCCCGCGGAGGCGGCGGAATCTTTCTATGGTCGCTCCCAGGCTTAGGGTTTCGTGGAGATAATATACGCCAAAGGGGAGAGCCAGGAGTGGGCCAGGGTGGCCACACCACCTAGTGGCGCGACCAGGGGTGGTGTGGGCCCCCTGTGGCCTAGCTCCGCTCCCCCTTCTGGCATCCTTCGTCTTCTAGAAAAAAAGAATTTTCCATGTATTGTCTGGAATTTTCTGATCTTCGCGAATTTCGCCTCCAAACAGCGCCTTTTCCATCAGAATCCAGACTTCAGCGGTCCATGCTCCAAAAGTCATCAACCATGCAAAAACAAATGAAATAACATAAGTATCATCTCTTAATATGAAATATATCAATGAATAACAGTACATTATGATATAGAATAGTGATGCAAAATGGACGTATCAGAGGCGCATGCTATCCTGGAGGAGAAGTCGGTGTCCGAGCAGCCATGTCCCGTCCGCCACCTCTCCTGGCGGCACGGTACGGCTCGCCTTGGGGAAACCAAGTAGGCATCGGATCATCGGTCGGGTTCTTGCCGATATCATCGGCCATGTTCCAGGAGAGCTAGGCAAACCCATGCTAGAGGTTCTCGTCGTCCCTCGAGTTTGACGGTGGGTTCAACCCGAACGTGCTCTTCCCCTGCCCTACGCCTCGCCCAATGCCCTTCAACATCGACATCAACGTCCCCTACGCTAGATCTCCCGCATCCGTCGGAACTTCGTCAGCCGTGTGCCGTGACCCTCTTCTATTCGCCGACAATAGTTCCTCGCCCATACATTTCGGCGACACGGACGCCTGCAACATGTTCGGTGGAATGATGGGTGAATCCTACATGGCAGAGATGACCACGTTCGGCTCTGCGCCGGCCGGGAGCTTGTTCTTCATGCAAGAGCAGTCCCACGCTGATGCCGAACATGGCCTAGAATCTTAGGATTTCGCCGATGGCCAGGCCGATGACCAAATGCAAGCTGAGGATGAGGAGGAGGCCGAAGAGGATGCTCCGACGACGACCAAGGGAAAAGGGAATAAGAAGAAGAGGAAGGCGAGGACATCGGCATCGCCGAAGCCCCGCGTCAAGTGGACGACGCTTGGGACATGTGCCTCGTTGAAGCATGGAAGTCCGTGAGCATGGACCCAATCACCGATGCAAACCAAAATTCAGAGAATTACTGAAGGCGCGTCAAGCTGGCGTTCAATGAGCGCAACCTATTGGACCCAGTGTACAACAAAGTCCACATGGAGCGCGATGAGAAGGCTATAACCAATCACTAGGGAATCGTGCAGCAAGTGGCACGTCATTCTCGAAGAAATCGAGCGGCATCCAGTAAGCATGGACAACAAGGTTGTTCACGGAACTCAAGCCGAACCTATGCCGAGTTCATCCCTTTCCTGACTTCGCCTTGCATTTTGCAGCTGGTCCGTGCACTCGGGATGTACCGCGACGATACCAAGACGGATTTCAAGTTCCACCATGTGTTTGACAAGATCGAGAACTACTAGAAATGGGTGTACACTCGCATGACACTAGCCAAGAACAAGGACATCATGTACAACCCCGAGGCACCACCCCCAGCTACCAACAAAGGAAGTCCAGAGATCGACCAGAAGAAGGCCAAGATGTTGAAGGCTACTGGACCGCCTGCCGAACGGCTACACATGTCTATCGAGAAGTGTATCACCAACACGAAGGCCCATGCCAAGAAGAGGGAGGAGAAGGCCGGCGAGAGGTGGATGTAGCTATTGCAGAACCAAGACACAAAGCTCGACCTCCTCAAGGCGAACTTTGCCGCCAAGAAGAGGAACATAGACCTGCATTTCCTCATGGGCAGCTCTGCCTCCACCTCCCTGAATCTGTTGACGTGCCCTACCGCAGCAAGCCTGGCGGAGGAGCCCATCCCCGCTGCATCAGACCAGGCGGAGGTGAAAGAATATTTCATGGTTCCCTGTGTTTTGTGTGTTAGATAAAAATATCGTGGAGTTTTCTCATGTGTGCTAAGTGTGTAGGGAAGTGTTTGTTGTGTTTGGGGGCCGGATTATCTGCCCCCATCAAGGGCCGGATAATCCGGTCTGACCCTCTTGGCAAAGGCTGGCATGGCACGAGTCTTAGACTAGGGGCGGATTTTCCCTCGGACAAGCCGAAATGGGGCGGATTTTCTTCCCCTGGCCGGATAATCCGGCCCTCACCTTGGGCCGGATAATCCAGCCCCCAGGAGACGAGCAAGGGTTAGCATGGCGCGACGCTCTGACTAGGGGCAGATTTCCCCCTGGACAATCCGACGTGGGGTGGATTTTCTTCCCCCGACCGGATAATCCGAGCCTCACTTTGGGCCGGATAATCAGGCCCCCAGGAGACAAGCAAAGGCTGGCTCGGCGCGTCGCTCAGTCTGGGGGCGGATTATCCCTCGGATAGTCCGTGTCTGGGGCAGAGTTTCCCCCGGGCCGGATAATTCAGCCCTCACTTAGGCCGAATAATCTGGCCCCAAAAAGCTCCAATGGCTCCATCTGGACAGGGGGTATAAAAGCCATGTCTTCCCCTCCTGTCAGATCTCTTGGTTCATTCGAAAAGTATCAGACCTGATGCAAAAGCTCTCTCCCTAGATCTCCCACTTCAACCACCCGAAGGCTTCGATCTTTGGGAAATTGAAGGAGGAGACATCATTCATCGTCATCACGAATCAAGCGCTTCAACTCCTCTCCATTCACTTGGAGAATCCCCGATCTAGTATTCTCGGTGATATCTAGATATTGTGTTTATTATTGATAACAATTGTTCTTGTGGCAGCTTGTTGTCATTACGGGAGCCTCCAATTCGGTTGTGGAGTTGTGCCCCGCTAGTTGTGTTATGGCGCCGGTTCACGCCTCGAAGGGTTCCTATAGTGGAAAGGTGGATCAGGCCTTTGGTGGCGGGATCCATTGGAGAACAGGGTGAGGCCTATCGTGGTGTGGTGGTCTTAGTACCGCCCACCCCTCCAACGCAGATGTACTTCCCTTAACAAGGAAGGAACTACGGTAAAACAAATCATGTGTCTCCGCATGCTTCATCACGGTTTCCTCGTTCCTCACTTTACTCGCCTTTACTCGCTAGTAGTTAGGTTTGCATATAGGGAAATTCTACATAGTAGTATATCTAGAGAATTTACTTTTTGTGTCAAGCCTAAAATTGAAAAGGCATTAAAAATTGAAGTAGCACCTATTCACCCCCCCCCCCCCTCTAGGTGCCCATACGATCAATTTCAATTGGTATTAGAGCCCCGGCTCTTTATTCAGGCTTAACCGCCTAAGAGAAGTATGGGTACTAAGGAGAATGGGAATGAGGATGTAGACAAGGTCACAATGGATAACCTCAAGACGTTGGAAACAACCTTGTTGAAATCCTTTGAGACCAAGATGGAAGAGATGCAGCAAATGATTGCTCACCTCACATCATCTACAACCCCATCTCCATCTTCCTCGGAGGCCACCACTCCTCTATCTAAGTATAAGGCTCACGCCGGATCTAAAGGAAGATGAAGTGGTGGGTGAAAAACATAATGGTTCCGCCTCCAAGAAGGGAAGTGGTAAAGAGGACTATAGTGAGGTTCCTCATATATATTCTCCCGACCCACCTATCCCTCATCCTCATATAAACAATAGGGGTGATCCACCCAAGCTTACTACATCTACTTTTAATCAATGGCAATTCTTAATGAAATCTCATGTATGCAGTTCGTCAATTGAGCTTTGGAGGATTATCGAAGATGGTCTTCATATTGGAGACCCCACCAACTTGACTAGAAGAGAAGTTGTGGATAGCCAACTGAATGCAACGGCTCTTCACATGATTCATCTTAGAGTGGGCCCCAAGGACATGCCCCACATCGAGCACTTCAACACCGCCAAAGAAGCTTGGGATGCTCTCACCGACCTATTCATTGGAAATGAAAGCATGAGAAGGAATAGGTATGATCCTCTTAGTAATGAAGCTAAAGGTTTCTACATGTTGGATGGTGAAGACCATGAAGACATGTATAGAAGGCTCAAGAGCATTGTAACAACATTTAGAAAGCATGGAGCCACTCACATTGATGATGCCTGGATCAAAAGGAAATATGTGAGTGCCATCATGCCATTTGAGCCAACGGACTTGAAATGTTTGCAAGGTAGACACAACTACTACCAAACTTCCAATGAAGTCATGCAATAAATGGCGGCCTTCAAAGTTGCTGCAAAGAACGCCGAAGATGCCCGTGCTCAGGCTATTGGAATGCAAAAAGGAGTGTTGTTGAGCAAGATGAGGATGAAAGAGGATACGCTGTTGTCTCCATGGGCTGCCACGAGGAAGTCAAGTGTGCTCATGGTGAGTACATGGCTTTTTATGCAAGGAATTTTTGGAAGGATCCAGCCAAGGCCAAGTCTGAACTTGAACGCAAGAATGGGTCAAGTGGAAGAAGAGAGAATGGCCCAAAACTGAGAACATGCTACAATTGTGGAGATAGGTTGCACTTTGTGGCCGAATGTCCATATCAAAGTAGAGAAGACAATGGTGGCAGGCTCATCCTTAAAGAAAAGTTCAAGGCACCTCGAAAGAAGACATTTATCAAAAAAATGGTCCTTACAAGAAGCAACCCAAGATTTTCTTGGTAGCACAAGAAGAATACTCCTCCGCTAGTGAAGACGAAGAGGATGAAGATAGTTCTCGAGAGGTGGCTGCTATAGCCACCACATCCATCCCATCATCACTCTTTGACTCTCGAAACGAAAATGTCATCAACAACAATGTCACTTGCCTCATGGCAAGAGGGTCCGAGGTATCATCTTCTATTTCTTCATTTCCTAAGACTAATATAAATATGGATATGGATGATCATACTAGTCTTAAGATAAAAGAAGAAGTTATTGCTTTGGACAATTTTTTCACTAACTTGCAAGGTGAGCACAAACTTCACTTTGATGCTCTTATCAGTCAACTTGCTCATTCCGAAGAACTTCTCGAAGAAAAGGGTAGAATTGAAAGAGAAGACGCCTTGGAGATAACCTCCTTGAAGAATGCCTTAGAGGAAGAAGAGGAAGCTCGAGTATCCTTGGAGGAGAAACTCGAGTCAATTGAGGAATCCCATGAAGAGGCTGTTGCCCATCTCATGAAAGAACGTGGCAATGCTCTTGCTAAGGTAAAGAAACTAAAGAAGGGAAAGGTTGAATTTGGGGCTGCTCATGTCAGACTCCCAGAGAAGTTTGAGAAACTTGACATTGCTCACAAGGCATTGGAGAGTGAACATTCTACTCTAAATGAGTCTCGTGATCAGCTCAAAACTCAATTGGATAAGTATGATATGCCCAGCACCTCCACTCCATCTTGTGGACACGAAGACATTATTGAAGAAAATGCAAGGCTAAAAGAAGAACTTGTAAGGATCTCAACATAAAGGTAAAAATTCCCTAGATGAGGTGCTTAACAAGCAAAGGACAAACAATGGGAAAGAAGGTCTTGGTTATGGCCCCAAGACAAAGAAGAAGAACAACAACAACAAGAAGAGCAAAATTGCTCAACCAAAGACAAGCACCACCACTAATGACAAGACTAACTATGATGGTTTTGCAGGGGCTAATAATCCTAACTATGAATTATTCTGTGATTATTATGGTGATGTCTATGCTAGCTATGTAGGTCCTTCTTATAGTTACATATCTTGGTCTATTTGGGTTCCCAAAACCCTTGTCACTAACATGAGAGGACCCATTGAAAAATGGGTACCTAAAACCAAGAAGTAACTTTCTTGCAGGGTTATGCTTCCGGTGGGTCTAAACGGGTACTCGATAGTGGGTGCACTAGTCATATGACCGGAAGCAAGGAGATCATCTCGGAGATGCGGCCCAACCATGATCACATAATCGTCTCCTATGGTGACAAGTCAAAATCTGAGGTATTGGGTCTTGGCAAAGTTGTGGTTGCTCACGATATCTCTCTCGTGGACGTCATGCTTGTTGAGACCCTCGGTTACAATCTACTTTCAGTTCGTGCCCTTGGTAAGATGGGCTTTGCAGTTTTCATTGATGCTGATTTGGTGGTACTCTTGTGGAGCAAGTCTCTAAAGGTCGCTTTCGTGGGATATGTCAAAAATGACCTGTACGTGGTGGACTTCTCGGGGAAAACCACTACAAGACCGATGTGTCTTTTCGGAAAGGCCGACTGATGTCTACGCACTTCTATTCTTATAGACAGTTGTTGGGCCTCCAAGTGTAGAGGTTTGTAGAACATCAGCAAGTTTTCCCTTAAGTGGATCACCCAAGGTTTATCGAACTCAGGGAGGAAGTGGTCAAAGGTATCCCCTCTCAAGCAACCCTGCAATCAAGATACAAGAAGTCTCTTGTGTCCCCAACACACCCAATACACTTGCCAAGTGTATAGGTGCACTAGTTCGGCGAAGAGATAGTGAAATATAAGTGGTATAGATAATTATAAGTGGTAACGGTGCCAGAAAATAGCTTGCTGGCGTGTGGTTGATGTGGGAAAAGACTAAAGGCAAACTGAAATAAAGAAGGAAGAAAGCAAACATGTAACAGATCTAATTCCAAACGGTGTATCAATGCTTAGAAACAAGGCCTAGGGGTCATACTTTCACTAGTGAACACTCTCATATAAATATATTCTCTTTATGATACTACTCTTAACTACTCTCCAGTTGGACACTCTAATCATTGGTAGGGCTATAACAGCACACCTCAAAGTTCATCTTTCCCATCTAGAAAACCCCACACTGTCACCTTGAGCACTAGATGGTCCAAACAAACACCACAATTTCATAGAGACATCCAACTCCAAATATAACTCATAACAAGTATTTGAAATCTCTAGCCTAAGTGCCACCATGGTGTGCACACTGTCAACTTCACACACATGGGGAGAGCAGAGATCTACTAAAGCACTTGAGTAGCAAGGTAGATCTATAGATTACAAGCTCATGATCTCAATAAGATCATGCATAGAGAGAGATGAACACATAGCTACCGGTAGAACCCTTAGCCTCGAGAGAGAACTACTCCCTCCTCATCATGGGAATCAGCAATGGTGATGGAGATGGCTCCGGGGGCACTTCCCTGTCCTGGCAGGGTGCCGGAACAGAGACTTTCTGTCCCCCGAATCTCCCCTTCGGTGGCGGCGGCTCTATGGAACTTTTCGTGGCTGGAGGCTTGATGATTTAGGGTTTTTGCATCAGGAGGCATCTTATAGGCGAAGAGGCAAGGTCGGTGGGCGGCCAGGGGGCCCACACCACCTGGTGGCGCGTCCAGGGCTAGCCCGCGCCATCACATGGTGTGGCCGCCCTGTGGCCCCTCTCCGTCTCGTCTTCTGGCTCCGTGAGTCTTCCGGTAAAATATCGACTTTAGCTTTTGTCCGGTCCAATTCCGAGAATATTGATTTTCTGACTTTCCTGGAACCAAAAATAGCAGAAAACAGGCAACTAGCAATGTGGCATCTTGTTAATGGGTTAGTCCAAGAAAGCATATAGAAATACTCCAAAGTGTGGGCAAAACATAAGAAAGTAGATATAAACCAAGCATGGAACATAAAAAATTATAGATACGTTTGCAACATATCAACATCCCCAAGCTTAACTCCTGCTCGTCCTCAAGTAGGTAAGTGATAAAAAGAAAGAATAATTTTTTAGGTGACATGCACCATCATAAACTTGATCAAAGTATTTGTAAAACATTGATAGCTCGGATCATAGTACTTCAACATAGCATGAAAGATAAAGTTCTAACAATAAGACATAACAACTATGTTGTAACATGAAAGGGTACAAACAAAAGATTCATGAATAACAATGCTTTGCAAGACGTTTGTTTGTTTCACATAAAGAAAACATAGCATAGTGGCATTCAGCTTGTCCCTCATAGAGTAGCAAACATAAATGCATAGGACACCTTCAAAGTTCATAAGAGTGACTAGATACAAATAGTTTAAGAACAAGCAATATCAAATTTATGCATCAATCAACAAGTCTTGGGACAATGCACATAGAAATAAGAATGGCCACTATGCTCTCAAAGTAGGTGCATAAAGGTAGAAGGTGGAGACTCAACATAAAAGTAAAAGAAAGGCCTTCATAGAAGGAAGTAGGGATTCAAGTTTCATAAAGAGCTTCCAAAAATTACGGTACTTATTAACTTTCAGCTCTCAATGCCCCTATCATAAGCATCTTGAAGTGATTAAGGTTAAAGTGAACAAACTATGGAGTATATGCTTGACAAAGTATAAGTTGGAAATCTCATGTCCCTTGAATACGAGGGCCACTCCTCATGCTACTCAAGTTTAGTCACCGGTAAGTTCTTGTCATCGTAAGTACATGTGTATCATAGAGAACCGCCAATGGGGTACCCCTTGCGCGATGATACGGAAGAATCCCCATATCAAAATGACAAGGCAAGCAGACAACGAGCATCTCAGCAATCTTCTTATTTACCATGGAAATATGGTGCTTTTTTTCTCTCTTCCCTCTTTTCTCATATCTTTTTTTTTCTTTTTTCTATTTTTTCTCAATATCTGACTCTTTTTTTATAAGAAGAATGCTTCATAAACAACTCATTATGGTTACGCTGCAGGTTTCCACCATCACAACATGGATTAGACTAGCGGCCCAGGCGTTTCTCTAACACACATACATAACTCCATGGACTTACAAGCTCCCCTTTCATTTCACACCGACGACATCCATAGACAAAAGAGCATGATATCAACTAGGTACAAAGTATAAGTGCAATGTTGAAAGCGTTTCCCATGACAGCATGGTTCTGCTAATCCCCAACAAATAAGTGCAAGCATATACAACATAGACGACACAATGGTTCAAGTTTATTAAGGGCAAGAAAAGTAAAGTGTGCCATCAAGTTCGTGAGAGCTTTAATCACTACTTTTCTCATAACACGTTTAATTCGGAAGGTAGACAAAAACATGAATATACTTGGAATAGCATATGCTAGTAGGTAGGTATGGTGGACTCTTTCGAGTAACTTGGTTTTAGGAGTTGGATGCATGAGTGGAACTCATACTTGGTTATGGAGGCTAGCAAAAGACTGGGAGCGACAACCTAAGAGAGTAATAATGGCCATAATCATGCAGAGCGACAAAACATCATTGATCAAAGCATAAAGTGATACTACACGTTGAAAACTAAAGGATCATAAAGGCTATGGTGACTTGGGATAGTCATAACATGGTGTGAGCATGCGCCAAGTCAACCCAAATAAAGCATCAAAGGAGAATACCACAATACTATGCTTTAATATGCTAAAACAACGCATGATTCTTCAAAGGCACATTAAGCAATCTCAATTGTTTATAACAAGTCATGCTATAGCAAAGAATACTAAGACTAAAGCCAAAACAATATCAAGCATGGCATGACAAAGCATAGGCCACAGTAAAAACAAGCTCTCTTTACCACTTAAGCATGAACTTTCCTACTCTTTTTCCAAACCAAACCAAACTATTTGAAAACCAATGTATGAAAGTGGGGGTCCAACCAATTTTATTCAGAAAACTAAGCAAACTAAGCAAATGAAAAACCAAAACGAAAACGAAAAAGAAGACGGTCCAAGAACAACACAACTGTGCATGAAACAATAAAAATGAAGCGTTTGGAAGAAACCTGGGGTTTTTATTGATGAAGAAGGGGATGCCTTGGGCATCCCCAAGCTTTGACGCTTGTACTTCTTGGATATTTCTTGGGGTGACATGGGTGGCATCCCCAAGCTTGAGCTTTAGTCCATCCTTCATCTCATACTCATTCCTTTCATACACCTAAAAATTTTCCTTCATACAAAACTTCACACAATCTTTATTAGCAACATTAGTGCACTCAAGATAATAAGTCTTTAGGTTCAGTTCCAACACCAATAAAACTTCCATTAAAACACAAGCTACTGTAGCACTTCCATCAAAAAGCTCAATTCCCCAGAAGAACTCAAAAAGGAACCAACAAGAACCAAATGCAAATAATGGCAGTAATCTGTCAAAACAGACCAGCAGGTAAAGACGAATGTTTTCGAAGATCTTATGTTGCTCAAATCGAAAAGTGTTGAACTAAAGAAAGTTACATAACAACCTGGGGCAGAAGCACAAAAAGTTACGCCTCAAAAGGACGTACAGAGATTTTACACGAATTTTTACGGTGAAGCACAGATATCTGTTTCAGGGCAGCAAGTTTCCCAATCATTACTTCTCTCTCATTAGAGGTTACTCTTGGCACAAAAAGCAAATAAAAAGGATAAGGAGCGGTTATTACTGAAGTAATAACTTCCAAGACTCGTCTAAAACTTTTGGGTTATCTCCCAATAAGTACTTTTCTTTAACGCCTTTAAGTTAGCATGATAGTTTGAGAAGATGCTCACATAAGAAATATGAATTGAAGTAAAAGAGAGCATCAAGGAGCAAATTCAAAGCACATTTAAGTCTAACCCACTTCCTATGCATAGTAATCTTGTAAAGAAACAAGTCATGAAAGCACAAAGCAACAAGCATAGGAAAACAAAACAAGTGCAACTTCAAGACTTTCAACATAAAGAGGGGAAACTTAATATTGTTGAGACACATCAAACCATGTTTCCCTCTCTTGTAATAACTTTCAGTAGCATCATGAATAAAATTAAAAATATAACTCT
The DNA here is from genome assembly GCA_916181665.1 of Avena sativa. Lineage (NCBI taxonomy): Eukaryota > Viridiplantae > Streptophyta > Magnoliopsida > Poales > Poaceae > Avena > Avena sativa. Next base: position 481,443,714 of record OV702279.1, read on the forward strand.
CACATAAAACATTCTTATCATGAGCCACATGCATAAAAGAATTAATACTCTCCACATAAACATAGTCATTCTTATTAATTTTAGTGGGAGCAAATTCAACAAAATAGCTATCATTATTATTCTCATCACCATAATTATCAAATATAGGAGTAATATTGTAATCATAATTAATTTTCTCCTCAATAGTAGGTGGACTGAGAATATCATATTCATCATTGTAATCATCATATATTGGAGGGATAGTATCATCAAAGTAAATTTTCTCCTCCATGCTTGGGGGACTAAAAAGATCATGCTCATCAAAACCAGCTTCCCCAAGCTTAGACTTTTCCATAGCATTAACAATAATGGTGTCCAAAGAATTCATACTAACAATATTGCTATTAGTATGCAAATAAAGTTCCATAGGTTTTTTAATTTTCTCTTCAAACACTTCATGTCCTAACTCAAGATAAATACTATAAAGCTCTCTATTTTTTGTTGTTGTTTTCCATTAAGCCTAACAAGTGAAAACAAGAAACAAAAAGACAAAATTGCAGAATCTAAAGGAAATAACTTCGAGCACTCAGACCGGAGGATGTGAGTACCTTTTACCTTACGTCCCTGGCAACGGCGCCAGAAAATAGCTTGATGTCTACGCACTTCTATTCTTGTAGACAGTTGTTGGGCCTCCAAGTGTAGAGGTTTGTAGAACAGCAGCAAGTTTTCCCTTAAGTGGATCACCCAAGGTTTATCGAACTCAGGGAGGAAGTGGTCAAAGGTATCCCCTCTCAAGCAACCCTGCAATCAAGATACACGAAGTCTCTTGTGTCCCCAACACACCCAATACACTTGTTAGGTGTATAGGTGCACTAGTTTGGCGAAGAGATAGTGAAATACAAGTGGTATAGATAATTATAAGTGGTAACGGTGCTAGAAAATAGCTTGCTGGCGTGTGGTTGACGTGGGAAAAGACTAAAGGCAAACTGAAATAAAGAAGGAAGCAAGCAAACATGTAATAGATCTAATTGCAAACGGGGTATCAATGCTTAGAAACAAGGCATAGGGATCATACTTTTACTAGTGAACACTCTCATATAAATATCTTCTCTTTATGATACTACTCTTAACTACTCTCCGGTTGGACACTCTAATCATTGGTAGGGCTATAACAACACACCTCAAAGTTCATCTTTCCCATCTAGAAAACCCCACACTGTCACCTTGAGCACTAGATGGTCCAAACAAACACCACAATTTCATAGAGACATCCAACTCCAAATATAACTCATAACAAGTATTTGAAATCTCTAGCCTAAGTGCCACCATGGTGTGCACACTGTCAACTTCACACACATGGGGAGAGCAGAGATCTATTAAAGCACTTGAGTAGCAAGGTAGATCTATAGATTACAAGCTCATGATCTCAATAAGATCATGCATAGAGAGAGAGATGAACACATAGCTACCGGTATAACCCTTAGCCTCGAGAGAGAACTACTCCCTCCTCATCATGGGAATCAGCAATGGTGATGGAGATGGTGGTGGAGATCGATGGAGATGGCTCCAGGGGCACTTCCCCGTCCCGGCAAGGTGCCGAAACATAGACTTTCTGTCCCTCGAATCTCCCCTTCGGTGGCGGCGGCGCTGTGGAACTTTTCGTGGCTGGAAGCTTGATGATTTAGGGCTTTTGCATCGGGAGGCATCTTATAGGCAAAGAGGCAAGGTCGATGGGCGGCCAGGGGGCCCACACCACCTGGTGGCACGGCCAGGGCTATCCCGCGCCACCACATGGTGTGGCCGCCCTGTGGCCCCTCTCCGGCTCGTCTTTTGGCTCCGTGAGTCTTCCGATAAAATATTGACTTTGGCTTTTGTCCGGTCCAATTCCGAGAATATTGATTTTCTGACTATCCTGGAACCAAAAACAGCAGAAAACAGGCAACTGGCACTTTGGCATCTTGTTAATAGGTTAGTCCAAGAAAGTATATAGAAATACTCCAAAGTGTGGGCAAAACATAAGAACGTAGATATAAACCAAGCATGGAACATCAAAAAATTATAGATACGTTTGCAACGTATCACCGACGCGGGTTAGTTATGGCATCACCGACTAGCCCACATCAATATGAGAACTTTGGCAAGTCTCCACAAGGGTGGCCACATCCTTGGACTAAAAGAAAATGTTTCCTTTGCCAAAGATCCTGTTTCCAGGGCTTGTGTTGAAGGGAAAATGCATGAATCTTGATGATCAAACTGAACATGTCGATCTCATTGGGGAACCCCAAGAGGAAGGTATGATGAGCATAGCAGCAAGATTTCCCTCAGTTATGAAACCAACGTTATCGAACCAGTAGGAGCAAGGAAACACCTCCAAGGTGTTGTTTCCAACTTGGAATCTTGCACAACACAACCACAAAACTTTGCCCCAACTTATAGTGAGATTGTCAATCTCACCGATTTTGCTGAAAACAAAGGATTAAACATATTGTGTGCAAGATAGTAATTGCTTGTAGAAAGTAAACAGAAAATAGTAAATAGTAGATTGTAGATTGATGGTAAAAGAATGGACCGGGGTCCATAGTTCACTAGAGGTGATTCTCCTTAAGATAGATGACATGTTGGGTGAACAAATTACAGCGGGGCAATTGACAAACACCAAGAAAGCATACATGCATATACTAATCATCTTGACTCCTATGAGATTTGATTGGGCATTACAACATTATTCATAGACCGTAATGCAACTGCATCTATGACTAATAATCCACCTTCAGGTTATCATCCGAACCCCCTCCAGTATTAAGTTGCAAGCAACAGATAATTGCATTAAGTAAAGTGTGTAAAGTAAACAATACGATTGTTCTATGAACAAAGGATTGTTGTTTTCTCCCTAGTAGCAACAAAACATCTAGTACCTTAGATATTTCTATCACTTCCCTAGATTCCTAGAGGCATGAACCCACTATCGAGCATAAATACTCCCTCTTGGAGTTGCTAGCATCTACTCGACCAAGATAGATACTAACAACGGAAAGCATGCAAGATCACAAATAACAAAGACATGATAGAATCAATAATCAATCTGAAATAGCATCTCAATATCCATCGGATCCCCACAAACACAACATGTATGATTACAAATAGATGATCTTGATCATGAACGGAGCTCACAAGATCTAGACATGGTAGCACAAAGGAGAAGAACCAACCATCTAGCTACTACATGGACCCGTAGTCCAGGGATGAACTACTCACACATCACACCGGAGGCAGTCATGGTGCTGAAGAAGGCCTCCAGGGTGATCTCTCCCCTCTGACAGGGTGCCGGGAAGAGCTTCAGATCCCTCCCGATCTAGGGATGGAGATGGCGGCGGCTACAGACTCTTTCGTGGAATTTTGATCGGGTCTTAGGGTTTTCGTCCTGGAGGCAATATATAGGCGAAGGGGCAAGGTTGGCGGAGTACCAGGGGGCCCACACCCCCTGGTGGCGCGGCTAGGGCTGGCCGCGCCACCACCAGGTGTGGCCGCCCTGGCTCCCCTCTTCGTCTCCCCTCCTGACTCTGTATTCCTTCTGGTGAAATATTGACTTGGGCTTTTGTCCTGTTCAATTCCGAGAATATTTCTTACTAGCTTTACTGAAACCAAAAAGAGCAGAAAACAGGCAACTAGCACTATGGCATCTTTTTAATAGGTTAGTTCTAGAAAATGTGTAAAAATACTCCAAAGTGTGGACAAAACATAAGAAAGTAGATATAAAACAAGCATGGAACATCAAAAATTATAGGTACGTTTGCAACGTACCAACATCCCCAAGCTTAACTTCTGCTCGTCCTCGAGTAGGTAAGTGATAAAAAGAAAGAATGATTTTTTAGGTGACATGCACCATCATAATTTTGATCAAAGTATTTGTAAAACATTGATAGCTGGGATCATAGTACTTTAACATAGCATGAAAGATATAGTTCTAACAATAAGACATAGCAACTATGTTGTAACATGAAAAGGCACAAACAAAAGATTCATGAATAACAATGATTTGCAAGACGTTTGTTTGTTTCACATATAGAAAACATAATGAGAATGGTATTCAGCTTGACCCTCATAGTGTAGCAAAAAACATAAATGCATTGGACACCTTCAAAGTTCATTAGGGTGACTAGATACAAATAGTTTAAGGACAAGCAATATCAAAGTTATGAATCAATTAACAAGTCTTGGGACAATGCACATTAAACTAAGAATGGCCACTATGCTCTCTCAATAGGTGCATAAAGATAGAAGATGGAGACTCAAGATAAAAGTAAAAGAAAGGCCTTCATAGAAGGAAGCAGGGATTCAAGTCTCATAAAGAGCTTCCAAAATTTTTGGTACTTATTAGCTTTCAGCTCTTATTGCCCCTATCATAAGCATCTTGAAGTGATTAAGGTTAAAGTGAACAAACTATGGAGTATATGCTTGACAAAGTATAAGTTGGCAATCTCATGTCCCTTGAATACGAGGGTCGCTCCTCATGCTACTTAAGTTTAGTTACTGGTAAGTTCTTGTCATAATAAGTACATGTGTATCATAGAAAACCGCCAACGGGGTACCCCTTGCACATGATACATGAGCTATCCCATAATCAAAATGACAAGGCAAGCAGACAATGAGCATCTCAGCAATCTTCTTATTTACCATGGGAAAATGGTGTTTTTTCTCTCTTTCTCTCTTTCCTCATCTTTTTTTTCTTTTTTCTCAATCTCTATCTCTTTTTTATAAGAAGAATGCTTCATAGATTGCTCACTATGGTGATGCTGCAAGTTTCCACCATTATTAGGCATGGCTTAGGCTAGCGGCCTAGGCATTTCTCTAACACACATACATAACTCCATGGACTTACAAGCTCCCCTTTCATTTCACACCGACGACATCCATAAACAAAAGAGCATGATATCAACTGGGTACAATGTACAAGTGCAATGTTGAATGCGTTCCCCATGATAGCATGGTTCTGCTAATCCCAACATATAAGTGCAAGCATATACAACATAGATGACACAATAGTTCAAGTTTATTAGGGACAAGAAAAGTAAAGTGTGCCATCAAGTTCGCGAGAGCTTTAATCACTAATTTTCACATAACAAGTTTAATTCGGAAGGTAGATAAAAACATGAATATACTTGGAATAGAAAATGCTAATAGGTAGGTATGGTGGACTCTTTGGAATAACTTGGTTTTATTTGGAGTTGGATGCATGAGTGGAACTCATACTTGGTATGGGGGCTAGCAAAAGACTCGGAGCGACCAACTAAGAGAGCAATAATGGCCATAATCATGCAAAGCGACAAAACATTATTAATTAAAGCATAAAGTGATATTACAAGGCGAAAACTAAATGATCATAGAGGCTATGGTGACTTGGTATAGTCTTAACATGGTGTGAGCATTTGCCAAGTTAACCTAAATAAAGCATTTAAAGGAGAATACCACAATATTATGCTTTTAATATGCTAAAACAACACATGATTCTTTCAAGGCACATTAAGCAATCTCAATTGTTTGTAACAAGTCATGCTTCAGCAATAATCACTAAGCATAAAGCCAAAACAATATCAAGCATGACATGATAAAGCCTAGGCCATAGTCAAAAACAAGCTCCTTTTATACCACTTAAGCATGAACTTTACTACTCTTTTCCAATCCAAATCAACTTTATTTGAAAACTAATGCATGAATGAGGGGGTCCAACCAATTTATTCAAGCAAACTAAGCAAACAAAAACTAAAAACGAAAACAAAGACGCTCCAAGAACAACACAATTGTGCACGAAAAAATAAAAATGAAGTGTTTGGAAGAAACCTGAAATTTTTATTGATGAAGAAGGGGATGCCTTGGGCATACCCAAGCTTTGACGCTTGTACTTCTTGAATATTTCTTGGGTTTACATGGGTGGCATCCCCAAGCTTGAGCTTTTGTCCATACTTCATCTTATCACATTACTCTTCCATACACTTTAAAATTTCCTTCATACAAAACTTCACACAATCTTCATTACCAACATTATTATACTCAAGATAATAAGTATTTAGGTTCAGTTTCAACACAAGTAAAACTTCCATTAAAACAAAAGCCACTGTATCACTTCCTTTAAAAAGTTCAAATGATCAAAGAGAACTCAAATAGAAAGAGATTAAGAGGCAAATGCAAATAATGGCAGAAATCTATCAAAACTGACCAGCAGGTAAAAACCGATTTTTTTCGAAGACCTTATGTTGCTCAAATCGAAAAGTGTTGAACTAACAAAAGTTGGATAACAACCTAGGGCAGAAGCACACAAAATTACAGCTTAAACCGACATACAGAGATTTTTCACGGATTTTTTACAGCAAAGCACAAAAATCTGTTTCAGGACAGCAACTTTCCCAAGCATTACTTCTCTCTCATTAGAGGTTACTCTTGGCACAAAAACCACACAAAAATGATAATAAGAGGTCATTATTAAAGAAATAACTTCCAAGACTCAACAAAAGATTCCTAACTAAATTTGGGTTATCTCCCAATAAGTGCTTTTCTTTAACGCCATTGAGCTAGGCATCAGAGGCAAGAAAAGAATCAAGTATTCTCAAATGAAGAAGCATTAAGAGCAAATTTTGTTTTAATAGGAGAGGCAAAATGAATCTTCTCTCTGTTCTTAGGGAAGTGTTCTATACCTTTCTTGAGTGGAAATTGATATTTAATGGTGTCTTCTTTCATATCAATAATGGCACCAACAGTTCTAAGAAAAGGTCTTCCCAAAGTAATAGGACAAGAAGCATTGCATTCAATATCTAAAACATAGAAATCAAAGGGGACATAGGCATTGTTTACCATAATAAGAACATCATTAATACTCCCCATGAGTTTCTTTTTAGCATTATCATCAAGTGGGACATTTAAATAACAATCTTCCAATGGTGGCAAATCAAGCATTTCATAAATATTTATAGGCATAATAGAAACACTACTTTCAAGATCACATAAAGCTTTGAGATTAAAATCATTCACTTTCATATTAATGATGGGTTCCCAACCATCTTCTAATTTCATAGGAATAGAAGCTTTATGTTTCATCTTTTCTTCTTTAATTTTTATGAGAGCATTAGTAATGTGTTTTGTAAAGGCCATGTTCATAGCACTAGCATTAGGACTTTTAGAAAGCTTTTGTAGGAACATAATTACTTCAAAGATATTGCAACCATCAAGATCAAAATCATAATTATCATCTAAAGTAGTAGAGCTATTGTTTCCCATATTTCCAAGAATTTTAACATTTTTATTAGAAAAGGTTCCATTGGGTTTACTAGCTTCAACATTAGTGGCAGTGATAGTAGAAATACTAATATTTCTAGCAATTTCATCTTCTCTTTCCCACTTAGCATGCAATTCAGCTAATAGTCTAACATTTTCATCAATTCTAACTTGTATGGCATTAGTAGCAGCAAAGGGATTTTCAATGGTTTCAGGTTTAGCAGCCATTTTATTAATTAAAGAGGATTGTGCTTCAGACAAAGATGATATATTTCTTCCAGCATTAGAAAGTTTTAGTTGCAAACTAGGAATTTCCCTATTTCAACTCTCAAGTTGATGGCTAATATTTTTCAAAATAGTAGATTGTTCCTCCATAGTTTTAGTAAATAATTTAGTAGATTTGCATGAAGTTTTTAGTGGCTCTGATATTCTTTCTTCACTAGGTATTCCAGGTTTGCCATGATAACCATAAGTATTATTAGGAGGATAAGGCCTATAATTATTATTACCAAAATTACTCCTATAGGCATTGTTGCTAAAATTATTGTTTCTAATCAAGTTCACAACTTTCTCTTATTGAGCAACCAAAGAGGCTAAGGGAACATGATTTGGATCAATATGAGCTTTCCCATTAACAAGCATAGACATAATAACATCAATTTTATCACTCGAGGAGGAGGTTTCTTTAACAGAATTTACCTTCTTACCTTGTGGAGCTCTCTCAGTGTGCCATTCAGAATAATTAACCATCATATTATCTAGAAGCTTTGTTGCAGCACCTAAAGTAATGGTCATAAAGGTACCTCCAGCAGCAGAATCCAGTAGATTTCTTGAAGAATAATTCAATCCTACATAAAAGGTTTGGATAATCATCCAAGCAGTCAGTCCATGAGTGGGACAATTCTTTACCAAAGATTTTGTCGTGGTGGAGTCACGGCAGATGCCTGGTATAGGCTAAAGTTGGGGTCGATGGACGATGGAGGAATCCGGGGAGGGATGATGAAGTGAATACCTCATACGGAAGAACTCAAAGAGACAGGATATACCCAGGTTCGAGGCTCTCCTAGTGAGATAACACCTCTACTCCTGCATCTAATCTCATATATCTTGCCATGCTTGTGGCTACAATGGTGCTCCTTGAGTTGTACTCTTATGCCTCTCATGGAGAGAGCAGAGGAAGAAGGAACCATGCTCCTAGTGAGCAGAGGGAGAGGAGCCCTCCAGGGGGCCTCCTCTGTAACGTTACCCCTGGTGCTCCTTATAAAGGGGAGCCCAGGGAACAAGGTATGTCATCTATTGTACTCCTATGAGCTGTCTTGTGGGGCTTGCCTAGTCACCTTGTCCTTTGTTGAGTCATCGGTCTTATCCCTTCGGCATATTCCTTAGCATCTTTAGGAGATGCTTGGCATATTCCCTAGCATCTCCCAAGATGCCCAGCATATTCCTTAGCATCTTGGACCAAATGGGCCAGTCTGAGCCAGGGGCGTCCCAAGACTGGCACCTGACGTAGGCTTGACTTGACTTGGTAGCGTGTCGATGTAGAGGTTGTTGGTGGGTCCAGGTAGGAGAGAAATGACGTCCGGGACGAAGTAATTCGGCCCGGGGAAGTGAAATTCGGACATGGGTGGAAATAATCCAGCCTGGGGGTAAAATGGGGCCCACCTAGTCGGTGAATAGTGTTCCCAGCCAAATTATTCCCTTCCCAGCCGGGTTAACCTGAGATTTGGCCCAGGTGGACGAGAAAAATGACCCAGCTGAGTCTCCCTTGCTCGGCCCGGGCGGGGCAACAAGGAGGAGGCCCGGGCGGTAGAGCCGAAGTGGCCCAGCCGAGCGTGGGCGTTGGAGGCAGGCGGTGATCCGGGGTAGGTCGGGATTCCCGCTGAGTCGGCCCACCCAGGGAACTGTTGGCGACTTAGCGGTGTGAGGCGGTGGCGTGCCGCGTCGGTGCGGGAGTCTCCCCGCGGTGGGCCAAATCCGGCCCACCCGGGGGAAGCGGTCGAGGTGGCGGGAGCTGGGACGGTTCAGTGTCGATGTGCTTCTGGCGGGAAGCGGGCGAGGTTCATCGGGGATCGCTGACCCGGTGGGAGAGGCGGAGCGATGGAGATGGCCCGTGGTGGGCCGAATTAACTTAGGTCGGCCCACCCCGGGAGGAGACGGACGTCCCAGCTGGCCGGATTACTCCTTAATCCGGCATATATAGAGGCAGTCCAGCCCATGCGATGCAGATTCAGCCTGCAAATATTTGTACCAGGCCGAATTAATCATAATTCGGCCCGTGTTTGTTTTCTTTCTCCTTTTCCTTATTCTTTTCTCTTTATCCTTCATATTTTTATCTTTATGTATCTCTTTTATGCAATCACCTATTCATCAACTCTGGGGTACCTAGGGTTACACCCCCAACAGATTTCATTCTTTCCCAAGCTTGAGCAACCTGTTCATTATCAGATTGTTTAAATTTCATTATTTCACTTCTCATAGATATAATCTTAGCAGGAGGATAGTATTTTCTAATGAAAGCATCTTTGCATTTAGTCTAAGAATCAATAATATTTCTAGCTAGGGATTGCGACCATTCTTTAGTTGTTCCTCTCAAAGAGAAAGGAAACAATTTAAGCTTAATAATATCTCCATCTATATCCCTATGTTTTTTCATCTCACAGAGTTCAACAAAGTTATTAAGATGAGCAGCAGCATCTTCAGTACCAATACTAGAAAATTGTTCTCTCATAACAAGATTGAGCAAAGCAGGTTTAATTTCAAAGAATGTAGCTTCAGGAACAGGTGGAGCAATAGGTGTGCACATGAAATCATTGTTGTTGGTGCTAGTGAAGTCACACAACTTAGTGTTTTCAAGAGTAGTCATTTTTTTGTGTTTTTAATATAAAGAAGCAAACTAGTATAACTAATTTTTTGTGTTTTTGATAAAGAAACAAGCAAACAAAGCAGAAATAAACTAAGCAAAACAAATAAAACAAAGTAAAGAGGTTGGTTATGAGGGACTCCCCTTGTGAAGATGTCCTTGACTCCCCTGTAACGGCGCCAGAAAAATAGCTTGATGGCTCAAAATATATTCGAGCTCGTTGGGGAACCCCAAAAGGAAGGTATGATGAGCATAGCAGCAAGTTTTTCCTCAGTTATGAAACCAAGGTTATCGAACCAGTAGGAGCAAGGAAACACCTCCAAGGTGTTGTTTCCAACTTGGCATCCTGCACAACACAACCACAGAACTTTGCCCCCAACTTACAGTGAGGTTGTCAATCTCACCGGTTTTGCTAAAAACAAAGGATTAAACTTATTGTGTGGAAGATAGTAATTGCTTGTAGAAAGTAAATAGAAAAAGGTAAATAGTAGATTGTAGATTGATGGTAAAAGAATGGACCGGGGTCCATAGTTCACTAGAGGTGATTCTTCTTAAGATAGATGACATGTTGGGTGAACAAATTACAGCGGGCCAATTAACAAACACCGAGAAAGCATACATGCATATACTAATCATCTTGACTCCTATGAGATTTGATTAGGCATTACAACATTATACGTAGATCGTAATCCAACTGCATCTATGACTAATAATCCACCTTCAGGTTAACATCCGAACCCCCTCCCGTATTAAGTTGCAAGCAACAGATAACTGCATTAAGCAAAGTGTGTAAAGTAAACAATACGATTGTTCTATGAACAAATGATTGTTGTTTTCTCCCTAGTAGCAACAACACATCTAGTAGACTAGTACCTTAGAGATTTCTGTCACTTCCCCAGATTCCTAGAGGCATGAACCCACTATCGAGCATAAATACTCCCTCTTGGAGTTGCTAACATCTACTCGGCCAAGATAGCTACTAACAACGGAAAGCATGCAAGATCACAAATAACAAAGACATGATAGAATCAATAATCAATCTGAAATAGCATCTCAATATCCATCGGATCTCCAAAAACACAACATGTATGATTACAAATAGATGATCTTGATCATGAACGGAGCTCACAAGATCTAGACATGGTAGCACAAAGGAGAAGAACCAACCATCTAGCTACTACATGGACCCGTAGTCCAGGGATGAACTACTCACGCATCACATCGGAGGCAGTCATGGTGATGAAGAAGGCCTCCAGGGTGATCTCTCCCCTCCGGCAGGGTGCCGGGAAGAGCTTCGGATCCCTCCCAATCCAGGGATGGAGATGGCGGCTGCTACAGACTCTTTCATGGAATTTTGATCGGGTCTTAGGGTTTTCATCCCGGAGGAAATATATAGGCGAAGGGGCAAGGTCGGTGGAGTACCAGGGGCCCACACCCCCTGGTGGTGCGGCTAGGGCTGGCCGCGCCACCACCAGGTGTGGCCGCCCTGGCTCCCCTCTTCGTCTCCCCTCAAGACTCCGTATTCCTTCTGGTGAAATTTTGACTTAGGCTTTTGTCTGGTCCAATTCCGAGAATATTTCCTTACTAGCTTTTCTGAAACCAAAAACAGCAGAAAATAGGCAACTGGCACTTTGGCATCTTGTTAATAGGTTAGTTCTAGAAAATGTGTAAAAATACTCCAAAGTGTGGACAAAACATAAGAAAGTAGATATAAAACAAGCATGGAACATAAAAAATTATAGATACATTTGTAACATATCAACTCTCCCCATCGAAGGAAGACCATTATTTCATCAAAGAGGATTTTGGATCTTCTCCATGTGGATCTCTTTGGTTCTCCATCTCATGCAAGTATCGGTGGGAAGACATATTGCCTCGTGATTGTTGATGATTACTCAAGATACACTTGGGTCTATTTCTTCAAGTTGAAGAGCGAGACTCAACAAACGGTCTTTGCCAACGAGGTTCAACATTAACACAATGTCCCTATATTGGCAATTAGAAGTGATAACGGTTACGAGTTCAAGAACTACACCTTAAATGAATTTCTAAGTGAAGAGGGGATAAGACATCAATATTCCACTATGTACACCCCTCAACAAAATGGTGTTGCCAAGAGGAAGAACCGGACCTTAATGGATATGGCCAGATCTATGCTAGCCAAATTTAAGTCTCCTTATAACTATTGGGCTGAAGCAATCTCTACCGCTTACCATTCATCCAACCGGCTCTACCTTCGCAAAATCTTGGACAAGACTCCATATAAAATACTTACTAGTAACAAGCCAAACATCTCCTACTTCAGGGTATTTGGTTGTAAGTGTTTTTTCTCATTAAAGGAGTTCGTTTATCTAAATTTGAGTCTAAGGCTTTAGAAGGCATTTTTGTTGGTTATGGTGCCAAATCCCACACTTATAGAGTCTACGATAAGCTCTCCGGAACTGTTGTAGAATCTTGTAGTGTGGTGTTCGAGGAAAATGATGGCTCCCGTGCGGGGCAAGTTGATGTTTGTGATGCAGATGTTGAAATACCCCAAGATGCCATAAAAAGAATGGGCGTGGGATTTTTCCTCCCCATTAAGGAACCCCTTGTGGCAGATCGAGAAGGACAATGCTCTACTCAAGTAGACCCCTCATCGACACAAGCTCAACATGCTCCAACCATTGGAGAAACTTCTACACCAACCCCACAAAATTCTAAAGATCAAAATGCTCCTGAAAGCTCCAGGCCGGATTATCCGGTGGACATCGGATTATCCAGACAACCCTCCCCAACTGGCAGAAGTGATCAAAATGGTGAAGATTCTGCTGCAAGCCCCAGGCCAGATTTTCTGGCTGACCCTGGATTATCCGGCCTCTCTCTAGTTCATGCCAGGACCACTCAAGTCTGCGAAGATGCATCGAGTCCTCCCAGGCCGGATTATCCAGCCCTACCCTCGGCTAGATTATCCAGCCCTGAAAATCTTGAAGAACAACAGCCTCCTGCTATGGCTGTTGATCAACACCAAGAACAAGATTCATCATCTCCTATTCCTGTTAATCAAGCTGAAGATCAAGGCCAAGCCAATGATTCCAACGAAGACTCAAATGATGAAGTTATTCCCCCAAGAGACAACAAACTAATTGAACTTCGTCGTACAGCTCGTGCATATACAAACCTTGAATTAAGGGGTCACACTCTTGACAAAATTGTCGGTGATCTCTGACGAAGGGTATCCACAAGAAGGGAGCTAGCAAGTTTTGGTGAGCACCAAGCTCACATATCCATGGTGGAACCCAAGAAAGTGTTTAAAGCTCTTGAGGATCCAGACTGGGTTGTTGCTATGCATGAAGAGTTGAATAACTTTCAGCGTAACAAGGTCTGGAAATTAATAGAGAAGCCCAAGGATTGCCGCAATGTTATCGGCACAAAGTGGATCTTTAAGAATAAGCAAGATGAAAATGGCATTGTTGTAAGGAACAAGGCAAGACTCGTGGCACAAGGCTATTCCCAAGTTGAGGGCATCGACTTCGGCGAGACTTATGCTCCAGTGGCTCGTCTTGAGTCGATTCATATCCTTCTTGCTTATGTTGCTCATAATAATTTTAAATTACAACAAATGGGCGTTAAGAGTGCTTTTCTTAATGGTCCTCTACATGAGTTGGTATATGTAAAGCAACCCCCGGGATTTGAGGATCCTAACTTTCCGAACCATGTCTACAAACTTGATAAGGCACTCTATGGCCTTAAACAAGCCCCACGGGCGTGGTATGAGCACCTTAAAGAGCTTTTGCTAAACCGTGGCTTCGAAGTTGGGCAAATTTATCCTACTCTTTTTACTAAGAAGGTTAAGGGGGATCTCTTCGTATGCCAACTATATGTAGACAACATTATCTTTGGCTCTACTAATAAAGCTTTTAATGATGAATTTTCAAAGCTTATGACTGACAGGTTTGAGATGTCTATGATGGGGGAGTTATGGTTCTTTCTTGGATTTGAGATTAAACAACTTAGAGAAGGAACCTTCATAAATCAAGCAAAATACATCCAAGACATGCTCAAGAGATTCAAGATGATGGATCTTAATGGCGTCGCCACTCCGATGTAAACAAAATGTCACCTTGAACTTAATCCCCATGGTAAAGATGTGGACCAAAAGGCATACTGGTCCATGATCGTCTCTCTTCTTTACCTCTGTGCATCTAGACCCTATATTGTGTTGAGTGTAGGTGTGTGTGCAAGGTATCAAGCAGCTCCTAAAGAAAGCCACTTAGTGGCGATCAAGAGGATCTTCTGATATTTGGTTCATTCCCCTAATTTTGGTCTATGGTATCCCGAGGGCTCCAATTTCTCTCTATGTGGCTATACTGATTCAGATTGGGTTGGTGATAAGGATGATCAGAAATCAACTTCTGGAGCTTGTCAATTCTTGGGAAGGTCTCTAGTATGTTAGTCTTCTAAAAAGCAGAATTGTATATCTCTCTCCACCACCGAAGCTGAATATGTGGTTGCTGCTAGTGCATGTACTCAATTATTATGGATGAGGCAAACTTTAAAGGAATACGGTGTCAATTGTGACAAAGTGCCTCTTTTATGCGATAATGAAAGTGCAATCAAAATTATGTACAATCCGGTACAACACATAAGGATGAAGCATATTGAGATTCGGAATCATTTTATTCAGGACCATGTAGCTCGAGGCGATATTGATATATCTTCTATGAGCACGAAGAACCAACTTGCTGATATTTTCACGAAGCCACTTGATGAAGCAAGGTTTTGTTACTTGAGGAATGAGCTAAATATTGTTGATTCAAGGAGCTTGTCTTGACTACCCATGCACTCACTCTTACATCTCATTCTTATTTGGTCTAGGTGTGGGCATGGATATAGGGGGAGTGTGGTCCTAATTAATTGGGCTAACCCTCCCCCATAATGCCGAAAGCAAGTTAAATCATCTCTCTTAATATCATTATGTGATATGTGAGCTTATTGATGAGTATTGGTCATGAACCCAAGATATATCTTCGCGGTGTCATACCATGCACTCCAACAAGGTGGCCTCGGTCACCGCCCTCTTCCATGAGAAGAGTTGGATTTATGTGGATCTTTTGGTTGTTTTTGCTCATCTCATGTTCTTATGGGAATCACACTCAATTTTGGCTTTTAGTTGATTTGATTCTTGCAATCTTGAGTGGGTAGTACCATCTCAGTTTGGTCTCTCATCCCAAGCCTCTCTGTACCCCTAAACCATCTACTCTTGCACACAAGTCCTTTGGTCACACTTGTGAGGGTTTTGTTTGGGGATGCGCGGGCCTGAATCTGTGTGTAACGGAAATTTGGATCTGAGGCCAGATAATCTAGCCCAAGTATAGGCCGGATAATCCGGCCCTAGCGATTGCAGTCTATTAAGGCTGGCATCAGGGGAAAGGTCTCATAACGAGCAGTTCTTCCCCCCGACCCTCCTCTCTCTCCCCAGCCGCCACCTGCCGCCCCACCCTCCCTAGAGCCTCTCCGGCCGCCGTATTCTCCGGGCTATTGGGGTTCTGCGTATGAAAACAATAAATTTTACTCTACGCCCCTGAACCCCTGAAGCTGCCAGGACCTATCTATTAGTAATACAGTAACATGAGGGGCTATTCGTGAACTTACCCTTGAAGACCGAAAAGCATTGTCAATGCTCAGGAGAGCGTGGTTGATGTAGACGAGCCGAAGCCGACCTCAAGGTCGTGATGAAGTCCTTGCGCTCCTCTGGCTCCAACAACTTGAGTGCCTCAAGTGCGACACCTCGCGGGGAGTTACACACGTCTGATGCCTGACGATGACTCCCGCTTGCCCGATCTAGCAGCAGTTGCGGAAGTAGAGCTCCCGGATCCGAATCCCGCAGCGCGACGGCGCTCCGCGATGAAGATGTCTCCCGTTCGTGCAGTCCAAACTTGGGACCACGGTCACGAGAGAGAGAGGGGGAGAGAGAAAAATATCAACTAGAGGTCCTCCCAAAAGTGAGAAGACCTTTATTGATTATTGGTGTGTTTTATTTGGCCAAATACCCCCACTATATATAGGGGGAGGGGAGGTACTACCTCCCTCAAAGTCTCGGGGTGGGACTAAAGGAGAGGAGGGGGAGGGGTGGCCGCCGGCCACCCTAGTGGGCCCCGTGCGGGGGGGCTAGGCCCAACCGGCCTCCCCCTTGGCCCCTCTCCCTCTCTCATTTTCCCTAATGGGCCCTCTCTCTCCGGAAATTGGCCCATTAAGCTTTTGACCATTAAAATTGATTTTCTATTTATTTAAATAATTATGAATAAATGATTAAATCAACATTTAACATTCATTCACACATTATTCAATCTCCGTGGCTATGGAACACCTTCCACCTCCACTCCGGACATCCTCCGGACTTACCAAAACCCTTCCGGTTTTCTCCCTACTCTTCTTCGGTGATTCCACCGATCCTATAAACACTCTCTAAGCATCATCAAGCCCTTAAGCGTGATACCCCATGGTTCGGGAACACTCCAGAAATGGTCGGGACAGTCCCACACCAATGATCGACAAAGGGACCTGGATGGCCATGTGACCCCTATGCGTTCCCCGAAGATCTTTCGTCGTTTGAACCGGGACAGTCATGTCTTATTCCCTTTGTCACTCGATACTTGCATTGCCCGAGATCTGATCAATGACATCACCATGTTGTGTTCAATCTCGTTACTGAACAATGCTACTTGACTCGTTCCGACAAGTGATATCCCCGTGATCAAATCACACGCTGCGCAGCTATTGGATACAACTTCTCCGAGTGGGCCCTTGAGTATCTTCCCGTCACATGGACGGACAAATCCCGCTCTTGACATATATTGCCTCAACGGTTTCCTCCGAGTACCTAAACACACCTTTATAACCACTATATTACCAAGTGGCGCTTGATGCTATCAAAGCACTCTCGGGAGACAGAGATTGATATAGCCTCACGGTCTAAGGAATAGTCTACGAGGATCCATTTCTAATAATCATAACTTGAAGTTCGTGACATGATCGGGTCACGATGTTTAGGTTGGGTATTGGTTCATCATCTCATTCTCAGAATGAGATGACTCCATTTCCAACTGGCATAAATACCACATGATTAGGAAACTTGATCATCTGTTGACCAATGAACCAGTGACTAGAGTTTCACTGGGAACCCCTGGTTGTTTGTATATCACACGTGTATTGATGTTTCCAATAGTCTCCCACTTGCACTAGAGTACACATACACTAGCTGCACTTGTTCTCAATTATTGGCAACATATATCCGGTACCCTGAACATGCTTGCTCATGGAAGAGGTTGAGTCTTGGGTCTGTACTTTACAGTCCCAAATCCTTTGCAACTTACTAATGTCACCTTGATTGACATTAATACTTTATCATCTTATGATAGCATCTGTGTGTATGCATCGTCGCTATGACAGCACAACGAGGCCTCATTCTAGGAGCCTACAGTGACGTTAGATCAACCTCGAGGGCTTTCTCATGGGCATTGTGCCTCGGGACACATCATTCTATGTTAAAAGCGAACTAGCCCCGCCATAACATTATACAACACTTTAGATGGTACCCTTATCTATTATTATAAATGTATTCATCGACACACCAGTGCACTCTGTGCAACTTTCGATGTTTTGTTCACCTCGCTTCCTACTTGACTTTAATCGGTATTTACAGGAGTTTCCAACATATTCCCTTATAACATAACTCTTCATGTTTTAAGATATGTCATCCTTTATGGATTTGGTAAATATGTCTATAGTTCTCTATTAGACACTGCGGACAAAACTTAGCTCAACGTTCTGTGATTCAAACTTAATCACTTTTAAACGTTCCTCATTAGATCACATATTATGTTAAGTTATCATCATGGTTTACTAAGATAGAACCTATGTCTCAACATAGTGGATGACGATCATCCTTTTCTTTCTATCAACCATTGATATTAAACTTAATGTTATTCCTAATTCGAGTTATTAAGGACTGGTTCCTTAATTAACTTATATTCTGAAACCCCTTTCAGAATCCCTTAAGAAATACTACATAATATCATAATACACTTATTGTCAACTTCTACATCTTATAAATCATTATTTATAAGTATTTGCGCTTTCATTCTTAACATACTTAAGAATTACTCCTATAAGCTCCCACTCAGAATATGTTCCTACATATTTGAATTTGAGACTTATATATTGCTCCCACTTAAAAATATGTCAATCACATATTGTTTCATGGAAGACTTTCACTCCCACTCAATTTTATGCAAATTGCACATCCACTCACTATTTTGAATAACTTCAAAATCCTTTGATCAAATATCAAACTTGGGGATTTTACTATGAGATACTAGTACTTTACTAGTTTTAAATCCACTAGACATTTAGCACATTTGAATCAAATTCATTTGAATTTGTCCAATACCTAACAAATTGTACTTTTGTCATTCACCCATTTTTCCACTATAGCTTTGCAGTCATTTGGGAAAATTCCAAGTAACCCCTTTTACTTGTGAGATTCAGCAATGAATTGCTTTCTAATATCAAGTGAATTTTTGTTTCTAGGATTTCTCATAATTTTAGTTTACCATTATTTCCTTGGTAGTTCGTAGGTATGTCACATTCCAAGAATCATGACAATTGATTCACAAGTGTCTCCATACTAGATATGGATTTACATTTTGAATCCTACTTTATGTAGTGAAAACACTAGTGGGGAAAACACAATGATCAATATCATTGATTCTTTCCTTCTATGAAGAGAATCGTTCAGGAACATTGTCCGTTGCGCTTCTGAACACTCTGATGTAGGGTTTTGAATCCTCATCGTGTTTTTCACTATATTCCATTTGCTCCATAATTAAGAAACATCACTAAAAGTGAGATCTCTCAAGAATGCACCAAAATCCAAGCAATACAAGTTTTGCTTCTCTTTTGGTTTAACTATGGATTTTGTATTCAAAGTTTTCCAATGAATACTCTACAAGGACTTATTCGCTATTGTTTTGGTTATATCAAATAACCCCAAAACTTTCACGAATTCAAATGGTTCACTACCTTCTAATTTAGTGCTAATTATTTCTAAGCTAATGTTCTCTACATCTACACTACAAAGATTTATTTGGTGCCTTCTATTCAACCCCTTTGATATCTAATATCACATTGTGATGCTTTGCATTTTGACTTTTCAAAACGCTTTGCATTCCACAATTTCTTGTATGCCATTCTTATAAATTTGAATTTCACTACTATTGATCAAATCATAGCAATTTGATTCTCTTTTATATTTATACCCTTTTATTGATGAAACACTTTGATCAAATCAAATAGTTTCATATTCATGTTTCCTTTGGTAAACTTCTTTACACATTTAAACAATCAAATAATGATAATTACCATTTTTGTTAAACACAATACATCGAATATGTATTTACTTTTAACAATTCTTTATACACTTTGTATTCAAGTAATACACGGTGTTCAAGTTATTTGGCCGAACTTAGGCATGATTTATATGTGATAAGAAATCGAATGACTTTCACATATTATCAGCATAACTTTGAATTTAAACAATGGTTTTTCATTCATTAATGAACATATCATTAAGTTGGGTATTTTAAAGCATTTCAATGTTTTACAAATGTTCATGCATTATCAATTAGTTTCAAACAACAAGGATAATTCACACGTAATCAAACAAGATATGAACACGAATAGAGATCATTCATAAAAGTGGAACAACTGTTTATTACAAACTCATATGAATAACCGTCTCACGAAGTGTGAGACACACTAAAGAAGTTCACAATCTCTTGATTACAAAAAAATCATCCTAAAACATAAACTAAGTGATAAATGTCGAGGGAGAGTGTTGTCGGCCATCATCATCATGCTCCCCATCAACACGCAACATCACCTCCTCTCCAACAAGCACCTCTCATGCAGAAGGACCTGTTTTCAGCAAAACAGAACAAGTATCAGATATACTTAACACTGCAAATGTTTTTGCAAGATTATAACATTTATAAAACTATATATCAAATATATACCTTTGTCATTGATGACCTGGACGACATCTGGTTCAACCAACACATTCCTGAGATGTGTCACGAACCGGTGGAACTCCATTGATTCTGTGTCGCCCCTCATTACGTAAGTCCTGACTTGTGCTTGGTAGCTTGTTGGCAGCGACCGCAGCACAACATTGTTTGCAAAAGAGCCCGTCATCCAGTTATCCAGGAAGTATGCATGCCTCATGTACACATCATGCATGTGCTCCAAGTGGTTGTCCAGTGATGAGTTCTCCTCCATCTTAATGGATAGGAAGTCTCCCATCAGCTCATGCTCCCATATGCGTACTTGTTCCACGAAATGTGTACTAAGTTGTAGCATCACCGAACGAGGGTTGACATAACCCACGAAAGGCCACAGCTCATCCACCATTCTGAAACGCATGGTAACTGAAATGAAGGAGGCCATATCACGACGGAGATAGCGGTCTTTCCACTCCTCTGGGGTCTCTAGGTCAGTGGGCTGATCCAAATCCATCCCGTCGAGTATGTAGTCGACCACGTCGTTCTCGCTAAGGAGAACGTGGAGATGTGCAACCCATATTGAGAAGTTTGATCCATCTAATCTGAGCTTCTCTCCTTCTAACCAATCAACCATCAACACGAAAGGAGCCATCTGCATTTATAATTGCAAAAGGAATTTAGACTAAGTTTATAATTAAATGAGTTAATAATAACTCCACTCAGAAACACCTATCCCCAAAAGGGTTCCTAGTGATAACACGACCCCTATCAGCCACATCTCCCCCGATTGAACACGGCCATTGATGTGGGTTCAAAGGTGGACGCTAGACGTCGGTCACATCATTCATGCGACTCGTGCTCGATCTTTCGACCATCCGTGTTTCGAGGCCACGCTTCTATGGCGTGCTAGGCTCGCCAACTCAACCTTAGTGTATTCGCTGTGCAACATGGCTTACACCCACTGTATGCGAACGTAGATATGTCTGAACCCAGGTTTGTAACCCTGGATCGCCTCATACCGAAGAACTTTCTTGGTGGTGCACACTAAGGGGGAACACAATCGTTGGTAATTTTAACAGGGATCATCTTATTAGGCTACCGTCGAGTATCTAATACTAGCACACAATAAGACATACAAATAATAACATTGAATGTAAATGCTATGTGATATGGTCCTTCACGTCGTGATCTCCATCCACCGTCACCGGATTCCGGCGCCAGGTATCCGGCGCCGTAGACACCAGGGTATCGGTGTCTTTCCGGCGTGGTAGTTTGTCGTTGTATTGGGAACGGCAGTACCTAAGAAGGTTAGATAGAGGTGTGGAGACTAGCAGGAAAGCTATCGACGGCGTTCGCAGGCGGGATTGGGCACAAGCCAGTGTGGCGGGACACAGGAAGTACCCAGGTTCGGAGCCCTCGTGGTGAGGTAAAACTCCTACTCCTGCATGTCTGACAGTATATGTGAGTATAATCGGGCTACAAGGGTGCTCCTTGAGCTGTATCTGAAATGAACTGAGCTAGACGTGTATCGGTGCTTGTAAGAGCGATAGGAAGAGCTAGCTAGCAGGGAGTGAAGTGCTAGTGCGTGTGTGTGTGAGCTGATCGAGTGGGTGTCTCTGTGAGTGAATGAATCCCTCCCTTGCCTTATAAAGGTGGCCAAGGGACATGGGTGGGACCCACTTGCCTAACTACACTATGCATGTGTCATCTAGTAGTACAAGGGGTCATCCATAGTGCTAGACTATTTGCTATGTCACCTGATTGTGATACACTATAGCCTAGGCAAGCAGCATGGCAGGGGTCTTCTCGTTGTCCTTCTTCTAGTCTTGTCGTTGTACGTCTGCTGGCTGCATGTCCTCTCGTATGTTGCATGGGGTAGTAGCAGAAGGAGGGGGCCAAGCAGCTGGGAGCGACCGAGCCGGCCAGGGTCGATCTCCACGATCCCTGGACACGGTGGGCGATCCGGCTAACACCTCCGCTGGCGGCCCAGCCGGACGAGGGCGAAGGCGGCCCAACCAGGCGGAGTCCCGCCAGGCCCAGCCCGGCTGAGGGGCAGCCGGCTAGCCCATCCAGGGAGTAGCCCAGCCGGGTGGCGCTGGGGCGGAGGCCCATCCGGGCAGCGGGACAGGACCTAGCCGAGCGGGGGAGCGGGAGGCCCGACCGGGAAGGGGACGAGCCGAGAAGGGCCCCAGCCGGGGCGGCCGACCTGTAGCGCGAGGAGGCCTAGCCGGGCGGGGCGAACCGGCCCGGGCGGGAGCCGGACGGGGAGTTGGCCCAGGTGGGGCTACCGCTCGCCTGCGGGGTAGACGGGCCGGCTGGGGGCAGCCCAGCCGGGGTGGCTAGGTAGAGAGGCAGCAGGCCGGCTGGGGCGGCCCAGCCGAAAGCGATGGAGGCCGTAGAGGAGGTTGTGGGTCGGCTAGGAGGCCTCGGTCGGTCCAGGTGGCCACTGCTGTCTTTTTCTTTATTTCCTTTGCCTTTTTTATCCGTCTTGAGTGCGTCTTTGGGGTACCCGGGGATAATCCCCCCTACACTAGCCCCCGAGCGCGCGCTGATTTCACCTGGAGGGGGAAATTCGCACGAGCTCCACAAAAACTTGCCGTTGTCGTTGTAGATGAAGTACTTGAATGGCGTCCGGTTGGACATCTCCAGCCCGGGAAGCAACACAACCACCGCGGGGGCACGCGAGCGCACCCGCGGGGTGTAGCCCCCGAGATTCGGAGTAGCTGACGGAGACAGGTGCTGCGAATCTTCTATATCTTGCCCTTTTCGACACCTCGAACTTGCTATCCGACTGAACGCCTTCAAGCACTTGATTACACCGGGGGCGCGCCAGCGCACCCGGTGGGTGTAGCCCCCGAGATTCGAAGTAGTTGGTGAAGACATGTGCTTTGAATCTTCATCTGTACTTGAAATCCGACTCGGTGCAGTCGTGCAAAACAAACACACAGAAATGAACTTGCTGTTAGTACGTCAACATATAATACACATGCTATCAACCGGATAACGGTTTTATTTTTGAAAAACTAGCCCGTGCTTCTCTGAACACTTAGTCACTTTCTCGTGTGCTCTGTTGTTTACGATGTATCCTTGCCGGCCAGCCGGGTTGCGGTCTGGAGCTGGAACCGAAGGGGGAGCTGACAGTACATTGCACACGGTACTGGGGGCTGAGCAGCTGGAAAATACCAACTAGGCACAAGGCCGGAATGTCCGATCTATCGCACCCTTTGCCATTTTTCATGTGGGATGCCTCGGGCTTTTGCTCTTGCTAGCCGGACAGCCGGGTTGCGGTCTGTAGCTGAGACAAAGAGTGGGCCTCTGACACCATCGCACACTACTCAGTCGGTTTACGGGTTTAGCAGGCCGGGCCAACCGGCGAGCCCCCGGATAGGGGTTGCCGGCGCCGGAAAACTGAAAGCGGGAAGGAAAACAACATCTGGCAAGCTTTTGAGGGTTGCTCGAGGTTGGAAAAACACTCACATTGTAGATGTCGGTGTAGTAGGGTCGAAGACGCGATTCCGCAAGCGTTTCGGCTGTTGAAACAGTCCAACTGGCATTCCAGCCGGATAGCCTGGCTCCAGCCGGACAGGCAACCAAACGCGGCATAGCCGGATTCGGTCCCCAGCCGGTCAGGCAACCAAACGCGCAAGGATGCGCCAAGCCGGCCTGGCCCAGCCAGAACGGGGCCAGCCGGTCTAGCCGGCAACCAAACATGATGAAGACGCGCGGAGTCGGCCTGATTCAGCCGGAACGGTGGCCGAACCGGACGAATCAGACAGAAAAAACGGTGCCAGCCGGACTGACGTAGCCAGATCTAGATTTTTTCACTTCCTTTTTCAGTCGGTTTTCTCTTAACCGGACTTACTTTTTTCACTTTTTTCTTTTAGCTTTTTCCTCTCATTTTTTCCTTCAACCGGCCTTCATAACTAGTCTGCCCCCCTCATTTTTTTCTCGCATTTTTTCTTCTCTTCTCACCGGCTGGCCCAACCGGCACTTTTTTCTTTCTTACTTTTTCACTTTTTCTTCTCTGCCGATCGTAACTAGCAGGTCCGCCCCTCAGTTCTTTTTCTCCCTTTCTCCTAACCGGCCCTACCATCTCCTCTCTCCTTTCTTTTTTCTTTTCTTTTTTCAGCCGGAGAACAACCAACCGGCCGTTCCTTTCCTTTATCTTTTTTCTCTTGATTTTTTTACCCGGTCCTTCTCCCAGCCGGAACTACTACTCCTATATTTCCTTTTTTCTCTCGCAATCAGCAGGTAACATTTCTCTAGCCGGATCTTTTCTTCCTTGTCTAGCTGGATACGGATCCTTCCTGGGGATTTTCTTCCCCAAGCGGGCAGAACGCTCGCACGCGGGGAGGCGTTGCGGGCCAGACCAGGCGGCTATCCTACCGCGGGCGGCGGAGGTGGGCCCACGGCGGCGAGCGGCAGAAGCGCGCGGGCGAGGAAGCGCAGAGGCGGGCGCGCAGCCGGGTTGGAGCAGCGGGGCGGAGGCAAACGCAGCGGCGGGGCATGGATGAGCCGGCCGGGGAGGGCGCGCGGGAGCCTGCTAGGCGGACAGTGGCGCGTGCGTGGCCACGGGCGTGCGAGAGGGCGGTGGTCGCAGGCGGAGAAGATGCGGCGGACGCAGCCGGGCGCGCGGCCAGGAGCGGCCACGACGGCGACAGGCGGTCGTACTCGCGCGTGGGGAGGCAGAGGTAGCTGCGGAGGCCCAGCCGGAGAAGACGCGCGCGCTTGCCGCTGCGCGTGCATGTTGCCTGCCGCCTTGCCCGCATGCGCGTGCATGTTGCCTGCCGCCTTGCCCGCATGCACGTGCATGGTCTTGCTGCACTGCCCAGGTTGCTTACTGCTCTGTTGTTGCTAGCTCGCGTGGACGGAGGCGGACGCGAGGATACGGGGAGCCACGGGCGCACGCGAGCGCGAGCTCACGAACTTGCTTCAGGGAGGAACAGGGCGAGGCGCGCTCATGCGAGGGCCCGCTGGAGGCGCAGCGGCGGTGCCGCAGGCACGACGACACTCACGAGGATGAAGCAGACGGCAGCGCGGAGAGGCCAGAGCCGCAGGCGCACGCGGACGAAGACGGCGCAGCGACGGCGGCAAGCCCCCGCGAGGCTCGACGAGGCAAGGGCGAAGACGGTGCGGCGGCGACGAACCACCGGGCCTCTCGGCAAGGCGGAGGTGGTGACGACGCAGCGACGGTGATGAGCCCTCGAGATACTTGACGAAGCGGAGTCGGTGACGACGGCGCGGAGGCGACGATCCCCCGGGCAACTCGATACAGTGTCGGAATCAACGACGATGATGAAGAAAATCGGTCCCGTGCGGAACGGAATTCCGGTCGAAGCCATCTGCCCCACGGTGGGCGCCAACTGTCGTTGTATTGGGAACGGCAGTACCTAAGAAGGTTAGATAGAGGTGTGGAGACTAGCAGGAAAGCTATCGACGGCGTTCGCAGGCGGGATTGGGCACAAGCCAGTGTGGCGGGACACAGGAAGTACCCAGATTCGGAGCCCTCGTGGTGAGGTAAAACTCCTACTCCTGCATTTCTGACAGTATATGTGAGTATAATCGGGCTACAAGGGTGCTCCTTGAGCTGTATCTGAAATGATAGACGTGTATCGGTGCTTGTAAGAGCGATAGGAAGAGCTAGCTAGCAGGGAGTGAAGTGCTAGTGCGTGTGTGTGTGAGCTGATTGAGTGGGTGTCTCTGTGAGTGAATGAATTCCTCCCTTGACTTATAAAGGTGGCCAAGGGACATGGGTGGTACCCACTTGCCTAACTACACTATGCATGTGTCATCTAGTAGTACAAGGGGTCATCCATAGTGCTAGACTATTTGCTATGTCACCTGATTGTGATACACTATAGCCTAGGCAAGCAGCATGGCAGGGGTCTTCTCGTTGTCCTTCTTCTAGTCTTGTCATTGTACGTCTGCTGGCTGCATGTCCTCTCGTATGTTGCATGGGGTAGTAGCAGAAGGAGGGGGCCAAGCAGCTGGGAGCGACCGAGCCGGCCAGGGTCGATCTCCACGATCCCTGGACACGGTGGGCGATCCGGCTAACACCTCCGCTGGCGGCCCAGCCGGACGAGGGCGAAGGCGGCCCAACCAGGCGGAGTCCCGCCAGGCCCAGCCCGGCTGAGGGGCAGCCGGCCAGCCCATCCAGGGAGTAGCCCAGCCGGGTGGCGCTGGGGCGGAGGCCCATCCGGGCAGCGGGACAGGACCTAGCCGAGCGGGGGAGCGGGAGGCCCGACCGGGAAGGGGTGAGCCGAGAAGGGCCCCAGCCGGGGCGGCCGACCTGTAGCGCGAGGAGGCCTAGCCGGGCGGGGCGAACCGGCCCGGGCGGGAGCCGGACAGGGAGTTGGCCCAGGTGGGGCTACCGCTCGCCTACGGGGTAGACGGGCCGGCTGGGGGCAGCCCAGCCGGGGTGGCTAGGTAGAGAGGCAGCAGGACGGCTGGGACGGCCCAGCCGGAAGCGATGGAGGCCGTAGAGGAGGTTGTGGGCCGGCTAGGAGGCCCCGGTCGGTCCAGGTGGCCACTGCTGTCTTTTTCTTTATTTCCTTTGCCTTTTTTATCCGTCTTGAGTGCGTCTTTGGGGTCCCGGGGATAATCCCCCGACATCGTTCGTCACCTCCGTGACTATCTACTATTGGAGATCGGTGCGGAAAACAAAATTCCTACGATGGAACCCCAAAAACTGCCTAGGATCTATCTATGTAGTAATGTGGTAACGGCTGATGCATAGAGAGTACATACCCTTTTAGACCGTACGCGGTTAACGTTCCGCGGGAAACGTGGTTGATGTAATCGTACTCGTAGCCGACCTCAAGGTCGCGAAGCTCCTCGCAGGTCACCCCTTGCTCCTTCTTGATCTTCATCGTGCAACAGCTCCGACTCATGACATTTAAGCGCCCCAAGTGTTGCGCCTCATGTCTTCGTACACATCTGGTGCACGATGAGACCTCCGGCTAGGAATCCCTGCAGCGCAACGGCATACTGCAGGTGTGGCTCGATCGCACAACCCAGACTTTGGTCCATGGTCACGAGGTATAGAGAGAGGGAGGAGGAGAAAGTCAACCAAAGGACTTCTCCAAAATTGTGTGTTTTAATCCCACCCATGGGCACCCCTTTATATAGGCGGAAGGGGGGTGCCCTCCCCATTAGGTTAGCCATGTGGGACTAATAGTAAAGGAAAAATGACAGGCATTTTCGTCCTGGCCGGATGGGCCAAAAAACCAGCCCAATATCCAAAAAACAGAAAACATCTGATAAAAGAAAAAGGGGCAGCAGCAGGGGCTGGCCTGGTGGGCCTTGGCACGGCGCACCCCGCGCCCAGCTCTCCTGCGGCGGCGGCCTGGCAAGGGGAGCCCGGGTGGGCTGGCCACCCCCCGGCGGCCCGCTTGCTCGCGCGACCCGGCTCGCCTTGGCGGCCTGGCTACCCAGCCCGGCTGGGCCGGCACGACCGGCGGCCTAGCTCGCGCGCCTGCGAGGCGGAGCCCAGGTGGACCGGCTGCTGCGGCGGCAGCCCAGCTCGGCTTGACCCGGTGCCAGGCGCGGCCCAGTTACACACCGCCCTGTGCGGTGGCGATTATTCGTCGCCCATAGGGCTGGCTGTTTTTGCCTTTTTCCATTTATTTTTCTGCAGCTTTTATTCTAGGCATTTTCCCTCCGGGATTTGGCCTAATATAAAAATTGTCTTTATAAATCTTAACTTAAATATTATTTAGAATATATTAATTCATAATTAATATATAATAAATATATATTTAAATTCCCATTTATCCGAAAACACCCGATCTTTTCCTTTTTTCTTCCTCCGAACAACTTCGGATCTCTCTGCGGAACGATTCCGACTTTCTCTCTTTCTCTACTGTGATTCCATCTTACGAATGATCGCTCTCATCGTACCCTTAAGTGTATCCTCTCACGGCTCGGGAATGCTCTAGACATGATCTGTATCAATGATCAACAGAGGGACCAGGGATGCCCATGTGACCCCTATGCATTCCTGATCACAATGTCGTTTGAACCGTCTAAATGTAGCATCCTCTTCCTTTTGTTTCTCGATACAACTAGTCCGAGATCCGATCATTGGTATCCCATACCTTGTTCAATCTCGTTCACAACAAAGTTTTGTTTTCTTGTTACCGTGATATTACATCCCCGTGACCTAGTCACATGTTGCAACATTTATGGATATAATCTCACCAAGCCAGCCGTATGTATCTTTACCCGTCATGTGGGTGAACAAATCCCGGTCTCGCAGTCACATGTCATCTACTGTTCCTTCGGAATACCCAACATACACCTTTATGGCCACCGTATTACCAGATGACGGTTGATGCAGTCTAAGCAGCCTAGGGAAATAGTGAGTAATATGAGCTCACGATCTAAGGAGAAGGAGTCTAGGTATAGTTGTTGCAACAATGAACTATATGACTTGATCGTGTTGCAATCCTTTGAGGAATGTCCAATCACATCATTCTCCAATGATATGATCCCGTTGTTAGTCGGCATAAATGCCCATGATCTTGAAACCCAGATCATCTTCGTGACCAACGAACTAGTATAAATAGAGGCTACTAGGGACTTTGTTGTTTCATACCACACCTGTACCAATGTTTCTACTTGGCACAGTTATAGCACAATATGAAATTATTATAAACTAATTGAGATATGACAATAAAAACCTATTTATTATTTGCCTCTAGGGCATATCTCCTTCAGTCTCCCACTTGCACTAGAGTACAAATAATCCAGCTTGCATTTTACTCGTATAACCCATATGCCATATGCATTTACAGATCATGCATGCTCCTGGGAAACGTCATGTCCATGTTCTGTTTTACCAGATCATTATGTCTTTTGCAAATCGTTAATGTCTTCCTAATTTTGACATTCACACTATTATATTATAATTGGTCGAAGTATTTGTTTGGCGACAAAGCAAGACTTTGTTTCTAGTGTTTATGATGACGGTCGTTTTCACCGTTGTCATCTAAACTTCGAAACACACTTTGCTATCCTTTGTGTATATACTATAGTCATGGCAGCAGAACGTGGCCAGATTCCAGGAGCTTACAGTGACTTTAGATCAACCTCGAGGGCTTTCTCATGGGCACTGGGCCCTAGGACACATCATTCTACGTTAAAAGCGAACTAGCCCCGCCATAACATTATACATCACATTAGATGTAGCCTTTATACTTCTATATCTATGTAGATCCTAGTTCATGAAATGCATCTATGCCACTTACATTGCTTCTTGCCATTTATGTACAAACTTAACTCTGGTTCAGTGATCAGCTCAGGGATCACTTAAAGACACGTTCTTACAGTTAAGACTTTTTCCTACCAACCAGATCCTCAGGTCACATTACGTCGAGTATACAACATGGTTTTATGGAAGAACCTATGACTGAGGCATAGGAGATGCAACGCATCTCTTTCTTTCAACCATAGTTGCAATACTCAATGCTTCATATAGTAAGAACTTCTTTCTTACTTGTTCCATTCTAAGCTTCTTCAGAATCTTGTCTTAGGATATTCTGAACATCTTTCAGAATCAAGTCCAGGAAGCATTCGACATTCAGTTTTTACTAAACTCACAAATCTATCTCGATAGATCTTATTGTTTAATAACTTCAACTTCATCCTTATTTATCTAACTTAAAGGTTATTAACACCAATCACATCATTCATATATGTTTTCCACATATCACAAAATGATTTCACGCTCCCACTCAAATATGACATTCATATTTGAGATCCAGGGATTTCACTTAGCTCCCACTCAAAATATGTCAGCTACATATTATGAATTAGCCAAGCTGATTTGCTCCCACTCAAATCTAGGTCCTCTCGACAATCTTGGATATTCCAAAATTCTTTGATCATCATCAAACCGAGAATTCCACTAACGAGATTTCAATGACTATTCATTTCTCGTACTTAGGTCCATCATGCTTCTTTGTATTTCGTAGGTATGTCTTGTTCAAAGCATGACAAGTGAATCAATATATAATTCCACAAACTTGTAGAATATATAGTTGAATCCTACTTTCTTTAGTAAAAGTATTCACTGAAACTTTATGATCATTATCAATAGTTTCTCCTCTATTTGCAGAGTTTGGATTCATAGAACAAATTCCGCTGTGCCACTCAACAATCCAGAGGTAAGGCCAAATACCTTGTTTTGATCGTTTACTTTCTTCCACCTGTATCTTCATCAAGACACGT
Organism: Avena sativa; assembly: GCA_916181665.1. NCBI lineage: Eukaryota > Viridiplantae > Streptophyta > Magnoliopsida > Poales > Poaceae > Avena > Avena sativa. The sequence continues at coordinate 481,474,086 of OV702279.1, forward strand.
CAACTTAGGGCAACAATAGGTTTGCCCCTTTGTGGAAGATGCATTCATAGCTTCCTAAGAATGCTCTACAAAGACTTGTTTATTCGCCATGATTTCGACTAGTCGAAATCTCCAAAAACTCGAACGTGCCATAACACTTATGGTGTTGTTTCCACGAATCTTTAGATGTTCCTTTGTATTTCAAATGAGTGTTTTGCTTATTTTTAACTCTAAACGACAACTATAACCCCTATAAGAGATAACACTATACCATATGTATCTTAATACATAATGATTATGATGTTTAGATATTTCAACAAAGTTTGAATTCATCCAATTATCATAATTTGTGAAACATCTTTCACAAGTTCCTTTTATGCTAAACTTAACTTGAATACTTTAGTCGTGTCGATCAAATCGAAGAGACTTGTTAATTCAATTAAGTCAATATCCCTTTTAGTTATGAACTCATTTGAACAATTCAAATCATTTCAAACTTCATGTTTCATTAAGTAAATACACTTATTCACTTAAGTCCACAATAAATGATTTCCACTATTTGTTGAAAATATGATACATCATTATGTATAAGTTTCAACATTTCTTCGCATATCATCGTTTTACCAGAATGCGGAGTTTTGGTCATTCTGCCCAAAAGGCATGGTTTTGCAAAGTCTCTATATTAAGCATCTAGGACCCCGATCTTTCATAAAGAACCTGCAATAACCAAAATGACTTAAACTGTAGTGTCATTTCATTATTATACTTTGGATATCTTTTAGCATTGTAATCCTTTTATAAATGTTTAAACTATTATCATCAACATAGTGATGAGAATAACTTATTTGTAGTCATAATGTGACCATAAGGTATTGTTCATAAGAATAGTACAAACTGGTTTGTAACTTGTTCATATGAATAATCGTCTTGCCAAAAGCAAGACACACAGACAAGGATTACAAAATTATATTCAAGTCCACTAATCCAAATGATAAACTTTGAGGGAAGAGGTGATGTCGACCATCAACTGTTTTGGTTGCCATCATCAAGCCACATTGCCTCAAATCCAGCAATTCTCAAGCAGATCCTCCTGTTTTCACAAAACGGGACAAGTATCAAATACTTTGCAAACTACAACGAGTTTTGCAAGCACCACATTTATAATTTGTATATCTTACATATACCTTTTCATCCATGACCTCCTTTTGCAATCAAGCCCTTTTAAGAGTTCTTAACTCTAATGCAAGATTGCTAAGTGTTTTTCCAAACATTTCGGAGTCACCGAATTCTCCTAATGGTTATTGTGTCAAGAAGAGAAGATCACCTTTTACGAGGATATCCCTCAGGCATGGGTATTAATCTATGAAGTTGGGCCCTTTTGCTAAGTTCCATATTAAGCAATATATTCCCATGGTTGCAAATGACCTCAATGGGATAGGCTACGATCTACTAAGATATTTGCAAACAGACATCTAGACTAAGTTTATAATAAGAGATCAATTTATAATTGGTATCCACTAAAATTATCATCCCCTAGACGATTTTAGTGATCGCATGATCCCTATCCTCTGCACCTCCCCCGTGTTACACAGCCATCAGTGCATTATCAAAGGTAGACATTCACTAATGTCAATCACATCATCCATGTGACTCATGCTCGATCTCTTGTGTTCCGAGGCCATGCTTCTATGGCGTGCTAGGCTCGCCAAATCTAACTTGTGTGTATTCGCTGTACAACATGGCTTACACCCACTGTATGCGAACGTAGATATGTCTGACACCCAGGCCTGTAACCCTGGATCGCCTCATACCAAAGAAATTTCTTGGTGGTGCACACACAAGGGGAACACGGAACATTGGAATTCAATAGGGATTATCTTATTTGCTACCGTTGAGTATCTAAATACTAGCACACAATAAGATGTAAAAACCGGTATCAACATCATATGTACAATGTGATATGATATGGTCTTTCTTGCGCCTTGATCTCCATCGAGCGCTCCGGCATGATCTCCATCTTGCCCTTGGTTTGACGCCAAGTCCACGACGCCTCCACCAGGTCGTTCATCGGAACAATGACTATTACTATACTACTTAGTAACAGAAAAGTAAACTACTTTACCTTCGCAACGACCATTGCCATATCATAATCACATGCCCCCTGCAAAATAAAGTTAGACGCCTTTACTTTATATATTGCAAGTTTTACGTGGTTGTTAGGGCTTTCGCAATAGAACCGTTTCTAAACTACGAACTTTCCAACCACAACATGGATCCGACAGTTGTCTCTATTACACCCCTTTCGGGGCCCTCCGTTGTAAATGCTATATCAACTATCGAATGAGAGACAGACACCCGCCTGCCACTTATACGTTACAAATCGTATGTTGAGCGTGGAACCAGTGTCGTGTACGAATACGCGTAAGGTCGGTCTGCGCCGCTTCATCAAACAATACCGCGATATAAACAAGTACACGTTAGAGGGTAACAACTAAGGGATCAATGCCCGCACAATACTTGTGCGTACTGGCCGTACAGCACTCCTACGCATAGATCGGCTCTGATACCACTGTTGGGTATCGGTGCAGAAAACAAAAAAATTCCTACGATGGAACCCAAAAAACTGGCTAGGATCTATCTATGTAGTAATGCGGTAACGGCCGATGCGTAGAGAGTACATACCCTTGTAGACCGTACACGGTTAACATTTCGCGGCGAACGTGGTTGATGTAGTCGTACTCGTAGCCGACCTCAAGGTTGCGAAGCTCCTCGCAGGTCACCCCTTGCTCCTTCTTGATCTTCATCGTGCAACAGCTCCGGCTCACGACATTTAAGCGCCCCAAGTGTTGTGCCTTGTGTCTTCGTACATATTCGGTGCACGATGAGACCTACGGCTCCCCGATCCTGCCGGGATTGTGGAAGTTGATATCCGGCTAGGAATCCTTGCAGCGCAATGCCATACTGCAGGTGTGCCTCGATCGCACAACCCAGACTTGGGGCCATGGTCACGAGGTATAGAGAGAGGGAGGGGAGAAAGTCAACCAAAGGACTTCTCCAAAATTGTGTGTTTTAATCCCACCCATGGGCACCCCTTTATATAGACGGAGGGGGTGTGCCCTCCCCATTGGGTTAGCCATGTGGGACTAATAGTAAAGGAAAAATGACAGGCATTTTCATCCTAGCCGGATGGGCCAAAAAACCAGCCCAATAGCCAAAAATAGAAAACATCTGATAAAAGAAAAAGGGGCAGCAACAGGGGCTGGCCGGGTCGGCCTTGGCACGGCCCACCCCGCGCCCAGCTCTCCCGCGGCGGCGGCCTGGCAAGGGGAGACCGGGTGGGCTGGCCACCCCCGCGGTGGCCCACTTGCTCGCGCGACCCGGCTCGCCCTGGCGGCCTGGCTACCTAGCCCGGGTGGGCCGGCACGAACCGGCGGCCCAGCTCGTGCGCTTATGAGGCAGGGCCCAGGTGGGTCGGCTGCTGCTGCGGCGACCTAGATCGGCTCGACCCGGTGCCAGGCACGGCCCAGTTACACGCCGCCCTGTGCGGTGGCGATTATCCGCCGCCCACAGGGCTAGCTGTTTTTGCCCTTTTCCATTTATTTTTCTGCAGCTTTTATTCTAGGCCTTTTCCCTCCGGGATTTGGCCTAATATAAAAGTTGCCTTTATAAATCTTAACTTAAATATTATTTAGAATATATTAATTCATAATTAATATATAATAAATATATATTTAAATTCCCATTTATCCGAAAACACCTTTCCGGTCTTTTCCTTTATTCTTCCTCCGAACAACTTCGGATCTCTCCACGGAACGATTTCGGCTTTCTCTCTTTCTCTACTGTGATTTCATCTTACGAATTATCGCTCTCATCGTACCCTTAAGTGTATCCTCTCACGGCTCGGGAATGTTCTATACATGATATGTATCAATGATCAATAAAGGGACCAGGGTTGTCCATGTGACCCCTATGCATTCCTGATGACAATGTCGTTTGAACCGTCTAAATGTAGCATCCTCTTCCTTTTGTTTCTCGATACAACTTGTTCGAGAATCCCATACCTTGTTCAATCTCGTTCACAACAAGTTTTGTTTTCTTGTTACCGTGATATTACATCCCCGTGACCTAGTCACATGTTGCAACATTTATGGATGTAATCTCACCAAGCCGGCCGTATGTATCTTTACCCGTCATGTGGGTGAACAAATCTCGGTCTTGTAGTCACATGTCATCTATTGTTCCTTCGGAATACCCAACATACATCTTTATGACCACCGTATTACCAGATGACGGTTGATGCAGTCTAAGCAGCCTAAGGAAACAGTGAGTAATATGAGCTCACGGTCTAAGGAGAAGGAGTCTAGGTATAGCTGTTGCAACAATGAACTATATGACTTGATCGTGTTGCAATCCTTCGAGGAATGTCCAATCACATCATTCTCCAATGATATGATCCCGTTGTCAGTCGGCATAAATGCCCATGATCTTGAAACCCAGATCATCTTCATGACCAACGAACTAGTATAAATAGAGGCTACTAGGGACTTTGTTGTTTCATACCACAACTGTATCAATGTTTCTACTTGGCACAGTTATAGCACAATATGAAACTATTATAAACTAATTGAGATATGACAATAAAAACCTATTTATTATTTGCTTCTAGGGCATATCTCCTTCATCTACTACTACGTAACAAAAGGTAATCACTTTACCTTTGCCACAACCATATCACAAAGCAACACCCCCTGCAAAACAAAGTTAGACACCTCTACTTTATCTTTGCATGTTTTATGTGGCTGAATGGGCTTTTGCACAAGAACCGTTCTTACCTACAAACTTTTAGCACAACACTGACCAAGCAGTTGTCTCTACTACACCCCTTTCTGGGCCCTCCGTTGCAAATGGCATACCAACTAATGCGAGAGAGACAGACAGCCCCCTAAGCCACTTTATACGGTACAAGTCGTATGTCAAGCGTGGACCAGTCTCGCGAATGAACGCGTAAAGTTTGTTGGGGGACGCTTCATCAAGCATTATTGCGGTATACACAAGTACACGTGGGAGGGTAACAACTAAAAGATCAACGCCCACACGCTACATCTCGTGTGTTCTACCCATACTAGCATTACTACGCATAGATCTAGCTCTGATACCACTGTAGGGGTTCCGCGTATGAAAACAATAAATTTTACTCTACGCCCCTGAACCCCTGAAGCTGCCAGGACCTATCTATTAGTAATACAGTAACGGGAGGGGCTTTCCGTGAACTTACTCTTGAAGACCGAAAAGCATTGTCAACGCTCAGGAGAGCGTGGTTGATGTAGACGAGCCGAAGCCGACCACAAGGTCGTGATGAAGTCCTTGCGCTCCTCTGGCTCCAACAACTTGACTGCCTCAAGTGTGACACCTCGCGGGGAGTTACACATGTCCGGTGCCTGACGATGACTCCCGCTTCCCCGATCCAGCAACAGTTGCGGAAGTAGAGCTCCTGGATCCGAATCCCGCAGCGCGACGGTGCTCCGCGGTGAAGATGCCTCCCGTTCGCGCAGTCCAGACTTGGGACCACGGTCACGAGAGAGAGAGAGAGAGGGGGAGAGAGAAAAATATCAACTGGAGGTCCTCCCCAAAGTGAGAAGACCTTTATTGATTATTGGTGTGTTTTATTTGGTCAAATACCCCCACTATATATAGGGGAGGGGAGGTACTACCTCCCTCAAAGTCCCGGGGTGGGACTAAAGGAGAGGAGGGGAGGGGTGGCCGCCGGCCACCCTAGTGGGCCCCGCGTGGGGGTGGGGCTAGGCCCAGCCGGCCTTCCCCTTGGCCCCTCTCCCTCTCTCCTTTCCCCTAATGGGCCCTCTCCCTCCGAAAATTGGCCCATTAAGCCTTTGACCATTAAAATTGATTTTCTCTTTATTTAAATAATTATGAATAAATTATTAAATCAACATTTAACATTCATTCACACATTATTCAATCTCCGTGGCTATGGAACACCTTCCACCTCCACTTCGGACATCCTCCGGACTTACCGAAACCCTTCCGGTTTTCTCCCTACTCTTCTTCGGTGATTCCACCGATCCTATAAACACTCTCTAAGCATCATCAAGCCCTTAAGTGTGATACCCCATAGTTCGAGAACACTCCAGACATGGTCGGGACAGTCCCACACCAATGATCGACAAAGGGACCTGGATGGCCATGTGACCCCTGTGCGTTCCACGAAGATCTTTTGTCGTTTGAACCGGGACAGTCGTGTCTTATTCTCTTTGTCACTCGATACTTGCATTGCCCGAGATCTGATCAATGACATCACCATGTCGTGTTCAATCTCGTTACTGAACAATGCTACTTGACTCGTTCTGACAAGTGATATCCCCGTGATCAAATCACACGCTGCACAGCTATTGGATACAACTTCTCCGAGTGGGCCCTTGAGTATCTTTCCGTCACATGGACGGACAAATCCCACTCTTGACATATATTGCCTCAATGGTTTCTCCGAGTACCTGAACACACCTTTATAACCACTGTATTACCAAGTGGCGCTTGATGCTATCAAAGAACTCTCAGGAGACAGTGATTGATATAGCCTCACGGTCTAAGGAATAGTCTACGAGGATCCATTTCTAATCATCGTAACTTGAACTTCGTGACATGATCGGGTCACGATGTTTAGGTTGGGTATTGGTTCAGCATCTCATTCTCATAATGAGATGACTCCATTTCCAACTGGCATAAATGCCACATGATCAGGAAACTTGATCATCTGTTGACCAGTGAACTAGTGACTAGAGTTTCACTGGGAACCCCTGGTTGTTTGTATATCACACGTGTATTGATGTTTCCACTCAATACAGTTATAGCATGATATAAAACTTAATCATAAACTATATGAAATATGATAATAGTCTTTACTACTATTTGTCTCTAGGGCATATTTCCAACACGGGCCTCCCCGGATCTTCTTCTCCGCGCCTCCGGGTACCTTCTCCTCCACGTCTCCAATGAGTGAGGGTAACTCCCTCTGTCCCCATCTTTGGCTTGATGTGTCCCTTGTTGGGTGGAACGTGGTCTAGAAGGTTGTTGTTTCGAGTAGAGATTGTAGTCTTGCAGTACCTAGGCCCGATTTATGTTTTTGCATCCAATCTAGGTGAATCTAAAATTTTCTGCCAGGGCCGGATTTTCCGCCCTTGGCCAGGCCAGATAATCTGGCCTGACAGAGTTAAAACTGCTTCAGATTCTTATGGATTATGTGCATGTTGTATGTTTGGACTATGGACTGCTTGCCTATAATTTCTATGTTCTCTCTTAGACCTGTGTGTGTTCTTATCCCCATGTTATCCATCTTGTTCATTTCACAGGTGGTTCCGGTGCTCCCAAGACCTACAAGCGTCGTCCTTGTGCTAAATACTTTCGGGACGATGGTGAGGGTAACTTAGTGGACGAGGTTGAGCTGAGGAGAAGGAAGAACGAGGCTGCACGCATGGCTGAATAGGCAAGGAGGGATAGGACAAGGAAGGGTGTGTTCAAGAGGAAGGGCAAAGAGCCCAAGATTGACTATAAGAAGATGGATGCTGTTACTTACTCTTCCATTCATCATCATGATCTGTTTGATGAATTAACGCAAGATACGGAGCTGGGTGACTCTCTCTTTTGGTGTGCTGAACAAAAGGGTATCTATGAAGATGTTCATGCTCAGCAGAAGATTCAGCCTATGCATCCTCTGATTATTGCTGAGACCATGGAAAAGCCTCACCTTGTTGATGCAATGTATGTGACTGAGCGGATGGGGCTGCACCATCTCATGGCTCCTCAATGCTCCTATGATTCTGAGATTGTGAAGCAGTTCTTCTCCATCTTGGTCATTTATGGTGACGAGCACCGTACCATGAAGTGGATGACTCGTGACAGGCTTATGCAAGCTGATTTTCGTGTTTTTGCTGGGGTACTTGGATATTCCTTCCGCAACAAGGATCGTGCTAGTGGTCATCGTATCATCACCCAGCTCAAGCCCAATAAAGATGTTGTCCTCTCTCCTTGCATAGTTGACAATGGTATTGTGGGATCCTTTGCTGGTCTTTCTCCAATATATGCTATCTTGGTGGGCCTCTTCCGTGATTCTATCACCCCAAGTGGAGGGAATAATGATAGTATTCATGGTCACCTGGTTCAGCTTCTAGCCTTCTCTCACAAGGTTGTATCTAGTGAGGATGAGTTTGTTGATTACAAGCTGGATGTGATAGACTTTATTTACCATGAGTTGACTGATGCAATGTTCAATAGGCTGTCCATCCCATATGCACCCTACATTATGATGCTTATCAAGCACCTGCTTCCCACTGAAGAGTTTAACATTGATGTTGTGCATAAGGCGAAGAAGATCTACACCAAGGTTAGGAAGACCTCACACCCATCTTCTGCTCTTGAGGGTCTCATGAAGGATGCTCGTGCTAGTGCTCGTAGGCCCCCAGCGCCTCCTATTGCTCGTGAGATCAAGCAGCTGAATTGGTTCCAGCGAAACATTCTTTGCATGGGGGTGAACACTCGCAGGGGACAGTATGAGGCGCACAAGCAGCGCCACGAGATGGCCCACACTCAGCAGGTCATTCTTCACCATGTGTCCGGAGTATCAGGCGACCCCCTACTCCTACTACTCCCACACCATATGATCAGTGGAATTCTTCTTCTAGGCTCAACTACGGCGAGCTTGAGCGTCACCTGTTTCTTTCCGCGACCACTGTTGATGATGAGGAGGATGACACCGAGGAGCTTGAGGATGAGGACAAGGACGGGGACGAGGACGACGATGATGACTACGAGTGATCCCTTGGGGCGCTAGCATCGCTCTTCTTCCTTTTTGGCGTTTCGATGTCAAAGGGGGAGAAGTAGTTCTATTAGGTCTTCGTGGATTTGCATGGGTTGGGCGCTTGCATTTGCACGTTATCTTTTCGGTCTTTTTCTCGCTTGTGCCTATTTAGCGTTGAACTTCTATTTGTGATTTGCTCTGTATGAGACTATGTTTTTGTGTGGCTCTGGATTTATCTTGTGGATTATCCTTATGGATTCATCTATTACATTGGCTACATTAGATTTCTATATCGAGGAAGGCGCTCATTATAGCTATCATTGGATATTTTTGTAATATATCGAGGACGCATTTATCTCTCTCTCGGTGGTATGAATATTTTGCCTATGTTCAAATGAAATAGACTTGTATCTTCTTGTGTGTATTTGTAGTCAAATGCAAATTTTATTATGCACACATTGAGGGGAGTATTTTTCATACGTTAAATATTGTTGTTATGAGAGCTATCTTGCAAATCCTAGTATTGTCATCTAGGATTTCATGGTTCCCTATGTTTTATGTGTTAGATAACAATACCACGGAGTTTTATCATGTGTGCTAAGTGTGCATGGAAGTGTTTGTTGTGTTTGGGGGCCAGATTATCCGTCCCTATCAAGGGCCGGATAATCCGGCCTGACCCTCTTGGCAAAGGCTGGCATGGCGCGAGTCTTAGACTAGGGGCGGATTTTCCCCCGGACAATCCGAAATAGGGCGGATTTTCTTCCCCTGACCGGATAATCCGGCCCTCACATTGGGCCGGATAATCCGGCCCCCAGGAGACGAGCAAGGGCTAGCATGGCGCGATGCTCTGACTAGGGGCGGATTTCCCCCCGGACAATCCGAAGTGAGACGAATTTTCTTCCCCCGACCGGATAATCCAGCCCTCACCCAGGAGACAAGCAAAGGTTGGCTCGGCGCGTCGCTCAGTCTGGGGGTGGATTATCCCCCGGATAGTCCGTGGCTGGGGCGGAGTTCCCCCGGGCCGGATAATCCGTCCCTCACTTAGGCCGGATAATCCGGCCCCAAAAAGCTCCAACGGCTCCATCTAGACAGGGGGTATAAAAGCCACGTCTTCCACTCCTGTCAGATCTCTTGGTTCATTCGAAAAGTATCAGACCTGGTGCAAAAGCTCTCCCCCTAGATCTCCTACTTCAACCATCCGAAGGCTTCGATCTTTGGGAAATTGAAGGAGGAGACATTATTCATCGTCATCACGAATCAAGCGCTTCAACTCCTCTCCATTCACTTGGAGAATCCCCGATCTAGTATTCTCGTTGATATCTGGATCTTGTGCTTTATTATTGATAACAATTGTTCTTGTGGCAGCTTGTTATCATTACGGGAGTCTCCAATTCGGTTGTGGAGTTGTGCTCCGCTAGTTGTGTAAAGGCACCGGTTCTCGCCTCGAAGGGTTCCTATAATGGAAAGGTGGATCAGGCCTTTGGTGACAGGATCCATCGGAGAACAGAGTGAGGCCTATCGTGGCGTGGTGATCTTAATACCACCCATCCCTCCAACGCAGATGTACTTCCCTTAACAAGGAAAGAACTGAGGTAAAACAAATCATGTGTCTCCGCGTGCTTCATCACGGTTTTTTTGTTCCTCACTTTACTCGCCTTTACTCGCTAGTAGTTATGTTTGCATATAGGGAAATTCTACATAATATATCTAGAGAATTTACCTTTTATGTAAGCCTAAAATTGAAAAACATTAAAATTTGAAGTAGCACATATTCATCCCTCCTCTAGGTGCCCATATGATCCATTTCAGGAGGAGCCCATCCCATCGACGAATGATCGCCGTATTTCATCATGTTTTGTAATAATTTGATCGCCAAACTTCTTTTGGACGAATTTCTATTGAATTGTTCTGGGCGACTTCTGTCAAACACCTTTGGACGAGATATCGCCAACGACAATATTTTTTTTAAAAATATATCGCCGCATTCTGGGTTTGGTTGAGAACGTGAGTGGAAAAATAACCGTTCACTGCTGAAAGTCACATCTGCTAAATTGCGCCGGATTTCGGCATGGTCGAACGAGTGAAATGCTCTTTGAGCTTTTTTCCAGAATTCCCAGGACACGTGTCACGCTGGGCATCTGTGAGATTTGGGGAATTTATCACCCGGGGACGCCCAGTACTGTGCTTGCTCGTTTGGGTCGGAGATGCCCTAAACAGCGAGCACTCCTTTTCATCTACCCAGAACCATAAGTAGGAGCCAAGAAGCGGCGCACGGGAGAGGGGCGAAGTAGCGGTAGCAGCCGGCAGAATGGCGGCGCCGCCGAAGGCCTGGAGGGCGGAATACGCCAAGTCTGGGCGGTCCTCGTGCAAGTCGTGCAAATCCCCCATTGGCAAGGACGCGCTCCGCCTCGGCAAAATGGTCCAGGCCACCCAGTTCGACGGGTTCATGCCCGTGAGTAACATCACCTTCTTCCCTTCCCCGCTCTCTCCTCCACGAATCTCTCTTTATTCGATCGATGAATCTAACTTCAGATTAGAGGGGTCCGACAGGTAGGGTTTTGGGGCGGTTTAAAAAGGATCTGATAGATTCGGTTTTCATCTTGATTTTTGAACTTGTCATGACGGTGATTTGGCAAATATAATCAGACCAACCCCTTTACAATGGATGCGGGACTCGTAGTGATCAGACTAAATCCGTTGTTGCGGGACTTGTCATGACGGTGATTCGGTGCATTTTCTAATCCTTACTGTGTGTTCTCCAATCCATTATTCTGACCGATTTCTTTTTCTTTATTTGCTTATATATCATTGCTTAACTGATGCCTTGAAGCAACAGCCGATCTGTGTAGTTCAAGCTCTCCGGCATGCAAAACTATGACCCCTGCCATTATCTAATATAAGGTTTTAGTCGTTTTTTTTTTCAATGGATAGATATTTTTACTAATCACCATGAAGTCATCGTTATAATATTTAGGTAATGTTCAGCACGAACAATTGACTGGTGGGCTTTTGACATTTTCTAATCCTTATTGTGTGTTCTCCAATCCATTATTCTGACCGATTTGCTTTTCTTTTTTTCTTATATATCATTGCTTAACTGATGCCTTGAAGCAACAGCCGATCCGTGTAGTTCAAGCTCTCCGTCATGCAAAACTATAACCCCTGCCATTATCTAATATAAGGGTTTAGTTGGGGTTTGTCAATGGATAAATATTTCTACTAATCACCATGAAGTCATCGTTATAATATTTAGGTAATGTTCAGCACGAACAATTGACTGGTAGGCTTTTGACATTGGTGACATGTAAAATACAAGCTTTGAGTTTTACATCTTCTATTAATTCGATAAGGTTTTGTTACCAATACATTTGTCTATCACCAGTAGCAGGCTGACCTGCTTCATATATCTTGAGATCACTGTTTTATTCTCAATTGAGAGAGAAGCAGGCTATCTAAACCGCATTATTTGATGGAACATCAACATGATGCCCTTTACTATCTCTAGTAAAATGTGGTGCCACGTTAGATAACTACACTAGGTTAGAAATCATATTTTATGAGAGAAATTTTGATCTCATATTGTGCTTGTTTGGACTTTGAACAATTTTAGTAAGTGAGGAAAATGTAGCTTATAAACCTTCACTCTTGTACTATTCTAGCCTTTTTGTAACTCTTGGACAACTGCATTTTCCGTCTATCCACTTACTAGTCTTTGTAGTAGTAGTGGGTGCTTAATCGTGTGGTGCAATATCAAGCCTGAAGGAGAACCTTATTTGTGAATCTAATATTGTTTATCTTGCATATTTTTTGAAGCCTGTGGTTTACTGTAGCTGATTTGGTTTGGGCTATGTGAACCTCTAATTGTTTGTGAAAATTTTATATTAGTTGCAAAAATTGAGGCGATTGGTGGTACTAAATGCCACATTCATCTGATCATGTTCTCTAACTCGACTACCATGCTTATAATTATGTTTCCCCTATTGTTTAGGGTTATGGAATAATGTGTGCATTATCTATGTCTTGGTGTTGTTCTGGTAAACACATATTTTTTTCCTGAAATATGAAGTCTAAAGATGTTTCTTTTGGTGATCTGGTTTTTTCCTAGAGGCAGGAAAAAAATATGATGCTTCTGTCACTTTGCCAAAGCATTTTTTTTGCCAAATTTTCTTCTAGTTATACTTTCATAGTTCCCTGTTTTCTATTTTTCAGATGTGGAACCATGCCAGCTGCATCCTCAATAAGAAAAACCAGATTAAATCGTATGTAACTGTGTCTCATACTCATCAAGTGGATTTTAGGCTTCAATTTGTTAATTTATCTGACTTTCTTGTATGTGAGTATAAACCATTGAAAATTTAACCGTACTCTTAACTTCTGATCAGTGTTGATGATGTTGAGGGAATAGATGCACTTAGGTGGGATGACCAAGAGAAGATAAGAAACTATGTTGAAAGTTCCTCAAGTACTGCAATTTCCACAGCTGCCATTTCAGATAAATGTACTATTGAGGTTGCTCAGTCTGCTCGTGCTTCCTGTAGACGTTGCAGTGAAAAGATTACAAAAGGCACCGTACGTATCAGTTGATCAATTATTTTTCTGCAGTTCTGTTTGTTATGAAATTTAATTGGTATATTAAATTAAATACTTCTTAGTAGTATCCCGTGAATACAGAAATGTATGCTTACTGCTACATGTGCTTGTGTATAAATGTATGGTCCTGAACAGAATCCTCCTTACCGTTAACAACTTCAATAGATTGTTCTCAATCCTCACTTCGTACTGGCTCTATATAGAAACACGAGTTTCACGTTCTTGAATTGACCTTAATGCAAACCTATTGGGGAAATGTTGTACTCTTCCAAACCTGTACATGTTCATCATTTTTAAACTCAGGAGTGAGAACCATGCTGTATATGGCTAAATCACATGAACATGACACATTCTTTTTTGTACCCTACTTATGACCAAGTCAGCATGGTTGCAGATAATATTAAGCTTTTATTATTGTCCTGTGTTGGAATCTGGAATAACTATCCTATAAAGGCACCAACTTGCTATCTTGTCATATAAAAACTCTCTGCCACTAGCCTGCTACGTTCACCTGCAAAAAGAAGGGTTAATCCAAATAAAATGTGAAAACTAGGAATTGGTAAAACAAGTGATTATGTTGATTTTTATTCCTTTTCCTATATGGAATTCATAATTGTGTGCTCGATGAACGATCCCCATTCTTTTGATTTCTAGAGTCCAGACCAAACATTCTATGGTCTAGAAGTTCATGTTTGATTTGTAATATTTCTTAGCCCACAAAGTATATTCTGAAGAGATACTAATATTCAATACCAGTGGTAAACTATGCTGTGAAATCATGTTCTTTCTACTGACTCTTAAATTCCATCTGTAACGGTTTGCCATGTTTGATTAGGTTCGTGTTTCATCTAAACTCGAGGGTCAAGGTTGGTACCATGTCAGTTGTTTCTTGGAAATGTCCCCAACTGCAACAGTTGAGAAATTCCCAGGCTGGGAGACCTTGTCGCACGAGGATACAGGAGCTATTCTTGATGTTATTAAGAAAGGAACCGCCAGCAAACGTAATGAAGCATGGAGATTAGTTATTTTCTCCTTTTCGTACATAACTTAGTAATCTAACTTGGTTTATTTGTAATGGTCATCAAGAACAAACAACTTCGAAGGGCTCCAAGCGCAAGAATGGTGACGATGACATGCAGGACCACAAAGCTCCCAAGTTAGACGGAAGTGTATCTGAAGCTGCAAAACCGAACAAAGGAAAACTTGTAGTACCATGTGATTCCAATACTAGTTCTGCTGATCTGCACCAAAAGCTTAAAGTGCAAAGTGACGCACTTTGGAAGTTAAAGGATGAACTTAAGAAGCATGTTTCAACTGCGGAGCTGAGGGGTATGCTTGAAGTTAATGAGCAAGATCCATCTGGACCAGAGCGGGACCTATTGGAACGTTGGTAATGTTGTTTTCTATGTTTCTTCTTCTAAAGTACTCATCGTACTGAAGATCACATTACTTGTTGTGACGTACTAAACTCGGTAATGGTCCTGAAACCAGGGATAGGGCACTCACCCTCATCTACCCGCTGGCAGGGCCTAAGCCGTAGTGTGATGAGAGAGGCTCTGAGGCTTTACTTTGTGTGTTTCGACTAATTCGTTTCTTACCTTTATAGGGAAGACTTGACTTGTCGGTTAATAAACAAATCCCTGACTTAAAGGAAACTATCTCTAATTAAAAGCAAAGTAATCTTACCTCTTTCTCTATTTTTCTAGCTGTTTGTATCTCCATCTTTAATTTCCTAAATACGATCCTCATATTTTTATTTGATTGAATGAGATTTGGATCTGTGATGATACACTACCACATGCTACAATGCACAGAACCAGAACTCAGCCCATTGAGTTCTGTCCATTCTCATGACAGTTGCATCGAAAGAATATTTAAAACTAAGCAAATAATACTGCTACAGTTTGATACAAGCTAATAAAGGAAGTGGAGACACACTACAATAGTGGTTTCTTAAGTTGTACTCCCTCCGTTCAGAAATGTAAGACATTTTAGCTTTGTGAATAGGATGTATCTAGATGTCTTTTAGTGTATAGGTTCACTCTGAATCTATACACAAAAGTCGTCTAGATACATTTGTTTCACAAAGCTAAAACGTCTTATATTTCTAGACGGAGGGAGTAGAAGCGGATCTTTGCTGATGATGACTTTTGGG
Organism: Avena sativa; assembly: GCA_916181665.1. Taxonomy (NCBI): domain Eukaryota; kingdom Viridiplantae; phylum Streptophyta; class Magnoliopsida; order Poales; family Poaceae; genus Avena; species Avena sativa. The sequence goes on from OV702279.1 coordinate 481,489,619, forward strand.
CTCGATTTCTGTCTCCCAAATACCTATGCTGACCTGCTGGTACCAGGAATCTTGCGTGGCTTTTTTCAGAACATGAAACAGAAAACACTTTCTAAAATTAACAGAAAACAAGATGGTCTCCAGCTCCTTTTTTTATTTGATGAAAAGCTCTGAATGTACATGCCTGTTTTTAATGTTTGATTATTATGGATATCTTCATGCTCTACAGAACAGGCTCTCTTCCCTGCCTTGAATAATTAATAGTAGTACTTATGATATTTGGTTTTTGCTCACATTTGTAATGCTCATGAAAATCAGGGAAAATTCAGACACTAGTAGTTGACTAGCTGTAGGTGAAGTATCGTATTTTTTGTCTTGTTTTAATAGAACCTAGATAAGGGCAGCCATTACATGTGTAAGCCTAAGTGTACAATCGATATAACCATTTTTAGAACACTGAAAATCACATAGTACATGTATGCATGTTCTAGAGAGCTTTGTGACTTCGAGCAGCTGGCTCTCAAAATGGGATTTCTACAATGATGGCAAACCCTAGGATAGAATATGACAAGAAAATTGTCAGTTCTCATAAGATTTTTTTAGTCTTGCTCCAAAGGCCCAATATACATGCAGTGTTCCTTTTGAGAAGATTGTACGTTCTAGAAAACAATTCTAATTGATCAATAAATATATGTTCATTAAATATGACTATATGAGACTTCATTTACCTCAGAAGCCACTTTGAGTTTTCTTGCTGGCAGCTTTAGTGGAGCTGAAGTTCTGAAACAAGGCCTAATGTCTTGCTGAAGTACTGTTGATTACACAGACCTGCCTGTGGTGTTGCTCTTTTTTGTCATATCACAGTATTCTGCTGCTTCAGTCTGTATAACTTCTTATAGCTCTTTTGTTCTCTTGTAGTGCTGACGGGATGCTGTTTGGAGCACTGGGCCCTTGCCCAGTCTGTAGTAGCTGCCTCTACTATTACGGTGGTCACTATCAGTGCAATGGCTATGTGTCAGAGTGGTCCAAATGTACCTACACAACAACACAACCTGTACGCATTAAGAAGAAATGGAAAATTCCTGATGAAACAAAGAATGGTTTTCTTACAAAGGTAGGGAGTCTTGGAGCTTCTCAAGCTCAAATATTTACTTGTCTAGTTAGAGACCAGCGTCTTGGAGCTAGGATTTGAACCCCTTTGTAGCCTTCCTTTACTTGACTGGTTGAACTCCTTGGCTGATCTTTTTTTCCTTTTGCTCCTTTTGTACATATTCATACGAACATTTCTGTCCTTTTTGTTTATTAATAGAAAGCATACCATAGGGGACTCCCCTACGTTTCCAGGTAAATAAAATGTGGGATTTGCCAAGGACTCACAAATTTAGGTAAAACATCAAATGCTCCCAAATGGTATATTATTATTGGAGATAAGCTATGCATTATTGGGAACATTGTGCTCCATGGCTAGAACCTGTAAGGGACCCAATGGTTTGGACCCTCTCAGCCCCAAGCCCCCAAGGCCCCAACTAGCTTCTGCCCGGGCTATCTATTTCCCAAGCCTGACTTCTGTTTCCTCGAATATCAATAAGCACTACTTACTAATAAAAAGAACTATTTTTTTCTGCAGTTGAAGATTAACAAATATGTCTATTTTGCAGTGGTTCAAATCTCAAAAGGTTAAGAAACCAGAGAGAATTCTTCCCCCAATGTCACCTCAGAAGTCTGTAGGTCAATCAACTCAGCAGTTTCCCATTGGTGAAGCATTGGATAAGTTGAGAATCTCTATAGTAGGACAATCCATAGACGTGGCTGTAAGTAATCTTTAGCACTTATGTTCTTAGGTTATTTTCTGTTTTGCTTGCCTCTTCTGGTTACATCTACATAAAATGTCTATTATTTTCAATTAAGTGCAAAGTTAATTGTGCGATCGGATCTAGAACGAGCCAGGTATCCCTCTTCCCCAAGAATCCATACTGACAAGCTGTCTTGCGTTGATGCAACTATGGGGTCTTGTTGAAGTGGCAATTGGCATGCAGTGATCAAACCACACCTCTATTTCCCCATCATGATTTCTTCAGTAAATTTTGTGTCAAGATATTTAGACGCAATTTGTTATTACTGAACATGCTGTGCTTACGTTATAATCTGATGTGGAAAAATAGCCAGACCATGAAATGGGACAAAGTTGGTTAGGAAAATGGGATTATCATAATTGAGAGCAACGCCGAACGCATCCTTACTATTGTTGCATACAGTGCATTGTTTGTCTACATGAAAACTGAAAACTTAAAAACTACCTCCGATTCAAAATGCAAGTCCTTTTACCATTTTTACCAGTCAAAAATTTCTGACTTCATCTATAAGATTAGAATTACTAGCATCCAAAATATCAAATTGATGTTACTAGATTTATTATGAAATGTACTATTACAATGTATCATTATTTTTGTATCTGAGTGACGCATAAATTCGAAAAAAAGTTGATGGACAAAGTAACATCTTGAAGACACTCAGTGTCCTAAATGACTTAAATTTTGGATCGGAGGAAGTACCCATTACTCAAATAATCTCTAGTATTTTGTGGCTGAGGTTTTCTGATTGTTTTTCAGCTGTTAGTTTGCCTGAACGCATTAATTTCTTACGAGCCCCAGATAGCCGTGTGTCAATTGTTTCTGTATGTTTTTCAACAGTATCTACAGTTTACGACATATCCATATTCATTGGAATATGCAGGGTTAGCTTGTTAGACTATCTCGAATCTTGCATGCTTCCCGCGGGTATTTCCCTTCATTTTACAGCATTAATTTCTTTGATCCACCTTAGAATAAGAAAATGAATAATTGATGCCTTCTTTTTTCTTCCCTGGCTTCATTCTCTCCACCTCTCAAACTCAATCCGCGATCATCCAAATCCACCACAAATGATGGCAGTTCCCACCAAGTCCTTGGCTCCCACCTCTGGTTACTGAAAATGGAATCCTCATGCTGGCCGATGGCCATACGTGCCATTTCCACATCTGATTAAGACTCTTATAAGGTTATGTGTAAAACCTGTATCTGCCATTGTCATCAACAGTGGTGAGAGAAGAGCAGCGTAGATGGGAAAGGAGCAGCGCATGCAGTGTGCAGTATCTTTCCTTCTAATTAATAGTTTGGAATTGAACCAATACGTTGGTGCGACTTCAAGCACCACTTTTTGAACCGCTTTCTGCAGTGTATTGGAGCTGCTCGATATTCCCTTTGAGTCACTATTCTGCAATACTGTGGTTGGTCTTAGAATGCACCAGGAGCAAAATGAGTGGGGTATTGAATCTTCTTTTTCTTGTAAAATCCATTTCTGGGTCGAATTGCCTCATATGATCTGGCTCTTTTATTTTGGACCAGATTGGTACTGTAGGTTCAGATCCGCATGTGATACCCTGTTTTTCTGTTTTACTTCTCTGCGTGCATTTTTTTAATATGTTGTACTCCCTCCGTTTCAAAATATAAGATGTTTTAGCTTTATGAAAGGAGTGTATAGACCCCTTTAGTGTGTATGTTCACTTCAAACAGATGAACCTAGACACTAAAAGAAGTCTAGATACACTTCTTTCACAAAGCTAAAACATCTTATATTTTGAAACGGAGGGAGTAGTTAGGTAATTAATGCTTGACTGCTTGTTTCAAATTTTGAGAATCCATTCAAGTTTCCCTCTACTTTTATAAGTTTTATATTTATTTAAATAACTTAACTCTTGTAGGATGAGTGGAAAGAAAAGCTTAAACTTGCTGGTGCCATCTTCAGTGCGAGGGTTACCAAAGGTTTTTCATTTGTTCTCTAGAACTGATTTATTTTGTGCTCGCATATTTGAACTTCCTGTATAGTTGGATTTGTATAGCATTGGAACCTAGATGTCCTTTGTGTAACATATATCAGTAACTGAGGTAATTGTTTTATGCAGTAGCGGTTAAGGAAAGATGGTATCTTGTAGTTTTTCTTGTTACGGAATTATGATGCTGCCCGGTCTGCTATACCACCCTTAGGATCCAACGCCGATTCCTGCTTTGAGATTTGCATATTTTCTTCATCTTCACTGTAGGACGTGCTCATTTCATACCTTAATAAAGATAATTCTACATTACGGTCTCGGTTTGACACTTTAACTACCACTTAATCATTAGTTCATTTTCAGTACCTAGCATGAATATAGATGGATAGTATAAGCTAAATATGGATTAGTTCATCACGGAGTACAATGCTGCATTGCATGGAGAAATAAAATATGCGAAACTCAGAGCACAAAGTCAGGGTCTAGGTCCAACTACCACTCAACAGTACAAGCTAAGTATGTATTGGTTCATCACAGAGAGTACAATGTTGTATGTTGTGTAAACATAAAACTTGCGCCTTAAAGCACGATGTTATTGCACTATGCTTATGTTCACCTGCATTGCAGATATTAGTTGTCTAGTTTCCTGTGGTGGGCTTGATAATGAGAATCCTGAAGTCAGGAAAGCAAGGTATGACATTTTCCGCTTTCTATTGTTTTCAGTTATAATATGAATTAATAATTTTTGCTACGTATTATCGATGTTGGATTATCACTTTATATACATATGAATTTGTTTGCAGGAGGCTGAAGATACCAATCGTAAGAGGAGATTACCTTGGAGAATGCATTAGGAAAAATAGAGTGCTTCCATTTGATTTATATAAAGTAGAGACTACCTTGGAATCATCAAAAGGTAGCACAGTCACTGTTAAAGTTAAGGGCCGAAGTGCTGTTCATGAGGCCTCTGGTTTGCAAGATACGGGCCATATTCTGGAAGATGCTAAAAGCATATACAATACAACCCTAAACATGTCTGACATGACTCAAGGAGTTAACAGGCAAGGATTTTGCTCACAATATTTGTTCTGAAATTTTCGTGACATACATTTGAGTTAGGGTAATTGCGAATAGTACTTACTAGTTACGGTTTATGGCACATTTGATTAGCAGTTTTAATGAGTCCTGCAGCAAGTTATTCCTATCGTTTACCCCCTATGAGTTGTCCATTCCAAATGTCCTCTTTTGATATGGAGTGAAGATGATATGGGCTAAAAATGAAAAAGCAGAGCGTTCCTGAGGACTCATGAGCAATGCTGACAGACCTGAAGACTCTAAGCAGAGCTGAAGACATACCATAGCTCGTCAGTGTTTTCTAGTGCTTCAGAGTTGTAGGAAAAGCCGTACTATAAAGAGTGGTTACATTTTCAAGGAAGAAAGTGTAACTTGATTGCGTGCTCAACTTAATTCATACTTTCTAAAAACAATCAGTTTGGAAATCTCTGAGGAATCAGCAAGTTGGAAAACGTGAAGCTCTAGTTTGAAGACATGGTTGAACCGGCTGAGGCCTCTGTTGAACCTGTGTTAAGCCTAGTGCTTCAGTTGGTGAAAAACTGATTCTGAAGAGTTAGAGCTTCATGGCCGTTATTGAAGCGCTACATGTTTGTTGCTTCCCTGCGCAACACTTTGTAAAGCCACAGACTAGACCGTTGAGATATGTGTGCACATGAATATTCGGTGCAACATCTAGATGTTGGGTGCAACCTATAGATAGGACCCGACCCTTACGGGGTAGGGTTGGCGACTTGAGCTGAATTCTAGATTTGAGATCTACTCTTTGTCTTGCAAGTTCTCCTCTCTCGTTCTTGAGCAACATTCTTTGAGAGAGAAAAGGTTGAGTTTGGTTAAACACCAAACAAGAGCAAGTTCTAGCTGAAGGAGATCTGCTTGTTACTCTTGGAGATTTGGCATCTCCTAGACGATGAGGCGTCAACTGTTTGAACATCCAATGTGTGGATTGGCTGCAATAAGTCTGTGAAGGTTTGGAGATTAACTCAAGATCTGCCATTAGAGATCAGGGACTAAATACGTGAGTGTAATACTAGCAATTTCCAAAATAAAACAAATGTGTGAGATTTCCTTGTTTATGTTTCCTTTCCTGTCGGGAGATTGATTGTCAAGAATAGATACACTATTACAGTGGAAGATAGCTAGAACACTAATTCTGCTAATGCTTAGTTACATAGGTTATTGCTCACCCTACTCCATGTCTTAGAGTTTTTGTTTTTCTTTGCGAAGCTACTGTATACTTCAGGTCATCGAATACTAATTCTGCTATTGTTTAGTTACATAGGTTATTGCTCACCCTACTCCATCACTTACAGTTTTTATTTTTGTTTGCGAAGCTACTATATACTTCAGGTCATCGAAGAGGATGATGGAAGTGAATCCTATGTATTCCGAAAGTGGGGACGAGTTGGCAATGAAAAAATTGGTGGAACAAAACTGGAGGAGATGTCAAAAACTGAAGCAATACAACAATTTAAAAGATTATTTCTTGAAAAGACTGGAAACCCCTGGGAAGCATGGGAACGAAAAACAAATTTCCAGAAGCAGCCTGGGAAATTTTATCCACTTGATATTGTAAGTTGTGGAGAAAATGTTTATTCACATAGTTTTATTTCTCCTTTTTGTTGATTCTATCGGATGTTGGAATATACATTGGTGTAGGATTATGGTGTTAGGCAAGCACCAAAACGAAAAGACATCAGCAAAGCAAAAAGTTCACTTGCTCCTCAGTTGCTGGAACTCATGAGGATGCTTTTCAATGTTGAAACATATAGGTATGCCTTGCTGTTGTTATTCAAGGAATCACTTCCATACATGTCTTCTTTTTTTATTGAAGTCGTTACTCACATTATTTTTTTTCCAGGGCTGCTATGATGGAATTTGAAATCAATATGTCAGAAATGCCCCTTGGGAAATTAAGCAAGGAAAATATCCAGAAAGGTGTGCTATTTTGATCCTTGTGGTGGCGATTTATTAGTGTTATGTACAAACTAATTAGGATTTGAAGATTCTTTCCTGTGTTTTGTGCAGGGTTTGAAGCCTTAACTGAGATACAAAATCTATTGGATAACACTGGCAACCAAGAACTGGCTCTTAGAGAGAGCTTGATTGTCGCTGCAAGCAATCGTTTCTTCACTCTTATTCCTTCTGTTCATCCACATATTATACGTGATGAGGATGACTTGACGATGAAAGTATGTGCCTATTGCCTCACATTTTATTGTCAGTTTGCAAAAGTATTCTATGCATAGTCACACTTTCTAAGTTGTGCCAACTTATTCATATGCGGTGGATGTATAATTGTTTGTGTCTGCAAAAAAAAGTCCTATGATAGTAATGCAACTAGGAGTTGATGCTAATGATAGCTGGACGGTCAGATTTGTTCCTTGAGGGCTTGTTCAGTTTGGTGGGGGTTGAAAGGGATCAACCAAACAAACCCTAAAGATTAGATGAAAGAAAATGAACAAAATGTGGTGCTGACAGAGCCAGACATTAAACATAATTCTTTTAGGTGAAAACTGAAAACAAAACCGGTGCCCATATAGTGCTGCTACTCTTGGCGCAAATTCTCAACACTTGCTCATATGGTGGCGCTACTCATGCCATTAGGAAATTATAAGATGCTATAGTACAATGCAGACATTTTTTCCTTTTACACGTTTCTTCCTTGGCCTTATAATTTTCTTTGGATTTATCTGCGATCTCTATTCTTGAGGTTATTCTCTTGTACATTTTTTTCTTGATTATAATCTTAGTTATGTTATACCTAGCTGATTTGTAGCTTCTGTACAGGCGAAAATGCTTGAAGCTCTGCAAGATATTGAAATTGCTTCTAGACTAGTTGGCTTTGATGGTGACAATGATGAATCTCTTGATGATAAGTACAAGAAACTTCACTGTGACATTACTCCTCTAGCTCATGATAGTGAAGATTACAAGCTAGTCGAGAAATATCTCCTCAACACACATGCTCCCACTCACAAGGTATGATGAAAATTCTTATGTATAGAAAATACTTTATTTATGTGTAAGATTGAAGAATACAGATGACTACTTTGTGTCTTGGCTTACATATACATGTTGACCACGTGTTTTTTTTCCTATTTTGAAGGACTGGTCATTGGAACTAGAGGAAGTTTATGTGCTTGATCGGGATGGAGAATCCAACAAGTACTCGAGATATAAAAACTCTCTCCATAACAAGATGCTATTGTGGCATGGTAAGAAATTATTTTGAGTTATGCAATCATATTAGTTATAGCAGTATGTCAAAAGGTATTTTCAAAAGTTAGAAGGTTCTCTCCCTGCTTCTTTTTCTGCTCGTGGGTGAATTGGGAAGTTGGGATCTTTGTCAGTGTGTGCAGTCTAGCGTGGTTGTACCTTGTTATTTTGAGCAGTTCGCTTATCTGACCGCATTGTCTCAGGTGTTCAATTTGTTTGCTTGCTTTCTCAGAATTTCTTTTTCCTCCCCTACCATTTCATGACTTTAAAGCTCAATTTTTAGGTTCAAGGTTGACAAATTTTATTGGAATTCTTAGCCAAGGACTAAGAATAGCACCTCCTGAAGCTCCTGTGACAGGCTATATGGTTTGCTCTTTAATCACTTGATACATGCTTCAACTCTGCTAAATTATTTGTTGAATATTATAAGGTGATGTTTCTTTTCACTTGTTGACAGTTTGGCAAAGGCCTCTACTTTGCAGATTTAGTAAGCAAGAGTGCACAGTATTGCTATGTGGATAGAAATAATCCAACTGGTTTGATGCTTCTTTCTGAGGTTGCTCTAGGAGACATGCATGAACTAAAAAAAGCCACGGTGAGATATAAAATATCTTGGTATTGAAAGGGAAAACCTAATTGCTAATGTTACTTTTTATCCTTGCATTATATGCACCAGAAGTAACCTGTGTGATTTGGTTGCCCTGTCAGCTATTTTTATAGAACCTGTTAATCAAGCTTTCCACTTTCTTTTCACTCTGTGCTATATTTCAGTGCTTGTCAACAATTCTAGTAAAAGGTCTAATTAGCTAGCAGCTAGGTCATTATTCCACTATTGCCCGCACTGCTCTAGCATAAAAGGTTTCCTAATTTTGCGCGTTTCGTGAAGTGGTGGTCGTGTTTTTACATTTTTATTAGATGTTCACAACTTGATGAGTATGTATCCCATGCGTTTGTCTTCCAGTACTCAGCTTTAGTGTTGCCATTAGTTTTCCATTTCTCATGTTTATCTTTGCTTAGCACCCATACATATCCTGCAGCCCATGGACAAACCTCCAAGAGGGAAGCATTCAACCAAGGGCTTAGGAAAAACCGTGCCGCTGGAGTCGGAGTTTGTGAAATGGAGGGATGATGTGGTCGTGCCTTGCGGTAAGCCAGTTCCAGCATCTACCAGGGCATCTGAGCTTCTGTACAACGAGTATATTGTCTACAATACATCCCAGGTTCGGACACACCTTATTGGACCTGCTTCCTATTTGCTACTGGAAATTGCTGCTGATCTTGCAATGAAAAACCTTGTCTTTGGCAGGTAAAGATGCAGTTCTTGTTGAAGGTCAGATTCCATCACAAGAGGTGACTGGAATACTAGGGAGAATATTAGTCAGATTCCAACTAAGATAGTAGGTTATGTCGCGCTCACATTTGATCCATTTTGGGTGGGAAATATAGCATGGGGCATCGGTGTGAGTGGCGCAAGTAATCCTCCCCCGCACTGTCTTGTGTTGATGATAATTGCTAAATCATTTGGAACTATTTTGCCTGTTGTTTTTGTCTTTGACATGTCAGTTGTGCTGCATTACACTTGCACGTATGTATTTAGATTTGAACCTGATATAGCGAATTTGAAGTAGCAGCGAGCTATGTGCCTTTGTCCTTCAAAAGTATATATGCACAAGTGAGGTAGGTATCTTCCTCGACCAGAGAGCTAGAGTAAAAGCAATCTGAACATTCTGTACTCCCTCTGGTTCATATTATTGTTAGCAACTTTATCTAGATTCGGATGTATCTAGTTAAGTATTTAGATTAGATACATTCGTATCTAGACAAAGTTTAGAACATTAGTATGGACCGGAGGGAGTAGTAACAACGCAAAAGGACGAGATAAGAAACATATGCAGGGTTATTTTGAGTAGAGATTTCATGCACATGGGCACTAGTTATCCTGTTTTTAAAAACAAAAATCATATTTATGAGTTCCAAAAAAATCTAAAAATAAATCAGGATATGGTCAAAGATGTATACTACAGTGCAAAATCTCAATTCAAAATAATGTGTATTTTGAGCTAAACAAAAATGACAAGTAGCTCAGATTACAAAATATTTTGAATTGAGATTTTACATGTAGGATACATCATTATCTACTTTTAGGATTTTGTTTCAAGATTTTTTGAAACTTATAAATACAGTTTTTAATTTTTTTAAATACACATGGAGCACTAGAGCTCGGGAGCGGGAAGGACTTTTGCGGGTTATCTTTGCTAGGCTGTGTTTGTGATAGCTCCACTTCACCTTCGCTGCTGAAGCCGCCCCAAACATACAGACTCGAGTGATCAGGTGGAGTGAAGCTGCCCGGCCTGTAGTTCATTTTTTTGAAGCGAGACAACAGCTGCTTAACTTGATCCACTCCACCTCCCACGTATATATTTGTCCTTGGGTAAATTTTACCCATTGCCACCGATAAGTCATATGCAAGCCAGACCGTTCTTTTCTTTCTCACAACGACCCTGGTCTCTCTCCAAAAAAAAAAGACCCTGGTTACGTGTTGTATCTCTCCCCGATGGCAGAGTAGAGTTATGGAACACACGGTTTTGTTACTCGCTCGTCTTAAAGTAGAATTCGAAAATTTATTAAAATTTGGATATATCTATATATTCTAAATAGTGTCTAGATTTATCTAAATATTGACAAATCTGCGACATCGACAGAGGAAGTGCTATATATTCCAGTTACGATAAGCAAAGGACTAGTGTTCCACTAAGATAACAAGTGAAAATCTTTATTGTAAGTGAAACTTTTAACTTGCAAATATTTTCTCTGGAACAATATACAAATGAGATTCCAAATATGTAAAAGAATTTGTGGGGGCAAAGCATGTACTATTACAGTAATGAAATTGGTTGAAAATTGTATACGCTAAAGCTTTCGTCAACTTAACTCGTCAGCAACTTATTCCAACTTATTCCTTCACCAAGGTACCTGTTAGGGTTTTGTCCTCCCGCTAGCTCTGGCGGCGAGTCCCAGGCGATCGCGGCTTCCACGATCGATCTATGTCCGGTGTTCGTCTTCGTTACCTACTCTCTGCCCGTTTGAGCTCCACTCTCCGGCTTAAGGGTGGATCTCGGTCTCCCCATCCAGTTTGTTCCCTCGTACGTGGCTAGGGTTAGGTTTCTTTCTGGTGGTTGTGATGTCTGAGGTGAACTCAACGCAAAGTGCGGCGGTGGATGATCGAGCGGCCCTGGCAGCTACTGCGATGGGGGATGATGAAGCGGGGAAGGAGGATCTGGGGGGCAACTCGTCTGCATCACAGTGGTCTCATCGTATGGGAGGTATTGATAGCATGTTTGAGAATCTTGAGATTGGGGAAGACGGATTCGATGATCTTATTCTGGATGAAGCGGAGGTGAATTTAGAGGAGGATACGAGATGGTTAGCCATGATTAGGGTTCATTTTGAGAAGTCTTTTATCCATGATGCTTTGTTTCAACATATGCAAATGGCCTGGAACTCGACAAAAGAGATTACTTTTCGTGCTGTCGGTGTTAACAGGTTTGTTATACAATGTAGATGCCTTGGTGATTGGGAGAAGATTACGTGGTCCATGGTTGTTTAGATGATGGCCCTTAATCATGGCACGCTAGATGGAGTGTCGGATCCTGAACTGGTGGAGCTTGAGTACATGCCGGTATGGATCCAGGTTCATAAATTACCAGAGCGTTATCGCAAGAAGGAAGCGGTGGAAAAGTTGGTGGAACATACTGCGGATAAAGTGCTGATCACGGAGATGATACCATTAGGGGCGTTCGGAGGTGACTTTGTGAGGCTACGTATCAACCATGATGTTAGGAGGCCTCTGACTCATTCCGTGTTCTTATCACTTAATGGTAAGAGGTTTATGTATGCGGTCAAGTACGAAAAACTGGACCAACTGTGCTATGTGTGTGGTTTATTGGGTCATGATCAGAAGGAGTGTGGCAATGGCTTACATGGTGAGAAGGACGTGAAGTATGGGGACTGGATTTATGCGAATGGCCGTGGCCGTGTTGCCTCAATTAATCGGGGAGGCTTTAGGGGAGGTTTTGGAGGAGGCCGTAATTCAGCAGGGGTTGGTGAAAGGGAAATGGACGTCGTCTAGAGGGGAAGAGGAATATGCGTTTTAAAATGGGTTAATTGGATAAACGCCACTACAATTTTCGTCTATTTGAAAAATGCCACCATAACTTTTAACTTTTGAAAAACACCATTACAATTCTACGCACATCTCATATATGCCATTGCGCCCGCTTAAACACATATACCAGGCCATATACACTTGTATTTTAATTCTGCATACGTATAAAATGTGAGCTCCACCTAAATCAGGCTGATGTTGTCTGGCTCAAGAACAAAAAAGAGCATGAATTTATTTTGGATAAAGTTGGGATCTTCTTTTATACAGCTCCAGGTCCAACAACATTCAATAAATCATAACTTGCACATAGAAATACTTTACAGCATATAAAAGCCATTCAATACTGATCCATGGTCCAAATGATATCATATATGTATACGTATCGGGAACATTCAATAGAGATTCAGGTCCAAATGGTCAGCACATGCACTTGAGCTCGGCTCTTAGGCTAACATCAGGTAGACACACCTGCGGCAGGACGTTGACTAAGCCCGCAGTCATCGCTCGCGCTTGGAGTCCACTGTATATATGCATGTACCACAGGAATACATGCATATATTGTCTGGTATATGTGTTTAAATGAGTGTAATGGCACATGTGAGAGGTATATAGAATTGTAGTGGTATTTTTCAAAAGTTGAAAGTTGTAATGGCGTTTCTCAAATAGCCCGAAATTGCAGTGGCGTTTATCTAATTAACCCTTTTAAAATTATTACGGTTTAGGCTCTAATAAATACGGAATAAAACTTAACGTTTAATTTATCAAGCCAAAACCTATATCAGCTAGGTTCAGCTAAGTGCACCAACAACTTATGCTAAGCAAGACAAACAACAATGTGATAGCAAGATATAATACTTCAAGCACGATGGCTATCACAATGTAAATTTCATAAGTAAAGGGCCTGGCTGAGAGATAACCGATAGACATGAAGACGATGATTTGTTTTTCGAAGTTCACTTCCAAAGAAGCTACGTCTCCGTTGGAAAGGTGCGGGGGCGCAATGTACTTCGAATGCCACAAATGGCTCACCTCGAGGTGTGGTGGCTCGATGCTCACCCAACGCCACAGAAGGCCTCACCCCAAGATGCGAAGGCACACAACTCACCAACACCACAAAAGGCTCACCTTACTCTCCCGTGAGCTCGCCACAAAGTCCTACTCACGTTCCACTATGGGACACTTGAGGGTGGTCACCGAACCAGTGCAAGGCTTGGGGAAAACTCCACAACTCAATTGGAGGGCTCCCAAGAAACGCCACAAAGGCTCCACAATGCCACAAAAGGCCAACAAGCTTGAGAAATCTCCACAAATCAATTGGAGGCCTTAAGAACACACCACAACTCCACACAACCGTCTAGTGTTCCAAGAACCCAAGAGAAACAAGCCCAAGAGCTTGAACTCGCCGAATCTCCGTGGAGAACTCAAACCTATGCAACAAATGCAAGAGGCAAGTCATTCACTCTCAAATTCCACCAAAGCTACAAAAGCTATTGGGGGAATAAGAGAGGAAGAACACAAGAGGAGAACACAAAACTCTCCAAGATCTAGATCCCAAGGATTCCTTCACAAAGAAGGGATTTGGTTTGGTGGGGTTGTAGATCTAGATCAACTCTCTCAAATCCCTCAAAAATATGCAAGAATCATAGGAGGGGGAAGGGGAGAGGGAAAGCTCTTCAAGGTCAACAATGGAGGAGAGAGAGTGAAAAATTGTCCAAAAGAGTTGGCCCCACGAAGGGGATGAGGAGACCCTTTTAAAGGGCTCATGATCTGCCCGTTACGCACAGAAACGCGCACGACCAGTAGTACCGGTGGGTGGCCGGTACTACCGGTGGCACCTATCCAATGGTCACAACAACGGTGCGAAAAGAGAAACAAAACTAGCCGAAACTATCGCCAGAAGTTCTGGTCGAAGTTTGGCCAAATAGCGCACACCAAGACAGAGAGAGTACTGAACCAAAATCGGGTTTACCGGAAGTTGGGCCAGAATTAACACCGGTACTACTGGCGGCAAAAATGCCCAGTGGTACTACCGGAGGCCCGCTAGAACTACCAGCCACGAAAACTCCAGAAACCAGAAACGCAATAACTTTCGCATCCAAACTCCAAACGAGATGAAACCAATTTTGTTGGAAAGATAATGACATGTAGAATCCAACAAAAAGTAACCAAGGGAGAACATATCATGAATATATATGTGAGATATCTCCCAATGTGTGGAGCCGGAAAACCTGCAAGATCAAAGATGTAATAAGATATTCAAGGGAAATCCGATTTTGATGAACTAGAGCTCGTTATGATGATAACCACAAGCTCTAGATCCTCACATGGGCAAGAACCAAACAACAACCAAGAAAATGATGCTATGTATGCAAAGGTTTGAGCTCTCTCCGAAAGATACGAACGAGTCACCCACTCGAGAGCCCCTCTTAATAGTACGGCTATATATCCTAAGCCCGGTCTCCCAACACTACAAGAGACCGGTAAAATAGAAACCCTATCAAGATCATACCTTTTTCTTGAGCATCCCACTTGAGCTTGATGTAGACGATCTTGTCACCTTCAAGATGGAACACCTTTCTTGATTGCTCTTGCTCGCTCTTGCTTGGTGAAGACTTGTGAATAGCTCCCCCATATTCCATGGGGAAACCTCTTCTTTGAACTTGTCTTCATCACTCCATGAACACCGAGGATGGCAAGCTTCAATAATGAGATCTTCTAGAGATGGTGCACCTTGAGCTTGCCCTTCATTTCTTGATGATTATGTCTTGAAGATAGCCATAAGGAACTCCATCTTCTTCTTCTTCTTCTTCTTTAAGGCATACTTGATATTGTTATTCTTCTTCTTCTTCATGATTCCAATGGGCACAAAGCCCTTGGACATTGCTTCTTGTTTTTAACCTTGAAACCAACACATGGTCCAAGCGATGCCAATGGACAAAGCTACATGTGAAACTCAATTTACACATTAGTCCATAGAGATTGTCATTACTTACCAAAACCACACATGGGGGCATACATGCCCTTTTAGTTGGAAGGTTTGGTCGAGGTGGAGGTCGCGGTGGCGGGATGATGAACAAGGGGTGATAATGGGTATGAGTATAAGGGCTATGGGGACACTCATGAACTAGACAAGGATCTTACGGATACCGCCACTAGTCCTATCAAGACTAGGGATACAATCATGTCTAGTGCTGAAAGGATGGCTAAGCGTAGCTTAAATTTTAGTAAGGATAGCTCTCAGGCTTTGGGTGAGCATCCTAACCAGCATATAAACATGGTTATGGATGGTGATACGGTTGTGCCTGTGGAAGGTGTGGTAACTCGGTCTCTCTTGACTCAGGATCAACGACATTCCTTGAGGATGACCATCGTTCGCAATGAATTGCCTAATCTGGAACTATCAGGGTGCTGGGAACAAACCGGCAGTTCGAGAGCTAGAAATCTTGGTGAGGATTAACCAAGTGAGCATTGTGTTCCTATGTGAAACGTGATAGAAGTCTGATAGAGTTAAAAGGTTGAGGAGTAGATTGGGATTGAAGGGTTTCGTAGGACATGATAGTGATTGGGACGAGTGGGGGTTTGGCGCTATTCTGGAGTGAAAATATTAATGTTGTTGTCTAGGAAGTTAATGAAAGGTTTATAGATGTCCATGTAAGGATGTCGGTCAATGACCCACTTTGGAGCATTACCTTTTTCTATGGTGAGCCTAGAGTGGAGAATCGGCATCGCATGTGGTTGTTGTTGGAGGGGCTCAAGCTGAAATCTGATCTGCCTTGGTGTGTTGCGGGTGACTTCAACGAGGCTATGTGGCCGTTTGAGCATTTCTCGGCGAGTCAGCGGTCCGACCAACAAATGATTGCCTTTTGTGACACCTTGGAGGTCTGCGAGCTACATGACTTGGGGTTTTCAGGTGTCTCGTACACATACGATAACAAAAGAAGGGGTAGAGGGAATGTGAAGTTCTTCTTGGATCGGTTTGTGACCAATGGTGATTGGCATGACTTGTTCCTGGAGTCTGAGGTCGTACACTTGGTGTCTCCTAGGTCGGACCATCTCCTTGTCCTTCTCAAGTGTGTATGTGAAGTACCGTAGCGGCATCGACCAGTCAGGCAACACTATGAAATTATGTGGGAGCTGATGCGAGTCTACTAGAGAGGGTGGCGTCTTCTTGGACCAGTGCAGGGCCAAAGGTGGACCTTGGTGATATATGCAAGGGTTTGGGTAATGTGATGGGCTAGCTACAACAATGGAGCAAGGCCAAATTTGGTGCGGTGGCTAGAGAAGTCAAAAAGTCAAGAACCAGACTCGAGGAGTTGATGTCAATGAATGCCGATCAGTAGGAGATACGTGAGCTGACGGATAAAATGAATGAGATGATGTGGTTGCAACGATCCCGTATTAGCTAGCTCAAAGAAGGTGATCATAACACGAAGTATTTCCATAGAAGGGCGGTTTGGCGAGCGAGGAGAAATAAGATCAGGGGTTTGGAGGATGGTGATGGTGCATGGCAGACGGATGAGGTGGTGATGAAGGGTATGGCGAACCAATACTTTCAATCTATTTTCTCAGCGGATAGTTCTTTGGATCCATCCCCTGCCATCGATTTGGTTAAGGCGAGAGTGACTACTGATATGAATGAGAAGCTGTGCGCTGACTTCACTGAAAAGGAGATTGGTGATTATCTGTTTCAGATTGGGCTGCTGAAGGCGCCTAGCACTGATGGGTTTCTGACCCAGTTTTTTCAAAGGAACTGGGGTGTAATGCAGGAGGAGGTCCTTACCGCGGTGAGAACTTTTTTTTGCTACTGGTGTAATGCCCACAGAATTTAATGACACATCAATAGTTCTAATACCAAAGGTAGACAACCCAAATAAGTTGATTGATTTTAGACCAATTAGCCTCGGTAATGTGATCTATAAGGTGGTGTCTGATGAGTGCATATTTGCATCATGTTTTACATTATTATTTTGCATTGTAGATGTAGGATCTTGGTATTTTATGGTGCTCGCGCGCATATTTTATGTCTGTTTTCACCAAGATCAGGATAGATGATGGATCCAATGGATACAATTCTTGGAGCAGTTATACTAAGGAGAAAAGGAGTTGAAAACAACGTAAATCGCTTATTTGTGAAATATTAATAATACCAGAAGAAAACCAGAAGCGAGCAAAGGAGGCAGAGGGTTCAATGACCAACTATACAACCAGAGCAAATTTTCTGGCCGTATAGCTCCGGCCATATAGTTGGCGCCACCTCCGCCTCCTCAAATAGTTTCACCCCGTGCAACTGGTTTAGGGAGACGACATACAGAACACCCAGAAATCGCAGAAACCTCACCTCCGGAAGGCATCTGGAGGGGGAACTCATCCACCGAGGATCCATCTTCGCCCTACGCAGATCCGGGAGGCTAAGGCATCGATCTTCATCATCCACCGCTACATCACCACCATCTCCATCCATCCCATCTACATCTTGTCTAGATCTTTTTGTAATTTCCGTACTCGTTGTGGATTTATACAAGTACTATTCATCTATGATAGATTCCGTTGTTATTGCCATGATGTTCATTGCCTCCATGTCTGAGTACATCACTAATTCTTGGGGAGATGGAGAAACCCTAGTATGAGATGAAATAAGATAAAGTCTATTATGATATTCATCTCTGTGACCATGTGTTAGATTTTCTACATCTTGATGTTGAGATAAGTCGACCTCTCAATATTTGCCTCTCATGGGGACTTGATGGAGGAAACTACTTGTTGGTAGACGGCGGTGTGCTAGCACTTACAATGACTATAAAGCTATTGGCACCCCTTACGTATCAACTTGGGAAACCGAGGAAACTCACGGAATGCTATCCATGCCATGGGATACGTCCTACAGGATTACGTCCCTTAATAGCGTAGTAACTCGATTGATGTCGATTGCTGACTGATGTGGTTATGAGGATGATGTGAGCAGCGGTTGCTGCCTATTTGTCCAAATACGGAGTTCCTCCCACACATACATAGTTGAGAATGTTCATGGTGATAATCTTTATCTTAGCTCCTTATAATGCTAGTGGTGTATCCGCTACTCCCTGAGAACGCTTTCCCCTATTGCAGTTCCAATCTCTCTTACATACGCGATACTTACTTTCTGTATTCAGTTCTTTTACTTTACCTTATTATTGCTCTTATACCTAAAACCCAAAAACATCCTTTTACACAATACTCGCATTTTATCTTGTCACTTAGAACTTTATCTAGCACTTCTATCATATTATTTATTTCAAGAGTTATTAGATTTCAGACTCCCGCTCCCGGTGGGATCGATATCTTTATTTCGAAACTAGCTACAAATGATCTGTGCACTTGCAGTCATCAAGCTATTTTCTGGCGCCGTTGCCGGGGAGCTAAGCGCTGTAGGTCTTTTAGTTTTTGCTTATTTATTTTTGTCTTGCTAAATTTTGTTTTGAGTTACAGGTTTCCACCAACATGATGGACTTTGATCATATGACTAGTGCTAACCCACTCAACTACTTTGGGAAGCTCTATGATATTTATAAAAGAGACAACTCCAATAAGAAGACAAGGGGGTTTGAAATAAATCCTCTACTACTTAGCATTTTACATAAGAAGCAATTTACTAGAGATGAAGAAGATCCTGATCCATATGAGCGTATTGCATGTTTTAAAGATATATGTGGCACTTTTCTATTGACGGGATATATCGCTGATGAGGTAATGGTTAAACTTTTTAGTCAGACTTTGACTAGTTCAGCTCTCTCATGGTATAGATCTCTACCCTTGAAGCCACTACTACTTGGGATAATCTGGCATGTGAATTTCTAGCAAAATATTATCCATTATCAAAATCTTTTGGAATCAGGCGTCTTATAATGACTTGGAAGAATCGCTCTAATGAAGGACTAGTAAGAGCTTATATTAGATTTAAAGATTTACTACGTCTATGTACTCATCATGATTTGCCTGAATGGTATTTATTGCATATCTTTTATCGCGGTTTAATTGAACCTAATAAAATTGAACTAGACTCTTTCGCAGAAGGAGCCTTTATGAATCTTCATATACCTAAAGCTTGGGCATTACTTAATAGAATTCATGATCATAGAGTTTCATGGAATTTTGGTCTAGGAAGTGAAGGATGCATAGAAATAGAACATGATTGTATTCACGACTACAATAAAAAAAGCCATGTTAAAGAATTATCTAAAGAACTTTACTTGGATTCAGATCTTGTGTTGCAAGTTGCTAAAGCTTTTGTAGAACATATAAAAGCTCCAAAAGAGGGTCCAGTCAAGTATGATCCACCACCTGAACCTGAGAAAGAGAAGATAAAGAAACACTGGCCTCCCTAGAACCAATATATGAGATGCCTTTCCCTAACACTGCACAAAAGCATATTCTTGAATATGAACAGGTCAAAGCAGTACAGGAGAAGAAGGAAGAAGAAAGTATGCCAGAAGTTGTGAAACATCTGGAAGAAACCAAAGATGAAGAGGTAACCAAGGAAGCAATTATGTCTATGTACGCACATTGTAACATAGTTGAACTTGATGAAGAGACTTCCATATTGGTTGAAGGTAAAACAAAGGTAAAAGATGTGGGTAAGCCTATTCTTCCCTACGTATTTAAAGAAACTTTGCATTATGGTTTATGCGATCTTGGCACCAAAGTTAATGTTATATCTTATGATTTATACTTAGAAATAAAAGAAGCAATAAAACCAGCTACAATTGAAAATACTGATATGACAATTATGTTAGCCAATGAAAATCTTAGAATTCCAATGGGAGTAGTTGAAGATGCAACTGTCACAATTGGCAACAAAAAATTTCCTATCGATTTTGTAGTTGTTGATATGCTAGCTGACACTCTTTTCCCAATTATATTTGGAAGGAACTTTTTGGGGGATATAGGTGCCTATGTTAATTTCAAGAAGGATATTGTGTCTCTTAATCTTGGAGGAGTGGAAAATGAATTCCACTTTTCCAAATTTAAAGGCAGACCTCCACAAATACAAGAGGAAGAGAGAACTATTGAGGAAATGACGGCTCTTTTCTTTAGTAACCAAGAAGAAGAAATAAATGAAGATCCAAATTATCAAGAGATAGTTATGGAGGACAAGTCCCTGGAAGAACTAGAAGATGAATTCGATTCACTTCCCATTAAGGGACCTCCAATCGACGAGGCTTTTGAAGAGCCAGAAAAAAGAGGGGATGAGGAACTACCACCCCCAGAGTCGAAGACTCTACTGGATAATCTTAAATATAGATTTTTAGATGATACGAATAAATTTTCTGTTATTATTAGTGCTAAACTTTCAGGAGAAGAAGAAAAACTCATGAAGATACTTAAGGAGCATCGCAAGGCCTTTGGGTACTCAATGGATGACTTGAAGGGCATCAGTCCCATGATGGCCATCCATCGAATATTCATGGAAGAAGGTCTAAACCAGTTGCAGAATTTAATAGAAGATTGAAGCCTGAAATGAAGGAAGTGGTAAGAAAAGAAATTGTACGCTTACTGGACGCATAGGATGGGTAAGTCATGTTCATTGTGTCCCTAAGAAAGGCGGTTTTACTGTTGTTCCTAATGAAAATAATGAATTGATACCTACTAGAACTGTTGTTGGGCATAGGATGTGCATGGACTTCAGGAAATTAAATAAAGAAACTAGGAAAGATCACTATCCTTTACCATTCATAGATCAAACTTTAGAAAGGTTAGCAAACCATACTCATTTTTGTTACTTGGACGGATACTCTGGTTTTTCTCAAATAACTGTTCATCCGGACGACCAACTTTAAACAACTTTCATTAGTACTTATGGTTTACATGCTTATCGACGTATGACTTTTGGTTTATGTAATGCTCCAACTACTTTTCAAAGATGCATGACTGCTATTTTTGCAGATTTTATAGAACTTATAATGGAAGTATTTATGGATGACTTTTCTATCTATGGAACTTTGTTTACTAGTTTCTTGGATAATCTCAAAAGAGTTTTGCAGCATTGTGAAGAAACGAAAAGAGTTTTGCAGCATTGTGAAGAAACTAACCTTGTTCTAAACTGGGAGAAATGCCATTTTATGGTCAAAGAAGGTATAGTCCTTGGACACAAGGTATCAGGTAAGGGAATTGAAGTGGGTAGAGCTAAGGTTGAGGCAATAGAGAGAATGCCACAACCTAGGGATATTAAAGGTATAATAAGTTTCCTTGCTCATGTGGGTTTTTATAGAAGATTCATTAGAAATTTATCTGGAATATCTAAACCTTTGACTAACCTCTTGCAAAAGGGAGTAGGATTTAATTTTAATGATAAATGTCTTGAAGCCGTTGATAAACTCAAGAATGCTGTATCCCGTGCTCCTATTATTAAACCACCCATCTGGGATACAACCTTTGACTTAATATGTGAAGCTAGTGATGATGCTGTAGGAGTAACTCTGGGAGAACACATTGGTCGCAGATTTAATATTATACATCATGCTAGTAGAACTCTTAATGGTGCTCAAAAGAATTACCCTAAGGAAGAAAAGAACTTTTTGCTTTATTTTTCTCTTGTGATACATTTTATTCTTATATAGTTGATGCAAAGGTAAGAGTTCACACGGATCATGATGGCTTCAAAGAACTCCTTGAGAAGAAAGACCATAAGCCAAGGCTGATCCATTGGATTCTTTCACTTCAAGAATTTGAGTTGTAGATCATGCAGAGGTAAGAAATAAAGATGTTAGATGCAGTATCCATGTTTGCCCAGCAAGACACCAATCTTGTTGAGAGGAACTTTAGTCCTGGTGATTTTTGTTTACGAGAATTATTCAATGAACTAAAGTCAATTCCTCTAAGAGAAAAGGAGTCTTTGTTGTTGGAGGAGTTATTTATTCCTGAATAAGCAAATGGTAAGTGCAAGGTAAGTGTTCTTACCCAAATAAGTGAATTTTTTTCACAATTTTTACTTTTGAAAATTCTGCCTTTGAATTCCTTGTGTTTTTCTGAATCTTTAGAGGATTTTTACCAACTATACGAACGGAACTATACGACCGGAGAGGAAGCTCCCACCGTATAGTTGGTTGTTAAACTCTCTTATTATCATCGTGAAATTGTTTTTGGTATCTGAGCCTATACGGGTGCAACTATACGACCGAAGCAAAAAATTCCGGTCGTATAGTTGGCCATTAAACTCTCAGATACTTTTGATTTCGCAACTATACGACCGGAGCCAACATTCCGGCCGTATAGTTGGTCGTTAAACTCTCAGACACTTTTCGTTTGTCTTTTCATTTATTCATGAAAAAACGTTATTGTCGGTTCTGAGTCGTGATTTAATCGACCTGGACTCGAGATATTTGGAAATATCTGCCCAGAACCAACTAAACGGCCGGAGCTATACAAGCCGCGCCCATATAGTTGGTCATTACGCGGTAGGACTCTTCCATATCTGTGATTTCTTTCCCTATTTCATTAAGATTCTTTTCTTGGGCGACAAATTGGTGTTTCTCGCGAGTTTTACTGACCTCTAACCCCCTTATATATTGCCATTGCCTCTCTCTCTAATCATAATCCCCAGAAACCAATCTACCTCTTATTCACACGTGAGGGCTCTCTGTTGGAAATATGCCCTAGAGACAAATAGTAGTAAGGACTATTATCATATTTCATATAGTTTATGATTAAGTTTTATATCATGCTATAACTGTATTGAGTGGAAACATCAATACACGTGTGATATACAAACAACCAGGGGTTCTCATTGAAACTCTAGTCACTGGTTCATTGGTCAACAGATGATCATGTTTCCTGATCATGTGGCATTTATGCCAGTTGGAAATGAAGTCATCTCATTCCGAGAATGAGATGATGAACCAATACCCAACCTAAACATCGTGACCCGATCATGTCACGAAGTTCAAGTTACTATGATTAGAAATGGATCCTTGTAGACTATTCCTTAGACCATGAGGCTATATCAATCACTGTCTCCCGAGAGTGCTTTGATAGCATCAAGCACCACTTGGTAATACAGTGGTTATAAAGGTGTGTTCAGGTACTCGGAGGAAACCGTTGAGGCAATATATGTCAAGAGCGGGATTTGTACCTCCATGTGACGGGAAGATACTCAAGGGCCCACTCGGAGAAGTTATATCCAATAGTTGTGCATCGTGTGATTTGATCACGGGGATATCACTTGTCGGAACGAGTCAAGTAGCGTTGTTCAGTAACAATATTGAACACGACATGGTGATGTCATTGATTAGATCTCGGGCAATGCAAGTATCAAGAGACAAAGGGAATAAGACACGATTGTCCCGGTTCAAACGACGAAAGATCTTCGTGGAACGCATAGGGGTCACATGGCCATCCAGGTCCCTCTGTCGATCATTGGTGCGGGAGTGTCCCGACCATGTCTGGAGTGTTCCCAAACCATGGGGTATCACACTTAAGGGCTTGATGATGCTTAGAGAGTGTCTATAGGATCGATAGAATCGCCGAAGAATAGTAGGGGAAAAACCAGAAGGGTTTTGGTAAGTCCGGAGGATATCCGAAGTGGAGGTGGAAGTTTTCCATAGCCATGGAGGTTAAATAATATATGAATGAATGTTAAATATTGATTTAATCATTTATTCATAATTATTTAATAAAGAGAAAAATCAATTTAAATGGTCAAAGGCTTAATGGGCCAATTCCCGGAGGGGAGAGGGCCCATTAGGGAAAGGAGAGAGGGAGAAGGGGCCAAGGGGTGGCCGGCGCCCTAGTGGGCCATCCCCCCTGCATGAGGCCCATGGGGGTGGCCGGCGGTGCCACCCCTCCCCCTCATCTCCTTTAGTCCCACCCTGGGACTTTGAGGGAGGTAGTACCTCCCCTCCCCCTATATATAGTGGGGGTATTTAGCCAGATAAATACACCAATAATCAAAAAAGGTCTTCTCACTTTTGGGAGGACCTCTAATTGATATTTTCTCTCTCCCCCTCTCTCTCTCGTGATCGTGGTCCCAAGTCTGGACTGCGCGAACGGGAGACATCTTCACCGCAGAGCGCCGTCGCGCTGCGGGATTCGGATCCGGGAGCTCTACTTCCGCAACTGCTGATGGATCAGGGAAGCAGGAGTCATCGTCAGGCACCAGACGTGTGTAACTCCCCGTGAGGTGTCGCACTTGAGGCACTCAAGTTGTTGGAGCCACAGGAGCGCAAGGACTTCATCACGACCTTAAGGTCGGCTTCGGCTCGTCTACATCAACCACACTCTCCTGAGCGTTGACAACGCTTTTCGGTCTTCAAGGGTAAGTTCGCGAAAATCCCCTCCTGTTACTGTATTACTAATAGATAGCTCCTGGCAGCTTCAGGGGTTCAGGGACGTAGGGTAAAATTTATTGTTTTCATACGCGGAACCCCAACTGTGGTACCAGAGCTAGATCTATGCGTAGTAATGCTAGTACGGGTAGAACACACGAGATGTAGCATGTGGGCATTGATCTTTTAGTTGTTACCCTCCCACGTGTGAAATGGATCGTATGGGCACCTAGAGGGGGGGGGGGGTGAATAGGTGCTACACCAATTTTTAATTCTTTTTCAATTTTAGGCTTAGCACAAAGGTAAATTCTCTAGATAAACTAATGGGTGGAATTTCCCTATATGCAAACCTATCTACTAGCGGGTAAAGAGCGAGTGTAAGAGGAACGAATGAACTGAAGTGAAGCACGCGGAGACACAGGATTTGTTTGACCGCAGTTCCTTCCTTGTTAAGGGAAGTACGTCTCGTTGGAGGGGTGGGTGGTACTAAGACCACCACGCCACAAAAGGCCTCACCCTATTCTCTGATGGATCTCGCCACAACAGGCCTGCTCCACCTTCCACTATAGGTACCCTTCGAGGCGGGCACCGGCGCCTTTACACAACTAGCGGGGCAACAACTCCACAACAACTTGGAGGCTCCCGAAATGACAACAAGCTACCACAAGAACAAAGTTGTCAAATACAATAACAAGATCTAGGTATTGACAAGAATACTAGATCAGGGATTTCTCCAAATGAGTGGAGAGGAGTTGAAGCACTTGATTCTTGATGTTGATGATGAACTTCTCCTCCTTCAATTCCACCAAAGATCAAGACCTTCGGGTGGTTGAAGTGGGAGATCGAGAATGAGAGCTCTTGCACAAGGTCTGGTCAATTTCGAATGAATCAAGAGTTCTGAATGTTGGGGAAGAAGGGGTACTTATACCCACTTCCAAAAACCAGCCGTTGCACACTTTGGGGGCCGGATTATCCGGCCCAAGTGAGGGCCGGATTATCCGGCCTGGGGAAAACACCGCCCCTGACTCGGAATATCTGGCAGATAATCCGCCCCCTCATAGTGAGACGCGCCGAGCTTGCCCTTGATCAACTTCTGGGGGCCGGATTATCCGGTCCTATGCGAAGGCCGGATTATCCGGCCTGGGGAAGAAAAACCGCCCCAGTTCGGATTTTCCGGGAGAAAATCCGACCGGATACCGAGCGACGCGCCTTGGCTCCTTTTGATCGAAAACTGGGGGCCGGATTATCCGGCCCATGCGACACCCGGATTATCCAGCCTAGGGAGAAAAGACCGCCCCAGTTCGGATTTTCCGGGAGAAAATCCGACTAGACACAGCGCGACACGCCTTGGCTTCCTTGAGAGATGAGGTAGGCCGGATTATCCGGCCTTTGGTGGGGCGGATTATCCGCCCCCCGTCAAAGCTTCCTGCACACTTAGCACACATGAAGAGTCTCCATAGTATTGTTATCTAACACGCAAAACATAGGAAAACATGAAATGTTCTTTCAATCTCCCCCTTTTTGGTGTTAGATGATAATACCAGGATTGGAGGAGAAGGACACAAGACAAACAGAGATAACTATGAAAGGGACTCCCCCTCAATGTGTGCATAATAGAGTTTTGCATTGGAATACAAATGCACACAAATAGGTGAATCTATTCCATAGACATAAGGGCAAAAACACATACCACCGAAGTAGAGAATAAGCATCCTTGACATAAATCACAATTATTATTGGATAACCATTATGAGTGCACGCCTTCCGTGATAAACCTCCAGCAATAGGATATGAATAGATATAACCATGAGCATAATCCCAAGCATAATCCATGATATGAAGTCCATAGGTATCATCCAGACAACCACATAAAGTCTCAACCACAAATCACAAACCACAAATTTAAAAGTTCAACGCTAAATGGGCATAAGCAAGAAATAACGAATAGAAAAGTGCAAGTGCTTATGTCCGACCCATGCAAATCCACGGACAACCTAATAGAACTACTTCTCCCCCTTTGGCATCGAGACACCAAAAAGGGAGAAGAGCGATGCTAGCGCCCATGGGATCACTCATCGTAGTCCTCGTCCTCGTCCTCTTCTTCATTCTCTTCCTCATCCTCATCTTCAAGCTCCTCAGTGTCACCTTCCTCATCTTCATCATCAGTAGCAGGCGCAGAGGGGAACAAGTGACGCTCTAGCTCACCATAGTTCAGCCCGGAGGAAGAGTTCCACTGAGCATACAGAGTGGGAGGTATAGGAGCCGGAGGAGCACCCGAAGCGCCAGGCACGTGGTGGAGAATGAGCTGCTGGGAGTGAGCCAACTCATGGCGCTGCCTGTAAGCCTCGTACTGACCCTTGCGCGTGTCCACGCCCATGCAAAGAATGTGATGCTGGAACCAGTTCAGCTGCTTGATCTCACGGGCCACGGGAGGTACAGGGGCCTGCGAGCATCCCTCATGAAGCCCTCAGGAGCAGAGGAGGGGTGAGAGGTCTTCCGAACCTTGTTGTATATCTTCTTGGCCTTATGCACCGAGTCAATGTGGAACTCCTCAGCGGGAAGCAGGTGGCGGATGAGCATCATAATATAGGGCGCATAAGGAATGGACAGACGGTTGAACATAGCATCACACAGCTCATGGTAGATGAAGTCCATGACATCCAGCCTGTACTGCATTGACTCGTCCTCGCAGGAGGCAACCTCATGAGAGAATTGAAGTAGCTGAACAAGGTGACCACGGATGCTGTCATTGTTGCCCCCACTCGGTGTAATAGAGTCACGGAAGAGACCCACCAATGCTGCATAGATGGGAGCAAGACCAGCCACAGTACCCACAATACCATTGTTCACAGTGCAAGGAGAGAGAGCAGCTTCCTTGTTGGGCTTCAACTGAGTGATGATGCGGTGGCCACTGGCTCTATCCCTGCTGCGGAAGGAGTACTCCAGAACCTCAGCAAACACGTGAAAATCAGCAGTCATGGGCTTGTCATGAGTCATCCACTTCATAGTGCGACGCTCATCACCACAAATCATCAGAGTGGAGAAGAATTGCTTCACCACCTCAGAGTCAAAGGAGCACTAGAGAGACATGAGATGGTGCAGCCCCATCCTCTCAGCCACATACATTGCATCCACAAGATGCGCCTTCTCCAAAGCCTCATCAAGTATCAGTGGGTGCATAGGCCTAATGTTCATCCTGGCATAGATGTCTTCATAAATCCCCTTCTGTTCTGCACACCAAAAACGGGTATCCCCTAGCTCATCATCACGAGGCAGCTCAGCAAACAAGTCACGGTGATGGATGGCGGAGAAGGAGACCGCATCCAAAGCCCTATAGTTGATCTTGGGCTCCTTGCCCTTCCTCTTGGACACCCCCTTCCTAGTCCTCTTGGATTGTTCAGCCATGCGCCTCTCTTTGTTCTTCCTTCTCCACAGTTCAACTTCGTCCACTAAGTGACCCTGTTTGTCATCCTGAAAGTATTTGGCACGAGGACGACGCTTTTAGGTCTTGGGAACACCGAAACCACCTGTGAGGAGAAATAAGGGCGATAGCAAGGGGATAAGCATACACACAAGTCCAGGAGAGAGCATGGAAAAAGTAATCAAAAAGTTCATAGGACAAAACTACTCAATGCATACACCATAGTGAAACTAAAGCAGAATTGAATCTGTCAGGCCGGATTATCCGGCCTGGACAGGGGTGGAAAATCCGGCCCTGGCAGGAATTTTCGATTCCATCTAGATAGTATGCAAAAAAGTAGACCGGGACTAGAAACTGCAAGACTATGATTTCTATGCGAAAACACATCCTTCTAGACAACGTTCCACCCAACAAGATACACATCTAGCCAAAGATGGGGAGAGAGGGAGTTACCCTCACTCATTGGAGGAAGAACACGGAGGAGAATGTACCCGGAGGCACGGAGAAGAAGATCCGGGGAGGCCCGGAAAATCCGGTGGCCAGAGAGGCTCCGGGGAGGGTGAGGGGTGGTAGGCGGCGACTGGGGAAGAGGAGAGGGCTGGGGGAGAAGTGCTGCTCGTTATGAGCCCTCCCCCCGAGTCCTGCCCTTTAATATGAAATCCGCCAGGGCCGGATTATCCGGCCACCACTTGGGCCGGATTATCCGGCCGAAATTCTGGGATTCTGTTATACACAGAACCAGGCCCGCGCATCCCCAAACAACACCCCCACAAGGTGTACAAAGGACTTGTGTGCAAGAATAGATGGCTTAGGGGTAGGGAAGGCTTAGGATTAAGAGAGCCAAACTGATATGGTACTAGACACTCAAAATTGCAAAATCCAAATCAAATAAGAGCCAAGATTGAGTGTGATTCCCATAAGAACATGAGAGAGCAAATAACAACCAAAAAGATCCAATTCTCCGCAAGGGAGAGGGCGGTGGCCGAAGCCACCTTGTTGGAGTGTATGGTGTGACACCGTGAAGATATATCTTGGGTTCACGACCAATACTCATCAATAAGCTCACATATCACAACATGATATTAAGAGAAATGATGTATCTTGCTATTGGCATTATGGGGGGAGGGTTAGCCCAATGGGTTAGGACCACACTCCCCCTATATCCATGCCCACACCTAGACCAACCAAGCAGAGATGTACGAGTGGGTGCATGGGTAATCAAGACAAGCTCCCAGAATCAATGATATTTAGCTCATTCCTCAAATAGCAGAATCTTGCTTCATCAAGTGGCTTTGTAAAAATATCCACCAGTTGGTTCTTCGTGCTCACAAAATATAGATCAATATCACCTCGAGCAACATGGTCACGAATAAAATGATTCCGAATCTCAATATGCTTCATCCTTGTGTGCTGAACTGGACTGTACGCAATTTTGATAGCACTTTCATTATCACATAAAAGAGGCACTTTGTCACAATTGACACCGTATTCCTTTAAAGTTTGCCTCATCCACAATAATTGAGTACAAGCGCTGGCAGCAGCAACATATTCAGCTTCGGCGGTGGAGAGAGATATACAATTCTGCTTCTTGGAGGACCAACAAACAAGAGATCTTCCCAAGAATTGACAAGCTCTAGAGGTGGACTTCCGATCATCCTTATCACCAGCCCAATCTGAGTCAGTATAACCACATAAAGAGAAATTGGAGCCCTTGGGATACCAGAGACCAAAGTTGGGGGAATGAACCAAATATCAAAAGATCCTCTTGACCGCCACTAAGTGACTTTCTTTAGGAGTTGCTTGATACCTTACACACACTCCCACACTCAACACAATATCGGGTCTAGATGTGCAGAGGTAAAGAAGAGAGCCGATCATGGACCGGTATACCTTTTGGTCCACATCTTTACCATGAGGGTTAAGTTGGAGATGACACTTTGTTTGCATTGGAGTGGCAACACCATTTAGATCCGTCATCTTGAATCTTTTGAGCATGTCTTGGATGTACTTTGCTTGATTAATAAAGGTTCCTTCTCTAAGTTGCTTGATCTCGAATCCAAGAAAGAACTGTAACTCCCCCATCATAGACATCTCGAACCTGTCAGTCATAAGCTTTGAAAATTCATCGTTAAAAGCTTTGTTAGTAGAACCAAAGATGATATCGTCTACATATAGTTGGCATACAAAGAGCTCCCCCTTAACCTTATTAGTAAAAAGAGTGGGATCGATTTGCCCAACTTCGA
Organism: Avena sativa; assembly: GCA_916181665.1. Taxonomy (NCBI): domain Eukaryota; kingdom Viridiplantae; phylum Streptophyta; class Magnoliopsida; order Poales; family Poaceae; genus Avena; species Avena sativa. Next base: position 481,519,821 of record OV702279.1, read on the forward strand.
AGCCACGATCTAGCAAAATCTCTTTAAGGTGCTCATACCACGCACGTGGGGCTTGTTTAAGGCCATAGAGTGCCTTATTGAGTTTGTAGACATGGTTTGGGAAGTTAGGATCCTCAAACCCCGGGGGTTGCTTTATGTATACCAACTCATGCAGAGGACCGTTAAGGAAGGCACTCTTGACGTCCATTTGCTGCAATTTAAAATTGTTATGAGCAGCAAAAGCAAGTAGGATACAGATGGACTCAAGGCAAGCCACAGGAGCATAGGTCTCGCCGAAGTCGATGCCCTCAACTTGGGAGTACCCTTGTGCCACAAGTCTTGCCTTGTTTCTCACAACAATGCCATTCTCATCTTGCTTGTTTTTGAAAATCCACTTGGTGCCGATAACATTGTGGCACTCTTTGGGTTTCTCCACTAGTTTCCAGACTTTGTTGCGCTCGAAATTATTCAATTCTTCATGCATAGCAACAACCCAGTCTGGGTCTTCAAGAGCTTCAAAGACCTTCTTAGGTTCCACCATGGAGATATGATCTTGATGCTCACCAAAACTGGCCAATTCTCTTCTTGTAGAAACCCTTCGTCGAAGATCACCAACAACCTTGTCGAGAGTGTGACCCCTCAACTCAAGGTTACGATCAGCCTGAGCCTTGCGACGAAGTTCAATAAGTTTGTTGTCTCTTGGTGGAGGAGATTCATCACTTGAGTCTTCATTGGAAGCATTTTCTCCGCCTTGATCAGTAACTAGAACATCAGTAGCAGGTGGTGGAGACGCATGCCCTTGAGGTGAATCCATAGCCATAACAGGAGGCTGCAGAACTGGAGAGTCAGGGCCGGATAATCCGGCCGATGAAGAGGCCGGATAATCCGGCCTGGGAGTACTTGCCGCAGCTTCAGCAGGAAGCCTGGGACTTGCTTGAACTGGCGGGGAGCTGGATAATCCGGGGTCAGCCGGAAAATCTGGCCTGGAGCTTGCGATGATATCTTCACCACCAGGAGTAGCATGGTCAGCTAGAGCGGGGTGGCCGGATAATCCGGTGTCGACCGGAAAATCCGGCCTGGAGCTTTCTGGAGCATCTCGACCTTCAGCAGTTGATGGAGATGGTGTAGAAGTTGCTCCCGTGGTTGGAGCATGTTGCGTATGTGTAGATGAGGGCTCTATATGAGTAGAGAATTGTCCTTCCCGGTCCGCCACAAGGGGTTCCTCAATGGGGCGGAAGAATCCCACGCCCATTCTTCTTATGGCATCTTGGGGTATTTCAACATCTGCATCACAAACACCAACTTGCTCCGCACGGGAACCGTCATTTTCCTCGAACACCACACTACAAGATTCTACAACAGTTCCGGAGAGCTTATTGTAGACTCTATAAGTGTGGGATTCGGCACCATAACCAACAAAAATACCTTCTAGAGCCTTAGATTCAAACTTAGATAAACAAACTCCTTTAATAAGAAAGAAACACTTACACCCGAATACCCAAAAGTATGAGATGTTTGGCTTGTTACCGGTAAGTATTTCATACGGAGTCTTGTCCAAAATCTTGCGGAGGTATAAACGGTTGGATGAATGACAAGCAGTAGAGATTGCTTCAGCCCAGAAGTTATATGGAGATTTGAATTCATCTAACATTGATCTTGCCGTGTCCATTAGAGTTCGATTCTTCCTCTCGGCTACACCATTTTGTTGAGGGGTGTACGCAACGGAATATTGATGTCTTATCCCCTCTTCACTTAGAAACTCATTTAAGGTGTAGTTCTTGAACTCCGAGCCATTATCACTCCTTATAGCCAAATTGGGGACGTTGTGTTGACGTTGAACCTCGTTGGCGAAGTCGATGACAGTTTGTTGAGTTTCACTCTTCAACTTGAAGAAATAAACCCAAGTGTATCTTGAGTAATCATCAACAATCACTAGACAATACTTCTTCCCACCTAGGCTTGCATGAGATGGGGGTCCGAAGAGGTCCACATGGAGGAGCTCCAAAATCCTTTTTGAAGAGATAATGGTTTTCCTTCGATGAGGTGAATCATGCATTTTCCCTTCAACACACGCCCTGCAAACACGATCTTTGGCAAAAGAGACATTTTATTTTAGTCCAAGAATGTGGCCACCCTTGTGGAGACTTTGCAAAGTTCTCATATTAACGTGGGCTAGTCGACGATGCCATAGCCAACCCGCGTTAGCCTTTCCGAAGATTCACATCGGGCCTGTAGTGGTTTTCCCCGAAAAGTCCACCACGTATAGGTCATTTTCGACATATCCCACGAAAGCGACTTTAAGAGACTTGCTCCACAAGAGTACGACTAAATCAGCATCAATGTAATCTGCAAAGCCCATCTTACCAAGGGCACGAACTGAAACTAAGTTATACCCGAGGGTCTCAACAAGCATGACGTCCACGAGAGAGATATCGTGAGCCACCACAACTTTGCCGAGACCCAGTACCTCAGATTTTGACTTGTCACCATAGGAGACGGTAATGTGATCAAGGTTTGGCTGCATCTCCGTGATGATATCCTTGCTTCCGGTCATATGACTCGTGCAACCGCTATCGAGTACCCATTTAGAACCACCGAAAGCATAGCCCTGCAAGAAAATTACTTCTTGGTTTTAGGTACCCATTTTTCAATGGGTCCTCTCATGTTAGTAACAAGGGTCTTGGGAACCCAAATAGACCAAGGAATGTAACAATCATAAGGCCCTACATAACTAGCATAAATATCACCATAAAAATCAAAATATAGTTCGAAGTTAGGATTGTTGATCCCTGCAAAACCATCATAATTAGTCTTGTCATTGGTAATGTTGCTAGTCTTCGATTGAGCAGTCTTGTTCTTCTTCTTCTTCTTGTTTTTCTTGATCTTTATCTTGGGTATGTAACCAAGACCTTCTTTACTATTGTTTGTCCTTTGCCTGCTTAGTATCTCATCAATAACTCCTTTACCTTTGTTTTGAGAACTTTTTGCAAGGTCTTCTTTTCCAAAGGATGAAGTGGAGGTACTTGGCACATCATACCATTTCAATTGAGTTTGGAGCTGGTCATGAGACTCATTTAGAGTAGAATGATCACTCTTCAATGCCTTGTGAGCACTTTCAAGATTATCAAACTTCTCCAAAAGTCTAGCATGAACAGCCCCAAAGTCAATCTTTTCTTTCTTTAGTTTCTTTACCTTGGAAAGAGCATGGTCACGTTCTTTAATGAGCTGAGCTACAGCTTCTTCTTGTGACTCCTCAAGGTATTCGAGTCTTTCTTCAAAGATGCTCGAGCTTCCTCTTCCTCTTCCAAGGCATTCTTCAAAGAATCTATCTCCAAGGCATCTTCTCTTTCAATTCCGCCCTTTTCTTCAAGGAGATCTTCGGCTTGAGCAAGTTGACTCATAAGAACATCAAAATGAAGTTTGTGCTCACCTTGTAGGTTAGTGAAAAAAGTATCCAAGGCAATAACTTCTTCTTTCATTTCAAGACTGTCATGATCATCCATATCCAAAATTATGTTAGTCTTAGAAAATGAATAGCTAGAAGTTGATACCTGGGATCCCCTTGCCATTAGACAAGTGGCGTTGTTGTTGATGGTGTTCTCATTCGGTGAGTCGAAGAGAGAGGAGGGAGTCGATGTGGTGGCTATAGCAACCACTTCGCGGGAACTATCATCATCCTCTTCATCTTCACTTGTGGAGGAGTATTCCTCTTGAGCTACAAGAACAATCTTGGGTTGCTTCTTGAAAGGACCATTCTTCTTAACAAACGGCTTCTTCTTAGGAGCTTTGGATTTCTCTTTAAGAATGAGCCTGCCACCATTGTCTTCTCTATTTTGATAAGGACACTCGGCTACAAAGTGCAGTCTATCTCCACAGTTGAAGCAAGTTCTCAATCTTGGGCCACTTTCTCTTCTTCCATTTGACCCGTTCTTGCACTCAAGTTCAGACTTGGCTTTGGTAGGGTCCTTCCAAAAGTTCCTTGCATAAAATGCCATGTACTCACCATGAACACGTTTGACCTCATCGGGGCAGTCCATGGATACCCCTTCGAAAGCTCCTTCATCTTCATCTTGCTCAACAACATTGGCTTTGAGAGCCACATTGACACCCTTTTGCATTCCAATGGCCCGAGCACGAGCATCTTCAGCATTCTTTGCCACCACTTTGAATGACGCCATTTCTTGCATGACTTTGTTGGATGTCATTTGATGATAGTTGTGTCTACCTTGCAAGCTCTTCAAATCCCTTGGTTCGAAAGGCATTAGGGCACTCACATATTTTCTTTTTATCCATGCATCATTAATGTGAGTGGCCCCATGCTTCCGAAATGTTGTTGCGATGCCCTTGATTCTTCTATACATGTCCTCATGGTTTTCACCATCCAACATGTAGAATCCCTCAGCTTCATTACTAAGGGCATCATACCTGTTTCTTCTCATGCTTTCATTTCCAACGAAAAGGTCCGTAAGAGCATCCCACGCCTCTTTAGCTGTGTTGAGATGTTGAATGTGTGGCATGTCCTTGGGACCCACACCCAGCTGTATCATGTGGAGAGCGGTGGCATTCAACTGGCTATCCACAACTTCTCTTCTTGTTAGATTGGTTTGATCTCCAATATGAAGACCTTCTTCAATAATCCTCCACAATTCAATAGAGGAGCTGCAAACATGAGATTTCATTAGAAATTGCCATTGGTTAAAAGAGGATGCAGTGAGCTTGGGTGGATCACCCCTATTTTTTATATGAGGATGAGGGATAGGTGGGTCGAGGGAATATACGTGGCGAACCTCACCATATTCCTCCTTACCACTTCCCTTTTTGGAGGTGGATACATTTAGTTTTTCACCTTCCACATCATCATCCTTGGATCCGGTGTTACCCTTTTCCTTAGATGATGGCGTGGGAGCCTCAGAGGAGGATGGAGATGGGGCTATGGATGATGTAAGGCGAGCAATCATTTGATTCATCTCCTCCATCTTGGCCTCAAAGGATTTCAACAAGGTTGTTTCCAACGACTTGAGATCATCCATTGTGACCTTATCCACAGCCTCATTTCCATCATCCTTGGTACCCATACTACTCTTAGGCGGTTAAGCCCGAATTAAGAGACGGGGCTCTGATACCAATTGAAATGGATCGTATGGGCACCTAGAGGGGGGGGGGTGAATAGGTGCTACACCAATTTTTAATTCTTTTTCAATTTTAGGCTTAGCACAAAGGTAAATTCTCTAGATAAACTAATGGGTGGAATTTCCCTATATGCAAACCTATCTACTAGCGGGTAAAGAGCGAGTGGAAGAGGAACTAGTGAACCGAAGTGAAGCACGCGGAGACATAGGATTTGTTTGACCACAGTTCCTTCCTTGTTAAGGGAAGTACGTCTGCGTTGGAGGGGTGGGCGGTACTAAGACCACCACGCCACAAAAGGCCTCACCCTGTTCTCTGATGGATCTCGCCACAACAGGCCTGATCCACCTTCCACTATAGGTACCCTTCGAGGCGGGCACCGACGCCTTTACACAACTAGCGGGGCAACAACTCCACAACAACTTGGAGGCTCCCGAAATGATAACAAGCTGCCACAAGAACAAAGTTGTCCAATACAATAACAAGATCTAGGTATTGACAAGAATACTAGATCAGGGATTTCTCCAAATGAATGGAGAGGAGTTGAAGCGCTTGATTCTTGATGTTGATGATGAACTTCTCCTCCTTCAATTCCACCAAAGATCAAGACCTTCGGGTGGTTGAAGTGGGAGATCGAGAATGAGAGCTCTTGCACAAGGTCTGGTCAATTTCGAATGAATCAAGAGTTCTGAATGTTGGGGAAGAAGGGGTACTTATACCCCCTTCCAAAAACCAGCCGTTGCACACTTTGGGGGCCGGATTATCCGGCCCAAGTGAGGGCCGGATTATCTGGCCTGGGGAAAACACCGCCCCAGACTCAGAATATCCGGCAGATAATCCGCCCCCTCACAGTGAGACGCGCCGAGCTTGCCCTTGATCAACTTCTGGGGGCCGGATTATCCGATCCTATGCGAAGGCCGGATTATCCGGCCCGGGGAAGAAAAACTGCCCCAGTTCAGATTTTCCGGGAGAAAATCCGACCGGATACCGAGCGACGCGCCTGGGCTCCTTTTGATCGAAAACTGGGGGCCAGATTATCCGGCCCATGCGACACCCGGATTATCCGTCCTGGGGAGAAAAGACCGCCCCTGTTCGGATTTTCCGGGAGAAAATCCGACTGGAACACAGAGCGACGCGCCTTGGCTTCCTTGAGAGATGAGGTAGGCCGGATTATCCGGCCCTTGGTGGGGCGGATTATCCGGCCCCCCTCAAAGCTTCCTACACACTTAGCACACATGAAGAGTCTTCATAGTATTGTTATCTAACTGGCAAAACATAGGAAAACATGAAATGTTCTTTCAACGTGTACTTGTGTATACCGCAGTAATTCTTGATGAAGCAGCCCCCAACCGACTTTACGCGTTCATTCGCGAGACTGGTCCATGCTTGACATACGGCTTGTACCGTATAAAGTGGCTTAGGGGGGTGTCTGTCTCTCTCGCATTAGTTGGTATACCATTTGCAACGGAGGACCTAGAAAGGGGTGTAGTAGAGACAACTACTCGATCAGCGTTGTGCTGAAAGTTCGTAGGTAAGAACGGTTCTTGTGCGAAAGTCCATTCAGCCACGTAAAACATGCGAAGATAAAGTATATGTGTCTAACTTTGTTTTGCAGGGGGTGTTGCTTCGTGATATGGTTGTGGCAAAGGTAAAGTAATTACCTTGTGTTACGTAGTAGTAGATAGTCACGGAGGTGACAAACTACCACACCGGAATGACACCGGTACCCTGGTGTCTACGGCGCTAGAACCCTGGCACCGGAATCCGGTGACGACGGATGGAGATCACGACGTGAAGGACCATATCACATCGCATTTACATTCAATGTTATTGTTTGTATATCTTATTGTGTGCTAGTATTAGATACTCGATGGTAGCCTAATAAGATGATCCCTGTTAAAATTACCAACGATTGTGTTCCCCCTTAGTCTGCACCACCAAGAAAGTTCTTCGGTATGAGGCGATCCAAGGTACAGGCATGGGTGTCAGACATATCTATGTTCGCATACAGTGGGTGTAAGCCATGTTGCACAACGAATACACTAAGGTTGAGTTGGCGAGCCTAGCATGTGTAGACATGGCCTCGGAACGCGAATGGTCAAAAGATCGAGCATGAGTCACATGAATGATGTGACCGACGTTTAGCGTCCACCCTTGAACCCACATTGATGGCCGTGACGATCGGGGGAGAGGTGGCTGATAGGGGTCGTGTTATCACTAGGAACCCTTTTGAGGATAGGTGTTTCTGAGTGGAGTTATTATTAACTCATTTAATTATAAACTTAGTCTAAATTCCTTTTGCAATTATAAATGTAGAGATGGCTCACTGTGAAGCTTACTTTGTCATTGAGGAATGGGTAAAGGGTGAGAAACTTAGACTTGATGGATCCAACTTCCTTAGTTGGCTTGTGCGCCTGAATGATCTCCTTACTAGGAATCATGTGGTAGACTACATACTCCGCACGATGGATTTGATTGAGCCAGACCACTATGAGACCACACAAGAGCTGGCAGACCGCTACTATCGTCAAGAGATGTCCACCTACATTCAGATAATAATGCGTTACGGGATGGTGGATAATCTCCATCCGCTCATGGGTGATCTTGATCCGTATTCAATGGTGGATCAGCTAAGAGGAGAGTTCATAGGCCATGTGCGCATGTGGAAGCACAAGCTGCTTGGAGAGTTCCTTTCCATACAGATGGCGGAGCATACATGTCTGAAGGGCCACTTGGAGCGCATGCTTGATGCACACATGAGACTGGTTTACTTTGTGGATTACATGATGGATGATCCATTTGCGATAGGCGTACTGCTTCGATCGTTGCCTCCTAGCCATGAAGGACATGTCCGGAGTAGCATCATGAGTGGTGATACGGAAACATTGGATTTCCAGGAGTTCATATTACGTTTCAGGAACGTAAAGGTTGAACCAATCACCGGAGAGGTCATCGATGACAAAGGTATATATTTGATATACAATTTTATAAATGTTATAATCTTGCAAACACATTTTCAGTGTTAAGTATATTTGATACTTGTTCTGTTTTGCTGAAAACAGGTCCTTCTGCATGAGAGGTGCTTGCTGGAAAGGAGGTGACGTTGCGTGTTGATGGCGAGCATGATGATGATGGCCGATGACACTCTCCCTCAACATTTATCATTTAGTTTGTGTTTTAAGATGATTATTGTAATCAAGAAATTGTGAACTTCTTTAATGTGTCTCACACTTTGTGAGACGGTTATTCATATAAGTTTGTAACAAACGGTTGTTCTGCTTTTATGAATGATTTCTATTCGTGTTCATATCTTGTTTGATTATGTGTGAATTATCCTTGTTGTTTGAAACTAATTGATAATGCATGAACATTTGTAAAGTATTGAAATGCCTTAAAATTACCCAACTTAATGATATATTTCATTAATGAATGAAACCATTGTTTAAATTCAAAGTTATGCTGATAATATGTGAAAGTCATTCGATTTCTTATCACATATGAATCATGCCTAAGTTCGGCAAAATAACTTGAACACTGTGTATTACTTGAATACAAAGTGTTTAATGAATTGTTAAAAGTAAATACATATTCGATGTGTTGTGTTTTAACGAAAATGGTAACTATCATCACGATTGTATAAAAGTGTAAATAAGTTTACCAAAGGAAACATGAATATGAAACTATTTGATTTGATCAAAGTGTTTCATCAACAAAGGGTATAAATATAAAAGAGAATCTAATTACTACGATTTGATCAATAGTAATGAAATTCGACTTTATAAGAATGGCATAAAAGTAATTGTGAAATGCAAAGCATTTTGAAACGTCAAAATGCAAAGCATCACAATATGATATTAGATATCAAAGTGGGTAGATAGATGGCACCAAATAATCGTTGTAGTGTAGATGTAGAGACCATTAGTTAGAAATAGTTAGCACTAAATTAGAATATAGTGAACCATTTCGTGAAAGTTTTGGGGTTATTCGATATAACCAAAACAATAGCGAATAAGTCCTTGTAGAGTATTCATTGGAAACTTTGAATACGAAGTCCATAGCTAAAACCAAAAGAGAAGCAAAACTTGTATTGCTTGGATTTTGGTGCATTCTTGAGAAAGCTCACTTTTAGTGATATTTCTCGATTATGGAGCAAATGGAAGATAGTGTAAAACACGATGAGGATTCAAAACCCTGCATTAGAGTGTTGAGAAGCGCAACGGAAAACGTTCCTAAACGATTCTCTTCACAGAAGGAAAGAATCAATGATATTGATCATTGTGTTTTCCCCACTGGTGTTTTCACTACATGAAGTAGGATTCAAAGTGTAATCCATATTTTGTATGGAGATATTTATGAATAATTTGTCATGATTCTTGGAATATGACATACCTACGAACTACTAATGAAATAATGGTAAACTAAATTATGAGAAATCCTAGAAGCAAAATTCACTTGAGATTATAAAGCAATTAGTTGTTGAATCTCACAAGTAAAAGGGGTTACTTGGAATTTTCCCAAATGACTGCAAAGCCATAGTGGAAAAGGGGGTGAATGACAAAAACACAATTTGTCAAGTATTGGATGAATTCAAATGAATTTGATTCATGTGTGCTTTATGTCTAGAGGGTTTAAAACTAGTAACAGTACTAGTATCTCATAGTAAATCTCCAAGTTTGATATTTGATCAAAGGATTTTGAAGTTATTCAAAATAGTGAGTAGATATGCAATTTGCATAAAATTGAGTGGGAGCTATGAAAGTCTTCCTAAAACAATATGTGATTGACATATTTTTGAGTGGGAGCTTATAGGAGTAATTCTTAAGTGTGTTAAGAATGAAAGCGCAAATAATTGTAAATAATGATTTATAAGGTGTAGGAGTTGATAATAGGTGTATTATGATGTTATGTAATATTCCTTAAGGGATTCTGAAAAGGGTTTCAGAATAGAAGTTAATTAAGGAACTAGTCCTTGATAACTCAAAATAGGAATAATATTAAGTTGAACATCAATGGTTGAAAGATAGAAAAGGATGATCATCATCCACTATGTTGAGACATAGGTTCTATCTTAGTAAACCATGATGATAACTTAGCATAATATGTGATCCAAATAAGGAACATTTGAAAGTGATTGAGTTTGAATCACGGAACGTTGAGCTGAGTTTGTCCATAGTATCTAATAGAGAACTGTGGACATGTTTTCCAAATCCATAAAGGATGACATATCTTAAAATATAAAGAGTTGTGTTATAAGGGAATATGTTGGAAACTCCCGTAGGTACCGATTGATGTCAAGTAGAAAGCAAGGTGAACAAAAACATCGAAAGTTGCATAGAGTGCACTAGCGTTTTGATGGTTACATTTATAATAATAGATAAGGGTACCATCTAAAGTGTTGTATAATGTTATGGCGGGGCTAGTTCGCTTTTAACGTAGAATGATGTGTCCCAGGGCATAGTGCCCATGAGAAAACCCTCGAGGTTGATCTAAAGTCACTGTAGGCTCCTAGAATCAGGCCTCGTTCTGTTGCCATAGCGAAAATGCATACACACAGATGTTATCATGTGATGATAAAGTATTAATGTCAATCAAGGTGACAGTAGTAAGTTGCAAAGGATTTGGGACTATAGAGTACAAGCCCAAGACTTAACCTCTCCCATGAGCAAGCATGTTCAGGGTACCGGATATATGGTGCCAATGATTGAGAACAAATGTAGCTAGTGTATTTGTACTCTAGTGCAAGTGGGAGACTGTTGGAAATATGCCCTAGAGATAAATAGTAGTAAGGACTATTATCATATTTCATATAGTTTATGATTAAGTTTTATATCATGCTATAACTGTATTGAGTGGAAACATCAATACACGTGTGATATACAAACAACCAGGGGTTCTCATTGAAACTCTAGTCACTGATTCATTGGTCAACAGATGATCATGTTTCCTGATCATGTGGCATTTATGCTAGTTGGAAATGAAGTCATATCATTCCGAGAATGAGATGATGAACCAATACCCAACCTAAACATCGTGACCCGATCATGTCACGAAGTTCAAGTTACTATGATTAGAAATGGATCCTTGTAGACTATTCCTTAGACCATGAGGCTATATCAATCACTATCTCCCGAGAGTGCTTTGATAGCATCAAGCGCCACTTGGTAATACAGTGGTTATAAAGGTGTGTTTAGGTACTCGGAGGAAACCGTTGAGGCAATATATGTCAAGAGCGGGATTTGTCCGTCCATGTGATGGGAAGATACTCAAGGGCCCTCTCGGAGAAGTTATATCCAATAGTTGCGCAACGTGTGATTTGATCACGGGGATATCACTTGTCGGAACGAGTCAAGTAGCGTTGTTCAGTAACGAGATTGAACACAGCATGGTGATGTCATTGATTAGATCTCGGGCAATGCAAGTATCGAGATACAAAGGGAATAAGACACGACTGTCCCGGTTCAAATGACGAAAGATCTTCATGGAACGCACAGGGGTCACATGGCCATCCAGGTCCCTCTGTCGATCATTGGTGCGGGAGTGTCCCGACCATGTCTGTAGTGTTCCCGAACCATGGGGTATCACACTTAAGGGCTTGATGATGCTTAGAGAGTGTTTATAGGATCGGTAGAATCGTCGAAGAATAGTAGGGAGAAAACTAGAAGGGTTTCGGTAAGTCTGGAGGATGTCCGGAGTGGAGGTGGAAGTGTTCCATAGACATGGAGGTTGAATAATATATGAATGAATGTTCAATATTGATTTAATCATTTATTCATAATTATTTAATAAAGAGAAAAATCAATTTAAATGGTCAAAGGCTTAATAGGCCAATTCCCGGAGGGGAGAGGGCCCATTAGGGAAAGGAGAGAGGGAGAAGGGGCCAAGGTGGTGGCCGGCGCCCTAGTGGGCCAGCCCCCTCCCCCCGCGCGGGCCCCATGGGGTGTCCGGCGGTGCCACCCCTCCCCCCTCCTCTCCTTTAGTCCCACCCCGAGACTTTGAGGGAGGTAGTACCTCCCCTCCCCCTATATATAGTGGGGGTATTTAGCCAGATAAATAGACCAATAATCAATAATAGTCTTCTCACTTTTGGGAGGACCTCTAATTGATATTTTGTCTCTCTCCTTCTCTCTCTCGTGACCGTGGTCCCAAGTCTGGACTACGCGAACGGGAGACATCTTCATCGTAGAGCGCTGTCGCGCTGCGGGATTCGAATCCGGGAGCTCTACTTCCACAACTGCTGCTGGATCAGGGAAGCGGGAGTCATTGTCAGGCACCGGACGTGTGTAACTCCCCGCGAGGTGTCGCACTTGAGGCACTCAAGTCGCTGGAGCCATGGGAGCGCAAGGACTTCATCACGACCTTGAGGTTGGCTTCAGCTCGTCTACAACAACCACGCTCTCTTGAGCGTTGACAACGCTTTTCGGTTTTCAAGGGTAAGTTCGTGAAAAGCCCCTCCCATTACTGTATTACTAATAGATAGGTCCTGGCAGCTTCAGGGGTTCAGGGGCGTAGGGTAAAATTTATTGTTTTCATACGCGGAACCCCAACGCTCTCAACCAAGGGATAGAAGTCAAGAAGAAAAGCTCCTATGGAGACCGGGAGAAATAGCGAGCAAGGCAAGGAGATCAAGACCATCCCTATAGAGTTCCTCAACACCGACCATGGATGTCGGAAGAGGGATTTGAAGTCCCTAGAGCTTAAGATTGAAGAGTTGGACAAGGAGAAGCCAGGAACACCCAAACACCTTCAATTGCTACGACTTTATCTTGATAAACTTGATGAAGATATCAAGCGGATAACCGAAGCAGGTTTTTCTATGAGTCTTAAGGCACTACAAATACTTCAGGGTAATAATGATTTCATTAAAGAATAAGTGAAAATGCTGGAGAGGAACAATCTTTTCTACAAGTTGCGTGTTAAAGAATTAGAAGTTGTTAATCAATCCCTCCGCCTCAGGCTGGCCCGTGAGGAGAAGATACCACGTGCCATGGCGCCATAGTGATCTACGACAATTACGGTATCAAATAATCGCAAGGTATTATTTGATCCCGCCTGGCTTGATTCCAAGCTTGGGGAGATCTTTAAGACCTTGTAATCTATCCTATAAGTTTTTATTACTATTTTTGCATTAGTTCAAACTAGCAATAAAGTGTGCATCATTAGAATTCCCTTCAAGAATAGTCAATCCCTTTTATGAAATTCCGATTTTATTATTATATATGGAGCGATATTGAGTTTGTGTTTGCTTTATTGATATATGAATGACTTGATGATAGCAATAGGAGTCTTCCGCACCATTGGTATTAATGGAACACCTAAAGATAATTGGGTCAATATGCTGTAAGTCTACGGTTTGATTTACAAAGAAAAATTATCTATACAGTTAAGTTGAAAAACAAACCTTGAACAAAGGAAAATGAAAGTGCCATCAAAACAGAGTGAGAACAAGTCGAGGTAGAATCTTCAAGTCATAAGAATTCTTCATATAGAATTGGAATTTGATAATTGAGATCGTTAAAATTTGAATTCCTACATGAAGTGGAATGTATGGCTAGCTCCTTTGCATAACACTTAAACAAAAGTGTGAGCATATATACAAAAGAAAAGAAAAGGAAGAATAAAAAGGGCGAGTGTGCAAAGAGCAAGTAGGCATATACCCCTATATGACAAAGAGACACTTTTGACATTTTGAATCTCAAGTGAATATGTTGATCCTAAAACACTTGGGACTACCTCGCTAACTCATTCGGTTGAACCGGATACTCTTACATTATGTTGAGATTCATATTTTATGAATTGTTGATCATTAAGGTGTGGAAGCCTGCTAATACTATTAAAATGGTTCGAGTAAGGTACTATTCATGAAATTATTTCTATGTATCGTATATGATAAACACATGCTGCAACTGCCTCACTTATTTTATCAACTCAGCTTCATGAATATGAGGATCACATTCATTAAGCTAAAACTTGCTCGGGACGAGCAAGAGTCTAAGCTTGGGGAAGTTGATGAGTGCATATTTGTGTCATGTTTTACATTATTATGTTGCATTGTAGATATAGGATCTTGATATTTTACGGTGCTCGCACGCACATTTTATGTCTGTTTTCACCAGGATCAGGACAGATGATGGATCCAATGGATACAATTCTTGGAGCAGTTGTACTAAGGAGAAAAGGAGTTGAAAACAACGTAAATCGCTTATTTGGGAAATATTAATAATACCAGAAGAAAACCAGAAGCGAACAAAGGAGGCAGAGGGTTCAACGACCAACTATACGATCGGAGAAATTTTCCGGCCGTATAGTTGGCACCGCCTCCGCCTCCTTAAATAGTTTCACCCCGTGCAACTGGTTCGGGGAGATGACATAGAGAACACCTAGAAATCATAGAAACCTCACCTCCGGAAGGCATCTGGAGGGGGAACTCATTCACCGAGGATCCGTATTTTCCCTGCGTAGATCCTGGAGGCTAAGACATCGATCTTCATCATCCACTGTTGCATCACCACCATCTCCATCTGTTGGGGGGATAACCCCGGGTAGGGTCACTCCGGGGTATAAGGGCCGAGTCACCTCAAGGCAGGCCGGATCACGGAGTAACCCGGACCAGGGGGGTCGCCTAACATTGTCTCGTCCGACTCAAGGAGTAAGTCAGAAATACTTGTCTAGCTTTATGCAGGAACATGTGTGGCCGGATCAACTGTGATCCGGATCCTCGCTTGGCTTCTAGGAGAAGGAAGGAATCTCTCTGGTCAAAAAAGAAGGTCTAGTGTGTACTGGATGAGCGAATAAAGCAAGGGCAAGACCACCGGATCATGGCCGACAAGGGTGACGACGCTCACATCGGCTGACGCGGGCGCCGCAGAGGCTACGTCGCTAAAGCAAGTGTGACGCGGGGGAAAAGCACCCCTGTCGGGTTACTACTTTGGGAGGGGGCATATTCTTAGGAATATGCCTCCACGTATGCCCTAGGCCAGGACCGAACCACCTCTATATAAGGGGGGGGGGTTAGGGTTCTGGTAAGGGGGGGGGGGGTTCGGAGACAGAGCAAGGAGAATTCTAGTTAGTTGAGCACTAGTGGATCTAGGGTTCTTGGGCTAGTTGGTAGGCAAGAGTAAGAGAGTTTCTTCTTCCTCCTCTTGTCGATACAGCTCGAGGAGCACTTGTAATCTCGGAGATTGAACATCAATACAAAGCTTCTGTGTAGAGAATCACTCTACTATCCCTCCCTGGATTCCCCTAGCGCATATTAGTCCCCACCTTTAGCCTATCCATGGCATCTGCCGTGACACCACCACGACAGTTGGCGCCCACCGTGGGGCTAGCGGCGCTAGCAGGGGTGAAGATCCGGACGGGAAACTTCATCGGCACCGGCGAACGCATCGTCTCCGGGCTCGTTCAGCGCTTTGGAGCGCTGGACTGCGTCAGCGACAACGCTGGCTGCTTCGGCGCGCGCCCCCTTCCGCACAACGGCATCTTCGTCAAGCTCGGTGCGCACAAGGTCTACGTTGCTGTGGACGTGTCTTGCGTTCATCCGTGTCGCATCGTCGATGCAGGAGAACCACCCCTCACTATGGCTCGCGGAGCGCGTATTGCTCGTTCCCCGGACCATGCAGAGGTGATGATGACTGCACCAGCCGCGGGCATGAGAAAGGATCCAGCGCCAGACCCGAAGGTAACGCCTAAGGCGCCGAGGAAAGCTAGGGGTCCTCCGCTAGAGAGGCCTGAGAACATGCTGAGGGAAGCTATGGATAGCTTGGCAAACCCGGTGGCAGCAGTGGTAGATCCGGCTCAGGCACAGGCCGAGCTACAGGAGACCCGGCAAAAGATACTGGAGGGCGCAAAGAAAATAGCGGTGGCTCAGCAGTCGTTGAACATGACGCTGCGCGAGTACGCGAAAGCGAACAAGGTTGATGCAGTAAGGGTAAAAGGGAAAAATCTCATAAGTGAGATGAACAGAGAAGGTGATGATGGACCAGAAGGGTCGGAAAACTATCTGTCCGTGGGGTTGCCGAAGTACAGTACCCCGACAAAGAACCTCAGAGCAGCAGATGCCGCGGCGTCCGAGCTAGAGGGTCTGACGGATGAAGCCCGTCAAATACAGCAAGACCGGGTTAACGAGCTGGTTCGGATCGCGAACAGGCAGAACGAGGAGCTGCTGAGAGGTAACCCAGAGAGAGTTGGAGCTTCTAAGATCGTCCATTCGGTGATGGGTAACCCGGATAAATCTGCTGGAGCCGCATCATCGCCTCATGGTGGCCCAAGGAGAGAAGAGGTAGTAACCTCGGCCAGACGGAACAAGCAGATCGTTCCGTATGACCCAACGCGTGCGGGAAAAGAAAAAGAGATGCGGAAAAACGACGATCGACAAAGTGTGATCCGAGGTGAAGCTGGCCGAGGTAACCACGACGAAGGCAATGCCGGTCAAGGGAATGCTGCCAACAGCAATGCCGGACAGCAAAACTCGACAGGAGCAGGTTAACCGCAGCAGCAGAATGTACCAAGGCAAGAACAAAGTGCCGGCCGTGGTATGCAACAGAGAGGAGCACAACGGGAGCAAGACCGATACAATGACGGAGACTCGAAGATGATGAATGCAGGATAAGCAAGACCGGACTATCATGTGATAGGGTCGAGATTGGGAAGCAGGGATTTGATGCCGGATGACGCCAGGTTAAATCTGGATCGCCTGTATAGGTCGGAACAGATCGAATGTCAAGGTCCTCCGGGTCCAGCGTGCTTTGGACCCCGGATCATGAAGGAACCGCCAGGACCCAATTTCCAATTACCCAGGGGAACGAAGACGTATGACGGCAGTACAAAGCCGAAGGATTGGCTGATAAACTACGCAACAGCCGTGAAAATTGCAACTGGCAACTTGAGATGGGCTGTATGATATGTACCCCAAATGTTGGAAGGTCCGGCTAGGGTATGGCTGAATAATTTGCCACCCGGAAGCATCAATTGCTGGATAGATTTTGAAGAAATGTTTATCAGCAACTTCTCAAGTACATATCAGAGACCGAATAGACCGCAGACCCTGGCAATGTGCAAGCAGAGATCTAACGAAACGGACCGTGAATTCTTGACCCGGTGGTGTACCGTGAGAAACTCGTGTGAGGGAGTCATAGAGTCACAGGCTATAGCATGGTTCGCACAAGGGTGCAGATATGGCAGCGAGTTGTGGATGAAATTGCAAAGGAAAATGCCAGTCACATTGGCAGAGATGATCCGGATCGCGGATTCTTATGCTTTGGGTGATCCGACTCAACCCAGGATCGTGTCGAACGAGTCAAATGAGGAGTACTATCCGAGGGACGGAGCCGGGTCATCCCGGAGGAACGATTACAGGGGAAAAAGGAGAGATGATAGACCGGACCATCGGTATAGTTCGCAACAAGTTGCAGCTGTGAATCAAGATCAGCCCGGAGCAGGGAGCAACCAATGCCAGAAAACTGGAGGGCAATGGACTCCTCAAAACGATGGCAAGAAAACATGGACTCCGGAGCAGAAGAAGCAATGGCAAGAAAAGAAAGATCGTCCGAGGTATACCTATGAGTCAATGTTGGACCAGCCGTGTAAATTTCACACGCCAAATCCGAACAGCCCGGCGGGTCACACAACGAGGCAATGTGAGTGGATGCGCAAGATAGAACAAGGTGGTTCGGGGAATGCTCAGGCACCCCGGAATGATCAACCTCGACAGGAGTTACCCCGGCAGCAATTGCTTTCCGGAGCAAACACGCAGCAACTGATGTTGCCTCCCCCTCCGCCGAGGTATGACAACAGTGAGAGAAGGGATGCAGTGCATCGGGTGGAAAACCAGCAACAACCGGATCAGAGGTACTCTGGAAACGAGGGAAGGAATGAGTACAGGGAACATCACCAGAGCTATTGTGTGTTCACAACAGAGGAAACAGATAGGAAGAGCTTGCAGCCGACATATGGAGGTTAGCACGGTTATGCCTACAGTGACGAGGTACATGTCTTGGTCGGACCAGGAAATTACCTGGAGCGTCAAAGACCATCCCAAGCTTATGCCAAGTCCAGGCTCGTATGCACTAGTGTTGGATCCGACGTTCATTGGACCAAACATTAATGTGAGGTTCTCCAAGGTACTAATCGACAATGGCAGTAGCATTAACATCATGTATGCGGATACGATGCGCAATTTGGGCATCTCGGAGAACATGCTCCAGGCTACAAGAACAACTTTCCATGGTATCGTACCAGGCATATCCTGTGAGCCCATAGGCATAGTCCGGGTCGACGTGCTATTCGGTACGAGGGATAACTACCGAACTGAAAATCTGGAGTTTGAGGTGGTGAACTTGGAGAGCGCGTATCATGCATTACTCGGGATACCAGCACTGAGCAAATTCATGGCAAGTTGCCACGTTAGTTATCTGAAGATGAAGTTGCTCGGGCCAAATGGAGCAATTACTATCGCTGGGGATTTCCGACGTTCTATTGAGTGCGCCTCAGCCGGGTCTAACCTAGCCGAGTCACTCGTAATTGCCCAAGAGAAAAGAAAAATCCAAGAGGTGGCGGCTTTAGCTTAGTCCGCGCAGCAGTATATGCCGGTGTTAAGCAACCCGCATGGGAGCGTTTCATTTCAAGTCGCGAAGGACACCAAGAAGATTCCAGTGGATAACCTATTTCCGGAGCGTACCGTAACAATTGGTGCCGGGTTAATTGACAAATAGGAAAGCGAGCTCGTCAACTTCCTCCGTGAGAATCGGGATATTTTTGCTTAGTCCACACAGGACTTGCAAGGTGTTCCGAGGGAGTTGGTCGAGCACTCTTTGAACGTAAGACCCGGAGCAAGGCCGGTGAAGCAGCCTCTCTGACGCTTCGCTGAGGATAGGAGAAAGGTCATTGGTGACGAGATAGCTCGATTGCTAGCAGCAGGATATATCATGGAAGTGTTGTATCCGGATTGGCTCTCTAATCCGGTGCTGGTAGAAAAGAAGAAGGATGATCCGAACGTGGCAGTGGTTTGGCATATGTGTATCGATTACACGAACCTGAACAAGGCGTGTCCAAAAGATCCATTCCCACTGCCGAGGATAGATCAGGTCATCGACTCTACCGCGGGATGTGAACTGTTGTCATTCATTGATGCCTATTCTGGTTTCCACCAGATACCTCTGAACCCAGATAATCAAATAAAAACTGCCTTTATTACCCCGTATGGGGCTTATTGCTATCGCACTATGCCGTTTGGTTTACGAAATGTAGGAGCAACGTACCAAAGATGTATGCAAAAATGTTTGCACGATCAAATAGGTCAAAATGTACAAGTCTACATGGATGATGTGGTTATCAAGACCAAGGAAAGCGCAACGCTCCTTGACGACATAAGGCAAACATTCGCGAACTTGAGGAGATTCCGGATGAAGCTTAACCCGGAGAAATGTACCTTCGGTGTCCCGGCTAGGAAATTACTCGGATTTCTTGTCTCCAGCTGAGGTATCGAGGTTAATCCAACTAAGATCCGAGCCATCGAACGAATGGAGCTGCCGAAGTGTCTCAACGACGTCCAGAAGTTCACCGGATGCCTGGCGTCGTTGAGTCGGTTAGGGGAAAAGGCACTGCCTCTCTACCAACTCATGAAAAAATCAGATAAATTCGTTTGGACGCCGCAGGCTGATGAAGCTTTTGCCCACTTGAAAAAGATGTTGGCCACTGCACCAGTGTTAGCTTCTCCACTGTCGAAGGAGCCAATGTTGCTCTACATAGCCGCAACCAACTGAGTTGTAAGTGCAGTGATTGTAGTGGAGCGAGATGAAGAGGGTAAGTCGGTGCAGAGGCCAATGTATTACTTGGGCGAGGTATTGTCTGCCTCAAAACAGAACTACCCGCATTTTCAAAAGGTGGCATATGGAGTTTATATGGCGGCAAAGAAGTTAAAGCACTACTTTGAGGAGCATCCCATCAAAGTGATATGTGAAGCCCCCATATCCGAGATAATGGGTAACAAAGATGCGAATGGCAGAATTGCAAAATGGGCAATTGAGCTAGCACCATACGCGCCCCAGTATGATAGGAGAGAAGCGATCAAGTCCCAGGCTGTGGCGGACTTTTTCGTGGATTGGGCCGAGGTACAATACGAACCGCCGCCACCAGATCCGAACAACTGGAGGATGCACTTTAATGGATCGAAAACCAAAACCGGATTAGGTGCCGGGGTTGTGCTTACCTCGCCAAAGAAGGATCAGCTCAAGTACGTATTGCAGATCCATTTCACAGCATCGAACAATGTCGCTGAGTACGAGGCTCTTGTGCATGGTCTCAAAGTGGCAAAGGAGATTGGCATACATCGGATAATCTGCTTTGGCGACTCGGATCTAGTAATACAGCAAGTGTCCGGAGTGTGGGACTCCCTGGATCCAAACATGGCGCTATACAGATTTCATGTGCAGAAAATCTTGGGTTACTTTGAGGGATGCGAATTTCACCATGTACCTCGCGTGGAAAACGAAGCTGCCGACATGCTGTCGAAGCTCGGATCGACCCGACAGGCAATTCCACCGGGTGTTGCATTGGATCACCTCAGAAAACCATCTATCAGGCCGTCCCTAGGAACCGATTCAATCTATGTCCCGGAAAACACAGAATCCAGAGTTGATCCCATGGACATTGACATGGGAGGTAGCACGCTGAGCCCGGGGACTGCCTCGGCAAACCCGGGGACTACCTCGCTAGGCCCGGGGACTGTTCAGCGTGATCCGGCTGAAGTTATGCCGGTGGATCGAATGGAAATTGATGAGGAGATGTTCCCTGCGCGAGCAGTACCAGCTTGGGCACTGCCTATATACCAGTTCTTGAAAGATGGAACGTTACCCACCGAGGAAGTGCTAGCCATGCAAACTCAGAGGAGAGCCAAAGCTTACACAATCATCAATTCCGAGCTGTACAAACGGAGTGTAACCAATGTCCTCCAGCGGTGTGTTGACCCGGAAGAAGGACTTGACATCCTCCGAGATATACACTAAGGAGAATGCGGGCATCATGCCTCATCCTGGGCCTTAGTGGCAAAGGCATTCCGGCATGGATTTTACTGGCCAAGTGCCTTGGAGCAAGCAGAAGATCTGGTGAGAAAATGCAATGGTTGTCAAAGGTACGCCACCAAGACACATATGCCTATGTAGGAACTCAAAACCATACCAATTACATGGCCATTTGCTGTGTGGTGCTTGGATATGGTTGGCCCGTTCAAACCAGCAAGAGGAAACATGACGCACATTCTGGTCATGGTGGACAAGTTTACAAAATGGATCGAAGTGAAGCCTATAAGAAAATGTGATGGAGCTACGGCCGTGACTTTTCTCAGAGACATCATCTTGAGATACGGTTATCCACACAGCATTATAACTGATAATGGCACAAATTTTGCTGAAGGAGCATTTGCACGATTCTGCCGAGATAAGAAAATTCGACTCGACGTAGCCTCAGTAGCCCACCCCGCATCGAACGGACAAGTGGAAAGATCCAACAGATTAGTGCTATCCGGGATAAAACCCCGGCTCATTGAGCCACTGCAAAGATCAGCGGGGTGCTGGATAGAAGAACTTCCAGCGGTATTGTGGAGTTTAAGAACAACTCCGAATCGATCAACAGGCTACACGCCGTTCTTTCTGGTATATGGGGCAGAAGCTGTATTACCAGCCGACATAGAGCATGATTCGCCTAGGGTCACCCAATACACAGAAGCCGAAGTGCAAGAAGCCCGGCAAAATGATGTTGATCTGCTGGAAAAGCAAGAGAACTGGCACTATCCAGATCCGCCATATATCAGCAAAATCTCCGACGCTATCATAGCCGGAAAGTGTGCCCCCGAGTCTTCCGGGAAGGCGATCTGGTGCTCCGGTTGGTACAGCGTACCACTGGCATGCATAAATTATCCCCCCATGGGAAGGACCATTTATTGTGAGCAAAGCATTGCACAATGACTCTTACTATCTTATAGATGCAAATCCGCAGGAAAAGAACAAGGCGGACAGGTCCGGAGAGGAATCCAAGCGACCGTGGAATGTAGCACTACTTCGTCCCTTCTACCCTTAGCTAAGAAGTGTATGTATCCGAGTCGTCTCATATGTCGGTATGTATGTCGGCAATGAGCTTATCAATGAAATAGCGGAGCCTCGAGCAGTAACTCAGGGACTGCCTTAATAAATGATTGTTGTTACTTTTTATGCGTTAGCTGGAATGACTCGTTTCGCTTAACCCGGATTAGTAATGTGTGAGCACCAAAAACCCAACCCTTCGACTTGCTGCTGTCCAACAAGAATTGGCTTCATGGCAAGCAAGGGAACAAGTTTGGAATTGCGTAGCACATGAAAAACTACTAAGGAAACGATCCTATTCCAGCTAACGTTTGTTTTTCCGGACTAACCCCGTATTTACTTTCAAGCTATTATGTTGAATTATTTTGAGCCAAGCCTCAAAGTTTCTCAGTATTGTTAAAACGATTCTTGAAGCTCGGATTCGTAAGTCGTAAAACCGAATCAAGGTAGACATGGATCAAGCCGGAGAATTGAACGAACAAGAAAATGAAACTCGGGGACTATGCCCAAGTTAATCCGGCATACAAGCATAGTAGCAAAATATCATGTATTCAGCATACAATTGCACCCGGCATACCGGGGATCTGATAAATTTTCAAGTTTTTTTTAAACTAAGGAGCGACAGGAGGAGGAAGTTCGGCGTCATCATCACTGTCTTCAATATCTGAAGCAGCATCTTCTCCATCATCGCCCGACCCATCCTCCACGTTCTCCATCTGCTCCTCCTCGCCGGATTCCAGAAAGCTCGGCCCCTCAACCCAGTCATGGACTGGAGAATATTCGACGAGGCTGTAGGCGCAAGCCTGGCGCCGAGCTACCCACTCCAGATCATTGGTCCATTTGGATCCGGTGCGCCGACGGGTGAGGAGGCTCAGATCGATCTTCTCGTACCATGAAAGGATATGATGGAGGAGGGTATCTGCTGCGGCACGCTTGGCGGATTCTCTCCAGAGGTCAAGCTGAGTCTCAACCTCCATCAGTTTTTCGGCAAGGAGCGTGATCCTTTCTGGAGCGCTCTCACTTGGCCAGAATGTGTTGTAGATCCGGACCGCAACGTCGAGGAGATATTTCCCATAGTTCTTAATAGTTTCCACCCGAGCTGACACGCTGACCAACAGGTCCTCCATGTCTAAGGGGATGCTCTCACCATCAGGAGCGATGGGAGTACCCCTCTCTTGGCAAAATTTGGCAACGACAGCACTGGCGATGGCAGTACCCTCCGAAAAATGATCTGAAAACAAGGAAAGGGAAGATGCTGAAGCAAAGGCATATGAGCTAACCCGGAAAATTATGTCGGACAAGGGGAAGAAACTTACGAGAGATATGGCGATGGATCCGGGTCAACTCCTTGATACAACTGTCGCGTCTCTGGAGAAGTTGTTCAAGCTCAGCGAGCGCCGACCCAAGCTGGACCTCGGATTCCTTAAGCAGGTCCTGGTCCTTGGAGATCTGGAGGGTAAAGCGCTCACGTTCTTCGGTGAAGTTCTGGCCAACTTTTTGGAGCTCAGTTTTGTGTTGGGCCTTCATCTTCTCCATCTCGGCCTTGAGTTTGGCTATTTCGTTGTCCTTGGTCCGGAGGAGGGCGAGCTCATCGTTCTTCTTCTTCAGCTCGGCCTGATGCTGTCCTGCTTGTTCGAGAAAATGCAGCATCATATCAGGCACGGGCACACTATCCTCAAGCGATGCTGAAATAGTGTGTTGACCCGGCAAAGCCGAGGAGTGAATGTTTGCCGAGCCAAGGAGAAGAAAGAATGGAAAACACAACGACGTTGGCCAAAAGAGGACATACCTCGGATTTCCTCCAAGTTCTTCTGCATAATCTTGTTTTCAGCCTCCACCGCAGCTGCAAAAAACCGAATAAGGAGGTTAGTCCGGCAGAAACAAACGAAACAGAGAGGTGTTAAGAGAGGAAATTACCCCTCTTTTCATGCTCCGCGCCAAGTGCAACATGTTTTGCGCGCAAGATCTTGTGGGTATCAAGCAGGCGCTGAAACTCGGCGCTCCGACGATTGGTGGTTACCTGACAAAGGTACAGGCGTGTAAAATTAGTTCGGTGCATATTCGAAGTATACGAGATCCGGGCCAAGCGGGACTTAACCCAGCTCTAGGTGTGTGCATATTCGAAGTGTACAAGATCCGGGCCAAGCGGAACTTAACCCGGCTCTAGGTGTGTGCATATTTGAAGTGTACAAGATCCGGGCCAAGCGGAACTTAACCCGGCTCTAGGTGTGTGCATATTCAAAGTATACGAGATCCAGGCCAAGCGGAACTTAACCCGGCTCTAGGTGTGTGCATATTTGAAGTTTACATGCAGCTACGTTGATCTTCTAAGGAGCA
This sequence comes from Avena sativa, assembly GCA_916181665.1. Classification (NCBI taxonomy): domain Eukaryota; kingdom Viridiplantae; phylum Streptophyta; class Magnoliopsida; order Poales; family Poaceae; genus Avena; species Avena sativa. The sequence goes on from OV702279.1 coordinate 481,544,333, forward strand.
TCCGGCCGAGTAACAAGTTACTCCGCCGGAGGCTCGGGGACTAATGGTTATTATCTACAGCATGTAAAGAAGAAACGACGTACCTCCATCATATGCCCAACGAGGTTAATGGCCTTGGCGGCGATATTCATATGAGCGGAAAATTCAGCTGGGCCGAACTTTTCCGGGAGATCGTCGTTGTAGACGAACTCCGCCTTATTCCAGTTCATGACAAACTCGATGAGGCTCGGAGGGTACCGTTCGCCAATGGGCATGTGAGGTGCCACCAAGCCCTTTGCGTGAGCTTCTTTCCTTTCAATCAGGGCAAGAGCTGGGCTAGTGTGAAGAACCATCTGCTGCGAATCGGCTGGCTCGGCAGGAGGATCCGTCGCTGCTGGTGACTTCTTTGGAAGCATTGACGACAAGGTTCGCTGCCCGGCCTCGACGGAGGTGGACTTGCCTTTGGCTTGCTGGGAGGATGTGACCACAGTGGATTTTCCCTTGGAAGCCGCTGGAGTGGTTCCTTGCCGAGCTTGGGATGACTCGGACGAGGCAGACAAACTTGGCATGTGAGCTTTGGTGGCTGGTGCTGGAGCTGCTATTGGTTTCTTCGGAGCCGGGACAGGCGCCAGTTCGGTGGCTAGTGCTGGAGCTGCTACTGGTGCTAGAGTTGCGGTAGGCTTGGTGGTTGCTGGTTGCGGCAATGCCGAAGTAACGGACGCCGTTGCCTCGGCCGATGCGACCCCTCCTGATCCGAGGTCACGTTCCTTTGAAGGAGGTACTACGGAACCCGGAGCGGCCACAGAGCCCTCCGGAATAGGGCTCAGCGGGCGTGACTCGTCGTCACGAGGAGGGGAAGGACTGGACCTAAGAGGAGAGGAGATGCTCGATCCGTTCTGAGGGACCTCCACAGGAGCCCTGCAAAAGAAAATAATGTCAGGAGTGAAATTACCCCGATGCAGGGAGAAGTGTGTTGTGCAGTGAAAAATGACTTACGCATCCGAGGTCTCGGCCTCCTTGGGTTTCCGGGACCTCCGTGCCGGGGCTTTGCCTGCCCGTTTGGAGGCAGTCTTGTCTCCGACCTTCTTTTGCCTTTTGGTAGGCTGAGAAGGTTCGGAAGAAGAACTTGACGCGGATCCGCGCTTCTTCTTCGACGCCACCGGAACAGGCTCGCCCGTGGCAAGTGGAGAATCCTCGTGGATGTGCCCACCGGGGTTAGCTGATGCCGGGAAGGCAAAAGAAAGAGGGACAACCTCAACGGGTTTAATCACGTCGATATCCGAGTCATCCTCATCATCGGGCCAATCTCTAAGAGAAGAGAATTTACCGCTGGGTCGTTTGGTGGCGTCTGTTGTGGGGAGGAACATCTCCTGGTCCGGCTCCTCCTCATCCAGGATTTCTCGGTCCGGGGCCCACTTAAGGGTCGGATCAGTACCATCCTCGAGGGTTTGCTGGAGAAACAGCTGAGAAAAAAGCACAAGGAGCAGAGTCAAAAATACGATAAGAACCGACACGTAATTGATCCGAAATAAGTTTACTCCGCGAAGCTTACCGCGGGAGGGAGCCTGTCGCGGCAGTAATGCTCGATTCCCCACGTCCATTCGGTGGAAAAATCCTTATGGGTGGTAAAAAGAGCCTTGACCCGGCGGAAGATCTCCGTATTGCTCAACTCGAACGAGGAGGTTCGGTTGGGGTCGCAACTGAAGCTCATATGACACAACTTGTGAGTGCGCCGCTGGAGGGGAGAAATTCGGTTGCGCACGAATGTGATCATGGCATCCTCGTTGCGTAATCCGAGCTTCTTCAGCTCCACAAACCTTTTGTTGACTTGGTTGGCCAGAGCTGTAGGTTTTTTGGCGACCTCCTCCCAGAAATTCGTGTCCGGGGGACCCGGAGCATAGGGCAGCAACCGGATCAAGTCTTCAGTGCCTTCGTTCCGAACGTAGAAGAAGGTCCGGGCCCATCCTTTACAGGAGTCAAGCCCGGTGACCCGGGGAAAGATTGAATACCTCCGGGGCGAGATCGAGGCAGCTCCGAACTGAGTGAGCTGCTTGTCCTCCAACTCGACGTGGATGTTGGGGACGACGTTGCAACGGAGGCCGAAGAACCGGAACCACAGCTCCTTCATGGGCCATAGTCCGGTGTAGCCCTCGATCAAAGAGACGAAAGCGGACAGAGAGGTGATGGCGTTCGCCGGGAGATGATGTGGTTGCAGGTGATAGGTCCGGACCCAGTCCCGGAAGAAATCACTCACTGGAAGGCCAAATCCCCGTTGGAAATGGGATAGGAAAACGACGAACTCACCCGGATTGGGTGAGGGGGCCAATTCCAAGGAGGGGAGACGAGCGGCGACGCTGACGGGAATACGCCGGGTCCGGTAGAGCCAGTCGATGTCGTCCTGGCAGACCCACGAACTGGCCCACGCGTCGCGGTCCGCCGCGCCGGCGTCCTCCTCCATCTCCTGCTCGACGACGATGAGCTCCTCCTCCGTCATCTCGAATCCGCTGTCCTCGTTGGAGCTGGCGGCGGCGGGGCTCTGCGGTCTAGTGACGAGGGCCCATGGCTAAACAGTGGTGCGGCGGTGGCTGCGGTGTGGAGGCACGGAGAAGGTGCGGCGGCGCTGCTGCGACGGGCACTGGCGGCGGCGCGGTCGCAAGGAAGAAGAAGAGGAACGGGTGAGGGGGCGCGGAGATGGAAAAGCGCTAAGGAGCACGCCCCTCCCCTATTTAACTGCCCCCAGTAATCAACAAGTGGGATCGTGCTGCGCTGGAGAGCCACACGCCGTGGCCGTGTATCACCGGCCATAGCCAATCAGTGAGAAGCCACAACAGAGGCCACAAAGTAAAAATAATCCCATGACACGACGTGTAGTTGCGGGAAACAAGGAGACAGGCGTGACGTAACCCGCGCGCAGTAATCACTGACAGTTACTACGGCAGTTACAGTGCAGGCCCTTAAAATGAGGTAACGCAATGATTAACCCTTACGTGGGTTGGCGTATGAGAGAAGGAAGCAAGGTCCGGATCCGAGCCTCCGTGGTAACCCGGCCGACAAGTGAAAACTTGAAATGTGTAGAGGGAAAGTAAAACCATAGGATCCGAGCTACAATGGTAACCCGGCCGGCAAGTGGAAACTTGGAACGTGCGAAGGGAACGTAAATCCATATAATCCAAGACAAGAAGTTAACCCGGAACTAAACGTCCGAGGCTTAAATACGAATGAACCTGATGTGGCCTTAGCGACCAAGGCCGCTAAGGCCGCACCAGCTTCGGGGACTAATGTTGGGGGGATAACCCCGGGTAGGGTCACTCCGGGGTATAAGGGCCGAGTCACCTCAAGGCAGGCCGGATCATGGAGTAACCCGGACCAGGGGGGTCGCCTAACATTGTCTCGTCCGATTCAAGGAGTAAGTCGGAAATACTTGTCTAGCTTATATGCAGGAACAGGTGTGGTCGGATCAACTGTGATCCGGATCATCGCTTGGCTTCTAGGAGAAGGAAGGAATCTCTCTGGTCAAAAAAGAAGGTCCGGTGCGTACTGGATGAGCGAATAAAGCAAGGGCAGGACCACCGGATCGTGGCCGACAAGGGTGACGACGCTCACGTCGGCTGACGCGGGCGCCACAGAGGCTACGTTGCTAAAGCAAGTGTGACGCGGGGGAAAAGCACCCCTGTCGGGTTACTACTTTGGGAGGGGGCATATTCTTAGGAATATGCCTCCACGCATGCCCTAGGCCAGGACCGAACCACCTCTATATAAGGGGGGGTTAGGGTTTCTAGTAAGGGGGGGGGGTTCGGAGACAGAGCAAGGAGAATTCTAGTTAGTTGAGCACTAGTGGATCTAGGGTTCTTGGGCTAGTTGGTAGGCAAGAGTAAGAGAGTTTCTTCTTCCTCCTCTTGTCGATACAACTCGAGGAGCACTTGTAATCTCGGAGATTGAACATCAATACAAAGCTTCTGTGTAGAGAATCACTCTACTATCCCTCCCTGGATTCCCCTAGCGCATGTTAGTCCCCACCTTTAGCCTATCCATGGCATCTGCCGTGACACCACCACGACACCATCCATCCCATCTACATCTTGTCTATATCTTGTTGTAATTTCCGTACTCGTTGTGGATTTATACAAGTACTATTCATCTACGATAGATTCCGTTGTTATTGCCATGATGTTGATTGCCTCCATGTCTGAGTAGATCACTAGTTCTTGAGGAGATGGAGAAACCCTAGTATGAGATTGAAATAAGATAAAGTCTATTATGATATTCATCGCTTGTGACCATGTGTTAGATTTTCTAGATCTTGATGTTGAGAGAAGTCGACCTCTCAATATTTTCCTCTCATGGGGACTTGATGAAGGAAACTACTTGTTGGTAGACGGAGGTGTGCTAGAACTTACATTGACTATAAAGCTGTTGGCACCCCTTACGTATCAACTTGGAAAAGCGAGGAAACTCACGGAACGCTATCCATGCCATTGGATACGTCCTACGAGATTACGTCCCTTAATAGCACTGTAACTCAATTAATGTCGATTGCTGACTGATGTGGTTATGAGGATGATGTGAGCAGCGGTTGCTTCCTATCTGTCCAAATATGGAGTTCCTCCCACACATACATAGTTGAGAATGTTCATGATGATAATCTTTACCTTAGCTCCTTATAATGCTAGTGGTGTATCCGCTACTCCCTGAGAATGCTTTCCCCTATCGCAGTTCCAATCTCTCTTACATACGCGATACTTACTTTCTGTATTCAGTTATTTACTTTACCTTTAATATTGCTCTTATACCCAAAACCCAAAAACATCCTTTTACACAATACCCGCATTTTATCTTGTCACTTAGAACTTTATCTAGCATTTCTATCGTAATATTTATTTCAAGAGTTATTAGATTTCAGACTCCTGCTCCCTGTGGGATCAATATCTTTATTTCGAAACTAGCAACAAACGATCTGTGCACTTGCAGTCATCAGTGTCTAAATGCTTGGTTAATCGTATGAGGCCAATTCTTGGTGATATTATCTCTGAAGAGCAAAGTGTGTTTGTGCTAGGGAGATTGATAACGGATAATGCTTTGCTAGCATTTGAGTGTATGCATGCTATTCACACTGATAAGAATGGTGATAATAGTTTTTATGCTTATACACTTGATCTCTCAAAGGCGTATGATCGAGTGGACTGGGGTTTCAATGATGCAAAATTTGGGATTCTCTCACCAATGGGTTGACTAGATAATGACATGTGTCACCACGGTGAGGTATTCTGTGAAATTTAATGGAGCTCTCTTGGATTCGTTTGCACCGTCGCGTGGCCTTCGGCAAGGTGACCTCTTGTCCCCTTTTTTGTTCCTCTTTGTTACCGATGGTCTTTCGGCCCTTCTTCGCTATGGTGTGCAGGCACAAATTATTGTTCCTGTGAAGGTGTGTGTGACTGCCCCTTTAGTGTCACACGTTTTGTTTGCGGATGACAAGGTGCTTTTTTAAGGCAGGACATGATCAGGCGGTGCATGTACGTGACATCGCTGACACGTACACGTCTGCTATGGGGCAGATCATTAACAAGAGCAAGTGCTGTTGGAATTATGCCCTAGAGGCAATAATAAAGATGTTATTATTATAATTCTTGTTCATGATAAAGTTTATATTCCATGCTAGAATTGTATTAAGCGGAAACATTAATACTTGTGTGGTTTGTGAACAACACCGTGTCCCTAGTACGCCTCTATGGACTAGCTCATTGATCAATGATGGTTAAGGTTTCCTAACCATAGACATGAGTTGTCGATTGATAATGAGATCATATCATTGGGAGAATGATATGGTGGACAGACCCAAACTAAGCGAAGCAATTAGATCGTGTCATCGTGTTCGTCTTTGCGAAGCTTTTCTTATGTCAAATATTGTATTCCTTAGACCATGAGATAATACAACTCCCGGGTATTGGAAGAAAGCTTTGAGGTCATCAAACGTCATCCTATGAGAGGGTGATCATAAAGGTGTCTCTCAGGTGATCGGAAAGTATCTGTTGGGTTGTATGTATCGAGATGGGATTTGTCCCTCCCAAGTCGGAGAGATATGCTTCGGGCCCACTCGGTAATCGATATCAACACCGCTTGCAAGCATGTGGTTAAGGAGTTAATCACAAAAGTGATATCGGATTACGGAACGAGTAAAGTACTTGCTGTGAACGAGATTGAACTAGGTATGACGATACCGACGATCGAATCTCGGGCAAGTAAAATATCGCGAGACGAAGGGAATATATATATGGGATTGATTGAATCCTGGCATCGTGGTTCATCCAATATGATCATCGATGAATGTGTGGGAGTCAATATGGGTGCCCAGACCCCGTTGTTGATTATTGATAGAAGATCATGTCTGCATATTCTCGAACCCGCAGGGTCACACACTTAACGTGTCTCGACGCTAGGATAGATTGGATAATTGGTTTATGAATTTTTGTTCGGAGTCTCGGATGGGATCCGGGATATCACGAGAGGTTCCGGAATGGTCCGGAGAATAAGATTCATATAAGGCAGTGCAGTTTTTGGAGTTCGGAATTGTTCCGAATTAATCGGTATTGTACCGGAAGCTTCTAGAACCTTCCGGAAGGGGGCCAGCGTGGTCCCACCTTCCGGGAGGGGGCATGGGCCTATGAGGGAGTGTCCTGGCCGCATTGGGCCAGGGGCACAAGGCTCCATAGGGCCCAGCCGATTCTAGATAGATTTAAATCGTTTAAATCTCGGGATAGAATTTCTAGATAAGGGATAAGTTTAAATCGTTTAAACTAGAGATAGGCTTGGAGGATGGGCAAGGGCTGGCCGCACCCCCCCTCTATATATAGAGGGCTGGTGCGCCCCTCCCCCCAACCAACACCTTCCTCCAAACCCTAGTTGCCCTGCTGCCCTTCCTCTCTCCCTCCCGACTGTTTGTAGGCGAAGCCCTGCGGCAGAAATTCTCCACCATATACACCACGCCGTCGTGTTGTAGATCCAATCCATCTCTCCACCCTACTTGCTGGTACGAGGAAGGAGGAGACGTCGAGGTGCTGCACGTGTGCATCTCACGGAGGCACCGCCACTTGTGGTGCTAGATCGGATCGGATCGCGAGGAGGAGAAGCGAGTACGACTACATCACCCACGTTTCGACGAACGTTCCGCTGTGCGAATCTTCAAGGGTATGAAGATCTAATCCAATCTCTCTCGTTGTTTGCATCTCCTAGATTAGATCTTGGCTTTCCCTCTGTTCGCTTCCGTAGAAAATTTTGATTTACTATGCTGCGAAACCCGTCAGTGGTATCAGAGCTAGATCTATGCGTAGATGTGTTTCACGAGTAGAACGCAACATGGTTGTTGCGGGCGTTGATGTTTTCTGTTGCAAGCCTCTTGTTTGTGTTCTTCTTATGGCGCGGGATAGTGAGATTGAAGCGGTCCAGGCCAACCTTACGCGACGTCGTTCGCGAGACCGGCTCCGCACTTGACATGTGGCTTGTACCACACATGCGGCTGGTGGATGTCAGTTTCTCTCACTATAGTTGTCATGGGATTAACACCGGAGTTTGGCAACCATAATATCACCGTTGTGGCTTTCCGTAGGTAAGAATCGTTCTTAGCATCTACTCCCATGAGCCACGTAAAACATGCAACAACAAAGTAGAGGCGTCTAACTTGTTTTTGCAGGGAGTGTTTTCTGTGATATGGTATGGCCCAAGATGTGATGTGTATATTGTATGCGATGATCATGTTTTGTAATATTTCAAGACTTGCATGTCGATGAGTACACAACCGGCAGGAGCCATATGGTTGTCTTTATAATTGTGTATGACCTGCGAGTCAACTTCTTATACACCATGTAATAGCTTTACTTTATCGCTAAGTAGTTAGCAATAGTTGTAGTTGCTATTCGTGGTGGAGGCAATCATGGTGGAGTGATGGAGATCATGCCGGAATGCACAAGATGGAGATCATTGCGCGAAGATTGGCTATACCATGTCACATAAAGTTATATGCATGTGATGTTTATCCTTTTATGTATCTTATTATGCTTAGATCGCGACGGTAGCATTATAAGATGATTCCTCACTTAAAGATCAAGATAAAAACTGTGTTCTCCCCAAGTATGCACCGTTGCGAAAGTTCGTCGCGTCCAAGCATCACGTGATGATCGGGTGCTATAGACTCTACGCTCACATACAACGGGTGCAAGCCAGTTTTGCACACGCGGAAATACTTGGGTCTAACTTGACGAGCCTAGCATGTACAGACATGGCCTCGGAACACAAGAACCGAAAGGTTAAGCATGAGTCATATGAATGATATGATCGACACTTCGTTGTCCACCATTGAAACCACATCTCTTCTCGTGATGATCGGATTAGGTGTGGTGAATTTGGATCATGTTCACTAAACAACTTGAGGGATGTTGAATTTAGTGGGAGTTCATCTAGTAATTTGATTAAGTTGAACTATTTATCATGAACATAGTCTAAATTGTACTTGCAAATACTGTAGATCACATGGCCAAGTCCAACTTCAACTTCAACGTTTTTGCTGAGAAAGAAAAGCTTAGAAACAATGGGTCTAACTTCACCAATTGGTTCCGCAATCTAAGAATCATTCTGTCTGGCGGACAAAAGGACTATGTCCTTGAGAAAGCGTTAGGTAACCCCCTGCTGCAACTGCGCCGGCTGATGAGAAAGCTGTCTATCAGTCGCGCAAAGATGATTATGGTGTGATTAAGAGCACCATGTTGTTTGCTATGGAACCGGAACTTCAAAATCGTTTTGAAAACTATCCCGGGCCCTTTGAGATTCTCGAGGAGCTGAAAACCATGTTTCAGACTCAGGCCCGTTCTGAGAGATATGAGATCTCTGAGAAGTTCTTTAACTGCAAGATGGAGGAAGGGAGTTCCGTTAGTGAGCACGCCATTAAGATGTCGGGCTACACTCAACGCCTTGAGCAACTGGACTGCAAGATTCCAGAGGAGCTCAAGATTGACAGGGTTCTGCAATCACTCCCTCCCAGCTACAAAAGTTTTGTAGTGACTCATAATCAGATTGGTTCCACTGATACGATCACCGAGCTCTTCGCAAAGCTGAAGGCTGCGGAGGTGGACATCAAGAAGGATAATCATGTGTTGATGGTCAACAAGCCCTCCTTCAAGAAAGGTAAAGGTGCAAAGAAGCCCTTCAAGAAAGGCGGCGGCAAGCGCGTTGCCCCTGCTGAGAAGAAGCTCAAGTCTGGTCCTAAGCCGGACACTGAGTGCTTCTATTGCAAGGACAAGGGTCACTGGAAGCGCAACTGTCCGAAGTACTTAGCGGACAAGAAGGCTGGCACCATCAAAGGTATATTTGATATACATGTTATTGATGTTTTCCTTACTAGCCCTCGTTGTAGTGCCTGGGTATTTGATACTGGTTCAGTTGCTAATATTTGTAACTCGAAACAGGAGCTACGGAATAGACGGCGGCTTGCGAGGGATGAGGTGACGATGCGCGTTGGCAACGGATCAAGAGTTGATGTGATGGCCGTCGGCACGCTCTCCTTAGTTTTACCTTCGGGATTAGTTTTAAACCTTAATAAATGTTATTATGTGCCTGCGTTGAGCATGGACATTATTTCTGGATCGTGTTTATTGCAAGACGGTTATTCATTTAAATCGGAGAATAATGGTTGTTCTGTTTATATGAGTAACATCTTTTATGGTCATGCACCTCTTATGAATGGTTTATTTCTTTTGAATCTCGAAAAGGATGAAACACACATCCATAACATTGAGGCTAAGAGATGCAAAGTAGATAGTGATAATACTACTTATTTGTGGCACTGTCGTCTAGGTCATATTGGAGTAAAGCGCATGAAGAAACTCCATTCTGATGGACTTTTGGAGTCTCTTGATTTTGAATCATTTGACACATGCGAACCATGCCTCATGGGCAAGATGATCAAAACCCCGTTCTCCGGTATGATGGAGCGAGCAATGGACTTGTTGGAAATCATACATACAGATGTATGCGGACCGATGAGTGTTTCGACGCGCGGTGGATATCGCTATTTTCTCACTTTTACCAATGACTTAAGTAGATATGGGTATATCTATTTAATGAAACATAAATCTGAAACGTTTGAAAAGTTCAAAGAATTTTAGAATGAAGTGGAGAACCATCGTAACAGAAAGATTAAGTTTCTACGATCCGATCGTGGGGGCGAATATTTGAGTTATGATTTTCTCATGCATCTCAAAGCAAGTGGAATCGTTTCACAACTCACGCCACCCGGAACACCACAGCGCAATGGTGTGTCTGAACGCCGGAATCGAACCCTATTAGATATGGTCCGATCGATGATGTCTCTTACTGATTTACCGTTATAATTTTGGGGTTATGCATTAGAAACCGCTGCATTCACTTTAAATAGGGCTCCATCTAAATCCCTTGAGACGACACCGTATGAACTGTGGTTTGGTGCTAAACCTAAGTTGTCGTTTCTTAAAGTTTGGGGATGCGAAGCTTACGTCAAGAAGTTGATGCCGGACAAGCTCGAACCCAAAGCGGAGAAATGCGTCTTCATAGGATACCCTAAGGAAACTATTGGGTATACCTTCTATCACAGAACCGAAGGCAAAGTGTTTGTCGCAAAGAACGGTTCCTTTCTTGAGAAGGAGTTTCTCTCGAAAGAAGTGAGTGGGAGGAAAGTAGAGCTAGACGAGGTTATTGAACCTTCTCTTGAATTGGAGAGTAGCGCAGCACCTGAAATTGTTCCAGTGCCGCCTGCACCAACAATAGAGGAAGCTAATGACAAGGATCATGAAGCTTCGGACGATGCTGCTACTGAACGTCGCAGGTCGACAAGGTCGCGTGCCCCTCCTGAGTGGTACGGCAACCCTGTCTTGACTGTCTTGTTAGTAGAAGACAGCGAACCTACGAACTATGAGGAAGCGATGATGAGCCCAGACTCTGAGAAATGGCTAGAAGCCATGAAATCCGAATTGGGATCCATGAGCGAAAACCAAGTATGGACTTTGGTGGACCCTCCTAGCGACCGAAAGGCCGTTGAGTGCAAATGGATCTTCAAGAAGAAAACGGACGCGGATGGTAATGTTACCGTCTATAAAGCACAGCTTGTTGCGAAAGGTTTTCGACAAGTTCAAGGTGTTGACTACGATGAGACTTTCTCTCCCGTAGCGATGTTTAAGTCCATTCGGATTTTATTAGCAATTGCTGCGTTTCATGATTATGAAATATGGCAAATGGATGTCAAGACTGCTTTCCTCAATGGCAACATTGATGAAGAGTTGTATATGATGCAACCCGAAGGTTTTGTCGATCCTAAGGATGCTGATAAAGTATGCAAACTTCAGCGTTCCATTTATGGACTGAAGCAAGCATCTCGGAGTTGGAACCTTCGTTTTGATCAAGTGATCAAGAGCTTTGGATTTGTTCCAAATTGCTACGAAGCTTGCATCTACAAGAAAGTGAGTGGGAGCTCGGTGACGTTTTTGGTATTATATGTGGATGACATATTGATTATTGGAAATGACATCAACATGCTTAACGATGTGAAGAGTTATTTGAACAAGTGTTTTTCAATGAAAGACCTAGGTGAAGCTGCTTATATATTGGGCATCAAAATCTATAGAGGTAGACAAAGACGCTTGATAGCTTTAAGCCAGAGTACATACCTAGACAAAGTTCTGAAAAGGTTCAGAATGGATAAGGCATTGAAAGGTTCAGTGCCTATGTTGTCAGGTAAGATATTGAGCAAGGCTCAGTGTCCAGCTACGGTAAATGATAGGGAAGCTATGAGCAAAGTGCCTTATGCCTCGGCCATAGGTTCCATCATGTATGCCATGCTGTGTACTAGACCGGATGTGTCCAATGCTCTTAGTTTGACGAGCAGATATCAAAGTGATCCAGGAGTGGAACACTGGACAGCCGTGAAGAACATCCTAAGGTACCTAAATAGGACTAAAGAAATGTTCTTAGTCTATGGGGGTGATGAACAGCTCGTCGTAAAAGGTTACGTCGATGCTAGTTTCGACACCGACAAGGATGATTCTAAATCTCAGACAGGATACGTGTATATTTTGAATGGAGGAGCTGTGAGCTGGAGAAGCTGCAAGCAAAGCGTGATCGCGGGATCTACAGTAGAAGCGGAATACATGGCTGCTGCAGAAGCGTCAAGTGAAGGAGTTTGGATCAGAAACTTCATCACTGAGCTTGGCGTGGTTCCAAGTGCATTGGACCCACTGGAGATATTGTGTGACAACACTGGCGCCATAGCACTCGCTAAGGAACCAAGATATCATCCAAAGACCAAGCATATCAACCGCAAGTTTCATATAATCCGAGATTATATAGCAGATGGAGATCTGAAGATCAGCAAAGTACATACAGATATGAATGTCGCAGATCCATTGACTAAACCTCTTCCACGTGTAAAACATGATCAGCACCTCAGTGCCATGGGTGTAAGATTGTTGCCAAATGTAAACTAGATTATTGACTCTAGTGCAAGTGGGAGACTGTTGGAATTATGCCCTAGAGGCAATAATAAAGATGTTATTATTATAATTCTTGTTCATGATAAAGTTTATATTCCATGCTAGAATTGTATTAAGCGAAAACATTAATACTTGTGTGGTTTGTGAACAACACCGTGTCCCTAGTACGCCTCTATGGACTAGCTCATTGATCAATGATGGTTAAGGTTTCCTAACCATAGACATGAGTTGTCGATTGATAATGAGATCATATCATTGGGAGAATGATATGGTGGACAGACCCAAACTAAGCGAAGCAATTAGATCGTGTCATCGTGTTCGTCTTTGCGAAGCTTTTCTTATGTCAAATATTGTATTCCTTAGACCATGAGATAATACAACTCCCGGGTATTGGAAGAAAGCTTTGAGGTCATCAAACGTCATCCTATGAGAGGGTGATCATAAAGGTGTCTCTCAGGTGATCGGAAAGTATCTGTTGGGTTGTATGTATCGAGATGGGATTTGTCCCTCCCAAGTCGGAGAGATATGCTTCGGGCCCACTCGGTAATCGATATCAACACCGCTTGCAAGCATGTGGTTAAGGAGTTAATCACAAAAGTGATATCGGATTACGGAACGAGTAAAGTACTTGCTGTGAACGAGATTGAACTAGGTATGACGATACCGACGATCGAATCTCGGGCAAGTAAAATATCACGAGACGAAGGGAATATATATATGGGATTGATTGAATCCTGGCATCATGGTTCATCCGATATGATCATCGATGAATGTGTGGGAGTCAATATGGGTGCCCAGACCCCGCTGTTGATTATTGATAGAAGATCATGTCTGCATATTCTCGAACCCGCAGGATCACACACTTAACGTGTCTCGACGCTAGGATAGATTGGATAATTGGTTTATGAATTTTTGTTCGGAGTCTCGGATGGGATTCGGGATATCACGAGAGGTTCCGGAATGGTCCGGAGAATAAGATTCATATAAGGCAGTGCAGTTTTTGGAGTTCGGAATTGTTCCGGATTAATCGGTATTGTACCGGAAGCTTCTAGAACATTCCGGAAGGGGGCCAACGTGGTCCCACCTTCCGGGAGGGGGCATGGGCATATGAGGGAGTGTCCTGGCCGCATTGGGCCAGGGGCACAAGGCCCCATAGGGCCCAGCCGATTCTAGATAGATTTAAATCGTTTAAATCTCGGGATAGAATTTCTAGATAAGGGATAAGTTTAAATCGTTTAAACTAGAGATAGGCTTGGAGGATGGGCAAGGGCTGGCCGCACCCCCCCTCTATATATAGAGGGCTGGTGCGCCCCCTCCCCCCCAACCAACACCTTCCTCCAAACCCTAGTTGCCCTGCTGCCCTTCCTCTCTCCCTCCCGACTGTTTGTAGGCGAAGCCCTGCGGCAGAAATTCTCCACCATATACACCACGCCGTCGTGTTGTAGATCCAATCCATCTCTCCACCCTACTTGCTGGTCCGAGGAAGGAGGAGACGTCGAGGTGCTGCACGTGTGCATCTCACGGAGGCACCGCCACTTGTGGTGCTAGATCGGATCGGATCGCGAGGAGGAGAAGCGAGTACGACTACATCACCCACGTTCCGACGAACGTTCCGCTGTGCGAATCTTCAAGGGTATGAAGATCTAATCCAATCTCTCTCGTTGTTTGCATCTCCTAGATTAGATCTTGGCTTTCCCTCTGTTCGCTTTCGTAGAAAATTTTGATTTACTATGCTGCGAAACCCGTCAAGTGCCCCATCTCTTTTGGAGAGCAGTGCTCAAGCCAGGTGAAGGATGCTATCAAGTCTGTGTTGGAGGTGTAGTCCGACGAAGGCCAATCTAAATATGTCGACCTCCCGATGCCTGCTGGTCACATGCATAAGGGGAGGTTCTCAAACTTACAGGAGCAATTGACTAAGAGAATTCTTCAATGGGACCTGCAATCTCAAGGAGGAAAGGAAGTTCTTATTAAAGCGATTGCATAGTCCATTCCCACTTATTTGATGGAAGTTTTTAAGCTACCAATGGCAGTGTGTGATGATCTATCGAGAATGGTACGTAATTTCTGGTGGGGGTCGAAGGATGGTAAGAGGAAGACTCACCGGAAGTCTTGGGATAACATCATAAAACCGAAGGCATGTGGAGGTCTCGGCTTCCGCGACTTCAGGGTGTTTAACCAAGCACTGTTGGCGCCCTAAGAGTGGCGTTTGATTTCCCAACCCGACGGTCTGTGTGCCCATGTGCTTAAGGCCAGATACTATCCAAATGGGCAGCTGCAGGACACTGTATTCACTGGCAATGCCTCCGCCACATGGCATGCCATACAATATGGGTTGGAATTGTTGAAGAAGGGATTAATCTGGAGAATTGGCAATAGTGAGAAGGTGCGGATCTAGCGCGACCCCTGGATCCAACGACCTGATTCTTACAGGCCTATTACTCGGCAAGGTGATTGCTGCATTGGAAGGGTTGCCGACTTATTGGGTCATGGTGCATGGAATATGGATCTCCTATGACGTCATTTTATGCATGTGGATATCATTGAAATTATGAAGATTCGACCATTGCCTCGTCCATTGGAGGATATTCTAGCTTGGGCGCCGAATAAAAATGGCATTTTCTGCGTCAAGAGCGCGTACTGGCTGGCAATGGATGAACATCAGCGGCCCTCTATGGGCGCCACTAGCAAGGCATTGGATGGCCGTTGTGCCATCTGGATGAGATTATGGGGGTGCCCTCGCCCCTAAGGTACACATATTTGCATGGCGAAAGTTTCTGACACTTGCGTACTTTGTGGATTGGAATGCGAGGACAACTTCCATGCTTTCTGTAGGTACACTATGGCGACGACACTGTGGAGGGCGATGGCGGAGGTCTGGCCCCTACCGGACCCGACGTCGATCACCAATACTGGCGAGGAGTGGGTGTTGCATCTTATTGATGGGAAGACAGAGGTGGAGCGTGCAAGGATTCTTTTGTTGCTTTGGCGGATTTGGCACGTGCGCAATGAAGTGGTACACTCTAAACCGGCACCATCCATTGAAGCTTCAAGGCGTTTCCTATGCAGTTACTTGGAGTCCATTGCAACCATAAAATACTACCTGCAAGATGATCACATCAAGGGGAAGGCACCTGCTATTCCGCCGTTCTCTGGGGTAGATAGAAGGAAGGAGGCCCAAACCATTCGAGGAGGTGGTCCTATCCACCTGAGGGCTGGTGCAAGCTTAATGGTGGTTTTTTTTAGCGAGGAGATGAAGATGGGAGGAGCTGGTATGATATTGCGCGATGACATGGGAGAAATCATCTTCTCTTCGTGTCGGGTCTTATATTCCTATACATCACCCCTGGCAGTTGAACTGGCAGCCTGTATGGAGGGGTGTGCCCTAGCGCTGGAATGGTCTACAGAGCCTTTTATTCTGGAAGTTGATAGCTCGGAAGCGGTGGCGATGATTGGAAAGGCTCAGGTGGATATATTGGAACACACTCATATGTTGAAGGAGATCTCGAGGCTTTTGGCGTCGAGGGAGGGGTCGAAGGTAGAGAATATAAGGAGAGAGCAAAACTGTGTTAGTAATGCTCTAGCCAAGATGGGACGCATGAGGAAGATTGTAACATCCGTGGTTGATCTATAAAACCACCACTTTCGCAAAAATAAAATAAAAAATCATCAACTTACAAATTGGCTCAATACTGTGGTTGAAACCGCATGCCGCAAATGGGACGGTATGTGGCAGTGCGTGTGCAGTCACCGCAGAGTGGTGTTGCTACAAGTTTGTACACGCGTACACAGGTCTAGCTGAAACGGCCATGCCCCGTGATGAGGCCGACAATGCGACGACAGGTTTGGCCAAACTCATCGGCGCAGCGAGTTGGTTTGTAGTACTCCTACTAGTAACTAACTCCGCGCGCGGGTCGCGTGATACGTGGGAGTGGCGAGAGCCCAACACGGAACCGAGGCGGGGCATGCACGCAGAGCTTATGCCGTGTAGGAAATCCTCACGCCGGCCTCGCGTGTCGCGTCCGCCTATAAAGCTTGCGCCCTGGGCCGCCGGGCTCCTCACCCCCTCACAGCCAAAGGCAGAGACATCCACATTATTTCTCCTGAGAACGAACGAAAGGGAGAAAGCAGATCGTCTCTGCTACTGGTCTCTCGATCGCCATGGCCGGCAAGGAGGCTAGGCTGTTCCTGTGCGTGGCGCTCGTCGCCATCTTGCTCCTCGTCCAGGTGAGGACAGATTCTGCTTCCACGGTACATCATGCATGATATATACTATATGGATGTGTTGTTGGCTAGCCGAACTGAGTCGTTCCTGTTCCTTTTCGACCTTCGCATGCAGACCACCGCTCCCAGTGGACAAGCTCACGCCATCGGTAAGCGCACGATCGAGCGCGCGCGCATCATCACCCCGTTTGATCGATCCGTTCTACCAGTAACTAGTACTTGTTCCTATTTATGCTACTGATCGATGTGCTGCGCGTATATGTATATACGTGCACTGGTGCAGATTGCGGCGCGGCGTGCTCGTACCGGTGCAGCAAGTCGAGCCGGCCGAGGCTGTGCCAGAGGGCGTGCAACACGTGCTGCAAGCGCTGCGGCTGCGTGCCGCCGGGCACCGCCGGCAACGAGGACGTCTGCCCATGCTACGCCCACATGACCACGCACAACGGACGACACAAGTGCCCATGAAGACCGCGAGGTGATCAGCTCAACGTCTACCGACCGAAACCAACTCTCATGGCGTCGCAGTACCTCCCATGAACCGCTAGCTAGCTGCGATCAACGACTGGTCGCGTATGCTGCACGGTCGAAAAATACTACTAGTACTACCAGTAGTAGCATACTTATGTGCATGTGTGCTCAAGCGTATAGTACGTGGCTTTGTAATGTTATTTCATTTCCAAGAAATTAACGTGGAGACTCCTACCAGCAACTTAGCTATTGTGGTGCCACGATGAGCGGCGTTTCTGGCGACAAATTACCGGCACGCCCTACGAGAAACTTTTGCTCGTAGGCGGCCAGCACGGGCACCTTGGATCTTTGCTGCATGTGACAAAAAGATGCATGGCAGCACTGGCTACCGATCGACGCAGCAGGGGCTATGTAGCTACAGTCGCACACGGGCGCATGGAACAATCTCGGCAGAATGCCAAACTCACACCGCGAACAGGACATTTGGCGCATTCAGATGGCTTTACTAGGTAGAGCATTTTTCATGCAACGGTACTCTCTCGTTGACTTGTGGCAATTCAAACAAAAATAACCTAAACTTATAACAAATTTAAATACTAAACTTTGCACGAAACAAATTCATACCTCTAACCCTTTTCTGCAGCTACCGCCACGACGGAGCTGCAAACAACTGTGCGGCTCCACAGCCCATGGCGCTGCACAATGGCCTGCGGTGCCACATCACGTGGCGCCACGCTAAAATTCTGTAGCGCCGTCGCTCCTGGAGCCGCACAGTTGTTTATAGCTCCGTCGTGGCGGGAGCTGCAGAATAGGGTTAGATGCTATGAATATTTTTTCTAGAAAGTGATTATGAGAAGTGATTACACTTTCCAAGATAAATCTTCCTTTGATAAAAGCAGATTGGTTGTTAGCATTAATGTGATCCATGATCAAGGCAAACCTATTGGTAATGACCTTAGTAAAGATCTTAAAGCTACAATTCAGCAGACTAATAGGCCTAAACATCTTCATTCTACTAGCATTATCCTCTTTAGGAATAAGAGTGAGGATAGCAAAATTAAGCCTGAAGATGTCCAGCTTGCTAGCATGGAAATCTGCAAACATGGCCATGATGTCCCCCTTAATTACATCCCAATTTTTTTGTTACAAGAGGAAAGGGAGCCCATCAGACCCAGGGGCTCCATCAGAGTAAGAACCAAAAAAAGCCTCTCTAACATCTCCTTTAGAAAAAAGGGCACTAAACATCTCATTTTGCTGTTCAGTAATCTTTTCCTGAGGGGAAAAGAACTCTTCCTGGAGAGAGAAGCCAGAAGGGTCCTCTTTTTTAAAAATGTCTTTGTAAAAGGATGTGGCTAGGTCCAGCGTACCTGCTTCCTCTGTAATGGTCCCATCAGGGCCTTCCAGGGAGTGTACCAATATTTTCCTCCTCCACATTACAGAAAACTCTGTCAATATTTGACATGATTAAGTTTTCCTGATTGTTTCCCCAAATAAACCTCCTGCCACCGAGCCTGACTTCTAAAAGACTCTAGATTTCAACCCATCCATTAAATGTGTCACTCTATCTATGATCAATGATTTCATTACTCTTGTCAGATTGAAATCTAACCAGGTTGAAATCACCCCCAATGATGGTGTGTCCCTTGTGATCTAACCAGGTTTCTTTATTTAACTGCATATTCTGTATACGTGGCCATAAACCCACAGTACATCGTCCCCTGTATCAATGGACATTGACAGTCTTTCTTTTGTAAACGTAAGACGTTGAGAAGTAAAGGAAAGCAAGGAGCTCTAGCGCGGCAAGGGCAGCGACAAGCAGATAGAAGTAGTCGAGATGACCCCGGTCAAGATTGTCGGCGAACCAGCTCGTCCCTCCGTTCCTCCTCGTCACGCCGTCGATGACCGATATGAGGAAGCTGCTGATGAAGCTGCCTACGCCGAGGACGCTTAGGTAGAGCCCTAGGCCGAGACTCTTGAACGCACTAGGCATCTGATCGTAGAAGAACTCCTGCATGCCGACCATGGTGAACGCATCCGCCATACCGAGCAGCACGTACTGCGGCACCATCCACCACACGCTCATCGGGACAACTGCTAGTGCGCCTGCTGCATCTGTCGCCGCACTCAGGCGCTTCATCTCCACCAGCGCGGCGACAACGAGGGTGATCACGGCCAGGGCCATGCCAGCACCGATCCTCTGGAGCATGGTGATGCCTGAGGCGACACCGGATACCCTACGCGCCGCCGGCACCAGGACGCGGTCGTACAACACGACGCAGGTGATCGTGCTGATGGTCTTGAAGCACTGCATCGCCGCGGCGGGTACCTGAAAAGACGACGATGGATCGACCCTTCTGTCCAGCGTTGCCGCTTGCTTGGTGAACAACGTGGATGGCTGCGCGTACACCACGCCGTAGAGCAGGCACGTGGCCCATATCGGGAACAGCCTCGCCATGCTCTTCAACTCCTCCACGATCACGGTGTTTTCCGCCGGAACGTCACCGTGCTCCACCAAGGCTTCTGCTTCTGCTGGCGGCCTCTTCATCCATGCCCTCAAGGTCTGGCCGGTGTTGGAATTTGCCCACAGATCGACTACATCAAACTAGACGAACAAACACGCTCGAAAAAAACTTGTGGCCACGGGCACGTATCGTGCCCTCGAATTTTCTTTATTTCTTCTTTTCTCACACCGGTACATCAAAGTTATAGTCCTACCCGTGTATATATACACGTCTTGACACCAACACAAAACCAAACCCGACTCAAACTAGAAAACCTACATAGACTCGGACACACACACCACACATACCAAACAACTAGTACTTGGACTAGGAGTCACACTCCATGTCCAAATCGGACACTACCACACTGATCAAGATTAAGCTAACAATCTCTCCCTAATCTTGATCAACGACTCTTTGTCTTCCGTGCTTCTTCTGGTCTTGACTCGTTGTAGATCCGCGTCTTGTCTAGATCTCGCACCACGACAAGTCTGATTGGCTCTCCCCAATTTCAACTTGGCGAATTTACGGAACAACTCAAGTATGATCCGGACTACCCAGCCACGCTAGCAACCTTGTGGAATCGCACCACCCGTGGAACACACCGTCCACCCTAACGCAATACATGCCAACCTCCTGGCGTGGACTAGACCATCCACTTCGGCCTCATGTAGAGACATGGCCTCATTGAAGAGACTCACCTTCACTGGTTTACCGTCCCCTTCACACTTAAACTTGATCCTCTCGTCGAGACACATAGACGACCTGATCGAGGCACGCAAATTGCGTCTTCGTCCATAGGATGAACAGTCCCTCAACCTTCATTCGCTTCAGCTGCAAAGGATCCTCACAGAGACAAGCACTTGGACACGACAGCGACTCACGAACACGACGCCGACTCAACGTGCTAACCCGCACGACCATGACTCCTTGACTCATACTCTCCCGGATGGTGATCCTGACAAGATTCTCCAGCACCGCACCCCGGTACCACCGCACTCATCAACGATCATCCCCATCAACCATCTTGCTGAGGACTCCTCGCCCGCCTTCTTCTTCCTTGTCGCTCCTCCGAGCGACGACCGCCCGACGCCTCACCGATGACGGCATGTTCGCCGCCTCCACCTGGTCGCCCGCCCCGAGGCGCTAGTAGGGTCGCCTCCCCGGGGCAAGCGTGGCTTCAAATCTTCGACCTCGCTCTGATACCAATTGTTGGAATTTGCCCACAGATCGACTACATCAAACTAGACGAACAAACACGCTCGAAAAAAACTTGTGGCCACGGGCACGTATCGTGCCCTCGAATTTTCTTTATTTCTTCTTTTCTCACACCGGTACATCAAAGTTATAGCCCTACCCGTGTATATATACACGTCTTGACACCAACACAAAACCAAACCCGACTCAAACTAGAAAACCTACATAGACTCGGACACACACACCACACATACCAAACAACTAGTACTTGGACTAGGAGTCACACTCCATGTCCAAATCGGACACTACCACAAGATTAAGCTAACAGCCGGCATGGGAGAAGAGTTTAGCGGCGCCCCCACCGTCTCTGGAGTCGTAGAGCCGGTACGTACTCGTGCCGAGCAGGAATACGACGAGCGACAACATCATGGCCACGCACGGCAAGCCAAAGCCGACGCCCCAGCTGACGTTGTCTTGGACGTAGCTCATGACCGCCGTCGTCACCGTCGCGCTGCCGCAGATACCAAAGTACCACCAGTTGAAAAAGGAGTTCTGCCACAATGACTCTTTGGGATCCGTCGCGTCGAACTGGTCGGCGCCGAAGGCCTGCAAGCAGGGCTTGTGGCCGCTCAGTGCGATGGCCACCAGGTAGAGCGAGACGTAGAAGAACGCCGTCTGGAGGGACGAAGGCGGGCATGCTTGCCGGCCGTCAGCTGAGACATTGCATTGCTGGCCCTCTGGTGATGGGAACATGGACGACAGCGCATTCCTGTAGATTTGTCATCTTGGATGAGAAGAATACTGACTAGCAACCCTATTGAAGCACAAACCAAATTAAACATGAATTTTGCACGAGTCAATGCAATTCCTTTGAAATGATTACACATTTTTCATCATTCCAAATACATTCTTACAGCTCAATATCAAAATAAGCTAACCAGTTCTAAGAAATACTCCCTCCGTTTCACAATATAAGATGTTTTAGCCTTTTGAAAATAGTGTATCTAGACCTTTTTTAGTGTGTAGGTTCAATTCAAACCAAAATAAATCCACACACTAAAAAAAGTCTAAATACACTCCGTTGACAAATCTAAACCATCTTATATTTTGAAAGGAGGAAGTAGTACTCTGTAGCTAGTAGCATGCAGGACCATGGTAGATTACTTTTGGTCCCATAATCGATCTGTATGTTATTCATAAAGTTGCCCAATTCTCTGCGACACCGTCTGATCCATAGTAAGTGTTGTTGATCTTTATACTAAATCGGTGATATTTATATTTATTATAGATCTTAGGAGTAGTATGAAGATCGGGGATTGATGTTCGGACATTGAAAAAATAGCTAACGGATAACAAAATCCAATGCTTCCTAGATAACGCAAAAATAAAATAAAAAATAAGGTCTACTCCAAAGAAAATTGACGCTGTTAACTCCAATTGTAACCGCTGTATTAGTCAACCTATCCAGTTGTATGTACTCCCTCCGTCTCAAAATAAATGACGTGACTTTGTCTAGATTCGGATGTATCTAGATATGTTTTAGTGTCTAAATGCATGTGAATTTAGAAAAAGTCACGTCACTTATTTTTGGACGGAGGGAGTATGTAAGTATTTGTGAGCATATGTCTCTGTATTGGGTTTGGCAAAAAAGAAGTTGTGTGACCCGTTACAAGTAGAAAACCCGGTTCAATGCGAAATAAACTCATAAAAGATGGTCAACCAGGCAATGTCTTTTTTTCACAAATAAACCAAGTAAGGTTGTTACTACGTTTATAAGGCGCCGGCTATTTTATGGATCCATTGTATCCACATGTGGCTCTTTCTTCACCCTTTGGAGGCGTAGGCGTCTCGAGACCATGGGTGCAAAGCGTGCAGATGGTAGCTCGGGAATGTTCAACTAATACAACCATCGGTCTAGTAATAAGAATTGTGATGCATAAGTGTGCCATGTGTTCTCTATCGGTTTGATTGAGCTTTCTGTGCTTTCTCTTCACGTTGTAGGACTTTAGATGAATATAATTGAGTTATAAAAATGACTATATTCATCAATAGATGCAGAGGCTAGGATCGTCCCCTTAAAAAAACTACTCCCTGGGTTCCAAATTAATAAACTTACATTTGTGTAGATTCAGATGCATCTACGAATCTACACAAATCTGAGGCATTAATTCCGATCAGAGGGAGTACTCCAATTGTATGTACCATTTGGAAGATGAACTCCAATTGAAGGAATATGAAAACACAAGAAGTTAGATGCCGTGTATCTTGGATTTCTATAGGAACCAAAATCACAAAAACTTTAGAAATTTCGTTCGTATATCAGGAAAGAAGGTTGAAAAAAAGTTATCGAAAGCTATCAACTTTACTATATCTGGTGACCAAGTTACTGTAGTTTGGCCACTAGTGTCAAAATAAAGTTATCAAAACATATTGACATGAAATTTAGTTTTAAAAATCTTATTTGTCAAAGTCAACCGTGTGTAAACAGATCTGAATTTTAACGTACAGTTTGAGTGATAAATTTTAAAAGTTAAAACCTAAAGGAAATCTGCATAACTGCATGCATGCAAAGTGCGCCACGTACGTGTGCTAGTTATAGCACAGCAAATATCTGATGCACGTGCAGTTAAGATCTCCAGGTATGACGTGGAAAGTAAAAGCATTAGGTGTCTAGACATCCATGTCGACGTAAATATTCAATCGTACAACACTGTACAAAAAAGATTGAACCAAGAAAAGAAAAAACTGTTGCTTGACAGCGACGAAGGAATTAATCAGATCTAGGCGTTGAGTTAATTAGTTATTGCTCACCGTGATGTAGAGCACGGAGGAGAAGACGATGGTGCGATACTGTCCCAGCCACGAGTCGGCGACGACGGCGCCGAGCACCGGCAGCATCGACGCGGCGCCCGACCACACGTTGACGGCCGCCGCTGCGTTGGCGGTGCTCTGCCCCAGCGGGCCGGTGAGGTAGCTGATGAGGTTGGCCGAGATGCCATAGTACGCGAACCGTTCCGCCACCCCCACCCCTTGTGATCAATCGCACACATGTGCAGTGATTAATTAGCGAGCTGTGAGTCGAGCAGGCAATCAAGCTAGCTAGTCGAGCTAACTTACAGATTATGAACATAGCGGACTTCCAGCCGCCGGTGGCGAGGCGGTGACCGGCGCGGGGGAGGAGAGGTTCGAACTCCGACGCCATGGCTGGCTAGCTGTGCGGGCTGCCGCGCTGCTCGGTGGCGGAGTAGCTGGTGACTTCGGTTGCTCGAGGGGGCAGTCCTATTTATATAGCGGGTGCCTAACCGGGTGCGGTTATCGCGTCACATGCGTACGTGCCTGCTCTACCGCGTCACATGCAACTATTTTTTATTCCTGCTCCCCCTACATCGTGGAACCTCTATCTGCCGCTTCCCTCCAGAAAATAAAACCTCTATCTACCGCAGCAGGTATAATTGGTGTGGTGCCCCGCTCGCATTAACGCACAAGTAGCTAGATGCAATTTATCAACCGATCATGGGCAAGCAGCTTGATGCATACCTGCTATCCGCCTGCACAATCGTGGCACACAGAAACCGTGGAAGCTGGTGGAAGAAGGTGAGATTCGTGAGTATTGGCCATATGCATACTCATTGCCTTCGTATATATCATTACGTGGCAATCTCCATCAACTGTATACCTACGTGTAGTTTCCTATCAACAAAGACTTTTGCTTTGGTGTCCCCTCTTTTTTAAACTTACAAAACTGAAGACACGATGACGGCCAGGAGTGGCCGATACCCTTTCATTCGGAATATTGAAGGGGTATCGGCCAATCTGGTCCGTTCTTATGTTTTCAGTTCCACAATTTTTTTATAGCTTAAGCATGGTGATGAGCGAGTGCGCTGAAGGCACTTGCGGATGCGAGGTGTGCCTGCCACACCCGCTAGGTCCGACTTTTCTTTAAAAAAACATATTCTACTCTTTCCTTTCGGTTTCCTTCCCCAGTTTCATGTCTGAACTCGAGCTGGAACATGAATTCCAGCGGCGGAAGCTGAGCAGTCCGGGAAGACCTTAGGCCATGCTCCCATCTCTCCAGCCCTCCGCCTCATCCAGTCGACAGATCTCGTTGGTCCGCCGTCCACCTCACGGTCAGAAGATCAGATTAGCGG
The DNA here is from genome assembly GCA_916181665.1 of Avena sativa. NCBI lineage: Eukaryota > Viridiplantae > Streptophyta > Magnoliopsida > Poales > Poaceae > Avena > Avena sativa. Next base: position 481,569,353 of record OV702279.1, read on the forward strand.
AGCCTCCATCTGGAGGAGCCGCGATCGCGCCTCTGTTTCTCCGAAGCCGGCCCATTCCAACAACTGCACCCCCTTGTGCATCACGACTGGAGGTCGTTGGGGTGGTCTCTCTATTCTTTGTCATGGGAAGCAGGACAAGAGCCAGCTGGGGTTAGTGGTGGCCGAACTCCTCGTGCCGGCGAGGAGGGGGCAAGGCGCCACCACGCTATGGCAGGCTGCTCCTCATTACGATATGAGAAAATTATGGAAGGGAGGAATCATCTATCAGATATATTCCTGCTTTTTTTGAAGGAAAGGTAGGACCAGAGCCACATCCATTCGGTAGATTACAAGGGTCAAGGCCGCACGGATGGTCGCACGGAGTGGGCACATGCAAGCCGCGTCCGGCGGGGACCTGGTGGATGGGCGGTGATGGGGCGAATCGGCATGCTGCCCCTGCACGCGTCTGACTCGGTCGCCATCTCTATCCTTCCAGGGCACCTTCTGCTCACCGGCCTGTGCCGCTACCTCGCCTTAACTGTGCCACTCTCTCCAATGGACGCATTAGCCTCGCCGTCGTGCTCGAGGAACATCGCTACTGCCATCTCCTTCAGAATGTCGCGTGTGCAACGTCGACAGTAGCAGGTGCTCAATTTTCTTTGCTTTACCTCCAAATCGACCCAAAACCATCCCCGTTTGGAGACTTCATCTTACGACATGGCAGCCTATTTAATCGATTCAGCATCCCCCATTCTATCAGATTATGGCTAATTATTCTTTTTTTCTTGGATTTGGGGGCGCATATCCACTCCATCCTGCTGTAGAATCGGCAGGGGAAGACCCGGCTGGACAAGTATAAAATCCTGCTCGAGGACTCCGAGAAGCATATGGTAGAGTACGAGGTGAGGTGTGCACAAATGACAAATCATGATTACCTCGGCCTGATTTCAGTTTCTATTTCCCTAAGCTCTCCAATTTGGTGGAGGTATGCCCACTTATTGATTTGGATCCAATCCTTGGCTATTTTTCAGCCGTGCATTTTTTCTAGGCAAGTTTTTTGTTAGTTTGGCGTAGATTCATGTCCGGGACTGGGTACCAACTTATAAGCAACTAAGAGCATCTCCACTCGGGGGCTCTAAAGGCCCCCTAAAGGGCTATGGGGGTGCCGACGCCCAAAATCGCGCCCAGCCCCCCCCCCCCCCCCCCCCCCCCCCCACCCCCGCCCCCAAACTTATTTTCGCGTCGGCGTGGCCCGGTTTGACATATGGCGCCGGATGGAGCTAAAAACGACACAGTCCTGGCAGTGAGATAGACGGCTCCTTCCCGCCCTTTTTTGACACTTCCCGCTCCAACTTCCTGTCTTTTTTGTATTTTTGTATACTAATAATTATGTTTATGTTTATTAGAAACTAAAAAAATCGACATAAAAATATGATTTATGAATCATTATAGTGTAAAAACATAGAAAATATACATTTTATGTCGTATTTCTATACGGCATGTAAACATACTTTTTTACGACATGCCTAAATTTTCTTATGTTGTTCTCGACTTCTGAGGTAAGTGAAAATTTACGTGATGTAAAATTTTTATACGGTTTGTAATATAGAGGGTGGGTGTAGAATAACTATTCTACACCCTAGGGGTCAAATAGCGCAACTTTATATATATATATATATAATCCTGGAGAGGTAGGATTATTGTCCGTAGGATGCAATAATTAGGTAACAGTAACCATCAATTAATATAAAGCGTAGTGGCAATTCTCCAGCAGGCTGAAAGAAAAAACTATCAACCATGATTAGACTAAAGTGTTGTGGCAATTTTCCATCTTATATATATTTATCTCTGTTACCAGTCCAACAAGTTTATGTTACCTGCACCAGTGCACCACATGTGTAAGTAATTAAAATGGGCAGGATAATCTTTAGTTATGAGATCACCTATTATGATTTCAACAGAAAAAGGACCGATGCACCCGTTGTTGACAATCATGGGCAGACGATATAGTTGTCTGATAACAATTACTTCATGGTAAGTTTCATGTCTGTCATATTGACATACTTATCTAATTTTGTGAGATCTGAGCCAGTACAGAAAATACATTGAGTTCTTTTGGTCTTGTCTACCGATGCTTTGTAGTTTGAGGACCAATGATTGAAAGATTTTTAGTATTCAGTGCCTCAGTCCTTGTAGATTAGTCACTGGATGCATAGATAGAAGCCTTTTAGGCTTAGTATAGTCGGTTATGCTCTCATGAGCTATCGGCATGAACTGGTTAGCAGAAGAGAGCCTAGTTAATTAAAGTCATTCTATGGTAATTAGGACACAGATTGTTGGCTATCTTCTAAGTTATAACTCTATTTGAGTGATACTCTAAGTTATAACTCTATTTGAGTGGACTAGGGTTGATTGGTTTTTTTAGATTTAAAATTATACTAAACGCCTGACCTTAAATTGAAAATCCACAACACTTTTCTAATTGTGAGAAATTTTGTAAACTTAACATGAAATTCAATCAAGGCTGAGTCTATGTCTATTATCCTCTATCGCAGGTCCAACAAGAAAGGTGGGCAATATGTTTTCCAGTATCTTTAACGGTGTTTCATGAAGCATATATTGTTTTGTGGTCTTTGTCCAATGGATTAATTATTACTTGGCTCTTTCACGTTAGTATGCAAAAATATGTGTTAGTTTTGGACTTTTAGAAGGCGAGCTTTCAAAAGTGTTCCCTTGTGATTATAATTGTATTCACCGTAGATATATGAAGTTTGTGATTCGCTTTTTTTACTTTTCTGCAGCAGATGCTACTCCGAAAGGTTTGTGCGCTCTCTCAAGCACATCCCTCGGTGAATTTGGATCGATGACCTTTAGCCTCAAAATGATTACAATATTCACCTGCTATTAATTATAGCGTACCAACGGTAATCTCCACAGCACATAATTTATACAGAATTGTCGATTCATCACAAGATTTCAATGATGTGCATGGGCATAATTACTTTTACTATTAATCTATCTCCTATTACGCATCCCGACAGTTTTCCATTGTTGTTACCTGCTAGGAAAGATGCTACAAAAAAGGACAATTTATTTTCCGATGTCTATGTCAACCTCACTATTTCCAATGCATCGTTTTGGTGAGAGATTTTAATACTGTTCCTCACATGGAAAATAAAGTCTTCTGCGTTTATATTGCGGATCCATTGACAAAGGCGCTACCACAGCCGAAACAGGAGGCGCACCTAAGAGCTATGGGCATTAGATGTCTAGACATGTGATGTCGAATGATTGACTCTAGTGCAAGTGGGGGACTATTAGGAATATGCCCTAGAGGCAATCATGTATGATATTATTCCCGATGTATTCATAAAGTTATTATATTGTCTTTGTATGAACTTCTGATATGTATCATTGAATATGTGATTCAGTTGTGGAACTATATATTTATGTTGTTCCTACTAGATGTTCTTGGTCATTGAGGTTGTGCTGAATACATAACTTAAACTAATGTGAAAGTCGGATGATGACTCGGTTCCACTTGTCATGGGCATGGTGATGCTATTCCGACATATACGGATTCGGCTAAAAAGTTTAGCGAGTCAGATTGACCTAGATTGAGGTACAATGAACAAGTCATCGTTTATATGTCTCAATCAATGTAATCCTTAGACCTGAGGTTGTTGCACAATCTGAGTTGTGGATCACCGTCTTAGGTTCTATCAGACGCTATTCCGTCGAATGACAGTTATAAAGACAGAGTTTGGAACGACTAAAAATCAAGCTACGTGATGTGGATGACCAAGATGGAATTTTGCCCCTCCAGCTGGAGATATATTCTTTGGGCCCTCTCGTGTGATATGATTCGGAAAACATGGTCATACACGACTCGGTTAAGTGTTAACCATGGCAATCGACTAAAAGTTAGTCGGATGAATCACTTATCTCGGATTGAGAAGTGAGTTGAGCTATTTGAAGGATGGCAATTATTCGCCTATAGCTTGATGATACCTTCGATCCGGATTCACGGATGTAGTATACTAGCTTTTTCCCTAGAAGACCTAGATTTAATTAAACCTCGGAAAGTACTGCTAAAAGGTAATAAAAAAGGACACATCTACAAGACTTTGTTTGTTTGGTTTATCTTAGTTGACCGGACCAATCTAGTTTACTTTATAACGAGTTTGAATCAATGGATGGAGATAGGCCAGGGTTGAAGATCCACCTGCAGCTGCACATCAAATGGGATAAAAGATAATAATAAGCGTAGTCATGTATAATGTTTGAATCGAGATAATATCTTGTGGGCAAGACATCCTAATATTCTAGAGCCCCCGTGATGCAGCGGGCATAGCAATAGACTTTTAATCTAACCGAGATTACCCACGGGTTACAAACGATTATTAAGTGCAAACACAGATCAAAGCTTTAAGTGGTGATGTTGTTGTTGATCCCGAATGGGGCACTAATTGAAGACCGTACTACCCTTTCTGTCACTGAGGTTCATATGAGATCGTCGCTAGCCAAGTATCTCACCTCAAGACTTTATCAATCTATGGGATCTTGGGTACCTACAAGTCCACAGATCGAGACAATAGACGAACAAACAAAAGATACAAATCACAATCTCAAACAAAATACAATTCTCCCATGATCTAGATGCACATAATTGCTGCGAGGTTTCTCCCAACCCGCAGCCCGTGAGGACTACTCACTCATAACAAATAGATCGGAGATAGAAAACATCATGCAAATACTTAAATTGAAATTAAATATTCTTACAATGGTCGCTAAATTACAAGGAGATCTAAAGTACAAAGCAATGACTATGGCTAGTGGATGGATGGATGGGGGAAGTGATGAACAATGGATGAACAATGGATGAACAATGGATGAATAGTGGTGTGGATCTCCTTTGGTGGTGTTGTGATGCAATCTGTGAATGATGGCTCTCTGGCCTGCGGCTGGAGCATCAAAATATATAGGTGTCTTCACGAAAGTTATAGGGTTTAACGAGACAAAGTCGTCGCCACCTAGTACGGGCGGACTACGCCCGTACCAGTGGTCGTTAAGCTCACATACGCCCTAGAACGCTTCTCCAATTACTTGGCCGTGTGTACTTCCTCAAAATCCTTCATTATGACTCCTTATTTCTCTTTAAAAGCCGTGATTTCCTACACGACATAAATCAAAGAAGGGATTTGCATATCTTTGCAATTATTAGTCATTAGTGGCATGAGTTGAGAGTTTCATTGGCAATTGCTTGACCAAAAACAACATTTAAGCGCAGTGAAGATGGAAAAAATCGGAGCCATCAACTTCCCCAAAGCTCAAACCTTGATCGTCCTCGAGCAAGAAGAACCAAAAAGAATTGTAAGGAATTCAATGTTTAAACTTGAAACAATGAGAATAAGAGTTCACTTATAGTCGGTAGTCGTATGTGCTCAACACTTCATTCATTTTTGAAGCTTATAAAAGTTAGAGAGATGACAAGAATACTATACAAGCTTCGGTAAGTCAAGATAATCAAATTAAAGTTTAATATAAGTATAAGTAACTAGAAGTGTAGCAATCAATGCCATGTAAAATATAATGTTTTGGGGGAACTGGCTCGACCCTCTATGGGGTGGCCTATCACATATATATATATATAATGGTGTACAATGGTACAATATAAGTCCTATACCAATACGATATAGATTACATAGTTGGGCTACTATACAAAGTCTAACACCCTCCCTCAATCTCAACTCACTCCTGAAGCGTCTAGAAGGTTGAGATTGCGCCTACAGACCTCAAACATGGGTGAAGGTAGAGGCTTGGTGAAGATGTCTACAATTTGATCTTTTGAAGAGATAAACCTAATTTGTAGTAGCTTTTGTGCAACACGTTCCCTCACAAAATAATAGTTAATCTCAATGTGTTTGGTCCATGCATGGAACATCGGGTTTGACGATAGAAATGTAGCACCGATGTTGTCGCACCAAAGAACCAGAGGATGTGGCTGGGAAACTCCCAGTTCTCGAAGTAGGGACTCAATCCATATAAGCTCGGCAGTCGCATTGGCAGCAGCCTTGTACTCGGCTTCTATGCTATTGCAGGAAACAGTGGCTTGCTTGCATGCACTCTAGGCCATCAAATTTGGACCCAAGAACACAACATATCCCCCGTAGATCGCCTGTCATATGGACACCCAGCCCAATCAGCATCTGAGAATGCAGAAAGAACTTCGGAGGGACTAGGGCGCAGGTGGAGACCATAGGAGACAATGAGACGCACATAACGCATGATGTGTTTCACAACAGACCAGTGCACATCAGTAGGCACATGAAGATACTTGCACACTCTGTTAACCGCAAAGGATAGATCAGGACGCATGATCGTCACAGACTGCAGGCCACCAACAATACTCCAATACTTAGTCGCATCCTCAGGAGACAAAAGAGCACCATCAGCAGCTGAAAGCTTGTCGGTGGAGGACATGAGCGTAGGAGATGTCTTGCACTTGAGCATACCGGCACGGCGCAAGAGATCAAGAGAGTACTTCTTCTAGGTGAGAGCTAAGCTGCCACGAGATTGATGAGCGACCTCAATACCCAGAAAGAAGTGGAGTTGTCCCAAATCCTTAACTGCAAAGTATCTGCCAAGCATAGTCACAAGAGCATCAACAGCCGTCAGAGAAGAGCTGACCAGGATAATGTCATCCACGTACACAAGCAAGTACATGGTCACACTTTGACGCTGAAACAAGAACAGTGAAGTGTCAGCCGTCGAAGGAACGAAGCCATGAGCACGTAGAGCTAAAGCCAGGCGAGCATGCCTAGCACGAGGCACCTGCTTTAATCCATAGAGAGCCTTCATCATACAACAGAGATGATGAGGCTGAGTGTGATCAACAAATCCAGGTGGCTGCCGCATGTAAACCTCTTCTTCAAGCAACCCATGAAGAAAAGCATTCTGCACATCAAGCTAGCAGAGAGACCATCCGCGAGAAACTTCCAGAGACAAGAGAAGACGAATAGTGGTAGGCTTGACAACTAGGTTGAATGTATCCTCATAATACAGTCTATGGCGCTATTTAAAGCCCTTAGCCACAAGTCGCACTTTGTAGCACTCAATAGAACCATCAGCATGTTTCTTCACCTTGAAAACCCACTTCGAATCAATGATGTTGACACGTGGCGGAGGGGGAACAATTGTCCAGGTCTCATTCCGCATAAGAGCATGATACTCTTGTTCCATAGCAGCCGTCCAGTGTGGGATACTCATAGCAGCTTGATAACTGCGTGGTTCAACGGTTGGATCTTCCATAGCATGAGCCAGGCAAGCAGCCAAGTATGTGACTATGCCGTCGGTGCACTCCTTGGGACGAGCGATGCCACTACGGCTGCGTGTGTGCGGACGCCATGGAGCAGTGAGCACAGGGCAGGCGGAACTTCTAGAGCAGGCGAGGCCAACCCAGAGGACTCCGGTGACGAGGGGCCAGATGACGGTGGGTCGGGCAATGGAGGGTCGGTCGACGAGGGCCCAGGCCTCGTGTGTGAGCTGTACGCTGCCGACCCAGGAGAGGTGGGCGGCAGGGAGGCTCAAGCGGGCGACGACGAAGGCGAGTCTGGGCTAGGAGGCGGTGACGTGGGCCGCTCGGGGGAGGCCATCTCTGACGCCAGCCCAGGCACAAGGGCAGGCGTGGTGGGGTCAAAGGTGGGAGCTGGTGCATGCGCATGCACCAGCCGATCGATGTGCGCCACAGGCGACGTAGGTGGTGCATTGGGTAGGAGTTCCAGGCGAGCACCACATCTAGTTCCTGCACCATGATTAGGTAACAACATAGGCGAATATGCAGCATCTTCAAATTGTCCAGGCATAATAGGATATGAATTCATAGATGGGGCTGTGATAGGTGGCTGTGGCATGGCAGAAAAGGGGAAGACGTTCTCATCAAAGACAACATCACGAGATATGTAGACACGATTTGTTGGCACACGGAGTCACTTGTAGCCTTTATGGACAGAACTATACCCCCAACACACACATTTTTTGGACCGAAACTCAAGTTTTTGATTATTATATGGACGAAGATGGGGCCAACATGCACACCCGAATACCTTGAAAAAGGTATAGAAAGGAGTTTCATGCAAGAGAATCTCAATAGGAGTTTTCATATTAAGAACATGCATAGGTAATCTGTTAATAAGAAAACATGCGGTGGCAAAGGCATCACTCCAAAAGTGAAAGGGTACAGAAGCATGAGCAAGAAGTGTGAGGCCGGTCTCAACTATATGGTGATGTTTGTGCTCAACGGCGCCATTTTGCTAATGTGTATGTGTGCATGATAAACGATGAGAGATCCCAAGCTTATTAAATGAAGTATTGAGGTTACGATATGTTGGAAATATGCCCTAGAGACAAATAGTAATAAGGACTATTATCATATTTCATAAAGTTTATGATTAATTTTTATATCATGCTATAACTATGTTGAGTGGAAACATCAATACATGTGTGATATATAAACAACCAGGGGTTCCCAGTGAAACTCTAGTCACTGGTTCATTGGTTAACAGATGATCAAGTTTCCTGATCATGTGGCATTTATGCTAGTTGGAAATGGAGTCAACTCATTCTGGGAGTAAGATGATGAACCAATACCCAACCTAAGCATCATGACCCGATCATGTCACGAAGTTCAAGTTATGATGATTAGAAATGGATCCTCATAGACTATTCCTTAGACCGTGAGGATATATCAATCACTGTCTCCCGAGAGTGCTTACATAGCATCAAGCGCCACTTGGTGATACAATGGTTATAAAGGTGTGTTCAGGTACTCGGAGGAAACCTTAGAGGCAATATATGTCAAGAGCAGGATTTTTCCGTCCACGTGACAGGAAGATACTCAAGGGCCCACTCGGAGAAGTTATATCCAATAGCTGTGCAGCGTGTGATTTGATCACAGGGATATCACTTGTCGGAATGAGTCAAGTAGCATTGTTCGGTAACGAGATTGGACACGACATGGTGGTGTCATTGATCAGATCTCGGGCAATGCAATTATCGAGAGACAAAGGGAATGACCGTCCTGGTTCAAACGGCAAAAGATCTTTGTGGAACGCATAGGGTCACATGGCCATCCAGGTCCCTCTGTCGATCATTGGCTCGAGAGTGTCCCGACCATGTCTAGAGTGTTCCCGAACCGTAGGGTATCACACTTAAGGGTTTGATGATGCTTAGAGAGTGTTTATAGGATCAAAAGAATCGCCGAAGAATAGTAGAGACAAAACCGAAAGGGTTTCGGTAAGTCCGGAGGATGTCCGGGGTGGAGGTGGAAGGTGTTCCATAGCCATGGAGATTGAATAATAAATGAATGAATGTTAAATATTAATTTAATCATTTATTCATAATTATTTAAATAAAAGATAAAATCAATTTAAAGGTTAAAAGGCTTAATGGGCCAATTCCGGAGGGAAGAGGGCCCATTAGGGAAAGGCAAGAGGGGAGAAGGGGCAAGGGGGTGGCCGGCTAGGCCAAGCCCCCCTGAAAGGATATTTACTGTCATAATCACTTTTGGTGTTCGTTAACAACAAGTAGAGATTTTTACAGTATGCTATTGTCTACAAGTTGATATATTACAAAGTGAAAAGGACCCTTGGCTTGCGGAACATTCCCTGCATATTTACTTAACTCCTGGGAATTCCAGACCGGAGTCTCCAGTCTGTCTAAACTGGAGTCTCCAGTGTGGTCTGGAGTTTCCCCAGGAGTCTCTGGAGGGGGCTCTAGTTTCCTGCTTGGGTCAGCCAGAGAGGTGGTCCGGAGCAAGGTCCGGAGTCTCTGGTCCCTTCCTCAGACCGTAGTCTCCGGTGTAGATGGACCGGAGTCTCCGGTCCACTTGGCTCACAAAAGGGCTGGGTCAAACTATGTGCTGGTCCGGAGGCTGGTCGGGAGTTGGGCCGGAATCTCCGGTGTAGATCGGAGTCTCCGGTGTGCAGGCTGGAGTCTCCGGTCTGACTTTTCTCCAACGATCAGAAAACGGTTCAGTGGAGTGAAGGGCTATAAATAGAGGACCTTATCCCCTTCCTCTAGCTGCTCGTCCCACTGAATAACACCATGACCATTTGAGCCACCAAATCAACCAGATCTCTTCATCCAACCATCCAAACTCATCGATCTTTGGAGAATCAAAGGAGGAGGCCTTGATCTACAGCTTCACCAAGAGAGATCTTCATTTCCCCCTCATTCACTTGAGGGCCCCATGCTCTAGTGTTTCTTTGGAAACCCTAGCTTTTGATTTGGTTCTTACAAGCTTGTCGTTGATTGTTTGACAGCTTGCTTGTATTTGAGAGCCTCTAATTAAGTTGTGGATTTGTGCCCCGAACTCGTTGTAAAGGTGTCGGCTTCCACCTCGAAGGTTGCCGTATAGTGGAAGAGGTCAATCGAACCCTTTGGGGTGAGGTTCATCGGAGAACAAGGGAGGCCTCTCGTGGCGTAGGTGGTTTGAAACCACCCCCTCTCCAAACGTAGATGTACTTCCCCTCAAAAGGAAGGAACTACGGGAAACAAATCCTTGTGGCTCCGCGTGCTCCACTTTGGTTACTTCTATCCTTTACCGCACTTTACCTATCTAGTTCTTGCTTAGTATTTGTGCTAGGTTGACATATAGGTAAATTCACCATAGTTGCATAATCTAGAGAATTTACCTTTCACGTCAAACCCTAAATTGAAAAAGAGTAAAATTTGAAGTAGCACCTATTCACCCTCCCTCTAGGTGCCCATACGATCCTTTCAATTAGTATCAGAGCCTCGGCTGTTTATTCATATCCTTCGCTGCTTGAAACGAAACACTTCCATGTGGGTTACTCAGCGCCGGCATATACTGCTGCGCGGACTAAGCCAGTGCCGCCACTTCCTGTATCTTTCTTTTCTCTTGTGCAATCACGAGTGACTCATCTAGGTTATACCCGGCTGACGCACACTCAATGGAACGTCGGAAATCTCCAGCTATGGTAATTACTCCATTTGGCCCGGGCAACTTCATCTTCAAGTAACTGATGTGACAACTTGCCATGAACTTGTTCAGTGTTGGCCTACCGAGTAACGTGTGATACGCACTTTCTAAATTCACAACCTCAAACTCCAAGTTCTCAGTTCGGCAGTTATCTCGCGTGCCGAATAACACATCGACTCGGACTTTGCCAATGGGCTCACAGGATATGCCTGGCACAATACCATGAAACGTTGTTCTGGTAGCCTGGAGCATGTTCTCCGAGATACCCAACTTGCGCATTGTATCCGCATACATGATATTGATGCTGCTGCCATTATCTATCAGCACCTTAGAAAATCTCACATTGATATTTGGCCCGATGAATGTTGGGTCCAGCACTAACGCATACGAACCGGGGCTAGGCATAAGCTTGGGGTGATCCTTGATACTCCAAGTGATTTCCTGATCCGACCAAGGCATATACCTTGTTACTGCGGGCATTACCGCATTCACCTCCATATGTCAGCGCTGCAAACTCTTTCTATCTGTTTCCTCTGTGGTAAACATACAGTAACTCTAGTGATGCTCTCTGTATTCATTTCTCCCCTCATTTCCGGGGTACCTCTGATTTGGCTGATGTTGGTTTTCTACCTGATGCACTGCATCTCTTCTTTCATGATTTTCATACCTCGGCAGAGGGGGAGGCAACATTAACTGTTGCGTGTTGGCTCCAGAGAGCAATTGCTGCCGGGTAACTCCTGCCGAGGTTGATCGTTCCGAGGTGCCTGAGCATTCCCCGAACCACTTTGTTCTATCTTCCTCATCCACTCACATTGCCGAGTCGTGTGACCCGCCGGGTTACTCGGATTTGGCGTGTGAAATTTACACGGTTGATCCAGCATTGCCTCATAGGTATACCTCAGACGGTCCTTCTTTTCTTGCCACTGTTTCTTCTGCTCTGGCGTCCAAGTTTTCTTGCCATCATTTCTTGGGGTCCATTGTTGCCCTCCAGTTTTCTGATGCTGATTACTCCCTGCTCCGGGTTGATCCTGATTCACAGCAGCAACTTGTTGCAAACCGTATCTGTAATCTGGTCTATCATATCTTCTCTTACCTCGGTAATCATTTCGCCGGGATGATCCGACTCCATCTCTCTGGTAGTACTCCTCATTTGACTCGTTTGCCACAAGCCTAGGTTGAGTCGGATCACCCAAGGGATATGAATCTACAATCCGGATTGTCTCTGCCAGTGTGGTGGGCATATCCCTTTGCAACCTTTGCCACAACATGCTTGCATATCTACACCCTTGTGCAAACCAAGCTATTGCCTGTGACTCGATCACACCCTCACATGAGTTTCGCACTGTGCACCACCGGGTTAAGAACTCCCGGTCCGTCTCATTCGGTCTCTGCTTGCACATTGCTAGGGTCTATGGCCTATTTGGCCTCTGATACGTGCTCGAGAAGTTGCTTACAAACATTTCCTCAAAATCAATCCAACAGTTGATACGTCCGGGTGGCAAATTGTTTAGCCATACCCTTGCTAGCCCCTCCAGCATCTGAGGTACATATCTCACAGCCCATCTCAAATTGCCTGTAGCAATCTTCACCGCCGTAGCGTAGTTGATCAACCAATCCTCCGGCTTTATGCTACCGTCATATGTTTTCGTGCCTCTGGGTAACTGAAAGTTCGGTACCGGAGGCTCCTTCATGATCCGGGGCCCAAAACACGCTGGACCCAGAGGACCTTGACACTCAATTTGCTCCGACCTGTAAAGCTGATCCAGCTTCAACCTGGCATCATCAGGCATCAAGTCCCTGCTTCCCAATCTTGACCCTACCACGTGATAGTACGGCCTTGTGTATCCTGCATTCACCATTTCTGAATCACCATCATTATATCTGTCTTGCTCTCGTGGAGCGCCTCTCTGTTGCATACCTCGGCCGACACTTTGCTCTTGCCGTGGTATATTCCACTGCTGCGGTTGCCCTGCTCCCGCCGAGTTGCGCTATCCGGCATTGCCGTTTAAGCATTTCCTTGCCTGGCATTGCCTTGGTCATGGTTACCTCGGACAACCTCACCTCGGCTGACACTTCATCGATCATCATTTCCTTGTACTGCTTTTCCTTTCCCTGCCCTTGCCAGGTCATATGGGACTATCTGTTTGTTTCTCCTCGCCGAGGTTACCACCTCCTCTCTTCTTGGGTCTCCATGAGGGGATGATGCTACTCCAGCTGATTTCTCCGAGTTACCTATAGCTGAATGAACAACTTTGGATGCCCTAGCCCTTGCCGGGTTTGCCCTGAGCAACTCTTCATTTTGTCTGTTAGAAATCCGAACTATCTCATTGACTCTTTCCTGCTGTCTTTGCCGGGCTTCACCCGTCAAACCCTCTAACTCGGATGCAGCTACATCCGCTGCTCTGAGGTTCTTTGCCGGGGTACTATACTTCGGCAGCCCCACGGACAGAAAGTTCTCTAACTCCTCAACTCTAGTATCACCCTCGTTGTTCATTTCACTGATGAGGTTTTTCCCCTTTACTTTTATAGCATCTACCTTATTTGCTCTTGCGTACTCACGCAGTGTCATGTTCAACGACTGCTGAGCCGCGGCTATCTTTTTCGCACCCTCTAGTATTTTCTGCCTAGTCTCCTCTAACTCGGCCTATGCCTGAGCCGGATCTACTGCAGGTGCTATGGGGCTCTCTAGGCTATCTATTGCCTACTGCAGCATGTTCTCAGGCCTCTCTAGTGGAGGACCTCTACTTTTCCTTGGTGCCTTTGGTGTTACCTCCGGATCTAGTGCCGGATCCTTGCTCGCGCCAGGCGTGTCATCATCACCTCGGCGCGGTCAGGGGAGCGAGTGATACGCGCCCCGTGAACCATGCTAAGGGGTGGCTCGCCTCCCTCGACGACGTGCCGTGGGTGAACGCACGACACATCGACAACAACATAGATATTGTGCGCGCCGAGCTTGACAAAGAGGCCGTTGCACGAGAGAGGTCGCTTGCCGAAGCAGCCAGCGTTGTCGCTGACGAAGTCCAGCGCTCCAAAGCACTGAACAAGCCCAGAGACGATGCGTTCGCCGGTGCCGATGAGGTTTCCTGTCCGGATCTTCACTCTTGCTAGCGCCGCTATCCCCACGGTGGGCGCCAGCTATCGTGGTGGTGTCACGGCAGATGCCATGGATAGGCTAAAGGTGGGGACAAGATGCACTAGAGGAATCCAGGGAGGGATAGTGTGGTGATTCCACACATAGATGCTTGTATTTGATTCACTTCCAAGGTTTACAAGTGCTCCTTGAGCTGTATTGGGGAGAGGAGGAAGAAGGAACTCTCTTACTCTCACCACTAGCTAGCCCTCAGGAACATACAAGTAAAACTCAACCAACTAGAGATCAACTAGTCAAATACCAACCCCTTCTATAGATGCCCTAGCCCTCCTTATATAGGGGTGGCTAGGTCTCCAATTAGGGCATACATGGAGGCATATTCCAGGGAATATGCCTCTTCCCAAAATAGTAAGCCGACCGGGTCACTTTTGCCCAGCGTCATCCCCGTAGAGGCTACGTGAGCCTCTGCGGCGCCCGCGTCATCCGACACAGGCATCGTCACCTTTGTCGGCCACGCCTCGGTGGTCCTGGCCTCTGTCCGCTTTGCTCATGCTCTGCGTACAGTGGTCACCTTTTGACCCACAAGATACCTTCCTTCTCTTGCAAGCTTGATATAACTCGGATCGTGCCTAGTTGATCCGGCCACACCGGTACCTGCATACAAGTTACATAAATCCTGCCGGCATATGACTTGAGTCATCCGGGACTCAGTTAGGCGGACATCCTCAGGTCCGGGTTACTCCGTGATTCAGCCTTCCTTGAGGTGACTCGGCCAGCATTCGCTTTGACCTTGTCGTACCTCGGCTAACTCGGCCATTATACCCCGGCGTGACCCTACCCGGGGGTATCCCCCCAAAACTTATTCGGAAAGGCCGATGTGGGTTGGCTATGGCATCGCCTTCTAGCCCATGTCAACATGAGAACTTTGAAAATCCTCCACAAAGATGGTCATATTGTTGGACTAAAAGAAAATGTTTGCTTTGCCAAAGATCGTGTTTGCAGGGCATGTGTTGAAGGAAAGATGCATGATTCTCCCCACAAGCCAAAGAACTACATCAAGTCCAAGAGGATCTTGGAGCTCCTTCATGTGGATCTCTTTGGTCCTCTATCTCATGCAGGCCTTGGTGGGAAGAAATATTGCTTGGTGATTGTTGATGACTACTCAAGATACACTTGGGTATATTTCTTCAAGCTGAAAAGTGAGACACAAGAGAACTTCATTGACTTCATCAACATGGCTCAACGCCAACACAATGTCCCGGTATTAACAATAAGAAGTGACAACGGTACCGAGTTCAAGAACTACACATTGAATGGATTTCTTAGTCATGAGGGAATAAAACATCAATATTCTACTGCATATACCCCTCAACAAAACGGTGTAGCTGAGAGGAAGAACCGGACTCTTATTGATATGGCAAGGACTATGTTGGCGGAATTTAAATCTCCATATAATTTTTGGGCTGAAGCTATCTCCACCGCATGCCATGCATCAAAACGTCTCTACCTCCGCAAAGAATTGATCAAGACTCCATATGAAATCCTTACCGGTAACAAGCCCAATGTTTCTTACTTCCGGGTGTTCGGTTGTAAATGCTTCTATCGCATTAAGGGTATTCGTTTGTCCAAGTTTAATTCCAAAGCATTAGAGGGTATTTTTGTTGGTTATGGTCTCGAATCCCACACTTATAGAATCTATGACAAGTTCTTCGGAACCATCATAGAATCTTGTAGTGTGGTGTTTGAAGAATATGATGGTCCCCAAGTGGGGCGTGTTGATGTCTATGATGTAGATGATGAAATGCCTCAAGATGCCATAGGAAGAATGGGTGCGGGTTTCATCCGCCTTTTGAGGAACCCCTTATGGCGGATCGAGTAGAACTATGATCTACTCAAGTGGAGCCCTCATCTTCACAACATCAACAAGCTCCTATCGAGGAGGACAATGACCCATGCCAAAGACAAGATGCGGACCCTCAACCTGCTGATCAAGAAGATACCTCTAGCTAGGAGTTACTTGAGTCTCCATTTGCCATAATGTCTAGTGGTGCTAAGTCTATTACACAAGGAAGATCTATAGAAACTGCCATTAGGTAAGCTCAATGCCTGTCTAGAAGTATGCTTGATCAATATCAAGGTTAATGTTTGCCTCTTGTAGAAGAGAATAATTCCAATGATGATCAAGGTCAAGTTAATGGTCAAGACGAGGACCAAAATGATGAAGTGATCCCCCCAAGAAACAACAAGGAGATCGAAACTCGTCGCCAAGCTAGAATGGATAGAATATTGGAATTAAGAGACCACACTCTTGAGAATGTTGTAGGAGATCTAAGAAGAGGGATATCTACTCGAGCTCAACTGAAGAACTTTGGTGAGCACCAAGCACACATTTCCATGGTGGAACCAAAGAAAGTATGGGAAGCTCTTGAAGATTCGGATTGGCTAGATGAAATGCACAAAGAGCTCAACAACTTTGAGAGAAACAAAGTATGGAAGTTAGTTTAAAAGCCAAAAGATTGCCGCAATGTTATAGGCATGATACGTTGCTAACGTATCTATAATTTTTGATGTTCCATGCTTGTTTTATATCTACTTTCTTATGTTTTGTCCACACTTTGGAGTACTTTTACACATTTTCTGGAACTAACCTATTAAAAAGATGCCACAGTGCCAGTTGCCTGTTTTCTGCTGTTTTTGTTTCTAGGAAAGTGAGAAAATCAATATTCTCGGAATTGGACCGGACAAAAGCCAAAGTCGATATTTTACCGAAAGACTCACGAAGCCAAAAGACGAGACGGAGAGGGGCCACAGGGTGGGCACACCATATGGTGGCGCGAGCTAGCCCTGACCGTGCTACCAGGTGGTGTGGGCCCCCTGGCTGCCCACCGACCTTGCCTCTTCGCCTATAAGATGCCTCCCGATGCAAAAACCCTAGATGGTCCAGCCTCCAGCCATGAAAAGTTCCGCAGCGCCGCTGATGACCCACAAGTATAGGGGTGTATCGTAGTATTTTCGAGGGAAGTGAAACCCAATTTATTGATTCGACACAAGGGGAGCCAAAGAATATTTATTAGCCTTAACAACTGAGTTGTCAATTCAGCTGCACCTGGAAACAATCTTGCTGACAACAGTTTATTAGTAGCAACAGTTTTGTAGTAGGAATAGTAAAGTAGCAGCAGTAGTAAAGTAAAGACATCAGTAACAATAGCAGTAACAATAGGATTCGAGTGTGGTAGGCATAGGGATGGATGGACGAGCGTTGCATGGACAAGACAATTCACATAGCAATCAGAACATAGGGCAATTACAGATAAATAAGATAAAGCATCCAAGTACTAGATAATCCTAGGCATGTGTTCCATATATAGTCATACGTGCTCGCAACGAGAACTTGCACAACATCTTTTGTCCTGCCAGCCCGTTTGCAGCGGGGCCTCAAGGGAACTACTGGCAATTAAGGTGCTCCTTTTAATAGAGCACCGGAGCAAAGCATTAACACTCCATGAACACATGTGATCCTCACATCAAAGCCATTCCCTCCGGTTATCCCGATTTCTGTCACTTCGGGGCCATTGGTTCCGGACAACAACGTGTGTATACAACTTGCAGATAAGACCATAAACAATACTATCATAATGAATCAACAACTTGTTCAGATCTGAAATCATGGCACTCGGGCCCTAGTGACAAGAATTAAGCATAACAAGTCGCAACAAAGTCATAAAGCACTAATAAAAGATACTAGGCACCATGCCCTAACAATCTGATGCCATTACATGAATGATCTCATCCAATCCCTACCATCCCCATAGCCTACAGTGGGGGATTACTCACTCATAGATGGGGGAAACATGGATGGTCGATGGAGAAGCGATGGTGATGATGATGGCGATGATCTCCTCCAATTCCCCGTCCCGGCAGGGTGCCAGAACGGAGTTTCTGGTGTTGTTTCGTGGAATCTAGTTGTGGCGGCAGAGCGAAACTCCTTCTGGAAAAACGTCGAACCCCCCCAGAGTTTTTAGGTCAGAAGGCTTCTTATAGGCGAAGAGGGAGACCGAGGGGGTGCCTAGGGGCCCACACCACCCCCTGGCACGGCCTGGCCCGCGCCACCAGGTGGTGTGGCCACCCCCTGGCTCTTCTCCGTCTCGTATTCTGGCTCCTGGAGTCTTCGGGTGAAATAGGATTTTTGGCATATTTTTCGGGATTTTTCCTGATAGTTGATTTTCTGCACAAAAAGTAGACACCAAGGCAATTCTGCTGAAAACAGCGTCAGTCCATGTTAGTTGCATCCAAATCACACAAGTTTAGAGGAGAAACAATAGCAAAAGTGTTCGGAAAAGTAGATACGTTTTGGACGTATCAGCCGCCACCACCGAAGAGGATATTCGGGGGACAGAAAGTCTCTGTTCTAGCACCCTGCCAGGACGGGGAAGTGTTCCCGGAGCCATCTCCATCGATCTCCACCACCATCTCCATCACCATTGCTGATTCCCATGATGATGAGGGAGTAGTTCTTCCTCGAGGCTAAGAGTTCTACGGTAGCTATGTGTTCATATCTCTCTCTAGGCATGATTATATTGTTATCATGAGCTTTGTAATCAAGTAGATCTACCTTGCTACTCAAGTGCTTTAATAGATCTCTACTCTCCCCATGCGTGTGAAAGTGACAGCGTGCACACCATGGTGGCACTTAGGCTAGATATTACAATTACTTGTTATGAGTTATATTTGGAGTTGGATGTTTCTATGAAATTGTGGTGTTTGTTGGAACCATCTAGTGCTCAAGGTGACAGCGTGGGGTTATCTAGATGGGAAATGCTTACTTTGAGGTGTGTTTTTATAGTCCTACCATGGATTAGAGTGTCCAACCAGAGAGTAGTTCAGAGTAGTATCATGAAGAGAATATATTTATATGAGAGTGTTCACTAGCGAAAGTATGATCCCTAGGCCTTGTTTCTTAGCATTGAAACACCGTTTGCAACTAGATCTGTTACATGTTTGCTTGCTTCCATCTTTATTTCAGTTTGCCTTTAGTCTCTTCCACGCCATCAAGCTATTTTCTAGCACCGTTACAACTTATAATTATCCATACCACTTGTATTTCACTATCTCTTCGCCGAACTAGTGCACCTATACACCTGACAAGTGTATTGGGTGTGTTGGGGACACAAGAGACTTCTTGTATCTTGCTTGCAGGGTTGCTTAAGAGGGATACCTTTGACCACTTCCTCCCTGAGTTCGATAAACCTTGGGTAATCCAATTAAGGGAAAACTTGCTGCTGTTCTACAAACCTCTACACTTGGAGGCCCAACAACTGTCTACAAGAATAGTAGTGCGTAGACATCAAGGCACCAAGTGGATTTTCAAAAAAAAGCAAGATGAGCATGGAATTGTGGTGAGGAACAATGCAAGATTGTTTGCACAAGGGTTCTCTCAAATTTAAGGCATTGATTATGGAGATACTTATGCACCCGTGGCTCGCCTTGAGTCCATCCGTATCCTTCTTGCTTATGCGGCACATCATAAATTTAAATTACAACAAATGGATGTAGAAAGTGCATTTCTTAATGGTCCATTGCATGAGTTGGTATATGTGAAGCAACCCCCGGGGTTTGAGGATCCCAACTTTCCAAACCACGTCTACAAACTTGATAAGGCACTCTATGGGCTCAAACAAGCCCCACGCACGTGGTATGAGCACCTTAGAGAGTTTTGTTAGATCGTGGGTTTGAGGTTGGGAAAATCGATCCCACTCTTTTTACTAAGAAGGTCAATGGGGAACCTTTTGTATGCCAAATATATGTTGATGATATTATCTTTGGCTCATCTAACTAAGCTTTTAATGATGAATTCTCAAAGCTTATGACTGACAGGTTTAGGATGTCTATGATGGGAGAATTGAGAGTATTTCTTGGTTTTGAGATCAAGCAAGTGAGAGGAGGAACATTCTTCAACCAAGCCAAGTATACTCAAGCTATGCTCAAAAGATTCAACATGAATGATCTAAATGGAGCTCCCACTCCCATCACAACAAAGACTCATCTTGAACTAAACCCAAATGGTAAAGATGTGGATCAAAAGGTATACCGGTCCATGATTGGTTCTTTGCTTTATCTTTGTGCATCTAGACCTCATATTGTGTTGAGTGTAGGAGTGTGTGCAAGATATCAAGCGGCTCCTAAAGAAAGCCATTTGATGACGGTTAAGAGAATCTTTCGATATTTGGTTCATACCCCAAACTATGGTATTTGGTATCCTAGGGGCTCAACTTTCTCTCTTTGTGGATACACGGATTTGGATTGGGCTGGTGACAAGGATGATAGGAAATCAACCTCCGGGACTTGCCAATTCCTTAGGAGGTCCTTGGTGTGTTGGTCTTCTAAGAAGCAAAACTGTATATCTCTCTCCACCGCCGAAGCTGAGTATGTGGCTGCTGCTAGTGCTTGTACTCATTTGCTATGGATGAGGCAAACTTTAAAGGAATACGATGTCCATTGTGACAAAGTGCCTCTTCTATGTGACAATGAAAGTGCTATCAAGATTGCCTATAACCCAGTGGATCATACAAGGACAAAGCATATTGAGATTCGTCATCACTTCATTAGAGATCATGTTGCTCGAGGTGATATTGAGCTATCCTATGTGTCAACCAAAGACCAACTTGCCGACATTTTCACAAAGCCACTTGATGAAGCAAGATTTTTTTATTTGAGGAATGAACTAAATATCGTAGATTCTAGGAGCTTGACTTGATTACCTTGCATACTCACCTATGTCTTGACTCATGTTTGGTGTAGGTGTAGGCATGGAGATAGGGGAGTGCGGTCCTAATACATTGGACTATCCCTCCCCCCATAATGCCAACATTAAGGATTTCAATCCTCTTAATATCAGTAGTGGCTATGAACCCAAGGATAATTCTTCGCGGTGTCATGCCACAAACTCTTACATGGTGGCCTCGGCCACCACCCTCTTCTCATTGAATGGTTGGTTCTTACTTCGTGTTTATTTGGCGCGTTAATGAATAGTTGATTGGATTTCTGTGGTTTCCTTGATTCTTCACAGTTGGTCATCTTAAACCAAGCCTATTCCTTGTCCTACACACACACACTCTCTCTCATATATGTCCCCATACACAAAACCTGGAGTTTTTGGTCAAGGAGGACCGGAGTCTCCGGTGTAGCACGGAGTCTTCGGTGTAGACCGGAGTCTTCGGTCCGGACAGTTTCGGGCCACATAGAGGGAGGACAGGGTAAACTGAAACAGTCAGTTTCATTCATCCACCCCTTCCTGCCCTCACTACCCTGTCGCCTCCTCCCCCAAATCTCCTCCCCGGAGGCCAAGAAGCCCCCGAGATCCGTCGTGCCACCAGCCAACCTTCTCCCCTTCGCCATTGGGTGATTCCCAATGGTGGAATCAATCCCATGGACAGATCTGGTACCTCTCCTCCTCCTTTCTCTCCTAGGGTTCATCCCTTGCTTTGTTTTTGAGGATTGGTAATGTTTTTGCCCATGTGAATCTCTTGTTTGCGTGCACACGAGTACTTTAACCTTGTTGCCTTGCCCGATCTATTGGATTCAACCCTACTAGAGTCTCCATGTTCTTCCCCCGAGTCTCCCGACCAGAGACTCCGGTCCCTAGGACCGGAGACTCCTGTCTGAGCCGAAGACTCCAGTGTGGACCACGGAGACTCCGGTGTGGGATGGATCAAACAGATCTTGCAATGCCTCAAGGATCCTGTGCTGCCTCCTTGGGACATATATACTTACCTCCATGTTATCTCCCTCGCTGATGTTCTCAGGTTCTGGCTATCGTTGTCCTCCTCGCACCAAGGCCAAGTTGAAGAGAGCGGATCCTCGCTATGATGAGTCCGAGGGTCAGTATATTGTGCCCCCGTCCAACCGAAGACAACATGCCCATGATGCATCCTATATGAGGAGGGAGCAGGAAAGGGCTGAGGAAGAGAACCGTGCCAAGAGGGAAAAGTATGACAACCTTCAGTCTTTGGCCCACATGTCAAAGAAGGAGTACCATGAGCTGCGCAAGACTGTTTTCTATGCCTTACCTCACACCAGTGAGGACCCATGCTATTGGAGGAAGGAGCAAGCAGTCTTCATGAAAGACATTTACAGCATGCTCAAGAGATCACCTGTGTGCCCCCAAAAGTACTTGAGTGTTGAGTAGATGAGGAAGAGCCCCTACTTCTCTGATGCACTGTGGATTAGTGAGAAGTTAGGGCTGTTCAACTTGATGGAGCTCCGTGAAGACTACAACATCACCCTTATGCAGTAGTTTTATGCCACAATTGTGTTTGGGACTGACCAAGCCAGGACTATGACTTGGATGACTAGAAATCACCGCTGCTCTGCAACTTTCTATGACTTTGCTGAGGCCATATTTGAGACCTTCCAGGGCGTGTCCACTCATATTGGGGTACACATGCACTCAGCAACTCTTGGGGTGAACAAGGACAAGCTTGCCCCTTTGTATGGCAGCGAGGGTGTTGTGGGTGGGTCCAAGGGACTCAAGCCTCTCTATAATCTGATGTTGAGGATCTTCCGCCAAACCATTTCCCCTAGTGCTGGAAATGATGATGCCATCAGATGTGGTTTGGTCAACTTGCTGTATCATACCCATAGGATTTACATGGCTGGCCCCGAGGCAGATGCAGATCCTATTGATGTTATGGATTACATATTTGAGGAGATGTACCATGCCATTTTATACAAGAATGCTCCACCATATGCACCACTTGTCATGAGACTCATCAACACCCAGGAACATGGTTCTCCACTTGCCTTGCCTCCCAACCTTATCGAGCACACTCTTGTATCTCTGCAGCAGAAGGGGCGCATGGGGCCTCCTCCTAGACGCTCCCATGCCCATAAGGAGGAGGAGATCTCAGAGACTGAGAGGGCCCCCTCTCCTACCGGGCTCAGAGGAAGAGTGCTTCCAATGCATCTCTGCCTCCCATGACACGTGACTATGTACATGAGAAGGTCAAGAAGGCCTCATTCTGGGAGAGGACTCTTTGTTGCATGAATGTGGACATCCGCAAGCAACAACATGCCTCCTACAAGAGCAATCGTCACATAGAGAAACTCCTCGAGGAGATTAAGGCTCAGGGTGAAGCGAATGATGAGGAAGGTGAGGATGAGTACACTGATGAGCATGGCGCTTAGCCATCCACCGAGTCAGACTACACTCTTTCTTTTGGGGCATGGAATGCCCAACAGGATATTTTGGTGGATTGGAAGACCTTTTCTGATGTCACATCTGGATATGGGTACCAGGGTACCTCCTCTTCTCGCCCACATGGCAAAGGACCTGCAGCTCTAGATGGTGATGAGGACTATGATGATGATGATGATGAGGATCAGGATATGGATGAGTAGGACGAGGAGGATGATGATGAGGACTACTGATCCATTGGGGCGCTAGCTTAGGTCTTTTCCCTTTTCGGCGTTTTGATGCCAAAGGTGGAGAAGACATTGTCATCGGGATTTGCATGGGCTTGGGCTATTTGATTCTTATTTGCTATATCGACCTTCGTACCTATTTGCCTTATGTTCTCGCGAGATACTATTTGCTATTTGTGTGTGACTCTATGGGTGCTCCTACATTATTGTAACTCGTGTGAAAACTATGTGCTTTATCTATGTACTACCTACCGTGCTTATCTTAGTGCACATAGTCAGGGGGCACTATTATTCGAGGTCATAATTCATTACAAATTATTTTCCATGCAAAATCACTTGTTGTCATCGAACACCAAAAAGGGGGATATTGAAAGGACATTTACTACCATAATCACTTTTTGTCTTCGTTAACAACAAGTAGAGCTCTTTACAGTATGCTATTGTCTACAGGTTGATATATTACAAAGTGAAAAGGACCCTTGGCCTGCGGAACATTCCCTACATATTTACTTGACTTCTGGGACCAGACCAGAGTCTCTGGTCTGTCTGGACCGGAGTCTCTGGTATGGTCCGGAGTTTCCCCAGGAGTCTCCGGAGGGGGCTCCAGTTTCTTGCCTAGGTCAGCCAAAGAGGTGGTCCGGAGCTTGGTCCAGAGCAAGGTCTGGAGTCTCTGGTCCCTGCCTCAGACCGGAGTCTCTGGTGTAGATGGACCAGAGTCTCCAGTCCACATGGCTCACAAAAGGGCTGGGTCAAACTGTGTGCTGGTCCGGAGGCTGGTCCGGAGTTGGGCTGGAATCTCCGGTGTAGACCGGAGTCTCCGGTGTGCAGGCCAGAGTCTCCGGTCTGACTTTTCTCCAACGGTCAGAAAATGGTTTAGTGGAGTGAAGGGCTATAAATAGAGGACCTTATCCCCTTCCTCCAGCTGCTCGTCCGACTGAAGAACACCATGACCATTTGAGCCACCAAATCAACAAGATCTCTTCATCCAACCATCCAAACTCATTGATCTTTGGAGAATCGAAGGAGGAGGCCTTGATCTATAGCTTCACTAAGAGAGATCTTCATTTCCCCCTCATTCACTTGAGGGCCCCCATGCTCTAGTGTTTGTTTGGAACCCCTAGCTTTTGATTTGGTTCTTACAAGCTTGTCTTTGATTGTTTGACATCTTGCTTGTATTTGGGAGCCTCCAATTAAGTTATGGATGTGTGCCCCGAACGCGTTGTAAAGGTGTGGGCTTCCACCTCGAAGGTTGCCGTATAGTGGAAGAGGTGAATCGAACCCTTTGGGGTGAGGTTCATCGGAGAACAAGGGTGGCCTCTCGTGGCGTTGGTGGTTTGAAACCACCCCCTCTCCAAACGTAGATGTACTTCCCCTCAAAAGGAAGGAACTACGGGAAACAAATCCTTGTGTCTCCGCGTGCTCCACTTTGGTTACTTCTATCCTTTACCGCACTTTACCTATCTAGTTCTTGCTTAGTATTTGTGCTAGGTTGACATATAGGTAAATTCACCATAGTTGCATAATCTAGAGAATTTACCTTTCACGTCAAACCCTAAATTGAAAAAGAGTAAAATTTGAAGTAGCACCTATTCACCCTCCCTCTAGGTGCCCATACGATCCTTTCACCCCCTCCCCCCCCCGCGCGCAGGGCCCACTAGGGCTGGCCAGCGGCTGCCCCCTCTCCCTGTCCTTTAGTCCCACCCCGGGACTTTGAGGGAGGTAGTACCTCCCCTTCCCCTATATATAGTGGGGGTATTTGGCCAGATAAATACACACAATATTTAATAAAGGTTTCCTCACTTTTGGGGAGACCTCCAATTGATATTCTCTCTCTCTCTCTCTCGTGACCGTGGTCCCAAGTTCGGACTGCGCGAACGAGAGACATCTTCACCGTGGAGCGCCGTCGCACTGTGGGATTCGGATCCAGGAGCTCTACTTCCACAACTGTTGTTGGATCGGGGAAGCGGGAGTCATCGTCCGGCACCAGACGTGTGTAACTCCCCGCGAGGTGTCACACTTGAGGCACTCAAGTCGTTGGAGTCGTAGGAGCGCAAGGACTTCATCACGACCTTGAGGTCGGCTTCGGCTCATCTACATCAACCATGCTCTCTTAAGCGTTGACAACGCTTTTCGGTCTTTAAGGGTAAGTTCGTGAAAAGCCCCTCCCGTTATTGTATTACTAATAGATAGGTCCTGGAAACATCAGGGGTTCAGGGGCGTAGCGTAAGAATTATTGTTTTCATACGCGGAACCCCTACAGTGGTATCAGAGCTAGATCTATGCGTAGTAATGCTAGTACGGTAGAACACACAAGATGTAGCGTGTGGACATTGATCTTTTAGTTGTTACCCTCCCACATGTACTTGTGTATACCACAGTAATGCTTGATGAAGCGGCCCCCAACCGACTTTACGCGTTCATTCGCGAGACTGGTCCACGCTTGACATACGGCTTTTACCGTATAAAGTGGCTTAGGGGGATGTCTGTCTCTCTTTCATTAGTTGGTATGCCATTTGCAATGGAGGGCCCCGAAAGGGGTGTAGTAGAGATAACTACTTGATCAACGTTGTGCTAAAAGTTCGTAGGTAAGAACGGTTCTTGTGCGAAAGCCCATTCAGCCACGTAAAACATGCAAAGATAAAGTAGAGGCATCTAACTTTGTTTTCAGGGGCGTTGCTCTGTGATATGGTTGTGTCAAAGCTAAAGTGATTACCGTATGTTACATAGTAGTAGATAGTCACGGAGGTGACGGACTACCACGCTAGAAAGACACCGGTACCCTGGTGTCTATGGCACCGGAACCCTGGCGCCGGAATCCGGTGACGGCGGATGGAGATCACGACGTGAAGGACCATATCACATCGCATTTACATTCAATGTTATTGTTTGTATATATTATTGTTTGCTAGTATTATATACTCGACGGTAGCCTAATAAGATGATCCATGTTAAAATTACCAACGATTGTGTTCCCCCTTAGTGTGCACCACCAAGAAAGTTCTTCGGTATGAGGCAGTCCATGATGATCGGGTGTCAGACATATCTACGTTCGCATACAGTGAGTGTAAGCCATGTTGCACAGCGATTACACTAAGGTTGAGTTGGCGAGCCTAGCATGTACAAACATGGCCTCAGAACGCGGATGGTCAAAAGATCGAGCACGAGTCGCATGAATGATGTGACCGATGTTTAGCGTCCACCCTTGAACCCACATTGATGGTCGTGATGATCAGGGGAGATGTGGGGAAAAGGGGTCGTGTTATCACTAGAAACCCTTCATGGGATAGGTGTTTCTGAGTGGAGTTATTATTAACTCATTTAATTATAAACTTAGTCTAAATTCCTTTTGCAATTATAAATGTAGAGATGGCCCACCGTGAAGCTTACTTTGTCATTGAGGAATGGGTAATGGGTGAGAAACTTAGACTTGATGGATCCAACTTCCCTAGTTGGCTTGTGAGCCTGAATGATCTCCTTACTAGGAATCATGTGGTAGACTACATATGCCGCACAATGGATTTAACTGAGCCAGACCACTATGAGACCCCGTAAGAGCTGGCAGACCGCTACTATCATCAAGAGATGTCCACCTACATTCAGATAATAATGTGTTACAGGATGGTGGATGAACTCCATCCGCTCATGGGTGATCTTGATCCATATTCGATGGTGGATCAGCTAAGAGCAGAGTTCATAAGCCATGTGCACATGTGGAAGCACGAGCTGCTTGGAGAGTTCCTTTCCATACAGATGGAGGAGCACACATGTCTAAAGGGTCACTTGGAGCGCATGCTTGATGCACACATGAGACTGGTTCACTTCACGGACTATTGGATGGATGATCTGTTTGCGATAGGCGTGCTGCTTCGATCGTTGCCTCCCAGCTATGAAGGACATGTCCGGAGTAGCATCATGAGTGGTGATACAGAAACATAGGATTTCCAAGAGTTCATATTATGTTTCAGGAACGTAAAGGTTGAACCAATCACCGGTGAGGTCATCGATGACAAAGTTATATATTTGATATTCAATTTTATAAATGTTATAATCTTGCAAACACATTTGCAGTGTTAAGTATATTTGATACTTGTTCTATTTTACTGAAAACAGGTCCTTCTGCATGAGAGGTGCTTGCTGGAGAGGAGGTGACGTTGCATGTTGATGGAGAGCATGATGATGATGGCCAACGACACTCTCCCTCAACATTTACCACTTAGTTTATGTTTTAGGATGATTACTGTAATCGATAGATCGTGAACTTCTTTAGTGTGTCTCACACTTAGTGAGATAGTTATTCATATCAGTTTGTAACAAACAGTTGTTCCACTTTCATGAATGATTTCTATTCTTGTTCATATCTTGTTTGATTACATGTGAATTATCCTTGTTTTGAAACTAATTGATAATGCATGGACATTTGTAAAATATTGAAATGCCTTAAAAATACCCAACTTAATGATATGTTCATTAATAAATGAAACCATTGTTTAAATTCAAAGTTATGTGATAATATGTGAAAGTCATTTGATTTCTTGTCACATATGAATCATGCCTAAGTTCGGCAAAAAAACTTGAACACAGTGTATTACTTGAATACAAAGTGTTTAATGAATTGTTGAAAGTAAATACATATTCGATGTATTGTGTTTTAACAAAATGGTAATTATCATTATATGATTGTTTAAATGTATAAAGAAGTTTACCAAAAGAAACATGAAGATGAAACTATTTGATATGATCAAAGTGTTTCATCAACAAAGGGTATAAATATAAAAGAGAATCTAATTACTACGATTTGATCAATAGTAATGAAATTCGACTTTATAAGAATGGCATTGTGGAATGCAAAGCGTTTTGAAATGTCAAAATGCAAAGCATCATGATATGATATTAGATATCAAAGTGGGTGAATAGATGGCGCCAAATAAATCGTTGTAGTGTAGATGTAGAGACCACTAGTTAGAAATAGTTAGCACTCAATTAGAACATATAGTGGACCATCTGGATTCGTGAGATCGGCGCCATATCTAGCATGGATCGTCGTGAAAGTTTTGGGGTTATTCGATATAATGAAAACAATAGAGAATAAGTCCTTGTAGAGTATTCATTGGAAACTTTGAATATGAAATCCATAGCTGAAACCAAAAGAGAAGCAAAACTTGTATTGCTTGGATTTTGGTGCATTCTTGAGAAAGTTCGCATTCAGTGATATTTCTTGATTATGGAGCAAATGGAAGATAGTGAAAAACATGATGAGGATTCAAAACCCTGCATCAGAGTGTTGAGAAGCGCAACAGAGTTCCTGAAGGATTCTCTTCACAAAGGAAAGAATCAATGATATTGATCATTGTGTTTTCCCTACTAGTGTTTTCACTACATAAAGTAGGATTCAAAATGTAACCCATATCTTGTATGGAGACATTTGTGAATCATTTTTCATGATTAACGGAATATGACATACCTATGAAATACTAAGGAAATAATGGTAAACTAAAATTATGAGAAATCCGAAAGCAAAATTCCCTTGAGATTAGAAAGCAATTCATTGCTGAATCTCACAAGTAAAAGGGGTTACTTGAAATTTTCCCAAATGACTGCAAAGCCATAGTGGAAAAGGGGGTAAATGACAAAAGCACAATTTGTCAAGTATTGGACGAATTCAAATGAATTTGATTCAAGTGTGTTAAATGTCTAGTGAATTTAAAACTAGTAAAAGTACTAGTATCTCATAGTAAATCTCCAAGTTTGATATTTGATCAAAGGATTTTGAAGTTGTTCAAAATAGTGAGTGGATATGCAATTTGCATAAAATTGAGTGGGAGCTATGAAAGTCTTCCTAAAACAATATGTGAATGACATATTTTTGCGTAGGAGCAATATAAGTCTCAAATTCAAATATGTAGGAACATAGTTTGAGTAAGAGTAGTGACTCATACCCAAATATGTTGGGAACATATTTTGAGTGGGAGCTTTTAGGAGTGATTCTTAAGTGTGTTAAGAATAAAAGCGCAAGTACCAACAAATAATGATTTATAAGGTGTAGAAGTTGATAATAAGTGTATTATGATATTATGTAGTATTCCTTAAGGGATTCTAAAAATGGTTTCAGAATAGAATTTAATTAAGGAACTGGTACTTAATAACACAAGTTAGGAATAGTATTAAGTTTAACATCAATGGTTGAAAGAAAGAAAAAGATGATCATCATCCACTATGTTGAGACATAGGTTCTATCTTAGAAAACCATGATGATAACTTAACATAATATATGATCCAATAAGGAACATTTTTAAAAGTGATTAAGTTTGAATCACGGAAGGTTGAGCTAGGTTTATCCGCAGTGTCTAATAGAGAACTGCAGACATATTTTCCAAATCCATAAAGGATGACATATCTTAAAACATAAAGGGTTATGTTATAAGGGAATATGTTGGAAACTCCCGTAACACCAATTAGAGTCAAGTAGGAAGCGAGGTGAACAAAAACATCGAAAGTTGCACAAGGTGCACTCGTGTTTTGATGAATACATTTATAATAATAGATAAGGGTACCATCTAAAGTGTTGTATAATGTTATGGCGGGGCTAGTTCGCTTTTAACGTAGAATGATGTGTCCCAGGGCACAGTGCCTATGAGAAAGCCCTCAAGGTTGATCTAAAGTCACTATAGGCTCCTGGAATTCGGCCTCATTCTGCTGCCATAGCGATGATGCATACACAAATATGTTACCATGTGATGATAAAGTATTAATGTCAATCAAGGTGACATTAGTAAGTTGCAAAGGATTTGAGACTGTAAAGTATAGACCCAAGACTCAACCTCTTCCATGAGCAAGCATGTTCAGGGTACCGGATATATGGTGCCAACGATTAAGAACAAATGCAGCTAGTTTATTTGTACTCTAGTGCAAGTGGGAGACTGTTGGAAATATGCCCTAGAGACAAATAGTAATAAGGACTATTATCATATTTCATAAAGTTTATGATTAAGTTTTATATCATGTTATAACTGTGTTGAGTGGAAACATCAATACACGTGTGATATATAAACAACCAGGGTTCCTAGTGAAACTCTAGTCACTGGTTCATTGGTCAACAAATGATCAAGTTTCCTGATCATGTGGCATTTATGCCAGTTGGAAATGGAGTCAACTCATTCTGAGAATGAGATGATGAACCAATACCCAACCTAAACATGGTGACCCGATCATGTCACGAAGTTCAAGTTACGATGATTAGAAATGGATCCTCGTAGACTATTCCTTAGACCGTGAGGCTATATCAATCACTGTCTTCTGAGAGTGCTTAGATAGCATCAAGCGTCACTTGGTAATACAGTGGTTATAAAGGTGTGCTCAGGTACTCGGAGGAAACCGTAGAGGCAATATATGCCAAGAGCGGGATTGGTCCGTCCACGTGACGGAAAGATACTCAAGGGCCCACTCAAAGAAGTTATATCCAATAGCTGCGCAGCGTGTGATTTGATCACAAGGATATCACTTGTCGGAACGAGTCAAGTAGCATTGTTCAATAATGAGATTGAACACAACATGGTGATGTCATTGATCAGATCTCGGGCAATGCAAGTATCGAGAGACAAAGGGAATAAGACACGACTGTCCCGGTTCAAACGACAAAAGATCTTTGTGGAATGCACAAGGGTCACATGGCCATCCAGGTCCCTATGTCGATCATTAGTCTGGGAGTGTCTCGACCATGTCTGGAGTGTTCCCAAACCGTAGGGTATCACGCTTAAGGGTTTGATGATGCTTAGAGAGTGTTTATAGGATCGGAAGAATCGTTGAAGAATAGTAGAGAGAAAACCGAAAGGGTTTCGGTAAGTCTGGAGGATGTCCGGAGTGGATGTGGAAGGTGTTCCATGGCCACGAAGATTGAATAATATATGAATGAATGTTAAATATTGATTTAATCATTTATTCATAATTATTTAAATAAAAGAGAAAATCAATTTAAAGGTCAAAAGGCTTAATGGGCCAATTCTGGAGGGAAGAGGGCCCATTAGGGAAAGGCAAGAGGGGAGAAGGGGCAAGGGGGTGGCCGGCTGGGCAAGCCCCCCCGTGCGGGGCCCACTAGGGCCGGCAGGCGGCTGCCCCCCTCTCCCTCTCCTTTAGTCCCACCCTGGGACTTTGAGGGAGGTAGTACCTCCCCTCCCCGTATATATAGTGGGGGTATTTGGCCACATAAATACACACAATATTCAATAAAGGTTTCCTCACTTTTGGGGAGACCTCCAATTGATATTCTCTCTCTCATAACCGTGGTCCCAAGTTTGGACTGCCCGAACGAGAGACATCTTCACCGCGGAGCGCCGTCGCGTTGCGAGATTCAGATCTAGGAGCTCTACTTCCACAACTGCTGCTAGATCGGGGAAGAGGGAGTCATCGTCAGGCACCAGACGTGTGTAACTCCCCGGGAGGTGTCACACTCGAGGCACTCAAATTGTTGGAGCCGTAGGAGCGCAAGGACTTCATCACGACCTTGAGGTCGGCTTCGGCTCGTCTACATCAACCACATTCTCCTAAGTGTTGACAGCGCTTTTCGGTCTTCAAGGGTAAGTTTGTGAAAAGCCCCTCCCGTTATTGTATTACTAATAGATAGGTCCTGGCAACATCAGGGGTTCAGGGGCGTAGGGCAAAAATTATTATTTTCATACGCAGAACCCCTACACGATATTCGCCCCCCAATCTGACTGAACATGAACAATTTTATGCTTGAGTAGACGTTCAACATGCAATTGAAAATGAACGAATATATCAAACACATCAGACTTGCGCTTAATAAGATAAAGCCATGTAAATCGACTATAGGCATCAATAAAACTGACATAGTAGTTGTGACCACTAACAGATGTTTGTGCTGGACCCCACGCATCAGAAAAACAAGTTCAAGAGGACTCTTGACTTCTCTAGTAGATGAAACAAATGGTAGTTGATGACTTTTTCCTTGTTGATAGGCATCACACATGGACATCTCTTTATTGCTAGACTCTAATGGTAGCTCATGTCGGTGGAGTATGTGGAAAATGATGGGGGTGGCAGGGTGACCAAGGCGAGAGTGCCACTGTGATGGTGACACACGAACACTGCTGAATACACGCGAGGCAGATAGATCCTCCAAACGGTACAAGCCTTGGCTCAAGCGACCACTAAGCAGAATGTCCCAGGTTGCTCGGTCCTTAACAAAAAGATCAAAATGATGAAATTCACATAGGACATTATTATCAAGGGTGAGCTTAGGAACGGATAAAAGATTTCGAGTAACCGAGGGTACCCGCAGAATGTTACAAAGGTGGAGATGCCTAGAGGGATGACTAGCTAAAAGAGATGCTTGGCCAATGTGAGAGATGGGCATACCTACACCATTGGCAGTGTGAACCTTGTCGTGCTCGTAGTAGGGCTGGTAGGTGGCGAGCTTGTTGAGCTTGTTTGTCGTGTGATCTGTGGCGCCGGTGTCCATGTACCACGTTGGATCAATGGGGTAGGATGGCGTGTACCCCTGCTCAACGCGCGGGTCCTTGCCCTTGGCGGCGACGTGGGTAGCCGGGGCGGCAGGAGGGCCGAAGTCAGCCATGGCAAACTGGTGCTCGTTGCCCCTTCTGTTGTTGCCGACGCCGAGGAAGCTTTTCTAAAAACATCAGTGGCACTTGGAGGCGACGTGTTTTTCATGGCCACGCAGTTGGCACACCTGAGCATTGTGGCCTCCACCCAAGGTTGGTGTAGAGGGTGGGACGGCCTTGCCAGCGGACGGGGGCACCAGCGGGAGCTAGCCGGGAGAGGCCCAGTAGGCCACCGGCTGCTCGGTGATGGTGGTGGAGGATCGGTGAGTCTCGACGCGCTGCTCGGTGAATAGGAGGTGTGAGTAGAGCTCGTGAGAAGGCATCGGTGGCTTGGAATTGTGGACGGCCTCCGCAAGATTGTCATACTCGGTGTCGAGGCCCTTGACGACGAAGCCGATGAACTCCTCATTGCGAAGCGGCTGACCAATAGAGGTCAGTGTGTCCGCCAGTACCTTGATCTTGTTGAAGTAGGTCGTGGCAGAGGAGTCCAGCTTCTTGATGTCGGCAAGCTTGCTACGAAGAGCCATCGAATGGGAGGTGGATACCTAGGCAAAGGCATGCTCCAGGGTCGTCCATGCGTCCATGGAGGTGGCAGCAAAGAGGCAGAGGCCGATGACCCCGTCGCCTAGGGACCCCTAGATGGCGGAGAGGATCGCTTGGTCCTACTGCACCCACACACAGTGTTCCGGGTTGATAGTCGGACTGTGGATGGTGGCGATGACCTGCGGAGGACATGGCAAGGAACCATCGACATACCCAAGGAGGGAGCGACTGCGGAGCAGCGGTAGTACCTTGGCGCGCCAGAATAAGTAGTTGTCCGACGTGAGTCAGATGGTGATCAAGTTGTCGAAGTGGAACGCCGCGGAGGGCGCGATGGTGTCGGCAACCAAGGCAGCGGGCGTCGCAGCGGTAGCGGGGTCCGTGGCCGCTGGCGGGGCATCGAGGGCCCCCGAGGCCGTCGGGAAGTTGGCGAGTGGCGGGGACGAGCCGGTGGAGGCCACAGGTGGCACTGCAGGATGGGCCATCGTCGTGGCAACAGAGAGCACAGGTGTAGGATACGGGAGGATCGGAGCCAAGAACATGGATCCCACAGTGGTGGTGCCAAAGAATTGGGGCATCGACGGAGCGAGATCACAAGGCGGAAGGTTGAGGAGGGCGGCAAGCGACGTGGGGATAGACCCAGAGCTAGAGGTGCCCAAGGCGGAAGCGGACATGGAGACGGTGGCAGCGGCCCTAGGGTTGGGCGCAACTATGGCGGCGGGTGAGGTGGGGGAAGACTTAGGTTAGATTGATACCATGTAAAACATAATGTTTTGGGGGAACTGGCTCGACCCTCTATGGGGTGGCCTATCACATATATATATATAATGGTGTACAATTGTACAATACAAGTCCTATACCAATATGTTATGGATTACACAGTTGGGCTACTATACAAAGTCTAACACTTGCCAAGGAACACTAGGATGTTTAAATAGCATAATTGAGTAAGAGAGTTTCATGTCCCAAGTAGTATAAAAATGAAGTGTCTTATTTAGACCCACATCAATAAATCAAGTGTATCTAAAACACTTCTAATTCAATCATTGTTTTCAAGAAAATTTTGTAAAGTAGTAATGAGACCATGCCAAGGACTTGTTATGTGGATCCTCATAGATATCTTTTTTCTTTCTTTTGTTTTTCAAGGATCGCTGTTTCTTTATTTTTCCGAGTGTTTGCATAACCTTTGAGAGTACCAATACTTTTTCCCATACATTGACATGGATACCACTCATGTCATCAACTCATAGCCAAAATTCGGGGTTATATCATAGATCGTTCAAAAGCTAGCAGAGTTGTTGGCATCCCAAAGGTGTGTGACGAGGGTTTAACTCGTCAATGCCCATTGTTATGGACTTGGGTTTTGGAGAAGGAGAGAGCGCTAGAGACATCTATCGGCTAACAGACAAGCACACAGGGGACAAAGATTTACCCAGGTTTAGGCCTCGTAGAGGTCCCTACTCCTGCTTGTCTGCTCGTGGAATTATCGAAGGAATCAAAAATTACAATGGTGCGCAGATGCAATCTGGCAAGGGTTGTGAAAACTAGGGTTGTGTGTGTCCTCCTCGCCGCCCCCTCCTAGCCTTTATATAGATAGGCTGGGTCTCGGGTAGCAGGTCGAGTCGGTTACAGGTTAGGGTTTTCCCCTTTAAACTTTCTATCTTTAGCTTTTTCTTGTTTTTCAAGCAATCAAGAATCCACAGATTACTCGAATCCTTCGTTTGGGCCTTGGCGACACCGTGGGCCTGTACGTATTCAGACCGTATATACCAAGCTCGAGTACCTGTAGGGTATACCCATGTTAGTAGCCCCCGAGTGTCCAGTGGAATCGCAGATTCGACTGGGGACTTTTGAAGTCTTTCGAGTGCCTGAATGAGTATATATTTCGACTGCTTTTAATTATGTCATAGGGATTGTTGATATACGTGCCTGATATAACCTAAGTATTGGTATCAGTAAACCACCTTAGGGTGAAACAACGCAATCTACTCGAACTCGAGTCCCCGGACTCGAATCCGGAAAAGTGCTGACGTAATTCGACTCAAGCCACGGAGGTCTTACAGGAGTCGAATTCCAGTTATATGGGTGTGAGCACTCGACGCGTCCGTCAAGACATATTCATCGTACCTGTAGGTACGGATACATTTCTGGTAGTGCGCAGCTAAATGCGTTGCCAGGCCTTATTCAGGTCTAACCTTCACGCTGTAAGCGCGGCATCCG
The DNA here is from genome assembly GCA_916181665.1 of Avena sativa. Classification (NCBI taxonomy): domain Eukaryota; kingdom Viridiplantae; phylum Streptophyta; class Magnoliopsida; order Poales; family Poaceae; genus Avena; species Avena sativa. Next base: position 481,605,180 of record OV702279.1, read on the forward strand.
GATTTTATCATCACGGAGACGATTCAGGTGACCCAGGAGACGCAGTCTCTTTGTAGGGAAAAATATGAGGCGGTGTCGCCATGAGCTTCGAGTGCGGATGTTATCGACACACAGTTTTCTATATTAATAATCATAGGGTGCGCGACCAGCGCTCCCTATGGGAGTAGCCCCCGAGTGCCTGGTTGAGTCGAAGACTCAGGCAGGGACTAAAGAATCATTGTGCGACTGCTGTGCTTGGTTGAGTCGAAGACTCAGGCAGGGACTAAAGAATCATTTTGCGACTGCTGTCGTCTGTTCCTTGTTTCAGTCAAATTTGTTTCCGGCGCTCCATATGGGAGTAACCCATGTCCATAATCGAATCGTATTTCGAGTGGTTGGGTTTGTCTTTTGATTGTACTTATTCCTGCAGAAAGAAAAGAAACTCATAGGGTGCGCGGCCAGCGCTCCCTATGGGAGTAGCCCCCGAGTGCTTGGTGGAGTCGAAGACTCCAGCAAGGACTAAAGTAGTCGAAGTTTTTCGCTCCGTAGTTTTGATGATGTCAGTGCTGACGCTTGTATGCCTCAGTTGCCTGCGTGAGCGAGTTTGACGGGATGTGATGAGCAGTGGGTCCCACTTCCTGACTTTGATTTGACTGGGCGTGCGTAATCTTTATTTTAACTGCGCCTCCTCAATTTCCGTGCGTAATGGGAGTAGTGGAGGGACGGTTCGCGCTTCCCCTTCTCCACGTGTCCAACACGATGTGTGCCACGCGTCCAATAGGGTTTTTCTGAGCCGTTAGATTGCATCTTCCAGGGGTTAAGTAGCGGCGCTACGGCGGTAATTTTCCCATCTGTGCTTATTCTTCTTTGATGCCATCGCCATTGCTGCTACTCCTCTGCTTTTTCCTACGCCCGTTTCCTCCACGACGCTGGACCAGCTCCGCTCGTTCCCGAGCTACTTTCTTCGCTCACATCGTCGTCATGCAATGGGGAAGAAGAAGGGAGGCGCTGCCACTGATTCCGTGGCCACTGTTGCCGCGGCGAAGAAGAAGGGCGGCTCTGCCGCTACGAGCACCAGCACCGCCACCGGCGGGAAGAAGAAGGTCGCGGGCACCCGCGTCACGAATGGTGCGTGGCGCCCTTCCATCATCAAGGCGTCTGATCTCCGTCTTATTCGCCAAGACGGAGTGTTGTCCGCGGTAGTCGCCGATGCGCGCGTCTCGAGCGGTGAGACCATTCCTGCTCCTCCCGCTGGTTTTCGAGTGATGTTTCTTGCATTCATCATTCACGGTCTTTCCTTGCCTCTTCACCCCTTTTTTAGGGGTCTTCTTTGTTTCTACGGGCTCCAGCTCCATCAGCTGTCCCCAAATTCGATCCTCCATATCTCTTGCTTCATCACACTCTGCGAGGGCTGGCTCAGAATCGAGCCACACTTTGGCCTTTTCAAGCACATCTTCAAATTGAAGCGCCAGTCTGCATCTGGCTCTTTAGTTTACGATGTAGGTGGTTGCGGAATCCACGTCGACCCATCCGCCACCTACTTCGACATCAAGCTCATGCCATCCGTCCAAGGGTGGAGGGACAAATGGTTCTACGTCCGCGATCAGAAGGACAAAGATGAGCACTTTGGACTCGCGCCCTTTGATCCCGCGATGCCGTGCAGGAGGATGCGCTCCTAGAAGAACGTAGTCATGTCTGGCGAGCTCGCGGAGACAGACGTGTTGTATCAACGCGTCTACGACCTCGAGAGTTGCATAGGTAAAGAGGAGGGAGGCTGTGCTCTCATCCGAACTTGGCTGCGCCATCGCGTCCAGCCCCTGCAAGCTAGAGTCCACCCCATGTTTAAATGGGCTGGCGCTGATGATGCCACTCGCGTGTCTGTCGATGGCATGTCCGTGAGTGAGGTGGACAAGAGGGTTCGACTGGTCACGAAGTACACCGGCAAGGATGTGCTTCCCAGTGAACCAGTTGTTCCTCCCTTTGATGCTTCGAATCCTCCTCCTGAGGTATAGTTGTGCTACGCAGTAGCTTATTTTGTCGATTGCTCTTCTGTTGCTTACTTGCTTTTTGCTGATTTTTGTTGTTTGTATGCAGGATTGGGCGGTGTCGCCTTGTATGCCCCCTCTTCCTGAGGGGATTATTCCTCGCGAAGCCTTGGAAGAGGATGAGTCTGAGTCGACTGTCCCTTCTGATGTGGAGGAGGAAGCCCCCGAGTCCGATAGTCCGGATACTCGCAAGTGTTCGCGTAGCGAGGACTCCGATGCGTCGTCTCCTTCGACTCCGGAAGGCACGGGCGTTGGTGCAGAGTCACCGATTCCTGCTGTTCCTGTGAGGGCTATGGCACCATCTTCTCGCAAGAAGACGCGATTGCCCAAGGAGTCTTTGTCGGAGTCGGTAGAGGCCACGTTTGACTTTGACAAGTTTGACTGGTAAGCTTTCTAGTTAACTTGTTCTTCTCTGTTTGCTTCCTGTTGGCTTGTCTCTGGGTTTGCTATTTTGTTGATATGGTCGTTATCTTGCAGTCAAGAGGCATCGTCATCTTCTGGCGACGTCCAATTTTTAAAGGAATCAGGAGTCGCGACCTCGAAGGCCAAGGAAGAGGTCGAGCCTGCTCCTTCCCCTCCGGTGGCGGCCCACTCCGGGCACAACTCTTCCAGTTCTCCCCATGCAGGGGAGCATCGAATGGTTGCCCAGATGACGGTACAACAGACATCTTCGGAGTCACTGGAGGACCATGTAAGTGTGGCTTTTCTTCGTGTTAGTGTTGTAGTCGATGTTATCTGTTGCCTTTGCTGATTCCTTGTTTGTGCTACAGCTCCTTGTGAAGGAAGCCACGCACTTGGCAGAACAGGTGATGGCGATGGGTCGTCAGCATGCAATGCTGGAGACGCGTCACCGCGTGGTTGAAAGTGAGTGTTCTACACTTTATTCTTCTTCGTCTGCTCCTTTTGATATAGTCAACTGATGATTAAATTTTGCTTGTCCTGTAGCTGAACATAATGCCTTATTGCGTAACGCTGCCACCATGGAGAAGACACTTGCCGCGGCTGTGAAGGGTCGCGACGAGGCAATCGCAGCGCGTGACGAGGCGCAGAAGCGTGAAGAGGATCTGCATGCCTCCTTTGCGGCCAGGGAAAAGTTGTTCGAAGAACAACTGTTTTCAATCGCCAAGGCCCTCTCAGGTACTTTTGCTTGTGGATATTGTTATTCTTCTCTGCTTCTAATGTTTTTGCTAGTGGCGCTGATGTTCTGGTCCCTGCGTGGGTTCATGTACAGATGCTAGCGATTTGAGCTTTGACCCGCAGGCCCTTTGTTGTGATGACGCTCTGGCGGGTGCGGTGTCCGCAGTCGAGGACCGTAGCGCCGCCGTCTAGGATACACTTTCCAAGGCCAAGGTCGCCCTCAGTCGCCTCCGGGAGGAGTTGATGCCTAAGGCGGAGCTGATCGATAATATGGACGAGCTGGTAGAATCACTCACCGGGGGTGTGCCTTCCAGCTATAAGAACTCACTCCGCGTGGCTGGCGCGACCATGTCACTCGCCATGGTGCAGGCCCACGGAGTCGAGATTGATCCTTCTGCTGTGTCAAAGGCGATGCCTGTTGGCGCGGACGGTCATCAGGTAGGCTTCACTCCTTTCGTGACTGCCTGTGGCAAATATGGGCATCACTTGATAAATACTGTTGCGAAGTACTCTGAGGAGCTCCAACGTGCCAAGAAGGCGGCGAAAGCTTCGGCCTCAGGGGCCGGCGGAAAGTCAGTGGCGTCTGATACTGCCACGGACTTGATAAAGCCCCCGAAGCCGTCGAAGTCGAAGAAGCCAGTTGCTCCTTAGTTAGCTTCGTAATAGTTGATTAGTTTATGTCCTTTTGTTTAAGAACATGCCTGCTGGCGAGTGTATCTGCTGATACTTGTGCTGGTCTTGAATGCATCTGACCCTTTTGTCGTTGTGTTGATTTGGTCGTCTTATTTGCTTCTATCTTGACTTGTGGTAGGGTACATCAAGTGATCCTGTGAGGGGGACCCAGGACTCGCCAACTCTTGATGATACCGTGGCACCGTCGCGCTCCAGGGTAGATGAGTTGTCCTTGCTTTCGCGACTGCGTGATCGCGTGAAGCAGTTGGAGCGTGAGTTGCCCATGCTCCGCGGTAACGCGGACGTGTGGAAGTCGAAGGCGGAAAAAGTCGCCTCCCAAGAGCAGTATCTACTTGGCGAGGTGACGCAGCTGGGCGACCAATTCAAGTGTTAGTTTGCTTGTTCTCATCTTTTCCTTGTAGTCATTCGCAGTGGTACGTTGTACTCATGTTGCTGGTGCTGCTTCGTGTAGTTGTTAGCGCGTCATCCGCATGAGGAGAAGGATAGAATTGCCATTCGCCTACATGACCTCACCCAGGAGCAACTTCAAGAGAGTGGATACTTCTGGGTAGATCATGATCGTGCGACTGCGCTGGCGACCCTGCAGGATCGTGCATCGTGAGTGCTGCTCTTTCTGAAGAAATCGCAGTCATGCTTGAAGAACATTTATCGGGCGATGTTCCCACTGGATGATACTCCATCAAGCTTGCTGGCCCTCCTAGCCAAGTTTCAAGATCTGTCTGTGGTTCGCGAATGCGTGAGGCAACAGTTGGTGGCCGGTGCCAAGGCTGCTCTGTCAATGGTGCGACTGCACAGGCCTGACGTAGATGTTGCAGCAATTGCGTCTGGGCCACCTGCACCACCAGCAGGTTCTGCCTAGAATATGGTGCCGCACTACCAGGCGGTGGATCGCCCAGCAGAAGAGATCGTCGACTTCTTTGAGGAGCAAACCAACGTTCTCCTGCTGCAGTAGTAGCCTAATTTGTATCTTGCACATAAGTGTACTTGTGTTGTAAAGTTCATATAGGTGTTGTAGATAATTTATTGTCAAATGTGTATAAAGAGCTTTGTTAGCATGAGGTGCGTTGCACTATTCGAGTCCTTTTCGTTAGCCTGGCCATGTTTATCTCAGTCCCTTGTCAACCTGTCAGGTATGTTGCAGTTGGGTTGAGGTTGTGTTAAGGGGTTCGATTGATGTACCAGCTACTCAGGATATCGCGTTTTGGTTCGAAGAACAGATGTGTATAGGGTGGCGCAGCCCCCGAGTACATAAATTGACAAAGTAAAGGAGAACACAGAGTTTTGGGGCACTTAGCTTTTATTTATTCGAAGAACAGTGCGAGGTACAATGTGTGTCTAAGTAGCCTTGGCTGAGTAGACTTATTTGCGATGTAAAAGTAGAAAACAACTAGGGGTAGAAGCGTCACAGCTGTGCGACGTTCCAAGGGTTGGAGTATGCAACTCCTGTCTCTAAATCTTGAAGGCGATAGGCGCCACCTGGGATTACTTCTGTAATCACGTACGGTCCTTCCCAGGGGGACTCAAGCTTGAGATGCCCCTGCTGCTTCAATCTCAGGACCAGGTCACCGTCGACGAAGGATCTGGGGCGAAGTCTTCTACTGTGGTAGTTGCGCAGGTTCTGCTGGTAGATCGTGGATCTTTCTGCAGCGATTTCCCTTGCTTCGTCAAGGAGGTCGACGGAGTCTTCGAGTGTGAGGGATGACTCTTGTTCGCTGTAAGTGACCACACGCGGCGCCTTGTACCATACCTCGGCTGGTAGCACTGCCTCTGCTCCGTGCACCATAAAGAATGGCGTGTAGCCCGTGGCACTGTTTGGAGTTGTACGTAGGCTCTAAAGTACGGATTGCAGTTTATCTGGCCAGCAACCCACGGCTTGTTCGAGTGGTCGTAGGAGTCGCTTCTTGATACCGCTGCAGACGAGCCCGTTTGCTTTTTCCACCTGACCGTTGGTCTGTGGGTCCGCTAACGAGGTGTAGCTGATGTTGATCCCCAAGTTCTCGCAGAATTCTTGGAACTCCTTGGATGTGAAGTTTGTCCCGTTGTCGGTGATGATGCTGTGCGGCACGCTAAAACGGTAGACGATGGACTCGAAGAACTTGACTGCGTTGTGCCCTGATTGGTTGGTCACTGGCATGGCCTCGATCCACTTGGTGAATTTGTCGACTGCGACTAAGAGGTAGACATAGCCTCCTCATGAGGACCTTGGAAGTTTGCCGACCATGTTGAGCCCCCATTGCGCGAAGGGCCGGGCCAATGGTATTGGCCGTAGCTCTGCGTCCGGTGCGTGCGGCTTGTCCACGAATCGCTGGCAGGCGTTGCATTTTTGGACGATGTCCTTGGCATCACGCATGGCCGTAGGCCAGTAGAATCCAGCTCGTAGAGCTTTGGCAATGAGGGCGCGACTGCCGGCGTGGTGCCCGCAGGTCCCTTCATGGATATCGAGGAGAACTGCTTTTCCATCGGCCATGGAGACGCATCATTGGAGTACTCCTGTGATGTTGCGCTTGTACAGCTCGCCGTTGATAACGGTGAATGCCTTGGATCACCGCGCGATGTGCCGTGCATCTGTCGGATCGTCCGGTAGCCTCTTGCTGAGGAGGTACGTGATGTATGGTTCCGTCCAGGATTGCTTTATCATCATGACACTCATTGGTCCCTCGAGTCCTGTGTCCAGCTCCAAGTCATCGAGTGCCATTGGCTCATTGGGTGGCGCAGCCCCCGAGTCCGTTGCTGCGCTTGTTTTCTTCTCTGCGGCCTTTAGCTTGATGGAGCGTTCGCATATGCGCTCGAGAAATACCCCATGTGGTATGGGGGCGCAGGTAGAGCCTATGTTGGCGAGTGCGTCCGCCTCTTCATTGCTTTCACGACCCACGTGTCACAGCTCGCAACCATCAAAGTCTCCTTCGAGTGTATCGTAGAGATCGCGGTACGCGATCATTTTGTCGTTCAGTGCATCGCACTCATGCATTGTTTGGTTGACGACCAACTTGGAGTCGCCGTATATGATAAGCCTCTTGGCGCCGCAGGCTTTTGCCATCCTCATCCCGTGCAATAGGGCCTCATATTCAGCCTCGTTGTTTGAGGCTGTGAATTGCATTCGCAGGATATACTTCAGCTTGTCCCCTTAGGTGATGTCAGTATGACACGTGCGCCTGCTCCGTCTTTCCGCTTGGACCCATCGAAGTGCATTGTCCAGAGGTAGGACATATCTGGTTTGTCCGGGAGTTGGTTCTCCATCCAGTGCACGAGGAAGTCAGGGAGAACTTGCGACTTGATTGCGTCGCGCTTTTCGTATGTGATGTCTCGTGGAGACAGCTCTATTCCTCAAAGCGCGACTCGCCCCATGGCGTCGGGGTTATTGAGGATATGTCCCAGCGGGGCGTCGTTGACTACCACGATTGGGTGCTCCTGGAAGTAGTGGCGCAGTTGCCGGGCGGTCATAAAGACGTCGTACGCCAGCATCTGGTAGTGCAGGTACCGCTGTTTTGTTGGCGTGAGGACCTCGCTGAAGTAGTAGACTGGGCGTTGTACGCCGTGAACCTTGTTTCCTCAGCTCGCTCGACGATGAGCACTATGTTGACCACCTGGTTGGTGGCGGATATGTACAGCAACAGTGGTTCCCTTTCTCGTGGAGTCACCAGCACTGGCAAAGTGGATAGCAGGCGCTTGAGATCTTCGAATGCTTCTTGCGCTTCATTGGTCCACTCGAATTTTTCAGCTTTGCGGAGGAGCTGGTAGAAGGGCAGTGCCTTTTCACCCATCCGCGATTCGTCCGGCCTGTTGCTGGACGCCTCTTATGTTCTTCGGCTTCTCCATTGCCAGTATGGCTTTTATCTTCTTCGGGTTTGCCTCGATTCCCCTCGCAGAGATGAGATACCCGAGTAGCTGCCCAGATGGTACGCCGAAGGCGCATTTGTCTGGATTGAGCTTGATCCGGTAGCGATCGAGGTTGGCGAAGGTTTCGCGCAAATCGTCGATTAGAGAGGCTTCCTCCTTGGTCTTGATTACTATGTCATCGACATAGAATTGGATGTTGCGACGCAGTTGTTCCTTGAGGCAAGCCTGCATGCACCGCTGGTAGGTGGCTCCCGCATTTTTAGCCCGAAGGGCATTGTGTTGTAGCAGAACACACCAAAGGGCATTGCAAACGTTGTTTTCTCTTGATCTTCCTCCTTCATTTGAATTTGATTATAGCCTGAGTAGGCGTCGAGGAAGCAGAGGCGCTCGCATCCCGCGGTGGAGTCGATGATCTGGTCGATCCGTGGCAGCGGGAAGTGATCCTTTGGGCAGTGCTTGTTCAGAGAAGTGAAGTCTACGCACATCCGCAGGATATCCGTGTCCTTTTTTGGTACCAACACCGTGTTGGCGAGCCAAGTGCTTTCCTTGATCTCGCGTATGAACTTGGCCTCGAGGAGTCTGTTGATCTCCATCCCAACTGCCTGCGCTAGTGGTTCAGACAGTCGCCTGATTGTTTGCTTGACTGGCCTTGCGTCGGGGTTGACGTTGAGTGCGTGCTCGGCGAATTCCCTGGGAACTCCTGGCATGTCCGCAGGACACCAGGCAAAAATTTCCCAGTGCTCACGGAGGAATTCGACGAGCGCGAGTTCCTATGCGGGACTCAAGTTGTTGGCGATGAGGGCCGTCTTGGCGGGATCCGATGGATGGACCTGCACCTTCTTTGTGTGCACAGATGAGTCGAAGGAGAGATCAGGTGATCTTGGCCTGCTCAAGGGAGGCAGGTTGTTGTCTGTCATCTCCTTCAATCTCGCGAGCTCCTCCTGCATGCTGAAGGACTGGGAGATTCTGTTGAATTCCCTGTCGCAACTGTCAGATCGTTCAAAGCTCCTGTTGATCGTGATGACACCATTGGGACCTGGCATTTTCATCTGCAGGTAGGCGTAGTGGGGCACTGCCATAAACCTAGCGAACGCGACGCGCCCAAGGATGCAGTGGTATTGCGAGGGCCAGTCGACGACCTCAAAATTGATGCGCTCGCGCTGGAAGTTCTTCGGCGTGCCGAAGATGATGTCGAGGTTGATTTTGCCTAGGGGGTATACGCCTTTCCCTGGGACGATGTCGTGGAACGTTGTGTCTGATGCCTCCAGGAAGGTTAGAGGGATTCTCATTGCTCGCAAGGTACTCGCGAATATGAGGTTGATGCCGCTTCCGCCATCCATAAAGACGCGACTCATGTCGAAGCCTCCAATTTGCGCCTCTAGTACGAGGGGGCAATGACCTGGACGGGGTATCTGAGGCGGGTGGTCGTGCTTGTCGAAGGTGATGCATGACTCGCTTCCACTGAGGTACTCAGTGGTGGATGGTGGCGAGTGCGTGGCCAAGTTGACTTGGCGAGTGATGGCCTTCTGCACCCTGTTGGAGGGGCGTCCCTTTTGGATCATCATGGTGCCCATGGCCCGTGGGTACGGTTCGCCTCCGTGGTGCTAGTCCGGTGCGGCTCCATTCGGGGGTGGCCCAGGTGGTGGTGGCGGTGCGCCATGTGCCACGGCGCCTAGAGCGGCTCCATAGCCTCTTTCGACTGCATTGCGGTTCATCCGAACCAATCCCTTGTGTAGCTTGAGGAACTCGCGGCAGTCCTTCAGGACGTGGCTGGACTTTTTCTTGCCATCATGCTTGTCGATGTAGAAGTGTATTGTGCATGGCCCGGACAGTTTGTCCTCGATGGAGGTCGCCGGTGCCTCATCGCGAGTGCGGCATTGCCATACTTGCGTGGTTTTCCCGGAGTCGCGGTATCCGCCACTACGGTATACGCTGTTGCGGTTATCGTCGCGTTTATCAGCGTAGCCGGCCGCGACCATGTTGACGTCGTCGCGGTCATCGTAGATGCGCATGCGACGCTTGCCTCGGCGGTCGCGCCTGCGTTCGAGTTCTGCCTCCTTGTCGGAGTGAGCGCGATTCTTTACCGAGTCTTCTCCATCGGCCCATCGATTCGCGATCTCCATCAGGTGGTCGATGGGTTGGGGCTTTGAGCGGCCCAGCTCCTCCCTGAGTTCTAGGCGACGGACACCACCGTTGAACGCATCAATCGCGCGGTCTTCCGAGATGTTCTCCGCGGAGTTCTTGATGATGGAGCACCTTTGGATGTAGGAGCGCAGCGATTCGCCAGATCTTTGCTGGCAGCATCTCAGCTCTTCGATTGATGCGGGCCGTTTGTACGTGCCTTTAAAGTTGCGCACGAAGCTGTAAACCATCTCATCCCAGCTGCGAATGGATCCGCGTGGGAGGTTATTGAGCCATGCTCGGGCGGCGCTCTGTAGCTGTAGCTGCAAGCATTGCATGGCAGTGCTTCGACTGCCTCCATGGAGTCTGACGGAAGAGATGTGGTCCTCTAGCCAGATCTTCGGGTCCTGTAGGCCGTCAAACTTCGGGTTCTCTGACGGGAGTTTGAACCCTTTAGGCATTCGCTTCTGCCTAATGCATCTGCTGAAGCATCTGGCGCTGCAAAGCTCCACGTCCTCCTCTTCTAAGTCAGTCGACCAAGCACGTCGTGCTCTTGATTTGTCGATCTTGCGCTGCATGATGTCATCACGTGCGTCGTAGTCGTGGTCGTGTCATCGTGAGCGGCGACGTCGAGACAAGTCGTGGTTGTCATCGCTGGATGAGGGCGAGGAGTAACGCTTTGCTAGCGCTTTGCCCTTCTTTGGATCCGGTGTCGGCTCCTTGTCGAGGGCGGCCTCGATTAATCCCAAGCCCGCGATCGTAGATCGGTGCATGGCGGCTCGGGGGTCTCTAGCTGGTGGTTGGTTGTTCAAGAGGTACATGGTGGCCGCTGTCACCGCAGCCTGTGGCGTTTTGGGGGCCACATTGCCCCTGGTGTCGACTGTAATAGAGCCGAAGTCGAGGACCTTTGTGGCCTCTATGCGTTCCTGCTCGGTGAGGTGGGCCATCCGAGACTGCCTCTTCTTGGCGAGGTGCTCGTTGCCCTTTGAGGAGGATCCTCCGTAGGAGGAGAGTCCAGCACGACGAAGGCTCGACTCGTCTTCCGCCTTTTTGCGTGCCTCGAGTTGCGCGATTGTTTGTATTTGGCGCTTGAATTCTTCCTTCAGGAGCCAGTGATAACCCATCAGCAGTTTCTGTGGGGATCCGAAGGGTAGAGGGGTGCCTCGCAGGGCCTCGCGGCAGCGAGCGCATTCTTGCTCGTTGAGCTTGATTACGACGCATTCACCGGTTTGCTCGTTTACTATGGTTGGAGGTTCGACTGCCCCTCCGTTGTCAGCGGGGACATGATTGCCACCGTTACCGCCGTTGCTGCCATTGCCAGCGTTGCCGCCGTTAGGCGGGTCGGTTCCGTTGCCGCGATTGCCACCGTTGTCGCGGTTGGTAGAGGTGTCGCCCACATTGATGACGACGCACATGAAGTGATTGGGGAAGCTGTTGCTTCCACAACTCTCAGATCTGGAACCGTAGGTTCCATCTTCAGTGGCCAGATCGCTCAGATTGGAGTCGCGACTGCTGTCACTGACAGTGTTCTCGACTATTGTTGGGGCATTGAGCTCGCTGAGGGTGCCGATCGACGGAGGAAACCACGATGCTGGGGCAATCACCGGTGCTGTCGGCTGATCAGGCATGTGAAGTGTGCCCATCTGACCAACTTGGAAGCGGAAGCTCCCGATCGCCAGGCTGATTCCGTCGCCCACGGACTCGAAGGTCGGGCGAGTGGCTAGCGTGTGGACGGTGAAGTCGAACGCACCGAAGACCTAGCGAATCTCCGCTGTTGCGGAGTTGTAGATCGCAGTTGATGGGGCCGAAGAAGCCGCGACATCAGCACTCCCAATTCCCACAGACAACGCCAATTGACGAGGGTTTAACTCGTCAATGCCCATTGTTATGGACTTGGGTTTTGGAGAAGGAGGGAGCGCTGGAGACATCTATCGGCTAACAGACAAGCACACAGGGGACAAGGATTTACCCAGGTTCAGGCCTCGTAGAGGTCCCTACTCCTGCTTGTCTGCTCGTGGAATTATCGAAGGAATCGAAAATTACAATGGTGCGCAGATGCAATCTGGCAAGGGTTGTGGAAACTAGGGTTGCATGTGTCCTCCTCGCCGCCCCCTCCTAGCCTTTATATAGATAGGCTGGGTCTCGGGTAGCAGGTCGAGTCGGTTACAGGTTAGGGTTTTCCCCTTTAAACTTTCTATCTTTAGCTTTTTCTTGTTCTTCAAGCAATCGAGAGTCTGCAGATTACTCGAATCCTTCTTTTGGGCCTTGGCGACACCGTGGGCCTGTACGTATTCAGACCGTATATACCAAGCTCGAGTACCTGTAGGGTATACCCATGTCAGTGTGCATTAGAGATATAGAACAAAGTTGTCTCACTTCTTTCTCTTTCTCTCTTTTTTTTGAGATAGTACCGCGGTTTGATCCACAAGGTTAGCTTTGGCATGCATCACAATTACCACTAGACTTTATTTCAATCAAACAACTCCTTTCATGAGTGTCGTCGAGACTATCGAAATATCTATGGGGTTAAGTATCATCAAGGGTATACTCTCAAGACAATCATTCATCAAACAAGTCATAAATTTCAGACTTTTTCTTATTGTACTTGTTTGGCATTATTATTTCCAAGTCAAGACTCGGTTAGCTAAAAGAACTAGAGCAAGAGCTTCAACAACTAATCATCATACCAATAAAAAGCCTTACTCTAACCATATTAAATTACTTCCCACTAGCATGACATCTTAGCAAATCAACCAACTAAGATAAACAACTCAAACTTCATAAGTAGGACACATAGGACATACCTCTCATAAGTAACTTCATGATCCTCTTCCTTATACGGATGTGTTCCTTCAAAACTCAAACACGATTAGTCTCGAAATGATATTAAAGCAAAGAGGCAAAGTATGATTCCATGTTTACGAAAAAAAGGATAAACGGAAAAATATTTTTGTATTTTTGAGGCTATGGATTAAGGAATAGAAAAGAACTTGTGACAAAGCAAGGGTTTAAGATAAGGAAAACAAAGAAAAATAAATAAACTAAAACTCAAGAAAATTAAAAAGCATAGGAACAAGCCAACACGAGTGTTTCAAATCTCCCAAGGAGCTGTAGTACAACCTCGTTATTACACAAATAAATTTGCTAGGGGAACACATCCCCAAGCTCAGGCTTTTGCAAGCCCTTTTGTTGCTCATTGTGGTGGTGGTGGTGGATAATATCCCATGTTCCATTGGCTGCTCCAATCATGGAACTAGGTGGCGAGGCTTGTAGTGGCATATCGAAGGTTGATGGAGAGGTTGTTCATGTTTTTAATATTTCCTTCAAGTGCATAAATATCTTCATAGGTGGTGGTGTATTTCGGTGGCTACACATATTCTTCGGATCCTCCTTGTTCTACTTCTTAATATTCTCCTCCTCCCACAAGTATTTCTTGTTGGGGTAGATTAGCTTCAACCTGCGCGTCATAACATGAACATCCATCCTCGATAGAGAATAAACCGTTAGGAAAAGGAGCTGGGATCAAGTGATCCGCTCTAGGTATATGGAAGAAATATCTACCATGATTTTTAGAAATCATACCACATGCTCTCAGAGTAGAAATACCGAGACGGTTACCTCTAGTCAACGGTTGGATGTTACCTAGGTTGATGTGACGTGCGCATGCAAGAATGGCCACAATTCCTCCTCCACATATGGGTCCTCGAGATTGAAGAGCCTGATACTTAAGGTGAAACACAAGAAGAGCGCCCAAATTTGGCGTTAAGTTACAATTGGTAAGGATAGCTTTTGCAAGGATTAACAAGTCCTCCTTATTAACTCTAGTAAACTCACCACATGCCTGCAGTGTGTTAGCAATCACATAGAATAAATATCGAATAGCAGGATGATCAATTTGGTTCCCCTTGGGTGTGTTTCCACGAATTCACATCAAATTAAAATAATTTAAAGGGGAAGGATCTAAAACAAAGGTAGTTGTGCATACATCAGTGTTGTTGTTGGAAAACCCAAAGCATTGAGCCCATTGGCTGAGTGTCAAAGTATACTCATAGTTCATAAGGCAGAATTTAATTCGGTCAACTCCGGGCCTTTGTTCCTCGGAACAACCATAAGGATCCACCATCTATGTTAAGGTGCTGAAGAACTCAAGCGTCAAGCAGCGATATGTCACAACATCATGAAATACAAAATTGTACAAACCAACATTGTTGCAAAGTAAATCGAAATCAGCATGAATGCTAAGTTGGTTCAGGATATCAGGACACGCCCACTTGGTGGACTTGATCTCTCGAATCTTGAGACGATCGAAACGGGTTAGATGGAACTTCTTGGTGAACTCGATGCCAGGTGACTCGGGGGTTAACGTATCAACGGGTGGTGCGGAGGATTCTGCAGCCATCTCACGTGTACGACTCCTCATGTTCATCTAAAATAAAAACGAGACAGAATAAATAAAGATTGCTAATATTTTTTTTGGTCCAATAGAAACATAGCATAAGTGATTCTCTACACTAACTACAAAAGAAACTCCTCTAAAAAAATACTAAGCATACTTAGTATCAAGATTGAATCAAGAACAAGACCTATGTCTAGATTGGCAATGATGAATGATTAAGTGAAGCTTTTGGACAAATAAGTTGGGGATCGGAGGAGAATCGTACTTTAGATCGAGTGAGTGGAAAGAATCAAAGAAATATTGAGTAAATTTGAAGATCCAATGGAGGTGGTTTGAAGTTTGGAGGAAGAACAAAGAGAAAAAATGATTTGGGGATTTTTAGGTTACCTCCTCGGGTGCTTATGGCGCCCATGTACTCGGTACGGGCGGGTGGTACGGATGGATCTCGCCCGTACCAGGTGACTTACCTTGGGGCGACGATGACTCCCGGACGGTACAGGTGCGCGGTACGGTCGCGCGTGCCCGTACTGCTGGTCGTTAACTATACGGTGACTTTGCTTGAAATCTGATATTTGCTCGGGGGTACGGTACGGGCGCACGATACACGGGCGCGTCTCACCGTACCAGTGGTCGTTATCGAAATTGTTCCTTTCGGCAAACATCAAATTTTTTATCTTCCTTTGCCTTGAGGTGGTACGGGTGCACGGTATGGTCCACTCCGGCCATACCAGTGGTCGTTATGAACACTGTGAACTACAAAACTCAAGGAATTTGATTAGTAGCTCCGTGTGCCTTTGCACATCTTATCAAGGGGCTAGATAACAACAAAAATACTAAGTAATGATCTAGCAATACTTCTTAGGCCATGTGTTAGTAAAATAAAATATAGAGGATTACCTTATTTCTTCTCCTCTCTCCATAAGTCTTCTTGAACACTCTTTATTTAAAACAAGACAAAACAAAAACAAAACTAAACACAATAAAAATATAATAGGAAATATAAAGAGAAATTTTATTTCACATGGGTTGCTTCCCATGAAGCCCTTCTTGTTAAGGTCAATTAGCTTGACCTCGATGGAAATCACTTAGGTTTGTGAAGTGGAACATCCACTCCAAAGTAGTTTTCTTTTAAAGTAATTACACCATCATCATCGTTAGGCTTGGCCTTCTTTTTCCTAGGGAAGTGGACTACAAAAGGATCTCTAGATGGTAGCCCTATTATCACATTCCCTTCATGGAAATTAATCAAAGCTTTAATAGTTCTTAAGAATGGCCTACCTAGAATTATAGGTGCTATGGGATCTTCAGTCATGTCCACAATAACAAGATCAATAAGAGCAGGACTACCTTTAATTTCAACAACTATATTTTCTTTTATCCCAATAACTTGTTTATAAGTTGAATCGGCTATATGGAGTCTCAATTCGTTTGTAATAAATGGCCCCAAGTTTAACTAATAGAAGAGGCTTTTGGAAATTGTTGAGACGCTTGCACCAAGATCACAAAGTGCAGATATCTCATTAACTCCCAACTTAATTTTAATAGTGGGCTCAAATATATCATCTAACTTAGCTGGAAGCTTATCAGCTAGTCTTTTATACTCCATCTCTAAATCATGAACCTTATATGCTACTTGTTGTATAAATTGTTGGTACATAGCATCATTACCTTGTTCTGTACTTGGATTCTTAACGACGATCATCTTTAATAGATCTTCCACGGTATATTCCGGTGTCGGTGTGTTGCTATAATCTATCTCTTCAGGTTTTTCATCATTGGTTACCACCCTCATCATTTTGAGATCTTCTACCGAATTTGGCTCGGGTTTTCCAGCATACTTTGCTAGTATGAGAGCTTGGCTCTCGGCTACCTTACACAGCTAAGCCTCCACAGTCTTTGTTCTTTCTGTAGAGCCTGCACATCATTTCTAATTGCAACGGCCTGGTTAGATAATCTTCCTATACTACTTTCATGGTTCTCCATAATCTTAATAAGCATATTATTTTGCTCAGTTTGAGCTTGTATAAATGTTCTAACGGTTTTCTCAAACGGGAGATTGACATGATTTGCTCCATTAGTATTATCATAATTATTATAAGGAGCTCCTGCAGGATTAGCATGATATTTTTGAACATTAGAAGCATAATTATTTTTCCATGCAGGATTAAAAGGAGTGCGAGCTATAAAATTAACATCATTAACATCGGTAGTGATAGCATTAACCTGGGTATCTTCCTTACCCTTAACTAAGCTAAGCAACCCATCTACCTTATATGTAAGCTCCTCATTGTTTACCTCGGTAATTGAACTTACTCTCTTCAAGGTTCTTTCCACATGCCATTGGGCATGGTTATTTTGCATATCTTCAAGTAACTTCTTTGCAACACTCACATGCTTTCCCATGATCGTTCCCCCTGCTGCAGTATCTAGCATAGACTTAAACATTGGGTTAAGACCATTATAAAATAAATGTAATATAAGCCACTCTTCCATCCCATGATTAGGACAGTTCATTACGGCTTCTTTCATCCTTTCCCACGCAAGCGCTAGCGGCTCACGGTCTTCTTGTATAAAGCTTGTAATGTTGGATCTTAACTGCATAGTCTTAGTTAGGGGAAAAATTTAGTCATAAACAAATTAGTACATTCCTCCCAAGATTTAATAGTGCCCTTTGGTAGAGCTACCAACCAATCCTTAGCCTTTCCTCTAAGAGAGAAAGTAAACAATATTATCTTAACAACATTTGGATCTACATCCTTAATACGCATCATGTCACAAATTTTAGTAAAAGTATTTAAGTGTAATCCCGAATCCTCAGAAGATGAACTCCCAAATTGGTTTTATTGAACCAAACTTAAAAGGTTAGGTTTAATCTCATATGTTTCCGCATCAACTTCGGTCTGAGTGATGGGTGCACGAATAGATTCATCTATGGGACTAGCATACTCCCCTAATCTCTTTTGAGCCATGGCTCTTATATTTTTGGTAATTTTTAAGTAATGAAAACGAATAACAATTAACTAATTTTTTGGGGTTTTCAAATAGATAACAAGAAAGTAAACTAATAACAAGAACTAAACTACAACTAATAATAAAACTAAAAACAAGGTCTCAAATGACCTCACCAGGATAGCGAAATTGCTTCCCCGACAACGACGCCAAAAAAAGGGTTGATACCTTCGATCCGGATTCACGAATGTAGTATAATAGCTTTTTCCCTAGAAGACTTAGGTTTAATCGAACCTTGGAAAGCACTGCTAAAAGGTAATAAAAAAGGACACATCTACAAGACTTTGTTTGTTCGTTTTACCTTAGTTGACCGTACCAATCTAGTTTACGTTATAACAGGTTTGAATCAATGGATGGAGATAGGCCAGGGTTGAATATCCACCTGCAGCTGCACATCAAATGGGATAAAAGATAATAATAAGTGTAGTCATGTATAATGTTTGAATCAAGATAATCTCTTGTGGGCAACACATCCTAATATTCTAGAGCCCCCGTGATGCAGCGGGCATAACAATAGACTTCTAATCCAACCGAGAGTACACTAAAGCCACGGGTTACAAATGATTATTAAGTGCAAAACACAGATTAAAGCTTTAAGTGGTGATGTTGTTGTTAATCCCGAATGGGGTGGTAAGCAAAGACCGTAATGCCCTTTCTGTCACTGAGGTTCCTATGAGATCGCCGCTAGCCAAGTATCTCACCTCAAGCCTTTATCAATCTATGGGATCTTGGGTGCCTACAAGTCCACAGATCGAGACAAGAGGCGAAGAAATAAAAGATACAAATCACAATCTCAAACAAAGTACAATTCTCCTATGATCTAGATGCACATAATTGTTGCGAGGTTTCTCCCCAACCCGTAGCCCGTGAGGACTACTCACTCATAACAAATAGATCGGAGATAGAAAACATTATGCAAATACTTAGATTGAAATCAAATATTCTTACAATTGTCGCCAAATCACAAGGAGATCTAAAGTACAAAGCAATGGCTATGGCTAGTGGATGGATGGATGGGGGAAGTGATGAACAATGGATAAACAATGGTGTGGGTCTCCTTTGGTAGTGTTATGATGCAATCTGACAATGGTGGCTCTCTGGCCGACGGCTGAAGCCTCGAAATATATAAGCATCTTCACGAAAGTTGTAGGGTTTGACGTGACGAAGACATCACTTCATGGTAAGTTCCATGTCTGTCGTATTGACATACTTATCTAATTTTGTGAGATCCGAGCCAGTACAGAAAATACATTGAGTTCTTTTGGTCTTGCCTACCGATGCTTTATAGTTTGAGGACCAATGATTGAAAGATTTTTAGTATTCAGTGCCTCTGTCCATGTAGATTAGTCACTAGATGCATGGATAGAAGCCTTTTAGGCTCAGTATAGTCGGTTATGCTCTCATGAGCTACCGACATGAACTAGTTAGCAGAAGAGAACCTAGTTAATTAAAGTCATTCTATGGTAATTAGGACACACATCACAGTGATTGCAGGCTATCTTCTAAGTTATAACTCTATTTGAGTTGACTAGGGTCGATTCGTTTTTTTAGATTTAAAATAATACTAAACGCCTGACCTTGAAATTGAAAATCCACAGCACTTTTCTAATTGTGAGAATTTTGTAAACTTAACATGAAATTCAATCAAGGCCGAGTCTATGTCTATTATCCTCTACCGCAGGTCCAACCAGAAAGGTGGGTAATATGTTTTCCCGTATCTTTAACGGTGTTTCATGATGCATATATTGTTTTGTGGTCTTTGTCCAATGGATTAATTATCACTTGGCTCTTTCACGTTAGTATACAGAAATGCGTGTTGGTTTTGGACTTTTAGAAGGCGGGCTTTCAAAAGTGTTCCCTTGTGATTATAATTGTATTCACAGTAGATATATGAAGTTTGTGATTCGCTTTTTTTTACTGTTCTGCAGCTGATGCTACTCCGAAAGGTTTGTGTGCTCTCTCAAGCACATCACTCACTGAATTTGGATCGACGACCTTCAGCCTCAAAATGATTACAATATTCACCTGTTATTAATTATAGCATACCAACGGTAATCTCCATGGCACATAATTTATACAGAATTGTCGATTCATCACAAGATTTCAATGTGCATGGGCATAATTATTTTTAACTATTAATTTATCTCCTATTACGCATCCTGGCAGTTTTCCATTGTTGTTACCTGTTAGGAAAGATTCTACAAAAAAAAGACAATTTATTTTCCGATGTCTATGCCAACCTCACTATTTCCAATGCATCGTTTTGGTGAGAATTTTTAATAATGTTCCTCACATGGAAAATAAATTCTTCTGCGTATAGCGTTTATATTGCGGGTCCATTGACAAAGGCGCTACCACATCCGAAACATGAGGCACATCTAAGAGCTATGGGCATTAGATGCCTAGACATGTGATGTCGGATGATTAACTCTAGTGCAAGTGGGAGACTGTTGGGAATATACCCTAGAGATAATCATATATGATATTATTCCCGATGTATTCATAAAGTTATTATATTGTCCTTGTATGAACTTCTGATATGTATTATTGAATATGTGATTCAGTTGTGGAACTATATATTTATGTTATTCATACTAGATGTCCTTGGTCATTGATTTTGTGCTGGACACACAAAGTAAACTAATGTGAAAGTCGGATGATGACTCGGTTCCACTTGTCATGGGCATGGTGATGCTATTCCGACTTACACGGATTCGGCTAAAAAGTTTAACGAGCCGGATTGACCTAGATTGATGTACAATGAACAAGTCATCATTTGTATGTCTCAATCAATGTAATCCTTAGACCTGAGGTTGTTGCAGAATCTGAGTTGTGGATCACCGACTTAGGTTCTATCAAACGCTATTCCATCACAGGGCAGTTATAAAGGCAGAGTTCAGATCGACTGAGAATCAAGCTACATGATGTGGATGACCAAGATGGAATTTTGCCCCTCCAGCTAGAGAGATATTCTCTTGGCCCTCCATGTGATATGATTCGGAAAGCATGGCCATGCACGACTCAATTAAGTGTTAACCGTGGCGATCGACTAAGAGTTAGTCAGATGAATCACCTATCTCGAATCAAGAAGAGAGTTGAGCTATTTGAAGGATGGAGATTATTCACCTATAGCTTGATGATACCTTCGATCCGGATTCACGGATGTAGTATAATAGCTTTTTCCCTAGAATACCTAGGTTTAATCGAACCTTGGAAAGTACTGCTAAAAGGTAATAAAAAGGACACGTCTACAAGACTTTGTTTGTTTGTTTTATCTTAGTTGACCGGACCAATCTAGTTTACTTTATAACGGGTTTGAATCAATGGATGGAGATAGGCCAGGGTTGAAGATCCACCTGCAGCTGCACATCAAATGGGATAAAATATAATAATAAGCATAGTCATGTATAATGTTTGAATCGAGATAATCTCTTGTGGGCAACACATCCTAATATTCTAGAGCCCCCGTGATGCAGCGGGCATAGCAATAGACTTTTAATCTAACCGAGATTACACCAAAGCCACGGGTTACAAACGATTATTAAGTGCAAACACAGACCAAAGCTTTAAGTGGTGATATTGTTGTTGATCCCGAATGGAACGCTAAGCGAAGACCGTGCTACTCTTTCTGTCACTGAGGTTCCTATGAGATCACCGCTAGACAAGTGTCCTACCTCAAGCATTTATCAATCTATGGGATCTTGGGTACCTACAAGTCCATAGAACGAGACAAGAGATGAGGAAACAAAAGATACAAATCACAATCTCAAACAAAATACAATTCTCCCATGATCTAGATGCACATAATTGCTGCGAGGTTTCTCCCCAACCCGCAGCCCATGAGGACTACTCACTCATGATAAATAGATTGGAGATAGAAAACATCATGCAAATACTTAGATTGAAATCAAATATTCTTACAATGGTCGCCAAATCACAAGGAGATCTCAAGTACAAAGCAATGGCTATGGCTAGTGGATGGATGGATGGGGGAAGTGATGAACAATGGTCTGGATATCCTTTCATGGTGTTGTTATGCAATCTGAGAATGGTGGCTCTCTAGTTGACGGCTATAGCCTCAAAATATATAGGTGTCTTCACGAAAGTTATAGGGTTTGACGAGACGAAGCTCGCCACCTGGTATGGGCGGGCGGTACCGGCGGACCGCGCCCGTACCAGTGGTCGTTAAGCTTGCAGATGCCCTGGAACGCTTCTACAATTACTTGGATGTGTATACTTCCTCAAAATCCTTCATTATGACTCTTTATTTCGCTTTAAAAACCGTGATTTCCCGCACAACATAAATCAAAGAAGGAATTTGCATATCTTTGCAATTATTAGTCATTAGTGTCATGAGTTGAGAGTTTATTTGGCAATTGCTTGACCAAAAACAACGTTTAAACGCAGTGGAAGATGGCAAAAATCGGAGCCATCACTTGACAATATGTATCGTGAGGCAAAAGGGACTCGGACATAAGTCGCATTAGAAGGTATGCCATCATGAATCTTTGGTACTTGGTAGTTAACACGTTCTGCTAGGAGCCGCTGCCGACTGATCGACAACGAGTAAGACTCGAATCGTGTCCGAGTCACCATGAGTCTGTCGAGCCACACACTTAAAAGCGGGAGCAAGTTTGGGTTGGACCCGGAGCGAAAATCTGTTTGGGTTGGACCTAAATCGAACATGGATTAAGTCAGTGAGTTTGACTCGTAGCGACTAATATAGACCTTTTAGTGAATGGGCCACAAGTGAGTGGAACCCACTTTCACTCCCTATATATACTAGGGCGCAGATTCCCAAGGGAGAGAGATGTCATTCCATGCGTTGGAAACCCTAGCTCCATTTCAGTCCAGCCATCGTACTTGACCTAGCAGTCCATCATCGGCGCTCCTCCTCATACGTGTAGATACCGGTAGAGGTGTTGTACGATCAACACTTTGACGATCGTGGTTTAGGATCATTATACTACACTACATCGAGCGATGCATGATACATTGCAAATGTATCTATAATTTTTGATGTTCCATGCTTGGTTTTATCCACTTTCTTGTGTTTTGTCCATACTTTGGAGTACTTTTCATATGATTTCTTGGACTAACCTATTAACAAGAGCCACAGTGCCAGCTATCTGTTTTCTGCTATTTTTGGTTCCAGGAAAGTCAGAAAATGAATATTCTCAGAATTGGACGGGACAAAAGCCAAAGTGCCTATTTTTTCGGAAGTCATCAGATGCCAGAATATGAGACGGAGAAGGGTTGGGGGCCGGCCACACTACCTGGCCGCGTGGCCAGGCCTGGCCCATGCCAGGGGGTGGTCTAGCCGACCCCAGCACCCCCTCGGCCCTCCTTCCGCATATATATTGCCTTCGGGACCAAAACCCTAAGTACCCGATCAAAAATCCATGAAAGAGTTTGTAGCCACCGTCATCTCCATCCCTAGATCGAGAGGGATCTGAAGCTCTTCCCGACACCCTGCCGGAGAGGGGAATTCACCCTCGAGACCTTCTTCATCACCATGCAAGCCTCCGATGTGATGCGTGAGTAGTTCATCTTTGGACTACGGATCCATGTAGTAGCTAGATGGTTGGTTCTCCTCCTTTGTGCTTTCATGTCTAGACCTTGTGAGCTCTGTTCATGATCAAGATCTATTTGTAATTCTGCATGTTGTGTTTGCGGGGATCCGATGGATATTGAGATGCTATTTCAGATTGATTATTGATTCTATCATGTCTTTGTTATTTGTGATCTTGCATGCTTTCTGTTGTTAGTAGCTATCTTGGCCAAGTAGATGCTAGCAACTCCAAGAGTTAGTATTTATGCTCGATAGTGGGTTCATGCCTCTGGTAATCTGGGGAAGTGATAGAAATCTCTAAGGTACTAGATGTGTTGTTGCTACTAGGGAGAAAACAACAATCCTTTGTTCATAGAACAATTGTATTGTTTACTTTACACGCAATTCATAAAGCAATAATCTGTTGCTTGCAACTTAATACTGGAGGGGGTTCGGATGATAATCTAAAGGTGGATTATTAGTCATAGATGCAGTTGGATGGCAGTCTATGTGTAATGTTGTAATGCCCAATCAAGTTCCAAAGGAGTCAATATGATTAGTATATGCTTGTATGCTTTATCGATGTTTGTCAATTGCCCCGCTGTAATTTGTTCACCCATCATGTTATCTATCTAAGGAGAGCCACCTCTAGTGAACTATGGATCCCGGTCCTTTTCTTTTACATACAATCTATAAACTGTTTACTGCTTTGTGTTTACTTTCTGCAAACTTTTACTTCTTTCCATTCGATACGTTTAATCCTTTGTTTTTAGCAAAACACGGTGAGATTGACAACCTCATCGCAAGTTGGGGACAGTGTTCTGTGGTTGTGTTGTGCAGGTCTCCACGTTGCTACTAGCACTAGTAGTGCGCCCTGCCAAGGCTCAGCTAGCAACACCTTTGGGGTGTTACCTTGCTCCTATTGGTTCGATTAAACCTTGGTTTCATAACTGAGGGAAACTTGTTGTTGTGCTCATCATACCTTCCTCTTGGGGTTCCCAACGAGCTCTACATCAACACCGAGCCATTAAGCATTTTTCTGGCGCCGTTGCTGGGGACTGAAGAACAAGAAGAAGCTCCCACGTCAACCACGCGCCAACCACATCCCTCATAACCAATCTCTTTACTTTGTTATTTTTGTTTTGCTTAGTTTCTTTTTGTTTTGTTTGCTTGTTTCTTTATCAAAAACACAAAAAAATTAGTTCCTACTATAGTTGGTATTTTTGTTGGTATGTTATTGTCTTGCTTTATCATGCTTGTATCAATGGTTGGTTTCTTTGAAACTGAATCTAATTGGCAAGGTGGGTTCACGGAAGATCAAAAATATTATTATAAGGAACACCCCTTGTCACAAAAAGGGAAACTCTTATGGGAACAAATTGATAAATTGAATGCCATTGCTAGAAATATGTGCTCCATTTATAATGTTACTTATTGCATTGATAAATCTTGTTGCTGTAGGAGGTATAAACACCCCCCTTTTCAATGTGAGTACCATGATAATGTTACCATATCTTCTTATATTAAAGGGAATTGTGACTTTTATGATGTGGAACAAATTGAAGAATTTATTGCCTGGAAGGGTGCATTTGAACTTGCTAGTTTGCTTGAAAATACTGATGATGCACCTTATAAATATGAGGTTTATGATATACTTAAATTTTGCTTTGATAATTACAAGGTATAAAATGGCTATATTCTTGAATATCTTAATAGATGTTCTCCACCAATGGAAGAGACTAATGCCTTGCAGGAGCCTATGGAAGAAGAAATTGCTGAAAATGGAAGCTCATTGGATGAAAAGGAGGAGGAGAGTGATGATCAAGAGGAGGAAGAATGGATCTACCCATCCCTACCTTCTAATGAGAGTAACTCTTTACCCCTTACATTATTTGATTGTCCCCATGCTTACCAAAGGATGACTAATGTCATGTTCCTGAGGATTCCTTTGAAAACGTTTATAACAAAGCTCTAGTGTTTGTAGATCATGAAAGCATGCTTTATGTGATAGTTATATTGTTGAGTTTATTCATGAGGCTACTAAAATTATTATGAGAGAGGAAAATATGGTTGTAGAAATTTTCATGGTATTGAAACACCTCTCTATGTGCTGAAAGTTTTGAAGTTATTCTCGTTTTATCTTCCTATGCATGTCACTTTGTTCTTTGTGAATTTATTTGCATACAAGATTCCTATGCATAGGAAGTGGGTTAGACTTAAATGTGTTTTGAATTTGCTTCTTGATGCTCTCTTTACTTCAATTCATATTTTTTATGTGAGCATCTTCTCAAACTATCTTGCCTAACTTAAAGGCGTTAAAGAAAAGTACTTATTGGGAGATAACCCAAAAGTTTTAGATGAGTCTTGGAAGTTATTACTTCAGTAATAACCGCTCTTTATCCTTTTTATTTGCTTTTTGTGCCAAGAGTAACGTCTAATGAGAGAGAAGTAATCATTGGGAAAGTTGCTGTCCCAAAACAGATTTTTGTGCTTCACCGTAAACATTCGTGTAAAATCTCTGAACGTTTTTTTGAGGCGTGAATTTTTTTGCTTCTGCCCTAGGTTATTATCTAACTTTCTTTAGTTCAACACTTTTTTATTTGAGCAACAGAAGGTCTTCGAAAAAATTAGTCTTTACCTGCTGGTCTGTTTTGACAGATTTCTGCCATTTTCTGCATTTGCTTCTTGTTGGTTCCTTTTTGAGTTCTTTTGGGGAATTGAGATTTTTGAGGGAAGTGCTACAGTAGCTAGTGTTCTAATGAAAGTTTATTTGGTGTTAGAACTGAACCATAAGACTTATATATCTTGAGTGCACTAATGTTGCTAAAAAAATATTGTGTGAAGTTTTGTATGAAGGAAAAATTTCAGGTGTATGGAAGGAATGAGTAATGAGATGAAGGATGGACTAAAGCTCAATCTTGGGGATTCCACGTATCACCCCAAGAAATATCCAAGAAGTACAAGCGTCAAAGCTTGGGTATGCCCAAGTCATCACCCTCTTCATCAATAAAAATCCCAGGTTTCTTCCAAATGCTTCATTTTTATTGTTTCATGCACAGTTGTGTTGTTCTTGGAGCATCTTCTTTTTCGTTTGCTTTTGTTTGCTTAGTTTTCTGAATAAATTGGTTGGACCCCCTCTTTTATACATTGGTTTGCAAATAGTTTGGTTTGGTTTGGAAAAGAGTAGGAAAGTTCATGCTTATGTGGTAAAAAGAGCTTGTTTTTTACCGTGGCCTATGCTCTGTCATGCCATGCTTGATATTGTTTTGGCTTTATGCTAGGTATTTTTTGCTGTAGCATGACTTGTTACAAACAATTGAGATTGTTTAATATGCCTTGGATGAATCATGCATTGTTTTAGCATATTAAAGCATAGTATAGTGGTATTCTCCTTTGATGCTTTATTTGGATTGACTTGGCGCATGCTCACACCATGTTATGACTATCTCAAGTCACCATAGCCTTTATAATACTTTAATTTTCAACTTGTAGTATTACTTTATGCTTTGATCAATGATGTTTTGTCGCTCTGCATGATTATGGCCATTATTGCTCTCTTAGTTTGTCGCTCCCAGTCTTTTGCTAGCCTCCACAACCAAGTATGAGTTCCACTCATGCATCCAACTTCCTAAACCAAGTTATTCCAAAGAGTCCACCATACCTACCTACTAGCTTATGCTATTCCAAGTATATTCATGCTTTTGTTTACCTTCCGAATTAAACTTGTTATGAGAAAACTAGTGATTAAAGCTCTCACGAACTTGATGGCACACTTTACTTTTCTTGCCCTTAATAAACTTGAACCATTGTGTCGTCTATGTTGTATATGCTTGCACTTATTTGTTGGGAATTAGCAGAACCATGCTTTCATGGGGAACGCTTTCAACATTGCACTTGGTACTTGTACCTAGTTGATATCATGCTCTTTTGTATATGGATGTCGTTGGTGTGAAATGAAAGGGGAGCTTGTAAGTCCATGGAGTTATGTATATGTGTTATAGAAACGTCTGGACCGCTGGTCTAATCCATACTGACATGGTGGAAACCTGCAGCGTAACCATAATGAGCTGTCTATGAAGCATTCTTCTTATAAAAAAGAGTCCTATATTGAGAAAAAAGAGAAAAAGAAAAAAATGATGAGATTATGAGAAGAGGAAAGAGAGAAAAAAAGCACCATATTCCCATGGTAAATAAGAAGATTGCTGAGATGCTCGTTGTCTGCTTGCCTTGTCATTTTGATATGGGGATTCTTCCGTATCATCGGGCAAGGGGTACCCCGTTGGCGGTTCTCTATGATACACATGTACTTACGATGATAAGAACTTACCGGTGACTAAACTTGAGTAGCATGAGGAGCGGTCCTCGTATACAAGGGACATGAGATTTCGAACTTATACTTCGTCAAGCATGTACATCATAGTTTGTTTACTTTAACATTAAACACTTTAAGATGCTTATGATAGGGGAAATGAGAGCTGAAAGCTATAAGTACCATAATTTTTGGAAGCTCTTTATGAGACTTAAATCTCTACTTCCTTCTATGAAGGCCTTTCTTCCACCATTATATATTGAGTCTCCATCTTCTACCTTTATGCACCTACTTTGAGAGCATAGTGGCCATTCTTAGTTCTATGTGCATTGTCCCAAGACTAGTTGATTGATGCATATCTTGATATTGCTTGTTTTAAACTATTTCTATCTAGTCACTCTTATGAAGTTTGAAGGTGTCCTATGCATTTATATTTGCTACTCTATGAGGGACAAGCTGAATACTATTATGCTATGTTTTCTTTATGTGAAACAAACAAACGTCTTGCTAAGCATTGTTATTCATGAATCTTTTGTTTGTTCCTTTTTCATGTTGCATCTTAGTTTCTTTTTCTTACTGCTAGAACCTTGTCTTTCATGTTATGATTGAAGTACTTTGATCCCAGCTTTGAATGTTTTACAAATACTTTGATCAAGTCTTTGATGGTGCATGTCACCTCAAAAATTATTCTTTCTTTTTATCACTTACCTACTCGAGGACGAGCAGAAGTTAAGCTTGGGGATGTTGATACATTGCAAATGTATCTATAATTTTTGATGTTCCATGCTTGGTTTTATCCACTTTCTTGTGTTTTGTCCATACTTTGGAGTACTTTTCATATGATTTCTTGGACTAACCTATTAACAAGAGCCACAATGCCAGCTGCCCATTTTCTGCTGTTTTTGGTTCCAGGAAAGTCAAAAAATGAATATTCTCGGAATTTGGACGGGACAAAAGCCAAAGTGCCTATTTTTCCGAAAGTCATCAGATGCCAGAATACGAGACAGAGAAGGGCTGGGGGCCAGCCACACCACCTGGCCGCGCGGCTAGGCCTGGCCCGCGCCAGGGGGTGGTCTGGCCGACCCCAGCACCCCCTCGGCCTCTCCTTCCGCCTATATATTGCCTTCGGGACCAAAAACCTAAGTACCCGATCAAAAATCCACGAAAGAGTCTGTAGCCGCCGTCATCTCCATCCCTAGATCGGGAGGGATCTGAAGCTCTTCCCGGCACCCTGCCAGAGAGGGGAATTCACCCTGGAGGCCTTCTTCATCACCATGCAAGCCTCCGGTGTGATGCGTGAGTAGTTCATCCTTGGACTACGGATCCATGTAGTAGCTAGATGACTGGTTCTCCTCCTTTGTGCTTTCATGTCTAGATCTTGTGAGCTCCGTTCATGATCAAGATCTATTTATAATTCTGCATGTTGTGTTTGCGGGGATCCGATGGATATTGAGATGCTATTTCAGATTGATTATTGATTCTATCATGTCTTTGTTATTTGTGATCTTGCATGCTTTCCATTGTTAGTAGCTATCTTGGCCAAGTAGATGCTAGCAACTCCAAGAGTTAGTATTTATGCTCGATAGTGGGTTCATGCCTCTGGTAATCTGGGGAAGTGACAGAAATGTCTAAGGTACTAGATGTGTTGTTGCTACTAGGGAGAAAACAAAAATCCTTTATTCATAGAACAATCATATTGTTTACTTTACATGCAATTCATAAAGCAATAATCTATTGCTTGCAACTTAATACTGGAGGGGGTTCGGATGATAACCTAAAGGTGGATTATTAGTCATAGGCAGTTGGATGGCGGTCTATGTATAATATTGTAATGACCAATCAAGTTCCAAATGAGTCAATATGATTAGTATATGCTTGTATGCTTTCTCGATGTTTGTCGATTACCCCACTGTAATTTGTTCACCTAGCATGTTATCTATCTAAGGAGAGCCACCTCTAGTGAACTATGGATCCCGGTCCTTTTCTTTTACATACAATCTATAAACTGTTTATTGCTTTGTGTTTACTTTCTGCAAACTTTTACTTCTTTCCATTTGATACGTTTAATCCTTTGTTTTCAGCAAAACACGGTGAGATTGACAACCTCATCGCAAGTTGGGGACAGAGTTCTGTGGTTGTGTTGTGCAGGTCTCCACGTTGCTACTAGCACTGGTAGTGCGCCCTGCCAAGGCTCAGCTAGCAACACCTTTGGGGTGTTTCCTTGCTCCTACTGGTTCGATTAAACCTGGGTTTCATAACTGAGGGAAACTTGCTGCTGTGCTCATCATACCTTCCTCTTGGGGTTCCCAACGAGCTCTACATCAACACCGAGCCATCAATGCACTTCATCAATTCCGCAACCGCGCGTCTAGTGGTAATCCTCGTGTCCTTCTACCTCAGCTAGATCTTGGAATCACCGCGTAGGAAAATTTAGTTTTATCTCTACGTGTCCTAGCAAGAGGATCCAATGGTGGAGGCGTTGATGGTGCAATAGGTGGACGTGGTGCAGGTCGAGGCTGCAGGGGCTGGTACACCGGATTCTTTCAGCAATAATTGGGGCTCAGGCACCAGCCTGTAGGGGCCGATGGTGCAGCAGGTGGAGGCGGTGCAAGAGGCATGGTGGTGATGTGAAGCACCTGAGGTGGGCAAGTGGCTTTGCGAGCCTAGTTCTAGGCCTCGAGCTGCAGGATTGAGCGGACCTTGGCGAACAAGGGGTAGGGCCGTAGCATGGGTATGAAATCCACCTTCTGCTCGAACTTCTCACCGAGGCCAACAAGAAGAGCATCGATCAGAGCACGATCTTCGACATGATCGATGAGCTCCCTGAGTTTATCACCAGTCGCCTTGATGCGTTGACATAAAACGGTGACAAGAGAATCACCCACAACTACTACCATTGATACACCGTCGGAGTTGTCCTAGAACAGTTGATGAAGAGAGGCCCAAAGCTCGGCGGTGGTGGCAGGGGTGGTGGAGACAAGATTGAAGAGCTCGCTGGAGATCCAAGTGTAGATCCATTGGATGATCGCGAGGTCGTCCTTCACCCAGCGAGGTTCGGCGGGCTATGGTGTAGATGATGGGTGGATGTGGTGGCGAAGGCCGTAGTGGCCAAGGTGGATGTGGAAGAGACAGTGCCAATGGTAGTAGTTGTGGGCAGCGAGATCAGAATAAACGGTGAGACATCGGCGATTGTATCGGCTAGGGAAATTTGAGTTTGTTGGAGATTGTAATGATGGGTAATAGAGCTTGGGGTAGAGGAGGAAGTAGAGGTGGATGGAGTTTTAGCGGCATGGAACTCGGCCGTGGCGAAGAGGGGCCGCAACGGCAGCGGTGGAGAGGTTGGCGGAGCCATGCCTAGAGCGGAAACCTAGGCGTCTAATACCATTATATGGAGAATAATAATTGAATTGATTGTGGTCTCAATGGGATGTTTATATGGATTACAAGTCTTGGAGTCCAAGAATACTAGAGATAGATCACAATTCAAACTGACAAACCAAATATACTCTAATAGGATACAATGAATTTTGCTTGTAAATACTGCAATAAAATATATTATATATGAAAAATATTTGAGACATGCAATCTAGCATAATAATTCACATAAGTACATAATAGTCATGGAAATTTCCATCTTAGAAGAGCTCTAAGCTCCTTATCTTTGAGAGCATGTGGCTGATCTAGCTGCGTGCGCTTGTTATTTGGGTCTACTTGTCAGGTCGTTTCTACCCTCTTTGTGTTGCTAGGTCAGTGGGTCGGTTGTGGTGTATGTTTTAACTCTTGGGATCGTTCTTCTCCGTTCATGTTTGGGGGTGGTGGCGGCTGCTCTCCTCCCGACACTTCTATGGTGTCTCCTAGACATCGGCCTGCTGCTATTTTGGCTTCTTCAACGCTGCCAGTGCTTCTCGCATTTGCGTCGCCTTAGCGTCCTGACTCTGACCTCCGGTTTGTCGTGCAAATTTATTTTCTAGAAATGGTATGGCCCTATGGACGACGAGTTAGTGGCAACTTGTGTACCGAGGACAAGATGGTACATGCATGTGTGAGTGACTGGTTTCTTAAAGAAGTGTAACATTTAAATGTGTGAAGAGGTAAGGAATTTTTTTAAGGCGCGAGGTGAGTAATTGGAAGCAAATCACAATGTAGTCATAAGCGATGCATATGATGTGAAATTTAAATGTTTTGATCAATATATCTCTTCGTCTAATGATTGTTCGTTCGTAGCAGCTCACGGGCATTCAACTAGTCACAAGTAAACCAAAAGCAAAACCAACCGCTTCATTTTGGAAAGGCTTAATAATAAGACTTAAAGACAAGTTTTTCCTAGAGGCTCGTTTGAAACAGGACAAGACACAAGGTTCTCGGAGGACACTTGGTCAGATGACTCCCCTCGCTTACAACAATATTGTACGACGGAAAGAAGTTTTTCCGTGGATCCCAGTGAAAATGAAATGGGGCTGACAAATTCCGCGATTCATCCATGTTCAGAATGAACTATAAGTAAACAACATGCTTACAAGGTTCAGTTAATAATCAAATGTCCTCGTGGTCCTCGTGGAAGTGTGGGACACATTAATAGTATTTGACTTCTTTTTTCTTTTTGAACAGAATCGTATACTTGATAGATGGTATCGTGACTTTGAGATCGATATCTGAAGAAAGTCAAGTACTCCGTATTTCAGATTAGTTACATATACTCCCCTCGATCTTGTATCCCAGGCACGAGATTATTTTCTGGTGATCTTAATCACAACCACCTTCTAGTTCTGGCTACCCTGCAAAACAGACAAGACCACCTAGCTTCTGCCAGCGCGCTGCTACTTCGTGTCGCCAACTACTTTCTGACATGATCGTCAACTACTTCTGCAAGTGAAAGGAGAATAAATAAACACGCGGCCCCGCATTTTGATGGTTTTTGCCGGCTGATCGGGTGCAGATCTTCGCCCCACAAACAGTAAGCCTCGTTCTCAACAACGTACTACTTGAGCCTGACAGGGAAAGCTCTACCCATACTCCTCTCGTGCTCTCTTTGTTTCCTCCTCGCAATAAATGATCTTTTTCTACGAGTACTAAAATAAGAAGCTCATCCTGGAAGAAGCTCTCGTCCTCCTCTCAGGCACTTCTTCAAGCTTTCAGGTACTTCATCTGCTTCCTCACCTCATCGATCTTGCGTGCCAATCTCCACCCTGCTCCATCGGTTACTCATTGGCTCCGCAATCCGCTCGACAAAGGACAAACTAAAGATCGCATTTCCTGGATGTGTACTTGCTCGCTCGGCTTCTTTAAGCCGTTCAGCATTAATATGATCCTCCTTTCTAAGCGATAACTGAAGTGAGTTTTTTGGTGTTTCGTATGTTTCCTCCCGACTCTCGCTAATCTTACTTTCCTTGGTGTACAAAAGGGAGCATCCGTCGCGCCGTGGCAGAGTAGTAGAACCGACGGATGGAAGGCTTCATCACGGAGGCTGAGCGGGACAAACAGCTGCCTCTTCTCCCTCTCCTCGATGGCATACCATCGTCGCTGGTAAATCAGTTCCTACTTCGCACTATCTTATGGAGACATAAGACGGTTCTGAATGGTTTCAGAGTGATTACGAATCTAATTAAGTTTCTCGTCGCTTGAGAGTCTGTGTGTTCTTGTAGGGTAATATGTGATATGCGAAGTTTTCAAGGGATGTTCGTTTATTCTAGCAAATATAATTATTCTTCCTCCGCTCTAGAATAGATGGAGTTTTTTTTTTTTGGTTTGCATGGAATACAATATGTTTTAAACCAGTATATTTTTCATGCCAAATCAGCTGTTAGCATTCGCCGGAATAAAGTCAACAATCATCTGTTTACTAGATGTCAAACATAAGCAAATCTTCCTTGCCAAAAAATCTGAATCAAAAGATTTTCCCGATACTTTCTAAAACATCCTCTAATTCGAAGCTGAGATAGTTTAGTTGTTGTTACTATTTGTGGTCGCTTTCTAATTTATAGTTCGATTTTGTGTGAGAACATCAGCATATTTGTATACAATGTCAGATTGCTGTTGCCCTCCCCAAGATCTCACTAGATTGACAATTTCATGGCCCCGATATATAGTTGTTTTTTCTCTACCTTGCTTTTCATCTTCCATTTTTCTTTGCTTTTTGAACAATAGATATTTCTTTGGTGACATTGTTAGTTAACTTTTCTAAAAGAAACAGATGTTCATAGTTGCAAACAAATATGGAACTGAAGTGATTTTTTGGAACAAGAGTCGGGTCCTAAAGAACCCGGAAGCTGTCTTAATACCAGGCAGTGGTATTATATTTAACATAAAGCCCCCTAAAAGGTAAAACAGTTATAGAAAAACCTCCAAATTTACAAAGACTTGAAAACGTGATCAAGTCCTTCTCCATAGCAAGCACAATGCTGAGTCAAGCTCCATGGCTGGACCAGTATCATCATCGCTAGGGACGAACCACTTGGCAAGGAGAATCTGCATGCCATCTGGTTGAAGTAAAGCCATGAGGAAGAGGAGCCATCATAATTTATTATGAAAGTTATGCCTAGAACTTATCATATCAAGGTACATAGATTTGACCGTGAAGAATCAGGTTCATTCAAAAGTTTGATATAGATCAGCCTTTGCACTAGGTGTAACCAAAAGGCCCATTTGTTCACAATTAAGTGATCTTCGGAATGCAATATTTAAAGGAGCCACAACTAACACCTCTACTATTGTAACATGTTTAGTGTTATACAATCAAGCGTGTTGGTGAGCTATAGCGTCATTCCCAAGCCACTTTCCAAGTAAGGCCTCCTTTGATTCACAGGGTTGTCCCATGAATTTTGTAGGATTTAGGCTATGTGGATTTTTCTCTTTGGATAGTGTTTGATTCGCAGGATTGTGACATACAGGAACTATTCCGTTAGGAATTCAGAAATGTATTTTCCCAGAAAAACTAACATATGAGGTCAGACCTGATGGAAAAATCTTGTCGAGAGTTCGTATGCCTGTAGGATTCCACTGGAGAGGGCAAGTCAATGCTATAGAATTTCTATCCCTTTATGATTACTACCCCGAGAATCAAAAAAGCCTAAACATTTTTTTTCATATCTTAGATGTCCTACCCCCAGGTTCGCCTTGATCTTTGGATCTAATAATAATAACCCATTTCCTCAAGCAAACTTCCACGAATATCCTGAACAAAATATTTCCAAGAACGTTGTATCTCAAAAGTACCACGTACAAATTTCTCTATGATCCGTCAGAATAATTTTTTGATGAAACCTCGTCAGAGGGCGGGGAGATCCACATTGCATTATAGAAGAAAGAGTTGATCCAGTTAATAAGGGAACCCGGATCGAAAACCATTCGTCGGAATAATCGTGGTGGGATATAAGAATATTTCTATTTTAGACATATTTTGTCATGAAAATGTTTTCTCCGACTCACAAACCAAGAATCAAATAGGAACATCAGAGATTACGAGATGGATCAGAATATTCTATAGATTAGACATCTTCCTGCGAGGGACGGCTTGCCCATGTGGAGATCTGTGCGTACACCTTAGCAGAGCGCGTAGCACAAAGTATAAAGCTGCTTAGAGGAAAGTGCGCAAGCCGCGCCACCCGAGAACTCATATCTTTCACCTCACACGATGCCGATGCCTTTTTCTCCGTCCTTTTTACCTGCCCTTCTCTCACGGTCTCACCACGCACGCCGCCTGTCTCCATGCCTCTGCAGGATCATACGCCGTGTACCGGTGACGGATCTGTTGATTTCAAGGGAGCGCCAGCGTCCAGAGAGCATTCAGGGAAATGGAGGGCCTGCTGCTCCATTCTTGGTAATCTACTTACACTCCCTGTTGTTGCAACGCTCTTCCAATGTAGCATGATCAGTTCTTGGTTTTCTCACGGCCGGCCTGCCTGGTTCTTCGCCTCGCGTGCAGGCGGCGAGTTCTGCGGCGCTCTCGCGTACTACGCGGTTGGGACGAACCTGGTGAGTTACCTGACCAAGGTGCAGCACCAGAGCAACGTCGAGGCGGCGAGCCGCATCATTTCCTGGCAGGGCACCTGTTACCTGGCGTCTCCACTCGGAGCATTCTTGGCAGATTCATACTGGGGGAGACACCGGGTGGTTCTAATCTCCCTCACCATCTTCACACTGGTAAGTGCCGCTTCATCTGCGATCCTCGGTCACGTGCCTTCTTCGTGTCGCGCCAAAAAAGAAAAAGAAAAACATTCTGGATATTACTCATGTCAATTTTTCAGGGAATGGCTCTGCTGACGCTTTCAGCTGAAGCTCCAGAAAGTATCAGCTCAGTGGCGATCTCTCCTCAGTTTGCCCTCTCCTCGCTAGGCCTGTACATGGCTGCTCTGGGTCTGGGTGGTATCTGGCCATGCGTTCCTACGTTTGGAGCCGACCAATTCGACGATACCGACGACGCAGAGAAGGCCCAGAAGGAGCTCTACTACAACTGGTACTACTTCGCCGTCAACGGTGGCTTCTTCTTCGCCAGCACCATCATGGTGTGGATCCAGGACAACTGCGGCTGGGCGCTCGGTTTCGGTATCCCTACGGTGTTTTTGGCGGTCGGCATTGCAGGATTTCTCTGTGGCACAAGATTTTACAGGTACCAAAAACCCGGAGGAAGCGCGCTTACAAGGACTTGCCAGGTGGCGGTTGCGGCCATTCGGAAGCTTCATGTGGATCTGCCCGTTGACGGCCATCTTCTCTATGAGACTCCAGGGAAGGAGTCCGCCATTGCGGGCAGCCGGAAGCTGATGCACACTCCAGGACTAACGTATGTTCTTTTTCCATATCTTTTCTTCACTCATGTGTGTGTAAATATTTTTGTCATCTGTTTGTTTCTGGTTATGTACTTTTGGCTCATCCTCTTCAAATCTGCTATTCGGTACGTATTTTTTTTTACAGTATAAAAATCGCATTGTTCCATTCAGGTTCTTTGACCGAGCTGCCGCTGTCACTACCCGTGATGAAATATCTGACGACCTACCGAACCCCTGGAGGCTCTGCACCGTGACACAGGTGGAGGAGCTGAAGATCCTAGTGAGAATGATGCCCGTCCTAGCAACAGCAATAATCTTCAACACCGCCGAAGCTTCGTTCCCGCTATTCGTGGAACAAGGAACGGTCATGGACAACCGCGTCGGCGGCTTCTCGGCGCCTCCCGCCTCCCTGATGACATTCAACTGCGTCTGCATCCTCATGCTGGCACCGGCATACGACAAGTTCCTCATGCCGATGGCGAGCAGGATCACCGGCCTGAAGCGTGGCCTCTCCGAGCTCCACCGCATCGGCGTCGGCATGGTCTTCGCGATGCTTTCCTTGGTGTTGGCCGCCTCGGTCGAGGCCGCACGCCTCCATGTCGCGAGAAGCACAGGACTATCGCACCAGAACGTGCCGGTTCCCATGAGCATCCTCTGGCAGGTACCGCAGTACTTCTTCGTGGGCGTGGCCAAGGTGTTCAGCGTGGTCGGATTCATCGAGTTCGCATACGAGCACTCTCCTGACGCCATGAGAAGCATGTGCCAGGCCTGCGCACTCATCATGGTCACCCTCGGTAGCTACCTCGTCTCCATCATGTTGGAGGTCATCTGCTCGGCGACGGCCGTAGGAGGGGCACATGGCTGGATCCCCGAAAACCTCAACGAAGGGCGCCTAGATCGCTTCTTCTGGCTCATGGCCGGGATGCAGTTCCTAAACCTGCTTCTGTTCGTCTATTGCACCGCAAGGTACAAGCGCAAACTGCCTAATTAATTCAGTGTGTAATCTTTGTTGTACTTATACTTGAAATTAAACTTAGGTTATTTGGAACTAGCTAGTTTGGGGATGCGTGTGTCCATTATATGATATTTCAGGCACTTTCGACTCCTCATCTCGTCACTTAGATAGATAGGTCGTGTATGTACGTGTTCTTTATGTGATAATAACGAACTTTCATATAAGGAAATTCAGATTGATTTGATCAAAGCTAGTATCAATTTCCTATAAAACCGATGTAACTTGTGTGAGTTAGTACACTGCAAATGATACGGACAGAGCTATGTAAAGCATTCCTAGGGAAGTCCCTGAGCATTCATGGGCCGCTACCACATGAATATCTTTCATCTTTACTTTTGTTGGAGTTGGAGTTCTTAGTTGCACCCATAATCTTACCGATGTTGTCACTGTACTACTGTCTATAAATGCAAACCCCTTGCATCAATGGATGTTCACAGTCTTTCTTTTGTAAACGTAAGTTGCTGAGCAGTAAAGGTAAGCAAGAAGCTCTAGTGCCGTGAGCACGGCAAGGAGCATGTAGAAGTAGTCGAGATGCCCACGGTTCAGGTTGTCCGCGAACCAGCTCGTGCCGCCATCCCTCCTCGTCACGCTGTCGATGACCGAGATGAGGAAACTACTGATGAAGCTGCCGACACCGAGGACGCTCAAGTAGAGTGCGAGCCCGAGGCTCTTGAGCTCACCGGGCATCTGGTCGTAGAAGAATTCCTGCATGCCGACCATGGCGAACACATCCGCCGCACCCAGAAGCACATACTGCGGCACGATCCACCATAGGCTCATGGGGACCACCGCGTCGGGCTGATCCACCACGCCAGCATCCCTCGCCGCGCTCAGTCGCCTCATCTCCACCAGCGCAGCGACCACGAGAGAAGCCAGTGCTAGAGCCATGCCCATGCCGATCCGCTGGAGCATGGTGATGCCCGTGACCACACCGGTGATCCTGCGCGCTACGGGCACCAGGACGCGGTCGTAGAGCATGATGCAGATGATGACGCTCACACCCAGGAAGCACTGCAGCGCGGCGGGTGGTATCTGGAACGACGACGACCCGACCCTCCTGTCCAGTGTGGCCGCCTGCTTCGTGAACAGGGTCGGCGGCTGGGCGAACACCACGCCGTAGAGCAGGCACGTCGCCCAAATCGGGAAAAGCCTCGCTAAGCCCCTTACCTCCTCCGCGAGCATGGCGTTCTCCGTGCAGTCGCTGTGCTGCACGAACGCGCCACCCTTAGGCGACCTCTTCCTCCACGCCCTGAAAACTTTGCCTACATGGGAGAACGCGCTGGCGCCATTGCCATCCCTTGAGTCGTAGAACCGGTATGTCCTCGTGCCGAGCAGGAAGACAACGAGCGCGAGCAGCATGATCATGCACGGCACGCCGAATCCAAGCCCCCAGCTGACGTTGTCCTGGACGTAGCTCATGACCGCTACCGTGACGGTCGCGCTCGCGCAGATCCCCAAGTACCACCAGTTGAAGAAGGAGCTCCGCGACGAGGACTCGCTTGGGTTTGTCGCATCAAACTGGTCGGCGCCAAACGCCTGCACGCAGGGCTTGTGGCCGCTCTGCGCGATGGCCACCAGGTAGAGTGAGATGTAGAAGGATGCAGTCTGGAGGGAAGAAGGTGGGCATTCTCGCCGGCCGCTGGGAGAGACGTCGCATTGCTCAGCCGATGGGAACATGGAGGAGAGCGTCAGCATGCCTAGGCCCTGCAGATTGACAATTTGTATTTGTGAGTTGCTTGGTTTCCCCTCTTGTGAATCTAAATCAACCTGTGACCGTGTGGGGATTGATGTGGCATAATGTTGTATTTAAGACTGATTGATTAAAAGCGTGAGGAATTCATGTCATCCTGCAAGTTACAAATATGCAATGCGTACTGAAAACGGGGGAAAACCGTGGGAAATTCATGTCAATCCTGCAAGTTACAAATGTGAGTGGACGTCGCGCTACAGTACGTACGATCTACCTACCTGGCTGCGCTAGCTACTTCAAGGTTTTCTTTCACATGGTTCGCTCTTAAAACTCTTTTCTACCGGTGCTGGTAGTACCGCGGCCTATTTGTGAAAATAGCTAAACTGGTGTATAAAACATGAAACTTTGTTCAGAATCAGTGAAACCGACATGAAAAGGCCAAAATTTTGAATATCTTGTTCAATCTAGTTTCACAAGTTCCACTATTTTTAAAATATTTCACAAATTCAACCATGTTTCAATCTGGTTCCACAAAATTTTCAATTATGTTTCAATTTATCCGATTTGCATCGAAAAAAGGCAAATAACCTCAACAATCTCAAAGCAGCATGGATGGTTGATGCGACGCCTGCCGGGTTCTGGTTCGCTCTCGCTAACCAGTTTACACTGACCGCTCTGGCAAACAGCCTGGTGATGCAGAACAGAAGCTAAAAGCGTACCACGGATCATCAAGCCAGCGTGTGAATGTAGTCACTGCACTATCATATCATACCGCGGATCATCAAGTTTGAGATCGCTAAACCACGGAGCATGGCTGGGCGTCTGGGCTGGGCCTACCACGCATGAAAAAAAAGCTGGCTATAAGCTTTGACCGTTCCAGATTAATTTGAGCAAATCATTTCAGGTTCAGCAAGCTCCCAAAGTTTTTGAACAACACCAGCTGAATATCTAGTTTCACCGGGAGTAGCATTTGCTCAATATATTGCCTGAAGAAAAAGGTCATTCAAAGATCTCCGTGCAGGAGGAAAAACAGAACGTGTAGGCGCAGTCAGAAGGATCATAGACAGAGTTGCTCTGCGAAGCATGTTAGAAGGACCACAGAGTCAGAAACAGAGTTAGCCTGCGCTCGCTGTGAAAGTGGGCATCGCTGTCATGTCCACCACTAGTTGCCGTCTGTGCTTACTGCGGATCCGAAACATCCCTATCAACCAAAGTAATCGCAAATCGCACGATTCCGTGAGCCAACCGTGGGAGATTCTTGAGGACGCAAGAAGCGAATGGGACTGATATTATAGGACACAGTAAAAATCAGTGAACTCTGATGGTAGCTAGAGAGTAGTTAACCGAAATTAACTCGGAACTTGAGATGGAGCACGGAAGAAATCAGAGTCTGTTGAGTTTAGCTATCAGGTCTGACCGTGATGTAGAGCACGGAGGAGGCGACGATGGTGCGGTACCGGCCCAGCCAGGAGTCGGCGACGGCAGCGCCGAGCAGCGGCAGCATCGACGCGGCGCCCGACCACGCGTTGACGGCCGCGGCGGCAGCCGCCGTGCTCTCCCCGAGCGGGCCGGTGAGGTAGCTGATGAGGTTGGAGGAGATGCCGTAGTACGCGAACCGCTCCGCCACCTCCACCCCTTTTGATTTCCCCACCAAAAAGTCAGAGCAAATAAGTAACCGAATCGAGTCGGGTAAGCAAGCTTAGAGCGAGCTAGATCGAGTGCCAGATCGCGGCTTACAGATTATGAACAGAGCCGACCTCCAGCCGCCGGTGGCGCGGCGGTGGCCGGATCCGTCGTGGAGGAGGGGGGCAGAGGAGCCCGTGTCCGACTCTGGCGCCATGGCTCGCTAGCTGGCTGGGAACCGCGATGGTGTGAGCTGCTTGCTAATTAGACGGTAAGTTGAAGAGGGTTAATGAGAGCAACTATAAGGGGAGGTTTTACTATTTGCCACGTTTTACTTGGAGTCTTTATAATTTGCCACACATTACTTGATCTTTTACTATTTGTCACACATTAGACAGTTACCTTTATAATTTGCCATGTTTCTCGTTTTACAAGTATATTAATCAATTTAACTTGGATATACGTAGCTATGTACCCCTTGGACAAACCGAACCAGGTCTGATCGATCTCCCATCATTTTATTTAAAAACAAAACCGGCAATCTTGCCTCATTTTATTTAAAAAAATCAAAGAAAATTGACCAGTTCATTTACGGGAACCGGCCAAACCCATACAAATGCGTCAATGTCATTATGAAACACGACCACATTAGGCACCTCACCACAACCAACCCGGCTACCCACACAACTCAGAGACACACAAGGAGAACCACGTCGAGGTTGCCACGAGCGTCATCGTCATCACTTCTCCGTGAGCCAGCGACTCCGACTTCACAAACGACTTCCCAAATCGAGCCTCACCAGACGGCGCCGGAGCCCATATCGGCCCATGCCATCGATTGTCTACACGCGCCAAGGACAGACAGCTTCAACTCAAACAACTAGCTTCACAAGGGAATTATGCTGATCTTGCGCCGACCAAGACTCTGCAGAGGTCACTGGTGGCCGGTCATCGTCGCCGCCTGGACACGCTTCCACCGTAGCTCCGACTCCACAACAACACAGCGAGGTAGCAGAACTCATCGAACACGCCGGGAAAACCGACTACCAAAGCTCAGCCGCGACCCATCTTCAGCTCGACGCATCATCTTTGCCAAACTGCACACTCGGACCTAGCGAAGCTGCCCGACACCAAGCCATCATTCCCAGACCACTTGTCGGAGGCGGCTCCGAGACGATGCCCTCAACAAGGAAAGAGACGTAGCAACGCCTCCATCGCCCGATCTCCGATCAGAGGTTTCCCTCCGGAGCCAAGGCCGCAGGAGGAGTGAGCCCACCTTGACGATGCTTCCAAGAAAGTCCGCGACACCCACATGCGCCACCATCGCCAGCTCCGGCCAAGCAGAGCAGGGATTTCTCCCGGAGAAGCTCAACAAACCAACTGAACGGCCGCCCACAAGCCACCACCATGCGCGCCTAAGCCCGCCGATCATCACCCCTACCGAAGCCAGCTCCACACCTCCAGGCCGAGCACGCCGGCACAGCACAGAGCTGCAGCAAGAACAAGCCTCGCCCCATATCAAAGCGCATACATCTAAGTCCTCGCCGTTGTCCACCTCCCCCACCGCCAACCGAAACCGACAGGCCAGATCCGGCGCAAACAAGATTTGGCGCCCGAAGCACCACCAAAACGACGAAGACGGCGACCACCATCACCGCAGCACAACCCAGGAGCAGGAGGGGGGCTGCCACCCCGCGTCGGCGAAGAGGACCCGCCAACGCCGTCGTACCGGGCGAAGACCAGAGACCGGCCTCGGACCAGCAGGGTGCTGCAGAGAGGGTCTGGATGGCGGCGGGGATGACGACCGCCGGAGCCGCGTCGACCACGACGCAGGGGCCGAGGCCACCCCACCGAGATCTCGCGTCGCCAGGGGCGCCGCGCGCGCGAGACGAAGGCCCCGCCACCGCCATCCACCACATGGGCTTCGCCTGGCGGTTTCCTTCGGCGGCGGCGGTGCCGCAGGAGCAGGGACGGAGGGGCGACGGCGGGAATTTTAGAATATTTTTTGAAAAATCATGAATATTTTCAAATTCATGAATCAAAATCGAAATTCATGAGAAAAAAATTCTAAAAACTTTGAACATTTTATGAAAATTCATGAACCAAATTGGAAATTCATA
The DNA here is from genome assembly GCA_916181665.1 of Avena sativa. NCBI lineage: Eukaryota > Viridiplantae > Streptophyta > Magnoliopsida > Poales > Poaceae > Avena > Avena sativa. The sequence goes on from OV702279.1 coordinate 481,647,467, forward strand.
AAAAAGAATTTAAAATCATGAACCATTTTTCAAATTCATGACCAAAAACCGAAATTCATAAGCATTTTTGTAAAGTGTGATTTTTTTTAAGAAACACAAACAGTTTTAAAATCATGAACAAAATAATAAAATTCATGACCTTAAGAAAACAAAAGAAACAAAAAAGCAAATAGAAAAGAAAGGAAACCAGGGAGAAAAATAAAAACGGAAAGTAACAGAAAAAAAAAGAGGATAAGTCAACCGGCCCAATGCAGCGTTGGGTGTACCGTGTGCGGCGCGAGGCTCCGGCCCCGCATTGAGCGGCATATAGCATTTCCGAACAACCACGGTCCATGTATCTCTATACAACAAGATAAGCAATAAGCAGGGATATAGGATACCCTCCTCCAAGAATTGAAGTCACGAGCTGCTCAGGCACCGAGCAGCGGCAGCCCGCACAGCCAGCCATGGCGTCGGAATTCGAACCCCTCCTCCCGCGCGCCGGTCACCGCGCCGCCACCGGCGGCTGGAAGTCCGCTCTCTTCATAATCTGTAAGTCCCCGTCACGATCTCCCTTTCCAGTTTGCTCTCCTAGCTTGATTGCTTGCTCTGACTCGGGGACCCCAAATTCATTCGATCACAAGGGGTGGAGGTGGCGGAGCGGTTCGCGTACTATGGCATCTCGGCCAACCTCATCAGCTACCTCACCGGGCCGCTCGGGCAGAGCACGGCCGCCGCCGCGGCTGGCGTCAACGCGTGGTCGGGGGCCGCGTCGATGATGCCGCTGCTCGGCGCCGCCATTGCCGACTCGTGGCTGGGACGGTACCGCACCATCGTCGTCTCCTCCGTGCTCTACATCGCGGTGAGCAATAGCTACCTCGATCTGATTCCTTCATCGCTGTCGATCGAGCAGAGACATTATTTTTCCATTTTTTTCCTTCTGTTCAATCATTTTGCCGCATTGATTAGGTAGGTGGAACGATCAATAGGACTTTACTGGTTAAAGAAATATAACACGAGCTGCACATGGAACCGCGTATAGTAGTGCAGATGCTGTTAGTTTAGGATAATTTCGTTGACAAAATGACAGTGATGTATTGATCCGGTTGGAAGCGAACACACCGAGTAGTGCTTCCGCACGTCATACCTGCAGGCTTTAGCCGCACGTGCTGTTCTTCAGAAATGAATTAATCAGCTCAAACTTCTTCAGAAACACCGGCTCTGTTTGGTAGCTGGGCGTTGGCAATACTAGAGTATTCCAAAACAACAGTATTTCAACGCTCCCTCAATAAAAAACAGTATTTCAACGCCAAGCAAGGAGTTACTTCAGTTTTTTTTTTTTAGAATTGTTACTTCAGTTTCTTCAAGCCAGAGTTTTTCTCAAAAAAGAGGTCAGGATCAAAGTTTTCTAATTACAAAAAAAACTGTAGTTTTAAAGAATACTTCAGTTTTCAAAACAAAATATTCATTGCATCCAAGCACCTCAGAGTATTTAATACCACAGTATTTTTAAAAACCATAGTATTCTCAGAATACTTCAAGGGGTTCCCATACTTCAAATATAGTTTGATACCAAACGAACACCTATGTAAACTGGACGTACGCATACTCAGCTGAACCATTATGTTCCCAAACACACTTTAAAAAAAATCCCAAACAAAGCTTACAAACTCGTTCACATATCATCTGTTATTGCTACTGCAACCGTAAGGCTCTGTTCTAACGATGAAATTTTTGTCAGGATTTTTGAGAAATTGTATTAAGTCGTGCAAAAACCATGTTACAGTATGATTTGTGCTTCAATGGTGCCTAATTAAACTTTTACATTTGTACCAACGGTTTCTAGTTTTTATATTCTCATCCTAGCTGACAAAGTGATAGATCGGCAGGGCCTAGGGATGTTGGCGCTCTCGTCCACGCTCTCCTCGCCTCAGAGCCAACATTGCAACCTCAGCGCAGACGGCCTGAGAGCATGCCGGCCTTCCTCCCTCCAGACGGCATTCTTCTACGTCTCGCTCTACATGGTGGCCATCGCGCAGAGGGGACACAAACCCTGCGTGCAGGCCTTCGGTGCCGACCAGTTCGACGCCACCGACCCCACGGAGTCCCTGTCCAGAGGCTCCTTCTTCAACTGGTGGTACTTCGGGATCTGCAGCAGCGCCACCGTGGCTATCGCGCTCATGAGCTACGTCCAGGACAATGTTAGTTGGGCCATTGGCTTCGGGGTGCCGTGCATTATCATGGCGCTGGCGCTCGTCGTCTTCTTGCTTGGTACCAAGACGTACAGGCTCTACGACTCAAATGACGCCAATGGCGCCAACGTGCTGTCGCGTGCGTTCAGCGCGTCGAGGAAGACATCGCCCAAAAGTGGCTCGTTGGTAGAGCATGGCGAGAGAGCGGAGAACGTTGTGATCCTGGAGGAGGTGAGGAGCATGGCGAGGCTGTTCCCGATATGGGTGACGTGCCTTCTGTACGGCGTGGTGTTTGCACAACCACCGACCTTGTTCACGAAGCAGGCATCAACACTTGACCGAAGGGTCGGATCGTCAGGGTTCGAGATACCTCCTGCGGCGCTGCAATGCTTCAGTGGCATCAGCATGATCACTTGTGTCGTGTTATACGACCGTATCCTTGTGCCCGTGGCGCGCAGGGTCTCTGGCATCACCTTGGGTATCACCATGCTCCAGCGGATCGGCACGGGCATGGCCCTGGCTGTGGCCGCACTGGTGATTGCCGCGATGGTGGAGATGAAGCGGCTGAGCACTGCAATTGAGGCAGGTGTGGAGGATCAACCCGACGCAGTGATCCCCATGAGCCTTTGGTGGATCATGCCACAATATGTGCTCATCGGCGCGGCGGACGTGTTCACCATGGTCGGCATGCAGGAGTTCTTCTATGATCAGATGCCCGACGCTTTCAAGAGCCTCGGCCTCGCGCTCTACTTGAGCGTCCTCGGCGTGGGCAGCTTCATCAGCAGCTTCCTCATCTCGGTCATCGATGGCGTCACCAGGAGGGACGAAGGGACAAGCTGGTTCGCCGACAATCTCAATCGTGGCCATCTAGACTACTTCTATCTGCTTATTGCTACCCTCACAGCACTGGAACTTATTGCTTTCCTTTACTTCTCTGTATCTTACGTTTACAAGAGAAAAACTGTCAATTTTCACTGATACATTGGTCGGTGAATTGTGTATAGCAAGTTGTATCCTCACAGTTCTATGTGCTGATTCTTCTGAGTGCGAAGGTTTCAGTTTTACTAATGTGATGATTCTTTTTTTGACATGACTCATGTGCTGATTCGATTTGATAGAAATATGTTCTATGTACAATACAAAGGCGATCAGGGCCGAAAAAGCTCAAGAAAAAGAAAGAACTCCACACCCCGTCACGCCTTCATATTTTCATATGTCTCCTGGATCCTGGGAGTGCTTTGTCATTCACAAATCATAACGCCGGGATGTTCCTGCCCCTGTGCCGCGGCGCCACGGAAGGATGAGTCAGATTTTCAAACTGAACAGTGATGGCAATTTTGAAAGAAGAAACGCCATGAGGAAGTTACTAGGGCCAACACCTGAAATTCCCTGACAACAACTTTTATCCAGTCGTGCTCAGGGGCTAAAATTGGGACGTTCGCTCCCTATGAGGGTTATCTACTTTTTACTATTGCTAGGCATTGCTCCATTGCCCTTCTGCAAATGAGCCATTCCGAGAACATGTGCACGCAAGACCGAAGAAGATTTATGCATCTTTGATTCTTGGGTTTTAGCAACAACTTTCTACAAAAAAGTCCTGGATCGATGATGGTAATCTTAGGAAGTGTTCAGAAGAGTTTGGTGGAAATCTTAGAAAGTGTCAAGTTCTGGTAAGTTTAATGGATATCCCGGAAATCCACAAAATGGATTCAGTCATTCAGCAATACTAGCTAGCCTGTTTGAATGATGGCAAACTTGGCCATCTTCGTCGGTTCTACCAAGTTCAAGCTTTCCTGTATTTTTGTCAGTAGCTCTCGACATGATTTATCGTTGTAAACCACCGAAATAACTTAGTAACTTTTACTCCTACATCAGCGCTCAGGATAGAATTCATGACCAAATGATGTTGTTGTCTTTACTAATAGGCACACAGAATTTGAAGCCCTACCCAAGTTTCATTCAAGTAATGGAACCGAGGATCTCCGATTCCGCATGATGATCAACCTAGGAGCAGAATATCGCTACAACTGATGTAGAGGAGCTGGGTAGAGCAGAGCGCTCTAGCCACTCTTCCTCGTCGGATTTTGTTGCCGGCTCTAGCAGCGTTGACAACTTCTAGGAAATAAGCAAGGAGGAGCACAAGGTAGGTTAGGGAGTTATCTGAACAGTTGCGACATTTGATAGAGTTGAAAAATGAGTTAAAAGGCCTCCTGCGAAAGTAGAAAGCCAGCTGCCTAGGATTCCACCCTAGCCCCAACCAGGAATCGACGAGGAAGAGTGCTCTATTTGTCACTCTATGGCGGGAGGGGTTGGGGAACTCAAACATGCGCTCGGCGCTACAGTAAGGTCGCTAAAGTTAAAGATTGGTCAATCGATGATGACATTGTGGTGGCTATGGGGGCGCTGCGCAAAATAAGAATAGGTATATCCGTCTTCTCGTCGACCTCGTCAGCGGCGATCTCATCAATGCCGTTGAGGGCGGGGAATTGTCTGATCGGTGCTCCCATGGAGTGGTAGATCTTGTTGAGTTTAGGCTTGTTACAGGTTTGTTATCAGAATATTTGCATCAATTCAAAGGTTGTACGGGACCACTTCGTCTCTAGGATGTTCTTTAGGGCGCGTCCACGTTCCTAGCTCTTATCAGCAACGCCAGATCGGCTCTAGTAGGGGAGCGGCAAAAGAGAAGTGTCGACCACTCGCTCTGGCAATGATAGTGGTCCAGGGATCTCGGAGTAAATTTCATTATGTTTGACATACTTGGTATTTCTTGTTCTATAATATAGAATCCAGATTTTTCTCAGAAAAAAAGTTAAAATAAACCTCGTCGAGCAAAAGAAAAAGGACTCCGCTAACCTGAAAGCCCATGTGACGCGAGAATCACAAGGGCCGCGTCCAACAACCACGGCACCGCGCGCTTATCCCTAATATACACATCAGTCACGACGCCTCCTCGTGGAATTGAAAGTGATCACCTGCTGAGCTAGCTAGCAGCGGCAGCCCGCAAGGCAGCCATGGCGTCGGATTTGGAGCCCCTCCTCCCCCGCGCCGGTCTCCGCCCTGCCACCGGCGGATGGAAGTCCGCTCTGTTCATATTCTGTAAGCCTGCTACGATCGAGCTCCCCCTCCTAGCGTAGCCTACTTGCTTGACTCGGTTTGCTAATTTCGGGCTTTCTCAAGGGGTGGAGGTGGCGGAGCGGTTCGCGTACTTGGGCATCTCGGCCAACCTCATCAGCTACCTCACCGGCCCGCTCGGGCAGAGCACCGCCGCCGCCGCCGCGGGCGTCAACGCGTGGTCCGGCGCCGCGTCGATGCTGCCGCTGCTCGGCGCCGCCGTCGCAGACTCGTGGCTGGGACGGTACCGCACCATCGTCGTCTCCTCCGTGCTCTACATCCTGGTGAGCCATGTCAACACCTCAATCTGATTCCTTCGTCGCTGTCAGGCAGCACTAATCTTTTCCTTTTTATTCAGTTCAATCAGTTTTGCAGCATTCTTTAGCTACCGTTAGCTGAAACGATGTGAGTTCACTGTCACTGGTTTAAGAAATCTTCGCACGATTAGCACATGAGCCGTGTAGTAGTTGGCACTAATATGTTCAGTGCAGACACGGTACTCAATGACAGGGATGTTTCGATCCGGTGGAAGCAATACCTGTAGGCTTTAGCCACACCCACACGTGATTAATAACCACTGATTATCCTCATATTCATACGCTGAACCTGTTTTCGAAAAATAAACAATCAGTTCAAACTTTTTCTGAAACACCAATTGTAACGTAGACATGTTCATACGGAGCTGAACTGTATTCTGTTCCCAGACGAAGCTTGTGGGCTATATTACTTGGGAACAAACGAATAGCCAAAAACGTTCACATATCTTCAGGTAGATCACGGGACCAATACCGTACCGGTGACTCTGATTGTCCGGTAGTACTACTGAAACTGTAATAATTCTGCAAGGATTTGTTTATTTAGAACGATGGAATTATTGTTGTGAATGATATTGGAGAAATTGTACTGACTAGTGCCAAATTCATGTTGGCCTAAAGCTCTTACATTTATACCAAGGGTTGTTGCTAGTTCTCACATTCTAATTCTAGCTGACAAAGTGACAAATCGGCAGGGCCTAGGGATGCTGGCGCTCTCGTCCACGCTCTCATCGCCTCAGAGCCAACAATGCAACCCCGCCGCGGACGGCCAGCGAGCATGCCGGCATTCCTCCCTCCAGGAGGCCTTCTTCTACGTTTCGCTCTACCTGGTCGCCGTGGCGCAGAGCGGCCACAAGCCCTGCGTGCAGGCCTTCGGCGCCGATCAGTTCGACGCGAACGACCCCGTGGAGTCGTTGTCCCGGGGCTCCTTCTTCAATTGGTGGTACTTCGGGATCTGTGGCAGCGGGACGGTGACCATCGCTCTCATGAGCTACGTCCAGGACAACGTCAGTTGGGCCATTGGCTTCGGGGTGCCGTGCATCATCATGATGATGGGGCTCGTCGTCTTCCTGCTTGGTACCAAGATATACCGGTTCTACGACTCAGGCGGCCACAATAGCGCCAGTGTGATGTCCCGTGTCACCGAGGCATTCAGAGGATCGAGGAAGAGATCGACAAAGGGTGGCTCATTGGTAGAGCATGGTGAGAGAGCTGAAAATGATGTGATCGTGGAGGAGGTGAGGAGCATGGCGAGGCTGTTCCCGATATGGGCGACGTGCCTTCTCTACGGCGTGGTGTTTGCACAGCCAGCGACACTGTTCACGAAGCAGGCCGCTACACTGGACCGGAGGGTCGGACATTCAGGGTTCCAGATACCGCCCGCGGCGCTGCAATGCTTCATGGGCATCAGCATGGTGACCAGCGTTGTGTTGTACGACCGTGTGCTGGTTCCCGTGGCGCGTAGGGTCTCCAGTGCTGCCTTGGGTATCACGATGCTCCAGCGAATTGGCACGGGAATGGTCCTGGCTGTGGCCACGTTGGTGGTCGCCGCGCTGGTGGAGATGAAGCGGCTGAGCACCGCGATGGACGCCGGCTTGGTGGATCAGCCCGACGTGATGCTCCCCATGAGCCTGTGGTGGATCATGCCGCAGTATGCACTCATCGGCGCGGCGGACGTGTTCACCATGATCGGCATGCAAGAGTTCTTCTACGACCAGATGCCTAGCGCTTTCAAGAGCCTCGGCCTCGCGCTCTACCTAAGCGTCATCGGCGTGGGCAGCTTCATCAGCAGCTTCCTCATCTCGGTCATCGACGGCATGACGAGGAGGGACGGAGGGACAAGCTGGTTCGCCGACAACCTTAACCGGGGTCATCTCGACTACTTCTATCTGCTTATTGCTGCCCTCACCACGCTGGAACTTCTTGCCTTCCTTTACTTCTCATCGGCTTACGTTTACAAGAGAAAGACCGTCAATGTTCATTGATACATTGGTCCACGGATTATGTATAGCAAGTTGTATGCTGACAATTCCACCATTCATGTGTTGATTCTTCTGGGAACAAATGCTTCGGTTTTCCTTTTTTTACTGTTGCTACGAGCTTACAGAGAGACACATTTGGGCAGGACATTGCTCTTCTTCAAGCGAGTCAGTCTGAGAGTATGGACACATAAAGATAATACCCCAAGTACCGAAGCATACACGCTTGACTCAAGAGGATGGATTCATGCATCTTGAATTCTTGATTCATGTGTTAAAAAAATTGGTTAAATCTTAAGAAGTGTTATATCCCTGAGCTACTGAAGTACTAGTAGAAGTACGTCGTGCCCAAATGATTCAAGTGAACTCGTATGTTTCAATGATGGCATACTTCGCCAGTCCTACAAAGTTCAAGCTTTCACCGTTTTACTGTCAGTGGCACACGACTGTCGACAGGCTTTATCGGTGTCAACCATTGCAGCAACTTTAACTTCTAGTAGTACTAGTACATCACTAGCTCAGGGATAGAATTCATGACCAAATGATGTTGCAGCCTTACACTAACACGCACACAAGATTCGCAAGCCTACCCAAATTTCATTAAGTAATGGAACCAGTCCCTGATGATCTAACAATATCTCGCAAAGCAGAGCAGAAAGCCCAAAACTGAACCTGACAGCAGAATAACGTTACAACTGATGCAGAGGAGCTGCGAAGAGCAGAGCGCACCTGCTCACTCTTCCTCATCGAATTCGGTGGCCGGCTCGGGCAGAGTGGGCAGCACGGGGTACTTGCGGGAGAAGCACGCGTCGCAGTAGTCCCCCGCCTCGTCGCCGTAGATGCTGTGCAGCTTATCCAGTGAGAGGAATGCGAGGGAGTCGCTGCCGATCTCCCGGCGCACGCCCTCCAGGTCCATCCGGTTCGAGATCAGCTCCCCATCGCTCGGGGTGTCGATGCCGTAGAGGCACGAGCCCACCACCGGCGGGCTGGCGATGCGCATGTGCACCTCGCGCGCCCCGGCGTCCCGGAGCAGGCGCACGATCTTGCTGGACGTGGTCCCGCGCACCAGGGAGTCGTCCACCACCACCACGCTCTTGCCGCGGATCACGCCGTGCACGGGGGCCAGCTTGAGCTTCACGGCCAGGTCGCGGATCGCCTGCGTCGGCTGGATGAAGCTGCGGCCGCTGTAGTGCCACCGGATCAGGCCCTGCTGGAACTCCAGCCCCGACTCGCGCGAGAACCCGAGCGCGGCGTAGAAGCCGGAGTCCGGCACCGGGATGACCACGTCGGCCCCCGGCGCGGGGGACTCCTCCGCGAGCGCGCGGCCGAAGGCGGTGCGGCGCTCGTGGACGTCGTGCGAGAAGACGACCGAGTTGGGGAGGGAGAAGTAGATGTGCTCGAAGACGCAGGCTTTGCGGGGGACGCGCGCGACGAGGCAGGCCGAGGACACCGACATGTCGCGGCGGTCGACCATGACCACCTCCCCGGGCTCCACCTCGCGCTCGTAGGTGGCGTCGATGAGGTCCAGCGCGCAGGTCTCGGACGCGAAGACGACGGCGCCGTCGCGGCGGCGGCCGAGCACCAGCGGGCGGAACCCGTGCGGGTCGCGCACGGCGAACATCTTGTCGGCCGTGAGGAAGAGCAGCGAGTAGGCCCCCGCGAGGCGCTCGCAGGCGTCGCAGATGCGCGCGAGCAGCGGGCGCGCGAGTGAGGTCGAGATGAGGTGGAGGACGACCTCCGTGTCCGAGGTGGTGTTGAAGATGGAGCCCCGGGCCTCCAGCTTGCTCCGCAGCGCCTGGTAGTTGACGAGGTTGCCGTTGTGCGCCACGGCCACCTGCCCGAACCTGTACCCGGCGAGGAACGGCTGCACGTTGCGCAGGGAAGCGACGGCGCCGGCGGTCGAGTAGCGCACGTGCCCGATGGCGGCGGGCCCGGCGAGCGAGGCGAGCCTGGACGGGTCGCCGAACACGTCGGCGACGAGGCCCAGCCCGGTCACGGAGTTGAGCTTGCCGTCTCCTCCCACGGAGACGATCCCGGCCCCCTCCTCCCCGCGGTGCTGTAGCTTCTGCAGGCCCAGGTAGCAGAGCGAGGCCGCATCGGGGTCGCCCACGACCCCCACCAGGCCGCACTCCTCGCGCGGGTGGTCGTCGGATTCGTCATCCACGCCGTAAGAGAACGGCGTCACGCGGTCGGGCAGGAGCGCCCCGGCCGGCGAAAGGCGGCGGCGCAGAGCGAGAGGGGACGGATTGGGGGAGTACCTAAGTCGCTGCTGCTGCTGCTGGAGCCTGGAGCCGGTGGGATGGTGGTGGTGGTGGTGATAGAGCAGGCGCGAGGTGGATGGGGCGGCGGCGGCCATTCCCATCGGTGAGGGGCCTGAGGGGGAAAGGGGAACAGGCGGCGGCGGTGCTGGGTGGCGGCGGCGAGGGTTGCGGGGCGATGCCCCTCCGAGCGTGGGTCAAGGGGCAGGGTTTTAAAGAGGTTTTTTTTTGCTCGGCTCGTGTCCGCCGTAGGATGCGATGTACTCGGATACCGTCGGTATGGTACGATGAACGGTTACTTGCTGTACCTGATTCGGCGGTAGTAGTACTGAGTGGTGGGGCCACCGACGAGCCGACTGAAGGTCTCAACTCTCAACTCTCGAGCAGTCGTCAAAAACGTAGTGGATGGTTGGACCAGTGGGTCAGTGTGATGTAATCGCAGGTCAAGATAGCGCCGTATGGTCCATTATCTAATGGAAGTGCTAGGCGTTCCTCGGATCAAAACTTCCGATCCTCGGTACTCCGGCTGACACGGTCCCGTATAATTCTCGCTTTTGCTACGCTGCGTTTCCGCTTTTGCTACATAATGTCCCGTTTTTGCTATATGTAACAGAAAATGGTTCAGGCTAGAAAATAGAAAATAACCTGGACCTCGCCGGAGATTTCACCGGAGACCTCGCCGGCGACCGTGTAGCAAAAAAATTGTGCTAATGTAGCAAATCCGACCTCGCCGGAGATCCCGCCGGAGACTTTTGTCGGAGACCTTGTAGCAAAAACTTTGCGCTAGTATAGCAAAATCGCAAAAATATTGTAGCAAAAACAATTGAAAAATGTAGCAAAAATCCATTTCGCTGTAGACATCGCTCGGACTTTGTAGCAAAAATTTTGCTACCATAGTAAAACCTATTTCGCCGGACATCTTGTAGCAAAAGTTTTACAATATTGTAGCGAACACGTAGAACAGTTCTAGCAACACAAATGCATGTATGTAGCAAATCCCCACCACGGCAAAAGATTCCTAGAACGCAACATTCGTCATCGGTAGCACCTCCGGACACCGTGAGTAGCAAGTCGGATCGCCTTAAGTACCAACTATGCCAGTCGTCTGTAGCCCATGTCTGTAACCACTGATCATCAACGCCACTGCAACACGTACCGCGGGAGAGGCCCGTCGTCCTCGACGGCACCCTGCAGCACGCAAATGGGGGCGAGCCCCACAAGGCGGCAGGCCGGAGGGCGGCGGCGCGCGGCATGGCGGAGGTCGGCAGGGCGACGACGCGCGGCAGGGCTCCGGCGGCAGGACGACAGGGCGGCGGCTCGCGGCAGGGCGGAGGGCGGCTCGCGGCAAGGCGGCGCGCTGCAGGGCGGAGTGCCGCAGCGCGTGGGTGGGCGAGCGAGAAACCCGAGGGATCGAATCATTCGATCCCCCAGGGAAACTGTATCATTTCCCTTATCTAATTCTCCACTTGAGTGTCAAGTTGTTTGAACCACTTTATATTTGCCCCTTCGTGTTCAAATATGTAGAATAAACTTACGTAGTAAAAAAATCAATATGTTTTAAGGTTATAACCAAGTACTTGCTTTTTTGTTGTATAGTAGACATGGTTTTTCCTTCGGTGTAACACCAAGCTCACCAGAAGAACTTCAACCCATATTAATTCAGTCGTGGCATTTGCTAAAGCTTTATATTTTGCTTCAGTACTTGATCTACAAACAGTAGCTTGTTTTCTAGCAGCCCAAAAAATATAGCAAAGCCTCATGTAGACCTCCTATCATCAAGACAACCTTCTCAATCTGCATCAAAGAAAGCACTAAGAAGACTGAAGGAAGACTTCTGAAAAGTGAGCCCAGTCTTTAAAGTGCCTTGAATGTATCTCAAGATTCTTTGGGAAGTTGTCCAATGAGATGTAGTTGGAGCATATAGAAATTAACAAACCTTATTAACAGAGAAAGATATGTCACCTCGTGTCAATATCAACTATTGTAAAGCACTTACAATGCTTATGTATTCAGTCATATCATCAGGGCTAAGAGGAGTTCCCTTATCAAGAGACAACTTCTCAGTTGAAGATAGAGGGGTAGGACATGGTGTACACAATCTCATATCAACTTTTGTAAGAAGATTAGTAGGATATTTTTCCTGTGTAAGAAGTAACCCATCTTTGACCTTTTTTACCTCAATACCCAAGAAAAAATGTAGATCTCCCAAGTCTTTGAGAGCAAAGTCATCTTTGAGATCATGCAGCAGAGTAGTGATGGCTTGGTATGACGAGCTAGTGACTATAATATCATCAACATAAATTAGAACAAATATCATGACACCTGACTTTTTGTAGAGAAAAAGTGAGGTGTCACTATGGATGGAATAAAACCAAGTGTTTGCAGTTTGTACTTAGCCTAGAATACCAAGCTCTGGGCGCTTGTTTGAGACCATAAAGAGTTTTATCAAGTTTGCATATAAAGTGTAGAACTTGAGAATCTTCAAACCTAGGGGTTGTTTCATATAGACCTCCTCTTCCAGAACACCGTGAAGAAACGCGTTCTTCACATCTATTTGCCTTAAACTCTGGCCTCTTTGAAAAGAAAATGGACGTCCCCTAGAGGGGGTGAATAGGCGTTTTAAAATTATTACGGTTTAAACTCTAATAAATACGGAATAAAACTTAACGTTTAATTTATCAAGCCAAAATCTATACCAACTAGGTTCAACTAAGTGCACCAACAATTTATGCTAAGCAGGACAATCAACAAGGTGGTAGCAAGATATACTACTTCAAGCATGATGGCTATCACAATGTAAATTGCATAAGTAAAAGGTTCGGTTGAGAGATAACCGATGGACACGGAGACAATGATATATTTTCCGAAGTTCACTTCCAAAGAAGCTACGTCTTTGTTGGAGAGGTGCGATGGCCCAATGTACTTCGAACGCCAAAAATGGCTCACCTTGAGGTGTGGTGGCTCGATGCTCACCCAACGCCACATAAGGCCTCACCCCAAGGTGCGAAGGCACGCAATACACCGACGCCACAAAAGGCTCACCCTATTCTCCCGTGAGCTCGCCACAAAGGCCTACTCACGATACACTATGGGACACTTGAGGGCGGTCACCGAACCCGTACAAGGCTTGGGGCAATCTCCACAACTCAATTGGAGGGCTCCCAAGAAACGCCACAGAGGCTCCACAATGCCATAATAGGCCACAAGCTTGAGGAATCTCCACAACTCAATTGGAGGCCTCAAGAACACACCACAACTCTACACAACCGTCTAGGGTTCCAAGAATCCAAGATAAACAAGCCCAGGAGCTTGAACTCGCCGAATCTTCGAGGAGAACTCAAACTTATGCACTAAATGCAAGAGGCAAGTCCTTCACTCTCAAATTCCACCAAAGCTACAAAAGCTACTGGGAGAATAAGAGAGGAAGAACACAAGGGGAGAACACAAAACTCTCCAAGATCTAGATCCCAAGGATTCCTTCACAAAGAAGGGGTTTTGTTTGGTGGGGGTTGTAGATCTAGATCTCCTCTCTCAAATCCCTCAAAAAGATGCAAGAATCATAGGAGGGGGAAGGGTAGAGGGCAAGCTCTTCAAGGTCACCAATGGAGGAGAGAGAGAAAGCCAAGAACCAAGAAAATCTAGTTCGCCCACAAAAGGGAAGGGGAGCTCCTTTTAAAGGGCTCCCCGATCTGCCCGTTATGCATAGAATCATGCACGACCGGTAGTTCCGGTGGGGGAGCAGTACTACCGGTGGCACCCAGCCAATGGTTACAAATAGCGGCACGAAAGAGGAAAACATGATCCTGGTCGGAACTTTCACCGGTACTACCGGCGACCAAGTGCCCGAGCGTTACTACTGCCTAAAGTTCCGATAGAAGTTCTAGCAAATAGGACTTCAAAAACAGAGAGGCTACTGAACCAAAACTAGGGTGAGCAGAAGTGGCTCCAGTACTTCCACCGGTACTACCTACGGAAAAAATGCCCTAGCGGTACTACCGGTGGCTCTCTGGAACTACCGGTCAGGCAAAAACTCCAGAACCAAAACTGCCACAACTTTTGCATCCAAACTCCAAACAAGATGAAAGAAAATTTGTTGGAAAGATATACTCCATGGGGAAACCTCTTCTTTGAACTTGTCTTCATCACTCCATGAGCGTCGAGGATGGCAAGCTTCAAGCATGAGATCTTCTAAAGATGGCGCACCTTGAGCTTGCCCTTCATTTATTGATGATGTCTTGAAGATAAAAAAAGATAACTCTATCTTGTTCTTCTTCAAGATCTTGTTCTTCTTCAAGAAATACTTGATCTTGTTCTTCTTCTTCTTCATGATTCCAATAGACACAAAGCCCTTGGATATTGCTTCTTCTTTTTAACCTTGAAACCAACACATGGTCCAAGCGATGCCAATGGACAAACCTACAAGTGAAAATCAATTTATACACTAGTCCATAGAGATTGTCACTAATTACCAAAACAACACATGGGGGCATACATGCCCTTTCACTCTTGAAAAAGCCACTGACAAAACAAGTCTAATAGTAGTTGCCTTGACAACAGGACTAAAGGTATTTTCATAGTCTATGCCATATCTCTGTTTAAAATCTTTTGCAACTAGACGAGCCTTGTATCTATCAACTGTACCATCTGCATTTTTCTTCACATGGTATACCTATTTGCAGTCAATAAGATTTTTAGTAGAATTGGGAGGAACAAGATGCCAAGTTTTATTTTCCATGAGAGCATGATATTCTTTAGTCATAGCTTTGTGCCAATGATCATCTAAGAGAGCTTCTGACAGTGTAGATGGTTCACATATACTTGTAAACAAGCCATAGCAAATAGTACCATCAGTGTATTGTTTTCTTTTCTTATACCTCTTTGAAGACGTGTAACCATCTGGGGGTGACTGAGTTGGTGATGAAACAATAGTTGCAAAAGATCCCAAAACATTTTTGCTGTCACTTTCTTCTCTTCCTGACCCATCATGTGCAGCAGGAGAACTTGACACCACCATGTCCATCATCATGCGCAAACTACGGGATCGGGTTGATGGCAATGTCTCACCTAGCGAGAGCGAGGGGGACCGGGATAGCGACGTGCGCTCCTCACGTCTAGGTGACCGTGTTGGTGACAGTGACCTACGTGGATGCGGTGATGGAGACATGCGCCTGAGCGGCGACAACGACACGCCCCGACGCGGCTACATCGACGTGAGTGTGCGCACACGTTCACACATGCAGGAATCCTCATCATTGGTTGCATGTGATCCAGGAGAATCTCCACCGGGATTAGGACTTGTTGGATCCGAGAAAGATTGACTATTTTAATGTGAACTTGTATCTGCATCAATTGTATTGATTTCAGCACCGTTTGAGCTAGAATTTTCTCCTGTTGTTTGTTGTACTGATAGCTGTGAGATTCAACACATTTTTATGGCTTTTATTGATGGGTTTCTTCCGAATTTGATCGTTTTCTGGTTTTACCTAACGGCAATAGTTCGGTAGCGAAGAAAACTTGGTTTTTAATGTGTGTTTCAGGTTCTGAATCTCAACAAAGGGATTTAACTAGAGAAACACGATATTCTGGAGAAAACAAGTGAGTCCCACCTTGGAAGCTCGCGAGGGGAGCTCATAGAAGCTTTAACGAGCAACTATGCGGTGAGAATATTTTTCCGGTCGTATTGTTCCCGACGTATAGTTGCCGCCGCCTTTGTCTTATCAAAAGGAACAACTTCCGTGAAGGGACCAGGGACGAAAATACAGTGCAGCAGCCGCCACACCATCCAGAAGGGAGAAAGAAGAGATCTGGAGAAGAAGGAGAAGACGTTCTTCATCTTGCTCCATGATCTTTGACCTCCTAGCCAATACACCCCATATCCACTACTTGTACTTGAGAGAGAGGGATCTCCACCTTGAAGACTAGGGTTTGAGATTGTTTGTTCCCATCTTCAATTGTGTTGGATATTTTTCTATTCCTTATTGTGGATCTCCATGGTAATACAAAGACGATTTCCCTTTATTTAATTATATTGATGATCCGTTCTTCTCTCATGTGTGAGTAATTCCCTTGGGCGTGGGAGATGTAGGGGATTGGTGAGATGTGATGTGCCTTCATATATTTTCCGCTAGTTTGTGATTGATTCTAATTACTATAATATGTGTGCTTGACTATCTGTGGGATGCCTAATGCTTGTTGTCCAATTAAGGGTCCAAACAACATGATACTTTGTTCTACATAGATAAGACCTTGAACGCTAGTGGACCGGAGACCCCTCGGGTGACACGCGGATATCAATGGAAAGCTAGTTGACTCGAGGATAACGAGTAACCACTACGCTTATTGCATTAGTCCGATCCAAGGAGCTTAATCGCTAAGCAACCTGAGCACTCTAGCTCTAGCAATATGCAGGTAATAAGAACCACCTCTCCTAGTGAGCATTCCACAGGCTCTCAAGGTGGAGAAACCAATACGTGTCTCACCTAGTACCGGTTGCAACTCACCTAGGTCGAGGCCTAGGGCAGTGGCAAGTACGGTGATGATGCCTCCTCCTGTGATTGGCCCTTGGCTTTGGGAGGCTTGGCTCTCCAGGTAGCGCACAAGGATGGTGCCCAAGTTGAGTGACAAGCTGCAGTTAATGTAAGCAGCCTTTGCAAGGATTAGGATGTCCTCCTCGTTGAGTCTTGTGAACTCATTACATGCCTGCAAGGTGTTAGCTATAACATAGAACAAATAGCGAATTGCAGGATGTTGAATATTCTTCCCCTTATTTTCTCTACTAGTAAAACTCATTCCATTATAGTATTGATCAGGGGAAGGATTTAAGCCAGAAAAAATGTGTGTAAAGCATGAATATCATTGTTTGGCAAATTAAAACATGTGCACTATTCATCTAACGTTAAAGTGTAGTTATTGTTCATCAGGCGGAAAGAAATAGTATCCTCCCCTTGCCATTGTTTAATGGTGCTTTGCAATGAACTAAGGAATTCAATGGTTAAGCGGCGATAAGTAGGTACATCATTATACACAAAGTTTTGCAGGCCAGCTCTATTGCAAAGTAAATTAAAGTCATCGGCAATACCGAGTTGGTTCAATATGATGGGGCAAGCCCACTTGGTGGCCTTCACTTCGCGGTTCTTGATCCTATTGAAGCGATCACGATGGGCCTCATTCTTGAACCGTATCCCCATGCGTTCCTGAGCGGCAGACCGAGAAGCGCTAGCGGTGGCACGAGCACGAGTTTGGCTCCTTGTGTTCATCATCTAAAACATTGAAGAAAGGAAAAATAAAACTTTTTGATCCAACAATAGTAAGTGCATCATATTCCTCATCATAGCACACTAAAGAATTCTCCTCAAAATAATAATCTAGGCAAGATAATCATGGCAATTGGTTCATAGTAGGTCTCACCCTAGATTGGTAATGACAATAGATCGAAGATGAATTTGCAAAAAGTAATTGGAGGATCGTAGGAAAAACATACTGTAGATCACTTGTGTATGAGGAAATCGAACAAAATTGAGCAGAGATGAAGATCCCTTGAGGTTTTGAGAGAGTTTAGAGGTAGAAGAAAGAAAAAGGATTGAAGTTTTGGAGTTGGGAGTACCTTCCCGTGCGATTTTGTGGTCGGACGCAACTATACGGGCACAGCTATATGGTCAGAACAATGTGTTCCGGCCGTATAGTTGGCCTTTTGTCAAAAAATTAGTTTTCCTCCTGGCGGCGTAGCTATACGGACGCAGCTATACGGGTGGAACAAAATATTCCGTCCATATAGTTGGTCGTTAAACTGTCTGTCCTTGTGAAAGAAAATTTGCAAAGGCATCGATATCTATACGACCGGAACTATATGGCTGGAATTTTTATTCTTGCCATATAGTTGATCGTTAAACTCTCAAAACATATGAAAAGAAATTGTACAGAGGCATTGATATCTATACGACCGGAGCTATATGGCCGGAATTTTTTATTCCCGCCATATAGTTGATCGTTAAATTCTCAGTACATATTGCAGAATAATTTTTAATGGCAAAGATATCTATACGACCGGAGCTATACGGCCGGAATTTTTATTCCTGCCGTATAGTTGGTCGTTAAACTCTATGTGTGCATAAAAAATATGTTTCTTCGTCAACTATTTTTTTTCCTGTAACTTACTGATATACCTTGTTTTTGACAGAAAATTTAACAGTAAATATTGTCGACCAACAATAGCATGAATAAAGTAGAATTTTAAGTACTACCGAACTTCTTCTCCTCGAATGGAGTTTTCTAGCACTCTTTATTAAACAAAAACTAAAACTAAAAACTTAACTCAAACCTTTATTTCACGTGGGTTGTCTCCCATGGAGCACTCTTTTATGGTCAATAGCTTGACCTTGATGATACTCACTTGGGCCAGATGAGTGGAACACCCACTCCAAAGTAATTGGCCTTCAAAGTGATGGCCTCCTTTTCGTCATGCTTGGATTTCTTCTTCCTGGAAAATGAATAACAAAAGGATCACGCGAAGGCAATTGCAGCTTCACGTTCCCTTCATGCAGATTAATCAAAGCCTTAATAGTTCTTAAGAAAGGACAGCCTAATATAATAGGAGCAGTAGCATCTTCAGGCATGTCAACTATAACAAAATCAATAAGAGCAGGACAACCTTTAATGTATACTAAAGTGTTTTTCTTAATTCCTATAGTTTGTTTGTAGATAGAATCTGCTAGATGCAATTTTAACTCAGTAATTTTAGAGGAGCCAATATTTAACTTGTTAAAAAGACTCTTTGGAATTGTCGAGACGCTTGCACCTAGATCACAAAGTGCAGCTATCTCATTGGTTCCAATTTTAATCTTAATAGTAGGCTCAAATATGTCATCTAGTTTAACATGTAATTTTTCAGCAATTTGCTTGTATTCTTCTTCAAGATCACGTACCTTTATTGCTAGTTGATTGACAAAATGTTGGTACATAGCTTCATCAGTACCTTAACTTATCGGAATCTTGACGTTGATCATTTTTACGAGATCTTCAACGGTGTAGATTGGTAAAGGGGCATTACTATAATCAAGTTCTTCGGGCTCCTCCCTTTGGATCCTCATCATTTTGAGTTCCTCAACAGGATTTGGCTCAGCTTTACCTGGAAACTTGGCTAGAATGAGAGTTTGACTATCGGTTATCTTACCTAGTTGTGCCTCAATGATCCTCGTTCTTTCTTGAAGGGCCTGTAAATCATTTCTCAAACTAACAACTTGGTTAGATAGTTTACCAAGCATAGCATCATGGTTCTTCGTAATTTTAACTAAAATATTATTTTGTTTGTTTTGTGAGTCTATGAAAGACTTCAGTGTTTCTTGGAGACTACCATTATTATTTCCCATATTATTATGAGAGTTACCTGCAGGACTAGCATAGTGTTTCTGGAAGTTAGGATTGTAACTCTTCTTCCAAACAAGATTATAATCATTAAGAGCTACAAAGTATATTTCTTCAATATTTGTTTCAGGGCGGCTCTTACCTGAGTTTCCTTACCTTTTACGACTAGTATGAGCTCATCCAACTTAGCATTGAGATCTTCGTTCTCTTGTGGTGAGACAGAGTTTACCTTCTTAGTGTTTGATCTTTCCACATGCCATTGGACATGGTTGTCTTGCATATTGTCTAGCAGCTGCTTTGCTTCGGTAATATGTTTACCCATAAATGTTCCTCCAGCTGTAGTATCAAGCATAGACTTAGATACAGGATTAAGGGCATTGTAAAATAAATGGAGGATTAACCAATCTTTCATCCCATGACTAGGACAGTTTCTTAGGCATTCTTTCATCCTCTCCCATACAAGCGCTAGTGGCTCACGCTCTTCCTATCTAACGCCAGTAATATTAGATCGAAGTTGCATAGTCTTTGCAGGTGGGAAAAATTTAGTCATAAATAAAAAAATACATCCCACCCATGATGTAATAGTATTTTTAGGCAAAGATAGCAACCATTCTTTAGCTCTTCCTCTTAGAGAGAAAGGAAATAGACACAATTTGATCGCATTAGGACCAACGTATTTTATACGCATCATATCACATATTTCAGTGAAAGTATTTAAGTGCATACATGCATCTTCAACAGTAGAGCCTCCAAGTTGATTATGTTGAACCAAACTTAAGTAATGGGGCTTAATTTCATAGTCATCAACAACGATTACTGGCTGAGTTATAGGAGTACGCAAATAATCATTATTGGGAGTAGCAAACTCCCCAAGCTTCTTTTCAGCCATACTTTGTATGTTTTTTGGTTTTCTAAGATAAAGAATTATAACGGTAAAAAGCAAGAATTTAAAGACAAACTAATTTTTTTGGTTTATCAAATAAAGACTGAAAGCAAACTAACAAAACTAACAAAAAATTAAAACTAGCAAGATTCCTAATAACCTCACTAGGGTAGCTATTGCTTCCCCGACAACGGTGCCAGAAAAAGGGTTGATACCTTTGATCCGGATTACGGATGTAGTATAGATTCTTTTTCCCTAGTAGGCCTAGGTTATCGAATCCTCGGGAAGCGAATGCGTAGTAAAGTTATTTTAATGGACCTTCGGGAGTTTTATAATTCCTTTTATGTTTTCACTGGACCAGTAGTATGCGTCTTTTTGTTGTTGTCGATGATGGAGAGAGAGGGCCTAGGGCGTTCGGTTTCACCTGTAGCTGTGCAAAACATCTGATGGAAATAAAAGATAGAAATAAAGCATGCGTGTACTTGTTAGAGCAAAATATATTATATGTGGGCAGTGCATCCATAATTGATATTGCCTCTGCAACCGCTTATAGCAATAACCTACTAGTCTCATCCATACAAGAAAGAGAACTAATGATATGCATAGTGATGTCACCGTTAATCCCAAGCAAATACCTCACATACAGCCGTACTACCCCTTCTGTCACTGGGGTTCCCAACCTGCAGATCAGTCATCACTCATACTCCCTATACCTGACTCAACCCTCGGGGTCTTGGGTACCTGACAAGTCTTTGGATTGAGACAAGAGAGGATACAATAATCATCATGTCATACAAACTAATACACGATCCCATCTATGATAATTCACATGCACAATTGCTACATGGCTAGGCCGAAGCCCTTAGCCCAAGAAGAATTACTCACACATAGAGATGAGATCAACAATCACAAACATTGTAATAAAAATCATGAGATTGATAGCAATAGTCTTACAATGTCGCCAATCTGAGAAGAGATCTACTATTACAAGTGGTAGAGTATGGCTATGGAGATGGAGAAGGGTTTGGAGATCTGGAGGCGGCTGGTGATCTGTGGCAAGGACTTATGGATGGTGCGTCTCTTCTGGGCTCTGTTTTTCATCGCCCGAGGCTTCTTTATATAGGGGTTCCTTCACGAAAGTTGTTCTGTTTGATCTAACGGTGGTGGCGCCAACTATACGACCGGAGCTATATGGTCGGAATTTTTGCTTGAGTTGTATAGTTGGTCATTATGGCGTCTGCCTCCGATGTAAGGCTCTTGGTTTCTTCTGGTAGTTGGAAATCTCGTATCTTTGACTTTATTGTAGTGATTCCCTCCTTTAAACGACATTATCTGTGTAGGAAAAATACAAAAGAAAGGATTACATACCCCTCTGAATATTAGCATTAGTGGTAGGGTTTAGAGAGATATTTTATCAAGAATATGACTAATATCTAGTTTAAATGTGGACGTTAGATGACTATATTTCAGAGCCATCAACGACCAACTATACGACGGGATCATTTTGATCCGGACATATAGTTGTGCCCGTATAGCTATTTTCTGAATAAAGAAACCCTAGTTGGCGGCGCCGCCGCAACTATACGGGCGGAGCAACATCACCCGCCCGTATAGTTTCGGTCGTATAGGTCGACGCGACCACTTAATCGCACCGGGGCGGCTAGGTCTTCCTCCTCTCCTCATTATTTCTCTCATATTCTCTCTCTAAACCTCTCAAAATCCACCTAGAACTTTTGATTCTTCGTGGATTTCGTTCGTTTGAGTAGGGGAATCAACAGATCAGTATGTTTCTCTCCCTATCCATGCTTTATTTTCAGTTTTCCAAGGTTGAAACTCTAACATTGGTCTAGTGGATGAACTCAAGCTTATTTCATTTTTCCTATTAATTTCTCACGTTAGGATTGAATTTTTCCACGTAGAATCATTCATATATCATATAGAAACTATATGCCTAAGGTTTTATGGTGAAATTTTTCAGTGCATCACGATGAACAAAATCGGTAACCTCTTTCGTTCGAGCAAGCGCCAACGGGGTGAGGGCTCAAGCTCGAGGTCCCGAGCTTCGCGCAACTCCAAGTTGGACATTGTCTCAGCGAGGAGGGTGTTGCTCACATGTTGGGCTGACCACAACTTTCTCACCGCGGTAGGGTTGAAGGACTTAGACCTCATGTGTAGTAGGTCGGGGTTAGCGGTGATCAGCTTCGCAAGCCACGACATCTACGTTGAACTCCCCCATGAGTTCCTTGCCTCCTTCTACGACGACCACAAGGAGAAAGGTAATATGTGCACGATCAGCTTCACCATGAACTTGTAGCACTATGAAATAAATTTCGAACAATTTTGCAATGCTTTTAGCCTCCCCCATACTGGGGAGCCCAATATTACTAACCTCTATAGCGTCACAAGTGGAACGACTTGGTAGGTTATTCCTGTTAGTGGTGGCAGACACTTTTATCAGAAGAAGATGTCCACCATTCAGAACCCAACCATTCGCTACTATGCTCTGTTCCTCGCCAACACACTACCGGGGAGAGGTGACACAGGCTCCATAGCCAACGCGGACATGTCAATGATCACCAAGGCTCTCCTCCCTACTTCACCGCGGAGCCCCAGTCCTGCAGCTCTACTCATCCAACACTTCTTCCACCAAAGCAACAAGACCAAAGGTGATATTAGCATTGGTGAATTGGTAACCCACCTTGCCTATGCATTAAACGTTATACTACCTGTCATGGAACCTATTGACGGCTCCAAACTTATGGACGTCAAATATTTGACTTCTTGTGGCTTCCTTGGTGTTTACCATGCTAACCAGAGGCTACGAGCATATCAATTCAGTTATCTTGATGATGTACAAGGTGAGAAGGTTCAGTTGCTCTGCCCCCAGGCCTTCTCAATTGTGGACAAGAACACTTGGATCTTCACCAAGGACCAAGTGATGGCGATCTTGGCTGAGCACCAGCCCGAGGAGGAGGAAGAAGAAGGGCAGCAGGATGATGAGGAGCAGGAGCAGGAGGAAGAGCAGGGGCACAACCCTGCTTGAGAGGGACAGTAGCAGCAGCAGCAAGGAGGAGTATGGGACCCATGGCCCAACCAGCCATAGTAGGGGTACAGCTACGTCCCCTACCACAAGTTCCAGCAGCTCAACCAACACATTGGGGAGATCGACCACACACTTCAGGATGTGAATGAAGATGTGAACACTTTGACTCACAACTTCAGTCACTTCATGACCCACTTCCCCGACTTCTACCAGCAGTATCCGTGCGAGCTGATGGCTCAGGATACATTGAGCTTGTTGGGAACCCCAAGAGGAAGGTATGATGAGCACAGCAGCAAGTTTCCCTCAGTTATGAAACCAAGGTTATCGAACCAGTAGGATCAAGGAAACAACCCCAAGGTGTTGCTACCAACTTGGAATCCTGCACAACACAACCATAGAACTTTGCCCCAACTTACAGTGAGGTTGTCAATCTCACCGGTTTTGCTGAAAACAAAGGATTAAACGTATTGTGTTGAAGATAGTAATTGCTTGCAGAAAGTAAACAGTAAACAGTAAATAGTAGATGGTATATCAATGGTAAAAGAATGGACCAGGGTCCATAGTTCACTAGAGGTGATTCTCCTTAAGATAGATAACATGTTGGGTGAACAAATTACAGCGGGGCAATTGACATACTCGATAAAGCATACCATGCATATACTAATCATCTCGACTCCTATGAGATTTGATTGGGCATTACAACATTATACATAGACCATAATCCAACTACATCTATGACTAATAATCCACCTTCAGGTTATCATCCGAACCCCCTCTAGTATTAAGTTGCAAGCAACAGATAATTGCATTAAGCAAAGTGTGTAAAGTAAATAATACGATTGTCCCATGGACAAAGGATTGTTGTTTTCTCCCTAGTAGCAACAGCACATCTAGTACCTTAGAGATTCATGTCACTTCCCCAGATTAGTAGAGGCATGAACCCACTATCGAGCATAAATACTCCCTCTTGGAGTTACTAGCATCTACTTGGCCAAGATATCTACTAACAATGGAAAGCATGTAAGATCACAAATAACATAGACATGATAGAATCAATAATCAATCTGAAATAGCATCTCAATATCCATCGGATCCCCGCAAACACAACATGTAAGATTACAAATAGATGATCTTGATCATGAACGGAGCTCACAAGATCTAAACATGATAGCACAAAGGAGGAGAACCAACCATCTAGATACTACTCACGCATCACACCGGAGGCAGTCATGGTGACGAAGAAGGCCTCCAGGGCGATCTCTCCCCTCCGGCAGGGTGCCGGGAAGAGCTTCGGATCCCCCCAATCTGGGGATCGAGATGGCAGCGGCTATTGACTCTTCCGTGGATTTCTGATTGGGTCTTTTATTGGGTACTTAGGGTTTTCGTCTCGGGAGGCTTTTATAGGCGGAAGGGCAAGGTCGGTGGAGCACCAGGGGGCCTACACCCCCTGGTGGCGCGCCGCCACCAGGTGTGGCCGCCCTGGTGCGCCACTTCGACTCCACTCCGGACTCCGTGTTGCTTCGGGTAAAATATTGAATTTGGCTTTTGTCCGGTCCAATTTCGAGAATATTTCCTTACTAGCTTTTCTGAAACCAAAAACAACAGAAAACAAGCAACTGACACTGTGGCATCTTGTTAATAGGTTAGTTCCAAAAAATGTATAAAAATACCTCAAAGTGTGGACTAAACATAAGAAATTAGATACTAAACAAGCACGGAACATCAAAAATTATATATACGTTTACAACGTATCAACATCCCCAAGCTTAACTCCTGCTCATCCTCGAGTAGGTAAGTGATAAAAAGAATAATTTTTGAGGTGACATGCACCATCGCAATCTTGATCAAGGTATTTGTAAAACATTGATAACTGGGATCATAGTACTTTAACATAGCATGAAAGATATAGTTCTAACAATAAGACATAGCAACTATGTTGTAACATGAAAAGGTACAAACAAAAGATTCATGAATAACAATGCTTTGAAAGACGTTTGTTTCTTTCACATATAGAAAACATGATAAGAATGGTATTCAGCTTGTCCCTCATTGTATAGCAAAACATAAATGCATAGGACACCTTCAAAGTTCATAAGGGTGACTAGATACAAATAATTTAAGAACAAGCAATATCAAAGTTATGAATCAATCAACAAGTTTTGGGACAATGCACATTTAACTAAGAATGACCACTATGCTCTCTTAATAGGTGCATAAAGATAGAAGATGGAGACTCAACATAAAAGTAAAAGAATGGCCCTTCATAGAAGGAAGCAGGGATTCAAGTTTCATAAAGAGCTTCTAAAAATTATGGTACTTATTAGCTTTCATCTCTCATGGCCCCTATCATAAGCATCTTTAGGTGGTTAAGATTAAAGTGAACAAATATGAGGATATGCTTGACAAGTTATAAGTTGAAAATCTCATGCCCCTTGCTTACGAGTACCGAACCTCATGCTACTCAACTTTAGTCACGAGTAAGTTCTTGTCATTTAAGTACATGTGTATCATAGAGAACCGCCAACAGGGTACCCCTTGCCCCATGATACATGAGTTATCCCATATCAAAATGACAAGGAAACAGACAATGAGCATCTCAGCGATCTTTTTATTTGTTATTTGCATAGGTTTTTATTGAGGATGCTTCACAGATTGCTCGCTATGGTTATGCTGCAAGTTTCCACCATGATTAGGCATGGCTTAGGCTAGCCGCCCAGGTGTTTCTCTAACACATATACAAAATCCATGAGCTTACAAGCTCCCCTTTTATTTCACACCGTCGGGATCCATAAGCAAAAGAACATGATATCAACTAAATAAAGTGAAATGTTGAAAACGTTCCCCATGGTAACATGGTTCTGCTAATTCACAACTTATAAAGCGCAAACATATACGCAACATAGATGGGCACAATGATTCAAGTTTATTAAGTGCAAGAAAGTAAAGTGTGCCATCAAGTTTGTGAGAGCTTTAATCACTAATTTTCACATAACAAGTTTAATTCGGAAGGTAGATAAAAACATGAATATATTTGGTATAGCAATAATGCTAGTAGGTAGGTATGGTGGACTCTTTGGAATAACTTGGTTTTATTTGGAGTTGGATGTATGAGTGGAACTCATACTTGGTACATGCAGAGGCTAGCAAAAGACTGGGAGCGACCAACTAAGAGAGCAATAATGGCCATAATCATGCAAAGTGACAAAACATTATTAATTAAAGAATAAACCGATATTACAAGTCGAAAACTAAATTATCATAGAGTCTATGGTGACTGGTATAGTCTTAACATGATGTGAGCATGCGCCAAGTCTGAAGGAAATATGCCCTGAGAGGCAATAATAAAGTTGTTATTATGTATTCCTTGTATATGATAGATGTTTATTTTGCATGCTATAATTGTATTGATAGGAAACATTAATACATGTGTGTTTAATAAACAAAAAGGGTTCCTAGTCATGCCTCTCTTATAGACTAGCTTGTTGATTAACAGGATGATCAAGGTTTCCTGATCATGGACATTGGATGTTGTTAATAACAAGGTCACACCATTGGTGGAATGATGTGATGAACATTCATCCAAAGTATAGCATTACGATCAAGTCATTGTGTTTATATTGCTATAACATCATACGAAGTAATCTTTATCCTTAGACCATGAGATCATGTTAATTGCTAACACCGGAAGAGTATCTTGATAACATCAAACATCACACCGTAACAGGGTGACTATAAAGATGGGTTCAGTGCTACGAAGGTGTTATGTTGAGGCTCATGGATCAAGAGTGGAATTTGTCAATCCAGATGACGGATAGATATACTCTGGGCCCTCTCGGTGATATCACATTAGGATAGCTTGCAAGCAAGTGATGTGATCACTAGAATGTTATATCACGGGAACGAGAAAAGAGTGCATGTCGGTAACGAGATCAAACTAGGTATGGAGATACCGATGATCGAATCTCGGACATGTAATATATCGAGAGACAAAGGGATTTAGTTACAAGTGTTAAAGGTTCTCACGATCACAGGAGTCATCGTTGAATGTGTAGGAGTCAGTACGGATCTCCAGGTCCCGCTGTTGATTATTGATCGGAGAAGGGTCTCGATCATGTCTGCATTATTCGCGAACCGTAGGGTGGCACACTTAATAGTTACCGGACACCATTTTGGAGCACATATGTTTCAGACGAAAGAATTGCAAAGCGCAGGAATTGTTTCAATAGAAACCGGAAATTGTTTCGGGTGAAATTGCAGAAGGTGGTTCTGCATGTGATATTGAAATATTGCAAGGGGCTATGTGTGAATGTTTGTTAATTAAAGTAATTAACAAAATTCTGAATAAATTTAATAAAAGAGTTTTATTAAATGAGAGAGCATTAAATTTGGAGAAACTTAATGCATTTAAAGTGGAGACTTTAAAAGGGAATGTGAGGAGGCATTTTAATGTGGAGGAGTTGCCACCACATGAATGGGGGAGGTGCGGGGTCACCCCCCCATGCGCCGGCCATGGAGAGAGGGGGCACCCTCCCCTCCTCCTATAAAAGGCCACCCATTCCCTCCTTCTTCCTCACACCTCCTTGTGAAGGATCTCTCTCCCCCTCTATAATTATTCCACCATGGTCTCGGATTAGCGAGATACATGTTCCCGATGGCATTTCGTCTGGAAGGAGTTGCTGCTTCCGCTGGATCGCTGGAGCGAGGAGGTGGAGGTTGTCCGGTGGCTTGAACGTGTGTGTGAGTGCAGATGCGCTGCTGAGTTGCGGCGCTCGGACTTCCTCACGATCTTGAGATCGGCAAGTGTACGACTACATCAACCACGAGTTCCTACTCGTTAACAAATCTCGTTGTCTTCGAGGGTATGTTCTCTATGGATGTATGTCCACCCGTTTGCTTTGTACCTAGTAGATAGATCTTGGCGTGTAGTTCACACCGTAGGAAAATTTTTGTTTTCTATGCTGCGGACCCAACAGTGGTATCAGAGCCTGATCTATGCGTAGGTGATTTGCACGGGTAGTACACATATGTTTATATGTGGGCGATGATGATCATGTTATTGCATCTTCTATGTACTTTGGATATTGGTGGCATAGTGGGATGAAGCGGCCCGGACCAACCTTACATGTCATCGTACATGAGACCGGTTCCACGATTGACATGCAACTTGTTTTGCATAAGTGGCTGACGGGTGTCTGTCTCTCCTACTATAGTCAATATCTGATTTACAACGAGTTGCTAATAACTTGGTTATCCTCGTTGTGGTTCATGTTCGTAGGTTAGACAGGTTCTATCTCCGAAAGCCCTAAGCCACGTAAAACTTGCAATTGATAAATTAGAGGCGTCTAGTTTAGATCGTTGCTGGGCTAGTGTTTTGATATGGTATTGTTGTAAGTAGATGTATGATAGATACTCTTACAACTCACTTAAAGTGTAAGTTCCATAGACCTTGGCCTTACACACAAAGGAATGATAGAGATCATACCACGATGCAAATGATAGAGATCAAATGCATGGACCATATCACCTCACTTCACACATTAGATGTTAGCATCTTATACTGCTAGTTTGGCGCGTTTGGTAGCATTATAAGATGATCCCTCATTTAGATATCAAGATAAAATGTGTTCTTCCTTAAGTATGCACCATTTTGTGGATCGTGTTTTGAGGCATCATGTGATGATCGGGTGTTTTCAACTCTACGCTTTCATACAACGGGTGTAAGACAGTTTTACACACGCAAATACTAAGGTTCTTACTTGACGAGCCAAGCATGTACAGACATGGCCTCGGAACACGGACCGAAAGGTTAAGCATGAGTCATATAGTTGATATGATGCCCATATAGATGCTCGCCTTTGAAGCTACACCGACTCACATGATGATCGGACTTGGTGTAGTGGATTTGGTTCATGTAATCACCAAAAGGACACGAGGGATGTCGTTTTTGAGTGGGAGTTCATTAGTAATGTGGATTAGTTGAACTCAATCTATCATAAACTTAGTCTAAATATACTTTACAAATTCTGTTGTAGATGGCACCACCTGCTTTTAATTTCAATGTGTTCATGGAGAAAGAGAAACTTGCTGCGAATGGTAGCAACTTCACCAACTGGGCTATGAATGTGAGGATTCTCCTCACTGCTGCACAAAAGCAATATGTGCTAGATGCGCCGCTAGGCCCCCCACCAGCTCCTGATGCCCCTGACGAGGAAAATAACGTCTATATAACTCGTCAGGAGGACCACAACTTAGTTCATTGCGGCATACTGTATGGGCTAGAGCCAGAACTTTGAAAGCGTTTCGAAAATGGCAATGCCTTTGATACCATGGGAGAATTGAAAATGATTTTCGATACCCATGCTGCCGTAGAGAGTTATAATGCTACAGAAAAGTTCTTTAGCTGCATGATGGAGGAAAACAGCTCCATTAGTGAGCACGTACTCAAAATGTCTGGGTACGCCGATAAGCTTGTGTCCTTGGGAATAACGATTCCCATTGACTTAGGCATACATCGTGTTCTCCAATCTCTGCCACCTAGCTACAAGAGCTTCGTGATGAACTATAATATGCAGGGCATGAAGAAGTCTCTTCCCGAACTTCTGTCAATGCTTAAGACTGCAGAAGTGGAGATTAGGAAAGAACATCAAGTGTTGATGATCAATAGGACCACCGGTTTCAAGAAGGACAAGAAAGGCAAGCACAAGGGAAAGAAGGGTGGCAAGTCTGTTGCCATGCCTGAAAAGAAATCCCGAGCTGGCCCTAAGTCTGACACCGAGTGCTACTATTACAAGGGGACTGGCCATTGGAAGCGCAACTGCCCCAAGTATTTGGCGGACAAGAAGTCCGGCAAGGCAAACAAAGGTATATGTGATATACATGTTATTGATGTGTACTTGACTAGTACTCGCAGTAGCACCTGGGTATTTGATACGGGATCGGTTGCTAATATATGTAACTCGGTTCAGGGGCTGCAGAACAAGCGACAACTAGCAAGGGATGAGGTCACGATGTGGGTCGGCAATGGATCAAGAGTTGATATGATCGCCGTCGGAACGCTGCCTCTCCATATGCCATCGGGATTAGTTATAAACCTAAATAATTGTTATTTGGTGCCTGCACTGAGCATGAACATTGTATCCGGATCGTGTTTGATGCAAAGTGGTTATTCATTTAAGTCTAAAAACAATGGTTGTTCGATTTATATGAATAATATCTTTTATGGTCATGCACCTATGTTGAATGGTTTGTTTCTGTTGGATCTCGATAGTAGTATTACGCATATTCATAATGTTGATGCTAAAAGGATTAAACTTGATAATGATATATCTACATATATGTGGCACTGCCGTCTAGGTCATATTGGCGTTAAACGCATGAAGAAACTCCATTCTGATGGACTTTTGGAATCACTTGATTTTGAATCATTTGATACATGTGAGCCATGCCTTATGGGCAAGATGACTAGAACGCCGTTTTCCGGTTCAATGGAATGGGCGACAGATTTATTGGAAATCATACATACTGATGTGTGTGGACCAATGAGTGTGTCGGCACGAGGTGGATATAGTTATTTTGTTACTTTCACGGATGATTTGAGTAGATATGGGTATATCTATTTGATGAAACACAAGTCTGAAACTTTTGAAAAGTTCAAAGAATTTCAGAATGAAGTGGAAAATCATCGTAACAGAAAGATCAAATTTCTGCGGTCCGACCATGGAGGAGAGTATCTTAGTTACGAGTTTAGCACACATATGAAAGACTGTGGAATAGTTTCACAACTCACGCCTGCCGGAACACCACAACGTAATGGTGTGTTAGAACGTCGTAATCGTACTTTATTGGATATGGTTCGATCTATGATGTCTCTGACTGACTTGCCACTGTCATTTTGGGGTTATGCACTGGAAATAGCTGCATTCACTTTAAATCGGGCACCATCTAAATCCGTTGAAACGACACCGTATGAATTATGGTTTGGAAACAAACCTAAGCTGTCATTTCTTAAGGTTTGGGGATGCAATGTTTATGTGAAGAAACTTCAACCGGATAAACTTGAACCCAAAGCGGAAAAATGCGTCTTCATAGGACCCCTAAGGAAACGATTGGGTATACCTTCTATCACAGATCCGAGGGCAAGGTCTTTGTTGCCAAGAATGGATCCTTTCTTGAGAAGGAGTTTCTCGCGAAAGGTGTGACTAGTCGGAAGGTAGAACTCGAAGAGGTTATTGAACCTTCTCTTCATGAAATGGCGAGTAGCGCAGCTCCAGAAGTTGTTTCGGAGTTGACTTCACCTAATGAAGAGAGAGCTAATGATATTGATCATGAAACTCCGAAAGAGGACACTACCGAACCTCGCAGGTCAAGCAGGACACGTGCAGCTCCTGAATTGTACGGCAATCCTATTGTGAATTTCATGGTTGATGAAATGGATGACCCTGCGACGTATGAAGAAGTGATGATGAGCCCGGATTCCAACAAATGGCTAGAAGCCATGAAATCCGAGATGGAATCCATGTACGAAAACCAGGTTTGGACCTTGGTGGACTTACCTCACGACCGAAAGGCCGTTGAGAATAAATGGATTTTCAAAAGGAAAACTGATGCTGATGGTAATGTGACCATCTATAAGGCTCAACTTGTCGCAAAGGGGTTTCGAAAAATTCAAGGAATTGACTACGATGAGACATTCTCTCCCGTAGCGATGCTTAAGTCGGTTAGGATTATGTTAGCAATTGCTGCATATTTCGATTATGAAATATGGCA
The DNA here is from genome assembly GCA_916181665.1 of Avena sativa. NCBI lineage: Eukaryota > Viridiplantae > Streptophyta > Magnoliopsida > Poales > Poaceae > Avena > Avena sativa. The sequence goes on from OV702279.1 coordinate 481,679,352, forward strand.
GATGGATGTCAAAACTGCGTTCCTCAATGGTAAGATTGAATAAGAGTTGTATATGATACAACCTAAGGGTTTTGTCGATCCTAAGGATGCTAATAAGGTGTGCAAACTTCAGCGATCCATCTATGGACTGAAGCAAGCATCACGAAGTTGGAATCTCCGCTTTGATGAGGTGATCAAAGAGTTTGGATTTGTCCAAACTTATGGAGAGGCTTGTATTTACAAGAAAGTGAGTGGGAGCAATGTGGCATTTCTGATATTATATGTGATGACATATTATTGATTGGAAATGATTTAGATCTTTTAAACAGTGTTAAAAGTTATCTAAACAGCAAATTTTCGATGAAGGACCTTGGTGAAGCTTCATATATATTAGGCATTAAAATCTATAGAGATAGATCAAGACGCCTAATTGGGCTATCGCAGAGTACATACCTTGATAAGATATTAAAGAAGTTTAATATGGACGGAAGTAAGAAGGGGTTCTTACCTATGTTGCAAGGCAAGACATTGAGTAAGACTCAAAGTCCGGCTACGGAGGAAGAAAGAGAGATAATGGATAAGATCCCCTATGCCTCAGCCATAGGCTCTATAATGTATGCCATGCTATGTACACGACCGGATGTGGCACATGCTATTAGTTTGACTAGTAGGTACCAATCTGATCCAGGTTCAGAACACTAGATAGCGGTCAAGAATATCCTTAAGTACTTGAGAAGAACTAAGGATATGTTTCTTTTATACGGAGGTGAAGAAGAGCTAGTCGCTAAGTGTTATGTTGATGCTAGCTTTGACACTGATCCAGATGACTCTAAGTATCAATCCGGATACGTATTTCTCTTGAACGGAGCAGCAGTTAGTTGGAGGAGCTCCAAACAACCTGTGGTGGCTGGATCAACAACGAAGGCGGAATATGTTGCTGCTTCGGAAGCAGCGCAGGAAGCGGTTTGGATGAAGGAGTTCATAACGGAACTGGGTGTGGTTTCCAGTGTGTTGGACCCGATGGTGATCTATTGTGACAACAATGGAGCCATAGCCAAGGCAAAGGAACCAAGGTCTCACAAGAATTCCAAGCATATTAAGTGCCGGTTTCACTCCATCCGCGAGCATGTCAAGGATGGAGATATAAAGATTTGTAAAGTGCACACGGACCTGAATGTAGCAGATCCGTTGACTAAAGTACTCCCTAGGGCAAAACATGATCAACACCAGAACTCCATGGGTGTTAGATTTATCAATATGTGAACTAGATTATTGTCTCTAGTGCAAGTGGGAGACTGAAGGAAATATGCCCTGAGAGGCAATAATAAAGTTGTTATTATGTATTCCTTGTATATGATAGATGTTTATTTTGCATGATATAATTGTATTGATAGGAAACATCGGTACATGTGTGTTTAATAAACAAAAAGGGTTCCTAGTCATGCCTCTCTTATAGACTAGCTTGTTGATTAACAGGATGATCAAGGTTTCCTGATCATGGACATTGGATGTTGTTAATAACAAGGTCACACCATTGGTGGAATGATGTGATGAACATTCATCCGAAGTATAGCATTACGATCAAGTCATTGTGTTTATATTGCTATAACATCATACGAAGTAATCTTTATCCTTAGACCATGAGATCATGTTAATTGCTAACACCGGAAGAGTATCTTGATAACATCAAACGTCACACCGTAACAGGGTGACTATAAAGATGGGTTCAGTGCTACGAAGGTGTTATGTTGAGGCTCATGGATCAAGAGTGGAATTTTTCAATCCAGATGACGGATAGATATACTCTGGGCCCTCTCGGTGATATCACATTAGGATAGCTTGCAAGCAAGTGATGTGATCACTAGAATGTTATATCACGGGAACGAGAAAAGAGTGCATGTCGGTAACGAGATCAAACTAGGTATGGAGATACCGATGATCGAATCTCGGACATGTAATATATCGAGAGACAAAGGGATTTAGTTACAAGCGTTAAAGGTTCTCACGATCACAGGAGTCATCGTTGAATGTGTAGGAGTCAGTACAGATCTCCAGGTCCCGCTACTGATTATTGATCGGAGAAGGGTCTCGATCATGTCTGCATTATTCGCGAACCGTAGGGTGTCACACTTAAGAGTTACCGGACACCATTTTGGAGCACATATGTTTCAGACGAAAGAATTGCAAAGCGCAGGAATTGTTTCAATAGAAACCGGAAATTGTTTCGGGTGAAATTGCAGAAGGTGGTTCTGCATGTGATATTGAAATATTGCAAGGGGCTATATGTGAATGTTTGTTAATTAAAGTAATTAACAAAATTCTGAATAAATTTAATAAAAGAGTTTTATTAAATGAGAGAGCATTAAATTTGGAGAAACTTAATGCATTTAAAGTGGAGACTTTAAAAGGGAATGTGAAGAGGCATTTTAATGTGGAGGAGTTACCACCACATGAATGGGGGAGGTGAGGGGTCACCCCCCCATGCGCCGGCCATGGAGAGAGGGGGCACCCCCCTCCTCCTATAAAAGGCCACCCATTCCCTCCTTCCTCACACCTCCTTGTGAAGGATCTCTCTCCCTCTCTAGAATTATTCCCCCATGGTCTCGGATTAGCGTGATACATGTTCCCGGTGGCATTTCGTCTGGAAGGAGTTGCTGCTTCCGCTGGATCGCTGGAGCGAGGAGGTGGAGGTTGTCCGGTGGCTTGAACGTGTGTGCGAGTGCAGATGCGCTGCTGAGTTGCGGCGCTCGGACTTCCTCACGATCTTGAGATCGGTAAGTGTACGACTACATCAACCACGAGTTCCTACTCGTTAACAAAGCTCGTTGTCTTCGAGGGTAGGTTCTCTATGGATGTATGTCCACCCGTTTGCTTTGTACCTAGTAGATAGATCTTGGCGTGTAGTTCACACCGTAGGAAATTTTTTGTTTTCTATGCTGCGGACCCAACAAAGTCAACCCCAATAAAGCATCAAAGGATAATACCACAATATTATGCTTTTGTATGCTAAAACAACGCATGATTCTTCCAAGGCACATTAGGCAATATCAATTGTTTGGAACAAGTCATGCTTCAGCAATAATTACTAAGCATAAAGTCAAAGCAATATCAAACTTGACATGATAAAGTCTAGGCCACAGTCAAAACAAGACTCCTTTTGTACCACTTATAAGCATGAACTTTCCTACTCTTTTCTAATCCAAATCAACTTATTTGAAACGATGTATGAATGTGGGGGTCCAACCAATTTATTTAAGCAAACTAAACAAAAGAAAACTAAAAACAAAACGAAGACGCTCCAAGAACAATACAATTGTGCATGAAACAATAAAAATGAAGTGTTTGTAAGAAAACCTGTGATTTTTATTGATGAAGAAGGGAATGCCTTGGGCATCCCCAACCTTTGACACTTGTACTTCTTGAATATTTCTTGGGGTGACATGGGTGGCATCCCCAAGCTTGAGTTTTTGTCCATACTTCATCTTATCACATTATTCTTCCCTATACTTGAAAAATTCCTTCATACAAAACTTAACACAATCTTCATTAGCAACATTAGTGTACTCAAGATAATAAGTCTTTGGGTTTAGTTTCAACACAAGTAAAACATCCTTTAAAACACAAGCTACTGTAGCAATTCCTTCTAAAATCTCAAGTGATCAAAGAGGACTCAAAGAGAAAGAGATTAAGAGGCAAATGCAAATAATGGCAGAAATCTGTCAAAACAGACCAGCAAGTAAAAACCGATTTTTTCGAAGACCTTGTGTTGCTCAAATCGAAAAGTGTTAAACTAACGAAAGTTAGATAACAACCTAGGGCAGAAGCACAAAACATTACAACTTAATCCAACGAACAGGGATTTTTCATGAATTTTTACAGTGAAGCACAAAAATCTGTTTCGGGACAATAACTTTCCCAAGTCTTACTTCTCTCTCATTAGAGGTTATTATTGGCACAAAAACCACACAAAACAGATAAGGAGAGGTTATTACTAAGGCAATAACTTCCAAGACTCAACAAAAGAAAAACTTACTGAATAAAAATGTGGGTTATCTCCCAATAAGTGCTTTTCTTTAACGCCTTTGAGCTAGGCATAAGAAGCAAGATTCAAGTATTCTCAAATGAAGAAGCATTAAGAGCAAATTTTGTTGCCCTACCTTTCTTACCTTTATTATTATCTTTAGGGAACGTATGATTGTTTGGTAGAGAAGCAAAATTCATGATGCCCTTTTCCACATCTATTATTGGTGCAAGGAGTTTTAGTAGGGATCTTCCAAGTGTAATTTGTCCTTTCCCTACACATTCAATAACAAGATAATTAGTAGACATCACTTTCCCTAGGATCTTTGTAAACACTCCTTAAGCTATTCCAATGGGTAATATTGTGGCATTATTAGTAAGAGATATTTCTTCTCCTCCTTCAGAAAGTCCCCAAAGATTTAAAGATTCATAGACATCTTTAGGCATAAGACAAAATTCAGACATGATATCACAACAAGCATAAAAAGTTTCATTATTTATAACAACTTTTACTGTAGGAAGCCATTTTGAAGATTCAAAATTTATAGGAACATATTCATGATGCTCTCTAAGCATATTGTAGCATTCTTTTAAACTTGCTGTGTTGATCTCAAGAGTGTTCAATCTAGCAATAATGTTTGTAATGGAGGAATCAAATTTGTTAGGCAATTCATATGTTGCAATCAATTTTTTATGGCATTAAAAGCTTCATCCTCATTGCACTGGAGGAAATCTCCTCCTACTACAGCATCCAAAGCATATTTATAGCAAAGAGCAAGTCCAAAGTATAAACTGCTAAGAAACAAGCTTAGAGTCATTTTAGGTTCAGTATTTCATGTAAATCAGAGATTCTAGACCAAGCTTCATTGACACTCTCTTCAATTCCTTGTTTGAAAGTGACGAGGGGTGACCTCGGCAATGCCCATGGTGATGGACTTGGGGTTTCATAGAAAAGAGAACACTGGGGATTTCGTCGGATGTCAGGAAAACAATGAAGACAAAGTTGGCTGAATATTGGGAAAAACACTCTATTACAAGTTGTCCTCTCGATTTCGGTACCCTCGCTTGGGCTTCTCCTGCCCTATATATAATAGGCTGGATCTCAAAGTTGTATGCGGATAGGTTTCATACACGCGTGATTACAATACCAACATAATGTCGGTTCATGGTTTCGTTCCTAATACAATAAGAAGTTTCTGGTGGTTGCTTCCTTGGGCTTTTATTTGGAATCTCTATGGGTCGTAGGCCTTTTACCCAATGTAGGGTAGCGAATATTGAGCATCCGAGTAATCATACCCATGTCAGTAACCCGCGAGACTCTATCTGAATCCGAAGTTTTCAGGTTGAGTCTCAAAGTTTTCTTTCTTCTTTCCTTTATTTTGTTTGATTTTATTTTTTGTAGGGATTTTGGTACAATGAGTGTGATGCTTTCGATGGATCGGGAATCAGTTAATTGCTCCTGGGCAAAAACAAGGTTGACCTACATCAAACTCAAGTCCCTAGTCTTGAATCCGGAATTTGTAACTGGTGTAATTCAGTTTGAGCCGCTAAGGTCTTACCGAATACTGAATTCCAGTTTTCTATTTTTTATCGGGTACCCAACGGATCCGTTGGGAGTTTTCATCGTATCGTTGATACAGATTTTTATTGGCAGAGCAAATTCTTGTGCGATTACCAGGCCACACAGGACGAATCCTGGGGTCTTACCTTCATGTTTTTGAACACGACATTCGGAGTTTTTCCCGCATCATAGCGTGATCCGAGAGTTTTGTTTTACTTTCCGTATCCTGCTCCCGATAGGAGTATTTAGCGTTGGATGCTTTTGTGACTTTTCTTTATCAGGTGCGCGCCAGTGCTCCTGATAGGAGTAGAGCCCGAGGCTATGTTTAGATATGCGTATCAATACATAGGATCGAAAAAATGCATTGTTTCTATAATTTTTGTCGGGTGCACGACCAATGCTCCCGATAGGAGTATCCCCTGAGGCTACAATCTTAATGTTGTATATTTCGAGTGCAGTCTCAAATCTTCTCCTAGAGGAATTTACTTTGACTCCAATTGAATTTCTTCGGGTCATACCCCGAGAAAGCCACAATTTTTGTTGTAGTGCTTTTTTGTGACATCAGTGATGACGTACCTGATGCTGTTAGTTTTCAGAAAAACACGCCATGACGGGACGTGTCGAACATGGGCCCATGCGCAGTAATGATGACGCTTGATGGTGTTTTTAGCAGAGATTCTTGACTGCATGTCCCCTCGCTAGGTGAGAATCGAGCCATCACGCCCTGCTCTCCGTTTTTACCGTAGTCATAACTTCTTTTATATTTTTCCTTTTCGAGATCATTGTAAACATGTGTCATCATCGCGCAATCCTTTGTCACTTCGATTTTGCATCGAACGGTTAGGTCCTTGCATTGTTGCTCTTTATAAGGGAAAGGATACGCTTTTTACTATTTTCACCCAGCCTCCCTCTGCTCCTTCTTCCTCCTTGCGCTCTTGCTCCTTGCGAACTTTGATTTCTGTGCCTTGCTTTCCCTGCTCTACCGCCATGGGCAAAAGCAAAGCTGCTGGGACTTCCTCTGCCGCCGCAAAGGCCACCAGGAAAATGGCCGTCGGGTGGGCTCCTACTAAGTGCACGATGCGGGAGCTTCGCGAGGCGCAGAACTCCGGCCTTCTGACGGAGGGCTCCTTCAAGCTCCCCGGCGACGAAGCTGCTCCCATCCTCGAGCCTGGCTAGAGGGTAATGTTCCTCTCCTTCCTCTTCCGTGGTCTTTCTCTCCCCTTCCATGAATTTCTCCGAGGCCTTCTCTTTGTTTATGGCGTGTAGTTGTATCAGCTCACACCCAATTCCATCCTCCACGTTGCTTGTTTTGTCACTCTTTACGAGTGTTTCCTTGGGATTCATCCCCATTGGGGCTTTTGGAAATACTTCTTCTATGTTCGCTGCAACGCCACTGACACCATTGTCCATGATGTTGGTGGCGCCATTTTTTTGGTCCGCTCTGACGTTGATTACTTAGACTTCAAACTCACAGATTCTGTCCAAGGTTGGAAGTCTAAGTGGTTCTATGTCAAGGACCAGCCACTCGAAGGCCAATCTTTCGGGTTAGCCCCCTTTGAACCTAAAAAGGTCTATCATAAACTCGACTCCTGGTATCAGCGTCCCTCTGCTGAGGAAATGGCCCAAATCCAGCCCTTTGTTGATTGTATTTCTGAGCTACGGCATGATGTTGACAAAGAATTGTTGGGTCTCCAGGTCTTGGCATATTTTTTGCGGATTCGTGTCCAGCCGCTCCAAGCCTGGTTGTCCGGTATGTGGGCGTATATTGGGAAGAAGGATCCAATGAGGATTTCCTCGGAGGACCTTACCCTTAAGCTGTATGAGAAGAGGGTCTGGAGCTTCACAAGTTTAACGGCAAAGAAAATGGTTCCTTAGACTTGCCTTGTAGAGCTTTACGGCAAGAAGAAACGTCTTCCCGAGGTGCATTTCCTTCGCTTTTGTCCTTTCCTTGTCTTCTGTTTATAGATACATTTTCCAATTCTTCTGTTTTCTGTAGGATTTTGATCACCTGAGCTCGCTTCCCCCTTCCTAAAAGTGGTGAGCCCCCTGTCCACCCTCTGCATCTGACGATCTCCCTATGACTAGGACTGCCGTGGATGAGGAGGGGGATATTTCTACGTCTGACTCTTCGTCGAAGATGCAATCTCTTCCTTTGGCTGGCTCTAGGGATTTCCGCATGGAGGATGCCGACGAAAAGGGGAAACACCCTTGTGTTGTGGAAAGGGTCGAGGATTCGGATGACTCGACTGCTTCCAAGCCCTTTGGAACTTCTCCGATCGCAGCTGCTCCTTCTCAGATGAACTTGTTTCGTCTTGCACAAGATATGTCTTCGTAAGTATTTGCTTTCTCCTTTTTCTGTTTTCACCGAGTGTTTTTTATTGCTGATGCTTTACTCTTGGTCGTGTTGTTTGTAGTGATGATGAAGATCTTCATGCTTCTCCTCTTCCCATATCTGTGGGCTGCTCCACAAAGAAGACCCCTCCGCCATTGGCGGAGCCGAAAGAATTTTTTTTGTCTACTCTGGAGAAATAGGTCCAGCAAGATGTCACTGCTTCATCCAAGCCGCCGCCGCAGAAAAGAAGAAAAATGGCGGGTAAAGGGGTGGTGATATCTGAAGCACCCGTTGATGTGGACACGAAGGATGTAAGTTACTTTTGACGCCGAACTTTTTCCTTCCCTATATATTTACTCTGCCTTGACATCCTTTTTCCTGTGTTTTTTCCCTTGCTCAGCCTTTATGCGCGAGATGGTCGGTATGGCCACCCGCTTTATAAGGATCCGTGATGATGCTGAAGAGCTGAAAGTATGCGCTGATCACTTGTGTATATTCCTTGTAAATATGTTCATTCTCATTTTGCGTGGTGGTCCTTCAGCCGCTGCCAAGCAATCCGCGATTATCCGGGATGAGGCGATAAAGCATGCTGATGAGATGGAAAATAGGCTCTGAGCTGCCGAAGAGGCCAATCAGAGGGCGAACGCGGATGCCGATGAAGTGGCCAGGCAAGTCGCTGCTCGAGATGAAAATCTGTGGCAGCGCCTGGAGGCCCTAAATAACTCGGTTACCCGTAAGTTTCGATTTGTGCGTGTACTTGTTGTTTTCGTTTCTTTCTTTTGATTGTCGACCTCTTCTTCTCTTTTGTTTGTGTATAGCTTACTAGCCAGAACCTGATGCTGGACGATGATAAGAAGGTTGATCCTTTATCGGATGCTTTTAGCACTTTGGAGGCTAACAGCGTTAGTGGGCGCAATCTTCTTATCCGTTCATGCCGCGCCTTCAAGAAGCTCCATGCCGAAGTATTTCCAAACACGGATGTGCTGGAGGACCTGAATAATCTTGTCGCCATTTTTGGTGCTGATCCTGGCCCCCTTGTTGGTTATAGTTTGACACAATCAAGGAGCGGTGCCAAAACTTCAATGGCTCTAGTGATGGCGCATGGCGAGAAGGTCGACTAGGAGATAGTTAGATCCTCTGTCCCGGTCACCTCTAGTGGAAAAGCAGTTGACCTGAAGCCGCATATTAAAAGGGCCAGAAAATATTCTCGTCTGCTCCTGGCTTTGGTCTCGGGTTCAGGGAAATTGGCCGCCCCTTCCTTGACTCCTCTTACTGCCTCTGGTGCTCCTTCTTCGGCTGCCCCTACCGCTGTTGTAGCTAGTGCTCCTTCTGCTAGTGCCACTTTATCTTTGAAGGACGTAGCCCCATAGGCCCTTATTTTGTAATCGTTTGTCGTATCTACCCTTATTGTAATGGATTCTGAACTTGTCCGGCTTTCTTTTGCTTCGAAACAGCTTGTGAATATATGTGTGTGATTCTTCGGCTCCTTATGGTTCCGTGCAACCGTCGGATGTTGTTGCGCCCTCCTCTATAGCGGGTGTGATCAGTCCTATCATCGTGCGTACGGTGGACCCGCCGCTATATGCTGAAAAGATAGAACAAGTGAAAAAACTTGAAGGAAAACTGCGGGTAGTTCAATCACTGGTAGATGTTTCCCAATCAAAAACATGCCAGGCTCTCAACCGCGAAGCTTTTTTCTTGGAAGAGATCTCCAGGGCGAGCGAAAAGCTATTGTGTAAGCTGCCTTCTTTCTTTGGTTGCTTTTCTGTCTTGATAGAAATTATTTTTTCTCCAGTGTGCAGGTATTCAATTGTGCGAGAGGGAGTAAAGCCAGCATCTGCATGACCGGATGCAGGCTCTTATATTTGCCTCTCGAAGTTCCGAGACAGATTTTTGGACTGACCATCGACGTGCCTACGCTGTTGCGCTGTTGCAGGATCGTATGTCGAAGCTGGAGCAATTTGTCGAGTGCTGCGCAGATCTCTGTCTATTGTTTACAACGCCATTTTTTCCTCGGGATCCTCAGCCTCAGACCTTGGAAGATTCGATTACGAAGTTTCAGCAAGGCGAAAGGATCCACCATTATGTGAAGCTTCAACTTGTGGCAGGTGCCAAGCTTGTGCTCTCTTGGGTGCATGCACATCACCCGATGTTCGATCTGGACTTCGTATCTTTGGGTCTGCCTCCTCCTCCCGATGGCGGCCTTGTTTATATGGCGCCTCACTATGCCGCTGCTCGAAGACCCGCCATTAGGATTGTGCGTAGGTGCTTAGAAGCAGACGAGGAATTCTTTGTAAATTTTGAAATATGACTGCTTGCTTGTGTAGCTTTGTAATGTGGCTAAAAAAATGTTATATGGATACTTTATCAAAAAGGTCGCATGTTTCATACGAGATTTTGATTGTATGCTATATTTCCTTGTTGGGGGATCCGACGAACTGATGTTCGTATACCATAGAAGTTTCACGTCGCGAAATACTTTTCTTTATTTATTAATAATAATGGATAGGGGTACATTGTGATAGCACGATTGCCTGGTCATTGGCCTTTTTATTAAGTAAGGAATGCATCTCAATATAGCTTTTATGGAGGAACTTCGGCTTCTGTCCTTGAGGGTCTTCTTATGCGAGACCATTATTGGAGGCTGCATACGTTGCTTTTTGCGAGGCTGTTATGTTCTAGCTTTTCCGATGTTTTCTTATTGCGGGTGTGCCCTTCGTGTGTCGCCTCCTCATCTGTCAATTTTAGCTGCCCAAGCTCCGCCTGCATCCCGAAAGATTCCGAGATTTTATTGAACTCTCGACCGCAGCTGTCTGCATGGCTAAAACTGCCTTTGACTATGATGACCCCGTTGGGGGCTGGAATTTTCAGCACTAGGTATGCGTAGTGAGGTACTGCCATGAACCTGGCAAAAGTTGGTCGCCCCAGGATCGCGTGGTATTGAGATGGCCAGTCCATAACTTTGAAATCCAACTTTTCTCGCCTGAAGTTGTTTTTTGACCCGAAAACGACGTCAAGGTGGACTTTGCCCAATGGAATTTCGGCTTTTCCAGAAACTATCCCGTGGAAAGTTGTGTCGGTTAGGGTTATGTTCGTCATGGACCAGTTCATGGCCCGCAGAGTTTTGGCGTAAATCAGGTTGATGCTGCTTCCTGCATCCAAGAAAACTTTGCTCATGTCGAACCCGCCGATTTGCTCTTCCACTATCAGTGTTGACTAGCCTGGCTGAGGGACCCGTAATGGATGGTCAGCTCTGCTGAAAGTGATTTCTTGCTCTGACCAATGTAGATACTCTCGTGATCAGCTTTGTTACCACCAAATTTACTTGCCTAGTGATCAACTTTTGTGTTTTATTGGAGGGTGGCCCCTTCTGGATCATTGACATTGCTCCCTTTGATCTGGGATATTCGTTGTCTTGTTATATTGTGCTTTGTGGCTGTCCCGCCAGTGGAGGTCCCTACGGTGGTGGTGGAGCTCCAATGGCCAAAGTGCTGGGTGCAGGGGCATAGTTTCTGTTTGTTGCTTCGGCTGCCTTTGTGTTGCATAGTTCTTGCATCTTTAGGAATGTCCGACAGTCCTTTAGGAGGTGGTTTGATCGCCTTTTCCCTGTTGAGTCGACGTAGTAGTGCATATTGTAGGGTCCTTCCAACATTTGTCCTACTGACATTGGTGGGTCTCGATTCGTCGGCTGGTATCATTGTCGCGGCTGGCTTTCATTGATGTTATCCCTACTGCCACGATATCTGTTGTTGTAGTTGTAATTTTGTCGGTTGTCCGTTCCAGAAAAACTCGCTGCAACATAAGTGGGTGTGTGGTATCCATCATTTGGTCGGCGTCTTCGGTCGCTGTTACGCCAGTCTCTTTCGTCGGGTGAACGAGCCCTTTTGTTGTGTACTGCATCCTCTCCATCAGCAGTGAAATTGTTTGTGGCTTTATTCGTCCTAATTCTTTGATGAATTCCTGTCATCGGAGACCATCATTGAAGGCGTCGATCGCTCTTTCGTCGGATATCGCTTCAGCCGAATTTTTGGTGATGTTCCATCATTGCATGAAGGCTTGTATTGATTCTCCTGGTTTTTGCTTGTAGGCACGTAATTGCTCTAAAGATTCGGGTCACTTGAATGTGGATTGAAAGTTTCTAATGAATTTATCTTCGAGATCATTCCAACTGCTGATGGAATCTTCTGGTAGCTGCTTTAGCCAGGAGCATGCTACACTGGTTAGGTGGAGCTACAGGCTTTGCATTGTTGTGGCTTTGGATCCTCCCTGTAATCAGACAGTCGCTAGATAATATGTCAGCCAAGCTTCAGGTTCTTGGAGGCCGTCGTATTTTTGTCGATCTTGTGGTAGCTTAAAGTCCTTCGGTACAGGAGTTTTGCGAACCCATTGGGTAAAGCAGCTGGCTCCGCATAATTCTTGTTCGTCCTCACTTTCGTTGTCATGGTATCTTCGGGTGCTGCGCTCTTCTCGTGATCGATCAATCCTTCGCTGGCTGATGTCGTTTCTTGCGTCGTTGCGTGGTTATTGTTCGGAAAAGTGGACCCGATGTGGCGACCGTGATCGTCGGGTGTGACCTCCTTGCCGAGGGCTGTTGCGATGGTGTGGGATCGGTCATGTTGCCTCGTGGTTTCTTTATCTGCTTGCACAAGAGTTTCTCCCACCAAACTGAGATTCATCAGGGCAGATCGGTGGAGGGCTGCACGGGGATCGTCGGGTGCAGGTTGTGTCGTGATTAGATATGTTGGCGCAGCCACAATAGCTGCCTGGGTTGTCTTTGCTTTGATGTTCCCATCTTGATCTATCGACATAAATGAGAGATCAAGGTCCCGAATTAATCCGCTTCTCTCTTCTTCGGGTATACTTCTTAATCTAGATGTTCCTCTTCTTGGCGATGCTCCTCCTGTGATGCTTCTTGATCCTCGGGTGGGGCTTAGCTGTGCCCTTCGTAAGCTAGATTCGTGGGCTACCCTCTTCCTTTCGTCGAGCTGCCTTTGCAACCTGAGGATCTTTCTCTTTTTTAGTGCAGCAGATACTGGTATGCCAATAAATCTTCGTGGGTGGCATCTGTTGCCATTGGGGTCGCACCCAAAATTGTTGCTCTCGCTTTCTCCCATGCACTGGCTGGTAGGCTGAGGGTTCGCCTCTCATCTTCGCTGTCATGGTGGTATCACGGCATATGCCATGGGTAGGCTAAAGTTGGGGCCGATGGACGTGGAGGAATCCGGGAAGGGATGATGCAGTGAAGACCACACTCGTATGAATAAATAGAAATACAATGTATATTGGATTAAAGCTCTCAAGTGGAGATAAAATCTCATTCTATACATCTAATCTCTTATAATCTTGCCATACTTGTGGCTACAACCATGCTCCTTGAGCTGTATCTCCTATACTCCTAGCTAGATCTCTCTGTGAGAGTGGAGGAAGAAGAAGGAGAGCTCCTAGTGAGAAGAGAGGGGAGGAGCCCTTCGGGGGCCTCCCTGAGAACGATCCCCCTGGTGCTCCTTATAAAGGGGAGCCCAGGGGACAAAGCTTGTTCCCCACGATTGGCATCTCCTCAGCATATTCCGGGCATCTTCTAGAGATGCCCAGCATATGCCTTGGCATCTTTGGAGATGCCAGGGCATATCCTCTAGCATCTTCTTGATGCCATGGGCATATTCCCTGTGCCCCTGTTCTAGTCTAAGCGATGGGTCCCAAGACTGGCTCCTGACACGAAGATCTTGACTTTACTTGATCGTATGCCGATGTAGTTGTCGAGACTGCATTCTGGGTAATAAGGTGTCTGGAGCTTTATAACTCGGCCCAGGCGTCTTTGGGACATTGGTAATTCGGCCTGGATTATGGTGAACTCGGCCTGTGAGAATCTAGGCCCAAACCTGGTCAAAGCTTCTCCCATCCGAGTCAACGCTCAAGGCCCAGCCGGGTTTCACCTTACTCGGCCTGTGAAGGAGCCCGTCCAGAGCAGAGGTAGCCCAGCCGGGCCTTCTTTACTCGGCCCAAGCGGGGCAGCGAGGAAGAGGTGGTCGGGGTCGTCCCTGCATACATCCATATGGCGTGGTCCGCGGTGGGCCGAATTCGGCATCAGCCGGCCCACCCGGGTGCTCGCTGTTGGCTCGAGGCGAAGAGGGGAAGGTCCCGCGGTGGGCCGAGCTGGCTCCTCGCCGGCCCACCCGGGCGATGCTGGGGTGTGCAGTTGATGCCAAGGTTGGGGAAGCAGCGCCGAGTGGCGGGAGATTGGTCGGCATCGTGGTGGCTTGGAGGGAGTGAGGTCGGCCGGGTGGGCCGACTGGGTGTACCTCGGCCCAGCCGGGTTCCATGAGGGCAGTAAGGCCTAATTCGGCCTGGAGGGCGGCTGACCAGGCCGAGTTTTGCCTATGTCGGCCCAGGTGCAGTTGTCTTCTCCTTTTCTTTATTCTATTAACATTTCTCGTCTCTTAATCTGTTAATTTAGCACTTTATTGAATAACTTGATACACCAACTCTGGGGTACCTGGGGGTACACCCCCGACATTAGTCCCCGAGGCCATGTGGGATTCGTAGAATCGCTCATGGGCTTTATATTTAAATATCCCCAGAGTTGTTTTTTGACTTATTGTAGCTTGGTTGTATGCCTCTATGTCTTATAATCCTTTTGAGCAAGTTTTTTGACTACTGGCGTTCTCGGGCATTGGTCATAATCCATTTGGGTAAGTTTTTGGACTTCTGGCCTTTATGGGCACTGGTCTTAATCCCTTGGGTAGGTTTCTGGACCTATGGCCTTTGTGGGCACTGGTCATAACCCCTTGGGTAAGTTACGAGTTCTGGCCTTATTGGGCATTGCTCTTTTAACCCCATTGGGTAAGTCATGAGTTCCTGCCTTCTTGGGCATTGCTCTTTTAGCCCTATTGGGTAAGTTATGAATTCCTGCCTTCTTCGGCATTGCCCTTTTAACCCCATTGGGTAAGTCATGAGTTCCTGCCTTCTTGGGCATTGCTCTTTTAGCCTTATTGGGTAAGTTATGAGTTCCTGCCCTCTTGGGCATTGCTCTTTTAGCCCTATTGGGTAAGTTATGAGTTCCTGCCTTCTCCGGCATTGCCCTTTTAACCCCATTGGGTAAGTCATGAGTTCCTGCCCTCTTGGGCATTGCTCTTTTAGCCCTATTGGGTAAGTTATGAGTTCCTGCCTTCTTGGGCATTGCCCTTTTAACCCCATTGGGTAAGTTACGAGTTCTTGCCTTCTTTGGCATTGTTCTTTTAACCTCATTGGGTAAGTTTATGAGCTTTTGCCTTATTGGGCACTGCTCTTTTAACCTCATTGGGTAAGTTTATGAGCTCTTGCCTTATTGGGCACTGCTCTTTTAACCCCTTTGGGTAAGTTTATGAGCTCTTGCCTTATTGGGCACTGCTCTTTTAACCTCATTGGGTAAGTTATTATCCGAGTTATCTGATTCCAAATCTGAGTTACTTTACTCAAAAATGACTTTATGTCTTAAGTCTGAGTCATCCGACTCAAATCTGAGTTATATGACTCAAATCCGAATTAACTCATCCCAAATCCGAGTTACTTTACTTAAAATTGACTTTACGTCTTAATGCCTGAGTCATCTGACTCAAATCCGAGTTATATGACTCAAATTCGAGTTAACTCATCCCAAATCCGAGTTACTTTACTCAAAATTGATTTTATGTCTTAATGTCTGAGTCACCTGACTCAAATCCGAGTTATATGACTCAAATCCGAGTTTACTCATCCCAAATCCAAGTTACTTTACTCAAAATTGACTTTATGTCTTAATGTCTGAGTCACCTGACTCAAATCCGAGTTACATGACTCAAATCCGAGTTAACTCATCCCAAATCCGAGTTACTTTACTCAAAATTGACTTTATGTCTTAATGTCTGAGTCACCTGACTCAAATCAGAGTTACATGACTCAAATCCGAGTTAACTCATCCCAAATCCGAGTTACTTTACTCAAAATTGACTTTATGTCTTAATGTCTGAGTCACCTGACTCTAATCCGAGTTATATGACTCAAATCTAAGTTAATTCATCCCAAATCCGAGTTACTTTACTCAAAATTGACTTTATGTCTTAATGTCTGAGTCACCTGACTCAAATCCGAGTTACATGACTCAAATCCGAGTTAACTCATCCCAAATCCGAGTTACTTTACTCAAAATTGATTTTATGTCTTAATGTCTGAGTCACCTGACTCAAATCCGAGTTATATGACTCAAATCCGAGTTAATTCATCCCAAATCCGAGTTACCTATTTGCCACGATATAGCTTGATTTGGCGTGATGACGATAATTTGCCTTTGATATGGATCCTAGATATAGATCCGAGATTAAGCTTTGGGATATGATAATAAGGATAACCGCTGAGAGATCCGATTCGAGATGTAGATATGAGATATAGATTCGAGATATGATAAGTTGGGCCAATAGTCATCCGAGATATGGGATAACCTGGCAAAATGGTGAGATATCAATCCGAGTCATAACATAACCTGGCAATCTGGTGAACTGAATAAAGCTTCGGCTTGAGTCAGAGATATGATTAGTACGCCGAGTCTGAATACCAATCCGAATTATAATATACTCTGGCAAGCTGAATCAAATGTTAGTCCGAATCAGAGACAATCTACTGAGCCGAGTTAAAGGTTAATTCAAAGCATAAACAAATTGACTTCAAGTTATATCCGAATCATCAATAAGCTGGCCGGTAAGCTGAGTTAAAGGATAATCCAAAGCATAAATAAACTGACTCAAATTCTACCTGAATCACAAATAAGCTGATTCAACTTATGGCCGGGTTAATAATAAGCTGGCTGGTGAGCTGAGTTAATGGATAATCCAAAACATAAACTAACTGACTCAAAACCTATCTGAATCACAAATAAGCTGATTCAACTTATGGCCGAGTTAAGAAATAAGCTGGCTGGTGTATAGATCTAAACCAACATGATGTTCTCTTTATCCAAAGGTGACTCTAGGGATAAGTCGGCTAGTCCCCGGGTTAAGTTCTTTTCTCCCCAGGGTGAAGGATTGAGCGTAGGTGACTGAGTTATCTGGCACTTACAGTATACTTGGGGAAGTGTTTGAGTGAGTCTTGCTAAGTCATACGTGCCTTGCTGAGTTATTTGGTACTTACAGTAGGCTTGGAGTAGTGCTTGAGTCCTTCGTGCTGAGTCTTATCTGTTTTGTTGAGTCAGACTTGGAGACCCTTTGCGCTTACCTCTTTGTTCTCTGTTCGCTTGGTGAAGCTGGATGAGCCCTATGAGGAAGAAGTTGATGAAGATGTTCCCGTCCGGATGGGAACCCAACCAACGCCACTAAAGGCCCCACGGTGGGCGCCAAATGTCGTGGTGGTATCACGGCATATGCCATGGGTAGGCTAAAGTTGGGGCCGATGGACGTGGAGGAATCCGGGGAGGGATGATGCAGCGAAGACCGCACTCGTATGAATAAAGAGAAATACAATGTATATTGGATTAAAGCTCTCAAGTGGAGATAACATCTCATTCTATACATCTAATCTCTTATAATCTTGCCATACTTGTGGCTACAACCATGCTCCTTGAGCTGTATCTCCTATACTCCTAGCTAGATCTCTCTGTGAGAGTGGAGGAAGAAGAAGGAGAGCTCCTAGTGAGCAGAGAGGGGAGGAGCCCTTCGGGGGCCTCCCTGAGAACGATCCCCCTGGTGCTCCTTATAAAGGGGAGCCCAGGGGACAAAGCTTGTTCCCCACGATTGGCATCTCCTCAGCATATTCCGGGCATCTTCTAGAGATGCCCAGCATATGCCTTGGCATCTTTGGAGATGCC
This sequence comes from Avena sativa, assembly GCA_916181665.1. Taxonomy (NCBI): domain Eukaryota; kingdom Viridiplantae; phylum Streptophyta; class Magnoliopsida; order Poales; family Poaceae; genus Avena; species Avena sativa. The sequence continues at coordinate 481,697,055 of OV702279.1, forward strand.
AGGGCATATCCTATAGCATCTTCTTGATGCCATGGGCATATTCCCTGTGCCCCTATTCTAGTCTAAGCGATGGGTCCCAAGACTGGCTCCTGACACGAAGATCTTGACTTTACTTGATCGTATGCCGATGTAGTTGTCGAGACTGCATTCTGGAATAAATAATAAGGTGTCTGGAGCTTTATAACTCGGCCCAGGCGTCTTTGGGACATTGGTAATTCGGCCTGGATTATGGTGAACTCGGCCTGTGAGAATCTAGGCCCAAACCTGGTCAAAGCTTCTCCCATCCGAGTCAACGCTCAAGGCCCAGCCGGGTTTCACCTTACTCGGCCTATGAAGGAGCCCGTCCAGAGCAGAGGCAGCCCAGCCGGGCCTTCTTTACTCGGCCCAGGCGGGGCAGCGAGGAAGAGGTGGTCGGGGTCGTCCCTGCATACATCCATATGGCGTGGTCCGCGGTGGGCCGAATTCGGCATCAGCCGGCCCACCCGGGTGCTCGCTGTTGGCTCGAGGCGAAGAGGGGAAGGTCCCGCGGTGGGCCGAGCTGGCTCCTCGCCGGCCCACCCGGGCGATGCTGGGGTGTGCGGTTGATGCCAAGGTTGGGGAAGCATCGTCGAGTGGCGGGAGATTGGTCGGCATCGTGGTGGCTTGGAGGGAGTGAGGTCGGCCGGGTGGGCCGGCTGGGTGTACCTCGGCCCAGCCGGGTTCCATGAGGGCAGTAAGGCCTAATTCGGCCTGGAGGGCGGCTGACCAGGCCGAGTTTTGCCTATGTCGGCCCAGGTGCAGTTGTCTTCTCCTTTTCTTTATTCTATTAACATTTCTCGTCTCTTAATCTGTTAATTTAGCACTTTATTGAATAACTTGATACACCAACTCTGGGGTACCTGGGGGTACACCCCCGACATTCGCGTGGCTGCTCTTCTTCTCTATTTTCTCGGTCGACTGTTTGATCTGCTTCATTTCCTCGACTTCCTTCATTGTCATTACTTCCTGCACTATGGCTTGAGAGGATATCATCGGGGTTAAGAATTGGGTTACCGTTGGAGTCTTGCTGGGTCGTGGCGTCTCCGATGATCACGCATACTTGGTGCTGAGTGGCGTACGGACTAGTAACATTATCGTTTTCGCCGATGGAGACACTATCGGATGAGCCAGTGAAGTCCATCAGCTTTTGCTCTGGATAAATTTCCGCCATCCGAATCCCAAAGTCGATGCTTTTGCTACTTTCTTCGGGTTCTGAATTAGTTGGGCTTGCTTCACGTGGTGGCATGAATGGTGGGTCTGATCCAAAGGAGAGATTGTCATAGAGACCATCAAGATCCCCCAGATTCGTCTCGACTTGCCCGCCTTCGTTGCCTTCTTCGATCTACACCTCGACTTCCATTGGAGATGTAGTGGGAAGTTCATGTACTTCTGTTGATTTACGGGTAACTTTATGGGTGGGTGGGCGTGGATTTGCTTTCGTCGAGTTGATGCTTGGTGGTGAGCGTTCCGTCGAATCCGTGTTTCCAGCATTCAAGTTTCCCATAGACAACGCCAATTGACGAGGGGTGACCTCGGCAATGCCCATGGTGATGGACTTGGGGTTTCACGAAAAAGAGAACGCTGGGGATTTCGTCGGATGTCAGGAAAACAATGAAGACAAAGTCGCCTGAATATTGGGAAAAACACTCTATTACAAGTTGTCCTCTCGATTTCGGTACCCTCGCTTGGGCTTCTCCCACCCTATATATAATAGGCTGGGTCTCAAAGCTATATGCGGATATGTTTTATACACTCATGATTACAATACCAACATAATATTAGTTCATGGTTTCTTTCCTAATACAATAAGAAGTTTCTGTCGGTTGCTTCCTTGGGCTTTTATCTGGAATCTCTATGGGCCGTAGGCCTTTTACCCAATGTAGGGTAGTGAACATTGAGCATCTGAGTAATCATACCCATGTCAGATAGTAAAAATCATTTCCTTAGGCGACATAGTGATTGGAGCAATGCTAGACATAATAGCACCTTGAGATAGAAACTATTTTTTTGTGTGTTTTTGATATAAAGAAGCAAACTAGTACAACTAATTTTTTTGTGTTTTTGATAAAAAAACAAGCAAACAAGGCAAAAATAAACTAAGCAAAACAAAAAACAAAGTAAAGAGATTGGTTGTGAAAGACTCCCCTTGTGAAGCTGTCCTTGACTCCCCAGCAACGGCGCCAGAAAAAGGCTTGATGGCTTAGGATACGTTGAGCTCGTTGGGAACCCCAAGAGGAAGGTATGATAAGCACAACAGCAAGTTTCCCTCAGTTATGAAACCAAGGTTATCAAACCAGTAGGAGCAAGGAAACAACCCCAAGGTGTTGCTACCAACTTGGAATCCTGCACAACACAACCACAAAACTTTGCCCCAACTTACAGTGAGGTTGTCAATCTCACTGGTTTTGCTGAAAACAAAGGATTAAACGTATTGTGTGGAAGATTGTATTTGCTTTCAGAAAGTAAACAATAAATAGTAAATAGTAGATGGTATATCAATGGTAAAAGAATGGACCGGGGTCCATAGTTCACTAGAGGTGATTCTCCTTAAGATAGATAACATGTTGGGTGAACAAATTACAGCGGGGCAATTGACAGACTAGAGAAAGCATACCATGCATATACTAATCATCTTGACTCCTATGAGATTTGATTGGGCATTACAACATTATACATAGACCGTAATCCAACTGCATCTATGACTAATAATCCACCTTCAGGTTATCATCCGAACCCCCTCCAGTATTAAGTTGCAAGCAACAAATAATTGCATTAAGCAAAGTGTGTAAAGTAAACAATACGATTGTCCCATGTACAAAGGATTGTTGTTTTCTCCCTAGTAGTAACAGCACATCTAGTACCTTAGAGATTCCTGTCACTTTCCCAGATTACTAGAGGCATGAACCCACTATCGAGCACAAATACTCCCTCTTGGAGTTCCTAGCATCTACTTGGCCAAGATAGCTACTAACAACGGGAAAGCATTCAAGATCACAAATAACATAGACATGATAGCACAAAGGAGGAGAACCAACCATCTAGCTACTACATGGACCCATAGTCCAGGGATGAACTACTCACGCATCACAGCAGAGGCAGTCATGGTGATGAAGAAGGCCTCCAGGGTGATCTCTCCCCTCTGGCAGGGTGCCGGGAATAGCTTCAGATCCCCTCGATCTGGGGATCGAGATGGCGGCGGCTACAGACTCTTTCATGGATTTCTGATTGAAGCTTTTATTGGGTACTTAGTGTTTTCGTCCCGGGAGGCTTTTATAGGCGGAAGGGCAAGGTCGGTGGAGCACCAGGGGGCCTACACCCCCTGGTGGTGCGCCGCCACCAGGTGTGGCCGCCCTGGTTCGCCACTTCATCTCCCCTCCGGACTCCGTGTTGCTTCGGGTAAAATATTGAATTTGGCTTTTGTCCGGTCCAATTCCGAGAATATTTCCTTACTAGCTTTTCTGAAACAGAAAATAGCAGAAAACAGGCAACTGGCACTATGGCATCTTGTTAATAGGTTAGTTCTAGAAAATGTATAAAAATACCTCAAAGTGTGGACTAAACATAAGAAAGTAGATACTAAACAAGCATGGAACATAAAAAATTATAGATACGTTTACGACGTATCACTGAAATGGATCGTATGGGCACCTAGAGGGGGGGGGGTGAATAGGTGCTACTTCAAATTTTAATGCCTTTTCAATTTTAGGCTTAACACAAAAGGTAAATTCTCTAGATAAATATTTAGAAGAATTTCCCTATATGCAAACCTATCTACTAGCGACTAAGAGGCAAGTGGAAAGAGGAACGAGTGAACCGTAGTGAAGCACGCGGAGACACAGGATTTGTTTTACCATAGTTCCTTCCTTGTTAAGGGAAGTACATCTGCGTTGGAGGGGTGGGCGGTACTAAGACCACCACGCCACAATAGGCCTCACCCTGTTCTCCGATGGATCCCGCCACCAAAGGCCTGATCCACCTTTCCACTATAGGAACCCTTCGAGGCGGGTACGGGCGCCTTTACACAACTAGCGGGGCACAACTCCACAACCAAATTGGAGGCTCCCGTAATGAAAACAAGCTGCCATAAGAACAAGTTATCAAAAACAAAACACAATATCTAGATATTAACAAGAATACTAGATCGGGGATTTCTCCAAATGAATGGAGAGGAGTTCATGCGCTTGATTCATGATGGCGATGAAGATTGTCTCCTCCTTCAATTCCCCCAAAGATCGAAGCCTTCGGGTGGTTGAAGTGGGAGATCTAGAGAGAGAGCTCTTGCAATGAGTCTGACACTTTTCGAATGAATCAAGAGTTCTGCTCGATGGGGATGAAGGGGCTTTTATACCCTCTTTCCAAACCAAGCCGTTGGAGTCTTTGGGGGTCGGATTATCCGGCCCAAGTGAGGGCTGGATTATCCGGCCTAGGGAAAACTCCGCCCCAGACTCGGATTATCCGACAGAAAATCCGCCTACAGATAGAAGCTCGCACAGGCTGGCCCTTGACACCTTCTCCTGGGGAGGGCCGAATTATACGGCTGGGAGAAAAATCCGCCGCAGCCACGGAATATCCGGGGAAAATTCCGCCCCCGGACAGAAGCTCGCGCAAACGCTCTCTTGGGCGATTCCCCTGGGGCCGGATTATTTGGCCCAACACGAGGGCCGGATTATCCGGTCCAGGGAGAAAATCCACCCCAGAGCCAGACTGTCCGGGGGAAATTCTGCCCCTAGACAGAAGCTCGCGCACAGACAGCCCTAGCCAAGGTGGTCTGGCCGGATTATCCGGCCCATGATGGGGGTGGATAATATGGTCCCCCAACTGCTCAAAACTTTCCTGCAACACTTAGTACACATTAGAAATTCCATGGTATTGTTATCTAACACACAAAACATAGGAAATCATGAAATGTTCTTTCAATCTCCCCCTTTTTGGTGTTAGATGACAATACTAGGATTTGCAAGAAAGTTCACAAGACCACCAACAATAAATACATGAAAGAGACTCCCCCTCAATGTGTGCATACTAGAAATTTGTATTTGAATACAAATGCACACAAATAGGTGCGAGTCTATTCCATTTAAATATAAACAACATAATCATACCACCGAGATAGGGAGAGGCGTCCTTGATATAGCCACTATTATCAATGTGATAACCAATATAAGCACCTTCCTCGATATAGATACCTAACATTATAGGATATGATAGATAAATCCATAGGCGTAATCCACGAGATAAATCCAGAAATCCACAGACACAAAGTTTCATACAAACCACAAACCACAAATTAAAGTTCAACGCTAAATGGGCACAAGCAAGAAAACAACGAATGAAAAAAGTGCAAATACTTGTGCCCGACCTGTGCAAATCCTCGGAGACCTAATAGAACTACTTCTCCCCCTTTGGCATCGAGACGCCAAAAAGGAAGAAGAGTGATGCGAACGCCCTAAGGTATCACTTGTAGTCATCATCCTCTTCCTCGTCCTTGTTCCCATCTTCGTCCTCATCCTCAAGCTCCTCAGTGTCATCGTCCTCATCATCAGCAGTGGCCGCGGAAGGGAACAAGTGACGCTCCAGCTCTCCATAGTTAAGCCCAAAAGAAGAGTTCCACCGAGCATATGGTGTGGGAGGAGAAGGATCTGGGGGATCACCAGAAGCACCGGACACATGGTGAAGGATGAGCTGCTGAGAGTGGGCCAACTCATGGCGCTGCTTGTAAGGCCCAGAGGCGCGGAGAAGAAGATCCGGGGAGGCCCGGAAAATCTGGTGGCTGGAGAGGCTCCGGGGAGGGTGGGGGACGGCAGGCGGCGGCTAGGGAGAGGGAGAGGGTTGGGGGAGAAGTGCTGCTCGCTACGATCCCTTCCCCCCGACCCCAGCCCTTAAGGACGAAATCTTCCAGGGCCGGATTATCCGGCCTATACTTGGGCCGGATTATCCGGCCGAAAATCTGAACTTCTGTTACACACAGAGTCAGGACCGCGCGTCCCCAAACAACACCCCCACAAGGTGTACAAGGGACTTGTGTGCAAGAATAGATTGCTTAGGGGAGGGAAAGGCTTAGGATTAAGAGAGCCAAACTGAGATGGTACTACACACTCAAATTTGCAAGAATCAAAGCAACTAAAAGCCAAAATTGAGTGTGCTTTCCATAAAAACATGAGAGGAGCTAAAAACGATCAAGAAAATCCAAATAAATCCAACTCTTCTCATGGAAGAGGGCGGTGGCTGAAGCCACCTTGTTGGAGTGTATGGTATGACACCACGAAGATATATCTTGGGTCCATGACCAATACTCATCAATAAACTCACATATCACAAAATGATATTAAGAGAAATGATTTGACTTGCTTTCGGCATTGTGGGGGGAGGGTTAGCCCAATCAATTAGGACCACACTCCCCCTATATCCATGCCCACATCTAGACCAAATAAGACTGAGATGTACAAGTGAGTGCATGGGTAATCAAGACAAGCTCCTTGAAATCAATGATATTTAGCTCATTCCTCAAGTAGCAAAACCTTGCTTCATCAAGTGGCTTCGTGAAAATATCAGCAAGTTGGTTCTTCGTGCTCACAAAATATAGATCAATATCGCCTCGAGCAACATGGTCCCGACTAAAATGATTCTGAATCTCAATATGCTTTGTCCTTGTGTGCTATACCGTATTGTACGCCATTTTGATTGCACTTTCATTATCGCATAAAAGAGGCACTTTGTCACAATTGACACCGTATTCCTTTAAAGTTTGCCTCATCCATAATAACTGAGTGCAGGCACTAGCAGCAGCAACATATTCAGCTTCGGCTGTGGAGAGAGAGATACAATTCTGCTTTTTAGATGACCAACAAACTAGAGATCTTCCCAAGAACTGACAAGCTCTAGAAGTTGATTTCCGATCATCCTTATCACCCGCCCAATCTGAATCAGTATAACCACATAGAGAGAAATTGGAGCCCTTGGGATACCATAGACCAAAGTTAGGGGAATGAACCAAATATCAGAAGATCCTCTTGACCGCCACTAAGTGGCTTTCTTTAGGAGCTGCTTGATACCTTGCACACACACCCACACTCAACACAATATCGGGTCTAGATGCGTAGAGGTAAAGAAGAGAGTCGATCATGGACCAGTATACCTTTTGGTCCACATCTTTACCGTGGGGGTTAAGTTCAAGATGACATTTTGTTTGCATCGGAGTGGCGACGCCATTAAGATCCGTCATCTTGAATCTCTTGAGCATGTCTTGGATGTATTTAGCTTGATTGATGAAGGTTCCTTCTCTGAGTTGCTTGATCTCGAATCCAAGAAAGAACTGTAACTCCCCCATCATATACATCTCAAACCTGTCAGTCATAAGCTTTGAAAATTCATCATTAAAAGCTTTATTAGTAGAACCAAAGATGATGTCGTCTACATATAGTTGGCATATGAAGAGCTCCCCCTTAACCTTCTTAGTAAAAAGAGTGGGATCAATTTGCCCAACTTCGAAGCCACGGTCTAGCAACAGCTCTTTAAGGTGCTCATATCACGCATGTGGGGCTTGTTTAAGGCCATAGAGTGCCTTATCGAGTTTGTAGACATGGTTCGGGAAGTTAGGATCCTCAAATCCTGGGGGTTGCTTTACATATACCAACTCATGTAGAGGACCATTAAGAAAAGCACTCTTAACGTCCATTTGCTGCAATTTAAAATTATTATGGGCAACATAAGCAAGAAGGATACAGATGGACTCAAGACGAGCCACATGAGCATAGGTCTTGCCGAAGTCAATGCCCTCAACTTGGGAATAGCCTTGTGCCACTAGTCTCGCCTTGTTCCTCACAATAATGCCATTCTCATCTTGCTTGTTTTTAAATATCCATTTAGTGCCGATAACATTGCGCCAATCCTTGGGCTTCTCCACTAGTTTACAGACCTTGTTGCGCTCAAAGTTATTCAACTCTTCATGCATAGCAACAACCCAATCCGGATCTTCAAGAGCTTCAAACACTTTCTTGGGTTCCACCATTGAGATGTGAGCTTGATGCTCACCAAAACTTGCCAATTACCTTCTTGTGGAAACCCTTCGTCAAAGATCACCTACGACTTTGTCAAGAGTATGACCCCTTAATTCAAGGTTCCGATCAGCATGAGCCTTGCGACGAAGTTCAATAAGCTAGTTGTCTCTTGGTGGAATAGTTTCATCACTTGAGTCTTCGTTGGAATCATTTGCTTGACCTTGATTAGAAGTCAGATTATCAGTAGTAGGAGATGACGAAATATGCCCTTGAGGTGGATCAATAGCCATAACAGGAGGCTGTTGATCATCAAGAGTTTCAGGGCCGGATAATCCGGCCGAGGGTGAGGCCGGATAATCCAGCCTGGGAGAACTTGAAACAACTTCATTAGGTTGCCTGGAACTTGCTTGAATTGGCGAGGGGCTGGATAATCCGGGATCAGCCGGAAAATCTGGCATGGAGCTTGCAGCTGTTTCTTCGATATGATGAGCAGTTTGGTCGTCAGAGGAGAGGTGACCGGATAATCTGGTGTCGACCGGATAATCCGGCCTGGAGCATCCAGGAGCATGTTGACCTTCAGCATTTGGTGGAGTTGGCATAGAAGTTACTCCCGTGGTTGGAGAATGTTGAGTCTGTGTAGATGAGGGCTCTTCATGAGTAGAGCATTGTCCTTCCCGATTCGCCACAAGGGGTTCCTCAATGGGGCGGAAAAATCCCACGCCCATTCTTCTTATGGCATCTTGGGGTATTTCAACATCTGCATCACAAACATCAACTTGCCCCGCACGGGAGCCGTCATTTTCCTCGAACACCACAATACAAGATTCTACAACAGTTTCAAAGAGCTTATTGTAGACTCTATAAGTGTGGGATTCGGCACCATAACCAACAAAAATACCCTCTAAAGCCTTAGACTCAAATTTAGATAAACGAACTCCCTTGATGAGAAAGAAACACTTACACCCAAATACCCGAAAGTATGAGATGTTTGGCTTGTTACCGGTAAGTATTTCATATGGAGTCTTGTCCAAGATTTTACGGAGGTATAATGGTTGGATGAATGACAAGCGGTAGAGATTGCTTCAGCCCAGAAGTTATACGGAGACTTGAATTCGGCTAGCATAGACCTTGCCATATCCATTAGAGACCGGTTCTTCCTCTCGGCAACACCATTTTGTTGAGGGGTGTACGCAGCGGAATATTGATGTCTTATCCCCTCTTCACTTAGGAACTCATCTAAGGTGTAGTTCTTGAACTCGGAGCCGTTATCACTTCTTATTGCCAGAATAGGGAAGTTGTGTTGATGTTGAACCTCGTTGGCAAAGTCGATGACCGTTTGTTGAGTCTTGCTCTTCAACTTGAAGAAATAGACCCAAGTGTATCTTGAGTAGTCATCAACGATCACAAGGCAGTACTTCTTCCCACTGAGGCTTGCATGAGATGGAGGTCCAAAGAGGTCCACATGAAGGAGCTCTAAGATCCTTTTTGACGAAATAGTAGTCTTCCTTCGATGAGGAGAGTCATGCATTTTCCCTTCAACACAAGCCCCGCAAACACGGTCTTTGGCAAAGGAGACATTTTCTTTTAGTCCAAGGATGTGGCCACCCTTGTGGAGACTTTGCAAAGTTCTCATATTGACGTGGGCTAGTCGGTGATGCCATAACCAACCCACGTCAGCCTTTCCGAAAAGACACATCGGGCTTGTAGTGGTTTTCCCCGAAAATTCCACCACGTACAGGTCATTTTCGACATATCCCACGAAATCGACTTTTAGAGACTTGCTCCACAAGAGTACCACCAAATTAGCATCAATAAAAACTGCAAAGCCCATCTTATCAAGGGTGCGAACTGAAAGTAAATTGTAACCGAGGGTCTCAACAAGCATGACGTCCACGAGAGAGATATCGTGAGCCACCACAACTTTGCCGAGACCCAATACCTCAGATTTTGACTTGTCACCATAGGAGACGGTTATATGATCATGATTTGGCTGCATCTCCGTGATGATCTCCTTGCTTCCGGTCATGTGACTCGTGTATCCGCTATCGAGTACCCATTTAGACCCACCGGAAGCATACCCCTACAAGAAAGTTACTTCTTGGTTTTAGGTACCCATTTTTCAATGGGTCCTCTCATGTTAGTGACAAGGGTCTTGGGGACCCAAATAGACCAAGGAATGTAACAATCATAAGGACCTACATAGCTAGCATAAACATCACCATAATAATCACAATATAACTCAAAGTTAGGTTTGTTAGCCCCTGCAAAACCATCATAATTAGACTTATAATTGGTGGTGGTTCTAGTCTTTGGCTGAGTAGTCTTGCTCTTCTTTTTCTTCTTGTTCTTCTTATTCTTTTTCTTGGGAATATAACCAAGACCCTCTTTTCCATTGTTTGTCCTTTGCTTGCTAAGTATCTCATCTAGAACTTCTTTACCTTTGTGTTGAGATCCCTTTGCAAGTTCTTCTTGTCCATAAAATGATGTGGAGGTGTTGAGCACATCATACTTCCTCAATTGAGTTTGGAGCTGGTCATGAGACTCATTTAGAGTAGAGTGTTCACTCTCCAATGCCTTATGAGCACTATCAAGTTTCTCAAACTTCTCTGAGAGTCTAGCATGAGCAGTCCCAAATTCAACCTTTTCCTTCTTTAGTTTCTTTACCTTGGCAAGAGCGTTGTCACGTTCTTTGATGAGCTGAGCCACAACTTCTTCATGTGACTCCTCAATGGATTCGAGTCTCTCTTCCAAGGATACTCGAGCTTCCTCTTCTTCTTCCAAGGCATTCTTCAAAGACGCTATCTCCAAGGCATCTTCTCTTTCAATTCTGCCCTTTTCTTCAAGGAGATCTTTGGCATGGGCAAGTTGACTCATAAGAGCATCAAAATGAAGTTTGTGCTCACCTTGCAAGTTAGTGAAAAAGTTGTCCAATGCAATAACTTGTTCTTTCATTTTAAGACTAGTATGATCATCCATATCCATATTTATGTTAGTCTTAGGTAATTAAGAACTAGAAGATGATACCTCAAACCCTCTTGCCATAAGACAAGTGACGTTGTTGTTGATGACGTTTTCATTTGGCGGGTCAAAGAGGGTTGATGGAGTCGATGTGGTCGTTATAGCATCCACCTCATGAGAGTTATCTTCATCCTCTTCATCTTCACTTGCAGAGGAATATTCTTCTTATGCCACCAAGACAATCTAGGGTTGCTTCTTGTAAGGTCCATTCTTTTTGATAAACGGTTTTTTCTTAGGTGCCTTGGATTTTTCTTTAAGGATGAGCATGCCACCATTGTATTCTCTATTTTGATATGGACATTCGGCCACAAAGTGCAGCCTATCTCCACAATTGTGGCATGTTCTCAGTTTTGGGCCACTTTGCCTTCTTCCACTTGACCCATTCTTGCGCTCGAGTTCTGACTTGGCCTTGGCTGGATCCTTCCAAAAGTTCCTTGTGTAAAACTCCATGTACTCACCATGAGAACGTTTGACTTCATCCACAAAGGCACCCTCGAAAGCTCTTTCGTCCTCATCTTGCTCAACAACATTAGCCTTTAGAGCAACATTGACCCCTTTTTTCATTCCAATGGCACGGGCACGGGCATCTTCCGCGTTCTTTGCAGCAACCTTGAATGATGCCATTTCTTGCATGACTTCATTGGACGTCATTTGATGGTAGTTGTGTCTACCTTGCAAGCTCTTCAAGTCCGTTGGCTCAAAAGGCATTAAAGCACTCACGTATTTCCTTTTTATCCAAGCATCATCAATGTGAGTGGCTCCATGCTTTCTAAATGTTGTTGTGATGCCCTTGAGTCTTCTATACATGTCTTCATGGTTTTCACCATCCAACATGTAGAATCCTTCAGCTTCATTACTAAGGGCATCATACATATTCCTTCTCATGCTTTCATTTCCAATAAAGAGATCGGTGAGAGCATCCCAAGCTTTTTTAGATGTGTTGAGATGTTCAATGTGGGGCATGTCCTTGGGACCCACTCCGAGATGTATCATGTGGAGAGCCGTAGCATTCATTTGGCTATCCACAACTTCTCTTCTTGTCAGGTTGGTGTGATCTCCAATATGAAGACCCTCTTCGATAATCCTCCAAATTTCAATAGAAGAGCTGCACACATGAGACTTCATTAAGAATTACCATTGATTAAAAGAAGATGCAGTAAGCTTGGGTGGATCACCCCTATTGTTTATATGAGGATGAGGGATAGGTGGGTCGGGGGAATATAAGTGATGAACCTCACTATATTCCTCCTTACCACTTCCCTTCTTGGAGGTGGAACCATTATGGTTTTCACCTACCACTTCATCTTCCTTGGATCCGGTGTTAGCCTTATCCTTGGATAAGGGAGTGGCGGCCTTAGAGGAGGATGGAGATGGGGCTACGGATGATGTGAGGCGAGCAATCATTTGGTGCATCTCCTCCATCTTGGTCTCAAAGGATTTCAACAAGGTTGTTTCCAACGTCTTGAGGTCATCCATTGTGACCTTATCCACAGCCTCATTCCCATTCTCCTTGGTACCCATACTTCTCTTAGGCGGTTAAGCCCGAATAAAGAGCCGGGGCTCTGATACCAATTGAAATGGATCGTATGGGAACCTAGAGGGGGGGTGAATATCTGCTAGTTCAAATTTTAATGCTTTTTCAATTTTACGCTCAACACAAAAGGTAAATTCTCTAGATAACTATTTAAAAGAATTTCCCTATATGCAAACCTACCTACTAGCAAGTAAGAGGCAAGTGGAAAGAGCAACGAGTGAACCATAGTGAAGCACGCGGAGACACAGGATTTGTTTTACCACAGTTCCTTCCTCGTTAAGGGAGTACATCTGTGTTGGAGGGGTGGGCGGTACTAAGACCACCACGCCACAATAGGCATCACCCTGTTCTCCGATGGATCCCGCCACCAAAGGCCTGATCCACCTTTCAACTATAGGAACCCTTCAAGGAGGGTACCGGCGCCTTTACAAAACTAGCGGGGCACAACTCCACAACCAAATTGGAGGCTCCTGTAATGACAACAAGCTGCCACAAGAACAAGTTATCAATAACAAAACACAATATCTAGATATTAACAAGAATACTAGATCGGGGATTTCTCCAAATGAATGGAGAGAAGTTGATGCGCTTGATTCGTGATGGCAATGAAGATTGTCTCCTCCTTCAATTTCCCCAAAGATCGAAGCCTTCAGGTGGTTGAAGTGGGAGATCCAGAGAGAGAGCTCTTGCAATGAGTCTGACACTATTCGAATGAATCAAGAGTTCTGCTCGATGGGGATGAAGGGGCTTTTATACCCCCTTTCCAAACCAAGCCGTTGGAGTCTTTGGGGGCCGGATTATCTGGCCCAAGTGAGGGCCGGATTATCCGGCCTGGGGAAAACTCCGCCCCAGACTCGGATTATCCGATAGAAAATCCGCCTACAGACAGAAGCTCGCGCAGGCTGGCCCTTGACACCTTCTCCTGGGGACCGGATTATCTGGCCCTAGGGGAGGGCCGGATTATCTGGCTAGGGGAAAAATCTGCCCCAGCCACGGAATATCCGGGGAAAATTCCGCCCCCAGACAAAAGCTCGCGCGGACGCTCTCTTAGGCGATTCCCCTAGGGCCAGATTATCCGGCCCAACATGAGGGCCGGATTATCTGGTCCGGGGAGAAAATCCGCCCCAGAGCTCGACTGTCCGGGGGAAATTCCGCCCCAGACGGAAGCTCGCGCACAGCCAGCCCTGCCCAAGGTGGTCCGGCCGAATTATCCGACCCATGATAGGGCGGATAATCCGGTCCCCCAATTGCTCAAAACTTTCCTGCAACACTTAGTACACATTAGAAATGCCATGGTATTGTTATCTAACACACAAAACATAGGAAATTATGAAATGTTCTTTCAATCACCAGCCGCCAAATGACGGCAACAACTAAGCCTGGCAATTGCCTAAGCTTGGGGGAGGTTTGAAAACCTCCAAACTTTGCATTCATATTTTTATTTTCTTCTTTTGATTTATTTTATTTACTTGAAATTTGCATGTTTACTTTTAGCTTTGCATGTCTAAACCAAAAATACAAAAAAAATTAGTTGTAATTTTATTTGCAAGTTTATTTATTTGTTTCTCTCGGAGATTGCTTAATTTTAGGTGACTTGGCAATAGGAAAGCATAGAGGGGTTTCGACTCAAATACAAGAATGAAGCAAGTTAGAAGAGGTATCATGTTCCTTTCATCATCCTCTCTGCAACCTTAAATTGATCCTACAAATATTTACTCGCTTGCACTGAGGACACTCCCCACTTAGCTTGTTATCCCTAAAATTCTATTCCTTTGCTAGTGTCTCCTTTTTAGCCTTGAAATAATGAGCAAAGAACTTGGTCAAAAATACTTCCTACATTTTTACAACAAGAAAAAGCATCTAAAAGATGACTTGAGTCCATGCTTAGCTCAAAGAATTTAATTTTAGAACTACTCCATCCCGTATGAGCTTAATATAAATAGATTCGATAGTACCCTTGATTGAAATTGTTTGATTAAATGGATGCTTCGAAGTAGTAGAAATTATGCCACTACCTTTTCTAATAATTACCGTAAGATATTCCTTTACACGTGTCATTACAACTCTGTCGTGCTCCATGGGGAAATGTTAACTCCATTAGCCAACGAACGATCTAAATGTGGGAAACCACTTGATTTCAGCTCTTGAGTTATGTAAACGTCTGTAGCAGCAATGCTATGAAGTGTAAAAAATTTAGTGTCCCCATGGTTTCATGTTCCAAGTGAAGATGTAGTACTCCTCTGGCCCATTATTGCTCAACATCATTTATTGGCATGGTCACAAGTGCACAACACAGCCCCAATTAACATGTTAAAAATAGTGGCATGATTTCTCTATGAAAGAGCTGAAGTTTTTGAAAGACAAAAGAAAGAAAAAGGTTCTTTGAGAACCTTGAAATTTTGACATGGGAGTAGATGAGTTGTTCTTAAATTAAATGTTTTTATGCCAACTTGAGTACTCTTAATTGGTTAAATGAACAAGAAAAAAAAATTCATCTCTCAATAAAGAGAGACACCAACAGAATTTGTCTCACCTTCCTAGCCAAACTGTCGACACTTGCTTGGGCATATGATTTATTTGCTAACAAGATATGCGTGGTTATGAAGTGGACTCAGTGCAATCTTGTGAATACTTGTATGATCATATTTAAGATTGTAGGGATTGTGAAGAAAGGAATTTGGAACCAATTCAAACTTGTGAGTTCCTTTATTTTTAGTCTCGAATCTCTGCTATTCTTCCTTATTTCCTTGTCACTCGAGGGTGAGCAACATCTAAGCTGGGGAGTTGATAGCTGTGAGATTTGACACATTTTTTATGGCTTTTATTGATGGTTTTCTCCCGGAAACATTCGTTTTCTGGTTTTACCTAATGCTAATACTTCGGTAGCAAAGAAAAATGGTTTTTAATGTGTGTTTCAGGTTCTGAACGTCAACGGAGGGATTTAACTAGAGAAACACAATATTCTGGAGAAAACAAGCGAGTCCCACCTTGGAAGCTCACGAGGGGAGATCATAGAAGCTTTAACGAGCAACTATACGACAGGGATATTTTTCCGGCCATATAGTTCCCGCCGTATAGTTGTCGTCGCTTCTGTCTTGTCAAAAGGGACAACTTCCATGAAGGGACCAGGGATGAAAACACAACGCAGCAGCCGCCACACCATCCAGAAGGGAGAAAGAAGAGATCCGAAGAATAAGGAGAAGACATTCTTCATCTCGCTCCACGATCTTCGACCTCCTAGGCAATACACCCCATAGCCACTACTTGTACTTGATAGAGAGAGGGATCTCCACCTTGCAAGACTAGGGTTTGAGATTGTTTCTTCCCATCTTGAATTGTGTTGGATATTTTTCTATTCCTTACTGTGGATCTCCACGGTAATAAAAGACGATTTCCCTTTATTTAATTATATTGATGATCCGTTCTTCTCTCATGTGTGAGTAATTCCCTTGGGCGTGGGAGATGTAGGGGATTGGTGAGATGTGATGTGCCTTCGTATATTTTCCGCTAGTTTGTGATTGATTCTAATTACTATAATATGTGTGCTTGACTATCTGTGGGATGCCTAATGCTTGTTGTCCAATTAAGGGCCCAGACAACATGATACTTTGTTCTACATAGATAAGATCTTGAATGCTAGTGGACCGGCGACCCCTCGGGTGACACGGGGATATCAATGGATAGCTAGTTGACTTGAGGATAACGAGTAACCACTGTGCTTATTGTATTAGTCCGATCCAAGGAGCTTAATCGCTAAGCAACCTGAAGGGTCTTAATCATCTAGTGTCCGACCATGGTTTTGGTAGCAGGCTAGTAGGATTATTGAAGTTGGGATGAAATATACCAAGAGGAGTTCCGGCTAATTATGTTTTGCTCGCCTACACATATATCTATAAGATTATAATTGTTACATTTACCACGCATCCACCTAGCATAGTCACTATCACCATGAACTGAATCTCCCCGCGCCTTCTTTCGCCATCTGCAGGGAACAACAAAGAAGCAAAGTCGTTCTTTACTTTTATGCTTTATATTTCTGAAGTTTACATTTTAGTTTTATTTAAATCTATCGCATTTAATCAAAACCCCATTCTTATTTCAACACTTGCAGTCAATTCACTCGAAGACCTGTGACAACTTCGGGTGTGATAGAGACTTCACCAATAAACACTTACCTTTGGGCTCCTTGTGGGATCGATATCTGAACTTCGAAACTATCTACAAACGATCTGTGCTCTTGCAGACATCATGTATTGGAACAATATCTGCAATCACAACATCTTCTATGGCAACTTGACCAAGATTAATAACCTCAGGAATAACATGCAAACTCATATGATCATCAATGTGTGTCTCCCCACTATCTTTAGGTAACAAGAGAATATCATGTTTAAGGAGTGTGCCAGCATTTAGGTGCAAATCAGCAAAAAGAAAAACATTTTCATCAAACACTACGTCCCTCGAGATGTAAACACGTCATGTTTTAGTGTCTAGATATTTTACACCTTTATGACGAGGACTGTAGCCTAGGGACACACACTTAGTGGAGCGGAAAGCAAGTTTCTTATTATTGTAAGGGCGAAGATTAGACCAACAAGCACGGCCAAAAATCCGAAGAGACTCATAGTTGGGTTTAATATGAAGAAGACGTTCAACAGGAGTATCAAAATTGACAACCTTACTAGGAAGTAAGTTGATGAGAAAAGTGGTTGTGAGAAAAGCTTCATCCCAAAACTTGAGAGGCATCGATGCATGTGCAAGTAAGGCAAGACCAACTTCAACAATATGACGATGCTTATGTTCTGCCGAACCATTTTGTTGATGTGCATGTGGACAAGAGACATGATGGGTAATGCCTACTTTTTGGAAGAAACCATGGAGTTTTTCATATTCACCACCCCAATCAGTTTGCATAGTAATGATTTTTCTATCAAACTTCCTTCCAACAAGTTACTGGAAATTAAGAAAGACTTGATAAATTTCAGAAGCTTCCTGAGCAAATAGATCCAAGTAAATTTACTAAAGTTATCAACAAAGCTTACATAATATGAATGTTTGCCAGCAGAAGTAGGTGTTGGTCCCCATACATCAGAAAAGACTTGTTGATGGCTCAGTGTTGATGTAGAGCTTGTTGGGAACCCCAAGAGGAAGGTATGATGAGCACAACAACAAGTTTCCCTCAGTTATGAAACCAAGGTTTAATCGAAATAGTAGGAGCAAGGAAACACCCCAAAGGTGTTGCTAGCTGAGCCTTGGCAGGGCTCACTACCGGTGCTAGTAGCAACGTGGAGACCTGCACAACACAACCACAGAACTCTGTCCCCAACTTGCGATGAGGTTGTCAATCTCACCGTGTTTTGCTAAAAACAAAGGATTAAACGTATCAAATGGAAGGAAGTAATAGTCTGTAGAAAGTAAACACAAAGCAGTAAACAGTTTATAGATTGTATGTAAAGAAAAGAACCGGGATCCATAGTTCACTATAGGTGGCTCTCCTTAAGATAGATAACATGCTGGGTGAACAAATTACAGCGGGGTAATTGATAAACATCGAGAAAGCATACAAGCATATACTAATCATCTTGACTCCTTTGAGACTTGATTGGGCATTACAACATTATACATAGACCGCCATCCAATTGCATCTATGACTAATAATCCACCTTCAGGTTATCATCCGAACCCCCTCCAGTATTAAGTTGCAAGCAACAGATTATTGCTTTACAAATTGCATGTAAAGTAAACAATATGATTGTTCTATCGAGCATAAATACTAACTCTTGGAGTTGCTAGCATCTACTTGGCCAAGATAGCTACTAACAACGGAAAGCATGCAAGATCACAAATAACAAAGACATGATAGAATCAATAATCAATCTGAAATAGCATCTCAATATCCATCGGATCCCCACAAACACAACATGCAGAATTACAAATAGATGATCTTGATCATGAACGGAGCTCACAAGATCTAGACATGAAAGCACAAAGGAGGAGAACCAGCCATCTAGCTACTACATGGATCCGTAGTCCAAGGGTGAACTACTCACGCATCACACCGGAGGCTTGCATGATGATGAAGAAGGCCTCTAGGGTGAATTCCCCTCTCCGGCAGGGTGCCGGGAAGATCTTCAGATCCCCCCCGATCTAGGGATGGAGATGACGGCGGTGATCACCCACAAGTATAGGGGGTGTATCGCAGTATTTTTGATAAGTAAGAGTGTCGAACCCAACGAGGAGCAGAAGGTGCTGGCTAGTGGTATGGATCAGGAATTCTCTGCAAATACTTAGCAAACGGATTTTTAGGGGTTTTCGATAAAGCAAGTAAACAAAGTACGAGTAAATAAAAGACAGTAGGAATAAATGCAGCAAGTGGCCCAATCCTTTATGCAGCAAAGGACAAGCCGGTTGTATTACTTAAGATGACCAAACGTTCTCGAGGACACATGGGAAGACTGTCAAGTGCTTTCGCTTCATATAGCTGATTAATCTTCTCTAGCTTGCTAAGTGTTGTGTGGGTGAACCTATGCTAATGTACTGCCCCATCCAAGACTAATACATACTTGTGATTATACCCCTTGCAAACATCCGTAAGTATAAGAAAGTAATTAAGGTAGAAACCTAACCACAGCTTTAAACTCTAAGACCCTTACGTCCCTTGTGCAATGGTTTCCTAACGGGGGTTCAGGTTTCTATCACTCCGGCAACCCCTACGATTAGTAGCCAAATACACAATGCATTCCCCTAGGCCCATATAGGTGAAGTGTCATGTAGTCGACGTTCACATGACACCACTAGAAGAAGTATGATACATTGCAAATGTATCTATAATTTTTGATGCTCCATGCTTGGTTTTATCCACTTTCTTGTGTTTTGTCCACACTTTGGAGTACTTTTCATATGATTTCTTGGACTAACCTATTAACAAGAGCCACAGTGCCAGCTGCCTGTTTTCTGCTGTTTTTGGTTCCAGGAAAGTCAGAAAATGAATATTCTTGGAATTGGACAGGACAAAAGCCAAAGTGCCTATTTTTCCAGAAGACTCCAGGAGCCAGAATACGAAATGGAGGAGGGCCAGGAGCTGGCCACACCACCCCTAGGCGCGGGTTGGGCCTGGTCACGCCAGGGCACGGTGTGGTGGCCCCAGGCACCCCCTCGGTCTCCCTCTTCGCCTATAAGTAGCCTTCTAACCTAAAAACTTTGGGGGGTTCGACGTTTTTCCACGAAAAGTTCCACTGCGCTGCCGCCACCGAAGGGGAGATTCGGGGGACAGAAAGTCTCTGTTCCGGCACCCTGCCGGGACGGGGAAGTGCCCCCGGAGCCATCTCCATCGATCTCCACCATCATCTTCATCGACCATCCATGTTTCCTCCATCTATGAGTGAGTAATCCCCCACTGTAGGCTATGGGGATGGTAGGGATTGGATGAGATCGTTCATGTAACGGCATCAGATTGTTAGGGCATGGTGCCTAGTATCTTTTATTAGTGCTTTATGACTTTGTTGCGACTTGTTGTGCTTAATGCTTGTCACTAGGGCCCAAGTGCCATGATTTCAGATCTGAACATGTTACTGATTCATCATGATAGTATTGTTTTGGGTCTTATCTACAAGTTGTATACACACGTCGTTGTCCGGAACCTATGGTCATAGCCGGAAGGGAAAGGCTTTGATGTGAGGATCACATGTGTTCACGGAGTGTTAATGCTTTGCTCCGGTGCTCTATTAAAAGGAGCACCTTAATTGCCAGTAGTTCCCTAGAGGCCCCGCTGCAAACAGGCTGGCAGGACAAAAGATGTTGTGCAAGTTCTCATTGCGAGCACGTATGACTATTTATGGAACACATGCCTAGGATTGTCTAGTACTTGGATGCTTTATCTTATTTATCTGCAATTGCCCTATGTTCTGATTGCTATGTGAATTATCTTGTCCATGCAACGCCCGTCTATCCATTCCTATGCCTACCGCACTCGAATCCCACTGTTACTGCTTTTGTTACTACTGTCTTTGCTTTACTACTGCTGTTACTTTGCTATTCCTACTACAAAACTGTTGCTACTGATAAACTGCTGTGAGGAAGATTGTTTCTAGGTGCAGCTAAATTGACAACTCAGTTGTTAAGGCTTATAAATATTCTTTGGCTCCCCTTGTGTCGAATCAATAAATTGGGTTTCACTTCCCTCGAAAATACTGCGATACACCCCCTATACTTGTGGGTCACCAAGACTATTTCCTGGCGCCGTTGCCGGGGAGCATAGCTTTATTTATCAAGTTCACTTGGAATCACTATTGTTCAAGCTAAGTTTATCGTTCTCCTTGTTTGCTTGTTTCTTTATCAAAAATACAAAAAAAAATAGTTCCTACTCTAGTTGTTGTTTTCGTTGGTCTGTTATTGTCTTGCTTTATCATGCTTGATGTCAATGGTTCGTTTCTTTGAAACTGAAGCTTATTGGCAAGGTGGGTTCACGGAAGATCAAAAATATTATTATAAGGAACACCGCTTGTCACAAAAAGGGAAACACTTATGGGAACAAATTGATAGATTGTATACCATTGCTAGAAACGTGTGCTCTACTTATAATGTTACTTATTGCTGTGATGAGTCTTGTTGCAGAAAGAGGTATAAACACCTCCCTTTTCAATGTGAGTATAGTGATAACGATACCATATATTCCTATGCTAAATGAATTTATGAATTTTATGATGCGGAAGAAATTGAAGAATTTATTGCTTGGAAGGGTGCTTTTGAACTTGCTAGTTTGCTTGAAAATATTGATGATTCACCTTATAAGCATGAGGTTTATGGTATAGTTAAATTTTGCTTTGATAATTACAAGGATGAAAATAGCTATATCCTTGAATATTTTAATAGACGCTTTCCACAAATGGAAGAGACTAATGCCTTGCAGGACCCTATGGAAGAGACTAATGCCTTGCAGGCTCCTATGGAAGAAGAAATTGATGAACCTAAAATCTCATTAGATGAAAAAGAGGAGAGTGATGAATAAAAGGAGGAAGAATGAATTATCTACCCATGCCTACCTTCTAATGAGAGTAACTCTTTATCCCTTACATTATTTGAGTGTCCCCCTTGCTTACTAAAGGAGAATGAATGTTATGTTCCTGAGGATTCTTTTGAATATGTTTATGATAAAGCTCTAGTGCTTGTAGATCATGAAAAGCATGCTTTATGTGATAGTTATATTGTTGAGTTTATTCATGAGGCTACTGAAAATTATTATGAGAGAAGAAAATATGGTTGTAGAAGTTTTTATGGTATTGAAACACCTCTCTATGTGCTGAAAGTTTTGAAGTTACTCTTGTTTTATCTTCCTATGCCTGTCACTTTGTTATTTGCTTACACGATTCCTATGCATAGGAAGTGGGTTAGACTTAAATGTGTTTTGAATTTGCTCCTTGATGCTCTCTTTTACTTTAACTCATATTTCTTATGAGAGCATCCTCTCAAACTTTTATGCCTGAAGATGATAATATGTCTATTATTCTTGGGAGACCTTTTCTTAAATACTGTAGGAGCTGTTATTAATTATAATCAAGGGAAGGTGACCTTCAATGTTAATGACAAGGAACACATTGTCTATTTCCTCAAGAAGATTGAAAGGACTTATGGTTTGAATTCAATTGAACATGTTGAGGGCATTCAAGTTGGAGAAATATATTGTCCCATACCAAGAGAAAAATTTGAAACTATTATGATTGGGACCATTGCTATCAAGGTTGAGGTAACATAATCATTAGTGGAATACAAAGTTTTGTCTCATATGAAATTGTTTTGGTAACAAGACCTGATCAACCTTGTTAACAAAAGGATCTCATTGAACAAAACAATGTTTTCACCATAATTATCTTCGCTTACTTCTTTTCTATCCATTTTAGTTTTTGCTTATGCCTAACTTAAAGGCATTAAAGAAAAGTACTTATTGGAAGATAACCCAAAAGTTTTAGTTGAGTCTTGGAAGTTATTACCTCTGTAATAACCTCTCCTTATCCTTTTTATTTTCTTTTTGTGCCAAGAGTAACCTCTAATGAAAGTGAAGTAATGATTGGGAAAGTTGCTGTCCCGAAACAGATTTCTGTGCTTCACCGTAAAAATTCCTGAGAGATCTCTGTATGCTGGATTGAGCTGTAATTTTTTGTTCTTCTGCCCCAGATTGTTATCTAACTTTAGTTAGTTCTACACTTTTTGATTTGAGCAACAGAAGGTCTTTGAAAAAATTCGTCTTTACCTGCTGGTCTGTTTTGACAGATTTCTGCCATTTTCTGCATTTGCTTCTTGTTAGTTCCTTCTTGAGTTCTTTTGGGGAATTGAGCTTTTTGAGAGAAGTGCTACAGTAGCTAGTGTTCTAATGGAAGTTTATTTGGTGTTAGAACTGAACCTTGAGACTTATTTATCTTAAGTGCACTAATGTTGCTAATGAGATTGTGTGAAGTTTTGTATGAAGGAAAAATTTCAGGTGTATGGAAGGAATGAGTAATGAGATGAAGGATGGACTAAAGCTCAAGCTTGGGGATGCCACGCGTGTCACCCCAAGAAATATCCAAGAAGTACAAGCGTCAAAGCTTGGGGATGCCCAAGGCATTCCCCTTCTTCATCAATAAAAAATCCAGGTTTCTTCCAAACGCTTCATTTTTATTGTTTCATGCACAGTTGTGGTTTTCTTGGAGCGTCTTCTTTTTCGTTTTCGTTTTGATTTTTAGTTTGCTTGGTTTGCTTAGTTTTATGAATATGTTGGTTGGACCCCCTCTTTCATACTTTGGTTTGCAAATAGTTTGGTTTGGTTTGGAAAAGAGTAGGAAAGTTCATACTTTTGTGGTAAAAAGAGCTCGTTTTTTACTGTGGCTATGCTTTGTCATGCCATGATTGATATTGTTTTAGCTTTATGCTTAGTATTCTTTGCTGTAGCATGAATTTTTATAAACAATTGAGATTGCTTAATGTGCCTTGGATGAATCATGCGTTGTTTTAGCATATTAAAGCATAGTATAGTGGTATTCTCCTTTGATGCTTTATTTGGATTGACTTGGCACATGCTCACACCATGTTATGACTATCTCAAGTCACCATAGCCTTTATGATCCTTTAGTTTTCAACTTGTAGTATCACTTTATGCTTTGATCAATGATATTTTGTCGCTCTACATGATTATGGCCATTATTGCTCTCTTAGTTTGTCGCTCCCAGTCTTTTGCTAGCCTCCACAACAAAGTATGAGTTCCACTCATGCATCCAACTCCCTAAACCAAGTTATTCCAAAGAGTCCACCATACCTACCTACTAGCTTATGCTATTCCAAGTATATTCATGCTTTTGTTTACCTTCCACTTGTTATGAGAAAACTAGTGATTAAAGCTCTCACGAACTTGAAGGCACACTTTACTTTACTTGCCCTTAATAAACTTGAACCATTGTGTCGTCTATGTTGTATATGCTTGCACTTATTTGTTGGAGATTAGCAGAATCATGCTTTCATTGGGAACGCTTTCAACATTGCACTTGGTACTTGTACCTAGTTGATATCATGCTCTTTTGTATATGGATGTCGTCGGTGTGAAATGAAAGGGGAGCTTGTAAGTCCATGGAGTTATGTATATGTGTTAGAGAAACGCCTGGGCCGCTGGTCTAATCCATGCTAACATGGTGGAAACCTGCAGCGTAACCATAATGAGCTGTCTATGAAGCATTCTTCTTATAAAAAAAAGAGTCCTATATTGAGAAAAAAGAGAAAAGAGAAAAAAAGAGATACTATGAAAAGAGGAAAGAGAGAAAAAAGCACCATATTCCCATGGTAAATAAGAAGAATGCTGAGATGCTCGTTGTCTGCTTGCCTTGTCATTTTGATATGGGGATTCTTCCGTATCATCGGGCAAGGGGTACCCCGTTGGCGGTTCTCAATGATACACATGTACTTACGATGACAAGAACTTACCGGTGACTAAACTTTAGTAGCATGAGGAGCGGCCCTCGTATACAAGGGACATGAGATTTCTGACTTATACTTCGTCAAGCATGTACACCATAGTTTTCTTCACTTTAACCTTAATCACTTCAAGATGCTTATGATAGGGGCAATGAGAGCTGAAAACTATAAGTACCATAATTTTTGGAAGCTCTTTATGAGACTTGAATCCCTACTTCCTTTTTTTACAAAAGGCTTTTCTTCCACCATTATATTGAGTCTCCACCTTCTATCTTTATGCACCTACTTTGAGAGCATAGTGGCCATTCTTAGTTCTATGTGCATTGTCCCAAGACTAGTTGATTGATGCATAACTTGTTATTGCTTTTTTTAAACTATTGTATCTAGTCACTCTTATGAACTTTGAAGGTGTCCTATGCATTTATATTTGCTACTCTATTGAGGGACAAGCTGAATACTATTATGCTATGTTTTCTTTATGTGAAACAAACAAACATCTTGCAAAGCATTGTTATTCATGAATCTTTTGTTTGTACCTTTTCATGTTGCATCATAGTTTCTTTGTCTTATTGCTAGAACTTTGTCTTTCATGTTATGATTGAAGTACTATGATCCCAGCTTTGAATGTTTTACAAATATTTTGATCAAGTCTTTGATGGTGCATGTCACCTCAAAAATTATTCTTTCTTTTTATCACTTACCTACTCGAGGACGAGCAAGAGTTAAGCTTGGGGATGTTGATACATTGCAAATGTATCTATAATTTTTGATGCTCCATGCTTGGTTTTATCCACTTTCTTGTGTTTTGTCCACACTTTGGAGTACTTTTCATATGATTTCTTGGACTAACCTATTAACAAGAGCCACAGTGCCAGCTGCCTGTTTTCTGCTGTTTTTGGTTCCAAGAAAGTTAGAAAATGAATATTCTCGGAATTGGACGGGACAAAAGCCAAAGTGCCTATTTTTCCAGAAGACTCCAGGAGCCAGAATACGAGACCGAGGAGGGCCAGGGGCTGGCCACACCACCCCTAGGCGCGGGCTGGGCCTGGCCGCGCCAGGGCATGGTGTGGTGGCCCCAGGCACCCCCTCGGTCTCCCTCTTCGCCTATAAGAAGCCTTCTGACCTAAAAACTTTGGGGGTTCGACGTTTTTCCACGAAAAGTTCCGCTGCGCCGCCGCCACCAAAGGGGAGATTCGGGGGACAGAAAGTCTCTGTTCCGGCACCCTGCCGGGACGGGGAAGTGCCCCTGGAGCCATCTCCATCGATCTCCACCATCATCTTCATCGACCATCCATGTTTCCTCCATCTATGAGTGAGTAATCCCCCGCTCTAGGCTATGGGGATGGTAGGGATTGGATGAGATCGTTCATGTAATGGCATCAGATTGTTAGGGCATGGTGCCTAGTATCTTTTATTAGTGCTTTATGACTTTGTTGCGACTTGTTGTGCTTAATGCTTGTCACTAGGGCCCGAGTGCCATGATTTCAGATCTGAACATGTTATTGATTCATCATGATAGTATTGCTTTGGGTCTTATCTACAAGTTGTATACACACGTCGTTGTCCGGAACCTATGGTCCCGAAGTGAGAGAAATCGGGGTAGCCGGAAGGGAAAGGCTTTGATGTGAGGATCACATGTGTTCACGGAGTGTTAATGCTTTGCTCCGGTGCTCTATTAAAAGGAGCACCTTAATTGCCAGTAGTTCCCTAGAGGCCCCACTACAAACGGGCTGGCAGGACAAAAGATGTTGTGCAAGTTCTCATTGCGAGCACATATGACTATTTATGGAACATATGCCTAGGATTGTCTAGTACTTGGATGCTTGATCTTATTTAGCTGCAATTGCCCTATGTTCTGATTGCTATGTGAATTATATTGTCCATGCAACGCCCGTCTATCCATCCCTATGCCTACCGCACTCGAATCCCACTGTTACTGCTTTTGTTACTACTGTCTTTGCTTTACTACTGTTGTTACTTTGCTATTCCTACTACAAAACTGTTGCTACTGATAAATTGCTGTGAGCAAGATTGTTTCCAGGTGCAGCTGAATTGACAACTCAGTTGTTAAGGCTTATAAATATTCTTTGGCTCCCCTTGTGTCGAATCAATAAATTGGGTTTCACGTCCCTCGAAAATACTGCGATACACCCCCTATACTTGTGGGTCATCAAAGTACACCACAACTTACATAACAATCTATTGAATCTTTCTCAACACAACTCCACTACTAACAACAAGACTTCTCCCATGTCCTCAAGAACAAAACGAACTACTCACAAGACATCATATGGATCATGATCAGAGATGGAATAATGATGTATAACAATCTGAACATAAACAATAATTCAATGGTTCACTCAATAGCATCAACTACAAAGAGTAATCAACACCGGGAAAGTTTCCCCTATGAACTATGCAAGATTCAACGCAATTGTTACAGCAATATGGAGATGGTGATGAGGGTGCTGAGGGTGATGATGATGATGATCCCTGTGAAGTCCAGCTTGATGGTGGTGTTGATGGGGACGATCTCCCCTCTCCAGGAAGGTATTCCCCTGGCAGAAATCTGTCTGCCGGAGAGATCTTTCTCTCTTGGTGTTTTCCGCCCCGCAGAGGCGGCGGAATCTTTTTGTGGTCCCTCCCTGAATCTTAGGGTTTCGTGGGGATGATATACGCCAGAGGGGAGAGGCTGGAGTGGGCCAGGGCGGCCACACCACTCCCAGGCGCGGCCTAGGCCTGCCCGCGCCATGGGGTGGTGTGGTCCCCCTGTGGCCCACCTCCACTTCATCTTCTGGCATCCTGAGTCTTCTGGAAAAATAGGATTCTCCGTATATTTTCCCGGATTTTCTGATCTTCGCGAATTTTGCCTCCAAACAGCACCTTTTCCATCAGAATCCTGACTGCAGCGGTCCATGCTCCAAAAGTCATCAACCATGCAAAAATAGATGAAATAACATAAGTATCACCTCTCAATATGAAATATATCAATGAATAATAGTGAATTAAGACATATAATAGTGATGCAAAATGGACGTATCAACTCCCCCCAAGCTTAGACTTCGCTTGTCCCCAAGCGAAACTGAGCTCAATAAATATGACCTCAGGTTTATGGAGTGAAGAGTCGATAAAATAATACGGACAAGAAGCATCACATTCATCAAAAGCATAGATCACAATAGAAGACAACTCACTATTATATAACTAAACTTGCAATGAGTAAAGGAAACACAATAAAGATACATAAAGTGAATTGTAATTGGTAATGGCAAACTTAACTCTTGGTGGAAGAATAGTTGATAATTTGCTGGAGTTCACAAATAGTTGGTTTTCAAAGAAAGCTTTCAAAGTAATAATCATCAAGATAAGAGCAATGTGCAAAACAAGGAACATAAGAAACATGATTGAATAAATCATCATATGAATGAAAGAAACACATCAACTCAAAATACTTGCTGAGATAGAAGGGAGTAGGTTTACTGGCTCAACTACAAGGTAAAAGAAAAGGCCCTTCAAAGAGGGAAGCAGGGATTACAAGTCTCATAAAGAGCTCCCAAAAATTATGATACTTACTAGCTTTCAGCTCTCATTGCCCCTATCATAGACATCTTTAGGTGATTAAGGTTAAAGTGAGGTCCAATCTGAGTTATATGCTTGACAGACTATAAACTGAAAATCCCAAGTCCCTTGAGTACGAGGGCCGCTCCTCATGCTACTCAACTTTAATTACCGGTAAGTTCTTGTCATCGTAAGTATGTGCGTATCATTGAGAACCGCCAACGAGGTACCCCTTGCCCGATGATACGGAAGAACCCCATATCAAAATGACAAGGCAAGCAGACAATGAGTATCTCAGCAATCTTCTTATTTACCATGGGAAAATGGTGCTTTTTTCTCTCTTTCCTTTTTTCATAGAACTCTTTTTTTCTTTTCTTTTTCTCAATAGCCATCTCTCTCTTTTTTTATAAGAAGAATACTTCATAGATATCATTATGGTTACGCTGCAGGTTTCCACCATGTCAGCATGGATTAGACCAGCGGCCCAGGCGTTTCTCTAACACACCTACATAACTCCATGGACTTACAAGCTCCCCTTTTATTTCACACCGATAACATCCGCAAATAAAAGAGCAAGGTATCAACTGGGTATATATTTACAAGTGTTGAAAGCATTCCCCGTGACAGCACGGTTCTGCTAATCCCTAGCCTATAATTTGCAAGCATATAACTTTCATGGAGAGTTCACAATGATTCAAGTTTATTAAATGCAAGAAAGTAAAGTGTGCCATCAAGTTCGTGAGAGCTTTAATCACTAATTTTAACATAACAAGTTTAATTTGGGAGGTAGATAAAACAAAAAATTTACTTGGAATAGCAGTAATGCTACTAGGTAGGTATGGTGGACATAAATGGCAAAGGTTTTGGTTTAAAGGAGGTGGATGCACGAGAAGAATTCCCTCTCAGTACAGGTTTTTGGCTAGCAAGGCTGGGTAGCAAGTACAAGAGTTGAAGGAAACAAACAAACATACAAATGATAAAGACAAACATGCAATCTTCCTTGGAAGCACAAAAGATCTTAACTAGAGAATACTAGACTTATGAGCAAATCAAGAAAGAAAGATGATGAAATTATTTTTCTTTAGAGTACTTCTATGTTTTTCTTTCAACTCTCAAAAAGGTGTTGCTATTGGCCGAGCCAGGTTTGCCAAAACCAACTAAATTAACTCAATGATCCCAAAGTGATACCAAAACTAACAACAAGATCAATCATATAACCACGAATTGAAAACTAATATAAGCTATGCAAAAGAGTGAATGATAGAACTTCTCATTAATATTCCATAACGGCAACTCACACCAAGGGATACATATCTAACGAGAGAGGGGACACTTCCAGAATGCAAACCATACTACAAAATAACTCCTCTATTCATGATATGACTCTACTAATAATGTAAAAAGATAGACAATAGTGATATGATACCACGGCACTCCCCCAAGCTTGGAACAAACCAAGGGGATGCCAAACCTGATGACGAATTACTCCTTAGGTGGTGGTGGTATTATGCTCTTAGTTGACGTGAGGAAATCTTCCAGCATCTTGCGAAGCCTATTATTCTCCCATTGAAGCATGTCCACCTTCCTCTTCAAATCCCGGTATTTATCGCAGAACTCCTTAGTGACTCGTAGGGCTTCCATTGATGCAGGGCAAGAGACTAAAGGTACCAGCCTCTTCTTGGGGTCTTGAAGATCCTCCTCCATAGGCTCCTTCCCTTTATCCTTGGCGGACACCATTGTGCTTCTAAGCTTTCAAAGAGTATGTCCTCACAAAAACAGATCGAAACAAAAACACGACGAAAACACGATATACGGACCTCGAGGGATTCGGGGGAGGGGGGGTTATATATTACGAAGTTTCATATCAAAAGGAAGGTACAGGGTGAAAACGAGACGGAGGCGGAGTCCTGGGTGGCCTCACCACCTGGTGGCGCGGCCAGGGGTGGGCCCGTGCCATGGGGTGGTGTGGGCCACCCCGGCTCCGGTTCCGTCCCTTTTTCGCTTCGAAACTTTCCTTATTGACTGAAAACTGCAAAAATTTAGTTGGATTCTACTTTCATGGAACTTTTCTTACCAGAACTGTTACCTAGTTGGAAACGGACTCTGCAGGTCTCTGAATTTGGTCCTCAATGAATTTCTCTGGAGTTATAACTTGAAAGGCATCAACATCTTCATTGTAAGAATCTCTAGCAATATAGTGTTTGAGTCGCTGTCCATTCACTACTTTTGTAGTATTATCTTTTAGAGAAGAAATCTTTATTGCTCCTGAACGGTATACTTCTTCAATGATGAAAGGTCCTTCCCATTTTGATAGTAGCTTACCTGCAAAAAATCTGAGACGAGACCTATACAATAGAACTTTCTCACCAACATGAAATTCTCTCTTAAGTATTCGCTTGTCATGCCATCTTTTAACTTTTTCCTTAAAGAGCCTAGCATTCTCATAGGCTTCACTCCTCCATTCATCTAAAGAACTTAAGTCAAATAATCCCATAAAGCATCATTCAACTTCTTAGCCCAGTTTTTTCTAGACCTATTAACAGTCTTTTGCAAGATAGATTTAATTTCTCTATTGGATAACTCTACTTGCCCGCTAGTTTGGGGGTGATAAGCTGAAGCAATTCTATGATTAACATCATATTTAGCAAGGGTCTTCCTAAAACCACCATGAATGAAATGAGAACCCCCATCAGTCATGAGATACCTAGGCACCCCAAACCTAGGAAAGATAACATCCTTAAGCATTTTTAGAGAAGTCTCTCCGTCAGCGCTCTTTGTAGGAATAGCTTCTACCCACTTAGTAACATAATCAACGGCAACAAGAATATGAGTGTAGCCTTTCGAAGGAGGGAAAGGACCCATAAAGTCAAATCCCCAACAATCAAAAGGTTCAATAACTAGAGAGTAGTTCATAGGCATTTCATTGCGTCTAGAAATATTACCAACACGCTGACATTCATCACAAGATAGGACAAATTTTCTTGCATCTTTAAAAAGGGTAGGCTAGTAGAAACCTGATTGTAGTACCTTTTGTGCAGTTCTATCTCCTGCATGATGTCCTCCATAGGCACAACCATGACATTTACGCAATATCTCCTTTTGTTCATATTCTGGAACACATCTTCACATAATACCATCAACTCCTTTGTATAAGTGTGGGTCATCCCAAAAATAATGCCTCAAATCATAGAAGAACTTTCTTCTTTGCTGAGCTGTAAAAGTTGGAGGCAAATACTTGGAGACAATAAAGTTATCATAATCAGCATACCAAGGGCTTCCTCGCGAGCTCACCCCTACTACGGCTAACTGTTCACTTGGAAAACTATCATTAACAGGCATAGGGTCAAAAGAGATGTTTTCCAAACGAGATAAATTATCAGCTACAGGATTTTGAGCACCCTTTCTATCTACTATATGTAGATCAATCTCTTGTAAAAGAAGTACCCATCTAATAAGCCTAGGCTTAGCGTCCTTCTTCGTCATAAGATATTTAATAGCAGCATGATCAGTATGAATGGTTACTTTTGAGTCCACAATATAGGGCCTAAACTTATCACAAGCAAAAACAACAGCTAGAAATTCCTTTTCAGTAGTAGCATAATTCCTTTGAGCAGCGTCTAGAGTCTTACTAGCATAATGGATAACGTTTAGCTTTTTATCAATACATTGCCCAAGGACAACACCTACAGCAAAATCACTAGCATCACACATTATTTCAAAGGGTAAACTCCAATCAGGTGGTTGAAAAATAGGGGCTGTAGTTAAAGCCTTCTTAAGAGTTTCAAAAGCTTCCTTACAATCATCATCAAAAACGAAGGGTACATATTTTTGAAGAAGATTAGTAAGGGGTTTTGATATTCTAGAAAAGTCTTTAATAAACCTTCTATAGAGACCAGCATGACCAAGGATACTACGAATACCTTTTATGTCTCTTGGGCATGGCATCTTCTCAATTGCCTCAACCTTAGCTCTATCAACTTCTATGCCTCTTTCAGAAACTTTATGCCCAAGAACAATCCCTTCATTAACCATGAAGTGGCATTTCTCCCAATTAAGAACAAGATTAGTTTCTTCACATCTCTGCAAAACTTTATCAAGGTTGTGCAGACAATTATCAAAAGAAGTTCCATAGACAGAAAAGTCATCCATGAACACTTCTACAATTTCCTCACAAAAGCCATGAAAGATAGCAGACATGCACCTTTGGAAAGTAGCAGGAGCATTACATAAACCAAAAGGCATACGTCTGTAAGCATAAGTTCCATATGGGCAAGTAAAAGTAGTTTTTTCTTGATCTTGTTGTTTAACAGCAATTTGAGAGAAACCAGAATAACCATCAAGAAAACAAAAATGGATCTTTTTAGACAATGTTTCCAACATTTGATCAATAAAAGGAAGCGGGTAGTGATCTTTCTTAGTAACTTTATTGACTTTCCTAAAATCGATGCACATCCTATAGCCTACCACTATTCTTTGAGGAATAAGCTCATCATTATCATTAGGGACAACGGTAATACCTCCCTTTTTAGGAACACAATGAACAAGACTAACCCATTCACTATCTTTTTTTTTACGGGAAACCCATTCACTATCAGCAATAGGGTAAATAATACTAGCATCCAGGAGTTTCAATACCTCATTCCTTACCACTTCCTTCATCTTAGGATTTAAACATCGTTGGTGCTCCACTACTGGCTTCGCATCTGGTTCTATGTTGATAGAATGCTGACATATAGTAGGTGAAATCCCTTTCAAATCATCCAGAGTATAGCACATAGCTCCTTGGTGTTTCCTCAAAACTTCCAATAATCTTTCTTCTTCCTCTCCTAAAAGTTTAGCGTTAATAATAACAGGATATATCTTTTTATCATCATTAAAAGCATATTTAAGATCATCAGGGAGAGGTTTTAGATCGAAAACCGGATCCTTTTTAGGTGGCATCGTGGTACCCAAGTCTTCCACAGGCAAGTCGTGCTTAAGCATCTTAGGTTGATCACGGAGGATCCTGTCAATCTCATTCCTTTCTTCCATGAAGATTTCACTTTCATGATCTTCCATAAATTGCTGCAAAGCATTGTTAGGAGCAAGAGAAATAGAAGCAAGTTGTTCAACCCTAAAATCCTCATCATGGGTTTCCTCTTCACAAGGTTCTTTAGTAAATTTTGAAAAATTAAACTCATAAGATTCCCCATCAAACTTAGTCAAGATTTTCTCCCTCTTGCAATCAATAATAGCTCCACAAGTACTCAAGAAAGGTCTACCAAAAATGATAGGGTAGGTTTTACTAGCAGCCGAACCAAGTACTAGAAAATCAGCGGGGTACTTAATCTTACCACAAAGAACTTCCACGTCTCGTACAATACCAATTGGAGAGATGGTCTCTCTATTAGCAAGGTGAATAACCACATCAATTTCTTCCAACTCGCAAGGACTGATCTCATGCATAATTTCTCTGTAAAGCTCATAAGGAATAGCACTGGAACTTGCACCAATATCACATAAACCATAATAGCAATGATCACCAATTCTAACAGAAAGCACAGGAACACTAGCCTTTTTAGTTCTATTGGGATGTGAAACAATATTAGAAGCATCCTCACAAAAGACTATGTGCCCATCTTCTATGCTTTTAGTGACAAGGTCTTTCACAATTGCTACCACAGGTTCAATGTTTATTTGTTCATCAGGTTTTACAGTTCTTTTTTCACTTTTGGCGATTACATTAGTTATCATTGGATGGTCCTTTACCTTTTCGGGAAAGGGAATCTTATCGATATAAGGTTCGGGCAAGATGGGGTCAATAATGCAATACTCAGCGCTTCCAATAGGAGCATAGTCAACAATATCTTTGTAAGGTGCATGGTACTTGTTCCATCCCCTTTTTGGAATTTTGATATAGGAAGCAAAAGCTCTAAAGCAATTCGTAATAACTTGCAAATCAAGACCATAAATATTACTAATATTTTGAAAGTCATCAGTTCCCATAAAAGATTCTATGCATTCATAATCATAATTTATACCTGACTTTCTACCTTTGTCATTCTCCCATGCTTCAGCATTGTCTTGAATACGGTCTAGAAGGTCCCATTTAACTTCTTCCATGCGAGTGAATGATCCAGCACAAGAAGCATCCAATAAATATTTATCATGTAGAGGGAGCCTTGCATAGAAGTTATTGATAATAATATTGTTGGGGAGCTCATGAATGGGACATTTGAGCATTAGTAACTTCAATCTCCCCCAAGCTTGAGTTGTACTCTCTCCATCAAGAGGCCAAAAGTTGTATATTTGATTCCGATCTTTATGAATCTCACTAGGAGGATAAAACTTTGAATAAAAGAGAGGCACTATTTCCTCCCATTCCAGAGCTTGACCATTCTTCAGCAGCTTATACCATTCCTCAGCTCTTCCTTTCAGTGATAATGAAAATAACTTCTTCTTAACTTGATCTGTAGTAATACCTGCACACTTGAACAACCCGCATAATTCGTGTATAAAGAGTAAATGATCACCGGGATGGACAGTTCCATCCCCAACATAGTAGTTATCCATAACACGATCAATAATTCTTGTAGGTATTTTGAAAACATCATTCTCAGCAGGTGGTGGCTTATCTACTACCTTAGCAGTGGTAGTAGCATTACCAAATAAGAAAATCAGCGAATTATCCATAACGAAAATAAAGCAACTAGCAGAAGTAAACAATACTCACAGTAGAAGTTTCTTTTAATAGTTCCACTCTCCAATAGCGCTTCACTCCCCGGCAACGGCGCCAGAAAATAGTCTTGATGACCCACAAGTATAGGGGGTGTATCGCAGTATTTTTGATAAGTAAGAGTGTCGAACCCAGCGAGGAGTAGAAGGTGCTGGTTAGTGGTATGGATCAGGAATTCTCTGCAAATACTTAGCAAACGGATTTTTAGGGGTTTTCAATAAAGCAAGTAAACAAAGTACAAGTAAATAAAAGATAGTAGGAATAAATGCAGCAAGTGTCCCAATCCTTTATGCAGCAAAGGACAAGCCGGTTGTATTACTTAAGATGACCAAACGTTCTCGAGGACACATGGGAAGACTGTCAAGTGCTTTCGCTTCATATAGCTGATTAATCTTCTCTAGCTTGCTAAGTGTTGTGTGGGTGAACCTGTGCTAATGTACCACCCCATCCAAGACTAATACATACTTGTGATTATACCCCTTGCAAACATCCGTAAGTACAAGAAATTAATTAAGGTAAAAACCTAACCACAACTTTAAACTCTAAGACCCTTACGTCCCTTGTGTAATGGTTTCCTAACAGGGGTTCAGGTTTCTGTCACTCCGGCAACCCCTACGATTAGTAGCCAAATACACAATGCATTCCCCTAGGCCCATATAGGTGAAGTGTCATGTAGTCGACGTTCACATGACACCACTAGAAGAAGTACACCACAACTTAATTAACAATCTATTGAATCTTTCTCAACACAACTCCACTACAAATAACAAGACTTCTCCCATGTCCTCAAGAACAAAATGAACTACTCACAAGACATCATATGGATCATAATCAGAGATGGAATAATGATGTATAACAATCTGAACTTAAACAATAATTCAATGGTTCACTCAATAGCATCAACTACAAAGAGTAATCAACATCGGGAAAGTTTCCCCTATGAACTATGCAAGATTCAACGCAATTGTTACATCAATATGGAGATGGTGATGAGGGTGATGATGGTGGTGGTGATGATGATGATGATCCCGGTGAAGTCCAACTTGATGGTGGTGTTGATGGCGACAATCTCCCCTCTCTAGGAAGGAATTCCCCCGGCAGAAATCTGTCTGCTGGAGAGATCTTTCTCTCTCGGTGTTTTCCGCCCCGCAGAGGCGGCGGAATCTTTTTGTGGTCCCTCCCTGAATCTTAGGGTTTTGTGGGGATGATATACGCTAGAGGGGAGAGGCTGGAGTGGGCCAGGGCGGCCACACCACTCCCAGGCGCGACCTAGGCCTGCCCGCGCCATGGGGTGGTGTGGGCCCCGTGTGGCCCACCTCCACTTCATCTTCTGGCACCCTGAGTATTCTGGAAAAATAGGATTTCCCGTATATTTTCTCGGATTTTCTGATCTTCGTGAATTTTGCCTCCAAACAGCACCTTTTCCATCAGAATCCTGACTGTAGCGGTCCATGCTCCAAAAGTCATCAACCATGCAAAAATAGATGAAATAACATAAGTATCACCTCTCAATACGAAATATATCAATGAATAATAGTGAATTAAGACATAGAATAGTGATGCAAAATGGACGTATCAGGCGGCTACAGACTCTTTCGTGGATTTTTGATCGGGTACCTAGGGTTTTCGTCCCGAGGGCATCTTATAGGCGGAAGGAGAGGCCAAGGGGGTGCCTGGGCTGGCCACACCACCCCCTGGCGCGGCAAGGCCTGGCCCGCGTGGCCAGGTGGTGTGGTGGCCCCCTGGCTCCTCTCCGTCTCGTATTCTGGCATCTGATGACTTCTGGAAAAATAGGCACTTTGGCTTTTGTCCTGTCCAATTCCGAGAATATTCATTTTCTGACTTTCCTGGAACCAAAAACAGCAGAAAACAGGCAGCTGGCACTGTGGCTCTTGTTAATAGGTTAGTCCAAGAAATCATATGAAAAGTACTCCAAAGTGTAGACAAAACACAAGAAAGTGGATAAAACCAAGCATGAAACATCAAAAATTATAGATACATTTGCAATGTATCACTTGTTCCAAAGGAACAGTGGATACACTAGTAGAGACAGGATATCATAGTTGATGACTCTTAGCTAGTTAACAAGAATCACAAATGAATGGGTTTATTTTTGGCGAATGAGATATATGATGTTTCGTAAGAATTTGCTGAACCACGAAGGAGGACGGATGTCCTAGACGGCGATGCCATGTAGAAGACGACAGCTTTATTATAATGAAGGCTTGCTTGGAAGACGACCCGGTAGACATGGGCACAAGAGGGTAGAGGCCATCATGGCATGGACCCTTAAACAGAGTTATCCTTGTGGCCTGATCCTTAATCAAGAAAAAATATGGGTGAAACTCAAGAAAGACATCATTGTCTAGAGTAAGTTTATGATCAGAGAGGAGATTCTTAGATGCATCTAGAACATGGAGAATATCTCTAAGATGTAAAGAGCTATGGGGAGTGTGCAACATTGAATGACCCATATGAGAAATGTGCATACCTTTACCATTTGCCATGTGAACTTGATCATGTCATGTATACCTCTCCTGGAAGGAGAGCTTGCTCACCCCATTTGCAACATGGTTTGTGGCATCCGTGTCAGAATACCAGTTTGTGTCTACACCATATGAAACTATAGTGGCACCTTTGTCACCAAGATCACCATCATCACGACGGTCATGGTTGTTCTGAAACCTCCACCAACAGTCATTTGCAGGACGACCATGGATCTTACATATCTTACAAGTGACATTAACATAGGGGATGGGTGTGATGGCCCAAAATATATCGAGCTCGTTGGGGAACCCCAAGAGGAAGGTATGATGAGCACAACAACAAGTTTTCCCTCAGTACGAAACCAAGGTTATCAATCCAGTAGGAGCAAGGAAACACCCCAAAGGTGTTGCTAGTTGAGCCTTGACAGGGCGCACTACCGGTGCTAGTAGCAACATGGAGACCTGCACAACACAACCACAGAACTCTGTCCCCAACTTGCGATGAGGTTGTCAGTCTCACCGTGTTTTGCTGAAAACAAAGGATTAAACGTATCGAATGGAAGGAATTAATACTTTGCAGAAAGTAAACACAAAGCAGTAAACAGTTTGTAGATTGTATGTAAAGAAAAGGACCGGGATCCATAGTTCACTAGAGGTGGCTCTCCTTAAGATATATAACATGCTGGGTGAACAAATTACAGCGGGGCAATTGACAAACATCGAGAAAGCAATACATGCATATACTAATCATCTTGACTTCTTTGAGATTCGATTGGGCATTACAACATTATACATAGACCGCCATCCAACTGCATCTATGACTAATAATCCACCTTCAGGTTATCATCCGAACCCTCTCTAGTATTAAGTTGCAAGCAACAGATTATTGCTTTACGAATTGCGTGTAATGTAAACAATATGATTATTCTATGAACAAAGGATTGTTGTTTTCTCCCTAGTAGCAACAACACATCTAGTACCTCAGAGATTTCTGTCACTTCCCCAGATTACCAGAGGCATGAACCCACTATCGAGCATAAATACTAACTCTTGGAGTTGCTAGCATCTACTTGGCCAAGATAGCTACTAACAATGGAAAGCATGCAAGATCACAAATAACAAAGACATGATAGAATCAATAATCAATCTAAAATAGCATCTCAATATCCATCGGATCCCCGCAAACACAACATGCAGAATTACAAATAGATGATCTTGATCATGAACGGAGCTCACAAGATCTAAACATGATAGCACAAAGGAGGAGAACCGCCATCTAGCTACTACATGGACCCGTAGTCCAGAGATGAACTACTCACGCATCACACCGGAGGCTTGCATGATGATGAAGAAGGCCTCCAGGGTGAATTCCCTTCTCCGGCAGGGTCCCGGGAAGAGCTTCAGATCCCTCCCGATCTAGGGACAGAGACGACGGTGGATACAGACTCTTTCATGGAATTTTGATCAGGTACTTGGGGTTTATGTATTGGAGGCAACTTATAGGCGGAAGGAGAGGCCGAGGGGGTGCCTGGGCTGGCCACACCACCCCTGGCGTGGGCCAGGCCTGGCCGCGTGGCCAGGTGGTGTGGCCGCCCTCTGGCACCTCTCCGTCTCGTATTCTGGCTCCAAGTGTCCCTCGGTAAAATAATGACTTTGGCTTTTGTCCCGTCCAATTCCGAGAATATTCATTTTCTGACTTTCCTGGAACCAAAAACAGCAGAAAACAGGCAGCTGGCACTGTGGCTCTTGTTAATAGGTTAGTCCAAGAAATCATATGAAAAGTACTCCAAAGTGTGGACAAAACATAAGAAAGTAGATAAAACCAAGCATGGAACATCAAAAATATAGATACATTTGCAATGTATCAGGGTGCACGACCACGACGACGACCATCGACGACCACCATCATCTCGGCGTCTACTACCATCATCATCACGGCGACGAGAGCGATCATCATAGCAACGATCAGCACCTCTATCACGGTGATCATCATACCTGCTGCGGCGGTCATCATACCCATGGTGATCAGCATAGCGACGATCGTCATAGCGGCAATCATCATAACCTCATCCACGATTATCCTGTCAAGCATGATAATCCTGATATGGGCGACCATGGTCCTCCTGATAGCCACGATCGCCCTAGTGCTAGTCATCCTGGTGTTGGCATGGCGGTGGAGGATCACCACGCCGTGCTATGTTGGCATACGAGACAAATACCTCTCCACCATCATCCACCTTATGAAGCTGATCAAATGCTTGCAATTGACTAAAAATATCAGTGAGAGTGGTATTGGGGTTGGCATTGACAACAGTTTTCAGAGTACTGCATGGATCACCAAGACCGTGCAATATAGACCAAATAAGTTCATCATCATCCAAGGGCTTGCCAGCAGCAGCAAGCTCATAAGCTATGTTTTTAATCTTGGCAACATATTTTTTAGCATAGAGATCACCTTTCTTCGTGTCATTCAAAGCAGAACGGAGTTGTTGAGTCCGAGAACAGGTTGTCGTTGTTGTAAGGGCCTCAAGTGCCTTCCATACTTCCGCAGAAGTTTCAAGGCCAATGACATGTGATAAAATATCAGGTGATATGGAATTCAAGGTGTACCTTAGGACCTGCTGATCGCAAGTAATCCAAGCAACATACTCGGTATTTGCAACTGTCATCTTCTTTCCATCTGCTAGTTCAACTTCAATTTCTTCAACCGGAGGTTTCTCTAGCCCCTTCACGAGATTCTGGACTCGGGCACCACACAGCGTGGGGATGACCAAAGCCTTCCAGATCAAGGCATTGTCGCGGGTAAGGAGTTGAGTCAGCGGTGCTCCAAGGGCAACGGACAGGTCCGCCATAGATGAAGCAGATGAGGATGGCATGTCGATGTAATGCAGCAGGGGCGGACGGGCAGCGGCAGCAGGAAGCTTTTCTCTTGAGTTTTTCTAGGGTTTATCAACGCAACAACAGAAGATTGCAATG
Organism: Avena sativa; assembly: GCA_916181665.1. Lineage (NCBI taxonomy): Eukaryota > Viridiplantae > Streptophyta > Magnoliopsida > Poales > Poaceae > Avena > Avena sativa. The sequence goes on from OV702279.1 coordinate 481,737,294, forward strand.
GATTTTGTGTTTTGGGGGATGTGGCTAAAGTTTTAGGATTTTGTGGTTTCTAGGGTTCTTCGCAGCAGCGGCAGAAAAACGTCTGCAGCAGCGGCGGTTTGAGGTTTTTGGGATTTTGGTAGCGGTAGTAGGAAAGCTACAGCGGTGGCGAGTTATACATGCGGCGGCGGCAGGGAAGGCGGCGGTGGTGTAGGCAACTGGTTAGGGAGAGGAGGGGCTCTGATACCATGAAAAAGTTTCTAGGTTGTAAACAACCTTGGCCTCAGCTGGTTTTCATGTTGATCGATATAATCGTACAAATGAGAAGATATACAAGGGGAAGGAGAGAGACCGATCGTAAGCGATCGGGGGAGGAGTCCGTCTGGGTGGATTACTAACTCCATACTGTGATGTGACAGACTCAATTACTCCTAACCACATATTACAAAAACTTTGTTACACATATTGTTTAACACTCTCTCTGTTTCAAAATATAATTTGTTTTACTTTCTGTGAAACAAATGTATCTACATATTTTAGTGTCTAGATTTAGAGTAAACTACATACTAAAAAGTATCTAGATACATTCGTTTCAGAAAAGGTAAAACAACTTATATTACGAAACGGAGGGAGTAGGAGAGAGCTCCAAAAACCACGGGCTTTTAGCATTCTGTCGTTGCCTAACAAAGGACGTACTAGTCGAATGTATAAGTGCACCACCGTTATCCCAAACAGGATGAATATGACGCTTTAAGCTCTCATGATGCAAAGATAAAAATGGGTTATAGGTTATGATAACATGAGCATGGATTTTTCTATGTATAGGTAACAATCTATATTAAAATAAAATCTCAATGACCACTTCATATTTCCTAGCAATATCAATCTTGATCTCTAACTAAACATATCTCTTCATGCTCATCATCCCACGGTTGAGTCGAGATTACGTTATCCAATTTAAGTCATACGGGGCATCCCCAAAAACCATGAACTCATCATCTCCAACTGACCAACATCACCTCGAGTTACTAGAAAGCAATGATAAGGTTGTCATGATCTTTTTTTCCAAAATACCAGGAAGTCCCTAGAGTTAGGAAGATTGTGCAAAGATCCTAATTTTCCTAAACAAGTGGGAGACGCCCTGGACTCCTTTGGAAAAAGTGACATGCTTTTCCAAGCAAACACGAAGAGGCCCTTGATTCCTCCAAAAGTTGTTAAAAGATCTACCCGCCTTTAGAAAAATCATGAAGAGGCCCCAGATTCCTTTAAAAAGTTACAAAAGGCCCATATTCCTTATGAATAATCACGAAGAGGCATGTTATTACTCCCAAAAAATTGGTTTTGATAATTGAGAGGCACCAGAAGCCCCACTACTTCTAATTTTTTTTGGAGAGACCCCTAATTCCTTCAACAAAATACTAGAAGGTTGACATTACTTCTTAATTTTTTGAAGAGGCCTCTAATTACTCCAAAGTTTTCTACAAAGTCCTAGTTACTTCCGAAATGTGAAGAGGCCCAAGATTCTTCCTAAATTGATAAAATCCCAATAAAGTAGCAAGAAATCTAGAAAAAATAGGGGAAATACTCATGGATCTGAAAGGGATATAGCCACCCACAAGGGCCTATTTTCACCCCATTGCCCATGTTTATGCTCTATGATTAAAATTATTTTGAACAAATCTCAAGATTATTCGAAAAGACATGTCAAGTTTGACAAGTTTCTGATAATTTGGACCCACGACCACATCAAAGACTCTTTATGACCGACTAAAACTAAAGGGGGAGGATTAAGGGCATGTTTGGTTGGTCTACTAGCCTTGCCACACAACAAGTTGGGCAAGTTTAGCCGAGTTAGTAACCCATTTGGTTCCCTTCCACACTTGTGGCAAGATTTCTTTGCAATTTACTTGGGCTCACATGTCAATGTAGCAAGATTCTCTTAGGTGTGTCAAAGTGTGGTGCCAACTTTGATAGCCTAAACTTAGGCATGCTTGGCAAAAAAGTGAAAATGGTGGCAACCTGAGAATACCAACCAAACATGCCCTAAATAATCTTATGGGCAGCTTTCCCCATATCTTATTTGGAAACATTTGTTTAAATCTTATCATAATATCCTTGAGAACTCTAGCTCGATTTGTCATCATTAACCAAAAAGGGTGAGATTGTAAAGGCATGTTGCCATGTAGTGTCTTACACAGGTTTTAGGCTGATGGTGTGTTGGAAGATCGTTAGAGACCCCCCATTTGCTAAAACAAGACAAGTGTTGGAGTTTAGCTTTTTTTACTTTGTCTGGGTCAATAGGAAACGTCGCACTATTAAGAGAGGTGTTCTCGGTGAGCTTGATGGGGATGTTCTCTAAGCCAAATACACATCATATCACATATATTTTCCATCACACATAAAGAGACGAGAGAAAGAAATATGTGTTTGAGCTTTTCTGGCTATCTCGGTCCCCAACTCGGTCTGTCTGGTTACCACACCCAACGTGTCAGTTCCAGCACCGTGCACCAGAATGTGCACCGACTGGCCCAGTTTAACTTCTAATTCTATACCGAGCGGTATACTGACGCGTCTCAGTTTGTGGCCTGGAGAACCGATTGGGGAACTGGGGCATCAGGTCTGTGAGCCGGTTGGACCGACTTAAGACCGGGATGCTCGCATAACTGCCTCTAAACGGCTAGATTTCTCCCTGGCTATAAATACCCCTTCTTCCACCTTAAGCAAGTTAAGTCAATCATTCATATTCATTCTTTCAGCCCTCTCTCTCCATTGTTGAAACACCAAAGCTTGAAGATCTCCCATTCTACCAACCAAATCCAAATCTTTGGTAGAAAGCAAGAGGAGGTCCCGATCTACGTTTCCACCAAGCCATGTTTTATTCCCTCTTGAGTTCATCGATTTTTCTTGATACTCTTGGGTTTATGGGAAACCCTAGGCGGCTAGGGTCTCCCATAGGCTTTCGACTTGTGATTTTCCCCGTGGAAAGTTTATGAGGGTTTGGAGACTATTTAAAGTCTACCACGAGTAAATGAGTTATTCTTCGTGGGATAGGCTCAGAGAAGAAGGTGGGATTTCGTGGCGTTGGGGAATCCTTCATGGGGCCTCCCACCTCTCAAACGTGACGTACCTTCCACCCTAAGGAAGGAATACGGGAATACATCTTCGTCCTCGCGTGCTTCGGTTATTACTAACCGGTTTCTTTACTTGTGTTCTTTAGTTTGTGATAGCCTTTGTGTTTGAATTATCTTATCATCATCTAGGTTGCTTCACATAATTTGTATTTAGGCACACTTATATTCTGTAAAGCCTAAAACTTGCAAAAGTTTAGAATTTTTTTTGTAGAAACCTTTTCACCCCCTCCTAGGTTAACCATATCTATCCTTCTAGAGAAGAAAGTGTAAACGAGGAAGCCAAGAGAAGACCCAAGTTGAAAGAACCCCATCAATGTGAAGGGATAAGAGGTTCAGTCAACCATGTACTATGGACTCCCTATCCTAGTCCACCATGGAGGCATGGACAGACCACTAATGACCATAGTGTCCCTTATATCACCACCAAGGGGTAACCTTAGTCTTTTGTCTAGAACCTCTAGTCTATAAAAAGGATGTCTATTTGCATGTAAATCACTCCCACTTGAATCATGATCTCCAACTAAACATATCTCTTCGTTCTTGAACTGATTTCGTGTTATCTAAATTAAGCTATATGTATATCCCTAGAAAACATGAACTTGTCATCTCCATCTTACCAACATCACTACGGACCGTGAGAAAAATAACAACAAGGCACTCGAGGAAACTCGTATTTTTGCCAAGAAAAACAACACCGTGGATTTCTTTGAAAAACAATCGGAAGTCACAGAACTAGAAAAAATTATACAAAGACCCTATTTTCCAAAAAAAAACACGAGAAGGACTCTGACTCCTCCAAAGTTAGAAAAGGTCCTTTATTTTCAAAAAAAATCATGGAGAGGTCCCTGATTCCTCCGGAAGATATCAAGAGCTTCATGTTCTTTCTTAAAAATCACAGAGAGGCCCCTAGATTTCCAAAAGAATACCAAAAGACACATGTTCCTTCAGAAAAAGTATGGAGAGACCCTTGATTCCTATGGAAAATAATCAAAAGGACCCGTTATTTCTAAAAATTGTAGAGAGGCCCCTAATTCCTCTAAAAAGCTACCTCGTTACCTTTAAAAACTGTGGAGGCACGCCTAATTACTTCAAAAAAAATACTAGAAGGCCCACATTACTTCTTAATTTTACGAAGAGGCCCTTAATCCATCCAAAAATTTACCAAAGTGCCCCTGTTAGTATTCAAGAATTGTGAAAAGGGCCTAGATTCCTTCGCAAATTACCATAAAATTTCCAAAAAAAAAAAGTATAGCAATCCAGAAAAGTAGAGGGAAAAGCGGATAAATTGTGACTACAACTCAAGGGGACTTGGAGCATCCCTAGGGCACACCACATATGCACTTTTTCTGCCTACCGCACGGTCCACGGATAAATAGGCCAAAAACCGATACCCAATGGGAGGGAGAAAATGGTCCGCAGGTCTCGGACGGGCGCATTCCTAGCCAAAATCTAAACCGCGTTTAGGCTCGCTCATGTCCGTGCGGACAGCAAAATAGTCCTCCCACGTCCAGGCTGGCCCACTGCCAGCCACCCAAATAGCCCAGCAACCCCACTCCTCTCTCTCCTCCCCTACAACCACCAACCGTTGCTCCACGCCGCCGCCTCCCAGCTCCTCCGTCCTACCGCCACCTCCTCGCAAACCACCCGCTCGCCATGGTGGCCGGTGCATATGGGCCGATGGCGATTGGTGGCTGCCTCTTGTGCTGCTTTGTCCGATCGAACGGAACGGGACATTGGAAATACATTGATCATGTCAGTTTTTGATCGTCTAGAAGAATGGAATCGAGTGCACCGGGCCGCCGCCTAATCGACTCTACTTATCTCGCGCCGACACGCCATCCATAAGGGTATCTCCACCGACACGACCCAACCCGTCTGAAAGAGTCTGTACGGACGTTTGGGACGTGCGCGGCCTCTCCAGTGGCACGATCCATTTGGACCGACGCGTCCAGCTCGACCCATCCGTGCACCAAATTTGAGCAACGATTGCGTCGGCCCGGACACGGGCGGACCAAGGGCGTGTCCTCCCGCGCGTGCCACTAGCCCACTCGTCAGCCACCTCTTAGCGCGACAATGATTCAGACGCAAACCGCGACAACGATTCAGAGGCGTGGGCGGTAGCTACGCCATCAATGTCGACGGGATGACATGCTGACTGACGGGACGCCATCTGAGTTCCCGCACCGGCATTGATGGCGAAGGAGCAGGAACTTGCGCTGGGTAGAGGAGCCCTACCGCGACCGCCGCTACTTCCGCTTGGCGGAGTGCAAGCGGCGATGGAGGGAGGGAGCAGGCACCACCCACCGCGATGTCTCTCTCCTCACGGGCTGGCACCTCAACCGGGATCGGGTCCTGGTGTCGCACGTGCCCAAGGAGGGCAGAGGGCTGGAGGAGGAGATCTGTCGTCGCATCGGCAATCTCCCGCCGGCCCTCCGGTGGGATCACGACTACCAGAGACAAGACTTTTGAAAAGAGTTCCTGGACTGGGAACACAAGGCGCGACGTGCGAGCACCTTTCACGGCGAGTTCCAGCTATGGGAGGTCTACGACGTCCCTACCTTCGAGCCCGAGACGACGATGCTGTCAACCACTCCTACGACAAGCTCAGAGACGACGACGATGATGAGGAAGCTGTCACAGCCGTCGTCGTGCACCTGTCCCCGGAGTACCAGGAGGTCCTCGCGCGGGGCTACGACGAGGATGCCTTCACCGAGCAGGCCATTGCGGCCAACGCGAAGGACGAGGACGCCTTGTGGGGTGGCTACCAAGAGACCATCCAACTCATCAGCCTAGTGGCGCAGGCAAACGCGCAACTGCCTCCAGCACCGCCGCTGCAGGGGTGGGCGCCACCGATCGCGCCAGAGGAGGGGATGCAGCTGGCACACCTCCACTGCTCCATGGCGCCGCCGACAATGTGGCCTAGGCAGGTGAACGACCCGCTCGCGTCTGCTCCGGCCCTGTCACCGGCCAACCTCTGGACGCCGCCGGAGTTCACCGACCTCGGCCCCTAGATGGACGTGATAGTGCCGGCGCGCGAAGATCGGTAGCTAGGGCTAAGAATAGTTTAAATTTCGTCTTTTATATTTTAAATGTAAATTACGTATAGATATGTACTAACTTAAAACTTTACTAGTTTTAGCGAATTGTCTCTATATGAATTTAATTTTTTTTGCCTAACTCTGTTGGCCAAGCGCGGACAAAATGGGTCGTGCGCCGCTGGCGTGATTGGCCGGACAAACAGGACCACCCCATGGCCGGACCCAAACAAACTAAAACGGACGTTTTGGATCGCCCATTTGGATCGATCCGGTGGAGATGCCTAAACACACGGTTTGAGATAAATGAGGATTGTCATTGGGTAGCCCCCGCCCCCCTCCCCTCCCGTACAAAACCGAATATATTTTGTGTTCGATTTTGGGGCGCACCGATAAGCGCCATAGATCTAACAAGGTTGAACTAAGGCTGGTCATAGGGGTGGTAATTTAGAGTAATAATGTGCATATGTTACTAGCTTTCAAAAAAACGTGCATATGTTACTAGTCTAAGTTACTAGCTTCATAATGGGTAGTGAGATAGGTATAGTAACATAGAAATGCTCATTTATTATTTTGTAGACTTATTTTGTATTGGGAAGTGTGATGTGATGGTAACATATTAGGCCTGTCACAATGAACCGTTTCTTTAGCGCGCTATCATAGTGGCATATTCTAAGAAACGATCACTACAATGTGTTGTTTCTTAAGAGTGTATCTTATGAGTTCATGTATTTAATGATTTGGGGCTCATGCATGCCTAAGATTGGGCTAGCCAATTTTTCTGCCTATGTTTACGTGCAAGAGGTGTAGCTTAGCTATGTTACTCCATTTGGTTATCTCTTCATTAATTACTTGCCACTCTCTTCATTAATTATTTGCCACGTCATGTTTTTAGTCTAAGTGGTATCTATGCTATCACTTATGTTACTCTCACTATGACTAGCCATGACTCAGTAAATTGCATCTGAAATTAAAATTTAAAATCTAACGACTCAGTATATTGTGTCTGAAATTAGAATTTGTGATTTGTGCTGTTGGGTGCTCCAACTGCAGTGACTACAAAATTTTCACAACAAAAAGAAAAGCGAGAAAGATAAGGTTTAGGCAACCCAGCCACAATCTCTCCCTCGCTGCCCACAGTGGGCACCAAAGCCACCAATATCCCGAGCTCAGCTCGACCTGCCCTACCTCGCCGGCGTCCTTCCCACCCGACGCCCTCATGCTTCTCCCGACGCGCCGCCTCCCCGCTGCTCCCGCCCGCCCAGCCGTCCATCCACACATCTCCTCCGCGCCCCGCTCCCTCCGTCTCCGCCGACAACATGGTCGAGCGACGATCGCGAGGGCAACGTCGACGACGCCTCCCGTGGTACGCTGCTCCTGCCTTGTGTATTCGCTGCCTGTTTGTAATCAAATAGCGAGTCAGGGAGTCGAATTTGAAATGATGCTACAAACTAGCATCCAGTGGATAGTGTTGGAATGGGGAAAATTGCTTTACTTCGATGTTACATTTCTTTGCTAATCAAATCCCACTATTAGCTTGGAGACACACTGCTGGGTCTGTACGAGAAAGAGAGGCTAGGCCTCTCACGATATGCTGATGAGGAGTCCAACGAAGACATGTTCTGGGAAACCTTGGATGCTGATTTGCAGTACTGGACTAGAGGCCTGCGCCCGGTGCAGGTATATATAAGGTGTGCTTTAGTGGAATTAACGTGCATACATACATATGTTCTCAATGTCATTGCAGTTCTAGTTTGTAAAATTAGCTGATGTACAGTCTGTTCTAAAAAAAACTAAATGTACAGCTTCTGTATGCACCTTGCAGTGGTATCCTGGTCATATTGCAAAAACAGAGAAGGAACTTAAAGGACAGCTAAAGCTCATGGATGTTGTCATAGAGGTCCGGGATGCTAGAATCCCCTTGGCCACAACCCATCCTAAGGTAATAGTGTTGGCCGTTTCTCGTATTTATGTCTAGAGGCAATGGCTTTGGATAATGCTGTGCTGACACATGGTTTGATCGATCAGATGGATTTATGGCTAGGAAATCGGAGGAGGATCATAGTGATGAACCGGGAGGACATGGTGTCAGCTGATGACCGAAATGCATGGGCAACTTACTTTTCTAGTCAGGGTATCAAAGTTGTTTACTCAAATGGCCAGCTGGGCATGGTAAGATGACCGTTGTGTAATCGTTATTGCCACATGGTCAGGTATCTTCTTGTATATGCCCTAATGTTTCACTTTCCTGTTCGTGGTCAGGGTACAATGAAATTAGGTAGAATGGCAAAATCAGCTGCATCTACCGTCAACACAAAGCGAAGAGAAAAGGGATTGCTTCCTCGTCCGGTAATCCAATTGATTTCTTGTTGTCTGCCTTGTGTTGCTTCCTTTCATTGTGTTTCTCCATTCATGCAAATTAGGATGGGAAATTTTCCATAAGAAGAGGAACATTGTGCAACTTGCTTACGACATCATAGAAGTAATGTTTGTATGCACCCCTTCTGAACTCTGAATGATTTGGGTTTGATACTGTTGTTAGATCGTTTGCTTTTTAAAATGAATGGTAGCACACTATGGTATGTTTAGTTACATTAGATTTGTTCAAAGTCAAGAATTTCTGTAAGTGGAGTGCTCCTGTGCTTTCCGTCTGTTTTTTGGCACGCTTTCCAAAACAGCCTGACGGCTGAGATTAAGGGAACTGACATCAGATCCCGACCCGCATGATCCAAACCCAAACCAGGTGTGATTAGCACCCTTAATCTCAGCCGTCAGGCTGCTTTGGAAAGCGTGCCAAAAAAAACACGGAAAGCACAGGAGCACTCCTCTTTCTGTAATCCTTTATAATTTAAGTAATCAACTAGACAACAACGACAGGTTTACCTTATTCATTGTTTCTGTTGTGCCTGTTTTGAAGGTTCGAGCTGGAATTGTTGGATACCCAAATGTTGGCAAATCTTCCTTGGTTAATCGCTTGCTAAAACGAAGAATGTGTCCAGCAGCACCTCGACCAGGTGTCACAAGAGAGCTCAAGTGAGTTACTCAAGCTGCATAGGTGTTATCTTTTTCTACTGACTTGCTATTAACTGTATACACATATCGTAGTTTCTCTTAGTAGGAAATAATGTGATGTTACCTCTGTTCAGATTCTAACATGTGCTATCCCATGCAGGTGGGTTCGTTTTGGGAAGGATCTAGAGCTGCTAGACTCACCTGGAATTTTGCCAATGAGAATTAGTGATCAGACAGCAGCGCTTAAGCTTGCTATCTGTGATGATATTGGAGAAAGGTCATATGATTTTGCTGATGTGGCAGCGATTCTTGTGCAGATATTGTTTAGACATCCGGCTGTGGGTGAGTGGTTCGACGATCTAATGATGAGATATTATGTTTTGACCACAGTGCATCATATACCCTTCTCTACTTTCAAAAGAAAACAAACATTTTCCACCTACCATTCCATCATCAAGTATGGGTGCTTTTCTCTTGTATATGTGTATGAGATTCAGAACCGTTTCTGATGGGTTTTGGATGAAACAGGTCCTGAAGCATTTCGAAAACGATACAAGATCGATGTAGACAGTGACTGCGGCAAAATGTATGCTTCGATCATCTGCAGCTCTTTTTGAAATGATGTTGTGACTTTAGAAGTTGAGCCAATGTTCTGATACCGTAGATGATAATTTGCAGGTTTGTCACGAAGCTCTCAGTCCACTTGTTCAATGGAGATACCACCCAAGCAGCTTTTCGCATCTTGTCTGACTTCCGGAAAGGCAGATTTGGCTGGGTGGCCCTGGAGAGACCTCCAGCATGAGCAATAAATGTAACGGTATATCAGAGATACAGAAGATACAGAATTGCTGTACGTCACACACAGTGATTACAATGTCCTTTGTAGCACCATAATAGGAGAATTTCTCTGTACCTTAGACAGTGAGAGTGTGAGGAACGAGGAATCAATTGAGGATAGGATGGTTAATATCCCAGAGGAAGGAAAAGTTGACAACACATTAGAGTTTGCCATGTAGTTGTTTGGCTGTCGAGAGGCCTGAGCTGATCTGTATAAGCATGTGAAGGTTGGGTTAACTTGCATCTTTTTAAGATGTTACTTCCTCTGTGCCACAATATAAGACGTTTTAGATATTGTGGCACAGAAGGAGTACATAATAAATATGGAGAAATGAATAATGGTTATGATTTTGCACGATTAGATGCTCCCTGAAATTATCTAAATGGCAGATTAGATGCTCCCTGAAATTATCTAAATGGCAGCTACTGAAGTGCAATTTGATCGGTCTTACATCTACATTCAAATTGTTACACTAGTATGCTAAACATTCATCTGATACTGGAATTCTCCGTTCATTAATATTTACAACATAGAGATCCTATCTCCCCCTAATTTTTGTCAAAACTTGTATTCTTATACAAGCAACTAAAACATCAGACATATTTTTACAATAATTTCCCTTTTCTGTTCAGAACATGATGTATGATACAATGTTCGCTACCACCAAATACCAATACTCTCTATACTATCACATCGACATACTGCTTTTTTACTGTAGGTAAACACGCCATTCTTTTCAGTTGGTTCCTCACTGTGTTCTGAGATCATCAAAGCCTGTCGATTAAATCCAAAGCTTTTGTCCTATCAATCTCAAAGTCTATAACAGGAAGTAGGGAGAACCTCCTAACTGGGAGCAAATCTTTCCTGTTGCCACTGGTTGGAGAATGGCTATTGCTCTTGCACAATCTATCCTGCTTGTTGTGCCTTGACTTTGTGGCAAATTCTTGACTTTTGCTTATCCCAGGGACAAATTTCCTGTACTTGACACAGCTTAGCATATCCTGATCCTCTGGTGTGAGAATAGGCGATGAACCATTCGCTTGGTCTGGCTGCTGCAACCTGATTGTGCGACCCTTCTGTGTTGGTGAACGGACAGGAGATTTGATAGGAGACCTTACATCTCCATTAGCAGCTCTGGATCTACTGATGAGATGATGAAGCCACACAACAAGCTCAAGGATATATGCTTCAGTCTTGTCCTTCTCAGCATGATACAATGTTTCAATTCGGGTCAAGTCCATCTGTCCTGATAGCTTGCAGTTCAGTTCAGATCTGCATAGGACAAAAAGGTTGAATTCTTGAGAAATTCTATTTCGTCAGTTTTGTTCAAAATTATATTGTAGCGTAAGCTAACCCTGTATTTGCCCACTCTCCAACCCAACCAAAGCCGTGGTGTGCCCTGATATGAGCAGATAATCACATTCTCAGTCAGACATGGACAGTTCTTGCAATTACAAAAAACAAGTAATAAATAGAGTACTTAGTCGTGTTATTTGCAATGGGGACAAGCCATCGCAAAGTTTTCTCCATTTCGGCTTTGATTTGAGAAACCATAAGCTGCATCCATTTAGCACAACCATGTTCCAGTGTTAAAAGATAAATCACCATAACAAGGAATTATGAGTCACGATTCCACAGCATGGCATCGCGGTTCATAACTGTCTACTCATAGTAGCAACAAAAATGAGCCGCCAGTCTGCCATACCTCTTCTTTGATTTCAAAAGATTGTAGCCTAGACCGGAGAGCAGATTTGATGGTAGGTGGCAAACCTTGGTATAAATTATCCCTCGTGTTTGAAGAGACAGAACTTGATCGAGAAACCTGCCAAGTGATAAATCTTTTTCAAAAGAAATTGAAGTAGAAGGATGTATCACCACACGAATATGAGCTACTTTACTTGGGTGCTTTGCTAATACCTAATATCTGATAGTGCAATTGTGTATGATTTTTACAAATATGGCAAAATATGCCAGGCAATCACCCTTTGAGGTGGACACATGGTCAAGAACTCAACATATGAAAAATTCTCAAAAAGATGATGACACTCTATGTAGAATGTCCTAGTACCCTTTAGTATTTTAACTTCAGAGTCAAAATGTACGGAAAGATAATTTGGTGCCTAAAATCGAAGACAATGCATGAGTTCACAACAAAGGGTGACTAAGTAACATATGTAGCCTGTGAAAATAGTGCCCGTTTTGCATGAAACTTGGACTATGCAAGGGGACTTGAAACAGAAATCTTTGTATTGGCAATAGGTCGGAATCTGTGATTATTACTGTGATCATAAAATAGTTACGTAATATCTCCAGTAGAGTGTTAACTTACAAGTGTATCAATCTGATTGATGATATTTGCATAGTGCAGCGCAAGGCCTGCTGGTCCCAATCTCTTATGGCATCTCACAGGTTCTTGTGGTTCTTCACTCTCTACAGTTAATAGGAGCAGGAACCTCTAAATCATTGTCACAATAAATGATGATTTGTACTAAGATCAGTCTTTTGAGAAGGATCAGCCTACACTTACTGACTTTACATTGCCTATAGAGGTACCCAATTTAGACTACAGATTGAAAGATTAAAGGGTGTGGTCATGCATGCACGAGAGCTATCTTTTCAACCCCCCCCCCCCCCCCCCCCACCCCACCCCCCAAAAAAAATTGCACACTCAATAGCAAGTATTAGCAATGAAATTGGGCATTGGATAGTTGTGCAGATCACAGTTACACTATAACAAGGAACATATGTACATTGTCCCTCCTGCTAAGTGTGAATAAGTTCAGATCATAACTTGAATAAACATATATAAACTTTGGTTGTCTAAGGGTGCCAAACTAGCTAAATTCAATCAAAACTTTACTGGACTTTCTGTTTTATGCAGTGTTGGTGGCTGATAATAATAATTTAAAAATGAGTCACGGCTGTGTAATGTTCAATTCCTGTGATAGGCACAAGGAAACTGAGTGCCATCTATCCAGGTAACAGAAGCAATCCCTTTTAAGATTTTTTAGTGGACTAATGTGAGAAATGAAAATTTGCTGACATGATGGATGTAACCAAAGACACCAGAATGCATTCATAGAACATATGTGGGTCAAGTCTATCATGGCAAAGCATATATATGACTCGTCAAATAACCATAATCAAACTGCACTAGCAACAACATGAACTCTTGTAAGAGAGCAGACATAAGGACTAATACCGGCATAACCAAAGGCATCATAGATCTCCAGATCTAAGAAGTGGACAATGTCTACAAGCTTTTCAATCACCTGCAAAGAGAACAATAGTATTCATCAAATCTGGAAAGTGGAAACATCTAGCAGTAATATAAAATAACCAATGCCTTCACTGAACCAACAATTCTAAATACAATAGATTTATAACAAAACCACATACTACTGACCTCTTCCAAGTTCTTGGACCAAAGTGACCTTTTTTTCAAACTTTTAACATGCTTATTTTGGCTCTTCACTTCCTGCTTTAGTATATGCAGACTTTCACCTGCAAATGAATCAAAAGTTTTCCTTTAGTTCATCAACCTGTCTAGGGGCAATGCACATTCTACACAGTATATATTTGCATGAATACATACTGATATATGCAACCTAGGCAAGGAGGTATATATCGTATGAATTATCTACTGACGTATGCAACAAAGAGAAGGGCCAACGGGAGCACCCTGCGCAACAGTAGTGTGCAAACGGAAAAGGGTGAATATGATAGAATTTGAAAAATTGAGGACATGTAATGGGCAATTATTTAGTGAAAATTAAGAGCGTGTTGTGCAATTGAGGGGGTGATTATTGTGTGATTGATCAAGAGTGCAAGGTTCCAACGTATTTTTTCATCCATTGGATCAATCCTGTTTGGATGGTCCGGATAGATTGGATCATACTTTACTTGTAAGTATTTTATTATTATAGATTACAGATAAACCACTTAAAAACTGATTTTCAAACGAAAGAGGTTCTGCCCACAAATCTTTTAGATGCACCATGGTCATGGATGTTATTCTGTACTTCTATGCACAGAAAAAGGGCATACTGCAGGGTTAAGTTTTAAGAGAACAGCTACAAATGACAACATAACAACTACAAAGTGAAACATAGATGTTTGATTATTCACAAAAGTAGGAATAATTATATTCTACTTCCTAAGTGGCTACAAAACAGGAGGAACCCCACTAAAACACACGCAAAAGTGTGCAGCCAGGCCACCCAAATCATACAGTTCTACAGATCACAAAAGATAACCTGTTGAACCCAAGCCATCATGGTCTTGATGTTTACGACGATAGTCTTGTTCAAACCTATCCAGTGCGTGCAATTCATGATATAATTCCTGAGGGGGGACAGGTAAAGAATTGAAGCAAAGTCAATAACGTGAATTTAATAAGCAGAATAATTCATGTTATTAAAGAACTAACTCTAATAATATGAAAAGTTGAAAAGGTGCAGATTTAAAGCCATAACAAATATAGGTCGTTTTGGACATTTACATGGTCTCCAAGATTTTGGTTACTACTTTCGATCACAATACATTGTTACTCTCAAGATGAATCTGTTAGTGCTGAAATCATGTGGGCAATTAGAATTCTAGACAATTTATGGTCAAAACTAAAAATGTTTGACTGCGCACAATCTGGGATCGCTACATTTCAAACCAGAAGTACAGTCCATGGTTTTTTGAAATGGCAGTGAACATAAAACTTACTACACCCTCTGTCCCGAATTAGATGTATATTTGTCTAGATTTGCATGTATCTATCAAGCCTTGGTATCTATACACTAAAACACATCTAGATACATGTGTACTAGACAAATCTGTGACATCTTTTTCCGGATGGAGGAAGTACAAAATTTAGCCTACCGAGGATATTTGGTCACAAACCACTTGAACAAAGCATTGAAAGCTGGAGTGGCAGATGTTGCTACAGTGTATTCATCATGTAGCTAACATTCAGTGCTAAATTAGGTGCAAAACTGAGGCAACCAAAACAGCATACAGTGCAAATAACTTGGTTTAAAACCATGCTAAATTGTTCTGGTGATCCTTACAGCTGTATACTGAACACAAACTATCAATTGTTGCATCACTGCCTCTGCATCTCGTTTCAGGTAATGCTGGGAAGTTCTTCTTTCTGACGCCAATCTAAGAATTCAACAAAGACATGCAAGTTAGTACCTTAAAATAATTGCCTTTAATTAAGATAAGGGCATTAACTAAACTGTACTTTTCAAAGTAGCGGTCCAAGTTGTGCCACTGAGGATCTTTGCAACGATTACCAAAGCGAATAACCTCTTTTGAGAATACTTCTAACTCTTCCCTGTTGGAATGAAACAATTAAACACTTGACAAGAAGAGGAAAGAAAGGCAGTGGTACAGCTCTCTGAGTACAGTTCTACTGGGTAATAGTTTAGGTTAAATCCTATGAACCTAACTCCCTCTGTTTTGTTATATCTGTCATCAGCCACGCACAGACCAAGGTAGCACTATGTCATACTACAACCACTTACTAAGAAGTAACCTCTTCCAAAGCATTAAAGGGCAAAGTGTGGAAAAATTGCATTAACTGCACCCTTGATCACTTCAATGGTCAGATATTTTGAAAAGGGCACTCGTGAGGCTAGTGACATGGAGGCAGTGTGAAGCACTGTAGATTCAACACTAACCTTTTATCAGCAGCTGCAATCTCAAGTAGTTCGTCCATATCTTTGGATATAAGGTGTTGGACACCTTCTGAATGAAGCACTACTTCTTTTATATGCTTTATGTTGGCCTTTGAGAGAGAACGCATTAGATTGGAACCCTTAACGATGGTATTTGCCACCTCAAATGCCAAAATAGATATTTTATTTCCCTTTGCTCCAGCACTTGAGACAAAGCCACTGCTAGTATTTAAACTTGCCATGCTACTACCAAGTGTGTCTAGAACCTCCACTGCTTTCCCAAGCCCAACAGTGCTAGCTCTACCTAAAATCATGCTCACTTCTGAAACCTGTTTCAATAGTCAATATAGCAAAGCAACCAGTAAGCAGCATAACAACACTCATAGAATCAAGACTCCCGACACTGGAGAAGAGCAAAGACAGGAGTACATCTCGTATAAATGCAGAAACCATAGTGATCCTTATAGTAGGAAAAGCACACAAATATTTGCATCTTTCTAGCTACTACATAATAATTATCATAGCATGATAGTGATGGCTATCTAAGCCCGAGAAGATCAATAAGTTGGGGAACTTTTTGTTGCTTGCACCAAACAACCTTGCATAAGTAGCCAGGAAGGTTGAGCTCATTCTGTGCGAAGTGATACATCTGGCAATTCGGTTTGTTTTATAAGGTTATATGAGTTATTTCTCCTCGACCAATTAAAATTAGTAATTACAGAAAACTGTTTATCACACTTAATTCGCCACTATTTATCGCTGAAAACTACTTGCAATTGTTAATCAATACCAGTTGTTAAACTCTCTAAGAACAGGGTTGGGTGTAATATACTCATGGAAGCAGTTTCCCTAGAAGTTATGATTTATAATTCCCTGCCTTAGCATATTAGCACCACGAAAAACACTAAATATCCAGGCTACACTGTACAGTATAGAATTATATAAATACAACCAAACTGAAGTCCAACGGACCAGCCCCTACCCACTACAGTTGAATTTGGCATAATGTGTTCATTAGAGTCAACTACATGCACCAACTAGAACAAGGACAGAAAGGTCTTTGGAGTGAATTAACTCTTTATTTCGTGAGGTTGCTAATAAGTAAGAAGCAAACTATTCTTCGTAGTAAAGCATCTGACTAACTTACCTGAATATTACTGCGATAAAAAAAAATACATAGTGTCTATGCATATAACAGAAGAGGAACACTATATCACTGCAATTTTACAGTCTAACGAGCTAAGTTCATCATCATAGATTAAAACCAACGGCACAACAATGCGTCTAACCTTTGTCTTGCCCAAAACAGCTTTCTGCGACAATGTCCGAGCCAACCGTGGCGTCCTGGACCCCGTGTGTCCAGCATCCGCACCATTGTAAACAGCAAGGCCAGGCACGATGCTCTCCAAGAAGGAGAAAGACTGCTGCTCCTCCACCCGCTTCGCCGCGGCCTCTTCGGACACCGACGGCGATTTCTCCTCCTTCAACCTGATCGGCTCATGGTCGAATATCTGGTCCCGGCCAAGTGCGGTGTCGCTCGGCGACTTGTCCACCGCTGAGACCTTTGAGCAGAGGCCCCCCATCCCCTTCCTACACAGAATTCTCCTGATCCCCCACCTTATGCTCTAACCCAACTGCTCACCTCCCATGAGCCATAATACCATATTATTTTTCTGATCTTCCGCAGAGTTAAGGAAGTATAGCGACTCCAGTTCCACCACCTTCTTCCAGGATTCCCCAATCAGGCAATCACCCCCAGGAACAACCTACCACACGGCCACTCAGTCCACCAAAACTGGACCAGAGCAGAGCAGCCACGCCGGAGCGAACCAGCTCAGCAGGAGGGTTTGCGCGCAGCGTGATCCCAGCAACTCCAATCCATGTAACGAGCGCCTGCCGGAAACCAAACAGACGGCACAGCTCAAAACGATGCCCGATTTTTTTTTTTTTTGTTCCGCAGAAAGAACACGGGACTTCTCGCAGGAATCTGAGCGGGAAAAGTGGGAGGGACGAACCTGGTGAGGATCGGACGGGAACCCGCGGCAATCCGCGAGGCGCAGAGGTCGTGATTTCGCGTTGGGATTCGACGGATTTTGGGGAAGAGAATGGAGGGGACAGGGGAGAGGAGAGAGGGAGGCTTGTGCCGCTGTTGCGGGGAAGCCAGAGTAGCCGAGTCCACTCTACCAAACAGGGCAGTAGGACCTGCTCGGAAACTGCTAGCACCACACAGTGACATGTACACACAAACCAATCGCACCGCGCATGATCATTCTTTCTGTACCTGGTCAACACCAGAACTCCGGTGGACTGGTAGAGAAGAAGAAAGAGCAGAAGACGAATTCTATTATGCCTGGTTGGTAGGCTGCATCGAGGAACCAGTAGGCTGCAAGCGGATCCCGCGAAAGTACCGTTCCAGTTTATTTTGAGGTTTTTTAATTTAACTTTTGTAAAATAGATGTCTAGAAAATCTTCAAACGAATTAGAAGCAAAACCGGGCGCGTGGCCATCTCTAGCAGCACCCCCTAAACAAAGTCTGGCAACAGCGCTGAACATGGACCGACCCTAGTGGTCGCTTATGGACAGTGGCGGCTCCTGTAGATTGTTGAACCAATTCTTTTTGCAATTTGAAATCAAAACACACATGGTCTTGGTCATAATTCAAACAATCTGGTAAAGTTTCAGCACATAAAAATAAATTAGTTCTACAGTAACTGAAAATAGAAAAAAATAAGTCATAAAATTTCAAAATGAAATGAAATGAAATTTAAGTAGATCAATGCTGGTCCTGAGGCAACTTCTCCTTTGAGCCTCCACAAATACTTTATCCGATCATTTTGCAGTTGGTGATGAACAAGTCCGTCACGGATCTGGCACCCGGTGATCAAAGCGGCAAGAACCTTGGCACTCATACAGATGATCGTCATTCATTGGATCTTCATGCTCACTCTCGATGACCATATTGAGCATGATCATGCAAGAATTCATTACCTCCGATATCTGATCTTGAGACCAGGTAAGTGTGGGGTACCAAACAATAGCAAAATGAGATTCGACACACCAGTGCTTGCTCGACATCCTTCCTACGACTTTCTTGGCACGAAACAAAGCGGGACATTTTCTAACCTAGAGGCTCGTAGATTGTCTTCACAAATATTGACCATTTTGGATAGATGTCATTGGCTAGATAGTACCAGTTGGTATATTGTTAGGCATTGATCTCATAGTTGCAAGGTGGAGCATGACCTTCAACAAGTTTCATAAACACCGGAGAACGTTGCAGCATGTTGATGCATTGTGTGATCTCGTCATGCCAAATCCACATGTCATAATCTGTCATAGCTTCAAGTACCACCATGCACTGTCCATGATGCCCTTTGTAAAATCATTGCCAAGAAAATTGACAATTCTTCCATAACCAGTGCATGCAATCGATGCTCCCAAACATCCCATGAAATCCTCTTGTAGTATTTTGTGCCATGATTTAAGTTGTTTATTTATCATTTGGACCCTTAAATAGTGTCCTCCAAACACTTCCACCACCTTCCTGCGGACCTTGTACATGGCTTCAATGGATGTGGACTCAAACATGTGTAGGTACTCGTCTTTTGCACCTTCGGAAGCTTCATATGCAAGAATCCTCATAGCAGCAGTGCATTTTTGAATTGTTGAGAAACCAACATTCTGGCCCAACCGGTGTAGGTATCATATCCCTAACACCATGCACCAGGCGCATGAACAACTTCTTGTTCATCCGAAAGTGCCATCAAAAATTCATTGTGGTATATGTTGGCATCTCGCAAAATAGTCATCTTGCCTTGCATGACCTTCCATTCTCTGCCTTGGCTTGATCTTCCTTCTTCCAAACTTCAAACCTCCATGTTTGGGAGCGGCATTTAGCTTGGTTGCTTGTAATTGTGAAAGAAAATATCTTCAAGTGCTCCTCTTTATCAATGGCAGCATTTGCTTCCTCTTCCATGAAGCATGCATCATCAACTCATCGTCGATATCCTTTTCCTACAAATCATACAATGAAGCAATCAATCAACTGAACGACAACGAGGGCTGCAAAATCTAGAAATTGAGGATGCAGAGGAGGGCTTTGGGGGCGCTGATGGGGATACTTTTAGTTGTTTGCACTTATTCTTGGACATCGTCCTCGTCGGAGGTTGTCGTCGCGTTTGTCGTCACAGTGGGGACATCGGTGGTGGCGACGGGAACTACAGTCATGAAGCAACGGTGGCAATTGGGATTATAGCAACAACGATGGTCATAGGAACATCTGCTAAGACGACCCTACCCGCATCATCTCCTTTGACGGTGTAGCGACTACCACCGTAAGCACACCGACTTATTGATAATTGATTTGAGCAGTTGTTTTTTAGGCACTTGTAGATCCTTTCTGCATCGGCTAGTATATGAATTCCGTCGATGTGCCTAACTTTCTATGTACATTGGCAACTTTTTTCACATTCATTGATGCCTAAATATGTTAGGTTCATGTGTATGGCATTGATCCTTGGCTTGTAAAGGTGATCATTGGTATGCCTCACTACCCAGTGACATGTCATTTACATACATGTCTACAAGCTTGGTGATCATGGCCCTGGCTCGGTGAGTACTGACATTGCATTGACCTTGATGTCAATGTAAGCTTGGGGATCACCGCTTGGCTCGATACCCTTTGTCAATGTTAATGCAAGCTTGGTGACAAACTGCCATGGGGACAATGATCACTTGCTTGCATTGACATAGATGTCAATGAAAGCTTGGGGTCATGGCCCCGGCTCGGTGACCAATTGCTTGCACCGACACTGATCAAATTGCATGTTATTAAAATGTTACATTGTCTCGTGCACACATCACTTTTGTCCTAAGTGAAACTATCCTAAATTTGACCAACTTCATAGAAAATGGCATTATATTTGACATGAAATTAGTATATTATGAAACTACATTTTAAAAGGGATCTAATGATAGTAATTTGATGTTATGAAGATTGCTACTTTTTTCATGAAGTCAGTCAAATTGAAAAATTGACTTAGGCCAAAGTTGGAGTAACTAACATGGGTTATCTATTCATCAATTGCTTTATTTTCCTCAAATTTCAGTCACACCTTCGGATCAACACTCAACCATTCCCTCATCTACCTGACTCAAAATGTAGGATACGAACCTAAAATTACAGTGGCACTATTTGCTAAAGCTGCACGCTTTTGTTAATGCAATTTCTTGGGAAGCAATGTGCGATTTATGTTAGCGAAAATGCATGCGAGTACATGAGTCTTTTCTGCCAATTAATATATATGTACGTGAGCAATGGGGAGAAATAAAGCTTCTCTGACGGAGCTAGTGAGTAGTGACTGTCATGATGAAATTCTATGTCCCTTTTCTTTACATGTGTGCACGTTTTGGGGTGGCGGGACCTTTCAGGTCAAGATACGTTTGATCACATTCACGTGTCTACACAGGTCCTGGGCGAGCCCGTTTAATACTATAGCTCTACACGAGTACGCACATGCATATTGCATGGTGGCTTCTTCCCAAAAACGTGATAAGCACGTGCCTACTTTTTTTAAAGAAGGAAATAGAAAATAGTGCAATGTATCGTCTCCAACAAACAGTTAGCAGCTTGGGATTTCCAGGCAGGTGATTTGTATGTCGAAACCACCATCCTAATGTGCGACTGAAATTTGACAGGAACAATTTGGATTTGTTGATGAGGCTTCTTGCTGTTCTAACGCTAGCTTTTAGAACTGAAAAGGTGTTTCGAACAGTTGTAAGCAGTTAAAGGTAACACAGCAAGCAACATTTTCAACCCACAGGGTAACCTGCCAGAACAAGATCACGGCAAGAAAAGGTAGGGAGCATCTTCAGCCAACGATGCAAGTTACAGTTCTGAAACCTGAATCCTCTCGACAGAATGCAGCCAGCAACAAAACATGCAGTACAGACATGGCTTATCACCGTAGTTCAGATAAACAGAAGCTAACGCTACCACCATAGTTCAGATAAACAGAAGCTAACGCTACCACTAAACATGAAACTACCAGTGAGACCAACAATTTACAAGACGGGGACGGACATACTATCTTACATCCGGCTAGCATTAGGCAGGCTAGGTCTAGAGAAAAGCATCAGCAGTTTTTACAAGGTCAGTGAGCTGAGTGTCTTGTGCTTTGGTTCACTACCACAAATATGGTTCACCACACTTTCTTAGCCACATGGCCCATGTGTTATAGGCTCGTCTGTTTAGCTAAGCTTGCCACACTTGTGGATCTTCTTTTCGAGGCCATAAGCCAATTTAGGCAAAAAGTTCACACTTCAACCAAACAGGCCCACTTACTCGTGAAGCTGAAGCCTTAAGTTGGGAGATATGAAGACATGGCCCTTCTGAAATCCAGATTCATTGCAGAGCCTGTGAAAGGGGGTACACCTCCAGGGACCCACAGACCGCCTTTGTTAGGGAACATGATCTGTGGATTCATGTGGTCCTTCTCGGTGCTTGTTTGCTCGGATGGAGCTTCCTTTTTGCTATTCACGAATTCAAAGAACTCTGCAACTTGCTGAGCATATCTGCGAGGGAAGAAGGTACAAAGCTTAAATGGGAATACAGAATTCTACAAGTACTTGGGAGTCAGGCCTTCCACTGCTACTTTATCTAGTAACTAGTATACACCAGAAGGTACAATGCTTAAATGGGAATACTGAATTCTACAAGTACTTAAGAGTCAGGCCTTCCACTGCTACTTTATCTAGTACACTCTCCGTTTAGAATTATAAGGTGTTTTGAATATTTCAATGTAGACTACACACAGACTGAAATGAGTGGACATACACACTAAAACACATCTATAAACATCCGATTCAGAAAAATGCCACAACTTACAATTTGGAACAGAGGGTGTAACTAGCAAGTACCACAGCATAGCACAGAAATAGCCAAATCAAAACTAAACTAACACACCGACACAAAAATTAAAGGCATAGCAAGTTGATTTATTCAAATAGAAAGTTGGCGCTACAGTCGGTGTAGTTGATACAATGAAAGTTAGCAAACTTACTGTCGTTTAGCCTGTATGTCTTTGTTGAAGTCAATGTCAGGTTCACAATCCAAGACCAGAGCAGGAACCTACATAGCAGCAACTCACAAATGTAAATGAGAAGCTTTAGTACCAGAGAAGCAAATAAAGATAAGATGTACCTTCTGGATACTAGAATGCATGTGATCTCCTTCCAGGTAGAAAACACGATCCCGTATTCCTGGAGGCAAGGAGCCCTCCATATGCATGGGCAGCTGACTGACTGATAAGACACCACGGCCTCCTCCTTCAGAAGGAAATAGCCAGCTCTCATGCTTCTCATGCAGACCTTGCAAGTAGTCGAGACTAACGCCACCTTCCTCTGATCTTTTCCTGAGCATCATCCTTTTATGGCAAGTATCTGGGCTGGCTCTTAAATAAATAAATCCATCTGGGATAAGACCTGGGAGTGATGACACCACTGGATCAAACCAGGAATCATAGATGCTAATCTCCATCTCATTCATCCACTTAGCCTCATGAACAGCACGGACAAATACCTGGTAAATATTAGGATTTAGTTGCATGGTACATACTGGTCAACTGAATAAGAAAGAGAAAAGAAAAACTATGTTCATGCAATCATGCATATTAGCAAGTAAGATAGACCTACCATCCTGTCACTGAAAACACTTCTTTCCATCAGTCTGAGAGGTTTTATTCCACCTGAAGATTCCCTTTCTTGCATAACCCTTGTCACAAACACATAGTTTTGGAATGTGTAAGCATATCGTTCTGGCTCAGCGTAGAAGGCATCCAGTATATTGAAGTGATCAGGGCCAACATCCTGCCACTTAGCAACGGGTTCAGGTACTATTTCCACAAGATCACGTAGTTCAATAGTCTCGTTAGCTATTCTCTGGAGGAAGGTGCTCTTGCCAACACTGATATTTCCTTCCACACAAAAGGTTAGCCTCTTCTTCTGAGGGGGCTTAGATGAATTGGTATCTTCTAGCTCCTCAACAACACTCTCTTTAATGAATGAAGTTATACTCTCAGCATGGTTCTTATGTATGATTCCAACCGAGCTCTGTAAGAACTCAACCATCTTCTCACTATACTTTCCAAAGAACTGCACATATATGCAAATTAATAAAATGCCAGCATAAGTTAAGAGAACAGCATTCCAGATAAGTCCACAACATTTACACGATAATTAACCAATCACAACAGACAAAAGAATAGAGTGGCAAGAAGCCATGGTATCCTAATACTATCTGTGAACCTCTCACCCCACTCGAGTATCTGAAAAATCTATTCTAGAATGAACAGTCACTTGATTATCAAACACAAAAGATCATGTGACATAGCCAATCTGCAATTATGATTTCCAGAAACCAAGTCCAAACTTAAATAAAAGCATTATTCCCCTGATTATTGCAATACTAATATGATGAGATTAACTGGCATTAGCATAAACTGAAAAGTAAGAGTGATGTAACAGAGAGCATAGAATTGTGTACTTTTAGAACTACCTTCAGGAGACACATACAATTGTGGCTATGCATGTTCTTTCGAAGATAGGAGAAGGATTTTTCATATATAATTTCAATGGATGTAGTTGTGCAAAACAAATGCTGCAAATGGTGATATATGGAGAACAGAGTAATATGTTAAGCCACAGGAACACACTAGCATGCCGAATAATCCACTTATAGGTCTTCAATAGTCTATTCTTATTTGTATTTTAGACTGTTGCATTTGAAGATTGTACAACCACAAGCCTACAACATCCCTGCAAAAGATTAAAGCCCTGCATATCAGAATATTTCATGCAGTGCTCCTTGAAATGTCCTTTTTGTGTTTCATCTATGCTTTACTAAGACCCTCTCTGTAACGCTACATGAGCTGCTCAAATAATTTTTCACAACTGATGCCGTGCTTTACCTTTCAGCATAACAACTACCAGCACTTGAATAGACTACATGTGCGTTCAAACATAACATGAACCCGAGCCTGTTGTCTAGTACTGATGAACGATAAATCGTATGCTGGCCTTGGGGGCGTCACGGAAATGCACGTTTCCGGCAGCATTTCCGCTAATCCAATCCAACGAGCAGGGGAAACACGCACCTTATCCCTGTAGAGCTGCTTGAGGTGCGCGACGCCCTCGAAGCCGTTGTCGACGAGCTTCCTCAGGTTGCGCGGGCCGACCCCGGGAATGGCGAGGAGCTCCCCGCTGCCCGGCACGGCGTTCCCGCCCCTGAGCCTCCTCTCGGCCACGGCGCGGGCCCCTTCACCCCTCCGCTTCTCCTCCTCCGGCTCGCCGTCACGGCGCCTCGAGGCCTCGAGGGAGCAGCACATGCCCCTCCTCACTCCTCCCCCGCCGCCGACGCAGCGCAGCCACGGCCGCGGGCCCCGGCGCGCGGCGAGGAGCGCGGGGGAGCCGAGGCGGAGGGAGGACATGGAGGAGGAGGGGAGCAGGAAGGGCGCCGTGGCGTCAATGAAGGTGGCGGCGGCGGGGAGGAGGGAGAGCCTGTGCATCTACGGCGGCGGCGGAGGTCATCAATGGGCGGGGTGGGGTGGGGGCTAGGGTTTGGGGAGGGTTTTGGTTCGGAGTTATCCCCTGGCTTGTCCTGTGAGTGAGCTGTGTCGTCGGGAAGCGGGAAGGGGGGGGGAGGCCGAGGTAGGCAGGTAGCGGTCTCGGTGGACCGGGGACCGGTGCACGGGATACTGCCGGGTGGGTCCTGCTGCCGACCCGGGGACGGGGGCAGCACGGGCGACCGAATTGTTTACGCGCGGAAAGCGGGCTTGTAGCTGGAACCGGTGTACGGGGGCACACTTGGGACAGTGCCCGTTGGACGGGCCGTGCAATATATACACGCGGCCTTTTCCCGCAGGAAAATCAGGAAAATGCTCGGGCTTGGTGCAGTGCCGTGCTAAGGCCAGGCCAGGCGGCCAGCAACGACACGCCTAGACGTGCATTTAAAAAAAAAAAACTACTGCCTCGGGGATAGTTGGGAATTTTAACAGAAATCTACATCTTTTTATAAAATAGACCCCTACTAGGGATTATTTAAGTTTGTCTATCTGCGCATGCAACCTATCCACGTCATCATGTATTGCCAGCGGTTCGATTTTAGTCATCTCACCGTCCATTTTTTCCCATGAGCAACGTCACAAGTTTTGGGAATACCCATTATTTTCGGTAAAATAAAATCCTATAGTATTCACCACACCTTAGCCCAATAAATCTAGCTACCCTTCTTGCCCATAGC
Organism: Avena sativa; assembly: GCA_916181665.1. NCBI lineage: Eukaryota > Viridiplantae > Streptophyta > Magnoliopsida > Poales > Poaceae > Avena > Avena sativa. The sequence continues at coordinate 481,763,258 of OV702279.1, forward strand.
ATCTCCACTGAACCTTCTGGTCCAACAATAACACAAGATTTGCTTCCTTTCTGACAGAGATCAGCCTAGGACTTGCAGGTTTAGCAGAAGAACAATGGATTTTTGGACTCACGCGACACAGAGGAGTTTTTGCGACGCGCTAGTTCCGCGTTTTTTCTGCTCGTTTCCTTTTATTCAACAGAAAATAGATTGAGCGATATCTACGCCACGATCTGTCATGCACGCGCCATCCCGCGTCTTTAGATCGTGGACTCGCTCGAGGCTTAGAAAAAACTACCACGACTTGGCCGCAACGTGGACTCTGCACGCTTCTGGCCTTACAAGGACTTACACGTACAGATACGGCAATACGTGCTGCAATTCTAGTATGAAACAAACTCAATGTGACAAGTTCTGGAAAATAAAACAGAGAACAATTAAAGCGACAAGATTAACATCAACAATCACCTCCTTAAACTTGTTGCTTGCCCTTGGTTGAACGCATTCCAATTCGTTCCCTCATCTCCAAGAACTTGATCCTTGACAATGGCTTCGTCAGTATGTTCGCCATCTGATTATTTGTGGAAACATGCTCCACCAAAACTGACCCAGCCTCCACACATTCACGGATGAAATGATACCGTGTATCTATATGCTTGCTTCTATCGTGAAGGACCGGGTTTTTACAGAGAGAGATGGCAGATTGGTTATCAATCTTTAACTTCACTTGATTTACCTTCTGCCCAGAGATGTCAGCTAGCAGTCTCGCCAACCAGATGCCCTGACAGGCAGCGGATGTAGCGGATATATATTCAGCTTCACAGCTCGAGAGTGCCACTACCTTTTGTTTTTGGGAGAGCCAAGTGACAGGACACGATCCAAGATAGAACATGACTCCAGTGGTACTCTTGCGACCATCGAGATCACCCGCCATGTCACTGTCTGCGTACCCACACAAAACTGCTGCTGTTCTTTCTTTTCTTTCATAGCAACAACCATAGTCAATTGATCCTTTTACATACCTGAGAATCCTTTTGACAGCAGTCATGTGCTCCTCAGTTGGCTTCTCCATGAATCTACTAACAATTCCCACAGAATAAGCAAGATCCGGCCGAGTGTGTACCAGATACCTCAGGCTACCCACAATGCTTCGGTATTCAGTTTGATCCACCGGTTCAGCTGTACTTGCTTTGCTCAGCTGAAGTCTTGCTTCCATTGGAAACTGTGTTGGATTGCAGTTTGACATCCTAGTTTTCTCAAGTATCTTTGCTGCATAGTTGGATTGAGTGAGTGATATCATCCCAGGAGATTGCTTGACTTCAATTCCCAGGTAATAGCTGAGCAAACCCAAGTCACTCATGCTAAAATTTTCTTTCATCTGCTCTTTGAAATTTTTGATCTCCTCATGACTAGAACCTGTAATGATTAGGTCGTCTACATAAACACCAACTAGCAGCCTTGATGTCCCTTGACATCGCTTATACACAGCATGCTCAAGAGGGCATTTCTGAAAACCAAGATCTACTAGAGTTTGATCTAGTTTTGAATTCCATGCCCTTGGGGCTTGTTTTAGGCCGTATAGTGCTTTGTACAGCCTCAAAATTTTCTCTTCTTCACCTTTCACAACAAATCCAGGTGGTTGAGTCACATATACCTCTTCAGCAAGATCACCATTCAAAAAGGCTGACTTGACATCCATATGATGTATTTCCCACCTCTCTTGAGCTGCTAGTGCCATGATTAATCTGATTGTTTTAAGGCGAGCTACAGGAGCAAATACTTGGTCAAAATCAACGCCATGCCTCTGAACATAACCCTTGGCCACTAGTCTGGCTTTGTGCTTTACAACTTTGCCTTGCGGATCTTTCTTTAATTTGAAAACCCACTTCAAACCAATAGGTTTAATTCTAGGTGGCAGTTTTTTCTAGCTTCCAAGTTCCATTTCCTTCTATAGAACTTAATTCCTCATGCATTGCACGCTTCCAACATGCCTCTGTGCTTGCCTCCTGATATGTTGTTGGCTCTTCCATGCCTAGCAAACACAAAACAACAACTTCTTCTACATTTTCAGTTGCATCATAGATATCCTCAAGCAATTGATACCTGCGTGGCCCCTCTGTAGGAGTAGGTTCTGATGCACCAGTGGGAGGAGAGACAAAAGGTCGTGACTTGTTTATACCTTCAGCTGCAGGCGTTACAAATCTATCACTATTCCCAGGTTCAGTACCAGGTTCAGTGCGAGTTGTTGTTGGTTCAGTGATCATCATCACTCCACTGTCCAGGTGAGAACCAAATTGTACACTGAAAATGGTGCTACTCAGCTCTGGATCAGACAGCCCGCATGTACTCCAATCCCACTGTTTATCCTCTTCGAACACAACTTCCCGTGTGACATGCAACTTCTTTGTATTAGGATCGTACATTCTATATGCTTTTGACTCCGGTTCATATCCGATGAAGATCATTGTGGAGCTACGATCAGCTAGCTTCGGAAGATGCATGCCCACTTTCTTTATATGTCCGAGGCACACTGGGTTTCCTCCCATAGAGGGCTTCATATGGTGTCATGCCACAGACACTTTTAGTTGGCGCACGGTTGAGGAGAAAAACTGCAGTGGCCACGGCTTCTCCCCAAAAAATTCCCGGCAGACCCTTGATTTTCAAAAGACTCCTGGCCATGCCAACAACTGTTTGATTTCGCCGCTCGACCACCCCATTTTGCTGAGGGGAATACGGAGCCGTCAGGTGGTGCTTGATTCCCAAAGTGTCACAAAACTTCACAAATTCTTTTGACACGAACTCACCACCCCTGTCTGTCCGTAGTGCTCTAACTTTCAGATTCGGCTCCACCTCAACTGAAGCTCTAATCTTCTTGAAAGCTTCAAGTGCCTCATCTTTACTTTTAATAAGGACAATCCACATGTAACGTGTACAATCATCTACCACCAATAAGAAATATTTCTTGCCACTGAAAGTTGGAGGAGAGATAGGACCACATAAATCCCCATGCAACAATTGCAAAGCATCATCTGCACGGTACTTGGCTTCAGCTGGAAATGGTCTGCGACGCTGTTTGGCGACAAGGCAGCCATCACACATCCTCTCCACTTGATCCAATACAGGGAGTCCACGCACCATATTTTTCTGGGCTAACATCCTCAATGCCATGAAGCTGATATGGCCATATCTTCCATGCCATAACCACGGTTCTTCATTTGCTTTTGAGAGGAGACACTCAGGGAGAGTTGGCTCAATATTCAGGACATACATACGGTTTTTTGTTCTCTGAACTCTAGCTAGTAGTTTCCTGTCTCGATCTAGCACCTCCATAATTCCATTCTCGGCAGAATACTTACAACCGTTTTCATCTAATTGGCCCAAGCTAATAATGTTACTTTTCAGTCTTGGAATGAAATATACCTCAGAGAGTACTCGATGTTCACCGATGTGTGTTACAAATAGAACTGATCCACGTCCTTCAATTTCCACAACTGAGCCATCTCCGAACCTCACTGATCCCTTGATCGAAGTGTCTAACTCGGAGAATTTCTCTTCTCGCCCGGTCATATGATTGCTCGCGCCGGTATCAAGATACCACGCCTTGTTAGCATCACCAGATAACTTTGGTGTGACCTTTTCTTCATGCAGCATCACTCTTTGAACTGTCACCTCTGACGATTCAACCAGCTCACAGACCTCGGACATCAGCAAAGCTGGCCCATCATCTGATTGTTTCTGCACCAAGTTTGCCTGCTCTTTCTTTGGTTCTGGGCAGTCAGACTGAAAATGACCATATTCCTTGCAGTTATAGCATTTTACTTTTGAGATATCAAACTTACGGTGCTTGTTCCCTTTGCCATGTTCGTTCTTCTTGCCTCCACCGTTGCTCTGGCCGCGGTCACCATGGTCACCGTTGTGCTTCTTATTGCTGCCGGAGCTCGATCCAGATGACCCATCACTGATTTTCTTTCCCTTCATCAGCGACTCCAGGGCATGGGTGACGAGCATGAGCTGCTCATCCTTGCCGCCACCGCTGCGGCGCCTCCCTCGCTGGCTCTCCTCGAATGAGGCCAGCCGCCCAACAGCCTCAGAGACAGACATGGTCGACAAGTCGCCCCACTGTTCTATCGTGTTGACGATCTCCACAAACCGGTCTAGAACAACGCCGAAGAGATGCTCGATCACAGACTCGTCCGAGATGTTCTCGCCAAGCGACCGAATTTCTCCAACCAACGTGGTGAGTCTCTGAGAGAACGTTGTGACGGTCTCGCCGTCGTTCATCTCCATCTTGTCCAGCTGCTGCTTGAGCTGTTTCACGCGCGCCTTCTTGACGCGATCTTCTCCGACGTGCATGCGACGGATCGCCTCCCAGGCCTCCTGGGCGGTCTTGTACTCGGCGATGGACATCATCACCGAGTCCGGCACCGACTGCGAGAGCGCGGCGAACGCCCCCTCATCCTTCGCCTCGTCGTAGTCACCGTCGCCTTCGACAGCAGACCACACCCCGAGCGGCCACATGATGATCTTCATCTTGACAGCCCAGAGACTGTAATTCGTCTCCGTCAACATGGGGTACTGGACTGGGACGTTCACACCCCTCGATGGCACATGGACCACGACCGCTCCTTCGTTGCCGCTGGCGGCAGCACCTGACCTTCTGCCGGGTGTCGTGTACTTTCCGCCGCTGCCGCTGCCGTCCTTCGATGGGGTTCGATCTCCCATCGCTAATCACCTCCACCAAAAACCCGCCGCCAGTTGTCGATCACCGATCGCTGCTGCACCTAGCCCAGGCTCTGATACCAAATGACAGAGATCAGCCTAGGACCTGCAGGTTTAGCAGAAGAACAATGGACTTTTGGACTCACGCGACACAGAGGAGTTTTTGCGACGCGCTAGTTCCGCGTCTTTTCTGCTCGTTTCCTTTTATTTAACAGAAAACAGATTGAGCGATATCTATGCCACGATCCATCATGCACGCGCCATCCCGCGTTTTTAGATCGTGGACTCGCTCGAGGCTACGAAAAAACTACCACGACTTGGCCGCAACATGGACTCTGCACGCTTCTGGCCTTACAAGGACTTACACACGTACAATACGTGCTGCAATTCTAGTATGAAACAAATTCAATGTGACAAGTTCTGGAAAATAAAACAGAGAACAATTAAAGCGACAAGATTAACATCAACACTTTCTAGTTTCGTGAGGCCTTGAGTAGTCTGGCTACAAGTTTATTCCATCCACGCAACGATGCCGAGGCGGACAAACGATTTCGTTTCTTTGATTTTGAATACCCACTGTAAATATCTTGTGCCCGCCCATGCACCAATGTACGTCGCAACGATGTCCTCGCAATTAGACCCCAAAAGAAGCGTCATTAAAATCTCCTTAAGAGCATATACAATGCAGTGACGTCAGCCTTTCCTTATGCTTGCCATATTAGATTTTTGCTTAGTTGGAGAAGAGAGAAACAAGAAAGAAAAAGTTGTCTTCCCTTAACTAAGATCTCTTAGAAATAAGAGAAGCCTATTTTCTCCACTGTGTCGTATGCCTTCCCTTAGCCAACCAATTTATTACTAATAATACCTTAGCCAACCAATTTATTACTAATAATAGTTAATTCTCATTAATTGCTAGAGATAGCAATAAGAGATAATGCATTGTGCAGGTTATATATTGTGTCTTCTCTAAATGACGTGTAGAGCTAAGAGAAGGCATGCCTTCTCTAACACTGTACATGCCCTAATGGCCTAATTAGCCTCTTCTTTCTCTTCCAGTAACGCGTCCTTTCACTCGCCGTCATGATGACCGTTTCTTAACTGATCCTCTTCTCCTCTTCCTTTTATGACACACCCATCGCCATCCTTGGCTCCCAAGACCCTTAACCCCAGATAATTAAACTATTGGACGCACTCCTTCCGCGATGATGCGGAGGCCATGGTCCTTGCGATTCCCCTCCCAGTGTATCTGCAGTTGCGAGCGCTGGATCCAAAAGCTGCCGCCGCCAGTAAAGATTGTGGCGCTCAAACCTTTCTCAGCCCATCCTCTACTCACGATTTTATCTTATTTTTCACTTTATCCAAAATTGATTTGCAGGATGGATTCTTTCTGCATATTCCGTATCCTTCCCATGTCATCTTGCCGAAGACACACATGCGCTCGCTGCCGATAAGGCGATACCAAAGGTTAGCCCTCTCCCATGGCGTTTCAGTGCTGGTTAGTGTTTTCGGTTCAACTTCTTTTGTTCAACACATCTCTACTACTATTAAACAAGCAAACATTATCTTTTCTATGCACACCCCGTTTATTATATACCAACGAATCAACACCGTCTAATTAGCCAACTAATCTTGATCTAACAGCCACCATTATATGGTGTGCACATAGCAATTTACCTTGACTGACCATACTTCACCAGCAGAGGAAATTCTACTTCTCAATCCCGCGTCCCCTACAATCACGCAAGCCAATTCGCGAAAAAAAGGGAAACTGACACCACCACAACGCCATACGCCTCGAGCAGCCCCGTTGACCTCGCTTCCCTTGCGCCTTCCTCAATTCCCACGACGCTGGAGAAACTCTGCTCACAAGTCACAAGTCGAGCCCTCTGTTTCGCTTCGCCCTCCTCCTGGGCCGCTCCCGATCGAGCGGCTCCGAAGGCGACCCTCCATCGTAGAAGCGACGACCCCTCCCTCGCGCCCCACTGGCCGCCGCCGTCGTTGAAGCCGCCGGTGGTGGCGGCGCCCAGCCCGCCGAAGGAGGAGGGGAGGGAGTGCACGCCATCGCGATGTCTCTGCGAGCGGGGCAGGGAGCTCGATGGTGGTGTGGCGGTTGGCGGCGGAGCGGTAGAGCGGCGGGGCGATAAGCAGGGTGAGAAGGCGGAGTCGGCGGCGCGGTGCGACACCGGTAGCCTAGCGCGAGGACTCGGGACGCACCGTGGCGGCGCACAGGCCCGATCTAGGCCCAACCCCGGGCTCGACCTGGGCCGGAGGGGCCGCGGCAACTCGCTGCACGGCGCGGCGGCGTGCTGCCGCTGGTGGCGTCGAGACGTAGGAGATCGCTGAGGCTGCTGCTGGATGCGTCGGGCCAGGGCAGCTGGCCTAGAGGGATGAGACCCTTTCTCTGCTGGTTGTGCGAGGCCGTCCCGATGGAAGGAGGAGGCATACTCAGCAGAGTGTACAAGTGTTCATTGTGCAGGCGGAGATAAGTGAACGTACCCCAATCGAATATTTTGGCGATTGCCATTGTAAAACTGTAGTACATAGATGATCTACTAGTGGAGACTGATAGAGCAAATGCAATAAAGGACGAGAAGCTTTGTACCGTGTATTACTTTGGTGTAGATAAAATGTTTGAAGTTCTGTTGTTATACTCTGGATTTCATTGTTTAATTTCTTTGTAGTAGCCGGTAGATAAACACTGTCTGATATTCATATTTTTTATGATTTCTTTCAATTTTTTGTTTACATACTAAAGCCAATTGAGCCATTGCGGAGTTGAAGCTGGTTGGAAAGTAATCTTGCCGAGTATGATATATGAGGCCACATTTGATACTATTTTCAGAAGGAAGACTTCATCCACATTATGTTACTGACACAGTTTTGCAAATTAAAATATGCACCAACGAATTAATGCCGGTTCCATAATAGCATCACATTAGCAGGCTGAAACAGGTTTTTTCTTTCCTCAATGATGTGGCAATACTTGGTGTTGAATGTCTCAGTTCAAAGATGACAAATCGGAACCTGTTTTACTTCCTCCGTATTCAGCTTCTCATCACTCTAAATACATTCAGCCAACTCAAGTTTAGAGTGTCTCTGTCGTCAGTTTAGCAAAGCAAGGCCGCGCAGTGCAGTTCATTCTCGAGCAGCTCGTGAATCTTCCCAGCTAAACTCACTCTACCAAGTACCAACCGCAGCAAAACGAGAGTCTACACATCATCAACATTAAACTGTGCATGGTGGTATGCATAACTCACCAATCAATATTATAAATTATTTGGACAATATTTCCTCTTGCATGTATCAAGGCAATGGAAATGGCCATGGGCAACTGTAGTTGATTTATGGACTCCAATATGTGTGCTTGTCTCAATATCAAGGACATGGCACTTGAAACGCTATGCATTTACCTTGATACTCCATGACTGAACTATTGCTTGTTTATGTATTCTTGTGATCAAGAGATTGTTCCCATGTAAGAAGTTAAAATATCAGGTTAATGTTATTGTGCATTCAAGGTGTTGCTTGTTCATTTTCTCATGTTTTCTTGGTTTAATTATTCAGACATTGATGTTGATGCTACAATAGCGGGAGTGTTATTGGAGCAGGTGAGGTCCTTAAATTTTACAATGCATATATTAATTTGTCTCAGATTATGCACCATCCATTATATGAATTTTGCATTATTTTCTCGACTAGATTTGTTAACCATAGAAGGATGTTACTTCTAATTAATTTATGCTACTCCAAAATATTTCTGAATATATCGTGCGCACCCAAGTTCAATGAAAATGAAGCTAAAAAATGAAGAGAATGTTGTTGTCAAGGATTGTAGTAGACTTCTAACAAAAAATAATTCATATATGCATATAAGTTTGAACGTTTTTCTTAAAAACATGTAAATTACAAGTTGTGTGCTCTTATGTAAATAATTTCCTTGTGGTTATTTATTAGGTTCAAGCTTTGTTCAAAACTCAAATTTATCATGATCTCAAGAAAGGAGTGGATATTGGAAAGGTCTAGCTTCACGATTACGGTCACTCCACCAGCAGTATCTACACTCACTAAGCCCAAAAAATTGGGTAAGAATTTCAGACGGTGAAAAGATTGGAGTGTTTGATTCTTATAGCCATTGCACGGATCATGTCATTAAAGGTTGTCTATGACTATGCAATATATAGGTCACCATATATGTTTAGATGACCATGTATTAGTGTAGTTTTGTTCATACCAATCTAAATCTATTGATATTTTATAGTTTGTCCTGAAGTGCCAGTTCAGTATATGTTTTTCCTTTACGAAAAAATTGCATAAGTTTATTATAAAATAAAGCTTCTAAATTTCATGTCCTTTCACTATGGTCAATTCAAGAACTATTGGGGGAGACGTGCGTGCACATGCCTGATTACTAGTGTAGGTTAAATCTCAGTAGTAGATGTTTATTCATGTTGTTTCATTTTTCCCAGCGTTCTCATACAGTCAAAGGACGGGAGCTCCTTACTACAATCATCTTTATAAGCTCCGGACTTAAAATTACAAACTATATATGAGATCGAGATTCTTTAGAGATGGGTCTTGAGCATCATTGATAGACCTCATGAGCTGACGAAAATTACAGTTGCAAGATAACATGTAGGCTCCCATTAACCAGAATATAAAGCTTCATATGACCACCGAAGGTATGTAAGATGACATGTAACAGTCACATTCACATCTGACTTCTTGGTTCACCGTTTGGTTTCTGTTCCACCTCACATTTTAGTGGTTTCAACTTTGTCACCTGGTACGTGAACAGAGTAATATCTTACAAAGTTTTCCTTATTCACCATATTACATTGTCATGTGCACAGCTATCACAATTCACAAATCGCTAATAATATAGATTTTGCAATACAATGCATCTTTTCAGCATTTTTATAGATCAAGATAAATAATAGGTACTGTGCAAATCTTACAGCTATTTGAAGTTTCAGATGACCGTCAGTACATGCTAATTAGACAATCCGCGGCGTTTAACATAGGATTATCCATTTTTATTTGCTGGCGTTACACACATCAAGCATGTGTACATGTATTTATTCAGTTGTAGTCGCACACTCCAGTTGTGTTTAAATGGTTCATAAAACTTTGATAGTTCTATTATGCTTACAATTACACTTTGTATACAGCAAATTTCTAACCACATCTACCGTTCAACTTTTTATTTTATTTTTCATCAATTTTGCGTTGCACAATTTCAGTCAAGGCCTTCCCACTCTGGCACCCGGTCTCTACATGAAGAAAAATGGCAGTATCATTGCAGAAAAGTGACATGTATCCTAATAAGCTCAATGACAGATAATGGATTGCGATGATACATAATATTTTAACATCGTTAATGTCAGCATGTCTCCACATGCAATCAGTCCACGCTAATTAATCATTTTTTGAGTGATACAATTATCCTTATCACCAATTTTTAACCGTCAAATACTCATTTTCACGTCAACTAAATTTAGCCTCTCAACTATTGTGATTAACTAAACCTTGCATATTCGTCTCGACAACTTAATGGTTGATATGTTTTATACCATTTCGTGTAAACAATGGAGTTCTCAAGGAGATTCCCGCTGCAACGCGCGGGGTACCTTTTAGTAATCTAAATAAATAACAAATTCACGAAATAAACTCGGGCCATCAAAAATTCACGGAACTAACCCTTTTTGCAACGCCGTCAACAACGGCGCCGCACTCTGAAGCGCAACGCCACGACTAGTGGCGCCGCACGGCTGCCAGCGTGGCATCGACGTGGTCTCGCGGCGCCCAGTTCCGTAAGTGCGGCGCCACACACTACGACGCCGCATGTAACACTCTCGAATCGGCCCTATGCAAGTTTTAGCGCTTCCCGCCAAACCCGCATAGAAACGATTCAAGGACGTCCACCAGGCACTTTCGTGCGGGTGGAAAACGAAGTAATACCATTACACAATAGTCCATGATGGAACCCACAGAACATATATATACAACAACGACTCCATGAGTCAAGAATACAGGTAAACAGTACAAAGTTTCAAATCACCTTGAAAACGATACAACATCCGAGTATGGATAAGATGCAAATGGGGCTAAAAGCCCTGAAGAATAACCAATGGCATCCATAACCCTGTCCAGGCCAAGCCGGAAGGGTAACCCTGTTAACGACGTCAAACTTATACCTGCTAAAACAAAAGGGGTGCCAACAAAGGGCAAAGGAAAAAGAGGAGCGTCAGTACTGAGGCCAGTACACGGCGAGGCTAGAATTCGGCGGCTCTCGCCTACATAGGTATGGTGGACTGAAGCGGCAGCGCAACATGCACTAAACAATCTATAGAGACTCGATTCAACTGTCGGCTATTAGAGAGGGATAAGAAAGACCTATTCAAAACCACCTGATACTAACACCAATCATACCCATTCTGGCAATTCCCCCTTGAGACCAAACGAGGAAGTCAAACCGAGGAACTCACACAGTTGGCAGTTTTATTCATTCCATTATAGTTGAAGCACTTACTAGTCAGAAATAGATAGCATAAGTCATCCTGATAGCCTAAGTAGTGGGCAGTTTTAGTTAACCATTCGGTTGTAGTTGCAGTACTTACTAGTCAGATACGATTAGCATGTGACATCCCAAACCCAGCAATTGTTGGCACTTTTATTTTATTCCATTGGAGTTGCGATACTTACTAGGCAGGTATAACATGACACGATACACTCAAGTTCCACCAGTTGTTGACACTTTTATTTTCCATTCCATTATAGTGCAGCTGATTACTAGTCACATATTAAGTCAAATTTATAGCACTACTTTAGTTATGCTTGTCTATGATCGAGATACTGTGCTCCAAGTCGTCCATAACCGCGGACACGGCTTTCAGAAAGATTTACCCTGCAGGGGTGCACAAATAGCAACACACGCACGATCAACCTCGGAAAAACCAAATCAAAACCCAACGAGGCTTTCACGACAAAGCAATCACAGGATTCATAAAATATTTCAGGGGGCCACCCCACTAAGCTACCCGCGACGAAGTTGGCCGGCTCCGAGACGGACCCAGGGTTTGTGTGGACGGCGGTAAACGACTGGGAACCCAAAAGTGTGACTGGGTTTATCGATACAGCGAAAACGTGTCACGATCCAAAACAGTACAGGTGCTCCACGCACAAAAATAAAACTGTAAAGCATGGCATAGGTACAAGATAGTAATAAAGCCCCAAACTAGTTTGTGGCCCCATGAAATAAGAAATGAATCAAGCTCTGGCTAAGGGGATTCATGGTCCCACATGCGGATAGTGCGATAGTCAAGGAACAGGTATCAAGTACTCGGGGTCCTACGGGACACAAGTGAGCGTGGAAGAACCAAATAACATCTATTGCCCACCGATGCCTCTACATTAGTTATATCTATTCTCAGCAATTTAATAGTTGTATTTAAAGTCATGATCCTCTCCACCGTAAAGCATATGACAACATTCCAACAACTGTGTGGTACTTCACGACACGGGATCGCACCTGAACAAGCGATTACGACTCGCAAGACCATCTATCTACCAAACAACAGGTAATAGGAGGTGTTCAAGGCAATATAAAAGGCTGCACGGAATATATCTGGTACGGAACACTAAAGCATCACGACACGGATAGCAATAGATCAACAGGAGGAAACAAAGACTATAAATGCAAAATAGGTAGAAAGGGGGAGAATGCTCGCCTGGGAAACACTGCCGAAGGATCATATCCGGAGAACTTGTCGATACTCGCATCAACTCATCGGCCTAATTCGCGAAGAAGCAAACACTAGAAGAAACACCGAATGCAATATTTAATACTACGGCAGAAGATCCGGCATGATTATGATATAATGCAGATGCGGTGCAATTAGGCAGCATTAAGCAAAACCGGGGTCCCGACAATTAATTAATAGGTTCCAGTTATTTAGATACCCCGCAATTTAAATGTTGTCTTAACAAGGTAAAACATGGTATCGGTTCGCTACACAAATTTAAATGGAGTCCGGAATAAGACTAGAATAACCTGCATATAGACTCCATATTTAATTTAGGTGAATCGACTATTTAACCCAACCCACCAGATGACATGTATGCAAGCATGATGATTTAATGATGCGACAAGTATATGTCATATTATAAAAATAGAGGCTTAGGGTCACACATCTGGGTCCGGAAGATCTTGGTTCCGGGGGTTCGACAGGGGTCGGTCTCGGCGGGAACGTTCTCGGATAACGGAGTAGATCTTGTCGCATTCGTGGTCTTTGGGTCCGTGTAGACGGTCATGGCGTTCAAGGTGGAGAACTCGACGTTCCGTGTAGGCAACCTTGGCGTCCGGTCCTCGGGCATCGGTGCGGGAAGGAGGTCTTGAGGTTGGGCATCGCTGTCTTCGGTGGTCTTGTGTCGTAGAACGAGTACCCATGGATAGTTCACGGAAGGCCAATCTTGGCCGACGAGGAGATCAGTGGTATATGGTGATTGCCACGGCCTCACTCCGTTTCTTCTCGGTCACATGTACAGGAGCGAACAAACGTATTATAGACTAAAACGAGATATCAACACAGGACTTGAATGAAACCACAGAAACATCCACAGTAGAGGCAGGTGGCCGACCGATCTGCGCACACGCTGGGTCACGAGCGATCGGGGTGACGTACTGGAAGTGGCGACAAGGAACTCGCAGAGACGCGCTGTAACTACCTCGGTGAATTATGCTCTTAGTTACATGACTGGATGAGCGAAAGTGGTTAAAATAGTACGGTGGGGCCCAGGGGCCACTCACAGGTAGACCTTTCGGCCGTCCTAACCACTTTCAGATCATCGGGACAAGAACGAGCGGCGTAATCGGCAGGCGAAGGGATCAACTACATACACAAGTGAGTATGTATGCAAGCCACATACAACAGTCCTCAGAGCCATTCCATCTAAAAGAAATAGAAATATTGCAACGCCATACGGCAAGATCCAAAAATCCTAGATAGATATAATAGTTTAGGATATCTCCTCATACATCAAACATCAGAGTATCAGGCGGAAGCGGAAAACAAGGTCCGAGTATGGATAAGAAGCAAATCGGCATAAGATGCCATATAACTAAACACATCCCGCCCACGGATCTCATGGATCCCCGTTCCCGGAATCTCTACACCGAGTGATCGTTGCCAACATCATCCGTCTCCTCCACCCAGTATCCATCTTGCGAATACACCTGTTCATCTGAATCAAACAATTTATCGTGTGAGACCCTAGGGGTACTCAGCAAGTCTTTATGCCTCTAAAGGGGACATAACCTGGGGTGACGCAATTGCAGCAAAATATAATAACTAACAAGTCTAAAGATACTCGCTAACCATCCACCTAACCAATGATAGACGGATGTCCGTTAATTAGTAACAACAGTTATAACAGTATAATTAACAGATCCATCCTCCTTCTCGCTTACCAACGAGAAAGCGGACGAACAACCCATCCGTTGGCAGTTTTATTAAACATTCCATGAGTATTGCGCTATTTACTAGTCAAGTACTTAGTCAAATTAAAAGCGGTACTTTAGTTATACTTGTCTATGATCGAGAAACTATGCTCCAAGTCGTCCATAACCGTGGACACGGCTTTCAGAAAGATTTACCCTGCAGGGGTGCACAAATAGCAACACACACTCGATCAACCTCGGAAAAACCAACTCAAAACCCAACGAGCCATTCACGACAAAGCAATCACAGGATTCAGAAATATTTCAGGGGGCCACCCCATTAAGCTACCCGCAACGAAGTTGGCCGACTCCGAGACGGACCCAAGGTTTGCGCCAATGGCTGTAAACTACTGGGAACCCGAAAGTGTGACTGGGCTTGTCGATACCGCAAAAACACTCCGCAATCCCTAAACAGTACATGTGCTTCTCGCACAATCTTAAATAAAACAGTAAACATGGCATAAGTACAGGATGGTAATAAAGCCCCAAACTACTTTGTGGCCCCAAGAAATAAGAATGAATCAAGCTCTGGCTCAGGGGGTCCATAAGGCCTCCCGAATGTGGATAGTGCAAATAGTCGAGGAACATGAATCAAGTACTCGGGGTCCTACGGGACACAAGTGAGCATGAAGAACCAAATAGCAGATATTGCTCACCGGTGCCACTTTCATTAGTTATCCCATTACTACTCAGGTTAAGTTGTTTAGGTACCTCATTATCCATCAGACACTCACATACCCTACACATGCTGTTCTACGACCCGCATAGCTCAAACAACTCCTGTAATAATGGCTCATGGGATGGAGGAACAAGCTTCGGTGGGGTTTAAAAGTAAAGTCTATGCAGTACTTGGGATTCAATTTAATGCAATCGCGACTCCATGATGCAAGAATAAGATAGAGGCAATAGGTACTATATGTATGCAAGCATGTGGTAGTGCTTGCCTGGCAGCTCAGTTGAAGCGAGAGTCGGATCTGGGTAGTGCTCCTGGGATTCCTGATATATCCCCTGCTCGGCGTCTATTCGAAGAAGAACCAAACAAACAAGGGCCAACATAAATAAAGTGCCCAAGCATAAGAATTAAAATGCGACAAGCAAACAAACATGCCATGATGAATGATGCACAATTTACATGGCAATAAAGTAGCATGGCATGGGTGAGGTGTGGGGTACAAGAATAAAGCATTTCATTAAGTTTTAGTCATGTTTTGCTCTCATAACACTTGCTGTATACTTTATATTTATATGATGCATGCTGCAATTCAGAACAAGGAATGCATAGATGGAACGGGCTCGTCGCGCTGATCGGTTTAGACATATTATTTGTCAAATTTGGAGTTATAGATTTAAAGTTATTAATTTATTAAGAAAAGGGCATTTTATTGTAATTTTACACAATGTCGAAATTTAATTTGCCCAAAAGATATTTTGAATGGCATATTTGAATTCCTCACATTTTTCTGTTTCCCAAAATATATATCATTTGTATTATTTGGATTTATAATTTAAAAGTTATTTAAAAACAGGTTTGAATTTGTATTTAAACATTTACTGAAATCATTTTATTTAAACAGAAAATCGTCAGGACTTTTTACACCCAGACAGAACTAGCCTCAGCCACAGACAGGTGGAGCCGCTGCTGACTGGGCGAAAAACAGCACGCATGAACTTTTCTCACCGCGAGCTTATCTAGCCTATGAGACTGACAGGTGGGGCTGGCGGCCTCGCGGGTCCACTGCGCACGCGGCCAGCCGATGGGCGACACGTGGTGGATCCAGGGACTACGGGTTGAGGAGTACAAAATCCCGGGAACCTTTTTGCAAAATTGCCACGGGGCTGTCTGGTGGGCCTAGGGGTACTGCGGGTTGAGACAAAAATGCATGGGGGGGTATGTGCAAAGTGCCAACGATCCACTGTGGATCTTCTCTGAACCTCTCTGACGAGAGGATGGGGCGCGACAGCGGAAGGGCGCGGCGCGGGGAATCGAACCCGCGACGCGGGCACGCGCGCAGAGGAGCGGAGCCGGTGCGATGGGGGTGGAGGTGTTGACAGGCAGGCGGTAGGCGGCTAGATAAGGTGCGATGCGACGCGTAGACGGGCAGACGCTGGCGCTCGCCGGCGCACAGAGAGTGCCCGACGAAAAGCACGGCGCGGCCAGGCAATGACGACGACGGCGAGGATGTCTGGGAGGGTCTTGGGCTCACCGCGGGGTTGCCGGAGTGGTCGGATCGGGACAGGGCGCAGCGGGGCGACGGCGATGCAGACGGACGGCTCGGTTAGGGTTTCTCTCGGCTCGACGGCGTTCAGCTGGTACAGGGGCGTCTCCTCCTCGCTGCTGTGCACGGAGCGACGCAGCAGGATCTCCTCGGCTTCCTTGACAACCTCCATGTCACGCTCGTCTGCTGGTACGAGAGATCGGTGGTGGACACCAACGGTGGGTGCCGGCGAACAGAGAGGGAGGGTGGCGTCGGTGGAGAAGGAGAGGAGAAGGGCAAGGCCCTAGGGATGGATCTGGGTGAAGCCAGGAAAAGGAGAGGGAGGTAGATAAGGACGGGAGAGAGAGGGGGATGCCGTGGGGGCTCGGGGTGGGAAAAGGTGGCTTCGTTCACCTTTCCTTCTCCCTCACGCTCACGTGCTGGCATGGCTAGGTAGGGCAGGGGTAGGGTGTGGCTGCAGGTGGGCCAGGGACATGAGAGGCCCGGGTGTGGGGCTGGCCGGCAGAGAGAAAGAGAGAGGGTAGGGAGAGGCTCGGGTTTAGCTAGGTTAGCCTCGGTTAGGGTTTAGGAGGCATGGGGTAGATGGGGTAGCTCGGGTGTGGGCCAGCATGGCAGGGAGAGAGAGAAAGGTGGTGAGGTTGGGATGGTAGGCTCGGGTAGGTCTACACTAGAGGGGGTGGTTCGGCTAGGGTTTAGAGAGAGATTAGAGAGAGAGGCTAGGTGAGTGGTTAGGGTTTGAGCATGAACAAAAGAAGATCAAGCACATGGGTGGGGTTTGGTTGTGATGGATAAGGAGAGTGAGGGTGGAAGGGAGGAAAAGAGTTGTTTAGGGTTTGATTCAATTCAACCAAAACCAAGTGAGACTAAAAGAGAGTAAAGAGAGAAGGGAAAACAAGTGTGCATGGCCCATGCATGAGGAGTAAAAGCCATGTTTGATTTTGTGAAAACAAAATAACACCTCATGGCATTTAGTCCCATGCATCCCAAAAATGGAATTAAAACCAAGCTAAAGGAATTAAAAGGAACTAAAATGGATGTTCCATGGGGAGTTGATGGAGATGATCATATTTGAATATAATCTAGACATGCTAGTGTGTATGTCCCACTAGATGTTTAATAGTCTTAAAAATATCCCAAACATGAGCATCTATTCCAAAACAACCCATATGGAAGTTAGGACAAGGGGTACCACTCATAATGCACGCAAATGTGGCTCCACATATCAAAAATGTGAAAACAACAGGATGCTTGCATGGAAGTATGTGGAGTGGTAAAAAGGATCCATCCCAACCCACATGAGCTAGATTAAATGCCAAAAGAAATCAAAAGCTCATGGGTAATTAGGATGGTGGAATTATAAAGTGGTAAAAAGAAAGGTGATGGAGTTGAATAAAAGATATGCCCCCAACTCAACTTGGGCATCAAGCATTTATCAAGAACCAAATACAATATATCAAGAGCCAAATACAATTACTAAATGCATATGAGAGAAGAACCAACTGGAAGAGGGTTTTATATGATGCTCAAATGCAAGGTGGCATGATGACCTGAGCATGATATAATTATGATGCAACAATTATATGTAGGAAGTAGCCATTATATTACTAGACCAAGTAGCATTACATATGTTAGACAGATGGGATGCTACAACTCTCCCCCACTAAACAGGAATCTCGCCCCGAGATTCTAGGAAGAAGAAGACATGAAAAGGGTAGGATACTTGGCTTGGAGCTCATCTTCACGTTCCCAAGTGGCTTCATCAACGGAATGGTGCGACCACTGCATCTTGCAGAATTTGATGGACTTGTTGCGAGTCCTTCTTTCTGCGACTTCAAGGATTTTTGTGGGGTGTTCTTGATAAGACAGATCTTCTTGGAGATTGATGAGTTCATGGTCCACGGTCCTGCCGGGATCCTTGAAGCACTTCTTGAGTTGAGAGATATGGAAAACATCATGGACCTTGAGTTTTTCAGGGAGCTCAAGAGCATAAGCAACTTCTCCTCTTCTTCCACGAATTTTGAAAGGACCGATGTATCTAGGAGCCAGCTTTCCTTTTATACCAAAGCGGTGCGTGCCTCTCATGGGAGTGACACGAAGGTAAACGAGATCACCAGGGACATACTCCATGTCCGTGTGCTTTCTGTCATAGTTGCTCTTCTGGCGACTTTGAGCAACCTTCAGATTTTCAAGAATGATGTGAACCTTCTCCTCCGCTTGAGTTACAATGTCGGGGCCAAACAATGTTCTTTCACCTACGCCCGACCAACCAATCGGAGTTCTGCATTTGCGACCATAGAGAGCCTCAAATGGTGCCATCTTTAGACTTTTCTGGAAGCTGTTGTTGTAAGAGAATTCAGCATAAGGAAGACATTCTTCCCACTTCATGCCGAAAGAGATGACGCAAGCACGGAGCATATCTTCCAGAATCTGATTGATCCTTTCAACTTGTCCTTGCGACTGAGGGTGGTAAGCTGTGCTGAAGTTCAATTTTGTCCCCAAAGCATTTTGGAAACTTCCCCAGAACTTGGAAGTGAAGATGCTTCCACGGTCTGAACTGATCTCAAGAGGAACACCATACAGAGAGACAATTCTGTTGATATAGAGCTCAACCAACTGAATTGCAGAAATTGTTTCCTTGACGGGAAATAAGTGAGCCACTTTAGACAGCCTGTCGATGACAACAAAGATTGCATTGTTGCCCTTCTGCGACCTTGGAAAACCAGTTATGAAGTCCATCTCTACTTTCTCCCATTTCCATTCCAGCGGTTTCAATGGCTGTAGAAGACCGGAAGGTTTCTGATGAACAGCTTTAACTCTGCGGCAGACATCACACTCCGAGACGTACTTGGCACAATATCGTTTCAACCCAGGCCACCAATATTGTGTTTTCAAGTCCATGTACATCTTAGTGCTGCCAGGGTGGATAGAAAGAACAGAATCATGCGCCTCCTTAAGAACTTGCTCTCTTAAACCCGGGTAGTTCGTAACAAACATCCGGTGTTCAAAGAAAAGAGTGCCTTGGTCGTCGACGTGGAAGGACTCATACTTCGGAAGCTGAATGTTGGAGATGATCTTTTTAGTGTACGGATCACCAAGTTGAATGGAGCGAACTTTTTCTTCCAAGAGAGGGGTTGCCAGAAGGTTCAGAAGATACCCTTGATCCACAATTTCAAGGTTGAGCTGACGGAATTCCTCGCACAAGAGAGGCTGTTGTTCTTCCACCATGAGGTTGCTGACATAAGCTTTGCGATTGAGAGCATCGGCCATCACATTAGCTTTGCCCGGAGTGTAGTTGATGGTCAAATCAAAATCATTAATTGCTTTAATCCACCTCCTCTGACGAAGGTTGAGATCAGGCTGTGTGAAGATATACTTCAGACTCTTGTGATCAGAAAAGATTTCACAACGGTTGCCAAGCAAGTAGTGCCTCCATATTTTCAAAGCAAAGACAACTGCTGCGAGTTCAAGGTCATGTGTTGGATAGTTGATCTCATGCGTCTTCAACTGTCGAGAGGCATAAGCAACAACTTGTTTTTCTTGCATAAGGACCGCACCCAATCCTTGCAAGGAGGCGTCACAGAATATTTGGAAAGGTTTTGATGTATCTGGAGGAATCAAGACTGGTGTGGAAGTGAGCTTCTCTTTGAGTGCTTCAAAGCTTGCTTGACATGCAGGAGTCCAAAGGTATTTCTTGCCTTTCTTGAGGAGATCGGTAAGAGGCTTCGCAATCTTCGAGAAATTCTGAACGAAGCGACGGCAGTAACTAGCAAAACCAAGGAAACTCCGGACTTCTTTGACATTTATGGGAGGAAGCCAGTCAACAATTGTCTTAATAGTTTCTGGGTTGACGGCGATGCCCTTGGCAGAGATAATGTGACCAAGGTAGGTGACTTCAGGCAGCCAGAACTCACACTTGGAGAACTTTGCATACAGGCGGTTCTCACGAAGCTTGTTTAGGACACACCAAAGGTGTTCTTCATGTTCTTCCTTTGACACAGAATAGACTAGGATGTCATCCAGATAGACCACAATGAACTTATCAAGATACTCCATGAAAACCGAGTTCATAAGCCTCGAGAAGGTGGCAGGTGCGTTGGTGAGACCGAAAGACATGACCGTGTACTCATACAGGCCATAACGGGTGGTGAAAGCTGTTTTAGGAACATCTTCCTTGCGAATCTTGATTTGATGATATCCACTTCTCAAGTCAAGCTTAGAGAATACCACAGCTCCAGCTAGCTGATCGAAGAGATCATTAATCCGTGGAAGGGGATATTTATTCTTGATGGTTTTAGCATTGAGAGCCCGATAGTCAACACAAAGTCTATCAGTCTTGTCTCGCTTCTTCACAAAGATGGTTGGGCTACCCCAAGAAGAAGTACTATGCTGAATGAAACCCAACTTCTCTTGTTCATCAAGCTGACGTTTGAGTTCAGCCAACTCAGCATGACCCATTTTATAAGGCCGCTTGGAGATAGGAGCGGTACCAGGTTCAAGATCAATCACAAACTCGACCTCACGATCCGGAGGCATACCTGGCAACTCTTCAGGAAAGACATCTGGGAACTCACAGACCACCGGAACACTCTGAATAGCTTCCATAGCATCATCATTCAGAGCGGCCAAAGAGAAAAGCTGAATTGCAGGAGTCAAACTTGGAGAATAGACTATATGGCCTTCAGGAATTTTTAGAAAAACCGAGCGTTTAGCACAATCAATCACAGCTGCATTTGCTGTTAACTAATCCATGCCTAAGATAACATCAATGTCAGAGTTTCCTAGAATAATTAAGGAAGTCGGGAATGAAGAACCACCAATCTCAATTTGATTGCCATGGCTGATTTTAGAAGATGCCATTGTTGCTCCAGGAGAAAGGACCATTAACCGCTTAGGGAGAGGATCCATAGGTAACCCATTCACATCAGCAAAACTTGTGGAGACAAAAGAATGCGATGCACCAGAATCAAACAAAACTCATGCAGGAACTGAGTTAACAGGAAGCATACCCATCACAACTCCAGGTGCATGCTCAGCTTGAGCGACGTTGACACAGTTGGCACGAGCAACAGTAGACCCAGGCTTGGTGTTGATGTTGAGAGCCCGCGGTGGAGGTGCACGAACCATAGAAGAGCTTGCCGCAGGTCTTGGAGGTGGTGGTGGAAGTGCTTTGTTGTTCATTGGACAATTCTAGTGTTGATGTCCAGTATTTCCACAAGTGTAACAAGCACCAGGTGGACGTGGAGCAATGTAGCTAGGGACTCCGCCAGGCGCTCTAGGGTAGTTGTGGTTGTAGCCCCTGGGAGCATCAGTGAAGGAGTTTGGTGGCCTTGCCGCGTAGCTTGAAGGTCTTGGTGGAGCCGGGAGCGACGGTGGGGTGTTAGGAACCCAGACACAACGCTTAGAAGGAGCTGACATAGCTGAAGAGCTTGCTGCATCACGGCTGTGTTTCTTGGACTCCTCGAACACTTGCCTACTTGCTTCTTCCTGCAGAGCTGTATGTTGGAGTTCTAGAAAAGACCCCGGCCTTGCATGAGTGATTGCATATTTGATTGATGCATTAAGCCCTTGTCTGAACCTCTTTTGCTTCTTCTTGTCATCAGAGATCTCATCGCCACCATACCGAGAAAGATTCATGAAGTTTCTGATATAGGTATTGACATTGTCATTGCCCTGCTTGAGGTTGAGAAACACTTCCTTCATCCTTTCCATGACAATTTCTGACAGATATTGCTCTTTGAAAGCCCCAATGAACTGTTCCTAAGTAGGCTGAAACTCAGAGTGATTTGCCTTTAGGTAATTCTCCCACCACAGAGCTGCATCTCCCTTCAGAAGGTGAGTGGCACATTTTACCCATTCTTGCTCAGGAACATCAACAATCATCAATAACCTTGACATCTCACGCAGCCAATCATCTGTGTCCAGAGGCTGACCAGACACCTCAAAGTGGCGCGGGTTGAACTTCAGAAAACTCTTGATGTCTCCTCGCTTGGGAGGTGGAGGTAGCGGAACAAACTCATTCCTCCTGACACTTTCTTCAAAACGCTGCTGGTTCTACTGCATTGTACCCAAGGCATTAGCAATACTTGCCAATGCAGCCCCTAGTTCAGGTGGTATGTCCTCCTCAGAATGGCGTGGTGGTGCCATCCTGCGATTGATATAAAACACAAGTCAGTACCATAATGGAGAATAATAATAATCCAAAATAGTACCAAAATGGAATTAACCAAGATTAAAGGATACAAATTACTAAGATGATATTAAAATATCAACAAAGTTCAAAGCACCTAGAAGATATTAAGCATATCGCACACGACTGAACAAGGAGTGTGGTACACAAAACTATCAAAGAAAAAAATTCCGCAAATTTCGGCATTAAAATACCACTATATGCGCAAAACCACTTAACGAATCAAGATTAGTAACTCTACCAATTCAATATACAAGAGCGAATGATAAGAGTAGTGGTATGGTCGCGACTCCATCCCGCACTCAAATCATTACTCCGCACCTGAAAAAGTAAAACACATATCCCAACACCTTCTTCTTAAGATGAACCTAAAGATTAGTAACTAAGAAAACAAACACCCCAAACAAGATAACGTCGGATAACAAAAAGTAAGACAGATCGCACCGGTATACAACGAATCAGATAGATCGCGTCGGTTTACAACGGCCTGTCGGTATGGAATGTACCAACAGTTGATAACCAAAAGGCAGATAGTGATAACATGTTGGGTGGAACAGATAGACAAGGAATTCACACACACACACACAACCTATGGTACTACGGAACCCAGAACACGTGAATCCTAGTTTGAATTTTAGAAGCGGATTGAAAACGTTACACTTCCTTACCAGAAAAGGGTGGGTGGGTGGGTAAGAAGAAAAATAGAAGCAGTCCTACTCTCACGTTTTTGTTTTTCCCTAGTATACATAACTACCAAAATATTTGCTAGACTGACAACGACCATTTGGCTGAGACCCTGAAGGGCGGGATGGCTCTGATACCAATTGTAACTAACTCGATGAATTACGCTCTTAGTTACATGCCTGGATGAGCGAAAGTGGTTAAAATAGCATGGTGGGGCCCAGGGGCCACTCACAGGTAGACCTTTCGACCGTCCTAACCACTTTCAGATCATCGGGACAAGAACGAGCGGCGTAATCGGCAGGCGAAGGGATCAACTACATACACAAGTGAGTATGTATGCAAGCCACATACAACAGTCCTCAGAGCCATTCCATCTAAAAGAAATAGAAATATTGCAACGCCATACGGCAAGATCCAAAAATCCTAGATAGATATAATAGTTCACGATATCTCCTCATACATCAAACATCAGAGTATCAGGCGGAAGCGGAAAACAAGGTCCGAGTACGGATAAGAAGCAAATCGGCATAAGATGCCATATAACTAAACACATCCCGCCCACAGATCTCACGGATCCCTATTCCCGGAATCTCTACACCGAGTGATCGTTGCCAACATCATCCGTCTCCTCCACCCAGTATCCATCTTGCGAATACACCTGTTCATCTGAATCAAACAATTTATCGTGTGAGACCCTAGGGGTACTCAGCAAGTCTTTATGCCTCTAAAGGGGACATAACCTGGGGTGACGCAATTGCAGCAAAAGATAATAACTAACAAGTCTAAAGATACTCGCTAACCATCCGCCTAACCAATGATAGACGGATGTCCGTTAATTAGTAACAACAGTTATAACAGTATAATTAACAGATCCATCCTCCTTCTTGCTTACCAACGAGAAAGCGGACGAACAACCCATCCGTTGGCAACTTTATTAAACATTCCATGAGTATTGCGCTATTTACTAGTCAGGTACTTAGTCAAATTAAAAGCGGTACTTTAGTTATACTTGTCTATGATCGAGAAACTATGCTCCAAGTCGTCCATAACCGCGGACACGGCTTTCAGAAAGATTTACCCTGCAGGGGTGCACAAATAGCAACACACACTCGATCAACCTCGGAAAAACCAACTCAAAACCCAACGAGACATTCACGACAAAGTGATCACAGGATTCAGAAATATTTCAGGGGGCCACCCCATTAGGCTACCCGCAACGAAGTTGGCCGACTCCGAGACGGACCCAAGGTTTGCGCCAATGGCTGTAAACGACTGGGAACCCGAAAGTGTGACTCGGCTTGTCGATACCGCGAAAACACTCCGCAATCCCTAAACAGTACAGGTGCTCCTCGCACAATCTTAAATAAAACAGTAAACATGGCATAAGTACAAAATGGTAATAAAGCCCCAAACTACTTTGTGGCCCCAAGAAATAAGAATGAATCAAGCTCTGGCTCAGGGGGGTCCATAAGGCCTCCCGGATGTGGATAGTGCGAATAGTCGAGGAACATGAATCAAGTACTCGGGGTCCTACGGGACACAAGTGAGCTTGAAGAACCAAATAGCAGATATTGCTCACTGGTGCCACTTTCATTAGTTATCCCATTACTACTCAGGTTAAGTTGTTTAGGTACCTCATTATCCATCAGACACTCACATACCCTACACATGCTGTTCTACGACCCGCATGGCTCAAACAACTCCTGTAGTAATGGCTCATGGGATGGAGGAACAAGCTTCGCTGGGGTTTAAAAGTAAAGTCTATGCAGTACTTGGGATTCAATTTAATGCAATCGCGACTCCATGATGCAAGAATAAGATAGAGGCAATAGGTACTATATGTATGCAAGCGTGTGGTAGTGCTTGCCTGGCAGCTCAGTTGAAGCGAGAGTCGGATCTGGGTAGTGCTCCTGGGGTTCCTGATATATCCCCTGCTCGGTGTCTATTCGAAGAAGAACCAAACAAACAAGGGCCAACATAAATAAAGTGCCCAAGCATAAGAATTAAAATGTGACAAGCAAACAAACATGCCATGATGAATGATGCACAATTTACATGGCAATAAAGTAGCATGGCATGGGTGAGGTGTGGGGTACAAGAATAAAGCATTTTATTAAGTTTTAGTCATGTTTTGCTCTCATAACACTTGCTGTATACTTTATATTTATATGATGCATGCTGCAATTTAGAACAAGGAATGCATAGATGGAACGGGCTCGTCGCGCTGATCGGTTTAGACATATTATTTGTCAAATTTGGAGTTATAGATTTAAAGTTATTAATTTATTAAGAAAAGGGCATTTTATTGTAATTTTACACAATGTCGAAATTTAATTTGCCCAAAAGATATTTTGAATGGCATATTTGAATTCCTCACATTTTTCTGATTCCTAAAACATATATCATTTGTATTATTTGGATTTATAATTTAAAAGTTATTTAAAAACAGGTTTGAATTTGTATTTAAACATTTACTGAAATCATTTTATTTAAACAGAAAATCGTCAGGACTTTTTACACCCAGACAGAACTAGCCTCAGCCACAGACCGGTGGGGCCGCTACTGACTAGGCGAAAAACAGCGTGCAGGAACTTTTCTCACCGCGAGCTTATCTAGCCTATGCGACTGACAGGTGGGGCTGGCGGCCTCGCGGGTCCACTGCGCACGCGGCCAGCCGGTGGGCGACACGTGGTGGATCCGGGGACTACGGGTTGAGGAGTACAAAATCCCGGGAACCTTTTTGCAAAATTGCCACGGGGCTGTCTGGTGGGCCTGGGCGTACTGCGGGTTGAGACAAAAATGCATGGTGGGGGTATGTGCAAAGTGCCAACGATCCACTGTGGATCTTCTCTGAACCTCTCTGACGAGAGGATGGTGCGTGACAGCGGCAGGGCGCGGCGCGGGGAATCGAACCCGCGACACGGGCACGCGCGCAGAGGAGCGGAGCCGGTGCGATGGGGGTGGAGGTGTTGACAGGAAGGCGGTAGGCGGATGGATAAGGTGTGATGCGACGCGTAGACGGGCAGACGTTGGCGCTCGCCGGTGCAGAGAGAGTGCCCAACGAAAAGCACGGCGTGGCCAGGCAATGACGACGACGGCGAGGATGTCTGGGAGGGTCTTGGGCTCACCGCGGGGTTGCCGGAGTGGTCGGATCGGGACGGGCCGCAGCGGGGCAACGACGATGCAGACGAACAGCTCGGCTAGGGTTTCTCTCGGCTCGACGGCGTTCAGCAGGTACATGGGCATCTCCTCCTCACTGCTATGCACGGGGCGACGCAGCAGGATCTCCTCGGCTTCCTCGACAACCTCCACGCCACGCCTGCCTGCTGGTACAAGAGATCAGTGGTGGACACCGATGGTGGGTGCCAGCGAACAGAGAGGGAGGGTGGTGTCGGTGGAGAAGGAGATGGGAAGGGCAAGGCCCTGGGGATGGATCTGGGCGAAGCCAGGAAAAGGAGAGGGAGGTAGATAAGGACGGGAGAGAGAGGGGATGCCGTGGGGTCTCGGGTGGGAAAAGGTGGCTTCGGCCACCTTTCCTTCTCCCTCACGCTCACGTGCTGGCATGGCTAGGCAGGGCAGGGGTAGGGTGTGGCTGCAGGTGGGCCAGGGAGAGGAGAGGCCCGGGTGTGGGGCTGGCCGGCAGAGAGAAAGAGAGAGGGTAGGGAGAGGCTCGGGTTTAGCTAGGTTAGCCTCGGTTAGGGTTTAGGAGGCATGGGGTAGATGGGGTAGCTCGGGTGTGGGCCAGCATGGCAGGGAGAGAGAGAAAGGTGGTGAGGTTGGGATGGTAGGCTCGGGTAGGTCTACACTAGAGGGGGTGGTTCGGCTAGGGTTTAGAGAGAGATTAGAGAGAGAGGCTAGGTGAGTGGTTAGGGTTTGAGCATGAACAAAAGAAGATCAAGCACATGGGTGGGGTTTGGTTGTGATGGATAAGGAGAGTGAGGGTGGAAGGGAGGAAAAGAGTTGTTTAGGGTTTGATTCAATTCAACCAAAACCAAGTGAGATTAAAAGAGAGTAAAGAGAGAAGAGAAAACAAGTGTGC
Organism: Avena sativa; assembly: GCA_916181665.1. Taxonomy (NCBI): domain Eukaryota; kingdom Viridiplantae; phylum Streptophyta; class Magnoliopsida; order Poales; family Poaceae; genus Avena; species Avena sativa. The sequence goes on from OV702279.1 coordinate 481,790,578, forward strand.
ATGGCCCATGCATGAGGAGTAAAAGCCATGTTTGATTTTGTGAAAACAAAATAACACCTCATGGCATTTAGTCCCATGCATCCCAAAAATGGAATTAAAGCCAAGCTAAAGGAATTAAAAGGAACTAAAATGGATGTTCCATGGGGAGTAGATGGAGATGATCATATTTGAATATAATCTAGACATGCTAGTGTGTATGTCCCACTAGATGTTTAATAGTCTTAAAAATATCCCAAACATGAGCATCTATTCCAAAACAACCCATATGGAAGTTAGGACAAGGGGTACCACTCATAATGCACGCAAAGGTGGCTCCACATATCCAAAATGTGAAAACAACAGGATGCTTGCATGGAAGTGTGTGGAGTGGTAAAAAGGATCCATCCCAACCCACATGAGATAGATTAAATGCCAAAAGAAAGCAAAAGCTCATGGGTAATTAGGATGGTGGAATTATAAGGTGGTAAAAAGAAAGGTGATGGAGTTGAATAAAAGATATGCCCCCAACTCAACTTGGGCATCAAGCATTTATCAAGAACCAAATACAATATATCAAGAGCCAAATACAATTACTAAATGCATATGAGAGAAGAACCAACTGGAAGAGGGTTTTATATGATGCTCAAATGCAAGGTGGCATGATGACCTGAGCATGATATAATTATGATGCAACAATTATACGTTGGAAGTAGCCATTATATTACTAGACCAAGTAGCATTACATATGTTAGACAGATGGGATGCTACACGCGCGGAAACAGGGACGAGCACGTCGGCGCGTTGCAGTGCGCAGAGCGGAGAGGCGGTGCGGAAACAATAAGGTCCAGCGGTGACGAGGTGGCACAGACGTGGCCGAGGCAGAGGACGGCCGGAGGCGGGGCGAGGTGACGGCGAGGCGCCGACGTCGAGCTCGGCCGGGCGATGGGGAGGCGGACGTCAGGCGACGCGGAGACGGCCATGGTCGGCGAGGTCGCCGACGGACACGGCCACGCATGGTGGAGGGCTCCGGGCAATGCGGACCTTGAGCCTGTTCTGCAGGGGCCGGAGGTTCCACGACGCGCGGCCGGGGATCCGAGCCAGACGAGGGAAGCAGAGATGGCAGCGGTGGCGAGCCAAGCTACCACGGCAGACGGGGTCGCGGCCGGCGGTGGTGAGCCAAGCTTCCACGGCAGACGGGGTCGCGGCTGGCGGGGCTCTGGCGAGAGGCGGCTGGGGGCGACGACGAGCACAACCGACGAAGGAGGAGACACAGAGGCCGGCGACATGACTTACTGGAGGGGCCAATGCTGTGGCTTGGGGAGGGGCGCGCGGGCGGGGCTCGGCGGCGATAGCTTTGCGGCCAGCCTCGCTGGCGGCGGAGAGAGGCTGGCGTCACAGGCCGTGCAGGCGAGAGGCGGCGCGGACAGAGGGCACGCGGGCAGCGGCAACTGCGTGCGGACGGAAAGCGAGGAGGGGCGGGGATTGGGCAATCGCGAGGGGAGGGAGTCGTGCGAGGAGCAGGGTCGCAGGGTGGGATCGGGGCTTGCGTGGGCTCGCGCGACACGCAGGTTGTGGTGGGCCAGGGCAAAAGCGACAAGGGGAAGCGGGGGTTGCGACGCGGGGATCGTGAGGGGCCGCGTGCGTGGCATGTGGCTGCAGCACTGCTGCGCGGCTGGCGGCGGCGGGGTAGGAACTAGGTGGGATGGAGGGTAGACAGGTGTGGTGGTTTAGGTTTCTAGGGTTTGGATTAGGTTTAGTTGGAGGTGACCGACTGGGCTTTTGGGCCTGGCTGGCTGCCTCCCAAAAATAATATAAATTTTATTTATTTATTTAAAAGGCTTTTGTAATCTGTTTTTAGACAAATAAAATATCCGAAAGAGACCGGGGTTTTAATTTGAAATAAAGACAAGGGATATTTAGAAAACAAAGATAGGCTTTTAGAAAATAGTTTTAGGCAAACAATGTATGATGACATGACGATGCTCAAATGCAATGTGGCATGATGACATGAGCATGCAGTCATGATGGTGCGATGCACAAAAACACAACGATTTTCTAGTAGTGGTTTTAGCGGGGTGCCACACCGCACTACTATATGCGGCGCCACGGCGCGTGGCGCCGCACTTTAGGTCTTGTACCAGCGCGCGCGGCTGCCCCAGCCCGACCCAGACTCACTTCCTTACCCATCCACGAACAGAGAGGCGGCGGTGGCTGTGGTGGGACTCCATGTGATCCCCCTCTCCAAAAACTCCCAGATCTGAGTATTCCTCCAAGAATCTTGCTTCTAATCCCTCCCCCAGGTATTTTCTTTCAATCCTCTCAGTTCTATCCGAATTTTTCTTTGTATTTGTCCCCTTTTCTTCAAATTTCGGTGAAACCCTAGTTTCAATTGGATTTAGAGATTGGTATGAAGCATTCTTAAGTTTATTTGACCTGTAGTTATAGCAATAGCTTAGTATTCAATGGTAGAACTTTAGTTGGTTATTTTAGCATACAAATCCAATATATATGTTAGTATGTGTGGTTCATAGTAGCAATTTCTCTTTAATTATGTTAGATGATAGATGATATTTTGCAATCCTCATAAATGCTATAATAATTGTTCAATGTACAACTGTAGATAGATTATGGTGGGACATTTGTAATGTTGCAAGCATAATTTTGCTAAAGTGGAATATATGTAATGTGAGAATAATTGTTCTTATGGTATCTATTTGAAATATGTAGGATGAGTCTTCTCAATCCTCACTATGATGTTCAACGCCGTTCCTACAAGTTGTCGGAAAAGAGACAAATACTAAAAAAAAACACGGTAGTTCCTATTGCTCTGGTTTGTTGAGATGTAAATCTAATCTAGGCCATTGTATGTTTGCAGGAGCTTGTACCTCTTTGACTTAGGTATCACGAGGTCTCGTCGGCCAAGAACCCGACTTACAATGAGCGGTACACTCCGTTCATCGAGCAACTAGGACTCCTCCCCTTTATCCACATGGTCACTCGGTCGACATCGAAGTTCAACCCCGCTGCGATCACCGCGCTTGTCGACCGATGGAGACCGGAGACACACACATTTCACCTTAGGACCGGTGAGACTACGGTGACCTTGCAGGACATGAGCATGATCCTAGCACTCCCAAACAAGGGAAACCCTATGTGCATAATCACAGATTCAGAGGGGTGGCGTGAGTAGATGGTCAGCCTTATAGGGAAGGATCCACCTGAGGTTATAAACACGAGGGGGGAAACACTGAGGGTCGTTGCAAGGGCCACTTTCAGTTGGATCAGACAGAATTTCAAGACCTGCCCCAAGGATGCTGACGAGGACACGGTCATGACGTACGCTCGTGTGGTACATCATCACGAGGACTCTCTTTCCTGACAGCAGTGGGGATCGTGCTCAGTGGCATTGGCTTAAGGTGCTCACAGTTTTTGACTCAGATTTCAGCTGGGGTTCGGCGGTGTTGGCTTGGTTGTACCGTCAGGTAATCGCTTGTTTACAAAGTTGTCTATGTTTGCATGACCTCAAAAAATACTGTTTTACTAAATGGTGTATCACTTCATATGCAGCTGGATGATGCCTGTCTTAGGAGCGCAAACAACGGATGCATCGGTGGTTGTTTGCTCCTTCTTTCGGTGTGGAGCTGGGAACGCTTCCCAGTTGGATGGCCGAGATTGTTGAGCTACAACCCTTATGTTGATGACAGCAATAACCTCCTGCTCCCCACATGGGCTTACAAGTGGGATGTGGTCTCCGATCCCCCAACCGACCCTTTGGCGGCGTACAGGAGGTACACCAACGAGTTTGACACGATAACCATGGATCAGGTAATTTCCCAGCGTGCGGTTAATTATATGTTATTAATGTTTAATCTTTGAACTTGACATGAGTGTGGTATGTTGCAGGTGACCTGGGAGCCATACGGTCCAAGGGGGAACTTTGGTGTCCCGGACGACTATGTGCTTAACCCGAAGTGCACTGAAGAAGCCCGTCTGTGGCTAATGCGTTGCCCCATGGTATGCATGTGGGCGGTTGAGCATCACCAGCCACAACGTGTCATGGCCCAGTTTGAGTTATTTCAGGTGAACCCTCCTGAGTGGAAGGACACGGACATAGGGCTCCATGGGTAAGATATCAACCGCCTTCGCCTATGATGTAATATCTTTCGAGAAATAACGCTTTATGACTTCTTGTTGTGCAGCTTGGACAGGAAGAAGCAGAGGAAGGAGACGGATTGGGACAAGCTTCACAGGAAGTATGTTGACAAATTCAAAAGGTGTGTTATTGAGGCTAGGAAAGCAAAAGGAACATAGGAAAGGGCGTTCAATCAGGATGCTTTCAACAACTACATCGCCTGGTTTCTTGAGAACACGCGGGTGGAGATGTACCCACTAGCATTCCGCCTAGAAATCTTGGAGGAGCCATTGCTATTCGATGAGCTTGCAACTGAAGAATACAACAGGATAGTCAGAGAAGGGCGACAAGCCAAGTATGCTCCATTGGTCAACTTTGTGGTAATTTTTCCCGAATGTTTGTTTTCCTTCTTGCCCCCTACCACACCTCGCAAGGATGCTTTAATTGTTTACTCTTGTCTATGACAGCGGGCGGAGGTAAGAAAGTCGGCCGATGCATGCGAGGATGCTTTCGCGACATACCCGCGCAGAGAGAAGGGAGAGAGTCTGTTTAGAGGGTTTGTTAAGAAGCAGGCCCTACGATTAAGGCGGCTTTCGAACTTGCTAGGTTGTCGTGACCCCGAGGTGGCAACACAGTCTGCGTCATGGTCCAACACACCCCTGGCCCTTCTGGCGATCATCACTCCCCATCCAAGGATGAGGCGGACACACCTGAGGTAGCAAAGAATTGTAGTACGACGAACCCTTGCATTACTATATGTACTTACCATTGTTCTTGTGTTGATAGCCCTAGGATGAAGAAAGCGTCGACGACAAGATGACGTTGGGCAACTCGATACAAGATCCACGAGCGGTCCGACTACGTGCTCAAGCCAAGGCAACCCAAGAAGCCTTACACACCCAACCCTTCCACGACCAAGGAAATGAAGGCAAAGAAGGCCAAGAAGACAACCTACAGGTTGGAACATGACGATGAGGAACCGTTCACGAGGAAGCTTCCTATGTGAAGGGGCCGAGGGAAGAGGACGACCCGTGGGAAGTAGTTGGGGAGAAGTAGTTGTGGTCATGTACTTTATGAACTTGTCGTAAACTTGTTAGCCTCTAGACATGATGTATGAACTTACTCTAAGGGTATGAAGCTCTGGAACATGGGTAAGTGAGATCATGACCTTATATTTCTACATGAACATGGTTTCCCAGTGGAAGGGCAGATAGCTTGGCCATTAGCATCAGGAATGTGTGGCGCCAACCAGGGTGGCGCCGCACATGTGCAACGCCGTGGCTCCTGGCGCCGCACATGCACGCAGGGAAGGGGAGCTGCTCCAGGAAACTGCGGCGCCTCACGCGGCGTCGCACATTCGAAGAAAAGTAGACAGAACCTTCTGTCTACTTTTCTCTGAATGTGCGGCGCCACAGAGGTTGGCGCCACACGTGCAACGCACAGAGCTGTGGCACCGCACCCTGTGCAACGCCATCCTTCATGGCGCCGCACACTCGGAGAAAAGTAGATAAAACCTTCTGTCTACTTTTCTCTGAATATGTGGCGCCACAGAGGATGGCGCCACACGTGCAACGCACAGAGATGTGGCGCCGCACCAAGTGCAACGCCATCCTTCATGGCGCCGCACACTCGGAGAAAAGTAGACAGAACCTTCTGTCTACTTTTCTCTGAATGTGCGGCGCCACAGAGGATGGCGCCACACGTGCAACGCGCAGACCTGTGGCGCCGCACCCAGTGCAACGCCATCCTTCATGGCGCCGCACTTTCCTGAGTCAGTAGAAACATACATTTTTCATGTCGTTTCGCGGGGTATTTATCAGAAAATAAGGACAACACAACCTCATAGTTCACGACATACTCAATCTTACACGCAGTCATAGTTCACAACATACTAAATCTCACACAACATCATAGTTCACGAGATACTCAATCTTATACATAGTTGATGACCCACAAGTATAGGGGGTGTATCGCAGGATTTTCGATAAGTAAGAGTGTCGAACCCAACGAGGAGCAGAAGGTGCTGGCTAGTGGTATGGATCAGGAATTCTCTGCAAATACTTAGCAAACTGATTTTTAGGGGGTTTCCATAAAGCAAGCAAACAAAGTACGAGTAGGAATAAATGCAGCAAGTGGTCCAATCCTTTATGCAGCAAAGGACAAGCCGGTTGTATTTCTATAGATGACCAAACGTTCTCGAGGACACATGGGAAGACTGTCATGTGCTTTCGCTTCATATAGTCGATTAATCTTCTTTAGCTTGCTAAGTGTTGTGTGGGTGAACCTGTGCTAATGTACCGTCTCATCCAAGACTAATACATACTTGTGATTATACCCCTTGCAAACATCCGTAAGTACAAGAAAGTAATTAAGGTAGAAACCTAACCACAACTTTAAACTCTAAGACCCTTACTTCCCTTGTGCAATGGTTTCCTAACGGGGGTTCAGGTTTCTGTCACTCCGGCAACCCCTACGATTAGTAGCCAAATACACAATGCATTCCCCTAGGCCCACATAGGTGAAGTGTCATGTAGTCGATGTTCACATGACACCACTAGAAGAAGTACACCACAACTTAAATAACAATCTATTGAATCTTTCTCAACGCAACTCCACTACTAACAACAAGACTTCTCCCATGTCCTCAAGAACAAAACGAACTACTCACAAGACATCATATGGATCATGATCAGAGATGGAATAATGATGTATAACAATCTGAACATAAACAATAATTCAATGGTTCACTCAATAGCATCAACTACAAAGAGTAATCAACACCGGGAATTCCCCTATGAACTATGCAAGATTCAACGCAATTGTTACAGCAATATGGAGATGGTGATGAGGGTGATGATGGTGGTGATGATGATGATGATGATCCCGATGAAGTCCAGCTTGATGGTGGTGTTGATGGCGACGATCTCCCCTCTCTAGGAAGGAATTCCCCCGGCAGAAATCTGTCTGCCGGAGAGATCTTTCTCTCTCGGTGTTTTCCGCCCCGCAGAAGCGGCGGAATCTTTTTGTGGTCGCTCCCCGAGTCTTAGGGTTTCGGGAGGATGATATACGCTAGAGGGGAGAGGCTGGAGTGGGCCAGGGTGGCCACACTAGTCCCAGGCGCGGCCTAGGCCTGCCCGCGCCATGGGGTGGTGTGGGCCCCCTGTGGCCCACCTCCACTCCATCTTCTGGCATCCTGAGTCTTTTGAAAAAATAGGATTTTCCGTATACTTTTTCGGATTTTCTGATCTTCGTGAATTTTGCCTCCAAACAACACCTTTTCCATCAGAATCCTGACTACAGCGGTCCATGCTCCAAAAGTCATCAACCATACAAAAATAGATGAAATAACATAAGTACCACCTCTCAATATGAAATATATCAATGAATAATAGTGAATTAAGACATAGAATAGTGATGCAAAATGGACATATCAACTCCCCCAAGCTTAGACTTCGCTTGTCCCCAAGCGAAACTAAGCTCAATACACATGACCTCAGGTTTATGGAGTGAAGAGTCGATAAAAGAATACGGACAAGAAGCATCACATTCATCAAATACATAGATCATAATAGAAGACAACTCACTATTATATAACTCAACTTGCAATAGGTAAAGGAAACACAATAAAGATACATAAAGTGAATCATAATTGGTAATGGCAAACTTAGCTCTTGGTCGAAGAATATTTGATAATTTGCTGGAGTTCACAAATAGCTGGTTTTCAATGAAAGCTTTCAAAGTAGTAAACATCAAGATAAGAGCAAATGTGCAAAACAAGGAACATAAGAAACATGATTGCATAAATCATCATATGAATGAATGAAACACATCAACTCAAAATGCTTGCTGAGATAGAAAGGAACAGGTTTACTGACTCAACTACAAAGTTAAAGAAAGTCCCTTCGCAGAGGGAAGCATGGATTGCAAGTCTCATAAAGAGCTCCCAAAAATTATGATACTTACTAGCTTTCAGCTCTCATTGCCCCTATCATAGGCATAATCAAAATGACAAGGCAAGCAGATAGTGAGCATCTCAGCGATCTTTTTATTTGCTATTTGCATAGGTTTTTATTGAGGATGCTTCATAGAATGCTCACTGTAGTTATGCTACAAGTTTCCACCATGATTAGGCATGGCTTAGGCTAGCGGCCCAGGCGTTTCTCTAACACACATATAAACTCCATGATCTTACAAGTTCCACTTTTATTTCACACCGCCGGGATCCATAAGCAAAAGAACATGATATCAACTAGGTACAAGTACCAATGAAGTGTTGAAAGCGGTCCCCATGATGCATGGTTCGGCTAACTTCAACTCATAAAGCGCAAGCATATACGCAACAAAGAAGGACCCAATGGTTCAAGTTTATTAAATGCAGGAAAGTAAAGTGTGCCATCAAGTTTGTGAGAGCTTTAATCACTAATTTTCACATAACAAGTTTAATTTGGGAGGTAGATAAAACAAGAATTTACTTGGAATAGCAATAATGATACTAGGTAGGTATGGTGGACACAAATGGCAAAGGTTTTGGTTTAAGGAAGTGGATGCACGAGAAGAATACCCTCTCAGTACAGGTTTTTGGCTAGCAAGGCTGGGTAGCAAGTATAAGAGTTGAAGGAAACAAACAAACATACAAGTGATAAAGACAAACATGCAATTTTCCTTGGAAGCACAAAATATCTTAACTAGAGAATACTAGACTTATGAGCAAATCAAGAAAGAAAGATGATGAATTTTTTTCTCTAGAGTACTTCTATCTTTTTCTTTTCAACTCTCAAAAAGGTGTTGCTACTGATTGAGCCAGGTTTGCCAAAACCAACTAAATTAACTCAATGATCCCAAAGTGATACCAATACTAACAACAAGATCAATCATATAACCACGAATTGAAAACTAATATAATCTATGCAAAAGAGTGAATGATAGAACTTCTCATTAATATTTCATAACGGAAACTCACACCAAGGGATACATATCTAACGAGAGAGGGGACACTTCCATAATGCAAACCATACTACATAATAACTCCTCTATTCATGATATGACTCTACTAATAAGGTAAAAAGATAGAAGATAGTGATATGATACCGTGGCACTCCCCCAAGCTGGAACAAACCAAGGGGATGCCAAACCTGATGACGAATTACTCTTTTGGTGTGGGTGAACCTGTGCTAATGTACCGTCTCATCCAAGACTAATACATACTTGTGATTATACCCCTTGCAAACATCCGTAAGTACAAGAAAGTAATTAAGGTAGAAACCTAACCACAACTTTAAACTCTAAGACCCTTACTTCCCTTGTGCAATGGTTTCCTAACGGGGGTTCAGGTTTCTGTCACTCCGGCAACCCCTACGATTAGTAGCCAAATACACAATGCATTCCCCTAGGCTCACATAGGTGAAGTGTCATGTAGTCGATGTTCACATGACACCACTAGAAGAAGTACACCACAACTTAAATAACAATCTATTGAATCTTTCTCAACGCAACTCCACTACTAACAACAAGACTTCTCCCATGTCCTCAAGAACAAAACGAACTACTCACAAGACATCATATGGATCATGATCAGAGATGGAATAATGATGTATAACAATCTGAACATAAACAATAATTCAATGGTTCGCTCAATAGCATCAACTACAAAGAGTAATCAACACCGGGAATTCCCCTATGAACTATGCAAGATTCAACGCAATTGTTACAGCAATATGGAGATGGTGATGAGGGTGATGATGGTGGTGATGATGATGATCCCGATGAAGTCCAGCTTGATGGTGGTGTTGATGGCGACGATCTCCCCTCTCTAGGAAGGAATTCCCCCGGCAGAAATCTGTCTGCCGGAGAGATCTTTCTCTCTCGGTGTTTTCCGCCCCGCAGAAGCGGCGGAATCTTTTTGTGGTCGCTCCCCGAGTCTTAGGGTTTCGGGAGGATGATATACGCTAGAGGGGAGAGGCTGGAGTGGGCCAGGGTGGCCACACTAGTCCCAGGCGCGGCCTAGGCCTGCCCGCGCCATGGGGTGGTGTGGGCCCCCTGTGGCCCACCTCCACTCCATCTTCTGGCATCCTGAGTCTTTTGGAAAAATAGGATTTTCCGTATACTTTTTCGGATTTTCTGATCTTCGTGAATTTTGCCTCCAAACAACACCTTTTCCATCAGAATCCTGACTGCAGTGGTCCATGCTCCAAAAGTCATCAACCATACAAAAATAGATGAAATAACATAAGTATCACCTCTCAATATGAAATATATCAATGAATAATAGTGAATTAAGACATAGAATAGTGATGCAAAATGGACATATCAACTCCCCCCAAGCTTAGACTTCGCTTGTCCCCAAGCGAAACTAAGCTCAATACACATGACCTCAGGTTTATGGAGTGAAGAGTCGATAAAAGAATACGGACAAGAAGCATCACATTCATCAAATACATAGATCATAATAGAAGACAACTCACTATTATATAACTCAACTTGCAATAGGTAAAGGAAACACAATAAAGATACATAAAGTGAATCATAATTGGTAATGGCAAACTTAGCTCTTGGTCGAAGAATAGGTGATAATTTGCTGGAGTTCACAAATAGCTGGTTTTCAATGAAAGCTTTCAAAGTAGTAAACATCAAGATAAGAGCAAATGTGCAAAACAAGGAACATAAGAAACATGATTGCATAAATCATCATATGAATGAATGAAACACATCAACTCAAAATACTTGCTGAGATAGAAAGGAACAGGTTTGCTGACTCAACTACAAAGTTAAAGAAAGTCCCTTCGCAGAGGGAAGCATGGATTGCAAGTCTCATAAAGAGCTCCCAAAAATTATGATACTTACTAGCTTTCAGCTCTCATTGCCCCTATCATAGGCATAATCAAAATGACAAGGCAAGCAGATAGTGAGCATCTCAGCGATCTTTTTATTTGCTATTTGCATAGGTTTTTATTGAGGATGCTTCATAGAATGCTCACTGTAGTTATGCTACAAGTTTCCACCATGATTAGGCATGGCTTAGGCTAGCGGCCCAGGCGTTTCTCTAACACACATATAAACTCCATGATCTTACAAGTTCCACTTTTATTTCACATCGCCGGGATCCATAAGCAAAAGAACATGATATCAACTAGGTACAAGTACCAATGAAGTGTTGAAAGCGGTCCCCATGATGCATGGTTCGGCTAACTTCAACTCATAAAGCGCAAGCATATACGCAACAAAGAAGGACCCAATGGTTCAAGTTTATTAAATGCAGGAAAGTAAAGTGTGCCATCAAGTTTGTGAGAGCTTTAATCACTAATTTTCACATAACAAGCTTAATTTGGGAGGTAGATAAAACAAGAATTTACTTGGAATAGCAATAATGATACTAGGTAGGTATGGTGGACACAAATGGCAAAGGTTTTGGTTTAAGGAAGTGGATGCACGAGAAGAATACCCTCTCAGTACAGGTTTTTGGCTAGCAAGGCTGGGTAGCAAGTATAAGAGTTGAAGGAAACAAACAAACATACAAGTGATAAAGACAAACATGCAATTTTCCTTGGAAGCACAAAATATATTAACTAGAGAATACTAGACTTATGAGAAAATCAAGAAAGAAAGATGATGAATTTTTTTCTCTAGAGTACTTCTATCTTTTTATTTTCAACTCTCAAAAAGGTGTTGCTACTGATCGAGCCAGGTTTGCCAAAACCAACTAAATTAACTCAATGATCCCAAAGTGATACCAATACTAACAACAAGATCAATCATATAACCACGAATTGAAAACTAATATAATCTATGCAAAAGAGTGAATGATAGAACTTCTCATTAATATTTCATAACGGAAACTCACACCAAGGGATACATATCTAACGAGAGAGGGGACACTTCCATAATGCAAACCATACTACATAATAACTCCTCTATTCATGATATGACTCTACTAATAAGGTAAAAAGATAGAAGATAGTGATATGATACCGTGGCACTCCCCCAAGCTGGAACAAACCAAGGGGATGCCAAACCTGATGACGAATTACTCTTTTGGTGGTGGTGGTATCCTCTCATCTTCGTCCGTCTTCCAGGGTAAAGGCTTCCCATCAACAAAGGACATCGTGGTTTCCAACATCCTGAAACTTGCAGCATCACTTATGCGTTTAAATCTAGCCTCAAACTCACAGTTTTGATTTTGAACGTCATAGAACTATGCTTGAAGTTTGTTGGTTGTTTGGCAGAGTGAGAGGACTTCGTCTTTGAGTTCAGCAGTCTCCTTCTGGTGCTCGGTGATGAGTTCAGAACAAATCTTATGGATGATATCCACTTCGCGCTCCGCCATCTTCCTGTACCTAAAGACTTCATGCTCCAGTGCTTCCATCCTGTCCTCCAGACTTCCTTCACCTTTAGGGCCTTGAACCTCTTTAATCCGTACCTCCCCACCTTCGAGAAACAACTCCTTGGGATGAATCTTCAATTCTCTCATGTATGGGTTGATGATATCTTCTAAGGAATCTCCCTTGGATGATCCAGAGGAAGACATCATGGCTCCAAATCTAGGATTCCACCTGGTAGAAACAGATCAAAACAAAAACACGACGAAAAACATGATATACGGACCTCGGGGAATCTGGGGGGTTATATATTACGAAGTTTCATATCAAAAGGAAGGTACTGGGAGAAAACGAGTCGGATGCGGAGTCCTGAGTGGCCTCACCACCTGGTGGCGCAGCCAGGGGTGGGCCCGCGCCATGGGGTGGTGTGGGCCACCCTGGCTCCGTTTCCGTCCCTTTTTCGCTTCGTAGCTTTCCTTATTGACTGAAAACTGCAAAAATATAGTTGGATTGTATTTTCGTGGAACTTTTCTTACCAGAACTGTTACCTATTTGGAAACGGACTCTGTAGGTCTCTGAATTTGGTCCTCAATGAATTTCTCTGGAATTATAACTTGAAAGGCATCAACATCTTCATTGTAAGAATCTCCAGCAATATAGTGTTTGAGTCACTATCCATTCACTACTTGTGTAGTATTATCTTTTAGGGAAGAAATGTTTATTGCTCTTGAACGGTATACTTCTTCAATGATGAAAGGTCCTTCCCATTTTGATAGTAGCTTACCTACAAAGAATCTGAGACGAGACCTATATAATAGAACTTTCTCACCAACATGAAATTCTCTCTTAAGTATTCGCTTATCATGCCATCTTTTAACTTTTTTCCTTAAAGAGCCTAGCATCCTCATAGGCTTCACTCCTCCATTCATCTAAAGAACTTAAGTCAAATAATCTTTTCTCACCAGCGAGCTTACAATCTCTTTTTAGTTCTTTCACTGCCCAGTAAGCTTTGTGTTCTAATTCTAAGGGTAGGTGGCAAGCTTTCCCATAAACCATTTTATAAGGAGACATTCCCATAGGATTTTTGTAAGCAGTTCTATAAGCCCATAAAGCATCATTCAACTTCTTAGCCCAGTTTTTTCTAGACCTATTAACAGTCTTTTGCAAGACAGATTTAATTTCTCTATTTGATAACTCTACTTGCCCGCTAGTTTGGGGGTGATAAGCTGAAGCAATTCTATGATTAACATCATATTTAGCGAGGGTCTTCCTAAAACCACCATGAATGAAATGAGAACCCCCATTAGTCATGAGATACCTAGGCACTCCAAACCTAGGAAATATAATGTCCTTAAGCATTTTTAGAGAGGTTTCCCCGTCAGCACTTTTCGTAGGAATGGATTCTACCCACTTAGTAACATAATCAACGGCAACAAGAATATGAGTGTAACCCTTCAAAGGAGGGAAAGGACCCATAAAGTCAAATCCCCAACAATCAAAAGGTTCAATAACTAGAGAGGAGTTCATAGGAATTTCATTGCGTCTAGAAATGTTACCAACATGCTGACATTCATCACAAGATAAAACAAATTTTCTTGCATCTTTAAAAAGGGTAGGCCAGTAGAAACCTGACTGTAGTACCTTCTGTGCAGTTCTATCTCCTGCATGATGTCCTCCATAGGCACTACCATGACATTTACGCAATATCTCCTTTTGTTCATATTCTGGAACACATCTTCGCATAATACCATCCACTCCTTCCTTATATAAGTGTGGGTCATCCCAAAAATAATGCCTCAAATCATAGAAGAACTTTCTTCTTTGCTGAGCTGTAAAAGTTGGAGGCAAATACTTGGAGACAATAAAGTTAGCATAATCAGCATACCAAGGGCTTCCTCGCGAGCTCACCCCCACTGCAGCTAACTGTTCATTTGGAAAACTATCATTAACAGGCATAGGGTCAAAAGAGATGTTTTCCGAACGAGATAAATTATCAGCTACAGGATTTTCAGCACCCTTCCTATCTACTATATGTAGATCAAACTCTTGTAAAAGCAGCACCCATCTAATAAGCCTAGGATTAGCGTCTTTCTTCATCATAAGATATTTAATAGCAGCATGATCATTATGAATGGTTACTTTTGAGTCCACAATATAGGGCCTAAACTTATCACAGGCAAAAACAACAGCTAGAAATTCCTTTTTAGTAGTGGCATAATTCCTTTGAGCAGCGTCTAGGGTCTTACTAGCATAATGGATAACATTTAACTTTTTATCAATACGTTGCCCAAGGACAGCCCCTACAGCAAAATCACTAGCATCACACATTATTTCAAAGGGTAAACTCCAATCAGGTGGTTGAACAATAGGGGCTATAGTTAAAGCCTTCTTAAGAGTTTCAAAAGCTTCCCTACAATCATCATCAAAAACGAAAGGTACATCTTTTTGAAGAAGATTAGTGAGAGGTTTTGATATCCTAGAGAAGTCTTTAATAAACCTCCGATAGAAACCAGCATGACCAAGGATACTACGAATACCTTTGATGTCTCTTGGACATGGCATCTTCTCAGTTGCCTCAACCTTAGCTCTATCAACTTCTATGCCTCTTTCAGAAACTTTATGCCCAATAACAATCCCTTCATTAACCATGAAGTGGCATTTCTCCCAATTAAGAACAAGATTAGTTTCTTCACATCTCTGCAAAACTTTATCAAGGTTGTGCAGACAATTATCAAAAGAAGTTCCATAGACAGAAAAGTCATCCATGAACACTTCTACAATTTCCTCACAAAAACCATGAAAAATAGCAGACATGCACCTTTGGAAAGTAGCAGGAGCATTACATAAACCAAAAGGCATACGTCTATAAGCATAAGTTCCATAAGGGCAAGTAAAAGTAGTTTTTTTCTTGATCTTGTTGTTTAACAGCAATTTGAGAGAAACCATAATAACCATCAAGAAAACAAAAATGTGTCTTTTTAGACAACCTTTCCAACATTTGATCAATAAAAGGAAGCGGGTAATGATCTTTCTTAGTAACTTTATTGACCTTTCTAAAATCAATGCACATCCTATAGCCTACTACTATTCTTTGAGGAATAAGCTCATCATTATCATTAGGGACAACGGTAATACCTCCCTTTTTAGGAACACAATGAACAGGACTAACCCATTCACTATCAGCAATAGGGTAAATAATACCAGCATCAAGGAGTTCCAATACCTCATTCCTTACCACTTCCTTCATCCTAGGATTTAAACGTCGTTGGTGCTCCACTACTGGCTTCGCATCTGGTTCTATGTTGATAGAATGCTGACATATAGTAGGTGAAATCCCTTTCAAATCATCCAGAGTATAGCCCATAGCTCCTCGGTGTTTCCTCAAAACCTCCAATAACCTTTCTTCTTCCTTCCCTAAAAGTTTAGCACTAATAATAACATGATATATCTTTTTATCATCAATATAAGCATATTTAAGATCATCAGGGAGAGGTTTAGATCGAAAACTGGATCCTTCTTAGGTGGCATCGTGGTACCCAAGTCTTCTATAGGCAAGTCGTGCTTAATCATCATAGGTTGATCACGGAGAATCCTCTCAATCTCATTCCTTTCTTCCATGAAGATTTCACTTTCATGATCCTCCATAAATTGCTGCAAAGCATTGTTAGGAGCAAGAGAAATAGAAGCAAGTTGTTCAACCCTAAAATCCTCATTATGGGTTTCCTCTCCGCAAGGTTCTTTAGCAAATTTCGAAAAATTAAACTCATAAGATTCCCCATCAAACTTAGTCAAGATTTTCTCCCTCTTGCAATCAATAATAGCTCCACAAGTACTCAAGAAAGGTCTACCAAAAATGATAGGGTAGGTTTTACTAGCAGCCGAACCAAGTACTAGAAAATCAGTGGGGTACTTAATCTTACCACAAAGAACTTCCACGTCTCGTACAATACCAATTGGAGAGATGGTCTCTCTATTAGCAAGGTGAATAACCACATCAATCTCTTCCAACTCGCAAGGACTGATTTCATGCATAATTTCTCTGTAAAGCTCATAAGGAATAGCACTGGAACTTGCACCAATATCACATAAACCATAATAGCAATGATCACCAATTCTAACAGAAAGCACAGGAACACTAGCCTTTTTAGTTCTATTGGGATGTGAAACAATATTAGAAGCATCCTCACAAAAGACTATGTGCCCATCTTCTATGCTTTTAGTGACAAGGTCTTTCACAATTGCTACCACAGGTTCAATGTTTATTTGTTCATCAGGTTTTACAGTTCTTTTTTTACTTTTGGTGATTACATTAGTTATCATAGGATGATCCTTTACCTTTTCGGGGAAGGGAATCTTCTCGATATAAGGTTCATGTAAAATGGGGTCAATAATGCAATACTCAACACTTCTAATAGGAGCATAGTCAACAATATCTTTGTAAGGTGCATGGTATTTGTTCCATCCCCTTTTGGAATTTCGATATAGGAAGCAAAAGCTCTAAAGCAATTCGTAATAACTTGCAAGTCAAGACCATAAATATTACTAATATTTTGAAAGTCATCAGTTCCCATAAAAGATTCAATGCATTCATAATCATAATTTATAACTGATTTTCTACCTTTGTCATTCTCCCAAGCTTCAGCATTGTCTTGAATACGATCTAGAAGATCCCATTTAGCTTCTTCTTCCATACGAGTGAATGATCCAGCACAAGAAGCATCCAATAAATCCTTGTCATGTAGAGGGAGCCTTGCATAAAAGTTATTGATAATAATATTGTTGGGGAGCTCATGAATAGGACATTTGAGCATTAGTAACTTCAATCTCCCCCAAGCTTGAGTTGTACTCTCTCCATCAAGAGGCCAAAAGTTGTATATTTGATTCCGATCTTTATGAATCTCACTAGGAGGATAAAACTTTGAATAAAAGAGAGGCACTATTTCCTCCCATTCCAGAGCTTAACCATTCTTCAGCAGCTTATACCATTCCTCAGCTCTTCCTTTCAGTGATAATGAGAATAACTTCTTCTTAACTTGATCTTTAGTAATACCTGCACACTTGAACAACCCGCATAATTCGTGTATAAAGAGTAGATGATCACCGGGATGGACAGTTCCATCCCTAACATAGTAGTTATCCATAACACGATCAATAATTCTTGTAGGTATTTTGAAAACATCATTCTCAGCAGGTGGTGGCTTATCTACTACCTTAGAAGTGGTAGTAGCATTACCAAATAAGAAACTCAGCGAATTATCCATAACAAAAATAAAGCAACTAGCAGAAGTAAACAATACTCATAGTAGAAGTTTCCTTTACCAGTTCCACTCTCCAATAGCGCTTCACTCCCCGGCAACGGCGCCAGAAAATAGTCTTGATGACCCACAAGTATAGGGGGTGTATCGCAGTATTTTCGATAAGTAAGAGTGTCGAACCCAACGAGGAGTAGAAGGTGCTGGCTAGTGGTATGGATTAGGAATTCTCTGCAAATACTTAGCAAACTGATTTTTAGGGGTTTTCGATAAAGCAAGCAAACAAAGTATGAGTAAATAAAAGACAATAGGAATAAATGCAACAAGTGGCCCAATCCTTTATGCAGCAAAGGATAAGCCGGCTGTATTTCTATAGATGACCAAACGTTCTCGAGGACACATGGGAAGACTGTCAAGTGCTTTCGCTTCATATAGTCGATTAATCTTCTTTAGCTTGCTAATTGTTGTGTGGGTGAACCTGTGCTAATGTACCGCCCCATCCAAGACTAATACATACTTGTGATTATACCCCTTGCAAACATCCGTAAGTACAAGAAAGTAATTAAGGTAGAAACCTAACCACAACTTTAAACTCTAAGACCCTTACTTCCCTTGTGCAATGGTTTCCTAACGGGGGTTCAGGTTTCTGTCACTCCGGCAACCCCTACGATTAGTAGCCAAATACACAATGCATTCCCCTAGGCCCAGATAGGTGAAGTGTCATGTAGTCGATGTTCACATGACACCACTAGAAGAAGTACACCACAACTTAAATAACAATCTATTGAATCTTTCTCAACACAACTCCACTACTAACAACAAGACTTCCCCCATGTCCTCAAGAACAAAACGAACTACTCACAAGACATCATATGGATCATGATCAGAGATGGAATAATGATGTATAACAATCTGAACATAAACAATAATTCAATGGTTCACTAAATAGCATCAACTACAAAGAGTAATCAACACCGGGAAAGTTTCCCCTATGAACTATGCAAGATTCAACGCAATTGTTACAGCAATATGGAGATGGTGATGAGGGTACTGATGGTGATGATGGTGGTGATGATGATCCCGATGAAGTCCAGCTTGATGGTGATGTTGATGGCGATGATGTCCCCTCTCTGGGAAGGAATTCCCTCGGCAGAAATCTGTCTGCCGGAGAGATCTTTCTCTCTCGGTGTTTTCCGCCCCGCAGAGGCGGCGGAATCTTTCTGTGGTCGCTCCCCGAGTCTTAGGGTTTCGGGAGGTTGATATACGCCAGAGGGGAGAGGCTGGAGTGGGCTAGGGTGGACACACCACTCCCAGGCGCGACCTAGGCTTGCCCGCGCCATGGGGTGGTGTGGGCCCCCTGTGGCCCACCTCCACTCCATCTTTTGGCATCCTGAGTCTTCTGGAAAAATAGGATTTTCCGTATATTTTCCCGGATTTTCTGATCTTCGCGAATTTTGCCTCCAAACAACACCTTTTCTATCAAAATCCTGACTGCAGCGGTCCATGCTCCAAAAGTCATCAACCATACAAAAATAGATGAAATAACATAAGTATCACCTCTCAATATGAAATATATCAATGAATAATAGTGAATTAAGACATAGAATAGTGATGCAAAATGGACGTATCAATAGTCATAGTTCACGACATACTCAATCTAACACATAGTCATAGTTCACACATAGAAACCTCGTTTCTCCTTCTCACAACCATGATAGACCTTCTTCTATTGTGTCGAACAAGGTCCTTTCCCCTTTGCCTTCCTTTTCCTCTCTTCTTCCTTTGCTTCCTCCTTTTCCCTTAGGTCACGGGCCAATTGAACCACCGACTCAAAGTATGCTCTACTCTCCAATGTCTTCTTCTTCTCTTCTTCTTGCGCTGTCTCTTCCCTTATGAGACGAGCCTTATTTCCCAACCTCTCAAAATGAAGCTTATTTTCTCTCTCTTGCCTTATGCTAGACAATTCAAGGTTCTTCATCATTTTGGCCTTGAATATCCTTAGCCGTTCCTCTTCGGCCTCTTTAAGCTTCCCCCTCTCGCGTCTTTGCATCGCCCTCCACTCAAGATCCATGTGCAACTTGTCCTCCCTCTTTGCCTCTTCCGCCTCTCTCTCCTTCTTCTCACGTTCGGCTCTCTCCTTTTACTTCAACCTCCTAATAGCCTCCTCCCACACTCCACGCATCTCATCATCATTGGATTGCGTAGCCATACCTATAAGAAAATTTGCAAGTAAGCAATAGTAACAAAAAATAAGCAATATTAATAACAAGCAAGCATATAATGGAGAAACATACGAGTCTCATCATCATTGGCTTAAATTCCAACAAGGTCTTGAACCTCGATCCATGAGAAAAGCCATTATTGTCTTGATTACCATCCCGGTAAGAACTTGACCTTGGTCCAAGCATTATGCCCTCCCTGCCATCAACCGTGGCTTCATCCGCGAGACTAACATCACGGAATAAAGATACCATGTGGTCCCGCCCCAATACGTTCTCGTGGATTTCGGCCTCTCTAGCTGTGAACCCCTCCTTGTCAAGTTCTTCTTCGGGACCATCATCATCCGAGTCTGATGCATAGCATCGAGTATACGGGATGTCACGGTCCATGTTCTCTTGCGTAATATATTTGTCCAAATCTCCAACATTGTTGTCGTGGAGCTCAACCTCATTCTCATCGTGCCAATTATCATCATTTTGCTCTTCCAACACTTCATCTTGGTTCTTCGAAATCGGGCTCAAATGTTTGGGTAAATGGAGGTTCAATCAATACCTCTTGGTTTATTGGTGGAGGACTCCTAGAACCTAATGGGGAGGCAGTATGGTTCAAATCCAAGTGCAAGTTATTATCAAACTTCTTGGTGGCAAATAGTTCAAGAGCTTTATCTAGCGACTCCGCGACCACCTCCTTGTATGCAACCCAACGTGGCTCAGAGAAGATACGCATGGTCTTCCAACGGGTGTGCATTCCAAAAGCCACATTATGCCTTCCCTCCAACTCAACAACATCATTTGTCTCCATCCATTTCAATTCAATCCTAACTTGCTCCAAGACCTCGGCGTAGGTGGGACTATGCTCAAACACCAAGTCAAGCTCATCCGAGTCTGGTTCTATATTACCTCTCAAAAAGGCATCCTTGTCTACATGATAAACATGAACAATTCTTGACATTCCTAAAATAATCACAACAATAATACCATGGTCAACATACTCAATACATACTCATTGGTAACATTAACACAATACCCATCCCTATGCCAATTCAACAATACCCTATGCCAAAATCTACCATACATCTTGCATATCAATCTAGGGTTTCCAAGATATGGGTCAAACCAAGAATTTAATGGGTGAAAACAAAGAAAAAGGGGAAGAATACCTCTAGGCACTTGGGGGGATCGAAATCCACGAAGAGAAGGGTCCAATTTGGCCTCTTGGAGGGAGGGATTTGAGGGAGGAGCCGAATCCCGCCGCCGTCACGACCTTCTCTGTTCGTGGGTTGGGGAGAAATGGAGTTAGGGTCGGGCTGGGGAGGCCGCGCGCGCTAGTACAAGACCTAAAGTGCGCGCCGTAGTGTGTGGCTCCGCACTTATGGAACCGGGCCCCGCGAGACCACGTCGATGCCACGCTGGCAGCCGTGCGGCGCCACAAGTCGTGGCGTTGCGCTTCAGAGTGCGGCGCCGTTGTTAACGGCGTTGCAAAAATGGTTAGTTCCGTGAATTTTTGATGGTCCAAGTTTATTTCGTGAATTTGTTATTTATTTGGGTTATTTCTGTTCAAATTCCCGGGATCGTTTCGTTCGATCCCCGGGTCGTTCCAGCAACGCGACGTGGGAGGGCCCACATCCCACGCGCGTTCCTCTCCCTGCCTCTTCCTCGCTGCAGACGCACCGTCGCCCGCCCGTCCCTACAGCTCCGCCACCGTGCCGCCACCCGCTCGAGCAGCTTCGGTCACCGCGCACCCACCTTGCAGCTCTGGCCGCCGCGCCGTGCACCCGCCCCTGCAGCTCCCTGCCGCCATGGGCCTCCATCCCTCGCAGCTACAAGGCCCGCCGCCATGGGCCTCCCTTCGTCACCGCGGCGCCACCCGCCCCTGCAGTTCCCCGCCGTCGCGCCGCCATGGGCCTCCATCCCCCGCCGCTACAAGGCTCGCCCCCATGGACCTCCCTCCACGCCGCCATGTCCTCCCTCCACTGCCGCTGCAAGGCGCGCCACCTTGCCTCCCTCCGCCGCTGCCTTGCATCGATGCTGGCCACAGGCTCTTCCTGAGAGAGGCCATGGCAGTTCTGCAACAAGCGATGATGGAGCTTTGCTATAATCCCGTCAGGGATTTGCTACATCAGCGTTTAGGATTTGTTACCACGGGCTGGCGATGGTGCTACATGCAGCTAGTGGTGGTGCTACATGATGGCTGGCAGCAGCGCTTGCTATCATGGCGAAGTCGCTTTTGCTACACATGGCGGCTGCGCTTGCTACAATGGCGATTTCACTTTGCTACAATAGGCAGCATCGTTTGCTACCATGGGCGTGGGACCTTGCTATGAGGTGTCCGGCGAGGTCTCCCGGCGGAACTCTCCAGCGAGGTCTTCTTTTTGCTATATTAGCATTTTTTTTGCTACCACCGTTATGTGGTTTTGCTACAACAGTGTAAAATTTCTGCTATGAGGTCTTCCGGTGAAACCAGTTTTGCTATATTAGAATAAACTTTTTGCTACGAAGTGTTAGGCGAAACTCTGGCGAGATCTGTCTTTTTATTTTTGTCTCGTCTTTTTTACTACGTGTAACAAAAGCGGGACAATTTGTAACAAAAAGGACCGTTTGTAGCAAAAGCGGAATTCAGGTCTGTTTTATGGGACACGTGGCAGCTGGAGGACCCGGGCGATCGGGACGAGTTATCCCCCTTAACAAAACACGGACGCTTACAAATGCATACATACACTTACCTCCTAGGGACGTATGCACGCACACCCTTCCTTTCAGTATAAGCACATTCAAAATACTAAGCCGATGGGTTTTAAAATTGACGAGCAGTGAGACCAGGCATATGGCTTAATAGGATTGATAGAATACTCATACCAACAAGTTGCAACTTCTTTTCCGGAAGCACATTCGAAAAGAACTCTAAGGTTAAGCGTGCTTGACCTAGAGCAATTCTAGGATGGGTGACCGACCGGGAAGTGGGTAACCGGGTGCGCACGAGTGAGGACAAAGTGCGCAGAAAAGACTAGTGTTGGTCTGTGGGGTCAGTCTAGATATCCTATTAAGCTGACATGAGTGACACCCCCGGGCCCAGGAGTGGACGGGGTGTTACAAGTGGTATCAGAGCCGACCCTTGGGATTACACGGGTGTGTGCGGGTTAGTGGCGGGACATGTGGAGCATGGCGCGTGTGGCCCAGAGTGGACACGGCATGGCACATGTGCCGGCACTGGACGCACAGACGCGTGCCAAGAGGGAATGTTCCTGGGATGTGCTTGATCGATGAGGGCATCGATCTTCTAAAGGGTGGGTGTATGTGAGACCAGACACATGGCTTAATAGGATTGATAGAATACTCATACCAACAAGTGGCAACTCCTTTTCTGGAAGCTCATTCGAAAAGAACTCTAAGGTTAAGCGTGCTTGGCCTAGAACAATTCTAGGATGGGTGACCGATCGGGAAGTGGGTAACTGGGTGCACACGAGTGAGGACAAAGTGCGTAGAAAAGACTAGTGTTGGTCTGTGGGGCCAGTCTAGATATCCTATTAAGCTGACAGGAGTGACACCCCCCGGCCCAGGAGTGGACGGGGTATTACACGAGCGTCCACCACAAGCATCTCGATATCGATGGAAACGTCGTCTCCCACTGAAATAATGTTTCGACTTTATCAAACCGTCAAACCCCGTAGTTTGATCCCTGATGGGCTAAGATACCACTGTCCTTCCTAGGTTTGATCCTGGTGGGCTAAGGTATCACTGTTCTCCTAACCATCTAACTACGGGTTGGTTCCGAAGTCTCTACATGCATCTGAGCTTTTAAATATGCACTCCCTATTACATTTTTTCCCCTCTATTTTTGTCCTTCTTTCTTAGTCTTTTTACTTGAGAACCCTTATTCTTAGTTTGAAACAAACATTTTTTTTTACAATACCTTTTTTTTTATGTTTGTGTTGGGCCAAGCCTAAATAATGGGCGCATATTCATAGCTACCACGCTCACTCGCTCAGGACATGGGTGAAAGAATCCTTCCGCTCACGCGGTTTTGGCCCCATTTGGCATCTCAGTGTTTTCAAAATTGTAAGGTTCTATTTGGAGGTTTAGTTTTTATAAACCAAACTAATTAGAAAACATGGTATTTTAGCGGCTAGGTATAGGATACTTCAGTTTTCGTAAAACCACATTTTTTGGAAAAAAGAGGTCCACGTCCCCTTCTATTTTAGTGTGAAAATAACTCAGTTTTTAGAATACCACGGTTTTCAGTACTTTGGTATTTCATAGCCAAGTAACTCAAAAAACTGCAAACTTTAGTATTCTAAAATTTTGCAGTATCTTTGAAATATAGAGAAAAAACTGTGTTGCCAAACATGCCCTAAGTATCATATAATCATTGTATCTAAATGCAGGAGCTAGTGGTACTTCAGTAATCTGAGCTTGTTTTTCAATACTTCAAAAATAGCATTGCATCAGTATTTAGTCACAATTAAATACATCAAAGTATTTAAGACTATAGTATTTTAAGAAACTGTAGTATTGTTAAAATACTTCATAAAATGCTATGCTACCAAACATAACCTTAACACCATACTCCCCAAAGAAAACTTCGGTTGTTTTCCCATGTTTCTTTCTCCGCACACGAGACGGAGGAAACCTCTATTATTTTCTCATGTTTCATTCTTCAATGCTATTCACAAACCTTATCGTAAAGACCTTTGTTATTTTCTCAGTTTCATTAGAGCATCTTCAAGAGATTTGGTATATTTTGAATTGGCAAACCAACTATATGAAATACTAGAGAGAAGGTTTAGCAATGCCAAGGAAAATTTGCTACATGAGCATCCATAAAAAAAATGATATCCACTCAATTATATCGGGGACCTAGGGTGGCGCGGGCTAGCAAAATCTAGAGGAGCGGTGCATGCTAGCAAAATCTAGAGGGCGGTGTGAGTCTCGTGTCAAAAGGGCAAAGGGGTGAACAAGTCCACCTTTTTAGGACTTTTAGAAAGAGGAGAGCGAATGAGCAAATATGAGGAGTGAACCACTATTTTTACTTAGCTTCCTATTAATATTTGAGGGGATACCACATATAGGAATGCCATTTGGAGCAAGGTTTTTGCCCCAAATTGCTAATAATGCAGTTTGCGATTGGGAGGCAAGTATAGGGTTGCTCTCGAAGATGCTTTAACGCCACACGCTTTGCGACCCTTCTAGCTAGAGAATACATGTGGTTAGCACATTTGTCCAATGTCCAAAACATTTGTTTAATACATGATCAGTCAATATCATCCTAAGGCTGTAATATTCTGATTACCAATGTCCAATTGTAGTACACGATGGACAAAACCATCTCATTCCTATGCCAGAGCTTTTGCTCCAAAATGTCACGTGAAGTCGACATGTGGGGGGAGTTTGTCAGTACTAAGTGTCTAGTAGTTATCCATAAATCCTCCCCCCTATACTCGGCTCCTGCCCCTGATCCCCTCTCCACCTTCGTTCTCCCCCTTTTCCCTATTAGCTCTGCCAGTCGGAGGGAAGAGGCATAGGCCTAGGTCCTCTCCCTCTGTTGAATATACTGCAAGTGTCCTTAGGTCTTGGTATAGTTTTATGAAGGGAATATGCCCGAGAGGCAATAATAAAGTGGTTATTATCTTATTCCTTGTTTATGATAAATGTTTGTTTTGCATGCTATAATTGTATTAATTGGAAATGTTAATACATGTGTGTTTAATAAACAAATAAAGGGTTCCTAGTAATGCCTCTCTTATAAACTAGCTTGTTGATTAACAAGATGATCAAGGTTTCCTAATCATGGACATTGGATGTTGTTAATAACGAGGTCACAACATTGGTGAATGATGTGATGAACATTCATCCTAAGTATAGCATTACGATCAAAGTCATTGTTTTTAAATTGCTATAACATCATATGAAGTAATCTTAGTCCTTAGACCATGAGATCATATCAATCACTAACACTAAGAGTAACTTGATAACATCAAACGTCACACCGTAATAGGATGACTATAAACGTGGGTTCAAATACTCCGAAGGTGTTATGTTGAGGCTCATGGATCAAGAGCGGGATTTATCCATCCCGATGATAGATAGATATACTCTGGGCCCTCTCGGTGATATCATATTGAGATAACTTGCAAGCAAGTGATGTGATCACTAGAATGTTATATCACAGGAACGAGAAAAGAGTGCATGTCGGTAACAAGATCAAACTAGGTATTGAGATACCGATGATCGAATCTCGGACATGTAATATATCGCGAGACAAAGGGATTTAGTTACGATGTTAAAGGTTCACACGATCACTAGAGTCATCATTAAATGTGTGGGGGTCAGTACGGATCTCCAGGTCCCGCTGCTGATTATTGATCGGAGAGGGTCTCAATAATATCTAAATTATTCACTAACCGTAGGGTGACACACTTAAGGGATACCGACACCGTTTAGAGCAAATATGTTTTAGATAAAGATTTAAGAAAGCGCTGGAATCATTTCGATGGAAATCAGAATTGTTTCGGGTGAAATTGCAGAAATCGGTTCTGCATATGATATTGAAATGTTGCAGGGGGTTTTATGTGAATGTTTGTTAATTAAAGTAATTAACAAAATTCTGAATAAAATAAATAAAATATTTTTATTTAATGAGAGCTTACACTAAATTTGGTGAAAATTTAATGGAGGTGAGTGGACTTTTGAGTGGAGCCATGTTTATGTGAGTGGGAGCTCCACCCACATGAATGATGGAAGAGGTGGGGGCACCACCTTGGCCTCCGACCATGGGAGGGGCTACCCCCTCTCCACTATAAAAGGCCCTCCACTCCTCCTCTCATATCACACCTCCTCGTGAAGGATCTCTCCCCCCTCTAGAAATTATTCCCCATGGTCTCGGATTAGCGAGATAAATGTTCCCGATGGCTTTATCTGGAAAGGAGTTGATGCTTCCGCTGCTTTGCTGGAGCGAGGGACGGAGGTTGTCGGGGTACCGGACGTGTGTGTGATCACGGATGCACTGCTGCTTTGCGGTGCTGGACTTGCTAGTGCTGGACCTGCTGGACTCGCTAGACTTCATCACGATCTTGAGATCGACAAGTGTACGACTACATCAACCACGAAATTAGTATCATTAACAATGCCTTGTTGATCTTCAAGGGTATGTTCTCTATGGATGTGTATCCACCTGTTGCTTGTATCTAGTAGATAGATCTTGGCGTATAATAGTTCCCATTGTAGGATTTTTTTGTTTTCTATGTTGCGAACCCAACATTTTATGTATAGGGTTTATGCTCATTTTACTATATGGTGATTGGTGTGATGCCATGATGATTGGACGTCGTGGTGCTCTCGCGGTGCACTAGGTTGTTACCCATGTCTCTCTCCACGGGAGCTCCATGGTGGAGGTTTGAGCTAAAGGGGGATCTAGCGATCAAGTCATATAGTTCATTCTTGCAACAACTATACCTAGACTCCTTTTCCTTAGACCATGAGCTCATATTACTCACTGTTTCCCGAGGCTGCTTAGACTGCATCAACCATCGTCTGGTAATACGGTGGCCATAAAGGTGTACGTTGGGTATTCTGAAGGAACAATAGATGACATGTGACTGCAAGACTGGGATTTGTTCACCCACATGACGGGTAAAGATACATACGGCTGGCTTGGTGAGATTACATCCATAAATGTTGCAACATGTGACTCGGTCACGAGGATGTAATATCACGGTAACAAGAAAATAGAACTTGTTGTGAACGAGATTGAACAAGGTATGTGATACCAATGATCGGATCTTGGACAAGTCGTATCGAGAAACAAAAGAAATTGGATGCTACATTTAGCGGTTCAAACGACATTGTCCTCAGGAATGCATAGGGGTCACATGGATATTCCTGGTCCCTCTGTTGATCATTGATACAGATCATGTCTAGAGCATTCCCGAGTCGTGAGAGGATACACTTAAGGGTACGATGAGAGCGATCATTCGTAAGATGGAATCACAGTAGAGAAAGAGAAAGTCAGAAATGTTTCGTAGAGAGATCCGAAGTTGTTCGGAGAAAGAATAAAGGAAAAGACCGGAAAAGTGTTTTCAGATAAATGGGAATTTGAATATATATATTTATTATATGTTAATTATGAATTAGTATATTGTAAATAATATTTAGATTAAGATTTATAAAGGTAACTTTTATATTAGGCCAAATCCTCGGAGGTAATTATCCTAAGAGAAAATCAGCAGGAAAAGAAAAGGGAAAAAGAAAACAGCCCAGCCCACTACGCGGCGGATAGTATCAACCGCACGGGGCAAGCACCAGCTGACCGTTGCCGCTGCCAGGACAGCTCGACCTGGTCCATGTGGGGCTCACGGGGAGCCGCCTGGCGGACAGCGCCGCTGGACCGCACTGGGGCGAGTCGGCCCACTTGGGTCCAGCGGGCGAGACGGGTCGCGCGGATGAGGTTGGCTCGCCCGGGGGCCGCGCCTGGCCACCGCCCAGTTCGTGGGCCGCCGGGGGCACTGAGGCCCAGCCGGACCGTGTTACGTTGCTAACGTATCCATAATTTTTGATGTTCCATGCTTGGTTTTATCTACTTTCTTATGTTTTATCCAAACTTTGGAGTACTTTTCATATAATTTCTTGGACTAACCTATTAACAAGAGCCATAGTGCCAGCTGCCTGTTTTCTGCTGTTTTTGGTTCTAGGAAAGTCAGAAAATGAATATTCTCAGAATTGGATGGGACAAAAGCTAAAGTCAGTTTTTCATCAAGGGACACCAGGAGCCAGAATACGAGACGGAGAGGGGCTGGGGCCTGGCCACACCACCTGGCCGTGTGGCCAGGTCTGACCCACGCCAGGGGGTGGTCTGGCCACCCCAGGCACCCCCTCGGCCTCTCCTTTCTCCTATATATTGCCTCCGATATAGAAACCCTAAGTACCCGATCAAAATTCCACGAAAGAGTCTGTAGCCGCCGTCATCTCCATCCCTAGATCAGGAGCGATCTGAAGCTCTTCCTGGCACCCTGCCAGAGGGGAGAATTCACCATGGAGGCCTTATTCATCATCATGCAAGCCTCCGGTGTGATGCGTGAGTAGTTCATCTCTGGACTACGGTCCATGTAGTAGCTAGATGGCTGGTTCTCCTCCTTTGTGCTATCATGTTTAGATCTTGTGAGCTCCGTTCATGATTAAGATCATCTATTTGTAATCCTACATGTTGTGTTTGCGGGGATCCGATGGATATTGATATGCTATTTCAGATTGATTATTGATTCTATCATGTCTTTGTTATTTGTGATCTTGCATGCTTTCTGTTATTAGTAGCTATCTTGGCTAAGTAGATGCTAGCAACTCCAAGAGTTAGTATTTATGCTCGATAGTGGGTTCATGCCTCTAGTAATCTTGGGAAGTGACAAAAATCTCTAAGGTACTAGATGTGTTGTTGCTACTAGGGAGAAAACAACAATCCTTTGTTCATAGAACAATGTATTGTTTACTTTACATGCAACGTGTAATGCAATTATCTATTGCTTGCAACTTAATACTGGAGGGGGTTCAGATGATAACCTGAAGGTGGATTATTATTCATAGATGCACTTGGATTACGGTTTATGTATAATGTTGTAATGTCCAATCAAATCTCAAAGGAGTCAAGATGATTAGTATATGCATGTATGTTTTCTCGATGTTTGTTAATTGCCCCGGTGTAATTTGTTCACCCAACATGTCATCTATCTTAAGGAGAGCCACCACTAGTGAACTATGGACCCCGGTCCTTTCTTTTACCATCAATCTACAATCAATTGTTTACTGCTTTGTGTTTATTTTCTGCAAACTATTACTTTCTTCCATTCGATACATTTAATCCTTTGTTTTCAGCAAAAACGGTGAGATTGACAACCTCATCGTAAGTTGGGGACAGAGTTCTGTGGTTGTGTTGTGCAGGTCTCCACGTTGCTGCTGACACTAGTAGTGCGCCCTGCCAAAGTCCAGCTAGCAACACCTTTGAGGTGTTTCCTTGCTCCTACTAGATTGATAACCTTGGTTTCATAACAGAGGGAAACTTACTGCTGTGCTCATCATACCTTCCTCCTGGGGTTCCCCAACGAGCTCGTTAGTACATGAGTCAGCAAGTGATTTTCTGGCACCGTTGCCGGGGAGTCAAGGACATCTTCACAAGGGGAGTCCCTCATAACCAATCTCTTTACTTTGTTGTTTTTGTTTTGCTTAGTTTACTTTTTGATTTGTTTGCTTGTTTCTTTATCAAAAACACACAAAAAATAGTTTTAGTTTGCTTTCTTTATTAAAAACACAAAAAATGACTACTCTTGAAAACACTAAGTTGTGTGACTTCACTAGCACCAACAACAATGATTTTATGAGCACACATATTGCTCCACCTGTTCCTGAAGCTACTTTCTTTGAAATAAAACCTGTTTTACTCAATCTTGTTATGAGAGAACAATTTTCTGGTATTGGTAATGAAGATGCTGCTGCCCATCTAAATAACTTTGTTGAACTTTGTCAGATGCAAAAGCATAGGGATATAGATGGAGATATTATTAAGCTTAAATTGTTTCCTTTCGCTTTGTGAGGAAAATCTAAAGAATGGTTGAATTCCTTAACTAGGAATAGTATTGATTCTTGGACTAAATGCAAAAATGCTTTCATTGGAAAATACTATCCTCCTGCTAAGATTATATCTATGAGAAGTGAAATAATGAAGTTTAAACAATCTGATAATGAACATGTTGCTCAAGCTTGGGAAAGAATGAAATCTTTGGTAAATAATTGTCCCACTCATGGACTGACTGCTTGGATGATTATCCAAACCTTTTATGCAGGATTGAACTATTCTTCTAGAAATCTATTGGATTCTGCTGCTGGAGGTACCTTTATGACCATTACATTGGGTGCTGCAACAAAGCTTCTGGATAATATGATGGTTAACTATTCTCAAGGTAAGAAGGTAAATTCTATTGAAGAAACCTCCTCCTTAAGTGATAAAATTGATGTTATTATGTCTATGCTTGTTAATGGGAAAGCCCATATTGATCCAAATAATGTTCCTTTGGCCTCTTTGCTTGCTCAAGAAGAGCAAGTTGATGTGAACTTTATAAGAAATAACAATTTTAACAATAATGCCTACAAGAATAATTTTGGTAACAACAATTATAAGCCATATCCTACCAACAATGGTAATGCTTATGGAAATTCCTACAACAATAATAGGAGTGCACCCTCTGAACTTGAAGTTATGCTTAAAGATTTTATTAGTAAACAAACTGCTTTCAATAAAACTATTGAGGAAAAACTCTCTAATGCTGAAAGAAATATAGCATCTTTGTCTGAAGCACAATCCTCTTTGATTAATAAAATGGCTGTTAAACCTGAAACTAGTGATAATCCCTTTGCTGCCACTAATGCCATACAAGTTAGAATTGATAAAAATGTTAGACTATTAGCTGAATTGCATGCTAAGTGGGAAAGAGAAGATGAAATTGCTAGAAACATTAGTGTTTCTACTATCACTACCACCAGTGTTGAGGCTAGTAATATCTCTACTACTTTAGATGATAATTATGATTTTGATCTTGATGGTTACAACATCTCTGAAGTTATTAAGTTCCTACAAAAGCTTGCTAAAAGTCCTAATGCTAGTGTTACGAATATGGCCTTTACAAAACATATTACTGGTGCTCTCATAAAAATTAAAGAAGAAAAGATGAAACATAAATCTTCTATTCCTATAAAATAAGAAGATGGTTGGGAACCCATCATTAATATGAAAGTGAATTATTTTTATTTCAAATCTTTATGTGATCTTGATAGTAATGTTTCTATTATGCCTAGAAGGATTTATGATATGCTTGATTTGCCACCATTGGAAGATTGTTATTTGAATGTCCCACTTGATGATAATGCTAAAAAGAAACTCATGGGGAGTATTAATGATGTTCTTATTATGGTTAACAATGCCTATGTCCCCGTTGATTTCTATGTTTTGGATGTTGAATGCAATGCTTCTTGTCCTATTACTTTGGGAAGACCTTTTCTTAGAACTGTTGGTGCCATTATTGATATGAAAGAAGGCACCATTAAATATCAACTCCCACTCAAGAAAGGTATAGAACACTTCCCTAATAAGAGAGAAAAGATTTCTTTTGCCTCTCCTATGAAAACAAAATTTGCTCTTAATGCTTCTTCATTTGAGAACACTTGATTATTTTTCTTGCTTCTTATGCCTAACTTAAAGGCGTTAAAGAAAAGTACTTATTGGAAGATAACCCAAAAGTATTAGATGAGTCTTGGAAGTTATTACTTCAGTAATAACTGTCCCTTATCCTTTTTATTTGCTTTTTGTGCCAAGAGTAACCTCTAATGAGAGAGAAGTAATGATTGGGAAAGTTGCTGTCCCAAAACAGATTTCTGTGCTTCACCATAAACAATCGTGTAAAATCTCTGTATGTAATTTTGAGGCATGGATTTTTGTGCTTCTAACCCATGTTGTTATCTAACTTTCTCTAGTTCAACACTTTTCGTTTTGAGCAACAGAGGGTCTTCGAAAAAATTCGTCTTTACCTGCTGGTCTGTTTTGATAGATTTCTGCCTTTATTTGCATTTGCTTCTTGTTGGTTCCTTTTTGAGTTCTTTTGGGGAATTGAGCTTTTTGAGGGAAGTGTTACAGTAGCTTGTGTTTTAATGGAAGTTTTATTGGTGTTGTAACTGAACCTAAAGACTTATTATCTTGAGTGCACTAATGTTGCTAATAAGATTGTGTGATGTTTTGTATGAAGGAAAAAATTTCAGGTGTATGGAAGGAATGAGTAATGAGATGAAGGATGGACTAAATCTCAAGCTTGGGGATTCCACGCGTGTCACCCCAAGAAATATCCAAGAAGTACAAGCGTCAAAGCTTGGGGATGCCCAAGACATCCCCTTTTAAGTCAATAAAAATCCCAGGTTTCTTCCAAACACCTCATTTTTAATGTTTCATGCACAGTTGTGTTGTTCTTGGAGCGTCTTTGTTTTTTGTTTTTTTGTTTTCATTTTCTTGGTTTTCTTAGTTTGCTTGAATAAATTGGTTGTACCCACTCTTTCATGCATTAGTTTTCAAATAGTTTGGTTTGGATTGGAAAAGAGTAGGAAAGTTCATGCTTAAGTGGTAAAGAGAGCTTGTTTTTGACTGTGGCCCATGCTTTGTCATGCCATGCTTGATATTGTTTTGGCTTTATGCTTAGTATTCTTTGCTGTAGTATGACTTGTTATAAACAAATGAGATTGCTTAATGTGCCTTGGAAGAATCATGCGTTGTTTTAGCATATTAAAGCATAGTATTGTGGTATTCTCCTTTGATGCTTTATTTGGGTTGACTTGGCGCATGCTCACGCCATGTTATGACTATCCCAAGTCACCATAGCCTTTATGATCCTTTAGTTTTCAACTTGTAGTATCACTTTATTCTTTGATTAATGATGTTTTGTCGCTCTGCATAATTATGGCCATCATTGCTCTCTTAGTTGGTCGCTCCCAGTCTTTTGCTAGCCTCCGTAACCAAGTATGAGTTCCACTCATGCATCCAAATCCTAAAACCAAGTTATTCCAAAGAGTCCACCATACCTACCTATTAGCATATGCTATTCCAAGTATATTCATGTTTTTGTCTACCTTCCGAATTAAACTTGTTATGAGAAAACTAGTGATTAAAGCTCTCACGAACTTGATGGCACACTTTACTTCCTTGCATTTAATAAACTTGAATCATTGCGTCCATCTTTGTTGCGTATATGCTTGCGCTTTATAAGTTGAAGTTAGCAGAACCATGTATCATGGGGAACGCTTTCAACATTGCACTTGTACTTTGTACCCCGTTGATATCATGTTCTTTTGCTTATGGATCCCGGCGGTGTGAAATAAAAGGGGAACTTGTAAGATCATGGAGTTTGTATTTGTGTTAGAGAAACACCTGGGCCGCTAGACTAAGCCATGCCTAGTCATGGTGGAAACTTGCAGCATAACCATAATGAGCACTCTATGAAGCATCATTAATAAAAACCTATGCAAATTGCAAATAAAAAGATTGCTGAGATGCTCATTGTCTGCTTGCATTGTCATTTTGATTATGGGATAGCTCCTGTATCATGTGCAAGGGGTACCCCATTGGCGGTTCTCTATGATACATATGTACTTACAATGACAAGAGCTTACTTGTGACTAAAGTTGAGTAGCATGAGGTTCGGTCTTCATAAGTAAGGGGCATGAGATTTCGGCTTATAACTTGTCAAGCATATCCTCTTAGTTGTGTCACTTTAACCTTAATCACCTTCAAGATGCTTATGATAGGGGCAATGAGAGCTGAAAGCTAATAAGTACCATAATTTTTGGAAGCTCTTTATGAGACTTGAATCCCTACTTGCTTTTATGAAGGCCCTTTCTTTTACTTTTATGTTGAGTCTCCACCTTCTATCTTTATGCACCTACTTTGAGAGCATAGTGGCCATTCTTAGTTCTTTGTGCATTGTCCCAAGACTTGTTGATTGATGCATAACTTTGATATTGCTTGTTTTAAACTATTTGTATCTAGTCACTCTTATGAACTTTGAAGGTGTCCTATGTATTTATATTTGCTACTCTATGAGGGACAAGCTGAATGCCACTATGCTATGTTTTGTTTATGTGAAACAAACAAACGTCTTGCAAAGCATTGCTATCCATCAATCTTTTATTTGTGCCTTTTCATGTTGCAACATAGTTGCTTTGTCTTATTGCTAGAACTTTGTATTTCATGTTATGATTGAAGTACTATGATCCCAGCTATCAATGTTTTACAAATACCAAAGTCAGTTTTTCACCGAGGGACACCAGGAGCTAGAATACGAGAAGGAGAGGGGCTGGGGCCCAGCCACACCACCTGGCCGCACGGCCAGGTCTGACTCGCGCCAGGGGGTGGTCTGGCCGCCCCAGGCACCCCCTCAGCCTCTCCTTTCGCCTATATATTGCCTCTAATATAGAAACACTAAGTACCCGATCAAAATTACACGAAAGAGTCTGTAGCCGCTATCATCTCCATCCCTAGATCGGGAGGGATCTGAAGCTCTTCCTGGCACCCTGCCGGAGGGGAGAATTCACCCTGGAGGCCTTCTTCATCATCATGCAAGCCTCCGGTGTGATGCGTGAGTAGTTCATCTTTGGACTACGGATCCATGTAGTAGCTAGATGGCTGGTTTCTCCTCCTTTGTGCTTTCATGTTTAGATCTTGTGAGCTCTGTTCATGATCAAGATCATCTATTTGTAATTCATACATGTTGTGTTTGCGGGGATCCGATGGATATTGATATGCTATTTCAGATTGATTATTGATTCTATCATGTCTTTGTTATCTGTAATCTTGCATGCTTTCCGTTGTTAGTATCTATCTTGGCCAAGTAGATGCTAGCAACTCCAAGAGTTAGTATTTACGCTCGATAGTGGGTTCATGTCTCTAGTAATCCGTGGAAGTGACAGAAATCTCTAAGGTACTAGATGTGCTGTTGCTACCAGGGAGAAAACAACAATCCTTTGTTCATAGAACAATCGTATTGTTTACTTTACACGCAATGCATAATGCAATTATCCGATGCTTGCAACTTAATACTGGAGGGGGTTCGGATGATAACCTGAAGGTGGATTATTAGTCATAGATGCAGTTGGATGGCGGTCTATGTATAATGTTGTAATGCCCAATCAAGTCTCAAAGGAGTCAAGATGAGTAGTATATGCTTGTATGCTTTCTCGATGTTTGTCAATTGCCCCGCTGTAATTTGTTCACCCAACATGTCATCTATCTTAAGGAGGGCCACCACTAGTGAACTATGGACCCCGGTCCTTTCTTTTACCATCAATCTACAATCAACTGTTTACTACTTTGTGTTTATTTTCTGTGAACTATTACTTTCTTCCATTCGATACGTTTAATCCTTTGTTTTCAGCAAAACCGGTGAGATTAACAACTTCATCGTAAGTTGAGTTCTGTGGTTGTGTTGTGCAGGTCTCCATGTTGCTGCTGACACCGGTAGTGCGCCCTGCCAAAGTCCAGCTAGCAACACCTTTGAGGTGTTTCCTTGCTCCTACTGGATTGATAACCTTGGTTTCATAACTGAGGGAAACTTACTGTTGTGCTCATCATACCTTCCTCTTGGGGTTCCCCAACGAGCTCATTAGTACACGAGTCAGAAGACCGCTGGCCGCTGCCGCCTCTGGAAGGCAGGCTGGGCTGCGAGCTGGAGGTCTAGCCCGCCCAGCCACCGCCTCCTACAGCTGCTGCTTGGTGGGCTAAAAGCTTTTAGTCCATCCGACTATTTTGGCTATTTTCCTGTTTTTTCTTTTGCATATTAGTCCCACATGGCTAACCTAATGAGAAAGGCACACCCCTTATCCTATATAAAGGGGTGCCCATGGGTGGGATAAAACACACCAATATTTGGAGAAGTCCTTTGGTTGACTTCCTCCTTCCCTCTCTCTCTAGACCTTGTGACCATGGACCCAAGTTTGGGCTGTGCAATCGATATCAACTTCCGCACTCCCGGCGGGATCGGGGAGCCGGAGGTCTCATCGTGCACCGGATGTGTACGAAGACACAAGGCGCAACACTTGGGGCGCTTAAATGTTGTGAGCTGGAGCTGCATGCACGATGAAGATGAAGAAGGAGCAAGGGGTGACCTGCGAGGAGCTTCGCGACCTTGAGGTCGGCTACGAGTACGACTACTTCAACCACGTTCCCCGCGGAACGTTAACCGCGTAACGGTCTACAAGGGTATGTATTCTCTACGCATTGGACGTTACCACATTACTACATAGATAGATCCTAGGCAGTTTTGGGGTTCCATCGTAGGAAAACTTTTGTTTTCTACTCCGGTTCCCCTTCAGTGGTATCAGAGCCGATCTATGCGTGGAGTGTTGTACGGCCAGTACGCACAAGTTTTGTGCGGGCATTGATCCCTTAGTTGTTACCCTCTAACATGCACTTGTTTATATCACGGTATTGTTTGATGAAGCGGCCCGGACCGACCTTACGCATATTCATACGCGAGACTGGTTCCATGCTCAACATACGACTTGTACCGTTTAAGTGGCTAGCGGGTGTCTGTCTCTCATTCGATAGTTGATATAGCATTTGCAACGGAGGGCCCCGAAAGGGGTGTAATAGAGACAATTGTTGGATCCATGTTGTGGTTGGAAAGTTCGTAGATTAGAAACGGTTCTATTACGAAAGCCCTAACAACCACGTAAAACTTGTAATAGATAAAGTAGAGGCGTCTAACTTTATTTTGTAGGGGGCATGTGATTATGATATGGCATTGGTCGTTACGAAGGTAAAGTAGTTTACTTTTCTATTACTAAGTAGTATAGTAATAGTCATCGTTCCGATGGACGACCTAGTGGAGGCATCATGGACTTGGCGTCAAACCAAGGGCAAGATGGAGATCATGCCGGAGCGCTCGATGGAGATCAAGGCACAAGAAGGACCATATCATATCACATTATACATATGATGTTGATACCTGTTTTTACATCTTATTGTGTGCTAGTATTTAGATACTCAACGGTAGCAAATAAGATAACCCCTATTGAATTCCAATGTTCCGTGTTCCCCTTGTGTGTGCACCACCAAGAAAGTTCTTCGGTATGAGGCGCCCTGCGGTGAGTAGGGGTCAGACATATCTATGTTCGCATACAGTGGGTGTAAGCCATGTTGCATAGGGAATACACACAAGTTAGATTTGGCGAGCCTAGCATGTTACAGAGATGTGGCCTCGGAACACAAGAGATCGAAATATCGAGCATGAGTCACATGGATGATGTGATTGGCATTATTGAATGTCTACCTTTGATAATGCACTCATGGCCGTGTTGATCGGGGGAGGTGCAGAGGATAGGGATCATGCGATCACTAAAATCGTCCGGGGGATGACAATTTTAGTGGAGACCAATTATAAATTGATCTCTTATTATAAACTTAGTCTAGATGTCTATTTGCAAATATCTTAGTAGATCTTGGCCTATCCCATTGAGGTCCTTTGACACCATGGGAATATATTGCTTAATTTGGAACTTAGCAAAAGGGTCCAACTTCATAGATTAATACCCATGCTTGAGGGATATCCTCGTAAAAGGTGATCTTCTCTTCTTGATACAATAACCATTAGGAGATAATTTGATGACTCCGAAATGTTTGTGTTTTCTCCATAATCATCCAATAAGCCATTCTCCATTCGATGGAGAGTATGGCTACATTTTGTATTCTACAGAATAAGGCACATAGAATATGAGCTGTTGGATGGGTTTTCCTCCATCATGGATGAAAAGAGTATGTTTGGAAAAACACTTAGCGGTCTTGCATTAGAGTTGAGAACTCTTGGAAGGGCTTGATTGCAATGGAGGTCATGGATGAAAAGGTATATGTAAGGTATACAAATTATAAATGTGGTTCTTGCAAAACTCGTTGCAGTTTGCAAAGTATTTGATACTTGTCCCGTTTTTTGTGAAAACAGGATGGTCTGCTTGATAATTGCTAGAGTTGAGGCAATGAGGCTTGATGACGGCAAGCAAAATAGTTGATGGCCGACATCACCCCTTTCCTCAAAGTTTGTCATTTGGATTAGTGGACTTGAATATAATTTGTAATCCTTGGTTGTGTGTCTTGCTTTTGGTGAGACGATTATTCAAATGAACAAGTTACAAGCCAGTTTGTACTATTCTTATGAACAATACCGTTATGGTCACATTACGATTACAAACAAGTTATTCTCATCACTATGTTAATGATAATAGTTTAAACATTTATAAAGGATTAGAATGCTAAAAGATATCCAAAGTTTAATAATGAAATGGCACTATAGTTTAAGTCATTTTGGTTATTGCATGTTCTTCATTGTAAATGAAGATCGGGGTCCTAGATGCTTGATCTAGAGACTTTGCAAAACCATGCCTCTTGGGCAGAATGACTGAAACTCTGCATTCTGGTAAAACGGTAATATGCAAAGAAATGTTGAATCTTATACATAGTGATGTATCGTATTTTCAACAAGTAGTGTAAATCATTAGGTAATTGTGGACTTAAGTGAATAAGTGTATTTACTTAATGAAACATGAAGTTTGAAACAATTTGAATTGTTCAAATGAGTTCACAACAAAGAGGATATTGAATTAACAAGTCTCTTCGATTTGATCGACATGACTAAAGTATTCAAGTTAAGTTTAGCATAAAAGGTACTTGTGAAAGATGTTTCACAAATTATGATAATTGGATGAATTCAAACTATGTTGAAATGTCTAAACGTCATAATCAATATGTATTAGATACATATGGTATAATATTATCTCTTATCAGGGTTATAGTTGTCGTTTAGAGTTAAAGATCAAAATAAGTAAACACTCATTTGAAATACAAAGGAACATCTAAAGATTCGTGGAAACAACACCATAAGTGTTATGACATGTTCGAGTTTCTGGATATTTCGATAAGTCGAAGTCGTGGTGAATAAACAAGTCTTTGTAGAGCATTCTTAGGAAGCTATGAATGCATCTTCCACAAAGGGGCAAACCTGTTGTTGTCCTAAGTTGATGTGTCTTGATGAAGATACATGTGGAAGAAAG
Source organism: Avena sativa (assembly GCA_916181665.1). Lineage (NCBI taxonomy): Eukaryota > Viridiplantae > Streptophyta > Magnoliopsida > Poales > Poaceae > Avena > Avena sativa. The sequence goes on from OV702279.1 coordinate 481,830,086, forward strand.
TAAAAGATCAAAACAAGGTATTTGACCTTACCTCCGAATTGTTGAGTGGCGCAGCAGAATTTGTTTCGTGAATCCAAACTCTACATATAGAGGATAAACCAATGATAATGATCATAAAGTTCCAGTGAATACTTTTACTAAAGAAAGTAGGATTCAACTATATATTCTAACAAGTTTGTAGAATTATATTATTGATTCACTTGTCATGTTTTGAACGAGACATACCTACTAATTACAAAGAAGCGTGATGGACCTAAGTACGAGAGATGAGTGGTCATTGAAATCTCGTTAGTGGAATTCTCGGTTTGATGATGATCAAAGAATTTTGGAATGTCCAAGATTATCGAGAGGACCTAGATTTGAATGGGAGCAAATCAGCTTGGCTAATTCATAATATGTAGCTAACATAATTTGAGTGGGAGCTAAGTGAAATCCCTAGATCTCAAACATGAATGTCATATTTGAGTGGGAGCGTGAAATCATTCTGTGATATGTGGACGGCATATGTGAATGATGTGATTGGTGTTAATAATATTTAAGTTAGATAAATAAGGATGAAGTTTAAGTTATTAAACAAGGAAATCTATCAAGATAGATTGGTGAGTTTAATAAACACTGAATGTCGAATGCTTCCTAGACTTGATTCCGAAAGATGTTCAGAATTTCCTAAGACAAGATTCTGAAGAAGCTTAGAATGGAACAAGGTAAGAAAGAAGTTCTTGTTGTATGAAGCATTGAGCTAGTATTGCAACTATGGTTGAAAAAAGAGATGTGTTGCATCTCCTATGCCTCAGTCATAGGTTCTTCCATATAACCATGTTGTATAATCGACGTAATGTGACCCGAGGTTCTGGTTGGTAGGACAAAGTCTTAACTGTAAGAACATGTCTTTGAGTGATTTCTGAGTTGATCACAGAACCAGAATTAAGTTTGTACTTAAATGGCAAGAAGCAAAGTAAGTGGCATAGTTGCATTTCATGCACTAGGATCTACATAGATATAGAAGTATAAAGGCTCCATCTGATGTGATGTATAATGTTATGGCGGGGCTAGTTCGCTTTTAACATAGAATGATGTGTCCTAGGGCCCATGTGTTGGGGTTCCGCGTATGAAAACAATAAATTTTACTCTACGCCCCTGAACCCCTGAAGCTGCCAGGACCTATCTATTAGTAATAAAGTAACGGGAGGGGCTTTTCGTGAACTTACCCTTGAAGACCGAAAAGCGTTGTCAACGCTTAGGAGAGCATGGTTGATGTAGACGAGCCGAAGCCGACCTCAAGGTCGTGATGAAGTCCTTGCGCTCCTTGTCTCTAACGACTTGAGTGCCTCAAGTGCGACACCTTGCGGGGAGTTACACACGTCCGGTGCCTGACGATGACTCCCGCTTCCCCGATTCAGCAGCAGTTGCGGAAGTAGAGCTCCCGGATCCGAATCCCGTAGCGTGACGGTGCTCCGCGGTGAAGATGTCTCTCGCTCGCGCAGTCCAGACTTGGGACCACGGTCACGAGAGAGAGAGGGCGAGAGAGAAAATATTAATTAGAGGTCCTCCCAAAAGTGGGGAGACCTTTATTGATTATTGGTGTATTTATCTTGGCCAAATACCACATTATATATAGGGGGAAGAGGGGGTACACCCTCCCTCAAAGTCCCGGGGTGGGACTAAAGGAGAGGAGGGGGGAGGAGGTGGCCGCCGGCAACCTAGTGGGCCCCGCACGGGGGGCTAGGCCCAGCCGGCCTCCCCCTTGGCCCCTCTCCCTCTCTCCTTTCCCCTAATGGGCCCTCTTCCTTCGGAATTGGCCCATTAAGCCTTTGACCATTAAAATTGATTTTCTCTTTATTAAATAATTATGAATAAATGATTAAATCAACATTTAATATTCATTCACATATTATTCAATCTCCGTGGCTATGGAACACCTTACACCTCCACTCCGGACATCCTCCGGACTTACCGAAACCCTTCCGGTTTTCTCCCTACTCTTCTTCGGTGATTCCACCGATCTTGTAAACACTCTCTAACCATCATCAAGACCTTAAGCGTGATACCCCACGGTTCGGGAACACTCTAGACATGGTCAGGACACTCCCGCACCAATGATCGACAGAGGGACTTAGATGGCCATGTGACCCCTGTGCGTTCCATGAAGATCTTTCGTCGTTTGAACCGGGATAGCCGTGTCTTATTCCCTTTGTCACTCGATACTTGCATTGCCTGAGATCTGATCAGTGACATCACCATGTCGTGTTCAATCTCGTTGCTGAACAATGCTACTTGACTCGTTCCGACAAGTGATATCCCCGTGATCAAATCACACGCTGTGCAACTATTGGATATAACTTCTCCGAGTGGGCCCTTGAGTATCTTCCTGTCACATGGACGGACAAATCCCGCTCTTGACATGTATTGCCTCTACGGTTTCCTCCGAATACCTGAACACACCTTTATAACCACCGTATTACCAGATAGCGTTTGATGCTATCTAAGCACTCTCGGGAGACAGTGATTGATATAGCCTCACGGTCTAAGGAATAGTCTACGAGAATCCATTTCTAATCATCGTAACTTGAACTTCGTGACATGATCGGGTCACGATGTTTAGGTTGGTTATTGGTTCATCATCTCATTCTCAGAATGATATGACCTCATTTCCAACTAGCATAAATGCCACATGATCAGGAAACTTGATCATCTGTTGAACAATGAACCAGTGACTAGAATTTCACTGGGAACCCCTGGTTGTTTGTATATCACACGTGTATTGATGTTTCCACTCAATACAGTTATAGCATGATATAAAACTTAATCTTAAACTATATGAAATAAATAGTCCTTACTACTATTTGGCTCTAGGGCATATTTCCCACAGTCTCCCACTTGCACTAGAGTACAAATACACTAGCTGCATTTGTTCTCAATCATTGGCACCATATATTCGGTACCCTGAACATGCTTGCTCATGGAAGAGGTTGAGTCTTGGGTCTGTACTTTACAGTCCCAAATCCTTTGCAACTTACTAATGTCACCATGATTGACATTAATACTTTATCATCACATGATAGCATCTATGTGAATGCATCGTCGCTATGGCAGCAGAACGAGGCCTGATTCCAGGAGCCTATAGTGACGTTAGATCAACCTCGAGGGCTTTCTCATGGGAACTGTGCCCTGGGACACATCATTCTACGTTAAAAGCGAACTAGTCCCGCCATAACATTATACAACACTTTAGATGGTACCCTTATCTATTATTATAAATGTATTCATCGAAACACTAGTGCACTCTGTGCAACTTTTGATGTTTTGTTCACCTCGCTTCCTACTTGACTTTAATTGGTATCTACAGGAGTTTCCAACATATTCTCTTATAACACAACCCTTTATGCTTTTAAGATATGTCATCCTTTATGGATTGGGAAAACATGTCTACAATTCTCTACTAGATACTGTGGACAAACTTAGCTCAACGTTCTGTGATTCGAACTCAATCACTTTTAAACGTTCCTTATTTGGATCACATATTATGCTAAGTTATCATCAAGGTGTACTAAGATAGAACCTATGTCTCAACATAGTGGATGACGATCATCCTTTTCTTTCTTTCAACCATTGATGTTAAACTTAATGCTATTCCTAATTTGAGTTATTAAGGACTGGTTCATTAATTAACTTCTATTCTGAAATCCCTTAAGGAATACTACATAATATCATAATACACCTATTATCAACTTCTACATCTTATAAATCATTATTTATAAGTATTTGCGCCTTTATTCTTAACATACTTAAGAATTACTCCTATAAGCTCCCACTCAAAATATGTTCCTACATATTTGAATTTGAGTCTTATATTGCTCCCACTTAAAAATATGTCAATCACATATTGTTTCAGGAAGACTTTCATAGCTCCCACTCAATTTTATGCAAATTGCATATCCTCCCACTATTTTGAACAACTTCAAAATTCTTTGATCAAATATCAAACTTGGAGATTTACTATGAGATACTAGTACTTTACTAGTTTTAAATCCACTATACATTTAGCACATTTGAATCAAATTCATTTGAATTTATCCAATACTTGACAAATTGTGCTTTTTTCATTCACCCCCTTTTCCTACTATGGCTTTGCAGTCATTTGGGAAAATTCAAGTAACCCCTTTTACTTGTGAGATTGAGCAATGAATTGCTTTCTAATCTCAAGGGAATTTTGCTTTTAGAATTTCTCATAACTCTAGTTTACCATTATTTCCTTAGTAGTTCGTAGGTATGTCATATTCCAAAAATCATGACAAATGATTCATAAATATCTCCATACAAGATATGGATTTACATCTTGAATCCTACTTCATGTAGTGAAAACACTAGTGGGGAAAAATACAATGATCAATATCACTGATTCTTTCCTTCTGTGAATAGAATCATTCAGGAACGTTGTCCATTGCTCTTATCAACACTCTGATGCAGGGTTTTGAATCCGCATCGTGTTTTACACTATTTCCATTTGCTCCATAATTGAGAAACATCATCAAAAGTGAGCTTTCTCAAGAATGTACCAAAATCCAAGCAATACAAGTTTTGCTTCTCTTTTGGTTTAGCTATGGATTTCGTATTCAAAGTTTCTAGTGAATACTCTACAAGGACTTATTCCCTATTGTTTTGGTTATATCAAATAACCCCAAAACTTTCACGAATTCTAATGGTTTACCAATTCTAATTGAGTGCTAAATATTTATAAGCTAATGGTCTCTACATCTACACTACAACGATTTATTTGGTGCCTTCTATTCAACCCCTTTGATATCTAATATCACATTGTGATGCTTTGCATTTTGACGTTTCAAAACGCTTTGCATCCCACAATTTCTTTTATGCCATTCTTATAAAGTTGAATTTCATTACTATTGATCAAATCATAGTAATTGGATTCTCTTTTATATTTATACCCTTTGTTGATGAAACACTTTGATCAAATCAAATAGTTTCATATTCATGTTTCCTTTGGTAAGCTTCTTTACACATTTAAACAATCATATAATGATAATTACCATTTTCGTTAAAACACAATACATCGAATATGTATTAACTTTTAACAATTCATTTAAACACTTTGTATTCAAGTAATACACGGTGTTCAAGTTATTTTGCTAAACTTAGGCATGATTTATATGTGATAAGAAATCGAATAACTCTCACATATTATCACATAAATTTGAATTTAAACAATGGTTTTTCATTCATTAATGAACATATCATTAAGTTGGGTATTTTAAACAAGGCATTTTAATGTTTTACACATGTTCATGTATTATCAATTAGTTTCAAACAATAAGGATAATTCACACATAATCAAACAAGATATGAACACGAATAGAAATCATTCATAAAAGTGGAACAACTGTTTGTTACAAACTCATATGAATAACCGTCTCACAAAGTGTGAGACACACTAAAGAAGTTCACAATCTCTTGATTATAATAATCATCATAAACATAAACTAAGTGATAAATGTCAAGGGAGAGTGTCGTTGGCTGTCATCATCATGCTCGCCATCAACACGCAACGTCACCTCCTCTCCAGCAAGCACCTCTCATGTAGAAGGACCTATTTTCAGCAAAACAGAACAAGTATTAGATATACTTAACACTGAAAATGTGTTTGCAAGATTATAATATTTATAAAACTGTATATCAAATATATACCTTTGTCGTTGACGACTCCAGCGACGTTGGGTCCATCTACCACATTTCTGAAATGTGATATGAACTCGAGGAAATCCAGTGTTTCCGTGTCGCCTCTCATAATGCAGATCCTGACTTGTGCTTGGAAGCTTGGAGGAAGCGACCGTAGCACAACTCCCATCACAAATGAGCTTGAGAACCAGTTGTCCAGGTAATAGGCCAGACTCATGTACGCATCGTAGATGCGCAATAAGTGCTCATCCAGTGAGGACCCCTCCTCCATCTTTATGGAGAGGAAGTCCCCCATCAGCTCATACTCCCACATGCGCACTTGTTCCATGAAATGCGATCTCATATGTGCCATGACCACTAGGGGCTTGAGACTTCCCACCATTGGCCATAACCCATCCTCCATTCCGAGGCGCATGGTCACTGATATAAATGTGGCCATCACACGACGATGATAACACAGATCCCGCTGCTCCTGGGTCTCATGAGAATAGGGTGGTTCCAAATACATCTCGCAGGTCATGTAGTCAGCTATGTTGTTATCCCCAAGGAGATCAAACAGGTGTATGACCCATGCAGAAAAGTTGGATCCATCTAACTTGAGCTTTTCTCCTTTCAACCAATCGTCGATAGGAAAGGTAATCTCGGGAAGAACCATTTTCTACATTTATAATTGCAAAAGTAATTTAGACTAAGTTTATAATTAAATGAGTTAATAATAACTCCACTCAGAAACACCTATCCCCAAAAGGGTTCCTAGTGATAACATGACCCCTATCAGCCACATCTCCCCCGATTGATCACGACCATCGATGTGGGTTCAAAGGTGGATGCTAAACGTGGGTCACATCATTCATGCGACTCGTGATCGATCTTTCGACCATCCGTGTTGCGATGCCACGCTTCTGTGGCGTGCTAGGCTCGCCAACTCAACCTTAGTGTATTCGCTGTGTGATACGTTGCAAATGTATCTATAATTTTTGATGTTCCATGCTTGGTTTTATCCACTTTCTTGTGTTTTGTCCACACTTTGGAGTACTTTTCATATGATTTCTTGGACTAACCTATTAACAAGAGCCATAGTGCCAGCTGCCTATTTTCTGCTGTTTTTGGTTCTAGGAAAGTCAGAAAATGAATATTCTCGGAATTGGACGGGACAAAAGCCAAAGTGCCTATTTTTCCGGAAGTCATCAGATGCCAGAATACGAGACGGAGAGGGGCCAGAGGCCGGCCACACCACCTGGCCGCGTGGCCAGGCTGGGACCACGCCAGGGGGTGGTGTGGTGGCCCTGGCACCCCCTCGGCCTCCCCTTTCGCCTATAAGATGCCCTCGGGACGAAAACCCTAAGTGCCCGATCAAAAATCCACGAAAGAGTCTGTAGCTGCCGTCATCTCCATCCCTAGATCGGGAGGGATCTGAAGCTCTTCCCGGCACCCTGCCGGAGAGGGGAATTCACCCTGGAGGCCTTCTTCATCACCATGCAAGCCTCCGGTGTGATGCGTGAGTAGTTCATCCTTGGACTACGGATCCATGTAGTAGCTAGATGGCTGGTTCTCCTCCTTTGTGCTTTCGTGTTTAGATCTTGTGAGCTCCGTTCATGATCAATATCATCTATTTGTAATTCTGCATGTTGTATTTGCGGGGATCCGATGGATATTGAGATTCTATTTCAGATTGATTATTGATTCTATCATGTCTTTGTTATTTGCGATCTTGCATGCTTTCCGTTGTTAGTAGCTATCTTGGCCAAGTAGATGCTAGCAACTCCAAGAGTTAGTATTTATGCTCGATAGTGGGTTCATGCCTCTGGTAATCTGGGGAAGTGACAAAAATCTCTAAGGTACTAGATGTGCTGTTGCTACTAGGGAGAAAACAACAATCCTTTGTTCATAGAACAATCGTATTGTTTACTTTACACGTAGTTCGTAAAGCAATAATCTGTTGCTTGCAACTTAGTACTGGAGGAGGTTCGGATGATAACCTGAAGGTGGATTATTAGTCATAGATGCAGTTGGATGGCGGTCTATGTATAATGTTGTAATGCCCAATCAAGTCTCAAAGGAGTCAAGATGATTAGTATATGCATGTATTGCTTTCTCGATGTTTGTCAATTGCCCCGCTATAATTTGTTCGCCCAGCATGTTATCTATCTAAGGAGATCCACCTCTAGTGAACTATGGATCCTGGTCCTTGTCTTTTACATACAATCTACAATCTTTTACTTCTTTGTGTTTACTTTCTAGAAACTTTTACTTCTTTCCATTCGATACGTTTAATCCTTTGTTTTCTGCAAAACACGGTGAGATTGACAACCTCATCGCAAGTTGGGGACAAATTTCTGTGGTTGTGTTGTGCAGGTCTCCACGTTGCTACTAGCACCGGTAGTGCGCCCTGCCAAGGCTCAGCTAGCAACACCTTTGGGGTGTTTCCTTGCTCCTACTGGTTCGATTAAACCTTGGTTTCATAACTGAGGGAAAGTTGCTACTGTGCTCATCATACCTTCCTCTTGGGGTTCCCAACGAGCTCTACATCAACCACGCACCAGCACTTTTTTGGGCACCGTGCATTGAGCCATCAAGCATTTTTCTGGCGCCGCTGCCGAGGAGTCAAGGATATCTTCACAAGGAGAGTCCCTTATAACCAATCTCTTTACTTTGTTGTTTTTGTTTTGCTTAGTTTCTTTTTGCTTTGTTTGCTTGTTTTGTTATCAAAAACACAAAAAAATAGTCTTACTAGTTTGCTTTCTTTATCAAAAACACAAAAACATTAAGTCTCCTTTAGTTGTCACCTCTTCCTTAGCTCGTTGATCCCCAAATTCACCTTGAAAGACCTTTCAATTGGTAGTGGTTCTATAATTGGGAAAGATAATATTGAAGAATTCTTTAATCATGTTAGTAAATATGAGCATACTGAGGATAGATCCCTTGCAGAACTTGCTCCAAACTATGAGATTGCTGCAGCTTCTTTAATTCACATGTTAGAAGCTAGGTTTGTTAACCTCAACCCCTTAATGCAAGTAATATTTCTTAAGCTTAAATAAATTGAGGACCCTGAAAAGAGGGATTTTATTCTAGAAACCTTGTTTAAAGAGTTCTATGATGTTGCCAAGGAAGCTAGAAAAGTCTTTGAACGTTTCAATATGCTAGGATCATGTGTAGATGTTGTTGGTACACGAGAAAAGATGAACAAAACCGAACCTAATGGTGAGGAACCTAAGATACCAATACCCTTTAAACTAGTAGCAATACATGATGCCATAGAAAAGAATCTTGATTGGATTGTTCCTGCAAACCCTTTTGATGAGAATAGTGAACCTAAGAGTATTGAGAGAGGATCCTCTAGAACTTATTTGGATGATATACCTTGCCTTGTTGAAAATATTTCTGGTATTGATCTTAATGCTTCTTCATTTGAGAACACTTGATTCTTTCTTTGCTTCTTATGCCTAACTTAAAGGCGTTAAAGAAAAGTACTTATTGGGAGATAACCCAAAAGTTTTAGATGAGTCTTGGAAGTTATTACCTCTGTAATAACCTCTCCTTATCCTTTTTATTTGCTTTTTGTGCCAAGAGTAACCTCTAATGAGAGAGAAGTAATGATTGGTAAAGTTGATGTCCCGAAACAGATTTCTGTGCTTCACCGTAAAAATTCGTGTAAAATCTCTGAACAACTTTTTGAGGCATAAATTGTTGTGCTTCTGCCCCAGGTTGTTATCTAACTTTCGTTAGTTCAACACTTTTTGATCTGAGCAACAGAAGGTCTTCGAAAAAATTCGTCTTTACCTGCTGGTCTGTTTTGACAGATTTCTGCCATTTTCTGCATTTGCTTCTTGTTGGTTCCTTCTTGAGTTCTTATGGGGAATTGAGCTTTTTGAGGGAAGTGCTACAGTATCTAGTGTTCTAATGGAATTTTATTTGATGTTAGAACTGAACCTTAAGACTTATTTATCTTGGGTGCACTAATGTTCCTAATAAAGATTGTGTGAAGTTTTGTATCAAGGAAAATTTTCAGGTGTATGGAAGGAATGAATAATAAGATGAAGGATGGACTAAAGCTCAAGCTTGGGGATGCCACGCATGTCGCCCCAAGAAATATCCAAGAAGTACAAGCGTCAAAGTTTGGGGATGCCCAAGGCATCCCCCTCTGCATCAATAAAAACCCCAGGTTTCTTCCAAACGCTTCATTTTTATTGTTTCATGCACAGCTGTGTTGTTCTTGGAGCGTCTTCTTTTTAGTTTTCTTCTTGGTTTTTCATTTTCTTTGGTTTCCTTAGTTTGCTGAATAAATTGGTTGGACCCCCTCTTTCATACAATGGTTTGCAAATAGTTTGGTTTGGTTTGGAAAAGAGTAGGAAAGTTCCTACTTCTATGGTAAAAAGAGCTTGTTTTTGACTGTGGCCTATGCTCTGTCATGCCATGCTGGATATTGCTTTAGCTTTATGCTTAGTATTCTTTGCTGTAGCATGACTTGTTATAAACAATTGAGATTGTTTTAGCATATTAAAGCATAGTATAGTGGTATTCTCCTTTGATGCTTTATATGGGTTGACTTGGCGCATGCTCACACCATGTTATGACTATCTCAAGTCACCATAGCCTTTATGATCCTTTAGTTTTCAACTTGTAGTATCACTTTATGCTTTGATCAAAGATATTTTGTCGCTCTGCATGATTATGGCCATTATTGCTCTCTTAGTTTGTCGCTCCCAGTCTTTTGCTAGCCTCCACAACCAAGTATGAGTTCCACTCATGCATCCAACTCCCTAAACCAAGTTATTCCAAAGAGTCCACCATACCTACCTACTAGCATATGCTATTCCAAGTATATTCATGCTTTTGTTTACCTTCCAAATTAAACTTGTTATGAGAAAACTAGTGATTAAAGCTCTCATGAACTTGATGGCACACTTTACTTTTTGCATCTAATAAACTTGAACCATTGGGTCCTTCTTTGTTGCGTATATGCTTGCGCTTTATAAGTTGAAATTAGCAGAACAATGCTTCATGGGGAACGCTCAACATTGCACTTGTACTTTGTACCCCGTTGATATCATGTTCTATTGCTTACGGATCCCGGCGGTGTGAAATAAAAGTGGAACTTGTAAGATCATGGAGTTTGTATGTGTGTTAGAGAAATGCCTAGGCCGCTAGCCTAAGCCATGCCTAATCATGGTGGAAACTTGCAGCATCACCATAATGAGCACTCTATGAAGCATCCTCAATAAAAACCTATGCAAATAGCAAATAAAAAGATCGTTGAGATGCTCATTGTCTGCTTGCCTTGTCATTTTGATTATGGGATAGCTCCTGTATCATGTGCAAGGGGTACCCCATTGGCGGTTCTTAATGATACACATGTACTTACAATGACAAGAGCTTACTCGTGACTGAAGTTGAGTAGCATGAGGTTCGGTCTTTGTAAGTAAGGGGCATGAGATTTCGGTTTATAACTTGTCAAGCATATCCTCTTAGTTGTGTCACTTTAACCTTAATCACCTTAAAGATGCTTATGATAGGGGCAATGAGAGCTTAAAGCTATAAGTACCATAATTTTTGGAAGCTCTTTATGAGACTTGAATCCCTACTTCGTTTTATAAAAAGGCCTTTCTTCCACCAGAGTCGCCACCTTCTATTTTTATGCACCTATTTTGAGAGCATAGTGGCCATTCTTAGTTCTATGTGCATTGTCCCAAGACTAGTTGATTGATGCATAACTTGTTATTGCTTGTTTTAAACTATTGTATCTAGTCACTCTTATGAACTTTGAAGGTGTCCTATGCATGTATATTTGCTACTCTTTTGAGGGACAAGCTGAATACTATTATGCTATGTTTTCTTTATGTGAAACAAACAAACGTCTTACAAAGCATTGTTATTCATGAATCTTTTGTTTGTGCCTTTTTCATGTTGCATCTTAGTTTCTTTGTCTTACTGCTAGAACCTTGTCTTTCATGTTATGATTGAAGTACTTTGATCCCAGCTTTGAATGTTTTACAAATACTTTGATCAAGTCTTTGATGGTGCATGTCACCTCAAAAATTATTCTTTCTTTTTATCACTTACCTGCTCGAGGACGAGCAGGAGTTAAGCTTGGGGATGTTGATACATTGCAAATGTATCTATAATTTTTTATGTTACATGCTTGGTTTTATCCACTTTCTTGTGTTTTGTCCATACTTTGGAGTACTTTTCATATGGTTTCTTGGACTAACCTATTAACAAGAGCCACAATGCCAGCTGCCTGTTTTCTGCTGTTTTTGGTTCCAGGAAAGTCAAAAAATGAATATTCTCGGAATTGGACGGGACAAAAGCCAAAGTGCCTATTTTTCGGGAAGTCATCAGATGCCAGAATACGAGACGGAGAAGGGCTGGGGGCCAGCCACACCACCTGGCCATGCGGCTAGGCCTGACCCGCGCCAGTGGGTGGTCTGGCCGACCCCAGCACCCCCTCGGCCTCTCCTTCCGCCTATATATTGCCTTCGGAACTAAAAACCAAAGTACCCGATCAAAAATCCACGAAAGAGTCTGTAGCCACCGTCATCTCCATCCCTAGATCGGGAGGGATCTGAAGCTCTTCCCGGCACCCTGCCGAAGAGGGGAATTCACCCTGGAGGCCTTCTTCATCACCATGCAAGCCTCCGGTGTGATGCGTGAGTAGTTCATCCTTGGACTACGGATCCATGTAGTATCTAGATGGCTGGTTCTCCTCCTTTGTGCTTTCATGTCTAGATCTTGTGAGCTCCGTTCATGATCAAGATCATCTATTTGTAATTCTGCATGTTGTGTTTGCGGGGATCCGATGGATATTGAGATGCTATTTCAGATTGATTATTGATTCTATCATGTCTTTGTTATTTGTGATCTTGCATGCTTTCCATTGTTAGTAGCTATCTTGGCCAAGTAGATGCTAGCAACTCCAAGAGTTAGTATTTATGCTCGATAGTGGGTTCATGCCTCTGGTAATCTGGGGAAGTGACAGAAATCTCTAAGGTACTAGATGTGTTGTTGCTACTAGGGAGAAAACAACAATCCTTTGTTCATAGAACAATCGTATTGTTTACTTTACACGCAATTTGTAAAGCAATAATCTGTTGCTTGCAACTTAATACTGGAGGGGGTTCGGATGATAACCTAAAGGTGGATTATTAGTCATAGATGCAGTTGGATGGCGGTCTATGTATAATGTTGTAATTCCCAATCAAGTCTCAAAGGAGTCAAGATGATTAGTATATGCATGTATTGCTTTCTCGATGTTTGTCAATTGCCCCGCTGTAATTTGTTCACCCAACATGTTATCTATCTAAGGAGAGCCACCTCTAGTGAACTATGGATCCCGGTCCTTGTCTTTTACATACAATCTACAATCTTTTACTTCTTTGTGTTTACTTTCTGCAAACTTTTACTTCTTTCCATTCGATATGTTTAATCCTTTGTTTTCCGCAAAACACGGTGAGATTGACAACCTCATCGCAAGTTGGGGACAAAGTTCTGTGGTTGTGTTGTGCAGGTCTCCACATTGCTACTAGCATCGGTAGTGCGCCCTGCCAAGGCTCAGCTAGCAACACCTTTTGGGTGTTTCCTTTCTCCTACTGGTCCGATTAAACCTTGGTTTCATAACTGAGGGAAACTTGCTGCTGTGCTCATCATACGTTCCTATTGGGGTTCCCAACGAGATCTACATCAACCACACACCAGCACTTTTCTGGGCGCCGTGCATTGAGCCATCACTGTGCAACATGGCTTACACCCACTGTATGCGAACATAGATATGTTTGACACCCAGGCATGTAACCCTGGATCACCTCATACCGAAGAACTTTCTTGGTGGTGCACACTAAGGCGGAACACAATCGTTGGTAATTTTAACAGGGATCATCTTATTAGGCTACCATCGAGTATCTAATACTAGCACAGAATAAGACATACAAACAATAACATTGAATGTAAATATTATGTGATATGGTCCTTCACGTCGTCATCTCCATCTGCCGTCACCGGGTTCCGGCGCCAGGGTTCCGGCGCCGTAGACACCAGGGTACCGGTGTCATTCCGGCGTGGTAGTCTGTCACCTCCGTGACTAACTACTACTACATAACAAAAGGTAATCACTTTACCTTTGCCACAACCATATCACAAAGCAACGCCCCCCTGCAAAACAAAGTTAGACGCCTCTACTTTATCTTTGCATGTTTTACGTGGCTGAATGGGCTTTCACACAAGAACTGTTCTTACCTACGAACTTTCAGCACAACGCTGATCAAGTAGTTGTCTCTACTACACCCCTTTCGGGGCCCTCCGTTGCAAATGGCATACCAACTAATGCGAGAGAGACAGACACCCCCCTAAGCCACTTTATATGGTGCAAGCAGTATGTCAAGCGTGGACCAGTCTCGCGAATGAACGCGTAAATTTTGTTGGGGGCCGCTTCATCAAGCATTACTGCGGTATACTGATACGTCCATTTTGCATCACTATTCTATGTCTTAATTCACTATTATTCATTGATATATTTCGTATTGAGAGGTGATACTTATGTTATTTCATCTGTTTTTGCATGGTTGATGACTTTTGGAGCATGGACCGCTGCAGTTAGGATTCTGATGGAAAAGGTGCAGTTTGGAGGCAAAATTCGCGAAGATCAGAAAATCCGAGAAAATATACGGAAAATCCTATTTTTCCAGAAGACTAAGGATGCCAGAAAACGAAGTGGAGATGGGCCACAGGGGGCCCACACCAACCCCTGGCGCGGGCAGCCCTAGGCCGCGCCTAGAGGTGGTGTGGCCACCCTGGCCCACTCCAGCCTCTCCCCTCTGGCGTATATCATCCTCCCGAAACGCTAAGACTCGGGGAGCGACCACAGAAAGATTCCGCCGCCTCTGCGGGGCGGAAAACACAGAGAGAGAAAGATCTCTCCGGCAGACAGATTTCTGCCGGGGGAATTCCTTCCCGGAGAGGGGAGATCGTCGCCATCAACACCACCATCAAGCTGTACTTCATCGGGGTCATCATCATCACCACCATCATCACCATCATCACCCTCATCACCATCTCCATATTGCTGTAACAATTGTGTTGAATCTTGCATTAGTTCTTAGGGGAAACTTTCCCGATGTTGATTACTCTTTATAGTTGATGCTATTGAGTGAACCATTGAATTATTGTTTATGTTCAGATTGTTATACATCATTATTCCATATCTGATCATGATCCATATGATGTCTTGTGAGTAGTTCGTTTTGTTCTTGAGGACATGGGAGAAGTCTTGTTGTTAGTAGTGGAGTTGTGTTGAGAAAGATTCAATAGATTGTTATTTAAGTTGTGGTGTACTTCTTCTAGTGGTGTCATGTGAACGTGGACTACATGACACTTCACCTATATGGGCCTAGGGGAATGCATTGTGTATTTGGCTACTAATCGTAGGGGTTGCCGGAGTGACAGAAACCTGAACCCCCGTTAGGAAACCATTGCACAAGGGACGTAAGGGTCTTAGAGTTTAAAGTTGTGGTTAGGTTTCTACCTTAATTACTTTCTTGTACTTACAGATGTTTGCAAGGGGTATAATCACAAGTATGTATTAGTCTTGGATGGGGCGGTACATTAGCACAGGTTCACCCACACAACACTTAGCAAGCTAGAGAAGATTAATCAACTATATGAAGCGAAAGCACTTGACAGTCTTCCCATGTGTCCTCGAGAACAAATTGATCATCTTAAGTAATACAACCGGCTTGTCCTTTGCTGCATAAAGGATTGGGCCACTTGCTGCATTCATTTCTACTGTCTTTTATTTACTCGTACTTTGTTTACTTGCTTTATCAAAAAACCCTAAAAATCCGTTTGCTAAGTATTTGCAGAGAATTCGTGATCCATACCACTAGCCAGCACCTTCTGCTCCTCGTTGGGTTCGACACTCTTACTTATCGAAAATACTGCGATACACCCCTATACTTGTGGGTCATCATATACACAAGTACACGTGGGAGCGTAAAAACTAAAAGATCAACGCCCACACGCTACATCTCGTGTGTTCTACCCGTACTAGCATTACTATGCATAGATCAGGCTCTGATACCACTGTTGGGGTTCTGCGTATGAAAACAATAAATTTTACTCTACGCCCCTGAACCCCTGAAGCTGCCAGGACCTATCTATTAGTAATATACTAACGGGAGGGGCTTTTCTCGAACTTACCCTTGAAGACTGAAAAGCGTTGTGAACGCTTAGGAGAGCGTGGTTGATGTAGACGAGCCGAAGCCGACCTCAAGGTCGTGATGAAGTCCTTGCGCTCCTTGGCTCCAACGACTTGAGTGCCTCAAGTGCGACACCTCGTGGGGAGTTACACATGTCCGGTGCCTGACGATGACTCCCGCTTCCCCGATCCAGCAGCGGTTGCGGAAGTAGAGCTCTCGGATCCGAATCCTGCAGCGCGACGGCGCTTCGCGGTGAAGATGTCTCTCGCTCGCGCAGTCCAGACTTGGGACCACGGTCATGAGAGAGAGAGAGGTGGAGAGATAAAATATCAATTAGAGGTCCTCCCAAAAGCGGGGAGACCTTTATTGATTATTGGTGTATTTATCTTGGCCATACCCCACTATATATAGGGGGAAGAGGGGGTACACCCTCCCTCAAAGTCCCGGGGTGGGACTAAAGGAGAGGAGGGGGAGGAGGTGGCTGCCGGCCACCTAGTGGGCCCCGCGGGGGGGGGGGGGGGGGGGGGGGGTAGGCCCAGCCGGCCTCCCCCTTGGCCCCTCTCCCTCTCTCCTTTCCCCTAATGGGCCCTTTCCCTTCGGAATTGGCCCATTAAGCCTTTGACCATTAAAATTGATTTTCTCTTTATTAAATAATTATGAATAAATGATTAAATCAACATTTAACATTCATTCACATATTATTCAATCTCCGTGGCTATGGAACACCTTTCCCCTCCACTCCGGACATCCTCCGGACTTACCGAAACCCTTCCAGTTTTCTCCCTACTCTTCTTCGGTGATTCCACCGATCCTATAAACACTCTCTAAGCATCATCAAGCCCTTAAGCGTGATACCCCACAGTTTGGGAACACTCCAGACATGGTCGGGACACTCCTGCACTAATGATCGATAGAGGGACCTGGATGGCCATGTGACCCCTGTGCGTTCCACGAAGATCTTTCGTCGTTTGAACCGGGACAGTCGTGTCTTATTCCCTTTGTCACTCGATACTTGCATTGCCCGAGATCTGACCAGTGACATCACCATGTCGTGTTCAATCTCGTTGCTGAACAATGCTACTTGCCTCGTTCTGACAAATGATATCCCCGTGATCAAATCACACGCTGCGCAGCTATTGGATATAACTTCTCCGAGTGGGCCCTTGAGTATCTTCCCGTCACATGGACGGACAAATCCCGCTCTTGACATATATTGCCTCTATGGTTTCCTCCGAATACCTGAACACACCTTTATAACCACTGTATTACCAGATGGCGTTTGATGCTATCTAAGCACTCTCGGGAGACAGTGATTGATATAGCCTCACGGTCTAAGGAATAGTCTACGAGGATCCATTTCTAATCATCGTAACTTGAACTTCGTGACATGATCGGGTCACGATGTTTAGGTTGGGTATTGGTTCATCATCTCATTCTCAGAATGAGATGACCTCATTTCCAACTGGCATAAATGCCACATGATCAGGAAACTTGATCATCCATTGACCAATGAACCAGTGACTAGAGTTTCACTGGGAACCCCTGGTTGTTTGTATATCACACATGTATTGATGTTTCGAATCAATACAGTTATAGCATGATATAAAACTTAATCATAAACTATATGAAATATGATAATAGTCCTTACTACTATTTGACTCTAGGGCATATTTCCAACACCATGGCCCATGAGAATGCCCTCGAGGTTGATCTAAAGTCACTGTAAGCTCCTGAATCTGGCCTCGTTCTGCTGCCATGACTATAGTATATACACAAAGGATAACAAAGTGTGTTTTGAAGTTTAGATGACAAAAGTGAAAATGACAGTCATCATAAACACTAGAAACAAAGTCTCACTTTGTCGCCAAACAAATGGTTCGACCCATTATACATGGACATTAACAATTTGCAAAAGACATAATGATCTGGTAAAACAGAACATAGACATGACATTTCCCATGAGCATGCATGATCTGTAAACGCATATGGTATATGGTTTATATGAGTAAAATGCGAGCTGGATTATTTGTACTCTAGTGCAAGTGGGAGCTGAAGGAGATATGCCCTAGAGGCAAATAATAAATAGGTTTTTATTGTCATATCTCAATTAGTTTATAATAGTTTCATATTGTGTTATATCTTTGCCAAGTAGAAACATTGGTATAGGTGTGGTATGAAACAACCAAGTCCCTAGTAGCCTCTATTCATACTAGTTCGTTGGTCATGAGGATGATCTGGGTTTCAAGATCATTGTCATTTATGCCAATTGAGAACAGGATCATATCATTGGAGAATGATGTGATTGGACATTCCTTGAAGGATTGCAACATGATCAAGTCATATAGTTCATTGTTGCAACAGCTATACCTAGACTCCTTTTCCTTAGACCGTGAGCTCATATTACTCATTATTTCTCGAGGCTGCTTAGACTGCATCAACCGTCATCTGGTAATACGGTGACCATAAAGGTGGACGTTGGGTATTCCGAAGGAACAATAGATGACATGTGACTGCAAGACCGTGATTTGTTCACCCACATGATGGGTAAAGATACATACGGCTGGCTTGGTGAGATTACATCCATAAATGTTGCAACATGTGACTCGGTCACGAGGATGTAATATCACGGTAACAAGAAAACATAACTTGTTGTGAACGAGATTGAACAAGGTATGTGATACCAATGATCGGATCTCGGACAAGTCGTATCGAGAAAAAAAAGGAATTGGATGCTACATTTAGCGGTTCAAAAAGACATTGCCATCATGAATGCATAGGGGTCACATGGATATCCCTGGTCCCTCTGTTGATCATTGATACAGATCATGTCTAGAGCATTCTCGAGCCGTGAGAGGATACACTTAAGGGTACAATGAGAGCGATCATTCATAAGACAGAATCACAGTAGAGAAAGAGAAAGCCGGAAATGTTCTGTAGAGAGATCCGAAGTTGTTCAGAGAAAGAATAAAGGAAAAGACCGGAAAAGTGTTTTTGGATAAATGGGATTTTGAATATATATTTATTATATGTTAATTATGAATTAATATATTGTAAATAATATTTAGATTAAGATTTATAAAGGAAACTTTTATATTAGGCCAAATCCTCGGAGGGAATTAGCTTAAGAGAAAATCTACAGGAAAAGAAAAGGGAAAAAGAAAACAGCCCAGCCCACTGGGCGGCGGATAGTATCCACTGCACGTGGCAAGCACCAGCTGACCGCCGCCGCAGCCAGGACAACTCGACCCGGCCCATGTGGGGCTCACAGGGAGCTGCCTGGCGGACAACACCGCTGGACCGCACTAGGGCGAGCCAGCCCACTTGGGTCTAGGCAGACGCCACCGCTTCTAGCAGGCGAGACGGGCCGTGTGGACGAGGTTGGCCCGCCCGGGAGCCGCGCCTGGCCACCGCCCAGTTCGTGGGCCGCCGGGGGCACTGAGGCCTAGCCGGACCGCTGGCCGCTGCCGCCTCTGGAAGGCAGGCTGGGCCGCGATCTAGAGGTCTAGCCCGCCCGGCCACCGCCTCCTACAGCTGCTGCTTGGTGGGCTGAAAGGTTTCAGCCCATCCGACTATTTTGGCTATTTTTCCTGTTTTTTCTTTTGCCTATTAGTCCCACATGGCTAACCTAATGAGAAAGGCACACCCCTTATCCTATATAAAGGGGTGCCCATGGGTGGTATAAAACACACCAATATTTGGAGAAGTCCTTTGGTTGACTTCCTCCTTCCCTCTCTCTAGACCTTATGACCATGGCCCCAAGTCTGGGTTGTGTGATCGAGGCACACCTGCAGTACGCCGTTGCACTGCAGGGATTCCTAGCCGGATATCAACTTCCGCACTCCTGGCGGTATCGAGGAGCCGTAGGTCTCGTCGTGCACCGGATGTGTACGAAGACACGAGGCGTAACACTTGGGGCGCTTAAATGTCGTGAGCCAGAGCTGCTGCATGATGAAGATGAAGAAGGAGCAAGGGGTGACCTGCGATGAGCTTTGCGACCTTGAGGTCGGCTACGAGTACGACTACTTCAACCACGTTCCCCGCGGAACGTTAACCGCGTACGGTCTACAAGGGTATGTATTCTCTACGCATTGACCGTTACCGCATTACTACATAGATAGATCCTAGGCAGTTTTGGGGTTCCATCGTAGGAATTTTTTGTTTTCTGCTCCGGTTCCCCTTCAGCTCAAGCTCTCCATAATTGAGCCCAGAAGAAGAATTCCAACCGAGCATATGGTGTGGGAGCAGAAGGAGTGGGGGGATCGCCTGATGCCCCAGACACATGGTGCAGAATGAGCTGCTGAGTATGGGCCATCTCGTGGCGCTGCTTGTACGCCTCATACTGCCCCTTGCGAGTGTCCACCCCCATGCACAGAATGTTCCACTGGAACCAATTCAGTTGCTTGACCTCACGAGCAATAGGAGGCACTGGTGGCCTACGAGCACTAGCACGGGAATCCCTCATGAATCCCTCTAAAGCAGAGGAAGGATGAGAGGTCTTCCTAACCTTGTTGTATATCTTCTTAGCCTTATGCTCAACATCAATGTGAAACACTCCAGTGGGAAGCAGGTGCTTGATCGGCATCATAATGTAAGAAGCATACGGGATGGAGAGCCTATTGAACATTGCATCAGTCAACTCATGATAGATAAAGTCCATCACATCTAGCTTGTAATTAATAGACTCATCTTCATTAGATGCCACCTCGTGAGAAAAATCTAGAAGTTGAACCAGGTGACCCCAAATACTGTCATTGTTCCCTCCACTTGGGGTGATCGAGTCACGGAATAGGTCAACCAAGCTATCATACAGAGGAGAAAGACCCGCAAAGGAACCCACAATACCATTGTCAGCTGTGCAAGGAGAGAGGACACCATCTTTATTGGGCTTGAGCTGGGTGATGATACGATGGCCACTAGCACGATCCCTGTTGCGGAAGGAATATCCAAGCACCCCAGCAAAAACTCGAAAATCAGCTTTCATTGGCATGTCACGAGTCATCCACTTCATGGTGCGGTACTCATCACCACAAATGACCAAGGTGGAGAAGAATTGCTTCACTATATCAGAGTCATAGGAACATTGAAGAGCCATGAGATGGTGCAGCCCCATCCTCTCAGTCACATACATAGCATCAACAAGTTGAGGTTTCTCCATGGCCTCAATAATCAGGGTATGCATAGGAAGAATCTTCAGCTGAGCATAAACATCTTCATAGATAGACTTTTGGTCAGCACACCAAAAGCGGGAGTCACCAAGCTCAGTATCTTGTGGTGATTCAGCAAATAGATCACGATGACGAATAGAAGAGTAAGTAACAACATCCATCTTCTTATAGTTAATCTTTGGCTCCTTGCCCTTTTCTTGGACACACCCTTTCTGGTCCTATCCCTCTTTGCCTGTTCAGCCATGTGGTCAGCCTCTTTCTTCAACCTCGTCCACCGTACCACCCTCACCGTCGTCGCTGAAATAGAGGCCACGAGGATGGTGCTTGTAGGTCTTGGGGACACTGGAACCACCTATGAAACGAGTAAGATGGATAGCATGGGGATAAGTACACACTGAAAGAATAGTTCATGTTTTCATATGTTTTGCGTGTTAGATAACAATACTGTGGAGACTATTCATGTGCGCTAAGTGTGCAGGAAGCTTTGAGGGGGCCGGATTATCCGCCCCACCAAGGACCGGATAATCCAGCCTACCTCATTGCTCAAAGGGAGCCAAGGCGCGTCGCTCAGTATCCGGTCGGATTTTCTCCCGGAAAATCCGAACTGGGCGGTTTTTCTTCCCCAGGCCGGATAATTCGGCTGTCGCATGGGCCGGATAATCCGGCCCCCAGTTTTTGAGCAAAGGGAGCCAAGGCGCATCGCTCGGTATCCGGTCGGATTTTCTCCCGGAAAATCCGAACTGGGGCGGTTTTTCCTCCCCAGGCCAGATAATTCGGCCTTCACATGGGACCAGATAATCCGGCCCCCAGAAGTTGATCAAGGGCAAGCTCGGCGCGATGCTCAGATAGGGGGCGGATTATCTGCCGGATATTCTGAGTCTGGGGCGGTGTTTTCCCCAGGGCGGATAATCCGGCCCTCACTTGGGCCGGATAATCTGGCCCCCAAAGTGTCCAACGGCTGGTTTCTAAAGGGGGTATAAATACCCTTTATTCCCCAACGTTCAGAACTCTTGATTCATTCGAAATTGTCCAGACATTGTGCAAGATCTCTCATTCTTGATCTCCCACTTCAACCACCTGAAGGTCTTGATCTTTGGGGGAATTGAAGGAAGAGAAGTTCATCATCATCATCACGAATCAAGCGCTTCAACTCCTCTCCATTCATTTGGAGAAATCCCTGATCTAGTATTCTTGTCAATACCTAGATCTTGTTCATTGTATTTGATAACTTTGTTCTTGTGGCAGCTTGTTGTCATTTCGGGAGCCTCCAAGTTGTTGTGGAGTTGTTGCCCCGCTAGTTGTGTAAAGGCGATGGTGCCCGCCTCGAAGGGTACCTATAGTGGAAAGGTGGATCAGGCCTTTTGTGGCGAGATCCATCGGAGAACAGGGTGAGGCCTATTGTGGCATGGTGGTCTTAGTACCGCCCACCCCTCCAACGCAGACGTACTTCCCTTAACAAGGAAGGAACTGCGGTCAAACTAATCTTGTGTCTCCGTGTGCTTCACTTCAGTTTACTCGTTCCTCTTCCACTCGCTCTTTACTCGCTAGTAGATAGGTTTGCATATAGGGAAATTCCACCTAATAGTTTATCTAGAGAATTTACCCTTTGTGCTAAGACTAAAATTGAAAAAGTATTAAAAATTGGTGTAGCACCTATTCACCCCCCTCTAGGTGCCCATACGATCCATTTCAATTGGTATCAGAGCCCCGGCTCTTAATTCGGGCTTAACCGCCTAAGAGTAGTATGGGTACCAAGGATGATGGAAACGAGGCTGTGGATAAGGTCACAATGGATGATCTCAAGTCGTTGGAAACAACCTTGTTGAAATCCTTTGAGGCCAAGATGGAGGAGATGAATCAAATGATTGCTTGCCTTACATCATCCATAACCCCATCTCCATCCTCCTCTGAGGCTGCCACACCATCATCTAAAGAAAAGGGTAACACCAGATCCAAGGATGATGATGTGGAAGGTGAAAAACTTAATGGTTCCACCTCCAAGAAGGGAAGTGGTAAGGAGGAATATAGTGAGGTTCGCCACGTATATTCCCCCGACCCACCTATCCCTCATCCTCATATAAACAATAGGGGTGATCCACCCAAGCTCACTGCATCCTCTTTCAATCAATGGCAATTCCTAATGAAATCTCATGTTTGCAGCTCCTCTATTGAATTATGGAGGATTATTGAAGAAGGTCTTCATATTGGAGATCAAACCAACCTAACGAGAAGAGAAGTTGTGGACAGCCAGTTGAATTCCACCGCTCTCCACATGATATAGCTGGGTGTGGGTCCCAAGGACATGCCACACATTGAACATCTCAACACAGCTAAAGAAGCTTAGGATGCTCTTACGGATCTCTTCGTTGGAAATGAAAGCATGAGAAGGAATATGTATGATGCCCTTAGTAATGAAGCTGAGGGATTCTACATGTTGGATGGTGAAAATCATGAGGACATGTATAGAAGACTCAAGGGCATTGCAACAACATTTCGAAAGCATGGGGCCACTCACATTGATGATGCATGGATAAAAAGGAAATATGTGAGTGCCTTAATGCCTTTCGAGCCAACGGACTTGAAGAGCCTGCAATGTAGACATAACTATCATCAAATGACATCCAACGAAGTCATGCAAGAAATTGCGTCATTCAAAGTGGCAGCAAAGAATGCTGAAGATGCCCGTGCTCGGGCCATTGGAATGCAAAAGGGTGTCAATGTGGCTCTCAAGGCCAATGTTGTTGAGCAAGAGGAAGACGAAGGAGTTTTTGAGGGGGCATCCATGGACTGCCCCGATGAAGTCAAACGTGCTCATGGTGAGTACATGGCGTTTTATGCAAGGAACTTTTGGAAGGACCCTGCCAAAGCCAAGACTGAACTTGAGCGCAAGAACGGGTCAAATGGAAGAAGAGAAAGTGGCCCAAGATTGAGAACTTGCTTCAACTGTGGAGATAGAATGCACTTTGTGGCCGAGTGTCCTTATCAAAATAGAGAAGACAATGGTGGCAGGCTCATTCTTAAAGAGAAATCTAAAGCATTTAAGAAGAAGCCATTTATTAAGAAGAATGGTACTTTCAAGAAGCAACCCAAGATCATCTTAGTTACACAAGAAGAATACTCCTCTGCAAGTGAAGATGAAGAGGATGGTGATAGTTCACGTGAGGTGGATGCTATAGCCACCACATCGACTCCTTCATCTCTCTTCGACTCACCAAACGAGAACGCCATCAACAACAATGCCACCTGCCTAATGGCAAGAGGGTCCGAGGTATCAACTTCTAGCTCTTCATTTCCTAAGACTAACATAATTTTGGATATGGATGATCATGACAGTCTTAAAATGAAAGAAGAAGTTATTGCATTGGATACTTTTTTTCACTAACCTACAAGGTGAGCACAAACTCCATTTTGATGCTCTTATGAGTCAACTTGCTCAAGCCGAAGATCTTCTTGAAGAAAAGGGCAGAATTGAAAGAGAAGATGCCTTGGAGATAGCCTCTTTGAAGAATGCCTTGGAAGAGGAAGAGGAAGCTCGAGTATCTTTGGAAGAGAGACTCGAATCTATTGAGGAGTCACAAGAAGAAGTTGTAGCTCAGCTCATCAAAGAACGTGATCATGCTCTTACCAAGGTAAAGAAACTAAAGAAAGAAAAGATTGACTTTGGGGCTGTTCATGCTAGACTTTTGGAGAAGTTTGATAATCTTGAAAGTGCTCACAAGGCATTGAAGAGTAATCATTCTACTTTAAATGAGTCTCATGACCAGCTCCAAACTCAATTGAGACGGTATGATGTGCCAAGTACCTCCACTTCATCCTCCGGAAAAGTAGACCTTGTGAGAAGTGCTCAACACAAAGGTAAAGGAGTTATTGATGAGATACTGAGCATGCAAAGGACAAACAATAGTAAACAAGGTCTTGGTTACATACCCAAGACAAAGAGCAAGAAAAACAACAACAAGAAGAAGAGCAAGACTGCTCAACCAAAGACTAGCAACATTACCAATGACAAGGCTAATTATGATGGTTTTGTAGGGGCCAACAATCCTAACTTTGAACTATATTGTGATTATTGAAGGAAATATGCCCTGAGAGGCAATAATAAAGTTGTTATTATGTATTCCTTGTATATGATAGATGTTTATTTTGCATGCTATAATTGTATTGATAGGAAACATTAATACATGTGTGTTTAATAAACAAAAAGGGTTCCTAGTCATGCCTCTCTTATAGACTAGCTTGTTGATTAACAAGATGATCAAGGTTTCCTGATCATGGACATTGGATGTTGTTAATAACAAGGTCACATCATTTGAAAAATGATGTGATGAACATTCATCCGAAGTATAGCATTACGATCAAGTCATTGTGTTTATATTGCTATAACATCATACGAAGTAATCTTTATCCTTAGACCATGAGATCATGTTAATTGCTAACACCGGAAGAGTATCTTGATAACGTCAAACATCACACCGTAACAGGGTGACTATAAAGATGGGTTCAGTGCTACGAAGGTGTTATGTTGAGGCTCATGGATCAAGAGTGGAATTTGTCAATCCAGATGACGGATAGATATACTCTGGGCCCTCTCGGTGATATCACATTAGGATAGCTTGCAAGCAAGTGATGTGATCACTAGAATGTTATATCACGGGAACGAGAAAAGAGTGCATGTCGGTAACGAGATCAAACTAGGTATGGAGATACCGATGATCGAATCTCGGACATGTAATATATCAAGAGACAAAGGGATTTAGTTACAAGCGTTAAAGCTTCTCACGATCATAGGAGTCATCGTTGAATGTGTAGGAGTCAGTACGGATCTCCAGGTCCCGCTGCTGATTATTGATCGGAGAAGGGTCTCGATCATGTCTACATTATTCGCGAACCGTAGGGTGGCACACTTAAGAGTTACCGGACACCATTTTGGAGCACATATGTTTCAGACGAAAGAATTGCAAAGCGCAGGAATTGTTTCAATAGACACCGGAAATTGTTTCGGGTGAAATTGCAGAAAGTGGTTCTGCATGTGATATTGAAATATTGCAAGGGGCTATATGTGAATGTTTGTTAATTAAAGTAATTAACAAAATTCTGAATAAATTTAATAAAAGAGTTTTATTAAATGAGAGAGCATTAAATTTGGAGAAACTTAATGCATTTAAAGTGGAGACTTTAAAAGGGAATGTGAAGAGGCATTTTAATGTGGAGGGGTTACCACCACATGAATGGGGGAGGTGAGGGGTCACCCCCCCATGCGCCGGCCATAGAGAGAGGGGGCACCCCCTCCTCCTATAAAAGGCCACCCATTCCCTCCTTCATCCACACACCTCCTTGTGAAGGATCACTCTCCCCCTCTAGAATTATTCCCCCATGGTCTCAGATTAGCGAGATACATGTTCCCGGTGGCATTTCATATGGAAGGAGTTGCTGCTTCCGCTCGATCACTGGAGCGAGGAGGTGGAGGTTGTCCGGTGGCTTGAACGTGTGTGCGAGTGCGGATGCGCTGCTGAGTTGCGGCGCTCGGACTTCCTCACGATCTTGAGATCGGCAAGTGTACGACTACATCAACCACGAGTTCCTACTTGTTAACAAAGCCCGTTGTCTTCAAGGGTAAGTTCTCCATGGATGTATGTCCACCCGTTGCTCTGTATCTAGTAGATAGATGTTGGCGTATAGTTCTCATCATAGGAAATTTTTTGTTTTCTATGCTGCGGACACAACAGTGGTATCAGAGCCTGATCTATGCGTAGGTGCTCTGCATGGGTAGTACACATATGTTTATATGTGGGCGATGATGATCATGTTATTGCATCTTCTATGTACTTTGGATATTGGTGGCATAGTGGGATGAAGCGGCCCGGACCAACCTTACATGTCATCGTACATGAGACCGGTTCCACGACTGACATGCAACTTGTTTTGCATAAGTGGGTGGCGGGTGTCTGTCTCTCCTACTATAGTCAATATCTGATTTACAACGAGTTGCTAATAACTTGGTTATCCTCGTTGTGGTTCATGTTCGTAGGTTAGACATGTTCTATCTCCGGAAGCCCTAAGCCACGTAAAACTTGCAATTGATAAATTAGAGGCGTCTAGTTTAGATCGTTGCTAGGCTAGTGTTTTGATATGGTATTGTTGTGAGTAGA
The DNA here is from genome assembly GCA_916181665.1 of Avena sativa. Lineage (NCBI taxonomy): Eukaryota > Viridiplantae > Streptophyta > Magnoliopsida > Poales > Poaceae > Avena > Avena sativa. The sequence goes on from OV702279.1 coordinate 481,857,281, forward strand.
TGTATGATAGATACTCTTACAACTCACTTAACGTGTAAGTTCCATAGACCTTGGCCTTACACACAAAGAAATGATAGAGATCATACCACGATGCAAATGATAGAGATCAAATGCATGGACCATATCACCTCACTTCACACATTAGATGTTAGCATCTTATATTGCTAGTTTGGCGCGTTTGGTAGCATTATAAGATGATCCCTCATTTAGATATCAAGATAAAATGTGTTCTTCCTTAAGTATGCACCGTTTTGTGGATCGTGTTTTGAGGCATCACGTGATGATCGGGTGTTCTCAACTCTACGCTTTCATACAACGAGTGTAAGACAGTTTTACACACGCAAATACTAAGGTTCTTACTTGACGAGCCTAGCATGTACATACATGGCCTCGAAACACGGACCGAAAGGTTAAGCATGAGTCATATAGTTGATATGATGCCCATATAGATGCTCACCTTTGAAGCTACACCGACTCACGTGATGATCGGACTTGGTGTAGTGGATTTGGTTCATGTAATCACCAAAAGGACACGAGGGATGTCGTTTTTGAGTGGAGTTCATTAGTAATTTGGATTAGTTGAACTCAATCTATCATAAACTTAGTCTAAATATACTTTACAAATTCTGTTGTAGATGGCACCACCTGCTTTTAATTTCAATGTGTTCATGGAGAAAGAGAAACTTGCTACGAATGGTAGCAACTTCACAAACTGAGCTATGAATTTGAGGATTCTCCTCACTGCTGCACAAAAGCAATATGTGCTAGATGCGCCGCTAGGCCCCCCACCAGCTCCTGATGCCCCAGACGAGGAAAAGAACGTCTATATAACTCGTCAGGAGGACCACAACTTAGTTCATTGTGGCATACTGTATGGGCTAGAGCCAGAACTTCGAAAGCGTTTCGAAAATGGCAATGCGTTTGATACCATGGGAGAATTGAAAATGATTTTCAATACCCATGCTGCCGTAGAGAGTTATAATGCTACAAAAAAGTTCTTTAGCTGCATGATGGAGGAAAACAGCTCGGTTAGTGAGCACGTACTCAAAATGTCTGGGTACACCGATAAGCTCTTGTCCTTGGGAATAACGATTCCCATTGACTTAGGCATACATCGTGTTCTCCAATCTCTGCCACCTAGCTACAAGAGCTTCGTGATGAACTATAATATGCAGGGCATGAAGAAGTCTCTTCCCGAGCTTCTGTCAATGCTTAAGACCGCAGAAGTGGAGATTAGGAAAGAACATCAAATGTTGATGATCAATAAGACCACCGGTTTCAAGAAGGACAAGAAAGGCAAGCACAAGGGAAAGAAGGGTGGCAAGTCTGTTGCCACGCCTGAAAAGAAACCCCGGGCTGGCCCTAAGTCTGACACCGAGTGCTACTATTGCAACGGGACTGGCCATTAGAAGCGCAACTGCCCCAAGTATTTGGCGGACAAGAAGTCCGGCAAGGCAAACAAAGGTATATGTGATATACATGTTATTGATGTGTACTTGACTAGTACTCTCAGTAGCACCTGGGTATTTGATACGGGATCAGTTGCTAATATATGTAACTCGGTTCAGGGGCTGCGGAACAAGCGACAACTAGCAAGGGACGAGGTCATGATGCGGGTCGGCAATGGATCAAGAGTTGATGTGATCGCCGTCGGAACGCTGCCTCTCCATATGCCATCGGGATTAGTTATAAACCTAAATAATTGTTATTTGGTGCCTGCACTTAGCATGAACATTGTATCCGGATCGTGTTTGATGCAAAGTGGTTATTCATTTAAGTCTGAAAACAATGGTTGTTCGATTTATATGAATAATATCTTTTATGGTCATGCACCTGTGTTGAATGGTTTATTTTTGTTGGATCTCGGTAGTAGTATTACGCATATTCATAATGTTGATGCTAAAAGAATTAAACTTGATAATGATATATCTACATATATGTGGCACTGCCGTCTAGGTCATATTGGCGTTAAACGCATGAAGAAACTCCATTCTGATGGACTTTTGGAATCACTTGATTTTGAATCATTTGATACATGTGAGCCATGCCTTATGGGCAAGATGACTAGAACGCCGTTTTCCGGTTCAACGGAACGGGCGACAGATCTATTGGAAATCATACATACTGATGTGTGTGGACCAATGAGTGTGTCGGCGCGAGGTGGATATTGTTATTTTGTTACTTTCACGGATGATTTGAGTAGATACGGGTATATCTATTTGATGAAACATAAGTATGAAACCTTTGAAAGGTTCAAAGAATTTCAGAATGAAGTGGAAAATCATCATAACAAAAAGATCAAATTTCTGCGGTCCGACCGTGGAGGAGAGTATCTTAGTTACGAGTTTAGCACACATATGAAAGACTGTGGAATAGGTTCACAACTGACGCCTGCCGGAACACCACAACGTAATGGTGTGTCAGAACGTCGTAATCGTACTTTATTGGATATGGTTCGATCTATGATGTCTGTGACTGACTTGCCACTGTCATTTTGGGGTTATGCACTAGAAACCGCTGCATTCACTTTAAATAGGGCACCATCTAAATCTGTTGAAAAGACACCATATGAATTATGGTTTGGAAACAAACCTAAGCTATCATTTCTTAAAGTTTGGGGATGCGATGTTTATGTGAAGAAACTTCAACCGGATAAACTCGAACCCAAAGCGGAAAAATGCGTCTTCATAGGATACCCTAAGGAAACGATTGGGTATACCTTCTATCACAGATCCGAGGGCAAGGTCTTTGTTGCCAAGAATGGATCCTTTCTTGAGAAGGAGTTTCTCGCGAAAGGTGTGAGTAGTCGGAAGGTAGAACTCGAAGAGGTTATTGAACCTTCTCTTCATGAAATGGCGAGTAGCGCAGCTCCAGAAGTTGTTTCGGAGTTGACTTCACCTAATGAAGAGAGAGCTAATGATATTGATCATGAAACTCCGAAAGAGGACACTACCGAACCTCGCAGGTCAAGCAGGACACGTGCAGCTCCTGAACTGTATGGCAATCCTGTTATGAATTTCATGCTTGATGAAATAGATGACCCTGCGACGTATGAAGAAGCGATGATGAGCCCTGATTCCAACAAATGGCTAGAAGCCATGAAATCCGAGATGAAATCCATGTACGAAAACCAGGTTTGGACCTTGGTGGACTTACCTCACGACCGAAAGGCCGTTGAGAATAAATGGATTTTCAAAAGAAAAACTGATGCTGATGGTAATGTGACCATCTATAAGGCTCGACTTGTCGCAAAGGGGTTTCGACAAATTCAAGGAGTTGACTACGATGAGACATTCTCTCCGTAGCGATGCTTAAGTCGGTTAGGATTATGTTAGCAATTGCTGCATATTTCGATTATGAAATATGGCAGATGGATGTCAAAACTGCGTTCCTCAATGGTAATATTGAAGAAGAGTTGTATATGATACAACCTAAGGGTTTTGTCGATCCTAAGGATGCTGATAAGGTGTGCAAACTTCAGCGATCCATCTATGGACTGAAGCAAGCATCCCGGAGTTGGAATCTCCGCTTTGATGAGGTGATCAAAGAGTTTGGATTTGTCCAAATTTATGGAGAGGCTTGTATTTACAAGAAAGTGAGTGGGAGCAATGTGGCATTTCTGATATTATATGTGGATGACATATTATTGATTGGAAATGATTTAGATCTTTTAAACAGTGTTAAAAGTTATCTAAACAGCAAATTTTCGATGAAGGACCTTGGTGAAGCTTCATATATATTAGGCATTAAAATCTATAGAGATAGATCAAGACGCCTAATTGGGCTATCGCATAGTACATACCTTGATAATATATTAAAGAAGTTTAATATGGACGGAAGTAAGAAGGGGTTCTTACCTATGTTGCAAGGCAAGACATTGAGTAAGACTCAAAGTCCGGCTATGGTGGAAGAAAGAGAGATAATGGATAAGATCCCCTATGCCTCAGCCATAGGCTCTATAACGTATGCCTTGCTATGTACAAGCCCGGATGTGGCACATGCTATTAGTTTGACTAGTAGGTACCAATCTGATCCAGGTTCGGAACACTAGATAGTGGTCAAGAATATCCTTAAGTACTTGAGAAGAACTAAGGATATGTTTCTTGTATACGGAGGTGAAGAAAAGCTAGTCGCTAAGTGTTATGTCGATGCTAGCTTTGACACTGATCCGGATGACTCTAAGTCTCAATCCGGATACATATTTCTCTTGAACGGAGCAGCAGTTAGTTGGAGGAGCTCCAAACAACCTGTGGTGGCTGGATCAACAACGGAGGCGGAATATGTTGCTGCTTCAGAAGCAGCGCAGGAAGCGATTTGGACGAAGGAGTTCATAACGGAACTGGGTGTGGTTCCCAGTGTGTTGGACCTGATAGTGATCTATTGTGACAACAATGGAGCCATAGCCAACGCCAAGGAACCAAGATCTCACAAGAATTCCAAGCATATTAAGCGCCGGTTTCACTCCATCCGCGAGCATGTCAAGGATGGAGATATAAAGATTTGTAAAGTGCACACAGACCTGAATGTAGCAGATCCTTTGACTAAAGTACTCCCTAGGGCAAAACATGATCAACACCAGAACTCCATGGGTGTTAGATTTATCACTATATAAACTAGATTATTGTCTCTAGTGCAAGTGGGAGACTGAAGGAAATATGCCCTGAGAGGCAATAATAAAGTTGTTATTATGTATTCCTTGTATATGATAGATGTTTATTTTGCATGCTATAATTGTATTGATAGGAAACATCAATACATGTGTGTTTAATAAACAAAAAGGGTTCCTAGTCATGCCTCTCTTATATACTAGCTTGTTGATTAACAAGATGATCAAGGTTTCCTGATCATGGACATTGGATGTTGTTAATAACAAGGTCACAACATTTGTGAAATGATGTGATGAACATTCATCCGAAGTATAGCATTATGATCAAGTCATTGTGTTTATATTGCTATAACATCATACGAAGTAATCTTTATCCTTAGACCATGAGATCATGTTAATTGCTAACACCGGAAGAGTATCTTGATAACATCAAACGTCACACCGTAACAGGGTGACTATAAAGATGGGTTCAGTGCTACGAAGGTGTTATGTTGAGGCTCATGGATCAAGAGTGGAATTTGTCAATCCAGATGGCGGATAGATATACTCTGGGCCCTCTCGGTGATATCACATTAGGATAGCTTGCAAGCAAGTGATGTGATCACTAGAATGTTATATCACGGGAACGAGAAAAGAGTGCATGACGGTAACGAGATCAAACTAGGTATGGAGATACCGATGATCGAATCTCGGACATGTAATATATCGAGAGACAAAGGGATTTAGTTACAAGCGTTAAAGCTTCTCACGATCACAGGAGTCATCGTTGAATGTGTAGGAGTCAGTACGGATCTCCAGGTCCCGCTGCTGATTATTGATCGTAGAAGGGTCTCGATCATGTCTGCATTATTCGCGAACCGTAGGGTGGCACACTTAAGAGTTACCGGACACCATTTTGGAGCACATATGTTTCAGACGAAAGAATTGCAAAGCGCAGGAATTGTTTCAATAAAAACCGGAAATTGTTTCGGGTGAAATTGCAGAAAGTGGTTCTGCATGTGATATTGAAATATTGCAAGGGGATATATGTGAATGTTTGTTAATTAAAGTAATTAACAAAATTCTGAATAAATTTAATAAAAGAGTTTTATTAAATGAGAGAGCATTAAATTTGGAGAAACTTAATGCATTTAAAGTGGAGACTTTAAAAGGGAATGTGAAGAGGCATTTTAATGTGGAGGGGTTACCACCACATGAATGGGGGAGGTGAGGGGTCACCCCCCATGCGCCGGCCATGGAGAGAGGGGGCACCCCCACTCCTCCTATAAAAGGCCACCCATTCCCTCCTTCATCCACACACCTCCTTGTGAAGGATCTCTCTCCCCCTCTAGAATTATTCCCCCATGGTCTCGGATTAGCGAGATACATGTTCCCGGTGGCATTTCGTCTGGAAGGAGTTGCTGCTTCCACTGGATCGCTGGAGCAAGGAGGTGGAGGTTGTCTGGTGGCTTGAACGTGTGTGCGAGTGCGGATGCGCTGCTGAGTTGCGGCGCTCAGACTTCCTCATGATCTTGAGATCGGCAAGTGTACGACTACATCAACCATGAGTTCCTACTCGTTAACAAAGCTCGTTGTCTTCGAGGGTAAGTTCTCCATCGATGTATGTCCACCCGTTGCTCTGTATCTAGTAGATAGATCTTGGCGTATAGTTCTCATCGTAGGAATTTTTTTGTTTTATATGCTGCGGACCCAACAATTATTATGGTGATGTTTATGCTAGTTATGTAGGCCCTTATGATTGTTACATTCCTTGGTCTATTTGGGTTCCCAAGACCCTTGTTACTAACATGAGAGGACCCATTGAAAAATGGGTACCTAAAACCAAGAAGTAATTTTCTTGCAGGGCTATGCTTCCGGTGGTTCTAAATGGGTACTCGATAGCGGTTGCACGAGTCATATGACCGGAAGCAAGGAGATCATCACGGAGATGCGGCCAAACCATGATCACATAACCGTCTCCTATGGTGACAAGTCAAAATCTGAGGTATTGGGTCTCGGCAAAGTTGTGGTGGCTCACGATATCTCTCTCGTGGACGTCATGCTTGTTGAGACCCTCGGGTACAACTTACTTTAAGTTCGCGCCCTTGGTAAGATGGGCTTTGCGGTTTATATTGATGCTGATTTGGTGGTACTCTTGTGGAGCAAGTCTCTAAAAGTCGCTTTCGTGGGGTATGTCGAAAATGACCTGTACGTGGTGGACTTTTCGGGGAAAACCACTATAGGCCCAATGTGTCTCTTCAGAAAAGCTGACGCGGGTTGGCTATGGCATGCCGACTAGCCCACGTCAATATGAGAACTTTGCAAAGCCTCCACAAGGGTGGCCACATTCTTGGACTAAAAGAAAATGTCTCCTTTTCCAAAGATCGTGTTTGCAGGGCGTGTGTTGAAGGGAAAATGCATGACTCACCTCATCGAAGGAAAACTATTATCTCTTCAAAAAGGATTTTGGAGCTCCTTCATGTGGACCTCTTCGAACCTCCATCTCATGCAAGCCTCGGTGGGAAGAAGTATTGTCTAGTGATTATTGATGATTACTCAAGATACACTTGGGTTTATTTCTTCAAGTTGAAGAGAGAAACTCAACAAACTGTCATCGACTTCGCCAACAAGGTTCAACGTTAACACAACGTCCCCATTCTAGCTATAAGGAGTGATAACGGCTCTGAGTTCAAGAACTACACCTTAAATGAGTTCCTAAGTGAAGAGGGGATAAGACATCAATATTCCACTGCATACACCCCTCAACAAAATGGTGTAGCCGAGAGGAAGAATCGAACTCTAATGGATATGGCGAGATCAATGTTAGCCGAATTTAAATCTCCATATAACTTCTGGGCTGAAGCAATCTCTACTGCTTGTCATTCATCCAACCGATTATACCTCCGCAAGATTTTGGACAAGACTCCGTATGAAATACTTACCGGTAACAAGCCAAACATCTCATACTTTCGGGTATTCGGGTGTAAGTGTTTCTTTCTTATTAAAGGAGTTCATTTATCTAAGTTTGAATCTAAGGCTTTAGAAGGTATTTTTGTTGGTTATGGTGCCGAATGCCACACTTATAGAGTCTACAATAAGCTCTCCGGAACTGTTGTAGAATCTTGTAGTGTGGTGTTCGAGGAAAATGACGGTTCTCGTGCGGAGCAAGTTGGTGTTTGTGATGCAGATGTTGAAATACCCCAAGATGCCATAAGAAGAATGGGCGTGGGATTTTTCCGCCCCATTGAGGAAACCCTTGTGGCGGGCCGGGAAGGACAATGCTCTACTCATATAGAGCCCTCATCTACACATACTCAACATGTTCCAACCACGGGGGCAACTTCTACACCATCTCCATCAACTGCTGAAGGTCAAGATGTTCCAGAAAGCTCCAGGCCAGATTTTCCGGTTGACACCGGATTATCCGGCCACCCCGCTCCAGCTGACCATTTTGCTCCTTGTGGTGAAGATATCAACACAAGCTCTAGGCTGGATTTTCCGGCTAGCCCTGGATTATCCAGCCCCTTGCCAGTTCAAGCAAGCCCTAGGCTTTCTGATGGAGCTGCTACAAATACTCCCAGGCCGGATTATCCGGCCTCTCCATCGGCCGGATTATCCGGCCTCTCCATCGGCCGGATTATCCGGCCCTGACTCTCCAGTTCAGCAGCCTCCTGTTACGACTACTAACTCACCTCAAGGGCACGCGTCTCCACCACCTGCTACTGATATTCCAATTCCTGATGAAGGTCGAGTGAATGCTTCCAATGAAGATTCAAGTGATAAATCTACTCCTCCAAGAGACAACAAACTTATTGAACTTCGTCGCAAGGCTCGAGCTGATCGAAACCTTGAGTTGAGGGGTCACACTCTCGACAAGGTTGTTGGTGATCTTCGACGAAGGGTTTCTACAAGAAGAGAATTGGCCAGTTTTGGTGAGCATCAAGCTCATATCTCTATGGTGGAACCTAAGAAGGACTTTGAAGCACTTGAAGACCCAGACTAGGTTGTTGCTATGCACGAAGAATTAAATAATTTTGAGCGCAACAAAGTCTGGAAACTCATGGAGAAACCCAAAGAGTGTCGCAATGTTATCGGCACCAAGTGGATTTTCAAAAACAAGAAAGACGAGAATGGCATTGTTGTGAGGAACAAGGCAAGACTTGTGGCACAAGGTTACTCCCAAGTTGAGGGCATTGACTTTGGCGAGACCTATGCTCCAGTGGCTCGTCTTGAGTCCATCCGTATCCTTCTTGCTTATGCTGCCCATAACAATTTTAAGTTGCAGCAAATGGACATCATGAGTGCCTTCCTTAACGGTCCTCTACATGAGTTGGTATATGTAAAGCAACCCCCGGGTTTTGAGGATCCTAACTTTCCGAACCATGTCTACAAACTCGATAAGGCACTCTATGGCCTTAAACAAGCCCCACGTGTGTGGTATGAGCACCTTAAAGAGCTTTTGCTAGATCGTGGCTTCGAAGTTGGGCAAATCGATCCCACTCTTTTTACTAAGAAGGTTAAGGTGGAGCTCTTCATATGCCAACTATATGTAGACGATATCATTTTTTGTTCTACTAATAAAGCTTTTAATGATGAATTTTCAAAGCTTATGACTGTCAGGTTTGAGATGTCTATGATGGGGGAATTATGGTTCTTTCTTGGATTCAAGATCAAGCAACTTAGAGAAGGAACCTTCATTAATCAAGCAAAGTACATCCAAGACATGCTCAAGAGATTCAAGATGGCGGATCTAAATGGTGTCGCCACTCCGATGCAAACAAAATGTCATCTTGAACTTAACCCACATGGTAAAGATGTGGACCAAAAGGTATACCGGTCCATGGGCTCTCTTCTTTACCTTTGCGCATCTAGACCCGATATTGTGTTGAGTGTGGGAGTGTGTGCAAGGTATCAAGCAGCTCCTAAAGAAAGCCACTTAGTGGCGGTCAAGAGGATCTTTCGATATTTGGTTCATTCCCCTAACTTTGGTCTCTGGTATCCCAAGGGCTCCAATTTCTCTTTATGTGGTTATACTGACTCAGATTGGGCTGGTGATAAGGATGATCAGAAATCCACTTCTGGAGCTTGTCAATTCTTGGGAAGATCTCTTGTATGTTGGTCCTCTAAAAAGCAGAATTGTATATCTCTCTCCACCGCCGAAGCTGAATATGTTGCTGCTGCCAGTGCTTGTACTCAATTAGTGTGGATGAGGCAAACTTTAAAGGAATACCGTGTCAATTGTGACAAAGTGCCTCTTTTATGTGATAATGAAAGTGCAATCAAAATTGTGTACAATCCTGTTCAGCACACAAGGATGAAGCATATTGAGATTCGGAATCATTTTATTCGAGACCATGTTGCTCGCGGAGATATTGATCTATCTTTTGTGAGTACGAAGAACCAACTTGCGGATATCTTTACAAAGCCACTTGATGAAGCAAGATTCTGCTACTTGAGGAATGAGCTAAATATCATTGATTCCAGGAGCTTGTCTTGATTACCCATGCACTCACTCGTTCATCTCAATCCTTCTTTGGTCTAGGTGTGGGCATGGATATAGGGGCAGTGTGGTCCTAACTCATTGGGCTAACCCTCCCCCCATAATGCCAATAGCAAGTTAAATCATTTCTCTTAATATCATGTTGTGATATGTGAGCTTATTGATGAGTATTGGTCATGAACCCAAGATATATCTTCGTGGTGTCACACCATACACTCCAACAAGGTGGCTTCGGCCACCGCCCTCTTCCTTTAGGAGAATTGGATCTTTTTGGATGTTCTTTGCTATCTCATGTTCTTATGGGAATCACACTCAATCTTGGCTTTTATTTGATTTGGATTTTGCAATTTTGAGTGTATAGTACCATCTCAGTTTGGCTCTCTTAATCCTAAGCCTTTCCCTACCTCTAAGCCATCTATTCTAGCACACAAGTCCCTTGTACACCTTGTGGGGGTGTTGTTTGGGGACACGCGGGCCTGGTTCTGTGTACAACAGAATTCCAGATTTGAGGCCGGATAATCCGGCCCAAGTGTAGGCCGGATAATCTGGCCCTGGCGGATTTCGTCTTAAAGGGCAGGGATCGGGGGAAGGGCTCATAACGAGCTGCACTTCTCCCCCAACCCTCTCCTCCTCCTCAGCCGCCGCCTGCAGTCCCCCACCCTCCTTGGAGCCTCTCCGGCCACCGGATTTTCCTGGCCTCCCCGGATCTTCTTGTCCGCGCCTCTAGGTACCTTCTCCTCCGTGTTCTTCCTCCAATGAGTGAGGGTAACTCCCTCTCTCCCCATCTTTGGCTAGATGTGTTACTTGTTGGGTGGAACGTTGTCTAGAAGGATGTGTTTTCACATAGAAATCATAGTCTTGCAGTTTCTAGGCCCGATCTACTTTTTTGCATTCAATCTAGGTGAAATCGAATTTTTTTGCCAGGGCCGGATTATCCGCCCCTGGCCAGGCCAGATAATCCGGCCTGACAGATTCGATTCTGGTTCAGTTTCACTATGGAGTATGCATTGGGTAGATTTGTCCTATGAACTTTTTGACTATTTTTCCATGCTCTCTCCTGGACTTGTGTGTATGCTTATCCCCTTGCTAGCGCCCTTATTCTCTTCACAGGTGGTTCCAGTGTTCCCAAGACCTACAAGCGCCGCCCCCGCGCCAAATACTTTCGGGACGATGAACAAGGTAACTTGGTGGACGAAGTTGAGTTGAGGAGGAGAAAGAACGAGGAGAAGCGCATGGGTGAACAAGCTAAGAGGACTCGGAAGGGGGTGTCCAAGAGGAAGGGCAAGGAGCCCAAGATCAACTACAAAACTTTGGATGCGGTCACCTATTCCTCCATCCGTCACCGTGACTTGTTTGCTGAGCTGCCTCGTGATGATGAGCTGGGGGATACTCGTTTTTGGTGTGCAGAACAGAAGGGAATCTATGAAGATGTGTATGCCAGGCTGAACATTAGGCCTATGCACCCACTGGTACTTGCTGATGCTTTGGAGAAGGATCATCTTGTGGATGCGATGTTTGTGGCTGAGAGGATGGGGCTGCACCATCTCATGTCTCTCCAGTGCTCCTTTGACTTTGAGGTGGTGAAGCAATTCTTCTCCACTTTGGTTATTTGTGGGGATGAGCGTCACACTATGAAGTGGATGACTCATGACAGGCCTATGAATGCTGATTTTCACGTGTTTACTGAGGTTCTTGGATACTCTTTCCACAGCAGGGATAGAGCCATTGGCCACCGCATCATCACCCAGCTGAAGCCCAACAAAGATGCAGCTCTCTCTCCTTGCACTGTGGACAATGGCATTATGGGCACTCTGGCTGGCCTTGCTCCCATCTATGCTTCCTTAGTGGGTCTCTTCCGTGACTCCATTACTCCGAGTGGGGGCAACAATGACAGCATCCGTGGTCACCTTGTTCAGCTACTTCAATTTTCTCATGAGGTTGCCTCTTGCGAGGACGAGTCAGTGCAGTACAAGTTGGATATCATGGACTTCATTTACCATGAGTTGACTGATGCTATGTTCAACCGTCTGTCCATTCCCTATGCACCCTACATTATGATGCTCATCAGGCACCTGCTTCCTGCTGAGGAGTTCCACATTGACTCGGTGCATAAGGCCAAGAAGATCTACACCAAGGTTTGGAAGACCTCTCACCCCTCCTCTGCTCCTGAGGGCCTCATGAGGGATGCTCGCAGGCCTCCAGTGGATGTTCGCAGGCCCCCAGTGCATCCTGTTGCCCGTGAGATCAAGCAGCTGAACTGGTTCCAGCGTAACATTCTGTGCATGGGGGTGGACACGCGCAAGGGTCAGTACAAGGCATACAAGCAGCGCCATGAGTTGGCTCACTCCCAGCAGCTCATTCTCCACCATGTGTCCAGTGCTTCGGGTGATCCTCTGGCTCCTACACCTCCCACTCCGTATGCTCGGTGGAACTCTTCCTCCAGGTTGAACTATGGTGAGCTGGAGCGTCACTTGTTCCCCTCTGCGCCTGCTTCTGATGATGAGGATGAGGAAGGTGACACTGAGGAGCTTGAAGATGAGGATGAGGATGAGAATGAAGATGAGGAAGAGGACGAGGACGAGGACTACGAGTGATCCTATGGGGAGCTAGCATCGCTCTTCTCCCTTTTTGCTGTCTCGATGCCAAAGGGGGAGAAGTAATTCTATTAGGGTGTCCGTGGATTTGCATGGGTCAGGCATAAGCACTTGCATTTTTCTATTCGTCGTTTTCTTGCTTGTGCCCATTTAGCGTTGAACTTTAAATTTGTGGTTTGTGGTTGGTTGAGACTCTATGTGGTTGTCTGGATTATTATGCCTATGGATTTCATCTCATGGATTATGCGTACGGAGCTATCTATTCATATCCTATTGCTGGAGGTTCTTATCACGGAAGGCGCTCATATTGGTTATTCGGTAATAATTGTGGCTTATGTCAAGGATGCCTTCCCTCTACCTCGGTGGTATGTGTATGTTGCTCACATGTCTATGGAATAGATTCACCTATTTGTGTGCATTTGTATTCCAATGCAAAATTCTATTATGCACACATTGAGGGGGAGTCTCTTTCATGGTTATTACTGTTTGTCCTGTGACTTTCTCCTGCAAATCCTGGTATTTTCATCTAACACCAAAAAGGGGGAGATTGAAAGAACATTTCATGTTTTCCTATGTTTTGCGTGTTAGATAACAATATTGTGAGACTATTCATGTGCGCTAAGTGTGCAGGAAGCTTTGAGGGGGGCCGGATTATCTGCCCCACCAAGGACCGGATAATCCGGCCTACCTCATTGCTCAAAGGGAGCCAAGGCGCGTCGCTCAGTATCCGGTCGGATTTTCTCCCGGAAAATCCGAACTGGGGCGGTTTTTCTTCCCTAGGCCAGATAATCCGGCTGTCGCATGGGCCGGATAATCCGGCCCCCAGTTTTTGAGCAAAGGGAGCCAAGGCGCGTCGCTCGGTATCCGATCGGATTTTCTCCTGGAAAATCCGAACTGGGGCGTTTTTTCCTCCCTAGGCCGGATAATCCGGCCTTCACATGGGACCGGATAATCTGGCCCCCAGAAGTTGATCAAGGGCAAGCTCGGCGTGATGCTCAGATAGGGGCGGATTATCTGCCGGATATTTCGAGTCTAGGGCGGTGTTTTCCCCAGGCCGGATAATCCGACCCTCACTTGGGCCGGATAATCTGGCCCCCAAAGTGTCCAACGGCTAGTTTCTGAAGGGGGTATAAATACCCTTTATTCTCGAACGTTCAGAACTCTTGATTCATTTGAAATTGTCCACACATTGTGCAAGAGCTCTCATTCTTGATCTCCCACTTCAACCACCCGAAGGTCTTGATCTTTGGGGGAATTGAAGGAGGAGAAGTTCAGCATCATCATCACGAATCAAGCGCTTCAACTCCTCTCCATTCATTTGGAGAAATCCCTGATCTAGTATTCTTGTCAATACCTAGATCCTATTCATTGTATTTGATAACTTTGTTCTTGTGGCAGCTTGTTGTCATTTCGGGAGCCTCCAAGTTGTTGTGGAGTTGTTGCCCCACTAGTTGTGTAAAGGCATCGGTGCCCGCCTCGAAGGGTACCTATAGTGGAAAGGTGGATCAGGCCTTTTATGGCGAGACCCATCGGAGATCAGGGTGAGGCCTATTGTGGCGTGGTGGTCTTAGTACCGCCCACCCCTCCAACGCAGACGTACTTCCCTTAACAAGGAAGGAACTACGGTCAAACAAATCCTGTGTCTCCGCGTGCTTCACTTCGGTTTACTCGTTCCTCTTCCACTCGCTCTTTACTCGCTAGTAGATAGGTTTGCATATAGGGAAATTCCACCTAATAGTTTATCTAGAGAATTTACCCTTTGTGCTAAGCCTAAAATTGAAAAAAGTATTAAAAATTGGTGTAGCACCTATTCACCCCCCTCTAGGTGCCCATACGATCCATTTCACACACACTAGCCCGAGAGAGAACGTAGGCAAACAGTCCATAGTCCAAACATACATAATGCACAAAATCCATAAGAATCTGAAACAGTTTTGACTCTGTCAGGCTAGACCGGCCTGGCCAGGGGCGGATAATCCGGCCCTGGCAGAAATTTTCAGATCTGCCTAGATTGAGTGCAAAACTGTAGATCGGACCTAGGAAGTACAACACTACGATCTCTACACGAAATAACAACCTTATAGTCCATGTTCCACCAACAAGTGACACATCAACTCAAAAGATGGGGAGAGAGGGAGTTACCCTCACTCATTGGAGGAAGAACACGGAGAAGAAGGTACCCAGAGGCTTGGAGAAGAAGATCCTGGGAGGCCCGGAGAATCCGGCGGCCGGGGAGGCTCCGGGGAGGGTGGGGGCGGCAGGCGGCGGCACCTTGTTGGAGTGCATGGTATGACACCGCGAAGATATATCTTGGGTTCATGACCACTACTCATCAATAAGATCACATATCACAAAATGATATTAAGAGAAATGATTTGACTTGCTTTCGGCATTACCGGGGGAGGGTGAGCCCAATTAATTAGGACCACACTCCCCCTATATCCGTGCCCACACCTAGACCAAATAAGGATGAGATATAAGAGTGAGTGCATGGGTAATCAAGACAAGCTCCTGGAATCAATGATATTTAGCTCATTCCTCAAGTAGCAGAATCTTGCTTCATCAAGTGGCTTTGTAAAGATATCCGCAAGTTGGTTCTTCGTACTCACAAAAGATAGATCAATATCTCCGCGAGCAACATGGTCTCGAATAAAATGATTCCGAATCTCAATATGCTTCATCCTTGTGTGCTGAACAGGATTGTACACAATTTTGATTGCACTTTCATTATCACATAAAAGAGGCACTTTGTCACAATTGACACGGTATTCCTTTAAAGTTTGCCTCATCCACACTAATTGAGTACAAGCACTGGCAGCAGCAACATATTCAGCTTCGGCGGTGGAGAGAGATATACAATTCTGCTTTTTAGAGGACCAACATACAAGAGATCTTCCCAAGAATTGACAAGCTCCAGAAGTGGATTTCTGATCATCCTTATCACCAGCCCAATCTGAATCAGTATAGCCACATAGAGAGAAATTGGAGCCTTTGGGATACCACAGACCAAAATTAGGGGAATGAACCAAATATCGGAAGATCCTCTTGACCGCCACTAAGTGGCTATCTTTAGGAGTTGCTTGATACCTTGCACACACACCTACACTCAACACAATATCATGTCTAGATGCGCAGAGGTAAACAAGAGAGCCGATCATGGACCGGTATACCTTTTGGTCCACATCTTTACCATGGGGATTAAGTTCAAGGTGACAGTTTGTTTGCATCAGTGTGGCGACGCCATTAAGATCCGTCATCTTGAATCTCTTGAGCATGTCTTGGATGTATTTTGCTTGATTTATGAAGGTTCCTTCTCTAAGTTGTTTGATCTCAAATCCAAGAAAGAACCTTAACTCCCCCATCATAGCCATCTCAAACATGTCAGTCATAAGCTTTGAAAATTCATCATTAAAAGCTTTATTAGTAGAGCCAAAGATAATGTCGTCTACATATAGTTGGCATACGAGGAGCTCCCCCTTAACCTTCTTAGTAAAAAGAGTGGGATCGATTTTCCCAACTTCGGAGCCACGGTCTAGCAAAAGCTCTTTAAGGGCTCATGCCACGCACGTGGGGCTTGTTTAAGGCCATAGAGTGCCTTATCGAGTTTGTAGACATGGTTCGGAAAGTTAGGATCCTCAAATCCCGAGGTTTGCTTTACATATACCAACTCATGTAGAGGACCATTAAGAAAAACACTCTTAACATCCATTTGCTGTAATTTAAAATTGTTATGAGCAGCATAAGCAAGAAGGATACAGATGGACTCAAGATGAGCCACTAGAGCATAAGTCTCGCCGAAGTCGATGCCCTCAACTTGGGAATAGCCGTGTGCCACGAGTCTTGCCTTGTTCCTTACAACAATGCCATTTTCATCTTGCTTATTCTTAAAGATCCACTTTGTGCCGATAACATTGCGACAATCTTTGGGCTTCTCTACTAATTTCTAGACCTTGTTGCGCTCAAAGTTATTCAACTCTTCATGCATAACAACAACCCAGTCCGGATCTTCAAGAGCTTTAGACACTTTCTTGGGTTCCACCATGTATATGTGAGCTTGGTGCTCACCAAAACTTGCTAGCTCCCTTCTTGTGGACACCCTTCGTCGGAGATCACCTACAACTTTGTCAAGAGTGTGACCCCTTAATTCAAGGTTCCTATCTGCACGAGCTTTGCGACGAAGTTCAATTAGCTTGTTGTCTCTTGGGGGAATAACTTCATCATTTGAGTCTTCGTTGGAATCATTGGCTTGGCCTTGAACTCTAGCTTGATTAGCAGGAATAGGAGATGATGAATTTGCACTTGATGTTGATCCACAACCATAACAGGAGGCTGTTGCTGTTCAAGATTTTCAGGGCCGGATAATCCGGCCAAGGGTGGGGCCGGATAATCCGGCCTAGGAGTACTTGATGCACCTTCACAGTCTTGAGTGATCCTGGCACGAACTGGAGAGGGGCTGGATAATCCGGCTTGGGACATGCAGCAGAATCTTTAGCATTTTTATCATTTCTGCCAGTTGAGGAGGGCTGGCCGGATAATCCGGTGTCCACAGGATAATCCGTCCTGGAGCGTTCTAGAGCAGATGTTTGATGATCTTCAGCATTTCGTGGGATTGGTGTAGAAGTTTCTCCAACAGTTGGAGCAGGTTGAGCTTGTGTCGATGAGGGCTCTACTTGAGTAGAGCATTGCCCTTCCCGATTCGCCACAAGGGGTTCCTCAATGTGGCGGAAAAATCCCATGCCCATTCTTCTTATGGCATCTTGGGGTATTTCAACATCTGCATCACAAACATCAACTAGCCCCGCACGGGAGCCATCATTTTCCTTGAACACCACACTACAAGATTCTACAATAGTTCCGGAGAGCTTATTGTAGACTCTATAAGCGTGGGATTCGGCACCATAACCAACAAAAATGCCTTCTAAAGCCTTAGACTCGAATTTAGATAAACGAACTCCTTTGATGAGAAAGAAACACTTACAACCGAATACCCGGAAGTAGGATATGCTTGGCTTGTTACCGGTAAGTATTTCATAAGGAGTCTTGTCCAAGATTTTGTGGAGGTAAAGCCGGTTGGATGACTGGCAAGCGGTAGAAATTGCTTCAGCCCAGAAATTATATGGCGACTTGAACTCAACCAACATTGATCTTGCCATATCCATTAAGGTCTAGTTCTTCCTCTCAGCTACACCATTTTGTTGAGGAGTGTACGCGGCGGAATATTGATGTCTTATCCCCTCTTCACTTAGAAATTCATTTAAGGTATAGTTCTTGAACTCGGAGCCGTTATCACTTCTAATTGCCAATATAGGGACATTATGTTTACTTTGAACCTCGTTGGCAAAATCGATGACCGTTTGTTGAGTTTCGCTCTTCAACTTGAAGAAATAGACCCATGTGTATCTTGAGTAATCATCAACAATCACGAGGCAATATTTCTTCCCACTGAGGCTTGCATGAGATGGAGGACCAAAGAGATCCACATGAAGGAGCTCCAAAATCCTCTTTGATGAAATAATGGTCTTCCTTCGATGGGGAGAGTCATGCATTTTCCCTTCAACACAAGCCCCGCAAACACGATCTTTGGCAAAGGAAACATTTTCTTTTAGTACAAGGATGTGGCCACCCTTGTGAAGACTTTGCAAAGTTCTCATATTGACGTGGGCTAGTCGGTGATGCCATAGCCAACCCGCGTCGAACTTTCTGAAAAGACACATCGGGCCTATAGTGGTTTTCCCCAAGAAGTCCACCACATACATGTCATTTTCGACATATCCCACGAAAGCGACCTTTAGAGACTTGCTCCACAAAAGTACCATCAAATCACCATCAATGAAAACCGCAAAGCCCATCTTACCAAGGGCACGAACTGAAAGTAAATTGTAACCGAGGGTCTCAACAAGCATGACGTCCACGAGAGAGATATCGTGAGCAACCACAACTTTGCCAAGACCCAATACCTCAGATTATGACTTGTCACCATAGGAGACGGTTGTGATCATGGTTTGGCCGCATCTCCGTGATGATCTCCTTGCTTCCGGTCATATGACTAGTGCACCCGCTATTGAGCACCCATTTGGACCCACCGGAAGCATTGCCCTGCAAGAAAGTTACTTCTTGGTTTTAGGTACCCATTTCTCAATGGGTCCTCTCATGTTAGTGACAAGGGTCTTTGGAACCCAAATATACCAAGATATGTAACTATCAAATGGGCCAACATAGCTAGCATAGACTTCACCATAATAATCACAAAATAATTCATAGTTTGGATTATTATCCCCTGCAAAACCAACATAGTTAGCCTTGTCATTAGTTGTGGTGCTTGTCATTGGTTGAGAAGTTTTGCTCTTCTTCTTCGTATTCTTCTTCTTCTTTGTCTTGGGAACATAACCAAGACCTTCTTTTCCATTGTTTGTCCTTTGCTTGCTAACAATCTCATCTAGGACTTCTTTACCTTTAGATTGAGACTCCTTTACAAGTTCTTCCTTTAATCTTGCATTTTCTTCAATAATGCCTTCATGTACACATGTTGGTGTGGATGTGCTAGGCATATCGTACTTGTCCAATTGAGTGTGGAGCTGATCACGAGACTCATTTAGAGTAGAATGTTCACTCTCCAATGCCTTGTAGGCAATGTCAAGTTTCTCAAACTTCTCTGAGAGTCTAGCATGAGCAGCCCCAAAGTCAATCTTCTATTTTTCAGTTTCTTTACCTTAGTAAGAGCATTGTCACATTCTTTTATGAGCTAGGCAATCATCTCTTCATGGGACTCTTCAATTGACTCAAGTTTCTCCTCTAAAGAGACTCGAGTTTCCTCTTCTTCCTCTAGAGCATTCTTCAAAGAGGCTTGATACGTTGCAAACGTATCTATAATTTTTGATATTCCATGCTTGGTTTTTATCTACTTTCTTATGTTTTGTCCACACTTTGGAGTACTTTTTATACACTTTCTTGGACTAACCTATTAACAAGATGCCACGATGCCAGCTGCCTGTTTTCTGCTGTTTTTGGTTCCAGGAAAGTCTGAAAATGAATATTCTAGGAATTAGACGGGACAAAAGCCAAAAGTCAGTATTTCACCGAGGGGGACACGGAGCCATAATATGAGACGGAGAGGGGCCAGGGGCCGCCCACACCACCTGGCCGTGCATCCAGGCCTGGCCCGCGCCAGGGGGTGGTGCGGCCACCTAGGGCACCCCATCGGCCTCCCCTTTCGCCTATAATATGCCTCCGATACAGAAACCCTAAGTACCCAATCAAAATTCCACGAAAGAGTCTATAGCTGCCGTCATCTCCATCCCTAGATCGGGAGGGATGTTGCTACTAGGGAGAAAACAGCAATCCGTTGTTCATAGAACAATTGTATTGTTTACTTTACACGCAATGCATAGTGCAATTATCTATTGCTTGCAACTTAATACTGGAGGGGGTTCGGATTGATAACCTGAAGGTGGATTATTAGTCATAGATGCAGTTGGATTACGGTCTATGTATAATGTTGTAATGCCCAATCAAATCTCATAGGAGTCAAGATGATTAGTATATGCATGTATGCTTTCTCGATGTTTGTCAATTGTCCCGCTGTAATTTGTTCACCCAACATGTCATCTATCTTAAGGAGAACCACCACTAGTGAACTATGGACCCCGGTCCTTTCTTTTACCATCAATCTACAACTGTTTACTATTTTTTGTTTACTTTCTGCAAGCTAATACTTTATTCCACACAATACATTTAATCCTTTGTTTTCAGCAAAACCGGTGAGATTGACAACCTCACTGTAAGTTGGGGGCAAAGTTCTATGGTTGTGTTGTGCAGGATTCCAAGTTGGTAACAACACCTTGGAGGTGTTTTCTTACTCCTAGTGGTTCGATAACCTTGGTTTCATAACTGAGGAAAAACTTGTTACTGTGCTCATCATACCTTCCTCTTGGGGTTCCCCAACGAGCTCGACGTGTTGAGCCAATAATCAAGCCTATCTCCAAAGCATCTTCTCTTTCAATTCTTCCCTTCTCTTCGAGGAGTTCTTTGGAATGAGCAAGTTGACTCATAAGAGCCTCAAAATGATGTCCGTGCTCACCTTGCAAGTTAGTAAAGAAATGGTCCAAAGCAATAACCTCTTCTTTTACCTTAAGACTTGTATGATCATCCATATTAACATCCATAGTAGTATTAGGAAATGAGGAAGTGGAAGATGATACCTCGGACCCTCTTGCCATAAGGCAAGTGACGTTGTTGTTGATGACGTTTTCGTTTGGAGAGTCGAAGAGAGATGTAGGACTCGATGTGGTGGCTATAGCAGCAACTTCCCAAGATCTATCTTCATCTTCTTCATCTTCACTTGCAGAAGAATATTCCTCTTGAGCCACCAATACAATCTTAGGCTGCTTCTTATAAGGGCCATTCTTCTTGATAAATGGTTTCTTTCGAGGAGCCTTGGATTTTTCTTTGAGGATGATCCTGCCTCCATTATCTTCTCTACTTTGATAAGGACATTCAGCCACAAAGTGCAACCTATCTCCACAATTGTAACATGTCCTCAGTTTTGGGCCATTCTCTCTTCGTCCACTTGGCCCATTCTTGCACTCAAGTTCAGACTTGGCCTTAGCTAGGTCCTTCCAAAAGTTCCTTGCATAGAAGGCCATGTACTCTCCATGAGAACGCTTGACCTCCTCGAGATATCCCATGGAGACAACCTCGTATCCTCTTTCATCCTCATCTTGTTCAACAACATTTTCCTTTAGAGCAACATTGACTCCTTTTTGCATTCCAATAGCCTAGGCACGGGCATCTTTGGCATTCTTAGTTGCAACCTTGAATGATGCCATTTCTTGCATGACTTCATTGGAAGTCATTTGATGGTAGTTGTGTCTACCTTGCAAACTCTTCAAGTCTGTTGGATCAAATGGCATTACAACACTCACATATTTCCTTTTTATCCAAGCATCATCAATGTGAGTGGATCCATGCTTTCTAAATGTTGTTGCAATGCCCTTGAGCCTTCTATACATATCTTCATGGTCTTCACCATCCAACATGTAAAATCCTTCAGCTTCATTGCTAAGGGCATCATACCTATTTCTTCTCATGCTTTCATTTCCAATGAATAGGTCGGTGAGTGCATCCCAAGCTTCTTTGGCGGTGTTGAAGTGCTCAACGTGGGGCATGTCCTTGGGACCCACTCCGAGCTGAATCATGTGGAGAGCCGTTGCATTCAGTTGACTATCCACAACTTCTCTCCTAGTCAAGTTGGTGGGGTCTCAAATATGAAGACCTTCTTCGATAATCCTCCAAAGCTCAATCGACAAACTACATACATGATATTTCATTAAGAATTGCCATTGATTAAATGAAAATGTAGTAAGCTTGGGTGGATCACCCCTATTGTTTATATGAAGATGAGGGATAGGTGGGTCAGGAGAATATAGGTGAGGGACCTCACTATAATCCTCCTTACCACTTTCCTTCTTGGAGGCGGAACCATTATGTTTCTCACCCACCACTTCATCTTCCTTAGATCCGGCATGAGCCTTATCCTTAGATAGAGGAGTGGTGGCCTTAGAGGAAGATGGAGATGGGGCTGTACATGATGTGGGACGAGCAATCATTTGAAGCATCTCTTCCATCCTGGTCTCAAAGGATTTCAAGAAGGTTGTTTCCAACGTCTTGAGGTCATCCATTGTGACCTTGTCCATAGCCTCATTCCCATTTTCCTTAGTACCCATACTTTTCTTAGGCGATTAAGCCTGAATAAAGAGCCAGGGCTTTGATACCAATTGAAATGGATCATATGGGCACCTAGAGGGGGGTGAATAGGTGCTACTTCAAATTTTAATTCTTTTTCAATTTTAGGCTTGACACAAAAGGTAAATTCTCTATATATGCAACTATGTAGAATTTCCCTATATGCAAACCTAACTACTAGTGAGTAAAGGCGAGTAAGATACAAGAACGAGGAAACCATAGTGGAGCACGCGGAGACACAAGATTTGTTTTACCGCAGTTCCTTGTTCAGGGAAGTACATCTACGTTGGAGGGGTGGGTGTTACTAAAACCACCACACCACAATAGGCCTCACCCTGTTCTCCGATGGATCTCACCACCAAAGGCCTGATCCACCTTTCCACTATAGGAACCCTTTGAGGCGGGGACCGTGCCTTTACACAACTAGCGGGGCACAACTCCATAACCGAATTGGAGGCTCCCGTAATGATAACAAGCTGCCACAAGAACAGTAGTTATCAATAACTAAACACAAGATCTAGATATCAACAAGAATACTATATCGGGGATTTTCCAGGTGAATGGAGAGGAGTTGAAGCGCTTGATTCGTGATGATGATGAATGATGTCTCCTCCTTCAATTCCCTCAAAGATCGAAGCCTTCGGGTGGTTGAAGTGGGAGATCTCGGGAGAGAGCTTTTGCAATAGGTCTGAACTTTTTTGAATGAATCAAGGCCTCTGACAAGAGGGGTGGATGAGGCTTTTATACCCCTGTCCAAACGGAGCCGTTGGAACCATTTGGGGCCAGATTATCCGGCCTTACTCCGCCCCAGACTCGGAATATCCGAGGGAAAATCCGCCCCCGAACAGAAGATCACACTGGGCGGGCCTTGGCATCTTCTCATGGGGACCGTATTATCCGCCCTTAGAGGAGGGCCGGATTATCCGGCTGGGGGGAGGGAAATCCGTCCCAGCAACGGATTGTCCAGGGGAAAATCTGCCCCCAGACAGAAGCTCGCGCCGATGCTTCCTTGGCCATTTTCCCTGGGGCCGGATTATCTGGCCCTAGAGGTTGGCGGGATTATCTGGCTGGGGAAAAATCCGCCCCCAGCTCCAGATTGTCTGGGGGAAAATCCGCCCCCATACAGAAGCTCACACGCGGCCAACCCTGGCCAAGATGGCCAGGCCAGATAATCCGGCCCTTGATGGGGGCGGATAATCCGTCCCCCAAACACCAAAAACTCTTTCCTGCAACACTTAGCACACATTAGAAACTCCACGGTATTGTTATCTAACAGACAAAACACAGGGAACCATGAAATGTTCTTTCAATCGCGCACCCTATGAAGTGAAAAAATACATTATACATGGCAAAAATCGTTGATCACATCCGCACCATGGGCATTCGAAACATTCGGCGACTTTGCCTCACAATAGCTGAATATAACCTACAAAGAGACATCATCTCCTGGGTCACCTGAATCACCTCCACAGTGAAAAAACTTTTGGATGCCGCGTTAACAACGTGAAGGTAAGATCTGCAAAAGGCCTAGCAACACACCTGATGTGCTCTACCAGAAATAATTTGTGCCTACATGCACGATGAAAAGGCCTTGATGGACGCGTCGAGTGCCCACACCAAAACACTAGAATTCGACTCTATAAGACTGATGACCCACAAGTATAGGGGTGTATCGCAGTATTTTCGATAAGTAAGAGTGTCGAACCCAACGAGGAGCAAAAGGTGTTGGCTAGTGGTATGGATCAGGAATTCTCTGCAAATATTTAGCAAACGGATTTTTAGGGTTTTTTGATATAGCAAGTAAACAAAGTACGAGTAAATAAAATACAGTAGGACTAAATGCAGCAAGTGGCCCAATCCTTTATGTAGCAAAGGACAAGCCGATTGTATTACTTAAGATGACCAAACGTTCTCGAGGACACATGGGAAGACTGTCAAGTGCTTTCACTTCATATAGTTGATTAATCTTCTTTATCTTGCTAAGTGTTGTGTGGGTGAACCTGTGCTAATGTACCGACCTTCCTAGGACTAATACATACTTGTGATTATACCCCTTGCAAACATCCGTAAGTACAAGAAAGTAATTAAGGTAGAAACCTAACCACAGCTTTAAACTCTAAGACCCTTACGTCCCTTGGGCAATGGTTTCCTAACGGGGGTTCAGGTTTCTGTCACTCCGGCAACCCCTACGATTAGTAGCCAAATACACAATGCATTCCCCTAGGACCATATAGGTGAAGTGTCATGTAGTCGACGTTCACATGACACCACTAGAAGAAGTACACCACAACTTAAATATCAAAGTATTGAATATTTCTCAACACAACTCCACTACTAACAACAAGACTTCTCCCATGTCCTCAAGAACAAAACGAACTACTCACAAGACATCATATGGATCATGATCAGAGATGGAATAATGATGTATAACAATCTGAACATAAACAATAATTCAATGGTTCACTCAATAGCATCAACTACAAAGAGTACTCAACACCGGGAAAGTTTCTCCTACGAACTAATGCAAGATTCAACGCAATTGTTATAGCAATATTGAGATGGTGGTGAGGGTGCTGATGGTGATGATGATGATCCCGATGAAGTCCAGCTTGATGGTGGTGTTGATGGCTACGATCTCCCCTCTCCGGGAAGGAATTCCCTCGGCAGAAAGTTGTCTGCCAGAGAGATCTTTCTCTCTCGGTGTTTTCCGCCCTGCAGAGGCGGCGGAATCTTTCTGTGGTTGCTCCCCAAGTCTTAGGGTTTCGGGAGGATAATATACGCCAGAGGGGAGTGCCAGGGGTGGACCAGGGCGGCCACACCACCTAGTGGCGCGGCCTAGGCTGGCCCGCGCCAGGGGGTGGTCTGGGCCCCCTGTGGCCCATCTCCACCCCCCCTTCTGGCTTCCTTCGTCTTCTGGAAAAATAGGATTTTCCGTATATTTTCCCGGATTTTCCGATCTTCGCGAATTTTGCCTCCAAACAGCACCTTTTCCATCTGAATCTTGACTGCAGCGGTCCATGCTCCAAAAGTCATCAACCATGCAAAAACAGATGAAATAACATAAGTATCACCTCTCAATACGAAATATATCAATGAATAACAGTGAATTATGACATAGAATAGTGATGCAAAATGGACGTATCAAAGACCTCCGTGACAGGAGTTGAATTACACCAGCATTGTTCCAAATTCGAGTCTGAGGACTCAAGTTTGAGTAGATAGCATTGTTTTGCCCTAAGACAGTTAACTGGTCCTGATCCGTCGGATGTATCAGGCACGCATATCGACAATCCCTATGACACAAACCGTGGCACCTGAAAGAACTTCGGATAAGCCTATATCCCATGCACTCGAAAGACTTATAGTCTCCACTTGAATCTACGATTCGGCTGGACACTCAGGGGCTACTGACATGGTATACCTTACAGGTACTCGAGATTAGCCTATACGGTTCAACCCAAGAAGGAGTCCACGGTGCGAACGAAGCCCAGTAAGGATTCAAATGGTCCACATGAGTATGACTTAATGGGGAACATGTCGAAGTGTAGATAGAAATTTAAAGGAAAAACCCTAATCTATAACCGACTCGACCTTCTATCCCGAGACCTAGCCTTCCTATATAAAGGCTAGGAGGGGACGGCGAGGAGAACAATCCACAACCCTCGCATACACCTTGCCAGATTGCATATACGCACCGCTTGTAACTTTTGACCCCCCCGATAATCAAGAGCAGACAAGCAGGAGTAGGGTCCTCTTCGAGGCCTGAACCTAGGTAAAACCTCATGTCACCTATGTGCTTGTTTGCTAACCGATCGATGCCTCCAGCACTCCCTAATCCCTCAAACCCAAGTCCACCAACAGTGGGCATTGATGAGTTAACCCCTCGTCACCATCGATGATCAAAATAAACATATGGGGAACACAAAAATCAAACTGGGAGGGGATCATCCGCCATGGTAAGAGGCACCTCTGGGGTCGGCGGCGGCGGAACGGTGGTGCTGGCCTGGGTGAGGATCAAGGTCAGGGTCGTAGTCGTTGGTGTCGGGCTGCTGTTCTGGTTGGCGGTCGCTCGGTTCTCGGAGAGGATCAGGGCGTTATTGGGGATATGCTAAATGGGTATCACCATAACATGTCTCTAATCCAGCTAACCCGGGTGGCCCACAGTTGGTAGCATGGCCCATGGCCTGCTGGGCGGCCTAGTTAGACGGATCCAGAAGGGAGGGCCATGCTGGATAAAGGAAGGCTACGCAGGAGTCACCGACATACTCGGAGCCTT
This sequence comes from Avena sativa, assembly GCA_916181665.1. NCBI lineage: Eukaryota > Viridiplantae > Streptophyta > Magnoliopsida > Poales > Poaceae > Avena > Avena sativa. Next base: position 481,883,977 of record OV702279.1, read on the forward strand.
GGAGTGCAAGACACGAAGACTAGTTTGATTAGTGTAGGACTCTTTTCCTTGTCCGGCAAGGTCCTTTCCCTATAACCCTAGGTTCTGGTGCCTTTATAAACCGGACCTATGGGAGCCTTTAGGGAATGATTCATACGATACAACGCACATCGTGCAACATCTCGCACAGTGAACCGATCCCTATAATCCGGCGTATTGCCATTATAGTGATTTATAGAGGAGTAGAGTTCCGCCACCGTTGTGGGGCTTGAACCTGGGTAAGCTATGTTACCTCATACCCGCCAACTCTCCACCTTACCCCACGTCTCTAAACACTCTCTGTGAGGACCCCTCCATGGCGTACTCGTCGACAATACCACGATAGGCGCGCTGATCAACACACCACGCCCTCAACTCGGTGTTCATGTCCTTCGTGTCGACCATCAAGATCGCCAACTCCTCCCTCCTGTTCTTTGCCACCATGTTGGACACTATGAGGCCGAGCTTGATGTCCCGTCGCTCGATGACCGGTGCCCACCTTGCTGCGGCGATCTCCTCCAGCCTGGAGGCCTGCTCCGCCCTCATGGTGGCATGTGTGTGGCAATGTCGGCCATGCAAGCTAGGATGGATGAGTGTAGTTTCTCGATGGCCAGCGCCGCGTACCTCATGGCCTTGGCCTTCTTGAGGCCGGTGAGCCGGCCCTCAGATGGCGCCGCCCCCGGGTCGTAGTTGCTGGACTTGGCCTTGGCGAGAGAGGTCTGCGTGCCTGCCCACTTGTCACACCCTGTGATCCGTGCAAATACGTGGATGAACTTAAACTTGTTGTCGTCATTGTCCATGTGGTAGGCGGAGATCATGTCGTGCATCTACGAAAAACGCAAGTAGGACTCAAGTCTGAAATGGGTGGGAGTGGGCGGTGATGGGGGATGTTTACCTGATCGTCGTAGTTGGTGCCACTGACATGGACGCGGTTCACCTCCTCCATGACGTTGTGCCACTTGTTGCAGGCGTGCTAGATCATGGACCAACTATGAGACATACCAGAGTCACTGCGGTCATGGTGCAAGACCTTGAAGTAGGGATCCAACAATCGCCGCTCATCATACGCCGCCTTCACCCTCTTCCAATAGCAGACCGAGTTCTGGTTAGCACTGGTAAAGGGGTCTATGCTGACAGTTTTCCAAGCATCGGCGAGGCACTCATCCTCCCTCCAGCTCCACTTGGGGTTGCATCTGCCGCCTGCTTTATTATCCCCCCCTCTGCCTCCATGACCTTCTTCTTCCATTTCAGGTTGACCGCGATGGTCACCGCTACCTCCACCACCTCATCCTCATCCTCAGATGCCTCCACATTCACGTAGACCTCGTCCTCCCATGCACCGTCGTCGTTCTCCTTGTATGCAACGGCTTCCTCTTGCGTGAAAGCCTGGGCCATGATGGACTTGTCTGTGGCACGGTAGCCGTAGTGCGATCCACCGAACAGGTTGGGGGCGTTTTGGCTGCTTTTGGGGCTGAATAGGTTGGGGATGCTCTGGCTGCTGCCCGTGACAAACTGACCGAAGGCAGGCCTCTGTGTGAAAGCAGGGAGGCGGCAACGGGCCAATGATATGTCGTTAGCGAGGGAGTTGGGGTCAAAGACGCCGAGCGGGTCGAAGTCGTTGTTGCCCACTGAGAAACGAGGAAGGTGCGGCGCCGTGTTCGGATGGCCGAACGGCGATGCATTGGACAGTGACGGGGAGGAGACACTGCTCTGGCTCCTGAGAATGTGGAGCCCAGTGTTGTAGGCCAGCGTCGCCATTCCCGCCATGGTGGCCGCATGCTGCGCCGTAGCAGTGGCTGCATGGACCTGCTCTGCCTGCGCCTCCGCCGCCCTGCAGTCTCGAGTTCTTCTCCCTCAGTCGGTGCCTGGCGTTCTCCACGTGCCGACGCTGGATGTCGAACGCCCACTCCGCGTTGGTCATTCCCTCTGGCCGCTACTTGTTGGCGCGGGGAGTTTGGTACCTCTTCGGCGACATGGTGGTGGCGGCGGTGGCGCACGGGATGGGAGAGATGGGGCAGGGAAATGGCGGGAGTGGGTGGGGACGGGGGAAATTGCGGGACTGGGTGGCCTGGAGGTAAAAGGGAGGGAAAGGAGAGGAGAAAAGGGAGGGAAGATTTTGGTGTCCTGCCGATAGGGCTGGCCCGCCAACTTTTTCAAGTTGCGTCGGTGGCATGGGTATACCCTACAGGTACTCGAGCTTGGTATATATGGCCTGAATACAGCGTAAGCCCACGGTGTCGCCAAGGCCCAAATAGAGAACTCGAGTAACCTACGGACTCTCGATTGCTTGAGGAACAAGAAGAAGCTAAAGATAGAAAGTTCAAAGGGGAAAACCCTAACCTGTAACCGACTCGACCTGCTACCCGAGACCTAGCCTATCTATATAAAGGCTAGGAGGGGGCAGCGAGGAGGACACACGCAACCCTAGTTTCCACAAACCCCGCCAGATTGCATCTGCGCACCATTGTAATCTTCGATTTCTCTGTTAATTCCACGAGCAGACAAGCATGAGTAGGGACCTCTACGAGGCCTGAACCTAGGTAAATCTTTGAGTCCCCTGTGTGCTTGTTTGCTAGCTGATTGATGCTTCCAGTGCTCCCTCCTTCTCCAAAACCCAAGTCCATAACAATGGGCATCGATGAGTTGAACCCTCGTCAATTGGCGCCGTCTGTGGGAATTGGGAGTGCTGATGTTGCGGCTTCTTCGGCCCCATCAACTGCGATCTACAACTCTGCAACGGCGGAGATTCGCCAGCTCTTCGACGCATTCGACTTCACCGTCCACACGCCAGCCACTTGCCTGGCTTTCGAGTCCGTGGGCGATGGGATCAGCTTGGCGATCGGGAGCTTCCGCTTCCAAGTTGGTCAGATGGGCACGCTTCACATGCCTGACCATTCGACGACACCATCGATTTCTCCAGCATCGTGGTTCCCTCCGCCGATCGGCACCCTCAGTGAGCTCAATGCCTTGACAACTGTCGAGAATACGGTCAGCGACAGCAGTCGCGAATCCGATCTGGGCAATCTGGCAACTGAAGATGGAGCCTACGGTTCCGGATCTGAAAGTTGTGGGAGCAGCAGCTTCCCCAACCACTTCATATGCGCCGTCATCAACACGGGCGATTCCTCCGCCAATCACGACAACACGGGCAATGGTGGCCATGGAGCCGACCCGCCAAACGGCGGCATACCCAATGGCGGACCACCCAATGACGGCCCTACCAATGGCACCCCCATCAATAACGGAGGGGCAACCGAACCCTCCACCATGGTGAACAAGCAAACCGGCGAACGCGTCGTGATCAGGCTCAACGATCTCGAGTGGGCCCGCTGCTGAGAAGCCCTACGAGGCCACCCTCTGCCTTTTGGCTCCCCACAAGAACTACTGATGGGCTACCATTGGCTCCTGAAAGAGGAATACAAACGCCAACTGCAAACAATCGTGCAACTCGGGGCGCATAAAAAAGCGGCAGATGAGTCGAGCCTCCGACGGGCTGGGCTCTCCTCCAACGGAGGATCCTCCTCCAAGTGCAATGGGTACGTCGCTAACAAGAGGCGATCTCGACTGGCCCACCTCACCGAGAAAGAGCATGTAGAAGCCGCAAAGGTCCTCGACTTCGGCTCCATGACGGTGGATACGCGAGGCAACATGCTTCCAAAAACGCCGCAAGCCGCGGTAACGGCGGCCACCATGTACCTCCTCAACAACCAGCCGCTAGCTGGAGATCCTCGAGCTGCCATGCACCAATCTACGATCGCAGGCTTGGGGTTAATCAAAGCTGCTCTCGACAAAGAGCCCATACCGGAGCCGAAGAAAGGCAAGGCTCTGGCAAACCGCTATTCCTCGCCCTCATCTAGTGACGACAGTCACGACCTGTCTCGACGCCGCCGCTCACGGCGACACGACCATGACTACGACGCGCATGATGACATCACACAGCACAAAATCGACAAATCAAGGGCGCGACATGCCCGATCGACTGACTCAGAAGACGAAGATGTGGAGCTCTGTGGCGCTAGATGCTTCAGCAGGGCCATCAGACAAAAGCGAATGCCCAAGGGGTTTAAGCTCCCATCAGAGAACCCAAAGTTTAACGGTTTGCAGGACCCGAAAATCTGGTTAGATGTAACATCCCTAAATTCATATTTCAAAACTCATTCATATCATCCTGCATCCTTCATTCATTTAGGGTTTTTCTCAAAATCATTTAGAAGCAGAAGCTTGTGCTATGATTTTATGTGAGCAAATTTAATTCAATTGGCCATCACCCTTTGAGACTTGATTGTTTAGGAACTTGTTTGTTTGCCTCCATTGTTGGAAAGTTTAGGTGTAAAAGTTTGACCAAAGTTTTCAATTTAGAAATAAATTTCAAAACCCTATTTTGTTTTATCAACATTTGCAAACTGGAGGCAAAGTCTCTGTTTGTATTAAGCCCAAGCTTGACCAAGCCCTTACAAGGTAACCACATGGTTAAGTGACTGTTTTTGAAACCTCAGTACCCTACAAAAGTCCCCAGATTTGTTTGAATTCAAAAAGGATTTGAATTCATATCAAAATCATTCCAGAAAATAGATTTAGAAAAGAAAAAGGGTTAAACAAAAGAAAAGGGCCGCGCGCCAGGTTTCTGGCCCAGCAACGAAACGAGCCCAACAAGCCCACCCGGGGAGTTTCCTTTTCTTCTCTCACGCGCGAGCGCACGCAATCAGTCGCTGACAGACAGACCCCACCTCCACCTCGCGCACTTCGCTGACGAGCGGGCCTCCTCCATGTCAGCATCGTCTTCCCCCTGAATCCGCGCATGATCTCCGCCGCTGACCGTTGCCGCAGTGATACCGAGCTTAATTGAGCATTAATCCTCGAGCGTTTCCTGTCGAGCCTCTGGCTTTAAGATCCTCTCTGCCTCGCGAGCATTTCCCCCAAAACACCTCGCTCACTCCGCCACCAGGCTGCCCTCAATCAACCCCACATCGTCGCAGACATAGCCCACTTCGGCGATCAATTCCGGTGAGCCTCGTGTTCCCCTCTGCCTCTGACTCTTGCTATCTGATTCAGTGAGTCTTTGCGCACCTCCTGACCCCACTAGTTCATCCTGTACTGCCCCAGGTCACCGTTTCCGCTCGACACCGCAAGCACCGACGACCACCTCGACTCCGGCGACCAAATTCCGTAAGTCCCGTGCGCCCCTTCACTTCTGACTCACACGAGTTTGTTCGCAACGTTATTGCGCATCTCCTAAACCCTCTGGCTTGTGTTAGGGCGACGCGGAACCTCGACAACGACTCCGACAACGACCACCCGACGCCATGCACGACTCCGACGAGCTCTCTCAGCCACATCCGAGCGCCCCTTCGCAAACCGACGCTACCTTGAGCTTCAGCAGCTTCCGGCGAACCTGGTATGTCCCTTCTCCCTCTCGCGGATGATCTGGAACGCTAGTGCCGCCGTAGACCGAGCGCTCCGCCGCTCGCTGACGCCGCGCGCCGCCAGGGCAAGGTCGTTTGAACGAGCACCGTTAGGTCCAGATCCGAGCGCTAGGATAGATTCATTTAACTGCGAAGCGGTACGCGATCTGGAGCGTGCGATCTGTTTAGATCCTGCGGCTGCCAAGCGCGATCCAACCGAAGCGGTACGCGCCAATCACAACGCGACGCGTGGCTAGGGTTAGACCTAAAAACAGATTTAAAATCAGAATTTGATCCAAATTCAAATGCCTATAACTTTTGATTGCCACGTTGGTTTTTTTAAACTTTATACCGTTGGATTCAGTGAAACAAGACCTTTCTGAATATCCAATGTGTTTAACAAATAGTAACCATTAGAATGACTTTGTTTGTAGAAACTTGTTTAAGGCTATTTTGAGTATGGATTTAGTTTAGTAATTTGTTTTAGGGTGAAATAAGTTTGTTTTGGAAATTTTTGTGTCTTGTTATGTTTCTGTAAACATGCACTTGCTTGGTAGAGTTTTCAAAATCCCCACTTAGTAAATTCATGCATGCATGCATTCATATTATTTTTTGATTGTATATGAATTGTATGTAATTGTATGCTATAATTTTGTGTAGATTTTGCTAGTGATTGTGATTGTGAAGAGTGCTACTCTCCTCATTACCAAGGCAAGTGATGCTTCATATCTTTTGTCCCATTATTTTCACTATGCATTAGTGTTTTTGCTAAGTAAATCTTGCATGGATTTTATTTGCTAAGTATAGACCTTGCTATGGGAAAACCTAGTAGATGAAGCCTTAGTGAAAATTACCTAAGTCAAGATTCCTATTACTATCATGCTTAGCTTAGCTAATAGAAAACAAGGGTGGAATATATATTCAAGCTATGGAAAATTTCTAAGTCTGTGGACTTATGTTTTGTTTAATAAAACAACTAAGTAAATGAATCACCTGGGTGGAATGGAAAGTTTGGTTTGTGTTGAGTGGTTATGCAAGTCCAAAATACTGGGGAAAACTTGGGCTCCACCAAGTCCAGTATACTGGGGAAAACTTGATATCTCACTTGTGGGTGGCCACCCAGGAACAAAGAGATTTGAGATGTCAAATGTTGAGAAGCTTCAAGTGCAACCACTTGGCAATATGGGCTCTGCCATGATCATATAGGTTGCTAGAACTTAGTCTCTTGGATAGTTGGTGGTAGAGGGAATGATAGGTTGGAACGCGTCCATTTGATTAAGGAAAGGCTTCTGAAAGATCTTGTCTTGGGAAACCAAGTCTTGTGGGGAAAGTGCACCACCTCTGCAGAGTGTAAAATCTAAGTACTTAGCCATGTCCCTGGTAAAGGACAATTTGAGCATCAAGACATGGAAGCTATCAAGAATCTCCTCATCCCAATTTCTAAGTGAAAATCTTGTGGGTGAACAAGGGTTAAAGGATCTTCAGTCTTTGATTGGTAGATGCCTTGGAAAGGATCTTCAGTCTTTGATTGGTAGATGCCTTGGGAAAGATTTTGTCAAGCAAAAACTTAGTGTTTTCAAATGTTAAGGAAAAATCTATTTTGAGCAAATCAAGCCAAGCTCCACTTAGCCAAAATGCATATAGTATTATAGTCCACTTTAAAATATACTAAGGTATCACTTGCCAATACTATTCCAAAGTATTGACCCTCTGTGGCTATAACTTGTAATGTTGCAGGTTACTCCGATGATGATTAGGAGTCATGAGTCTACACTCAACATGCTTGCCTGTGGCACATGAAGATGAAGACTTATGTTTATTTACTTATTCCATAAACTCTTGTATTAGGCCTTTGGCCCTAAGTTGTAAAAGACTGTTTTATCTCTGGAATGAATGTAATAAACGACCTTTGTATCTGTGTACTTCATCTTAAACTGTGGATGCTAGCATTGATCCAGGGACTAGCATTGCAATCATAGGGATCCTTTCCTTTACCAAGGAGGGGTCTTACAGATGGTATCAGAGCACTGTGTTGCCTGTAGGATTATGACCCTAGGATTGGAAACCACTAAGGAAAATTTTAACTACTTCTACACTTGTCTATTCTTCTCATAAACTTTTCTAATCTTCTCATTCTCATCTCTATTTGTAGATGAACTCCATCAACGAAGCCGTGAAGAAAGGACCACTCATGACCATGACCTTGGAGTGTGAAACTGAGTTTCCCAAGATTCTCAAGGACCTCATGGAGACAATGGAAGCACATGGTGCAGCTGTGTACAAGGGCTTTCCAGTGATGGAGGAAGGAGTGGAGTATTGGTGGGTGGAACTTCACTTGTACAAAAACAAGGAAGACAACCACAAAGAAAAAGGTTTCTGCATGTACACCAACACTTTTATGCACACCACATTCTTTGAGTCAGCAAGAGAAGCAGCTTGGAAGACTATCAAAGAACTCAGTGCTAGAGTCAAGTGCAAGATGCTCAACCTCCAAAAAGACTTAGAGAAAGAGAAGGAACATACCCAAGAGTTGGAAGTCACCAACCAAACCTTAAGGGGAGACATTATAGACTTAGTGATAGAAGCATATGAACAAGATAGGCTGATTGCCTCTAGGAACATTGTGTTAGCCACCAGATCCAGTGAGATAGGTTTGTAAAACGCACTTCATTAGTTGGACCACCACTTATCACCTTATTTTCCAAATGATACCTTAAATAAGTTTGAACCTTGGTTGATGTAATGGATTCATGTATGCATGACTTGTGTGATTTTTGTGTTCCATGGATATGTATGAATGTTTGTCTTGTTTATTTTAATTGTGTTGTTCTAACTTTTTCAATCTTATAAATAGATGCCTATTACCATCAACACTGTTGAGGAGTTCCAGGTTACCCGTTTTGGTCCTCGTATCGTAGAGCTTACTACCTTGCTCGATCTCCCTCTTCCCACCATTACGGTGCACCCACTCACCAAGTTTGAGAGGAAGGACCTCTGGGGCTTCAAGGTGAACCAGCCAGGACGCCAATCAGAGCCTACTACGGAGGCCATCGTCTTCAAGCTTATGCACGATGACAGGGAGAGAGGCATGGAGGTTGTCATGTAGGACCTGATAGGACGACTGCTAGGCCGTCACTCCCGATAGGTTAGAGGCACTCACTTCCACGCCTTCGGAAGGCGTGATGATGACGGAGAGTCCATCGATTTTGAGGACAACTCGAGGACCACAGCAGAGCCGATGCGCCTGTACCTCCAGGACTTAGAGACTCTTATTAGGCACGTGGATACTGACAGGACCAACATCATGCTTAGCAATGACGAGCTCCAGGTGCAGCTTCGCGAGAAGGACAAGCTCTTCGCGCAGCAGGACGAGGTAGTCAAGGAGATGGAGGCGAAGTTCGAGACCCAAGACCGTAAGTTCAAGAGTCAAGAGAAACGTGTCCAGGATAGGAACAAGAGGATTCGGGACATGACCGAGGAACTGCAGTCCAAGGACTTCGAGTTAGAGCAGCAGCAGACAGTGATTGAGAGACTTCGTTCCCAGAATAGGGCTCTCAAGACCAAGATCGACTCCTTGACCACTACTATCGAGGAGAACAAGACCGCAATGGAGAACGCAGGTCTTCCCTTTGTCGAGGAGGAGATTGATGCTGATGAGTAGGCTTGACTACTCAGTTATCTTTATTTACCGTACTTGTTATTTGTGAACTTATTATTGGACCATCCGACATGTGGATGGCTTGCCACTTGTGTGTTTTTACTTTGAGACTTTTGTTATCTTGTTGTTGAGCTTTTATCCTTGTGTTGCATGCTATGTGTTGGCTTGTGTGATGTATTGTGCATGAATCATGTAAGGGTATCTCATTCTTATCTCTATATGATCAAACCACAGATGCCTCCCCGTCGCGCAAACCCCAACCCCAACCCCAACAACATTACCCCGGAAATGCAACAGATGATGAATGCGCAGACACAGCTTATGCAAATGATGACGACATTCATCCAAAACCAGAACAACAACAACCCCAATAACAATAACAACAACAACAACAATAACAACCCTCCGGGTTTTGATATGCTCACCAGATTTCTGCGTCTGAGGCCAGCTAAGTTCTCAGGAACGACTGATCCCATGGTGGCCAATGATTGGCTACGTTCTGTGAACAAAGACTTAGTGACCGTAGGCTGCACGGATGCTGAAAAGGTCAGGTTCGCAGCTCATCTGTTGGAAGGACCAGCCGCCGCATGGTGGGACAACTTCCAGATCACCACTCCTATCGATGAGGTGACTTGGGCTATATTTGAAGATGGCTTTCGCACTACTCATATCTCCCCAGGAATGATGAGCCTGAAAAAGAAGGAGTTTCACAACCTGAAGCAGCACCACCACAGCGTGGCTGAATATATTGAAGAATTCAACAATCTGGCGCGCTATGCACCGGATGAGGTTGACACAGATGCCAAAAGAAAGGAAAAGTTTCTGGAAGGCTTGAATGATGAGCTAAATCTGCAGCTGTCTGTGGCATATGTTCCAACTTATCAGTCACTGTGTGACAAGGCTGTTATTGTGGAGAATAAAATGAAGCAAGTCGAGAGTAGAAAGAGGAAACACTCCGACAAGCACAGCTCGGGATCGTCTCATAAACGATCTCACTATGATGATAGTGTCAGCTCAGGATCCCACAAGCATGGGAAATTTCACAAGCACCACAACCGCAACCGTCATGACAACAAGCATCATCGCAGTCATGACAATGATAAGTACAAGAATCACAAGAGTGGACATAAGAGCCACCATAGTGGAAGTGGAAGTGGGAGTAGAAACCAGCCTAAAACGGACATCAGTCAGGTCGAATGCTACAAATGCAAGAAGCTGGGGCATTATGCTAATGAGTGCCCTGAAAAGAAAGTTGAAGGACCTAACAAGCCCAATCCTTTTCAGAAAGGACAGGTTAACCACATCAATGTGGAGGAGGTCTATGAAGAGCCTGATGCTGTTGCTGGTAAGTTCAGGCTCAATTCCATCTCAGCATTTGTACTCTACACTGGTGCATCTCATTCATTCATATCAAAAGCATTTGTCGAAAGAAATGAACTACCAGTAGAAACCATTGGGTGTCCTATAAGAGTAAGTTCTCCTGGTGGAGAAATGATAGTAAACTCAGGATGTCATGACTTAGTCATAGAGTTTGGAAAACATAAGTTTCCAGTGAACCTAATAATCCTAAATTCCCAAGGATTGGATGTGATTTTGGGAATGGATTGGATGGCTAAATATGAGGGAGTACTAGATTGTGCTAATCGCACAGTTGCACTCACAACCCCTGAAGGTAATAGGATAAAATTCAAGTCCAATTTTAAATCTAAAGGATGTAAGCTGAATTCTCTTAAGGGGGTTAGCATGGACACTGTGCCAATTGTGTGTGAATATCCGGATGTGTTTCCGGAAGAGTTACCGGGAATGCCACCAGATAGAGATGTAGAGTTTATAATAGATTTGGTACCAGGTTCTGGACCAAGAGCAAAGAGGCCTTATAAAATGTCAGTTGACGAACTAAAGGAACTCAAGAAACAACTTGGAGAACAATTGCAGAAAGGATTCATCCAGCCAAGTTCTTCATCTTGGGGAGCTCCAGTTTTATTCGTGGAAAAGAGAGATAGAACTCAAAGATTATGCATAGATTACCGTTCTCTCAACGAGGTAACCATCAAGAACAAATATCCTTTGCCAAGAATCAACGATTTGTTTGATCAGCTAGAAGGAGCATGTGTGTTCTCGAAGATTGATCTTCGGTCAGGCTACTTTCAACTCAAGATAAGAGAGCAAGACATACCTAAAACAGCATTCACCACAAGGTATGGATTGTACGAGTACACTGTGATGCCTTTTGGTTTAACCAACGCTCCAGCATACTTCATGAATATGATGAACAAAGTGTTCATGGAATTTCTCGACAAGTTCGTTGTCGTTTTCAACGATGACATCATAGTCTACTCCAAGAGCAAGGAAGAGCATGAAAGACATCTACGCTTGATACTTGAGAAACTGAGGGAACATAAGCTTTATGCCAAATTCAGCAAGTGTGAGTTTTGGTTAGAGGAAGTTGGATTTCTTGGTCATGTTATGACAAAAGATGGTGTAGCAGTTGATCCTGCTAAAGTTTCAACTGTGACAGAATGGGAATCTCCTAAGAACGTAAAAGAGGTTCGTAGTTTCCTTGGTCTAGCAGGTTACTATAGAAGATTCATTGAATTTTTTTCAAAGGTTGCTAAACCAATGACAGAATTGTTAAAGAAAGATAAGAAATTTGCTTGGTCTGAAGGTTGTGAACTCAGCTTTCAGGAATTAAAGAAGAGGCTTGTGTCAGCACCAGTTCTATGCCTACCAGACTTGGAAAAGGATTTCCAAGTGTATTGTGATGCTTCTCATCAAGGATTAGGTGATGTACTTATGCAAGGTGGAAAAGTTGTGGCTTATGCCTCGAGACAACTCAAAACTCATGAAGTAAATTATCCTACTCATGATTTAGAGTTAGCTGCTGTTGTCCATGCACTCAAAACATGGAGACACTACCTTTTGGGAAAACGTTGTGAAGTATTCACCGATCATAAGAGTTTGAAGTATATCTTCACCCAGAAGGAAATCAATATGAGACAAAGGAGATGGCTAGAACTTATCAAGGATTACGACTTGAGTTTGCAATACCATCCTGGTAAAGCAAATGTAGTAGCAGATGCTCTAAGTCGTAAGGCGTTTGTAAATGGCCTTACCAAAGGTGAATTGCCAGATGATTTGTGTAAGCAATTCCAGGAACTCAGATTGGAGATTGTGCCAGAAGGACATCTTATGTCTTTGGATGTTCAACCCACTCTGTTGGATAAGATTAAAGAAGCCCAAAAGACGGACAAAGAAATCGAAGAGATTAAGGAAAGGATTAGCCAAGGGAAAGCTAAAAGTTTCCATATAGACGAACAAGGTACATTATGGCACGGGAAACGTATTTGTGTTCCACAAGATCCGGAATTACGGAAACTGATTCTACAAGAAGCACATAACTCTCCATATTCTATTCACCCGGGAAACACCAAAATGTACATGGATATGAAAGAAAGATTTTGGTGGAACAATCTCAAAAGGGACATCGCCGAACACATTACTTTGTGTGATGTGTGTAGTAGAGTGAAAGCGGAGCATCAAAAACCAGCGGGTTTGCTTCAACCAATGCCTATTCCTGAATGGAAGTGGGAAAACGTTGGTATGGATTTCATTACCGGATTACCAAGGACCAGGTCAGGGTATGATTCCATATGGGTAGTAGTGGATCGCCTAACTAAAGTGGCTCATTTTATACCCGTAAAGACAACTTATACCAGTGCCAAGTTAGCCAAAATCTACATGAGCAGAATTGTATGCCTTCACGATGTGCCTAAGAGTATTGTGTCTGATAGAGGAACTCAGTTCACTTCTCACTTTTGGAGACAGCTTCATGAATCTTTAGGAACGAGGTTGGAATTCAGCACTGCTTTTCATCCTCAAATTGATGGACAAACAGAAAGGACTAATCAAATTCTTGAAGACATGTTGAGGGCATGTGCCCTAGACTATGGAGCAAGTTGGGATGAAAGTCTGCCTTACGCAGAGTTCTCTTACAATAACAGTTACCAATCTAGCATTGGGATGGCACCGTTTGAGTTTCTCTATGGAAGGAAGTGTACCACCCCATTGCTATGGAATGGTGTGAGAGAAAGAAGTTTGTTTGGACCAGATCTTATCAAAGACGCCGAAGAAAAGGTCAAATTGGTTAGGGACAGGTTGAAGATAGCACAGTCTCGACAGAAAAGCTACGCGGATTCTAAGCGTAGAGAAGTCACCTACGAAGTTGGGGATAGATCTTATCTTAGAGTATCACCACTTCGTGGAGTGAAAAGATTTGGAGTCAAAGGAAAGTTGGCACCAAGATATGTTGGACCATTCAACATTATAAGTCGCAAGGGAGAAGTTGCATATGAAATCGAACTGCCAGCATCTTTATTAGCAGTCCATAATGTTTTTCATGTAAGTCAACTCAAGAAATGTCACCCGGAAATGGAAGAATCTTCTTTGAAGGATACCATATCTTTGGAAGAAGTTCAACTAGAAAGTGATCTCACCTATGAAGAAAAGCCTGTCAAGATTCTTGAGACCGCAGAAAGAGTCACAAGGACAAAAACTATAAGGTTTTGCAAAGTGCAATGGAATCATCACTCCGAAGAGGAAGCAACATGGGAAAGAGAAGATGATCTTCGGAAAGACCACCCACACCTATTTGCTAGCCAATCCGAATCTCGAGGGCGAGATTCACCTTAAGGGGGTTAGATTTGTAACATCCCTAAATTCATATTTCAAAACTCATTCATATCATCCTGCATCCTTCATTCATTTAGGGTTTTTCTCAAAATCATTTAGAAGCAGAAGCTTGTGCTATGATTTTATGTGAGCAAATTTAATTCAATTGGCCATCACCCTTTGAGACTTGATTGTTTAGGAACTTGTTTGCTTGCCTCCATTGTTGGAAAGTTTAGGTGTAAAAGTTTGACCAAAGTTTTCAATTTCGAAATAAATTTCAAAACCCTATTTTGTTTTATCAACATTTGCAAACTGGAGGCAAAGTCTCTGTTTGTATTAAGCCCAAGCTTGACCAAGCCCTTACAAGGTAACCACATGGTTAAGTGACTGTTTTTGAAACCTCAGTACCCTACAAAAGTCCCCAGATTTGTTTGAATTCAAAAAGGATTTGAATTCATATCAAAATCATTCCAGAAAATAGATTTAGAAAAGAAAAAGGGTTAAACAAAAGAAAAGGGCCGCGCGCCAGGTTTCTGGCCCAGCAACGAAACGAGCCCAACAAGCCCACCCGGGGAGTTTCCTTTTCTTCTCTCACGCGCGAGCGCACGCAATCAGTCGCTGACAGACAGACCCCACCTCCACCTCGCGCACTTCGCTGACGAGCGGGCCTCCTCCACGTCAGCATCGTCTTCCCCCTGAATCCGCGCACGATCTCCGCCGCTGACCGTTGCCGCAGTGATACCGAGCTTAATTGAGCATTAATCCTCGAGCGTTTCCTGTCGAGCCTCTGGCTTTAAGATCCTCTCTGCCTCGCGAGCATTTCCCCCAAAACACCTCGCTCACTCCGCCACCAGGCTGCCCTCAATCAACCCCACATCGCCGCAGACAGAGCCCACTTCGGCGATCAATTCCGGTGAGCCTCGTGTTCCCCTCTGCCTCTGACTCTTGCTATCTGATTCAGTGAGTCTTTGCGCACCTCCTGACCCCACTAGTTCATCCTGTACTGCCCCAGGTCACCGTTTCCGCTCGACACCGCAAGCACTGACGACCACCTCGACTCCGGCGACCAAATTCCGTAAGTCCCGTGCGCCCCTTCACTTCTGACTCACACGAGTTTGTTCGCAACGTTATTGCGCATCTCCTAAACCCTCTGGCTTGTGTTAGGGCGGCGCGGAACCTCGGCAACGACTCCGACAACGACCACCCGACGCCGTGCACGACTCCGACGAGCTCTCTCAGCCACATCCGAGCGCCCCTTCGCAAACCGACGCTACCTTAAGCTTCAGCAGCTTCCGGCGAACCTGGTATGACCCTTCTCCCTCTCGCGGACGATCTGGAACGCTAGTGCCGCCGTAGACCGAGCGCTCCGCCGCTCGCTGACGCCGCGCACCGCCAGGGCAAGGTCGTTTGAACGAGCACCGTTAGATCCAGATCCGAGCGCTAGGATAGATTCATTTAACTGCGAAGCGGTACGCGATCTGGAGCGTGCGATCTGTTTAGATCCTGCGGCTGCCAAGCGTGATCCAACCGAAGCGGTACGCGCCAATCACAACGCGACGCGTGGCTAGGGTTAGACCTAAAAACAGATTTAAAATCAGAATTTGATCCAAATTCAAATGCCTATAACTTTTGATTGCCACGTTGGTTTTTTTTAAACTTTATACCGTTGGATTCAGTGAAACAAGACCTTTCTGAATATCCAATGTGTTTAACAAATAGTAACCATTAGAATGACTTTGTTTGTAGAAACTTGTTTAAGGCTATTTTGAGTATGGATTTAGTTTAGTAATTTGTTTTAGGGTGAAATAAGTTTGTTTTGGAAATTTTTGTGTCTTGTTATGTTTCTGTAAACATGCACTTGCTTGGTAGAGTTTTCAAAATCCCCACTTAGTAAATTCATGCATGCATGCATTCATATTATTTTTTGATTGTATATGAATTGTGTGTAATTGTATGCTATAATTTTGTGTAGATTTTGCTAGTGATTGTGATTGTGAAGAGTGCTACTCTCCTCATTACCAAGGCAAGTGATGCTTCATATCTTTTGTCCCATTATTTTCACTATGCATTAGTGTTTTTGCTAAGTAAATCTTGCATGGATTTTATTTGCTAAGTATAGACCTTGCTATGGGAAAACCTAGTAGATGAAGCCTTAGTGAAAATTACCTAAGTCAAGATTCCTATTACTATCATGCTTAGCTTAGCTAATAGAAAACAAGGGTGGAATATATATTCAAGCTATGGAAAATTTCTAAGTCTATGGACTTATGTTTTGTTTAATAAAACAACTAAGTAAATGAATCACCTGGGTGGAATGGAAAGTTTGGTTTGTGTTGAGTGGTTATGCAAGTCCAGAATACTGGGGAAAACTTGGGCTCCACCAAGTCCAGTATACTGGGGAAAACTTGATATCTCACTTGTGGATGGCCACCCAGGAACAAAGAGATTTGAGATGTCAAATGTTGAGAAGCTTCAAGTGCAACCACTTGGCAATATGGGCTCTGCCATGATCATATAGGTTGCTAGAACTTAGTCTCTTGGACAGTTGGTGGTAGAGGGAATGATAGGTTGGAACGCGTCCATTTGACTAAGGAAAGGCTTCTGAAAGATCTTGTCTTGTGAAACCAAGTCTTGTGGGGAAAGTGCACCACCTCTGCAGAGTGTAAAATCTAAGTACTTAGCCATGTCCCTGGTAAAGGACAATTTGAGCATCAAGACATGGAAGCTATCAAGAATCTCCTCATCCCAATTTCTAAGTTAAAATCTTGTGGGTGAACAAGGGTTAAAGGATCTTCAGTCTTTGATTGGTAGATGCCTTGGAAAGGATCTTCAGTCTTTGATTGGTAGATGCCTTGGGAAAGATTTTGTCAAGCAAAAACTTAGTGTTTTCAAATGTTAAGGAAAAATCTATTTTGAGCAAATCAAGCCAAGCTCCACTTAGCCAAAATGCATATAGTATTATAGTCCACTTTAAAATATACTAAGGTATCACTTGCCAATACTATTCCAAAGTATTGACCCTCTGTGGTTGTAACTTGTAATGTTGCAGGTTACTCCGATGATGATTAGGAGTCATGAGTCTACACTCAACATGCTTGCCTGTGGCACATGAAGATGAAGACTTATGCTTATTTACTTATTCCATAAACTCTTGTATTAGGCCTTTGGCCCTGAGTTGTAAAAGACTATGTTTTATCTCTGGAATGAATGTAATAAACGACCTTTGTATCTGTGTACTTCATCTTAAACTGTGGATGCTAGCATTGATCCAGGGACTAGCATTGCAATCACAGGGATCCTTTCCTTTACCAAGGAGGGGTCTTACATTAGAGGACCATATCTCCTCTGTCAGGCTCCACGGAGGGAGTCGAAGCACGGTCATGCGCCGCACGGGCATGTCTCAACAACCTCCCGCGCGGATCCATTCGCAGTTGGGAAGAGCTGGTTTACAGCTTTGTGCACAACTTCAAGGGCACCTACAAAAGGCCCATGTCAATCGAAGAACTGAGGTGCTGCCGGCAAAGGTCGGGCGAATCGCTACGCTCGTACATCCAGAGGTGGTCCATCATCAAGAACTCCGCGGAAAATATCTCGGAGGATCACGCAATCGATGCATTCAACGGCGGCGTTCGCCGCATAGAGCTCAGGGAGGAGCTGGGCCGCTCGAAGCCCAAAACCATTGACCACCTGATGGAAATTGCGAATCGGTGGGGAGATGGAGAAGATTTAGTGAAGAATCATGTTCACTCCGACGAAGAAGCAGAACTCGAACACAGACGCGACCGCCGAAGCAAACGTCGAATGCGCATCTATGATGACCACGACGATGTCAATATGGTCGCAGCCGGCTACGACGACAGACGCGGCGACAACCGCAACAACGGCTACCGCAGCGGTGGATACCGCGACTCCGGGAAAACCACGCAAGTATGGCAGTGCCGCACGCGCGATGAGGCGCCCGCCGCATCCATTGAAGACAAGCTGTCCGAGCCATGCACCGTGCACTTCTACATCGACAAGCATGATGGCAAAAAGAAATCCAGCCACCTCCTCAAAGACTGTCGCGAGTTCCTCAAACTCCATGAGGGCTTGGCTCGGATGAATCGCGACGCAGTCAACAGGGGCTACGGAGCCGCCCCAGGCGATGTGGCACATGGAGCTCCTCCACCACCACCCAGACCACCGCCAAACGCAGGTACGCCTGACCAGCATCACGGAGGCGAGCCGTACCCACGGGCCATGGGCACCATGATGATCCAAAAGGGTCGCCCCTCCAACCAGGTGCAAAAGGCCATCACTCCGCAAGTCAATCTGGCGACAAACTCACCACCTTCCACCACTGAGTACCTCGGTGGAAGCGACTCCTGCATCACCTTCGACAAGGGCGACCATCTGCGTCAGGTACCTCGCCCAGGCCATTGTACCCTCGTACTCGAGGCACAAATTGGAGGTTTCGACATGAGCCACGCCTTCATGGACGGCGGAAGCGGCATCAACCTTATGTTCACGAGTACCTTGCGAGCAATGAGGATCCCTCTGACCTGCCTAGAGGCCTCAGACACAACATTCCACGACATCGTCCTAGGCAAGGGCATATACCCTCTCAGCAAAATCAACCTCGACGTCATCTTTGGCACGCCGAAAAACTTTCGACACGAGCGCATCGACTTTGAAGTCGTCGACTGGCCCTCACAGTATCACTGCATCCTTGGACGTGTCGCGTTCGCTAGGTTCATGGAAGTGCCACACTACGCCTATCTACAGATGAAAATGCCAGGTCCTAATGGCATCATCACAATCAATGGGAGCTTCGAGAGGTCCAACAGTTGTGACAGGGAGTTCAACAGAATGTTCCAGTCCTTCTGCATGCAGGAAGAACTCGTGAGACTGAAGGAGTCGACAGACAACAGTATGCCTCCCCTGAGCAGGCCAAGTTCACCCGACCTATCCTTTGACTCATCGGTGCACACGAAGAAAGTTTAGGTCCACCCATCGGATCCCGCCAAGATGGCCCTCATCGCCAAAAACTTGAGTCCCGCATAGGAACTCGCGCTTGTCGAATTCCTCCGTGAGCACTGGGAAATCTTTGCCTGGTGTCCAGCGGACATGCCAGGAGTTCCCAGGGAATTCGCCGGGCACGCACTCAATGTCAACCCAGACGCAAGGCCAGTCAAACAAATAATTCGGCGACTGTCTGAACCAAGAGCAAAGGCAGTCGGAATGGAGATCAACAGACTCCTCGACAGGAAATTCATACGCGAGATCAAAGAAAACACTTGGCTCGCTAACATGGTGCTAGTACCAAAAAAGGACACGGATATCCTGCAGATGTGCGTGGACTTCACCTCTATGAATAAGCACTGCCCGAAGGACCACTTTCCGCTACCGCAAATCGACCAGATCATCGACTCCACCGTGGGGAACAGGAAGCATTCAAAGACCTCAAGCACCTACTGTCCACCTCGCCAGTACTGGTAACCCCACGCGAAAGGGAACCACTGCTGCTATACATCTCCGCCACCAACCAGGTGGTCAGCACGGTGCTCGTGGTAGAACGGGCCGAGGAAAACAAAGTCCACGGGGTACAGCGCCCAGTCTACTACCTCAGTGAGGTACTCACGCCAACAAAGCAGCGGTACCCACACTACCAGAAGTTGGCATACAGCATCTTCATGACAACCCAGCGACTGTGCCACTACTTCCAGGAACACCCAATTGTGGTAGTCAACGACGCCCCGCTCGGGCATATCCTCAACAATCCCGACGCCACCGGACGAGTCGCGCTTTGGGGGATCGAACTGTCTCCACGAGACATTACATCTGAAAAATGCGACACAATCAAGTCACAAGTTCTCCCCGACTTCCTCGTGCACTAGATGGAGAACCAGATCCCTGAAAAACCTAGATATGTCCTACCTATGGACAATGCACTTCGACGGATCCAAGCGAAAGGATGGGGCTAGCGCAGGTGTCATACTGACATCGCCCCAGGGAGACAAGCTGAAATAGATCCTGCGAATGCAGTTCACTGCCTCCAACAATGAAGCTGAATACGAAGCCCTACTACACGGGATGAGGATGGCAAAAGCCTGCGGCGCCAAGAGGCTCATAATATACGGCGACTCCAAGCTAGTCGTCAACCAGACAATGCACGAGTGCGATGCACTGAACGACAACATGATCGCCTACGTGAACTCTACGACACACTCGAAGGGGACTTCGACGGTTGCGAGCTGCGGCACATAGGCCGCGAAAGCAATGAAGAGGCGGACACACTCTCCAACATAGACTCTACCAGCGCCCCCATATCACCTGGGGTATTTCTCGAGCGCATCTGCGAACGCTCCATCAAGCCAAAGGCCACAAAGAAGAAAACAAGCACAACAACGGACTCGGGGGCTGCGCCGCCCAATGAGCCAATGGCACTCGACAACCTGGAGCTTGACACATGACTCGAAGGACCAATGAGCATCATGATGATCAAGCCATCTTGGACTCAACCGTACATCACGTACCTCCTCAGCAAAAGCCTACCGGACGACCAGAATGACGCACGGCACATTGTGCGGTGATCCAAAGCATTCGCTGTTATCAACGGCGAACTATATAAATGCAGCATCACTGGAGTACTCCAACGATGCGTCTCCAATTCCGATGGAAGAGATGTTCTACTCGACATCCATGAAGGGACTTGCGGGCACCATGCTGGCAGTCGAGCCCTCGTCGCCAAAGCTCTACGAGATGGATTCTGCTGGCCTACGGCCATGCGTGACGCCCAGGACATCGTCCAAAAATGCAACGCTTGCCAGCGATTCGCGGACAAGCCACACGCACCTGGCGCGGAACTCCGGCCAATTCCATTGGCCTGGCCCTTTGCGCAATGGGGACTCGACATGGTCGACAAGCTCCCAAAGTCCTCACGAGGAGGCTACGTCTACCTCCTGATCGCAGTCGACAAATTCAGCAAGTGGATAGAGGCTATGCCAGTGACTAACCAGTTAGGATACAACGCAGTCAAGTTCTTCGAGTCCATCGTCTATTGCTTCGGAGTACCACACAGCATCATCACGGACAATGGGACGAACTTCACATCCAAGGAGTTCCAAGAAGTCTATGAGAATCTGCGAATCAACGTAAGCTATGCCTCCGTAGCACATCCACAGACCAATAGTCAGGTCAAAAAAAGCCAACGAGCTCGTCTGCGGCGGCATCAAAAAGCGACTCCTCAGGCCACTCGAACAAGCCGCAGGCTGCTGGCCAGACGAGCTGCAATCAGTACTCTGGAGCCTACGCACAACTCCAAACAGCGCCATGGGGTACACCCCGTTCTTCATGGTGCACGACGCTGAAGCGGTGCTACCCGTGGAGGTACGATACAAAGCACCACGAGTGGTCGCTTATAGCGAGCAGGAGTCAACTCTTGCACTCGAAGACTCCGTCGACCTCCTTGACGAGGCACGGGAAATCGCCGCGGAAAGATCAACGATCTACCAGCAGAACCTGCGCAACTACCACCGCAGAAGGCTATGTCCTAGGTCCTTCGTCGAAGGAGACCTGGTCCTGCGACTGAAACAGCAAGGGCATCTCAAGCTCGAGTCCCCCTGGGAAGGACCATACGTGATTACAGAAGTGATCCCAGGTGGCGCCTATCGCCTTAAAGATTTCGAGACAGGAGTCGCGTACTCCAACCCCTGGAACGTCGCGTAGCTGCGGCGCTTCTACCCTTAGTCGTCTTTTATTTCTTACATTGCAAATAAGGCTATTCAGCGAAGGCTACTTAGCCACACATTATACATCGTACTATCCTGCGAATAAATAAAGCTAAGTGCCCCAAAACTCTATGTTTCCTTTTATTTTTGCAAATTATCCACTCGGAGGTTGTGCCACCCTATACACATCTGTTCTACGAACCAACGCGATATCCTGAGTAGCTGACGTACTAATCGAACCCTTGACAAACACCAACCCAGTTGCAACGCATCTGGCAGGTTGGCAAGGTGCTGAGAGAAACACAAGTCAGACTAACGAAAAGGAATCGCATAGTGCAACGCACTCACAAAGTTTTCACGCTAACAAGCTCTGTATATACATAATTGTCAATCAATCATACATAGTATATATATATATGAACTTTACAACACTGATGCAACTATGTGCAAGATACAAACTAAACTACTGTTGCAACAAAGGAACATTCGTCTGATCCTCAAAGAAGTCGACGGTTTCCTCCGCTGGGCGATCAACCGCTTGATAGTGAGGAACCATATTCCAAGTCGAACCTGCCGGCGTGCTGGCGGCCCGGCAGCAACTGCTGCGACATCCACTCCGGCCTGTGCAGTCGTACCAGCGACAGAGCAGCCTTGGCACCAGCCACTAACTGTTGCCGTACACACTCGCGGACTGCATTCAAGTCTTGAAATTTGCCAAGAAGGGCCAGCAGGCTTGATGGAACAACGTTCAACGGGAACATCGTCTGATAAATATTCTTCAAGCATGATTGCAACTTCTTCAGGAAATGAAGTACTCGTGAAGCACGATCCTGCAGGGTCGCAAGTGCGATTGCGCGATCATGATCCACCCAGAAGTATCCACTCGCCTAAAGCTGCTCTTGGGTCAGGTCATTCATGCGAATGGCAATCCTATCCTTCTCATCCTGCGTATGGCGTGCACTGACAACTATAGCAAGCAAAAGCAAAATAAGAAGACAACAAAGTACTGCGAGTGACTACAAGGAAAAGATAAGGAAAAAGAGAGCTAACACTTAAACTGGTCGCCCAGCTGCGTCACCTCCCCTAGCAGGTATTGCTCTCGGGCGACGGCCTTCTCTGCCCTCGACTTCCATACATCCGCGTTACCACGGAGCACAGGCAGTTCACACTCCAACTGCTTGACGCGATCATGGAGTCGCGAGAGCAGAGACATCTCATCCACCCTTGAGCACGACTGCGCCAAAGTATCATCAGGGGGTGGCGTATTCCAAGGTTCACTCAAAGGACCACTCTATGTGCCCTATCACAAGTCAAGCAAGAGACAATAAGAAGACTAAGGCGATACATAGGCAAAAGACTCAGAGTGCATCCAAGCATAATAAAGTATTAACAGATACACTCGCCAAAAGGCATGTTCCAGACAAAAGAAATAGGCTATTTAACTATTACAGACATGACTACTGAGGAGCAACTAGCTTCTTCGACTTGGACTTCGGTTTTGGGGGCCTCATCAAGTCTGTGGCAGTATCAGACACCACAGACTTTCTGCTGGCCCCTGATGTCGCAGCCTTCGCTGCCTTCTTGGCTTGCTACAGGTCCTCAGAGTACTTCGCAACTGTATTGATCAGCTGCGGCCCGTACTTGCCACAAGCAGTTGTGAAAGGAGCAAAGACTACCTGTTGGCCATCCGCGCTGACATGCATCGCCTTGGAGACCGCTGCAGGATCAACCTCGACTCCATGGGCTTGAACCATCGCGAGTGACATTGAAGTGACAGCCGCACGGAGTGAGTTCTTGAAGCTCGCAGGAATGCCTCCAGCAAGGGACTCCACCAGCTCATCCATATTGTCGATTAACTCAGCCTTGGGCGCCAGCTCCTCACGGAGGCGACTGAGCACGCCCTTGGCCTTGGTGAGCGTCCCCTGAACAGCAGCACTGTGATCCTCGACTGTCGAGAGGGCACCTGCCAGGGCATCATCATGACGGAGTGCCTAGGGGTCGAAGCTCAGACCGCTGGCATCTACACAAGAATCAAGCATTGGCACAAAAGTCAGAACAACAACAAATTCGAAAGAAGGGACACGACGAAAATCCAGACAAGGGAATACCTGAGAGAGCCTTGGCAATCAAGAAAACCTGTTCTTCGAACAACTTCTCCCTAGCCACGATGGAGGCGCGTAGATCCTCTTCGTGTTTCCACGACTCGTCATATGCTGCAACTGCCTCATCGCGGCTCTTCACCTCCACGGCGAGCGTTTTTTCGAGGGAAGCAACGTCGCGAAGGAGTGCATTATGCTCAGCTGTGAAACAAAAAAAGATAGACTATCAGTCGAATATACCACAAGGATAAAGAAGAAGGAGCAAAAACACTCACTTTCAACCACGCGATGGCGATTGTCCAGCATCGCATGCTGCTAACTCAGCGCAAGCACCTGCTCCGCCAGACAAGCGGCTTCTTTCACAATGAGCTGCGACAAGAGAAACAGTAAAGGATCAGTAGATGATTCGGATGAACAAATTTGACTGCAAAATCAGAAGAAGCAACATTGACACATACATGATCCTCCAATGACTCCAAACTCGATTGACACGCAGTCGTCCGGATAACCATCTGATGCTCCACATCATGGGGAGAACTCGATGAATTACGCCCGGAGTGGGCCGCCAATGGAGGAGAAGGAGTGCGCTCGGCCACTCTTTTGGCCTTGGAGGTCGCGACTCCAGATTCCTTAAAAAATTGGACGTTGCCAGAAGATGATGACACCGGATGACTGTAGAAGAAAACCAACATCAAGAGAATGCAATTCCAAAGAAGAACCAAAAAGGAAGACCTGTGTACTTACCAATCAAATTTGTCAAAATCGAAGGTTTGATCCCCCGACTCCGACGATGACTCCTTCGGCGGCCGCATCTTCTTGCGAGAAGATGGCGCCACAACAGTCACAGGAACGACAGGTATCGGCGACTCCGCACCAATAGCTGCGCCTTCCGGAGTCGAAGGAGATGATGCATCCGAATCCTCGATGCACGAACGCTAGTGAGTGTCCGGACTGCTCGACTCGGGGGCTTCCTCCTCCACATCAGATGGGACGGTCGACTCCGACTCGTCTTCTTCCAAAGCTTCACGAGGAATAACCCCCTCGGGAAGAGGGGGCATACAGGGCGACACCTTCCAATCCTGCATAACAGAAAACAAGTCAGAGCAAGTCCAGGAAATAGGAGAATTCGACAAACAAAGCTACTTCGTAGCACAATCGTACCTCAAGAGGAGGATTAGTCGCATCGAACGGAGGCATGACTGGTTCACTAGGGAGCACATCCTTGGCGGTGTACTGTTGGAGATATGCCCTAGAGGTAATAATAAATGTAGTTATTATTATATATCTTTGTGTTTATGATAAATGTTTACATTCATGCTATAATAGTATTAACAAGGAAACCATTAATACTTGTGTGATTTGTAAACTTAATTTGAAGTCCCTAGTATGGCCTCTATACTTCACTAGCTTGTTGGTTGATTGATGATGTGGTTTCTTTGTCATGAACATTGAGATGTTATCAACAACAAGATCATATCGTTAGGAGAATGATATGGTGGACATACTCCTATAGACAAGCGTAGCATAAAGATCAAGTCATTTCAATAGTTCAATTGCTATATGCTTTCTGATACATAGTAACCTAATTCCTTCGACCATGAGATCATGCATATTGCCTTTACTGGATGGATGCTTTGATGTCATCAAACACCACACCGTAACAGGGTGGCTATAAAAGTGGCATTGGGTGTTCGGAAAGTATTGGTTGAAACACATGGATCAAGAGTGGGATTTGTCCATCCACATGACGGATAGATATTCTCTGGGCCCTCTCGGTGAAATGTCATCCAATTAGCTTGCAAGCATGTGACTTGGTCACAAGGGATCACATATCACGGGAACGAGAAAAGAGTACTTATCAGTAACGAGGTTGAACTAGGTATGCAGAGATACCGACGATCATGACCTCGGATAAGTAACATATCGTGAGACAAAGGGAAATTGGTATCGTATGTAAGTGGTTCATTCGATCGCAAAGTAATCGTAGAAATATGTGGGAGCCATATGAATTTCCAGATTCCTCTATTGGTTATTGTTCGGAGAAGTGTCTCGATCATGTCTGCATAATTCACGAACCGTAGGGAGACACACTTAAGGATTCGACGTTGTTTGAGTAGTTATGGTATTATGAGAAAGAGACCGAATGTTGTTCGGAGTCTCGGATGGGATCCGGGATATCACGAGGTGATCCGGAATGGTCCGGAGAATAAGATTCATATAAGGAAAGTCCCATTTCGGAGTTGGGGAATGGTTCCGGTGTTTTCATCGGGAACATTCTAGAAGGTCCCGGAATGTCCGGCACTCCGGGGGGGAAGGGGTACATGAATGTGTCATTGCAAGATGGAATGATTGCATCATGTACTAAGTGTTCTCGCTGTCCAAAATAAAGGGTTTATTTAATTCCTAAATTGGAAAAGTCAAACGGCTAGTTTGAAAGTCAAACTGCCAGTTTTGGAAAGTGGGAAGAGGAGGAGAAGAGGAGACCGACTTGGGGAAGGAGTCCCCAAGCCGGCGGCCAGCCCTAGGCCGAGTTGGGGAGGGACTCCCTCCCTCCCCTAGCGCGCCAGCCCTCCCACCTATAAAGGGAGGGGCAGGGCTCCCCTCCCAACAACACACAAGTTCCTATCCTCTAAACTAGAAACTAGACCTAGACCCCGGTTTAGAGCTGTTTCGGTTTAGAGCCTTCTAATTGGTTTAGAGCCCTCTAATTGGTGTGTCTAATTACTAGACCACTAATAGCCTCTCTCATAAGCTCCACCATACTCGCACCGGCTTAAGGCGAAGCCCTGCGGGATCTCCCCTCTACCTCCGGTACCACGCCGTTGTGCTGCCGGAATCGCGAGGAGAGTGCTACAACCTCCGCTGCCTGCTGGAACAAGGGAGAGGAAGGTCTTCGTCGAGTACCGAACGTGTGACCGACTGCGGGAGCGCTGCGGGAACGCGGCGCCGGAAGGATCGTCTACACGATCTTGAGATCGGAAAGAGTACGACTACATCACCCACGAGAATCTGCTCTCGTTAAACACTTTGGAATCTTCGAGGGTGAGTTATTCCATCGACTCGTTGCTACAATCTAGTAGATAGATCTTGGCTTGTTTGTTTGTATGCGATAGAAAATTTTTGTTTTCCATGCTACGAACCCCTACAGTGGTATCAGAGCCGTGTCTATATGTAGATCTGTTGCACGAGTAGAACACAATGGTCATTGTGGGCGTTGATGCTTTTATTGTAGATTGCTTTTTGTGTACTTTGCATCTTGCGGTATGTTGGGATGAAGCGGCCCGGGCTAACCTTACATGACATCGTTCATGAGACTTGCTCCACGCTTAACATGCAACTTGTATTGCATAAGTGGCTTTGCGGGTGCCTGTTTCTCCTAGCATAGTAAAGATCCAATTTACAACGGGTAATCAACAATGCTAGTATCAATGTTGTGGTTCTTGTTCGTAAGTTAGAACGACACTTATGGAAAGCCCCAAACCACGTAAAATATGCAAAGAAAGTAGAAGCGTCTAACTTTGTTTTGCAGGGGTGTGCAGTGATGTGATATGGCCATGATTGTGATTATATTTGATGTATGCAATGTTCCTTATTGTAAGTTGGCAACCGGCAGGAGCCATATGGTTGTCTTTAATTTCTGTTAAGACCTGCGTGTCTATTCAAAATAGTTGTAATAGTTGAAGCTGGTGGACGACAACCATGAAGAAGCGTCATTGACCTTGATGCTATGCCGGTGATGATGGAGATCATATTCGTGCTTGAAGATGGAGATCGGAAGCACAAAGAAGAAAGGCCATATCATATCACATATTATGAATTGCATGTGATGTTAATCCTTTATGCATCTTGTATTGCTTAGTAGACGACGGTAGCATTATAAGATGATCCCTCATGCACATAAATTTCAAGTTCTGAAGTGTTCACCCTTAGTATGCACCGTTGCCAAAGCTTGTTGCTTCGAAGCACCACGTGATGATCGGGTGTCTTTGATTCCGCGGGTGACTACAACGTAAGCAAGCCAGATTTGCTTATGCGGAAGCTAAGGTTTGATCTTGACGAGCCTAGCATGTACAGACATGGCCTCAGGAACACGGATCGCCGAAAGGCAAAGCATGAATCATATAGTAGATATGATGAACATGATGATTGTTCGCCATTAAAACTATATCAGCTCTCGTGATGATCGGTGTTGATGTAGTGGATTTGGTTCGTGTGATCACTAAAACAATGTGAGGGATGTTGTTTTGAGTGGGAGTTCACCTAGTTTAATTTCATTAATTAATTTGAACTCAATTTGTCATAAACTTAGTCTAAACTATTGCAAATATGTTGTAGATCAATGGCAGCCCCTACCATCAATTTTAATGCGTTCCTAGAGAAAGAAAAGTTGAAAAACAATGGAAGCAACTTCGCGGATTGGTTCCGCAATTTGAGGATTGTCCTCACAGCTGGTAATTTGACCTATGTGCTGGATGCACCGCTAGGTGACCCACCTGCAGCTGATGCTACCGATGAAGTAAAGAATGTTTACCTCGCTCGGAAGAATCAGTACTCCATAGTTCAGTGTGCTATCTTGTATGGTTTAGAATCGGAGCTTCAGAAAAGGTTTGAAGAGTCAGATCCATATGATATTGTCGAGGATCTCAAATTAATCTTTGAGACTCATGCGGCAATTGAAAGTTATGAAGCTTCTGAAAAGTTCTTTAACTGCAAGATGGAAGAGGGTAGCTCCGTCAGTGAGCATGTGCTTAAAATGTCTGGGCACGCAAATAAACTTCAAAGTTTGGGTATAGTGATTCCTAATACTTTGGGAGTTTACCGCATCCTCCAATCACTACCACCAAGTTACAAGAACTTTGTGATGAACTACAACA
Source organism: Avena sativa (assembly GCA_916181665.1). Taxonomy (NCBI): domain Eukaryota; kingdom Viridiplantae; phylum Streptophyta; class Magnoliopsida; order Poales; family Poaceae; genus Avena; species Avena sativa. The sequence goes on from OV702279.1 coordinate 481,912,405, forward strand.
TGCAGAACATGAACAAAGAGTTGCCAGAACTATTTGCTATGTTAAAATCTGCAGAAGTGGAGATCAAGAAAGAGCACCAAGTGTTGATGGTCAATAAGACCACCAAATTCAAGAAAGGCAAGTCTAAGCAGAAGGGACACTTCAAGAAGGGTGGTAAGAAAGTTACCACGCCGACGAAGAGGACCAAGGCTGGACCCAAGCCTGATACTGAGTGCTTTTACTGCAAGGGAGAAGGTCACTGGAAGCGGAATTGCCCAAGGTACTTGGCGGATTTGAAGAACGGCAACATCAAGAAGAAAGGTATATCTGATATACATGTTATTGATGTGTATCTCACTAGTACTCGTAGTAGTGCCTGGGTATTTGATACTGGTTCGGTTGCTCATATTTGTAACTCGAAACAGGAGCTGCAGAATAAACGGAAGCTAGTGAAGAACGAGGTGACGATGCGCGTGGGAAACGGATCAAAGGTTGATGTGATCGCGGTCGGCACACTACCTCTTCATCTACCATCGGGATTAGTTTTATACTTAAATAATTGTTATTTGGTGCCTGCGTTGAGCATGAACATTATATCGGGATCTTGTTTATTGCGAGACGGTTACTTGTTTAAATCCGAGAATAATGGTTGTTCGATTTATATGAGTAATATGTTTTATGCACATGCACCTTTGATAGATGGTCTATTCATATTGAATCTCGATAGTAGAAATACACATATTAATAACATTGAGGCTAAACGTTTGAAATCAAGCGATAATTTGACCTATATGTGGCACTGTCGTCTTGGTCACATTGGAGTGAAGCGTATGAAGAAACTCCATTCCGATGGACTTCTTGAATCACTTGATTTTGAATCACTTGAAAGATGCGAAGCATGTCTGATGGGTAAAATGACTAAGACTCCATTTTCTGGTATGATGGAGCGAGCTACAGACTTATTGGAAATCATACATACCGATGTGTGTGGTCCAATGAGTGTAGCATCGCGCAGTGGTTATCGTTATGTTCTTACCTTCACGGATGACTTGAGTAGATATGGGTATATCTATTTTATGAAACATAAGTCCGAAACTTTCGAGAAGTTTAAGGAGTTTCAAAGTGAGGTAGAGAATCAACGTAACAAGAAGATTAAATTTCTACGATCTGATCGTGGAGGTGAATATCTAAGTTACGAGTTTGGCGAGCATTTGAAGAAATGTGGAATACTTTCGCAGTTGACACCGCCGGGAACACCACAGCGTAATGGTGTGTCTGAACGTCGTAATCGAACTCTCTTAGATATGGTTCGTTCTATGATGTCACTTACAGATTTGCCACTATCATTTTGGGGTTATGCATTAGAAACAGCCGCATTCACTTTAAATAGGGCACCGTCTAAATCCGTTGAAACGACACCGTATGAATTATGGTTTGGGAAGAAACCTAAATTGTCGTTCCTTAAAGTTTGGGGATGCGAAGCCTATGTAAAGAAGTTACAGCCGGACAAGCTTGAACCCAAAGCGGAAAAATGCGTCTTCATAGGATACCCGAAGGAAACTGTTGGGTATACCTTCTATCATAGATCCGAAGGCAAAATCTTCGTTGCTAAGAATGGATCCTTTCTAGAGAAGGAGTTTCTCTCGAAAGAAGTGACTGGAAGGAAAGTAGAACTCGACGAGGTTGTCGAACCTTCTCTCGAAATTGCGAGTAGCGCAGCACCGGAAGAAGTTCCTGTGGTGCCTGCACCAATAAGAGAGGAAGCTAATGATGGTGATCATGAAACTTCGGTTGAAGTTACTACAGAGCCTCGGAGGTCAACGAGAACTCGTACCACTCCAGATTGGTATGATTCCGTTATGAATGTCATGTTGGTGGACAACACCGATAACCCCGAGACATATGAGGAAGCGATGATGAGCCCAGATTCCAATAAATGGCAAGAAGCCATGAAATCCGAGATTGGATCCATGTACGAAAACCAAGTATGGACTTTGGTGGACTTACCGGATGGCCGGAAGGCTGTCGAGAACAAATGGATTTTCAAGAAGAAAACAGATGCTGATGGTAATGTTACTGTCTATAAAGCTCGACTTGTCGCAAAAGGGTTTCGACAAATTCAAGGAGTTGACTACGATGAGACTTTCTCACCGGTAGCGAAGCTAAAGTCTGTGAGGATTATGTTAGCAATCGCTGCATATTATGATTATGAGATATGGCAGATGGATGTCAAAACAGCATTCCTCAATGGAGACATTGATGAAGAGTTGTATATGATACAACCCAAAGGTTTTGTCGATCCTAAAGATGCTAACAAGGTATGCAAGCTTCAACGGTCCATCTATGGATTGAAGCAAGCATCCCGAAGTTGGAATCAACGTTTTGATAAGGTAATCAAAAGTTTTGGTTTTATACAAACTTATGGAGAAGCTTGTATTTACAAGAAAGTGAGTGGGAGCTCTGTAGCATTCTTAATACTGTATGTGGATGACATATTGTTGATTGGGAATGATGTAGACCTTCTTAATAGTGTCAAGGAATATTTGAATAATAGTTTTTCAATGAAGGATCTTGGCGAAGCAGCTTACATATTAGGCATAAAGATTTATAGAGATAGATCGAAACGCCAAATATCATTGTCACAAAGTACATATTTGGACAAAGTTCTAAAGAGGTTTGGAATGGAAGATAGCAAGAAAGGGTTCTTGCCCATGTTGCCCAATACGACCTTGAGTAAAACTCAAAGTCCGACATCGGCAGAAGATAGAGAAAAGATGAGTAAGACTCCCTATGCCTCAGCCATAGGATCTCTAATGTATGCCATGCTATGTACTAGACCCGACATCGCATATGCTGTTAGTCTAACTAGCAGATATCAAAGTGATCCAGGAGTGGATCATTGGACAGCGGTCAAAAACATCCTTAAGTACTTGAGAAGAACTAAGGATATGGTTCTTTCTTATGGAGGTGATGAACAGCTCGTTGTTAATGGTTACACCGATGCTAGTTGGAACACCGATCCGGATGATTCTAAATCACAATCTGGATACGTATTTATTTTGAATGGTGCAGCAGTTAGCTGGAGGAGTGCAAAGCAAAGCGTTGTGGCGAGATCTTCAACTGAATCGGAATACATGGCTGCTTCGGAGGCTTCACAAGAAGCGATATGGATGAAAGAGTTCATTACAGAGCTGGGTGTGGTTCCAAGTGCGCTGGACCCAATGTCTATCTACTGTGATAACATGGGCGCCATAGCCAATGCGCAAGAACCAAGGTCACACAAGAAGCTGAAGCATATCAAGCTGCGTTTCCACGCTATTCGAGAACATATCCAGGATGGGGATATAAAGATTTGCAAAGTACACACAGATCTGAATGTGGCGGATCCGTTGACTAAACCTCTCCCGAGGGCAAAACATGACCAACACCAAACTGCCATGGGTGTTCGGTATATTACCATGTAATCTAGATTAGATGACTCTAGTGCAAGTGGGAGACTGTTGGAGATATGCCCTAGAGGTAATAATAAATGTAGTTATTATTATATATCTTTGTGTTTATGATAAATGTTTACATTCATGCTATAATAGTATTAACAAGGAAACCATTAATACTTGTGTGATTTGTAAACTTAATTTGAAGTCCCTAGTATGGCCTCTATACTTCACTAGCTTGTTGGTTGATTGATGATGTGGTTTCTTTGTCATGAACATTGAGATGTTATCAACAACAAGATCATATCGTTAGGAGAATGATATGGTGGACATACTCCTATAGACAAGCGTAGCATAAAGATCAAGTCATTTCAATAGTTCAATTGCTATATGCTTTCTGATACATAGTAACCTAATTCCTTCGACCATGAGATCATGCATATTGCCTTTACTGGATGGATGCTTTGATGTCATCAAACACCACACCGTAACAGGGTGGCTATAAAAGTGGCATTGGGTGTTCGGAAAGTATTGGTTGAAACACATGGATCAAGAGTGGGATTTGTCCATCCACATGACGGATAGATATTCTCTGGGCCCTCTCGGTGAAATGTCATCCAATTAGCTTGCAAGCATGTGACTTGGTCACAAGGGATCACATATCACGGGAACGAGAAAAGAGTACTTATCAGTAACGAGGTTGAACTAGGTATGCAGAGATACCGACGATCATGACCTCGGATAAGTAACATATCGTGAGACAAAGGGAAATTGGTATCGTATGTAAGTGGTTCATTCGATCGCAAAGTAATCGTAGAAATATGTGGGAGCCATATGAATTTCCAGATTCCTCTATTGGTTATTGTTCGGAGAAGTGTCTCGATCATGTCTGCATAATTCACGAACCGTAGGGAGACACACTTAAGGATTCGACGTTGTTTGAGTAGTTATGGTATTATGAGAAAGAGACCGAATGTTGTTCGGAGTCTCGGATGGGATCCGGGATATCACGAGGTGATCCGGAATGGTCCGGAGAATAAGATTCATATAAGGAAAGTCCCATTTCGGAGTTGGGGAATGGTTCCGGTGTTTTCATCGGGAACATTCTAGAAGGTCCCGGAATGTCCGGCACTCCGGGGGGGAAGGGGTACATGAATGTGTCATTGCAAGATGGAATGATTGCATCATGTACTAAGTGTTCTCGCTGTCCAAAATAAAGGGTTTATTTAATTCCTAAATTGGAAAAGTCAAACGGCTAGTTTGAAAGTCAAACTGCCAGTTTTGGAAAGTGGGAAGAGGAGGAGAAGAGGAGACCGACTTGGGGAAGGAGTCCCCAAGCCGGCGGCCAGCCCTAGGCCGAGTTGGGGAGGGACTCCCTCCCTCCCCTAGCGCGCCAGCCCTCCCACCTATAAAGGGAGGGGCAGGGCTCCCCTCCCAACAACACACAAGTTCCTATCCTCTAAACTAGAAACTAGACCTAGACCCCGGTTTAGAGCTGTTTCGGTTTAGAGCCTTCTAATTGGTTTAGAGCCCTCTAATTGGTGTGTCTAATTACTAGACCACTAATAGCCTCTCTCATAAGCTCCACCATACTCGCACCGGCTTAAGGCGAAGCCCTGCGGGATCTCCCCTCTACCTCCGGTACCACGCCGTTGTGCTGCCGGAATCGCGAGGAGAGTGCTACAACCTCCGCTGCCTGCTGGAACAAGGGAGAGGAAGGTCTTCGTCGAGTACCGAACGTGTGACCGACTGCGGGAGCGCTGCGGGAACGCGGCGCCGGAAGGATCGTCTACACGATCTTGAGATCGGAAAGAGTACGACTACATCACCCACGAGAATCTGCTCTCGTTAAACACTTTGGAATCTTCGAGGGTGAGTTATTCCATCGACTCGTTGCTACAATCTAGTAGATAGATCTTGGCTTGTTTGTTTGTATGCGATAGAAAATTTTTGTTTTCCATGCTACGAACCCCTACATGTACTTGGTGAGCAGTCGCACCCTCTTATCTACCTCACTCGAGGAAATGCCATCGGCAGATACGCGAGTGACATCGTCCGTGCCAGCCCACTGGAACATAGGGTGGACTCTGGCCTGCAGCGGCTGGACGCGGCGGCGCAGCAACGTGCGAATGAGGGCGTAGCCTCCCTCTTCTTTACCCATGCGACTCTCGAGGTCGCAGACGCGCTCGTACAGCACATCTGTCTCTGCGGACTCGCCAGGCATCACTACGTTCTTCCAGGAGTGCCTCCTCTTGCACGGCGTCACGGGATCGAAGGGCGCGAGTCCGAAGTGGTCTCCGTCGGCCTTCTGGTCGCGGATGTAGAACCACTTGTCCCTCCACCCTTGGACGGACGCCATGAATTTGATGTCGAAATACGTGACGGAGGAGTCGATGTGGATACCGCAGCCGCCTACATCGTAGATTACGGAGCCAGACGCCGACTGGCGCTTCAGCTTGAAGAGGCGTTTGAAAAGACCAAAGTGTGGCTCGATTCCGAGCCAGCACTCGCAAAGAGTAATGTAGCAAGCTACATGGAGGATGGAGTTGGGGGATAGCTGATGCAGCTGGAGCCCATAGAAACAGAGAAGGCCCCTAAAAAAAGGATGCAGGGGCAATGAGAGACCACGGATGATGAACGCTAGGAACATCACCCGAAAACCGGCAAGAGGACAAGGGGTTACCTCATCACCGGGGACACACGAGTCAACAACCGTGGAAGATAGAACTCTGTCTTGGCGCATGAGAGGAGCTCAGAAGACTTGATCACGGAAGCGCGCCACGCGCCATTGGTGACGCGAGTGCCCGCGCCCTTCTTCTTTTTGGCGACGATGGTGCTGGTGCCTACAGCGGTGGAGCCACCCTTCTTCTTGGCAGAAACAGTGGCGACGGCGGAATCAGCCGCAACACCTCATTTCTTCTTCCCCATCTTACGGTGGCAGTGTGACCGGAGGAAGTAACTGGGGAATACGCAGAGCTGGTCCATCGCTGCGAGAAAGATGAACACAAAGGAGCAGAGGAGCAGAGGAGGCGATAGAGGCAAAGGCAGAGAAAAGAGTAGATGTGAAAAATTACCGTCGCAACACTGCTACTTAACCCCCTGGAAGCTACAATCCAACAGCCAGCAAAAACCCTATCAGACGCGTGGCGTCCATCATGATCGACACGTGGAGGACCCGAAGCGCGAACCGTCCCCCACTATCCCCATTACACGCGGAAATCGAGGAGGCGCAGTTAAAACAATGATTACGCACGCCCGGTCAAGTCAGAGTCAGAAAATGGGACCCACCGCTCGTCATGTCCCATCAAACCCGCTCACGCGGGCAGCTGAGGTCATCACATCGTCAGCACTGATGTCATCAAGGATTGAGTAGTTCGACTACTTTAGTCCTTGCTCGAGTCTTTGACTCCACCAAGCACTCAGGGGGCTACTCCCATAGGGAGCGCTGGTCGCGCACCCTATGATTTTTTCTTTTTCTTTTCTGTAGGAATATAGACATTCAAAGCATACCGAACCACTCGAATCGACGATTCGACTATGGACATGGGTTACTCCCATAGGGAGCACCGGAAATAAATTCGACTGAAACAAGCAAACAAAAGACGACAGCAGTCGCAAAAGTTCTTTAGTCCCTGCCTGAGTCTTCGACTCAACAGGCACTCGGGGGTTACTCCCATAGGCAGCACTGGTCGCGCACCCTATGATTATTTGTACATCGTACTGTGTGTCGATAACATCCACACTCGAAGCTTATGGCGACACCGCCTCATAATTCTTCCCTACAAAGAGATTGTGTCTCCTGGGTCACCCGAATCATCTCCGCGATGATAAAATTCGGATGCCGCGCTTACATCGTGAAGATAAGACCTGAATAAGGTCTGGCAATACATTCACTGCGCACTACCAGAAATATATCCGTGCCTACAGGTACGATGAACACGCCTTGACGGACGCGTCGAGTGCTCACACCCATATACTGGAATTCGACTCATGTAAGACCTCCGCGGCTTGAGTCGAATTACACCAGCACTTTTCCGGATTCGAGTCTGGGGACTCAAGTTCGAGTAGATTGTGTTGTTTTACCCTAAGGTAGTTAACTGATACCGATACATCGGTTAAATCAAGCATACACATCAACAATCCCTATGACACAAACAGAGCAGTCGAAAATATACTCATTCATGCACTCGAAAGGCTTCATAAAGTCCCCAGTCGAATCTGCGATTCCACTGGACATTCGGGGGGCTACTGACATGGGTATACCCTACAGGTACTCGAGTTTGGTATATACGGCCTGAATACAGTGGAAGCCCACGGTGTCGCCAAGGCCCAAATAGAGAACTGGAGTAACCTACGGACACTCGATTGCTTGAGGAACAAGAATAAGCTAAAGATAGAAAGTTTAAAGGGGAAAACCCTAACCTGTAACCGACTCGACCTGCTACCCGAGATCTAGCCTATCTATATAAAGGCTAGGAGGGGGCGGCGAGGAGGACACATGCAACCCTAGTTTCCACAACCCCCGCCAGATTGCATCTGCGCACCATTGTAATCTTCGATTTCTCTGTTAATTCCACGAGCAGACAAACAGGAGTAGGGACATCTACGAGGCCTAAACCTGGGTAAATCTTCGAGTCCCCTGTGTGCTTGTTTGCTAACTGATTGATGCTTCCAGCGCTCCCTCCTTCTCCAAAACCCAAGTTCATAACAATAGGCATTGATGAGTTAATCCCTCGTTAGTCGGCGCCCCCGATTGACCCCCCTCCCCCCTCGCGTTGGGTTTGGCCTGGAGGCGTCGGATGTTGGGTTGGGCCGCGATAACGCCATTTTGGTTTAGGGGAGAGGGCTGGGTGGATTTTTCTGCGTCGGCGCTTCCATTTCACCCTTAGGAGGGCTTAGCGGGGGGGCGAGTGGAGATGCTCCAACATAGTGTCTGGGCCTTTCAAGGGTCTTCATCTATTCAACAAAAATAGGTGTAAATCAAAAGGAAAGATGATTGATAAACACTTGACCACCAAGTTTTGTGATATCACCAACATCCTTTTGGCGCGTGCTAGGCGTCCCCCGGACGATGGGGGGACTCCCATCGTCCTGCTTCCGCGCGCGACACGTGTCCAAAAATCGGTCCAAATCCCGCGTTTGCTGCAAATGTCCCCGCTTTTGCTTCCGAAGCAAAAAAAAAGGTTCGTTTCAGAAATAGCACGTCTCGCCGGAGACATTGCCGGAGACCATGCAGCAAAAAAATTGTACTAACCGACTTCGCCGGAAACATCGTCGGAAAAAACTCGCCAGTGACTCTCGCCGGAGACCTTGTAGCAAAAAGTTGACACTGTTGTAGCAAAACCACAATGCGGTTGTAGCAAAAAAGTTTTTCTAATGTAGCAAAAAACCTACTTCGTCGGAGACATCGACGGAGACTTTTGTAGACACCTCGTCGGATGCCTCACCGGAGATGTCACGCAGCAAAAAATTTACGATATTATAGCAAAATCAGAAAACAAATGTAGCAAAAAAATAACAAACATGCAGCAAAACCCCGATTCACCGAAAACATTGTCGCAGAAATATGCTATGTAGCAGAATATTCCGTCGTATGTAGCAACGCCGACTGCCGTATGTAGCAAATTTGACCACCGCGGGTAGCAAAGAAGCAGGGAAGCGAAAAAAAATATGACTCTAGGGTTTCGAGGAACGTGCGGCCGGGCAGCCGCGCAGCGGCGCATGCGGAGGCGTGCGGCGGCCGGTGCCGGGGCAGCCGTGCGGCGGGCGCGCGGTGGCGCGAACGTGCGACGGCGCGGAGGCGTGCAGCAGGGCAGCCGCGCGGCGGCGGAGGAGAACAGCGGCGTGGCGTGGCGCGCGGGTTCGTACGGGCGCGTGCGGTTGCGACCCGAACGATGTCGTTCAGGGGATGGCAATCATTTTCCCATCCTTTTGCAGTTCAGCTATGAGAATGTTAACTAATGAAAACCACAATTTGCACATGAATAGGATGAATAAAGCGAAAACCCTTTCTCGAAAAATATAAAACATGAGTAGTAGTAGGAAGTCATTCCATCTGATAAGTACGTAGCAGACCGTGTCACGAACCGTCAGGCGTCAGGTAAGCACGTTTTGTTCGTCCAATTGTTAGTAACTAGTATACGTCGTTGCTAGTTGGGGGAACTGAGCAGGGTAGCTCAACGAGAAGCATCAACACTAAAACATACTACTCTTACCCTAACAACCGGGCACTCATTGTAATAAACATTCCCCCAAATCATTCTCATTATTTGATTCTTCAGGTCTCCGAATCACACTGGCCAGGGATATCATCATACTGTATTAATAACGAGAAGCACAAGTAGATTAAATTAGTTAACGACAGACTTGCAGCCAAAGAATCGAACAAGCGCCACCACCGCTGCCACTAGCAACAGCTCTATATTTCAAAACAGGGAGAATAATTGGCAGGATGCGTATGCGTGTCTACCCGAGGAACCAACCCGCTCGTCCGTCCATGATCTCGATCGGTCGGTTCCGGTGCACAGCAATACACAACGTTATACCTCAGGCCCGCAGGATGATTCTTTCTCAGGGCATCGCAAAGCAACAAGCGAGATGAGGAGCTAGCGTCCGTGTCAGCAGCAACGGATCGGTCGGGTTTATTATGATGACAGGATGGCTGAGGCAGGCACGCAGGTCGGTAAGCGGGCAGCGATGGATCGACTGATCGGATACTGTTTTCTGGTAAGCGCCCATTAATAGAGGGAAGTGCTAGCTAGGTAGCTAACCGTGAACCACCACAGGTTTGGTAGCGCCCTGCACATCCACGAGACCATGACCGCTGCGCCGGCCTCTGTCCCTATGAATGCACGTACAGATCATGTACTTTGCCGGAGTCACCACGTCTCACGTTTCACGTTTGTGTTGCTGGCTACCCGTACCTACTAGATACTGGCCCGATCGATCACGGTCGGGCGGGACAGTGAGCGCGCGTTGGCTGATTAAGCCGGTTGGTTAATCCGTTCCCATTGGACGCGTCACCAACTGGTAGAGTAGTGTAGCTAGTAATCGCGAATCATCCGTGTGCCTACCCCCTCTCGTGCTGGTAGATTATGGAATGGATGTGTCTTGTCTGTCCCGCATGCAGTTCGCACATGTGTGACTGTGATGGATGGATCAGGTCGCGTTTTGTTTGTTTAGCGAGATCACGAGAGGCCATTTATTCTTCGTGCATCGGCCCGATGCTGAGAGCTGCTGTCTACTGCTAACCGGTAAAGCTCGCTGCTCGATCGAGGACGTGGCACGTCAGTACGGTACCCGTACGTTCTCAAGTCACGTCGCACCTGCCCGTTTTATGACGCGCGCGCCCGTGCTGTTGTGATCACGCGTCCGGTTCACACACAAGTTGACTACTCAACTGGGACAAGCTGATCGCTCTAATAACAAGTCCAGTGCACCATACACCGAGATGGCAAGTTGAAGCTCGATTCGCAGGCTGGGTTTTTCTTTTCTTTCTTCCCTGTTCCTATCTATTCCCTCGTTCTAAAATAAGTGACTTAAATTTGTTTAGATTTAAATGTATTTAGATATGTTTTATATAGATATATACATGCGAATTTAGACACTTTATTTTGGGACCGAGGGAGTAGTAGCTACAAGGGCACCTTTGGTTAGTGTCGGCGGCGACCAGATAAGGGCATGTACAATAGTGCTGAGTTAACTGTCTGTAACGGAAGATTATAGATGATTTTGCTGATGTGGAGAGAAGAGAGAGTGAGGCTGTCTATAAAGTTCTAGACAGTCTAACAGACAGCTTACAGACAATAATTTTATTGTTATATCCGTGGTATCTGTAACTTGTACTCACGCATAGCTATGACTAAATATAAATATCTTACAGATAGACTGTTGTGTAAGTTGTCTATATAATATTATTTACAAATTATATTACAGACACCACTCATCTAAACTAATGCTCATGCCCTAAGCAACGAATTGGCCTCTCCGCATGAAACATGCATGCATGCAGGAGCATGGATGCGTTCCATTTGCACCGCTGAGTTCTCCCGCCAAGTTGCAAACTTGCAAGAACATAACCGCGCGCGCGCGTGCGTGGGACGACTTGGAGCCGCAGACTTTCTATACTCCCTCCGTCCCAAAATAAGTGACTTGAGTTTGTCTAGATTTGCATGTATCTATATACTAAAACGTGTCTAGATATATCTGAATCTAGACAAACCCACATCACTTATTTTGGGACGGAGGGAGTATATACATCCCGGGCAGCCATTGCTTTCGCCCAAGATGCTCCCGATTTCAACACTCTTCTCGTGCAGTGGAAGATCGAGGATCTCCACTCCATCCCAGCCGTTGACCCCGCTAGCTTTACACACCCATCCCTTTCGTCGCTGTCGGATCTATTATTCCATCTGCAATGCAGTACTCCCTCCGATCCAAATTAATTGACTCGAATTTGTCTAGATTCAGATATATCTAGCACTAAAACATGTCTAGATTCGGATTTGACAAATTAATTTGGACCGGAGGGAGTACTTGAATCGCCATTCGCCAATGCCTCCAACTCCATAGCCACCCGTCCATGTCTCGCCTAGATCGCCCATTCGCCCATGATATCCACTGGCCCTCTCAAGCTCGCGAGAAGAAAAAACACACACGCGCGTTGTTGATCTCCCATCCCTCCAACTTGACTAGACTCGCTTTACGCCGGCCACTTTCAGCATGCGCGATCCGCAGGCAACGACGACCTGGACACGACCCATTCCTGCACATTTCAGTACACTCCGTGTCGCTGACCGAGCACACACCCCGGAACCAAAGCATGGACGAGTTCACGTGGTGCTCCGACTTAAATGAACCCGTTTTTTTTTTTTTTGACCCGCAAAAAAAAAATCAACCAGTTTTTTTCTCTTCCGCAGAACAGGTCGGCACGAGCGCTTTGCTCCATGATGCATGGCGTGGTCGGCCCCGATTCAGGCTTTGTTCGGTTAGCCCCCAGCACGCCGGGATTTGCGTCCAACCACCTGGATCAGGCGGGATCCGAACAGCCGGGGATTTGTTCCCGCACACTCTGTTTAGCGCGTTCGGTTACACCCGGCGTGGATTATATCCTTGTCCAATCCCTCCCGAAACCCGCAATCCTACGGGGATAGAAAAAATCGTGTCTATGGCCGTGGAATCTACCCCGAACCGCTACAGGAAAGAAAATAATCGAGAGGAGCTTCCTCCCCCAACTGTCTGGCGATTGCGAGGCGACCGTGGCGGCGGCGGCTACTGGGAAGGAGTCATGGAGTGCGGCGGCGGCTGCTGGAAGGAGCCGTGGAGTGCGGCGGCGCAACCAACAGGAGGGGATCGACGACAGCGAAGTGCCTCTCCTTCCCCTGTGCTAGTCGGAGGCAACCCCAAGGTCAAGTGAAGCGGCTACCTACGCTCGACGGCGACCTAGACGTGCAGCGCGCGAGCTCGCCGGCCACTATCTCCGACTTCCCAACCCCCACGGCCTTCGACGGAGGCCCTCTCTGCCGTAAGATACTTCTCCCCAGTCCTCCTATTTTACCTTTCCCCTCCCCTCTTCCCTGAAATTCTAGGGTTCTTGGCTCAGCTGTAGGTCAGCGCTAAGGTTCTTGGCTCATTCGATCTGCAAATAAGTAGGGTTCTTGGCTCAGTTGTAGGTCAGCACTAAGATTCTTGGCTCATTATTCAACAGTGAAGAATTGAAACTAGCAAATGTGAAGCGATTGGTTCCTGGTCTGAGCTTGGATGGAGTGAGTCTGCTTGTTTTTTGTTTATGGAGGCTCTAGGATTTCATTATCCCTTTCTACATTAACACACACGAACTAAGTGCAGGTGTTTTCTTCAGGGTGAATATTCTATAATGTAGCATACAACATTCAGGGTTTTTTCCTTGTAGAACCATAGAAGCAATTCCTTTTTGTTTAAAGCGGATACTCAACTGTTCCTTATCAGAATTCTTTAGCCTTTAGTTTACCATGGAAGGTATGTAGACTACTATTTCTTAGCCATCAGCTCAGTTGGTTCATTAAAACTATGCGAGCCGGAAAACAAATCAGGGAGATTTCTTTCCACCTCCACAAGGTAATTTTCTTGTCAATCTAGCAGCCCACAATTTATTCCTGATGATAAAAGCAAGAATTTTGTAGCTTAGCTTGCGCGAGGTAGAAGTTAGAACAAACCAATCATCTATAACTTCTTACATTTGACTTGTAGTTTTCAGACGAGGATGTACTTAATCACTATAGCACTTACAGTTACACGTCAGTAAAGTGATTCTCAAGAAAATAAGGAGCATCTACAAACTACTTGTTCTCAAATATTTGCCTTCCATGTGTGAAGTTGATCTTTAATGACTGTCCTTATGTTCGAGATGATCCTTATGTCCTTGTAGTTCCCTTTGCTTTCCAAGAGTACCATCCTGGGAAGGCTGATTCAGTATCAGTTTTCCTTACCGTCGCCACTGTTATGTACTTAAGGTGAACCATTGAATCAGCTTCTCTACATAAAAGTTGTTTTGCATTATCTTCATCTCCATGCTTGTCATTGCATCGTAGTTAAGTTATATTTCCTTACCTGCCGCTTCGCATCGTAGTTGGTGCAAACTGGGTCACCGCGGCCGCGGTGGCAGTGAGGGAGAGAATGAGGCATTCAGGACTTGCTCGGGCAACATTGAATTTGACTGTATAAAACTTACAGTACGCATGTGTAAAACTTATAGACTACACTATATCACGTGCTCACTCCGTAAATATTTTATCTAATCTAACTTAGAACTAATGGAATTCACCGCTATTCGAACTATAGGGTCTAACCGAACAAGGATATGTGGAAGGGGTTAGAGAGGTGGGAGGGTTGGAGGAGTGGGAGGGGTTCAGGTGAGGGGACAGTGATCACTCAAACCTTTTTGTAATGAATTCTATGAACATGTGTAGATGAAAAATGTTTATGCAGTTTGCTTGCTTGTCCAACAATCACTCTCACAAGTTACAAGGTCCTTGTCATGCTTGCCTGGTAGCTATACATGTTTATGTTGGTGCAAATCCACACCTTGCTTCTTTGCTCAAATGACCTTTGTTATGCACAACCTATACAGAATTCCGCACGCTATCAATCTATGATCCATTTTGTCAGTCGCGGGTCATTTATTTAGATTTTGCATTGGGTCTGTCATGTTAAAGATTTCTGTGATTACAAGCAACTGCAAGATATGAAAACCTTTCCTGAAAAATGCCCAGATAATATGGTACTTCTGTATTTTCTACTCTTTTCATTCCGTAATACTAGCTTCATGTGGTACTAGCTAATTATATACTATAAACTTTTCCAGGCTGTCAAATATTTCAACCCTTCGTTGTGTGTAGCAACGCCGGCGGCGACAGTACCGTGCTCGGCGCAGCGGCTGTCCGGCAGCAGTGGCGACTTAGTAGCCACCGGAACTCGGCTGTTTTATACATATATTGCAGCTCAGTTTCTTTCGAATGTGCATATTAGTTGTAGTAGTACTAGTTAGAACATGGATTTGTATTCAATCCTTACCATACATATACAACAGTTCAGTTTCTTCAAAGTGCATTTGTATCAGTGGATGGTGATTTATATTGAAAGTTTAGTACATAATGGAGTGTTGAATAGGGTCTCCAATTCGCCTGGATGCTGGATGTCTCATAGTACGGTAAAAGGTTACTACACAGGGTTTAACCGAACGACAGCAAATGGCAGGAAATGACAGGGATTAATCCCTGCAGGTATTGGGGTGTGGAGACGGGGTTCACCCAATCCCTCGGTGGATTAATTCCTCTCAGGGATTACTGCCACTGCAACCGAACAAGGCCTCAACGGGCCAGGGAACCCGACCCAATAACACGACCCAAGCGGTTCGCGACGAAAAGGGCAAAGCCTCTTTTTTTTAGCGTACGAAAAGGGAGAGGCTCGGCACGTTAGTTTTGACCCGGGGGCTACCTGATTCTCCACCGAGGAAGAAGCTAGGGGTCTCTACCAAACTCGACCTAAACTCATAACCGGATACACGTCACCTACTACTACCCAAAGTCCTAAATTATTGCGCCCTTCTAGAAGAAGATGATCCACTGCAACTGCTGCCCGTAAAGTTAGTACCGCACTTGGTTTGGTTGTTCCGCGTGCCGAAGCTTCGGTTGCTCCATGGTAGCTCATCATCAGGTATACTAGCTTAATTTGGAGAGCTAGCTAAATCGACACCGGTAGCATACAGATACAACATGTGAGTCTCTGTTTCAAAATGCGAGGCTGTCTAATCGTTTAAATAATACATACTTTCTCTGTTTCAAAAATGTAAGTAAGTCTTTTTAGCAACTTTTTTTTACCTTGCTAAAAATGCTTATATTGTAAAACAAAGGGCTACCTTCTTTCTAAAATATAGAAAGGCTTATATTTTAGAATGAAGGTAGTGTGAAATATGTCCAGTCCAGGAGACAACTTCAATGGAACTTTGGAAGAAAAAAAGTCAAGTGAGGCTTTCGGTTCTCGCTCAAGGCATGAGCTGACATATTTTCTTTCGCACTTATTGCTGTGTTGGAGTTCCGGGCAAAAGCCTTGCATTGCTCGTGCCTATGCCAGCAGGGGCGACTTCTTGGCTTCGTTTTCCTTCTTGGAGACGATTTTTATGGAGCTCTAGCCGCACCTATGCGTGGTCTAGACTCTCCGGGAGAAATCCATAGCTCTGGATCCCAGGCGAGCGATGCCGACGACCACGTTGCGACCTTCTTGGAGGCATAGTCTTGGAGACCTAGTCCGGTTGTTGGCGCGTGTTTCTCTCATCGTCGGGTTGGTGGATGTTGTGGCATCGGCCTCGAGAAGATGATGTTTGCGAGCAGAGGCAATGGGCAAGGAAACCATGGTGTGAAAAGTTTCATGTAGTAGATCTGTTGTCTGCATGGCTTGGATGGCAATATTGTGTCGCTAGTGCAGCGAGATTGTCGGCTTCGGACGGCCGGGTCGTGCAACATTGTGGCTCGAGCACGAACCTAGGTACGCCGAGATGTCTGTCTAGGAAGGTGCTGTTGGCGGTACGTTTGGCGTGGTGGAGCAGTTGGATACACGGAGGGTGGTCCCGGAAGCAGTAGGCGATGAGGTTGCACTTTATGTTCTGTCATCGCCACCGCGGCTCCATTGAAGGTTCTTCATCTTCGTTAGAGCCTCTCGTACTGCTCCTCCCGTAGCAGTCGCGGCGTTTTCTTTTCAGCTCTAGTGGGAGGCCGTCTGGTGTTAGAGTGGTGGTGTTTGGGTGCGGCTCGACTCTTCTAAATCGGTTTTCACCTGATTTTTGGCAACTCTCTTATTCTGCTCCCAAATAGATGTCATAAATTTATGAATTTTAAATGTATCTAGACACTATTTAGTACTAGATACGTTCAAATTTAGAAATCTTTGACATTTATTTCGAGACAGAAGGAGTAGAATAAGCAAAACTTTTGCCTCGTATAAAAAAAGTGGGGTTCATGGTGTATGCTTGTACTGTACCTCCACTTCAGTACTACATGCTATACTGCCTGTCAGTCAATGTGTTCCCGTCTATCTGTCATCCATCCGATCCAACAGGGGTACTACGTACCAACTTTGTGGTCATAAAGACGAGCATCCAACCGTACGCGCACCTTGCAGCGACGTCTGCGATGGACGGATTTAAAACCCCCCAGCGAACTCTAGCTACCAAACCGAGTACTCGTGCTAGTACCACAGGGATGGGACTGGAACAAAACACGGGGGCTCCACCGCCGCAACCGCACCGCCTCCTCCGCCCCCGCCCGCAACCACCACCCAACCCACCCCACCCCACCCCACCACACCCCCACCGCAGCCCCGCCGGGCCGGGCCCCCGTCAAACTCACTACATGCCGCCGAGTCAATGGGGCGAGAGAAAAAGGGCACAACCAACTCGTACAGCACGGTCACCCAGCACGCGCGCTCGGCGCTCCGTCGCACGCGCCATATATACATATACCGCTCCGACTCCGCTCTTCCGGCCTCAGCAACAGGAGAGAGCTAGCTGCCTCTGCTCTGCTCTTGCATGCCCGGCGCGCGCCCTGAGTGTGGCTGAGAGAGAAGCTCCGGTCGGATCGGCATGGGGAGGTCGCCGTGCTGCGAGAAGGAGCACACCAACAAGGGCGCGTGGACCAAGGAGGAGGACCAGCGGCTGATCGCGTACATCAGGGCCAACGGCGAGGGCTGCTGGCGGTCGCTGCCCAAGTCCGCGGGCCTGCTCCGCTGCGGCAAGAGCTGCCGCCTCCGCTGGATGAACTACCTCCGCCCCGACCTCAAGCGCGGCAACTTCACCGACGACGAGGACGAGCTCATCATCCGCCTCCACGGCCTCCTCGGCAACAAGTAAGTCCCTAGCTGCTGCTGGTCATCATCTCTGCAACTGCCAACTCATTCACTGTGCCTTAACTAACATGAATGCTTATTTCGTGATGCAGGTGGTCTCTGATCGCCGGGCAGCTGCCGGGCAGGACGGACAACGAGATCAAGAACTACTGGAACACGCACATCAAGCGCAAGCTGCTCTCCCGCGGCATGGACCCGCACACGCACCGCCCGCTCGCGGCCGACGGCCCCTCGTCCCGCCAGGCGCCTCCGCGGCCCATATCCGTGCCGGCGAGAGCGGCCGCCGCGACGTTCGCCCTGACGACGAAGCAGCCAGCGCCGCCCGCGCCGGTGGAGTCCTCGGACGACGGCGGCGGCAGCAGCGGCGCGACGAGCACGGGGGAGCCGCGGTGCCCGGACCTCAACCTCGACCTGTCGGTCGGCCCGCCGGCGGCCGACACGCCCACCTCGCACTCGCAGCGGACCGTCTGCCTCTGCTACCACCTCGGCTTCCGCGGCGCCGGGGACGCGCCGACAACGTGCAGCTGCCGCCAGGCCGACAGCTCGGGCGCCCAGTCCCAAACCGGCTTAAGATATTTCAGGCCGTTGGAAGAAGGCCAGTACATATGAGACGAGACCGACGGCTAGACCGACCCTAGGCAGGCTCCGCAAACAATTTGTAAGACAGAGAATTTTTCTATTCTAATGGCGGACAGCACCACCACTGTCTCACGAGAAACGGTAAAAAGAGAAACCTAATCTGTTCATACTATTTCTCTTTTTATCGTTGGTTGGTGCTGCTTCGCCGGGTGATGAAAAACATCAGGGGAGGATAATGTGACAACAAAAGGTTGGTGTGTGTGCGTGGAAAAAGGAACGACCTGATGTGAGTACATTATTGTTTCCTGGCATCAGATTCTGGTGTCTCTTTGCGGTTTTGGTCATGTGGATATTGCGCAAGGCAAGAAGACATCATGTGGTGTGTTTTCCGGTAGGTACAAGTAGCTAGCTAGTCTGCGTTTGCACTCCACGAATACTTCAGAAATAGCATGGAGTTAGGCACTAGAGATCACTCATATGGCCAAACTAATGCTAAGTAGTATGAGATTCTGTTCTCAGGTTTGGCACATGCGCCGTCTCTTTCCCTAGCTTCTGGTAGTAGATGAGTAAGGGACGTGCCATTAGATTAAACGGTTAAATTCAGTTGTTCAAACTCCAAGCAAGACAGCTCACCTCTCCAGTCATGAAATTACAAGAAGATTCTTCAGGTTTCCCGGCTCCTACCTCTACAGAGCTGATGAGGTTATTATAACAAGTCAAAAGGAATTATCTCAAGGAATGTACCACTAGTGTGGTGTGGATGCTACCACTAGGATTTTGTCTTGGAAACAAAAGCTGACTAGCCGGAATCTGAATGTGGCGTGGCGGTGAGTGGGACATTCAGGTAAGCATTTGTGTTTTGCTTTTGGTAGGTAGCCGAATCTTACATGGCAGTGCCGAGGAGAAGGGCTTTACAGCCAAGCCAAGAAAGAAAGAGGGAAAGGAGAAGACTGTCCTGTGTTGATATAAAGCCTGAAATCTGAACTGGAAGTGTAGGAGTGGTTGGTAGATTTGGTGCGATGCTGCCGGCTCGTCCCTTCGCTTCAGATGTCACGAGTGCAGTGCTGCCGGCTCGTGAACTGGTACTGTAGGGTGTAGGCTTGCATATTCAGGCTAGTTCCCACGCTAAGATCTGACGCTAAATAACGCCGAATAGATGTAACTTTCAGCTTGAAAATAGCAATTTTCCACTCATGTGTTAAAAATATGTACTAAATCCATTGACACATATCAAATTTTTCCTCAATCTCAAAGTCCAATTGTGTGGAAGCTCATATCTGATTTGACTTAAATTGGTGCCAGCTCAGATGTGTGTGTGGCAAAAAGAGTACCAACTAACGTTTAGTCCCACATGAAAAATTGGAGGACAATTACACCACCTTATAAGGTGGAGTGTCTCACCACTCTCTAAGCGAGTGAGAAAACAAGTGCTACACGCGAGCTCCTCCTCCTCCTCTGACGACGCTCGCTCGCTCGTCACGTTGCGTCGCGACACAACGTGGTTTATGGAATAAGTCTCGAGCTGATTTTATCTTTTTGCAGCTCAGTAAACTGGCAGTTTTGACAAACGTGTCAACAATTAGTCGATTCGGACTGCGTCCAGATCGTGGACTACTATAACCAACCCGAACTCGTGCGCGACGTGGCCTCGGCCCACGTTGTGCCCTGTTCGGTTTCCCGAGCCGCCCCATATAAGTGCCTGTGCAGCTTCTACCACATACACACCAGAAAACCAATTTAGGGTTTTGCCTCCCTCTCTGCTTACGCCGCCACCGTACTCTACTCCATCCCGCGCCGGCGTGCACTTGCAGACGGGAGAGCAGGTCTCCAGAACCACTCTCCTTTGTGATCCTGTACGAGAGAGGGCGAATAACGTTTTGAGAAGCTCTCTGCGCGACTACATTTGTCATCACGACGCGTCTTACTAGGCATCAAGAGCATCCATGTGGACGGCGTCTACTACGTCGTTTTCTTCGACATGCTACATCAACCTCTGCACCAACGATGACTTCATCTGCAATCGATCAATACGTATACGGTGATCCAGTCTGTGATTATTCTATGGTTGTTATTGCCTATGCACTACTGCTGTTCATGTTGATTAATACATCTAGTATGTTATAGTTTCACGTGTTTATAGCTGGTGTAGTTATGATTTATATATTAGAATTAACTGTGGAAATTATGCCTAATACTCTAACATCATGTTCCCAGTTTCATTTTGCGATTTTATTGAAATTCGCTCAAAGTTCATTTAAACTGAGAAAATTTCATACTAAAGTAGACGACTGCATTAAATTATAGACGGGTTCGTCCATATTTTGTCAAATTCAGACATATACCCTAATTCGACTTACGTATGTTAAAAACACGAAAAATACTCGGGGAATCCTCGTCGTCACCCAGTGCATACTAAGGTGACGGTAGAACACTCTATAGTCGCCGTCCTCGTCATCGTCGCTCGGCGGATTGTAGCTCGGCGGCTGGGAGTTGCAGCCCTGCCCAGCGTCGCCGTTGCACCACAGCTGCGACGAGGGCCCCAGTCCGCCCTTGACTTCCTCAGAGTCATCGATGATAACGAGCAGCGTGCACGGCCTGCTCCTACAGGTGATGGAGGCATTCGGTCTCCTCCCGCTCCCAGTCCAACCTGGACCAGGCGCACGCCGTGGCTCCCGACATCGGCGGGACGTCTTTGAGCTAGGCCTCCATGGCCATCTTGAGGAGAAAGTCATCCCCGGCTTTCGGCGAGGCCCACTGCACCGTCTCCTTCTTCGGCGCAGAGGTCCATTGGTGCCAGGCTCCCTCTTGGGCCTGACGAGGCGCAGATGGCCGCTCAAAGGCGATGAAGCGCGTCCCTTGTTGATGACGAGCCCATGCGAGCGCGTGCATGACGAGACTTGGGCTCCAGCTTCACTGGCCGGAGCGCCGCCGTGTTGTGTGGCGGGGTGAAGTCGTGTGACGTTGAGCCAGACGAGCGCGAGGCTGACGAGGAGGAAGAAGCACTGGCCATCCTGCTCAGTATCCAGGAGGCCGTGCCACCCCGCCGCGAGAAGGACGGAGGCGAGTGCGGCGGGTACCCCAGCCGCGGGTTGTTGCTATCCGAGATGTGCTCAAGGACGGCGAGGAGAGTATGGTCGGGCGCTGATACATTGCAAATGTATCTATAATTTTTTATGTTCCATGCTTGGTTTTATCTACTTTCTTGTGTTTTGTCCACACCTTGGAGTACTTTTCATATGATTTCTTGGACTAACCTATTAACAAGAGCCACAGTGCCAGCTGCCTGTTTTCTGCTGTTTTTGGTTCTAGGAAAGTCAGAAAATTCTCGGAATTGGACGGGACAAAAGCCAAAGTGCCTATTTTTCCGGAAGACATCAGAAGCCAGAATACGAGACGGAGAGGAGCCAGGGGCCACCACACCACCTGGCCACGCGGGCCAGGCCTGGCCGCGCCAAGGGGTGGTGTGGCCAGCCCAGGCACCCCCTCGGCCTCTCCTTCCGCCTATATATTACCCTCGGGACCAAAACCCTAAGTACCTGATCAAAATTCCACGAAACAGTCTGTAGCCGCCGTCATCTCCATCCCTAGATCGGGAGGGATCTGAAGCTTTTTCCGGCACCCTGTCGGAGAGGGGAATTCACCTTGGAGGCCTTCTTCATCATCATGCAAGCCTCCGGTGTGATGCGTGAGTAGTTCATCTCTAGACTACGGGTCCATGTAGTAGCTAGATGGCTGGTTCTCCTCGTTTGTGCTTTCATGTCTAGATCTTGTGAGCTCCGTTCATGATCAAGATCATCTATTTGTAATTCTATATGTTGTGTTTGCGGGGATCCGATGGATATTGAGATGCTATTTTAGATTGATTATTGATTCTATCATGTCTTTGTTATTTGTGATCTTGTATGCTTTCCGTTGTTAGTAGCTATCTTGGCCAAGTAGATGCTAGCAACTCCAAGAGTTAGTATTTATGCTCGATAGTGGGTTCATGCCTCTGGTAATCTAGGGAAGTGACAGAAATCTCTAAGGTACTAGATGTGCTGTTGCTACTAGGGAGAAAACAACAATCCTTTATTCATAGAACAATCATATTGTTTACTTTACACGCAATTCGTAAAGCAATAATTTGTTGCTTGCAACTTAATACTGGAGGGGGTTCGGATGATAACCTGAAGGTGGATTATTAGTCATAGATGCAGTTGGATGGCGGTCTATGTATAATGTTGTAATGCCCAATCAAGTCTCAAAGGAGTCAAGATGATTAGTATATGCATGTATTGCTCTCTCGATGTTTGTCAATTGCCCCGCTGTAATTTGTTCACCCAGCATGTTATCTATCTAAGGAGAGCCACCTCTAGTGAACTATGGATCCCGGTCCTTTCTTTTACATACAATCTACAAACTGTTTACTGTTTTGTGTTTACTTTCTGCAAACTATTACTTCCTTCCATTCGATACGTCTAATCCTTTGTTTTCAGCAAAACCGGTGTGATTGACAACCTCATCGCAAGATGGGGACAGAGTTCTGTGGTTGTGTTGTGCAGGTCTTCACGTTGCTACTAGCACCGGTAGTGCGCCCTGCCAAGGCTCAGTTAGCAACACCTTTGGGGTGTTTCCTTGCTCCTACTGGTTCGATTAAACCTTGGTTTCATAACTGAGGGAAACTTGCTGCTGTGCTCATCATATCTTCCTCTTGGGGTTCCCAACGAGCTCTACATCAATACTGAGCCATCAAGCACTTTTCTAGCACCGTTGCCGGGGAGTCAAGGGCATCTTCACAAGGGGAGTCCCTCATAACCAATCTCTTTACTTTGTTATTTTTGTTTTACTTAGTTTCTTTTTGCTTTGTTTACTTGTTTCTTTATCAAAAACACACAAAAAAAGTTTTACAAGTTTGCTTTCTTTATTGAAAACACACAAAAAATGACTACTCTTGAAAATACTAAGTTGTGTGACTTCACTAGCACCAACAACAATGATTTTATGAGCACACCTATTGCTCCACCTGTGCCTGAAGCTACTTTCTTTGAGATAAAACCTGCTTTACTCAATCTTGTTATGAGAGAACAATTTTCTGGTATTGGTAATGAAGATGCTGCTGCCCATATAAATAAATTTGTTGAACTTTGTGAGATGCAAAAGCATAGGGATATAGATGGTGATATTATTAAGCTGAAATTGTTTCTTTTCTCTTTGAGAGGAAAAGCGAAAGAATGGTTGAATTCCTTAACTAGGAATAGTATTGATTCTTGGACTAAGTGCAAAGATGTTTTCATTGGAAAATACTATCCTCCTGCTAAGTTTATATCTATGAGAAGTGAAATAATGAAGTTTAAACAATCTGATAATGAACATGTCGCTCAAGCTTGGGAAAGAATGAAATCTTTGGTAAAGAATTGTCCCACTCATGGACTAACTGCTTGGATGATCATCCAAACTTTTTATGCAGGATTGAACTATTCTTCAAGGAACCTATTGGACTCTGCTACTGGAGGTACCTTTATGACCATTACTTTGGATGCTGCAACAAAACTTCTGGATAATATGATGGTTAACTATTATGAATGGCATACTGAGAGAGCTCCACAAGGTAAGAAGGTAAATTCTGTTGAAGAAACCTCCTCCTTGAGTGATAAGATTGATATTATTATGTCTATGCTTGTTAATGGGAAAGCCCATATTGATCCAAATAATGTTCCTTTAGCCTCTTTGGTTGCTCAAGAAGAGCAAGTTGATGTGAACTTCATAAGAAATAACAATTTTGGCAATAATGCTTATAGGAATAATTTTGGTAACAACAATTATAAGCCATATCCTCCCAACAATGGTAATTCTTATGGAAATTCCTACAACAATAATAGGAGTGCACCCTCTGAACTTGAAGTTATGCTTAAAGACTTTATTAGTAAACAAACTGCTTTCAATAAAACTATTGAGGAAAAACTCTATAATGCTGAAAGAAAGATAACATCTTTGGCTGAAGCTCAATCTTCTTTGAATAAAATGGCTGCTAAACCTGAAACTAATGATAATCCCTTTGCAGCTACTAATGCCATACAAGTGAGAATTGATGAAAATGTTAGACTATTAGCTGAATTACATGCTAAGTGGGAAAGAGAAGATGAAATTGCTAGAAACATTAGTGTTTCTACTATCACCACCACTAGTGTTGAGGCTACTAATAGTTCTACTACTTTAGATGATAAATTTGATTTTGATCTTGATGGTTGCAATATATCTAAAGTTATTAAGTTCCTACAAAAGCTTGCTAAAAGTTCTAATGCTAGTGCTATGAACATGGCCTTTACAAAACACATTACCGATGCTCTCATAAAGATAAAGAAGAAAAGATGAAACATAAAGCTTCTATTCCTATAAAACAAGAAGATGGTTGGGAACCCATTATTAATATGAAAGTGAATGACTTTGATTTCAAAGCTCTATGTGATCTTGATAGTAGTGTTTTTATTATATCTAGAAGGATTTATGATATGCTTGATTTTCCACAACTTGAAGATTGTTATTTGAATGTCCCACTTGATGATAATGCTAAAAAGAAACTCATGGGGAGTATTAATGATGTTCTTATTATGGTTAACAATGCCTATATCCCCGTTGATTTCTATGTTTTGGATGTTGAATACAATGCTTCTTGTCCTATTACTTTAGGAAGACCTTTTCTTAGAACTGTTGGTGCCATTATTGATATGAAAGAAGACACCATTAAATATCAACTCCCACTCAAGCAAGGTTTAGAACACTTGATTCTTTTTCTTGCTTCTTATGCCTAACTTAAAGGCGTTAAAGAAAAGTACTTTTTGGGAGATAACCCAAAAGTTTTAGATGAGTCTTGAAAGTTATTACTTCAGTAATAACCGCTCCTTATCATTTTTATTTAATTTTTGTGCCAAGAGTAACCTCTAATGAGAGAGAAGTAATGATTGGGAAAGTTGCTGTCCCGAAACAGATTTCTGTGCTTCCCCGTAAAAATTCGTGTAAAATCTCTGAACGTCTTTTTGAGGCGTGAATTTTTGTGCTTCTGCCCCAGGTTGTTATCTAACTTTCTTTAGTTCAACACTTTTTGATTTAAGCAACAGAAGGTCTTCGAAAAAATTCGTCTTTACCTGCTGGTCTGTTTTGACAGATTTCTGCCATTTTCTGCATTTGCTTCTTGTTGGTTCCTTTTTTTGAGTTCTTTTGGGAAATTGAGCTTTTTGATGGAAGTGCTTTAGTATCTAGTTCTCTAATGGAAGTTTATTTGGTGTTATAACTAAACCTTAAGACCTATTATCTTGAGTGCACTAATGTTGCTAATAAAGATTGTGTAAAGTTTTGTATGAAGGAAAAATTTCAGGTGTATGGAAGGAATGAGTAATGAGATGAAGGATGGACTAAAGCTCAAGCTTGGGGATGCCACGCATGTCACCCCAAGAAATATCCAAGAAGTACAAGCGTCAAAGCTTGGGGATGCCCAAGGCATCCCCCTCTTCATCAATAAAAATATTAGGTTTCTTCCAAACGCTTCATTTTTATTGTTTCATGGATAGTTGTGTTGTTCTTAGAGCGTCTTCTTTTTCTTTTTTGTTTTGGTTTTTTTTGTTTGCTTGGTTTGCTTAGGTACCTGAATAAATTGGTTGGACCCCCTCTTTCATACATTGGTTTTCAAATAGTTTGGTTTGGTTTGGAAAAGAGTAGGAAAGCTCATGCTTAAGTGGTAAAGAGAGTTCGTTTTTGACTGTGGCCTATGCTTTGTCATGCCATGCTTGATATAGTTTTGGCTTTATGCTTAGTATTCTTTGATGTAGCATGACTTGTTATAAACAATTGAGATTGCTTAATGTGGCTTGGATGAATCATGCGTTGTTTTAGCATATTAAAGCATAGTATAGTGGTATTCTCCTTTGATGCTTTATTTGGGTTTACTTGGCGCATGCTCACTGATACATTGCAAATGTATCTATAATTTTTGATGTTCCATGCTTGGTTTTATCCACTTTCTTGTGTTTTGTCCACACTTTGGAGTACTTTTCATATGATTTCTTGGACTAACCCATTAACAAGAGACACAGTGCCAGTTGCCTGTTTTCTGCTGTTTTTGGTTCTAGGAAAGTCAGAAAATGAATATTCTTGGAATTGGACGGGACAAAAGCCAAAGTGCCTATTTTTCCGGAAGTCATCAGATGCCAGAATACGAGATGGAGAGGAGCCAGGGGGCCACCACACCACCTGGCCGCGCGGGCCAGGCCTGGCCGCGCCAGGGGGTGGTGTGGCCAGCCTAGGCACCCTCTCGGCCTCTCCTTCCGCCTATAAGATGCCCTCGGGACGAAAACCCTAAGGACCCGATCAAAAATCCACGAAAGAGTCTGTAGCCGCCGTCATATCCATCCCTAGATCGGGAGGTATCTGAAGCTCTTCCCGGCACCCTGCCAGAGAGGGGAATTCACCCTAGAGGCCTTCTTCATCATCATGCAAGCCTCCAGTGTGATGCGTGAGTAGTTCATCCTTGGACTACGGATCCATGTAGTAGCTAGATGGCTGGTTCTCCTCCTTTGTGCTTTCATGTCTAGATCTTGTGAGCTCCGTTCATGATCAAGATCATCTATTTGTAATTCTGCATGTTGTGTTTGCGGGGATCCGATGGATATTGAGATGCTATTTCAGATTTATTATTGATTCTATCATGTCTTTGTTATTTGTGATCTTGCATGCTTTCCGTTGTTAGTAGCTATCTTGGCCAAGTAGATGCTAGCAACTCCAAGAGTTAGTATTTATGCTCGATAGTGGGTTCATGCCTCTGGTAATCTGGAGAAGTGACAGAAATCTCTAAGGTACTAGATGTGCTATTGCTACTAGGGAGAAAACAACAATCCTTTGTTCATAAAACAATCGTATTATTTACATTACACGCAATTCGTAAAGCAATAATCTGTTGCTTGCAACTTAATACCGGATGGGGTTCGGATGATAACCTGATGGTGGATTATTAGTCATAGATGCAGTTGGAAGGCGATCTATGTATAATGTTGTAATGCCCAATCAAGTCTCAAAGGAGTCAAGATGATTAGTATAT
Source organism: Avena sativa (assembly GCA_916181665.1). Lineage (NCBI taxonomy): Eukaryota > Viridiplantae > Streptophyta > Magnoliopsida > Poales > Poaceae > Avena > Avena sativa. The sequence goes on from OV702279.1 coordinate 481,939,840, forward strand.
GCATGTATTGCTTTCTCGGTGTTTGTCAATTGCCCCGCTGTAATTTGTTCACCCAGCATGTTATCTATCTTAAGAAGAGCCACCTCTAGTGAACTATGGATCCCGGTCCTTTTCCTTTACATACAATCTATAAATTGTTTACTGCTTTGTGTTTACTTTCTTCAAACTATTACTTCCTTCCATTCGATACGTTTAATCCTTTCTTTTCAGCAAAACCGGTGAGATTGAAACCTCATCGCAAGTTGGGGACAGAGTTCTGTGGTTGTGTTATGCAGGTCTCCACGTTGCTGCTGGCACAGGTAGTGCGCTCTGACATCGTTCAGCTAGCTACACCTTTGGGGTGTTTCTGCGCTCCTACTGGATTGATAACCTTGGTTTCGTACTGAGGGAAAACTTGTTGTTGTGCTCATCATACCTTCCTCTTGGGGTTCCCCAACGAGCTCGATATATTTTGGGCCATCAAGCATATTTTCTGGCGCCGTTGCTGGTGAGTCAAGGACATCTTCACAAGGGAAGTCCCTCATAACCAATCTCTTTACTTTGTTATTTTTGTTTTGCTTAGTTTATTTTTGTTTTGTTTGCTTGTTTCTTTATCAAAAACACACAAAAAATTAGTTCCTACTATAGTTGTTGGTCTGTTATTATCTTGCTTTATCATGCTTTCTATCAATGGTTGGTTTCTTTGAAACTGAATCTTATTGGCAAGGTGGGTTCACGGAAGAACAAAAATATTATTATAAGGAACACCGCTTGTCACAAAAAGGGAAACACATATGGGAATAGATTGATAAATTGTATACCATTGCTATAAACGTGTGCTCTACTTATAATGTTATTGCTTTGATAAATCTTGTTGCTGTAGGAGGTATAAACACCTCCCTTTTTAATGTGAGTGTAATGATAATGTTACCATATCTTCTTATGTTAAAGGGAATTATGACTTTTATGATGTGGAACAAATTGAAGAATTTATTGCTTGCAAGGGTGCATTTGAACTTGCTAGTTTGCTTGAAAATACTGATGATTCACCTTATAAATATGAGGTTTATGATATACTTCAATTTTGCTTTGATAATTACAAGGAAGAAAATGGCTATATTCTTGAATAACTTAATAGATGCTCTCCACCAGCGGAAGAGACTAATGCCTTGCAGGAGCCTATGGAAGAAGAAATTGCTGAAACTGGAAGATCATTGTATGAAAAAGAGGAGGATAGTGATGATCAATAGGAGGAAGAATGGATCTACCCATTCCTACCTTCTAATGAGAGTAACTCTTTACCCCTTAAAATATTTGATTGTCCCCCATGCTTACTAAAAAGAATGAATGTTATGTTCCTGAGGATTCTTTTGAAAATATTTATAATAAAGCTCTAGTGCTTGTAGATCATGAAAAGCATGCTTTATGTGATACTTATATTGTTGAGTTTATTCATGAGGCTACTGAAAATTATTATGAGAGAGGAAAATATGGTTGTAGAAGTTTTCATGGTACTGAAACACCTCTCTATGTGCTGAAAGTTTTGAAGTTACTCTTGTTTTATCTTCCTATGCCTGTCACTTTGTTCTTTATGAATTTATTTGCATAAAAGATTCCTATGCATAGGAAGTGGTTTAGACTTAAATTTGTTTTGAATTTGCTTCTTGATGCTCTCTTTTACTTCAATTCATATTTCTTATGTGAGCATCTTCTTAAACTATCATGCCTAACTTAAATGCGTTAAAGAAAAGTACTTATTGGGAGATAACCCAAAAGTTTTAGATGAGTCTTGGAAGTTATTACTTCAGTAATAACCGCTCCTTATCCTTTTTATTTGCTTTTTGTGCCAAGAGTAACCTCTAATGAGAGAGAAGTAATGATTAGGAAAGTTGCTGTCCCAAAACAGATTTATGTGTTTCACCGTAAAAATTGGTGTAAAATATCTGAATGTCTTTTTGAGGCGTGTATTTTTTTGCTTCTGTCCCAGGTTGTTATCTAACTTTCGTTAGTTCAACACTTTTTGATTTGAGCAACAGAAGATCTTCGAAAAAATTCGTCTTTACCTGCTGGTCTGTTTTGATAGATTTCTGCCATTTTCTGCATTTGCTTCTTGTTGATTCCTTTTTTAGTTCTTTTGGGGAATTGAGCTTGTTGAGGGAAGTGCTACAGTAGCTAGTGTTCTAATGGAAGTTTATTTGGTGTTATAACTGAACCTTAAGACCTATTATCTTGAGTGCACTAATGTTGCTAATAAAGATTGTGTGAAGTTTTGTATGAAGGAAAAATTTTAGGTGTATGGAAGGAATGAGTAATGAGATGAAGGATGGACTAAAGCTCAAGCTTGGGGATGTCACACGTGTCACCCCAAGAAATATCCAAGAAGTACAAGCGTCAAATCTTGGGGATGCCCAAGGCATCCCCTTCTTCATCAATAAAAATCCCAGGTTTCTTCCAAAGGCTTCATTTTTATTGTTTCATGCAAGGTTGTGTTGTTCTTGGAGCGTCTTTTTTTTCATTTTGGTTTTTCGTTTGCTTTTGTTTGCTTAGTTTTCTGAATAAATTGGTTGGACCCCCTCTTTCATACATTGGTTTTCAAATAGTTTGGTTTCGTTTGGAAAAGAGTAGGAAAGTTCATGCTTATGTGGTAAACAGAGCTCGTTTTGACTGTGGCATATGCTCTGTCATGCCATGCTTGATATTGTTTTGGATTTATGCTTAGTATTCTTTGTTGTAGCATGACTTGTTATAAACAATTGAGATTGCATAATGTGCTTTGGATGAATCATGCGTTTTTTTAGCATATTAAAGCATAGTATAGTGGTATTCTCCTTTGATGCTTTATTTGGGTTGACTTGGCACATGCTCACACCATGTTATGACTATCTCAAGTCACCATAGCCTTTATGATCCTTTGGTTTTCAACTTGTAGTATCACTTTATGCTTTGATCAATGATGTTTTGTCGCTCTGCATAATTATGGCCATTATTGCTCTCTTACTTTGTCGCTCCCAGTCTTTTGCTAGCCTCCACAACCAAGTATGAGTTCCACTCATGCATCCAACTCCTTAAACCAAGTCATTCCAAAGATTCCACCATACCTACCTACTAGCTTATGCTATTCCAAGTATATTCATGCTTTTGTTTACCTTCCAAATTAAACTTGTTATGAGAAAACTAGTGATTAAAGCTCTCACGAACTTGATGGCACACTTTACTTTTCTTGCCCTTAATAAACTTGAACCATTGGGTCCTTCTTTGTTGCATATATGCTTGCGCTTTATAAGTTGAAATTAGTAGAACTATGTATCATGGGGGACGCTTTCAACATTGCACTTGTACTTTGTACCCCGTTGATATCATGTTCTTTTCCTTACGGATCCCGGCGGTGTGAAATAAAAGTGGAACTTGTAAGATCATGGAGTTTGTATGTGTGTTAGAGAAACGCCTGGCCACTAGCCTAAGCCATGCCTAATCATGGTGGAAACTTGCAACATCACCATAATGAGCACTCTATGAAGCATTCTCAATAAAAATCTATGCAAATAGCAAATAAAAAGATCACTGAGATGCTCATTGTCTGCTTACCTTGTCATTTTGATTATGGGATAGCTCCTGTATCATGTGCAAGGGGTACCCCGTTTGCGGTTCTTTATGATACACATGTACTTACAATGACAAGAGCTTACTTGTGACTAAAGTTGAGTAGCATGAGGTTCGGTCTTCGTAAGTAAGGGGCATGAGATTTCGGTTTATAACTTGTCAAGCATATCCTCTTAGTTGTGTCACTGTAACCTTAATAACTTTCAAGATGCTTATGATAGGGGCAATGAGAGCTGAAAGCTATAAGTACCATAATTTTTGGAAGCTCTTTATGAGACTTGAATCCCTACTTCCTTTTATGAAGGCCTTTCTTCCACCATTATATTGAATCTCCACCTTCTACCTTTATGCACCTACTTTGAGAGCATAGTGGCATTCTTAGTTCTATGTGCATTGTCCCGAGACTACTTGATTGATGCATAACTTGATATTGCTTGTTTTAAACTATTTGTATCTAGTCACTCTTATGAACTTTGAAGGTGTCCTATGCATTTATATTTGCTACTCTATGAGGGACAAGCTGAATGCTATTATGCTATGTTTTCTTTATGTGAAACAAACAAACGTCTTGCAAATCATTGTTATTCATGAATCTTTTGTTTGTGCCTTTTCATGTTGCATCATAGTTTCTTTGTCTTATTTCTAGAACTTTGTCTTTCATGTTATGATTGAAGTACTATGATCCCAGCTTTGAATGTTTTACAAATACTTTGATCAAGTCTTTGATGGTGCATGTCACCTCAAAAATTATTCTTTATTTTTATCACTTACCTACTCGAGGACGAGCAGGAGTTAAGCTTGGGGATGTTGATACATTGCAAATGTATCTATAATTTTTGATGTTCCATGCTTGGTGTTATCCACTTTCTTTTGTTTTGTCCACACTTTGGAGTACTTTTCATATGATTTCTTGTACTAACCTATTAACAAGAGGCACAGTGCCAGCTGCCTGTTTTCTGCTGTTTTTGGTTCTAGGAAAGTCAGAAAATGAATATTCTCGGAATTAGACGGGACAAAAGCCAAAGTGCCTATTTTTCCGGAAGTCATCAGATGCCAGAATACGAGACGGAGAGGGGCTAGGGCCCGACCACACCACCTGGCCGCATGGCCAGGCCTGGCCCGCGCCAGGGGGTTGTGTGGCTGCCCAAGGCACCCCCTCGGCCTCTCCTTCCGCCTATATATTGCCTCTGATACAGAAACCCTAAGTACCCGATCAAAATTCCACTCTGTAGCCGTCGTCATCTCCATCCCTAGATCGAGAGAGATCTAAAGCTCTTCCCGGCACCCTGCCGGAGAGGGGAATTCACCCTGGAGGCCTTCTTCATCATCATGCAAGCCTCCGGTGTGATGTGTGAGTAGTTCATCTCTGGACTACGGGTCCATGTAGTAGCTAGATGGCTGGTTCTCCTCCTTTGTGCTTTCATGTCTAGATCTTGTGAGCTCCGTTCATGATCAAGATCATCTATTTGTAATTCGACATGTTGTGTTTGCGGGGATCCGATGGATATTGAGATGCTATTTCAGATTGATTATTGATTCTATCATGTCTTTGTTATTTCTAATCTTGCATGCTTTCCGTTGTTAGTAGCTATCTTAGCCAAGTAGATGCTAGCAACTCCAAGAGTTAGTATTTATGTTCGATAGTGGGTTCATGCCTCTGGTAATCTGGGGAAGTGACAGAAATCTCTAAGGTACTAGATGTGCTGTTGTTACTAGGGAGAAAACAACAATCCTTTGTTCATAGAGCAATTGTATTGTTTACATTACACGCAATTCGTAAAGCAATAATCTGTTGCTTGCAACTTAATACCGGATGGGGTTCGGATGATAACCTGATGGTGGATTATTAGTCATAGATGCAGTTGGAAGGCGGTTTATGTATAATGTTGTAATGCCCAATCAAGTCACAAAGGAGTCAAGATGATTAGTATATGCATGTATTGCTTTCTCGGTGTTTGTGCTATAATTTGTTCACCCAACATGTTATCTATCTTAAGGAGAGCCACCTCTAGTGAACTATGGACCCCAGTCCTTTCTTTTAATTTCAATCTACAATCAAATTGTTTACTGCTTTATGTTTACTTTCTACAAACTATTACTTTCTTCCATTCGATACGTTTAATCTTTTGTTTTCAGCAAAACCGGTGAGATTGACAACCTCATCGCAAGTTGGGGACAGAGTTCTGTGGCTGTGTTGTGCAGGTCTCCACGTTGCTGCTGGCACCGGTAGTGCGCCCTGCCAACGTTCAGCTGGCAACACCTTTGGGGTGTTTCCTTGCTCCTACTGGATTGATAACCTTGGTTTCATACTGAAGGAAACCTTGCTGCTGTGCTCATCATACCTTGCTCTTGGGGTTCCCTATAGCACCCCGCTAAAACCAGTACTAGAAAATTGCTATGTTTTTGTTTGGCACGTCATCATGACCGCATGCTCATGCCATCATGCCATATTGCATTTGAGCATCGTCATGTCATGCATCATATCATAATCATGCCGGATCTTCTGCCGCGGTATTAAATAGTGCATCCGGTGTTTCTTTTAGTGCTTTGCTTCTTCGCGGATTAGGCCGATGAGTTGATGCGAGTATCGGCAAGTCCTTCGGATAATGTACCTTCGGCAGTGTTTCCCAGGCGAGCATTCTCCCCCTTTCTACCTATTTTGCATTTATAGTCTTTATTTCCTTCCTGTTGATCTACTGCTATCCGTGTTGTGATGCTTTAGTTTTCGTACCATTTATATTCCTTACAGCCTCTATATTGCCTTCGACACATCCTATTGCCTGTTGTTTGATAGATAGTTGGCCTTGCGAGTCGTAGTTGCTTGCTCAGGTGCTGCTTCGCGTCGTTGTCGTTCCATCGTTGATGGCAAGTTGGCACATGATTAATGGTGGAGATGCTTAATGGTAGAGATGATCATAACTTTAAATACAACTATTAAATTGCTGGGATAACTAATGAAAGAGGCACCGGTGGGCGATCTCTGTTATTTGGTTTTTCATGTCCACTTGTGTCCCGTAGGCCCCGAGTACTTGATACCTGTTCCTTGACTATTCGCACTATCCACATCCGGGAGACCCTACGGATCCCCCTTAGCCAGAGCTTGATTCATTTCTTATTTCTTGGGGCCACAAACTAGTTTGGGGATTTATTACTATCCTGTACTTATGCCATGCTTTACTTCTTTATTTACGATTGTGCGTGGAGCACCTGTACTGTTTTGGATCGCAGCATGATTTCGCGGTATCGACAAGCCCAGTCACACTTTCGGGTTCCTAGTCGTTTACAGCCGTTCTCGCAAACCCTGGGTCCGTTCCGGAGCCGGCCAACTTCATTGCGGGTAGCTTAGTGGGGTGGCCCCCTGAAATATTTTATGAATCCTGTGATTGCTTTGTCGTGAAAGCCTCGTTGGGTTTTGATTTGGTTTTTCCGAGGTTGATCGTGTGTGTGTTGCTATCTGTGCACCCCTGCAGGGTAAATCTTTCTGAAAGCCGTGTCCACGGTTATGGACGACTTGGAGCACAGTATCTCGATCATAGACAAGCACAACTAAAGTAGTGCTCTAAATTTGACTTAATATGTGACTAGTAATCAGCTTCACTACAATGGAATGGATAATAAAAGTGCCAACAACTAGTGGAACTGGGGTGTATCGTGTCATGTTATACCTGCCTAGTAAGTATCGCAACTCCAATGGAATGAAATAAAAGTGCCAACAACTGCTGGGTTTGGGATGTCACATGCTAATTGTATCTGACTAGTAAGTACTGCAACTACAACTGAATGGTTAACTAAAACTGCCCACTACTTATGCTATCAGGATGACTCATGCTATCTATATCTGATTAGTAAGAGCTTCAACTATAATGGAACGAATAAAACTGCCAACTGTGTGAGTTCCCTGGTTTGACTTCCTCGTTTGGTATCGAGGGGGAAATGCCAGGATGGGTATGTTTGATGTTACTATCAGGTTGGATCCGAATAGGTCCTTCTTATCCCTCTCTAATAGCCGACAGTTGAATCGAGTCTCTATAGATTGTTTAGTGCATGCCGTGCTGCCGCTTTAGTCCACCATACCTATGTAGGCGAGAGCCACCGAATTCTAGCCTCGCCGTGTACTGGCCTCAGTACTGATCGCTCCCTTCTTCCTTTGCCCTTTGTCGGCACCCCTTTTGTTTTAGCAGGTATGAGATCGACGTTGTTAGTAGGGTTACCCTTCCGGCTTGGCCTGGGCAGGGTTATGGACGCCATTGGTTATTCTTCAGGGCTCTTAGCCCCATTTGCATCTTGTTCGTAGTTGGACGCTCTATTGTTTTCAAGGTGATTTGGAACTTTGTATAGTATATCTATATTCTTGACTCATGGAGTCGTTGTTGTATATATATATGTTCTATGGGTTCCATCGTGGACTAATGTGTAATGGTATTACTTCGTTCTCCACCCGCACGCAAGTGCCTGGTGGGCGTCCTTGAATCGTTTCTATACGGGTTTTGGCGGGAAGCGCTAAAATTTGCATAGGGCCGATTCGAGGGTGTTACAAAGTGGTATCAGAGCTCAGCAGTTGCGATACCCCGCTGGTCCAGCCTTTAGGATAACCTAGCTAACAGACGTTGTAGACTGTCAAAACTATTTTGCAAAATCGGTTGGATAGATCTGATTAGGTCTGATTTTACTCCTTATCCTTATGCTATTCTCCTCTTACCTTTGCGTGTTTGAATCTACTCTCTTACCTATTCTTCGAGTCCAGGTTTCTCGTGGTTGGGTTTCCGTCGTACCTTCAGGGTTTCGCTTACTCTTTTGGTAATGGTGCTTCTATATTCAGTCTTCATGCTATCTGAGGAATCCTTCACCTGTTGTACCTTTCTTTGCTCTTCCTTTATGCCTTCCGGTGTTTTCCAACGCGACGACATCATCTACGCCAGATCTGATGAAGAGCCTGCATCACTCATGTGTTCTCCGGACTTCGTTTGTCAATATCTTCAGTCTGAATTCGAGAGTGGGTTGCATAATTCTCCTATTCATGTGCAGAGTAATGGTTTGGGTGCACGATGGATTGATCCCCATCCAACTACTCTCTTCATTCACTTTTGTACATTGAATTGGTGGATCAATGCAATTTACTCATTCCACTGAAGCTAGAGGTAGCCTTGTGACCTCTTTCTTCGCATTTGTTTCTACGGAGTGTTCTCTCGACGAATGTGGGCAACAACCCCTTGTTGGTGGTGTCGCCGATTTCAAGATGGAGCAATGATCTTTGTTAGTGGTGTCGCGAGGATCTACACGAAGCGAGAAGATTTAGATCATCGTCCTTCTTCCCTGTACCATGAGGTAGATCTCGAGGGCGAGATCCATTGTTAGTGGTGTCGAATTGTAGCACCCCGCTAAAACCAGTCCTAGAAAACCGCTATGTTTTTGTTTGGCGCATCATCATGACCGCATGCTCATGCCATCATGCCACATTGCATTTGAGCATCGTGATGTCATGCATCATATCATAATCATGCCGGATCTTCTGCCGCAGTATTAAATAGTGCATTTGGTGTTTCTTTTAGTGCTTTGCTTCTTCGCAGATTAGGCCAATGAGTTGATGCGAGTATCGGCAAGTCCTTCGGATAATGTACCTTTGGCAGTGTTTCCCACACGAGCATTCTCCCTCTTTCTACCTATTTTGCATTTATAGTCTTTATTTCCTTCCTGTTGATCTACTGCTATCCGTGTTGCGATGCTTTAGTTTCCGTACCATTTATATTCCTTGCAGCCTCTATATTGCCTGGGACACATCCTATTGCCTGTTGTTTGATAGATAGTCGGCCTTGCGAGTCGTAGTTGCTTGCTCAGGTGCTGCTTCGCGTCGTTGTCATTCCACCGTTGACGGCAAGTTGGCACATGATTAATGGTGGAGATGCTTAATGGTAGAGATGATCATAACTTTAAATACAACTATTAAATTGCTGGGATAACTAATGAAAGAGGCACCGGTGGGCAATATCTGTTATTTGGTTTTTCATGTCCACTTGTGTCCCGTAGGCCCCGAGTACTTGATACCTGTTCCTTGACTATTCGCACTATCCACATCCGGGAAACCCTATGGATCCCCCTTAGCCAGAGCTTGATTCATTTCTTATTTCTTGGGGCCATGATGACCCACAAGTATAGGGGGTGTATCGCAGTATTTTTCGATAAGTAAGAGTGTCGAACCCAACGAGGAGCAGAAGGTGCTGGCTAGTGGTATGGATCAGGAATTCTCTACAAATACTTAGCAAACGGATTTTTAGGGGTTTTTGATAAAGCAAGTAAACAAAGTACGAGTAAACAAAAGATAGTAAGAATAAATGCAGCAAGTGGCCCAATCCTTTATGCAACAAAGGACAAGCCGGTTGTATTTCTATAGATGACCAAACGTTCTCGAGGACACATGGGAAGACTGTCAAGTGCTTTCGCTTTATATAGTCGATTAATCTTCTTTAGCTTGCTAAGTGTTGTGTGGGTGAACCTGTGCTAATGTACCGCCCCATCCAAGACTAAATACATACTTGTGATTAAACCCCCTTGAAAACATCCGTAAGTATAAGAAAGTAATTAAGGTAAAACCTAACCATAGCTTTAAACTCTAAGACCCTTACGTCCCTTGTGCAATGGTTTCCTAACGGGGGTTCAGGTTTCTGTCACTCCGGCAACCCCTACGATTAGTAGCCAAATACACAATGCATTCCCCTAGGCCCATATACGTGAAGTGTCATGTATTCGATGTTCACATGACACCACTAGAAGAAGTACACGACAACTTAAATAACAATCTATTGGATCTTTCTCAACGCAACTCCACTACTAACAACAAGACTTCTCCCATGTCCTCAAGAACAAAACGAACTACTCACAAGACATCATATGGATCATGATCAGAGATGGAATAATGATGTATAACAATCTAAACATAAACAATAATTCAATGGTTCACTCAATAGCATCAACTACAAAGAGTAATCAACACCGGGAAAGTTTCCCCTATGAACTATAGCAAGATTCAACCAATTGTTACAGCAATATGGAGATGGTGATGAGGGTGTTGATGGTGATGATGGTGGTGATGATGATGATACCGATGAAGTCCAGCTTGATGGTAGTGTTGATGGCGACGATTTCCCCTCTTCGGGAAGGAATTCCCCCGGCAGAAATCTGTCTGCCGGAGAGATCTTTCTCTCTCAGTGTTTTCCGCCCCACAGAGGCGGGGGAATCTTTTTGTGGTCTCTCCGAGTCTTAGGGTTTCGGGAGGAAGATATACGCCAGAGGGGAGAGGCTGGAGTGGGCCAGGATGGCCACACCACTCCCTGGCGCGGCCTGGGCTTGCCCTGTGGCCCACCTCCACTCCATCTTCTGGCATCTTGAGTCTTCTAGAAAAATAGAATTTTCCGTATATTTTCCCGGATTTTCTGATCTTCACGAATTTTGCCTCCAAACAACACCTTTTCCATCAGAATCCTGACTGCAGCGGTCCATGCTCCAAAAGTCATCAACCATGCAAAAACAGATGAAATAACATAAGTATCACCTCTTAATACGAAATATATCAATGAATAATAGTGAATTAAGACATAGAATAGTGATGCAAAATGGACGTATCAGGCCACAAACTAGTTTGGGGCTTTATTACTATCCTGTACTTATGCCATGCTTTACTGCTTTATTTACGATTGTGCGTGGAGCACCTGTACTGTTTTGGATCGCAGCATGATTTCGCGGTATCGACAAGCCCAGTCACACTTTCGGGTTCCCAGTCGTTTACAGCCGTTCTCGCAAACCCTGGGTCCGTTCCGGAGCCGGCCAACTTCATTGCGGGTAGCTTAGTGGGGTGGCCCCCTGAAATTTTTTATGAATCCTGTGATTGCTTTGTCGTGAAAGCCTCGTTGGGTTTTGATTTGGTTTTTCCGAGGTTGATCGTGTGTGTGTTGCTATCTGTGCACCCCTGCAGGGTAAATCTTTCTGAAAGTCGTGTCCGCGGTTATGGACGACTTGGAGCACAGTATCTCGATCATAGACAAGCACAACTAAAGTAGTGCTCTAAATTTGACTTAATATGTGACTAGTAATCAGCTTCACTACAATGGAATGGATAATAAAAGTGCCAACAACTAGTGGAACTGGGGTGTATCGTGTCATGTTATACCTGCCTAGTAAGTATCGCAACTCCAATGGAATGAAATAAAAGTGCCAACAACTGCTGGGTTTGGGATGTCACATGCTAATTGTATCTGACTAGTAAGTACTGCAACTACAACTGAATGGTTAACTAAAACTGCCCACTACTTATGCTATCAGGATGACTCATGCTATCTATATCTGATTAGTAAGAGCTTCAACTATAATGGAACGAATAAAACTGCCAACTGTGTGAGTTCCCTGGTTTGACTTCCTCGTTTGGTATCGAGGGGGAAATGCCAGGATGGGTATGTTTGATGTTACTATCAGGTTGGATCCGAATAGGTCCTTCTTATCCCTCTCTAATAGCCGACAGTTGAATCGAGTCTCTATAGATTGTTTAGTGCATGCCGTGCTGCCGCTTTAGTCCACCATACCTATGTAGGCGAGAGCCACCGAATTCTAGCCTCGCCGTGTACTGGCCTCAGTACTGATCGCTCCCTTCTTCCTTTGCCCTTTGTCGGCACCCCTTTTGTTTTAGCAGGTATGAGATCGACGTTGTTAGTAGGGTTACCCTTCCGGCTTGGCCTGGGCAGGGTTATGGACGCCATTGGTTATTCTTCAGGGCTCTTAGCCCCATTTGCATCTTGTTCGTAGTCGGACGCTCTATTGTTTTCAAGGTGATTTGGAACTTTGTATAGTATATCTGTATTCTTGACTCATGGAGTCGTTGTTGTATATATATATGTTCTATGGGTTCCATCGTGGACTAATGTGTAATGGTATTACTTCGTTCTCCACCCGCACGCAAGTGCCTGGTTGGCGTCCTTGAATCGTTTCTATACGGGTTTTGGCGGGAAGCGCTAAAATTTGCATAGGGCCGATTCGAGGGTGTTACATTCCCCAACGAGCTCGATATATTTTGGGCCATCAAGCATATTTTCTGGCGCCGTTGCTGGGAAGTCAAGGACATCTTCACAAGGGGAGTCCCTCATAACCAATCTCTTTACTTTGTTATTTATGTTTTTCTTAGTTTACTTTTGCTTTGTTTGCTTGTTTCTTTATCAAAAACACACAAAAAATAGTTTTACTAGTTTGCTTTCTTTATTGAAAACGCAAAAAGGATGACTACTCTTGAAAACACTAAGTTGTGTGACTTCACTAGCACCAACAACAATGATTTTATGAGCACACCTATTGCTCCACATGTTCCTGAAGCTACTTTCTTTGAGATTAAACCTACTTTACTCAATCTTGTTATGAGAGAACAATTTTCTAGTATTGGTAATGAAGATGCTGCTGCCCATCTAAATAACTTTTTTGAACTTTGTGAGATGCAAAAGCATAGGGATATAGATGGAGATATTATTTAGCTTAAATTGTTTCCTTTCTCTTTGAGAGGAAAAGCTAAAGAGTGGTTAAATTCCCTAACTAGGAATAGTATTGATTCTTGGACTAAATGCAAAGATGCTTTCATTGGAAAATACTATCCTCCTGCTAAGATTATATCTATGAGAACTGAAATAATGAAGTTTAAACAATCTGATAATGAACATGTTGCTCAAGCCTGGGAAAGAATGAAATCTTTGGTAAAGAATTGTCCCACTCATGGACTGACTACTTGGAAGATCATCCAAACTTTTTATGCAGGATTGAACTATTCTTCAAGGAACCTATTGGACTCTGTTGCTGGAGGTACCTTTATGACCATTACTTTGGGTGCTGCAACTAAGCTTCTGGATAATATGATGGTTAACTATTCCGAATGACATACTGAAAGAGCTTCACAAGGTAAGAAGGTAAATTTTGTTGAGGAAACCTCCTCCTTGAGTGATAAGATTGGATGTTATTATGTCTATGCTTGTTAATGGGAAAGCCCATATTGATCCAAATAATGTTCCCTTAACCTCTTTGGTTGCTCAAGAAGAGCAAGTTGATGTGAACTTTATAAGAAATAACAATTTTAGCAACAATGCCTACATGAATAATTTTGGTAACAACAATTATAAGCCATATCCTCCCAACAATGGTAATGCTTATGGAAATTCTTACAACAATAATAGGAGTGCTCCCTCTGAACTTGAAGTTATGCTTAAAGACTTTATTAGAAAACAAACTGCTTTCAATAAAACTATTGAGGAAAAACTCTCTAATGCTGAAAGAAATATAGCATCTTTGGCTGAAGCTCAATCTTCTTTGAATAAAATGGCTGCTAAACCTAAAACTATTGATAACCCTTTTGCAGCTACTAATGCCATACAAGTAAGAATTGATGAAAATGTTAGACTATTAGCTGAATTACATGCTAAGTGGGACAGAGAAGATGAAATTGCTAGAAACATTAGTATTTCTACTATCACTACCACTAGTGTTGAGGCTAGTAATAGCTCTACTACTCTAGATGATAATTATGATTTTGATCTTGATGGTTGCAACATCTCTGAAGTTATTAAGTTCCTACAAAAGCTTGCTAAAAGTCCTAATGCTAGTGCTATGAACATGGCCTTTACAAAACACATTACTGATGCTCTCATAAAGATTAAAGAAGAAAAGATGAAACATAAAGCTTCTATTCCTATAAAGCAAGAAGATGGTTGGGAACCCATCATTAATATGAAAGTGAATGATTTTGATTTCAAAGCTTTATGTGATCTTGATAGTAGTGTTTCTATTATGCCTGGAAGAATTTATGATATGCTTGATTTGCCACCACTTAAAGATTATTATTTGAATGTCCCACTTGATGATAATGCTAAAAAGAAACTCATGGGGAGTCTTAATGATGTTCCTATTATGGTTAACAATGCCTATGTCCCTGTTGATTTCTATGTTTTGAATGTTGAATGCAATGCTTCTTGTCCTATTACTTTGGGAAGACCTTTTCTTAGAACTATTGGTGCCATTATTGATATGAAAGATGGCACCATTAAATATCAACTCCCACTCAAGAAAGGTATAGAACACTTCCTTAAGAAGAGAGCGAAGATTTCTTTTGCCTATCCTATGAAAACAAAATTTGCTCTTAATGCTTCTTCATTTGAGAACACTTGATTCTTTTTCTTACTTCTTATGCCTAACTTAAAGGCATTAAAGAAAAGTACTTATTGGGAGATAACCCAAAAGTTTTAGATGAGTCTTGGAAGTTATTACTTCAGTAATAACCGCTCCTTATCCTTTTTATTTCCTTTTTGTGCCAAGAGTAACCTCTAATGAGAGAGAGAAGTAATGATTGGGAAAGTTGCTGTCCCGGAACAGATTTCTGTGCTTCACCGCAATAATTCATGTAAAATCTCTATACGTCCTTTTGAGGCGTGAATTTTTGTGCTTCTGCCCCAGGTTGTTATCTAACTTTTTTTTGTCTAACACTTTTTGATTTGAGCAACAGAAGGTCTTCGAAAAAATTCGTCTTTTACCTGCTGGTATGTTTTGACAGATTTCTGCCATTTTATGCATTTACTTCTTGTTGGTTCCTTTTTGAGTTCTTTTGGGGAATTGAGCTTTTTGAGGAAAGTGCTACAGTATCTAGTGTTTTAATGGAAGTTTTATTGGTGTTAGAATTGAACCTAAAGACTTATTATCTTAAGTGCACTAATGTTGCTAATAAAAACTGTGTGAAGTTTTGTATGAAGGAAAAAATCCACGTGTATGGAAGGAATGAGTAATGAGATGAATGATGGACTAAAGCTCAAGCTTGGGGATGCCACGCGTGTCACCCCAAGAAATATCCAAGAAGTACAAGCGTCAAAGCTTGGGGATGCCCAAGGCATCCCCCTCTTCATCAATAAAAATTCCAGGTTTCTTACAAACGCTTCATTTGTATTGTTTCATGCACAATTGTGTTATTCTTGGAGCGTCTTATTTTTCGTTTTCGTTTTGTTTTTTCGGTTGCTTTGTTTGCTTAGTTTGCTGAATAAATTGGTTGGATCCCCTTTTTCATACATTGGTTTTCAAATAGTTTGGTTTGGTTTAGAAAAGAGTAGGAAAGTTCATGCTTAAGTGGTAAAGAGAGTTTGTTTTTGACTGTGGCCTATTCTTTGCCATGCCATGCTTGATATTGTTTTGGCTTTATGCTTAGTATTCTTTGCTGTAGCATGACTTGTTATAAACAACTGAGATTGCTTAATGTGCCTTGGATGAATCATGCGTTGTATTAGCATATTAAAGCATAATATTATGGTATTCTCCTTTGATGCTTTATTTGGGTTGACTTGGCGCATGCTCACACCATGTTATGACTATATCAAGTCACCATAAGCCTTTATGATCCTTTAGTTTTCAACTTGTAGTATCACTTTATGCTTTGATCAATGATGTTTTGTCGCTCTGCGTGATTATGGCCATTATTGCTCTCTTAGTATCACAGAGAGGGCCTAGAGTATATATCTCCATCATTAGGATGGACAAATCCCACTCTTGATCCATGAGCCTCTACATAACACTTTCAGAATACATGAACCCACCTTTATAGTCACCTTGTTATGGTGTGATGTTTGATGTTATTAAGGCACTCTTTCGGTGTTAGTGATTGACATGATCTCATGGTATAAGGACTAGGGATAGTTTGTATGTGTTTGATGTAGAAATATAAAATTAATGACTAGATCGTATTGCTAAATCTACTTTGGATGTATGTTCATCATATCATTCTTCTAATGGTATGACCCTGTTATTAACAACATCGAACGATCATGATTAAGAAACCTTGATCATCTGTTAATCAATTAGTTATTAGTGTAAGGAGAGGCATTACTAGAAACTCTAGTTTGTTTATTAAATACACTTGTATTAATGTTTCCTATTAATACAATTCTAGCATGAAAATAAACATCAATCATAAACTTGGAATACGATAATAAAATTTTATTATTGCCTCTCGGGCATATTTCCTTCACTGCCAACACCCAGCCACCGTCCGTGGAGCTGTCGCCACGATACACACTCCTCCCCTTCGTCCTTTCACGAGAAGGGCTCCGCCACCACCGATGGTGCCGACGGTGGTGCTGGCTAGATCTGATGGAGGGGGAGGGCTGGCAACGAGATCGAGATCCTCCTCCGGAGTCGGTTGGGCGGAGAGCGATCCAGGAGGTTTTTTACGTACTACAAGTTTTTTTTGTAAGAACAAGTTATTCTAAACAAAAGCAAACGGAGTCACCCTCCTGCTGATACGTACTGCCACCAAGGGAGAGAGGCAATAGGGAGGCTTAGCTAAAAGCCATATAGGGTTCCATCCCCTTTGTCGACGACGTCATCGGTCCTCTCCGTCTCCGGTGGCTCTAGGGTCTTGGAGGTGTGGCATACCACGGTCTCTCGCCGGCAGGAGGTTTTCTATTTTTTGTTTAGACTTTTTTAGTGCATTCTTCGGGATGTTGAGGCGATATCTACGTCCTATAAGTTAGAATAAGGTCCTGCCCACTCTATCCTTGCCTCGGTGGTGCATCTAGCACCGACGGAGGGCACATAGAGTCATTTGTCCGACGGATCTCCTAGGATTCTGTCTATTTTCGTGTACGTTGGTTTTTTTTAGGCCAGTCTATTCCGATATACGGTTGTCATCATTAGAGATGGTTGCTGCTCTAGTGCGCTGGTTCTTTGTGGTCTTAGAGCATCTCTAGCCGAACCTGCAGATTCGGTTAGCTGCGCATATTTTCGGTTTTGCGTGGCTAAACTGCACCTAACCGAACGCACATCAGCGTTAGCCGTGCAAAAAATATGGGAACCGGCCTTCGCAGCTCGCAAATATAGGAGCCCACGGTGTCGACTCGCAAACGCCACCTCGCCCCTATCGCGCGCACTGCCTCCCACCCGCACCGTCCTTTCCAGCCGACATCCGTCAAAAGCCACAGACGACATCCCTGACCCTCCTCGACTCTCCTCCCCCACTCCTCCTTGCTCGTCGGCGTTTCCCATCGCCATAAATTGGCTGGAGGGCCGCAACGTCAAGCTCGATCTCTCCACCGATTCGAACTCAATTCCAGCAGTTGCGACCTAGGTTTTTTCGAAAACGGAGCCACCGGAGCACAGGGCCATGGTGGATTTACCGCCGTGGAGCTAGGTCTGCCCAAATAGCCGGCGTCGGTCACCCTTGGCAACTCCTCCGACCGCGAGGTGCTCGGCTAATTTCCTAGGTGAGTTTTGGAGGTGTTTTCCTTTTTCGTTTTTCCACATATGTTGATCAAGATGACCTTCGGCTGCAGATGAAGAGGTTGAGAGAGATGTTCTTCATTGAAGATGAGCGAGATATGCCAGAATTTTTTTGGTATGTCTTCAATGGAGATCCTTTAGAGCCAGAGCATGATCCAAATAGGATTCACCACTTCCTCGAGATGCACCGAACCATCTCCAGCGAGGACACACACTTTCAGCTACAAGATGATCTTGTTGAGCATCATTGGTGTCTCTACAGCAATTCAGCCCCCAATCCTTGATTTATTTGGTTTTGAACAATTTGATTTATTACATTTATTATTTTAGTGTGTAATATTGAATAATTTGATTTATTATATTTCGGTTTGTAGTATTGAATTTCGGTTAGAAAGATTTGATTTGGAACAATTTGTTTTGCTCATTTAAAGTATAGGAGTTCAGCTAGGTGCGGCTTCTCATTAGATGTCCAAATATGGGGAGTTAAAGGATGGGGGCCGATATGCGTGGCTAACGGATGTGCGTTCGGCTAGAGATGCTATTAGCATGATGATTTTCCATATGTCTAGTACAACAAGTTCTACTACGACAAGCTTTGTCTGGCTTCGGTGATAGAGGGGGAGGACGGCGGCACGCCTTCGGCTCGCGCTAGTGTTTCTAGTCGTCGCTAGGCGGCACATCGATCTATTTGGATTTTATTACTTTTGGACGTCTTTGTTGTGTTGTTGATGATAATTAATAGGTCGGTGGAATTTCGAAAAAAAGAAACCGAACAGCAACGGTATGATATTGCTTAGGAGAATATTTTAAAAGTATACTAACTGATGCACGGTTGCGTCTCTCCGTTGTTGCCATTGTGCGATGCGCTAGTATTCTTTTTTCGGAGGTTCACCAAAACTTTCTCAGAAAAAAATTGACCAAAATTTTGCTTGACCAAGTTGACGAGATAACTACATTAGCGAAGTCAAAGGGACATTGCACGCTAAAATATGAATAATCATCTGCACAAATGACCAAGTAAATTGGTAGAATACGTTCGTAGACATACAAACCAATGTTGACCGATGGTCCATCATATCTTGTTGACTTTTGCCCGGGTCCACGTGTTGACGGTGAACTCGAATCAAACCCTTGACACCGTTGGCGTCTTGACTCTTAAACAGGAGCTAAAACACCTTTTTTAGTCCCTCCCCCATAAATCACTGGGACTTGGACCGACGACGACGTCCACGTACGTCGTGGATATCGTAGAGTCAACTCTTAGAAGATGGACCGACGACGACGTCCTATCCAGCAAGGAAGCCCATTCCCAATCATTCGATGGAATCGGTCCTGTTAGAAGACCTGTCCCAAGCACGGAGATCGGGGCGACCATTCAACCATTCGCAAACGGCACATGCATGCATGTGTTCAGTTCAGTGGCTCAGATCAAGCGATGGCAGTTACATCGTCTTGGTATGTACGTCGGTCCATGCATGCCCACCACGATCGACGTGGTTGTGAGAAGATCACAGCATTAAGGCATGCATTGTCACGTACTCGATCGCATGTGCAGGCAGGTGCACGATATCTCAACAAGAACTATGAACTCTGTGTTTTATCCCGAGATCCCGAGAATAGAGACTTTGCACGTATAGTTTAGCTCCGCATGGTCGAAAAGGTGTACCATTTCAACGAGTAATGATAGAATTAGGTGTATGTCGCCAAGTCAAGTGGCAAGATATCCTGGTAGTGACAAATCCTACCTGCGGAGTCGACTTCAGAGCCTACTCCATGATCAACCAAATTCCTCGCGCTGGTTGCTTCTCATGCGTAAGGATGGCAATTTTACCCATGTGTATGGTACCCATATGGATAGGATATGAGTATACTTTTATACTCACGGATAATACCCATACTCTATCCGTTAAGTCACGGGTAAGGACACGGGTATAGAGTTGTACCTATGGGTATACCCATACCCTGGCCGTTTAAACTGACATGTCAAACTTATCCGTAGAGTTTCAACCTATGCGTACGAGAAACGTAGGGATGAATATGAGATTACGACTTCTAAACTTTGATATACTTACATGTACTCATCTATCTATTAGTAAGTAGAGATAATTGTTTTATTTTAAAATATGCTATTGATGAAACTAAAATTGTGAATAACTTGTATACTATTGGATCTACCCGCCTAGATACCTAATGGGTACGGGTACCAACCGGGTATGGGTATGAGTAAAATTTTATACCCGCGATTACGGGTATAGGTAAACTTTTATACCAGACGACTACACGAGTATGTGTATGGTATTGTTCTACCCTGCTCATACCCTACCCAGTGCTATCCTTACTCATGCGTTTTCTTCTGTGCACTTAAGTATTCAGTTACAACTGGGTGGGACACTCATAAGAAATTCGATAAAAGAAAGAATGAAATCCGTTCCTCCTTCTATGAATGCCTTTGCACGCCTTCCCCTAAGTTGAAATTTGGAAATTTTGGTTTGAATCCCAGAACCTTGACCGGTTCCCTCTTCCACCCAACTCACGACCAAGTTGTAGGGTTTTCCCATGCCATCACCGCCGGCCTTTCTTGATCCTAGATCCAAATTTGTAGTGTTTTCCCATGCAATGTGCGGTCTTGGCGTTGTCAAAGACAAAGTCGACAAACACTGTAGACTAGTTTGTTATCCTTTCAGTTCCTCGTCAATCTATGGTACCCGCGATTTTAAGAGGCTTGGTTTTGTATATTTCAATGTATTTCATAGACATGCCTTTCTAACGCTTTTGAGATGCCACTCCACTATGTACAATGTTATAGAAAAAAGATAAATTTTTGGATTCTCGTTAAGAATCAAAGTTTTTTTTGTTCGAATAACAATATGGCAACTTTTATGGTTTATCGGAGGGCAACGTTAAAGTGACAATACGTTTTAACCGCCGTGTTACGAAGGGGAATTTTTGGAACCTTGGTGCACCAGAAACCAGTTTTAGACACACAACAAAAATCATATCTAGAAGTCTCCAAATGCAAGCATGTAGAGACTGGATATAATTATGAGCACGTAATTTTTGAAACTTAAACATGCCCCTTTTTATATTCTTACAAAAGTCATAGAACGATTCATGCTGCATACGAAGTTCCAAATTGGGGAACATAACATCACGATTTGCGATCTCGCATTTTTTGCACTTTTCGTAATTTGCTATGGAAATTTGCAAGCTCTACCCTGTAACCTACATGTATATTTTTTTCACAACTTTTGAAGTTTATACATTTTTCACTAGTAGTTTTTAAAAGTTGGTTCTGTTACCTAGTTTGGTTCATCTCATGGTTTCTATCAGGTTAGTGTACGGCTAATCAACACTCGAGGCCAGAACCACCCTACACCCTAAACCCCACCATATTTAGTGTTCGGTGTTCCAACCAACTAATCATTGTATTATGTAGGGTTCCTAGCCAGTACTATCCACTAGCCGGCCAGACAGACACATACTACATAGCACTGTACTAGCATCGACCGGTACTTAAGCATCATGTACCCAGTGGCGGCGGATCTAGGATTGGATCAAGCCCCGGGCCAAACTAAGCGCAAAATTTTACCAAAAAAGCTCTTTTAATTGCACAGTTTTTATTTGTTACAACCCCAAAAGGAACAAATATTTTCCACTATTGTACACCAAATTAATGGTTGAGAAGATATGGTACTATTAATTTAGTTTTAGTAATACAAAAGATTGTACCTAATTAATGGTTTAGTAATACATAAAATCAGTTTCAGTAGCTTTTTTGGCTTTGGGGAGTACATAAGATATGGTACTATTAAATCAGTTGAGATTAGTGTCCGACTTTTGGAATTGATTCAGTTTTGTGTAGCTTCTTTGACTTAAATAGCTCATTCAAGTTGAGGAGCTACGGTCTGAGGATCTGTATTCGTTGATTTGTTCGGTTTTGAGACCCACGGATAAAATCTCTTTCATATTGTGTTTCTAAAGCATAAAGTCGGTTACAAACAATTCTAAAATCACCGAATCAGTTCAATCATCTAACGTATCCAATTGAACTAGTGATGGAATTACCTAGCTAAGAGGAGCAGCAGCCGAGTTGCATCGAGTGAGGAGCAGCTGAGCTGAGAAGGCAATTGAGCAGATGAGGAGAGTCGCAGCAATCCGGCGGCACCGGTCGACCCTCTGCTGGAGGAGGCGACAACCGCTAGGCGATGTGCGAGCGGCGACGCGTGGAGGACAGGCGAGCGGCGGCGGACAGGTAGGGGCGCGGCGGCACAGCCAAGCAGGGCGAGATGGGTCCGAGGAGCGGGGGAGGACGGTGGAAGGGTACGGGCTCGTGGCGGCGCGCTCCTGCAAAGGCTGCAATGCGAGGGGTCGCGATCGAGAGGAGGATGAACTGCCGAAGCGTTTCACTCGCGTGGTCGAGGGAGTCAACGAGGGAGGCCAGCGAGAGGGCCAGAAGTTCCTTGTGTCCCGGGCCATTTTTTTACTTACAGGTAGTAGGCCTAAATTTTTACTGCGCCCCGGGCCATGGCCCCTTTTGCTCTGGGCCTAAATCCGCCCCTGCATGTACCCATAGGAGAGGTTAGATGAGAAGAATAACTCCATGATTTCAGAGCGGAAGGAGAATCTGGACGGGACGTCGTGGATCAGATGGCGGTAGCTAGAGGTTTGGTAGGCTGACACCATCACCGGCCGCACCTGCGCTTGCACACCTACCTACCTGAAATGGACGCCGGTGATCTGCCGCTTCGCTGCCAAAAATAAACGTGGTTCCCGTGCTCCCTTTAGAAGGTTCCGTCGACGTGAGTAGTTTACCTTAATCACTTTTTAAAATTAGAAGGATGCTGTACTTCAACTCTGGCTTTGTTAAATCATGGTGACGAGCTGATCATTCTGTCTGTCGTCTTAGCGGTTTGCTTCCGTGCGTAGTTGTCAGGTCGGCAGAGCAACCGAAACGCCCTCGAGGAAGAAGGCAGTTTGGCGGTTCACTTTCCTAGGTGGAATGGATATAATACAATGTCGATCGTAGCCGTGGAGCTTGCGTACATCGATTGGAAAAGGTGGTTAGGCAACTCCCAATCGGACATGCATTTCCGCTTAGTTGGATGCAAAAAAAAGTCAACAATGGTTCATATTATTGTTCTCAGCTTTGTCTAGACAAAAATACATCTAGTTTAGATAAATTGAGAAGATTAATATGAACCGGAGAGAGTAATATCACATGGATACCAATTCGAAGGATTCTACTTTAACGTCTTATGCAGGGTTAAGTAAGTTGGGTGCAACAGTGACGGAATGAGCGAGTGCTTCACCAAAACTGGTTTTCTAGAATACAATAATCACACGTGCCACTTTAGAAGGTTCCGTCGACGTGAGTAGTTAACTTAACATTTCAAATTAGACGGGTGCTATACTTCAACTCTGGCTTTGTTAAATCATGGTGACGAGCTGATCATTCTGTCTGTCTTCTTTAGCGGTTTGCTTCTCCCGTTCTGCGAGTAAGGGCATGTACAATAGTGCTGAGTCAGCTGTCTGCAACGGGAGGTTATAGATGGTTTTGATGACGTGGAGAGGAGAGAGAGTAAGGCTGTCTGTAAAGTTTTAGACAGTCTGTAGTCATCTTACAGACAGCTTACAGACGGTATTTTGTCGTTGTATGAGTGGTGTCTGTAATTTATACTCACACATAACTGGTTAAAAATAGATATCTTACAGACATACTATTGTATAGATTGTCTATAATATTATTTATGCAGACACCATCTGTCTAAACCAATGTGCATGCCCTAAGAGTAAGGGCAAGGTCGGCAGAGCAACGGAAACGGCCACGAGATAAGCAGTTAGAGCATCTCTAATACCTACTGCAAAATGCGCCAGCAGATTTGAGCGTTGCGGCAAAAGCTTCAGTTTTGCGGCAGTAAAACTACGGTCGCTTTACCACCGCCACCTATCGCATTTTGCAGCACTACTACTCTAGCAGCTATTTTTGCATTGCGCCAAATTAGATTACATAGACATCTAGAATTTTTTTAAACTACTTTGCAGAATGTAAACGGAGTTCAACATAGTTTGAAATTCGCTGGCGACACGGGGGAACCCTAGCCGCCGCCGGCCCCCTCCCGCGTCCTCCCCCGCATCGCCGCCGCCAGAGGGGTGCCGGCGAAGCCGTGCGCGCCCCAGGAAGGTGGCGGTTGGGCGCTCTTGCCTCGTCTCGAGGCTCCCTGGCGGCTGACGACGGGTGTTGGCGGCGGTGTTGCGGCCGGGCATCGTGGCGGTGCTGCGCGGCCGGTCTCTGGGCGCGGTGGCATGGCGGTCTGCGGCAGGAGGGGCGGTACGGCGGGCGTGGCGGCGGAGTGCGGCCGGGCCGGATCTGGGCCGCGCGCACTGGTGGCGGGCGAGGGGTGGCGGCGCGGCTTGGTGCGTCGCTGGAGAAGTTTGGCACTGCGGGGAGTTGCTGCCATGGAGGTTGCGCGGCCTACTGTTGCTGGCTTGGTGCGGCGGCGCGGCGGTCTGATCTAGGCCTCGCGGAGGGGCATGTGTGGAGGTCGGCGCAGCAGTGGTTCCTGTGGAGGTTCGGCGGCGGTCGGTAGAGACGCTTGGGGTGGCTGCAGCGGTGCTGCTTGCGGTGGTCGGAGTTTGCATCGGCTATCCGCGCGGTGCTGGCCGCGGACCTGGGCGCGTGGTGATACATTGCAAATGTATCTATAATTTTTGATGTTCCATGCTTGGTTTTATCCACTTTCTTGTGTTTTGTTCCAACTTTGGAGTACTTTTCATATGATTTCATGGACTAACCTATTAACAAGAGCCACAGTGCCAGTTGTCTGTTTTCTGCTGTTTTTTGGTTCCAGGAAAGTCAGAAAATGAATATTCTCGGAATTGGACGGGAAAAAAGCCAAAGTGCCTATTTTTCCAGAAGGGATCAAGTGCCAGAATACGAGACGGAGAGGAGCCAGGGGGCCACCACACCACCTAGCCGCGCGGCCAGGCTAGGCCCACGCCAGGGGGTGGTGTGGTGGCTCCCGGCACCCCCTCGACCTCTCCTTCCGCCTATATATTGCCCTCGGGACGAAAACCCTAAGGGCCCGATCAAAAAAATCCACGAAAGAGTCTGTAGCCGCCGTCTTCTCCATCCCTAGATCGGGAGGGATCTGAAGCTCTTCTCGGCACCCTACCGGAGAGGGGAATTCACCCTGGAGGCCTTCTTCATCACCATGCAAGCCTCCGGTGTGATGCGTGAGTAGTTCATCCTTGGACTACGGATCCATGTAGTAGCTAGATGGCTGGTTCTCCTCCTTTGTGCTTTTATGTTTAGATCTTGTGAGCTCCGTTCATGATCAAGATCATCTATTTGTAATCATATATGTTGTGTTTGCTGGGATCCGATGGATATTGAGATGCTATTTCAGATTGATTATTGATTCTATCATGTCTTTGTTATTTGAGATCTTGCATGCTTCCGTTATTAGTAGCTATCTTGGCCAAGTAGATGCTAGCAACTCCAAGAGTTAGTATTTATGCTCGACAGTGGGTTCATGCCTCTGGTAATCTGGGAAAGTAACAGAAATCTCTAAGGTACTAGATGTGCTGTTGCTACTAGGGAGAAATTTCTTTTTGCTTTATTTGCTTGTTTTGTTATTCAAAAACACAAAAAAAATAGTTTTACTAGTTTGCTTTCTTTATAAAAAAAACAAAAAAATTAAGTCTCCTTTAGTTGTCACCTCTTCCTTAGCTCACCATGTTGATCCCTACATTCACCTTGAAAGACCTTTCAATTGGTAGTGGTTCTATAATTGGGAAAGATAATATTGAAAAATTCTTTAATCATATTAGCAAACATGAAGATACTGAGGATAGATCCCTTGTAGAACTTGCTCCAAAATTATGAGATTGCTGCAGCTTCTTTAATTCACATGTTAGAAGCTAGGTTTGTTAACCTCAACCCCTTAATGCAAGTAATGTTTCTTAAGCTTAAAGAAATTAAAGACCCTGAAAAGAGGGATTTTATTCTAGAAACTTTGTTTAAGGAGTTCTATGATGTTGCCAAGGAAGTTAGAAAAGTTTTTGAACGTTTCAATATGCTAGGCTCATGTGTAGATGTTGTTGGTACACGAGAAAAGATGAACAAAACCGAACCTAATGGGGAGGAACCTAAGATACCAATACCCTTTAAACTAGTAGCAATATATGATGCCATAGAAAAGAATCTTGATTGGATTGTTCCTGCAAACCCTTTTGATGAGAATAGTGAACCCAAGAGCATTGAGAAAGGATCCTCTAGAACTTACTTGGATGATATACCTTGCCTTGTTGAAAATATTTCTGGTATTGATCTTAATGCTTCTTCATTTGAGAATACTTGATCCTTTTTCTTGCTTCTTATGCCTAACTTAAAGGCATTAAAGAAAAGTACTTATTGGGAGATAACCCAAAAGTTTTAGATGATTATTGGAAGTTATTATAATAACCGCTTCTTACCCTTTTTATTTGCTTTTTGTGCCGAGAATAACCTCTAATGAGAGTGAAGTAATGATTGGGAAAGTTGCTGTTCCGAAACAGATTTTTGTGCTTCACCGTAAAAATTCGTGAGAGAGCTATGTATGTCGGATTGAGCTGTAATTTTTTGTGCTTCTGCCCCAGGTTGTTATCTAACTTTCGTTAGTTAAACACTTTTTGATTTGAGCAACATAAGGTCTTCGAAAAAATTCGTCTTTACCTGCTAGTCTGTTTTGATAGATTTCTGCCATTTTCTGCATTTGCTTCTTGTTGGTTCCTTTTTGAGTTCTTTTGGGAAATTGAGCTTTTTGAGGGAAGTGCTATAGTAGCTAGTGTTCTAATGGAAGTTTATTTGGTGTTAAAACTAAACCTTAAGACTTATTTATCTTAAGTGCACTAATGTTGCTAATGAGATTGTGTGAAGTTTTGTATGAAGGAAAATTTTCAGGTGTATAGAAGGAATGAGTAATGAGATGAAGGATGGACTTAAGCTCAAGCTTGAGGATGCCACGCGTGTCACCCCAAGAAATATCTAAGAAGTACAAGCGTCAAAGCTTGGGGATGCCCAAGGCATCCCCTTCTTTATCAATAAAAATCCCAGGTTTCTTCCAAACGCTTCATTTTTATTGTTTCATGCACAGTTGTGTTTTTCTTGGATCATCTTCTTTTTCATTTTCGTTTTGGTTTTTAGTTTGCTTGGTTTGCTTAGTTTTCTGAATAAATTGGTTGGACCCCCTCTTTCATACTTTGGTTTGCAAATAGTTTGGTTTGGGTTGGAAAAGAGTAGGAAAGTTCATACTTATGTGGTAAAAAGAGCTCGTTTTTGACTGTGGCATATGCTTTGTCATGCCATGCTTGATATTGTTTTGGCTTTATGCTTAGTATTCTTTGCTATAACATGACTTGTTATAATCAATTGAGATTGCTTAATGTGCCTTCGATGAATCATACGTTGTTTTAGCATATTAAAGCATAGTATAGTGGTATTCTCCTTTGATGCTTTATTTGGGTTGACTTGGCACATGCTAACACCATGTTATGACTATCCAAAGTCACCATAGCCTTTATGATCCTTTAGTTTTCAACTTGTAGTATCACTTTATGCTTTGATCATTGATGTTTTGTCGCTCTGCATGATTATGGACATTATTGCTCTCTTAGTTTGTCGCTCCGAGTCTTTTGCTAGCCTCCACAACAAAGTATGAGTTCCACTCATGCATCCAACTCCCTAAACCAAGTTATTCCAAAGAGTCCACCATACCTACCTACTAGCTTATGCTATTCCAAGTATATTCATGCTTTTGTTTACCTTCCACTTGTTATGAGAAAACTAGTGATTAAAGCTCTCACGAACTTGATTGCACACTTTACTTTTTTGCCTCTAATAAACTTGAACCATTGAGTCCTTCTTTGTTGCGTATATGCTTGCGCTTTATAAGTTGAAATTAGCAGAACCATGTACCATGGGGAACGCTTTCAACATTGTACTTGTACTTTGTACCCCGTTGATATCATGTTCTTTTGCTTACGGATCCCGACGATGTGAAATAAAAGTGGAACTTGTAAGATCATGGAGTTTGTATGTGTGTTAGAGAAATGCCTGGGCCACTAGCCTAAGCCATGCCAATCATGGTGGAAACTTGCAGCATCACCATAATGAGCACTCTATGAAGCATCCTCAATAAAAACCTATGCAAATAGCAAATAAAAAGATCGCTGAGATGCTCATTGTCTGCTTTCCTTGTCATTTTGATTATGGGAAAGCTCCCGTATCATGTGCAAGGGGTACCCCGTTGGCGGTTCTTAATGATACACATATACTTATAATGACAAGAGCTTACCCGTGACTGAAGTTGAGTAGCATGAGGATCGGTCTTGGTAAGTAAGGGGCATGAGATTTCGGTTTATAACTTGTCAAGCATATCCTCTTAGTTGTGTCACTTTAATCTTAATCACCTTCAAGATGCTTATGATAGGGGCAATGAGAGCTGAAAACTACAAGTACCATAATTTTTGGAAGCTCTTTATGAGACTTGAATCCCTACTTCCTTTTACAAAAGGCCTTTCTTCCACCATTATATTGAGTCTCCACCTTCTATCTTTATGCACTTACTTTGAGAGCATAGTGGCCATTCTTAGTTCTATGTGCATTGTCCCAAGACTAGTTGATTGATGCATAACATGTTATTGCTTGTTTTAAACTATTGTATCTAGTCACTCTTATGAACTTTGAAGGTGTCCTATGCATTTATATTTGCTACTCTATTGAGGGGCAAGCTGAATACTATTATGCTATGTTTTCTTTATGTGAAACAAACAAACGTCTTGCAAAGCATGTTATTCATGAATCTTTTGTTTGTGCCTTTTCATGTTGCATCATAGTTTCTTTGCTTATTGCTAGAACCTTGTCTTTCATGTTATGATTGAAGTACTATGATCCCAGCTTTGAATGTTTTGCAAATACTTTGATCAAGTCTTTGATGGTGCATGTCACCTCAAAAATTATTCTTGATTTTTAACACTTACCTACTCGAGCACGAGCAGGAGTTAAGCTTGGGGATGTTGATACATTGCAAATGTATCTATAATTTTTGATGTTCCATGCTTGGTTTTATCCACTTTCTTGTGTTTTGTTCCAGCTTTGGAGTACTTTTCATATGATTTCTTCGACTAACCTATTAACAAGAGCCACAGTGCCAGCTGCCTGTTTTCTGCTGTTTTTTGGTTCCAGGAAAGTCAGAAAATGAATATTCTCGGAATTGGACGGGACAAAGCCAAAGTGCCTATTTTTTCGGAAGAGATCAAGTGCCAGAATACGAGACGGTGAAGGGCCAGGGGCCGGCCAAACCACCTGGCCGCGCGGCCAGGCTGGGCCCGCGCCAGTGGGTGGTGTGGTGGTTCCCGGCACCCCCTCGGCCTCTCCTTCCGCCTATATATTGCCCTCGGGACGAAAACCCTAAGGGCCCAATCAAAAAATCCACGAAAGAGTCTGTAGCCGCCGTTATCTCCATCCCTAGATCGGGAGGGATCTGAAGCTCTTCCCGGCACCCTGCCGGAGAGGGGAATTCACCCTGGAGGCCTTCTTCATCACCATGCAAGCCTCCGGTGTGATGCGTGAGTAGTTCATCCTTGGACTACGGATCCATGTAGTAGCTAGATGGCTGGTTCTCCTCCTTTGTGCTTTCATGTTTAGATCTTGTGAGCTCCGTTCATGATCAAGATCATCTATTTGTAATCATACATGTTGTGTTTGCGGGGATCTGATGGATATTGAGATGCTATTTCAGATTGATTATTGATTCTATCATGTCTTTGTTATTTGTGATCTTGCATGCTTTCCGTTGTTAGTAGCTATCTTGGCCAAGTAGATGCTAGCAACTCCAAGAGTTAGTATTTATGCTCGATAGTGGGTTCATGCCTCTGGTAATCTGGGGAAGTGACAAAAATCTCTAAGGTACTAGATGTGTTGTTGCTACTAGGGAGAAAACAACAATCCTTTGTTCATAGAACAATTGTATTGTTTACTTTACACGCAATTCGTAAAGCAATAATATGTTGCTTGCAACTTAATACTGGAGGGGGTTCGGACGATAACCTGAAGGTGGATTATTAGTCATAGATGCAGTTGGATGGCAGTCTATGTATTATGTTGTAGTGCCCAATCAAGTCTCAAAGGAGTCAAGATGATTAGTATATGCATGTATTGCTTTCTCGATGTTTGTCAATTGCCCCGCTGTAATTTGTTCACCCAGCATGTTATCTATCTTAAGGAGAGCCACCTCTAGTGAACTATGGATCCCGGTCCTTGTCTTTTACATACAATCTACAATCTTTTACTGCTTTGTGTTTACTTTCTGCAAACTTTTACTTCTTTCCATTCGATATATTTAATCCTTTGTTTTCCGCAAAACACAGTGAGATTGACAACCTCATCGCAAGTTGGGGACAAAATTCTGTGGTTGTGTTGTGTAGGTCTCCACGTTGCTACTAGCACCGGTAGTGCGCCCTGCCAAAGCTCAGCTAGTAAAACCTTTGGGGTGTTTCCTTGCTCCTACTGGTTCGATTAAACCTTGGTTTCATAACCGAGGGAAAACTTGTTGCTGTGCTCATCATACCTTCCTCTTGGGGTTCCCAACAAGCTCTACGTCGAACGACGAGCACAGCACGTGGTCGGAGGGCTTGTCGTGGCGGCACGGGCTCGTCCGGGGTTCTTTCTGGGCCGTCATGGAGGTGGTTCTGGTGGCGGTGATCTTCTGTCCGTTTCGTGGTGGCGGCTGCCCGAGTTCGCTCTGGTTGTTTTCGACAACTATCTCGCAGGCAGTGGTGATGATCCGGATGACGGCTTTCGTCGCGGCGACGGGGAGTCAAGGCATGGCGGTGGGAGTGATTCTTGTTGATCGCCAGGAGTTTGGAGAAGGAGGAGAGGTGTGGTGGTTTGTGCCGGTCCTTTTTAGGCGGGCGTGAGGTTTTGGGACATTTCGTTGGGCGAAAGCCTTGTCCTGGCGGTTGGCCAGGACCGACGACGGTGATGCCCGTGGGCGCCATAGCCTTCTTGAAGTCATCGTCGAAGCGGTGTTTCATGCTGCTCCGCCCGGGTCTCCGGGGGAAACCCCAGATCTCTCGCGTGATCGGGAGTGGGCGGCGCTCCTATGTCGCTTTGCCTCTTGGGGCCTCGCTTTGGACGTCCACTGGATAGTGGGACCTGTGCAGTGTTTTTGTGTTTTGGCAGAGGCGGGTTTCGTCTTAGGCCAGGCGGGGCACAGCCCTGGGGCCGGCGTGGTAGTTGGAGCGGTGGCTCCGGTCTTTTTGCCTCCACCTGTTGCATTGAGGTGTGATGTCGACCTGGTTGGTCGTCGACCCGTGTGGTGCGCAGCCTCGGGGCTGGCGTGTGGTGTTGTGTTGTAACGGTTTTTCGGCCAGTTTTCCTTATAAAGGGGTCAACTCTTTTCTTCTATATCAATGAAAGGCAAAGCTTTTGCCTCGTTTAAAAAAACATAGTTTGAAATTAAAAACAACAAATTAACCCTATAAGCTACTCCCAATGGAGGTCGGAGTCGTCGGAGTCCCAAAAATCAGTGCCTAGGGACGATTCCCAGTTGACGGGGACTGGTGGTAGCCACGTGGCGTTGGACTTCCCGGTGTCATCCGCGTATTTCTTCTTCACTCACGCCGCATCCAACACGAGTTGGGCATGCACCAGCTTTGGTTGCTCGTGGCGCAGCCGCGCCATCCGTATCTCGTCGAGCGCCACGACTTGCTGATACCGCGTTGCGTGGCGCTACTGCCTGCATGCCCCGCGGTCGATGAAGTGCATCGGCGGAGCGAGGAACTCTGCTACTCCAGCGACTTGATCTCCGAGAAGTTGAGGTCAGATCGATGCCAGACAAACCTCCACGCTGCCACGTCATACGTCCGGGCGGCTTTGTCAATGGTGTCGTAGTTGCCGAGCCACCAGCGCACTCCGTCATGGCTGACATCGTTTGCTTAGCAAACAGAAGGGCATACCCTCGGTCCGAGGAAGCCGACGATGCCCTTCGGCTGGCGGTGTTACTGCATCTCAGCGGCGGCGGTTTCAGAGGCACACGGCTCCTGTTCGTGCTTGTTGCCTGCAATTGACTGGCGGGATCTTCGATTGGGGATAGGGGAGGGCTTGTGGCGGCCAGATCTAAGTGGATGGGGCTTGGCGATGGTGGAGTCGGCGAACGCGGCCATCGGCAGCTGCATCACTGTTGCGCGAGGTAGGGATTCGGCGATTAGGCTACGCGCGTTTGTGTGGCTAGAATATGCAGTAGCTGCATGGCTAGCGCATATTTGCAGCACGAGGCCGCACTGTCGTACTTTTTGCAGCACCAAAACCGGATGCGACAACTGCTGGAGACTTTTTTCCCCGCTAACCGGGTCGCTCGTGTGAGGCGACTCCGGAGCACCCACCTCTAAACCCTAGCAGCCCGCCACCGGGCCTTCTCCATCACCGAAGGTGACAGGCGGTGGTGGCCACGCCTTAGTCACCATCACCGAAGGTGACAGGCGGTTTGAGCGGCCTCCATCGATATCCTTCGCACGGGGGGTAGGCACCTTGAGGCTGCGGTAGTGGATGCGGGCTACGGGCGGTGACGCTTGATGACCCACAAGTATAGAGGTGTATCAAAGTATTTTCGAGGGAAGTGAAACCCAATTTATTGATTCGACACAAGGGGAGACAAAGAATATTTATAAGTCTTAACAACTGAGTTGTCAATTCAGCTGCACCTGGAAACAATCTTGCTCACAACAGTTTATCAGTAGCAACAGTTTTGTAGTAGGAATAGTAAAGTAATAGCAGTAGTAAAGTAAAGACAGTAGTAACAATAGCAGCAAATAGTAGGATTCAAGTGCGGTAGGCATAGAGATGGATGGACGGGCGTTGCATGGACAAGACAATTCACATAGCAATCAGAACATAGGGCAATTGGAGATAAATTAGATAAAGCATCCAAGTACTGGATAATCCTAGGCATGTGTCCCATATATAGTCATACGTGCTCGCAATGAGAACTTGCACAACATCTTTTGTCTTGCCAGCCCGTTTGCAGCGGGGCCTCAAGGGAACTACTAGCAATTAAGGTGCTCCTTTTAATAGAGCACCGGAGCAAAGTATTAACACTCCGTGAACACATGTGATCCTCACATCAAATCCATTCCCTCCGGTTATCCCGATTTCTGTCACTTCGGGGCTTTTGGTTCCGGACAACAACGTCTGTATACAACTTGCAGGTAAGACCATAAACAATACTATCATAATGAATCAATAACATGTTCAGACCTGAAATCATGGCACTCGGGCCCTAGTGACAAGCATTAAGCATAACAAGTCGCAACAAAGTCAAAAAGCACTAATAGAATATACTAGGCACCATCCCTAACAATCTGATGCCATTACATGAACGATCTCATCCAATACCTACCATCCCCATAGCATATAGCGGGGGATTACTCACTCATAAATGGGGGAAACATGGATGGTCGATGGTGAAGCGATGGTGATGATGATGGCAATGATCTCCTCCAATTCCCCGTCCCGGCAGGGTGCCAGAACGGAGTTTCTGGTTCTGAATCATGGAATCTGGTGGTGGCGGTGGAGCGGAACTCTTTTTGGAAAAACGTCGAACCCCCCTGAGTTTTTAGGTCAGAAGGCATCTTATAGGCGAAGAGGGAGACCGAGGGGGTGTCTGGGGTGGCCAGACCACCCCCTGGCGCGGCCAGGCCTAGCCCGCGCGACCAGGTGGTGTGGCTGGGCCCCAGCCCCTCTCCGTCTCGTATTCTGGCTCCTGGTGTCCCTCGGTGAAAAACTGACTTTGGGTTTGTCCCGTCCAATTCCGAGAATATTCATTTTCTGACTTTCCTGAAACCAAAAACAGCAGAAAACAGGCAGCTGGCACTGTGACTCTTGTTAATAGGTTAGTCCAAGAAATCATATGAAACGTACTCCAAAGTGTGGACAAAACATAAGAAAGTAGATAAAACCAAGCATGGCATCAAAAATTATGGATACGTTTGCAACGTATCAACGCTCCAACGGCACAGGCTGGTGGCTCGGATGGGAGGTGCGGAGGAGCAAAAGGGGATCTGGTGTGGTTCTGGAGGCGGCGGTTTCCCTGCGACGATCCTGCTCCCGGCATCGGCTCAATCTCTAGGTCCATGGGCTCGAAAGGGCCAATGGCTGACCCGCTCGTTCTGCTCGCTAGAAGCCGGCCAGCGGTGTGGGGACTGCTGGTTTGGCCCGAATAATGGTGGTGGTCCTAGGGTCCATTCAGCGCGAAGACGAAGATCTATTTGTTGCCTGCCATCGTCGATCTGGACTAGAGAGACGAGTTCTGGAAGGCTCCGTCGGTGAACTCTCATGGGCGCATCGTGCTTAGAGATTCCTGTATCGGAAGGTATTCGGTCGTCCGCACCCATGTTTTTTCTGGACGTTTGATTTCAACGGGAGCGTTGCGAAGCTCTGCTGTTTGTTATTATCATGTGTCATGTCTTCGACGATGCATGGTTAAGTCAGATGCGGAGAATGTCAGAAAAGCTGAAAATTGAGGGCAACGATGGTGATTTGAGGCTTTCTGGCAATGAGAAATTGGATGCGTGTTCTGTGACTCGTAGCAGCGACTGTTTATGGGGACAACAACACACAAGGAGTTCCCAGTCTTACCTTGCAGGATGACAATCCAAGGTCTGATCTTAGTTGGTTGTGCTTGGCAATAACTTTGTTGAACGCATTATTTTGTGAGCAAAGGCTTTCTCCAGGGTGAAAACCTATGATCGTTGATCGGACAATAACGGCGTTTGTGCACTGTTTCCTTCTTGAAGACGTTGGTATTGGAGTGGTTGAACTACTGGTATTATTCTGGTAGTGTTAGTGTCGTTGCTTTGAGGAATCCTTCTCTATAGCAGGACTTTTCTTTTTGTAATTATTCTTCTTTTTTCTGGGTTGTGTGATTTGTAAGCCTGCTAGGGCATGCGTTGTTGCAGAAACTAAGCGTAATTGATATCTTCGTGATATTAATATATACTCTTTAAAAAAAATCAGCATCCGGCGGTTATTTACGCTGCGTTAGAGATGCTCATAGTCGGCTCACATTCTTGCCTGGAATGGATAATACCATGTTGTGTCCGTCCGTCGAGCTCCTGTACCAGTACGTACATACACCATCCATCTCATGGAAACACACATCGATCGGAATAAAGGTGTTTATAGGCAACTCCGTACCATGGAAATATCACGTTTTAGCTGGATCTCAGCGTATCTTTCATCCGGATGCCAGAGCCCACAGCAAAAAAAAAAGGCATCTAGAAGGATTCTTTATCATCTTCCACATGGTTAAGTAAGCTTGGTCCAACACTGGCGGAATGAGTGAGTGTTTCACCGAAAGTGCAAAACTGGTTTTCTAGAACACAATAATTACACATGTCCATTCCGGATATCCTCCTCGATCTCACCAACCCCATGCCAGCACTGCTTCGCTTCATGCAACGACCTATCCATCTATCTCTCGGGCTACTCCTCAGCATCCTCCGAGAAGACGCGAAGATTATCTATTCACAACTAGAGAATGGTGGCAGAATGTTGGCTGGATGAACTGGCCGGTCAGGTTAGGTGCAACCAGAATTCTGGTAGAAGGGGTGCCCTTGCGTTGGTACCGCACGATCGAGCTAGGTTGGAACCAACCGAACCCGCCGATATATATCTGGCCCTTTCCGTATCCATCTCGATCGTATGTGGAGCTGGCGGCATGAACCGGGCCTGCCGAACAGCGTCAGTAGGGAAGCAGTTCTATTCTTGGAGGGAGCAGTTAGGTAGCCGAAATACACCAAAGTGTGTGTGGCCAGATTCAAGCAAGACGATCTGTTGGAACATTATGGGCGGGCCTATGGGCAACAGGTTTATATTACTAGTATGTACTACTATAATGTGTTGACCTTAAACTGAAAACAACTGCTCACCCAGTATTGTGCGCTGTAACGGAATGGTACGAGATGCAGGTGATAAGATATTATCACGCAGTTCGATCGATCAGACGACATGGTTGAAACATTCGCGAGATACTGCCAGGTTAAAGACCGGCAGCATCTCGACGGAGAGATCACTAATGTGGCCAAACTATGCTAGTACAATGAGATTCTGTTTTCAGGTTTGGCACCATAGGAATCGTGCCGTCTCTTTCCCTCGTAGTAAACGAGTAGTACGTGGCATTAGATTTAGGGGCGAATAACTCACGACGCTGCCGGGAATAGTGATTAAAGAGTTGGAGTATTAAATTCACTTTACAGTTCAAACTTCAAACGAGATTCTGGTTTCCCCACTGACCTCTACACATGAAACAGTGCTAAGAGAAACTAGACACTTCTTTTATATAGTAGAAGCAGGTCGGCATGAGAATTCTGAAAATTCGTCTCTGACATAAATCTAATTCCGGTCGCTGGAAGCGTCAACTACGACCCAACGACTAGGCTACTGCCCCGTTCTCAAAACCATGATTCGGTCATAAGAAGTCAAAAGGATTATCTCAAGGAATGTACTAGTGTGCATGCTAGTACTCGTATTTTGTCTTGATAGCAAGGTGACTAGCCGGAATCTGCATGTGGCGTGGCGGTGAATGAGACATCGGGTAAGCATTTGTGTTTTGCTTTTGGTAGGTAGCCGAATCTTACATGGCAGTGCCGAGGAGAAGGGCTTTAGGCATCTTCATCAGACCGATCCAAACCAAATAACAGATTTAAAACGTCCGTTTTCGTCCGTTCGGATCAGACCGATCCAAACCAAAACTTTCTCGGCGAAAATTTAACCAAAGTTTCGCTTGACCACTTTTGACCAAGTTGACGAGAAAACTACATCAGCGCGGCCAAACGGGCATTGCATGATAACGTATGAATAATCATCTGCACAAATGACCAAAGCCAATCTTGACCGTCGGTCCATCATATCTCGTCGCCTTTTGCCTGAGTCCACATGTTGACGGTGAACTCGAGAACTCAAACACTTGACGCCGTCTTGACTCGTAAAACAGGAGCCGTTTTGCCTGAATCCCCCATGAACCACCGTGATTCCGACCGACGACGACGTCCACGTACGTGGTGGTCCTCGTGGACGACGTCTAGAGTCAACTCTGTTTTGAGCCGGAACAGGGGTGGAGAGTTCATGCATGGTGCTCCTATCCAGCAACGAAGCCCATTCCCAATCATTCGGTGGAATCGGTCCTGTAAAAGGACCTGTCCCAAGCACGAAGATATGGGTGATCATTCATCCATTAGCAAACGGCAGATGCATGCATGTGTTGTTCAGTTCAGTGGCTCGGATCAAGAGACCAAGTGATAGTTACATCGGTTTGGTACGTCGGTCGGTCGGGTTTCCTTCCGTTGCCAGGTCCACCATGCATGCATGCCCACCACGGCATTAAGCATGGAAGGTCACGTACTCGATCGCATGTGCAGGACCGAGAACAGAAGCATTCAGGCATGGGACGTACTGTAAAGTTTAATTCTGCGTGACCGAAAAGTTGTATGTACTCCCTCTGTTTTAAAATAGTCCCTCCCTTCTAAAATAAGTGACGTGACTTTATCTACATTCGCATATATCTAGACATGTTTTAGTATATAGATACATGCGAATCTAGACAAAACAAAGTCACTTATTTTGGGACAAAGGGAGTATAAGATGTTTTAACTTTATGAAAGAAGTGTACCTAGACCCTTTTAGTATGTAGGTTTACTCCAAATCGAGATGAACCTGTACATTAAAAATGGTCTAGATACACTCTTTTCACAAAACTAAAACATCTTATATTTTAAAACGGAGGGAGTACCATTCAACAAGTAATGATAGAATTAGGTGCGCGTTGTTAAGTGACGAGATATCCTGGCAGTGACAAATCCTACCTGCAGAGTCAACTTCAGAGCCAAATTCCTCACGTTGGGTTCTTTTCATGCTTTTTCTTGCACTAAGTGTCCAGCTACAACCGGGTGGGAACTGACAGAACGAAAACGATTTCTCCTTCTAGGAATGCCTCTACACGTCTTCCCTTCATGCGATCTCTGTGTCGAAATTTGGAATATTTTTTTGGTTCGAACCAAAAAACCTTGATTGGTTTCCCCTTCCACCCAAACTCACATCAATTTCTCGGGTTCTCCCATTTTATTTCCGCCTTTCTTGACCCTAGATCCAAAATTATAGTTGGCACGGTTCATCACAACAGGCGTGGTCATGACACCGCCAAAGACAGAGTCGACAGACACTCCTGGACTAGTGGATTATCTTCTTTGTTCCACGTCAACCGAGCTGGGGTAAGGAACTCGATAAAAACAAAAAAAACTCTTCCTACTCCAGGGAATGTCTTTGCATGTCTTCCCTTCTTGCATCCCTAGGTTGAAATTAGGAATGTTCGGTTAGAATCTCAAATACCTTGATCGGTTCCCTTCCCTCTTTCACCCAACTGACCACCAATTCGGCGGGTTCTCAAGACATGTACGTTGATGGCGCCGTCAAAGACCGACTTGACTAGTCTGTTATCATTTTTTTGTTCATCAATCTACGGCACCACGACTTTAAAGGGTTTTATACATGTCAGTGCATTTCCTAAACATGCCTTTTCTAACGCTTTTGTGATATCAATCCTCTACATACAAAAGTTATCCAAAC
Organism: Avena sativa; assembly: GCA_916181665.1. Lineage (NCBI taxonomy): Eukaryota > Viridiplantae > Streptophyta > Magnoliopsida > Poales > Poaceae > Avena > Avena sativa. The sequence goes on from OV702279.1 coordinate 481,978,352, forward strand.
AAAACTTAAATATGGAAAGAAATTAAGAGAAATAATTTTTCATGATGTTTGCTCGAACAACAATAATGCGTCAACTGGTACGGTTTACCGGAGGGCACCGATGAACCGACGGTATGTTAAATGCCAGGTTACCAAGGGAAATTGTCAGAACCTGGATGCAGTCGGCCCTACTATTAGACACACAACGAAAATCATATTTATATTTCTTTTTTTTCGAAATGATAATTATATTTCTTCTAATAACTTAGTATGAAAATTTGCAAACTCTACCCTGTAACATAGTGAGTTATTTTCGAAAATTTGCAAACTCTACCCATTAAAAGTTGAGTTCTCATACATAGTCCATCTCATGGTTTCTATCAGGTTACTGCAAGTCTGCAAAACCTAATCAACACTCGAGACCAGCACGACCGTACATGCACCCTAAACCCCACAAAATTTAGTCGTTCCTACTAACCAATCATTCTATTATGCAGGGTTCCTAACCAGTATCCACCAGCCGGCCAGACAGACACATACATAGTAGGATCGACTTGCACTTACGCATCATGCATGTACCCTTATTAGGTTAGATGCGACACTACAGGAATGGCGCCGTGCGCCGACGGCCGGACCGTACGTCGACGGCCAATTGTCGGGGCCGTCGGCGTAGCACCGGGCCAGGTCAGCCCCGCTTCCGAGCCCTCGGCGTAGCCTCACCGTCGGCGTAGCCACCGATACGCCGACGGTGGCCCTCGGCGTACGCAGGCCTTCGGTGTATGGGGTGTCCGCGTGGCACTTGCCGGACTGGCTGGGACGGATCGCTAACAGCGCCATCAATACGCCGAGGGTGACCGTCGGCGTACCGCCGTACGTTTTTTTTTATTCATACGCCGAGGGTGACCGTCGGCGTACCGCCGTACATTTTTATTTATTTTTTCCACCCAATTATAAATTTATTTTATATTTGTATTTATTTATTAGTATCAATTATTTAGGTTCTATTTTATCAAATCGACGGATTCGTAGCCTCCAAATAATAGTCTCCACGCCCACATGAAATGTCGAATCTTCTCACACCTTGAGAAATTTGCATGTTTGTAAGTGTTATTATCACATGTGTGTGAAATTTACATATCACACTTTTAGTGAAGTTGTTCAGAGATTCAATCCTTATCACTAGGGGTAGACGATCCGAGGCCCACAGATCAGGGTTTCGCGGCAAACCGCGTTCCGGGTCGTAGGAAACCCTCAAGAACTTGCATATGGCCCTTGCACATGCATGAAGGTGTGGTGTTGTGTTGAAACATGCAAAACCTAGTCCCCGGGTTGCATGAATGTGTCCCCCTTCGCATGCATGCGCTGTAACCTAAAAGGGAAGGTCCTAGGCTTATATAAGGGGGAAACTCCCCGTTCCGATGAAACCGGGTAGGATACTGCCGCACCTTGTGAACAAACATGGTTTTACATCATCATATGACCTAAACAAACATAAAACAAGAGAGAGCTACGTCGGGTTACCCCTGTCAGAGGAACGTCTATGGGGGGTAGACGATCCGAGGCCCACAGATTAGGGTTTCGTGGAAAACCGCGCTCCGGGTCGTAGGAAACCCTCAAAACTTGCATGTGGCCCTTGCACATGCATGGAGGTGTGGTGTTGTGTTGAAACATGCAAAACCTAGTCCCCGGGTTGCATGAATGTGTCTCCCTTCGCATGCATGCGCTGTAACCTAAAAGGGAAGGTCCTGGACTTATATAAGGGGGAAACTCCCTGTTCCGATGAAACCGGGTAGGATACTGCCGCACCTTGTGAACCAACATGGTTTTACATCATCATATGACCTAAACAAACACAAAACAAGAGAGAGCTACGCCGGGCTACCCCTGTCAGAGGAACGTCTATGGGGGGTAGACGATCCGAGGCCCACAGATCAGGGTTCCGCGGCAAACCGCGCTCCGGGTCGTAGGAAACCCTCAAGAACTTGCATGTGGCCCTTGCACATGCATGGAGGTGTTGTGTTGTGTTGAAACATACAAAACCTAGTCCTCGGGTTGCATGAATGTGTCCCCCTTCGCATGCATGCGTTGTAACCTAAAAGGGAAGGTCCTGGACTTATATAAGGGGAAACTCCCTGTTCTGGTGAAACCGGGTAGGATACTGCCGCACCTTGTGAACCAACATGGTTTTACATCATCATATGACCTAAACAAACACAAAAGAAGAGAGAACTACGTCGGGCTACCCCTGTCAGAGGAACGTCTATGGGGGGTAGACGATCTGAGGCCCACAGATCAGGGTTCTGCGGCAAACCGCGCTCCGGGTCATAGGAAACCCTCAAGAACTTGCATGTGGCCCTTGCACATGCATGGAGGTGTGGTGTTGTGTTGAAACATGCAAAACCTAGTCCCCGGGTTGCATGAATGTGTCCCCCTTCGCATGCATGCGCTGTAACCTAAAAGGGATGGTCCTGGACTTATATAAGGGGGAAACTCCCCATTCCGGTGAAACCGGGTAGGATACTGCCGCACCTTGTGAACCAACATGGTTTTACATCATCATATGACCTAAACAAACACAAAACAAGAGAGAGCTACGTCGGGCTACCCCTATCAGAGGAACGTCTATGGGGGGTAGACGATCCGAGGCCCATAGATCAGGATTCCGCGGCAAACCGCGCTCCGGGTCGTAGGAAACCCTCAAGAACTTACATGCGGCCCTTCACATGCATGGAGGTGTGGTGTTGTGTTGAAACATGCAAAACCTAGTCCCCGGGTTGCATGAATGTGTCCCCCTTCGCATGCATGCGCTGTAACCTAAAAGGGAAGGTCCTGGACTTATATAAGGGGGAAACTCCCCGTTCCGGTGAAACCGGGTAGGATACTGCCGCACCTTGTGAACCAACATGGTTTTACATCATCATATGACCTAAACAAACACAAAACAAGAGAGAGCTACGTCGGGCTACCCCTGTCAGAGGAACGTCTATGGGGGTAGACGATCCGAGGCCCACAGATCAGGCCCATATATAGTAATAATATAGTAGTAATATAATATAGTATAGTAATAATATAAAAAATATAAAGTATATTCTAATAATAGAAAATAAAAAAAACCTAGCTACGCCGACGGCAGCCCTCAGCGTATCCTGGCCGTCGGCGTAGCGTTATCCTTTTTTTTCCCGCGGGCCACCTGGGCCACTCACCCGCTACCCTATCCCCAACCCGCCCCCGACCCCGCCGCCACCAGCCACTGCTCCCCGCCGCCGCCGCCCCTCCTCCTCCCGACCCCGCCGCCACCCCTCCTCCTTCCGACCCCGCCGCCGCCCCTCCTCCTCCTGACCCCGCCACCATCCCTCCTCCTCCTGACCCCGCCGCCGCCCCTCCTCCTCCCGACCCCGCCGTCCCTCCTCCTCCCGACCCCGCCGCCCCTCCTTCTCCCGACCCCGTCGCCCCTCCTCCTCCCGACCATGTCGCCGCCCCTCCTCCTCCTGACCCTGCCTGCCCCCCTCCTCCCGACCCCGTCGCCCCTCCTCCTCCTAGAGCCCCACCCCAACCTGCGCGCGCCCCCGACCTGGCCACTGCCTCCTCCTCGTTCTAGAGCTGGGCCGCGCCGCCCCCGCGTAGCCGCCACCGCCAGTAGCTCACGCGTCCGCCTGCCTCCCTCGTCCCCGGCGCCGCCTCCCTCGTCCCCGAGCTCGAGCGCCTCCGACTGCTAGGAACATAGCAAAAAGTTTGTGATATTTTTGTTGAGGTTATTAGTTTCATGATGCTAGGCAGTATTTTTCCGAGAGAGGCGTGGAGGCTCCTAGACTAGAAGTGGAAATAGGTGTTTGCTAGTATGTGAGTAGAAATGCTAGAATAGGAGTTTGCTAGTAGTTTGTATAAATAGTAATTTGTGGTATGTTAGTAGAAATAGGAGTAGAATTAGAAATGCTAGAAATAGGAGTAGAATTAGATATGCTAGAAATTGGAGTAGAATTAGAAATGCTAGAAATAGGAGTAGAATTAGATATGCTAGAAATAGGAGTAGAATTTAGTATATTTAACCATTTGTTCATGTTTTTGCAGCTACCGGAGGGTGAGCAGGGGGGTGTTTCGACGGCAGGGTCCCGGATCATCTTTGACGATTTGATCGCGCTTCGTGAAGGGTTTCACAGCATAGTAAATCAAAATTTTCTACGGAAGCGAACAGAGGGAAAGCCAAGATCTAATCTAGGAGATGCAAACAACGAGAGAGATTGGATTAGATCTTCATACCCTTGAATATTCGCACAGCGGAACGTTCGTCGGAACGTGGGTGATGTAGTCGTACTCGCTTCTCCTCCTCGCGATCCGATCCGATCTAGCACCACAAGTGGCGGTGCCTCCGTGAGATGCACACGTGCGGCACCTCGACGTCTCCTCCTTCCTCGGACCAGCAAGTATGGTGGAGAGATGGATTGGATCTACAACACGACGGCGTGGTGTATATGGTGGAGAATTTCTGCAGCAGGGCTTCGCCTGCAAACAGTTGGGAGGGAGAGAGGAAGGCAGCAGGGCTACTAGGGTTTGGAGGAAGGGGTGTGTGGAGGAGGGGCGCCCTAGCCCTCTATATATAGAAGGGGAGGGGGCGGCCAGCCCTATCCCCTCCTCCAAGCCTTGGGCCGGCGGCCAAGGGATAAGGAGGAGTGGGGGGATAGGGTTCTATCTCCAGTTTAAACGATTTAAACTTTCCCTTATCTAGAAATTCTATCTCTAGATTTAAACGAGTTAAATCTATCTAGAATCGGCTGGGCCCTATGGGGCCTTGTGCCCCTGGCCCAATGCGTCCAGGACACTCCCTCATAGGCCCATGCCCCCTCCCGGAAGGTGGGACCACGTTGGCCCCCTTCCGGAAGGTTCTAGAAGCTTCCGGTACAATACCGATTAATCCGGAACAATTCCAAACTCCAAAAACTGCACTGCCTTATATGAATCTTATTCTCCGGACCATTCCGGAACCTCTCGTGATATCCCGGATCCCATCCGAGACTCCGAAAAAAAATTCATAAACCAAGTATCCAATCTATCCTAGCGTCGAGACACGTTAGGTGTGTGACCCTGCGGGTTCGAGAATATGCAGACATGATCTTCTATCAATAATCAACAGCGGGGTCTGGGCACCCATATTGACTCCCACACATTCATCGATGATCATATCGGATGAACCACGATGCCAGGATTCAATCAATCCCATATATATATTCCCTTCGTCTCGCGATATTTTACTTGCCCGAGATTCGATCGTCGGTATCGTCATACCTAGTTCAATCTCGTTCACAGCAAGTACTTTACTCGTTCCGTAATCTGATATCACTTTGTGATTAACTCCTTAACCACATGCTTGCAAGCGGTGTTGATATCGATTACCGAGTGGGCCCGAAGTATATCTCTCCGACTTGGGAGGGACAAATTCCATCTCGATACATACAACCCAACAGATACTTTCCGATCACCTGAGAGACACCTTTATGATCACCCTCTCATAGGATGACGTTTGATGACCTCAAAGCTTTCTTCCGATACCAGGGAGTTGTATTATCTCATGGTCTAAGGAATACAATATTTGACATGAGAAAAGCTTCGCAAAGACGAACACGATGAAACGATCTAATAGCTTTGCTTAGTTTGGGTCTGTCCACCACATCATTCTCCCAATGATATGATCTCATTATCAATTGACAACTCATGTCTATGGTTAGGAAACCTTAACCATCATTGATCAATGAGCTAGTCCATAGAGGCGTACTAGGGACACGGTGTTGTTCACAAACCACACAAGTATCAATGTTTCCGCTTAATACAATTCTAGCATGGAATATAAACTTTATCATGAACAAGAATTATAATAATAACATCTTTATTATTGCCTCTAGGGCATAATTCCAACAGTCTCCCACTTGCACTAGAGTCAATAATCTAGTTTACATTTGGCAACAATCTCACACCGATGGCACTGAGGTGCTGATCATGTTTTACATGTGGAAGAGGTTTAGTCAATGGATCTGCGACATTCAGATCTGTATGTACTTTGCTGATCTTCAGATCTCTATCTGCTATATAATCTCGGATTATATGAAACTTGCGGTTGATATGCTTGGTCTTTGGATGATATCTTGGTTCCTTAGCGAGTGCTATGGCGCCAGTGTTGTCACACAATATCTCCAGTGGGTCCAATGCACTTGGAACCACGCCAAGCTCAGTGATGAAGTTTCTGATCCAAACTCCTTCACTTGACGCTTCTGCAGCAGCCATGTATTCCGCTTCTACTGTAGATCCCGCGATCACGCTTTGCTTGCAGCTTCTCCAGCTCACAGCTCCTCCATTCAAAATATACACGTATCCTGTCTGAGATTTAGAATCATCCTTGTCGGTGTCGAAACTAGCATCAACGTAACCTTTTACGACGAGCTGTTCATCACCCCCATAGACTAAGAACATTTCTTTAGTCCTATTTAGGTACCTTAGGATGTTCTTCACGGCTGTCCAGTGTTCCACTCCTGGATCACTTTGATATCTGCTCGTCAAACTAAGAGCATTGGATACATCCGGTCTAGTACACAGCATGGCATACATGATGGAACCTATGGCCGAGGCATAAGGCACTTTGCTCATACTTCCCTATCATTTACCGTAGCTGGACACTGAGCCTTGCTCAATATCTTACCTGACAACATAGGCACTGAACCTTTCAATGCCTTATCCATTCTGAACCTTTTCAGAACTTTGTCTAGGTATGTACTCTGGCTTAAAGCTATCAGGCGTCTTTGTCTATCTCTATAGATTTTGATGCCCAATATATAAGCAGCTTCACCTAGGTCTTTCATTGAAAAACACTTGTTCAAATAACTCTTCACATCGTTAAGCATGTTGATGTCATTTCCAATAATCAATATGTCATCCACATATAGTACCAGAAACGTCACCGAGCTCCCACTCACTTTCTTGTAGATGCAAGCTTCGTAGCAATTTGGAACAAATCCAAAGCTCTTGATCACTTGATCAAAACGAAGGTTCCAACTCCGAGATGCTTGCTTCAGTCCATAAATGGAACGCTGAAGTTTGCATACTTTATCAGCATCCTTAGGATCGACAAAACCTTCGGGTTGCATCATATACAACTCTTCATCAATGTTGCCATTGAGGAACGCAGTCTTGACATCCATCTGCCATATTTCATAATCATGAAACGCAACAATTGCTAATAAAATCTGAATGGACTTAAACATCGCTACGGGAGAGAAAGTCTCATCGTAGTCAACACCTTGAACTTGTCGAAAACCTTTCGCAACAAGCCGTGCTTTATAGACGGTAACATTACCATCCGCGTCCGTTTTCTTCTTGAAGATCCATTTGCACTCAACGGCCTTTCGGTCGCTAGGAGGGTCCACCAAAGTCCATACTTGGTTTTCGCTCATGGATCCCAATTCGGATTTCATGGCTTCTAGCCATTTCTCAGAGTCTGGGCTCATCATCGCTTCCTCATAGTTCATAGGTTCGCTGTCTTCTACTAACAAGACAGTCAAGACAGGGTTGCCGTACCACTCAGGAGGGGCACGCGACCTTGTCGACCTGCGACGTTCAGTACCAGCATCGTCCGAAGCTTCATGATCCTTGTCATTAGCTTCCTCTATTGTTGGTGCAGGCGGCACTGGAACAATTTCAGGTGCTGCGCTACTCTCCAATTCAAGAGAAGGTTCAATAACCTCGTCTAGCTCTACTTTCCTCCCACTCACTTCTTTCGAGAGAAACTCCTTCTCAAGAAAGGAACCGTTCTTTGCGACAAACACTTTGTCTTCAGTTCTGTGATAGAAGGTATACCCAATAGTTTCCTTAGGGTATCCTATGAAGACGCATTTCTCCGCTTTGGGTTCGAGCTTGTCCGGCATCAACTTCTTGACGTAAGCTTCGCATCCCCAAACTTTAAGAAACGACAACTTAGGTTTAGCATCAAACCACAGTTCATACGGTGTCGTCTCAACGGATTTAGATGGAGCCCTATTTAAAGTGAATGCAGCGGTTTCTAATGCATAGCCCCAAAATGATAACGGCAAATCAGTAAGAGACATCATCGATCGGACCATATCTAATAGGGTTCGATTCCGGCGTTCAGACACACCATTGCGCTATGGTGTTCCGGGTGGCGTGAGTTGTGAAACGATTCCACTTGCTTTGAGATGCGTGAGAAAATCATAACTCAAATATTCGCCCCCACGATCGGATCGTAGAAACTTAATCTTTCTGTTACGATGGTTCTCCACTTCATTCTGAAATTCTTTGAACTTTTCAAACGTTTCAGATTTATGTTTCATTAAATAGATATACCCATATCTACTTAAGTCATCGGTAAAAGTGAGAAAATAGCGATATCCACCGCGCGTCGAAACACTCATCGGTCCGCATACATCGGTATGTATGATTTCCAACAAGTCCGTTGCTCGCTCCATCATACCGGAGAACGGGGTTTTGATCATCTTGCCCATGAGGCATGGTTCGCATGTGTCAAATGATTCAAAATCAAGAGACTCCAAAAGTCCATCAGAATGGAGTTTCTTCATGCGCTTTACACCAATATGACCTAGACGACAGTGCCACAAATAAGTAGTATTATCACTATCTACTTTGCATCTCTTAGCCTCAATGTTATGGATGTGTGTTTCATCCCTTTCAAGATTTAGAAGAAATAAACCATTCACAAGAGGTGCATGACCATAAAAGATGTTACTCATATAAATAGAACAACCATTATTCTCCGATTTAAATGAATAACCGTCTTGCAATAAACACGATTCAGAAATAATGTTCATGCTCAACGCAGGCACATAATAACATTTATTAAGGTTTAAAACCAATCCCGAAGGTAAAACTAAGGAGAGCGTGCCGACGGCCATCACATCAACTCTTGATCCGTTGCCAACGCGCATCGTCACCTCATCCCTCGCAAGCCGCCGTCTATTCCGTAGCTCCTGTTTCGAGTTAAAAATATTAGCAACTGAACCGGTATCAAATACCCAGGCACTACAACGAGGGCTAGTAAGGAAAACATCAATAACATGTATATCAAATATACCTTTGACGGTGCCAGCCTTCTTGTCCGCTAAGTACTTCGGACAGTTGCGCTTCCAGTGACCCTTGTCCTTGCAATAGAAGCACTCAGTGTCCGGCTTAGGACCAGACTTGAGCTTCTTCTCAGCAGGGGCAACGCGCTTGCCGCCGCCTTTCTTGAAGGGCTTCTTTGCACCTTTACCTTTCTTAAAGGAGGGCTTGTTGACCATCAACACATGATTATCCTTCTTGATGTCCACCTCCGCAGCCTTCAGCTTTGCGAAGAGCTCGGTGATCGTATCAGTGGAACCAATCTGATTATGAGTCACTACAAAACTTTTGTAGCTGGGAGGGAGTGATTGCAGAACCCTGTCAATCTTGAGCTCCTCTGGAATCTTGCAGTCTAGTTGCTCAAGGCGTTGAGTGTAGCCCGACATCTTAATGGCGTGCTCACTAACGGAACTCCCTTCCTCCATCTTGCAGTTAAAGAACTTCTCAGAGATCTCATATCTCTCAGAACGGGCCTGAGTCTGAAACATGGTTTTCAGCTCCTCGAGAATCTCAAAGGGCCCGGGATAGTTTTCAAAACGATTTTAAAGTTCCGGTTCATAGCAAACAACATGGTGCTCTTAATCACACCATAATCATCCTTGCGCGACTGATAGACAGCTTTCTCATCAGCCGGCGCAGTTGCAGCAGGGGGGTTACCTAACGCTTTCTCAAGGACATAGTCCTTTTGTCCGCCAGATAGAATGATTCTTAGATTGCGGAACCAGTTGGTGAAGTTAGACCCATTGTTTCTAAGCTTTTCTTTCTCAGCAAAAACGTTGAAGTTGAAGTTGGACTTGGCCATGTGATCTACAGTATTTGCAAGTACAATTTAGACTATGTTCATGATAAATAGTTCAACTTAATCAAATTACTAGATGAACTCCCACTAAATTCAACATCCCTCAAGTTGTTTAGTGAACACGATCCAAATTCACCACACCTAATCCGATCATCACGAGAAGAGATGTGGTTTCAATGGTGGACAACGAAGTGTCGATCATATCATTCATATGACTCATGCTTAACCTTTCGGTTCTTGTGTTCCGAGGCCATGTCTGTACATGCTAGGCTCGTCAAGCTAGACCCAAGTATTTCCGCGTGTGCAAAACTGGCTTGCACCCGTTGTATGTGAGCGTAGAGTCTATAGCACCCGATCATCACGTGATGCTTGGACACGATGAACTTTTGCAACGGTGCATACTTGGGGAGAACACAGTTTTATCTTGATCTTTAAGTGAGGAATCATCTTATAATGCTACCGTCGCGATCTAAGCATAATAAGATACATAAAATGATAAACATCACATGCATATAACTTTATGTGACATGGTATAGCCAACCTTCGCGCAATGATCTCCATCTTGTGCGTTCCGGCATGATCTCCATCACTTCACCATGATTGCCTCCACCACGAATAGCAACTACAACTATTGCTAACTACTTAGCGATAAAGTAAAGCTATTACATGGCGTATAAGAAGTTGACTCGCAGGTCATACACAATTATAAAGACAACCATATGGCTCCTGCCGGTTGTGTACTCATCGACATGCAAGTCGTGAAACATTACAAAACATGATCATCGCATACAATATACACATCACATCTTGGGCCATACCATATCACAAAAAACACTCCCTACAAAAACAAGTTAGACGCCTCTACTTTGTTGTTGCATGTTTTTACGTGGCTTATGGGAGTAGATGCTAAGAACAATTCTTACCTACGGAAAGCCACAACGGTGATATTATGGTTGCCAAACTCCGGTGTTAATCCCATGACAACTATAGTGAGAGAAACTGACATCCACCAGCCGCATGTGTGGTACAAGCCACACGTCAAGTGCGGAGCCGGTCTCGCGAACGACGTCGCGTAAGGTTGGCCTGGACCGCTTCAATCTCACTATCCCGCGTCATAAGAAGAACACAAACAAGAGGCTTGCAACAGAAAACATCAACGCCCGCAACAACCATGTTGCGTTCTACTCATGAATCACATCTACGCATAGATCTAGCTCTGATACCACTGAAGGGTTTTGCAGCATAGTAAATCAAAATTTTCTACGGAAGCGAACAGAGGGAAAGCCAAGATCTAATCTAGGAGATGCAAACAACAAGAGAGATTGGATTAGATCTTCATACCCTTGAAGACTCGCATAGCGGAACGTTCGTCGGAACGTGGGTGATGTAGTCGTACTCACTTCTCCTCCTCGCGATCCGATCCGATCTAGCACCACAAGTGGCGGTGCCTCCGTGAGATGCACACGTGCGGCACCTCGACGTCTCCTCCTTCCTCGGACCAGCAAGTATGGTGGAGAGATGTATTGGATCTACAACACGACGGCGTGGTGTATATGGTGGAGAATTTCTGCAGCAGGGCTTCGCCTGCAAACAGTCGGGAGGGAGAGAGGAAGGCAGCAAGGCTACTAGGGTTTGGAGGAAGGGGTGTGTGGAGGAGGGGCGCCCTAGCCCTCTATATATAGAAGGGGAGGGGGCGGCCATCCCTAGCCCCTCCTCCAAGCCTTGGGCCGGCGGCCAAGGGATAAGGAGGAGTGGGGGGATAGGGTTCTATCTCCAGTTTAAACGATTTAAACTTTCCCTTATCTAGAAATTCTATCTCTAGATTTAAACGAGTTAAATCTATCTAGAATCGGCTGGGCCCTATGGGGCCTTGTGCCCCTGGCCCAATGCGGCCAGGACACTCCCTCATAGGCCCATGCCCCCTCCCGGAAGGTGGGACCACGTTGGCCCCCTTCCGGAAGGTTCTAGAAGCTTCCGGTACAATACCGATTAATCCGGAACAATTCCGAACTCCAAAAACTGCACTGCCTTATATGAATCTTATTCTCCGGACCATTCCGGAACCTCTCGTGGTATCCCGGATCCCATCCGAGACTCCGAACAAAAATTCATAAACCAAGTATCCAATCTATCCTAGCGTCGAGACACGTTAAGTGTGTGACCCTGCGGGTTCGAGAATATGCAGACATGATCTTCTATCAATAATCAACAGCGGGGTCTGGGCACCCATATTGACTCCCACACATTCATCGATGATCATATCGTATGAACCACGATGCCAGGATTCAATCAATCCCATATATATATTCCCTTCGTCTCGCGATATTTTACTTGCCCGAGATTCGATCGTCGGTATCGTCATACCTAGTTCAATCTCGTTCACAGCAAGTACTTTACTCGTTCCGTAATCCGATATCACTTTGTGATTAACTCCTTAACCACATGCTTGCAAGCAGTGTTGATATCGATTACCGAGTGGGCCCGAAGTATATCTCTCCGACTTGGGAGGGACAAATTCCATCTCGATACATACAACCCAACAGATACTTTCCGATCACCTGAGAGACACCTTTATGATCACCCTCTCATAGGATGACGTTTGATGACCTCAAAGCTTTCTTCCGATACCAGGGAGTTGTATTATCTCATGGTCTAAGGAATACAATATTTGACATGAGAAAAGCTTCGCAAAGACGAACACGATGAAACGATCTAATAGCTTTGCTTAGTTTGGGTCTGTCCACCACATCATTCTCCCAATGATATGATCTCATTATCAATTGACAACTCATGTCTATGGTTAGGAAACCTTAACCATCATTGATCAATGAGCTAGTCCATAGAGGCGTACTAGGGACACGGTGTTGTTCACAAACCACACAAGTATTAATGTTTCCGCTTAATACAATTCTAGCATGGAATATAAACTTTATCATGAACAAGAATTATAATAATAACATCTTTATTATTGCCTCTAGGGCATAATTCCAACACTTCGAGGGTGAGAATTTGCTCGCCTCTCTTGTACCTAGGTTTATTTTCGTGTCTAGATCACCAAGTCTGTCGCGTCACCTAGGCGTCATCCCGACCGTAAGCGTTACGCGACTTAATAGGCATTAGTGGTCTCGCATATTTTGAACCGTAAGGCTGACGGCTTTTATTGGGCAGTCGGCGGATTCGTAGTTGGGTATGGTTCTCCCTGGCTCTACCTCGATTCGAGACAGGATTTCGGTGATGCCTCCTCGTTGTTCTCCGGATGCACATCCTCTTGGCTTTTTGTCGAGACGTGTATCGGGAGAGCAGTAGGGAGGTGCTGCCGAAATTCTGCTCGGATCGGGGTAGAGCCAGCTAGAACTTACCCAATCTACGGATCCGGTGGCTCGTTAGGACCCTTTTTTCCTATTAGACATGTAGGTTTATGAATGCGTAAAAACATGAAGCGTTTAATCTCCTGTTTGATATAAAATGTTATATTTGTTGTTTGGATCCTAACAAAGCAGAAGAGGATGGCTGATAATGGGTGGATGTATAGTGGCCGTATTAGTGCGACTAATAAAACAGACTATTGGGTACGGAACACTCATTTGTTAGTGAATGAGTTAGCGCGTGGTTCGAAGGCAATGGTTCGGGCACTTTGTCCCTGCGCTCATTGCACTAAGCGTCATCGTCAGGGAAAGGATGACATGTATAAACACCTTCTGCAATATGGGTACATGTCTAACTATGTCACGCAAGTCAACTTTGCTTGGTACGAACGTGACAGGGGTGAGGTGACGCGTCAGCGGCTCAACGGCAATGAGCACGATGGGATTAGAAACTTTCTAGATGATCTCATCGATGCTGACCAGCCGGATTCGCCACCTCGACGGGAGGAACCACCAGAACCAGAGGAACCACCAGAACCAGAGGAACCGGAGCCAACCGCGAAGGCCTTCCTTGATATGATGGCCACGGCTAAGAGGCCTCTGTAGAGGGTGCAAAGATTTCTCAGCTCGATGCCATCTCTCAGTGTCTAGCCGAAAAGTACCAGTACTCCGCCACCCATTCTCACTTTGAAGCTAATCTGAGAACATGTGGTAACATGTTGCCCAAAGGGCATTGTCTGCCTAAAACCTTTTACGAAACAAAGAAACTCATGAAGGAGGTGAACATGGATTATGAAAAGATAGATTGTTGTCCAAAAGGTTGCCTTTTGTTTTGGAAACAGTTTGCGGATGACAAGTACTGCTCCATTTGTGGGGCCTCTAGGTATGATGAGGTAAAGGGAAAGGATGGTCAGATGAGGCAGTCGAATGTCGCTCTAAAGATTCTTCGGTATCTCCCATTCATAAAAAGAATCTAGCGGCTTTACTTGAGCGAGGAGACTGCCAAACAGATGACGTGGCACAAGAAGGGGAAGAGATATGAGGACGAGCATGGACAGAAGAAGATGGGACATCCGTCTGATGGTAAGGCATGGAAGAACTTCGATGACAAATACCCCCGGTGGGCAGAAGAGGCTCGGAATGTCAGAATTGCGATAGCAACAGATGGCTTCAACCCATATGGTTTGTTGACGGCCGCGTACAGCTGCTGGCCGGTGTTCGTTATTCTGCTTAATCTCCCCCCGGAGTATTAATGCAACGGAAGACCATGTTTCTGTCGTTGATCATTCCAGGGCCCGAGTACCTAGGGAAAAATTTGAGTATCTACATGCAACCGATTGTGGATGATTTGAACCACTCCTGGATACACGGGACGTTGACATACGACCGAGCATCAAAGAGAAACTTCTTGATGAAAGTTTGGTTGCAGTATACCATGCATGACATGCCCGGGTACGCCCTAACGTGCGGATGGTGTACAGCTGGTAAGTGGTCATGCCCAGTGTGCAGGCACCGACTTGAGTTTCTTTGGCTAAAGTCGGGTCGCAAGTATGTTGCGTTTGACACGAATCGATAGTACCTCAAAAGAAAACATCCGTTCAGAGAAGACAAGAAGAACTTCAAGAAGGGAAAGTTGTGCATGAAGTAAAAGAGGTACCAAAGTTCGATGGTTCAGTTGTTGATGCCGAGCTACGTGCTCTCGTGCCTGCAGCGCCGGGAACTGGCCATCTATTTGCGGGATATGGTGTAACGCACAACTGGACTCATGTGGCAGCCTTAACGAATCTTGTGTATTACAAGGACCTTGAACTTCCCCATAACATTGATGTGATGCACACCGAAAAGAATGTCAGGGAGTCCCTTTTTCACACAGTACTGAACATTCCTGGAAAGTCAAAGGATAATGTCAAGGCTAGAGTCGATGTTGAGAAGCTTTGTGATAGAAAGAGATTACACATGCAGCCTCCTACTGTCCGTCGAAAGAATTGGTTCAAGCCGCATGCCTACTACTGCCTTGATAATGTCCAAAAGAAGGAGTCATTCAGGTGGCTCAAATATGTCGTGATGTTCCCTGATGGTTATTGTTCGAATATAAGTAAGGGAGTCAATCTTTCGACGGGACAAGTCACCGGGCTCAAGAGTCACGACTATCATATATGGATTGAGCGGCTGATGCCGGTGATGGTTCGAGGGTATCTCCCCGAGAAAGTCTGGCGAGTGCTTGCGGAGTTGAGCCATTTCTTCCGCACGCTCTGTGCTAAGCAGATATGTCATCTGGTTATTGAGAGGCTGCAAGTTCAGGTGCCGAAGTTGCTATGCAATTTGGAGATGATCTTTCCGCCAGGCTTCTTTACTCCGACGGCACATCTCATTGTGCACCTCGCAAACGAGGCACTCTTGGGGGGCCCGGTGCAATTTTGTTGGCAGTTTTGTATTGAGAGAGAGTTTAAGTATATTCGAAAGATAACTGGAAACAAAGCCAAGATTGAAGCATGCATAGCTGAAGCAACATGCCTTCGGGAGATGGCAGACGCCGTGACAACCTACTGGCCCGATGATGTTTCCACTATGCATAACCCGGTCTCTCGTTACAATGTCGACCTGCCCAAGAATGACCCCAATCTCGAACTATTCCAATTTCCCGGTGGCAAGACCGGTAAAGGACTAAAATATAGCTTGCCGAAGGAAGAGAAGGATTGCATAATACTCTATGTGCTTATGAACATGAAGGTGTGCTTATGAACATGAAGGAAGTGGTCGATTTCATTAGGTAAAATGGTAAACAACTTCTTATTTTCTCGGTCTAATGCTCTATGCAGCTAGTAACTCGGTCTAATGCTTATTTTCTCCTTAGCGACTTCACGGATGAACAGTGGTCGGGACCGATGGATCCCTCTCCCATGGAGTTGGACACTCTACTGAAAGAGGGTGCTCCTGGAAATAAAAAAACTTTGTGTCCTGGTTCATGGAAAAAGTAATTTCTAACCCGTCCCTCTTACCTTGCAATATGTGACTTGTCCCTCTTATCCCACGTAACTAATGAACGGAACAAACCTGTAGGGAGCTGATCCCAATGTTGAGATGTCAGATGAGCTGAAATGTGTTTCCCAAGGTTTTAACCGTGACGTCATGAAGTATGAGAAGTATGATGTGAATGGATTTCGCTTCCATATAGAGACGCACCAGAAGGGGCGACCGAATGCAAAAACGGTAAATACTGGGGTCTTCACCAGAGGAGCCGATTCCCTTGATTACTACGGAAGGTTAGAGAATGTATACGAGCTGACCTTCAATCGTACGAACGTACAACTCAATCTTGTTGTGTTCAAGTGCCACTGGTTCGACCCAAGGGGTGGACTGAGAAGTACCCCTTCCATTGGGTTAGTTGAAGTTAGGCCTTCAACCACCTATAGCGGTGCCGACGTCTTTGTTGTTGCTCACTAAGCCAACCAAGTTTATTATTTGCCCTACCCATGCCAGAAAGCGGAACTCCAGGGCTGGGAAGTCATGTTCCAGGTATCGCCACATGGTAACCTACCGATTCCCTCTGAGGACGATTACAACAACATTAACCCTGTAACGTACGAGGGAATTTTTTATCAAGAGCAAGAGGACGTCGGGCACTTTGATTTAGAACCGGTTGATCTTGAGAACCTTGGGAACGATGCAGAAACTCGGGGTGAGTCAGTGGTGAATCTACATGATGTAGATATGCTCGAGAAGTTTCATACAGAGAATGACAACGATGATGAGCCTCCACCCTTCGATGAGAATCCAGCTTTCTACTCAAAAGATAGTGATAGTGATAGTGAGAATGAGAATGGGAATGAGAATCAGAATGATAGTGAGTATTTATTATGTCTTTGTGCTTAATTGTTTTCTTAATTGCATTATGCCTTTATGCTTTGTGTATACATTTTATTATGTCTTTGTGCTTAACTGTTTTCTCTTATTCAATGCAGGTGATTGAAAAATATGAGCAGCGGCAAGGCAAGCTCTTCGTCCTTGCTTAATGCGCTGAAACAGCGCAAGAAAAAAGCTACACGGAGTGGGAGACAGCCAAATCCCAATCCGCGTTACCCCGATCTTGCTGGTGCGGGAGGAGGACGAGGTCGAGGTCGAGGTCGAGGAGGAGGACGAGGACGAGGTGGCAGGGGAGGAGGCGTGGACTTTGACCCACCACCCTCCGCTTCTGGCGACGTGGCTCCTGAGTTCTTCCTGATAGAGCAGCCTTTTGGGGACGAGGCGGAGCTAGAGACCGAGAGGGAGGCGGAGACCGAGATGGAGTCTAGAGACGAGGCGGAGGCGGAGGCTCACACTATCTACGAGTTGGTTCCGCCGAAGAAATTGCGAAATCGTGGGGAATCGGGAGTCCCTGAGGAGAGGTTAGAGCCTAGGACCCAGGGGCGAAAGCCCTTATTATTCCAGATGGCCTTGAGTAAGTGTGCTAATTTTGGAATTTAAAACATGTAATTTCATATTGGTCATAAATAATTTGGCATGTGTACTAATGTTTATTATTGTGCAGCAATTGGACATTTCCTCCGGGGAACAAGCCTCGCCTTCCTAACAGCCTGGTTGGAGCTCTGATTAGGAAGTTCTGGCCGGGCTATCACATTTCTCCCGATGGTGTCAGGAGGCTAGCTACTACTTGGGCGGACTACCAGACTACTCGTGTCCCGGGATTTCGCACAACTGCTGATGCTGTCATCACCAAGTTTTGGGTAAGGCATATTTCTCGAGTTAATACTTGATGACCCCACCGTGCTAACTCATGACTCTTACAATTGTTTTTTATGCATGATTGAAGTGCTTTTATCGTGTGGCTGGGGAGGACTAGGAGAAGGCGAACAAGACTTTGCTTGGGGCTTGTGTGAAGTTGACACCCCAGGTGTGGTACAACCAGAAGGTCACGGCCGCTAGTCACTTCTGGGCCGACAGGGGCGTGAGGATCAGGAAGGAAGACATTGTCGGTAAGAAGTCTAAACCTGAGTACTCGATGACGCCAGAAGAGTATATGTCGGTGAGTAAAATGTCAATGAGATTCTACATTGCTGCTAAGTTGCCATTGCATTGTCTGGAGTTGAGTATTGCATTTTCAGGTTGTCCCCGATTGGGCTGAGCCGCATCGACTCGCATGGGAGGAGCTGGTTAGGACGAGGTGGCTCAGTAAAGACGAAGAGTTTGCAGCCTTGTCGAGGCGGAACGCGGAGAACCGAGGCGATGGTGGAACACACTGCGCGGAAAACCGCAACTTTGACCGCTTCAAGGGGAAGGTGGTATGTATATACATGGAACGACCTGCATTTATTTCTCGTCATGTTCGTACTTCATATGCATAATATTTCTTTCCGCGATGCAGGTGGCCGAGGCACAACCCGGGGAGGTGATTCATGACGTCGCCGTCTATGAGATGATGCGGCGAAAGAAGCCCGATACCTCGCAGCCTCAGCCCTCGTTACCCGAGTACTACGGCACTGCCCAGAACAACTTTGCAGACTACAGCACGATGGTGAAGGCTCGTCACCCCCATGTGGATGACCCCATTCACGCGGAGATCGATGAGGAGTCGTTGGTCCTGTCGGGGCACGGATTGCAGCATGGACGTCTCAAGATTCTGAATAAGAAGGTCAAGCCTACCCTCACCACGAGCTTCACGCGTCTCAAGGCTACCCACCCCGCCGACGGCCCCCCTATCCCGCCTCGTAGCCAGCCTCGTCGATCCACCTCCAGAGATGATGTAAGTTTTACTCATTTTCATCATCTTTATGACTTTTGTTTCTGCATGGCTAACTGCTGACGACATTCCTTGTATTTGAAATTGTAGCCTGAGTTCGAGGCGGCCTACGATGCCGCTCATGATGAATATCAGGTGTCCTTTCGGCAGTATCAGGAGGCGAATGCGATCTACATGCAATACGTAAATGTAAGTTTGAACCTTTATTTTTGCAAAAGATACAAGTCCCACTTCCCCTAGTTTGTTGTATTATGACCTGACATCTAAACTATCTTGCAGGCGATATTGATGAATATTCAAACTGGACAGAATACGGATTTAGGGCCTGTGCCTCCCATGCCGGGGCAGCCGCCATGCATGCCATCGAGGGACAGTTTCGCTAGGACATACTACGCATCGACACCGGTAAGTTCTTTGCTAGCCCACTGGTTATCGCTTTACTTTGCCTCGCATGTTGCTAACATGTAGGCAACATATAGGGAACGGGAGCTTCTGGGAACCAGCACTTTAGCCATGCCTCGCCGGATGGGCGTCAGATCACACCGCTTCATGACAATGGTCCTTCTCCTAGCCATTCTGCTGGTGGTTCTCTCAATCCTCACTCCTACACTTCTCCTACTACCTCACGAGATGGTTCTTCTGCTGCTTCTACTGGACGCCACCCTCGCCAGAGGTCGCCTCTTTTCACCAGGGGAGATCTCGGGTACACCCCGTCTCCTCCAGAGTTGTAGGGTTTTATTGTCTATGCATGTGTAACGATGTTGATACATGTATGAATGATGTGATCATGTTGATACATGTATGAATGATGTGATCCTGTTGATACATGTTTGAATGATGTGATCTTGTTTGATACATGTATGAATGATGTGATTTTCTTTGAATTTTTGTGAAATACATGTTCATATTGCTGTGAATAATATTGCAAGAAATAAAACTGCAGCGAAACAGGAAAAAAAATTCTAGGCTGGGCCTACGCCAAGGGCCATGCCGTCGGCGTAGTACCTCCTCTGTGCCAAATGGTACACGATACACCGAGGGCCTAACCGGCGGCGTAGCTGTCTGCCTGGCACGGTCAGCGTCTGCCACGTGCTACAACTATGCCGAGAGCCTAACCGTCGGTGTATGCCTAGGCCTACGCCGAGGGCCGCGGCCGTCGGCCCAGCTGCCTGCCTGGGGCACCCACAGTCTGCCACGTGCCGACGCTACGCCGAGGGCCATGCCATCGGCGTACCCACTGCGCCGTTAGCAGCCGGTGTAACGGCGGCTCGCCTTTCGCCGACGGCTACTACACCGAGGGGCCTGCGACGACCGTCGGCAAAGCTTACGCCGAGGGCTAGACCATACGCCGACGGCTTTTTTGGCTCTGCCGAGGGAGAGGTTCGCCGAGGAGGCTACGCCGACGGCAGCCCTCGGCGTAGCGTAGGCCGACGGTCTAGCTGCCTACGCCGAGGGCTTTCAGCCGTCGGCCTAGCCGGCGTATCCTGTAGTGAGAACAATAACCCCATTACCCGCAAAAAAAAGAGAACAATAACCCCATGATTTCAGAGCGGAAGGAGAATCTGGACAGGATATCGTGGATCGGAAGGCGGTAGCTTGAGGTTTGGTAGGCTGACACCATCACCGGCCGCACCTGCGCTTGCACACACGCACCTACCTGAAATCGACGCCGGTGATCTCTGCCACTTCGCTGCCAAAATAAACGTGGTTCCCGTGCACCCTTTAGAAGGTTCCGTCGACGTGAGTAGTTTACCTTAACATTTTAAATTAGACGCATGGTACACTACTTCAACTCACTTGAATCACAGAAAGAAACTATTCTCCTGACCTAGCCGCCGCTGCCCTTGTCCCGATCTAATCGCCGCCGCCGGCCAGCCCCAATCCCTCTCCCTCACCCTCCCCGCCGCTGCCGATGGCATCGCCAGGCAAAGCCTGGGCGCTGGCGTGGGGGGGGCTTCCCCCGCTCATGGAGGCGACGACGCGGGCCGGGTGGCCATGGCGGGCGGCCTGCTCGGTGAGGGGCATGCCGGTGCAGCTTCTGCTGCGCGGAGACCTTACGCCAGGGTGTGGACGGCGGTTTCCCCCGACGGCGGTGGTGACGGCCTGAGCTCTGCTATGGTTTTGGGAGACATCGTCGGGATGGCGGAGGCGACGTCGCGTCAGAATAAGGGTGCTGGAGCTCGATCCCCATCTCGGCAAGGCCACTTGTGGCGGCGCCGACGAGCTGCTGGACTGGTATCCTCTCAGATCTACGGATCTAGAGAGGGCGGTCTCTCCGGGCGCGGTCGTTTTTCGACTCTGCCGTGGAGCTTCTCCAGTCGGAGGTTTGCTATTGCTGTTGTCCTCCCCTCGACCGACCGTGGTGGCGAGGGAGTGGATGGGGATGGTACAAACCCCTTCCTTGTTAGGGTTTTGTATGGTCTTTTTTTGAGATACGACTGTCACGTCTTGAAGCTTCTTCTGGCCGGCCATGGTGGCGAGGGGAGGAGGCGACTCGACGTGGCGTCGATGGTTGGGACCTTTTGCTCGGGGATCTTGGATTGGAGGTACTGCCTGGTCTTCACCATCTCCTGCCTGCCCGATGGTCTGGAAAAGTCTCTTAGCTCTCACTCCTCTGGGTGGGCACTCCTGCGGTGTTCCAAGCCCAATGTGACGAAGGTGGCGGCGGTGATTCGATGGTGGCTGAAGATGTGCTGCTTCTAGATCCGATCCCGGTACTTGGGTGGTGACGATGAGGACGATGGGTTTGATCGCGATTTGGAAGTATTGGTGTGTGGTCTTCTGGGTCCATATTGTATTTTTCTTTTTTCTGGAGTCGTTTGTAATCGGTTTCGCCATTGCTGAAATTCCATCAGTTGTCATCTTAAAAAAAAACTCAAGCTTTGTTAAATCATGGTGACGAGCTATCATTATGTCTGTCGTCTTAGAGGTTTGCTTCTGCGAGTAGGTGCGAGTGTTAGGAATAAGCACGTCATACGGCGTCGTGTGCGGCACGGGTACGTATCCGAGTAGATATGGGTAGCCGAATAGAGTAGGCATTAGATATCCTAATCTTACTAGGTTGGCTATAATAGATCTACTACATATAGGTAGGTTAGCTATACTAGATTTACTAGGTTAGCAGGTCGGCAGAGCAACGGAAACGGCCGCGGGAAAGGCAGCAGTTTCTTGGGTACGTGGATAATTCCTTGTCGATCGTGGCCGTGGAGCTTTGTGTAGGTACATCATCCGAGCTCACGGAAACGCACATCGGAAAAAGGTGGTTAGACAACTCCGTATCCAACATATATCTCCATTTAGCTGGATCTTGGCGTATCTTCCGTCTGGCTGTCAGAGCCCACAACAAAAAAGGCATCTAGAAGGATTCTCTACCATCTTCTCATCATCAGGGTCAAATAAGTTGCGGTAATCAGTGAGTGCTTCACCAAAACAGGTTTTCTAGAACACAATAATCACACAGGTCCACTCTGGATATCCTCCTCGATCGATCTCACCAACCTTGTGCCAGCTCCAGCTGTAGCACGGCCAGCACTGCTTCGCTCCATGCAACCTATCTATCTATCTATCTATCTATCTCGATAGGTTATCTGTTGGCAACAACAATGGTGGCAGAATCAGAATGTTGGCTGGATGAACTGGCGGGTCAGGTTAGGTGCAACCAGAATTCTGGTAGAAGGGGTACCCTTGCGTTGGTACCGCACGAGCTAGCTAGGTTGGAACCAACCGAAGCCGCGGAGATATATCTGGCTCTTTCCGTATCCGTATCTCATGTGGAGCTGGCGCCTGGCGGCATGCATGAACTGGTCCTGCCGAGCAGCATCGGTAGGGAAGCAAGTTGTATTCCTCGATGAGTAGTAGTTAGGTAGCCGGAAAACACCAAAGTGTGTGGCCAGATTCAAGCAAGCAAGATGGGCCAATGGCCAACAGGTCTGTAGACTGCAGTACTGTGTACTCTCTCCGTTTAGAAATATAAGATTTGTGAATTGAATGCATCTAGACGTCTTTTAATGTATAGGTTCGTGTTCACAAAGCTAAAATGTCTTATATTGGGAGTATAACGGGTTGATCTGAAACTGAAAACAACGATTGCGCACCCAGTATAACATATAGCTTTGCTGCATTGACTTGTAGATTGTGCGGTGTGACGGAATGGTACCCGATGCAGGTGACATCACGCAGTTCGATCCATCAGACAGTCAGACGACATGGTTGAGACATTCGCGAAGGCAAAAGCGGTGCCTGCGAGATACTGCCAGGCTAAAGACTGGCCGGCAGCATCGACCGAGCGACGACGAAGCCTCCATTTTCACTCTCTCACTCGGAGTGAATTGGTTGAGGTTGTGTAGGATTCCTACGCGCGAATCCACAAGTTTGCACGAACGACTCAGTGCTAAAGAGCGGGGACATCGATCGCACCGTTTCTCGCATGTTTGTTCCCGTCTCCGCATAATCTCATACGCAACGTATCCAACAGAACAGAGAAAGGAGGCGACAGACAGACAGCAATCGAACGAAAGGAGATTAAACGACACACAAAAAGGAAGATGGATCATCGTGGTGAGGCCTGAAGAATGGAACCCACCAGGCCCGCTGCTCTAGCAGCAACTGGGAGTCAGATAACATTTGGTTTCGGCCGTACTAGCAACGCAGGCCGCATCCAGCCCAGCACGAGTTTCGGCCGGACGCCAGGCCCGCTAACTTGTTTTTGATTGTTTATTACTGCGGTCTCCGGTCAGCACTCAGCAGCAGCGGTATGCTAGTAGCCCGTAGCTGGGATGTCTGTCCCTACGTCGTGGGGAAACGTGACGGAAGAGGGCAGAAAAATCCAGCCGCGACCAGACCAGGAGTGGACGCGGTCACCCATTCCTGCTCCCGGCCCGTTACTTACTGACGAAGCATATGATAACTCCAGTTGCTCTCCCTGATCCTACGGGGACTCCATGTGATTGGCTTGAAAGTACACGCAGATCGCACATGAGAAAAGCCTTCACATCGCATTTTTATATTCCCCGGAGATCAGCTCGTGCCCACAGGAGCAGTTTTATACTTTCTCCGTTTCAATACTCCCTCCGTCCCAAGGAATAGGGCGTAAAAATTCTGGCGCTATGATTAAGGAGCGACATGCAGCAAAAACCTTTTCCTTTCTTGCCCCTGCATGCACGCGCATGCCTCTTTAATTCCTTCATTAATTCTCTCCCGTACATACCGCACCGTGCTGCTGTCTTGCTCGTTCATCACCACGCGGAGGCTGCTCGGCCAGGACGGAAACGTCAATGTCTACAGCAACATGCAGTTCTACGTGCTCCTACGGCACCACGGGAAGGCCGCCCTCGACGTCCAGCAGCACAGAACGGACGCGCGCTCACCCATCGACGTGGCTGCCGCCCTCGATGTCCGCTTGGTCCCTGCTTCTCCATACGCATGCCTTGGCAGGTTTCCCTGGACGTCGCCGCCGCCAACGCCACACACGCACCATGGACGCCACCTCCCGCTCCATCCTGAGCGCGCGAGTCCTTGCCCCCTGCGTTGCACGTGCACCACTGACGTGAGGTTCGCCACGACGCCGGAGAGCGAGAGCGCGTCTAGGAGAGCGTCCAGGAGCTGTGGTCACGGGCGATTGAGAGCGCGGCTTGGGCCTCGGGGAGGTCTAGGAACGACGGCCGGGAGCGGGACAGGTTCCCCTGGATAATATCTCGTCGTGGGTATGCAGCGCTCGCCTTCCCTTCCTTCCATGGTGGCCGACGACATCTCCCCAACAGCGGTGGAGAGGACGTCCAGGATCGGGGACGGCGGCGGAGATCCCCTCTGTCTCCCCGAAAGCGGTGGCGAGGACGTCCAGGAGCGGGGACGGCGGCGGAGATCCCCTCTGTCTTCCCAACAACGGCGTCCAGGACGGCCAGGAGCAGGGTTGCTAGTCGCCAGAAGGGGTACCGCGGGTAGCGACGACAGTTGGGAAGGAAGAAGATAGAACGTGCTAGAGGGGCAGTTTAGGAAGTTTGGCAAACGTTTTCCCACCTGGTGACCCTCGCGCCTTAAGCTATGAGGAAAAGTTGGAAAAATAACTACGCCTTAAGCTGTGGGATTGAGGGAGTACAAGTGATTTGGGTTTGTTTACGTTAGCTTTGCGACAATTAAATAACAAAGAAAAAAATAAAATCACAGCAAAGGAGACATGGATTTAACGTGAAAAAACCTCTCTAACAAAGAGAGGAAAAATCCACGGGCATCAGCCAGCGAAACTTCACTATAAAGTGTTTACACAACACCGGGGATTTCTTATCCCGGTTGGCGGCTTATAAGAGGTTTATATAACGGTGGAAACCTAGGTCTTCGACGATCCGCGTCGGCCCAAGCCACCGGCGACGGGTCTCGCTCCGCTCCATCAGAAGTTGGTTTTTACTTTGTAGAATTTGGGTCAATATATAACAAACTCCATCTTGAGACAAATTCCTTCTTGTAGCATCAACAACAATTATCTCCCTGAACAAAGAAAGAAAACACTTTTGACGCCAACAGCCACTTGGGCTAAACAGTTATACCAACTAAGCTTGAGCATAGCTCAAACTTAGCAACAAGAACATGCTTTATCATCATATCAGCAGGATTATCATGAGTGCTTATCTTGCATACCTTTAGTGTACCTTGTGCAACAGCATCACGAACACTTGATATGATGTGCTTTGTTCTCTCATGGAACATCTGATCCTTAGTAAGGTAAATAGCACTTTGACTGTCACAGAATAGGTTAATGCAAAAATCATCCTGACAAAGCTCAGCATACAAACCTTTCAACCAAACAGACTCTTTGCAAACTTTAGCAACAGCCATATATTCTGCTTCGGTTATAGATAAACAACAACTGGTTGCAGCGTTGTCTTCCAACTCACGGCATATTCTCCTACCGTGAACACATAACCTGTGAGGGACCTCCTCTTATCCAAGTCGGCAACAAAATCTGAATCCGCATCGGCCCAAGCCTCCGGCGATGGGCCTCGCTCTGCTCCGTCAGAAGTTGACCTTTACTTTATAGAATTTGGATCAACATATAACAGTCTAAATTTGCAGAAGGAGGAATTATTAATCAACCATCCGCGAAGCAAGAGGGTCCCAGGCCTAAGACTCTCGTCGCAGTGGATCCAGAATGGAATCGGCATGGTTCAGACCCGGTCTCGACTGCACTCTTTGTTTCACCCGGCGCTGCGATGGTCCCGCCGTGTGAACCTTCAAACTATTCCTTCCGCGCGAAGCCCCCACGGCTCGCACTCCCAAGAGCATCTCCATCAGCGTTGAGCCTTCATAGTCTTTTGGGCTTGTGACACCAAAACGGGCTTTCACCGGTACTCTCCAAACATCATCGGTATATTTTGGAGCCAAATAAAATAGCTAGCCCGCCTACACCGATCCCTATGCGCAAGGGTTGTGTTGAGCACACCGGCACATCAATCCACTTCGGAATTCGACGTGGCACCCTTCTAGCAGCCAGACAGGTCAATTCCTCACCCCTCCACTGCTTTCCCACCCCAGCATCACCATCGCCACTGATGCGGACGTCTTCACCTCCCGAGCACCCGCCAACCTCCCAAGATTCGCCTACGTCCCGACGACTTCGCCAACACACCTTATGGTCGTACCTTCTGGCTGCACCTTCTTGCGTGGCCCATCATCTGCCGCAACTTCTCGGTCGTCATGTATCGCCGCCCTGAATCTTGTACCACACTTGTTGACGCCGAAAATGGGACTTCTGTCGTCGACAACACAAGCCTCTTGTACGCCCTTTCCTTCCCCCGTCTTGTCGCTAGAACAGAGCAATCGTTGTCGTCGTTTGCTCGCCCACAAGGTGTTCGATGTGTTTCCACAATGTAACACTACATTACTGAAAAGGTTGTAACTTCTATGCAACACGCCAATCCCTGAATTGGTTGATTGACTTACATAGAACATAGATGAATAACAAAGTAAATATTCGTGCATCATAAATAACAAAAGATCCAGAGTAGTTAATTATTACAATAATGCTTAACTCGAATGCTAGATAAAACTTATTCAAGTATCAAATATAAATAAATAACACCTCCAATCATCAAATTCCCCACAAGCGAGCAAGTGTCGAGTGGAGTACCGTAACCTAGTCGATCACTCAGAATCAAAATATCGTGCAACCTAAAATGTACCAGCCCCGAAGGATCAATGTTTTGAATGTATGACAAGTAGGGCTAAGTAAAGAGACAATATACCTAGCATCTACATGCTTATTCGGCTAAGTGACGCTTTGGCTAGCTTGTATTTTCAAATATCTTTGTTCTACTTTCGTAAATGATTTTAGATTTTTTTAAAGATCCTAATTAAGTTAATCAATCAATATTAAGGTAATTAGAAAATTAGGATGAGCGAGAAACATATCATAACCTTAATATCTAGCAACTCAATTTGTCCTTAACCAGGAACACGACTAAGTACTTGGATTAGACACCCTGTGGGGGTTTGTACATGTTACCCATGTGACTTGATCAGCCCGCTCGTACCATCACACTCATATTGTGTTATGATAGGAAGAAGTCCTAGAAGAGACCGTTCAGAAAGTAGCATGCAGTGCGTGGTGTTGCGTTCGTGTCAGGTGAGAGTGTGTGTCTGCCTTGGTACATTGCGGGTGTGTATGATAGGGGTGGTGTGTGCGCGCAGCTTGTGGCAAAGAGGTTGTGTGGTATGGTCTTAGCTAGCTAGGGTTTTGATGGGGTGGTAGTTGGCTGGATGCTGGGCTTTTGCGCCTAGCGGCTAGCTGACTCCCCCACAAATTTTTTTTTTTTAATTTTAGAAAGACTTTTATAAATAGTTTTTAGACAAATAAAAGATCCAGAAAAAACGGGAGTTTTCATTTAAAATTAAAGGGGAGAATAATTAGAAAACAAAAATAGGCTTTGGTAAAAATATTTTAGAGGAAAAATATGCATGATGTCATGATGATGCACTAAATAAAAATAACAGATAAATCTAATTGAGGATATTTTCCCAGGCATTACACCAACCGTACAAGAACCTCAGGGAGCTCCTCCATCAAGCTACCACAGTTGAGCGTCACTTGCAAAAAGAAACTTCTTATGAGAAGACAAAGTCATACTTTGCGTTCATTAATCCAAATGCCTCCAGCAAGCCAACAAACCAAGCACCAAGCTCATCCAAGCAAGCAAAGACCACGATAGCTTCCTCCTCCAACACGACATCGGATAGTCAAGTCACTTGCTTCAAGTGTGGAGTGAAGGGTCACAAGTCATATGAGTGCACCAACACAAGGGTGATGCTTACGGATGAGAATGACACAACCTACTCCGTGAGTGAAGAGGAATATGAAGCGTTGACTCAACGAGCGATCGAAAGGGAAGCCGCGATGGAAGTGGATGACACCTCATATACAAGCATGATCCAAGTCCTTCCCTAGTCATTACTCAAGTCTTGACAACAAACTCCATACCAAAAGAGGACCAATGCCTCAATATCTTCCAAACTCGTGCCGGAATTGATGGGAAGTTCATAAAGGTGATCATCGCTGGAGGTAGTTGCCACAACCTTGCAAGTACGGAACTTTGTGAGAAACTCAAGTTGCCATGCATAGCGCACCCTCACCCCTATTATGTCAAATGACTTTATGACAATGAAGCACTTAAGATAACATCAAAGATCAATGTCTCCTTCAATATTGGCCCATATGAAGACACCGTTGAGTGTGATGTCGTGCAAAGGTCTGTGTGTCACATGATACTTGGGGGACCATGGAAATACGATAGAAGAGCCATACATCATGGTAGCACTAACCAATACTCCTTCAAGTGGAACGACAAGACATTCGTGCTCCAAGCGATGATGCCAAGCCAAGTTATTGCATCCAACATGGCATCCATGCATAAGATAAATCAAGCTAAGGACCCTTGTGAGATGAGTGGTGAGAGAGTGAACCACCATCAAGAGAGTGAGTGCCACAATCCCCAAATGAGTGGAAAAATCATGAGTGTCACGACGCAAGCCACCAAATGTGAGAAGTGACATTTGAGTGTGACCCATACTAACAATCTATGATACAATCGTCTCTCTTTGTTGTTGGTTTTGCAAGGTGCCCAAGATAGACTAACACCTACAAGGATCATTCTTCAAGATCTCCAACCACAACATGATGGCAAGAAGTTTTACAAGCTCTTCAACATGTTTGAGAATGGCTTCGATACTAGTGACCCGTCCGTGCCCAAGCACAAGGCCAAGGGCACACTTCCTTCCTTTGGTGAAAGAACATCTTCGAGGTCGACTCATTTTTAAGCAGGGGAAGATGATGTAGCCCAACATACGGGAAACAACTTTGGTCCACATCATGCTACACGAACCATTCCCACCAAGGTGAATTCCTTCCATCTCTTATCTTTCAATGGTTATCATGTGAATGGAATCCTGCTTGAAACGAATGCCCGTGACATGACTAGGTCCATGACCATGATGCCAAGACGAGGCGACAAGGATGACCCTGGAGACAAGACCCCCAAGCAGGAAGCCTGGAAGAGAAGATGCAAGAAGCTGATGGCGCTAGCCCGGAGTCTCCGGATCCGGACCCCGGAGTCTCCGACCTTACGTCTGAAGGACTCCGGACCACACTCCGCCTCCTGCCTAGAGCGTTCAGTACACCCCTCCGGAGTCAAGCTAGGAGAGCGACTCCCTACTCGGAATCTCCGCCTACCCCGGAGTCTCTGGCCACTCCACCCTGGAGTCTCCGGCCCGTCGCCCCAGAGTCTTCGCCCGAGCACTTCTGACCGGACTCCGGACTCATTCCTGGAGCCCTCTGTCTGCCACCCTGGAGTACGCCCCGAAGACTGAAGACGACCCCGGAGTCTCCGTCCCCAGGACCTGGAATCTCCAGTGTAAGTGAAACAGGCCTGGGCACCTTGAGTTGGGCCTGGCCCATGTAATGTCCCCAAACTCCCCTTTATGCCTATTTTACCCCTAGCTCGTGGCTGGCCTATATATATGCCCCACTCCCTCCTTGAAACCCTAGAGATGATGATAAATTAAGGCATGTGCCTAACCCTAGATAAGAACCCCCTCTCAATAGATTATCTATGAGTTGTACAAGGCATTCGGTGCCCTTCTCCAAGTCGTCAAGACCCTCCTCAAGTGTTTAATCTCTCCTTGTCAAGGATTCTAGTAGTGCTTGGTCTCTCCCATTTGGGATTCTACTTGGTTGCTACTCTCTTCTTGATTTGGATTCTATCATCTGCTTGCTGATCTCTCCTTTGGTGATTCTACCGCAAGGTCTCTCACCGAGGATTCTATTGGATTGGCTGTTCGAACCAACGGGAGCAAATTGAATAGTGTTTATTTTGGCGTGTGTTTGTATCTTTACCTTACATTCGCATTGTGTTCATCATGTTCATCATGATTCCCCTCACCTCCCGCATCAAATCCGTGAAGATCGGGCCATCCTAGGGTAAATCCACAAGGAGACCCATAACACCACCTCACAACGACAACGAGGGATAATCTCGTAGCGACCGCCAGGGCACAACGAGCAGAGCCGGCATCAGCGGCCGCGCAGGAGGCTAAGGTGAGGGAATGCACGACCTTCTACAGGATCCAGTGACGACCTAGAGCCACCGAGCATTGGGGCTGAGAGGTATTGCTATGTAGGTCTAGTTTAGTTAATGTATTAATGATTTTAAATGGTAATGAAAATTTGTTCGCTAGCTAGGGGGCCGTTAAGACAGTGGCGAACATTCACGGACGCGCGGGATGTCCAAGCCAACGCAGAGCTAGCCTAAAAATGGGCTGAGAATACGGCAAACCAGACCTGTTTGCGCCGCGTGATCCTTTTGCAAGGCACCGCTGGGCCTTGCCCAATGTCAGCGCTGGGCATGTTTTTTAGCGCACGTACGATGCTGCGATAGTTGGAGATGAATTTCCCGAGGTGGAGAAACGCGCGTAGGCGAAAATCCTCGCATCGCCATTGCACCTCGTCACATGTGAGCATGAGAGAGAGAGAACCACATGGCGTTTCTATAGCTTCGTGCAGCAAGACTGATCATGCGAGCATGGAGATTCTCCATAGTGAGCGGTCGGACCTCATGCAGGTTTAGGTGGAGTTCTCCACTTCTAGGTGGGCTACGAGGAACAAGAGAGCTACAAAAGTTGTCCCCTCTACCATCGGCGTGTTGGTGGACTCCGATTTCTAGAACAACCTCGGCGCCTTCTCTGGCGACGACCTTTATTGGGATGATGTCTACGATGTGTTTGCAGCTGTCGGATTCGAGCTATCTAGGTAGTGTCGGGGTCAAAGTTTTAGGTAGTGTCGAAGTGTTGAATCGATGTTCGAAGTGTTCAATCGATGTCCTAAGTGTTTAGTCGTACCATTTGTAATCCAGAAACTGCTAGTATGATGTAGAAATCACTTTTGTGTAATATATAATTTGTAGGGCACCTATTTTTGGTGTCCTATTGTACCTCATCTATAGATCATCATTAGAGATGCTCCAACACCATGTGCGCCCCCGCCGATTGACTCCGCGTTGTCATGGCACTGCGCCTGAGGAACGAACAAGTCACACACCAACCTCACGGGACCTCCGCTCGTGTCTTGCTCGCTGTACGTTTCCATTTGGCATCGGCAACGGCAGCCAGCCAGTACATCGCACGACACTCGGCCGGTCAGCCCCGACGTGCACGACGCACGCACATTCCACCGTGCCACAAGACCCTGGCAGAGGAGGACCGGTAGTTGAGCCCCTTTCATCCGGTCCTAAAGTTGTCAATTACTTGTCGTGTCTAAAAACAGCAGCAGCTCCAAACCAAAGCGACGCGTCCGAAAGCGACGCAACCGACCATCGATCTGCGGCGTTAAATCCTGCTTCCGGAAATGGGCGGCGCGACACGGCTGACTCACTACCGTTTGGAGCTGTGTGCCCCGATGGAAGAAGATTGAGTTCTCGGCTTCTTTCCAACTTTTGCATGGACGCAACGCAACAGGAGGGCCGGGCGCTTTACTTATTTATTCAGGGGAAAAAGGGGATGGCGACGCCTTTATGAAAGAAAAAAAAGGTACGAGTACAATGAAATGTCCGTAGCAGTAGTGCTACTAGCACCCGACGCACGGCGCAAAAGCGCGGAATTTATTCAAAGATTTCCGCAGCGCTGTCTGGCACAGTTGTTGCTTGTCCGACGTGCAGGAGCAGTGGTGGCTGCACTGCACATGGACGCATCTGCCAAGTATAGGATGCAAATGATTCCGACCATCTCTTATGCCGTTGATAATTCCTGTATTTATACGAGGGAGAACTCACATCAGATATCGTGAATCGACATCGAGATCGTGCGGGGTGGGAGCGTCGGGAGCGAGAGAACCGCCGTGACGGTTTACAACAGAGGATTATCCTATTTACATGTTTATTAAATAAATCTTTACATTTTTTTTTTTTTGCGGAAAAAGATCCGGATCTATTTCATGAGTTCATAAGAAGTACAAAGTATTCTAAACATAATAAAAGTTACATCGAGCTCTTTGGACCACCTAACGAATACTACTGTCGCCAGAGCGAGCCGCCGACGCGCCGCTGTCGCCGCTCCATTACCGGAGCCGGCATGCCATTGTTGATGACAGTCGGGAAATCTTCGTACACGTGCCCCTAAGGACCAGCGCCCCAGAGATGAAGTTGTCACCATTGAACCCTTGAATTGATCCGAAACTTGTAACGTCAAACCTAAAACGCACGTAGACTGGACGAGATCTAGAACATACGTAGACTGGACGAGATCCACCACTCCATGGAAGCGGCGACCAGACGAATCCCCACCCTCCTCAACGCCAGCAGCAGGATCATCGCCGACGAGATAGAAGAGGAGGCGGGAATACCTTATTCTTGTCCCACACAACGCCGCCATAGCCACCATAACAACGATGCCGGATGACCAAACTCTAATTTTAGGGACCCTTCTACACCGCCGAACGCAGGTCCGAAGTCCCCACCTCCTCCCGCCGCCGGAGCGGCAAGCAAAGGAGGCGGGAACCCGTCGATGCTCGGTCGCAGACGGCGAGGACGAAGTAGATCGTGGCGGCTGCTAGGGTTTTTACCCTAGCCGCCGCCTCTTTTTCTCACTGAAAGGCACTTAGAACGAGCTCCTTACACCCTTCTAATCCTTGCTTGTCCTTTCGACCGATTATCCTGGGAGTAATCTCCTCCAAAAACTCTATGAGAGAAATAGAAGAGAAATACACAATATGCTATAAAAAAACTCCTTCTAAAAACCCCGTGGAAAAATAAGAAGAAAATGACATATATAGTCTATGAATGTACTGATATTGCTTCATTAAAAACCTTACACGAGAAACCGTTAGAAAAAGCTCACAAAGGAAAAAAGAGCAAAACCAAAAATCTGATCTTCTTCAACACGTCATAACATGGAAGATTTCTCCCCTTGAATTTTGCAAGTCACGAAGTCTCCTCATACCAATTCCATGTATATATTTATGAAACAATGAATTTGGTAGGGACTTGGTAAACAAATCAGCGAGATTATCACATGACTTCATTTGTAAAAAAAAATCCACTCTTTTGTAGCTCATGGGGATAAAACAACTTAGAAGCAATATGCTTTGTAATATTGCTCTTAATATAACCCGTCTGTATATGTACAATACAAGCAGTATTATCCTCATACATAATAGTGGGCGATTTTAGCGAACCAATCTAACTTAAATTTTAGACAAAGTTCATCATTCTGTGAAGCCATATACATTCCCGTAATGATTCATATAAAGAAATTATCCGAGAATGATTCATGAATATAGCCCCCAATGTTTGCTTTGTCGACTTCCGAAAGAAGGTTGTACCTCCATGTAAGAAAACAAATCAAGTCTGTGATCTAGCATTATGGGATCTCATAAGTATTCAGCATCACAATACCCCACCATGGTTCTCTGTTGATTTTTCTGATAGAACAAACCAAGATTTTGGTGCCCTGGAGATATCTTAGAATATTTTTCACACCAAGTCAATGTCTTTTCGTTGACGATGCGCAATTACTAACCAACAAATTAACTGCAAATGGTATATCAGGTCGCTTACAGTTTACTAGATACATTAGTGCACCAATTGCACTAAGATATGAGAATTTTGGTCCCAAAATCTCCTCATCGTCATCCTTAGGTCTAAAAAGGTCTTTATCTCTATAAAGAGATCTAACAACCATAGGTGTTTTAGATGGGTATATGATGGCTCTGTGTAAGGCGCCTAAAAAAGTGCTGGTGCGTGGTTGATGTAGAGCTCGTTGGGAACCCCAAGAGAAAGGTATGATGAGCACAGCAGTAAGTTTCCCTCAGATATAAAATCAAGGTTTAATCGAACTAGTAGGAGCAAGGAAACACCCCAAAGGTGTTACTAGCTGAGCTTTGGCAGGGCGCACTACCGGTGCTAGTAGCAACGTGGATACCTGCACAACACAACCACAGAACTTTGTCCCCAACTTGCGATGAGGTTGTCAATCTCACCGTGTTTTGCGTAAAACAAAGGATTAAACGTATCGAATGGAAAGAAGTAAAAGTTTGCAGAAAGTAAACACAAAGCAGTAAACAGTTGTAGATTGTATGTAAAGAAAAAGGACCGGGGTCCATAGTTCACTAGAGGTGGCTCTCCTTAAGATAGATAATATGCTGGGTGAACAAATTACATCGGGGCAATTGACAAACACCGGAAAAGCAATACATGCATATACTAATCATCTTGACTCCTTTGACACTTGATTGGGCATTACAAAATAATACATAGACCGCCATCCAACTGCATCTATGACTAATAATCCACCTTCAGGTTATCATCTGAACCCCCTCCAGTATTAAGTTGCAAGCAACAGATTATTTCTTTACGAACTACGTGTAAAGTAAACAATACGATTGTTCTATGAACAAAGGATTGTTGTTTTCTCCCTAGTAGCAACAGCACATATAGTACCTTAGAGATTTTTCTGTCACTTCCCCAGATTACCAGAGGCATGAACCCACTATCGAGCATAAATACTAACTCTTGCAGTTGCTAGCATCTACTTGGCCAAGATAGCTACTAACAACGGAAAACATGCAAGATCACAAATAACAAAGACATGATAGAATCAATAATCAATCTGAAATAGCATCTCAATATCTATCGGATCCCCGCAAACACAACATTATGAATTACAAATAGATGATCTTGATCATGAACGGAGCTCACAAGATCTAAACATGAAAGCACAAAGGAGGAGAACCAGCCATCTAGCTACTACATGGATCCGTAGTCCAAGGATGAACTACTCACGCATCACACCGGAGGCTTGCATGGTGATGAAGAAGGCCTCCAGGGTGAATTCCCCTCTCCGGTAGGGTGCCGGGAAGAGCTTCAGATCCCTCCCGATCTAGGTATGGAGATGACGGCGGCTACAGACTCTTTCGTGGATTTTTGATCGGGTACTTAGGGTTTTCGTCCCGAGGGCATCTTATAGTCGGAAGGGGAGGCCGAGGGGGTGCCTAGGCTGGCCACACCACCCCCTGGCACGGGCCAAGCCTGGCCGCACGGCCAGGTGGTGTGGCCGCCCTCTGGCCCTTCTCCGTCTCGTATTCTGGCACTTGATCCCTTCCGAAAAAATAAGCACTTTGTCTTTTGTCCCGTCGAATTCCGAGAATATTCATTTTCTGACTTTCCTGGAACCAAAAATAGCAGAAACAGGCAGCTGACACTATGGCTCTTGTTAATAGGTTAGTCCAAGAAATCATATGAAAAGTACTCCAAAGTTGGAACCAAACACAAGAAAGTGGATAAAACCAAGCATGGAACATCAAAAATTATAGATACATTTGCAATGTATCAACATCCCCAAGCTTAACTCCTGCTCGTCCTCGAGTAGGTAAGTGATAAAAAGAAAGAATAATTTTTGAGGTGACATGCACCATCAAAGACTTGATCAAAGTATTTGCAAAACATTTAAAGCTAGGATCATAGTACTTAAATCATAACATGGAAGACAAAGTTCTAGCAATAAGCAAAGAAACTATGATGTAACATGAAAATGCACAAACAAAAGATTCACGAATAACAATGCTTTGCAAGACGTTTGTTTGTTTCACATAAAGAAAACATAACAAAATAGTATTCAGCTTGTCCCTCATAGAGTAGCAAATATAAATGCATAGGGCACCTTCAAAGTTCATAAGACTGACTAGATACAATAGTTTAAAATAAGCAATATCAAGATATGCATCAATCAACTAGTCTTGGGACAATGTACATAGAACTAAGAATAGCCACTATGCTCTCAAAGTAGGTGCATAAAGGTAGAAGGTGGAGACTCAATATAATGGTGGAAGAAAGGCCTTTGTAAAAGGAAGTAGGGATTCAAGTCTCATAAAGAGCTTCCAAAAATTATGGTACTTATAGCTTTTAGCTATCATTGCCCCTATCATAAGCATCTTGAAGTGATTAAGGTTAAAGTGAACAAACTATGGTGTACATGCTTGACGAAGTATAAGTCAGAAATCTCATGTCCCTTGTATACGAGGGCCGCTCCTCATGCTACTCAAGTTTAGTCACCGGTAAGTTCTTGTCATCGTAAGTACATGTGTATCATAGAGAACCGCCAACGCGGTACCCCTTCCCCGATGATACGGAAGAATCCCCATATCAAAATGACAAGGCAAGCAGACAACAAGCATCTCAACATTCTTCTTATTTACCATGGGAATATGGTCATGTTTTCTCTCTTTTCTCTTTTCATAGTATCTCTTTTTTTTCTTTTCTCTTTTTTTCTCTCAGTATAGGACTCTTTTTTTATAAGAAGAATGCTTCATAGACAGCTCATTATGGTTACTCTTCAGGTTTCCACCATGTCAGCATGGATTAGACCAGCGGCCTGATATATTGCAAATGTATCTATAATTTTTGATGTTCATTGCTTGGTTTTATCCACTTTCTTGTGTTTTGTTCCAACTTTGGAGTACTTTTCATATGATTTCTTGGACTAACCTATTAACAAGAGCCACAGTGCCAGCTGCCTGTTTTCTGTTGTTTTTGGTTCCAGGAAAGTCAGAAAATGAATATTCTCGGAATTGGACGGGACAAAAGCCAAAGTGCCTATTTTTTCGGAAGGGATCAAGTGCCAGAATACGAGACGGAGAGGGACCAGGGGGCCACCACACCACCTGGCCGCGCGGCCCAGCCTGGCCCACGCCAGGGGGTGGTGAGGCCAGCCCTGGCACCCCCTCGGCCTCTCCTTCCGCCTATAAGTTGCCCTCGGGACGAAAACCCTAAGTACCCGATTAAAAAAAATCCACGAAAGAGTCTGTAGCCGCCGTCATCTCCATCCCTAGATCGGGAGGGATCTGAAGCTCTTCCCGGCACCCTGCCGGAGAGGGGAATTCACCTTGGAGGCCTTCTTCATCACCATGCAAGCCTCCGGTGTGATGCGTGAGTAATTCATCCTTAGACTACGGATCCATGTAGTAGCTAGATGGCTGGTTCTCCTCCTTTGTGCTTTCATGTTTAATCTTGTGAGCTCTGTTCATGAGCAAGATCATCTATTTGTAATTCATACATGTTGTGTTTGCGGGGATCCGATGGATATTGAGATGCTATTTCAGATTGATTATTGATTCTATCATGTCTTTGTTATTTGTGATCTTGCATGCTTTCCGTTGTTAGTAGTTATCTTGGCCAAGTAGATGCTAGCAACTCCAAGAGTTAGTATTTATGCTCGATAGTGGGTTCATGCCTCTGGTAATCTGGGGAAGTGACAGAAATCTCTAAGGTACTAGATGTGCTGTTGCTACTAGGGAGAAAACAACGATCCTTTGTTCATAGAACAATTGTATTGTTTACTTTACACGCAGTTTGTAAAGCAATAATCTGTTGCTTGCAACTTAATACTGGAGGGGGTTCGGATGATAACCTGAAGGTGGATTGTTAGTCATAGATGCAGTTGGATGGCGATCTATGTATTATGTTGTAATTCCCAATCAAGTCTCAAAGGAGTCAAGATGATTAGTATATGCATGTATTGCTTTCTCGGTGTTTGTCAATTGCCCCGCTGTAATTTGTTCACCCAGCATGTTATCTATCTTAAGGAGAGCCACCTCTAGTGAACTATGGATCCCGGTCCTTTTTCTTTACATACAATCTATAAACTGTTTATGCTTTGTGTTTACTTTCTGTAAACTTTTACTTCTTTTCATTCGATACGTTTAATCCTTTGTTTTCCGCAAAACACGGTGAGATTGATAACCTCATCGCAAGTTGGGGACAAAGTTTTGTGGTTGTGTTGTCCAGGTCTCCACGTTGCTACTAGCACCTGTAGTGCGCCCTGCCAAAGCTCAGCTAGTAACACCTTTGGGGTGTTTCCTTGCTCCTACTGGTTCGATTAAACCTTGGTTTCATAACTGAGGGAAAACTTACTGCTGTGCTCATCGTACCTTCCTCTTGGGGTTCCCAACAAGCTCTACGTTGAAAGTCGAGCGCATCAAGATTTTCTGGCGCCGTTGCCGGGGAGTCAAGGACATCTTCACAAGGGGAGTTCCTCATAACCAATCTCTTTACTTTGTTGTTTTTGTTTTGCTTAGTTTCTTTTTGCTTTGTTTGCTTGTTTTGTTCTTCAAAAACACAAAAAAACTAGTTTTACAAGTTTGCTTTCTTATTTGAAAACCCAAAAAAATGACTACCCTTGAAAACACTAAGTTGTGTGACTTCACTAGCACCAACAACAATGATTTTATGAGCACGCCTATTGCTCAAGCTGTGGCTAAAAATACTTTCTTTGAGATAAAACCTGCTTTGCTCAATCTTGTTATGAGAGAACAATTTTCTAGTATTGGTAATGAAGATGCTGCTTCCCATCTAAATAACTTTGTTAAACTTTGTGAGATGCAAAAGCATAGGGATATAGATGGTGATATTATTAAGCTGAAATTGTTTCCTTTCTCTTTGAGAGGAAAAGCTAAAGAGTGGTTGAATTCCTTAACTAGGAATAGTATTGATTCTTGGACTAAATGCAAAGATGCTTTTATTGGAAAATACTATCCTCCTGCTAAGATTATATCCATGAGAAGTGAAATAATGAAGTTTAAACAACTTGATAATGAGCATGTTGCTCAAGCTTGGGAAAGAATGAAATCTTTGATAAAGAATTGTCCCACTCATGGACTGACTGCTTGGATGATCATCCAAACTTTTTATGCAGGATTGAACTATTCTTCAAGGAACCTATTGGATTTAGCTGCTGGAGGTACCTTTATGACCATCACTTTGGGTGCTGCAACAAAACTTCTGGACAATATGATGGTTAATTATTCTGAATGGCATACTAAGAGAGCTCCACAAGGTAAGAAGGTAAATTCTGTTGAGGAAACTTCCTCCTTGAGTGATAAGATTGATATTATTATGTCTATGCTTGTTAATGGGAAAGCCCATATTGATCCAAATAATGTTCCTCTAGCTTCTTTGGTTGCTCAAGAAGAGCAAGTTGATGTGAACTTCATAAGAAATAACAACTTTGGCAACAATGCTTATGGTAATAACGCTTATAGGAACAATTTTGGTAACAACAATTATAAGCCATATCCTCCCAACAAAGGTAATGCTTATAGAAATTCTTACAATAATAATAAGAGTGCTCCCTCTGAACTTGAAGTTATGCTTAAAGAGTTTATTAGTAAACAAACTGCTTTCAATAAAACTATTGAGGAAAAACTCTCTAATGCTGAAACAAATATAGCATCTTTAGCTGAAGCTCAAACTACTTTGAATAAAATGGCAGCTAAACCTGAAACTAATGAGAATCCCTTTGCAGCCACTAATGCTATACAAGTAAGAATTGATGAAAATGTTAGACTATTAGCTGAATTACATGCTAAGTGGGAAAGAGAAGATGAAATTGCTAGAAACATTAGTGTTTCTACTATCACCACCACTAGTGTTGAGGCTACTAATAGTTCTACTACTTTAGATGATAAATTTGATTTTGATCTTGATGGTTGCAATATCTATGAAGTTATTAAGTTCCTACAAAAGCTTGCAAAAAGTCCTAATGCTAGTGCTATGAACATGGCCTTTACAAAACACATTACCGATGCTCTCATCAAGATTAAAGAAGAAAAGATGAAACATAAAGCTTCCATTCCTATAAACCAAGAAGATGGTTGGGAACCCATCATTAATATGAAAGTGAATGACTTTGATTTCAAAGCTTTGTGTGATCTTGATAGTAGTGTTTCTATTATGCCTAGAAGGATTTATGATATGCTTGATTTGCCTCCTCTTGAAGATTGTTATTTGAATGTCCCACCTGATGCTAATGCTAAAAGGAAACTCATGGGGAGTCTTAATGATGTTCTTATTATGGTTAACGATTCCTATGTCCCCGTTGATTTCTATGTTTTGGATGTTGAATACAATGCTTCTTGTCCTATTACTTTGGGAAGACCCTTTCTTAGAACTGTTGGTGCCATCATTGATATGAAAGAAGGCACCATTAAATATCAAATCCCACTCAAGAAAGGTATAGAACACTTCCCTGAAAAGAGAGAAAAGATTTCTTTTGCTTCTCCTATGAAAAATTTGGTCTTAATGCTTTTTCATTTGAGAACACTTGATTCTTTCTTTGCTTCTTATGCCTAACTTAAAGGTGTTAAAGAAAAGTACTTGTTGGGAGATAACCCAAGAGTTTTAGTTGATTCTTGGAAGTTATTACTTCAGTAATAACCTCTCCTTATCCTTTTTATTTGCTTTTTGTGCCAACAGTAACCTCTAATGAGAGTGAAGTAATGATTAGGAAAGTTGCTGTCCCGAAACAGTTTTTTGTGCTTCACCGTAAAAATTCGTGAGAGAGCTCTGTACATCAGATTGAGCTGTAATTTTTTGTCATTCTGCCCCAGGTTGTTATCTAACTTTCGCTAGATCAACACTTTTTTATTTGAGCAACAGAAGGTCTTCGAAAAAAATCGTCTTTACCTCCTGGTCTGTTTTGACAGATTTCTGCCATTTTCTGCATTTGCTTCTTGTTAGTTCCTTCTTGAGTTCCTTTGGGGAATTGAGCTTTTTGAGTAAAGTGCTACCGTATCTAGTGTTCTAATGGAAGTTTATTTGGTGTTAGAACTGAACCTTGAGACTTATTTATCTTAAGTGCACTAATGTTGCTAATGAGATTGTGTGAAGTTTTGTATGAAGGAAAAAATTTAGGTGTATGGAAGGAATGAGTAATGAGATGAAGGATGGACTAAAGCTCAAGCTTGGGGATGCCACGCGTGTCACCCCAAGAAATATCCAAGAAGTACAAGCGTCAAAGCTTGGGGATGCCCAAGGCATCCCCTTCTTCATCAATAAAAATTTCAGGTTTCTTCCAAACGCTTCATTTTTATTGTTTCATGCACAGTTGTGTTTTTCTTGGAGCGTCTTCTTTTTCATTTTCGTTTTGGTTTTTAGTTTGCTTGGTTTGCTTAGTTTTCTGAATAAGTTGGTTGGACCCCCTCTTTCATACATTGGTTTGCAATTAGTTTGGTTTGGTTTGGAAAAGAGTAGGAAAGCTCATGCTTATGTGGTAAAAAGAGCTCGTTTTTGACTATGGCTATGCTTTGTCATGCCATGTTTGATATTGTTTTGGCTTTATGCTTAGTATTCTTTGTTGTAGCATGACTTGTTATAAACAATTGAGATTGCTTAATGTGCCTTGGATGAATCATGCGTTGTTTTAGCATATTAAAGCATAGTATAGTGGTATTCTCCTTTGATGCTTTATTTGGGTTGACTTGGCACATGCTCACACCATGTTATGACTGTCACAAGTCACCATAGCCTTTATGATCCTTTAGTTTTCAACTTGTAGTATCACTTTATGCTTTGATCAATGATATTTTGTCGCTCTGCATGATTATGGCCATTATTGCTCTCTTAGTTTGTCGCTCCCAGTCTTTTGCTAGCCTCCACAACCAAGTATGAGATTCACTCATGCATCCAACTCCCTAAACCAAGTTATTCCAAAGAGTCCACCATACCTACCTACTAGCTTATGCTATTCCAAGTATATTCATGCTTTTGTTTACCTTCCACTTGTTATGAGAAAACTAGTGATTAAAGCTCTCACGAACTTGATGGCACACTTTACTTTATTGCCTCTAATAAACTTGAACCATTGGGTCCTTCTTTGTTGCGTATATGCTTGCGC
Source organism: Avena sativa (assembly GCA_916181665.1). Taxonomy (NCBI): domain Eukaryota; kingdom Viridiplantae; phylum Streptophyta; class Magnoliopsida; order Poales; family Poaceae; genus Avena; species Avena sativa. Next base: position 482,020,545 of record OV702279.1, read on the forward strand.
TTTATAAGTTGAAATTAGCAGAACCATGTTTCATGGGGAACGCTTTCAACATTGCACTTGTACTTTGTACCCCGTTGATATCATGTTCTTTTGCTTACGGATCCCGACGGTGTGAACTAAAAGTGGAACTTGTAAGATCATGGAGTTTGCATGTGTGTTAGAGAAACGCCTGGGCCGCTAGCCTAAGCCATGCCTAATCATGGTGGAAACTTGCAGCATCACCATAATGAGCACTCTATGAAGCATCCTCAATAAAAACCTATGCAAATAGCAAATAAAAAGATCGCTGAGATGCTCATTGTCTTCTTGCCTTGTCATTTTGATTATGGGAAAGCACCCGTATCATGTGCAAGGGGTACCCCGTTGGCGGTTCTTAATGATACACATATACTTACAATGACAAGAGCTTACTCGTGACTGGAGTTGAGTAGCATGAGGTTCGGTCTTCGTAAGTAAGGGGCATGAGATTTCGGTTTATAACTTGTCAAGCATATCCTCTTAGTTGTGTCACTTTAACCTTAATCACCTTAAATATGCTTATGATAGGGGCAATGAGAGCTGAAAGCTATAAGTACCATAATTCTTGGAAGCTCTTTATGAGACTTAAATCCCTACTTCCTTTTACAAAAGGCCTTTCTTCCACCATTATATTGAGTCTCCACCTTCTATCTTTATGCACCTACTTTGAGAGCATAGTGATCATTCTTAGTTCTATGTGCATTGTCCCAAGACTAGTTGATTGATGCATAACTTGTTATTGCTTGTTTGAAACTATTGTATCTAGTCACTCTTATGAACTTTGAATGTGTCCTATGCATTTATATTTGCTACTCTATTGAGGGACAAGCTGAATACTATTATGCTATGTTTTATTTATGTGAAACAAACAAACGTCTTGCAAAGCATTGTTATTCATGAATCTTTTGTTTGTGCCTTTTCATGTTGCATCATAGTTTCTTTGCTTATTGCTAGAACTTTGTCTTTCATGTTATGATTGAAGTACTATGATCCCAGCTTTGAATGTTTTGCAAATACTTTGATCAAGTCTTTGATGGTGCATGTCACCTCAAAAATTATTTCTTTTTATCACTTACATACTCGAGGATGAGCATGAGTTAAGCTTGGGGATGTTGACACATTGCAAATGTATCTATAATTTTTGATGTTCCATGCTTGGTTTTATCCACTTTCTTGTGTTTTGTTCCAACTTTGGAGTACTTTTCATATGATTTCTTGGACTAACCTATTAAGAAGAGCCACAGTGCCAGCTGCGTGTTTTCTGCTGTTTTTGGTTCCAGGAAAGTCAGAAAATGAATATTCTCGGAATTGGACGGGACAAAAGCCAAAGTGCCTATTTTTCCGGAAGGGATCAAGTGCCAGAATACGAGACAGAGAGGGACCAGGGGGCCACCGCACCACCTGGTCATGCGGCCCAGCCTGGCCTGCGCCAGGGGGTGGTGAGGCCAGCCCTGGCACCCCCTCGGCCTCTCCTTCCGCCTATAAGTTGCCCTCGTGACAAAAACCCTAAGTACCCGATCAAAAAAATCCACGGAAGAGTCTGTAGCCGCCGTCATCTCCATCCCTAGATCGGGAGGGATCTGAAGATCTTCCCGGCACCGTGCTGGAGAGGGGAATTCACCCTGGAGGCCTTCTTCATCACCATGCAAGCCTCCGGTGTGATGCGTGAGTAGTTCATCCTTGGACTACGGATCCATGTAGTAGCTAGATGGCTAGTTCTCCTCCTTTGTGCTTTGATGTTTAGATCTTGTGAGCTGTGTTCATGATCAAGATCATCTATTTGTAATTCATACATGTTGTGTTTGCGGGGATCCGATGGATATTGAGATGCTATTTTAGATTGATTATTGATTCTATCATGTCTTTGTTATTTGTGATCTTGCATGCTTTCCGTTGTTAGTAGCTATCTTGGCCAAGTAGATGCTAGCAACTCTAAGAGTTAGTATTTATGCTCGATAGTGGGTTCATGCCTCTGGTAATCTGGGGAAGTGACAGAAATCTCTAAGGTACTAGATGTGTTGTTGCTACTAGGGAGAAAACAACAATCCTTTGTTCATAGAACAATCGTATTGTTTACTTTACACGTAGTTCGTAAAGCAATAATCTGTTGCTTGCAACTTAATACTGGAGGGGGTTCGGATGATAACCTGAAGGTGGATTATTAGTCATAGATGCAGTTGGATGGCGGTCTATGTATTATGTTGTAATTCCCAATCAAGTCTCAAAGGAGTCAAGATGATTAGTATATGCATGTATTGCTTTCTCGGTGTTTGTCATTTGCCTCGCTGTAATTTGTTCACCCAGCATGTTATCTATCTTAAGGAGAGCCACCTCTAGTGAACTATGGATCCCAGTCCTTTTTCTTTACATACAATCTATAAACTGTTTCTGCTTTGTGTTTACTTTCTGCAAACTTTTACTTCTTTCCATTCGATACGTTCAATCCTTTGTTTTCCGCAAAACACAGTGAGATTGATAACCTCATCGCAAGTTGGGGACAAAGTTCTGTGGTTGTGTTGTGCAGGTCTCCACGTTGCTACTAGCACCGGTAGTGCGCCCTGCCAAAGCTCAGCTAGTAACACCTTTGGGGTGTTTCCTTGCTCCTACTGGTTCGATTAAACCTTGGTTTTATAACTGAGGGAAACTTGCTGCTGTGCTCATCATACCTTCCTCTTGGGGTTCCCAACGAGCTCTACGTTGAAAGTCGAGAGCATCACGGCCCAGGCGTTTCTCTAACACATATACATAACTCCATGGACTTACAAGCTCCCCTTTCATTTCACACCGACGACATCCATATACAAAAGAGCATGATATCAACTAGGTACAAGTACCATGTGCAATGTTGAAAGCGTTCCCCATGAAAGCATGGTTCTGCTAATTCCCAACAAATAAGTGCAAGCATATACAACATAGACGACACAATGGTTCAAGTTTATTAAGGGCAAGTAAAGTAAAGTGTGCCATCAAGTTCGTGAGAGCTTTAATCATTAGTTTTCTCATAACAAGTTTAATTTGGAAGGTAAACAAAAGCATGAATATACTTGGAATAGCATAAGCTAGTAGGTAGGTATGGTGGACTCTTTGGAATAACTTGGTTTAGGGAATCGGATGCATGAGTGGAATTCATACTTTGTTGTAGAGGCTAGCAAAAGACTGGGAGCGACAAACTAAGAGAGCAATAATGGCCATAATCATGCAGAGCGACAAAACATCATTGATCAAAGCATAAAGTGATACTACAAGTTGAAAACTAAAGGATCATCAAGGCTATGGTGACTTGTGATAGTCATAACATGGTGTGAGCATGTGCCAAGTCAACCCAAATAAAGCATCAAAGGAGAATATCACTATACTATGCTTTAATATGCTAAAACAACGCATGATTCATCCAAGGCACATTAAGAAATCTCAATTGTTTATAACAAGTCATGCTACAGCAAAGAATAATAAGTATAAAGCCAAAACAATATCAAGCATGGCATGACAAAGCATAGGCCACAGTAAAAAAACGAGCTCTTTTTACCACAAAAGTATGAACTTTCCTACTCTTTTCTAAACCAAATCAAACCATTTGCAAACCAATGTATGAAAGAGGGGGTCCAACCAATTTATTCAAAAAACTAAGCAAACCATGCAAACTAAAAACCAAAATGAAAACGAGGAAGAAGACGCTCCAAGAACAACACAACTGTGCATGAAACAATAAAAATGAAGCGTTTGGAAGAAACCTGGAATTTTTATTGATGAAGAAGGGGATGCCTTGGGCATCCCCAAGCTTTGACGCTTGTACTTCTTGGATATTTCTTGGGGTGACACGCGTGACATCCCCAAGCTTGAGCTTTAGTCCATCCTTCATTTTATTGCTCATTCCTTCCATACACCTGAAAATTTTCCTTCATACAAAACTTCACACAATCTTTATTAGCAACATTAGTGCACTTAAGATAAATAAGTCTTAAGGTTCAGTTCTAGCACCAAATAAACTTCCATTAGAACACTAGCTACTGTAGCACTTCCTTCAAAAAGCTCAATTCCCCAAAAGAACTCAAAAAGGAACCCACAAGAAGCAAATGCAGAAAATGGCAGAAATCTGTCAAAACAGACCAATAGGTAAAGACGAATTTTTTCGAAGACCTTCTGTTGCTCAAATCAAAAAGTGTTGATCTAACTAAAGTTATATAATAACCTGGGGCAGAAGCACAAAAAATTACAGCTCAATCCGACCTACAGAGATCTCTCACGAATTTTTACGGTGAAGCACAAAAATCTGTTTCGGGACAGCAACTTTCCCAATCATTACTTCTCTCTCATTAGAGGTTACTCTTGGCACAAAAAATAAATAAAAAGGATAAGGAGCAGTTATTACTAAAGTAATAACTTCCAAGACTCATCTAAATTTTTTGGGTTATCTCCCAATAAGTACTTTTCTTTAACGCCTTTAAGTTAGGCATAAGAAGCAAAGAAAGAATCAAGTGTTCTCAAATGAAGAAGCATTAAAACCAACTTTCTTGCCCTTGCCTCTCTTATTTTTATTCTTAACCTTTGGGAAAATGTGATTGTTTGGTGAAGAAGAAAGGTGCATGGTCCCCTTTCCCACATCTATTATTGCTCCAAGGAGTTCTAATAGGGACCTTCCAAGTGTAATTTGTCCTTTTTCCTGCACATTCAATAACAAGATAATCAATAGAAATCGTTTTCCCAAGGATCTTTGTAAACACTCCTTCAGCTATTCCAATATATAATATGGTAGCATTATTAGCAAGAGATATTTCTTTTCCTCCTTCAGTAAGCCCCCAAAGATTCAAAGATTCATAAATATCTTTGGGCATAAGGCAAAATTCAGACATGATATCGCAGCGGGCTTGAAAAGTTTCAGTGTTTATCTCAATCTTTACTGTAGGGAGCCACTTTGATGGTTCAGAATTTATTGGAACATAATTGTGATGCTCCCTAAGCGTATTATAGCATTCTTTTAAGGTAGTAGTGCTAGTCTCAAGAGTGTTCAACCTAGCAAATATTCTTGCGGAAGAAATATCAGTTTGGCTAGGCATGTTGTAAGTGAGGATCAATTTCTTTATAGCATTAGTAGCATCATCCTCATTACATTGGAGGAAAACTCCTCCCACAACAGCGTCTAAAGCATATCTATAGCAAAGAGCAATCCCAAGGTAAAAACTGCTAAGGAACAAGCTTTGAGTCATTTTAGGCTCAGTTTTTTCATGTAGATCCGAGATTCTAGACCAAGCTTTTTTAAAACTTTCCTCGATTCCTTGTTTAAAAGTGAAAATCATTTCCTCGGGTGACATAGTGATTGGATCAAGGCTAGACATGAAGGCAACTTAAGATAGGAACTAATTTTTTTTGTGTTTTTGAAATAAGAAAGCAAACTAGTAAACCTAATTTTTTTGTGTTTTTTGAAGAACAAAACAAGCAAACAAAGCAAAAATAAACTAAGAAAAACAAAAACAACAAAGTAAAGAGATTGGTTATGAGGGACTCCCCTTGTGAAGATGTCCTTGACTCCCCGGCAACGGCGCCAGAAAAATGCTTGATGGCTCTGTGTAAGGCGCCCAGAAAAGTGCTGGTGCGTGGTTGATGTAGAGCTCGTTGGGAACCCCAAGAGGAAGGTATGATGAGCACAATAGCAAGTTTCCCTCAGTTATAAAACCAAGGTTTAATCGAACCAGTAGGAGCAAGGAAACACCCCAAAGGTGTTACTAGCTGAGCTTTGGCAGGGCGCACTACCGGTGCTAGTAGCAACGTGGAGACCTGCACAACACAACCACAGAACTTTGTCCCCAACTTGCGATGAGGTTGTCAATCTCACCGTGTTTTGCGGAAAACAAAGGATTAAACGTATCGAATGGAAAGAAGTAAAAGTTTGCAGAAAGTAAACACAAAGCAGTAAACAGTTGTAGATTGTATGTAAAGAAAAAGGACCGGGATCCATAGTTCACTAGAGGTGGCTCTCCTTAAGATAGATAACATGCTGGGTGAACAAATTACAGCGGGGCAATTGACAAACACCGAGAAAGCAATACATGCATATACTAATCATCTTGACTCCTTTGAGACTTGATTGGGCATTACAACATAATACATAGACCACCATCCAACTGTATCTATGACTAATAATCCACCTTCAGGTTATCATCCGAACCCCCTCCAGTATTAAGTTGCAAGCAACAGATTATTGCTTTACGAACTGCGTGTAAAGTAAACAATACGATTGTTCTATGAACAAAGGATTGTTGTTTTCTACCTAGTAGCAACAACACATCTAGTACCTTAGAGATTTATGTCACTTCCCCAGATTACCAGAGGCATGAACCCACTATCGAGCATAAATAGTAACTCTTGGAGTTGCTAGCATCTACTTGGCCAAGATAGCTACTAACAATGGAAAGCATGCAAGATCACAAATAACAAAGACATGATAAAATTAATAATCAATCTGAAATAGCATCTCAATATCCATCGGATCCCTGCAAACACAACATGTATGAATTACAAATAGATGATCTTGATCATGAACGGAGCTCACAAGATCTAAACATGAAAGCACAAAGGAGGAGAACCAGCCATCTAGCTACTACATGGATTCGTAGTCCAAGGATGAACTACTCACACATCACACCGGAGGCTTGCATGGTGATGAAGAAGGCCTCCAGGGTGAATTCCCCTCTCCGGGAGGGTGCCGGGAAGAGCTTCAGATCCCTCCCGATCTAGGGATGGAGATGATGGCGGCTACATACTCTTTCGTGGATTTTTGATCGGGTACTTAGGGTTTTCGTCCCGAGGGCATCTTATAGTCGGAAGGGGAGGCCGAGGGGGTGCCTGGGCTGGCCACACCACCCCCTGGCGCGGGCCAGGCCTGGCCGCGTGGTCAGGTGGTGTGGCTGCCCTCTGGCCCTTCTCCGTCTCGTATTCTGGCACTTGATCCCTTCCAGAAAAATAGGCACTTTGGCTTTTGTCCCGTCCAATTCCGAGAATATTCATTTTCTAACTTTCCTGGAACCAAAAACAGTAGAAAACAGGCAGCTGGTACTGTGGCTCTTGTTAATAGGTTAGTCCAATAAATCATATGAAAAGTACTCTAAAGTTGGAACTAAACACAAGAAAGTGGATAAAACCAAGCATGCAACATCAAAAGTTGTAGATACATTTGCAATGTATTAGTATACTTTATCCATATTGAATTTCTCTAATATCTTTTGGATATAAGCAGTCTGGTGGACTAATATTCTTGAAAAAATATGTTCAAGTTGCAAACCGTGATAAAATTTGGTCTTACCCAAATCTTTCATCTCAAACTCCGTCTTCAGATGAGTACCGGCCTCATTTATCTCTTCTGTAGTACCAATGATATTCAAATCATACACAAAGATTATACAAAACCCATCAGTAGATTTCTTGATGAACACACATGGACAATCATCATCGTTCATGTATCATTTTTGTAAAAGGAACTCACTTAATCGGTTGTACCACATACTACACGACTGATTCAGACCGTATAATGACCTCTGTAGCTTTACATAATACATTTGGTGATAAACCTTTGGATCCAGAATCTTCATTCCCTCGGGAACTTTCATGTAGATATATGTATCCAATGACCCATATAAATATGCGGTCACCACATTCATCAATCGGATATACAAATTCATTTGCACTGCCAACGATATCTAGTATCGAAATGTGATTTCACTCATCACAAGAAAATATGTTTCATCGTAATCGATGCCATCTTTGTGTAAACCCTTATGCTACAAGCCTCGCCTTATATCTCACCACCTCATTGTTTTTGTTCCTATTTCGAACAAAAAACTCATTTCGCCCCAACAGGGAAAACACGATGAGAAGTAGGTATTACTTCAGTAAATACCCCTCTCTTGGTAAGAGAGCGCAATTCATCCTCAATTGCAACCATCCATTTGGGCTAGTCCGAGCATTTCATACACTTTGCCACGGTCTTAGGTTCATGGTCCAATGATAGATCATTTGCCATCTTTGAGGAGAAAAATATGCTGACATTTATAGACTTTCTATTGAACGATTCTCCTGATTCAATATAAATTGTGAAAATCTCTTCAGTACCTTCAGACTCATCGTGATTTCCCTCAACGATTGAATCAAGGTGTACCGTTTTCCCAACACCTATTTTTGTGTGCACATTTGTGTTGGGCCCTTAATGATGAACATCCTTTAGGTGTCTTCCTTCAAAACTTGGTTGCACGTCAACCCGCGATTGACCTATATTTACTGTTTGAGAGGTCATCATTCCCTGCGAACACTTCTAAGAAGTCTTGTCCTTTTTGTCCAGATTTCTCTCTCTTGGGCAATTGAGTGGTCTTAGCTACCTCAACTCTCTTCGGGACATTCATAGAGAGAACATGAGATTTAGTGACACTTTTATATTTAGTAAATGCACCTGGCAGATTATTTGCAATATTTTGCAAATTTATGATCCTATGAACCTCCAGTTCAGATTCATTCATATGTGGATCGACTGAATGCCTTCAACATTCCAATCTATTTTCCGACATTCTTTGTGATCCTTTTCTCCCCTAATGTCAGAAAATTATCGTCATCGAAGACGCAGTCAGCGTACCGGGCTGTGAAGAGATCCCTTGTTAGAGGTTCTAGGTAATTTATAATCGACGGAGAACTGTACCCCACATAGATATCCATCTTTCTTTGTGGATCCATTGATGTGCGCTGAGGTGGTGACATCGGCACGTACACAGCGCAACCAAATCTTCGAAGATGGGAAATACTTGGTTGATTTCCACGTACTAACTGCAACGGAGAGGTCGTATGATATGCAATTGGTCGAATTTGTATTAATCCCGCGGCATGTAACACCGCATGTCCCCGACATGAAGTTGAGAGATTACAATTCAATAGGAGCAGTCTTAAGTATCATAAAATATCTGAATGGTCCCGTTAACGGTTGAATTGGACCACACACATATATATATATATATCCTTAAATGCGTTTAAGAAAATTTAGTGATTCACTCTTAACCTTCAGGTATGAGGGTCTAGTGATTTCTTTCCCAGTTGCACATGCAGTGTATACAAAATCTGAGGATTTGGAGAAATTAGCAACCGTTATATTGTGTCCAGTTAAACCATCAATAATTTTTCTCATCATCCTCACACTAGGATGATCTAAGCGGTCATGCCATATCTTGAATTTATCAAGATTTTGGAAAATTATTTTATACATCAAATGTGGCTCTGATTTTACGTATGTATAATACAATCCAGAAGATAGAGCAGGAAGTTTCTCGAGGGTTTCTCTTTCAGAACCCTTTTTCTGAGTTATGAGTATGATTTCACCCTCACCATCTTAATGAGTTTCGATATGGTAGCATTATTTCGGATATCCTTAAAACTCAGCAATATACGGGTTTAATCTGGATACTACTAGGCCTGTTAAAAAAAAGGGTACGTACGGTACGCTCTCTAATATAATAAAGAAAAGAAAAATGAGATGCGGTGCACGAATGTCTGGAAATGATGGGTACGTAACGTAATATAGTAAAGAGGAGGGAATTAAAGTGGAAATTATGTGTCGAGGGAAAGAAGGAAGGAACTTTTGAAAACGCGAAGAAAGCAACGGCTCACGCTATGTCCGGACGAAGGCGTGAAGCTATCGACGACAGCGTTTTTCAGGCAGAGAGATGGATAGTGACCGTCGGACCGAGCTTGGTACTCCTCTCAACGTCCGTCCCGTCCCGTGCCGTGTCAACAACCCCGTATCTCTAGGCTCGCGACAGCAGACATGCGAGATCGTCTGCGGCACTTGTCCCTGGTGCCGCTGCTGCTGCAAATTAAATCTCCTGAACTCGTACTAGATTGCTGGGAAGGAAGAAGGGCGGCAATCACGGTGCGCTCTGATTGAGGATCGCAGATGACTCTCATCATAGGAGAACGGCCCACGTGACCGTCATCGCGTTCGTTCCCAGGAACCATAATTCGTGGCACGAAAGTTTTTCTACAGTACGAATTCTCAATCATCTGTTGGGGTCCATGTGGGTGACTGTGCGAGATGGGGAGCACCGAGCACGTACGTGAATGGCTAGCGTCTGGCGAGACGAGAGCTAGCCAGAGAAAGCGAGACAGCACGCTCGTGTCGCGGGGCCGAGGCGAGCCCCCCACCCCCCACCCACTTGGGGAGTGTGGGAGCGCACCGCGAAATTCCCGACGGGCCACACCCACACCACACCACAGAGGATCCCGCGCACGCATCGCTCCCTCGAGCTGTCCACCACATCGCCGCCTGCTGCGAGCCCAGGCGCACGTCCCCACTACACCAGCGATAAGATGGATGCTACGTCACGCACCGTGCGAGGCATCTGTGTCGTCACTGACAGGGAGGCCACGGGACGCGCTGACCTACGCTGTCGGTGACGTTGGTGCTTTCCCGTGTTATTATCTCCGCGAGACGCTGTCACTGTATCGTATCCTTTTGGGAGCATATACGGATAGATAGATGAGAGCCGCCTGATGCGGATCTCACGGTTGGATTCCGTCGCGAGGCGCTGCTGATACAGATCCCTGCCGTACATACGCTGCCTACACACACACACGCTCTTCCCCCCACTCCACTCCGCTCCCACGGCGCTGATACAGCAACTGCTCGACGGAATGCCACACTAGGCCACTACCCCCACCCCCTCTTTTCTCCCACCCCACACACGCCGACCAGCGCCGCCGCCCGAGATGAAGGGAGCAATGCAGCCGCGGCCGTTCATGATGCACGGGCCGGGCGGCCCGATGCCGCCGCCGCCGCACCAGCAGTTCGGGCTGGTGGAGACGCGCCCGCCGCTGGCGGCCATGCAGCGGCCCCGCTTCAACATCCCGGGCCTCAACCCGTCCGCCGCCGCCGCGAACGCCGCGGGCAAGATCTCCTCCACCTACGACCTCGTCGAGTCCATGCGCTTCCTCTACGTGCACGTCGTCAAGGCGCGCGACCTCCCCGCCGTCTCCCCCGCGGGCTCCATCGACCCCTTCGTCGAGGTCAAGCTCGGCAACTTCAAGGGACACACCGCCGTGCTCGGGGGCAACCACAGCCCGACCTGGCACCAGGTCTTCGCCTTCTCCGCGAACAACATCCAGTCGCACCTGCTCGAGGTCTCCGTCAAGGCCAAGGATCTCGCCGGCGGCGACGACCTCGTCGGCCGCATGGCCTTCGACCTCTCGGAGGTCCCCGTCCGCGTGCCGCCCGACTCCCCGCTCGCGCCCCAGTGGTACAGGCTCGAGGGGAAGCGCGGGGAGAAGCTCCACCGCGGCGAGATCATGCTCTCAGTCTGGCTCGGCACCCAGGCCGACGAGGCCTTCCCGGAGGCCTGGCACTCCGACGCGCACGGTGCGGCTAGCCCTGCGGCAGTCTCCTCCACGCGCGCCAAGGTCTACTTCTCCCCCAAGCTCGTCTACCTCCGCGTCGCCGCCATCGGGGCGCAGGACCTCGTCCCCCACGACACCTCCCGCCCCATGAACGCCTCCGTCAAGCTGCAGCTCGCGGGCCAGGTCCGCCGCACGCGCCCCGGGGGACCGCCCGGGACGCCCAACCCGATGTGGAACGAGGAGTTCATGTTCGTCGCCTCCGAGCCCTTCGACGAGCCGCTCTTCATCACCGTCGAGGACCGCGTTGGGCCCGGGCGAGACGAGCCGCTCGGCCGCATCGTGCTGCCCCTCAACGTCGCGATGCCGCGCCACGACCACTACGGCAAGCCCGTGGAGCCGCGCTGGTTCAGCCTCGGCCGGCCCAGCGACGATCCTGACAAGAAGGAAGGCAAGTTCGCCAGCAAGATACAGATTCGGATGTCGCTGGACTTTGGCTACCACGTTCTCGACGAGTCCACCTACTACAGCAGCGATCTCCAGCCGTCCTCAAAGCACACACGGAAGCCAAGCATTGGGATCCTTGAGGTGGGGGTTCTTGGCGCGCGCAATCTGATACCCATGAAGGCCAAGGATGGTCGCAGCACTGACGCTTACTGCGTCGCGAAGTATGGGCCGAAATGGGTGCGCACGAGAACAATTCTCAACACACTGAATCCGCAGTGGAATGAGCAATACACCTGGGAGGTGTTTGATCCCTGCACTGTAATCACTGTCGTGGTGTTCGACAACAGCCAGATTGCGAGCAAGAATGGTGAGGCTCGGGATGAGCATATTGGCAAGGTCAGGATTCGTCTGTCGACACTGGAGACCGACCGGGTGTACACCCATTTCTACCCGTTGCTAGCTCTGAAGCCAAGTGGACTCAAGAAGACCGGCGAGCTGCATTTGGCTGTGCGGTTCACCTGCACGGCATGGGTGAACATGATTGCGATGTATGGCCGTCCGCTGCTGCCAAAGATGCACTACTCGCAACCAATATCAGTGATGCAGTTGGACTACCTGAGGCACCAGGCGACGCAGATTGTTTCGGCAAGGCTTAGCCGTGCAGAGCCTCCACTGCGCAGGGAGGTGGTGGAGTACACGCTTGATGTGGGCTCACACATGTTTAGTCTCCGGCGCAGCAAGGCCAACTTTTACCGGATCACCTCCCTGTTCTATGGTTGTGCCGCGATGGCCAAGTGGTATGACGGCATCAGGAGCTGGCGAAACCCGATCACAACAATGCTGGTGCACATGCTGTTCCTGATTCTGATCTGCTACCCAGAGCTCATCCTGCCTACCATCTTCCTCTACATGTTCATGATCGGGCTGTGGAACTACAGGTTCAGATCAAGGCACCCACCACACATGGACACAAAGCTATCACAGGCTGAGTTTACACACCCTGATGAGCTCGATGAGGAGTTCGACACATTCCCAACCAACAGGCCAGCTGACATTGTGAGACTGCGCTACGACAGGCTGAGGAGTGTTGGAGGTCGTGTGCAGACGGTGGTCGGCGACCTGGCGACGCAAGGCGAGAGAGCTCACGCGTTGCTGAGCTGGAGGGACCCTCGGGCAACCGCCATCTTCATATTCCTGTCCCTGGTCGTTGCCATCGTGCTGTACGTGACCCCGTTCCAGGTTTTGATGGTGATCACTATGCTCTACTTGCTGCGCCATCCCCGGTTCCGCAGCAGGATGCCCTCTGTCCCGTTCAACTTCTACAGAAGGTTGCCTGCCAAGTCCGATCTGCTCCTTTGAGGCCAGAGCATTGAACAGAAGATAAAACTGGGGAGCCTTGTAACGATGTTGGTCTCCCTCGGTTCTGTTCCTTCTGATTAACATCTATTCAGATGTGAATATACTCGATGAGTCGATTAATTAGAGGCAGTTGGTGGCCCAGGAATAAGGTGTTGGTTCATATGTTATCTGCTTATAGTTAGGCAGAAGACGAAGGGAATGACTGGACCCCTTGATAGTTTTGGATGAAAATGGTTGGTCTTCAGGCTTCTAGTGTAGAGCAAAAGGCAGGGCACAAGATGAGCTCCAGTGTGTTATGTTTATGTATTGGTGCCAATTTTGTTCATGTTTTATTGATATCGTTCCATTGATAATGTCCCTGTCCCTGATCATGTTCTTTGTATATCTATCTTTGATTCAGTAGTCATGCTCTGTTACCTGCAGTTGTCCTCCTCAGGCAGTTTTACTGCGATGTTATTGTAGCATGGTTGCTGGGATGTTATGTTGGATATTAGTACAGATTTAGCATCTTCAGGGTTTACAAAACTATGGCATGGACTCATCGGTTACTGAATGTGTCGTAATCTAGTGCGATCTGATGTTTCTGTGTGGTCCAGTGCAGAAAATAAGCAGCAGTTTCCGTCTTATAGGTGTAGTTTCTGTCCTGTAGGGTGTTGTCTTTTGCCAATCGGCCATGAACAAACACCGGAGAGATTGTACCCGTGCACACTTTTGACCTCTGTACCCTGTGGCGTTTTCTAACCAAACATGATAAATCATGCAATCCTTTTCTTGCCGGCAACAAACATGAGACTGTGTCTGTATCCGTATGAAGGAATTCTGGTCATGATAAACAGGTAGGAAACAACGGCGTTGCTGTCTTTCATGACAATCTCGGATTTGTTGAACTGGCGATGTCATGATTATTATCTAAACTAATTACTTTTTCAGCAAGGTTCCACAATCTCGCGACAACCAGAAGAAGAGTATCCAAAGCGTGGATCCCATCGTGGCTGTGAATGCAAATGGTTGGTCCTCAGGCTTCTAGTGGAGAGCAAAAGGCGGGGCACAGGAGTGTGTTAGGGCATCCCAGCGGCACGACACACCACCGCGTCCGAATCTGTCACACCAGATGTGGGCGTCGGCTGCGCGCTCTCCAGCGCTGCGCCGCATCCGGACCGACGTATCGGCGCACCAAATTTGGAGAACCGATGTGTCGAGGCGGACAGAACGCGGGTCCTCCACGTCCTCCCATCCTCTTTGGCGGTCACTCCCGCCAGTGGCACAAACCACTCCATTCTCCCTCCAAAATCCCTCCCACCAAAATTCGACGAGCAACGGATCCCGTCACCGCGGGCATTGCTCAACCTACTGCCCCGCCAAGAAGCCGGCCAAGGCGAAGAAGCTGGCCAAGGACATGACACCGGAGGAGGGAAAGGTCGAGTCTGACAAGCGCGGAGGCCGGAGAGCTGCCGCGAGGCAACACGCGGCTCTCGCCGCGCTCGAAGAGGAGCGCCGGAAAGAGAAACAGAAAGAGATGTGCATCCAAGCGCATGCCCACGCGAACGTCACCATGCTGGCCAAGGACGCGGCCGAACAGGTCGTCATGATGTTGAAGAAGGAGGCAATCCACACCGCGTTCGGCCTACATGGCCAGCCGGTGGCGAGCGCGCTGTTGACCAGATCGGTCACTTCAACACCGAGCGGCCGGCCTCCAATTTAACCTAGGACGCCAGGCTCTCGTACGCCTGCGCGGGATAGCCACACGAGGAACGGTGACGCGCTCTCCCCCCTCGGCGATCCGCGGCCGTCGATGTCGGGGACAGAAGGGCTTCTCAGCGACCTCAACCGCACTCCCACGTCCAGAGACTCAGCGCAGGGGGCGTCAAAGAAGGAACGACGCATCTCTCCTGCCAACATGCTGCCTACAGCCAACCTGTTTGACGGAATAGCCGACGATCTGTCATCAGCCAAGGTACTAAGGTCCCACAATTTTTTCCCATTGCCATTTGGCTATTCCCTCAACCTATCATTGTCAATTTATGTGTAGAAATTTATTGAGGACTATGGCGATGCCCTCTTGGAGGATATGATCAATGAGAGTGGCCAGACCGTCTTCACCCAAGAAGAGTCTCAACGCGAGACTCAACAAGGAGCCTACAACATCGACGACCAACCATTGTTTGGTAACGATGGTGCCTCCACACATGGCTTCATCACCCAATATTCCATCACCCAAGCCACGGGCGTGGCAATTTTCGCTACACTAGGCTCTCCAATTGTCGAGGGCAAGAAGCATAGCCAAATGATGACAAACTACACCACCGAAGAGGATAAGCTACTATGCAATGCTTGGATAGAGATTTCGCAAGATCCAATACACCGTGCCAAGGTGAAGGGTTATGCCTATTGGAGAAAGGTGGCCTAGTATTTCCATGAGCATAGGAAGTTCAAGCCAACCTCCTTCTTTAGCAATTGAAGTGATCTCTCCCTTGCCAAGATATCAGGCATCATCCATGTTGAGTGTAGCAAGTTCCAAGGCTCGTTCGAGAATGTGATGGGCACATAAGCAGGTTATCGGCGGTGGACAAGGTAAAACCTCTTCTTCTCTACTCCATGTACCATGGATATGTGTTGAACCATTGTTGCTATCTATATGTGTAGATTGTGTAAAATCTTTGGAGCACTTCAAGGCTACCAATGACAACAAGGCTTTCACATTGAGCCATTGTTGGAGTATGATCAAGGACACCAAAAAGTGGGAAGTGAGCTTAGCCCTTTGGCAAGAAGTTGAAGCCAAGAAGAAGAAGGGCAAGGGCAGTGCGCCAACGAACGGTGTCGTTGACCTTGAAGACGGTGGCCTCCCGATAGAAGAAGGCCATGTTGGGCAACATGCAGAGCCATGCCAAAAACAAAAACTTTTTTGCTCCGGCAAGTTCTCCTGCGAGCCACCCCAATATCCGGCTAAGATTAAAGGAAATAGCTTGTACCTCTCGACGTGCAGGGGCAGGAAGCTGAGGAAGCGCGTCGTGCTGGTGCCGTACGTTCCCCTTGTCTCGTCCGACCCCGACGAACTTCTCGATCCTGGGACCACCTTGTCACCGGATTGCTCCTCCTTCTGCCTTTGACTCCGCCGCCTAACACAGCCGACGAGCACCGCATATGTCGTGCCTCTGCTGTCACACATAGGTATAAGGTGGAACAGCAACAAGTGAGATGCTAGTCATGGTCTTGCTGCTGCGGGACAGGAAGGTGGTTGCCAAGTCTAGCTTAACCCTAGGAAGCAACACTGGACTGGATTAGATTGTCGCACCTTGTCCGCCGCCACCCACCTTCCTTTATATAGGTGAGTAGGTGAAGGCACACAACACTTCTGTCCCTCGGTCCTAAACCCTAACCCTAGTCAAAGTGGGTCCAACCCATTGGCACGTGTCCATATCCAAACAAGTCCAACTTGCCGGCTTGTGATAGTCGGATCATCATTCGCCTAGTTCCACTCTCTTAAGTGTGCGATCTCGCGGGCTTGCGGTAAGCCGGACAAAACTCAATAATCATTCTGTCAGAGCAGTAGCTCAGTGACTTTCTGACTAGAGATGATAATCGGTAGCGGCCTCTTGCAAGACTTGCTGACTCCCGGTTTACGAAAGTGACCTCAATGTGACGATCTGTCTGAGTCCCTTTGCCTCATGATATGTCCATTTTGCATCACTATTCTATGTCTTAATTCACTATTATTCATTGATATATTTCATATTGAGAGGTGATACTTATGTTATTTCATCTGTTTTTGCATGGTTGATGACTTTTGGAGCATGGACCGCTGCAGTCAGGATTCTGATGGAAAAGGTGCTGTTTGGAGGCAAAATTCACGAAGATCAGAAAATCCGGGAAAATTCTATTTTTCCAGAAGACTCAAGATGCCAGAAGATGGAGTGGAGGTGGGCCACAGGGGGCCCACACCACCCCATGGCCGGGCAAGCCCAGGCCACGCCAGGGAGTGGTGTGGCCACCCTGGCCCACTCTAGCCTCTCCCCTCTGGCGTATATCTTCCTCCCGAAACCCTAAGACTCAGAGAGCGACCACATAAAGATTCCGCCGCCTCTGCGGGGCGGAAAACACCGAGAGAGAAAGATCTCTCCGGCAGACAGATTTCTGCCAGGGGAATTCCTTCTCGGAGAGGGGAGATCGTCGCCATCAACACCACCATCAAGCTGGACTTCATCGAGATCATCATCACCACCATCATCACCATCATCACCATCAACACCCTCATCACTATCTCCATATTGCTGTAACAATTGCGTTGAATCTTGCATAGTTCATAGGGGAAACTTTCCCGGTGTTGATTACTCTTTGTAGTTGATGCTATTGAGTGAACCATTGAATTATTGTTTATGTTCTGATTGTTATACATCATTATTCCATCTCTGATCATGATCCATGTGAAGTCTTGTGAGTAGTTCGTTCTGTTCTTGAGGACATGGGAGAAGTCTTGTTGTTAGTAGTGGAGTTGCGTTGAGAAAGATTCAATATATTGTTATTTAAGTTGTGGTGTACTTCTTCTAGTGGTGTCATGTGAACATCGACTACATGACACTTCACCTATATGGGCCTAGGGGAATGCATTGTGTATTTGGCTACTAATCGTAGGGGTTGCCGTAGTGACAGAAACCTGAACCCCCGTTAGGAAACCATTGCACAAGGGACGTAAGGGTCTTAGAGTTTAAAGTTGTGGTTAGGTTTTACCTTAATTACTTTCTTGTACTTACGGATGTTTGCAAGGGGGTTTAATCACAAGTATGTATTAAGTCTTGGATGGGACAGTACATTAGCACAGGTTCACCCACACAACACTTAGCAAGCTAGAGAAGATTAATCGACTATATGAAGCGAAAGCACTTGACAGTCTTCCCATGTGTCCTCGAGAACGTTTGGTCATCTATAAAAATACAACCGGCTTGTCCTTTGCTGCATAAAGGATTGGGCCACTTGCTGCATTCATTCTTACTGTCTTTTGTTTACTTGTACTTTGTTTACTTGCTTTATCGAAAACCCCTAAAAATCCGTTTGCTAAGTATTTGCTGAGAATTCCTGATCCATACCACTAGCCAGCACCTTCTGCTCCTCGTTGGGTTCGACACTCTTACTTATCGAAAATACTGCGATACACCCCCTATACTTGTGGGCCATCAAGACTATTTTCTGGCGCCATTGCCGGGGAGTGAAGCGCTATTGGAGAGTGGAACTGGTAAAGGAAACTTCTACTGTGAGTATTGTTTACTTCTGCTAGTTGCTTTATTTTCGTTATGGATAATTCGCTGAGTTTCTTATTTGGTAATGCTACTACCACTGCTAAGGTAGTAGATAAGCCACCACCTGCTGAGAAAGATGTTTTCAAAATACCTACAAGAATTATTGATCGTGTTATGGATAACTACTATGTTGGGGATGAAACTGTCTATCCCGGTGATCATTTACTCTTTATACACGAATTATGCGGGTTGTTCAAGTGTGCAGGTATTACTACAGATCAAGTTAAGAAGAAGTTATTCTCATTATCACTAAAAGGAAGAGCTGAGGAATGGTATAAGCTGCTGAAGAATGGTCAAGCTCTGGAATGGGAGGAAATATTGCCTCTCTTTTACTCAAAGTTTTATCCTCCTAGTGAGATTCATAAAGATCGGAATCAAATATACAACTTTTGGCCTCTTGATGGAGAGAGTACAGCTCAAGCTTGGGGGAGATTGAAGTTACTAATGCTCAAATATGCCATTCATGAGCTCCCCAATAATATCATTATCAATAACTTTTATGCAAGGCTCCCTCTACATGACAAGGATTTATTAGATGCTTCTTGTGCTGGATCATTCACTCGCATGGAAGAATAAGTTAAATGGGACCTTCTAGATCGTATTCAAGACAATGATGAAGCTTGGGAGAATGACAAAGGTAGAAAGTCAGGTATAAATTATGATTATGAATGCATTGAATCTTTTATGGGAACTGATGACTTTCAAAATATTAAAAATGCTTATGGTCTAGACTCTCAAGCTATTGCTTCTTATTTTAAGGGTTTTGCTTCTTATATTGAAGTGCCTAAAAAGAAGTGGAATAAGTATCATGGACCTTATAAAGATATTGCTAAGAGTGTTCCTGCAAGAAATACTGAAGTTTATACTGCTAATCATGTTTTACCTGAACCTTATATTGAGAAAATGCCTTTTCCAGTTAAGGTAAAGGAACATTCTATGATAGCTAGTATGGTTGATGAAAGTATGAATAAAGCTGTTGAACCTGATAAACAAATGGTTGATGAACCTATAGTAGCAAGTGTGAAAGACTTTGTCACTAAGTATGAGGAAGAGGGACACCCTATCCTTTGTAAGGATACCTCTAATATTGTTTCACATAGTAGTGTTATGAGAGCTAGAATTCCTGTGTTTTCTGTTAGAATAAGTGATCATTGCTATGATGGTCCTTGTGATAGCTATATTGTTAAGTTTATGCATGATACTGAAAATTATTATGAAGAGAGGGAAAAGTGTTCTTATGCATCTCAATAATATCAAGTTTCCCCGTTTTATGCTGAAAGTTTTTATGCTGCACTTCTTTTGCCTTCTTATACAAGTTTCCTTTGGTTTCAACAACTTGTTTGTTTACAAAATTCCCTTGCATAGGAAGTGGGTTAGACTTAAATGTGTGTGTTTTTGCTTCTTAATTCTCTCTTTCACTTCAAATCATATCCCTATGAGAGCTTCTTCAAAATTATCATGCCCATCTTAATGGCTATAAAGAAAGAGCTTTATGGGAGACAACCCAATTTGTTTATGCTTTCAGTTTGATTTTGTTTCTTTGAGTCTTGGAAGTTATTACTTCGGTAATAACCGCTCCTTATCCGTTTTGTTTGGTTTTTGTGTCAAGATCAACCTCTAATGAGAGAGAAGTAATATTTGGGGAAGTTGCTGTCCCGAAACAGATTTTTTGTGCTTCACCATAAAAATTCGTGAGAGATCTCTGTATGTCGTATTGAGATGTAATTTTTTTGTGCTTCTGCCCCAGGTTGTTATTTAACTTTCGTTAGTTTTGCACTTTTTGATTTGAGCAACAGAAGATTTTCGAAAAAATTGATCTTTACCTGCTGGTCTGTTTTGACAGATTTTGCCAATCTTGCATTTGCTTCTTTTATTCGATTTCCTTTTTGAATTCTTTTTGGGTTTTCGGAAGGAGTTGCTACAGTAGCTTATGTTTTGATGATTTTCAGTTAAAGTTGGACTCAAAAGGTTCTATCACTTCACTTATACTAATGTTGCTAATAAGAATTGTGTGAAGTTTTGTGTGGAAGAAATTTACAGGAAGTGGAGACAATGGTGTAATAAGGAAGAGAAAGGTTTTATGACTCAAGTAATAAGTATATGAAGATGAATATATCGATGATATTCAAGTGATGACTCTGGAAGGATTTACTAGATACCAAATTCAGAGACCTGCAGAGTCCGTATTCAAATAGGTAACAGTTCTGGTAAGAAAAGTTCCACGAAAGTACAATCCAACTATATTTTTGCAGTTTTCAGTCAATAAGGAAAGTTTCGAAGCGAAAAAGGGACGGAACCAGAGCCGGGTTGGCCCACACCACCCCATGGCGCGGGCCCACCCCTGGCCGTGCCACCAGGTGGTGAGGCCACCCAGGACTCCGCCTCCGACCCGTTTTCTCCCAGTACCTTCCTTTTGATATGAAACTTCGTAATATATAACCCCTCGGATCTCTCAAGGTTCGTATATCGTGTTTTCGTCGTATTTTTGTTTCGATCTGTTTATGTCAGGACATACTCTTTGAGAGCTTAGAAGCACAATGGTGTCCGCCAAGGATAAAGGGAAGGAGCCCATGGAGGAAGATCTCCAAGACCCCAGGAAGGAGAAGGAGACCAAGAGTGAAGGTGAAGAGGAGCAAGGCCAACACCCGCACACCGACACTACCATTGCAAGCATTGTAGTGGTGGAAAATCCAGCCATTGGAGGGAAGCCTCCTCATCACCGTTCAGATCCCTGGTCACTTCCTCCATGCACCAAGAATCCTTTCCATACCCTTATCCATGAGCATCAATACCATAATATGCCCAAGGAGAAATTACCCTCCAATTGGGATTTGCCTCGTTCTAGCCATGCCGGAAAAGAAGACTTCAAGGAGGAAGAGTGGGGAAAGAATAGCAAGAGCTGGAATTCTCAACACGACATGATCATGAGCCGCATTGAGCAAAATTCACAGCTGATTTGCAATCTCACCTTCGAGATTGAGGACTTGGGGAAACTGATCAGAGTGCTCATCGAGAGGATACCATCACCACCAAAGGAGTAATTCGTCATCAGGTTTGGCATCCCCTTGGTTTGTTCCAAGCTTGGGGGAGTGCCGCGGTATCATATCACTATCTTCTATCTTTTTACTTTATTAGTAGAGTCATATCATGAATAGAGGAGTTATTTTGTAGTATGGTTTGCATTATGGAAGTGTCCCCTCTCTCGTTAGATTTGTATCCCTTGGTGTGAGTTTCCGTTATGGATTATTAATGAGAAGTTCTTTCATTCACTCTTTTGCATAGCTTATGTTAGTTTTCAATTTGCGGTTATATGATTGATCTTGTTGTTAGTATTGGTAGCACTTTGGGACCTTTGAGTTAATTTAGTTGGTTTTGGCAAACCTAGCTCGGTCAGTAGCAACACCTTTTTGAGAGTTGAAAAGAAAAAGATAGAAGTACTCTAAAGGAAAATAATTTCATCATCGTTCTTTCTTGATTTGCTCATAAGTTTAGTATTCTCTAGTTAAGATCTTTTGTGCTTCCAAGGAAGATTGCATGTTTGTCTTTATCACTTGTATGTTTGTTTGTTTCCTTCAACTCTTGTACTTGCTACCCAGCCTTGCTAGCCAAAAACCTGTACTGAGAGGGATTTCTTCTCGTGCATCCACCTCCTTTAAACCAAAACCTTTGTCATTTGTGTCCACAATACCTACCTAGTAGCATTATTGCTATTCCAAGTAAATTCCTGTTTTGTCTACCTCCCAAATTAAACTTGTTATGAGAAAATTAGTGATTAAAGCTCTCACGAACTTAATGGCACACTTTATTTTCCGCACTTAATAAACCTGAACCATTGTGAACTCTCCATGAAAGTTATATGCTTGCAAATTATAGGCTGGGATTAGCAGAACCGTGCTGTCACGGGGAACACTTTCAACACTTGTAAATATATACCCAGTTGATACCTTGCTCTTTTGTTTGCGGATGTCGTTGGTGTGAAATAAAAGGGGAGCTTGTAAGTCCATGGAGTTATGTATGTGTGTTAGAGAAACGCCTGGGCCACTGGTCTAATCCATGCTGACATGGTGGAAACCTGCATCGTAACCATAATGATATCTATGAAGCATTCTTCTTATAAAAAAAGGAGAGAGATAGCTATTGAGAAAAATAAAAGAAAAAAAAAGATACTATGAAAAGAGGAAAGAGAGAAAAAAGTACCATTTTCCCATGGTAAATAAGAAGATTGCTGAGATACTCATTGTTTGCTTGCCTTGTCATTTTGATATGGGGATTCTTCCGTATCATCGGGCAAGGGGTACCCCGTTGGCGGTTCTTAATGATACGCACATACTTACGATGACAAGAACTTACCGGTAACTAAAGTTGAGTAGCATGAGGAGCGGCCCTCGTACTCAAGGGACTTGGGATTTTCAGTTTATAGTCTGTCAAGCATATAACTCAGATTGGACCTCACTTTAACCTTAATCACCTAAAGATGGCTATGATAGGGGCAATGAGAGCTGAAAGCTAGTAAGTATCATAATTTTTGGGAGCTCTTTATGAGACTTGCAATCCCTGCTTCCCTCTTTGAAGGGCCCTTTCTTTTACTTTGTAGTTGAGTCAGTAAACCTATTCCCTTCTATCTTAGCAAGTATTTTGAGTTGATGTGTTTCATTCATTCATATGATGATTTATTCAATCATGTTTCTTATGTTCCTTGTTTTGCACATTGCTCTTATCTTGAAGTTTACTACTTTGAAAGCTTTCTTTGAAAAAACCAGCTATTTGTGAACTCTAGCAAATTATCAACTATTCTTCGACTAAGAGCTAAGTTTGCCATTACCAATGATGTTTTACTCTATGTATCTTTATTGTGTTTCCTTTACTCATTGCAAGTTGAGTTGTATAATTGTGAATTCTCTTCTATTATGATCTATGTATTTGATGAATGTGATGCTTCTTGTCCATATTCTTTTATCGACTCTTTACTCCATAAACCAGAGGTCATGTTTATTAAGCTCAGTTTCGCTTGGGGACAAGAGAAGTCTAAGCTTGGGGGGAGTTGATACGTTCATTGTGCATCACTATTCTATGTCTTAATTCACTATTATTCATTGATATATTTCGTATTGATTGGTGATACTTATGTTATTTCATCTGTTTTTGCATGGTTGATGACTTTTGGAGCATGGACCGCTGCAGTCAGGATTCTGATGGAAAAGATGTTGTTTGGAGGCAAAATTCGCGAAGATCAGAAAATCTAGGAAAATAGACGGAAAATTCTATTTTTCCAGAAGACTCAAGATGCCAGAAAATGGAGTGGAGGTGGGCCACAGGGGGCCCACACCACCCCATGGCGCGGGAAAGCCCAGGCCACGCCAGGGAGTGGTGTGGCCACCCTGGCCCACTCCAGCCTCTCCCCTCTGGTGTATATCTTCCTCCTGAAACCCTAAGACTCAGGGAGCGACCACAGAAAGATTCCGCCGCCTCTGCGGGGCGGAAAACACCGAGAGAGAAAGATCTCTCTGACAGACAGATTTCTGCCGGGGGAATTCCTTCCCGGAGAGGGGAGATCGTCGCCATCAACACCACCATCAAGCTAGACTTCATCGAGATCATCATCACCACCATCATCACCATCATCACCATCAACACCCTCATCACTATCTCCATATTGCTGTAACAATTGCGTTGAATCTTGCATAGTTCATAGGGGAAACTTTCCCGGTGTTGATTACTCTTTGTAGTTGATGCTATTGAGTGAACCATTGAATTATTGTTTATGTTCTGATTGTTATACATCATTATTCCATCTCTGATCATGATCCATGTGAAGTCTTGTGAGTAGTTCGTTCTGTTCTTGAGGACATGGGAGAAGTCTTGTTGTTAGTAGTGGAGTTGCGTTGAGAAAGATTCAATATATTGTTATTTAAGTTGTGGTGTACTTCTTCTAGTGGTGTCATGTGAACATCGACTACATGACACTTCACCTATATGGGCCTAGGGGAATGCATTGTGTATTTGGCTACTAATCGTAGGGGTTGCCGTAGTGACAGAAACCTGAACCCCCGTTAGGAAACCATTGCACAAGGGACGTAAGGGTCTTAGAGTTTAAAGTTGTGGTTAGGTTTTACCTTAATTACTTTCTTGTACTTATGGATGTTTGCAAGGGGGTTTAATCACAAGTATGTATTAAGTCTTGGATGGAACGGTACATTAGCACAGGTTCACCCACACAACACTTAGCAAGCTAGAGAAGATTAATCGACTATATGAAGCGAAAGCACTTGACAGTCTTCCCATGTGTCCTCGAGAACATTTGGTCATCTATAGAAATACAACCGGCTTGTCCTTTGCTGCATTCATTCTTACTGTCTTTTGTTTACTCGTACTTTGTTTACTTGCTTTATCGAAAACCCCTAAAAATCCGTTTGCTAAGTATTTGCAGAGAATTCCTGATCCATACCACTAGCTAGCACCTTCTGCTCCTCGTTGGGTTCGACACTCTTACTTATCGAAAATACTGCGATACAAACCCTATACTTGTGGGTCATCACCTCACAATATTGGTGATAAACCGTAGGGAAGATTCCGTCATCCTAGTGCTAGTTTACTCTCTTCTCGTTGCAGCGATAACTGATTCTCTCCGGCTTTACTAAGTCGGACTACCTCGATCAACACTTGATCGAGTAGCGCATGGACATGGTTCTGAATCATATCACACGAGAGGGCCTAGAGAATATCTCTCCGAGATGGAGGGGAAAATTCCGTCTTGGCTAATCCACGTCACGCAACTTGCTTCAAAGTCAGTCCAAGACCACCCTTATGACTCCCATTTACGGTGAGTGTTAGATGGAGTCAAAGCCGGCTTTTCCACAACTCAGATCATGCAATCCCCTCAGGTCTAAGGATTCCATTGTGTTAGTTGGAGCGTATGACAGTGTGCTCACGTCCTACTAACCTTTGGATCGGTCCGACTATCGTACCTCTTCTGAGTAGCCAATGCAAGGCGGATAGCATCTCCATGCTCATGACACGTGAAATATTGTCCTCTTCCGACTTACAAATTAGTCTCGGTAGTGGGTTTCCCTCCCAACCTCAAATAACCAAGGACAAACTGGCTAGAGCTAGATACAAGTATGTGGTGCCACACCTGCAATAATTGCAGTGACACATACAACTAGCCCTAAGCCGGATACTGGGTTACAAATACAAGGCGGAATGTGAGCCTCTAGGGCATCATTCCTAACAGGCCCTAGCACTACTGGTCGTGGCCGCCGGCCGG
The DNA here is from genome assembly GCA_916181665.1 of Avena sativa. Classification (NCBI taxonomy): domain Eukaryota; kingdom Viridiplantae; phylum Streptophyta; class Magnoliopsida; order Poales; family Poaceae; genus Avena; species Avena sativa. Next base: position 482,046,282 of record OV702279.1, read on the forward strand.
GCAGCCACAAGGCAACCAAGGCTGAGATCGCCCGTCAAGAAGGCGCGTTGGCATTCCATGACACCTTGAGGGACATCATGGTGAAGAAGGAATTGACCATTGCCAAGAGGGAAGAGAGACATCGCAAAATGAAAGAGGCCATCGCCAAGAGCTTTGTTGATCTTCACGTGAGAGCAATTGAGGTGGATGAGGCCAATCCCAAGGCTAGGCTCTTGGAGGTTGAGGCCATGGCCATGGAGGCTGAGATCGTCGCCAAGCTCTTGGAGGCCAAGGCCATGGAGGCGAAGGCCAAGGATAAGGAGGCAGTGGCCAAGACCAATCTCTTGGAGGCGAAAGCCCTAGTCATGGCTGAGGAGAACAAGATCATGCTCACGGACTTGAGAGCATCGCTGATCCAGACCGCCGGGCATGGTTTGAGAGGAAGAAAAAGAGTATCCGAGTTTGTTATGCTTGAAGGGCAAAGCCTAGGATGAAGCGCTTTTGGGAAAAAATTGCCCTTTTTTGGACATATTGTATGATATTGACCCCATTTTGCACATATAGGATGACCTAGCCATTTGTTGACTTGTTGGTGACGCTTGTGGGGCAATGTCAAATGTTTGCCACTTGATTTGGTTGCCAATTTGCTAATTTGACATATAAATTTGGTGTGAATTGGCCAAAGGGCCAGAGCACGCCAAATTTTGCAGGGAGGAGAGGATGGGTCACGCCGATGGGCGTCCCGCCTGGGCAGGCTGAACCGTGACCCAAATCCTGTCCGCCGGCCGATGCATCCGGACAGAATTGGACTGGATGCGGCACCGGTTTGCGTTGGCCACTCGAGATGCCCTTATGTTTATGTATTGGTGCCAATTTCGTGTATGCTTTGTTAATTTCGTTTTGTTGATCTTGATCCTGCCCCTGATTATGTCCATCGTATATCTGTGTGCCATTCTTTTTCATCTCGCAAGAAATCTACGTACTCCCTCCATCCTATAAAAAAAGATGTCTTAGATTTGTTTAGTTTCACATGTATATATCGACTAAAAGAATCTAGATGCATGCATATGACCTGCGATATACATTTTAGGCTTTTAGGATGGAGGGAGTATGATTTTTTAATCCCGAAAATATGCCTTTTTTGAATTTGATGACCGCGACCGTGGCCACCGCAGTTGCGCCTACGCGCTGACGCCGGCAAGCCGGACCACCGTCCTCCGGTCCCCCTGCCGGATGGTGACGCTGTTCACGAAGGGCACCCTTGCTTCTGAGACTGAGTTGGCGGCCCTCGCGGACCTACATGGCCGGTATTAGGTAGACGTTAAGGACGAGCCGACGACGACTGGTTCGGCTGTCGAGCTCAGAGACCCTGAGGCTGGAAGGGGCACGGCGTCACAGGCTCTACCCACCCTAGGGGACTTCTTTAGGTTGGCACGCCACACCAAAGCTCCCCGGCATCCTGGCCTGACCATGTCGCCTCGCCCGGCGCCGTCGTACTTATAGAGAAGCCACCCGGGGGCTAAGGCGAGGAACTGACCTACTGGACTAGGGAGGGGCTTGGACCTAGGGAGGAGCCTTGTGTCCTCATCCTCTCCGGCGTGCGGCGTGACACCTGCTACGGCTGTGCCAGTGTCGGAGGATGCAAACACGAAGAGTCACAATATCGTCGATAAGGAACCGCTTGACGATAGGCTGGACTAGGAACTGCTCGATCTTGCTCGCCGTGTCGGGGTCCTTGCCCGTGGAGTCTTAGAACTCGAGCTGGAACACGGAAGAATGGAACGCCTGGAATAGGTGGGCGGCGAAGGGGAGCTCTGCACGGTCACTACCGCGATTGACATTGACGACGACCTTGCGTTCCTCTACCTACATGACCCGCCCGTCGAGTAGGCCTTCTTCCTCAACCTCATCTTCAACCTAAAGTGCAAGTTGAGAAGCTACATATGGATTCCTCTATCTCCACCAAAATGAAAAACATGTAACACAAGAGTTGTGGGGAACCGCGAGATAAATCTACTCCTCAAATAAAATTTCTTACGGTTTACTGTTGACACAATTGATGGCTCTGAAATATAGCCAGCAAACGTCCATATTTAAACTGGATATTAGTCATATTTATGATAAAAATATCTCTCTAAACCCTGCCACTAATGCTAATATTTGAATGGGTATGCAATCCTTTGTTCTTGTATTTTTTCCTGTGCAGATAATATCGTTTAAAGGAGGGAATCACTATATTAAAGTCAAAGATACGATATTTCCTTCAACTAGAAGAAACCAGGATCCTTCCAGCGAAGGCAGACACTGTAACGACCAACTATACGGCCAGAGCAAAAATTCTGACCGTATAGCTCTGGCCGTATAATTGGCGCCGCCACCGTTAGGTCAAACAGAACAACTTTCATGAAGGGACCCCTATATAAAGAAGCCTCAGGCGACGGGAAACAGGGCGCGCTACATCTTGTTCCACCCCGAAGAAGCCAGACTCCGCCAAAAAGCCGCCTCAGATCTCCAAACCCTTCTCCATCTCCATAGCCATACTTCACCACTTGTAATAGTAGATCTCTTCTCCGATTGGCGACATTGTAAGACTATTGCTATCAATCTTATGATTTTCATTATAATGTTTATGGTTGTTGATCTCATCTCTATATGTGAGTAATTCTCCTTGGACTAAGGGCTTTGGCCTAGCCATGTAGCAATTGTGCATGTGAATTATCATAGATGGGACCGTGTATTATTTTGTATGACATGCTGATTATTATATCCTCTCTTGTCTCAATCCAAGGACTTGTCAGGTACCCAAGACCCCAAGGGTTGAGCTAGGTATAGGGAGTATGAGTGACGACTGATCTGCAGGTTGGGAACCCTAGTGACAGAAGGGGTAGTACGGCTGTATGTGAGGGATTTGCTTAGGATTAACGGTGACATCATGATGCGTATCATTAGTTCTCTTTCTTCTATGGATGAGACTAGTAGGTTATTTCTATAAGCGGTTGCGGAGGCAATAGAAATTATAGATGCACTACCCACATATAATTTATCTTTCTCTAACAAGTACACACATGCTTTATTTCTGCCTTTTATTTCCATCAGATGCTTTGCACAGCTACAGGTGAAACCGAATTCCCTAGGCCCTCTCTCTCCATCATCAACACCAACCAAAAGATGCAAACTACTGATCCGATGAAAACACAAAAGGAATTCTAAAACTCTCGAAGGTCCGTTAAAATAACTTCACTACGCATTCGCTTCCCGAGGATTCGATAACCTAGGTCTACTAGGAAAAAAAAGCTATACTACATCCGTAATCCGGATCGAAGGTATCAACCCTTTTTCTGGCGCCGTTGCCAGGGAAGCAATGGCTACCCTGGTAAGGTTATTAGGAATCTTGCTAGTTTTAATTCTTGTTTTTAATTTTGTTAGTTTGCTTTTAGTCTTTATTTGATAAATTAAAAAAAAATAGTTAGTCTTTAAATTCTTGTTTTTACAGTTACAATTTTTTATCTAAGAAAACCCAAAAACATAGGAAGTATGGCTGAAAAGAAGCTTGGGGAGTTTGCTACTCCCAATTATAATTATTTGCGTACTCCTATTACTCAGCCAGCAATTGATGCCGATGATTATGAAATTAAGCCCTATTACTTGAGTTTGGTTCAACAGAATCAATTTGGAGGCTCTGCTATTGAAGACACAGGTATGCACTTAAATACTTTCACTAAAATATGTGATATGATGCGTATAAAAGACGTTGACCCTAATGCGGTCAAATTGCATCTATTTCCTTTCTGTCTAAGAGGAAGAGCTAAAGAATGGTTGCTATCTTTGTCTAAAAATACTATTACGTCATGGGTGGGCTGTACTTCTTTATTTATGACTAAATTTTTCCCACCTGCAAAGACTATGCAAGTTCGATCTAATATTATAGGCTTTAGACAGGAAGAGCATGAGCCACTAGTGCTTGCATGGGAGAGGATGAAAGAATGCCTAAGAAACTGTAGTCATGGGATGGAAGATTGGTTAATCCTCCATTTATTTTACAATTCTCTTAATCATGTATCTAAGTCTATGCTTGATACTGTAGCTGGAGGAACATTCATGGGTAAACATATTACCGAAGCAAAGTAGCTGCTAGACAATATGCAAGACAACCATGCACAATGGCATGTGGAAAGATCAAACACGAAGAAGGTGAACTCTATCTCACCACAAGAGAACGAAGATCTCAATGCTAAGTTGGATGAGCTCATACTAGCCGTAAAAGGTAAGGAAACTCAGGTAAGAGCCACCCCTAAAACAAATATTGAAGAAATAGACTTCGTAGCTTGTAATGATTACAATCCTGCTTGTAAGAAGAGTTACAATCCTAACTTTCAGAAACACTATGCTAGTCCTGCAGGAAATTCTAATAATAATATGGGAAATAGTAATGGTAGTCTCCAATAAACACTGAAGTCTTTCATAGACTCACAAAATGAACAAAATAATATTCTAGTTAAAATCATAGAGAACCATGATGCTATACTTGGTAAACTATCTAACCAAGCTGTTAGTTTGAGAAATGATTTACAGACCCTTCAAGAAAGAACGAGGATCATTGAGGCACAGCTAGGTAAGATAACCGGGAGTCAAACTCTCATTCTAGCTAAGTTTGCATGTTAAGCTAAGCCCAATCCTATTAAGGAACTCAAAATGATGAGGATCCAAAGGGAGGAGCCTGAAGAACTTGATTACAGTAATGCCCCTTCACCAAGCTACACCATCGAAGATCTCGTAAAAAGGATCAACGCCAAAATTCCGGTAAGTGAAGGTAATGATGAAGCCATGTATCAACACTTTGTTGATCAAGTTTCAATTAAGGTACGTGAGCTTGAAGAAGAATACAAGAAAATCACTGAAAAATTACATGTTAAACTAGATGACATATTTGAGCCTACTATTAAGATAAAAATTGGAACCAATGAGATATCTGCACTTTGTGATCTAGGTGCAAGCATCTCAACAATTCCAAAGAGTCTTTTCAACAAGTTAAATCTTGGATCCTTTGAAATTACTGAGTTAAAATTGCATCTAGCAAATTCTATCTACAAACAAGCTGTATGGATTAAGGAGAACACTTTAGTTTACATCAAAGGTTGTCCTGCTCTAATTGATTTTGTTATTATTGACATGCCTAAAGATACAATTGCTCCTATAATTGTAGGCCGTCCTTTTTAAGAACTATTAAGGCTTTGATTAATCTGCATGAAGGGAACATGAAGCTGCAATTTCCTTCACGGGATCCTTTTGTTATTCATTTTTCCAGGAAGAAGAAAGCCAAGCATGACGAGAAGGAGGCCATCACTTTAAAGGCCAATTACTTTGGAGTGGATGTTCCACTCACCTGGCCCAAGTGAGTATCATCAAGGTCAAGCTATTGACCATAAAAGAGCGCTCCATGGGAGGCAACCCATGTGAAATAAATGATTGAGTTAAGTTTTTAGTTCTAGTTTAAGTTTTTATTTAATAAAGAGTGCTAGAAAACTCCATTCAAGGAGAAAAAAATTTGGTGGTACTTAAAATTCTTCTTTATTCATGCTATTGTTGGTCAACAATATTTGCTATCAATTTTATGTCAAAAACAAGGTATATCACTAAGTTACATGATAAAAATAGTTTACGAAGAAACAATTTTTTTTGACGCACACAGAGAGTTTAACGACCAACTATACGGCGGGAATAAAAATTCTGGCCGTATAGTTCCGATCATATAGTTATCTTTGCCATCGAAATTTTTTCTGCAATATGTACTGAGAGTTTAACGACCAACTATATGCCGGGAATAAAAATTCCAGCCATATAATTCCGGCCATATAGATATCAATGCCTCCGTACAATTTCTTTTCTTATGTTCTGAGAGTTTAATGATCAACTATACGGCAGGAATAAAAATTCTGGCCGTATAATTCCGGTCGTATAGATATCTATGCCTTTGCAAATTTTCTTTCGCACGGACAGACAGTTTAATGACCAACTATATGGCCGGAACATTTTGTTCCATTCGTATAGTTGCGCCGACAGGAGGAATACCTAATATTTTGACAGAACGCCAACTATACGGCCGGAACGCATGTTCCGCCCATATAGCTGTGCCCGTATAGTTGCGTCCGACCACAAAATCGCACGGGAAGGTACCTCCAACTTAAAAACTTCAATCCTTTTACTTTCTTCTACCTCCAAATTCTCTCAAAACCTCAAGGGATCTTCATCTCTGCTAAATTTCGTTCGATTTCCTCGCACACAAGTGATCTATGGTATATTTCTCCTCCGATCCTCCAATTACTTTTTGCAAATTCATCTTCGATCTATTTTGATTATCAATCTAGGGTGAGATCTACTATGAACTTATTGCCATGATTTTCTTACCTAGATTATTATCTTGAGGAGATTCTTTAGTGTGTTTAGATGAGGAATATGATACACTTATTGTTGTTGGATCAAAAAGTTTTATTTCTGCCTTTCTTCAATGTTTTAGAAGATGAACACAAGGAGCCAAACTCGTGCTCGTGCCACCGCTAGAGCTTCTCAAGCTATCGCTCGGGAACGCATGGGGATATGGTTCAGGAATGAGGCCCATCGCGAATGATTCAACAAGATCAAGAACCGCGAAGTGAAGGCTACCAAGTGGGCTTGTACCATTATATTGAACCAACTCGGTATTTTTGATCACTTTAATTTACTTTGCAATAGAGCAGTCCTGCAAAAATCTGTGTACAATGATGTACCTACTTATCGTCGCTTAACCATTGAATTCCTAAGCTGATTGCAAAGCACCGTTAAACAATGGCAAGGAGAGGATACTATTTTTTTCCGTCTGATGAACAACAACTACACTTTAACATTAGATGAATGGTGTGCATGTTTTAATTTGTCAAACAATGATGTTCATGCTCTACGCGCATCCTTTACTGGCTTAATTCCTTCCCCCTATCAATATTATAATGGAATGAGTTTCAACAGTAGAGTGAACAAGGGGAAAAATATTCAACATCCTGCAATTCCCTATTTGTTCTATGTTATTGCTAACACCTTGTAGGAATGTAATGAGTTCATGAGACTCAACGAGGAGGACATCCTAGTCCTTGCAAAGGCTGCTTACATCAACTGCAGCTTGTTACTCAACTTGGGCGCCATCCTTGTGTGCTACTTGGAGCAGCAAGCCTCCCAAAGCCAAGGGCTCACTAGAGGAGGCGTCATCACCATGCTTTCCACTGCCCTAGACATCGATCTAGGTGAGTTGCAACCCGTACTAGGTGAGATGCGTGTTGGTTTCTCCACCTTGAGGGCCCGTGGAATGCTCACTAGGAGAGGTGGTGTTTATTATCTGCATATTGCTGGAGCTGAGCGTATCTACCCCGCTCCTTTGCCTAATGGTCTTTTCTCTATCGAGGAAGGATGTTTGCTATATGATGTGCAGGTTGAGCAGTACCAACCCGAGGAGGAGATTCCTGAAGAGGATGAGGAGCAAGAGGTTCCTCACCAAGAGGAGCAGCCACAAACCCGGTTCGCCACATACCAAGATTTCCAAGGACTTGGAGGGACTATGGAGAGTATGCACAACCTCTCTTTGAACCTCCGAGAATCAACAAGTAACCTCTCAACTCAATTCACGAACTGGAGTAACGACTTTTTCCCACCACCACAATAAATTGAAGGGCTTGCAAAAGCCTAAGTTTGGGGAAGTATCCTCATGCATCTTTATGTGGCGTTCGTTTGCTTTTATTTATTTTAGAGGTTGTGTTTTTATTTGAGTTTATAAGCACTCATGTTGGTTTCCCCAACACTTTATCTTTAGTTCTTTTTTATTTGCTTTCGAAATTTTGTAGCCGAGCTTTGCCGCCAATTTTCTATTCTTTATTTCCCTCTCTTAAAAATCACAAAAAGATTTCTCCATTTTTCCTTATTTTCCCTCTTCTTTTCCTTCCACCTCGAGGTCTTCGTACATTTGCAGGAGAGTGATCGACTTCGAGTTTCCAAGAAACAAATAAAAAAGGAAGAAAGAAGTGGAACCAAACATGAGAGGTATGCCTTATGACTCCCCACTTTCGAAGTTTGAGAAACCTATGCTAGTTAGTAGTGAATGTTGAGATATTATATTGGTGGAGTGAGTCTTTGTATTGCTGTAAGATTGTCGTTTGCATGGGTATTTAATTGGGCTTATTTTGTTCCAACTCTCGTTGTTAACCAAATCTTGCCTAAAAATTGCTAAACAATTGTAATAATAAAAAGTCTCACAATTGAAGGCTTGGGTGTTGTAGTGCTTAGCCTTGAAGGCTTATTTCTAGAGACACTCGACACCACTGAAAACATTGATTGACTTGATAGCTCTCCTTGAAAATATTTGTTCGATTGAATTAATGTTTAGCGGTTTTTGTGAGCATGCCAAAGTTTGACTTGTTAATCATAAGAATGATATAGCTTTACGTGTGTCAAACTTCATGAGATGCCAACAACTCCGCTGGTCTACGAACGATCTTCATGGAGAAAACTCCTATATTTTGGCTATGAGTTGATTAAACACTTGTAGCAGCAATACTATAGTGGGTAAGATTCTTGGCACTCCCGGGTAGCTGTAATCAATATGGAATCACTCCTCTGGCTGTTATGAGAAATCATTGTGCAAAAGGAACAAAAATCTTAGTGATGCCACGAGTGTCCATCACAGCCTGATAAACTAAATATTTTTTTGGCATGCTCTCAATTACTTAAACACTGAAATTCTTGAAGGACAATGAATAGAAAAGTAGTGCTTGCAAAGTCTTGATTTATTGATATGTGAGAATTGAGATACTCTAGTATATATGCTTTTCATGACAACTCTCACACTCTTAATTTACATGATTATACTTTACTGTTCAAAGATAAGCCTATGAGTTGATTAGTTGACATGGAATAAAATTTACTCATTTGGATCATCCATACTTACAATAATTTTGCTACGCTATGAGGATGCATGATGTAGCACCCCGGTAAAAATGCTACTACAAAATTGCGTGTTGTTTTTATGTTGTGCATCATCATGACTACATGCTCATGTCATCATGCCATATTGCATTTGAGCATCTTCATGTATACATGCATATGTTTGCCTAAAATTATTTTATAAAAGCCTAGCTTTGTTTTCTAAATAACCCCCTCTCTCTTTCCAATCAAAACCCCCGATCTCTTTTGGATCTTTTATTTACCTAAAAACTATTAACAAAAGGTTTGTAAAATAAAATAATAAAAATGTTTTTATTCGGGGAGGCAGCCCAGCCTGTAGGCTAGGCTACCTACCACCCGGCAGGCCTGGCCCAAACCAAACCCTAGCTACCCTGACCCACCTAGCCAAACCCTAACCTAAACAGTCGAACGACCCAGCCGTGTACACACCACCCCGTGGTGTATGCGTACGTTGCGCTCGCGGTCAACCGCACAGCCGCCCTGCACCCTGCCCTGTCACGCTGCCGCTGCACCCACCCAGCCATGCGTACACCACATGCCTAGCGTGACCGACCGCGAGGCCCACGCCTTGGACCCGATCGATCCCCTCCCTGGTATCCCCATCGTCCCCACCTACCGCTCGCTTCCCTGGCTCCTCTTCGTCGCCCTTCATGAAGCACCACCGCCGCCCGCATCTCCCTTGCGCGCCTCCTCCACCCTAGTGCTCTGCCGGGCGGCCCTCCCTTTCCTGCATCACCGAGATCCTCCAACCTCGTCATGCAAGCTGCGCGACCCTGGCCCCGCTGCTGCCAGGGCGCCGCCACCATCAGCCTCTGCCTCCACCACCGAGATACCCTCAGGTGCCCGGCCTCCTGTTGCTGCGCCTCCCCATGGTTGCCTCCACCTCGGCCTGGTCGCACCGTGCCGCCGCCTGCGCAAGGGCCACCCTGGTCGTCCTTCTCACAGCTAACCGGAGCTTGCCCACCCTCTACGGGAGCCCGACCCCACGCCAGCGCCGTCCCCAAGCTCCTGTGCCGCCAAGCTCCGTGCCCGGCCCCGTGTCTTCGGCCGCTCCTCAACCTGGCGTCGCCCGCGTGTCCTCTGTCCATGTGCAGGACGTCGTCGTCCAGAGCTCATCCCCAACGCCAAGGCCTTGCTGACCCGGCCTCCGGCGCCCTCCTCAACACCGACGCCGCTCCGGCCTCCCGCCTCGAGCATGTCCGCCTCCATCTCACAACTCGATGAACTCCGCATAGTCTTCAGGATCTGCATGTTGTTGTGCTGCCCCTTCGCGATGGGTTCCTTGTCCGTGGCTTCCTATTATTTCTTTGGCCATCTCGCTTCAGTGGAGATGCATTTTGGTACGGCGATGGGAGGTGTGGTGATGTTGTGATGTTGGTAACCAAGAGAAGTGTGTTGCAGTGTGGTGCTACAAGGACTACCGACAAGATCTCCGTTCGCCCGCGAGTACCATATGACACCAAGATCTTCAATTCGTCAAGACCTTATCATACCTGGTGGCACTAGACGAACCCTCGATAAGACCTCCTCCACGGAACCAAAGACCCCGATCTCGGAGTCCAAAGGCCGATCCCTCCAGACCGCCAAGTTCTTCTTCCCGGATCCGAAGGCCGATCTCGCCAAGGCCCTGAACCCCGTGGAACCCTCGGAACCAAGATCACCGAACCCTATGTGTGACCCCGATCCAATATCCCTAATTTATAAATGCTATATATAGTTGTTGCATATTAAATCATTCATACTCGCATACATATTGTGGTTGTTTGGGGGTATTTAGACTATTCACCTAAACTAAATATGGAGACCGTATGCGGGCTATTCTAGTCCTATATTGACTCCAATTAAATTTGTGTAGCGAACCGATGCCATGTTTTGCCTTGTTAATTCAACATTTAAATTGTGGGGGTATCTAAACAACTTGAATCATATAATTAATTGTCGGGACCCCAGTTCTACTTAATATTGCCTAGTTGCATCACATCTTTGCCATGTCATACATCATACATGCATCATGCCCGATCTTCCGCCGTAGTATTAAATAGTGCATCCGGTGTTTCTTTTAGTGTTTTGCTTCTTCACGAATTAGGCCGCTGAGTTGATGCGAGTATCGCAAGTTCTGCGGATAATGTATCTTCAGCAGTGTTTCCCAGGCAAGCATTCTCCTCCTTTCTACCTATTTTGTGTTTATAGTCTTTACTTCCTCCTGTTGATCTATTGCTATCCGTGTTGCGATGCTTTAGTTCCCGCGCACCATTTATATTCCTTGCAGCCTCTATATTGACTTGGACACATCCTATTGCCTGTTGTTTGATAGATAGTCGGCCTTGCGAGTCGTAGTTGCTTGCTCAGGTGCTGCTTCGTGTCGTTGTCGTTCCATAGTTGATGGAAGGTTGGCACATGCTTAATGGTGGAGATGCTTAATGGTGGAGATGATCATGGATTTAATTACCACTTGATAATTAAAATGCTGTGAATAGATATAACTAATGCAGAGGAACCGGTGGGTAATAGCTAATATTTGGTTTTTAACCACTCACTTGTGTCCCGTAGGCTCCGAGTACTTGATACATGTTCCTTGACTATCGTACTATCTACATGTGGGACCATGAATCCCGTTAGCCAGAGCTTGATTCATTTCTTATTTCTTGGGGCCACAAACTAGTTTGGGGCTTTATTACTATCCTGTACTTATGCCATGCTTTACTTCTTTATTTACGATTGTGCGTGGAGCACCTGTACTATTTAGGATTGTGAAGTGTTTTCGCGGTATCGACAAGCCCAGTCACACTTTCGGGTTCCCAGTCGTTTACATCCATTGACGCAAACCTTGGGTCCATCTCGGAGTCGGCCAACTTTGTTGCGGGTATCTTAATGGGGTGGCCCCCTGAAATATTTTATGAATCTTGTGATTGCTTTGTCGTGAAAGCCTCGTTCAGTTTTTATTTGGTTTTTCCGAGGTTGATCCTGCGTGTGTTGCTATTTGTGCACCCCTGCAGGGTAAATCTTTCTGAAAGCCGTGTCCGCGGTTATGGACGACTTGGAGCACAATATCTCGATCATAGACAACCATAACTAAAGTAGTGCTATAAATTTGACTTTGACATGTCTAGTAATCAGTTTTCACTACAACGGAATGAGTCAATAAAAGTGCCAACAACTACTGGATTTGGGGTATCTCTAGCTAATTGCATCTGACTAGTAAGTATTGCAACTACAATGGAATGGTTAACTAAAACTGCCCACTGCTTATGATATCAGGATGGCTCGTGCTATTTATATTTGAGTAGTAAGTGCTGCAACTATAATGGAATAAATAAAACTGCCAACTGTGTGAGTTCCTCGGTTTTAATTCCTCGTGTGGTCTCGAGGGGGAAATACCAGGATGGGTATGTTTTGGTGTTACTATCAGGTTGGATCCGAATAGGTCTTTCTTATCCCTCTCTAATAGCCGACAGTTGAATCGAGTCTCTATAGATTGTTTAGTGCATGCTGCGTTGCCGCTTCGGTCCACCATACCTATGTAGGCGAGAGCCGCCGAATTCTAGACTCGCCGTGTACTGGTCTCAGTACTGACCGCTCTCTTTCTCCTTTGCTCTTTGTCGGCACCCCTTTTTTAGCAGGAATAAGTTCGACGTTGTTAGCAGGATTACCCTTCCGGCTTGGCCTGGGCAGGGTTATGGACGCCATTGGTTATTCTTAAGGGCTCTTAGCCCCATTTGCATCTTATCCATACTCGGATGTTGTATCGTTTTCAAGGTGATTTGGATCTTTGTATTATATATCTGTATTCTTGACTCATAGAGTCGTTGTTGTATATAAATGTTCTGTGGATTCCATCGTGGACTAATGTGTAATGATATTACTTTGTTTTCCACCCGCATGCAAGTGCCTGGTGGGCATCTTTGAATCGTTTCTATGGGGATTTGGCGGGAATCGCTAAAATCTGCATAGGGCCGATTCGAGGGTGTTACAAAGTGGTATCAGGACTCAGCAGTTGCGATGCCCCACTTGTCCAACCTGTAGGATAACCTAGCTAACGGCCGATGTAGAGTGTCAAATCTATTTTGGGAAAATCGGTTGGATAGATCTGATTAGGTATGCTTTTACTCCTTATCCCTATGCTATTCTCTTCTTACCTCTGCGTGTTTTGAATCTACTCTCTTACCTTTTCTTCGAGTCCAGGTTTTCTCGTGGTTGGGTTTTTATCGTACCTTTAGGGTTTCGCTTCCTTGCTTTTATAACGGTGGAGATACAATCATCAATTTGCATCTTGTTTGCTATACCCTTCATCCAATCTTTTTGGTCCTTGAACTCTTTATATGTATCTGCTCTTTGATGGATATTCGCATCGTTGAAAAACATATGAGAAGGATGAGCGTTGGTGAAGTTGGAGTATACCTTGAGCATGTGTTGTTCATGCCAATGGGACCATCACTACTAGGAAACAGGCTGTTAGTGGCGCACCAGGAATGCCCATCCGTGGCGCACTAGCAGTGCGCCACGGGCCTTGCGCTACGGCTATCTCTCAGCCGTGGCGCACTGCCTAGTGCGCCACGGTTGTGTAGAGATAGGCGTAGCGCACCTCCTAGTGCGCCACAGAAGTTTGGGATGGTGCGCTACCCCTGGGATCTTCTGTGGCGCACTACCTAGTGCGCCACTAAACTTCCATAGTGCGCTTTAGGTGTAGTGCGCCACAGAAGGTAGACCATGTGCGCCACAGATGTATTTTTTGTTTTTTTTTTAATTTCCAAGCCAGATTATATGCAATACAGATTATATACAATATTACAGCAGATATACACACACAGATACAAGATATACAATTATATATATAAATACTCAATATGAAAAACAAGATTGAAACAAATACATATAGATAAGTCTCATACATGAATACATAAGTTAATTACATTGTTTCGATCATGTTACAAAGTAGTAGTTGGTGACATGCGAATACATGTGTCGATCGAACAAGTTAGAGCTCGGAAGCTCGCCTAGACATCTAAACTAGCTAGCTAGACACAAACGCGGGATAAATAACCAAAGAAGATAAGCATGATCACCGCCGCGACGAAGGTGTAGGTCTTCATCCGGTTCCTTGTCCTAACTCCCGCTAGATAGCGCGTGTATCTAGCTTCCGCCTCCGCCATAGTGTTGTACCCTTTGTAGCTATTGCCGCTGAAACGGTGCACCTGTCTCCGGCAGTCTTCCCAATCATCGTAGACTCCGGGAACCCGTCCCTTGTACACGACGTACCACGTCATCTATAAGTTGACAATAATAATTAACCGACTATTGAAAAAAACATATATAATTAAAGTCGCATATGAAGATACACTTATAGAAAGTACTCCTAAATCAAAAAGACCAAACTCAAAAAGCATGCCTCATATATAACTAGGTTGTTCGACATAGGAATATGCTATGATGGAACTGTCCGCCAAGTAGGATGCACAACACCTGGACCTATGCATAGCACAAGGCGGACAATCCCATCGCAGCACATTCACATATAGTGTGCCACGACATTTCAATCATCGGCATTATTCTCGAAAAAGACCAAAGTAACTCAAAAAGCATGCCTCATATATATACATAGGTCGTTCGACACAGGAATATGCTACGATGAAACTGTACGCCAAGTAGGATGCACAACACCTGGACTTGTGCATAGCACAAGGCGTACAATCCCATCGTAGCACATTCACATATATAGTGTGCCACGACATTTCAATCATCGGCATTATTCTCGAAAAAGACCAAAGTAACTCAAAAAGCATGCCTCATATATATACATAGGTCGTTGGACACAGGAATATGCTACGATGGAACCGTACGCCAAGTAGGATGCACAACACCTGGACTTGTGCATAGCACAAGGCGTACAATCCCATCGTAGCACATTCACATATATAGTGTGCCACGACATTTCAATCATCGGCATTATTCTCGAAAAAAGAGTAAGGAAAAAAAGAAGGACCAAATTGAGCAAAGGACCAAAGAGTAAGCAAAAAACCCAAGCATTGATTAATATATAATAATAATAAGCAAAATAAGTTCACTTGTCGTCCACACACACACACACACACAAAGGTCATCTATAGTTTGTAACTACAACTAGGCCAACATCAAGCCTTCTGGCTCGGCTTAGGGAACGGGAGGACGCCCTGTCTCGTCATGAACTTCCTATAGTCACCCTGCATCTCTAGGCGATCTTCTATGTCACGGTTATTCGGGATATTTCCTCCGTAGAAGATCCCCCCCGAAGTCATGACATCACGAAAGATGATTACCCCAAACTGCTGCTAGATGCGATACATCTCTTGTCTAATATCCGAATCATTGATCTTGGCCTTTGCTTCGGCCCACTGTTTGAGATGATCTGGCAGCGTAGAATTCTGCTGGTCAAGTAGGAACGCCCTCATGTGATGGAGTGCGTAGTAGGCTTCCTTCTTACTGTTTTCCGGCTGCTTCACGCAGGGGAACTCCGTTACGTTGTTGAAGACGTGCCTGCCGAACTTGACCTTCTTACGCACGAAGCTGGTGCCTTCCGTCGAGGCAAAGCCAGTGAGAGCATCATCCAGAACTTCCTTGATCTTGTCGTAGTTTTTCTTCTTTTCTAGACTCCCCGAGTCGAAATACGTGGTGTGGGAATGCTTCGGCGATAAGGAGATGAGCGTGCAGTGTTCATCTCTGCGCAAAAAATTCAAATGGAATGTGTTGGAAAAAGAATGATGATGATCTAATAAAGCCAATCGACGGTGGCGAGTGAATAACGACTTACTCGGGAAAGTAAGGCACGAGAATGTATTCCTTTGTCTTGTTCGCCACGAGGATTCTTTTTAGGTACGAGGCCACAAAGTTAATAGTTTGGGATCGGGATGGACTGATCACCCTACCTAACTCTTACTGTTCACTCTTGTACATTGAACTGGTGGATCAATGTGACTTTTACTCTTTGCATGGAAGTTAGAAGTGGCCTTATCTTTCGAGACCTCGACTTCGTCTTTGTTTTCTTCGAAGTGTTCTCTCGACGAACATGAGCAACAACCCCTTGTTGGTGGTGTCGATAATTTCAAGATAGATCAAGAATGATTGTTAGTGGTGTCGCGAGGATCTACACGAAGCGAGAAGATTCAGGTCATCGTCCTTCTTCCCCGTACCATGAGGCGGATCTTGAGGGCGAGATCCATTGTTAGTGGTGTCCAATTGTAGCACCCTGGTAAAACCGCTACTAGAAAATCGCGTGTTGTTTTTATGTTGTGCATCATCATCACTACATGCTCATGTTCGTCGTGCCACATTGCATTTGAGCATCTTCATGTATACATGCATATGTTTGCCTAAAACTATTTTATAAAAGCCTAGCTTTGTTTTCTAAATAGCCCCCTCTCTCTTTCAAATCAAAACCCCCGATCTCTTCCTGATCTTTTATTTCCCTATAAAATATTTACAAAAGGTTTGTAAAATAAAATAATAAAAATGTTTTTGTCCAGGGAGGCAGCCCAGCCTGTAGGCCAGACCAAACCCTAGCCACCCTGACCCACCTAGCCAAACCCTAACCTAAACAGTCGACCGACCCAGCCGTGTGCATACCACCCCGCGGTGCGCACGCACGTCGCGCTCGCGGTCAACTGCATAGCCGCCCCGCGCCCTGCCATGTCACGCTGCCGCTGCACCCACCCAGCCCCACGTACACCACATGCCCAACGTGACCGACCGCGAGGCCCACGTCTTGGACCCGATCGATCCCCTCCCTGGTATCCCCATCGTCCCCACCTACCACTCGCTTCCCTGGCTCCTCTTCGTCGCCCTTCACGAAGCGCCGCCACCGCCCGCATCTCCCTTGCGCGCCTCCTCCACCCCAGTGCTCTGCCGGGCGGCCCTCCCTTTCCTGCATCACCGGGCTCCTCCATCCTCGTCCTGCAAGCTGCGCGACCCTGGCCCCGCTGCTGCCAGGGCGCCGCCACCATTGGCCTCTGCCTCCACCACCGAGCTACCCTCAGGCGCCTGGCCTCCTGTTGCTACGCCTCCCCATGGTTGCCTCCACCTCGGCCTGGTCGCACCATGCTGCCGCCTGCGCAAGGCCCGCCCTGGTCGTCCTTCTCACCGCTGACCAGAGCTCGCCCACCTTCTGTGGGAGCCCGACCTTGCACCAGCACCGTCCCCAAGCCCCAGCGCCGCCAAGCTCTGCGCCCGGCCCCGCGTATCCGGCCGCTCCTCTACCTGGCATCGCCCACGTATCCTCTGTCCATGCGCAGGACGTCGTTGTCCAGAGCTCGTCCCCAACGCCAAGGCCCTGCTGACCCGGCCTCTGGCGCCCTTCTCAACACCGACACCGCTCTGGCCTCCCTCGAGCGTGTTGATGACCCACAAGTATAGGGGGTGTATCGCAGTATTTTCAAGGAAAGTGAAACCCAATTTATTGATTCGACACAATGGGAGCCAAAGAATATTTATAAGCCTTAACAACTGAGTTGTCAATTCAGCTGCACCTGGAAACAATCTTGCTCACAATAGTTTATCAGTAGCAACAGTTTTGTAGTAGGAATAGTAAAGTAACAGCAGTAGTAAAGCAAAGACAGTAGTAACAAAAGCAGTAAACAGTGGGATTCGAGTGCGGTAGGCATAGGGATGGATGGACGGGCGTTGAATGGACAAGACAATCCACATAGCAATCAGAACATAGGGCAATTGCAGATAAATAAGATAAAGCATCCAAGTACTAGACAATCCTAGGCATGTGTTCCATATATTGTCATATGTGCTCGCAATGAGAACTTGAACAACATGTGTCCTGCCAGCCCGTTTGCAGCGGGGCCTCTAGGGAACTACTGGCAATTAAGGTGCTCCTTTTAATAGAGCACTGGACAAAAGCATTAACACTCGGTGAACACATGTGATCCTCACATCAAAGCCACTCGCTTCCGGTTATCCTGATTTCTGTCACTTCGGGGCCATAGGTTCCAGACAACAATGTGTGTAAACAACTTGCAGGTAAGACCAAAAACAATACTATCATAATGAATCAATAACATGTTCAGATCTGAAATCATGGCACTCGGGCCCTAGTGACAAGCATTAAGCACAACAAGTCGCAACAAAGTCATAAAGCACTAATAAAAGATACTAGGCACCATGCCCTAACAATCTGATGCCATTACATGAACGATCTCATCCAATCCCTACCATCCCCATAGCCTACAGCGGGGGATTAATCACTCATAGATGGGGAAAACATGGATGGTCGATGGAGAAGCGATGGTGATGATGTTGGCGATGATCTCCTCCAATTCCCCGTCCCGACAGGGTGCCAGAACGGAGTTTCTGGTGCTGTTTCGTGGAATCTGGTGGTGGCGGCGAGCAGAACTCCTTCTGGAAAAACTTCGACCCCCCCGAAGTTTTTAGGTCAGAAGGCTCCTTATAGGCGAAGAGAGAGGCCGAGGGGGTGCCTGGGGGGCCCACACCACCCCTGTCGCGGCCTGGCCTGGCCCGCGCCAGCAGGTGGTGTGGCTACCCCCTGGCTCTTCTCCGTCTCGTATTCTGGCTCCTGGAGTCTTCAGGTGAAATAGGATTTTTGGCATATTTTCCGGGATTTTTTCTGATAGTTGATTTTCTGCACAAAAAGTAGACACCAAGGCAATTCTGCTGAAAACAGCGTCAGTCCGCATTAGTTGTATCCAAATCACACAAGTATAGAGGAGAAACAATAGCAAAAGTGTTCGGGAAAGTAGATACGTTTTGGACGTATCAACTCCCCCCAAGCTTAGCTTATTGCTTGTCCTCAAGCAATTCAGTTGAAAATTGAGTGCAATAAAAGAACTTTCACGAACACATTTGCTTCATAAGATGTAAATATTCTCAGCAATCCGATCAACTACTTAAATAGTTCATAATAAAGAGTATGCATCTGAGTCTACTTAATAGTCATTGCAAGCTATGAAGAGATTACAACTCAAGAATAATAAGTAGCATGAGGCACAATCATAAGCAACATTACAATGCTCATAGAAAGGTATGATAGAGTGGTATCTCGCTTGCCTTTGATTATTAATATCAAGGCACCTCTGAAGTTCAAGTGATGACTAGAAATAAAGATATCAAGGATACAAGCATCAAAGTCATAACACAAATAATCAAGTAATGGAACAAACACAAAGAATGACAACTATGCTCTCAAGAAGGTGCTCAGAGAATAAATGGAGACTCAACAAGAAAAGGTTTTAAATAATTTGAAAGGCTTCCAAATGCTGAAAGTATGGTACTCGTTAGCTTTGAGCTCTCATTGCCCCTATCATAAGCATCTTTAATGTGGTTAAGGTGAAAGTGACACAACTAAGAGGATATTCTTGACAAGTTATAAATCGAAGTCTCAAGCCCCTTACTAACGAAGACCGATCCTCATGCTACTCAACTTCAGTCACAAGTAAGCTCTTGTCATTGTAAGTATATACGTATCATAGAGAACCGCCAACGGGGTACCCCTTGCACATGACACTGGAGCTATCCCATAATCAAAATAACAAGGCAAGCAGACAATGAGCATCTCGGCGATCTTTTTATTTACTATGTGCATAGATTTTTATTGAGGATGCTTCATAGAATGCTCATTATGGTTATGCTGCAAGTTTCCACCATGATTAGGCATGGCTTAGGCTAGCGGCCCAGGCGTTTCTCTAACATACATACAAACTCCATGATCTTACAAGTTCCACTTTTATTTCACACCGTCGGGATCCATAAGCAAAAGAACATGATATCAACTAGGTACAAAGTACCTATGAAGCATTGAAAGCGGTCCCCATGATACATGGTTCTGCTAACTTCAACTCATAAAGCGCAAGCATATGCGCAACAAAGAAGGACACAATGATTTAGGTTTATTAAGTGCAAGAAAATAAAGTGTGCCATCAAGTTCGTGAGAGCTTTACTAACTAACGTTCTCATAACAAGCAAACATTTTATTCGGAAGAAAACAAGGCATATTGAATATGCATGGAGGTAGCAAATGATGCTAATGGGTAGGTATGGTGGACACTTTGGAAATATTTGGTTTAGGGAGTTGGGAACTTGAGTAAAACACACTCAGTGAAAGTGAAGGCTAGCAATAGTAAGGGAGCGACAAACAGGAGAGCAATAGCTGTCATTATCATGCTTGCAACAAAAAATGACTACTCATGGAATGAAAGTGATTCAAGATCCTCAAGGCAAAATAATTCATCAAGGCTTAACTGATTATCACAGTCATGTGCATGCATGATCATGTGCCAAGTCAATTTAAATGAAACATTCAGAGGAGGATACCATGGTGTCATACCAATTTATGAATAGAGCAATGCAAGCAAACATTCATAAGACATGCTACAAACTATTAGTGAGCTGGAGCTAATCATAAGAAAGCAAGAACTACTAAGCATCCAAAGATAACATACACCCTACTTGAACGGACTAAGCAAGCTCACAATGATGAGTATATGTACACAATGAAAACAAATAGAGTTCGTTACCAGCCTCTTACCACACCTCAAGTTGTCATTGATCCTCATTATTGCTCTTCACTTGTGTGCTTGAATAATAATAAGAAACCAATATCCACTAAGGACTGCCGAACCCTATAGCAAACTCGCAAAAACCAAAGAAGAACGACAAATATTTTTGGTGTTTTCGATTTTTAAACAAGAACCAAAAGGGAAAAACAAAGCAAAGTAAAATATTTTTGGGTTTTTCGAAAAGTTTAAACAAAGCAGGCAAAAAGAAGAAACAAACCAAAGAGAAACAACAAAAATAATTTTGGTCTTTTTGTGTTTTTAGAAAGCAAAAGCAAATAAGAACGAAAACTAAAAAAAAGAACGAAAACATGAATATACAAAGTACCGACGCAACATGATACGGAGATGAGTGCGGTGTCGGCGTTCCTCTCCCCCAAGATTAGGCTTTTGGCCTAAGTGGGTATCAATCCATGTACGAATAGGGGTTCCAAGCGGGCGGATCTTGGTAAGAATGGTCGTAGCTTGGCCCATGAGAAGAAGAAGAAGCTCCCCAATCATAAGCGGGCTGCTGATATGAAGACTCTTCCTCATTCGAGGGCTGAACCGAATCATTCGTAACCTCCCTTCTAGTGTCCTGCTCCTGTTGGGAGAGCTCTCCCAAGTACGTGTCAAGCTCCTCCTCAGTGAGGGACCATCCTTCCTTGTTATCAAGGTTAAACAAAACAGGTGCAGGCAAAAGAACAACATGCTCGGACTTGCTCTTTCTCCAACCAGCTTTGAGAAAGGTTATTTCATAAGATAACTCACTCATACTATCCCACGAGGAAACAAATTTATGCTGTATCATGGAATTAAGATCAAACCTTTCTATGGGAAACTATAGGTCTAGATGATGAGGCACTAAACCATGCAATGCTAGTAAACGAGAAGCAATGAGGCCTCCACAAATTCCACCTTTCTCACGGTTAGCAGCAAGATGGAAAGCTATCAAAGCACCTAAGTTGTAAGACCTATCTCGTTTAAGAGCAGCAGAGATAAATGCTAGATCAAACGAAGATAACTATTGGCAGTTTTCCTAGCAAGAACACACTTGGCAATAAAGTAGGCAAAGTAGTGAATGGAGGGAAAATGAATGTTACGG
Source organism: Avena sativa (assembly GCA_916181665.1). Classification (NCBI taxonomy): domain Eukaryota; kingdom Viridiplantae; phylum Streptophyta; class Magnoliopsida; order Poales; family Poaceae; genus Avena; species Avena sativa. Next base: position 482,067,873 of record OV702279.1, read on the forward strand.
ATTTTTCCACTCTCCTTCGAGAAGCTACTCCCTTGGCAAATTTCTGCGTATAAATCCATGAGTGGTTCAGGTCTCTCCTTAATCTTTCTACATGATCCCCATTGAGGTACCTTAATAGCTGCACAAAAATCATCAAGAGAAAGGTCGGCAGCTATATTGTAAATTTTGTAATGGACCATGGGGTTAGTCAAAGAGTGACTAAATTGGAAGTCCTGCACCACAGACATGGTTAGTTTCACAAATTGACAAGGTTCATCTTCCAAAAAGTGCTCTAACCCTGCATTAGAAACCAAAGTGTGGAAATCTTGTAGAATTCCTGCAGCTCTCATGAACTCAGAGCATGGATAAATGGAAGGGAAAACTTCCTCCTCCCGGTGGACCTTCATGACCTCAGGCACCCAAAGCTCATGTTGGTTTAGGTGGTGTTCACTCATCTTCTATTCTGAAATTTAAACACCTATTAAACAAGTGATTACAAAGTAAATATAATGAAGGATTCTACTCATAGGGACTTGCAAGAGGCCTAAACATGCATCAAAACTATATCTCTAGGCATCAAACAAGCTTGCAAGCTCTCATAACCAGTCACCTACAGCAGCAAAATACTCAATATATAATCTACTAAACACAAATCTACTTGGACAAGGGGAGGAGTCATATACCAGGGAACAAATGCTCCAAATTTCAGCAAGTAAGATGGGCTGAGCAAGGAGATCGAAAAAATCGAGAGCAAGCACAGCAAAAACGCAATTTGAGCAATGAACTGGAGCTTACTCGGGAGAGAGAAGAAAGTGGCAGGTGAGAGAGTTAGTGGGGGGCCAGGGGTGGCCCACACCAGGGCATGGCGCCACCCAAGGCTGGCCACGCCACCATGTGGTGTGCCTGCCTGGTGGCCCCCCTAGTACCTCCCAGGTACTCCTTTGCCCCTTTTTTCACGTAAAAATTTAATATGAATTTTCTGGAATTTTTCGAGTCACTTTATTTTTGGGCATTTTTCAGAAATAGAAGAATGATTTTTCTGACAGATAGATTTTTTTTTCTTTTAGAAACATGATTCAAGGACAAAACAAGGCTAGAACTACAGAAGTTCTAACATGCAAGCAACTAACAACAAAAAGAAAACTAAACAAAAGCAAAAACTAAAATGCAAAGGATAGAAATAAACGGAGATAATCATAATGAAAACATTGTTTTGTTCAATGGAATCCTTTTGTTAACAAGGTTGATCAAGTCTTGCTACCAAAACAATTGCATATGAGACAAAACTTTGTACTCCACTAATGATTATGTTACCTCAACCTTGATAGCAATGGTCCCAATCATAATAGTTTCAAATTTTTCTCTTGGTATGGGACAATATATTTCTCCAACTTGAATGCCTTCAACATGTTCAATTGAATTCAAACCATAAGTCCTTTCAATCTTCTTAGGGAAATAGACCGTATGTTCCTTGTGATTAACATTGAAGGTCACCTTTCCTTGATTACAATTAATAACAGTTCCTGCAGTATTAAGAAAAGGTCTCCCAAGAATAATAGACATATTATCATCTTCAGGCATCTCAAGCACAACAAAATCAGTTAATATCAAGCAATTGTGAGCCACCTAAACAGGTACATCCTCACATATACCCACAGGAATAGTGGTAGATTTATCAGCCATTTGCAAAGATATATCAGTTAGTATTAATTTTTCAAGTTGAAGCCTCTTATAGAGAGAAAGGCATAACACTAACTCCCGCTCCCAAATCACACAAAGCAGTTCTAACATAACTGTTCTTAATAGAGCAAGGGATAGTTGTAATCCCTGGGTCTCCAAGTTTCTTAGGAACTTTACCATTGAAGGAATAATTAGCAAGCAAAGTAGAAATATTTTCATTAGGGATCTTCCTTTTATTCGAGACAATGTCCTTCATATACTTTGAGTAAGGAGGCAATTTAATAGCATCAGTCAAAGGAATTTGCAAGAATAAAGGCTTCATCCACTCACAAAACTTATTATAGTGTTCATGTTCCTTTGACTTGTGTTTCTTATCAGGGAAAGGCATAGGTTTTTGGACCCAAGGTTCTCTTTCACTACCATGTTTCTTAGCAATAAAATCTTCTTTGGTGTATTTAGTATTCTTAGTGTGTTTTTCAGGTTCTTCTTCAACTTTTTCTTCATTAGGAACAACATTTTCTTCATTACCACTTGTAGTTTCAGCATCAGAGATAGATATACTATTAGGATCTATAGTAGGTTCAGAGGGTTCTACAACAGTTTTATGTTTCTTTTTCCTTTTCTTATGAGTAGAACCACTATTTTCAGCTTGTTGAGAATCCTGCTCAATTCTTTTGGGATGCCCCTCAGGATATAGAGGATCCTGGGTAGCAGCACCACTTCTAGTTCTAATTTCATAAGCATGTTTTTGTTTAGCAGCATTAACTAGCAAGTCGTTTTGCACTTTAACGAGTTGATCTATTTGAGTTTGAACCATTTGAAAGTGTTTACCAATCATTTTAACATCATTAGAGGTTCTTTCCACAATATCTTTCAACTCAACAATAGCTCTAGTGTTTTCCATTAGATGATTTTGCACCCTTTTATTAAAGTTATCTTGCTTAACAATAAAGATATCGAATTCTTCTAAGCATTGATCAGGAGGTTTAGAGTAAGGGATATCAGCTTCATCAAAGTGTTGGAGAGAGTGTACCTCAATAGTGGATGAGTCTGGAATAGGCTTACATAATTCTTCTATAGGAGGTAAATTCTTGACATCTGCAGCTTTAATTCCCTTCTCCTTAAGACATTTCTTAGCTTCCTTCATCACTTCATCATTTAATTCAATAACTCCCCTCTTCTTTGATGTTGGAATAGGCATAGGAATAGATGGTTCAAGTACAATTACTTCAGGTATAGTTTGTTTAGGAGGAGTCCAATCTTCATAATTCTTTCTTATTTTAGCCATTAATTCCTCAGCTTCCTTAGGATTCCTATTCCTGAAAACACAATCAGCATAACTATCTAGGTATGTCCTAGATTCTTCGGTTAGTCCATTATAAAATATATCAAGAAGCTCATTCTTAGGTAATGGACTTCCAGCCTGTGCATGAATCAAAGCACAAAACCTTGCCCAAGATTCGGGCAATACCTCTTTTTTTCCCTGTTTAAAATCAAAAAGTTCCTGCAAAATAGCATGTCTAGCACTAGGAGGAAAATATTTCTGCAGGAAAGTACTAATCAAGCACTCAGGGCTATCAATAGATCCAGGAGGTAAATTAGTAAACCTTGTTTTAGCTTCTCCTTTTAGTGAAAAGGGAAAAATCTTAGCAACAAAGTAAGTACGCATCTTAATATCATCAGAAAACAAGCCACTCATGGTAGAAAGTTCATTCATATGTGCTACCGCACTTTCATTCTTAGTCCCACAAAAAGGTTCTTTCTCGATAATAGCTATGTAAGATAGATCGAGAGAGAAATCATAATCTTCATCTATAATGTTTATGGGAAAAGCAGCAAACTTAGCAATAGGAGACAATTTGGGTCTAATAGTACGCCTCTCAAGGAGACTCTTAGCAGCGCTCCTATCATGGGTGTTCTTACATTCTTTAATAAACTCATCGGTCATCTCAACATAACCATCTTCAATATCATAACTCTCACTAGACTCAGGTGAGCTAACAGGTGTGGTAGTGTCTTCATTAAGAGTTTCGGTATTTCTAGCTATAGTTCTAGCAATCGTAGCATCTAGGAAAGGACCTAATGAACCACTCTTATCAAGCACAGTAGAAGCAGCATCATAAGCATCAGAAGTTTCAGATTCAACAGTAGTAGCAGTGTATGTAGCATGTGTATGTGGTGGTGTAAGGAACTTACTCAAACCAGACGGTGAATCAAGAGCAACAGAGGTGTTCAGAACCGTACCTCTTCTTGTAGTGGATGGTAAAATAGGAACCTTGCCATCACGAGACTTACCTATGATGGATGGATAGTAGCGAACAATAGAGAATCCAAGTGAGCTTGATAAATAAAGCTATGCTCCCCGGCAACGGCGCTAGAAAATAGTCTTGATGACCCACAAGTATAGGGGGTGTATCGCAGTATTTTCGAGGGAAGTGAAACCCAATTTATTGATTCGACACAAGGGGAGCCAAAGAATATTTATAAGCCTTAACAACCGAGTTGTCAATTCAGCTGCACCTGGAAACAATCTTGCTCATAGCAGTTTATCAGTAGCAACAGTTTTGTAGTAGGAATAGTAAAGTAACAGCAGTAGTAAAGCAAAGACAGTAGTAACAAAAGCAGTAAACAGTGGGATTCGAGTGCGGTAGGCTTAGGGATGGATGGACGGGCATTGCATGGACAAGACAATCCACATAGCAATCAGAACATAGGGCAATTGTAGATAAATAAGATAAAGCATCCAAGTACTAGACAATCCTAGGCATGTGTTCCATATATAGTCATACGTGCTCGCAATGAGAACTTGCACAACATCTTTTGTCCTGCCAGCCCGTTTGCAGCGGGGCCTCTAGGGAACTACTAGCAATTAAGGTGCTCCTTTTAATAGAGCACCGGAGCAAAGCATTAACACTCCATGAACACATGTGATCCTCACATCAAAGCCATTCCCTTCCGGTTATCCCGATTTCTATCACTTTGGGGCCATAGGTTCCGGACAACAACGTGTGTATACAACTTGCAGATAAGACCAAAAACAATATTATCATAATGAATCAATAACATGTTCAGATCTGAAATCATGGCACTCGGGCCCTAGTGACAAGCATTAAGCACAACAAGTCGCAACAAAGTCATAAAGCACTAATAAAAGATACTAGGCACCATGCCTTAACAATCTGATGCCATTACATGAACAATCTCATCCAATCCCTACCATCCCCATAGCCTACAGCAGGGGATTACTCACTCATAGATGGGGGAAACATGGATGGTCGATGGAGAAGCGATGGTGATGATGATGGCGATGATCTCCTCCAATTCCCCGTCCCGGCAGGGTGCCAGAACGGAGTTTTTGGTGCTATTTCGTGGAATCTGGTGGTGGCGGCGGAGCGGAACTCCTTCTGAAAAAATGTCGAACCCCCCGAAGTTTTTAGGTTAGAAGGCTCCTTATAGGCGAAGAGAGAGGCCGAGGGGGTGCCTGGGGGCCCACACCACCCCCTGGTGCGGCCTGGCCTGGCCCGCGCCAGCAGGTGGTGTGGCCACCCCTGGCTCTTCTCTGTCTCGTATTCTGGCTCCTGGAGTCTTCGGGTGAAATAGGATTTTTGGCATATTTTCCGGAATTTTTCCTAATAGTTGATTTTCTGCACAAAAAGTAGACACCAAGGCAATTCTGCTGAAAACAGCGTCAGTCCGCATTAGTTGTATCCAAATCACACAAGTATAGAGGAGAAACAATAGCAAAAGTGTTCGGGAAAGTAGATACGTTTTGGACGTATCACATGTCCGCCTCCATCTCGCAACTCAATGACCTCCGCACAGTCTGCAGGATCTGCATGTTGTTGTGCTGCCCCTTCATGATGGGTTCCTTGTCCGTGGCTTCCTGTTATTTCTTTGGCCATCTCGTTGCAGAGGAGATGCGTTTTGGTATGGTGATGGGAGGTGTGGTGATGTTGTGATGTTGGTAACCAAGAGAAGTGTGTTGCAATGTGGTGCTCCAAGGACTACCGACAAGATCTCTGTTCGCCCGCGAGTACCATATGACACCAATATCTTCAATTCGTCAAGACCGTATCATACCTGGTGGCACTAGATGAACCCTCGACAAGACCTCCTCCACGGAACCAAAGACCCTGATCTCGGAGTCCAAAGGCCGATCCCTCCAGATCGCCAAGTTCTTCTTCTCGGATCCGAAGACCGATCCTGCCAAGGCCCCGAACCCCGTGGAACCCTCGGAACCAAGATCGCCGAACCCTATGTGTGATCCCGATCCAATATTCCTATTTTATAAATGCTATATATAGTTGTTGCATATTAAATCGTTCATACTCGAATACATATTATGGTTGTTTGGGGGTATTTAGACTATTCACCTAAACTAAATACGGAGACCATATGCAGGCTATTCTAGTATTATATTGACTCCAATTAAATTTGCGTAACGAACCGATGCCATGTTTTGCCTTGTTAATTCAACATTTAAATTGTGGGGGTATCTAAACAACTTGAATCATATAATTATTGTCGGGACCCTAGTTCTTCTTAATATTGCCTAGTTGCATCGCATCTTTGCCATGTCATACATCATACATGCATCATGCCCGATCTTCTACCGTAGTATTAAATAGTGCATCCGGTGTTTCTTTTAGTGCTTTGCTTATTCATGGATTAGGCTGCTGAGTTGATGCGAGTATCGACAATTCTTCGGATAATGTATCTTCGGCAGTGTTTTCCAGGCGAGCATTCTCCCCCTTTCTACCTATTTTGTGTTTATAGTCTTTACTTTCTCCTGTTGATCTATTGCTATCCGTGTTGTGATGCTTTAGTTCCCGTGCACCATTTATATTCCTTGAAGCCTCTATATTGCCTTGGACACATCCTATTGCCTGTTGTTTGATAGATAGTCGTCCTTGAGAGTCGTAGTTGCTTGCTCAGGTGCTGCTTTGTGTCATTGTCATTCCATAGTTGATGGAAGGTTGGCACATGCTTAATGGTGGAGATGATCATGGATTTAATTACCACTTGATAATTAAAATGCTAGGAATAGATATAACTAATGAAGAGGCACCGGTGGGAAATAGCTAATATTTGGTATTTAACCGCTTACTTGTGTCCCGTAGGCCCCGAGTACTTGATACCTGTTCCTTAACTATCACACTATCCGCATGTGGGACCATAAATCCCCTTAGCCAGAGCTTGATTCATTTCTTATTTCTTGGGACCACAAACTAGTTTGGTGCTTTATTACTATCCTATACTTATTGCATGCTTTACTGCTTTATTTACAATTGTGCTTGGAGCACCTGTACTATTTAGGATTGCGGATTGTTTTCGCGGTATCGACAAGCCCAGTCACACTTTCGGGTTCCCATTCGTTTACAACCATTGACGCAAACCTTGGGTCCGTCTCGAAGCCGGCCAACTTCATTGCGGGTAGATTAATGGGGTGACCCCCTAAAATATTTTATGAATCTTGTGATTGCTTTGTCGTGAAAGCCTCATTGGGTTTTTATTTGGTTTTTCCGAGGTTGATTGTGCGTGTGTTGTTATTTGTGCACCCCTGTAGGGTAAATCTTTCTGAAAGCCATGTCCGCGGTTATGAACGACTTGGAGCACAGTATCTCGATCATAGACAACCTTAACTAAAGTAGTGCTATAAATTTGACTTTGACATGTCTAGTAATCAGTTTTCACTACAACAGAATGAGTCAATAAAAGTGCCAACAATTGTTGGATTTGGGGTATCTCTCGATAATTGTATCTGACTAGTAAGTATTGCAACTACAATGGAATGGTTAACTAAAAATGCCCACTGCTTATGATATCAGGATGACTCGTGCTATTTATATCTGACTAGTAAGTGCTGCAACTATAATGGAATGAATAAAACTGCCAACTGTGTGAGTTCCTCGGTTTGACTTCCTCATGTGGTCTTGAGAGGGAAATACCAGGATGGATATGTTTTGGTGTTACTATCAGGTTGGATCCAAATAGGTCTTTCTTATCCCTCTCTAATAGCCGATAGTTGAACCAAGTCTCTATAGATTGTTTAGTGCATGCTGCGCTGCTGCTTCAGTCCACCATACCTATGTAGGCGAGAGCCGCCGAATTCTAGACTCGTCGTGTACTGGCCTCAGCACTAATTGCTCTCTTTCTCCTTTGCCCTTTGTCGGCACCCCTTTTGTTTTAGCAGGCATAAGTTCAACGTCGTTAGAAGGGTTACCCTTCCGGCTTGGCCTGGGCAGGGTTATGGACGCCATTGGTTATTCTTCAGGGCTCTTAGCCCCACTTGCATCTTATCCGTACTCGGATGTTGTATCATTTTCAAGGTGATTTAGATCTTTGTATTATATATCTGTATTCTTGACTCATAGAGTCATTGTTGTAAATAAATGCTCTGTGGGTTCCATCGTGGACTAATGTGTAATGATATTACTTCGTTTTCCACCCACACGCAAGTGCCTGGTGGGCACCTTTGAATCGTTTCTATGCGGGGTTGGCGAGAATCGCTAAAATCAGCATAGGGCCGATTCGAGGGTATTACACATGAAACCCATATGATATGCTTGCCATTACTCTATCTATGTTAAATTTTTTCAGATTTATAAGGTGGAGGAAACATGAGACTACTAATCATGAGTAAGATCACCATCTCGTTATTTCAGTTTAAATACTGAGTTCCTTTTTGATTTTGGTTTTCTTGCTCAGGACGATCAAGTTTAAGCTTGGGGAGGTTGATGGATCTGAAATAGAGCCATCTAAGGTCCACATTTAAACTGGATATTAGTCATATTTATGATTTATGATAAAATATCTCTCTAAACCCTGCCACTAAAGATAATATTCGAAGGGGTATACAAATCTTTGTTCCTGTATTTTTCCTGCGCAAATAATGTCGTTTAAAGGAGGGAATCACTATATTAAAGTCAAAGATACAATATTTCCTTCGACCAAAAGAAACCAGGAGCCGTCCAGCGAAGGCAGACGCCGTAACGGCCAACTATACGGCCAGAGCAAAAATTCCGACCGTATAGCTCTGGCCCTATAGTTGGTGCCACCATCGTTAGGTCAAACAGAACAACTTTCGTGAAGAGACCCCTATATAAAGAAGCCTTAGGCGACGGGAAACATGGCGCACTACATCTCGTTCCACCCCGAAGAAGCCAGACTCCGCCAAAAAGCCGCCTCAGATCTCCAAACCCTTCTTCATCTCCATAGACATATTTCACCACTTGTAATAGTAGATCTCTTCTCCGATTGGTGACATTGTAAGACTATTTCTATCAATCTTATGATTTTCATTACAATGTTTATGATTGTTGATCGCATCTCTATGTTTGAGTAATTCTCCTTGGGCTAAGGGCTTCGGCCTAGCCATGTAGTCATTGTGCATGTGAATTATCATAGATGGGATTGTGTATTATTTTGTATGACATGATGATTATTGTATCCTCTCTTGCCTCAATCCAAGGACTTGTCAGGTACCCAAGACCCCGAGGGTTGAGCCAGGTATAGGGAGTATGAGTGATGACTGATCTGTAGGTTGGGAACACGAGTGACAGAAGGGGTAGTACGACTGCATGTGAGAGATTTGCTTGGGATTAACGGTGACATCACGATGCATATCATTAGTTCTTTTTCTTCTATGGATGAGACTAGTAGGTTATTGCTATAAGAGGTTGCGGAGGCAATAGCAATTATGGATGCACTGTCCACATATAATTTATCTTACTCTAACAAGTACACACATGCTTTATTTCTACCTTTTATTTCCATCAGATGTTTTGCGAAACCGAACGCCCTAGGCCCTATCTCTCCATCATCAACAACAACCAAAAGACACAAACTACTGGTCCGGTGAAAACATAAAAGGAATTCTAAAACTCCCGAAGGTCCGTTAAAATAACTTCACTATGCATTCGCTTCCCGAGGATTCGATAACCTAGGTCTACTAGGGAAAAAGAAGCTATACTACATCCGTAATCCGGATCAAAGGTATCAACAATCCGTCTTAAAAACTCCAATTTTGACCACAAATCATAGAAGATATATCCCACAAATTTCACTGCCGGTGGTCAGAATGGAACCCATTGTCAATGTACACCTTTTTCATGTAAAGCTTGTTTGAATCAGAACCTATTTGTGCTAATTACAAGTGGTTGGAATGAATATGTTTAAGAGAGGAGAGAGATAAGATATCACATGTGTGCTCACCTGCAAAGATGGCCTCTATGGGGTGCTTTAACTTTGCACTTGGTCGGGCTCCATGGAAACACTCGATTCGAGCGGTGTCCCCTCTAGGCTGCTTTACAACCCACGCTAGACAGAACATGGAGGGAATACAGGCGCAACTGGGCCTGTCTAAGGGTGATGCATGGTACTCCCTTTGTTTTAAAATATAAGATGTTTTAGCTTTGTGAAAGGAGTGTATCTAGACATCTTTTACTGTGTAGGTTCATGTAGGTTTAAAGTGAAACTATACACTAAAAAAAGTCTAGATACACTCTTTTTACAAAGCTAAAACATCTTATATTTTGAAACGGAGGGAGTAGTAAACACATCATTTGTGTATGGTTTTGGGAAGATATTTGGTTGGGTGATGTCTCATTAGCGCGTCAATATCCTTCATTATACAACATTGCACAAAGAAAAAATGTTTTTATGGAAAATATACTTGCTCAAACTCCGCTGAATATTGTTTTCAGAAGAAGTTTGACCAGGAATAAATGGAATAACTGGTTACATTTATGCCAAAGACTAATGAGGGTAAACTTAACAGATAATTCAGATCGTTTTGTTTGGAAATTAACTGAGTCAGGTACTTTACTGTTAAATCGATGTATTTAGATCTTATGAATGATCATACTAGATTTTTACATAAGTTTCTTTAGAAGATAAAAATACCACTTAAAATTAAAATATTTATGTGGTTCCTTAATAACAAAGTATTGTTGACAAAGGATAATATGGTTAAACGGAACTGGAATGGTTATCAAAAATGTTCTTTTTACGACTCATTGGAGTCCATCGAGCACCTATTTATTTCATGCCCTTTTGCAAGAATTATTTGGCATATGATATATTTCACATATAATATACCTCCTCCAACCAATATTAAGAATATGTTCGGAAATTGGTTAAATAGGGGTAGACAATCAGAATAAAGCTAGAATACGAATTAGAGTTTCTGCTTTATGTTGGTCCATTTAGAAGGGTAGGAATAACTTAATCTTTAACAATCAAACAAGTACTATTTTTTGCAAGTTATTCAGATGGCTGCACACTAGATACAACTATGGTCATACCTTCTCCCGGCGGATCAGCGGGAGCCTATGGTGACTGGATGCAACTACTTGCTTACGGTTGCATAGGACTTCTATTTCCGGGCTGCTGGATGGCGTCATACTAGTAGAATTCAAAATGGATAGATCCATGATGCTTCTACTTTTTCGATGGTTGATACATGTGTCAACCTTATCTGATCCATGAATGTAATACTTTGAATTCTTTAGAATAATTCTGAACTATGCAATAAAATTGATTGTGTGCATCTAGTGACGCAGAGGCCGGGGGGGCAGTGGTCCCCATTTCGAAAAACAAATCCGTTTGTGTTGAACTCTCCGATCCAACCACATGCCCGACAACAAAACTTGAACTTTTTGCAATTAGACGCCCTGCACACCTAAACCGCTCCATTTATCCAGTAAACCCCTTTGAGCGTCTTCTATTGATTGGACAGATCCGGTTGTGCGCCGGCGGCGAGCACACGAGGCGGTGAAGGTCGGCGAAATCACAAACGCGGGCATGCGCGGTGACCTTGCAGGCGTCGATGGCCCAATGGGCCGGCCTTCAACATCTCTAAGGATTGTTGTCACTGTTATGCTCTATCAGATCAAGATGCAGCAGTCATACACACATTCGATCGGGAACATCGTGTGACTTCCATTATCTCCCGTAGCCGGAGATACTAAGAATACGATATGGAGCTGAGGGCTTCTCTAACCGATCCACAAAATTTTAGAGGAGTAAACCGATTTCTAAAACTTAGAGAGCAAAAATGCTCCTCTAAAGTTTGTCGGTTTCAAACTGAACCCCTATATTTAGAGGAGTAAAAGTGTTTTTTTCTTATTTGCAATGCAATAGGTCCATACATATGCATATATAATCATAAATTAATAGTCAAATACATACCAATGTGCCGATACAATTGGTACATAGAGAATACTTACCGATACAAACCAACATAAACCAAACTATTCGAGTTATGCCTTCTTGACAGCATTAGAACGCATAATAAGAATATGCCATCTATTCAAGATCGAGTTAATCGATCTACCTCTTCTTGTCTTTTCATTAAAATTCTCATGAATCTTTTCCCAAAATTGTTTAAATGGTGAACGAACACCATTCTCTTTGTATAATGCATCATCTACAAGAGTTTGATGGTGCCATGCAAAATACAACTCGTTGTTTTCGTCCTCGGTCCACGTAGAATTTCTTGTATACATTTGTAACAAAAAGCACGTAAGCCGCAACTTCTTTCTACTCCGATTTTACATTAAAAAAGAGGGAAAAAAATCACCATTTTCCTCTTGTGTTGTTTGCGGCCGGCGGTGCCGGCAATCCATCCCCAGCAGCAGCTTCTGTGGAGACCGGACATGCATCCTCCAACTTCAGCTAGAGGTCCCGCGCGCAGACCAAACCCGTCGCGGGCGGTACGGGAGGCGGTACCAACCCCGGGTCTCGCGGGATCTTTGGTGGGCGAGGAGGGGCGAGCGTCGTCGTGACATTGGTGGTGGCTGGCGACGGATCGACGGCGATAGAGCCCGATTTGTGATGAATCGACGGTGAATTTGCTCCAAATGGGTGGCGACCAGGGAAAACGAGCTCGCCCCGTCGATTCCGGCGATGACGAGAGGCGGCGAGCGAAGGGAGAGGTAGGCCAGAGGGCGGCGGAGGGACGGGGGTGGGGGCGGCGGGGTATGGGGGTCGTCGGCAGCGACGCGGCGGAAATGGGTGCGGCAGGTCGGGAGGCGGGAGGTTTTCTCGAAAGTGGCCTCAGAGGAGTAAATTTAGGAGCAACTACCACTTTTACTCCTCCGATGAGTAAAACTTTACTCCTCTAACCGTTTAGGAGATTGGTTAGGTGCGGCAGCTACTAAATTTTACGGTTAGAAATGCCCCGAAGCAGCTGATGTCTAATAGTCGAATATATGGATGGCTTCTGAGAGCGATTGCATCGTGAAGCAAGCCCGCGCAGGAAATCAGTCTAGATCCAGGCTACCGTGCAGCACATCAATTGATTGATATGATCATGTTCACTCTATGAAGCGACGTGGTCATGTTCACTCTTGTAAAAAAAATTCTATGGGACCTGGTCCACGAAATTATCCGTGTGGACCAATTTCTGTGGTTGACACATGTTCAACTAAGAGAAAAATAATAGCATTTCTGTGTCTATTTTTAGATCTAAACCAACATAAATGTCACGTGTCAATCACAGGAGTTGGTCCACAGAGCTGATTTCGTGGACCAAGTCCCATAGAATTATTTTTCGGTCCAGGTGGGCGCGTAAATGTAAATGAATCAGGAGAGTTGCTGCTGCATCGTGCGATTTGGATCGGAAGGCCCATGAGGCACGGATAAGTTCCTCCGGAATTCCGGATGCACAAGATACTGGCCTAAACCGATTAGAATTCAACCAAACTCCGATATAAGCAGCGTGTGCAGCAGTCTAGATCTCTAAAATAATAATTGGCGGCGATGACCGGCGGCTGCTGGCCCTCTCTCCTCCCCGAGATGCTCGAACAGGTCACTCGTCGCCTGTCCACAGACGCCGACCACTACCACACCCACCAGGTATGCGCCCACTGGAGAGCCTCCACAAGTCTTCCGGACGACTACCGACCGTGGATCCTCGCCCGTCGCACGCTGTGGAGCCGATTGGACGACGAAGATTACTCCTTTTGGCCACTCCGTCGTGTTGAGCGGGTTGGAACCAGCGTTGCTCCGGCCGGCCTCCTGTACTGCCGTGGCGCGTCTCATGGTTGGCTCGCCCTCACCGACCACGCCAAGTCTCCCACGCGCCTTGTACTGTGGGAGCCTCTGTCCAACACCCAGATCCCGCTCCCCTGTCTAAATTCCGTCACCAATGTATACCTCTCCGGCGACCCGCTTACTCCGTCGCCGTCGGGCTGGATGGCGATCGCGTGCCAACCTTATGGTAACACGAGGGCGTACAAGACGTTGTTCTGCCGATCGCAGGACCTAGCATCCTGGAGCGTCCTGTACGAGCAACCAGCAGCCGGCATTGACAGCATTGCGTTCCATGGAGGAAAGGTGTACTACTTGGACACGGGCGACTACCTCTACGTCTTCGATCTTGGAACAACGGAGTCTCCTCCGACGTGTGTCCGGATCATTCACATGGCTGGTCATCTGAATCAAGTCTGTCAATGCAAGCGTTTCCACTCGTTTCATGGAGCCTACGTCGTGACCTGGAACGACGAGCTGCTGCTTGTTGTGTTGCGGCTGCGACGTGGCCACCCCTCGTTCGCCGAAGTCTACAAGCCCGAGTGGGAGTCTGATGGTGGCCTACTCCCGCTCCGCGAGAGGGTCACAGATCTAGGGGATCACTCGCACTTCCTGGGACGTGACCATACATTCGCACTCTCGGCCAAAGAGTTCAAGGAGGACGGAACCAATTGGTCACTGTTAGTATGATCTCCCCAGCGCCCAACGTTATCATCGTTGGTGCGCCCCTGTCGCGCAGCGCTATATAGAAGAGGTGGGGGCCGGGGGCACGTCTCTCAAGGTTCGTCACCCGTCTCACCCCACCTACATACCCAAGCCCAAAAGCCACTGATCTGGCTAGCGTTGTAGCGGCGGGATCGACCCACCACACCGCCGCCACCTCTCTGTCGAGCTCCATGACGAGCTCGTCGTCAACCTCGAAGGCAGACGGTATGTATATCTCACTCACACTCTCTAGATCGACGCCTAGCGATCCTAAAGGTCTAACAATGGTATCAGAGCAGCTAGGCTAGTTGATCTAGTAGAAAAAGCAATAGACCCGAGGAAGAAAAGTTAAAAAGCTAGGGTTTTCAGAAGCGCCGCCGCAAGGCCGCGCCGTTCCTCTCGATCCCGACGCATCGGCAAGCCGAGGTCGGGAAGAAGAACATAACCCCTCCAGGGTGAAGAAAATCAAACCCAAAGCCAAAGATCCCTTCTTCCTCGGATCAAATCGATCTAGAATCGAAAAGAATAGAGTCTCCCGCATAGAAAATCCCCAAATCCAACAGAGAAAAGCCCCATTTTTCCCTTCCCCGAATTCGAATTAAAGAATAGAGAAAAGAAAGGTCCCGAAAAGAAAATCTCTCCGGCCGTCGCCGGCAAAGGGCGCCGCCACCTGCGCCGCTTGGCGGTGGTGCGCCCACACTCGGGTGGACGCACGCGCCGGCAAGGGGGCCAGGGGGCGCCGCCGTTCTCTCTCTCTCGTCTCGCTGTGCTGCTGCGTTGCGGGGTGGGGGAGGTGAACGGGACAGAGTAGAGAGGAGGGGAGGGCCCGACGCGCCTCGCGTGGCCGGCGGAGCCACTCCTTGCCGTCGCTCGTACGAGCGGGACGGAGGAGCAGCGCCGCCAGAGAGCGAGCTGGCGCGGGGGTAGGAAGTGGGGCGTTAGGGTTACGGGGTGGGGGGCGGCTGCCCGTTTTGTTCGCGCGGAGGGCGCGCATGACCGTCAGATGGGATGGACGGTCACGATCGCGCGGAGCGGGAGGCACCGGGCCAAGCAGGCCACGGTCGGCCATGGGCCGATGCGGGCCGAGGGGCGCTATGCACTGCACAGGCCTTTTTGGGCCGATTATTTTTCCGCCCAGTACAGTTCGCCCAGTTTTTTCTTTCAGAAGCTTTTTTGGGCATTTTAATTATCTGTTTTTGATAATTTTTGCACAGTTTTTTCTATGGCAAAATTATCCAACGCAAATTTTGTGTAGAAAAATAATAAAGTAACAGTAAAGTTTCTGTAAATTATAAAGTTGATGAATTTTATTCATGTTTTTTCGCTGCAAATTGTTAAATGTATTTGCTTAATTGCAATTAGAGTGAGGATTTTATTTAATGACCAACGTTGTTAGTAAGATTTTCACTATGGATAGTAAGTTTTATCACTATTAGTTCTATTTCTGCCCAACGGTGATGTAGAATTAATATTGAGAAGTTTCATGTTTTAATTTGATCAACGTTGAATTAACTCATTTTGGTGATATTTTGTTTCAGGCAATCCTATGAGTTTCATCTCTGGAGGGAACTACGGCTCATGGCGAGAGAAGGTTGAGATGGGGCTTGCTTTGCTTGACCTCGACTTGGCACTGATTGAGACCTGTCCCAAAGAACCTGAGGACCCCGTGAGGGGCGAAAAAGAAAGTGAAGATGACTTCAACAAAAGAGTCCATGACCATGGACCAATAAGAATAAAGTACGACCTTGATCGTGCAAAGTGGGACTCGTCCAACAGAACGTGCTTGATGGTCATTAAGAGCTCTATTATGGAAGCAATAAGGGGAGCAATCCCAGAGTGTAGCACTGCCAGTGAGTACCTGAAGAAGGTAGAGAGTCAGTTTACTGGGTCTTCGAAGGCCTATGCGAGCTCTCTCATTAAGAAACTTGTTACTACAAGGTACACTGGTGGTGGAGTAAGGGACCGCATATTGCGAATGAGCAACATGTCTTCCAAGCTTAAGCCCATGGGCATGGAGCTCCCAGTGTACCAAACCAATTTGAGACTTTTGCTGTGAACTACAACGCACAACCAGAAAAGTAGGGCATTGAGAAGATGATGACCATGTGCGTACAAGAAGAAGAGAGGCTCAAGAGGCAATCTGGTGATTCTGTGAACTACCTGAGCCCAACCAAGAAGAGGAACTTTCAGGGTTCCAGGCCACAAGGGAGGCCACAAGGGAAACCTCAGGGGCCTCCCCCTCCTTCTAAGCCTCATGGAAAGGATGATGATCACCGACAGCAGGAGGTGGATAAGGACACCTGCAGGTGGTGCAAGGAAAAGGGCCACTACATGAGTGACTGTGTGAGCTTCCTAAAGCATCTGTGCAAGAAAGGTGAGGATTTAATTACTTTTGTTGATGAATCACTATTTTTAAGTTATGCAAAATCTACTTGGTGGATTGACTCAGGTGCAACTGTCCACGTTGCAAATTCATTACAGGGATTCCGTATGAGAAGGACCCTGCAAAGAGGAAAAAGAAGAATTAAGGTGGCAAATGGCGTCCAAGCTGAAGTCGAAGCTATTGGAGATCTCCCATTAGAATTATCAAATGGCTTTGTACTTTTACTAGTAGATGTACTTTATGTACCCTCTTTGCATCGAAACTTAATAAGTGTATCGTGCTTAGATGATGATGGTTTTGCTTGCCATTTTGCTGATGGACAATGTAAAATCAAGCATAATAATGAGATTGTTGGTCTTGCCTTCAGACAAGACAAGCTTTATCTGTTATCACTTTGTGAGAATGTGTATGCATTAAGCGCTGAGAATGAGAATGCCTCCTCATCCCTGAATGGAAAGAATAAAAGGAAAAGAATTGATGATGTCTCTTCGAAATTATGGCACTGTCGTTTAGGCCATATTTCGAGGGGGAGAATAGAACGCTTAGTAAAAGAATCAATTCTACCGCCTTTAGAATTTTCGAATCTAGAGCAATGCATCGATTGCATTAAAGGAAAGTTCGTAAAGAACATTAAGAAGGGCGCCAAAAAAAGCACAGGAGTCTTAGAAATAATTCATACGGATATATGCGGTCCGTTCCCTGTGACATCTGTGGATGGATGTGATTCTTTCATAACATTCATGGATGATTATTCACGTTATGGTTACATTTATCCAATTAGAGAGCGTTCTGAAGCATTGGATAAATTTAAGATATTTAAGGCTGAAGTTGAAAATCAGCATAGTTTAAAGATTAAAGTAGTAAGGTCCGATCGTGGAGGCGAATACTACGATCGGCACACCCCATATGGCCAGGTTCCTGGACCCTTTGCAAGGTTTCTACAGGAACATGGTATAGTAGCCCAGTATTCAACGCCGGGCGAGCCTCAGCAAAATGGAGTAGCTGAAAGACGTAACCGTACCTTGATGGATATGGTAAGAAGCATGTTAAGTTACTCCACCTTACCGGTTGTCTTGTGGATGGAGGCGTTAAAAACCGCCATTCACATACTTAATCGAGTTCCTAGTAAGTCGGTGTCTAAAACACCATATGAGTTATGGACTAGTCGCGAACCTTCACTCAATTATTTGCGAGTGTGGGGCTGTCTAGCTGAGGCTAAGCTCTTCAACCCAAACCTTGGGAAGTTAGATCCTAAAACAGTAAGTTGTCATTTCATTGGCTATCCAGACAAGTCAAAAGTTTATCGTTTCTATTGTCCAGACATATTTACTAAGTTTGTGGAAACGAGACACGCTGTGTTTCTAGAGGATCAGATGATCAGGGGGAGCACGGTATCGCGAGAAATCAACCTTGAGGAGAAGCGGGTGCATGCGCCCACTCCGATGATTCAGGAATCGTTTTTCTCGATACCTGCTGCTGCACCGATACAGGAATATGTCGATGTGCCACCTGTTGTTAGTTCTCCTGTGGCAACAATGAATGAAAATGAAGACCCTGTTGTCACACAAGAGGGGGAGCTGGAACAGATCCATACAGAGAATGCGCCAGAAGGCGAGACCCTCAGAAGGTCTCAAAGAACTAGAAAGCCAGCTATTCCCAATGATTTTGAAGTCTATGTTAGTGAAGAAGTTCAAATGGAGGCTGATCCCACCACATTTGAAGAAGCAATCAAAGGTGCTCACTCATCGAAGTGGCTTGAAGCCATGGAAGATGAAATGAGATCCATGAGTAGTAACAAAGTCTGGGATTTAGAAGAAATTCATAAAGGAGCCAAAACAGTAGGCTGTAAATGGGTCTACAAAACAAAATGTGACTCTAGAGGAAATATTGAAAGATATAAAGCACGACTTGTTGCTAAAGATTTCACCCAAAGAGAGGGGATAGATTATAATGAGACATTTTCTCCAGTCTCAAGTAAGGATTCTTTTAGAATCATAATGGCTTTAGTGGCACACTATGATTTAGAATTGCATCAGATGGATGTAAAGACGGCTTTCCTAAATGGAGACCTAGAAGAAAAGGTTTACATGGCACAACCCAAGGGTTTTATTGTGGAAGGAAAAGAACGTATGGGATGTCGTCTGGAGAAATCCATTTATGGATTAAAACAGGCCTCCAGGCAATGGTACTTAAAGTTCCATGAAACAATAAGAAAGTTTGGTTTCGATGAGAATGAAGAGGACAATTGCATATATGCAAAGTTCAAGAATGGGAAATTCATTTTCCTTATCCTGTATGTGGATGACATTCTACTTGCCAGTAGTGATGTTAGTCTACTATTGGAAACAAAGAAAATTTTGTCCTCGAACTTTGATATGAAAGATCTCGGTGAAGCTTCATTCGTTCTAGGAATTGAGATTCTCCGAGATAGGGAAAAGAGGGTCTTAGGGCTATCGCAGAAGGCATACTTAGAGAAGATTCTGAAGAAGTATAGTATGCATGCGAGTAATCCTACGCCTGCTCCTATAGTCAAGGGCGATAGATTTGGGAATTTTCAATGTCCTAGGAATCAATATGAGATCGATCAAATGAAAGCGGTTCCATATGCTTCTGCTGTCGGAAGCTTGATGTATGCTCAAGTATGTACACGCCCTGACTTAGCTTTTGTTACCAGGATACTTGGCAGATTTCAGAGTAATCCAGGAATAGACCATTGAAAAATGGTAAAGAAGGCATTGCGTTGTGCAAAAGGCACAAAAGGCCGCATGTTAACATACAGAAGATCTGATTCCCTTGAGATAGAAGGGTATTCAGATGCAGACTATGCGGGAGATATAGATGAAAGAAAATCCACGTCAGGATACATATTTACTCTCGCAAAGGGGGCTATATCGTGGAAAAGCTCCAAGCAAACCATCACGGCATCATCCACGATGGTAGCTGAGTATGTAGCATGTTATGAGGCCACGAGGCAGGCAAACTGGTTAAAAAAGTTTGTACCCGGGTTAAGAGTGGTGGACAGCATTCAAAGACCACTCAGAATGTACTGCGATAATGAACCAGCAGTATTCTATGCTCACAACAATAAGTCAAGTGTTGCTGCCAAACACATTAACATTAAGTTTTATGTTGTGAAAGAAAGAATCTAGGATTATACCATAAGTTTGGAGCATATAAGTACAAAAGAAATGCTCGCGGATCCGCTCACAAAAGGCTTACCACCCAGCGTGTTCAGAGAACACTTAGCCGGCATGGGTTTACGGGAAAGCCTGTGATACCTGGATATTAAGGGCCTAGAACTAGAACCTATTTCAAAATAGAAAGGCGTATAGTGGCTGTTGAATCTATGGTACGTAACTGACCATTATGACGAGACATGCCCTATATGTTGATCTATGGTGGAATGGGTGCCAAAGTATAAGTTTGATGTAATGAGTTAAATGAAAGATGAGATCAAGGGGGAGAATGTTAGTATGATCTCCCCACGTCTGTCCCAACGGATGGACAACTTGGTTCAGCGTCCTGATCGGGGGCGCCCAACGTTATCATCGTTGGTGGGCCCCTGTCGCGCAGCGCTATATAGAAGAGGTGGGGGCCGGGGGCACGTCTCTCAAGGTTCGTCGCCCGTCTCACCTCACCTACATACCCAAGCCCAAAAGCCACCGACCTGGCTAGCGCTGTAGCGGCGGGATCGACCCACGACACCGCCGCCACCTCTCTGTCGAGCTCCATGACGAGCTCATCGTCAACCTCGAAGGCAGACGGTATGTACATCTCACTCACACTCTCTAGATCGACGCCTAGCGATCCTAAAGGTCTAACAGTCACCACGTTCCTGGTTTTGCCTCAGAAATCCCTTCATGAAGCACCAGTGGTGACCGCTGAAGCTGGCATTTGGTTTGTTTGGGAACAAGCTCTTAGGCTGATCCATGTTTGTTTAGAATGCACCAAGGAGTCTCGTAATGAAATTCGTACAAGAGGGGCATCACACCACATTCCTTACGAATTTCCTATAAGTTGTGAGGAGAAATTTATCTAGTACTATGGGTTGCGATAAGAGATAATTGGCACCCCCGAATCTGAATGTTTGTTCTGTGTCTTGATTATTATTTTGTGCATTGGACAATATTTGTTTCTGTTTCTTGACTTGATGATACTTGTTGGTATTTGTTTATGTTCAGTTTTCTATCTTCCTCTTAGTAGGGATAAACCAACTTTCATATGATTATACCAAAATACAACCTTCTTTCTTTTTAAGGATAAACCATTACACATGCTTTATTGTTCAGAAAATAAAGTTGCATTGTTTACCAAGTGCTAAATGATGAAACTAGAGTGTTCATCGGTACAATTACAAGAACTACCAGAATTATAAACCTCATTAAACCCTGTTGGTTAGTGTATTTTAAAGGGTTATATTAGTGATACTGAATTACTGATGAAGGCCAAGGATGGCCACAACACCTACGCTTATGGTGTCGCAAACTATGGCCCGAAATGGGTGCGCGGGAGAACAATTGTCAACACACGGAATCTGGAGCGGAATGAGCAGTACACTTGGGAGGTGTTTGATGATCCCTGCACTGTAATCACAGGGGTTGTGTTCGACAACAGCCAGATTGGGTAAGAATGGTGATGCCCGGGATGAGCATATTCGCAAGAAAAATGATAGCACTCCCCCGAGGATACGACACGTTCCATCCCCCGGGTCGTGCCGCACGCACCAGGTCGTGGTACCGGGTGGGCCCCGTCAATCGCCAAGAGATGCATCGCCTGCATCTTCTCCGCCGTGGCGCCTTGCTCCATGCTCCACCACCGCTTCTCCCGCGGCCAGCTCTCCCTCCTCCTAGAGCCCGACGCCCACAAGTTCGTCGCCGGCCTCTCCTCCCTCGAGCCCCGCCTCCCTCGCCGTGCTCCTCTGCCCCGACCGCATCAGTCTCTATCCCGGCCCTCTTGCTGCGTGCGTGCCGCCCCTCAGCTCCCGCACCTCCGCGCCACCGGGCCGCCGCCGGACTCACGCGCTGCCTGCAGCCCTGCGTCGCCGCGCCACCGGGCGTCGCAGAAGCTCGCGCCGCCTGCCATGGACCTCCCTCCGCCGGCGCTGCAAGGCGCGTCTCCCTATCCTTCCTCTGCAGCCGTTGCTGCAAGGTGTGCCACCATGCGGCGGGTGTCGTTCCTATCTCGTCGGAGTCGTGCTCCCTGCCCTCACCGAAGCGCCGTCTGGGTGCATGGTTGTGCCTCCCTGCACATCGCCGAAGCTCCACCTCCCTCGGCGGTGTTTGCCGCCGCCGCCGCCCTAGCTACAAGAAGGCCATCGACATTGCTACTGAAGGTCAACGACACTGCTACCTACTGACACCAGCGCTGCTACCTACTACATCGAGGTTTTGCTACATTGCTTTGACAATGCTGCTACGTGCGACCGGCGGTGATGCTACAAGCATCATCGGGTTTTGCTACATGCAGCCGACGGCGATGCTACAAGGGTGCCTTGGGTTTTCCGGCGAGATCTCCGGCGAAGTCAGGGGTTGCTATACTATAAGTTTTTTTTTGCTATAACTGTTTTGTGATTTCGCTACAGTAGCGTAAAGTATTTGCTACACGGTCTCCGGCGAGGTCGGATTTTCTACAATAGGACATTTTTTTTGCTACAAACGTTTTGTGGTTTTGCTACAATAGCGTAAAATTTTGGCTACACTGTCTCCGGCGAGGTCTACCGGCGAAAGTCTTCGGCGATGTCCGATCTGTTACATTAGCACAACTTTTTGCTACAAGGTCGCCGACGAGGTCTCCGGCGAACTTTCCGACGAGATCTAGTCTATCTGTGTTTTTTTTGGGACCGAACAGTTTTCTGCGACATGTAGCAAAAACGTGACTATTTATAACAAAAAGGGACAAATGTAGCAAAAGCGGGATGGAAGTCAGGACAGAGAGATCCTATCCGTTGATTCTGTTCGATCGGACGGTTGGGGACCCGGGGATGGAAAGTTTCCATCCCCGAGGGACGCGTAGCATCGCCCTATTCACAAGGTGAGGGTTCGTCTGTTGACACTGGAGAATGACCGGGTGTACATCCATTTCTACCCGTTGCTGGCTCTTAAGCCAAGTGGACTCAAGAAGACCTGCCAGCTGCATTTGGCTGTGCGGTTCACCTGCATGGCGTGGGTGAACATGATTGCAATGTACGGTCGTCCGCTGCTGCTAAAGATGCACTACTTCACAACCAATATCAGTGATTCAGTTTTACTACCCGAGGCACCAGGCGACGCAGATTGTTTCGGCAAGGCTTAGCCGTGGAGAGCCTCCATTGCACAGAGAGGTGGTGGAGTATACGCTTGATGTGGGCTCACACATCTTGGAGGCGTTTGGTAGCCTGCAGTTCGGCGAGACAAGCTGAGTTGGGCTTGAAACGGTTCGATTAGGGCGTGTTTGGTTGTCCGTTTTCCCGTTTCTTGCATGGGCCGAGAAAAAATAAACGCGTTTGGTGTATTGGGTCGCATGTGTTTGTTGCATCGCACGAACTTTAAAGCAGCCTAAAAGTTGGTCCGCCGGGAATATCGATTTTGGGTGTTTCTATGGTGATAGGCCTCGCTCGTGCAAAAGGAGGAAAAGCTGCGTCGCCCATGCGAGCTTGGCGATGGCGCGATCCTCGGGTTTCCCCCAAAAGCTGGCGCGAAAAATTTCGTCACCGCCCGCTGACGTGCGCTGGTATAAAGCACCACCTGTCACACCAACGTCCATCGCCACCATTTTCCCCATTCTTCGAGCTCTCAAGCCAGCAAGGTTCTGCATCGCCCAACAAGTAAGCGACGGGAGCGGTAATGGTGGTTGTAGATCGATTGGTGCAGGCGTTCTTCTCCAAGATCTTCATCCTCGATGTGCTCCGCTCCTCCGATGCTGGTGAGTTCCATCAAACCCCATGTCTAGTAGCTTCAGTCTGTTAGGACCTCCTAGATCTGATTGTAGTTTGCGGTAGATATCTGTATTAGTATGCCCAATGAACTACTATGTATAGTCATAGATTGGTATTTTTCTGAACTCATTACATGTTTAAGGTTGTGTTCATGTGTAGTCTAGGTCCTGATACGTGCGACCGTGAAATCTGTAGGACATGACCAACGATGAGTTCAGCCATGCCCTCCTGGATTCTCAGGAGACCTTTGTCGCTGGGACCCAATCCCTGCTCCCGCCTCTGACGCTCACCTATCCTCAGCGCACGAAGATCTTGTCTGTGCCTCTGATGAACGGGTACACGGTGGAGCAGATTACAGAGCAAACTACCAAAATCATGGCCAAGAAGAAAGCCAAGGCTGGTAAAGCCCAAAGCACAGGCTAATGCAAGGGGGTTAAAGGCACCATGAAGTGGCAACCATTCCTCTCGGCGTTCGTTCTCAACCAGATATGCGAGATCATCAAGAGCGGCGTCAGGATGGAGAATGGGTTCAAAGAAGTGCATCTGAATACTTTTGCCCGCAAGGTGTTTGAGTTCTGTGGCATCGAGGTGTCCTCTCAGCAGGTGTACAACCACCTGCGTAAGTGGAGGACCAGGTGGATCCATGTCTCCAAGCTCAGAGACCTTAGAGGAGCTAGCTGGGACGAGGAGACCTGCACCATCATCTTGGAGGATGCCCACTACAGGGGACACATCTCGGTATTAACTAATTTCAGTAACATCTCCTTTGATTTCAAACACTAAACTCACTAACCACGCTAACCTCCCAGCAATTCCCTGCCTCAGGAACACCCCAAGGATGTCGAGTATCTGAACAAGCCTATCGCCAACTATAGGCAGATGGAGGCCATCTTCTCCTCCGGCCTTGCCACTGGCAGGTTTGCAATGGGCTCGAGTGAGCCTCTTGGCGAACCATTCCCTAAATACATATAGACCCAGGAGTCGGAAATAGTGGTACTTGATGAGGAGGCCGAGACTGATGCCGCCGCAGGTTCTCCTGCTGCCGACGTTGGTCAAGGCAGTAGCATAAATTCCTACATTTCTGCTGGGTTTGATCCTTGCAAGAAGAGGAATAGGTCGTTGCTGGGGGAGGAGGACATCGTCGCCATCACATGCATGACCAAGGTCGTTAAAGCGGTGGTGACCGCCATCACCACTGCTTCCCCTCCTGATGTGCACCTAGCTTTGTACGACGCCGTCATGGCAGCCGAAGGGTATAGCCCTAAGGCTCTGATGGTGACGCTCAGCCACCTCTTCGACAACAGGGCTATGGGCAACGACTTTGTTCAGATGGCAAAGGACTACAGGGATCTCTGGCTCAGGACCTTCCTGGCCTACACATTACGTGTAGTGCTTGCTCCCTGATCATGGAGACGGTGGCGTTAGTGCATGCATGATGAAGAAGAAGTTGTATATTTTGAAGTAGCTAGGGACTTGATGAAAACTTATGTCTGTTTATTGTGAGGTGGTATATACTAACCCCTCACATAATGGAGAACTTATGCGGTATTAGGATTGCACCCCTTTTGATGTGGTAATAGGATCTCACCATAGATGTTGGTCGTGATCGGTTGGTTCACACTAACTTGGTAGGTTGGAACTGCTGATGCTTGTGCCCATATGATCATGCATGCTTAACTAGTTTATGCTTGTGCCCTGTGTTTGTGAACTTGATCTGTCTACTTTGGTTGTGATCCTTATATGTTGCATATGTGTTATGTCTCATAGAAATACAACTGGTACGTGGTGTAGCAAGAAGCCGAGAATCTAAAAGACATGGGAGGAGTACAGCCAACAAGTGACGGGTTACTAGTGCAACCTCCATAAGGGGTTTAAGACTCTAGAGCAGGCACAAAAAGCCTACTCTGAGTTCTTAGCAGAGCGTCCCCAGAAGGAATAACCGTCAGTAGATATGAAGATCAATTTCACTCCACCGCCATCAGTTTGTCAACAAGTTCATCCACACGAGCAGGTTCCACCTATACGGGGTGCAAGTATGATCAAAGACATCATCATCGTCGGCCTAATCATGTGGATTATCCACTACCAGTTGTTCTGATTCATGTTGATCGCTCATGTAAGATCTTAAACCCTGATGGCTAGTTGGTAAGCTCACCATTTTGCCATGCGGTAAGCACGTCGGGCCATACACGGGCTCCCAAACGTGCAACTTTGCACCAGCAGAGCCCAATCTGGGAAACCAAACAAAGTGGCTATATGAGCTCTCCTAGTGGGGAAACGAAAATATAGGCAACCAAATAAACAACCCATCCTGGCCCGAGGCCAATCTTCCCCCATGCAGCACCTAGCGGGCCAAGTGACAAAAACGGGAAATTTCGGCCCGAGCAACCAAACACGCCCTTAGTTGTCTGCACTTCCCTTGCATTGTGACCAACATGATTCTAAAAGAATCCCACAACCAGACCTGACTATAATGCTTGAACCGAGTGTTCGTCCGGATGTCCACAGCGAGTGCACGAGTGCATGACATCGTGCAAGGCTATCTTCTCCTCCCCTTTCTCTCTCCTCTCTTAAACATATTCATCCCAACCACTTGTGATTAGCACATACAAACTTCAAATCGAGTCGATCTCTACATGAAAAAGATACGCATTGACGATGTGGTTCCATTCGGATCATTGATTTCGAGGTTCGTGGTTCGTCTCTTCTCATATTGGTGGTCAAAGTTGGAGCTTTTTGGGAGTTTTTCTTCAGATATATCACACAAAATCAATCATTCGAAATATCCTTTGAGGAGTAGCTTGATCTAGTTGTTCCCCACAACTCTCATGTTGTAAGTTTCCCGTTTTGATGGATGTATATAATTCCATATGTATCTTCTCAAGGTTGAAGATGGAGTTGTTTTACCTCCTCTCTCAAACATCTCCTCTCTTGAACATGTTCTTGTATGTGAGGTTGAATATGGGGTTGGAGATAAGCTTGAGGTAAAAGGCCTATTCGATGGGCGAGTCGTGCAGGTAGAGTTCCTGCTCGACTTATTGGACGCCTTTTGTTGCCGGCGTTGCCACAACAGGTGCCTTGCCACCCTCTTTCACCGATGCACCCGTAGCAGGTGTCACGTAAACAGTTGTAACAACCCGCTAACAAAGAACATATCGGTGCTAATGAGTTTTTAGGTGTGCCTGTTAACATGACAGTCAAACTAGTGCAGACAACCAAACAACATGCATTTGTTGCTGTTCTCGTGCAAAACAAAATTCATGCGGGTTATCAAATGATATTCAAAAGATGGTGTGGAGCTCGTATGAGTGTAGTAGTGCTAGCCTCACCACTGCCACAGGGAGCCGAGAAAGAGGTCAACATACCAAATGTGCCTATTTAGTCTTCAGCGTAGCAAGGCCAACTTTTATCGGATCACCTCCCTGTTCTATGGTTTTGCCGTGATGACCAAGTGGTATGATGGCATCAAGAGCTGGAGAAACCCGATCATGACGATGTTGGTGGACATGTTGTTCCTTATTCTGATCTGCTACCCAGAGCTCATCCTGTCTACCAGCTTCCTCTACATGTTCATGATCGGAGTGTGGAACTATCCGTACAGGTCAAGGCACCCACCACACATGGAAACCAAGCTATCATAGGCTGAGTTTGAACATCCCGATGAGTTTGACACATTCCCAACAAACATGTCGGCTACCATTGTGATATTGCGCTACCACAAGTTGAAGAGTGTGGGATGTTGTGTGCAGATGATGGTCGGGGACCTGACGACACAAGGCAAGAGAGATCATGCATTGCCGAGCTGGAGGGACTCTCGGGCAACCGCCATCTTCATATTCCTATCCCTGGCCATGGCCATTGTGTTGTACCTCACACAGTTCTAGGTTTTGATGGTGATCTCTATGCTTTACTTACTGCACCATCCCTAGTTCCGCAACAAGATGCCCTCTGTCCCCTTCAAATTCTATAGAAGGTTGCCTACTATCGTCTCTGTGGGACTCGGGGTGCCCCAGATGTTGTGGGCGGGCCGTGACCCCAGACCAAAAGGCCCTCGCGGGGGTAGGTGGGATCCCACCCGGGACCCTGGTAATGACTCCATGGGACGGTATGGCACCCGGGGAGCATCTAGCAGACAGAGATTGGATTTATGGGATAGAACACAATTCCCCCTGCACGGCTCAGGCGCGGTAGGCCACGCGGTCAGACCGTAGGAATGCCCTACCATGTTGTATCCATGCACGCGGTGCATCATAGCGTGGTGACCAACTCTTGTGGTGTCCCCTTTCCACTATAAAAGGAGGCCCATGTCGGTCGAGCAAGGGGGAAGAGAATTAGAAGGGAAAGAACTAGTTGGGTTATTGCCCGGGAATAGATTCTATAATCGTGTGATCGTACACCATATAGTGGATATTTGTAGGACGTAGGGATATGCACATCGTGGCCTAAACCTGGGTATAAAACTTGTGTCTCTATGTGATTGTGTGTTCATCTAGCTCACCGGATGTTACGACCCTGGCAGAACTAAATAGGGGATCTCCCATCCCTAGTGTCGAAATCCAGGACACGACATCTAGCGCACCAGGTAGGGGGCGCATCCGTCATGAGCTCTCTGCGACGAGACCGCCATGCCTAGACTACTGCGTCCCGGAGCATGGGTGACCTACCGCCTCCTTGGATCTGACGAGGAGATGGTGGATGACCTCCGTGTTTCGTCCAGCCCTCCCCCACTTGAGCTCTTGCTCCCACTACGGGGCGATCCCTCGGGTGAACACCACCATGCAAGCACGTCGCCACCTCCCCTTATCCTGCGGGGCGATTCATCTAAGGAAGGATCGAGGAGGAAGTGGGGTACATGGTTGCCTGGGTGCATGCACTACGCGTTGCGTGCGTGTAGCGAGCGTGGTCGGGTCAGGGTGCAGCACGTTCTGGTGTGTGTGCATGTTGTGTTGGTGCAGGTTGGTGTTAGGCTAGGTGGTGTGTGTGAGTCGTGTTGGCTGCACGCGCAGGTGCATGCCGGTCGGGTGTGCCCCCTGCGTGTGTGTGTTTGGTGGTTGGCGGCAGCGTGAGTGTGGTGTTGCATGTGTGGTAGCTAGGGTTTGGTTGGCCGTGTGGGCTTGGACCGCCCGGGGTTGTAGGCTAGCCGGACGGCCATTTGGGCTGGCCGCCTCCACCAAAAAATACATTTTTTATTTTTAAAAATACTTTAGCAAATAGTTTTTAGATAAACCAAAATATTCGTAAATACTGGGATTTTCGATTTGAAACTAAAAGAGGAGATTCATTAGAAAACAAAATAGGCTTTTAGTAAAATATTTTTTAAGAAAAATATGCATCATGTCATGGTGATGCGCAAAATAAAAATAACAGACATTTTGTATTTCAAAAATTTTCTGGGTATTACACGACGTTAACCCCACGTCAATATCCCTTGACATGTATTTAGCGAGGGCGATAGTTGGAAAATGTTTGGTCCATTTACACCCTTTTTAGCAGACATAATCTAGAATATTCTACTTATTACGTTTAATTTACATAAATTGCATAAAACCTCTATCATGTATTTGTTAGATATGAACTCTACACCATGATATTATTGAAGGAAATTGAAACGACAAAACACAAAATACATTATAATATATCTAAGTGGCACAAATTAAGCCACACAAAAAATGCAATTTTACTCTTTCTTAAATCTATATGATGCAACTAAAAAAGTATTTAAGGAAAAACTCCTAACCAAGTTTATACTAGAAAATGGAGTTCAATTTAGCACAAGTACATCTATATAATAACATATTTTACACTTTGCATATAGAATATAACTCTAGCACAATATTTATCAAGATTGTATGTTGCTATTTTAGCATAATATAATACGAAATAAATCAATTAAAATCTTCTATGGATATAACCATTTGCAAACAAGTAAAAAGGTTTAGTACAAATAAGATCAATAGTATAGATTTGATATCCTATGGGTTAATTAACCTGTCATCATCCCATTTTACAAAAAATAAATACTCAAAGTTAAATGATCACTTTTTCTAAGTAATAGGGAAGAGGACTGAAACATGCCACTGAAAGACTCTACTGAGACAAAAAGATGGGCTGTGAAAAAGGTAGAGGAGGTAGGATTACTAATGTGTAATGGTCGTAGATATGGAAACATGCTAATATACATTTGTATACAAAATGAATAAAGATAGGAGGAAACCATGGAACTCCGTAATTTATTAATATTGTTGGAGGATTACAAGAATAACTTGCATATAAGTAAATCCTATTTTTCCATATAATCAACCCTAATTCATCGATCTATTGCTACATGTTCCCAGAGGCTCAAAATGCAATATGATTAATTATATTCACAAGATGCATCTTGTAGAAGACATATGATTACACTATTGTTTATGGTCATTGCCTTCAAGCTTGTATAAATTATCCTTCATAGTGCATTGATAATGCAAAGTAACAATATAATCTGTGAGGGCCTCGTGTCCTTCTATGCAAGTATTATCTGGCCTCATCGTTTTTGGAATTATCAGTGAAGTCTATGATTAAGAAATATTTCACCATGTTAGTCATAAAAAAATATTAAAAATCCTAACCTCAATTTGATCAGGAGTAGCCTCGTAAATCGTTGGTTACAGAGTGCGGTAAGACTTTATGAAAAATCTCCGACGCCATAGCGACCATGGATAAATTAATTAGAAGCAATAGCAATAACACATTGTGGCTCCATGTATACACATATTGAGTAATTGTTTGTTGGTTTGAGGAAACTGCAAAATCCTGATGGTACTAGGTGTATGTTTTTTCTTTTCAAATTGGATGATCTCCCGGCATCAACATCGATTGATGCACATAACTATTTAATACTATACAAAATTTAGCAACCGAACAAAGTGAACCCACAAAAGAAAACTCAAGGCCGCATGCCTCACGACAGTAACTCTACCATGCAACCACTTATCCTACGTTAAGACAGATATACAAGCGAACAACACATAACTCTTAGACTAAGTCTTAAAATAGAAAACGTCACCTGTGCCGACGGCAACAAGTCTGAAAACATGTCGATCCAATGATTTTTATCCCTAAAGCCAAAATTTGCGCCACCACCTTTCTTGATTGGGCTAGTTGAGTGAAGACTCCCAAAATTGCTCTCACGTACTCCATTTTGAGAATCCACACTTAGTAATATATTAATATGTCCATTATCACCAAATGGACGATAAGCTTGAAGCATATGATTTCACCAAGATGCTCATCTTGAACTTGCGTTCTCAACATTGGTGAAGATCACCACTTAGTAGCATCCTTCCAATTGATATATGAAGATTCCTTTGACGCAATCCCATAGAGAGATACCTAACCCCACATTGGAATAGCATACACACATATCATGGGCTAGTCCACAAAGTGCAAGTACCAGTTGCTTACCATATCATGAGAACACTAGATCCCACTCTGTAGATCATCTACACCTCTGTGTGATTATGAACTTCAATATAATATTTGCACTTTGTCTTGACCAATCTTGTATAATTTCTTCTCTCTTTATTACGATGATGTCTTGAAGGTAAACACATATGTACATTCAATATTCTTCTTCAAGACATGCTTGCCAAAACCATTATATGGATCACACCTTGAACATCACCGTAGTCACCACTTGATCTTCATCATGCTCCATCATAATCTCTTGAAACAAAAAAGAAATTCTCCATGTCGTCGTGCCGCCACATCGTTTTTGCTGCCCCAAGATGGGGTCTAGGAAGAAATGGAGGGCGTTGCATCCCACACGGTGTGATTCTGGTGAGGTTGATGAGGTCGATGGCTGCGAGGAGTGAAGACCTAGGGATGTCGCAACCAGAATAGCGTCACGAGCGACAAGGACCTCGTCGTCGAGCAGTTGAAGGGGATCTCTGAACGCCATGGCGAGGAAAGGAGGCATGGATGGGTGTCGTTTGATGACTTGATTCTGGTGATGCGTCAATCGTGGTATGCGGCTTCTAGAGCTAGGGTTAGCTAAGAATGGGGAACAAGGAGTTTTTTGGGATGGGCATCGGGGAGGGCATTGGGATGGGGCTGCGCATGGGCTCCCAGAGGTAAATGCCATAAAATGACTTGGTTGTGATCCGAATAATGGTTTTGGCAAGCTATATGTTGCTATAAGGTTATTCATGTTGGTGTGGTTCCAAGCCTTGGTCAAACATGGCACACACAATAATCAATTGCAACTACGATTTAGAATCACATCATGAATTCTTCTCTTGTAATCATCTTCTCAAGATATTGATAGCTAGAGCATGCTTCCTTTAAGTTTCACACAAAAACTCCATCTTCTTTACTTTCTTTTTGTTTGAACCTTGAAACTAGCATATGGTGTTCAAGCATTGCCTATGGAAAATCCTTTCAAATATAACTTGATGTAAACAATGATCTATAAAGATTATCATTAATTACCAAAATTACACATTGATCCCCATGCACTTCTAGGTCTTTTAATAAAAGTCATTTGGTCATGAAATATGTGAAGCGGGTACAATCTGCATCACAAGCCACCACCGAGCAAAAGAACACATCATTTTCCATTTCTTATTTAACGTTTTTTGTGTCTCTGTTTTATTTTGTTTTGGATAAGTGAATGGATATTTTTTAGATGCATGGTCATTTGTCTGAGATGGATAATCATTTTTTATTTTCACCTTCTTTTTAACCTTTGTTATTTTTTCCTTCTATTATTTGTCAGCCAATATATGAAATATTTTCTATAAAACTCATGAACACCTTTTTGGAATGTAGCGTGAGCTTTTTATTTTCAAAACATAAACATAGTTTTAAAAATCTCGATTATTTTAGAATACATGAGCATATTGTTAAACCACGTGAACATACTTTTAGAATGTATGAGTAGTTTTAGAAAATACAAAAATAATTGTTGTACTCCCTCCGACCCATATTAGTGGACACTGATTTATCTAGATTCGGATGTATCTAGATACATCCAAATCTAGATAAATCTGAGTCAACTAATATGGATCGAAGGGAGTACCTACATCCGAATCTAGATAAATCCGAGTCAACTAATATGGGTCAGAGGGAGTACCTCAAGAAAATTTTGATGTACAAATTACATGACAACATTTTTGGAAATTTGTGAACATTCTTATCGAACTTCTTCTGATTACTTAAACTGATGTATTGATTTGGATAAATGGATATATTCTTGAGGTTTATTATATGAATAAAACTATACCTGTGATGGTTCGAACCATATGTCAGTCTACATGGGCCTGTTTGGTAGCCTGCATCCATTTTTTGGCCCAGCTCGGTAGTGCTTGGGATGTGAATTGCACATCGTTTGGTAGCCTGCAGTTCATCTGTGGGGCATTTTGTGCAGCCTGTTTGGTAGCCTG
The DNA here is from genome assembly GCA_916181665.1 of Avena sativa. Lineage (NCBI taxonomy): Eukaryota > Viridiplantae > Streptophyta > Magnoliopsida > Poales > Poaceae > Avena > Avena sativa. The sequence continues at coordinate 482,100,988 of OV702279.1, forward strand.
TTTGCAAGCCCAGAGTCCAAACGTGAAGCAAATGTGTGTGTTTGGTTGGCCCTAGGCCTGAAATGTGGCCACCTCTTATCTCCAGTGGGTGATCTTACCCTTCTATCACACAACTGGAGGTAGAAATCATAATCTGAGTAGGAAGTTCATCGACAGACAAACCTAGCTACTACGAATATGCAGTTCATCATCACACAACCCTAGCTAATATGAATGGTAGTTCACAAGCACAATCAATCATGATTATTGTTCAGGAACCAGGGGAGGGGGTACTGCAATCTTCTTGTCTTCATCATCATCATCTTCTTCTTCTCCTCCTTCTCCTTCACCTTCTTCTTCTTCTTCTTCTTCTTCTTCTAATTCTTAGATGGTGGTGGGGCCTCTGTCATTCCACATTTCCGTTTCCCACTCCTTCCTCTTCTCCTTCTGACATAGGTATGATTACTCGGATGCTTATGGTTTGTTACCCTATATTGGGTAAAAGGCTTCCGGCCCATGAAGATTTCAGATGATAGTCCAAAGAAGCAGCCGACAAAGACTTTGATTGTATTAGGAAAGAGACCATGAACCGACATTGTGTTGGTATTGTAATCATGTGTATGTAAAACCTATCCGCATACAGCTTTGAGACCTGACCTATTATATATAGGACGGGAGAAGCCCAAGCGAGGGTACCAAAAACTCTCAGGCAACTTGTAACAGTGCGATTCCCAAATATTCAGGTAACTTTGACTCCATTATTTTCCTGACATCCGACAAAATCCCCAGCATTCTCTTTTCCGCGAAACCCTAAGTCCTTCACCATGGACATTTCCAAGGTTACCCCTCGTCAATTGGCGTCGTCTATGGGAAACCTGAACGCTGGAACCAAGGATTCGGCAGACCACTCTCCACCAAGCATCAACCCGACAAAAGCAGATCCACACCCACTCACCCATGTATTAGTACCTGCCAATTTCAATGGCGGATCCGATCTAATCATCGGAAGCTTCCACTTCCAAGTAGAAGACCCGCAAGAATCACACCCTTCGGCCCTGATCACATCAGAACCATCGGTGGAAAAACCTACGCCTACAGCAGTACCGGCATCATCCGTCGGACCCTCCATGGATGCCACAACGTAGATCGAAGCAAGCGAAGAGAACGAGCAAATCGAGACAGATATGGGGGACCTTGATGGTCTTTACGACAATCTCTCCTTCATATCAGGTCCTAAGCCAACTCCACCACCTGAAGCAAACCCGGCAAATTCAGAACCCGAAGAAAGCAGCGAAAACGTCAACTTTGGAAAAAGGATGGCGAAGATCTACCCAGAACTACAATCTCAGAATACTACCAACACACCCTTCAGGGCAGAAGACAACGACATCATCCCACGCATAACACGCCACCAAGTGTGCATGGTCAACGGGAATACCTTAGCACCACGTGACTCTAACGGTAACCCTATCCTCGACCCCAAAGATATTTTATCAGATGACAATGCAGGAAATCACAGCAATGAAGGGGACCACAAAAACAGAGGAGAAACAACGGATAACTTCATAGTCCAAGGAAGAGGCAGAGAACCGCATGGAGGAGAGAGGCAAACTCTTCGGCTACCAACATCGGCATGGCAAAAAGCAAGGGAAGCAATTTTGGGAGCAGTTTCGATGACAGCGGATGCTTCACACGAGGATCTATTAGCATACCAGTATCTGCTTCATCACAAGAAGAGAGACCTACTCAGGATGCAGAGGCAACTCGACGAAAGAAAGAGATTAGCCGACGAATCCAGCTTACGACGGGCACAGTTAAGCTCTACCCGAGGATCATGGAGCGTAACAGGAGGAGCACCGCCAAGAAGAGGAACATCTCGACTGCAGAATATCCCCGAAACAGAAAGAAGCGGACTCATCCGGGATCTTGATCTATTGTTCATGTCGATTGACCAAGAAGGAAACATCAAGGCAAAAATGGCCCAGGCAGCCATTATGGCCACGCAAACATATCTGCTCACAACTCAGCCCGCACCCGACAATCCCCGTGCGGCCCTCCATCGCTCCGCCCTGATGAACTTTGGCATGGTGGGAGCCTCTCTCGCAGAAGAAGAGCAAGGAACCACGAGGCAGCTCGATAGATCCCCACACTGTTGCAGCAGCCCTCGGCAAGTTGGACACACCCGACGATCTCAATCGCCACACCAGGTGTTGGAAATATGCCCTAGAGACAAATACTTATAAGGACTATTATCATATTTCATATAGTTTATGATTAAGTTTTATATCATGCTATAACTGTATTGAGTGGAAACATCAATACACGTGTGATATATAAAAAACCAGGGGTTCCCAGTGAAACTATAGTCACTGGTTCATTGGTCAACAGATGATCAAGTTTCCTGATCATGTGGCATTTATGCCAGTTGGAAATGGAGTCAACTCATTCTGAGAATGAGATGATGAACCAATACCCAACCTAAACATCGTGACCCGATCATGTCATGAAGTTCAAGTTATGATGATTAGAAATGGATCCTCGTAGACTATTCCTTAGACCGTGAGGCTATATTAATCACTGTCTCCTAAGAGTGCTTAGATAGCATCAAGCGCCACTTGGTAATATAGTGGTTATAAAGGTGTGTTCAGGTACTCGAAGGAAACCATAGAGGCAATGTATGTCAAGAGCGAGATTTTTTCGTCCATGTGATGGGAAGATACTCAAGGGCCCACTTGGAGAGGTTATATCCAATAGCTACGCAGCGTGTGATTTGATCACAGGGATATCACTTGTCGGAACGAGTCAAGTAGCATTGTTCAGTAACGAGATTGAACACGACATGGTGATGTCATTGATCAGATCTCGGGCAATGCAAGTATCGAGAGACAAGGGAATAAGACATGACTGTCTCGGTTCAAATGACGAAAGATCTTCGTGGAACGCACAGGGGTCACATGGCCATCCAGGTCCCTCTGTCGATCATTGGTGTGGGAGTGTCCTGACCATGTCTGGAGTGTTCCCGAACCGTGGGGTATCACGCTTAAGGGCTTGATGATGCTTATAGAGTGTTTATAGGATCGGTAGAATCACCGAAGAATAGTAGAGAGAAAACCGGAAGGGTTTTGGTAAGTCCGAAGGATGTCTAGACTAGAGGTGGAAGTGTTCCATAACCGCGGAGATGAATAATATGTGAATGAATGTTAAATATTGATTTAATCATTTATTCATAATTATTAAATAAAGAGAAAATCAATTTAAAAGGTCAAAAGGCTTAATGGGCCAATTCCCGGAGGGGAGAGGGCCCATTAGGGAAAGGAGAGAGGGAGAAGGGGCAAGGGGTTGGCCGGCTGGGCCAAGCCCCCCTGCGCGGGGCCCACTAGGGCTGGCCGGCGGCCTTCCCTCCCCCTCCTCTCCTTTAGTCCCACCCCGGGACTTTGAGGGAGGTAGTACCTCCCCCCCCTTATATATAATGGGGGTATTTGGCTAGATAAATACATCGAATAATCAATAAAGGTCTTCTCACTTTTGGGAGGACCTCCAATTGATATTTTCTCTCTCTCCCTCTCTCTCTCGTGACCATGGTCCCAAGTTCGGACTGCGCGAATGAGAGACTTCTTCACCGCGGAGCGCCGTCGCGCTGCGGGATTCGGATCCAGGAGCTCTACTTCCGCAACTACTGCTGGATCGGGGAAGCGGGAGTCATCATCCGGCACCGGACATGTGTAACTCCCCACGAGGTGTCACACTTGAGGCAATCAAGTCATTGGAGCCGTTGGAGTGCAAGGAATTCATCACGACCTTGAGATCGGCTTCGGCTCGTCTACATCAACCACGCTCTCCTGAGCGTTGACAACACTTTTCGGTCTTCAAGGGTAAGTTCGTGAAAAGCCCCTCCTGTTATTGTATTACTAATAGATAGGTCCTGGCAGCTTCAGGGGTTCAGGGGCGTAGGGTAAAAATTATTGTTTTCATACACGGAACCCTAACAGTGGTATCAGAGCTAGATCTATGCGTAGTACTGCTAGTACGGGTAGAACACACGAGATGTAGCGTGTGGGCATTGATCTTTTAGTTTTTACCCTCCCTCGTGTACTTGTGTATACCGCAACAATGCTTGATGAAGCGCCCCCAACTGACTTTACGCGTTCATTCGCGAGACTGGTCCACGCTTGACATACGACTTGTATCGTATAAAGTGGCTTAGGAGGGTGTATGTCTCTCTTGCATTAGTTGGTATACCATTTGCAACGGAGGGCCTCGAAAGGGGTGTAGTAGAAACAACTACTTGATCAGCATTGTGTTGAGAGTTCGTAGGTAAGAACGGTTCTTGTGCGAAATCCCATTCAGCCACGTAAAACATGCAAAGATAAAGTAGAGGCGTCTAACTTTGTTTTCCAGGGGGCGTTGCTTTGTGATATGGTTGTGGCAAAGGTAAAGTGATTACCTTATGTTACATATTAGTAGATAGTCACGGAGGTGACGGACTACCACACCGGAAAGACACCGGTACCCTGGTGTTTATGGTGCTGGAACCCTGGCACCGGAATCCGGTGACGACGGATGGAGATCACGACGTGAAGGACCATATCACATTGCATTTACATTCAATGTTATTGTTTGTATATCTTATTGTGTGCTAGTATTAGATACTCGACGGTAGCCTAATAAGATGATACCTGTTAAAATTACCAACGATTGTGTTCCCCCTTAGTGTCCACCACCACAATTGGGTGTTCTTCGGTATGAGGCGATCCATGGTACAGGCATGGGTGTCAGACATATCTACGTTCGCATACAGTGGGTGTAAGCCATGTTGGACAATGAATACACTAAGGTTGAGTTGGCGAGCCTAGCACGCCGTAGAAGCGTGCCCTCGAATCACGGATGGTCGAAAGATCAAGCACGAGTCGCATGAATGATGTGACCGATGTTTAGCATCCACCCATGAACCCACATTGATGGCCGTGTTGATCGGGGGAGATGTGGCTTATAGGGGTCGTGTTATCACTAGGAACCCTTATGGGGATAGGTGTTTCTGAGTGGAGTTATTATTAACTCATTAGTTTATAAACTTAGTCTAAATTCCTTCTTGCAATTATAAATGTAGAGATGGCTCACCGTGAAGCTTACTTTGTCATTGAGGAATGGGTAAAGGGTGAGAAATTTAGACTTGATGGATCGAACTTCCCTAGTTGGCTTATGAGCCTAAATGATCTCCTTACTAGGAATCATGTGGTAGACTACATACACCGCACGATAGATTTGACTGAGCCAGACCACTATGGGACCCCACAAGAGTTGGCAGACCGCTACTATTGTCAAGAGATGTCCACCTACATTCAGATAATAATGCGTTACGGGATGGTGGATGAACTCCATCCGCTCATGGGTGATCTTGATCCATATTCAATGGTGGATCAGCTGAGAGCAGAGTTCATAGGCCATGTGCGCATGTGGAAGTATGAGCTGCTTGGAGAGTTCCTTTCCATACAGATGGAGGAGCATACATGTCTGAAGGGTCACTTGGAGCACATGCTTGATGCACACATGAGACTGGTTCACTTCGTGGATTACTGGATGGATGATCCGTTTGCGATAGGCGTACTGCTTCGATCGTTGCCTCCCAGCTACGAATGACATGTCCGGAGTAGCATCATGAATGGTGATACGGAAACATTGGATTTCCAAGAGTTCATATTACATTTCAGGAACGTAAAGGTTGAACCAATCACCGGAGAGGTCATCGATGACAAAGGTAATCTTGCAAACACATTTGCAGTGTTAAGTATATTTGATACTTGTTCTGTTTTGCTGAAAACAGGTCCTTTTGCATAGAGGTTCTTGCTGGAGAGGAGGTGACGTTGCGTGTTGATGGCGAGCATGATGATGATGGCCGACGACACTCTCCCTCGACATTTATCATTTAGTTTTTGTTTTGGATAGTTATTGTAATGAAAATACTATGAACTTCTTTAGTGTGTCTCACACTTTCTGAGACGGTTATTCATATCAGTTTGTAACAAATAGTTGTTCCACTTTGATGAGTGATTTCTATTCGTGTTCATATCCTGTTTGATTATATGTGAATTATCCTTGTTGTTTGAAACTAATTGATAATGCATGAACATTTGTAAAATATTGAAATGCCTTAAAATACCCAACTTAATGATATTTTCATTAATGAATGAAAACCATTGTTTAAATTCAAAGTTATAATGATAATATGTGAAAGTCATTCGATTTCTTATCACATATAAATCATGCCTAAGTTTGGCAAAAATAACTTGAACACCGTGTATTACTTGAATACAAAGTGTTTAATGAATTGTTAAAAGTAAATACATATTCGATGTATTGTGTTTTATCGAAAATGGTAATTATCATTATATGATTGTTTAAAAGTGTAAAGAAGTTTACCAAAGGAAGCATGAATATGAAACTATTTGATTTGATCAAAGTGTTTCATCAACAAAGGGTATAAATATAAAAGAGAAACTAATTACTATGATTTGATCAATAGTAATGAAATTCGACTTTATAAATAATGGCATAAAAGTAATTGTGAAATGCAAAGCGTTTTGAAACGTAAAAATTCAAAGCATCACAATGTGATATTAGATATCAAAGTGGGTAAATAGATGGCACCAAATAAATCGTTGTAGTATAGATGTAGAGACCATTAGTTAGAAATAGTTAGCACTCAATTAGAATATATAGTGAACCATTTGAATTCGTGAAAGCGGTTCCATATCTAGTATGGATCATCGTGAAAAATTTGGGGTTTTTGATATAACCAAAACAATAGGGAATAAGTCCTTGTAGAGTATTCATTGGAAACTTTGAATACGAAATCCATAGCTGAAACCAAAAGAGAGCAAAACTTGTATTGCTTGGATTTTGGTACATTCTTGAGAAAGCTCACTTTTAGTGATATTTCTCGATTATGGAGCAAATGGAAGATAGTGTAAAACACGATGAGGATTCAAATCCCTGCATCAGAGTGTTGAGAAGCGCAACGGAAAACGTTTCTGAACGATTCCCTTCACAAAGGAAAGAATCAATGATCATGATCATTGTGTTTTTCCCACTAGTGTTTTCACTACATGAAGTAGGATTCAAAATGTAACCCATATCTTGTATGGAGACATTTGTGAATCATTTGTCATGATTCTTGGAATATGACATACCTATGAACTATTAAGGAAATAATGGTAAACTAAAATTATGAGAAATCCTAGAAGCAATATTCATTTGAGATTAGAAAGCAATTCGTTGCTGAATCTCACAAGTAAAAGGCGTTGCTTGAATTTTCCCAAATGACCGCAAAGCCATAGTGGAAAAGGGGGTGAATGACAAAAGCACAATTTGTCAAGTATTGGACGAATTCAAATGAATTTGATTCAAGTGTGCTGAATGTCTAGTGGATTTAAAACTAGTAAAAGTACTAGTATCTCATAGAAAATCTCCAAGTTTGATATTTGATCAAAGGATTTTGAAGTTGTTCAAAATAATGGGTAGATATGCAATTTGCATGAAATTGAGTGGGAGCTATGAAAGTCTTCCTAAAACAATATGTGAATGACATATTTTTGAGTGGGAGTAATATAAGTCTCAAATTCAAATATGTAGGAACATAGTTTGATTAAGAGTAGTGACTCATACCCAAATATGTTGGGAACATATTTTGAGTGGGAGCTTATAGGAGTGATTCTTAAGTATGTTATGAATAAAAGCGCAAGTACTGATAAATAATGATTTAGAAGGTGTAGAAGTTGATAATAAGTGTATTATGATATTATGTAGTATTCCTTAAGGGATTCTGAAAAGGGTTTCGGAATAGAAGTTAATTAAGGAACTGGTCCTTAATAACTCAAGTTAGGAATAGCATTAAGTTTAACATCAATGGTTGAAAGAAAGAAAAGGATGATTATCATCCACTATGTTGAGACATAGGTTCTATCTTAGAAAACCATGATGATAACTTAACATAATATGTGATCCAATAAGGAATGTTTAAAAGTGATTAAGTTTGAATCACAGAATGTTGAGCTAAGTTTGTCTGTAGTGTCTAATAGAGAACTGTAGACATATTTTCCAAGTCCATAAAGGATGACATATCTTAAAACATAAAGGGTTATGTTATAAGGGAATATGTTGGAAACTCCTGTGAATACCGATTAAAGTCAAGTAGGAAGCGAGGTGAACAAAAACATCGAAAGTTGCACAGAGTGCACTAGTGTTTTGATGATTACATTTATAATAATAGATAAGGGTACCATCTAAAGTGTTGTATAATGTTATGGTGGGGCTAGTTTGCTTTTAACATAGAATGATGTGTCCTAGGGCACAGTGCCCATGAGAAAGCCCTTGAGGTTGATCTAAAGTCACTGTAGGCTCCTGGAATCAGGCCTCGTTCTGCTGCCATAACGACGATGCATACACACAGATGTTATCATGTGATGATAAAGTATTAATGTCAATCAAGGTGACATTAGTAAGTTGCAAAGGATTTGGGACTATAAAGTACAGACCCAAGACTCAACCTCTTCCATGAGCAAGCATGTTCACGTTACTGGATATATGGTGCCAATGATTAAGAACAAATGCAGCTAGAGTATTTGTACTCTAGTGCAAGTGGGAGACTGTTGGAAATATGCCCTAGAGACAAATAGTTATAAGGACTATTATCATATTTCATATAGTTTATGATTAAGTTTTATATCATGCTATAAATGTATTGAGTGGAAACATCAATACACGTGTGATATATAAACAACCAGGGGTTCCTAGTGAAACTGTAGTCACTGGTTCATTGGTCAACAGATGATCAAGTTTCGTGATCATGTGGCATTTATGCCAGTTGGAAATGGAGTTAACTCATTCTGAGAATGAGATGATGAACCAATACCCAACCTAAACATCATGATCTGATCATGTCACGAAGTTCAAGTTATGATGATTAGAAATGGATCCTCGTAGACTATTGCTTAGACCGTGAGGCTATATTAATCATTGTCTCCCGAGAGTGCTTAGATAGCATCAAGCGCCACTTGGTAATACAATGCTTATAAAGGTGTGTTCATGTACTCAGAGGAAACCATAGAGGCAATATATGTCAAGAGCGAGATTTGTATGTCCATGTGATGGGAAAATACTCAAGGGCCCACTCGGAGAGGTTATATCCAATAGCTGCGCAGCGTGTGATTTGATCACAGGGATATCACTTGTCGGAATGAGTCAAGTAGCATTGTTCAGTAACGAGACTGAACATGACATGGTGATGTCATTGATCAGATCTCAGGCAATGCAAGTATCAAGAGACAAAGGGAATAAGACACGACTGCCCCGGTTCAAACGATGAAAGATCTTCGTGGAACGCACAGGGGTCACATGGCCATCCAGGTCCCTCTGTCGATCATTGGTGCGGGAGTGTCCTGACCATGTATGGAGTGTTCCCGAACTGTGGGGTATCACACTTAAGGGCTTGATGATGCTTAGAGAGTGTTTATAGGATTGGTAGAATCACCGAAGAATAGTAGAGAGAAAACCGGAAGGGTTTCGGTAAGTCCGGAGGTTATCCGGACTGGAGGTGGAAGTGTTCCATAACCACGAAGGTTGAATAATATGTGAATGAATGTTAAATATTGATTTAATCATTTATTCATAATTATTTAATAAAGATAAAATCAATTTAAAAGGTCAAAAGGCTTAATGGGCCAATTCCCGGAGGGGAGAGGGCCCATTAGGGAAAGGAGAGAGGGAGAAGGGGCAAGGGGTTGGCCGGCGGCCTCCCCTCCTCCTCCTCTCCTTTAGTCCCACCCCAGGACTTTGAGGGAGGTAGTACCTTGATACATTGCAAATGTATCTTTAATTTTTGATGCTCCATGCTTGGTTTTATCCACTTTCTTGTGTTTTGTCCACACTTTGGAGTACTTTTCATATGATTTCTTGGACTAACCTATTAACAAAAGCCACAGTGCCAGCTGCCTGTTTTCTGATGTTTTTGGTTCCAGGAAAGTCAGAAAATGAATATTCTCGTAATTGGACAGGACAAAAGCCAAAGTGCCTATTTTTTCAGAAGACTCTAGGAGCCAGAATACGAGACGGAGGAGAGCCAGGGGCTGGCCACACCACCCCTAGGCGCGGGCTGGGCCTAGCCGCGCTAGGGCATGGTGTGGTGGCCCTAGGTACCCACTCGGTCTCCCTCTTCGCCTATAAGAAGCCTTCTAACCTAAAAACCAAAGGGGGTTCGACGTTTTTCTAGAAGGAGTTCCGCTCCGCCGCCACCACCAGATTCCATGAAACAGCACTAGAAACTCCGCTCTGGCACCCTGCCGGGACGGGGAATTGGAGGAGATCATCGCCATCATCATCACCATCGCTTCTCCATCGACCATCCATGTTTCCCCCATCTATGAGTGAGTAATCCCCCGCTGTAGGCTATGGGGATGGTAGGGATTGGATGAGATCATTCATGTAATGGCATCAGATTGTTAGGGCATGGTGCCTAGTATCTTTTATTAGTGCTTTATGACTTTGTTGCGACTTGTTGTGCTTAATGCTTGTCACTAGGGCCCGAGTGCTATAATTTCAGATCTGAACTTGTTATTGATTCATTATGATAGTATTGTTTATGGTCTTATCTGCAAGTCATATACACATGTTGTTGTCCGAAACCAATGGCCCCGAAGTGACAGAAATCGGGATAACCGGAGGGAATGGCTTTGATGTGAGGATCACATGTGTTCATGGAGTGTTAATGCTTTGCTCCGGTGCTCTATTAAAAGGAGCACATTAATTGCCAGTAGTTCCCTTGAGGCCCCATGATGCACTCGACTTTCGACGTAGAGCTCGTTGGGAACACCAAGAGGATGGTATGATGAGCACAGCAGTAAGTTTTCCCTCAGTTATGAAACCAAGGTTTAATTGAACCAGTAGGAGCAAGGAAACACACCAAAGGTGTTGCTAGCTGAGCTTTGGCAGGGCGCACTACCGGTGCTAGTAGCAACGTGGAGACCTGCACAACACAACCACAGAACTTTGTCCCCAACTTGCGATGAGGTTGTCAATCTCACCGTGTTTTGCGGAAAACAAAGGATTAAACGTATCGAATGGAAAGAAGTAAAAATTTGCAGAAAGTAAACACAAAGCATAAATAGTTTATAGATTGTATGTAAAAGACAAGGACCGGGATCCATAGTTCACTAGAGGTGGCTCTCCTTAGATAGATAACATGCTAGGTGAACAAATGACAGCGGGGCAATTGACAAACACCGAGAAAGCAATACATGCATATACTAATCATCTTGACTCCTTTGAGACTTGATTGGGCATTACAACATAATACATAGACCACCATCCAACTGCATCTATGACTAATAATCCACCTTCAGGTTATCATCCAACCCCCCTCCAGTATTAAGTTGCAAGCAACAGATTATTGCTTTACGAACTGCGTGTAAAGTAAACAATACGATTGTTCTATGAACAAAGGATTGTTGTTTTCTCCCTAGTAGCAATAGCACATCTAGTACCTTAGAGATTTCTTTCACTTCCCCAGATTACCAGAGGCATGAACCCACTATCGAGCATAAATACTAACTCTTGGAGTTGCTAGCATCTACTTGGCCAAGATAGCTACTAACAACGGAAAGCATGCAAGATCTCAAATAACAAAGACATGATAGAATCAATAATCAATCTGAAATAGCATCTCAATATCCTTCGGATCCCCGCAAACACAAACATGTATGAATTACAAATAGATGATCTTGATCATGAACGGAGCTCACAAGATCTAAACATGAAAGCACAAAGGAGGAGAAACCAGCCATCGAGCTACTACATGGATCCGCAGTCCAAGGATGAACTACTCACGCATCACACCGGAGGCTTGCATGGTGATGAAGAAGGCCTCCAGGGTGAATTCCCCTCTCCGGCAGGGTGCCGGGAAGAGCTTCAGATCCCTCCCGATCTAGGGATGGAGATGATGGTGGCTACAGACTCTTTCGTGGATTTTTGATCGGGCACTTAGGGTTTTCGTCCCGAGGGCAATATATAGGCGGAAGGAGAAGCCGAGGGGGTGTCGGGAGCTGCCACACCACCCCCTGGCGCGGGCCAGGCCTGGCCGCGCGGCCAGGTGGTGTGGTGGCTCCCAGGCCCTTCTCCGTCTGGTATTCTGGCACTTGATCCCTTCCGGAAAATAGGCACTTTGCCTTTTGTCCCGTCCAATTCCGAGAATATTCATTTTCTTACTTTCCTGGAACCAAAAACAGCAGAAAACTGGCAGCTGGCACTGTGGCTCTTGTTAATAGGTTAGTCCAAGAAATCATATGAAAAGTACTCCAAAGTTGGAACAAAACACAAGAAAGTGGATAAAACCAAGCATGGAACATAAAAAATTATAGATACATTTGCAATGTATCACCCCGCTACAAACGGGCTGGCAGGACAAAAGATGTTGTGCAAGTTCTCATTGCAAGCACGTATGACTATATATGGAACACATGCCTAGTATTATCTAGTACTTGGATGCTTTATCTTATTTATCTGCAATTGCCCTATGTTCTGATTGCTATGTGAATTGTCTTGTCCATGCAACGCCCGTCCATCCATCCCTATGCCTACCGCACTCAAATCCCACTGTTTACTGCTTTTGTTACTGATACATTGCAAATGTATCTATAATTTTGATGTTCCACGCTTGGTTTTATCCACTTTCTTGTGTTTTGTTCCAACTTTGGAGTACTTTTCATATGATTTCTTGGACTAACCTATTAACAAGAGCCACAGTGCCAGCTGCCTGTTTTCTGCTGTTTTTGGTTCCAGGAAAGTCAGAAAATGAATATTCTCGGAATTGGACGGGACAAAAGCCAAAGTGCCCATTTCTCCGGAAGGGATCAAGTGCCAGAATACGAGACGGAGAGGGGCCAGGGGCCGGCCACAACACCTGGCCGCGCGGCCAGGCTTGGCCCGCGCCAGGGGGTGGTCTGGCCGACCCCAGCAGCCCCTCGGCCTCTCCTTCCGCCTATAAGTTGCCCTCGGAACGAAAACCCTAGGGACCCGATCAAAAATCCACGAAAGAGTCTATAGCCGCCGTCATCTCCACACCTATATCGGGAGGGATCTGAAGCTCTTCCCGGCACCCTGCCGGAGAGGGGAATTCACCCTGGAGGCCTTCTTCATCACCATGCAAGCCTCCGGTGTGATGCGTGAGTAGTTCATCCTTGGACTGCGGATCCATGTAGTAGCTCGATGGCTGGTTTCTCCTCCTTTGTGCTTTCATGTTTAGATCTTGTGAGCTCCGTTCATGATCAAGATCATCTATTTGTAATTCATACATGTTTGTGTTTGCAGGGATCCGAAGGATATTGAGATGCTATTTCAGATTGATTATTGATTCTATCATGTCTTTGTTATTTGAGATCTTGCATGCTTTTTGTTGTTAGTAGCTATCTTGGCCAAGTAGATGCTAGCAACTCCAATAGTTAGTATTTATGCTCGATAGTGGGTTCATGCCTCTGGTAATCTGGGGAAGTGACAGAAATCTCTAAGGTACTAGATGTGCTGTTGCTACTAGGGAGGAAACAACGATCCTTTGTTCATAGAACAATTGTATTGTTTACCCTACACGCAGTTCGTAAAGCAATAATCTGTTGCTTGCAACTTAATACTGGAGGGGGTTCGGATGATAACCTGAAGGTGGATTATTAGTCATAGATGCAGTTGGATGGCAGTCTATGTATTATGTTGTATTGCCCAATCAAGTCTCAAAGGAGTCAAGATCATTAGTATATGCATGTATTGCTTTCTCGGTGTTTGTCAATTTCCCCGCTGTAATTTGTTCACCCAGCATGTTATCTATCTAAGGAAAGCCACCTCTAGTGAACTATGGATCCCGGTCCTTGTCTTTTACATACAATCTATAATCTTTTACTGCTTTGTGTTTACTTTCTACACACTATTACTTCTTTCCATTCGATACGTTTAATCCTTTGTTTTCCGCAAAACACGGTGAGATTGACAACCTCATCGCAAGTTGGGGACAAAGTTCTGTGGTTGTGTTGTGCAGGTCTCCACATTGCTACTAGCACCGGTAGTGCGCCCTGCCAAAGCTCAGCTAGTAACACCTTTGGGGTGTTTCCTTGCTCCTACTGATTCGATTAAACCTTGGTTTCATAACTGAGGGAAAACTTACTGTTGTGCTCATCATACCTTCCTCTTGGGGTTCCCAACGAGCTCTACGTTGAAAGTCGAGTGCATCAAGATCTTTTCTGGCGCCGTTGCCGGGGAGTCAAGGACATCTTCACAAGGGGAGTCCCTCATAACCAATCTCTTTACTTTGTTGTTTTTGTTTTCTGTAGTTTCTTTTTTGCTTTGTTTGCTTGTTTTGTTCTTCAAAAAACACAAAAAAATTAGTTTTACTTTGTTTGCTTTCTTATTTTGCAAACACAAAAAAATTAGTTCCTATCTTGAGTTGCCACTATGTCTAGCCTTGCTCCAATCACTATGTCACCCGATGAAATGATTCTCACTTTTAAACAAGGAATTGAGGAAAGTTTTAAGGAAGCTTGGTCTAGAATCTCTAATCTACATAAAAAGACTAAGCCTAAAATGATTTAAGGCTTGTTCCTTAACACTTTTTACCTTGGGATTGCTCTTTGCTATAGATATGCTTTAGATGCTATTGTGGGAGGAGATTTCCTCCAATGTAATGAGGATGATGCTATTAATGCTATAAAGAAATTGATCCTCACTTACACTATGCCTAGCCAAACTGATATTTCTTTCGCAAAAATATTTGCTACGTTGAACACTCTTGAGGCTAGCACTACTTGCTTAGAAAGTCGCTATAATACGCTTAGGGAGCATCACAATTATGTTCCAATAAACTCTGAACCATCAAAGTGGCTCACTACAGTAAAAATTGAGATAAACACTGAAACTTTTCAAGCCCGCTGCGATATCATGTCTGAATTTTGTCTTATGCCCAAAGATATTTATGAATATTTGAATCTTTGGGGGCTTACTGAAGGAGGAAAAGAAATATCTCTTGCTAATAATTCTACCTTATTTCCTATTGGAATATCTAAAGGAGTGTTTACAAAGATCATTGGGAAAATGATTTCTACTGATTATCTTGTTATTGAATGTGCAGGAAAAGGACAAATTACACTTGGAAGGTCCCTATTAGAACTCCTTGGAGCAATAATAGATGTGGGAAAGGGGACCATGCACCTTTATTCTCCACCAAACAATCACATTTTCCCCAAGGTCAAAAATAAAAGTAAGAGAGGTAAGGGCAAGAAAGTTGGTCTTAATGCTTCTTCATTTGAGAACACTTGATTCTTTCTTTGCTTCTTATGCCTAACTTAAAGGCGTTAAAGAAAAGTACTTGTTGGGAGATAACCCAAGAGTTTTAGATGAGTCTTGGAAGTTATTACCTCTGTAATAACCTCTCCTTATCCTTTTTATTTGCTTTTTGTGCCAAGAGTAACCTCTAATGAGAGTGAAGTAATGATTGAGAAAGTTGCTGTCCCGAAACATATTTCTGTGCTTCACCGTAAACATTCCTAAGAGAGTTCTGTACGTCAGATTAAGCTGTAATTTTTTGTGCTTCTTCCCCAGGATGTTATCTAACTTTCGTTAGTTCAACACTTTTTGATTTGATCAACAGAATATCTTAGAAAAAAATCGTATTTACCTTCTGGTCTGTTTTGACAAATTTCTGCCATTTTCTGCATTTGCTTCTTGTTAGTTCCTTCTTGAGTTCTTTTGGGGAATTGAGATTTTTGAGGGAAGTGATACAGTAGCTTGTGTTCTAATGGAAGGTGTTAGAACTGAACCTTGAGACTTATTTATCTTAAGTGCACTAATGTTGCTAATGAGATTGTGTGAAGTTTTGTATGAAGGAAAATTTTCAAGTGTATGGAAGGAATGAGTAATGAGATGAAGGATGGACTAAAGCTCAAACTTGGGGATGCCACGCGTGTCACCCCAAGAAATATCCAAGAAGTGCAAGCGTCAAAGCTTGGGGATGCCCAAGGCATCCCCTTCTTCATTAATAAAAATTCCAGGTTTCTTCCAAACGCTTCATTTTTATTGTTTCATGCACAGTTGTGTTTTTCTTGGAGCGTCTTCCTTTTCGTTTTTGTTTTGGTTTTTGTTTGCTTGGTTTGCTTAGTTTTCTGAGTAAGTTGGTTGGACCCCCTCTTTCATACATTGGTTTGCAAATAGTTTGGTTTAGTTTGGAAAAGAGTAGGAAAGTTCATGCTTATGTGGTAAAAAGAGCTCGTTTTTGACTGTGGCTATGCTTTGCCATGCCATGCTTGATATTGTTTTGGCTTTATGCTTAGTATTCTTTGCTGTAGCATGACTTGTTATAAACAATTGAGATTGCTTAATGTGCCTTGGATGAATCATGCGTTGTTTTAGCATATTAAAGCATAGTATAGTGGTATTCTCCTTTGATGATTTATTTGGGTTGACTTGGCGCATGCTCACACCATGTTATGACTGTCACAAGTCGCCATAGCCTTTATGATCCCTTAGTTTTCAACTTGTAGTATCGCTTTATGCTTTGATCAATGATGTTTTGTCACTCTGCATGATTATGGCCATTATTGCTCTCTTAGTTTGTCGCTCCCAGTCTTTTGCTAGCCTCCACCACAAAGTATGAGTTCCACTCATGCATCCAACTCCCTAAACCAAGTTATTCCAAGGAGTCCACCATACCTACCTACTAGCTTATGCTATTCCAAGTATATTCATGCTTTTGTCTACCTTTCACTTGTTATGAGAAAACTAGTGATTAAAGCTCTCACGAACTTGATGGCACGCTTTACTTTAGTGCCTCTAATAAACTTGAACCATTGGGTCCTTCTTTAATTTGTTGCATATATGCTTGCGCTTTATAAGTTGAAATTAGCAGAACCATGTTTCATGGGGAACGCTTTCAACATTGCACTTGTACTTTGTACCCCGTTGATATCGTGTTCTTTTGCTTACGGATCCCGGCGGTGTGAAATAAAAGTGGAACTTGTAAGATCATGGAGTTTGTATGTGTGTTAGAGAAACGCCTGGGCCGCTAGCCTAAGCCATGCCTAATCATGGTGGAAACTTGTAGCATCACCATAATGAGCACTCTATGCAGCATCCTCAATAAAAACCTATGCAAATAGCAAATAAAAAGAGCGCTGAGATGCTCATTGTCTGCTTGCCTTGTCATTTTGATTATGGGAAAGCTCCCGTATCATGTGCAAGGGGTACCCTGTTGGCGGTTCTTAATGATACACATATACTTACAATAATAAGAGCTTACTCGTGACTGAAGTTGAGTAGCATGAGGATCGGTCTTCGTAAGTAAGGGGCATGAGATTTCGGTTTATAACTTGTCAAGCATATCCTGTTAGTTGTGTCACTTTAACCTTAACCACCTTCAAGATGCTTATGATAGGGGCAATGAGAGCTGAAAGCTATAAGTACCATAATTTTTGGAAGCTCTTTATGAGACTTGAATCCCTACTTCCTTTTACAAAAGGCCTTTCTTCCACCATTATATTGAGTCTCCACCTTCTATCTTTATGCACCTACTTTGAGAGCATAGTGGCCATTCTTAGTTCTATGTGGATTGTCCCAAGACTAGTTGATTGATGCATAACTTGATATTGCTTGTTTTAAACTATTGTATCTAGTCACTCTTATGAACTTTGAAGGTGTCCTATGCATTTATATTTGCTACTCTATGAAGGACAAGCTGAATAGTGGTATGTTATGTTTTCTTTATGTGAAACAAACAAACGTCTTGCAAAGCATGTTATTCATGAATCTTTTATCAACATCCCCAAGCTTAACTCCTGCTCGTCCTCGAGTAGGTAAGTGATAAAAATAAATAATTTTTGAGGTGACATGCACCATCAAAGTCTTGATCAAAGTATTTGCAAAACATCACAGCTGGGATCATAGTACTTCAATCATAGCATGAAAGACAAAGTTCTAGCAATATGCAAAGAGACTATGATGCAACATGAAAAGGGGGATGTTGATACATTGCAAATGTATCTATAATTTTGATGTTCCATGCTTGGTTTTATCCACTTTCTTGTGTTTTGTTCCAACTTTGGAGTACTTTTCATATGATTTCTTGGACTAACCTATTAACAAGAGCCACCATGCCAGCTGCCTCTTTTCTGCTGTTTTTGGTTCCAGGAAAGTCAGAAAATGAATATTCTCGGAATTGGACGGGACAAAAGCCAAAGTGCCTATTTTTCTGGAAGGGATCAAGTGCTAGAATACGAGACGGAGAGGTGCCAGGGGCCGGCCACACCACCTGGCCGCGTGGCCTGGCTTAGCCCGCGCCAGGGGGTGGTCTGGCCGACCCTAGCACCCCCTCGGCCTCTCCTTCCGCCTATAAGTTGCCCTCGAGACGAAAACCCTAGGGACCCGATCAAAAACCCACGAAAGAGTCTGTAGCCGCCGTCATCTCCATCCCTAGATCGGGAGGGATCTGAAGCTCTTCCCGGCACCCTGCGGAGAGGGGAATTCACCCTGGATGCCTTCTTCATCACCATGCAAGCCTCCGGTGTGATGCGTGAGTAGTTCATCCTTGGACTACGGATCCATGTAGTAGCTAGATGGCTGGTTTCTCCTCCTTTGTGCTTTCATGTTTAGATCTTGTGAGCTCTGTTCATGATCAAGATCATCTATTTGTAATTCATACATGTTGTGTTTGCGGGGATCCGATGGATATTGAGATGCTATTTCAGATTGATTATTGATTCTATCATGTCTTTGTTATTTGAGATCTTGCATGCTTTCTGTTGTTAGTAGCTATCTGGGCCAAGTAGATGCTAGCAACTCCAAGAGTTAGTATTTATGCTCGATAGTGGGTTCATGCCTCTGGTAATCTGGGGAAGTGACAGAAATCTCTAAGGTACTAGATGTGCTATTGCTACTAGGGAGAAAACAACGATCCTTTGTTCATAGAACAATTGTATTGTTTACCTTACACGCAGTTCGTAAAGCAATAATCTGTTGCTTGCAACTTAATACTGGAGGGGGTTCGGATGATAACCTGAAGGTGGATTATTAGTCATAGATGCAGTTGGATGGCGGTCTATGTATTATGTTGTATTGCCCAATCAAGTCTCAAAGGAGTCAAGATGATTAGTATATGCATGTATTGCTTTCTCGGTGTTTGTCAATTGCCCCGCTGTAATTTGTTCACCCAACATGTTATCTATCTAAGGAGAGCCACCTCTAGTGAACTATGGATCCCGGTCCTTGTCTTTTACATACAATCTACAATCTTTTACTGCTTTGTGTTTACTTTCTGCAAGCTATTACTTCTTTCCATTCGATACGTTTAATCCTTTGTTTTCCGCAAAACACGGTGAGATTGACAACCTCATCACAAGTTGGGGACAAAGTTCTGTGGTTGTGTTGTGCAGGTCTCCACGTTGCTACTAGCACCGGTAGTGCGCCCTGCCAAAGCTCAGCTAGTAACACCTTTGGGGTGTTTCCTTGCTCCTACTGGTTCGATTAAACCTTGGTTTCATAACTGAGGGAAAACTTACTGCTATGCCCATCATACCTTCCTCTTGGGGTTCCCAACGAGTTCTACGTTGAAAGTCGAGTGCATCAGTTACTACTGTCTTTGCTTTACTACTGCTGTTACTTTACTATTCCTACTACAAAATTGTTGCTACTGATAAACTGCTGTGAGCAAGATTGTTTCTAGGTGCAGCTGAATTGACAACTCAGTTGTTAAGGCTTATAAATATTCTTTGGCTCCCCTTGTGTCGAATCAATAAATTGGGTTTCACTTCCCTCGAAAATACTGCGATACACCCCCTATACTTATGGGTCATCATACCTCCCCCCCTATATATAGTGGGGGTATTTGGCTAGATGAATACACCGAATAATCAATAAAGGTCTTCTCACTTTTGGGAGGACCTCCAATCGATATTTTCTCTCTCTCCCTCTCTCTCTCGTGACCGTGGTCCCAAGTCCGAACTGCGCGAACGAGAGACATCTTCACCGCGGAGTGCCGTCGTGCTGGGGGATTCAGATCTAGGAGCTCTACTTCCGCAACTGCTACTGGATCGGGGAAGCGGGAGTCATCGTCAGGCACCGGACGTGTGTAACTCCCCGCGAGGTGTCGCACTTGAGACACTCAAGTTGTTGGAGCCGTTGGAGCGTAAGGACTTCATCATGACCTTGAGGTCGGCTTCGGCTCGTCTACATCAACCACGCTCTCCTGAGCGTTGACAACGCTTTTTGGTCTTCAAGGGTAAGTTCGCGAAAAGCCCCTCCCGTTACTGTATTACTAATAGATAGGTCCTAGCAGCTTCAGGGGTTCAGGGGCGTAGGGTAAAAATTATTGTTTTCATACGCGGAACCCCAACACCAGGCACATCTCGTAGGACCCGATTCACGAAGCAACACAAGAAATGACAACACGCAACACAGGAACGATAGATCAAGAGATGAAAACCGCAGCTGACGATACCATGATGGATGCAACAAATACGATTACGAGCTATGCGGGGCTAGTTGTTTCACTCAGTGGATTGACAAAACCTCAGTACCCAAAGACTTCAAACTTTCACACGACCGCCACAAGTACGATGGACTCCAGGAACCCAAAGCATGGTTAGCAGATTATTTGGCCACTGTCAAGTTACAAGGTGGCTCCACAACTACCGCAATTCATAGCTTACAACTACACCTCTCCGGCGCTGCAAGACCATGGCTCAGACAGTTAGCCGAAGACTCCATCAGTAGCTGGAACGACCTAGAAGATAAGTTCATCTGGCACTTCCAATCTACGTTCAAACGACCTGCATCCTTGGAGCAGTTGCGGGCATGCAAACAAAAATCTAGGGAATCAATAAGAGCATTCATCCAATGATGGAATATCATAAAAAACTCAGCTGAGTCCATATCCGATGAAAGGGCCATCGATGCATTCAACGACGGCCTCCGTCACCGAGAATTCATAGAAGAACTGGGACGGGTTAAACCCAAAACAATCTCACAATTAATGGAAATAGCAAATCGCTGGGCTGATGGAGAAGACGCGTTGCATAATAAGCGTACGCGATCACCCAAAGAAGACAGGGATAAGCGTGGAAACGATAGAAGAAGAAGGAACAACGATGGAAACATGGGACCAAGTTACGTTGTAGCCAGTTTCTCGGGTGAAGGTAACAACAGAAGCAACAACCACAACAGCGGATACCGCCATAACAGGGACGACGTCAGAGGAAGCTAGTCAACACAGCGGTACCAGCCAAGAGCTCAAGACCCACCCATGTCCGCAATGCAAATGCTGGAAGGACCCTATAATATGCATTTTTACGTCGACTCAGCGGGCAGACGACAATCTAACCATCTCATGAAAGACTGCCGAACATTCTTGAAGATACAGGAGCTATGTAATGCAAAAGCAACCGAAGCGGCAAACCGAGGATACACATCTGTGCTTGGCACATTAGCCATCAGCGCACTACCACCACCATCACCAGCAGTGTTACCACAAAACACAACTGATCAAAACAATGAATACCCTAGGTCAAAAGGGGCAATGTCCATGATTCAGAAAGGGTGCCCATCCAACAGAACTCAGAAGCTCATAACATGCCAAATCAATATGGTGTAAACAGAAACATCAACCACACCCGAATATCTCCACTGGTCAGAGCAAGAAATCACATTCAGCAGAGCTGATCACCTGCTTCGGGTCCCACGACCGGGTCACTCATCCTTGATAGTCGAAGCACAAATTGGCGGGTTCGATATGAGCAAGGTCTTCATGGATGCAAGAAGCAGCATAAATCTGATCTACCCCCTGGACAATCTCGCGACAACAGAAACATCTTTCCACGGAATAGTACGAGGTAAAGCCGAAATTCCTTTAGGAAAAGTATTTCTTGACATTGTTTTTGGTTCCAAAGTAAATTTCGAGCGAGAAAAACTCGAATTCAAAGTCATGGACTGGCCATCACAATATCATGCGATCCTAGGACGACCAACTTTCGCACGGTTCATGTCGTGGTGGTGTCACGGCAGATGCCATGGATAGGCTAAAGGTGGGGACTAATACACACTAGGGGAATCCAGGGAGGGATAGTGAAGTGATTCTCCACACAGAAGTTTATATTTGCTTTGTCTCCAAGGTTACAAGTGCTCCTAGAGCTGTATTGGCGAGAGGAGGAAGAAGGATCTCTCTTACTCTCGCTCACAGATCACCCTTAAAAGCCTAGCCAAACTAGCCAAATCGGAATCCTTTCTATAGAAGCCCTAGCCCTCCTTATATAGGGGGGGGCTAGGTCTCCATCTAGGGCATACGTGGAGGTATATTCCTAGAATATGCCATCTCCCCAAGTAGTAAGCCGACCGGGTTACTTTTCCCTCGTGTCACACATGCAGAGGCTACGTGAGCCTCTGCGGCGCCCGCGTCAGCCGACATGGGTATCGTCACCCTTGTCGGCCACGCCTCGGTGGTCCTGCCTTTGTCTGCTTCGCTCAGGCAGTGCGTACCGGGGCTTCTTTTGACCAGCGAGATTCCTTCCTTCTCCTAGAAGCTAGATGTGCCCCGTATCATAGTTGATCCGGCCGCACCTGTTCCTGCATACAAGTTAAACATGCATTTCCGACTTACTGCTTAAGTCGGTTGAGACTTAGTTAGGCGAACGCCCCCTGGTCCGGGTTACCCCGTGATTCGGCCTGCCTTGAGGTGACCCGGCCAGCATCCGCTTTGGCCTTGCCGAACCTCGGCTAACTCGGCCTTTATACCCCGGCGTGACCCTACCCGGGGGTATCCCCCCAACATTAGTCCCCGAAGCTGGTGCGGTCTTAGCTGCCTCGGCCGCTAAGGCCACATCAGGTTCAATTATGTTTGACCTTTGGATGTTATTTCCGAATTATCTCCTTGTCTCGGGTTATACGGATTTACGTGCCCCTTGCATGTTCCAAGTTTTCACTTGCCGGCCGGGTTACCGCTTCAACTCGGACCTCATGGCTTTACTTTCCCTCTGCAGATTCCAAGTTTTCACTTGCTGTCCGGGTTACCACGGTCCTATCTGGGTCTTGCTTCCTTCTCTCGTACGCCATCCCACGTGGAGGCTAATCATTATGTTGTCTCATTTTAAGGGCCAGCACAGTAACCGCCGCAGTAATTGTCAGTCATCACTGTGCGCGGATCACGTCACGCCTGCCTCCTCGTTTACCGCATCATCGTGTCACGTCACGGGACCAACTCCACTCTGTGGCCTTCGGTGTGGCTCCTTGTCGATTGGTTGATGTGGGTGGTACACGGCCATTGCGTGCGGCTTGCCCGCAGGATGCGATCCCACTTTCTCCTCGTGGGAGAGGTTAAATAGGGGAGGGGCGCATCACTTAGGATTTTCCCCTCACCACGCCCCTCTGCCCTTTTCTCTTCTTCTTCGTCTTCCTCGCGACCGCGCCGCCGCCAGTGCTCCCAAGCAGCAGCGCCGCTGCCGCATTTCCTCCCCCAGATTTCTACGTCGTCGTCGCTGCTACGCGCCTCCTCCACCACGGGTCGCTGCCAATCTAGGCCTCTGCCCCCCGCCGCCGCTAGCGCCAGCGAGGGCAGTGATTATCAGATGATGGAGGAGGAGCTTGTCATTGCTGAGCAAGAAATGGAGGAGGACTCCGCCGCCGCTGACCGTGGTGCGTGGGCCGGGTCATGGGTCTGCCAAGATGACTTGGACTGGCTCTACCGGACCAGACGCATCCCCGCCGGTGTCATCGTGCGCCTTGCCTCCGCCGAACTTGCCCCCTCACCCAATCCGAGTGAGTACGTTGTGTTCTTGTCGCACTTCTAGCGGGGGTTCGGTTTGCCGGTCAGCGATTTCTTCCATGACTGGTTGAGCACGTACGAACTCCAGCCGCACCACCTTCCTATCACCTCTCTTTCCGCTTTTGCCTCTACGATCGAGGGCTATGCCGGATTGTGGCCCACGAAGGAGCTATGGATCCGGGTTTTCAGCCTTCGTCGTAATGTCATTCCAAATATTCAACTTGATCCGGAGGACAAGCAGCTCACTCAATTTGGAGCTGCATCCATCTCACCCCGGAGGTTTTCCGTTTTCCCTCGAGTCACCGGGCTAGAGTCCTGCAAAGGATGGGCCCGGACTTTCTTTTATGTCCGGAATGAGGGCACTGAAGACTTGATCCGGCTGCTTCCCTATGCTCCGGGTCCACCTAACCCGGAAACATGGGACGTTATCCCCAAGAAGCCCACAGCCTTGACCAACCAGGTCAACAAGAGGTTTGCGGAGCTGAAGAAGCTCGGGTTGCGCAATGAGGATGCTATGATCACGTTCGTTCGCAACCGAATCTCCCCCCTCCAGAGGCGCACCCACAAGGTGTGCCATATGAGCTTCGGCCGCGACCCCAACCGGACCTCGTCCTTCGAGTTGAGCAACTCGGAGATCTATCGCCGGGTCAAGGCGCTCTTCACAACCCACAAGGACTTCTCCACTGAATGGATGTGGGGAATTGAGCATTTCTGCCGGGATAGGCTCCCTCCCTCGGTAAGCTTCGTGGCGCAAATTTTACTCCGGGTTAATTATATGTCGGTCATTGTTCCATTTTTGACTCCGTTGCTCATTCTTTTCCTCAGCTATTCCTTCAGCAGACCCTCGAGGACAGCACTGATCTGACCGTTAAATGGGCGCCCGACCAGGAGACCCCAGACAAGGAAGAGCAGGACCAGGAGATGTTCCTCCCGATGACCGACGCTACGAAGCGACCCACCGGTAAACCCTCTTCTATTAGAGATTGGCTCGATGATGAAGATGACTCGGATATCGAGGTGATTGAACATGTTGATGTTATCCCCCTTTCTTATGCTTTTCCGGCATCAGCTAACCCCGGTGGGCAGATCCACGAGGACCCTCCCCTTGCCACGGGGGAACCTGTTCCGGCAGCGCCGGAGAAGAAGCGTGGAGCTGCATCTAGTTCCTCCTCTGGACCTTCTCAACCCTCCAAAAGGCGAAAGAAGTCTGGAGACAAAACTGCTTCCAAGCCTGCAGGCAAGGCCCCGGCACGAAGGGCTCGGAAACCCAAGGAGCCCCAAACCTCGGACGCGTAAGTCTCTTTTTCTCCTGCAACTTGTCCTTTCTTGCATTGTTGTAATTTCTCTTCTAACATTATTTGATTTGGCAGGGCTGCGGTGGAGGTCCCTCAGAGTGGATCTAGCATCTCTTCGCCGCTCCATCCTAGCTCCTCTCCCCCTTGTGACGACGAGTCACGCCCGCTGAGCCCTATTCCAGAGGGTTCTGCGGCTGCTCCGGGTTCCAGCCCACCTCGTCAAGAGGGGGGACCCTAGAGAGGGGGAGACGGATCCAGCCGAGGCAGCGGCATCCACCACTTCGGCTCCACCGCAACCAGCAACTACCAAGACTACCTCCGTACCAGCACCAACACCAACTCCGGCAGCAAGAAAATCAGCAGCATCACCCAGCAACAAGAGCATCAGCGCCAAGCTCCTCCGCCTCGTCCGAGTCTTCTCAGTCTCAGCGAGGAAGTACCCAGGCAGCTCCTAAGGGGAAATCTGCCGCAACCACTTCCTCCTCTCAGCAAGCCAAAGGCAAGAAAACCCCTGATGTCACCAGGGCAGCGTCCACCGGGTCTGGACAGCGCACCCTCGCGTCCATGCTTTCCCAGAAGGCTCCAGCACCTAAGGACGCCCCTGCCGAGCCCACTAGTGTGCAGCAACTTGTTCTGCACACTAGTCCGGTCCTTGCTCAGGTTGAGAGGAGAGAGGCACATGCGAAGGGCTTGGTGGCGCCCCACATGCTCAGCGGTGAGCGATATCCTCCGACCTTGATCGAGTTCATGAACAACTGGAACAAGGCGGAGTTCGTCTATAACGACGATCTCCCGGAGAAGTTCGGTCCCGCCGAATTCGCTGCTCAGATGAACACAGCCTCTAAGGCGATTAACCTCGTGGGCCAGATGATGGAGGTACGTTACTTCACCTTTTCCTTATCATGCACTAGCAATATAACCATTAGTCCCCGAGCCTCCGGGGGAATAACTTGTTACTCGGACGGATGCTCCTTAGAGAACTAACGTAGCTCCTTCATAATTTCCAATATGCACACACCTAGAGCCGGGTTAAGTTCCACTTGGCCCGGATCTTGTACACTTCGAATATGCACACACCTAGAGCCGGGTTAAGTTCCACTTGGCCCGGATCTTGTACACTTCGAATATGCACACACCTAGAGCCGGGTTAAGTTCCACTTGGCTCGGATCTTGTACACTTCGAATATGCACACACCTAGAGCCGGGTTAGGTTCCACTTGGCCCGGATCTTGTACACTTCGAATATGCACACACCTAGAGCCGGGTTAGGTTCCACTTGGCCCGGATCTTGTACACTTCGAATATGCACACACCTAGAGCTGGGTTAAGTTCCACTTGGCCCGGATCTTGTACACTTTGAATATGCACACACCTAAAGCCAGGTTAAGTTCCACTTGGCCCGGATCTTGTACACTTCGAATATGCACACACCTAGAGCCGGGTTAAGTTCCACTTGGCCCGGATCTTGTACACTTCGAATATGCGCAAGGCTTAAGCTAAATTTTCGTATTCTTTTCAGGTGACAACCAACCGCCGGAGTGCTGAGTTCCAGCGTCTTCTAGATACTCACAAGATGCTTCTCGCAAAGCACAATGCACATCTCGCTGATCATGAGAAAAGGGGTAAGTTTCTCCCTTGGCGCTTCTCCGTTTTCCTTCAACCCCCTCTGCCGAACTAATCTCATTATTTGGTTTCCACAGCCGGGGTGGAGGCTGAGAACAAGATTATGCGAAAGAACCTGGAGCAAATCAAGGGTAAGTTCTTTTTGTCCGACCCTGCTTTGCTTTCCATCTTCTTTTCCTCTTGGCTCGGCAAACATTCATACCTCGGCACTGCCGGGTCAACACGCTATTTTAGCATCTCTTGAAGATAGTGTGCCCGTGCCTGATATGATGCTGCATTTTCTCGAACAAGCAGGGCAGCATCAGGCCGAGCTCAAAAAGAAAGACAATGAGCTTGCCCTTCTTCGAACCAAGAACGACGAGATTGCCAAGCTAAAGGCAGAAATGAAGAAGATGAAGGCGCGGCACCAAACTGAGCTTGAAAAGGCTGGCCAGGACTTCACCAAAGAACGCGAGCGCCTCAACCTCCAAATTGCCAAGGACTGCGATCTTCTCCAGGAGGCCAACGTCAAACTTGAGTCGGTGAACGCTGAACTGGTGCAGCTCCATCAAAGACGTGATAATTGCATCAATGAATTGACCCGGATCCACAGCCACATTTCATGTAAGTTCCTTTCCCTTATCCGACATACTTCTCCGGGTTACTTCATATGTCTTTTCTTCAGCTTCTTCCTTTGCCTTGTTTTCAGGCCACTTTCCAGAGGGTACTCCTATTGCGAGCGCTGCTGTTGCCAACTTCTGCCGAGAGAGGGGTACTCCCGTCGCTTCTGACGGTGAGAGCATTCCCCTTGACATGGAGGACTTATTGGTCAGCCTGTCATCTCGCGTGGAAATCATCAAGAACTACGGCAGGAATCTCCTCGATGTTTCAGTTCGAGTCTTCAACACGTTCTGGCCCGGTGAGAGAGCTCCGAAGAGAGTTTCACCTCTTGCTGAAAAGCTGTCAGAGATCGAGACTCAGCTCAACCTTTGGAGGGAGTCCGCTGGACGTGTTGTAGCTGAGACCGTTCTTCACCACATACTCACGTGGTATGAGAAGATCGATCTCAACCTCCCGACACGTGTGCGCACCAGATCCAAATGGACTGATGACCCGGAATGGGTAGCTCGGTGCCAGGCTTGTGCCCATAGCCTTGTTGAATATTCTCCCATTCACGAGTCCACTGAGGGTCCGAGCTTCCTGGAAGACGCTGGCGACGAAGGGGTCGAGAATGTTGAAGATAGTTCGGATGAGGATGGAGAGGACGATGCCTCGGATATCAAAGAAGACGAAGATGACGCCAAACTTCCTCCTCCTGCTGCTCCTTAATTAAAAACACTCGAAAATTTATCAGATCCCCGGTATGCTGGGTGGAAATGTATCCCGTACTTATGTAATATTTTGCTACTAAGTTTGTATGCCGGATTAACTTGGGCGTAGTCCCCGAGTTTTGTTTTCTTGTTCGCCCAATCTTCTGGCTCGGTTCGTGTCTACCTTGATTTGGTTATACGACTTACGAATTCGAGCTTCAAAAATTGTTTTAATAATACTTAGAAACTTTTAGGCTTAGCTCAAAATAATTTAGCATAATATTTTGAAAGTAAATACAAGGTTAGTCCGAAAAACAAACATCGGCTCGATTAAGTTCTTTTTCCTTAGTCGTTTTTCATGTGCTACGCAATTCCAAACTTGTTGTCTTGCTTGCCATGACACCAATTCTTGTTGGACAGCAGCAAGTCGAAGAGTTGGGTTTTTGGTGCTCACACATTACTGATCCGGGTTAAGTAGAACAACTTACTCCAGCTGACGTAAAAATAATAAAAAACAACAAATATTATTAAGGCAGTCCCCGAGTTACTGCTCGAGCTGCCAACATTTCATTCATAAGCTCATTGCCGGCATACATACCGACATATGAGAAGACTCGGATACATACACTTCTCTGCTAAGTGTAGAAAGGACGAAGTAGAGCTACATTCCATGGGCGCTTAGATTCTTCGCCGGACCTGTCCGCCTTGTTCTTTTCCTGTGGCTTTGCATCTATAAGATAATAAGAGTCATTGTGTAATGCTTTGCTCACGATGAACGGCCCTTCCCATGGGGGGGATAATTTATGCATGCCGGCAGTACGTTGTACCAACCGGAGCACCAGATCGCCTTCCCGAAAGACTCGGGGGCTTACTTTCCGGTTATGATAGCGTCGGAGATTTTGCTGATATATGGAGGATCTGGACAATGCCAGTTCTCTCGCTTCTTCCAGTAGATCAACATCATTTTGCCGGGCTTCTTGCACTTCGGCTTCTATGTATTGGGTGACCCTAGGCGAATCATGCTCTATGTCGGCTGGTAATACAGCTTCTGCCCCATATACCAGAAAAAACGGTGTATAGCCTGTTGATCGATTCGGAGTTGTTCTTAAACTCCACAGTACCAGTGGTAGTTCTTCTATCCAGCACCCCGCTGATCTTTGCAGTGGCTCAATGAGCCGGGGTTTTATCCCGGATAGTACTAATCCGTTGGATCTTTCCACTTGTCCGTTCGATGCGGGGTGGGCTACCAAGGCTACATCGAGTCGGATCTTCTTGTCCCGGCAGAAACGCGCAAATGCTCCTTCCGCAAAATTTGTTCCATTATCAGTTATGATACTGTGTGGGTAACCGTACCTCAAGATTATATCTTTGAGAAACGTTACGGCTGTAGCCCTATCACATTTCCTAATAGGCTTTACTTCGATCCACTTCGTAAATTTATCCACCATGACCAAAATGTGAGTCATGTTTCCCCTTGCTGGTTTAAACGGACCAACCATATCCAAGCATCATACAACAAATGGCCATGTAATTGGTATAGTCTTGAGTTCCGACATTGGCATATGTGTCTTAGTAGTGTACCTCTGACAACCATTGCATTTTCTCACCAGATCTTCTGCTTGTTCTAAGGCACTTGGCCAGTAGAACCCATGCTGGAATGCTTTTGCCACCAAGGCTCTGGATGAAGCATGATGCCCGCATTCTCCTTGGTGTATATCTCGGAGGATGTCAAGCCCTTCTTCCGGGTCAACGCATCGCTGGAGGACATTGGTTACACTCCGTTTGTATAGCTCGGAATTGATAATCGTGTATGCTTTTGCTCTCCTCTGAGTTTGCCTGGCTAACACCTCCTCAGTGGGTACCGTTCCATTTTTCAGGAATTGAAATATAGGCAATGCCCAAGCTGGTATTGCTCGTGCAGGGAACACATCCTCATCAATTTCCATCTGATCCACCGGCATAACTTCAACCGGATCACGCTGAGCAGTCCCCGGGTCCTGCGAGGTAGTCCTCGGGTTTGCTGAGGCAGTCCCCGGGTTTGTTGATGCAGTCCCTGGGTTTCGTGCACTTCCTCCCATGTCAATGTCCATGGGCTCAGCTCCGGATTCTGTATCTTCCGGGACATAGATCGAGTCGGTTCCTGGGGACGGCTTGATAGATGGTTTTCTGAGGTGTTCCAACGCTACACCCGGTGGAACTGCTTCTCGGGTTGATCCGAGCTTTGATAGCATGTCGGCAGCCTCATTTTCCACCCGGGGCACATGGTGAAATTCACACCCCTCAAAGTAACCAGATATCTTCTGTACATGAAATCTGTACAGCGCCATGTTTGGATCAAGGGCGTCCCACAGTCCTGATACTTGTTGTACCATCAAATCCGAGTCGCCAAAGCATATGATCCGACGTATCCCGATCTCTTTTGCTACCTTGAGCCCATGCACAAGCTCTTCATACTCTGCGACATTATTCGATGTTGCGAAATGGATTTGGAGCATATATTTCAGCTGGTCCTTCTTTGGCGAGGTAAGCACAACTCCGGCGCCTAGCCCGGTTTTTGTTTTTGACCCGTCAAAGTGCATCCTCCAGTAGTTCAGATCTGGTGGCGCTGGTTCGTATTGTACCTCGGCCCAATGTACAAAAAAGTCTGCCACAGCCTGAGACTTGATTGCTTCTCTTCTGTCATATTGTGGCGCATAAGGAGCTAGTTCAATTGCCCATTTTGCGATTCGACCACTTGCATCCTTGTTACCGGTTATCTCGGATATGGGAGCCTCACATATTACTTTGATGGGGTGCTCCTCAAAGTAATGCTTTAACTTCCTTGCCGCCATATAGACACCATATGCCACCTTTTGAAAGTGCGGGTAGTTTTGTTTTGAGGCAGATAATACCTCGCTCAAGTAATACACTGGCCTCTGCACCGACTTACCCTCTTGATCTCGCTCTACTACAATCACTTCACTTACAACTCGGTTGGTTGTGGCTATGTAGAGCAACATTGGCTCCTTTGATAGTGGAGAGGCTAACACCGGTGTAGTGGCTAACTTTTTTTTAAGTGGGCAAAGGCTTCATCTGTTTGTGGTGTCCAAACGAACTTATCCGACTTTTTCATGAGTTGGTAGAGAGGCAATGCCTTTTCTCCCAACCAACATACAAACCGATTCAACGATGCTAGGCACCCAGTGAAATTCTGGACATCGTTAAGACACTTCGGCAGCTCCATTCGTTCAATGGCCCGGATCTTAGTTGGATTAACTTTGATACCTCGGCTGGAGACGAGAAATCCGAGTAATTTTCCAGGCGGGACACCGAAGGTACATTTTTCCGGGTTAAGCTTCATTCGGAACCTTCTCAAGTTCGCGAATGTCTGCCTGATGTCGTCAAGGAGCGTTTTGCTTTCCTTGGTCTTGATAACCACATCATCCACATATACTTGTACATTTTGACCTATTTGGTCGTGCAAACATTTTTGCATACATCTTTGGTACGTTGCACCTGCATTACATAAACCAAACGGCATAGTGCGATAGCAATAAGCCCCGTACGGGGTGATAAATGCGGTCTTTATTTGATCATCCGGATTCAGAGGTATCTGGTGGAAACCAGAATATGCATCAATGAATGACAACAGTTCACATCCCGCGGTTGAGTCTATGACCTGATCTATCCTCGGCAGTGGAAATGGATCTTTTGGACACGCCTTGTTCAGGTTCGTGTAATCGATACACATACGCCAAACTACTGCCATGTTCGGATCATCCTTCTTCTTTTCTACCAGCACCGGATTAGAAAGCCAATCCGGATACAGTACTTCCATGATAAATCCTGCTGCTAGCAACCGAGCTATCTCGTCTCCATTGACTTTTCTCCTATCCTCGGCGAAGCGGCGGAGAGGTTGCTTCACCGGCCTTGCTCCGGGTCTTACGTTCAAAGAGTGCTCGGCCAACTCCCTCGGAACACCTTGCAAGTCCTATGTAGACCAAGCAAAAATATCCCGATTCTCATGGAGGAAGTTGACGAGCTCGCTTTCCTATTTATCATTCAACCCGGCACCAATTGTTACGGTGCGCTCTGGGAACATATCATCAACAGGCACTTTCTTAGTATCCTTTGCGGCCTGGAACGAAACGCTACCATGCGGGTTGCTCAGCGCCGGCATATACTGCTGTGCGGACTGAGCTAATGCCGCCACCTCTTGGATTTTTCTTTTCTCTTGCGCAATCACGAGTGACTCGGCTAGGTTAGACTCGGCTGAGGCACACTCAATGGAACGTCGGAAATCTCCTGCAATGGTAATCACTCCATTTGGCCCGAGCAACTTCATCTTCAGATAACTGATGTGGCAGCTTGCCATGAACTTGTTCAATGCTGGCCTTCCGAGTAACGCGTGATACGCACTTTCCAAGTTCACCACCTCAAACTCCAGATTCTCAGTTCGGCAATTATCTCTCGTGCCGAACAATACGTCGACCCGGACTTTGCCTATGGGCTCACAAGAAATGCCTGGTACAATACCATGGAAAGTTGTCCTTGTAGCCTGGAGCATGTTCTCCGAGATACCCAACTTGCGCATTGTATCCGCATACATAATGTTAATGCTACTACCATTGTCAATCAGTACCTTGGAGAACCTCACATTGATGTTAGGCCCAATGAATGTCGGGTCCAGCACTAACGCATACAAACCAGGACTCGGCATAAGCTTGGGATGATCTTTGATGTTCCAGGTGATTTCCTGGTCCGACCAAGGCATGTACCTCGCCACCGCTGGCATTACCGCATTGACCTCCATATGTCGGTGCTACAAGCTTTTCCTATCCGTTTCCTCAGTTGTGAACACACAATAGCTCTGGTGATGCTCTGTGTACTCATTTCTTCCCTCATTGTTGTCATACCTCGGCGGAGGGGGAGGCAACATTAGCTGTTGCGTGTTCGCTCCGGAGAGCAATTGCTACTGGGGTAACTCCTGCCGAAGTTGATCATTCAGGGGTGCCTGAGCATTCCCCGGACCACCTTGTTCTATCTTACGCATCCACTCACATTGCCTCATTGTATGACCCGCTGGGTTACTCGGATTTGGCGTGTGAAACTTACACGGCTGATCCAACATCGACTCATAGGTGTACCTCAGACGGTCCTTCCTTTCTTGCCACTGTTTCTTTTGTTCTGGCGTCCAAGTTTTCTTGCCATCGTTTCTCGGAGTCCATTGCCCTCTAGTTTCCTGGCGTTGACTGCCCCCTGCTCCGGGCTGATCTTGATTCACAGCTGCAACTTGTTGCGAACCGTATCAATGATCTGGTTTATCATCCCTCCTTTTACCTCTGTAGTCATTCCTCCAGGATGATCCGGCTCCATCTCTTTGGTAGTACTCCTCACTCGACTCGTTGGACACGAGCCTAGGTTGAGTTGGATCTCCCAGAGCATACGAATCAGCAATCCGGATCATCTCTGCCAACGTGGTGGGCATCTTCCTTTGTAACTTTTGCCACAGTTCGCTTGCATATCTGCATCCCTGTGCAAACCACGCTATGGCCTGTGATTCTATCACGCCCTCACATGAGTTTCTCACGGTACACCACCGAGTTAAAAACTCCTGGTCCGTCTCATTCGGTCTTTGCTTGCACCATAGCTAGGGTCTGTGGCCTATTCGGCCTCTGATACGTACTCGAGAAATTGTTGATGAACATCTCTTCAAAATCTATCCAGCAGTTAATGCTTCCGGGTGGCAAATTGTTCAGCCATACCCTTGCCGGGCCTTCCAACATCTGGGGTACGTATCGTACAGCCCATCTCAAGTTGCCTGTAGCAATTTTCATAGCCGTTGCATAATTTATCAACCAATCCTCTGGCTTAGTGCTGCCGTCATACGTCTTCGTGCCTCTGGGTAACTGGAAGTTAGGTACAGGTGGCTCTTTCATGATCTGAGGTCCAAAACACGCAGGACCCGGGGGACCTTGACTTTCAATCTTTCCGGCCTATACAGTCGATCCAGTTTCAACCTGGCATCATCCGGCATCAAATCCCTGCTTCCCAATCTTGACCCTATCACATGATAGTCCGGCCTTGGGTATCCTGCATTTACCATTTCCGAATCTCCGTCGTTGTACCGGTCTCGTTCTCGTGGCGCATCTCTCTGTTGCATACCTCGGTCGGCATTTTGCTCTTGCCTTGGCATATTCTGCTGCTGCGGTTGTCCTGTAGAGTTGCGCTGTCCATCATTGCCGTTAACAACGTTTCCTTGATCGGCATTGCCTTGGTCACGGTTACCTCGGCCAGCTTCACCTCGTCTTACACTCCGTCGATCGTCGTTTCTTTGTACTTCTTTTGCCTTTCCTGCCCTTGTCGGGTCATACGGAACAATCTGCTTGTTTCTCCTGGCCGAGGTTACTACCTCCTCTCTCCTTTGACCACCATGAGGGGACGATGCAGCTCCAGCGGATTTCTCTGGGTTACCCACCGCCGAATGAACGATCTTGGAGGCCCCAGCTTTCTCCGGGTTTGCCCTAAGCAGTTCCTCATTTTGCCTGTTCGCAATCCGAACCAACTCATTGACCCGATCTTGCTGTCTCTGACGGGCTTCACCCGTCAGACCCTCTAGCTCGAATGCGGCTGCATCTGCTGCTCTGAGGTTTTTTGCTGGGGTACTGTACTTCGGCAGCCCCACGGACAAACAGTTTTCAGACTCCTCAATCCGAGTATCCCCTTCTTTGTTCATTTCACTCATGAGATTTCTCCCCTTCACTTTTACAGCATCTACTTTGTTTGCCTTGGCGTACTCACGCTGCGTCATGTTCAACGACTGCTGAGCCGCAGCAATCTTTTTTGCTCCCTCCAAAATTTTCTGCCTAGTTTCCTCTAGCTCGGCCTGTGCCTGAGCCGGATATACTACCGCTGCTACCGGGTTTGCCAGGCTATCCATAGCTTCTCTCAGTACATTCTCAGGCCTCTCTAGTGGAGAACCTCTATCTTTCCTTGGTGCCTTAGGCGTTACCTCCAGATCTGGTGCCGGATCCTTGCTTGCGCCTGCCCCCGGCGCAGTCATCATCACTTCAGCACGGTCCGGGGAGCGAGCGATACGCGCCCCGTGATCCACGCTAAGGGGTGGTTCCCCTGCTTCAACGATGCGCCGCGGATGAACGCATGATACGTCAACAGCAACGTAGACCTTGTGTGCACCCAACTTGACGAAGAGGCTGTTGCGCGGAAGTGGGCGCGTGCCGAAGCAGCCAGCGTTGTCGCTGACGAAGTCTAGTGCTCCAAAGCGCTGAACGAGCCCGGAGACGATGCGTTCGCCGGTGCCGATGAGGTTTCCCGTCCGGATCTTCACCCCTGCTAGCGCCGCTAGCCCCATGGTGGGCGCCAACTGTCATGGTGGTGTCACGGCAGATGCCATGGATAGGCTAAAGGTGGGGACTAATACACGCTAGGGGAATCCAGGGAGGGATAGTGAAGTGATTCTCCACACAGAAGTTTATATTTGCTCTGTCTCCAAGGTTACAAGTGCTCCTAGAGCTGTATTGGCGAGAGGAGGAAGAAGGAGCTCTCTTACTCTCGCTCACAGATCACCCTTAAAACCCTAGCCAAACTAGCCAAATCAGAACACTTTCTACAGAAGCCCTAGCCCTCCTTATATAGGGGGGGGGGCTAGGTCTCTATCTAGGGCATACGTGGAGGCATATTCCTAGAATATGCCATCTCCCAAAGTAGTAAGCCGACCGGGTTACTTTTCCCTCGCGTCACACATGCAGAGGCTACGTGAGCCTCTACGGCACCCGCGTTAGCCGACATGGGTATCGTCACCCTTGTCGGCCACGCCTCGGTGGTCCTGCCTTTGTCTGCTTCGCTCAGGCAGTGCGTACCATGGCTTCTTTTGACCAGCGAGATTCCTTCCTTCTCCTAGAAGCTAGATGTGCCCCGGATCATAGTTGATCCGGCCGCACCTGTTCCTGGATACAAGTTAAACATGCATTTCTGACTTACTGCTTAAGTCGGTTGAGACTTAGTTAGGCGAACGCCCCCTGGTCCGGGTTACCCCGTGATTCAGCCTGCCTTGAGGTGACCTGGCCAGCATCCGCTTTGGCCTTGCCGAACCTTGGCTAACTCGGCCTTTATACCCCGGCGTGACCCTACCTGGGGGTATCCCCCCAATAGTTCATGACAGTTCCGCATTATGCGTACCTAGTCATGAAAATGCCAGCACCAAAAGGAATCATCACGGTAAAAGGAAGCTTCACACGTGCCGACAATTGTGATCCGGAGTTCAACAAAATTTCTAAATCTTTCAGGATGGCAATGGAAAAATCAAAACTTTAGCAATTGCAGAACCACTAGAAGTAGCACGTGTCAATCCCGATCAGGCTTTTGACATTGCAAAGGACACAAGAGAAGTATAGATTCATCCCGTCGACCTGATGAAAACAACATTTGTGTCTTCCAATCTTGGTCCAGCATAGGAAAGCGTGCTCATCGAGTTCCTCCGTGAGCACTGGGAAATCTTCGCATGGCTACCTTCTGACATGCCAGGAATTCCTAGGAAACTTGCTGAGCACGCATTAAATTTGGATCCAAAGGCGAAGCCAGTAAAACAACCGCTTTGTCGCTTCGCAGAACCAAAGCGTAAAGCCATTAGAAAGGAGCTCCATCGCCTTATGATACGTTGCTAACGTATCTATAATTTTTGATGTTCCATGCTTGGATTTATCTACTTTCTTATGTTTTATCCACACTTTGGAGTACTTTTTATATGATTTCTTGGACTAACCTATTAACAAGAGCCACAGTGCCAGTTGCCTGTTTTCTGCTGTTTTTGGTTCCAGAAAGTCAGAAAACCAATATTCTCAGAATTGGACCAGACAAAAGCCAAAGTCGTTATTTTCCCGGAAGATTCATGGAGCCAGAAGGAGAGACGAAGGGGGGCCACAGGGTGGCCAAACCACCCTTAGGCGCGGGTCCCCCTGGCCGCACTAGGGCATGGTGTGGGCCCCCTGGCTAGCCACCGACCTCGCCCCTTCGCCTATATATTCCTCCCGATACAGGAACCCTAAATCAGTCAAGCCTCCAACCACGAAAAGTTCCGCAGCGCTGCCACCACTAAAGGGGAGATTCGGGGTTAGAAAGTCTCTGTTCTGGCACCCTGTCGGGATGGGGAAGTGCCCCTGGAACCATCTCCATCGATATCCACCACCATCTCCATCACCGTTGCTGATTCCCATGATGAGGAGGGAGTAGTTCTCTCTCGAGGCTAAGGGTTCTACCGGTAGCTATGTGTTCATCTCTCTCTCTATACATGATCATATTGAGATCATGAGCTTGTAATCTATAGATCTACCTTGCTACTCAAGTGCTTTAATAGATCTCTGCTCTCCCCATGTGTGTGAAGTTAACAATGTGCACACCATGGTGGCACTTAGGCTAGAGATTTCAAATACTTGTTATGAGTTATATTTGGAGTTGGATGTCTTTATGAAATTGTGGTGTTTGTTTGAACCATCTAGTACTCAAGGTGACAGTGTGGGGTTATCTAGATGGGAAAGATGAAGTTTGAGGTGTGCTGTTATAGCCCTATCGTGGATTAAAGTGTCCAACCGGAGGGTAGTTCAGCGTAGTATCATAAACAAGAATAAATTTATATGAGAGTGTTCACTAGTGAAAGTATGATCCCTAGGCCTTGTTTCTAAGCATTGAAACACCATTTGCAACTAGATCTGTTACATGTTTGCTTGCTTCCATCTTTATTTCAGTTTGCCTTTAGTCTCTTCCACGCCATCAAGCTATTTTCTATCACCATTACCACTTATAATTATCTATACCACTCGTATTTCACTATCTCTTCGCCAAACTAGTGCACCTATACACCTGACAAGTGTATTGGGTGTGTTGGGGACACAAGAGACTTCTTGTATCTTGATTGCAGGGTTGCTTGAGAGGGGATACCTTTGACCACTTCCTCCTTGAGTTCGATAAACCTTGGGTGATCCACTTAAGGGAAAAATTGTTGCTGTTCTACAAACCTCTGCACTTGGAAGCCCAACAACTATCTACAAGAATAGAAGTGCGTAGACATCACCTTACTGATGCCAACTTTATCAAAGAACTAACAAATGCAGAGTGGGTCGCAAACCCAGTATGCGTTCCAAAGAAAAATACTACAGAACTGCGGATGTGCATCAACTTTACAGCACTGAACCAACATTGTCCAAAACATCACTTCCATTGTCGCGAATCGACCAAATAATCGATGCAACCGCAGGATGCGAACGTCTTTCTTTCTTGGATGCTTACTCAGGATACCACCAGATTAGGATAAAGGAAGAAGATCAGGATAAAACGGCATTTATCACGCCCTATGGTGTATTCTGCTACACAACAATGCCCTTTGGCCTCAAGAACGCCGGAGCAACATATCAGCGGATGAAGCAGAAATGTTTGGGAAGCCAAATAGGCACAAACGTACAAGTATATATCGATTACGTTATAGTTACAACAAGACAAGGATCTGCACTCATCAAGGATCTCGAAGAAACATTTAAAAATCTCGACAAGTTTAGCATCAAACTGAACCCAAAGAAGTGTTCCTTTGGAGTCCCGGCAGGGCAACTCCTCGGATATTTGGTATCAGCAAGAGGAATCGAGGATAATCCCGAGAAAATACAAGCAATCTTAACAGTGAAAAATCCAACAAACCTACGTGGCGTACATCAGCTGGCGGGGCGAGTACCGGCACTTAGTCGTTTTATTGCAAGATTAGGAGAAAAAACATTGCCATTCTACGCCCTCATGAGGAAATCGAAGAAATTCGAATGTACGGAAGCTCAACGCGCCTTTGAAGATCTTAAAAGGACACTTTCGACATCTCCTATCGTCGTGTCGCCAAAAGAGAAGGAGCCTTTATTACTTTATATTGCTACCACAAATCAGGTGGTTAGCACGGTCTTGGTCGTGGAG
Organism: Avena sativa; assembly: GCA_916181665.1. Classification (NCBI taxonomy): domain Eukaryota; kingdom Viridiplantae; phylum Streptophyta; class Magnoliopsida; order Poales; family Poaceae; genus Avena; species Avena sativa. Next base: position 482,139,945 of record OV702279.1, read on the forward strand.
TGAACCGAAGAAGGAAAGTCCCATGGTGTACAGAGGCCAGTCTACTTCCTAAGTAAGGTCTTATCTCCATCCAAACAAAGGTACCCACATTACCAAAAACTAGCATATGGGGAATTTATGACAGCACGAAAACTACGCCATTATTTTTTGGAACATACGATCATAGTGGTCAATGAAGCACCTTTTCAAACATCCTCAACAATCCAGAAGCAACTGGGCGTGTATCTCTATGGGGCATCGAATTATCCCCTCGAGACATCACGTATGAGAAACGCAAGGCAATCAAGTCACAAGTTTTGCTAGATTTCATTACATAATGGACATAGTTGCAATGTGCGGGTCCACCTGACCTTTCTAGTGCCTAGACAATGTACTTCGATGGATCAAAAAGAACGGAAGGAGCAGGGGTAGGAGTCATATTAGTATCACCACAAGGCGACATGATATGCTATATACTTTGGATGAGCTTTGCAAACGCATCCAATAATGAAGCTGAATACGAGGCCTTGTTGCAAGGCATGCGAATGGCCAAAGCTTGCGGTGCAACTCGCCTCAAAATATTTGAAGATTCCAACCTTGTGGCACAACAAGCAATGAACAAGTGCGGCGCCATCAGCGATAACATGATTGCTTACCGCGATCTATATAGCATTATAGAAGCTCAATTTGATGGATGTGAAGTATCACACATAGGAAGAGCAAGCAATGAAGAAGCCGACAATCTAACAAACATCGGATCCTTGTGCTTACCAGTGCCACCTAGGGTTTTTTGGGAAGAAATAACGAAATGATCGATCAAAGAAAAAAGAGTCTCTGAGGTCGTAGCACCAAAAACGGGAAAAAAGAGTCACCCGCGAAAAGACTCGGGGGTTCCATCAGCGACCAAGAGTATAGAAGAAGCCATCGAAGAAGAAGAACAGGAAATTAGAGAGGTCATGCTAATTGAACCTACCTAGCTACAGCCGTATGTAGCATATATGACTAAGGGCGAGCTACCTGAAGATGTGATCAAAGCCCGGCGAATCACCCAAAGATCGAAGGCCTTCAGAATAATCAAAGGGGAGCTATATAAGAGAAGTATTTCGGGTGTGTTGCAGCGTTGCGTGACACCCAAAAGAAGGAAAAACAATACTCAAAGATATACATGAAGGAGTTTGTGGTCATCATGCTAGTAGCCGAGAAATTGCTGCCAAAGCATTCAGGGCAGGATTTTACTGGCTCACTGCAGTTCAAGATGCAAAAGATATCGTCAGAACATGTGAAGCATGTCAACGGTTCGCAACAAAGCCTAGAGCACCCGCAGCTAAGTTAAATCCTATACCTCTGGCTTGGCCCTTCGCTCAGTGGGGACTCGATATGGTGGGAAAACTTCACAAATCATCGCCAGGAGGACACGTCTTTCTGCTAGTAACAGTTGACAAATTTACTAAATGGATTGAAGCAATGCCTGTCACCACCTAAGACGGAACTTCGGCTGTGAATTTCATTAAATTCATAGTATTTTGGTTCGGTGTACCGAACAGCATCATCACAGACAATGGGACTAACTTCACTTCCAATGAGTTTAAGGAGTACTGCCAAGAGATGGGTATCAAAGTAAGCTATGCCTTGGTAGCTCACCCGCAAACAAATGGGCAAGTAGAAAAAGCTAATGGACTAGTTACTGCTGGACTCAAGAAAAGACTACTAGCGCTACTTGACAGAGCAACAGGAGCATGGGTTGATGAATTATCATCTGTCTTATGGAGTTTATGTACAACCCCAAATAATTCGACACAAGAAACACCTTTCTTTCTGGTCCACGACGCAAAAGCCGTGCTTCCTGTTGAGGTGTCACGTGAATCCCCAAGAGTAGTTGCATACGATGAAGAGGAATCAAGAGAAGCACTCGAAGATGATGTGGATGCACTTGATGAAGCTCGCGATGAAGCCCTACAAAGAGCAACTATGTACCAGCAAAACTTGCGCAATTACCACAGCCGATGATTGCAGCATAGATCCTTCGCAGTAGGGGACCTAGTTCTTCGCCGCAAGCAAGATGGCCACCGAAAGTTAGAATCGCCATGGGAAGGACCATACGTCATCACAGAAGTTATTCTCGGAGGTGCATATCGATTACAAGACAAGAAGACAGGAGTCAATTACTCCAATCCATGGAACATAGTGCAGCTATGATGCTTTTACGCATAAGATTACTTACAATACAATAAGATTTACGTTTTGACTTCTTAAGCCAGAATATCCAAGCCAATGGCTAGGTGCCATCCGCCCAAAAAAAAATAACGTGTCATCAGTTTTTTCGCCTTGTGTATAAAGAGATAATTTTTTCGTACCTTAAGTTCTTTGTTATTTATATCCGTTCAAAAGATCTATGTTTTCCATCAAGCTAATAACAACTATGAGCCTATGTCCAAATACAGGCATCCGAACATAGCCTCGGGGGCTACTCCCATCGGGAGCGCTGGTGCGTGATACATTGCAAATGTATCTATAATTTTTGATGTTCCATGCTTGGTTTTATCTACTTTCTTGTGTTTTGTCCACACTTTGGAGTACTTTTCATATGATTTCTTAGACTAACATATTAACAAGAGCCACAGTGCCAGCTGCCTATTTTCTGCTGTTTTTGGTTCCAAGAAAGTCAGAAAATGAATATTCTCGTAATTGGACGGGACAAAAGCCAAAGTCGCTATTTTACCAGAAGACATCTGGAGCCAGAATACGAGACGGAGAAGGGCTGGGGCGCGGCAAGGCCTGACCCGTGCCAGGGGGTGGCCTGGCCGACCCCAGCACCCCCTCGGCCTCTCCTTCCGCCTATATATTTCCTTCAGGACCAAAACCCTAGGTACCCGATCAAAAATCCACGAAAGAGTCTGTAGCCGCCATCATCTCCATCCCTAGATCGGGAGGGATCTGAAGTTCTTCCCGGCACCCTGCCAGAGAAGGGAATTCACCCTGGAGGCCTTCTTCATCATCACGCAAGCCTCCGGTGTGATGCGTGAGTAGTTCATATCTGGACTACGGGTCCATGTAGTAGCTAGATGGCTGGTTCTCCTCCTTTGTGCTTTCATGTCTAGATCTTGTGAGCTCCGTTCATGATCAAGATCATCTATTTGTAATCCATACATGTTGTGTTTGCGGGGATCCGATGGATATTGAGATGCTATTTCAGATTGATTATTGATTCTATCATGTCTTCATTATTTGTGATCTTGCATGCTTTCCGTTGTTAGTAGCTATCTTGGCCAAGTAGATGCTAGCAACTCCAAGAGTTAGTATTTATGCTCGATAGTGGGTTCATGCCTATGGTAATCTGGGGAAGTGACAGAAATCTCTAAGGTACTAGATGTGTTGTTGCTACTAGGGAGAAAACAACAATCCTTTGTTCATACAAAAATCGTATTGTTTACTTTACACGCAATTCGTAAAGCAATAATCTGTTGCTTGCAACTTAATACTGGAGGGGGTTCGGATGATAACCTAAAGGTGGATTATTAGTCATAGACGCAGTTGGATGGCGGTCTATATATAATGTTGTAATGCCCAATCAAGTCTCAAAGGAGTCAAGATGATTAGTATATGCTTTCTCGATGTTTGCCAATTGCCCTGCTGTAATTTGTTCACCCAACATGTTATCTATCTTAAGGAGAGCCACCTCTAGTGAACTATGGACCCCGGTACTTTCTTTTACATACAATCTACAAACTGTTTACTACTTTGTGTTTAGTTTCTGCAAACTATTACTTCCTTCCATTTGATACGTTTAATCCTTTGTTTTTAGCAAAACCGATGAGATTGACAACCTCATCGTAAGTTGGGGACAAAGTTCTGTGGTTATGTTGTGCAGGTCTCCACGTTGCTACTAGCACCGGTAGTGCGCCCTGCCAAGGCTTAGCTAGCAACACCTTTGGGGTGTTTCCTTGCTCCTACTGGTTCGATAACCTTGGTTTCATAACTGAGGGAAACTTACTTTTGTGCTCATCATACCTTCCTCTTGGGGTTCCCCAACGAGCTTATCAATCACGAGCCATCAAAGTATTTTTCTGGCGCCATTGCCAGGGAGTCAAGGACATCTTCACAAGGGGAGTCCCTCATAACCAATCTCTTTACTTTGTTATTTTTGTTTTGCTTAGTTTCTATTTCTTTGTTTGCTGGTTTTGTTATCAAAAACACAAAAAAATTAGCTTTACAAGTTTGCTTTTTCTATCAAAAACACAAAAAATGACTGCTTTTGAAAACACTAAGTTGTGTGACTTCACTAGCACCAACAACAATGATTTTATGAGCACACCTATTGCTCCACCTGTTCCTAAAGCTACTTTCTTTGAGATAAAACCTGCTTTACTCAATCTTGTTATGAGAGAACAATTTTCTGGTATTGGTAATGAAGATGTTGCTGTCCATCTAAATAACTTTGTTGAACTTTGTGAGATGCAAAAGCATAGGGATATAGATGGTGATATTATTAAGCTGAAATTGTTTCCTTTCTCTTTGAGAGGAAAAGCTAAAGAATGGTTGAACTCCTTAACTAGGAATAGTATTGATTCTTGGACTAAGTGCAAAGATGCTTTCATTGGAAAATACTATCCTCCTGCTAAGATTATATCTATGAGAAGTGAAATAATGAAGTTTAAACAATCTGATAATGAAAATATTGCTCAAGCTTGGGAAAGAATGAAATCTTTGGTAAAGAATTGTCCCACTCATGGACTAACTGCTTGGATGATCATCCAAACCTTTTATGCATGATTGAACTATTCTTCAAGGAACCTATTGGACTCTGCTACTAGAGGTACCTTTATGACCATTACTTTGGGTGCTGCAACAAATCTTCTGGATAATATGATGGTTAACTATTCTGAATGGCATACTAAAAGAGCTACACAAGGTAAGAAGGTAAATTCTATTGAAGAAACCTCCTCCTTAAGTGATAAGATTGATGTTATTATGTATATTCTTGTTAATGGGAAAGCCCATATTGATCCAAATAATGTTCCCTTAGCCTCTTTGGTTGCTCAAGAAGAGCAAGTTGATGTGAACTTCATAAGAAATAACAATTTTGGCAACAATGCTTTTGGTAACAACAATTATAAGCCATATCCTCCCAACAATGGTAATGCTTACGGAAATTCCTACAACAATAATAGGAGTGTTCCCTCTGAACTTGAAGTTATGCTTGAAGACTTTATTAGTAAGCAAACTGCTTTCAATAAAACTATTGAGGAAAAACTCTCTAATGCTGAAAGAAATATAGCATCTTTGGCTGAAGCTCAATCTTCTTTGAATAAAATGGCTGCTAAACCTGAAACTATTGATAATCCCTTTGCAGCTACTAATGCCATACAAGTAAGAATTGATGAAAATGTTAGACTATTAGCTGAATTACATGCTAAGTGGGAAAGAGAGGATGAAATTGCTAGAAACATTAGTGTTTCTACTATCACCACCACTAGTGTTAAGGCTAGTAATAGTTCTACCACTCTAGATGATAATTTTGATTTTGATCTTGATGATTGCAATATCTCTGAAGTTATTAAGTTCCTACAAAAGCTTGCTAAAAGTCCTAATGCTAGTGCTATGAACATGGCCTTTACAAAACACATTACTGATGCTCTCATAAAGATTAAAGAATAAAAGATGAAACATAAAGCTTCTATTCCTATAAAACAAGAAGATGGTTGGGAACCCATCATTAATATGAAAGTGAATGACTTTGATTTTAAATCTTTATGTGATCTTGATAGTAGTGTTTCTATTATGCCTAGAAGGATTTATGATATGCTTGATTTGCCTCCACTTGAAAATTGTTATTTGAATGCCCCACTTGATGATAATGCTAAAAAGAAACTCATGGAGAGTCTTAATGATGTTCTTATTATGGTTAACAATACCTATGTCCCTGTTGATTTCTATGTTTTAGATGTTGAATGCAATGCTTCTTGTCCTATTACTTTGGGAAGACCTTTTCTTAGAACTGTTGGTGCCATTATTGATATGAAAGAAGGCACCATTAAATATCAACTCCCATTCAAGAAAGGTATAGAACACTTCCCTAAGAAGAGAGAGAATATTTATTTTTCCTCTCCTATGAAAACAAAATTTGGTCTTAATGCTTCTTCATTTGAGAACACTTGAGTATTTTTCTTGCTTCTTATGCCTAACTTAAAGGCGTTAAAGAAAAGTACTTATTGGGAGATAACCCAAAAGTTTTAGATGAGTCTTGGAAGTTATTACTTCAGTAATAACCGCTCCTTATCCTTTTTATTTGCTTTTTGTGCCAACAGTAACCTCTAATGAGAGAGAAGTAATGATTGGAAAAGTTGTTGTCCCGAAACAGATTTCTGTGCTTCACCGTAAAAATTCATGTAAAATCTCTGAACGTCGTTTTGAGGCGTGAACTTTTGTGCTTCTGCCCCAGGTTGTTATCTAACTTTCCTTAGATCAACACTTTTTGATTTGAGCAACAGAAGGTCTTCGAAAAAATTCATCTTTACCTGCTGGTCTGTTTTAACAGATTTCTGCCATTTTCTGCATTTTCTTCTTGTTAGTTCCTTTTTGAGTTCTTTTCGGGAATTGAGCTTTTTGAGGGAAGTGCTACAGTAGCTAGTGTTCTAATGGAAGTTTATTGGTGATAGAACTGAACCTAAAAGACTTATTATCTTGAGTGCACTACTGTTGCTAATAAAGATTGTGTGAAGTTTTGTATGAAGGAAAAATTTCAGGTGTATGGAAGGAATGAGTAATGAGATGAAGGATGGACTAAAGCTCAAGCTTGGGGATGCCATGCGTGTTACCCCAAGAAATATCCAAGAAGTACAAGCGTCAAAGCTTGGGGGTGCCCAAGGCATCCCCCTCTTCATCAATAAAAATCCCAGGTTTCTTACAAACGCTTCATTTTTATTGTTTCATGCACAGTTGTGTTGGTCTTGGAGCATCTTCTTTTTCGTTTTCATTTTGGTTTTTCGTTTGCTTGGTTTTCTTAGTTTTCTGAATAAATTGGTTGGACCCCCTCTTTCATACATTGGTTTTCAAATAGTTTGGTTTGATTTGGGAAAGAGTAGGAAAGTTCATGCTTAAGTGGTAAAGAGAGCTCGTTTTTTGACTGTGGCCTATGCTTTGTCATGCCATGCTTGATATTGTTTTGGCTTTATGCTTAGTATTATTTGCTGTAGCATGACTTGTTATAAACAATTGATATTGCTTAATGTGCCTTGGATGAATCATGCGTTGTTTTAGCATATTAAAGCATAGTATAGTGGTATTCTCCTTTGATGCTTTATTTGGGTTGACTTGGCGCATGCTCACACCATGTTATGACTATCCAAAGTTACCATAAGCCTTTATGATCCTTTAGTTTTCAACTTGTACTATCACTTTATGCTTTGATCAATAATGTTTTGTCACTCTGCACGATTATGGCCATTATTGCTCTCTTAGTTTGTCGCTCCCAGTCTTTTGCTAGCCTCCGTAACCAAGTATGAGTTCCAATCATGCATCCAACTCCCTAAACCAAGTTATTCCAAAGAGTCCACCATACCTACCTACTAGCATATGCTATTCCAAGTATATTCATGTTTTTGTTTACCTTCCAAATTAAACTTGTTATGAGAAAACTAGTGATTAAAGCTCTCATGAACTTGATGGCACACTTTACTTTTCTTCCCCTTAATAAACTTGAACCATTGTGTCGTCTGTGTTGTATATGCTTGCACTTATTTGTTGGGGATTAGTAGAACCATGCTATCATGGGGAACGCTTTCAACATTGAACTGGTACTTTGTACCTAGTTGATATCATGCTCTTTTGTCTATGGATGTCGTCGGTGTGAAATGAAAGGGGAGCTTGTAAGTCCATGGAGTTATGTATATGTGTTAGAGAAACGCTTGGGCCGCTAGTCTAATCCATGCTGACATGGTGGAAACCTGCAGTGTAACCATAAAGAGCTGTCTATGAAGCATTCTTCTTATAAAAAAGAATCCTATATTGAGAAAAAAGAGAAAAGGAAAAAAAGAGATTATGAAAAGAGGAAAGAGAGAAAAAAGCACCATATTCCCATGGTAAATGAGAAGATTGCTGAGATGCTCATTGTCTGTTTGCCTTGTCATTTTGATATGGGGATTCTTCCGTATCATCGGGCAAGGGGTACCCTGTTGGCGGTTCTCTATGATACACATGTACTTACGATGACAAGAACTTACCGGTGACTAAACTTGAGTAGCATGAGGAGCGGCCCTCGTATTCAAGGGACATGAGATTCCTAACTTATACTTCGTCAAGCATGTACACCATAGTTTGTTCACTTTAACCTTAATCACTTCAAGATGCTTATGATAGGGGCAATGAGAGCTTAAAGCTATAAGTACCATAATTTTTGGAAGCTCTTTCTGAGACTTGAATCCCTACTTCCTTCTATGAAGGCCTTTCTTCCACTTATATATTGAGTCTCCACCTTCTACCTTTATGCACCTACTTTGAGAGCATAGTGGCCATTCTTAGTTCTATGTGCATTGTCCCAAGACTAGTTGATTGATGCATAACTTGATATTGCTTGTTTAAACTATTTGTATCTAGTCACTCTTATGAACTTTGAAGGTGTCCTATGCATTTATACTTGCTACTCTATGAGGGACAAGCTGAATACTATTATGCTACGATTTCTTTATGTGAAACAAACAAACGTCTTGCAAAGCATTGGTATTCATGAATCTTTTGTTTGTGCCTTTTCATGTTGCAACATAGTTTCTTTGTCTTATTGCTAGAACTTTGTCTTTCATGTTATGATTGAAGTACTATGATCCCAGCTTTGAATGTTTTACAAATACTTTGATCAAGTCTTTGATGGTGCATGTCACCTCAAAAATTATTATTTCTTTTTATCACTTACCTACTCGAGGACGAGCAGGAGTTAAGCTTGGGGATTTTGATACATTGCAAATGTATCTATAATTTTTCATGTTCCATGCTTGGATTTATCTACTTTCTTGTGTTTTGTCCACACTTTGGAGTACTTTTCATATGATTTCTTGGACTAACCTATTAACAAGAGCCACAGTGCCAGCTGCCTGTTTTCTGCTGCTTTTGGTTCCAGGAAAGTCAGAAAATAAATATTCTCGGAATTTGACGGGACAAAAGCCAAAGTCGCTCTTTTACCGGAAGACATCTGGAGCCAGAATATGAGACAGAGAAGGGCTGGGGCCCGACCACACCACCTGGCCGCGCGGCTAGGCCTGGCCCGCGCTAGGGGATGGTCTGGCCGACCCCAGCCCCCTCCCGGCCTCTCCTTCCGCCTATATACTGCCTTCGGGACCAAAACCCTAGGTACCCGATCAAAAATCCACGAAAGAGTCTGTAGCCGCCGTCATCTCCATCCCTAGATCAGGAGGGATCTAAAGCTCTTCCCGGTACCCTGCTAGAGAGGGGAATTCACCCTGGAGGCCTTCTTCATCATCATGCAAGCCTCCGGTGTGATGCGTGAGTAGTTCATCTCTGGACTACGGGTCCATGTAGTAGCTAGATGGCTGGTTCTCCTCCTTTGTGCTTTCATGTCTAGATCTTGTGAGCTCCGTTCATGATCAAGATCATCTATTTGTAATCCATACATGTTGTGTTTGCGGGGATCCGATGGATATTGAGATGCTATTTCAGATCGATTATTGATTCTATCATGTATTTGTTATTTGAGATCTTGCATGCTTTCCGTTGTTAGTAGCTATATTGGCCAAGTAGATGCTAGCAACTCCAAGAGTTAGTATTTATGCTCGATAGTGGGTTCATGCCTCTGGTAATCTGGGGAAGTGACAGAAATCTCTAAGGTACTAGATGTGTTGTTGCTACTAGGGAGAAAACAACAATCCTTTGCTCATAGAACAATTGTATTGTTTACTTTACACGCAATTCGTAAAGCAATAATCTGTTGCTTGCAACTTAATACTGGAGGGGGTTCGGATGATAACCTGGAGGTGGATTATTAGTCATAGATGCAGTTGGATGGCGGTCTATGTATAATGTTGTAATGCCCAATCAAGTCTCAAAGGAGTCAAGATGATTAGTATATGCTTGTATGCTTTCTCGATGTTTGTCAATTGCCCCGCTGTAATTTGTTCACCCAGCATGTTATCTATCTTAAGGAGATCCACCTCTAGTGAACTATGGACCCCGGTCCTTTCTTTTACATACAATCTACAAACTGTTTACTGCTTTGTGTTTACTTTCTGCAAACTATTACTTCCTTCCATTCGATACGTTTAATCCTTTGTTTTCAGCAAAACCGGTGAGATTGACAACCTCATCGTAAGTTGGGGACAAAGTTCTACGGTTGTGTTGTGCAGGTCTCCATGTTGCTACTAGCACCGGTAGTGCGCCCTGCCAAGGCTCAACTAGCAACACCTTTGGGGTGTTTCCTTGCTCCCACTGGTTCGATAACCTTGGTTTCATAACTGAGGAAAACTTACTTCTGTGCTCATCATACCTTCCTCTTGGGGTTCCCCAACGAGCTCATCAATCACGAGCCATCTGCGCGCACCCAACAGAAATCTAATTGTGTATGATTAAAACAAAAATATTCATGATTGAAAATACCTATGAGTTTTACATCAATGTATCCTCAAAGAGATTACTCCCATAGGGAGACGGTATAAAGCATTGAAACTATCTGATAAAAGTCAGAAATATTGGCAGCCCAGCAGGCTAACCGCCAAAAAACCAAAAATCTCGGATCGCGCTCAAACGCGACAAAAATCCGAATGCCATGTTCAGAAACATGAAGGTAAGACACCAAGATTTGTCCTGTGTGGCCTAGTAATCGCACAAGAATACGCTCTGCCAGTAAAATATCCGTATCAATGATACGATGAAAAATCCCGACGGACGCGTTGGGTACCCGATAAAATGAAACTGGGATTCAGTATTCGATAAGACCTTAGCGGCGCGAACTGAATTACACCAGTAGTAAATTCCGAGTTCAGGCCTGGGGACTTGAATTTGATGTAGGACAACCTTGCTTTTGCCCAGGAGCAATTAACTAATTCTTGATCCGTCGGAAGCATCAGACTCGTTGTACCAAATCCCTATGAAAAATAAAAATAAAGAAATAGAAATAAAGGAAAAGAAAGAAAAAGAAACTTTGAGACTCAACCTGAAACTGCGGTTCAAGTAGAGTCTCGGGGGCTAATGACATAGGTATGATTACTCGGATGCTTATGGTTTGCTACCCTATATTGGGTAAAAGACTTCCGGCCCATGAAGATTTCAGATGATAGTCCAAAGAAGCATCCGACGAAGACTTTGATTGTATTAGGAAAGAGACTATGAACCGATATTGTGTTGGTATTGTAATCACGCGTATGTAAAACCTATCCGCATACAGCTTTAAGACCCGGCCTATTATATATAGGACAGGAGAAGCCCAAGCGAGGGTACCGAAAACTCCCAGGCAACTTGTAACAGTGCAATTCCCAAATATTCAAGCGACTTTGACTCCATTGTTTTCCTGACATCCGACGAAATCCCCAGCATTCTTTTTTCCGCGAAACCCTAAGTCCTTCACCATGGTCACCTTCCAAGCTTCATTGTCAAATCCCCCTCATCACCTTCCAAGCTTCATTGTCAAATGCTTACACACCATGGCCAGTTTCATTCTTGTCAGAAATCACACTCTCCTTATCCAACATATAGGAATCAAGGCCATACCCCAAGATCTAGTTGTGGAGTATGCATCATGCAAGCACTAGCTTTACCTACGTGGGAAATACGTGGAATGGCTTCTAATCAAGGATCTTGAACCTGTTCTTCAAAGCAGCGAATATCCTCTCAATGGTAACCCTAAGGCTAGAGTGACTGAGATTGAAGAGTTCTTTGGCATTTTCTGGCATGTTCCTTCCAGTGAACTCGTTGAGATGGTACCTTATAGACCTGAAGGGTGAAAGAATCCCAGGGCGACAGCCATATCCCACATCTCCTATATATAACTTTTCATCAAGGATATTGATCCCATCTGGCCTAGACATGTTGTCAGCAAGGATGGTTGCATCATGGGCTGATCCTTCCCGACCAACTAGCACATATATGAACATTATGCCGAAATCAACAGCAGCCAGTACATTTTGGCTGGTGTAGTGCTTACTTCCCCTATAAGCTGCAGATTCTGATCTTGAAACTCTAGTAGTAACATGAGTACCATCGATTGCACCGAACAATCTTGTTACATGTACACAAGGATGAAATGAGAAAATGGAAACACATGGGACTCAATCGAAGGATGCAATGTTAAAACAAGGGAACACATGCTCACTTTGAAATATGGCATCTACCTCATGCTATTGCGTATTTTTTCAGGTGTTTGACCCGTAGGCGATTTGATCATCTCGTCTCTCGGCTCACCGATTGCATACAACACTCGGTTGAAATAGCACGATATTGTCTTCATGCTTCTTCTGAAAGTGTTGTGGATGACACTAAACCTCGGGTTATGGCCAACCACATGAAGGAACATCACGACTTGTTCTTCCACTGAAGTGTGGATGCTATCTACCAAAATTTCACCCGTCCTTAACCTTGTGACAAGTGCAAAGAAGGAGGCTCTTCTCATCATGAGCATGTCCAGAGACTCTACATCATTGTAGTTGTAGATGTGTTCAGATTAGCCATCCTTTCTTGATCTCGCGCACACATAGGACCGTACCCTAGTCTAGGAAACGCATCCCGCCTAACAGCTCTCTTGTGCAACAACAGGATCCAGGCTTGAATCACTGCAATAAGCGCAGCTGCCTGATGGATAAATGCCATCCCGTCGGCCTAACAATCCGGAGCTACGGTGAGTTCTTCCTAAATCGGTGCTTCAGCCCTACTCGAAACAGTAGTGGAGAGAGATTCCTAAATCGGTGTCGCCGCCTTTTTTTGCAGCTCCAAGGCATAGCTCCACGAAAACGTTTGATTTGAGCGTTATAGTTGCGCCTGCCCTAGAGTGGTTTACAGAACACGCTGGCCACAACGCAGGGATCGTCCGGAAATCAAACGGACCGATTTCGTACCATAGCTCAGTCAGACACGACCCTTTTGCATCTCTGAGAACGCAATTCTGTCCATTCGACCGGACGTCATACATGGAACCCCACGAGTCAGGACGAAAAATATCCACACGCGCGGCTGTGCTTGCAAGTTGCAAGCCTGTGGTGGCTGGGCAAAGCAGGCAGCCAGGCCAGGGCGCCAGGCTATCTCGCGCGTTCGTTTCCAGCCTCCGGACCTGCTGAGTCGCAGCGCCCGATGGCGGCCCCAGGCGCGGTGTGCCCGTCGCTAGCCCAGGCGTCGCCGCGGTGGCGCGAGCGCGGCGCTGCCTGCTGCTCGCTTGCGCCGGCGATGACCCCACCGTCGGCACGCTTGTCGTCCTCTGTAAGTACGTGCTTGTTTCCATTCCTGCATTATCCATTCACGCACACTGTGCCGGCTGGGCTTGATCGATGGCCAGCGCGTGGGAGTTTCACCTGTGGGCTGTGGCACACTGGTCGTTGCTTTAGGTGTCGAATTCGTAGACAGAACTAGGTTTCGGATTGAATTGGTTGTGCAGTTCTGTTCTATCACGGTAGCCCTTAGCTCCAGAGGAATCGATCTATAAATTTGAGAACTGTGCACAAAATGCTCTTGGGATGCTGTGGACTAGTAATATGTTACTGCTCTCTCTGTGGTGATTGCACATTCAGATTGCAGAAGCTCACCGCAACTGTAGCAATTTCAGAATAGGGGAAATTTCAGTGCACGTTCTCCGCGCTCTGACGAAACAATTTCAGTTTCCGTGCAGAGATCCTGCTGCAGAGTGACCCATCATCCTCGGAGACTTCCCACCAAACCACGCTGCAGCCAGGCCAATGTGGCAAGTAGCAGTACCGTGGACGACGACGAGGCGTGCGAGCTGGTGAGAGGCACGGACGTCGTCATCGGGCAGGGCGACGACGACAGCGTCCGGGCGTACCTCCTGGAGGCCGTCAAGAACAACAACGGCACCTGCGTCCTCCTCCTCTCCGACATCTTCGGCTTCGAGGACTCGGCCACCAGGGATTTCGCCTACCGCATCGCATGCCACGGCTACAAGTAATCCCACCCGACTTTCCCCGTTCTCTGATGCACTCGTTTCAATTGCTCTGCATTTCGTCACATCAGCGATCGATGCATAATGCACATGTGTGCAGCGTTCTGGTGCCGGACTTGTTCCGGGGTAACCCGTGGAAGAAGAGCCTGCCGATGGAGGATTTCCAGGCGTGGCTCGGCGACCAGGCTCCCGAGAGAGTAGCCGGCGACATCGAGACGTGCAGGAAGTGGCTGGTGGACGACTTCCTGGAGGCGGCGGCGTCCAAGAAGCTGGGCGTCGTGGGGTTCTGCTACGGGGGCGGCCGCCTCGTGGAGACGCTGGCGCGCGACGCCGACTCCTGCTTCTGCGCGGGCGTCTGCTTCTACGGGTCGCGGATGGACGCGGCGCTCGGGTCGCAGATCGCGGCGCCCGTGCTCTTCGTGTGCGGCGACGGCGACCCGCTGTGCCCCGTGGAGACGGTGCGGGAGCTGGAGAAGCAAGCGAGCGGCGCCAAGGCAGCCGTGTACGCCGGCAGGGGCCACGGGTTCGCGCACCGGCCGGAGTCGCTGGAGGACGACGGCGACGCCGAGGACGCGTTCGCGTTGATGAAGAGCTGGCTGCATGACCACCTGCTTTCCTGATCAGCCGTCGTGCCTACAGTCCTCCATTCTTTTGTTGTACTCCCCGTTCTGTTTGGCTTGTACTTTGCATACAGTTGTAAGTTGCAAGTTCTTGCAACAGATAAACTAACTGTAAATTAGGCTGTATACAGTACACTCACGTCCAAGTTTTGGAGGCATTTTGCTGAACTGTTTCTAATTGTTAGTCTTACTGCACCAGCTGCTCGGTCGTCAGTTCTTGGTTTGGCAAATGAAATACAGAGTCTGCAACACATTATCACCTGCCCGGTCGTTAAACCCTATAGTAGAACCTGTTCCCAAAGAGCCCCCCCCCCCCCCCCCACCCCCACCCATGGGACCTGGTCCACAGGTGAACCAACTTGCCTGATTGACACATGGCAATTTAAATCTAGAAAACAGTTTCTGATCCTATTTTTTTTCACTGTTTTGGACACGTGTCATTTGCTGAAATTGGTCCACACCTTCAAATCCGTGGACCAGGTCCCATAGAATTATTCACCCCCCACCCCCACCCCCCGGCGGCAGGCGCCGACACCGACCTGCTCGCCGACGGTTTCCTTCGGTCTCCGACGACCCGATCCTCCTGCTTTCGTCAGATCTAAGCGGGACGGAAGCTAGCCCTCTTTGTCGGCGACCAACCATACCCGACGGTTCTCCGTAGCCCTGGTGAGTTCATTGTCCTCTCCATAGATCCCCTCCTTCCTTGCACACCGTTGCTGCCAAATTTGTGCAAATTTAGGTGACTTTCGATTATGCCTTAGTATCGTGTTTGGAGATAATCCTGTCTCCTAGGTCTGTTGTGGATTTCAGCATATTGCCGCACGTTCATCTGCCACGATACTCTTTCCCTGTTTTCATCCATATTTTAAGATTGTAAAGAACTAATGAGGCTAATTTGGGGAAAGTATTCGGCAGGACTGAATTTTTGCTACGGAATCAGATTGGGAGAGAATTTCATAACGAGGATACGAAAGACGTGCTCCATGATTCGAAGATTTGTCCATCTAATTGTTCACGATGTCAAGGGTAAGGCTGGTGTTGGCTACTACCTGCGGAACATTGATATAAAGCCCCTCTTCGCCGCCGGTACTGGTGGTGGCAGCACGACTATAGTACCCAGTCGACTACCACGCCCAGCTGCCTTCTTCGAGTCTACCAACAGGGACAGGGACAACCACACGGAGTTCTTCCTCCTCGGCAGCAAAATCGTCTGCGTCAACACGAACCGACACACCGTCCTCTACGACACCTTCACCTCGGGCATAACCGCCTGACCCGACCTGCGACACCGCAAGTCCATGCGGCCTCCCTGGGCAGAAATACAAGGCAAGCTCTACCTTGCCAGCACATTCCCAGACAACCATGGCTGCTTTGAGGCGCTGCGTTTCGACGACGAGCTTGAAGATTGGCAGTGGGATCTGCTCCCCCCGCCGCCCTTCTTCGACGCGCCGTACGGGAGCGACACCGCCATACGGTGTCACGCGGCCGGGGACGAAGAAGAAGGGAACGGCATATTATGGGTATCAACATTGGGCAAAGGCACTTACACCTTTGATGCTGCTACCACAACCTGGTGCAAAGAAGGTGACTGGATGCTGCCTTTTGATGACCGCGCGCAGTATGTACCTGAGTTTGGTCTGTATTTGGGATTCTCAAAGAGATCGAGCAAGCTGTGCTCGGCCAAGCTGGTTGCTGGCGCCATGATGGCCTCGGAGCCCCCGGCGCACCGGCATGTGTGGGATGATGTTGATGGGTTATTTGAGGCTGAACGGCATCGTTGGCATCTCGCCCGCTCTTACCTCGCCCGTCTCGGCGATGGAAGGTTCTGTGTTATCAGGTTCTATGACGCTAGGCGGCGTGAATGGGATAATTGGTGCATTCCTTAGGCCCATGTTGCCGTCGTGACGACTCTTGAAGCAAGAGTTGATCCTACCACGAGAGACGTGCAGATGGTTAGAGGGGCTTCAAGGTGTTACAAGTTCTCCCCCAGCACAGTGGAAGGCTGGGCACTGTGATGTGATCGCAGTATACTTGTTAAGGACAGTAATTTTTCATATTTTGGATATATTGATAGTATTTTAGAAGCAATAGTTTTGACTTTCCTAAACTCATAAATTAGTGTTAAGTAAAAATCGATGAGATGCGATAGTACATGCTTTATATGCAGCTTTGTCACCCCTATCGACCGAATGTTTCAAATCAGTTAACCAAATCTGATAGACATCATTGCCATGGTACAAAATACTTTCTTTTTCATTGAAATCTAATAGATGCTGGCTAGTTCCTTTTTTTGTTCTAAAATCAATTATACCCTCCAACCAATACAAGTTTACGGTTATTTAGGCGACAACTAATATAGATTGGAGCGAGTAGTTTTGTCCGCATACACTACTTCTATTTTTGAGGTTTACATCAAGCTAGTTATTTTTGTTCTACCACATAACGCTAGTTCTTTTTTTTCCTAGAACTGCATAACGCTAGGGTCAAATCTGCCTTTTTTTAAGCACTCACATATTTCATTAATCGGAAATCAAGTTACATGGAGCAACACATGTGGAAACTAAAAGACAGACTAAAATAAAATGATTATCCTAAAAACAATACAGATAAAATCCTAAGAGACCGAGAAATACAAAACGATCCCTAAATTTTCTTGTAACCACCGAAGCCAGCGGCCGCCGCCCAACTCCAGCACCACCAAGACGCACGCTGAAATAGATGTCGAACCTCCAACATTACAAGATCCAAAAAAAACATCATCACTAATGTAGCTTTGTGATCGATAAACAAGCCTACTGGCACTGCCTTTTGAACACGCATGGGATGGGTAGCTTCGTTTTAATATTTCCAGCCTATAAAACCCTACGTGCCATACATGGGCCGATTTGTTTCTTTCCACCAAAACATGTGGCAAGGCCTAAATGGCCCATAAACACTTCACCGTTGTTTGTCACACTCATCAACCCGCTGCCCATCCTCAGAAAAATAAAAAAATCAACCCGCTGCCCATACAAAACGGAAAATCTAACGAATAGTCGACCTCGTTCTATCTTACAGCGAGGTCACGCTTCATTGCCGTCCGATCGCGATTCAGTGGCTCGCTCACGCGGATGTCTCGACCGAAAACGTGGCGCCATTTACCACGAACCAGGCCCACATGGACCTACACGGCAGTTCCCCAAATTTCCCACACGCAAAATCCATCTTCATCATACCTCCTCCCGGAAGAAAATTTACTTGGTCCAGTGCATCGACAGATTTTTCTGTTCAGAGGACTAGGATGTCTCCTTCCCCTCCGCCATATCTCGCAGCCTTTGCCTTCCTTCCTTTCAGACCATGCGGCTCTAAGAGCAAGTACAATAAGTCCTAGTTAGCTGATTATAGAGATTAAAATATTATTTCATGGCTAGTTGGAAGAGAGAGAAAAGGAGAGAGAAGAAGAATGGGCTCTCATGCAAGAACCAGCTCTAGCACGTGCTCCTAGACACTTTGAAAGAGTGAAAGGTGGGCCATGTAGTGCTAAGATAGTAGTATATTTTTGTAGCTCACTATTATAAATACTAACTCTAAGTTGACTATAGATGATATAGGACTTGGCTTATATCCAGCAGCTGGCTATACTGTTGTCCTTGCTCTAATGCTTCTCGGACCCTTCCGGTTCTGAGTCGTTTTGGCTACGAATGGAGGGTTTCTAGGAGGTGGTGAATGAGGCATGGGACCAAGACGTGAATTCCCTTATCCAATTCGTCAGCTGCATGTGAAGCTGGAGCGCACGGCCAAGCACCTGAAGAGTTGGCATAGAAAATTCTTCAACAACCTGCGCTTGCAGCTAGCCATTCCGAGAGAAGTTATTGGCCGGCTTGACGCGGTCCAGGAGTCCAGAGAACTCACGCCGGCTGAGAGAGGACTTCGTGTGAGCCTTCATGCAAAAATTCAAGGTCTGGCAGTGATCAATAAAATTAAAATTCGTCAGAGAGCTAGGTTGTCTGCAATTAGGCTTGGAGACACAAATTCTACACTATTCCACCTTCGTGCAAATGGTAGGCGGTGGAAGAACTTCATCCAGGTACTCACTAGGTCGGGTGGGCTTGCTGTTCCGCATACCGAGAAGGAGGAGGCCTTGTGCGATCATTTCGAGACCTTTTTGGGATCAGCCCAGCCTAGGTCGGCATCCCTGAAATGGGCTGCCCTCGGATACACTCTAAGGGACCTTAGTCAGCTTGATGCACCTTTCAGCATAGACGAGCTCCGTATTGCGCTACCAGCGGAAAAGGCACCGGACCAGATGGCTTCATTGGCTTGTTCTTTGGAAAGTGTTGGGAGATTTGCGAGGATCTACATGCAGCTATTGTTGCGCTCTCCGAGCATGGTGGGACAAATTTTGGCCTCCTAAATAAAGCTAGCATAGTGTTGCTACCAAAGAGGATGAGAAGATTGCGTACTTTAGACCAATTAGCCTCATTCATAGTTTCACCAAGATGCTAGCTATGCGGCTTGCTCCTCTCCTTTCAGAGCTTGTCTCTCCTAGTCGGTCGGCATTCATAAAAAAACGTTGCATACACGACAACTTCCTTCACGTGCAAGGGTTGGTTAAGGACCTGCACAAGGAGAAGACTCTGGCGTTCTTCCTGAAGCTGGACATATCGAAGGCCTTTGACACAGTGAGTTGGCCGTTCTTATTGGAGGAGATGGATTTGCTTGCTCTTGTCGATGGCCTCTTCCAAGGTGCTTCTTAACGGCAAGCCAGGGCCTTCCATCTGAGAATATCATTTTGCGGCCCGAAAGTTGGGGTGGCCAGGCAACGCGGTACCCGAGTTTTTTGATATCATCCGCGATGACTATAGTTGGCGTGCCAAATACTCAGAGGGTCCTTTTCGACACGAATTCAACTTTACGTTTCAATACAAAAAATCAGGCTAACGGCCGTCAAGTTGGGTCCCCCTGTCAGCTTTCGCCGTTATGCCGCTGCCGTCGTCGCTGTCATGTAGGCTGCCATGTAGGCTTGCAGCGTTGGCGCATGCATCCTTTACGCGTCTGCTTCTTCCTCCGGGGCGGCAATCTGTGGTCGTGGCCATGGCACAGAGCTAGGACTTAGACAAACCTGCTCGGCCCGTTCTCCTTCCCATCCCGAATCGGAGCTCGCCCTCACCATGACCGCACCATTGGCACGACGTGGGGACGGGAATTCATTCACGGTTGAGATCTGTACCCATGCCGACCATGCTCGGTCCTGTTGGTCTCCTCCAGAATCCGAGCTCGCCGTCGTCGTGGTCGCACACGCACCAGCCAAGGCGCCTTCCTCTCCGAACCCCAAAGCCACATCCACCCAGTTCGGCACAACGCCAACAAGGTGAAAATGCATCAAGTTTTCTTCTTGTGATTGTAGAAAAGCATGTATGTACCGTGGCCGTAGCATACTCTAACAATGTACACATATATTGTTTACTAGATTTTCATTTTAAATTAGTAGCTCCGTGATGACAAAACATAGAGAACCTAAATGGAATGACGATGACGACCATGTTCTGTACTTTGCATTGCATCAACAAGTGCTCACTGACGAAGCAAGTTACCAAGAGAGTGGAGTTCATCAGCCATTGCCAAAAAATATGTGAACAAATCAATGAGCGATTCAATGCAAATAAGCGCAGAAAAGCTAGATCCATGTCATCAATCATCAATAGGTGGCACATTCTAGTGATGCGTTCAAATGCGTACACGATGTATCATTTGCTTGAAGTGGTTGTTATCCTGAGCAAAAATATGTGGTATGCACATTACATTTGTATGTTCTATGGTGCAATTCTGTTGTTATGGGCGTGGAAAGAAAAGCTGACTTCACTGAATATTACGCAGTTAGGCCTAACTTAGTCTTACACAAATAAGCACAGCTTAGTCTTTACACACATAAACGTAACTAATGATAAAGATAAAGACAAATGGTTCATTGGATCTGCCAGTATGAGCACAAGGTTCCCTGGAGCTGGTGGTATCGTCGGAACAAACCAGAATGCTGTGTTTGGCCGTCTTTCATTCTCCTTCAAATAGTACGACCCCACTGATGAGCCAATTGTAGGCCCCCTCCCCCCGATGTGGATTCGGCTCCAGGTCGGATCTGGAGTGTCAACATGGTAGGAGCATGAGCGTGTAGCAAACACACAGTCTGCTATCAACACTGGAAGTGCTGGCACCTCAGCAACAACACCAGCATGTTCTTCCTAGACTCCGGCAGTAGCCTTAGCAGGTATTTCGTCAGCTTCACCAGCAACAACATTAGCAAGTATTTTGTCAGCTTCACCAGCAACAGCATCACCAAGTATTTCATCAGCTTCACCAGGAGCAGCAGCAGCTAGTTCTTCGTCAGCTCCACCACCACCAACACCACCAACACTACCACTACCAGCAGCACAATCAGGGGCCAGGGCTTCCTGAGCAATTACAGGTTCAATAGCTCCAGGGGCTCCGACAAAGAAAGGGTAGTTGATCCCAAGAAACACAGATTGTCCCTTCAGATTGTTGACTCTGCTCCAGACTTGCTCTACTGGGTCTTCGGATGGGCATGCGGACCTCGAGAAAACGTGACACCGCAGAGATGGGTATGAAGAAAGTTGTGTCCCCATATGTTCTATTGTATCACCAACGCCATTTAGTGCTCCCCTGATATGAATCCACAAGAGTTCATCATGATGTTCCGTGTTGTCTCTGAGAGGTGGCAGGAACCAGCGCCGTGTCCCAAGTTCAGCATCTGCAACTACATCTTCAATGACCGGAGCTGGAATTATGCGCGGGGCTGCGTGGGTACCTGCGTGTTACTAACGGTCAGTAAGCAGAATTTTGAATGGGATTTTACATGCTATATGACACCATGACTCACCCCAAATGGACGGCTCCCAAACACGCAAGTCGCCGCTAGGTTCAGTGAACGCATAAATGCGTTGCGGTCTGTACGAAGAGCAGCCGTAGGTGAAGACGGCATCGACATACTTCTCTGGCCGCAGGAAGTCGTCGCGCAAGACTGTCCATTCATTGTCTTCTGCGCATCTAATGAATGCGATTACCTTGTCGAACACCGCCAAGAGGTCATACTCCCAGTTCTTCCACGCCCCCTCCCGCGGTCTATGTGGGAGTTGTACCTTCACGAGCTCAAGTTCTGCCATGTTGAATCTGTAAGCGAATTCGAAAATGGGCGGCGGCCACCCGCTGTTGAATGCAGTAATACCGACACCCTTTAAAGATGCCGACACCCGCTGTTGGAACTCTTCTGAGACAGAAATATGGGGCATCTGGCTGTCTTAGCTAGCTAGTAGCTGTGCAGAATTGTTGGTACTAAGTAGAGTATACATGGCTTTATTCCAAGTTTGTCCAGCTCCTTATATCAGCAACCTTAATCACACTGTCTGTGGCCGCCTGTCTCCACCTGACGCGATCAGCAAAGTCTTAAATTCCAGCCAGTTTCCTTTATGCGACCGGGTCAGCAAATCTGCAAGCTTAAGTGATGATACCTGACAGTATAATACTCCGTCCCTATTCTCGTCCATAATAATAAGATTGTAAAGAACTAATTCAGTTAATTCGGGGAAAGAATTTGGCAGGTATGAACTTTTGTTACGGGATCAGGCCGCCAGAGACCATCAGAACAAGGATACGAAGACAGTGCTCCTTGATTCGAAGATTTTTCCATCTAATTGTTCATGATATCAAGGGCAAGGCTGGTGCTAGCTACCTCGTGCAAAATATTGATACGAAACCCCTCTTTGCCTCCGGTAATGGTGGTGGCAGCACGAAACCCCTCACGCCTTTTCAATTCCTACGTCTTACCAAACCAGATAAGAAAACTCAGAACCGAATTACCTTCTTGCATGCATCAGGAGAACAAGAACGCTAGATCTGCTTGCATGCATCTTTGAGAACATCGGCCTGCGAATAACTATCGCTACCAGCTTGCCTGCCAGAGCCACTCCACTCCACGCCTAAGTCTAAGTCGCACGCGCACACCGCACGCGGCCGATGACAGTGAACTCGTATTTATAGAGGAGGCTAGGTTCGGATCTTGAAAGGTAGGGCGAGAGGGAGACGAGGTATAGTAGCGGTGACTTGGAAGGATTTTCAATCGGTTCATTGACTGTTTGGAACCGGTGAGGATGGACTGCCAAGATGTATAATCCCACGGATCGATGACATGCATCTAATACCGTGAGAAATACAAAACGCCGCAATAATTACTGATGAGGCAACGAGATCTGCGCCCTGTTTTAATTGCCGGAGTCTTGTTTTTTCCTTAATTTCTTCGTTACATATTCTGGACCTGGTCTCGTTCCCTGATTGCCTCTTTGCGTGTGCATGCTGGTGTGACTTTGGAGATGCTGCGTGACGTATGGTTCCATGATTCAACAAATTCCACATACTCCCTCCGGTCCATATTAACTCTAGATTCATATGTATCTATCTACTAATTTTCCTTGAGGTAGGTTAGTCTAATACGTTTCCGTTCACCAAAAAATACGTTTTCGTCGTACCCAAAATTATGTCCGACCTTTTGTTCCCGAGGGCGTCGAGTCCAAAACTGTTCGCACGGTTCCGTTAAAAAGAGCAGACACGAATCTTACCCGGACCACCTCCGGCTGCCCGCCACAATCAAGACGGTTCGCTCGATTCAGTGCATCCAACCTCGATTCCTTCAAGGATTAATAGGATGGAGGCGAGGCGGAGCTCCTGAACACGATGGCTTGTCCCGAGGAGGTCTGCAGCAATGGCGCGGCGCGAGCGGCGACGGCGACCCAGACCTGAGCGACAGCTACAGCTGACGGCCTGCATCGAGGACGAGGCAGGCCCGGGCGCAAAGGGAGGGCGCGGAGGCTCTTCTCGCGAGGCAGAGGAAGCCGACGGGCGTCGGCGCTCAGGGCGGTGGCAGATGCTTACAGGGGAGGCCGGCGGATGGCGGACGGAGAGAGGTCGGCGTCGCGGGGCAGAGCGCCCACGGCCGACAAGCTAGGCGACGCGGGAACACGGGAGACGCGCGAGTCCGGCGAGGGAAACCAGGGAGAGAGAAGGCGGCGCTAGCGAGAGATGTGGAAGAGGGGTTCGTGCGGGGGTGGGGTTGGTGGCGCACAGGACGCGGGCGACGCGGGTACGTGGCCTCCATCCCGCGACTTCCGTTTGATTTTTCCAATCGTGTTTTACTTATTCTCAAAAACAAATCTAAATATGGTTAATACGGATCTTTTCGAAATACTCTGTTCGCTTCCTTGTAAAAGAAACTCGTAAACCTTAACGCGGCGGCGCCCAGCTTGCCGTCGGCCCCGACTACGATGACATTTTCCCAGCCAGAGGGAAAAGCCGGCGGTGACAGGCCATGGGAGGGAAGGCCGGAAGGGCGGCGTAGATGAAGGGGCTAGCTAGCTCTGTCGCCTAGATCATGTCGCCTAGATCAGCAATAAATCAGGCCAGGCTATCGAGGTGTCATGGTCATGGAAGAAGTAAGAATCTAAATATTTAGGTTGGAAGAAAATTCCGATCAAACGGTAGGAACTCAGCATTATTCAATGGGCTCTCGCGGCGTTCTACCCTCCAGCTTCTGTACTACATGGTTTACGACGAACCACAATTTGACACAGGTTTTCTTGCTGACGAAAGGAGGCACCACGTGACGACTCAAGCTATGCACCCAGCAGTTTGACGCCAGCGTCTCACCTAAGGAGAGATCGAAGCACCGTAAGATAAACAGATCAGCTGAGGTTCGACAGAGTTTTCGGTCGTGCGGAGGGAAACGGGGCACCACAGAGCCGATGAGATTTTGCCGCTGCTAGATCCAAGCGTAACACCTCCACTTCCGCATTTCAACGAAGTCGCGCCCACCCATGGCCAGCCTTGTGGACGTGGTTGCTGAAGCAAGGCGTTGCCGGCTGTATATAATCGTATTTATGAATTATTTTTGTGCGCCTTACAGCGCGAGGGGAAAGAAGTCGCGCTATGCACGCTACGTACCCACGGCGCACCGATGGTTGCACGCCGCGGGCACAGGAGAACCGCGTCCGTGGGTTCGGGGCTGACGGTTAACCAAGCTAGAGCGGGGCGTAGCTGGGATCACGCGTGGGCCGCACGCGTCTGCCGGTGTGCGTCGCGCGAGGGGCAAAGGTCGGTACGCGGGACAGCGAGTCAGGAAGGTTTCCTAGGCATGTCGTGCGCATGTGTCGTGTACGCATTGAGGTCGGGCAAGACTCGTGACTATGATTATGCTTGATGAAATAATTTGACAGCCGAATAACGGAAATGAATTAATATAATATGCATATGTTTTTTATTTAGATTTGAGACACTTCTGATAACAGAAAAATAAAAAGTCGTAGCAACGCACGGGCATTCAGCTAGTTTAGTTAAGTATTTACTGGATCCCAGCGACGAAAGACAGCAAGACCAGGATGGCCGCTCTTTTCTCCGAACTCATAGACCCGTGGTACGCTGACATGAAGGACAGATTGCCGAGATTTTCGTGGAGGCGTTTAGGGCACGATTACTGGGAGGATAAGCCACTTTCTGAACCTAATCTGAAGTACGCTGCAATTGACGGATATGTTAGCCACGAGCTATTGACGGGTATGTTAGCCACGAGTTGTACCGTCAGATTGTAAAATCTCGTTCCAGGCATCGCATCATTGAACCACCACCAAGGCATGTTGTTTGTCCCAGATGCCGGATCGTAGATGAATCTACAAACCGGGGCAAGCGACCGAAGGCATCCTGAGATCGGTTGCCTTCTCCAAAAGGCTGGGATGTAGACTATTAGTGCATGATTGTTGTGTTTATGAAAACATGTTATTTCATAAGTACACTATGTGAACAATTACGAACTGTTGTGTGACGAGGGTTTAACTCGTCAATGCCCATTGTAATGAACTTGGGTTTTGGAGAAGGAGAGAGCGTTGGAGACATCTATAGGCTAGCAAACAAGCACACAGGGGACAAAGGATTTACCCAGGTTCAGGCCTCGTAGAGGTCTCTACTCCTGCTTGTCTGCTCGTGGAATTATCGAGGGAGTCGAAAGTTACAATGGTGCACAGACGAAATCTGGCGAGGGTTGTGGAAACTAGGGTTGCGTGTGTTCTCCTCGCCGCCCCCTCCTAGCCTTTATATAGATAGGCTAGGTCTTGGGTAGCAGGTCGAGTCGGTTACAAGTTAGGGTTTTTCCCCTTCAAACTTTCTATCTTTAGCTTCTTCTTGTCCTTCAAGCAATCGAGAGTCCGTAGGTTACTCGAGTCCCTCCATCCGGGCCTTGGCGACACTGTGTGCCTGTATGTATTTGGGCCGTATATACCAAGCTCGAGTACCTGTAGGGTATACCCATGTCACTGTGTATTACCTTTGTCAAACTATAATCTGGTTTATGACTGTATCCTCCTCTATAATCTGGGTTTGGTTATGACTTATGACTGTATCACACCTTATGCATGTCAGTCCTGGATTTTGCCGCATGCAAATAGCACAGACAGAATTTGTAAGAATGAATGTTGAGCATATAAAAAGGGGAATGTAATTCATACAGGTTAAGTAGCTAATAACACAGGGATCATACGAGCTTGGTTCTTACACACAGAATGCTCAGAAAATACAGGCGAGATAAAATACAGGCAATATAAAACTAGGAACAAAATGTGAAACTAGTAGTGGTAAACATCACACTCACCCACCCGCCAGATCCTATTGAGCATCTCGTAGCAGACATACGCGTCCCTGGCTGCATACTTGATCGCATCGTAATCCAGGTGCCTCCACTCCCATCGCTCGTGCAGGTGCTTCGGGAACTCGATTTTCATGCCGGCGTACTCGCGGTCGATGATGTCAGAAGCGAGTCTAGCCATGCCGGCTTTCCCTATACCGCCATCCGGGTACCTCCACAAACGTTGGAGATCGACGTGATTGACGACATGAACGAGGAGATCCCGTTCTAGCTTTGGAGTGTCGTTCTTGATGTCGACGACGCTGGCG
This sequence comes from Avena sativa, assembly GCA_916181665.1. NCBI lineage: Eukaryota > Viridiplantae > Streptophyta > Magnoliopsida > Poales > Poaceae > Avena > Avena sativa. The sequence continues at coordinate 482,166,627 of OV702279.1, forward strand.
AAGTAGATCTCCCTCCTGTGTAGGAACTCGCGAAGCTCCGGGCATACAGATTTGGCCCTACATACGTGATATAGTAGGCAGTGGTTGCGGATGGACAACTGCAAAAGCGCCGTCCTCTTCCTATCTCTGGTATACTCGAGGTCAAGGCCGACGATCTTGTACCTGTCCATCGGATCTTGTAGCCACTGCTCGTACATTGCGATGACCTTGGCCACCTCCGCTGACGCATTTGTGTGAACGACCGTCAGCTTGGTGGTGCCATGGGCGGTGACGGTGTACTCGTCGGTGTAGTCGCTCCTGTCACCGAACACGCCGTACTCTGCGTCCATGGCAGCAGCTAATGTTTGTCTGCGGTGGCCTAGTTTCAGTAGCGATGGCTGGGACTGGGCGTGGAGGTGGAGTGATCTGTTGCGGTGGTATGGCCAGGCGGAGGCGGTGCCTGCGGCAGCGTTGATGGTTCTTGCGGTGGCGGCGCCGGCAGAAGGAATGAGTTGGGGATTTTTGCACAGTGATGTGCTGAGGAGACAGAAAACGATGCTTAAATTCCGTTTACCAATATTCCGGTCATACCCATGCGAAAGCAAGTTTGACCGGGTGAGCACCGATGGTTTCCAATCCTAGCGATTAAATTCGGCGTCCGTCCCAGTAGGCGATGGGACGGGTGTGTGACGTGGCTTTGGCGTGGTAGAGACCGGTCACGTAGACCACCATCCCGTTGCCGATCCGCAGCGGGTGCGCGGTGCTGACACGACGTAACGTGACAGGACAGAAGGAAGTGTACAGTTATTATTAATTCCTAACAACTTTAAGAAGTGTAAGCATAGACATGGACCTAGCATCCCTGCACCCCGGGGCTGCCGCCCAGCCGATCAGGCCTGCCGATTGCGCAAAGCTTGTCCCGAGTTTGCCAAAATGAAACTCGTTTGCCCACGCTTCTATAAGTTTCTCTGTAGGCCACTTGTGTAAGCATGCACGATCAAGCAACTTTGCAACACATGTGTCGGTGGAAAAGTATTAGGTTTCAACGTACCACATAGTTTAGGGATTTAGAATAGCTACATTGTGGATCTCTAGCCAAATTGCATGGTAAAGCCAAATTCAGTTTTTTGTCGGATTTAGCTATAGCAACATTGTGTCTCGTTTGTCCTCACTCTTGCCCTCCCGATATTCCAAGCCCTCACATGCGCTCGGAGGGGGGTGCCGTCTGGTCAAAGGCTTGGCCGTTACGTGCGCCATGACGCCTAAAGTGGCCTTTTTAAAGAGCGCCTTTTCCCCTCTCTCTCTAACAGTTGTGTTTTTTTTGCCCAAAAAGGTAGGAAATCTAGAGCAGCTTCTCTCTTCATTCATTGTTCCTTTTGCGATCGTTTTACCCCAATCTGGTAGCAAATCTAGAGCAGCAAAACAAACCAGCACCATAAATAAATTCAGTAAACAGAACAGATGTAGATAAAGCAGCTAATATAGGTTATATAGCACGGTACTTAACAAGGTTCGACAATTAGGCTGCTCAGCAGCAGCAGCAGCGGACTGCTTCAACACAGACAAGACAAAAGAAGCTGCTTTACAACAGCAGCAGCAGCAGCTGATCAGTGGCCCCTCGTGGCCTCTGCCAGGAGGGCATCCGCCTCCTCCCTCTGGCGCCTCCTCCACTTCTTGCTGCCCAGCCCCTTGACCTTGGGCACCTTGGGTCTGATCGGGGGCATGCGACCCTCCTCGATAGCCACCTTCTGGAGGTTGCAGAGGTGAAGACCTAGCGCCTTTTGCTTGGCCCTGAAGTCGTGGACGTTCACGAACTCGCCGCAGGTCCTCACGTCCTCGGCATGCTTCACGAGGGAGTTGAAGTCCGTGCCGCGGATCCTCCTGGTGGGGTAGAAGGGGCACCTGTACACGTCGCCGGCAAAGAAGTTATTATACTGACCGGACTTTAGCCTCCTCAGCACATGACGAGTCTTGGTGTCCTGCGACTCGTCGTCGCTGCGGAGGTCGCTGCTATCCTCCTGTTGGAAAAAAACAGAAGAGTGAAATAAGGACATGATTGAGATACTTTGATTATCGGGATTGATTTTTTGCATAAATTAACCGAATGAGATCTCCCGATTATTCCCCAAATCTCAAACCAAATCGAATACTGATCCCAACTACGAACAGGGGGATTCATCGAAAATCGAGATCTAACACAATAGGATTAGCTACTGTAAAAAATACGAATAGCCAAGCCCTAATAACATACGATCTAGCATCCAACGATGGGAACGGAGGAAGAACAAGGGAAGGGGAGAAAACCCTGGTTACCTCAGACCACGGGTCGGCGATGCTGGTGTCGAAGGGGTTCTCCGGCCTTATGTAGACAACCTCCTCGTAGGGGTCCCAGCCGAGCGGGATCTGTCCGAGACCGGCGGGGGCCTCCTCGCCGGAGGCTACGTCGGATGCGGGGACGGGGACGGGGGGCTCCTCGTCGGCTGCCTTGGAGGCACCGATGGCCATGGCGCCGATCTTCTCCATCGCCGGCGTGGTTGGGGTTTTGTTGGGCGTTTGTAGAAGGTGATGGGACAGTGGAAACGGTTGAGTGAGCGAGTGCGTGATGAGTGGGAGTGGGAGTGGGGAGGCCTCTATTAAAGGAGAAGGGAAGCGGCATTTCGTTGCACTACCGTGCACCGCGTAGGCTAATGCACCGTGCATGGCCACACGTGTCCGCTACCGCCCCGTGCACCGCACACACGTACCGTGAGTCACGTTTTTTCCGTCGTGTCTAACCATGGCAATTTAGTTGTACTCAGTTTTGTCCACCAACCGTTGATCCTCTGTGATCTAGCGGATAGGATAACCCTTATATCTATCGGGGGCACCCCTCTATCTATGCAAAATAACGAGTATGCCACCGGAACTTTAACAACATAAACAGATGAACTTGAATATATTTTGAAGGGTACGAAAATAGAAATCCACATAGTTTAAGGGTCTAGATACGGTAAGAGAACTAAATATTATTAGTGGCCGGGCCAACACAGTGACGGGGTTGGTTGGCTAGGAGTTGCTGATTCCTATGTAAGGGGACACTAGGCCGTTCTTGACATACTCCCTCAGAAACTTGCCATAAGCAGCGTGCTTAGCCTTGGTCGCCGACTTGTGTTTACTAGCGGAGCTTTGATCAATGCCAACCGCATGCGGGATCAAGCTGGCAATCCTCGGGTTGACTCCTTTCTTACAGAAAGGACACCTGAGCTCCCCAAGTCGAGTGCGGAAAGGGATTATCCTGCTCTTGAGCTTCTTCATGACATGGTGGCTCTTGCTGTCCCTGGTCTCCTTGTCAGAGTCCATCTCACTTGAATACACCTGTAATGTATGGAATACAAACCGAAGTGAGCAAAATAAAAAATATATATTCCTTCCACCATTCCAAGTTACTTTCGATGCAATAACATGTCTATACAGGTTTAGCAGTTCATTACGGCCGTCTCCCCAGCTCGCTCCTAAATTAATGTGGTTTGTGTTCTTGGTAACTTATTAATAAATAAATAATGTGGATTCATTCAGAACAGACTAGATCTCTCCATGTACCGGTTCGTACGTTGCATCTAAACATTAGGACTAGATATTTTTATGACGCCTGGATAGATTAAGCTCAAGCAGAAAATATGAAACATGTAGAAATAGATGTACCTCCGGGTACACGAGCGGAGCGTGTTCGTCGAACTCCACGCCCTCATCGGCATCTCCGAAGGGGTTGAACTGCACGTCCTCCTCGGCCTATGCTGCGTGATGCTCCTCCAGATCTGCCGCGTGAAGCACCACCCCGGCGGCGATGCCCGGACACTCACCCCCACGCACTGGTTTCATGGAGAAGGTTCGTGCAAGTACGTTCAAGATTGTGGTGTTCTGCTGGATAGGGAAGAGAGAGTAGTGGATGAGTGCGAATGGAGGACCCGATAGGCTGGGTTTTTAATGCGGGGACGTTTAGGCCTCCTCGAGGGCCCCGGTTGACAGCTCTTCCGGCTGCGGCTACCGCGTGGAAGGTTCGTGTGGTGGGGGCCTGACGGAAGTGAGAGTGCATGCGCGCTGCATAGTAAAAATGGTATAGCCGGTGGTCCGTGGATGACCAGTTGCCGTGTAGTAGACTTGTAGCCTTTGCAGACTAGATGAAACATGACATGACCACTCGACCACTTTTTCCATGGATGGCATCGTGTTCCTTCTTGTAGAAGTCTCGTTGAGGGAGACGTCTGTGCTGCCTCGCGTTGTCCTATGAAGGGCACGACATGTGCAACGAGCCTCGTTGGATCACACAGGATCAACGGTTGGTGCGCACGATCCGCGTGACAGCTGTGACAAACAATCAGGGCGTAGCAGACAGAGTGGGCACATGTTTGGGCTTCTACGAGAGAGAGAGAGAGGATGTTTGTTCTTATACTAAAACCACAAACAAACATGGATCAACCACTAGAGTCATTGCATGTGTGTTCTTATACCAAAACCAACATGGATCCACCAGTGGTCATTGCATGTGTGTTCTTTCCATAAACCACACATGGATCAACCACTAGAGTCATTGCATGTGTGTTATTTCCACAAACCACACATGGATCAACCACTAGAGTCATTGCATGTGTGTTCTTATACTAAAACCACAAACCAGTACTAGAGTCATTGCATGTGTGTTCTTATACTAAAACCACAAACAAGTACTAGAGTCATTGCATGTGTGTTCTTTTCCACAAACCACACATGGATCCACCAGTGGTCATTGCATGTGTGTTCTTTCCACAAACAACATATGGATCAACCAGAGTCATTGCATGTGTGTTCTTTCCACAAACCACACATGGATCAACCACTAGAGTCATTGCATGTTTGTTCATATACTAAAACCACAAACCAGCACTAGAGTCATTGCATGTGTGTTCTTTTCCACAAACCACACATGGATCCACCAGTGGTCATTGCATGTGTGTTCTTTCCACAGACCACATATGGATCAACCAGAGTCATTGGATGTGTGTTCTTGCCACAAACCACACATGGATCAACCACTAGAGTCATTGCATGTTTGTTCTTATACTAAAACCACAAACCAGCACTAGAGTCATTGCATGTGTGTTCTTTTCCACAAACCACACATGGATCCACTAGACTCATTGCACGTGTGTTCTTTTTCACAAACAACTTATGGATCAACCAGTGGTCATTGCATGTGTGTTCTTTCCACAAACCACATGTGGACCCATTACAGTCATTGCATGTGTGTTATATCCACAAACTACACATGGATCAACCACTAGAGTCATTGCATATGTGTTATTTCCACAAACCACACATGTATCAACCACTAGAGTCATTGCATGTGTGTTCTTATACTAAAACCAACACTAGAGTCATTGCATGTGTGTTCTTTTCACAAACCACACATGGATCAACCACTAGAGTCATTGCATGTGTGTTATTTCCACAAACAAACATGGATCAACCACTAGATTCATTGCATGTGTGTTCTTTTCCACAAACCACACATGGATCCACCAGTGGTCATTGCATGTGTGTTCTTTCCACAAACCACACATGGATCAATCACGAGAGTCATTGCATGTTTGTTCTTTCCACAAACCACACATGGATCAACCACTAGAGTCATTGCATGTTTGTTCTTATACTAAAACCACAAACCAGCACTAGAGTCATTGCATGTGTGTTCTTTTCCACAAACCACACATGGATCCACTAGTGGTTATTGCATGTGTGTTCTTTCCACAAACCACATATGGATCAACCAGAGTCATTGCATGTGTGTTCTTTCCACAAACCACATGTGGACCCATTACAGTCATTGCATGTGTGTTATTTACACAAACCACACATGGATCAACCACTAGAGTCATTTCATATGTGTTATTTCCACAAACCACATATGGATCAACCACTAGAGTCATTGCACGTGTGTTCTTATAATAAAACCAACACTAGAGTCATTGCATGTGTGTTCATGTTCGTAGGTAAGACACATGGATCAACCTCCTCCTATAGTCAATATCTGATTTATAACGAGTTGCTAATAACTTGGTTATCCTCGTTGTGGTTCATGTTCGTAGGTAAGACCGGTTCTATCTCCGAAAGCCCTAAGCCACGTAAAACTTGCAATTGATAAATTAGAGGCGTCTAGTTTAGATCGTTGCTGGGCTAGTGTATTGATATGGTATTGTTGTAAGTAGATGTATGATAGATACTCTTACAACTCACTCAACGTGTAAGTTCCATAGACCTTGGCCTTACACACAAAGGAATGATAGAGATCATACCACGATGCAAATTATAGAGATCAAATGCATGGACCATATCACCTCACTTCACACATTAGCATCTTATATTGCTAGTTTGGCGCTTTTGGTAGCATTATAAGATGATCCCTCATTTAGATATCAAGATAAAATGTGTTCGTCCTTAAGTATGCACTGTTTTGTGGATCCTGTTTTGAGGCATCACGTGATGATCGGGTGTTCTCAACTCTACGCTTTCATACAACGGGTGTAAGACAGTTTTACACACGCAAATACTAAGGTTCTTACTTGACGAGCCTAGCATGTACATACATGGCCTCGGAACACGGACCGAAAGGTTAAGCATGAGTTGTATAGTTGATATGATGCCCATATAGATGCTCGCCTTTGAAGCTACACCGACTCACGTGATGATCGGACTTGGTGTAGGGGATTTGGTTCATGTAATCACCAAAAGGACACGAGGGATGTCGTTTTTGAGTGGGAGTTCATTAGTAATTTGGATTAGTTGACCTCAATCTATCATAAACTTAGTCTAAATATATTTTACAAATTCTGTTGTAGATGGCACCACCTGCTTTTAATTTCAATGTGTTCATGGAGAAAGAGAAGCTTGCTGCGAATGGTAGCAACTTCACCAACTGGGCTATGAATTTGAGGATTCTCCTCACTGCTGCACAAAAGCAATATGTGCTAGAGGCGCCGCTAGGCCCCCCACCAGCTCCTGATGCCCCTGACGAGGAAAAGAACGTCTATATAACTCGTCAGGAGGACCACAACTTAGTTCATTGCGGCATACTATATGGGCTAGAGCCAGAACTTCGAAAACATTTCGAAAATGGCAATGCCTTTGATACCATGGGAGAATTGAAAATGATTTTTGATACCCATGCTGCCGTAGCGAGTTATAATGCTTCTGAAAAGTTCTTTAGCTGCATGATGGAAGAGAACAGCTCCATTAGTGAGCACGTACTCAAAATGTCTGGGTACGCCGATAAGCTTGTGTCCTTGGGAATAACGATTCCCATTGACTTAGGCATACATCGTGTTTTCCAATCTCTGCCACCTAGATACAAGAGCTTCCTGATGAACTATAATATGCAGGGCATGAAGAAGTCTCTTCCCAAGCTTCTGTCAATGCTTAAGACTGCAGAAGTGGAGATTAGGAAAGAACATCAAGTGTTGATGATCAATAAGACCACCGGTTTCAAGAAGGACAAGAAAGGCAAGCAGAAGGGAAAGAAGGGCGGCAAATATGTTGCCGCGCCTGAAAAGAAACCCCGAGCTGGCCCTAAGTCTGACAACGAGTGCTACTATTGCAAGGGGACTAGCCAATGGAAGCGCAACTGCCCCAAGTATTTGGCGGACAAGAAGGCCGGCAAGGCAAACAAAGGTATATGTGATATACATGTTATTGATGTGTACTTGACTAGTACTCGCAGTAGCACCTGGGTATTTGATACGGGATCGGTTGCTAATATATGTAACTCGGTTCAGGGGCTGCGGAACAAGCGACAACTAGCAAGGGATGAGGTCACGATGCGGGTCGGCAATGGATCAAGAGTTGATGTGATCGCCGTCAGAACGCTGCCTCTCCATATGCCGTCGGGATTAGTTATAAACCTGAATAATTGTTATTTGGTGCCTGCACTGGGCATGAACATTGTATCTGGATCGTGTTTGATGCAAAGTGGTTATTCGTTTAAGTCTGAAAACAATGGTTGTTTGATTTATATGAATAATATCTTTTATGGTTATGCACCCGTGTTGAATGGTTTATTTCTGTTGGATCTCGATAGTAGTATTACGCATATTCATAATGTTGATGCTAAAAGGATTAAACTTGATAATGATATATCTACATATATGTGGCACTGTCGTCTAGGTCATATTGGCGTTAAATGCATGAAGAAACTCCATTCTGATGGACTTTTGGAATCACTTGATTTTGAATCATTTGATACATGTGAGCCATGCCTTATGGGCAAGATGACTAGAACGCCGTTTTCCGGTTCAATGGAACGGGCGACAGATTTATTGGAAATCATACATACTGATGTGTGTGGACCAATGAGTGTATCGGCGCGAGGTGGATATCGTTATTTTGTTACTTTCACGGATGATTTGAGTAGATACGGGTATATCTATTTGATGAAACATAAGTCTGAAACATTTGAAAGGTTCAAAGAATTTCAGAATGAAGTGGAAAATCATCGTAACAGAAAGATCAAATTTCTACGGTCCAACCGTGGAGGAGAGTATCTTAGTTACGAGTTTAGCACACATATGAAAGACTATGGAATAGTTTCACAACTCACGCCTCCCGGAACACCACAACGTAATGGTGTGTCAAAACGTCGTAATCGTACTTTATTGGATATGGTTCGATCTATGATGTCTCTGACTGACTTGCCATTGTCATTTTGGGGTTATGCACTGGAAACCGCTGCATTCACTTTAAATAGGACACCATCTAAATCCGTTGAAAATACACCGTATGAATTATGGTTTGGAAACAAACCTAAGCTGTCATTTCTTAAAGTTTGGGGATGCGATGTTTATGTGAAGAAACTTCAACCGGATAAACTCAAACTCAAAGCGGAAAAATGCGTCTTCATAGGATACCCTAAGGAAACGATTGGGTATACCTTCTATCACAGATCCGAGGGCAAGGTCTTTGTTGCCAAGAATGGATCCTTTCTTGAGAAGGAGTTTCTCGCGAAAGGTGTGAGTAGTCGGAAGGTAGAACTCGAAGAGGTTATTGAACCTTCTCTTCATGAAATGGCGAGTAGCGCAGCTCCAGAAGTTGTTTCGGAGTTGACTTCACCTAATGAAGAGAGAGCTAATGATATTGATCATGAAACTCCAAAAGAGGACACTACCGAACCTCGCAGGTCAAGCAGGACACGTGCAACTCCTGAACTGTACGGCAATCCTGTTATGAATTTCATGATTGATGAAATAGATGACCCTGCGACGTATGAAGAAGCGATGATGAGCCCTGATTCCAACAAATGGCTAGAAGCCATGAAATCTGAGATGGAATCCATGTACGAAAACCAGGTTTGGACCTTGGTGAACTTACCTCACGATCGAAAGGCCGTTGAGAATAAATGGATTTTCAAAAGAAAAACTGATGCTGATGGTAATGTAACCATCTATAAGGCTTGACTTGTCGCAAAGGGGTTTCGACAAATTCAAGGAGTTGACTACGATGAGACATTCTCTCTCGTAGCGATGCTTAAGTCGGTTAGGATTATGTTAGCAATTGCTGCATATTTCGATTATGAAATATGGCAGATGGATGTCAAAACTGTGTTCTTCAATGGTAATATTGAAGAAGAGCTGTATATGATACAACCTAAGGGTTTTGTCGATCCTAAGGATGCTAATAAGGTGTGCAAACTTCAGCGATCCATCTATGGACTGAAGCAAGCATCCCGGAGTTGGAATCTCCGCTTTGATGAGGTGATCAAAGATTTTGGATTTGTGCAAACTTATGGAGAGGCTTGTATTTACTAGAAAGTGAGTGGGAGCAATGTGGCATTTCTGATATTATATGTGGATGACATATAATTGATTAGAAATGATATAGATATTTTAAACAGTGTTAAAAGTTATCTAAACAGCAAATTTTCGATGAAGGACCTTGGTGAAGCTTCATATATATTAGGCATTAAAATCTATAGAGATAGATCAAGACGCCTAATTGGGCTATCGCAGAGTACATACCTTGATAAGATATTAATGAAGTTTAATATGGACGGAAGTAAGAAGGGGTACTTACCTATGTTGCAAGGCAAGACATTGAGTAAGACTCAAAGTCCGGCTACGGCGGAAGAAAGAGAGATAATGGATAAGATCCCCTATGCCTCAGCCATAGGCTCTATAATGTATGCCATGCTATGTACAAGACCGGATGTGGCACATGCTATTAGTTTGACTAGTAGGTACCAATCTGATCCAGGTTCGGAACACTGGATAGCGGTCAAGAATATCCTTAAGTACTTGAGAAGAACTAAGGATATGTTTCTTGTATACGGAGGTGAAGAAGAGCTAGTCGCTAAGTGTTATGTCTTTGCTAGCTTTGACACTGATCCGGATGACTCTAAGTCTCAATCCGGATACGTATTTCTTTTGAATGGAGCAGCAGTTAGTTGGAGGAGCTCCAAACAACCTGTGGTGGCTGGATCAATGATGGAGGCGGAATATGTTGCTGCTTCAGAAGCAGCGCAGGAAGCGGTTTGGATGAAGGAGTTCATAACGGAACTAGGTGTGGTTCCTAGTGCGTTGGACCCAATGGTGATCTATTGTGACAATAATGGAGCCATAGCCAACGCCAAGGAACCAAGGTCTCACAAGAATTCCAAGCATATTAAGCACCGGTTTCACTCAATCCGCGAGCTTGTCAAGGATGGAGATATAAAGATTTGTAAAGTGCACACAGACCTGAATGTAGCAGATCCGTTGACTAAAGCACTCCCTAGGGCAAAACATGATCAACACCAGAACTCCATGGGTGTTAGATTTATCACTATATAAACTAGATTATTATCTCTAGTGCAAGTGGGAGACTGAAGGAAATATGCCCTGAGAGGCAATAATAAAGTTGTTATTATGTACTCCTTGTATAGGATAGATTTTTATTTTGCATGCTATAATTGTATTGACATGAAACATCAGTACATGTGTGTTTAATAAACAAAAAGGGTTCCTAGTTATGCCTCTCTTATGGACTAGCTTGTTGATTAACAAGATGATCAAGGTTTCCTGATCATGGACATTGGATGTTGTTAATAACAAGGTCACAGCATTTGTGAAATGATGTGATGAACATTCATCCATAGCATTACGATCAAGTCATTATGTTTATATTGATATAACATCATACGGAGTAATCTTTATCCTTAGACCATGAGATCATGTTAATTGCTAAGACCGGAAGAGTATCTTGATAACATCAAACGTCACACCGTAACAGGGTGACTATAAAGATGGGTTCAGTACTACGAAGGTGTTATGTTGAGGCTCATGGATCAAGAGTGGAATTTGTCAATCCAGATTACGGATAGATATACTCTAGGCCCTCTCGGTGATATCACATTAGGATAGCTTGCAAGCAAGTGATGTGATCACTAGAATGTTATATCACGGGAACGAGAAAAGAGTGCATGTCGGTAACGAGATCAAACTAGGTATGGAGATACTGATGATCGAATCTCAGACATGTAATTTATCGAGATACAAAGGGATTTAGTTACAAGCGTTAAAGGTTCTCATGATCACAGGAGTCATCGTTGAATGTGTAGGAGTCAGTACGGATCTCCAGATCCCGCTGCTGATTATTGATCGGAGAAGGGTCTCGATCATGTCTGCATTATTCGCGAACCGTAGGTTGGCACACTTAAGAGTTACCAGACACCATTTTGGAGCACATATGTTTCAGACGAAAGAATTGCAAAGCGCAGGAATTGTTTCAATAGAAACCGGAAATTGTTTTGGGTGAAATTCCAGAAGGTGGTTCTGCATGTGATATTGAAATATTGCAAGGGGCTATATGTGAATGTTTGTTAATTAAAGTAATTTACAAAATTCTGAATAAATTTAATAAAAAGAGTTTTATTAAATGAGAGAGCATTAAATTTGGAGAAATTTAATACATTTAAAGTGGAGACTTTAAAAGGGAATGTGAAGAGGCATTTTAATGTGGAGGGGTTACCACCACATGAATGGGGGAGGTGAGGGGTCACCCCCCATGCGCCGGCCATGGAGAGAGGGGGCACCCCCTCCTCCTATAAAAGGCCACCCATTCCCTCCTTCATCCTCACACCTCCTTGTGAAGGATCTCTCTCCCCCTCTAGAATTATTCCCCATGGTCTCGGATTAGCGAGATACATGTTCCCGGTGGCATTTCGTCTGGAAGGAGTTGCTGCTTCCACTGGATCGCTGGAGCGAGGAGGTGGAGGTTGTCCGGTGGCTTGAACGTGTGTGCGAGTGCGGATGCGCTGCTGAGTTGCGGCGCTCGAACTTCCTCACGATCTTGAGATCGGCAAGTGTACGACTACATCAACCACGAGTTCCTACTCGTTAACAAAACTTGTTGTCTTCGAGGGTAAGTTTTCCATGGATGTATGTCCACCCGTTTGCTCTGTATCTAGTAGATAGATCTTGGCGTATAGTTCTCATCGTAGGAATTTTTTGTTTTCTATGCTGCGAACCCAACAGTGGTATCAGAGCCTGATCTATGCGTAGGTGCTTTGCACGGGTAGTACACATATGTTTATATGTGGGCGATGATGATGATGTTATTGCATCTTCTATGTACTTTGGATATTGGTGGCATAGTGGGATGAAGCGGCCCGGACCAACCTTACATGTCATCGTACATGAGACCGGTTCCACGACTGACATGCAACTAGTTTTGCATAAGTGGCTAGCGGGTGTCTGTCTCTCCTACTATAGTCAATATCTGATTTACAACGAGTTGCTAATAACTTGGTTATCCTTGTTGTGGTTCATGTTCGTAGGTAAGACCAGTTCTATCTCCGAAAGCCCTAAGCCACGTAAAACTTGCAATTGATAAATTAGAGGCGTCTAGTTTAGATCGTTGCTGGGCTAGTGTATTGATATGGTATTGTTGTAAGTAGATGTATGATAGATACTCTTACAACTCACTCAACGTGTAAGTTCCATAGACCTTGGCCTTACACACAAAGGAATGATAGAGATCATACCACAATGCAAATGATAGAGATCAAATGCATGGACCATATCACCTCACTTCACACATTAGCATCTTATATTGCTAGTTTGGCGCTTTTGGTAGCATTATAAGATGATCCCTCATTTAGATATCAAGATAAAATGTGTTCTTCCTTAAGTATGCACCGTTTTGTGGATCATGTTTTGAGGCATCACGTGATGATCGGGTGTTCTCGACTCTACGCTTTCATACAACGGGTGTAAGACAGTTTTACACACGCAAATACTAAGGTTCTTACTTGACGAGCCTAGCATGTACAGACATGGCCTCGGAACACGGACCGAAAGGTTAAGCATGAGTCATATAGTTGATATGATGCCCATATAGATGCTCGCCTTTGAAGCTACACCGACTCACGTGATGATCGGACTTGGTGTAGTGGATTTGGTTCATGTAATCACCACAAGGACACGAGGGGTGTCGTTTTTTAGTGGGAGTTCATTAGTAATTTGGATTAGTTGAACTCAATCTATCATAAACTTAGTCTAAGTATATTTTACAGATTCTGTTGTAGATGGCACCACCTGCTTTTAATTTCAATGTGTTCATGGAGAAAGAGAAGCTTGCTGCGAATGGTAGCAACTTCACCAACTAGGCTAAGAATTTGAGGATTCTCCTCACTGCTGCACAAAATCAATATGTGCTAGAGGCGCCGCTAGGCCCCCTACCAGCTCCTGATACCCCTGACGAGGAAAAGAACGTCTATGTAACTCGTCAGGAGGACCACAACTTAGTTCATTGCGGCATACTGTATGGGCTAGAGCCAGAACTTCAAAAACGTTTCGAAAATGGCAATGCCTGACGAGGAAAAGAACGTCTATGTAACTCGTCAGGAGGACCACAACTTAGTTCATTGCGGCATACTGTATGGGCTAGAGCCAGAACTTCGAAAACGTTTCGAAAATGGCAATGCCTTTGATACCATGGGAGAATTGAAAATGATTTTCGATACCCATGCTGCCGTAGCAAGTTATAATGCTTCTGAAAAGTTCTTTAGCTGCATGATGGAAGAGAACAGCTCCGTTAGTGAGCACGTACTCAAAATGTCTGGGTACGCCGATAAGTTTGTGTCCTTGGGAATAACGATTCCCATGGACTTAGGCATACATCGTGTTCTCCAATCTCTGCCACCTAGCTACAAGAGCTTCGTGATGAACTATAATATGCAGGGCATGAAGAAGTCTCTTCCCGAGCTTCTGTCAATGCTTAAGACTGCAGAAGTGGAGATTAGGAAAGAACATCAAGTGTTGATGATCAATAAGACCACCGGTTTCAAGAAGGACAAGAAAGGCAAGCAGAAGGGAAAGAAGGGCGGTAAATCTGTTGCCGCGCCTGAAAAGAAACCCCGAGCTAGCCCTAAGTCTGACACCGAGTGCTACTATTGCAAGGGGACTGACCATTGGAAGCGCAACTGCCCCAAGTATTTGGCGGACAAGAAGGCCGGCAAGGCAAACAAAGGTATATGTGATATACATGTTATTGATGTGTACTTGACTAGTACTCGCAGTAGCACCTGGGTATTTGATACGGGATCGGTTGCTAATGTATGTAACTCGGTTCAGGGGCTGCGGAACAAGCGACAACTAGCAAGGGATGAGGTCACGATGCGGGTCGGCAATGGATCAAGAGTTGATGTGATCGCCGTCGGAACGCTGCCTCTCCATATGCCGTCGGGATTAGTTATAAACCTGAATAATTGTTATTTGGTGCCTGCACTGAGCATGAACATTGTATCCGGATCGTGTTTGCTGCAAAGTGGTTATTCGTTTAAGTCTGAAAACAATGGTTGTTCGATTTATATGAATAATATCTTTTATGGTCATGCACCTATGTTGAATGGTTTATTTCTGTTGGATCTCGATAGTAGTATTACGCATATTCATAATGTTGATGCTAAAAGGATTAAACTTGATAATGATATATCTACATATATGTGGCACTGCCGTCTAGGTCATATTGGCGTTAAACGCATGAAGAAACTCCATTCTGATGGACTTTTGGAATCACTTGATTTTGAATCATTTGATACATGTGAGCCATGCCTTATGGGCAAGATGACTAGAACGCCGTTTTCCGGTTCAATGGAACGGGCGACAGATTTGTTGGAAATCATACATACTGATGTGTGTGGACCAATGAGTGTGTCGGCGAGAGGTGGATATCGTTATTTTGTTACTTTCACGGATGATTTGAGTAGATACGAGTATATCTATTTGATAAAACATAAGTCTGAAACCTTTGAAAGGTTCAAAGAATTTCAGAATGAAGTGGAAAATT
This sequence comes from Avena sativa, assembly GCA_916181665.1. Taxonomy (NCBI): domain Eukaryota; kingdom Viridiplantae; phylum Streptophyta; class Magnoliopsida; order Poales; family Poaceae; genus Avena; species Avena sativa. Next base: position 482,181,933 of record OV702279.1, read on the forward strand.
ATCGTAACAGAAAGATCAAATTTCTGCGGTCCGACCGTGGAGGAGAGTATCTTAGTTACGAGTTTAGCACACATAAAAAAAAGACTGTGGAATAGTTTCACAACTCACGCCTGCCGGAACACCACAACGTAATGGTGTGTCAGAACGTTGTAATCATACTTTATTGGATATGGTTCAATCTATGATGTCTCTGACTGACTTGCCACTGTCATTTTGGGGTTATGCACTAGAAACCACTGCATTCACTTTAAATAGGGCACCATCTAAATCCGTTGAAAAGACACCGTATGAATTATGGTTTGGAAACAAACCTAAGCTGTCATTTCTTAAAGTTTGGGGATGCGATGTTTATGTGAAGAAACTTCAACCGGATAAACTCGAACCCGAAGCGGAAAAATGCGTCTTCATAGGATACCCTAAGGAAACGATTGGGTATACCTTCTATCACAGATCCGAGGGCAAGGTCTTTGTTGCCAAGAATGGATCCTTTCTTGAGAAGGAGTTTCTCGCGAAAGGTGTGAGTAGTCGGAAGCTAGAACTCGAAGATGTTATTGAACCTTCTCTTCATGAAATGGCGAGTAGCGCAGCTCAAGAAGTTGTTTCGAAGTTGACTTCACCTAATGAAGAGAGAGCTAATGATATTGATCATGAAACTCCGAAAGAGGACACTACCGAACCTCGCAGGTCAAGCAGGACACGTGCAGCTCCTGAACTGTACGGCAATCCTGTTATGAATTTCATGATTGATGAAATAGATGACCCTGTGACGTATGAAGAAGAGATGATGAGCCCTGATTCCAACAAATGGCTAGAAGCCATGAAATCCGAGATGGAATCCATGTACGAAAACCAGGTTTGGACCTTGGTGGACTTACCTCACGATCGAAAGGCCGTTGAGAATAAATGGATTTTCAAAAGAAAAACTGATGCTGATGGTAATGTAACCATCTATAAGGCTCGACTTGTCGCAAAGGGGTTTCGACAAATTCAAGGAGTTGACTACGATGAGACATTCTCTGCCGTAGCGATGCTTAAGTCGGTTAGGATTATGTTAGCAATTGCTGCATATTTCGATTATGAAATATGGCAGATGGATGTCAAAACTGCATTCCTCAATGGTAATATTGAAGAAGAGTTGTATATGATACAACCTAAGGGTTTTGTCGATCCTAAGGATGCTAATAAGGTATGCAAACTTTAGCGATCCATCTATGGACTGAAGCAAGCATCCCGGAGTTGGAATCTCCGCTTTGATGAGGTGATCAAAGAGTTTGGATTTGTCCAAACTTATGGAGAGGCTTGATTTACAAGAAAGTGAGTGGGAGCAATGTGGCATTTCTGATATTATATGTGGATGACATATTATTGATTGGAAATGATATAGATCTTTTAAACAGTGTTAAAAGTTATCGAAACAGCAAATTTTCGATGAAGGACCTTGGTGAAGCTTCATATATATTAGGCATTAAAATCTATAGAGATAGATCAAGACGCCTAATTGGGCTATCACAGAGTACATACCTTGATAAGATATTAAAGAAGTTTAATATGGACAGAAGTAAGAAGAGGTACTTACCTATGTTGCAAGGCAATACATTGAGTAAGACTCAAAGTCCGGCTACGGCGGAAGAAAGAGAGATAATGGATAAGATCCCCTATGCCTCAGCCATAGGCTCTATAATGTATGCCATGCTATGTACAAGACCGGATGTGGCACATGCTATTAGTTTGACTAGTAGGTACCAATCTGATCCAGGTTCGGAACACTGGATAGCGGTCAAGAATATCCTTAAGTACTTGAGAAGAACTAAGGATATGTTTCTTGTATACGGAGGTGAAGAAGAGCTAGTCGCTAAGTGTTATGTCGATGCTAGCTTTAACACTGATCCGGATGACTCTAAGTCTCAATCCGGATACGTATTTCTCTTGAACGGAGCAGCAGTTAGTTGGAGGATATCCAAACAACCTGTGGTGGCTGGATCAACGACGGAGGCGGAATATGTTGCTGCTTCAGAAGCAGCGCAGGAAGCGGTTTGGATGAAGGAGTTCATAACGGAACTAGGTGTGGTTCCTAGTGCGTTGGACCCAATGGTGATCTATTGTGACAATAATGGAGCCATAGCCAACGCCAAGGAACCAAGGTCTCACAAGAATTCCAAGCATATTAAGCACCGGTTTCACTCAATCCGCGAGCTTGTCAAGGATGGAGATATAAAGATTTGTAAAGTGCACACGGACCTGAATGTAGCAGATCCGTTGACTAAAGCACTCCCTAGGGCAAAACATGATCAACACCAGAACTCCATGGGTGTTAGATTTATCACTATATAAACTAGATTATTCTCTCGAGTGCAAGTGGGAGACTGAAGGAAATATGCCCTAAGAGGCAATAATAAAGTTGTTATTATGTATTCCTTGTATATGATAGATGTTTATTTTGCATGCTATAATTGTATTGATAGGAATTATCAATACATGTGTGTTTAATAAACAAAAAGGGTTCCTAGTTATGCCTCTCTTATAGACTAGCTTGTTGATTAACAAGATGATCAAGGTTTCCTGATCATGGACATTGGATGTTGTTAATAACAAGGTCACAACATTTGTGAAATGATGTGATGATCATTCATCCGAAGTATAGCATTATGATCAAGTCATTATGTTTATATTGCTATGACATCATACGGAGTAATCTTTATCCTTAGACCATGAGATCATGTTAATTGCTAACACCGGAAGAGTATCTTGATAACATCAAACGTCACACCGTAACAGGGTGACTATAAAGATGGGTTCAGTACTACGAAGGTGTTATGTTGAGGCTCATGGATCAAGAGTGGAATTTGTCAATCCAGATGACGGATAGATATACTCTGGGCCCTCTCGGTGATATCACATTAGGATAGCTTGCAAGCAAGTGATGTGATCACTAGAATGTTATATCACGGGAACGAGAAAAGAGTGCATGTCGATAACGAGATCAAACTAGGTATGGAGATACTGATGATCGAATCTCGGACATGTATTATATCGAGAGACAAAGGGATTTAGTTACAAGCGTTAAAGGTTCTCACGATCACAGGAGTCATCGTTGAATGTGTAGGAGTCAGTACGGATCTCCAGGTCCCGCTGCTGATTATTGATAGGAGAAGGGTCTCGATCATCTATGCATTATTCGCGAACCGTAGGGTGGCACACTTAAGAGCTACCGGACACCATTTTGGAGCACATATGTTTCAGGCGAAAGAATTGCAAAGTGCAGGAATTGTTTCAATAGAAACCGGAAATTGTTTTGGGTGAAATTGCAGAAGGTGGTTCTGCATGTGATATTGAAATATTGCAAGGGGCTATATGTGAATGTTTGTTAATTAAAGTAATTAACAAAATTCTGAATAAATTTAATAAAAAGAGTTTTATTAAATGAGAGAGCATTAAATTTGGAGAAATTTAATACATTTAAAGTGGAGACTTTAAAAGGGAATGTGAAGAGGCATTTTAATATGGAGGGGTTACCACCACATGAATGGGGGAGGTGAGGGGTCACCCCCCATGCGCCAGCCATGGAGAGAGGGGGCACCCCCCTCCTCCTATAAAAGGCCACCCATTCCCTCCTTCATCCTCACACCTTCTTGTGAAGGATCTCTCTCCCCCTCTAGAATTATTCCCCCATGGTCTCGGATTAGCGAGATACATGTTCCCGGTGGCATTTCGTCTGGAAGGAGTTGCTGCTTCCGCTGGATCGTTGGAGCGAGGAGGTGGAGGTTGTCCGGTGGCTTGAACGTGTGTGCGAGTGCAGATGCGCTGCTGAGTTGCGGCGCTCGGACTTCCTCACAATCTTGAGATCGGCAAGTGTACAACTACATCAACCACGAGTTCCTACTCGTTAACAAAACTCGTTGTCTTCGAGGGTAAGTTCTCCATGGATGTATGTCCACCCGTTTGCTCTGTATCTAGTAGATAGATCTTGGCGTATAGTTCTCATCGTAGGAATTTTTTGTTTTCTATGCTGCGAACCCAACAGTTATTTCCACAAACCACATGTGGACCCATTACAGTCATTGCATGTGTGTTATTTCCACAAACCACACATGGATCAACCACTAGAGTCATTGCATATGTGTTATTTCCACAAACCACACATGGATCAACCACTAGAGTCATTGCATGTGTGTTCTTATACTAAAACCACAAACCAACACTAGAGTCATTGCATGTGTGTTCTTTCCACAAACCACACATGGATCAACCACTAGAGTCATTGCATGTGTGTTATTTCCACAAACAAACATGGATCAACCACTAGAGACATTGCATGTTTGTTCTTTTCCACAACCCACACATGGATCCACCAGTGGTCATTGCATGTGTGTTTTTCCACAAACCACATATGGATCAACCACTAGTCATTGCATGTGTGTTCTTTCCAAAACCACACATGGATCAACCACTAGAGTCATTGCATGTTTGTTCTTATACTAAAACCACAAACCAGTACTAGAGTCATTGCATGTGTGTTCTTTTCCACAACCAACACATGGATCCACCAGTGGTCATTGCATGTGTGTTCTTTCCACAAACCACATAAGGATCAACCAGAGTCATTGCATGTGTGTTATTTCCACAAACCACACATGGATCAACCACTAGAGTCATTGCATGTTTGTTCCTATACTAAAACCACAAACCAGCACTAGAGTCATTGCATGTGTGTTCTTTTCCACAAACCACACATGGATCCACCACTGGTCATTGCTTGTGTGTTCTTTCCACAAACCACATATGGATCAACCACTAGTCATTGCATGTGTGTTCTTTCCACAAACCACACATGGATCAACCACTAGAGTCATTGCATGTTTGTTCTTATACTAAAACCACAAACCAGTACTAGAGTCATTGCATGTGTGTTCTTTCCACAAACCACACATGGATCAACCACAAACCAACACTAGAGTCATTGCATGTGTGTTCTTTCCACAAACCACACATGGATCAACCACTAGAGTCAATGCATGTGTGTTCTTTCCACAAAAAAACATGGATCAACCACTAGAGTCATTGCATGTGTGTTCTTATCCACAAACCACACATGGATACACCAGTGGTCATTGCATGTGTGTTTTTCCACAAACCACATATGGATCAACCACTAGTCATTGCATGTGTGTTCTTTCCACAAACCACACATGGATCAACCACTAGAGTCGTTGCATGTTTGTTCTTATACTAAAACCACAAACCAGCACTAGAGTCATTGCATGTGTGTTCTTTTCCACAAACCACACATGGATCCACTAGACTCATTGCATGTGTGTTCTTTTCCACAAACAACTCATGGATCAACCAGTGGTTATTGCATGGGTGTTCTTTCCACAAACCACACATGTGGACCCACTAGAGTCATTGCATTTGTGTTATTTCCACAAACCACACATGGATCAACCACTAGAGTCATTGCATATGTGTTATTTCCATAGACCACAGATGGATCAACCACTAGAGTCATTGCATGTGTGTTATTTCCACAAACAAACATGGATCAACCACTAGATTCATTGCATGTGTGTTCTTTTCCACAAACCACACATGGATCCACCAGTGGTCATTGCATGTGTGTTTTTCCACAAACCACATCTGGATCAACCACTAGTCATTACATGTGTGTTCTTTCCACAAACCACTCATAGATCAACCACTAGAGTCATTGCATGTGTGTTCTTATACTAAAACCAACACTAGAGTCATTGCATGTGTGTTCTTTCCACAAACCACACATGGATCAACCACTAGGGTCATGTGTGTTATTTCCACAAACAAACATGGATCAATCACTAGAGTCATTGCATGTGTGTTCTTTTCCACAAACCACACATGGATCCACCAGTGGTCATTGCATGTGTCTTTTCCACAAACCACATATGGATCAACCACTAGTCATTATATGTGTGTTCTTTCCACAAACCACACATGGATCAACCACTAGAGTCATTGCATGTTTGTTCTTATACTAAAACCACAAACCAGCACTAGAGTCATTGCATATGTGTTTTTTCCACAAACCACGCATGGATCCACTAGACTCGTTGCATGTGTGTTCTTTTCCACAAACCACACATGGATAAACCAGTGGTCATTGCATGTGTGTTCTTTTCCATAAACCACACGTGGACCCATTACAGTCATTGCATGTGTGTTATTTCCACAAACCACACATGGATCAACCACTAGAGTCATTACATATGTGTTATTTCCACAAACCACACATGGATCAACCACTAGAGTCATTGCATGTGTGTTCTTATACTAAAACCACAAACCAGTACTAGAGTCATTGCATGTGTGTTCTTATACTAAAACCACAAACCATTACTAGAGTCATTGCATGTGTGTTATTTTCCACAAACCACACATGGATCTACCAGTGGTCATTGCATGTGTGCTCTTTCCACAGACCACATATGGATCAACCAGAGTCATTGCATGTGTGTTCTTTGCACAAACCACACATGGATCAACCACTAGAGTCATTGCATGTTTGTTCTTATACTAAAACCACAAACCAGCACTAGAGTCATTGCATGTGTGTTCTTTTCCACAAACCACACATGGATCCACTAGACTCATTGCATGTGTGTTCTTTTCCACAAACAACTTATGGATCAACCAGTGGTCACTACATGTGCGTTCTTTCCACAAACCACATGTGGACCCACTGGAGTCATTGCATGTGTGTTATTTCCACAAACCACACATGGATCAACCACTAGAGTCATTGCATATGTGTTATTTCCACAAACCACACATGGATCAACCACTAGAGTCATTGCATGTGTGTTCTTATACAAAAACCAACACTAGAGTCATTGCATGTGTGTTCTTTTCACAAACCACACATGGATCAACCAGTAGAGTCATTGCATGTGTGTTATTTCCACAAACAAACATGGATCAACCACTAGAGTCATTGCATGGGTGTTCTTTTCCACAAACCACACATGGATCCACCAGTGGTCATTGCATGTGTGTTCTTTCCACAAACCACATATGGATCAACCACTAGAGTCATTGCATGTGTGTTCTTTCCACAAACCACACATGGATCAACCACTAGAGTCATTGCATGTGTGTTATTTCCACAAACAAACATGGATCAACCACTAGATTCATTGCATGTGTGTTCTTTTCCACAAACCACACATGGATCCACCAGTGGTCATTGCATGTGTGTTCTTTCCACAAACCACACATGGATCAACCACTAGAGTCATTGCATGTTTGTTCTTATACTAAAACCACAAACCAGTACTAGAGTCATTGCATGTGTGTTCTTTCCACAAACCACACATGGATCAACCACAAACCAACACTAGAGTCATTGCATGTGTGTTCTTTCCACAAACCACACATGGATCATCCACTAGAGTCATTGCATGTGTGTTCTTTTCCACAAACCACACACGGATCCACCAGTGGTCATTGCATGTGTGTTTTTCCACAAACCACATATGGATCAACCACTAGTCATTGCATGTGTGTTCTTTCCACAAACCACACATGGATCAACCACTAGAGTCGTTGCATGTTTGTTTTTATACTAAAACCACAAACCAACACTAGAGTCATTGCATGTGTGTTCTTTTCCACAAACCACAGATGGATCCACTAGACTCATTGCATGTGTGTTCTTTTCCACAAACAACTTATGGATCAACCAGTGGTCATTGCATGGGTGTTCTTGCCACAAACCACACATGTGGACCCACTAGAGTCATTGCATTTGTGTTATTTCCACAAACCACACATGGATCAACCACTAGAGTCATTGCATATGTGTTATTTCCACAAACCACACATGGATCAACGACGAGAGTCATTGCATGTGTGTTCTTATACTAAAACCAACACTAGAGTCATTGCATGTGTGTTCTTTCCACAAACCACACATGGATCAACCACTAGAGTCATTGCATGTTTGTTCTTATACTAAAACCACAAACCAGCACCAGAGTCATTGCATATGTGTTCTTTTCCACATACCACACATGGATCCACTAGACCCGTTGCATGTGTGTTCTTTTCCACAAACCACACATGGATAAAAAAGTGGTCATTGCATGTGTGTTCTTTTCCATAAACCACATGTGGACCCATTACAGTCATTGCATGTGTGTTATTTCCACAAACCACACATGGATCAACCACTAGAGTCATTACATATGTGTCATTTCCACAAACCACACATGGATCAACCACTAGAGTCATTGCATGTGTGTTCTTATACTAAAACCACAAACCAGTACTAGAGTCATTGCATGTGTGTTCTTATACTAAAACCACAAACCATTACTAGAGTCATTGCATGTGTGTTATTTTCCACAAACCACACATGGATCTACCAGTGGTCATTGCATGTGTGCTCTTTCCACAGACCACATATGGATCAACCAGAGTCATTGCATGTGTGTTCTTTGCACAAACCACACATGGATCAACCACTAGAGTCATTGCATGTTTGTTCTTATACTAAAACCACAAACCAGCACTAGAGTCATTGCATGTGTGTTCTTTTCCACAAACCACACATGGATCCACCAGACTCATTGCATGTGTGTTCTTTTCCACAAACAACTTATGGATCAACCAGTGGTCATTGCATGTGTGTTCTTTCCACAAACCACATGTGGACCCACTAGAGTCATTGCATGTGTGTTATTTCCACAAACCACACATGGATCAACCACTAGAGTCATTGCATATGTGTTATTTCCACAAACCACACATGGATCAACCACTAGAGTCATTGCATGTGTGTTCTTATACAAAAACCAACACTAGAGTCATTGCATGTGTGTTATTTTCACAAACCACACATGGACGAACCACTAGAGTCATTGCATGTGTGTTCTTTCCACAAACCACACATGGATCAACCACTAGAGTCACTGCATGTGTGTTCTTTCCACAAACCACACATGGATCAACCACTAGAGTCATTGCATGTGTGTTCTTTCCACAAAACACACATGGATAAACCACTAGAGTCATTGCATGTGTGTTATTTCCACAAACAAGCATGGATCAACCACTAGATTCATGGCATGTGTGTTCTTTTCCACAAACCACACATGGATCCACCAGTGGTCATTGCATGTGTGTTCTTTCCACAAACAACACATGGATCAACCACTAGAGTCATTACATGTGTGTTCTTTCCACAAACCACACATGGATCAACCACTAGAGTCATTGCATGTGTGTTCTTATACTAAAACCACAAACTAGTACTAGAGTCATTGTGTGTTCTTTTCCACAAACCACACATGGATCCACCAGTGGTCATTGCATGTGTGTTCTTTCCACAAACCACATATGGATCAACTAGAGTCATTGCATGTGTGTTCTTTCCACAAACCACACATGGACCAACCACTAGAGTCATTGCATGTGTGTTCTTTCCACAAACCACACATGGATCAACCACTAGAGTCACTGCATGTGTGTTCTTTCCACAAACCACACATGGATCAACCACTAGGGTCATTGCATGTGTGTTCTTTCCACAAAACACACATGGATAAACCACTAGAGTCATTGCATGTGTGTTATTTCCACAAACAAACATGGATCAACCACTAGAATCATTGCATGTGTGTTCTTTTCCATAAACCACACATGGATCCACCATTGGTCATTGCATGTGCGTTCTTTCCATAAACCACACATGTTTCAACCACTAGAGTCATTACATGTGTGTTCTTTCCACAAACCACACATGGACCAACCACTAGAGTCATTGCATGTGTGTTCTTATACTAAAACCACAAACTTGTACTACAGTCATTGCATGTGTGTTCTTTTCCACAACCAACACATGGATCCACCAGTGGTCATTGCATGTGTGTTCTTTCCACAAACCACATATGGATCAACCAGAGTCATTGCATGTGTGTTATTTCCAAAAACCACACATGGATCAACCACTAGAGTCATTGCATGTTTGTTCTTATACTAAAACCACAAACCAACACTACAGTCATTGCATGTGTGTTCTTATACAAAAACCAACACTAGAGTCATTGCATGTGTGTTCTTTTCACAAACCACACATGGATCAACCAGTAGAGTCATTACATGTGTGTTATTTCCACAAACAAACATGGATCAACCACTAGAGTCATTGCATGGGTGTTCTTTTCCACAAACCACACATGGATCCACCAGTGGTCATTGCATGTGTGTTCTTTCCACAAACCACACATGGATCAACCACTAGAGTCATTGCATGTTTGTTCTTATACTAAAACCACAAACCAGTACTAGAGTCATTGCATGTGTGTTCTTTCCACAAACCACACATGGATCAACCACAAACCAACACTAGAGTCATTGCATGTGTGTTCTTTCCACAAACCACACATGGATCATCCACTAGAGTCATTGCATGTGTGTTGTTTTCCACAAACCACACATGGATCCACCAGTGGTCATTGCATGTGTGTTTTTCCACAAACCACATATGGATCAACCACTAGTCATTTCATGTGTGTTCTTTCCACAAACCACACATGGATCAACCACTAGAGTCGTTGCATGTTTGTTTTTATACTAAAACCACAAACCAACACTAGAGTCATTGCATGTGTGTTCTTTTCCACAAACCACAGATGGATCCACTAGACTCATTGCATGTGTGTTCTTTTCCACAAACAACTTATGGATCAACCAGTGGTCATTGCATGGGTGTTCTTGCCACAAACCACACATGTGGACCCACTAGAGTCATTGCATTTGTGTTATTTCCACAAACCACACATGGATCAACCACTAGAGTCATTGCATATGTGTTATTTCCACAAACCACACATGGATCAACCACTAGAGTCATTGCATGTGTGTTCTTATACTAAAACCAACACTAGAGTCATTGCATGTGTGTTCTTTCCACAAACCACACATGGATCAACCACTAGAGTCATTGCATGTTTGTTCTTATACTAAAACCACAAACCAGCACCAGAGTCATTGCATATGTGTTCTTTTCCACAAACCACACATGGATCCACTAGACCCGTTGCATGTGTGTTCTTTTCCACAAACCACACATGGATAAAAAAGTGGTCATTGCACGTGTGTTCTTTTCCATAAACCACATGTGGACCCATTACAGTCATTGCATGTGTGTTATTTCCACAAACCACACATGGATCAACCACTAGAGTCATTACATATGTGTTATTTCCACAAACCACACATGGATCAACCACTAGAGTCATTGCATGTGTGTTCTTATACTAAAACCACAAACCAGTACTAGAGTCATTGCATGTGTGTTCTTATACTAAAACCACAAACCATTACTAGAGTCATTGCATGTGTGTTATTTTCCACAAACCACACATGGATCTACCAGTGGTCATTGCATGTGTGCTCTTTCCACAGACCACATATGGATCAACCAGAGTCATTGCATGTGTGTTCTTTGCACAAACCACACATGGATCAACCACTAGAGTCATTGCATGTTTGTTCTTATACTAAAACCACAAACCAGCACTAGAGTCATTGCATGTGTGTTCTTTTCCACAAACCACACATGGATCCACTAGACTCATTGCATCTGTGTTCTTTTCCACAAACAACTTATGGATCAACCAGTGGTCATTGCATGTGTGTTCTTTCCACAAACCACATGTGGACCCACTAGAGTCATTGCATGTGTGTTATTTCCACAAACCACACATGGATCAACCACTAGAGTCATTGCATATGTGTTATTTCCACAAACCACACATGGATCAACCACTAGAGTCATTGCATGTGTGTTCTTATACAAAAACCAACACTAGAGTCATTGCATGTGTGTTATTTTCACAAACCACACATGGACGAACCACTAGAGTCATTGCATGTGTGTTCTTTCCACAAACCACACATGGATCAACCACTAGAGTCACTGTATGTGTGTTCTTTCCACAAACCACACATGGATCAACCACTAGAGTCATTGCATGTGTATTCTTTCCACAAAACACACATGGATAAACCACTAGAGTCATTGCATGTGTGTTCTTTCCACAAACCACACATGGATCAACCACTAGAGTCATTGCATGTGTGTTATTTCCACAAACAAGCATGGATCAACCACTAGATTCATGGCATGTGTGTTCTTTTCCACAAACCACACATGGATCCACCAGTGGTCATTGCATGTGTGTTCTTTCCACAAACAACACATGTATCAACCACTAGAGTCATTACATGTGTGTTCTTTCCACAAACCACACATGGATCAACCACTAGAGTCATTGCATGTGTGTTCTTATACTAAAACCACAAACTAGTACTAGAGTCATTGTGTGTTCTTTTCCACAAACCACACATGGATCCACCAGTGGTCATTGCATGTGTGTTCTTTCCACAAACCACATATGGATCAACTAGAGTCATTGCATGTGTGTTCTTTCCACAAACCACCCATGGACCAACCACTAGAGTCATTGCATGTGTGTTCTTTCCACAAACCACACATGGATCAACCACTAGAGTCACTGCATGTGTGTTCTTTCCACAAACCACACATGGATCAACCACTAGAGTCATTGCATGTGTGTTCTTTCCACAAAACACACATGGATAAACCACTAGAGTCATTGCTTGTTTGTTATTTCCACAAACAAACATGGATCAACCACTAGAATCATTGCATGTGTGTTCTTTTCCATAAACCACACATGGATCCACCAGTGGTCATTGCATGTGCGTTCTTTCCATAAACCACACATGTTTCAACCACTAGAGTCATTACATGTGTGTTCTTTCCACAAACCACACATGGATAAACCACTAGAGTCATTGCATGTGTGTTCTTATACTAAAACCACAAACTAGTACTACAGTCATTGCATGTGTGTTCTTTTCCACAAACAACACATGGATCCACCAGTGGTCATTGCATGTGTGTTCTTTCCACAAACCACATATGGATCAACCAGAGTCATTGCATGTGTGTTATTTCCACAAACCACACATGGATCAACCACTAGAGTCATTGCATGTTTGTTCTTATACTAAAACCACAAACCAACACTAGAGTCATTGCATGTGTGTTCTTTTCCACAAACCACACATGGATCCACCACTGGTCATTGCTTGTGTGTTCTTTCCACAAACCACATATGGATCAACCACTAGTCATTACATGTGTGTTCTTTCCACAAACCACACATGGATAAACCACTAGAGTCATTGCATGTTTGTTCTTATACTAAAACCACAAACCAACACTAGAGTCATTGCATGTGTGTTCTTTCCACAAACCACACATGGATCAACCACTAGAGTCATTGCATGTGTGTTATTTCCACAAACAAACATGGATCAATCACTAGAGTCATTGCATGTGTGTTCTTTTCCACAAACCACACATGGATCAACCAGTGGTCATTGCATGTGTCTTTTTCCACAAACCACATATGGATCAACCACTAGTCATTGCATGTGTGTTCTTTCCACAAACCACACATGGATCAACCACTAGAGTCATTGCATGTTTGTTCTTATACTAAAACCACAAACCAGCACTAGAGTCATTGCATATGTGTTCTTTTCCACAAACCACACATGGATCCACTAGACTCGTTGCATGTGTGTTCTTTTCCACAAACCACACATGGATAAACCAGTGGTCATTGCATGTGTGTTCTTTTCCATAAACCACATGTGGACCCATTACAGTCATTGCATGTGTGTTATTTCCACAAACCACACATGGATCAACCACTAGAGTCATTACATATGTGTTATTTCCACAAACCACACATGGATCAACCACTAGAGTCATTGCATGTGTGTTCTTATACTAAAACCACAAACCAGTACTAGAGTCATTGCATGTGTGTTCTTATACTAAAACCACAAACCATTACTAGAGTCATTGCATGTGTGTTATTTTCCACAAACCACACATGGATCCACCAGTGGTCATTGCATGTGTGCTCTTTACACAGACCGCATATGGATCAACCAGAGTCATTGCATGTGTGTTCTTTGCACGAACCACACATGGATCAACCACTAGAGTCAATGCATGTTTGTTCTTATACTAAAACCACAAACCAGCACTAGAGTCATTGCATGTGTGTTCTTTTCCACAAACCACACATGGATCCACTAGACTCATTGCATGCATGTTCTTTTCCACAAACAACTTATGGATCAACCAGTGGTCATTGCATGTGTGTTCTTTCCATAAACCACATGTGGACCCACTAGAGTCATTGCATGTTTGTTATTTCCACAAACCACACATGGATCAACCACTAGAGTCATTACATATGTGTTATTTCCACAAACCACACATGGATCAACCACTAGAGTCATTGCATGTGTGTTCTTATACTAAAACCACAAACCAGTACTAGAGTCATTGCATGTGTGTTCTTATACTAAAACCACAAACCATTACTAGAGTCATTGCATGTGTGTTATTTTCCACAAACCACACATGGATCCACCAGTGGTCATTGCATGTGTGCTCTTTACACAGACCGCATATGGATCAACCAGAGTCATTGCATGTGTGTTCTTTGCACGAACCACACATGGATCAACCACTAGAGTCAATGCATGTTTGTTCTTATACTAAAACCACAAACCAGCACTAGAGTCATTGCATGTGTGTTCTTTTCCACAAACCACACATGGATCCACTAGACTCATTGCATGCATGTTCTTTTCCACAAACAACTTATGGATCAACCAGTGGTCATTGCATGTGTGTTCTTTCCATAAACCACATGTGGACCCACTAGAGTCATTGCATGTTTGTTATTTCCACAAACCACACATGGATCAACCACTAGAGTCATTGCATATGTGTTATTTCCACAAACCACACATGGATCAACCACTAGAGTCATTGCATGTGTGTTCTTATACAAAAACAAACACTAGAGTCATTGCATGTGTGTTCTTTTCACAAACCACACATGGATCAACCAGTAGAGTCATTGCATGTGTGTTATTTCCACAAACAAACATGGATCAACCACTAGAGTCATTGCATGTGTGTTCTTTTCCACAAACCACACATGGATCCACCAGTGGTCATTGCATGCGTGTTCTTTCCACAAACCACAAATGGATCAACCACTAGAGTTATTGCATGTGTGTTCTTTCCACAAACCACACATGGATCAACCACTAGAGTTATTGCATGTGTGTTATTTCCACAAACAAACATGGATCAACCACTAGAGTCATTGCATATGTGTTATTTCCACAAACCACACATGGATCAACCACTAGAGTCATTGCATGTGTGTTCTTATACAAAAACAAACACTAGAGTCATTGCATGTGTGTTCTTTTCACAAACCACACATGGATCAACCAGTAGAGTCATTGCATGTGTGTTATTTCCACAAACAAACATGGATCAACCACTAGAGTCATTGCATGTGTGTTCTTTGCCACAAACCACACATGGATCAACCAGAGGTCATTGCATGTGTGTTCTTTCCACAAACCACACATGGATCAACCACTAGAGTCATTGCATGTGTGTTCTTTCCACAAACCACACATGGATCAACCACTAGAGTCATTGCATGTGTGTTATTTCCACAAACAAACATGGATCAACCACTAGAGTCATTGCATGTGTGTTCTTTTCCACAAACCACACATGGATCCACCAGTGGTCATTGCATGTGTGTTCTTTCCACAAACAACACATGGATCAACCACTAGAGTCATTGCATGTGTGTTCTTTCCACAAACCACACATGGATCAACCACTAGAGTCATTGCATGTGTGTTCTTATACTAAAACCAACACTAGAGTCAATTCATGTGTGTTCCTTTCACAAACCACACATGGATCAACCACTAGAGTCATTGCATGTGTCTTATTTCCACAAACAAACATGGATCAACCACTAGAGTCATTGCATGTGTGTTCTTTCCACAAACCACACATGGATCAACCACTAGAGTCATTTCATGTGTGTTTTTCCGCAAACCACACATGGATCAACCACTAGAGTCATTGCATGTGTGTTATTTCACAAACAAACATGGATCAACCACTAGAGTCATTGCATGTGTGTTCTTTTCCACAAACCACACATGGATCCACCAGTGGTCATTGCATGTGTGTTCTTTCCATAAACCACACATGGATCAACCAGTAGAGTCATTACATGTGTGTTCTTTCCATAAACCACACATGGATCAACCACTAGAGTCATTGCATGTGTGTTCTTATACTAAAACCACAAACCAGTACTAGAGTCATTGCATGTGTGTTCTTTTCCACAACCAACACATGGATCCACCAGTGGTCATTGCATGTGTGTTCTTTCCACAAACCACATATGGATCAACCAGAGTCATTGCATGTGTGTTTCCACAAACCACACATGGATCAACCACTAGAGTCATTGCATGTTTGTTCTTATACTAAAACCACAAACCAGCACTAGAGTCATTGCATGTGTGTTATTTTCCACAAACCACACATGGATCCACCACGAGTCATTGCTTGTGTGTTCTTTCCACAAACCACATATGGATTAACCACTAGTCATTGCATGTGTGTTCTTTCCACAAACCACACATGGATCAGCCAGTAGAGTTATTGCATGTTTGTTATTATAGTAAAACCACAAACCAATACTAGAGTCATTGCATGTGTGTTCTTTCCACAAACCACACATGGATCAACCACTAGAGTCATTGCATCTGTGTTATTTCCACAAACAAACATGGATCAACCACTAGAGTCATTGCATGTGTGTTCTTTTCCATAAACCACACATGGATCCACCAGTGGTCATTGCATGTTTGTTCTTTCCACAAACCACACATGGATCAACCACTAGAGTCATTGCATGTGTGTTCTTTCCACAAACCACACATGGATCAACCACTAGAGTCATTGCATGTGTGTTATTTCCACAAACAAACATGGATCAATCACTAGAGTCATTGCATGTGTGTTCTTTTCCACAAACCACACATGGATCCACCAGTGGTCATTGCATGCGTCTTTTTCCACAAACCACATATGGATCAACCACTAGTCATTTCATGTGTGTTCTTTCCAAAAACCACACATGTATCAACCACTAGAGTCATTGCATGTTTGTTCTTATACTAAAACCACAAACCAGCACTAGAGTCATTGCATATGTGTTCTTTCCACAAACCACATATGGATCAACCACTAGAGTCACTGCATGTGTGTTCTTTCCACAAACCACACATGGATCAACCACTAGAGTCATTGCATGTGTGTTATTTCCACCAACAAACATGGATCAACTACTAGAGTCATTGCATGTGTGTTCCTTTCCACAAACCACACATGGATCCACCAGTGGTCATTGCATGTGTGTTCTTTCCATAAACCACACATGGATCAACCTATAGAGTCATTACATGTGTGTTCTTTCCACAAACCACACATGGATCAACCACTAGAGTCATTGCATGTGTGTTCTTATACTAAAACCACAAACCAGTACTAGAGTCATTGCATGTGTGTTCTTTTCCACAACCAACGCATGGATCCACCAGTGGTCATTGCATGTGTGTTCTTTCCACAAACCACATATGGATCAACCAGAGTCATTGCATGTGTGTTATTTCCACAAACCACACATGGATCAACTACTAGAGTCATTGCATGTTTGTTCTTATACTAAAACCACAAACCAGCACTAGAGTCATTGCATGTGTGTTCTTTTCCACAAACCACACATGGATCCACCACTGGTCATTGCTTGTGTGTTCTTTCCACAAACCACATATGGATCAACCACTAGTCATTGCATGTGTGTTCTTTCCACAAACCACACATGGATCAACCACTAGAGTCATTGCATGTGTGTTATTTCCACAAACAAACATGGATCAATCACTAGAGTCATTGCATGTGTGTTCTTTTCCACAAACCACACATGGATCCACCAGTGGTCATTGCATGTGTCTTTTTCCACAAACCACATATGGTTCAAACACTAGTCATTGCATGTGTGTTCTTTCCACAAACCACACATGGATCAACCACTAGAGTCATTGCATGTTTGTTCTTATACTGAAACCACAAACCAGCACTAGAGTCATTGCATGTTTGTTCTTATACTAAAACCACAAACCAGCACTAGAGTCATTGCATATGTGTTCTTTTCCACAAACCACACATGGATCCACTAGACTCGTTGCATGTGTGTTCTTTTCCACAAACCACACATGGATCAACCAGTGGTCATTGCATGTGTGTTCTTTTCCATAAACCACATGTGGACCCATTACAGTCATTGCATGTGTGTTATTTCCACAAACCACACATGGATCAACCACTAGAGTCATTACATATGTGTTATTTCCACAAACCACACATGGATCAACCACTAGAGTCATTGCATGTGTGTTCTTATACTAAAACCAAAAACCAGTACTAGAGTCATTGCATGTGTGTTCTTATACTAAAACCACAAACCATTACTAGAGTCATTGCATGTGTGTTATTTTCCACAAACCACACATGGATCCACCAGTGGTAATTGCATGTGTGCTCTTTCCACAGACCACATATGGATCAACCAGAGTCATTGCATGTGTGTTCTTTGCACAAACCACACATGGATCAACCACTAGAGTCATTGCATGTTTGTTCTTATACTAAAACCACAAACCAACACTAGAGTCATTGCATGTGTGTTCTTTTCTACAAACCACACATGGATCCACTAGACTCATTGCATGTGTGTTCTTTTCCACAAACAACTTTTGGATCAACCAGTGGTCATTGCATGTGTGTTCTTTCCACAAACCACATGTGGACCCATTATAGTCATTGCATGTGTGTTATTTCCACAAACCACACATGAATCAACCACTAGAGTCATTGCATATGTGTTATTTCCACAAACCACACATGGATCAACCACTAGAGTCATTGCATGTGTGTTCTTATACAAAAACCAACACTAGAGTCATTGCATGTGTGTTCTTTTCACAAACCACACATGGATCAACCACTAGAGTCATTGCATGTGTGTTATTTCCACAAACAAACATGGATCAACCACTAGAGTCATTGCATGTGTGTTCTTTTCCACAAACCACACATGGATCCACCAGTGGTCATTGCATGTGTGTTCTTTCCACAAACTACACATGGATCAACCACTAGAGTAATTGCATGTGTGTTCTTTCCACAAACCACACATGAATCAACCACTAGAGTAATTGCATGTTCGTTCTTATACTAAAACCACAAACCAACACTAGAGTCATTGCATGTGTGTTCTTTTCCACAAACCACACATGGATCCACCAGTGGTCATTACATGTGTCTTCTTTCCACAAACCACACATGGATCAACCAGAGTCATTGCATGTGTGTTCTTTACACAAACCACACATGGATCAACCACTAGAGTCATTGCATGTTTGTTCTTATACTAAAACAAGAAACTAACACCAGAGTCATTGCATGTGTGTTCTTTTCCACAAACCACACATGGATCCACCACTGGTCATTGCATGTGTATTCTTTCCACAAACCACATATGGATCAACCACTAGTCATTGCATGTGTGTTCTTTCCACAAACAACACATGGATCAACCACTAGAGTCATTGCATGTGTGTTCTTATACTAAAACCAACACTAGACTCATTAAATGTATGTTCTTTTCACAAACCACACATGGATCAACCACTAGAGTCATTACATGTGTTTTATTTTCACAAACAAACATGGATCAACAACGAGAGTCATTGGATGTGTGTTCTTTTCCACAAACCACACATGGATCCACCAGTGGTCATTGCATGTGTGTTCTTTCCACAAACCGCACATGGATCAACCACTAGAGTCATTGCATGTGTGTTCTTATACAAAAACAAACACTAGAGCCATTGCATGTGTGTTCTTTTCACAAACCACACATGGATCAACCAGTAGAGTCATTGCATCTGTGTTATTTCCAGAAACAAACATGGATCAACCACTAGAGTCATTGCATGTGTGTTCTTTTCCATAAACCACACATGGATCCACCAGTGGTCATTGCATGTTTGTTCTTTCCACAAACCACACATGGATCAACCACTAGAGTCATTGCATGTGTGTTCTTTCCACAAACCACACATGGATCAACCACTAGAGTCATTGCATGTGTGTTCTTATACTAAAACCAACACTAGAGTCAATTCATGTGTGTTCCTTTCACAAACCACACATGGATCAACCACTAGAGTCATTGCATGTGTGTTATTTCCACAAACAAACATGGATCAACCACTAGAGTCATTGCATGTGTGTTCTTTCCACAAACCACACATGGATCAACCACTAGAGTCATTGCATGTGTGTTATTTCCACAAACAAACATGGATCAACCACTAGAGTCATTGCATGTGTGTTCTTTTCCACAAACCACACATGGATCCACCAGTGGTCATTGCATGTGTGTTCTTTCCATAAACCACACATGGATCAACCACTAGAGTCATTACATGTGTGTTCTTTCCACAAACCACACATGGATCAACCACTAGAGTCATTGCATATGTGTTCTTATACTAAAACCACAAACCAGTACTAGAGTCATTGCATGTGTGTTCTTTTCCACAACCAACACATGGATCCACCAGTGGTCATTGCATGTGTGTTCTTTCCACAAACCACATATGGATCAACAAGAGTCATTGCATGTGTGTTATTTCCACAAACCACAGATGGATCAACCACTAGAGTCATTGCATGTTTGTTCTTATACTAAAACCATAAACCAGCACTAGAGTCATTGCATGTGTGTTCTTTTCTACAAACCACACATGGATCCACCACGAGTCATTGCTTGTGTGTTCTTTCCACAAACCACATATGGATCAACCACTAGTCATTGCATGTGTGTTCTTTCCACAAACCACACATGGATCAACCAGTAGAGTTATTGCATGTTTGTTATTATACTAAAACCACAAACCAACACTAGCGTCATTGCATGTGTGTTCTTTCCACAAACCACACATGGATCAACCACTAGAGTCATTGCATCTGTGTTATTTCCAGAAACAAACATGGATCAACCACTAGAGTCATTGCATGTGTGTTCTTTTCCATAAACCACACATGGATCCACCAGTGGTCATTGCATGTTTGTTCTTTCCACAAACCACACATGGATCAACCACTAGAGTCATTGCATGTGTGTTCTTTCCACAAACCACACATGGATCAACCAGTAGAGTCATTGCATGTGTGTTATTTCCACAAACAAACATGGATCAATCACTAGAGTCATTGCATGTGTGTTCTTTTCCACAAACCACACATGGATCCACCAGTGGTCATTGCATGTGTCTTTTTCCACAAACCACATATGGATCAACCACTAGTCATTGCATGTGTGTTCTTTCCAAAAACCACACATGGATCAACCACTAGAGTCATTGCATGTTTGTTCTTATACTAAAACCACAAACCAGCACTAGAGTCATTGCATGTCTGTTCTTTTCCACAAACCACATATGGATCAACCACTAGAGTCACTGCATGTGTGTTCTTTCCACAAACCACACATGGATCAACCACTAGAGTCATTGCATGTGTGTTATTTCCACCAACAAACATGGATCAACCACTAGAGTCATTGCATGTGTGTTCCTTTCCACAAACCACACATGGATCCACCAGTGGTCATTGCATGTGTGTTCTTTCCATATACCACACATGGATCAACCTATAGAGACATTACATGTGTGTTCTTTCCACAAACCACACATGGATCAACCACTAGAGTCATTGCATGTGTGTTCTTATACTAAAACCACAAACCAGTACTAGAGTCATTGCATGTGTGTTCTTTTCCACAACCAACACATGGATCCACCAGTGGTCATTGCATGTGTGTTCTTTCCACAAACCACATATGGATCAACCAGAGTCATTGCATGTGTGTTATTTCCACAAACCACACATGGATCAACTACTAGAGTCATTGCATGTTTGTTCTTATACTAAAACCACAAACCAGCACTAGAGTCATTGCATGTGTGTTCTTTTCCACAAACCACACATGGATCCACCACTGGTCATTGCTTGTGTGTTCTTTCCACAAACCACATATGGATCAACCACTAGTCATTGCATGTGTGTTCTTTCCACAAACCACACATGGATCAACCACTAGAGTCATTGCATGTTTGTTATTATACTAAAACCACAAACCAACACTAGAGTCATTGCATGTGTGTTCTTTCCACAAACCACAGATGGATCAACCACTAGAGTCATTGCATGTGTGTTATTTCCACAAATAAACATGGATCAATCACTAGAGTCATTGCATGTGTGTTCTTTTCCACAAACCACACATGGATCCACCAGTGGTCATTGCATGTGTCTTTTTCCACAAACCACATATGGTTCAAACACTAGTCATTGCATGTGTGTTCTTTCCACAAACCACACATGGATCAACCACTAGAGTCATTGCATGTTTGTTCTTATACTAAAACCACAAACCAGCACTAGAGTCATTGCATGTTTGTTCTTATACTAAAACCACAAACTAGCACTAGAGTCATTGCATATGTGTTCTTTTCCACAAACCACACATGGATCCACTAGACTCGTTGCATGTGTGTTCTTTTCCACAAACCACACATGGATCAACCAGTGGTCATTGCATGTGTGTTCTTTTCCATAAACAACATGTGGACCCATTACAGTCATTGCATGTGTGTTATTTCCACAAACCACACATGGATCAACCACTAGAGTCATTACATATGTGTTATTTCCACAAACCACACATGGATCAACCACTAGAGTCATTGCATGTGTGTTCTTATACTAAAACCACAAACCAGTACTAGAGTCATTGCATGTGTTTTCTTATACTAAAACCACAAACCATTACTAGAGTCATTGCATGTGTGTTATTTTCCACAAACCACACATGGATCCACTAGTGGTAATTGCATGTGTGCTCTTTCCAAGACCACATATGGATCAACCGGTCATTGCATGTGTGTTCTTTGCACAAACCACACATGGATCAACCACTAGAGTCATTGCATGTTTGTTCTTATACTAAAACCACAAACCAGCACTAGAGTCATTGCATGTGTGTGTTCTTTTCCACAAACCACACATGGATCCACTAGACTCATTGCATGTGTGTTCTTTTCCACAAACAACTTTTGGATCAACCAGTGGTCATTGCATGTGTGTTCTTTCCACAAACCACATGTGGACCCATTATAGTCATTGCATGTGTGTTATTTCCACAAACCACACATGAATCAACCACTAGAGTAATTGCATATGTGTTATTTCCACAAACCACACATGGATCAACCACTAGAGTCATTGCATGTGTGTTCTTATACAAAAACCAACACTAGAGTCATTGCATGTGTGTTCTTTTCACAAACCACACATGGATCAACCACTAGAGTCATTGCATGTGTGTTATTTCCACAAACAAACATGGATCAACCACTAGAGTCATTGCATGTGTGTTCTTTTCCACAAACCACACATGGATCCACCAGTGGTCATTGCATGTGTGTTCTTTCCACAAACCACACATGGATCAACCACTAGAGTAATTGCATGTGTGTTCTTTCCACAAACCACACATGAATCAACCACTAGAGTAATTGCATGTTTGTTCTTATACTAAAACCACAAACCAACACTAGAGTCATTGCATGTGTGTTCTTTTCCACAAACCACACATGGATCCACTAGTGGTCATTGCATGTGTGTTCTTTCCACAAACCACACATGGATCAACCAGAGTCATTGCATGTGTGTTCTTTACACAAACCACACATGGATCAACCACTAGAGTCATTGCATGTTTGTTCTTATACTAAAACAACAAACCAACACCAGAGTCATTGCATGTGTGTTCTTTTCCACAAACCACACATGGATCCACCACTGGCCATTGCATGTGTGTTCTTTCCACAAACCACATATGGATCAACCACTAGTCATTGCATGTGTGTTCTTTCCACAAACAACACATGGATCAACCACTAGAGTCATTGCATGTGTGTTCTTATACTAAAACCAACACTAGACTCATTAAATGTATGTTCTTTTCACAAACCACACATGGATCAACCACTAGAGTCATTACATGTGTTTTATTTTCACAAACAAACATGGATCAACCACGAGAGTCATTGGATGTGTGTTCTTTTCCACAAACCACACATGGATCCACCAGTGGTCATTGCATGTGTGTTCTTTCCACAAACCACACATGGATCAACCACTAGAGTCATTGCATGTGTGTTCTTATACAAAAACAAACACTAGAGTCATTGCATGTGTGTTCTTTTCACAAAGCACACATGGATCAACCAGTAGAGTCATTGCATGTGTGTTATTTCCACAAACAAACATGGATCAACCACTAGAGTCATTGCATGTGTGCTCTTTTCCACAAACCACACATGGATCCACCAGTGGTCATTGCATGTGTGTTCTTTCCACAAACCACACATGGATCAACCACTAGAGTCATTGCATGTGTGTTCTTTCCACAAACCACACATGGATCAACCACTAGAGTCATTGCATGTGTGTTCTTATACTAAAACCAACACTAGAGTCAATTCATGTGTGTTCCTTTCACAAACCACACATGGATCAACCACTAGAGTCATTGCATGTGTGTTATTTCCACAAACAAACATGGATCAACCACTAGAGTCATTGCATGTGTGTTCTTTCCACAAACCACACATGGATCAACCACTAGAGTCATTTCATGTGTGTTTTTCCGCAAACCACACATGGATCAACCACTAGAGTCATTGCATGTGTGTTATTTCCACAAACAAACATGGATCAACAACTAGAGTCATTGCATGTGTGTTCTTTTCCACAAACCACACATGGATCCACCAGTGGTCATTGCATGTGTGTTATTTCCATAAACCACACATGGATCAACCACTAGAGTCATTACATGTGTGTTCTTTCCACAAACCACACATGGATCAACCACTAGAGTCATTGCATATGTGTTCTTATACTAAAACCACAAACCAGTACTAGAGTCATTGCATGTGTGTTCTTTTCCACAACCAACACATGGATCCACCAGTGGTCATTGCATGTGTGTTCTTTCCACAAACCACATATGGAGCAACAAGAGTCATTGCATGTGTGTTATTTACACAAACCACACATGGATCAACCACTAGAGTCATTGCATGCTTGTTATTATTCTAAAACCACAAACCAGCACTAGAGTCATTGCATGTGTGTTCTTTTCCACAAACCACACATGGATCCACCACGAGTCATTGCTTGTGTGTTCTTTCCACAAACCACATATGGATCAACCACTAGTCATTGCATGTGTGTTCTTTCCACAAACCACACATGGATCAACCAGTAGAGTTATTGCATGTTTGTTATTATACTAAAACCACAAACCAACACTAGAGTCATTGCATGTGTGTTCTTTCCACAAACCACACATGGATCAACCACTAGAGTCATTGCATCTGTGTTATTTCCACAAACAAACATGGATCAACCACTAGAGTCATTGCATGTGTGTTCTTTTCCATAAACCACACATGGATCCACCAGTGGTCATTGCATGTTTGTTCTTTCCACAAACCACACATGGATCAACCACTAGAGTCATTGCATGTGTGTTCTTTCCACAAACAAAACATGGATCAACCACTAGAGTCATTGCATGTGTGTTATTTCCACAAACAAACATGGATCAATCACTAGAGTCATTGCATGTGTGTTCTTTTCCACAAACAACACATGGATCCACCAGTGGTCATTGCATGTGTGTTCTTTCCACAAACCACATATGGATCAACCACTAGTCATTGCATGTGTGTTCTTTCGAAAAACCACACATGGATCAACAACTAGAGTCATTGCATGTTTGTTCTTATACTAAAACCACAAACCAGCACTAGAGTCATTGCATGTGTGTTCTTTCCACAAACCACATATGGATCAACCACTAGAGTCACTGCATGTGTGTTCTTTCCACAAACCACACATGGATCAACCACTAGAGTCATTGCATGTGTGTTCTTTCCACAAACCACATATGGATCAACCACTGGAGTCATTGCATGTGTGTTATTTCCACAAACAAACATGGATCAACCACTAGAGTCATTGCATGTGTGTTCTTTTCCACAAACCACACATGGATCGACCAGTGGTCATTGCATGTGTGTTCTTTCCACAAACCACACATGGATCAACCAGAGTCATTGCATGTGTCGTCTTTCCACAAACGACACATGGATCAACCACTAGAGTCATTGCATGTTTGTTCTTATACTAAAACCACAAACTAGCACTAGAGTCATTGCATGTGTGTTCTTTTCCACCAACCACACATGGATCCACTAGTGGTCATTGCATGTGTGTTCTTTCCACAGACCACATATGGATCAACCAGAGTCATTGCATGTGTGTTCTTTCCACAAACCACACATGGATCAACCACTAGAGTCATTGCATCTGTGTTGTTTTCCACAAACAACTTATGGATC
Organism: Avena sativa; assembly: GCA_916181665.1. NCBI lineage: Eukaryota > Viridiplantae > Streptophyta > Magnoliopsida > Poales > Poaceae > Avena > Avena sativa. The sequence continues at coordinate 482,208,522 of OV702279.1, forward strand.
AACCAGTGGTCATTGCATGTGTGTTATTTCCACAAACCACATGTGGACCCATTATAGTCATTGCATGTGTGTTATTTCCACAAACCACACATGGATCAACCACTTGAGTCATTGCATATGTGTTATTTCCACAAACCACACATGGATCAACCACTAGAGTCATTGGATGTGTGTTCTTATACTAAAACCAACACTAGAGTCATTGCATGTGTGTTCCTTTCACAAACCACACATGGATCAACAACTATAGTCATTGCATGTGTGTTATTTCCACAAACAAACATGGATCAACCACTAGAGTCATTGCATGTGTGTTCTTTTCCACAAACCACACATGGATCCACCAGTGGTCATTGCATGTGTGTTTTTCCACAAACCACATATGGATCAACCACTAGTCATTGCATGTGTGTTCATTCCACAAACCACACATAGATCAACCACTAGAGTCATTGCATGTTTGTTCTTATACTAAAACCACAAACCAGCACTAGAGTCATTGCATGTGTGTTCTTTTCCACAAACCACACATGGATCCACTAAACTCATTGCATGTGTGTTCTTTTCCACAAACAACTTATGGATCAACCAGTGGTCATTGCATGGGTGTTCTTTCCCCAAACCACACATGTGGACCCACTAGAGTCATTGCATGTGTGTTATTTCCACAAACCACACATGGATCAACCACTAGAGTCATTGCATATGTGTTATTTCCACAAACCGCACATGGATCAACCACTAGAGTCATTGCATGTGTGTTCTTATACTAAAACCAACACTAGAGTCATTGCATGTGTGTTCTTTTCACAAACCACACATGGATCAACCACTAGAGTCATTGCATGTGTGTTATTTCCACAAACAAACATGGATCAACCACTAGAGTCATTGCATGTGTGTTCTTATACTAAAACCAACACTAGACTCATTAAATGTATGTTCTTTTCACAAACCACACATGGATCAACCACTAGAGTCATTACATGTGTTTTATTTTCACAAACAAACATGGATCAACCACGAGAGTCATTGGATGTGTGTTCTTTTCCACAAACCACACATGGATCCACCAGTGGTCATTGCATGTGTGTTCTTTCCACAAACCACACATGGATCAACCACTAGAGTCATTGCATGTGTGTTCTTATACAAAAACAAACACTAGAGTCATTGCATGTGTGTTCTTTTCACAAAGCACACATGGATCAACCAGTAGAGTCATTGCATGTGTGTTATTTCCACAAACAAACATGGATCAACCACTAGAGTCATTGCATGTGTGCTCTTTTCCACAAACCACACATGGATCCACCAGTGGTCATTGCATGTGTGTTCTTTCCACAAACCACACATGGATCAACCACTAGAGTCATTGCATGTGTGTTCTTTCCACAAACCACACATGGATCAACCACTAGAGTCATTGCATGTGTGTTCTTATACTAAAACCAACACTAGAGTCAATTCATGTGTGTTCCTTTCACAAACCACACATGGATCAACCACTAGAGTCATTGCATGTGTGTTATTTCCACAAACAAACATGGATCAACCACTAGAGTCATTGCATGTGTGTTCTTTCCACAAACCACACATGGATCAACCACTAGAGTCATTTCATGTGTGTTTTTCCGCAAACCACACATGGATCAACCACTAGAGTCATTGCATGTGTGTTATTTCCACAAACAAACATGGATCAACAACTAGAGTCATTGCATGTGTGTTCTTTTCCACAAACCACACATGGATCCACCAGTGGTCATTGCATGTGTGTTATTTCCATAAACCACACATGGATCAACCACTAGAGTCATTACATGTGTGTTCTTTCCACAAACCACACATGGATCAACCACTAGAGTCATTGCATATGTGTTCTTATACTAAAACCACAAACCAGTACTAGAGTCATTGCATGTGTGTTCTTTTCCACAACCAACACATGGATCCACCAGTGGTCATTGCATGTGTGTTCTTTCCACAAACCACATATGGAGCAACAAGAGTCATTGCATGTGTGTTATTTACACAAACCACACATGGATCAACCACTAGAGTCATTGCATGCTTGTTATTATTCTAAAACCACAAACCAGCACTAGAGTCATTGCATGTGTGTTCTTTTCCACAAACCACACATGGATCCACCACGAGTCATTGCTTGTGTGTTCTTTCCACAAACCACATATGGATCAACCACTAGTCATTGCATGTGTGTTCTTTCCACAAACCACACATGGATCAACCAGTAGAGTTATTGCATGTTTGTTATTATACTAAAACCACAAACCAACACTAGAGTCATTGCATGTGTGTTCTTTCCACAAACCACACATGGATCAACCACTAGAGTCATTGCATCTGTGTTATTTCCACAAACAAACATGGATCAACCACTAGAGTCATTGCATGTGTGTTCTTTTCCATAAACCACACATGGATCCACCAGTGGTCATTGCATGTTTGTTCTTTCCACAAACCACACATGGATCAACCACTAGAGTCATTGCATGTGTGTTCTTTCCACAAACAAAACATGGATCAACCACTAGAGTCATTGCATGTGTGTTATTTCCACAAACAAACATGGATCAATCACTAGAGTCATTGCATGTGTGTTCTTTTCCACAAACAACACATGGATCCACCAGTGGTCATTGCATGTGTGTTCTTTCCACAAACCACATATGGATCAACCACTAGTCATTGCATGTGTGTTCTTTCGAAAAACCACACATGGATCAACAACTAGAGTCATTGCATGTTTGTTCTTATACTAAAACCACAAACCAGCACTAGAGTCATTGCATGTGTGTTCTTTCCACAAACCACATATGGATCAACCACTAGAGTCACTGCATGTGTGTTCTTTCCACAAACCACACATGGATCAACCACTAGAGTCATTGCATGTGTGTTCTTTCCACAAACCACATATGGATCAACCACTGGAGTCATTGCATGTGTGTTATTTCCACAAACAAACATGGATCAACCACTAGAGTCATTGCATGTGTGTTCTTTTCCACAAACCACACATGGATCGACCAGTGGTCATTGCATGTGTGTTCTTTCCACAAACCACACATGGATCAACCAGAGTCATTGCATGTGTCGTCTTTCCACAAACGACACATGGATCAACCACTAGAGTCATTGCATGTTTGTTCTTATACTAAAACCACAAACTAGCACTAGAGTCATTGCATGTGTGTTCTTTTCCACCAACCACACATGGATCCACTAGTGGTCATTGCATGTGTGTTCTTTCCACAGACCACATATGGATCAACCAGAGTCATTGCATGTGTGTTCTTTCCACAAACCACACATGGATCAACCACTAGAGTCATTGCATCTGTGTTGTTTTCCACAAACAACTTATGGATCAACCAGTGGTCATTGCATGTGTGTTATTTCCACAAACCACATGTGGACCCATTATAGTCATTGCATGTGTGTTATTTCCACAAACCACACATGGATCAACCACTTGAGTCATTGCATATGTGTTATTTCCACAAACCACACATGGATCAACCACTAGAGTCATTGGATGTGTGTTCTTATACTAAAACCAACACTAGAGTCATTGCATGTGTGTTCCTTTCACAAACCACACATGGATCAACAACTATAGTCATTGCATGTGTGTTATTTCCACAAACAAACATGGATCAACCACTAGAGTCATTGCATGTGTGTTCTTTTCCACAAACCACACATGGATCCACCAGTGGTCATTGCATGTGTGTTTTTCCACAAACCACATATGGATCAACCACTAGTCATTGCATGTGTGTTCATTCCACAAACCACACATAGATCAACCACTAGAGTCATTGCATGTTTGTTCTTATACTAAAACCACAAACCAGCACTAGAGTCATTGCATGTGTGTTCTTTTCCACAAACCACACATGGATCCACTAAACTCATTGCATGTGTGTTCTTTTCCACAAACAACTTATGGATCAACCAGTGGTCATTGCATGGGTGTTCTTTCCCCAAACCACACATGTGGACCCACTAGAGTCATTGCATGTGTGTTATTTCCACAAACCACACATGGATCAACCACTAGAGTCATTGCATATGTGTTATTTCCACAAACCGCACATGGATCAACCACTAGAGTCATTGCATGTGTGTTCTTATACTAAAACCAACACTAGAGTCATTGCATGTGTGTTCTTTTCACAAACCACACATGGATCAACCACTAGAGTCATTGCATGTGTGTTATTTCCACAAACAAACATGGATCAACCACTAGAGTCATTGCATGTGTGTTCTTTTCCACAAACCACACATGGATCCACCAGTGGTCATTGCATGTGTGTTCTTTCCAGAAACCACACATGGATCAACCACTAGAGTCAGTGCATGTGTGTTCTTTCCATAAACCACACATGGATCAACCAGTAGAGTCATTGCATGTGTGTTATTTCCACAAACAAACATGGATCAACCACTAGAGTCATTGCATGTGTGTTCTTTTCCACAAACCACACATGGATCCACCAGTGGTCCTTGCATGTGTGTTATTTCCAGAAATCACACATGGATCAATCACTAGAGTCATTGCATGTGTGTTCTTTCCACAAACCACACATGGATCAACCACTAGAGTCATTGCATGTGTGTTATTTTCCACAAACAAACATGGATCAACCACTAGAGTCATTGCATGTGTGTTCTTTTCCACAAACCACACATGGATCCACCAGTGGTCATTGCATGTGTGTTCTTTCCACAAACCACACATGGATCAACCACTAGAGTAATTGCATGTGTGTTCTTTCCACAAACCACACATGAATCAACCACTAGAGTCATTGCATGTTTGTTCTTATACTAAAACCACAAACCAGCACTAGAGTCATTGCATGTGTGTTCTTTTCCACAAACCACACATGGATCCACCAGTGGTCATTGCATGTGTGTTCTTTCCACAAACCACACATGGATCAACCAGAGTAATTGCATGTGTGTTCTTTACACAAACCACACATGGATCAACCACTAGAGTCATTGCATGTTTGTTCTTATACTAAAACAACAAACCAACACCAGAGTCATTGCATGTGTGTTCTTTTCCACAAACCACACATGGATCCACCAGTGGTCATTGCATGTGTGTTCTTTCCACAAACCACATATGGATCAACCACTAGTCATTGCATGTGTGTTCTTTCCACAAACCACACATGGATCAACCACTAGAGTCATTGCATGTGTGTTCTTATTCTAAAACCAACACTAGACTCATTAAATGTATGTTCTTTTCACAAACCACACATGGATCAACCACTAGAGTCATTGCATGTGTTTTATTTCCACAAACAAACATGGATCAACCACGAGAGTCATTGGATGTGTGTTCTTTTCCACAAATCACACATGGATCCACCAGTGGTCATTGCATGTGTGTTCTTTCCACAAACCACACATGGATCAACCACTAGAGTCATTGCATGTGTGTTCTTTCCACAAACCACACATGGATCAACCAATGGAGTCATTGCATGTGTGTTATTTCCACAAACAAACATGGATCAACCACTAGAGTCATTGCATGTGTGTTCTTTTCCACAAACCACACATGGATCCACCAGTGGTCATTGCATGTGTGTTCTTTCCACAAACCACACATGGATCAACCAGAGTCATTGCATGTGTCGTCTTTCCACAAACGACACATGGATCAACCACTAGAGTCATTGCATGTTTGTTCTTATACTAAAACCACAAACTAGCACTAGAGTCATTGCATGTCACATCCCAAGATTTTCCAAATCTTGTAATGTGAAAAATAAATGAATAAAATAAAACTTAGTTGATTTTCAGGGCCAGAAGAAACTTTTTGTATTCAATTGGGACTTCAAACCAGTTGGATCAAATTAAATCCTAAAGGGATTTATAAAGATAAACATTTAATAAAGGCAAATAAAATGTTTTGGAAATACTATTTTGGGATCTTTTAATAAAAGACTTTGTTTTTCAAATGAAAAGGTGGATTTATAAATAAAGATTATTTTATAAAGCCAAATTAAAACTTGGCCAAGACTTTGAAACAAAAGGTTTTGTTTTGATTACAAATAGTAGAGGTTTATTTAAAATAAAAAGGATTTAAATATCCAAGTTTTATTAATAAAGGTTTTACTATTTTCAAAACATCAAAACTTATTTATTCTTTTAAAATAAAGTTTTCCAAGTATTTTGTTTTCTCAAATAAAACCTACTAAAGTGTTTTGGTTTTATTTTAGATTTCAAAATAAAGTTTTTAAATAAACAAATCCTATTTGATTTATTAACTAAGGTCCATTATATTTAAATAGTAATGGAACCTAAAATCAAAGGTTATTTTGTTTTAAACAAGTTTTCCAAATATCTTTTATTTTCAAATAAAACCTACTGTTTTGGTTTTGAAAATATTTGGATTTCAAATGAAGATTTTATTAATTAAATCAAACCCTATTTTATTAAATAACTAAAAGATCCATTTTATTTAATTATTAAATGGATCCTAAAAATAAATTATTTTGGGATTTGGATTATGTTACTAAACAGAACCAAATTCAAAGTACAAAGTTGAGTGTTTGTTTGAATTGTTTGAATGGTTTGATTGTTTGAATAATTGAATGAAAATTCAAAACAGAAAATAGAATAGAAAAAGAAAAATGTTTTAGACAAAAAAAATAGTGCAAAGGGAAGAAACCAGCCCAGCCCATTAAGCCCAGCAAACCAGCCCAGTTTCCTCACCCCGAAGAAAATGATCTGCACCAATTATTTGACTCGCAGAGACAATGACCGGTGGACCTCCCTCTCGTTCCTTTTCCCACTGACAGGTAGACCCCACTCCTCCTGTTCTTCTTCCTCCCCGCGACTCCTTCTCCCCTCACCGCGTGGCCGTTTCTGCCCGTTGATAGCACCATCAATCCGCGTTAATCTCTCCATTAAACCTCGCCGTGACCACGCCCATTTAAGCGCCTGCTTCCCCTCTTCCGTTTCCCCCAGACACCGCCTCTCCTCTCCCATCAGGCCGCCCCAATTCCTCCCCGAGCTTCTCTATCTCCGACGAGCTCCCCTTCCCGATTCCGGCCAAGCCTGACCGATTCGTGCCTCCCCGAACACGCTAGGAGAATCCCCACTCCTAGACGCTTCTCCTCGTATCCTCAGCTCGACCGCGGGCGCCCCAGAGCTTCGACTTTGAAAAACTCCGTCCGCGCCGCCGTCTGCCTCGTCTCCGTCGAACTTCCCGGTAAGAACTGACCGCCCCTTTCCCTCTCATTCATGCACACGACCTTGCCTGAGTCCTGCGCATCTAACCGTGTCTTCGCCTTGCCTTGGGGTGAACCACAGCACCGTCCACGACGACCACCTAACGCACCCGACGCCGTCCTCCACTCCGGCGAGCAATCGCAGTCGTACCAGAGCGCCCCTCGCCCGACCAACACCTCCTCGAGCATCGCCGTGACCCCCTGAGCCCGGTGAGCATCTCCCCTTTCTCCCTCACCTCCTGTAGCATCAGCACCGTCGTCGACCGACAGCTCCGCCGCCGGTAGCCGCCGCAGCGCCGCTAGCTTTAGGTCGAACCTGCGTCAACCGTTCGATCTCGATCTAGTGGCTAGGATAGAAGCTAGGTGAAAGGGTAAGTAGCATCTGCGCACCGCACGATCTGACTTGATCCAACGGCTGCAGCTGCGCGATCCGGCCGAACCGGTACCACCCAGTTAGAACACGCCGCGTGTCCCCTATTCTGTTTAAAAACAGATTTGAAAACAGAATATTTTGCAAACTTCAAACCCTTGTATCTTTGGATCCACACGTCCAAAAATTACAAATTTTATGTCGTTGGATTCAGGAGAGCAAGACCTAGCCAACCCTGCCCTTAGTTTAGCAAATAGTATCTGTTTGTTTGCTTGTTTTTGCAGATTCTTTTGTGTGCTTGTTTAGATTAGAAAAATTGTTTGAAAATGATTTTAAGGTTAAAACCTTTGCAAAATGGTTTTCTGTGACCTTACTGACCCTAGGAACCAACCCATGATTTGGAAAATGGATTTGGTAAAGTTTAGGATGGAAAACTTGATTTAGCCCATTTCTAGCCAAATGGAAAAAAAGATTTTGTTTATGAAAATGTTTTTGAGTAAATTTTTTTGAGAAAATGGTTTAGACCAAACCTACTGACCCAAACACCAAGTTTTGCAATAGCAACTCATTTGGTGAAACAAAATAAGGATTCTTTGATTTAAAACCATTTCTAGTCAAATAGAAATGTGGTTATTTTTATTAAAAATGGTTTTGGAGGAAAACCTTTGGGAAATGTTTTGTTTTAAACTCACTAACCCTAAACACCAAGTTTTGTGATTTGAAAACATATTTGGTGAACCCTATAGGCTAATGCCTTAGTAAAAATATTTCTACACCACATAAAATGATACTTTGTTTTGAAAATGGCTTATGAAGTGAAACCTTTTGCAAATGACCTTGCCACTTTACAAAATGACCAATAGGTGTTTACAAATGTCTATGACCCACTAGGAACCACTTTTTCAAACAAAACAAAGCTTGGCATGCTTGCATGAATTACTTTGACTTTGTCATTTTGTGTGTTGATTTGCTTGATTGGTAGATTGAGTTTGTGCCTTGCTTGATTGAATTGTAGTGACTTGAAGAGTTTGATTGTTGCAAGGACAAGGAGTGAACCCATACTCTACCAAAAAGGCAAGTGATGCTTCATATCATTATCCCATTACTTTCAATATGCATTAGTGATTTTGCCAAGTAAAACTTGCATGGATTTTATTTTGCTAAGTATAGACCTTGCTATAGGAAAACCTAGTAGATGAATCCTTAGTAGGATTTTCCTAAGTTAAGAATCCTATTACTATCAAGCTTAGCCTAGCTAATAGAAAACATGGGTGGAATATATATTCACACTATGGAAAAATATCCTAAATCTGAGGACTTGTGTTTTGTTTAATAAAACAACTAAGCGAATAAAACACCTGGGTGGAAATGGAAGGAATGGTTTGTGTTGAGTGGTTCACAAGGCCATGGACTTGGCTTGTGTATCTCACTTGTGGATGGCCACCCAGGAACAAAGAGATTTGAGATGTTAAATGTTGAGAAGCTTCAAGTGCAACCACTTGGCAATATGGGCTCTGCCATGATCATATAGGTTGCAAGAACTTAGCCATATGGATAGTTGGTGGTAGTGTTTGATAGGTTGGAACGCGTCCATGTTGGTCTAAGGGAAAGCTTCTGAAAGATCTTGTCTTGGGAAACCAAGTCTTGTGGGAAAAGTGCACCACCTCTGCAGAGTGTAAAACCTAAGTACTTAGCCATGTCCCTGGTAAAGGACAATTTGAGCATCAAGACATGGAAGCAATCAAGAATCTCATCACTCCAATTTCTAAATAAAACTTGTGGGTGAACAAGGGTTGTTTGAATTCTTCAATCTTTGATGGAGAGATGGCTTGGTACAAGGATCTTGAAATCTTAGATTGGGAAAAATGATTTTGCCAAACAAAAACTTACTGTTTTCAAAATGGTAAGGAAAAATCTATTTTGAGCAATGCAAGCCTCAACTCCACTTAGCCAAATGCATATAGATGATAGACTCCACTATACTACCATAGTATCACTTGACAATACAATTAAAATGTATTGACCCTTGTGGCTGTAACTTGTAATGTTGCAGGTTTGATTGTTTTTAGTGAAGATTGATTGATTAGGATTACAAAGTCTACAACCAACATCTGCCTGTGGCACTTTGAAGATGAAGGACCCCATACTTATAGTTTTTCCGCTGCAATGTAATGTAATAGCCAAATGAGCTATGTATTGATGTAATAAAATTATGTTATTCCTGGTTATAAAGTTGTATTATGACCTTTGTTTCTGATATTACATCTAAACTGTGGATGCTAGCAATTGATCCAGGGACTAGCATTGTAAACACAGGGGATTCTACCTTACCTTATATTTTAATAAGGTTGGTATCGTGACATGGTATCAGAGCATTGTGTTGCCTGTAGGATTTGTAACCCTAGGATTGGACAAAAACCCTTAGAAAAATAGGAGTTGTATTTTGTTCCAAAAACTTATTTACAAAATCTTGTAAACTCTTTCCTCAACCATTTTGGTTTCAACTCTACTTCTCTTCTATTTCAACTTGATGGGAAAGCCTACCCTTTGACCAAAGACTACACCATGTGCAAAGGACTTCTTCAACACCTTCAACTCTAATGACTTCAACATTCTTCAACATTTTCACCAAGGACTTCAACTTGAATATCACTAAAGACTACAAGTGAGACAAGGAATCTTGCTCAAGACTTGAAGACTAAGGAAACACAACTTATCATCATCACCTTTGAAGATTTGTGACCAAGACACAAGAATTCTCCAAGGATACAAAGATCTCATTCAAGAAGAATCAACCAAGAAGGATGGAAAGATCTCAAGTGAACCATATAGATGGACCACCATATTTAGTTAAGTCAAACACACCAACTTACGTGGTGTAAAAAAAATATTTTTGGTTGCCTAAAAATGTGCCTGAACTTTGTTGTTTGAGTGGAATGTTTGTTTGTGATTGCTTGCACATTGCTTGTGTGAATTGTGATGTGTGTGATTAGAATTGATTTCTTAGAAAAACCTTTTGCCTATTCTAATCCCAATCCAACCCAAACAGATGACTTCTCCAAGAGACTCCAACATCAAGGTTGATGACATCAACAACAACCAAGAGGCCAGCATGAAAGAGCTCATAGCAACCCAACACCAGTTGAACCAACTAACAGCTCAGTTCATAGCCAACAATAGTGATAAAGATCCAGCACTGCAAAAGTTTTTGGAAGAACAATCCCAACTGATGCTTAAGGTGACTAATCAAATGATCAGCATGGAAGAAAACTATCCCAAAAGAGTGTATGACAACAAGGATGACAAGAATGTTATTCTAGATGGAGACCCCGCTTGCATTATTTGTGGAGACAAGGACCATACTTCCAATGAGCATGAAGATCAATGTCCTAACTGTGAAGAGAAACATCCTATTGGACAATGTCCTACCTCTCAAGCTACTTGCTACCTATGTGAAGGAAACGACCATGTCCCTATCCAATGCCCCATCTATGCCAATGTTGAACAAAGGAAACAAGAAGGATCCAAGTATGCCAAAAATGTTGATGGCAAAGGAAAAGGACCACTTATACCTCCAAACAAGACAACCCAATTCAAAGGATCAAAGAAACCCAAGAAACCAAGACAGGACATGAGCCTTGTGCAATGTCGTAAATGTAAGGAGATGGGACACTACCCCAGTGGATGCCCAGAGAACCCGAATAATAAAGAGATCGGCCAAGTAGTGTGCAACAATTGCAAAGAACCAGGCCACTATGTAGCAACTTGTCCACAAGAGCAACATAAAGAACTCCAAGATATCCACTGTTTCAACTGCAAGAACCCAGGACATTATGCAAGCAACTGTCCAGAAAAGATGAAAAACAAGTTGAACAAGCCTAGGGATAAACTCAACCTTGGCCCATGAGTCAAGTATGGAAATAAAGGACACTATGCAGAATTTTTCCAAGGAAGTTTCATCAAGATTCCAAGCAAGCCAAGATGTAATTTAGTTTGGAAAATTTTTAAGGGTGGTAGTACCCTAGTTGTTTTGAGCCAACTTGTAACCCTAGCCTTCCCAAATCTCGGGACGAGATTTCTTTTAAGGGTGGTAGTCTAGTCACATCCCAAGATTTTCCAAATCTTGTAATGTGAAAAATAAATGAATAAAATAAAACTTAGTTGATTTTCAGGGCCAGAAGAAACTTTTTGTATTCAATTGGGACTTCAAACCAGTTGGATCAAATTAAATCCTAAAGGGATTTATAAAGATAAACATTTAATAAAGGCAAATAAAATGTTTTTGAAATACTATTTTGGGATCTTTTAATAAAATACTTTGTTTTTCAAATGAAAAGGTGGATTTATAAATAAAGATTATTTTATAAAGCCAAATTAAAACTTGTCCAAGACTTTGAAACAAAAGGTTTTGTTTTGATTAAAAATAGTAGAGGTTTATTTAAAATAAAAAGGATTTAAATATCCAAGTTTTATTAATAAAGGTTTTACTATTTTCAAAACATCAAAACTTATTTATTCTTTTAAAATAAAGTTTTCCAAGTATTTTGTTTTCTAAAATAAAACCTACTAAAGTGTTTTGGTTTTATTTTAGATTTCAAAATAAAGTTTTTAAATAAACAAATCCTATTTGATTTATTAACGAAGGTCCATTATATTTAATTATTAATGGAACCTAAAATAAAAGGTTATTTTGTTTTAAACAAGTTTTCCAAATATCTTTTATTTTCAAATAAAACCTACTGTTTTGGTTTTCAAATGAAGATTTTATTAATTAAATCAAACCCTATTTTATTAAATAACTAAAAGATCCATTTTATTTAATTATTAAATGGATCCTAAAAATAAATTATTTTGGGATTTGGATTATGTTACTAAACAGAACCAAATTCAAAGTACAAAGTTGAGTGTTTGTTTGAATTGTTTGAATGGTTTGATTGTTTGAATAATTGAATGAAAATTCAAAACAGAAAATAGAATAGAAAAAGAAAAATGTTTTAGACAAAAAAAATAGTGCAAAGGGAAGAAACCAGCCCAGCCCATTAAGCCCAGCAAACCAGCCCAGTTTCCTCACCCCGAAGAAAATGATCTGCACCAATTATTTGACTCACAGAGACAATGACCGGTGGACCTCCCTCTCGTTCCTTTTCCCACTGACAGGTAGACCCCACTCCTCCTGTTCTTCTTCCTCCCCGCGACTCCTTCTCCCCTCACCGCGCGGCCGTTTCTGCCCGTTGATAGCACCATCAATCCGCGTTAATCTCTCCATTAAACCTCGCCGTGACCACGCCCATTTAAGCGCCTGCTTCCCCTCTTCCGTTTCCCCCAGACACCGCCTCTCCTCTGCCACCAGGCCGCCCCAATTCCTCCCCGAGCTTCTCTGTCTCCGACGAGCTCCCCTTCCCGATTCCGGCCAAGCCTGACCGCCCCGTGCCTCCCCGAACACGCTAGGAGAATCCCCACTCACAGACGCTTCTCCTCGTATCCTCAACTCGACCGCGGGCGCCCCAGAGCTTCGACTTTGACAAACTCCGTCCGTGCCGCCGTCTGCCTCGTCTCCGTCGAACTTCCCGGTAAGAACTGACCGCCCCTTTCCCTCTCATTCACGCACACGACCTTGCCTGAGTCCTGCGCATCTAACCATGTCTTCGCCTTGCCTTGGGGTGAACCACAACACCGTCCACGACGACCACCTGACGCACCCGACGCCGTCCTCCACTCCGGCGAGCAATCGCAGTCGTACCAGAGCGCCCCTCGCCCGACCAACACCTCCTCGAGCATCGCCGTGACCCCCTGAGCCCGGTGAGCATCTCCCCTTTCTCCCTCACCTCCTGTAGCATCAGCACCGTCATCGACCGACAGCTCCGCCGCCGGTAGCCGCTGCAGCGCCGCTAGCTTTAGGTCGAACCTGCGTCAACCGTTCGATCTCGATCTAGTGGCTAGGATAGAAGCTAGGTGAAAGGGTAAGTAGCATCTGCGCACCGCACGATCTGACTTGATCCAACGGCTGCAGCTGCGCGATCCGGCCGAACCGGTACCACCCAGTTAGAACACGCCGCGTGTCCCCTATTCTATTTAAAAACAGATTTGAAAACAGACTATTTTGAAAACTTCAAACCCTTGTATCTTTGGATCCACACGTCCAAAAATTACAAATTTTATGTCGTTGGATTCAGGAGAGCAAGACCTAGCCAACCCTGCCCTTAGTTTAGCAAATACTATTTGTTTGTTTGCTTGTTTTTGTAGATTCTTTTGTGTGCTTGTTTAGATTAGAAAAATTGTTTGAAAATGATTTTAAAGTTAAAACCTTTGCAAAATGGTTTGTTGTGACCTTACTGACCCTAGGAACCAACCCATGATTTGGAAAATGGATTTGGTAAAGTTTAGGATGGAAAACTTGATTTAGCCCATTTCTAGCCAAATGGAAAAAAAGATTTTGTTTATGAAAATGTTTTTGAGTAATTTTTTTTTGAGAAAATGGTTTAGACCAAACCTACTGACCCAAACACCAAGTTTTGCAATAGCAACTCATTTGGTGAAACAAAATAAGGATTCTTTGATTTAAAACCATTTCTAGTCAAATAGAAATGTGGTTATTTTATTAAAAATGGTTTTGGAGGAAAACCTTTGGAAAATGTTTTGTTTTAAACTCACTAACCCTAAACACCAAGTTTTGTGATTTGAAAACATATTTGGTGAACCCTATAGGCTAATGCCTTAGTAAAAATATTTCTACACCACATAAAATGATACTTTGTTTTGAAAATGGCTTATGAAGTGAAACCTTTTGCAAATGACCTTGCCACTTTACAAAATGACCAATAGGTGTTTACAAATGTCTATGACCCACTAGGAACCACTTTTTCAAACAAAACAAAGCTTGGCATGCTTGCATGAATTACTTTGACTTTGTCATTTTGTGTGTTGATTTGCTTGATTGGTAGATTGAGTTTGTGCCTTGCTTGATTGAATTGTAGTGACTTGAAGAGTTTGATTGTTGCAAGGACAAGGAGTGAACCCATACTCTACCAAAAAGGCAAGTGATGCTTCATATCATTATCCCATTACTTTCAATATGCATTAGTGATTTTGCCAAGTAAAACTTGCATGGATTTTATTTTGCTAAGTATAGACCTTGCTATAGGAAAACCTAGTAGATGAATCCTTAGTAGGATTTTCCTAAGTTAAGAATCCTATTACTATCAAGCTTAGCCTAGCTAATAGAAAACATGGGTGGAATATATATTCACACTATGGAAAAATATCCTAAGTATGAGGACTTGTGTTTTGTTTAATAAAACAACTAAGCGAATAAAACACCTGGGTGGAAATGGAAGGAATGGTTTGTGTTGAGTGGTTCACAAGGCCATGGACTTGGCTTGTGTATCTCACTTGTGGATGGCCACCCAGGAACAAAGAGATTTGAGATGTCAAATGTTGAGAAGCTTCAAGTGCAACCACTTGGCAATATGGGCTCTGCCATGATCATATAGGTTGCAAGAACTTAGCCATATGGATAGTTGGTGGTAGTGTTTGATAGGTTGGAACGCGTCCATGTTGGTCTAAGGGAAAGCTTCTGAAAGATCTTGTCTTGGGAAACCAAGTCTTGTGGGAAAAGTGCACCACCTCTGAGAGTGTAAAAACCTAAGTACTTAGCCATGTCCCTGGTAAAGGACAATTTGAGCATCAAGACATGGAAGCAATCAAGAATCTCATCACTCCAATTTCTAAATAAAACTTGTGGGTGAACAAGGGTTGTTTGAATTCTTCAATCTTTGATGGAGAGATGGCTTGGTACAAGGATGTTGAAATCTTAGATTGGGAAAAATGATTTTGCCAAACAAAAACTTAGTGTTTTCAAAATGGTAAGGAAAAATCTATTTTGAGCAATGCAAGCCTCAACTCCACTTAGCCAAATGCATATAGATGATAGACTCCACTATACTACCATACTATCACTTGCCAATACAATTCAAATGTATTGACCCTTGTGGCTGTAACTTGTAATGTTGCAGGTTTGATTGTTTTTAGTGAAGATTGATTGATTAGGATTACAAAGTCTACAACCAACATCTGCCTGTGGCACTTTGAAGATGAAGGACCCCATACTTATAGTTTTTCCGCTGCAATGTAATGTAATAGCCAAATGAGCTATGTATTGATGTAATAAAATTATGTTATTCCTGGTTATAAAGTTGTATTATGACCTTTGTTTCTGATATTACATCCAAACTGTGGATGCTAGCAATTGATCCAGGGACTAGCATTGTAAACACAGGGTATTCTACCTTACCTTATATTTTAATAAGGTTGGTATCCTGACATTGCATGTGTGTTCTTTTCCACAAACCACACATGGATCCACTAGTGGTCATTGCATGTGTGTTCTTTCCACAGACCACATATGGATCAACCAGAGTCATTGCATGTATGTTCTTTCCACAAACCACACATGGATCAACCACTAGAGTCATTGCATCTGTGTTCTTTTCCACAAACAACTTATGGATCAACCAGTGGTCATTGCATGTGTGTTATTTCCACAAACCACATGTGGACCCATTATAGTCATTGCATGTGTGTTATTTCCACAAACCACACATGGATCAACCACTAGAGTCATTGCATATGTGTTATTTCCACAAACCACACATGGATCAACCACTAGAGTCATTGCATGTGTGTTCTTATACTAAAACCAACACTAGAGTCATTGCATGTGTGTTCCTTTCACAAACCACACATGGATCAACAACTAGAGTCATTGCATGTGTGTTATTTCCACAAACAAACATGGATCAACCACTAGAGTCATTGCATGTGTGTTCTTTTCCACAAACCACACATGGATCCACCAGTGGTCATTGCATGTGTGTTTTTCCACAAACCACATATGGATCAACCACTAGTCATTGCATGTGTGTTCTTTCCACAAACCACACATAGATCAACCACTAGAGTCATTGCATGTTTGTTCTTATACTAAAACCACAAACCAGCACTAGAGTCATTGCATGTGTGTTCTTTTCCACAAACCACACATGGATCCACTAAACTCATTGCATGTGTGTTCTTTTCCACAAACAACTTATGGATCAACCAGTGGTCATTGCATGGGTGTTCTTTCCCCAAACCACACATGTGGACCCACTAGAGTCATTGCATGTGTGTTATTTCCACAAACCACACATGGATCAACCACTAGAGTCATTGCATATGTGTTATTTCCACAAACCGCACATGGATCAACCACTAGAGTCATTGCATGTGTGTTCTTATACTAAAACCAACACTAGAGTCATTGCATGTGTGTTCTTTTCACAAACCACACATGGATCAACCACTAGAGTCATTGCATGTGTGTTATTTCCACAAACAAACATGGATCAACCACTAGAGTCATTGCATGTGTGTTCTTTTCCACAAGCCACACATGGATCCACCAGTGGTCATTGCATGTGTGTTCTTTCCAGAAACCACACATGGATCAACCACTAGAGTCATTGCATGTGTGTTATTTCCATAAACCACACATGGATCAACCACTAGAGTCATTGCATGTGTGTTATTTCCACAAACAAACATGGATCAACCACTAGAGTCATTGCATGTGTGTTCTTTTCCACAAACCACACATGGATCCACCAGTGGTCCTTGCATGTGTGTTATTTCCACAAATCACACATGGATCAACCACTAGAGTCATTGCATGTGTGTTCTTTCCACAAACCACACATGGATCAACCACTAGAGTCATTTCATGTGTGTTATTTCCACAAACAAACATGGATCAACCACTAGAGTCTTTGCATGTGTGTTCTTTTCCACAAACCACACATGGATCACCAGTGGTCATTGCATGTCTGTTCTTTCCACAAACCACACATGGATCAACCACTAGAGTAATTGCATGTGTGTTCTTTCCACAAACCACACATGAATCAACCACTAGAGTCATTGCATGTTTGTTCTTATACTAAAACCACAAACCAACACTAGAGTCATTGCATGTGTGTTCTTTTCCACAAACCACACATGGATCCATCAGTGGTCATTGCATGTGTGTTCTTTCCACAAACCACACATGGATCAACCAGAGTCATTGCATGTGTGTTCTTTACACAAACCACACATGGATCAACCACTAGAGTCATTGCATGTTTGTTCTTATACTAAAACAACAAACCAACACCAGAGTCATTGCATGTGTGTTCTTTTCCACAAACCACACATGGATCCACCAGTGGTCATTGCATGTGTGTTCTTTCCACAAACCACATATGGATCAACCACTAGTCATTGCATGTGTGTTCTTTCCACAAACCACACATGGATCAACCACTAGAGTCATTGCATGTGTGTTCTTATACTAAAACCAACACTAGACTCATTAAATGTATGTTCTTTTCACAAACCACACATGGATCAACCACTAGAGTCATTGCATGTGTTTTATTTCCACAAACAAACATGGATCAACCACGAGAGTCATTGGATGTGTGTTCTTTTCCACAAGCCACACATGGATCCACCAGTGGTTATTGCATGTGTGTCCTTTCCACAAACCACACATGGATCAACCACTAGAGTCATTGCATGTGTGTTCTTTCCACAAAACACACATGGATCAACCATTGGAGTCATTGCATGTGTGTTATTTCCACAAACAAACATGGATCAACCACTAGAGTCATTGCATGTGTGTTCTTTTCCTCAAACCACACATGGATCCACCAGTGGTCATTGCATGTGTGTTCTTTCCACAAACCACACATGGATCAACCAGAGTCATTGCATGTGTCGTCTTTCCATAAACGACACATGGATCAACCACTAGAGTCATTGCATGTTTGTTCTTATACTAAAACCACAAACTAGCACTAGAGTCATTGCATGTGTGTTCTTTTCCACAAACCGCACATGGATCCACTAGTGGTCATTGCATGTGTGTTCTTTCCACAGACCACATATGGATCAACCAGAGTCATTGCATGTGTGGTCTTTCCACAAACCACACATGGATCAACCACTAGAGTCATTGCATCTGTGTTCTTTTCCACAAACAACTTATGGATCAACCAGTGGTCATTGCATGTGTGTTATTTCCACAAACCACATGTGGACCCATTATAGTCATTGCATGTGTGTTATTTCCACAAACCACACATGGATCAACCACTAGAGTCATTGCATATGTGTTATTTCCACAAAACACACATGGATCAACCACTAGAGTCATTGCATGTGTGTTCTTATACTAAAACCAACACTAGAGTTATTGCATGTGTGTTCCTTTCACAAACCACACATGTATCAACAACTAGAGTCATTGCATGTGTGTTATTTCCACAAACAAACATGGATCAACCACTAGAGTCATTGCATTTGTGTTCTTTTCCACAAACCACACATGGATCCACCAGTGGTCATTGCATGTGTGTTTTTCCACAAACCACATATGGATCAACCACTAGTCATTGCATGTGTGTTCTTTCCACAAACCACACATAGATCAACCACTAGAGTCATTGCATGTTTGTTCTTATACTAAAACCACAAACCAGCACTAGAGTCATTGCATGTGTGTTCTTTTCCACAAACCACACATGGATCCACTAAACTCATTGCATGTGTGTTCTTTTCCACAAACAACTTATGGATCAACCAGTGGTCATTGCATGGGTGTTCTTTCCACAAACCACACATGTGGACCCACTAGAGTCATTGCATGTGTGTTATTTCCACAAACCACACATGGATCAACCACTAGAGTCATTGCATATGTGTTATTTCCACAAACCACACATGGATCAACCACTAGAGTCATTGCATGTGTGTTCTTATACTAAAACCAACACTAGAGTCATTGCATGTGTGTTCTTTTCACAAACCACACATGGATCAACCACTAGAGTCATTGCATGTGTGTTATTTCCACAAACAAACATGGATCAACCACTAGAGTCATTGCATGTGTGTTCTTTTCCACAAACCACACATGGATCCACCAGTGGTTTTGCATGTGTGTTCTTTCCAGAAACCACACATGGATCAACCACTAGAGTCATTGCATGTGTGTTCTTTCCATAAACCACACATGGATCAACCACTAGAGTCATTGCATGTGTGTTATTTCCACAAACAAACATGGATCAACCACTAGAGTCATTGCATGTGTGTTCTTTTCCACAAACCACACATGGATCCACTAGTGGTCATTGCATGTGTGTTCTTTCCACAGACCACATATGGATCAACCAGAGTCATTGCATGTGTGTTCTTTCCACAAAACACACATGGATCAACCACTAGAGTCATTGCATCTGTGTTCTTTTCCACAAACAACTTATGGATCAACCAGTGGTCATTGCATGTGTGTTATTTCCACAAACCACATGTGGACCCATTATAGTCATTGCATGTGTGTTATTTCCACAAACCACACATGGATCAACCACTAGAGTCATTGCATATGTGTTATTTCCACAAAACACACATGGATCAACCACTAGAGTCATTGCATGTGTGTTCTTATACTAAAACCAACACTAGAGTTATTGCATGTTTTTTCCTTTCACAAACCACACATGTATCAACAACTAGAGTCATTGCATGTGTGTTATTTCCACAAACAAACATGGATCAACCACTAGAGTCATTGCATTTGTGTTCTTTTCCACAAACCACACATGGATCCACCAGTGGTCATTGCATGTGTGTTTTTCCACAAACCACATATGGATCAACCACTAGTCATTGCATGTGTGTTCTTTCCACAAACCACACATAGATCAACCACTAGAGTCATTGCATGTTTGTTCTTATACTAAAACCACAAACCAGCACTAGAGTCATTGCATGTGTGTTCTTTTCCACAAACCACACATGGATCCACTAAACTCATTGCATGTGTGTTCTTTTCCACAAACAACTTATGGATCAACCAGTGGTCATTGCATGGGTGTTCTTTCCACAAACCACACATGTGGACCCACTAGAGTCATTGCATGTGTGTTATTTCCACAAACCACACATGGATCAACCACTAGAGTCATTGCATATGTGTTATTTCCACAAACCACACATGGATCAACCACTAGAGTCATTGCATGTGTGTTCTTATACTAAAACCAACACTAGAGTCATTGCATGTGTGTTCTTTTCACAAACCACACATGGATCAACCACTAGAGTCATTGCATGTGTGTTATTTCCACAAACAAACATGGATCAACCACTAGAGTCATTGCATGTGTGTTCTTTTCCACAAACCACACATGGATCCACCAGTGGTTTTGCATGTGTGTTCTTTCCAGAAACCACACATGGATCAACCACTAGAGTCATTGCATGTGTGTTCTTTCCATAAACCACACATGGATCAACCACTAGAGTCATTGCATGTGTGTTATTTCCACAAACAAACATGGATCAACCACTAGAGTCATTGCATGTGTGTTCTTTTCCACAAACCACACATGGATCCACCAGTGGTCCTTGCATGTGTGTTATTTCCACAAATCACACATGGATCAACCACTAGAGTCATTGCATGTGTGTTCTTTCCACAAACCACACATGGATCAACCACTAGAGTCATTGCATGTGTGTTATTTCCACAAACAAACATGGATCAACCACTAGAGTCATTACATGTGTGTTGTTTTCCACAAACCACACATGGATCCACCAGTGGTCATTGCATGTGTGTTCTTTCCACAAACCACACATGGATCAACCACTAGAGTAATTGCATGTGTGTTCTTTCCACAAACCACACATGAATCAACCAGTAGAGTCATTGCATGTTTGTTCTTATACTAAAACCACAAACCAGCACTAGAGTCATTGCATGTGTGTTCTTTTCCACAAACCACACATGGATCCACCAGTGGTCATTGCATGTGTGTTCTTTCCACAAACCAAAGATGGATCAACCAGAGTCATTGCATGTGTGTTCTTTACACAAACCACACATGGATCAACCACTAGAGTCATTGCATGTTTGTTCTTATACTAAAACAACAAACCAACACCAGAGTCATTGCATGTGTGTTCTTTTCCACAAACCACACATGGATCCACCAGTGGTCATTGCATGTGTGTTCTTTCCACAAACCACATATGGATCAACCACTAGTCGTTGCATGTGTGTTCTTTCCACAAACCACACATGGATCAACCACTAGAGTCATTGCATGTGTTTTCTTATACTAAAACCAACACTAGACTCATTAAATGTATGTTCTTTTCACAAACCACACATGGATCAACCACTAGAGTCATTTCATGTGTTTTATTTCCACAAACAAACATGGATCAACCACGAGAGTCATTGGATGTGTGTTCTTTTCCATAAACCACACATGGATCCACCAGTGGTCATTGCATGTGTGTTCTTTCCACAAACCACACATGGATCAACCACTAGAGTCATTGCATGTGTGTTCTTTCCACAAACCACACATGGATCAACCACTGGAGTCATTGCATGTGTGTTATTTCCACAAACAAACATGGATCAACCACTAGAGTCATTGCATGTGTGTTCTTTTCCACAAACCACACATGGATCCACCAGTGGTCATTGCATGTGTGTTCTTTTCACAAACCACACATGGATCAACCAGAGTCATTGCATGTGTCGTCTTTCCACAAACGACACATGGATCAACCACTAGAGTCATTGCATGTTTGTTCTTATACTAAAACCACAAACAAGCACTAGAGTCATTGCATGTGTGTTCTTTTCCACAAACCACACATGGATCCACTAGTGGTCATTGCATGTGTGTTCTTTCCATAGACCACATATGGATCAACCAGAGTCATTGCATGTGTGTTCTTTCCACAAACCACACATGGATCAACCACTAGAGTCATTGCATCTGTGTTCTTTTCCACAAACAACTTATGGATCAACCAGTGGTCATTGCATGTGTGTTATTTCCACAAACCACACGTGGACCCATTATAGTTATTGCATGTGTGTTATTTCCACAAACCACACATGGATCAACCACTAGAGTCATTGCATATGTGTTATTTCCACAAACCACACATGGATTAACCACTAGAGTCATTGCATGTGTGTTCTTATACTAAAACCAACACTAGAGTCATTGCATGTGTGTTCCTTTCACAAACCACACATGGATCAATAACTAGAGTCATTGCATGTGTGTTATTTCCACAAACAAACATGGATCAACCACTAGAGTCATTGCATGTGTGTTCTTTTCCACAAACCACACATGGATCCACCAGTGGTCATTGCATGTGTGTTTTTCCACAAACCACATATGGATCAACCACTAGTCATTGCATGTGTGTTCTTTCCACAAACCACACATAGATCAACCACTAGAGTCATTGCATGTTTGTTCTCTTACTAAAACCACAAACCAGCACTAGAGTCATTGCATGTGTGTTCTTTTCAACAAACCACACTTGGATCCACTAAACTCATTGCATGTCTGTTCTTTTCCACAAACAACTTATGGATCAACCAGTGGTCATTGCATGGGTGTTCTTTCCACAAACCACACATGTGGACCCACTAGAGTCATTGCATGTGTGTTATTTCCACAAACCACACATGGATCAACCACTAGAGTCATTGCATATGTGTTATTTCCACAAACCACACATGGATCAACCACTAGAGTCATTGCATGTGTGTTCTTATACTAAAACCAACACTAGAGTCATTGCATGTGTGTTCTTTTCACAAAGCACACATGGATCAAACACTAGAGTCATTGCATGTGTGTTATTTCCACAAACAAACATGGATCAACCACTAGAGTCATTGCATGTGTGTTCTTTTCCACAAACCACACATGGATCCACCAGTGGTCATTGCATGTGTGTTCTTTCCAGAAACCACACATGGATCAACTACTAGAGTCATTTCATGTGTGTTCTTTCCATAAACCACACATGGATCAACCACTAGAGTCATTGCATGTGTGTTCTTTCCACAAACAAACATGGATCAACCACTAGAGTCATTGCATGTGTGTTCTTTTCCACAAACCACACATGGGTCCACCAGTGGTCCTTGCATGTGTGTTATTTCCACAAATCACACATGGATCAACCACTAGAGTCATTGCATGTGTGTTCTTTCCACAAACCACACATGGATCAACCACTAGAGTCATTGCATGTGTGTTATTTCCACAAACAAACATGGATCAACCACTAGAGTCATTGCATGTGTGTTCTTTTCCACAAACCACCACTGGATCCACCATTGGTCATTGCATGTGTGTTCTTTCCACAAACCACACATGGATCAACCATTAGAGTAATTGCATGTGTGTTCTTTCCACAAACCACACATGAATCAACCACTAGAGTCATTGCATGTTTGTTCTTATACTAAAACGACAAACCAGCACTAGAGTCATTGCATGTGTGTTCTTTTCCACAAACCACACATGGATCCACCAGTGGTCATTGCATGTGTGTTCTTTCCACAAACCACACATGGATCAACTAGAGTCACTGCATGTGTGTTCTTTACACAAACCACACATGGATCAACCACTAGAGTCATTGCATGTTTGTTCTTATACTAAAACAACAAACCAACACCAGAGTCATTGCATGTGTGTTCTTTTCCACAAACCACACATGGATCCACCAGTGGTCATTGCATGTGTGTTCTTTCCACAAACCACATATGGATCAACCACTAGTCATTGCATGTGTGTTCTTTCCACAAACCACACATGGATCAACCACTAGAGTCATTGCATGTGTGTTCTTATACTAAAACCAACACTAGACTCATTAAATGTATGTTCTTTTCACAAACCACACATGGATCAACCACTAGAGTCATTGCATGTGTGTTATTTCCACAAACAAACATGGATCAACCACGAGAGTCATTGCATGTGTGTTCTTTTCCACAAACCACACATGGATCCACCAGTGGTCATTGCATGTGTGTTCTTTCCACAAACCACACATGGATCAACCACTAGAGTCATTGCACGTGTGTTCTTTCCACAAACAACACATGGATCAACCACTAGAGTCATTGCATGTGTGTTATTTCCAAAAACAAACATGGATCAACAACTAGAGTCATTGCATGTGTGTTCTTTTCCACAAACCACAGATGGATCCACCAGTGGTCATTGCATGTGTGTTCTTTCCACAAACCACACATGGATCAACCAGAGTCATTGCATGTGTCGTCTTTCCACAAACCACACTTGGATCAACCACTAGAGTCATTGCATGTTTGTTCTTATACTAAAACCACAAACCAGCACTAGAGTCATTGCATGTGTGTTATTTTCCACAAACCACACATGGATCCACTAGTGGTCATTGCATGTGTGTTCTTTCCACAGACCACATATGGATCAACCAGAGTCATTGCATGTGTGTTCTTTCCACAAACCACACATGGATCAACCACTAGAGTCATTGCATGTGTGTTCTTTTCCACAAACAACTTTTGGATCAACCAGTGGTCATTGCATGTGTGCTATTTCCACAAACCACATGTGGACCCATTATAGTAATTGCATGTGTGTTATTTCCACAAACCACACATGGATTAACCACTAGAGTCATTGCATGTGTGTTCTTATACTAAAACCAACACTAGAGTCATTGCATGTGTGTTCCTTTCACAAACCACACATGGATCAACAACTAGAGTCATTGCATGTGTGTTATTTCGACAAACAAACATGGATCAACCACTAGAGTCATTGCATGTGTGTTCTTTTCCACAAACCACACATGGATCCACCAGTGGTCATTGCATGTGTGTTTTTCCACAAACCACATATGGATCAACCACTAGTCAGTGCATGTGTGTTCTTTCCACAAACCACACATAGATCAACCACTAGAGTCATTGCATGTGTGTTCTTTTCCACAAACCACACATGGATCCACTCGACTCATTGCATGTGTGTTCTTTTCCACAAAAAACTTATGGATCAACCAGTGGTCATTGCATGGGTGTTCTTTCCACAAACCACACATGTGGACCCACTAGAGTCATTGCATGTGTGTTATTTCCACAAACCACACATGGATCAACCACTAGAGTCATTGCATATGTGTTATTTCCACAAACCACACATGGATCAACCACTAGAGTCATTGCATGTGTGTTCTTATATAAAACCAACACTAGAGTCATTGCATGTGTGTTCTTTTCACAAACCACACATGGATCAACCACTAGAGTCATTGCATGTGTGTTCTTATACTAAAACCAACACTAGAGTCATTGGATGTGTGTTCTTTTCCACAAACCACACATGGATCCACCAGTGGTTTTGCATGTGTGTTCTTTCCAGAAACCACACATGGATCAACCACTAGAGTCATTGCATGTGTGTTCTATCCATAAACCACACATGGATCAACCACTAGAGTCATTGCATGTGTGTTATTTCCACAAACAAACATGGATCAACCACTAGAGTCATTGCATGTGTGTTCTTTTCCACAAACCACACATGGATCCACCAGTGGTCCTTGCATGTGTGTTATTTCCACAAATCACACATGGATCAACCACTAGAGTCATTGCATGTGTGTTCTTTCCACAAACCACACATGGATCAACCACTAGAGTCATTGCATGTGTGTTATTTCCACAAACAAACATGGATCAACCACTAGAGTCATTACATGTGTGTTGTTTTCCACAAACCACACATGGATCCACCAGTGGTCATTGCATGTGTGTTCTTTCCACAAACCACACATGGATCAACCACTAGAGTAATTGCATGTGTGTTCTTTCCACAAACCACACATGAATCAACCAGTAGAGTCATTGCATGTTTGTTCTTATACTAAAACCACAAACCAGCACTAGAGTCATTGCATGTGTGTTCTTTTCCACAAACCACACATGGATCCACCAGTGGTCATTGCATGTGTGTTCTTTCCACAAACCAAAGATGGATCAACCAGAGTCATTGCATGTGTGTTCTTTACACAAACCACACATGGATCAACCACTAGAGTCATTGCATGTTTGTTCTTATACTAAAACAACAAACCAACACCAGAGTCATTGCATGTGTGTTCTTTTCCACAAACCACACATGGATCCACCAGTGGTCATTGCATGTGTGTTCTTTCCACAAACGACATATGGATCAACCACTAGTCGTTGCATGTGTGTTCTTTCCACAAACCACACATGGATCAACCACTAGAGTCATTGCATGTGTTTTCTTATACTAAAACCAACACTAGACTCATTAAATGTATGTTCTTTTCACAAACCACACATGGATCAACCACTAGAGTCATTTCATGTGTTTTATTTCTACAAACAAACATGGATCAACCACGAGAGTCATTGGATGTGTGTTCTTTTCCATAAACCACACATGGATCCACCAGTGGTCATTGCATGTGTGTTCTTTCCACAAACCACACATGGATCAACCACTAGAGTCATTGCATGTGTGTTCTTTCCACAAACCACACATGGATCAACCACTGGAGTCATTGCATGTGTGTTATTTCCACAAACAAACATGGATCAACCACTAGAGTCATTGCATGTGTGTTCTTTTCCACAAACCACACATGGATCCACCAGTGGTCATTGCATGTGTGTTCTTTTCACAAACCACACATGGATCAACCAGAGTCATTGCATGTGTCGTCTTTCCACAAACGACACATGGATCAACCACTAAAGTCATTGCATGTTTGTTCTTATACTAAAACCACAAACAAGCACTAGAGTCATTGCATGTGTGTTCTTTTCCACAAACCACACATGGATCCACTAGTGGTCATTGCATGTGTGTTCTTTCCATAGACCACATATGGATCAACCAGAGTCATTGCATGTGTGTTCTTTCCACAAACCACACATGGATCAACCACTAGAGTCATTGCATCTGTGTTCTTTTCCACAAACAACTTATGGATCAACCAGTGGTCATTGCATGTGTGTTATTTCCACAAACCACATGTGTACCCATTATAGTCATTGCATGTGTGTTATTTCCACAAACCACACATGGATCAACCACTAGAGTCATTGCATATGTGTTATTTCCACAAACCACACATGGATCAACCACTAGAGTCATTGCATGTGTGTTCTTATACTAAAACCAACACTAGAGTCATTGCATGTGTGTTTCTTTCACAAACCACACATGGATCAATAACTAGAGTCATTGCATGTGTGTTATTTCCACAAACAAACATGGATCAACCACTAGAGTCATTGCATGTGTGTTCTTTTCCACAAACCACACATGGATCCACCAGTGGTCATTGCATGTGTGTTTTTCCACAAACCACATATGGATCAACCACTAGTCATTGCATGTGTGTTCTTTCCACAAACCACACATAGATCAACCACTAGAGTCAGTGCATGTTTGTTCTTATACTAAAACCACAAACCAGCACTAGAGTCATTGCATGTGTGTTCTTTTCCACAAACCACACATGGATCCACTAAACTCATTGCATGTGTGTTCTTTTCCACAAACAACTTATGGATCAACCAGTGGTCATTGCATGGGTGTTCTTTCCACAAACCACACATGTGGACCCACTAGAGTCATTGCATGTGTGTTATTTCCACAAACCACACATGGATCAACCACTAGAGTCATTGCATATGTGTTATTTCCACAAACCACACATGGATCAACCACTAGAGTCATTGCATGTGTGTTCTTATACTAAAACCAACACTAGAGTTATTGCATGTGTGTTCTTTTCACAAACCACACATGGATCAAACACTAGAGTCATTGCATGTGTGTTATTTCCACAAACAAACATGGATCAACCACTAGAGTCATTGCATGTGTGTTCTTTTCCACAAACCACACATGGATCCACCAGTGGTCATTGCATGTGTGTTCTTTCCAGAAACCACACATGGATCAACTACTAGAGTCATTGCATGTGTGTTCTTTCCATAAACCACACATGGATCAACCACTAGAGTCATTGCATGTGAGTTATTTCCACAAACAAACATGGATCAACCACTAGAGTCATTGCATGTGTGTTCTTTTCCACAAACCACACATGGGTCCAATAGTGGTCCTTGCATGTGTGTTATTTCCACAAATCACACATGGATCAACCACTAGAGTCATTGCATGTGTGTTCTTTCCACAAACCACACATGGATCAACCACTAGAGTCATTGCATGTGTGTTATTTCCACAAACAAACATGGATCAACCACTAGAGTCATTGCATGTGTGTTCTTTTCCACAAACCACCACTGGATCCACCAGTGGTCATTGCATGTGTGTTCTTTCCACAAACCACACATGGATCAACCATTAGAGTAATTGCATGTGTGTTCTTTCCACAAACCACACATGAATCAACCACTAGAGTCATTGCATGTTTGTTCTTATACTAAAACGACAAACCAGCACTAGAGTCATTGCATGTGTGTTCTTTTCCACAAACCACACATGGATCCACTAGTGGTCATTGCATGTGTGTTCTTTCCACAAACCACACATGGATCAACTAGAGTCACTGCATGTGTGTTCTTTACACAAACCACACATGGATCAACCACTAGAGTCATTGCATGTTTGTTCTTATACTAAAACAACAAACCAACACCAGAGTCATTGCATGTGTGTTCTTTTCCACAAACCACACATGGATCCACCAGTGGTCATTGCATGTGTGTTCTTTCCACAAACCACATATGGATCAACCACTAGTCATTGCATGTGTGTTCTTTCCACAAACCACACATGGATCAACCACTAGAGTCATTGCATGTGTGTTCTTATACTAAAACCAACACTAGACTCATTAAATGTATGTTCTTTTCACAAACCACACATGGATCAACCACTAGAGTCATTGCATGTGTGTTATTTCCACAAACAAACATGGATCAACCACGAGAGTCATTGCATGTGTGTTCTTTTCCACAAACCACACATGGATCCACCAGTGGTCATTGCATGTGTGTTCTTTCCACAAACCACACATGGATCAACCACTAGAGTCATTGCACGTGTGTTCTTTCCACAAACAACACATGGATCAACCACTAGAGTCATTGCATGTGTGTTATTTCCAAAAACAAACATGGATCAACAACTAGAGTCATTGCATGTGTGTTCTTTTCCACAAACCACAGATGGATCCACCAGTGGTCATTGCATGTGTGTTCTTTCCTCAAACCACACATGGATCAACCAGAGTCATTGCATGTGTCGTCTTTCCACAAACCACACTTGGATCAACCACTAGAGTCATTGCATGTTTGTTCTTATACTAAAACCACAAACCAGCACTAGAGTCATTGCATGTGTGTTATTTTCCATAAACCACACATGGATCCACTAGTGGTCATTGCATGTGTGTTCTTTCCACAGACCACATATGGATCAACCAGAGTCATTGCATGTGTGTTCTTTCCACAAACCACACATGGATCAACCACTAGAGTCATTGCATGTGTGTTCTTTTCCACAAACAACTTTTGGATCAACCAGTGGTCATTGCATGTGTGCTATTTCCACAAACCACATGTGGACCCATTATAGTCATTGCATGTGTGTTATTTCCACAAACCACACATGGATTAACCACTAGAGTCATTGCATGTGTGTTCTTATACTAAAACCAACACTAGAGTCATTGCATGTGTGTTCCTTTCACAAACCACACATGGATCAACAACTAGAGTCATTGCATGTGTGTTATTTCCACAAACAAACATGGATCAACCACTAGAGTCATTGCATGTGTGTTCTTTTCCACAAACCACACATGGATCCACCAGTGGTCATTGCATGTGTGTTTTTCCACAAACCACATATGGATCAACCACTAGTCAGTGCATGTGTGTTCTTTCCACAAACCACACATAGATCAACCACTAGAGTCATTGCATGTGTGTTCTTTTCCACAAACCACACATGGATCCACTCGACTCATTGCATGTGTGTTCTTTTCCACAAAAAACTTATGGATCAACCAGTGGTCATTGCATGGGTGTTCTTTCCACAAACCACACATGTGGACCCACTAGAGTCATTGCATGTGTGTTATTTCCACAAACCACACATGGATCAACCACTAGAGTCATTGCATATGTGTTATTTCCACAAACCACACATGGATCAACCACTAGAGTCATTGCATGTGTGTTCTTATACTAAAACCAACACTAGAGTCATTGCATGTGTGTTCTTTTCACAAACCACACATGGATCAACCACTAGATTCATTGCATGTGTGTTATTTCCACAAACAAACATGGATCAACCACTAGAGTCATCGCATGTGTGTTCTTTTCCACAAACCACACATGGATCCACCAGTGGTCATTACATGTGTGTTCTTTCCAGAAACCACACATGGATCAACCACTAGAGTCATTGCATGTGTGTTCTTTCCACAAACCACACATGGATCAACCACTAGAGTCATTGCATGTGTGTTATTTCCACAAACAAACATGGATCAACCACTAGAGTCATTGCATCTGTGTTCTTTTCCACAAACCACATATGGATCCACCAGTGGTCATTGCATGTGTGTTCTTTCCACAAACCACACATGGATAACCCCACTAGAGTCATTGCATGTGTGTTCTTTGCACAAACCACAGATGGATCAACCACTAGAGTCATTGCATGTGTGTTCTTATACTAAAACCACAAACCAGTACTAGAGTCATTGTGTGTTCTTTTCCACAAACCACACATGGATCCACCAGTGGTCATTGCATGTGTGTTCTTTCCACAAACCACATATGGATCAACCAGAGTCATTGCATGTGTGTTCTTTCCACAAACCACACATGGATCAACCACTAGAGTCATTGAATTTTTGTTCTTATACTAAAACCACAAACCAGCACTAGAGTCATTCCATGTGTGTTCTTTTCCACAAACCACACATGGATCCACCAGTGGTCATTGCATGTGTGTTCTTTCCACAAACCATATATGGATCAACCACTCGTCATTGCATGTGTGTTCTTTCCACAAACCACACATGGATCAACCACTAGAGTCATTGCATGTGTGTTATTTCCACAAACAAACATGGATCAACCACTAGAGTCATTGCATGTGTGTTCTTTTCCACAAACCACACATGGATCCACCAGTGGTCATTGCATGTGTGTTCTTTCCACAAACCACATATGGATCAACCACTAGAGTCATTGCATGTGTGTTCTTTCCACAAACCACACATGGATCAACCACTAGAGTCATTGCATGTGTGTTATTTCCACAAACAAACATGGATCAACCATTAGAGTCATTGCATGCGTGTTCTTTTCCACAAACCACACATGGATCCACCAGTGGTCATTGCATGTGTGTTCTTTCCACAAACCACACATGGATCAACCACTAGAGTCGTTGCATGTGTGTTCTTTCCACAAACCACACATGGATCAACCACTAGAGTCATTGCATGTGTGTTCTTATACTAAAACCACAAACCAGTACTAGAGTCATTGTGTGTTCTTTTCCACAAACCACACATGGATCCACCAGTGGTCATTGCATGTGTGTTCTTTCCACAAACCACATATGGATCAACCAGAGTCATTGCATGTGTGTTCTTTTCACAAACCATACATGGACCAACCACTAGAGTCATTGCATGTGTGTTGTTTCCACAAACCACACATGGATCAACCACTAGAGTCACTGCATGTGTGTTATTTCCACAAACCACACATGGATCAACCACTAGAGTCACTGTATGTGTGTTCTTTCCACAAACCACACATGGATCAACCACTAGAGTCATTGCATGTGTGTTATTTCCACAAACAAATATGGATCAACCACTAGAGTCATTGCATGTGTGTTCTTTTCCACAAACCACAGATGGATCCACCAGTGGTCATTGCATGTGTGTTCTTTCCATAAACCACACATGGATCAACCACTAGAGTCATTACATGTGTGTTCTTTCCACAAACTACACATGGATTAACCACTAGAGTCATTGCATGTGTGTTCTTATACTAAAACTACAAACCAGTACTAGAGTCATTGCATGTGTGTTCTTTTCCACAACCAACACATGGATCCACCAGTGGTCATTGCATGTGTGTTCTTTCCACAAACCACATATGGATCAACCAGAGTCATTGCATGTGTGTTATTTCCACAAACCACACATGGATCAACCACTAGAGTCATTGCATGTTTGTTCTTATACTAAAACCACAAACCAGCACTAGAGTCATTGCATGTGTGTTCTTTTCCACAAACCACACATGGATCCACCACTGGTCATTGCTTGTGTGTTCTTTCCACAAACCACATATGGATCAACCACTAGTCATTGCATGTGTGTTCTTTCCACAAACCACACATGGATCAACCACTAGAGTCATTGCATGTTTGTTCTTATACTAAAACCACAAACCAACACTAGAGTCATTGCATGTGTGTTCTTACCACAAACCACGCATGGATCAACCACTAGAGTCATTGCATGTGTGTTCTTTTCCACAAACCATACATGGATCCACCAGTGGTCATTGCATGTGTCTTTTTCCACAAACCACATATGGATCAACCACTAGTCATAGCATGTGTGTTCTTTCCACAAACCACACATGGATCAACCACTAGAGTCATTGCATGTTTGTTCTTATACTAAAACCACAAACTAGCACTAGGGTCATTGCATATGTGTTCTTTTCCACAAACCACACATGGATCCACTAGACTCGTTGCATGTGTGTCCTTTTCCACAAACCACACGTGGATCAACCAGTGGTCATTGCATGTGTGTTCTTTTCCATAAACCACATGTGGACCCATTACAGTTATTGCATGTGTGTCATTTCCACAAACCACACATGGATCAACCACTAGAGTCATTACATATGTGTTATTTCCACAAACCACACATGGATCAACCACTAGAGTCATTGCATGTGTGTTCTTATACTAAAACACAAACCAGTACTAGAGTCATTGCATGTGTGTTCTTATACTAAAACCACAAACCATTACTAGAGTCATTGCATGTGTGTTATTTTCCACAAACCACACATGGGTCCACCAGTGGTCATTGCATGTGTGCTCTTTCCACAGACCACATATGGATCAACCAGAGTCATTGCATGCGTGTTCTTTGCACAAACCACACATGGATCAACCACTAGAGTCATTGCATGTTTGTTCTTATACTAAAACCACAAACCAGCACTAGAGTCATTGCATGTGTGTTCTTTTCGACAAACCACACATGGATCCACTAGACTCATTGCATATGTGTTCTTTTCCACAAACAACTTATGGATCAACCAGCGGTCATTGCATGTGTGTTCTTTCCACAAACCACATGTGGATCCATTACAGTCATTGCATGTGTGTTATTTCCACAAACCACACATGGATCAACCACTAGAGTCATTGCATATGTGTTATTTCCACAAACCACACATGGATCAACCACTAGAGTCATTGCATGTGTGTTCTTATACAAAAACCAACACTAGAGTCATTGCATGTGTGTTCTTTTCACAAACCACACATGGATCAACCACTAGAGTCATTGCATGTGTGTTATTTCCACAAACAAACATGGATCAACCACTAGAGTCATTGCATGTTATTTTCCACAAACCACACACGGATCCACCAGTGGTCATTGCATGTGTGTTCTTTCCACAAACCACACATGGATCAACCACTAGAGTAATTGCATGTGTGTTCTTTCCACAAACCACACATGAATCAACCACTAGAGTCATTGCATGTTTGTTCTTATACTAAAACCACAAACCAGCACTAGAGTCATTGCATGTGTGTTCTTTTCCACAAACCACACATGGATCCACCAGTGGTCATTGCATGTGTGTTCTTTCCACAAACCACACATGGATCAACCAGAGTCATTGCATGTGTGTTCTTTCCACAATCCACACATGGATCAACCACTAGAGTCATTGCATGTTTGTTCTTATACTAAAACAACAAACCAACACCAGAGTCATTGCATGTGTGTTCTTTTCCATAAACCACACATGGATCCACCAGTGGTCATTGCATGTGTGTTCTTTCCACAAACCACATATGGATCAACCACTAGTCATTGCATGTGTGTTCTTTCCACAAACCACACATGGATCAACCACTAGAGTCATTGCATGTGTGTTCTTATACTAAAACCAACACTAGACTCATTAAATGTGTGTTCTTTCCACAAACCACACATGGCTCAACCACTAGAGTCATTGCATGTGTGTTATTTCCACAAACAAACATGGATCAACCACGAGAGTCATTGCATGTGTGTTCTTTTCCACAAACCACACATGGATCCACCAGTGGTCATTGCATGTGTGTTCTTTCCACAAACCACACATGGATCAACCACTAGAGTCATTGCATGTGTGTTCTTTCCACAAACCAAACATGGATCAACCACTAGAGTCATTGCATGTGTGTTATTTCCACAAACAAACATGGATCAACCACTAGAGTCATTGCATGTGTGTTATTTTCCACAAACCACACATGGATCCACCAGTGGTCATTGCATGTGTGTTCTTTCCACAAACCACACATGGATCAACCAGAGTCATTGCATCTGTCGTCTTTCCACAAACCACACATGTATCAACCACTAGAGTCATTGCATGTTTGTTGTTATACTAAAACCACAAACCAGCACTAGATTCATTGCATGTGTGTTCTTTTCCACAAACCACACATGGATCCACTAGTGGTCATTGCATGTGTGTTGTTTCCACAGACCACATATGGATCAACCAGAGTCATTGCATGTGTGTTCTTTCCACAAACCACACATGGATTAACCACTAGAGTGATTGCATGTGTGTTCTTTTCCACAAACAACTTATGGATCAACCAGTGGTCATTGCATGTGTGTTATTTCCACAAACCACATGTGGACCCATTATAGTCATTGCATGTGTGTTATTTCCACAAACCACACATGGATCAACCACTAGAGTCATTGCATATGTGTTATTTGCACAAACCACACATGGATCAACCACTAGAGTCATTGCATGTGTGTTCTTATACTAAAACCAACACTAGAGTCATTGCATGTGTGTTCCTTTCACAAACCACACATGGATCAACCACTAGAGTCATTGCATGTGTGTTATTTCCACAAACAAACATGGATCAACCACTAGAGTCATTGCATGTGTGTTCTTTTCCACAAACCACACATGGATCCACCAGTGGTCATTCCATGTGTGTTTTGCCACAAACCACATATGGATCAACCACTAGTCATTGCATGTGTGTTCTTTCCACAAACCACACATAGATCAACCACTAGAGTCATTGCATGTGTGTTCTTATAGTAAAACAAACACTAGAGTCATTAAATGTGTGTTCTTTTCACAAATCACACATGGATCAACCACTAGAGTCATTGCATGTGTGTTCTTTTCCACAAACCACACATGGATCCACTAGACTCATTGCATGTGTGTTCTTTTCCACAAACAACTTATGGATCAACGAGTGGTCATTGCATGCGTGTTCTTTCCACAAACCACATGTGGACCCATTATAGTCATTGCATGTGTGTTATTTCCACAAACCACACATGGATCAACCACTAGAGTCATTGCATGTTTATCTTATACTAAAACCATAAACCAGCACTAGAGTCATTGCATGTGTGTTCTTTTCCACAAACCACACATGGATCCACTAGACTCATTGCATGTGTGTTCTTTTCCACAAACAACTTATGGATCAACCAGTGGTCATTGCATGGGTGTTCTTTCCACAAACCACACATGTGGACCCACTAGAGTCATTGCATGTGTGTTATATCCACAAACCACACATGGATCAACCACTAGAGTCATTGCATATGTGTTATTTCCACAAACCACACATGGATCAACCGCTAGAGTCATTGCATGTGTGTTCTTATACTAAAACCAACACTAGAGTCATTGCATGTGTGTTCTTTTCACAAACCACACATGGATCAACCACTATAGTCATTGCATGTGTGTTATTTCCACAAACAAACATGGATCAACCACTAGAGTCATTGCATGTGTGTTCTTTTCCACAAACCACACATGGATCCACCAGTGGTCATTGCATGTGTGTTCTTTCCACAAACCACACATGGATCAACCACCAGAGTCATTGCATGTGTGTTCTTTCCACAAACCACACATGGATCAACCACTAGAGTCATTGCATGTGTGTTATTTCCACAAACAAACATGGATCAACCACTAGAGTCATTTCATGTGTGTTCTTTTCCACAAACCACACATGGATCCACCAGTGGTCATTGCATGTGTGTTCTTTCCACAAACCACACATGGATCAACCACTAGTGTTATTGCATGTGTGTTATTTCCACAAACAAACATGGATCAACCACTAGAGTCATTGCATGTGTGTTCTTTTCCACAAACCACACATGGATCCACCAGTGGTCATTGCATGTGTGTTCTTTCCACAAACCACACATGGATCAACCACTAGAGTAATTGCATGTGTGCTCTTTCCACAAACCACACATGAATCAACCACTAGAGTCATTGCATGTTTGTTCTTATACTAAAACCACAAACCAGCACTAGATTCATTACATGTGTGTTCTTTTCCACAAACCACACATGGATCCACCAGTGGTCATTGCATGTGTGTTCTTTCCACAAACCACACATAGATCAACCAGAGTCATTGCATGTGTGTTCTTTCCACAAACCGCACATGGATCAACCACTAGAGTCATTGCATGTTTGTTCTTATACTAAAACAATAAACCAACACCAGAGTCATTGCATGTGTGTTCTTTTCCACAAACCACACATGGATCCACCAGTGGTCATTGCATGTGTGTTCTTTCCACAAACCACATATGGATCAACCACTAGTCATTGCATGTGTGTTCTTTCCACAAACCACACACGGATCAACCACTAGAGTCATTGCATGTGTGTTCTTATACTAAAACCAACACTAGACTCATTAAATGTGTGTTCTTTTCACAAACCACACATGGATCAACCACTAGAGTCATTGCATGTTTGTTGTTATTCTAAAACCACAAACCAGCACTAGAGTCATTGCATGTGTGTTCTTTTCCACAAACAACTTATGGATCTACCAGTGGTCATTGCATGGGTGTTCTTTTGTCACATCCCAAGATTTTCCAAATCTTGTAATGTGAAAAATAAATAAACAAAATAAATTTTTGTTGAAAATCAGGGTGAAAAGAAACTTTTGTTTCTAAAAGGAAACTTAAAAATCCCATCTTGAACAAACTTTGGCTAAAGTTTGAGTTCAACAAAAATCCAAATCAAGGGAAATACATTCCTCAATGAATGTATCAGGAAATTTGAACACTTGGAAAATAAATCCAAATCCTAAAACCCTAATGGAATAAAAATCATTTCCAAAGTATCTCCAAATCCATGGATTTGATCCATACCAAAATGGATCAACAAATATTCACAAAGGATCAAGAAAGACCATAGAAGTTAGTTTCACTCAAAGTGGAACCATAAACAAAATCTTTGGAGTATAATAAGCTAAGGAAATTGAAATTCCAAAGCTAATAAAGCCCTTACCAAAAATCCATACCAAATGGTGAGCAATTGATCCTAAAAGGATTCAAAAGGATAAACAAATAATAAATAAGATTTCACAAATTGGAATCACCAAGTTTGGATCTCTAAATAAAAAGATATGGATTTTATAAGACAAAGAAAAAAATATTAAATAAAGAATATTTAAAGACCAAACCAAATCTTGGCCTAATCCATTAAGTAAATGGAGTGAGTATAATCCCAATCCAAATAAAATAAGAGGATAAAGAATATTCCAAATAAAATAAAAATGGCAATAACCATTCTATCCCTATCTTAATAAGGACAAATCTCTAAATAAGAATACATGAGAAAATGATATTTGGAATTCACCCAAGTGGAATAAAAGTTGTTTAATCAACTTAAATAAAATAAAACCTCCAAATAAAAATTTGGGAATTAAAACTATATTAAATTCCATTGGAATTAAAACAAATACCCAATCTTAAATGATTAATAAATCATATTAGAATACTTTCCAAATAATTCAAGATGAATTATTTGAACCAACTAAACAAATAAAAAACCTACTGAAAGGAATTGGGAAGTTTAAAGGATTTAATTGGAGATTTTATTAAATTAAATCAAACCCTATTTTATTAAATAACTAAAGATCCATTTTATTTAATTATTAAATGGATCCTAAAATAAATAAAAATATTATTTCATTTTGGACTTTGGTTGATGTCTTAAACAGAACCAAATTCAAATGAAAAGTTTGTTGTTTGTTTGAATTGTTTTGAGTGTTGTTGAATGTGTGAATAATTGTTTGGAAATCAAAACAGAAAAAGAATTAGAAAAAGAAAAAGAGTTAGACAGAAAAAAATAAGAAAACAGACCCAGCCCAACTAGCCAACAGGCCCAACAAACCAGCCCAGCTCCACACCCCGAAGAAAAACGGTTGGCACCAATTAGTTAACCCACACCCTCAATGACCAGTGGACCCCACACTCACGCACTCTCTCTCACAGACAACCTGGACCCACATTCCCAGCCATCATCTTCAACGAGACCCCGTCGCCCTGACCGTTGCTGTGAGGTTACTCCGGCGTTGATTGCACATGAAGGAGGCATTGATTCCTCGCAATAACCCTGCCCCTTTAAACGCTAGTGATTCCTCTCTCGTTCCCCTCTGATTCCTCCCCCAAGCACGCCCCTAGGCCGCCCCAATTCCTCCCCGAACACTCTCTGCTCCGACGAGCCCCCTCCTCAATTCCGGCCATATCCTTCCTCCCCTTGACCTCTCGACCACGCACACATACTCCACACTCCCTGGCGCTTCTGTCCGTGCCTCCCATTCGACCGCGGGCGCCCCAGATCGTCGGCAAGGACGAGCTCAAACGTGCCACCGTCGGCCTCGACTCCGGCGAAGCCCACAGGTAGTTCCCGGCCACCCCTCTACCTCTCGTTCATGCACACGACCTTGCCTGAGTCCTGCGCATCTAACCGTGTCGTCATTTCGCTTTGAGGTGAACCACAGCACCGTCCACGACGACCACCCGACGCACCCGACGCCACCACGAACTCCGGTGAGGAATTGCGACTGAACCAGAGCGCCCCTCGTCGAACCGTCAGTACGTTGAGCATCGCCGTGATCCCCTGAGCCCGGTGAGCTACTCCTCTTTCTCCCTCACCCCCTGCAGCGTCGCCTCCGTCGTCGACCGACCGCTCCGCCGCCGTTAGCCATCGCAGCGCCGCCAGCTTCTGGTCAAAACCGCGCGAGCCGTTCGATCTAGATCGGGCGAGCAAGATTAGTTCACTTAAACATCGAAGGGGTATGCTTTCTGGACCGTGCGATTAGATTTGATCCAACGCCCCACAGCCACGATCCGGCCGAACCGGTACCGTCCAATAGAATACCGCCGCGTGTCGCCTGTTAGGTTTAAAACAGAATTTGAAAACAGAATGTTTTGCCATTTTCAAACCCTTGTATCTTTGGATCCACACGTCCAAAAATTACAAATTTTATGTCGTTGGATTCAGGAGAGCAAGACCTAACCAACCCTGCCCTTAGTTTAGCAAATAGTATTTGTTAGATTGGTTGATTATGCAGAAACATTTGATTGCTTGTTTAGAGTAGAAAAATTATTTAAAAATGATTTTTAGGTTAAAACCTTTGCAATTTGGTTTGTTGTGACCTTACTGACCCTAGGAACCAACCTAAGTTTTGGAAAATGATTTTGGAAAGGATTAGAATGGATTAATTAGTCTAATCCATTTCTAGCCAATTAAAAACCATTGTTTTGTTTATGAAAATGCTTTCATAAAGAAAACTTTGAGAAAATGTTTTGGACCAAACCTACTGACCCAAAACACCAAGTTTTGCAATAGCAACTCATTTGGTGAAAAACATAAAGTTTTGCCTTGATAGAATTATTTTCCACCACATAAAATGATGAATGGATTTTAAAATGGTTTTTGAGCAAAACCCTCTAACCAATGACTTTGCCATTTTGGTAAATGACCAATTTGGAACTTACAAAGTTTAGAAGCCTAGTGGAGACCATCCTTACAATAGAACCAACCTTTGCATGCTTATGCATGACTTAGATTCCATTGCTTTGTGAGTGTGAAATTGTTTGTTTGACTTTGTTTGGAATGTTAGTTGATTTTGTGTTTGCTTGATTGACTTGTAGTGAAGTTAGAGAAGTGTGAGACTAGCAAGATCAAGGAGTGAACCATCATTCCCTACCCAAAAAGGCAAGTTACACTATCATACAAAAGTCCTACTATTTTCATTATACTTAGTGGATTTTGAAAACATGCATGAAAATAATTTCTATACTTATGCTATGCTAAATCCTAATAGGATATCCCTATATATTCCTTAGTGAAAACAATGTAGTTGTAGTATGCTTAGCCAAGCTATATTTTGAAAAGAGATACATGTTGAGATTTTACAAAGTTGAGAAAAGGATTTGTTTTTTTATAATAAAACAAGGACTCAATGAACCACCTAGGTGGAGGATACTTTAAGTTTTGGAGAAGGTGGCAACAAAAGGAACCATGACTATGGTAATCTCTTTGTGTTGTGCTCCAAAAGAAAACCCACCTAGGAAACTTAGAGATTGAACATGCTTCTCCAATTGTGGCTTTCGTGTGCAACCACATGCTATTATGGCTCTGGCTTAGTCAATTACAATAGGAAGACCCATACATTGTCTTTAGTTACCAGACATGGGGATCTGGAATGCTTCATGGGGGCTAAAGACAAGCTAGCAATGGTGTATGGGAGGACCTTTTGGAAAGACTTCGTCACACTCTCAATCTGCCAGTATTCCATCTTGGTGAGTACTAATCCAGCGGCCACTGGTGGCAACAAGATGAGAGTGGGACATGTGGGTAAAGTGTACAACTTCTGCAGAAGATAATAAAATCTAAGTACTTAGCCGTGTCCCCGGTTATGGACAATACTGAGCAACTAAGGCCTGAAGCTATGGAAGATCTCGACATTCTAATTTCTAAAAGAAAACTTTTAAAACTTGATGCACTTGGAGTTACCAAGGAACTCAAGAGATTTTGACAAAACTTGATGCACTTGGAGTTACCAAGAAGCTCAAGACATTTTGACAAAACTTGATGCACTTGGAGTTACCAAGGTGCTCAAGAGATTTTTTGACAAGGACCTGAACACTTGGGTTTTTACCAAGAAGCTCAAGAGATTTTGACAAAATTTGAAGCACTTGGAGTTACCAAGAAGCTCAAGAGATTTTGACAAAACTTGATGCACTTGGAGTTACCAAGGTGCTCAAAAGATTTTTGACAAGGAGTTCAAGAGTTTTATGAAAGGAGATTTGACAAAGGACCAAAAACCATTTTTGAAAGATAGGATAAAATATTGCTTTATGCAAATGAGCCTTAAACTCTACTTAGCCAAATATGCATGTAGTGATAGGATCCACCTATATTACACATAGAAGTGAAACTTGCCAATACAATTCAAATGTATTGACCCTTGTGGCTGTAACTTATTATGTTGGAGGTTGATTGTTTTTAGTGAAGATTGATTGATTAGGATTACAAAGTCTACAACCAACATCTGCCTGTGGCACTTTCAAGATGAAGGACCCATGACTATAGTTATTCCGCTGCAATGTAATGTAATAGCCAAATGAGCTATGTAAATATGTAATTAAAATTATGTTATTCCTGGTTATAAAGTTGTATTATGACCTTTGTCTCTTGATATTACATCTGAACTGTGGATGCTAGCTATTGATCCAGGGACTAGCATTGTAAACACAGGGGGCTCAATCTTATTAAAGGTTGGGGACCCTACAGATGGTATCAGAGCATTGTGTTCCCTGTAGGATTTGTAACCCTAGGATTGGACAAAAACCCTTATAAAAATAGGAGATGCAATTTATTTCAAAAAAAACTATTTACAAACAATCTTGTAAACTCTTTCCTCAACCATTTTGGTTTCAACTCTACCTCTCTTCTATTTCAACTTGATGGAAAGCCTACCCCATGACCAAAGACTTCATCATGTGCAAGGGACTTCTTCAACTCCAATGACTTCAACATCTTCAAG
Source organism: Avena sativa (assembly GCA_916181665.1). Taxonomy (NCBI): domain Eukaryota; kingdom Viridiplantae; phylum Streptophyta; class Magnoliopsida; order Poales; family Poaceae; genus Avena; species Avena sativa. The sequence continues at coordinate 482,251,328 of OV702279.1, forward strand.
TGATTTCAACCTTATTCTCAACAAGGACTCCCAACTTAGATGTTACCAAGGACTACAAGTGAGACAAAGAAATCATGCTCAAACACTTGAAGACTAAGGAAAACAACTTAGAAGGAGCCATCAACATCTTTGAAGTATTTGTGACCAAGACACAAGAATTTTCCCAAGGGAACCATGATCTCATTCAAGAAGAATCAACCAAGAAGGATGGAAAGATTCCAAATGAACCATATAGATGGACCGCCATATTTAGTTTAAGACAAACCCACCAACTTATGTGGTGTAACAAAAATATTTTTGGTAGCCTAAAAATATGCTTGAAACTTGTTGTTTACTTCAACTCATGAGTTAAGCTCCTAAGTTGTTAAGTGATTGGTTGCTTGTTGAATGTTTGATGGTTTGATTGTTTGATTGAACTTGATTGTTTTGAGTTGTGTGTTAGGACTTCTTAAAAACCTATCCACCAATACTTATCCCTATCAAACCAACAGATGCCTCCCCGTCGTGCCAACCCCAACCAAAACAACAACAACTTCACCCCTGAGATGCAACAGATGATGGCGGCTCAGACACAGTTGATGCAGCAGATGACCACATTCATACAGAATTTGAATAACAACAACAACAATCAGAATAATCCTCCAGCACTAGACATGCTCACCAAATTTCTGAAACTTAGGCCTGCAAGGTTCTCTGGAACAACTGATCCAATGGAAGCTGATGATTGGTTGCGTTCAGTAAACAAAGACTTAGTGACTGTTGGTTGCACCGATGGAGAAAAAGTTAGGTTTGCAGCATTTCTACTTGAAGGACCAGCAGCAACATGGTGGGATAACTTCCAGATCACCACTCCCCTTGAAGATGTAACTTGGGCTATTTTTGAGGATGGATTCAGAACAACTCACATCTCACCTGGAGTGATGTACTTGAAGAAAAAGGAGTTTCACAATCTGAAACAACATCACCTCAGTGTGGCCGAGTATATTGAAGAATTCAACAATCTGGCACGCTATGCACCAGATGAAGTTGATACAGATGCTAAGAGAAAAGAAAAATTTCTTGAAGGACTTAATGATGAGTTGAACCTACAGCTAGTTGTTGCCTATGTCCCAACTTATCAATCACTCTGTGACAAAGCCATCATTTTGGAAAACAAGATGAATCAAGTTGAGAACAAAAAGAGGAAGCATAAACTCAAGAATCATTCAGGATCATCAAAGAAGAAGCATTCACTCAAAAGGAACAATGAAGATTCTGAACCACATCAGTATCACCACAACAACAATGGAAGTGATAATAATGGAGATGATATTGACAATGGAGATAACCTTGGTCAGAATCAACAAGAGAAATTCAGGAAGAAAGACATTAGCCAGTTGCAGTGCTATACCTGCAAGGAATTTGGACACTATGCATCAAACTGTCCTGAGAAGAAAAAGAAAAAGGATGCTAGAAGAGCCAATGGAAATGACTCCAATGTGACCCAGAAAGGACATGTGAACCACATTGACATGGATGGAAACGTTGAAGAGATAGAAGAAGTGGATGACAGTATTTAGATAACTCAGTTGAGTCAAATAAGGATTCCTTGTCTGAATATCAAGTGTTGAACCTATAGACAAGAGAACCATCAATGTAACCCTATGAGACTTTATTTTAAGGGTGGTAGTACCCTAGTTGCCTTGAAGCCAACTTGTAACCCTAGCCTTCCCAAATCTCGGGACGAGATTTCTTTTAAGGGTGGTAGCCTGTCACATCCCAAGATTTTCCAAATCTTGTAATGTGAAAAATAAATAAACAAAATAAATTTTTGTTGAAAATCAGGGTGAAAAGAAACTTTTGTTTCTAAAAGGAAACTTAAAAATCCCATCTTGAACAAACTTTGGCTAAAGTTTGAGTTCAACAAAAATCCAAATCAAGGGAAATACATTCCTCAATGAATGTATCAGGAAATTTGAACACTTGGAAAATAAATCCAAATCCTAAAACCCTAATGGAATAAAAATCATTTCCAAAGTATCTCCAAATCCATGGATTTGATCCATACCAAAATGGATCAACAAATATTCACAAAGGATCAAGAAAGACCATAGAAGTTAGTTTCACTCAAAGTGGAACCATAAACAAAATCTTTGGAGTATAATAAGCTAAGGAAATTGAAATTCCAAAGCTAATAAAGCCCTTACCAAAAATCCATACCAAATGGTGAGCAATTGATCCTAAAAGGATTCAAAAGGATAAACAAATAATAAATAAGATTTCACAAATTGGAATCACCAAGTTTGGATCTCTAAATAAAAAGATATGGATTTTATAAGACAAAGAAAAAAATATTAAATAAAGAATATTTAAAGACCAAACCAAATCTTGGCCTAATCCATTAAGTAAATGGAGTGAGTATAATCCCAATCCAAATAAAATAAGAGGATAAAGAATATTCCAAATAAAATAAAAATGGCAATAACCATTCTATCCCTATCTTAATAAGGACAAATCTCTAAATAAGAATACATGAGAAAATGATATTTGGAATTCACCCAAGTGGAATAAAAGTTGTTTAATCAACTTAAATAAAATAAAACCTCCAAATAAAAATTTGGGAATTAAAACTATATTAAATTCCATTGGAATTAAAACAAATACCCAATCTTAAATGATTAATAAATCATATTAGAATACTTTCCAAATAATTCAAGATGAATTATTTGAACCAACTAAACAAATAAAAAACCTACTGAAAGGAATTGGGAAGTTTAAAGGATTTAATTGGAGATTTTATTAAATTAAATCAAACCCTATTTTATTAAATAACTAAAGATCCATTTTATTTAATTATTAAATGGATCCTAAAATAAATAAAAATATTATTTCATTCTGGACTTTGGTTGATGTCTTAAACAGAACCAAATTCAAATGAAAAGTTTGTTGTTTGTTTGAATTGTTTTGAGTGTTGTTGAATGTGTGAATAATTGTTTGGAAATCAAAACAGAAAAAGAATTAGAAAAAGAAAAAGAGTTAGACAGAAAAAAATAAGAAAACAGACCCAGCCCAACTAGCCAACAGGCCCAACAAACCAGCCCAGCTCCACACCCCGAAGAAAAACGGTTGGCACCAATTAGTTAACCCACACCCTCAATGACCAGTGGACCCCACACTCACGCACTCTCTCTCACAGACAACCTGGACCCACATTCCCAGCCATCGTCTTCAACGAGACCCCGTCGCCCTGACCGTTGCTGTGAGGTTACTCCGGCGTTGATTGCACATGAAGGAGACATTGATTCCTCGCAATAACCCTGCCCCTTTAAACGCTAGTGATTCCTCTCTCGTTCCCCTCTGATTCCTCCCCCAAGCACGCCCCTAGGCCGCCCCAATTCCTCCCCGAACACTCTCTGCTCCGACGAGCCCCCTCCTCAATTCCGGCCATATCCTTCCTCCCCTTGACCTCTCGACAACGCACACATACTCCACACTCCCTGGCGCTTCTGTCCGTGCCTCCCATTCGACCGCGGGCGCCCCAGATCATCGGCAAGGACGAGCTCAGACGTGCCACCGTCGGCCTCGACTCCGGCGAAGCCCACAGGTAGTTCCCGGCCACCCCTCTACCTCTCGTTCATGCACACGACCTTGCCTGAGTCCTGCGCATCTAACCGTGTCGTCATTTCGCTTTGAGGTGAACCACAGCACCGTCCACGACGACCACCCGACGCACCCGACGCCACCACGAACTCCGGTGAGGAATTGCGACTGAACCAGAGCGCCCCTCGTCGAACCGTCAGTACGTTGAGCATCGCCGTGATCCCCTGAGCCCGGTGAGCTACTCCTCTTTCTCCCTCACCCCCTGCAGCGTCGCCTCCGTCGTCGACCGACCACTCCGCCGCCGTTAGCCATCGCAGCGCCGCCAGCTTCTGGTCAAAACCGCGCGAGCCGTTCGATCTAGATCGGGCGAGCAAGATTAGTTCACTTAAACATCGAAGGGGTATGCTTTCTGGACCGTGCGATTAGATTTGATCCAACGCCCCACAGCCACGATCCGGCCGAACCGGTACCGTCCAATAGAATACCGCCGCGTGTCGCCTGTTAGGTTTAAAACAGAATTTGAAAACAGAATGTTTTGCCATTTTCAAACCCTTGTATCTTTGGATCCACACGTCCAAAAATTACAAATTTTATGTCGTTGGATTCAGGAGAGCAAGACCTAACCAACCCTGCCCTTAGTTTAGCAAATAGTATTTGTTAGATTGGTTGATTATGCAGAAACATTTGATTGCTTGTTTAGAGTAGAAAAATTATTTAAAAATGATTTTTAGGTTAAAACCTTTGCAATTTGGTTTGTTGTGACCTTACTGACCCTAGGAACCAACCTAAGTTTTGGAAAATGATTTTGGAAAGGATTAGAATGGATTAATTAGTCTAATCCATTTCTAGCCAATTAAAAACCATTGTTTTGTTTATGAAAATGCTTTCATAAAGAAAACTTTGAGAAAATGTTTTGGACCAAACCTACTGACCCAAAACACCAAGTTTTGCAATAGAAACTCATTTGGTGAAAAACATAAAGTTTTGCCTTGATAGAATTATTTTCCACCACATAAAATGATGAATGGATTTTAAAATGGTTTTTGAGCAAAACCCTCTAACCAATGACTTTGCCATTTTGGTAAATGACCAATTTGGAACTTACAAAGTTTAGAAGCCTAGTGGAGACCATCCTTACAATAGAACCAACCTTTGCATGCTTATGCATGACTTAGATTCCATTGCTTTGTGAGTGTGAAATTGTTTGTTTGACTTTGTTTGGAATGTTAGTTGATTTTGTGTTTGCTTGATTGACTTGTAGTGAAGTTAGAGAAGTGTGAGACTAGCAAGATCAAGGAGTGAACCATCATTCCCTACCCAAAAAGGCAAGTTACACTATCATACAAAAGTCCTACTATTTTCATTATACTTAGTGGATTTTGAAAACATGCATGAAAATAATTTCTATACTTATGCTATGCTAAATCCTAATAGGATATCCCTATATATTCCTTAGTGAAAACAATGTAGTTGTAGTATGCTTAGCCAAGATATATTTTGAAAAGAGATACATGTTGAGATTTTACAAAGTTGAGAAAAGGATTTGTTTTTTTATAATAAAACAAGGACTCAATGAACCACCTAGGTGGAGGATACTTTAAGTTTTGGAGAAGGTGGCAACAAAAGGAACCATGACTATGGTAATCTCTTTGTGTTGTGCTCCAAAAGAAAACCCACCTAGGAAACTTAGAGATTGAACATGCTTCTCCAATTGTGGCTTTCGTGTGCAACCACATGCTATTATGGCTCTGGCTTAGTCAATTACAATAGGAAGACCCATACATTGTCTTTAGTTACCAGACATGGGGATCTGGAATGCTTCATGGGGGCTAAAGACAAGCTAGCAATGGTGTATGGGAGGACCTTTTGGAAAGACTTCGTCACACTCTCAATCTGCCAGTATTCCATCTTGGTGAGTACTAATCCAGCGGCCACTGGTGGCAACAAGATGAGAGTGGAACATGTGGGTAAAGTGTACAACTTCTGCAGAAGATAATAAAATCTAAGTACTTAGCCGTGTCCCCGGTTATGGACAATACTGAGCAACTAAGGCCTGAAGCTATGGAAGATCTCGACATTCTAATTTCTAAAAGAAAACTTTTAAAACTTGATGCACTTGGAGTTACCAAGGAACTCAAGAGATTTTGACAAAACTTGATGCACTTGGAGTTACCAAGAAGCTCAAGAGATTTTGACAAAACTTGATGCACTTGGAGTTACCAAGGTGCTCAAGAGATTTTTTGACAAGGACCTGAACACTTGGGTTTTTACCAAGAAGCTCAAGAGATTTTGACAAAACTTGAAGCACTTGGAGTTACCAAGAAGCTCAAGAGATTTTGACAAAACTTGATGCACTTGGAGTTACCAAGGTGCTCAAAAGATTTTTGACAAGGAGTTCAAGAGTTTTATGAAAGGAGATTTGACAAAGGACCAAAAACCATTTTTGAAAGATAGGATAAAATATTGCTTTATGCAAATGAGCCTTAAACTCTACTTAGCCAAATATGCATGTAGTGATAGGATCCACCTATATTACACATAGAAGTGAAACTTGCCAATACAATTCAAATGTATTGACCCTTGTGGCTGTAACTTATTATGTTGGAGGTTGATTGTTTTTAGTGAAGATTGATTGATTAGGATTACAAAGTCTACAACCAACATCTGCCTGTGGCACTTTCAAGATGAAGGACCCATGACTATAGTTATTCCGCTGCAATGTAATGTAATAGCCAAATGAGCTATGTAAATATGTAATTAAAATTATGTTATTCCTGGTTATAAAGTTGTATTATGACCTTTGTCTCTTGATATTACATCTGAACTGTGGATGCTAGCTATTGATCCAGGGACTAGCATTGTAAACACAGGGGGCTCAATCTTATTAAAGGTTGGGGACCCACAGATGGTATCAGAGCATTGTGTTCCCTGTAGGATTTGTAACCCTAGGATTGGACAAAAACCCTTATAAAAATAGGAGATGCAATTTATTTCAAAAAAAACTATTTACAAACAATCTTGTAAACTCTTTCCTCAACCATTTTGGTTTCAACTCTACCTCTCTTCTATTTCAACTTGATGGAAAGCCTACCCCATGACCAAAGACTTCATCATGTGCAAGGGACTTCTTCAACTCCAATGACTTCAACATCTTCAAGTGATTTCAACCTTATTCTCAACAAGGACTCCCAACTTAGATGTTACCAAGGACTACAAGTGAGACAAAGAAATCATGCTCAAACACTTGAAGACTAAGGAAAACAACTTAGAAGGAGCCATCAACATCTTTGAAGTATTTGTGACCAAGACACAAGAATTTTCCCAAGGGAACCATGATCTCATTCAAGAAGAATCAACCAAGAAGGATGGAAAGATTCCAAATGAACCATATAGATGGACCGCCATATTTAGTTTAAGACAAACCCACCAACTTATGTGGTGTAACAAAAATATTTTTGGTAGCCTAAAAATATGCTTGAAACTTGTTGTTTACTTCAACTCATGAGTTAAGCTCCTAAGTTGTTAAGTGATTGGTTGCTTGTTGAATGTTTGATGGTTTGATTGTTTGATTGAACTTGATTGTTTTGAGTTGTGTGTTAGGACTTCTTAAAAACCTATCCACCAATACTTATCCCTATCAAACCAACAGATGCCTCCCCGTCGTGCCAACCCCAACCAAAACAACAACAACTTCACCCCTGAGATGCAACAGATGATGGCGGCTCAGACACAGTTGATGCAGCAGATGACCACATTCATACAGAATTTGAATAACAACAACAACAATCAGAATAATCCTCCAGCACTAGACATGCTCACCAAATTTCTGAAACTTAGGCCTGCAAGGTTCTCTGGAACAACTGATCCAATGGAAGCTGATGATTGGTTGCGTTCAGTAAACAAAGACTTAGTGACTGTTGGCTGCACCGATGGAGAAAAAGTTAGGTTTGCAGCATTTCTACTTGAAGGACCAGCAGCAACATGGTGGGATAACTTCCAGATCACCACTCCCCTTGAAGATGTAACTTGGGCTATTTTTGAGGATGGATTCAGAACAACTCACATCTCACCTGGAGTGATGTACTTGAAGAAAAAGGAGTTTCACAATCTGAAACAACATCACCTCAGTGTGGCCGAGTATATTGAAGAATTCAACAATCTGGCACGCTATGCACCAGATGAAGTTGATACAGATGCTAAGAGAAAAGAAAAATTTCTTGAAGGACTTAATGATGAGTTGAACCTACAGCTAGTTGTTGCCTATGTCCCAACTTATCAATCACTCTGTGACAAAGCCATCATTTTGGAAAACAAGATGAATCAAGTTGAGAACAAAAAGAGGAAGCATAAACTCAAGAATCATTCAGGATCATCAAAGAAGAAGCATTCACTCAAAAGGAACAATGAAGATTCTGAACCACATCAGTATCACCACAACAACAATGGAAGTGATAATAATGGAGATGATATTGACAATGGAGATAACCTTGGTCAGAATCAACAAGAGAAATTCAGGAAGAAAGACATTAGCCAGTTGCAGTGCTATACCTGCAAGGAATTTGGACACTATGCATCAAACTGTCCTGAGAAGAAAAAGAAAAAGGATGCTAGAAGAGCCAATGGAAATGACTCCAATGTGACCCAGAAAGGACATGTGAACCACATTGACATGGATGGAAACGTTGAAGAGATAGAAGAAGTGGATGACAGTATTTAGATAACTCAGTTGAGTCAAATAAGGATTCCTTGTCTGAATATCAAGTGTTGAACCTATAGACAAGAGAACCATCAATGTAACCCTATGAGACTTTATTTTAAGGGTGGTAGTACCCTAGTTGCCTTGAAGCCAACTTGTAACCCTAGCCTTCCCAAATCTCGGGACGAGATTTCTTTTAAGGGTGGTAGCCTGTCACATCCCAAGATTTTCCAAATCTTGTAATGTGAAAAATAAATAAACAAAATAAATTTTTGTTGAAAATCAGGGTGAAAAGAAACTTTTGTTTCTAAAAGGAAACTTAAAAATCCCATCTTGAACAAACTTTGGCTAAAGTTTGAGTTCAACAAAAATCCAAATCAAGGGAAATACATTCCTCAATGAATGTATCAGGAAATTTGAACACTTGGAAAATAAATCCAAATCCTAAAACCCTAATGGAATAAAAATCATTTCCAAAGTATCTCCAAATCCATGGATTTGATCCATACCAAAATGGATCAACAAATATTCACAAAGGATCAAGAAAGACCATAGAAGTTAGTTTCACTCAAAGTGGAACCATAAACAAAATCTTTGGAGTATAATAAGCTAAGGAAATTGAAATTCCAAAGCTAATAAAGCCCTTACCAAAAATCCATACCAAATGGTGAGCAATTGATCCTAAAAGGATTCAAAAGGATAAACAAATAATAAATAAGATTTCACAAATTGGAATCACCAAGTTTGGATCTCTAAATAAAAAGATATGGATTTTATAAGACAAAGAAAAAAATATTAAATAAAGAATATTTAAAGACCAAACCAAATCTTGGCCTAATCCATTAAGTAAATGGAGTGAGTATAATCCCAATCCAAATAAAATAAGAGGATAAAGAATATTCCAAATAAAATAAAAATGGCAATAACCATTCTATCCCTATCTTAATAAGGACAAATCTCTAAATAAGAATACATGAGAAAATGATATTTGGAATTCACCCAAGTGGAATAAAAGTTGTTTAATCAACTTAAATAAAATAAAACCTCCAAATAAAAATTTGGGAATTAAAACTATATTAAATTCCATTGGAATTAAAACAAATACCCAATCTTAAATGATTAATAAATCATATTAGAATACTTTCCAAATAATTCAAGATGAATTATTTGAACCAACTAAACAAATAAAAAACCTACTGAAAGGAATTGGGAAGTTTAAAGGATTTAATTGGAGATTTTATTAAATTAAATCAAACCCTATTTTATTAAATAACTAAAGATCCATTTTATTTAATTATTAAATGGATCCTAAAATAAATAAAAATATTATTTCATTCTGGACTTTGGTTGATGTCTTAAACAGAACCAAATTCAAATGAAAAGTTTGTTGTTTGTTTGAATTGTTTTGAGTGTTGTTGAATGTGTGAATAATTGTTTGGAAATCAAAACAGAAAAAGAATTAGAAAAAGAAAAAGAGTTAGACAGAAAAAAATAAGAAAACAGACCCAGCCCAACTAGCCAACAGGCCCAACAAACCAGCCCAGCTCCACACCCCGAAGAAAAACGGTTGGCACCAATTAGTTAACCCACACCCTCAATGACCAGTGGACCCCACACTCACGCACTCTCTCTCACAGACAACCTGGACCCACATTCCCAGCCATCGTCTTCAACGAGACCCCGTCGCCCTGACCGTTGCTGTGAGGTTACTCCGGCGTTGATTGCACATGAAGGAGACATTGATTCCTCGCAATAACCCTGCCCCTTTAAACGCTAGTGATTCCTCTCTCGTTCCCCTCTGATTCCTCCCCCAAGCACGCCCCTAGGCCGCCCCAATTCCTCCCCGAACACTCTCTGCTCCGACGAGCCCCCTCCTCAATTCCGGCCATATCCTTCCTCCCCTTGACCTCTCGACAACGCACACATACTCCACACTCCCTGGCGCTTCTGTCCGTGCCTCCCATTCGACCGCGGGCGCCCCAGATCATCGGCAAGGACGAGCTCAGACGTGCCACCGTCGGCCTCGACTCCGGCGAAGCCCACAGGTAGTTCCCGGCCACCCCTCTACCTCTCGTTCATGCACACGACCTTGCCTGAGTCCTGCGCATCTAACCGTGTCGTCATTTCGCTTTGAGGTGAACCACAGCACCGTCCACGACGACCACCCGACGCACCCGACGCCACCACGAACTCCGGTGAGGAATTGCGACTGAACCAGAGCGCCCCTCGTCGAACCGTCAGTACGTTGAGCATCGCCGTGATCCCCTGAGCCCGGTGAGCTACTCCTCTTTCTCCCTCACCCCCTGCAGCGTCGCCTCCGTCGTCGACCGACCACTCCGCCGCCGTTAGCCATCGCAGCGCCGCCAGCTTCTGGTCAAAACCGCGCGAGCCGTTCGATCTAGATCGGGCGAGCAAGATTAGTTCACTTAAACATCGAAGGGGTATGCTTTCTGGACCGTGCGATTAGATTTGATCCAACGCCCCACAGCCACGATCCGGCCGAACCGGTACCGTCCAATAGAATACCGCCGCGTGTCGCCTGTTAGGTTTAAAACAGAATTTGAAAACAGAATGTTTTGCCATTTTCAAACCCTTGTATCTTTGGATCCACACGTCCAAAAATTACAAATTTTATGTCGTTGGATTCAGGAGAGCAAGACCTAACCAACCCTGCCCTTAGTTTAGCAAATAGTATTTGTTAGATTGGTTGATTATGCAGAAACATTTGATTGCTTGTTTAGAGTAGAAAAATTATTTAAAAATGATTTTTAGGTTAAAACCTTTGCAATTTGGTTTGTTGTGACCTTACTGACCCTAGGAACCAACCTAAGTTTTGGAAAATGATTTTGGAAAGGATTAGAATGGATTAATTAGTCTAATCCATTTCTAGCCAATTAAAAACCATTGTTTTGTTTATGAAAATGCTTTCATAAAGAAAACTTTGAGAAAATGTTTTGGACCAAACCTACTGACCCAAAACACCAAGTTTTGCAATAGCAACTCATTTGGTGAAAAACATAAAGTTTTGCCTTGATAGAATTATTTTCCACCACATAAAATGATGAATGGATTTTAAAATGGTTTTTGAGCAAAACCCTCTAACCAATGACTTTGCCATTTTGGTAAATGACCAATTTGGAACTTACAAAGTTTAGAAGCCTAGTGGAGACCATCCTTACAATAGAACCAACCTTTGCATGCTTATGCATGACTTAGATTCCATTGCTTTGTGAGTGTGAAATTGTTTGTTTGACTTTGTTTGGAATGTTAGTTGATTTTGTGTTTGCTTGATTGACTTGTAGTGAAGTTAGAGAAGTGTGAGACTAGCAAGATCAAGGAGTGAACCATCATTCCCTACCCAAAAAGGCAAGTTACACTATCATACAAAAGTCCTACTATTTTCATTATACTTAGTGGATTTTGAAAACATGCATGAAAATAATTTCTATACTTATGCTATGCTAAATCCTAATAGGATATCCCTATATATTCCTTAGTGAAAACAATGTAGTTGTAGTATGCTTAGCCAAGCTATATTTTGAAAAGAGATACATGTTGAGATTTTACAAAGTTGAGAAAAGGATTTGTTTTTTTATAATAAAACAAGGACTCAATGAACCACCTAGGTGGAGGATACTTTAAGTTTTGGAGAAGGTGGCAACAAAAGGAACCATGACTATGGTAATCTCTTTGTGTTGTGCTCCAAAAGAAAACCCACCTAGGAAACTTAGAGATTGAACATGCTTCTCCAATTGTGGCTTTCGTGTGCAACCACATGCTATTATGGCTCTGGCTTAGTCAATTACAATAGGAAGACCCATACATTGTCTTTAGTTACCAGACATGGGGATCTGGAATGCTTCATGGGGGCTAAAGACAAGCTAGCAATGGTGTATGGGAGGACCTTTTGGAAAGACTTCGTCACACTCTCAATCTGCCAGTATTCCATCTTGGTGAGTACTAATCCAGCGGCCACTGGTGGCAACAAGATGAGAGTGGGACATGTGGGTAAAGTGTACAACTTCTGCAGAAGATAATAAAATCTAAGTACTTAGCCGTGTCCCCGGTTATGGACAATACTGAGCAACTAAGGCCTGAAGCTATGGAAGATCTCGACATTCTAATTTCTAAAAGAAAACTTTTAAAACTTGATGCACTTGGAGTTACCAAGGAACTCAAGAGATTTTGACAAAACTTGATGCACTTGGAGTTACCAAGAAGCTCAAGAGATTTTGACAAAACTTGATGCACTTGGAGTTACCAAGGTGCTCAAGAGATTTTTTGACAAGGACCTGAACACTTGGGTTTTTACCAAGAAGCTCAAGAGATTTTGACAAAACTTGAAGCACTTGGAGTTACCAAGAAGCTCAAGAGATTTTGGCAAAACTTGATGCACTTGGAGTTACCAAGGTGCTCAAAAGATTTTTGACAAGGAGTTCAAGAGTTTTATGAAAGGAGATTTGACAAAGGACCAAAAACCATTTTTGAAAGATAGGATAAAATATTGCTTTATGCAAATGAGCCTTAAACTCTACTTAGCCAAATATGCATGTAGTGATAGGATCCACCTATATTACACATAGAAGTGAAACTTGCCAATACAATTCAAATGTATTGACCCTTGTGGCTGTAACTTATTATGTTGGAGGTTGATTGTTTTTAGTGAAGATTGATTGATTTGGATTACAAAGTCTACAACCAACATCTGCCTGTGGCACTTTCAAGATGAAGGACCCATGACTATAGTTATTCCGCTGCAATGTAATGTAATAGCCAAATGAGCTATGTAAAGATGTAATTAAAATTATGTTATTCCTGGTTATAAAGTTGTATTATTACCTTTGTCTCTTGATATTACATCTGAACTGTGGATGCTAGCTATTGATCCAGGGACTAGCATTGTAAACACAGGGGGCTCAATCTTATTAAAGGTTGGGGACCCTACAGATGGTATCAGAGCATTGTGTTCCCTGTAGGATTTGTAACCCTAGGATTGGACAAAAACCCTTATAAAAATAGGAGATGCAATTTATTTCAAAAAAAAACTATTTACAAACAATCTTGTAAACTCTTTCCTCAACCATTTTGGTTTCAACTCTACCTCTCTTCTATTTCAACTTGATGGAAAGCCTACCCCATGACCAAAGACTTCATCATGTGCAAGGGACTTCTTCAACTCCAATGACTTCAACATCTTCAAGTGATTTCAACCTTATTCTCAACAAGGACTCCCAACTTAGATGTTACCAAGGACTACAAGTGAGACAAAGAAATCATGCTCAAACACTTGAAGACTAAGGAAAACAACTTAGAAGGAGCCATCAACATCTTTGAAGTATTTGTGACCAAGACACAAGAATTTTCCCAAGGGAACCATGATCTCATTCAAGAAGAATCAACCAAGAAGGATGGAAAGATTCCAAATGAACCATATAGATGGACCACCATATTTAGTTTAAGACAAACCCACCAACTTATGTGGTGTAACAAAAATATTTTTGGTAGCCTAAAAATATGCTTGAAACTTGTTGTTTACTTCAACTCATGAGTTAAGCTCCTAAGTTGTTAAGTGATTGGTTGCTTGTTGAATGTTTGATGGTTTGATTGTTTGATTGAACTTGATTGTTTTGAGTTGTGTGTTAGGACTTCTTAAAAACCTATCCACCAATACTTATCCCTATCAAACCAACAGATGCCTCCCCGTCGAGCCAACCCCAACCAAAACAACAACAACTTCACCCCTGAGATGCAACAGATGATGGCGGCTCAGGCACAGTTGATGCAGCAGATGACCACATTCATACAGAATTTGAATAACAACAACAACAACAACAACAACAATCAGAATAATCCTCCAGCACTAGACATGCTCACCAAATTTCTGAAACTTAGGCCTGCAAGGTTCTCTGGAACAACTGATCCAATGGAAGCTGATGATTGGTTGCGTTCAGTAAACAAAGACTTAGTGACTGTTGGCTGCACCGATGGAGAAAAAGTTAGGTTTGCAGCATTTCTACTTGAAAGACCAGCAGCAACATGGTGGGATAACTTCCAGATCACCACTCCCCTTGAAGATGTAACTTGGGCTATTTTTGAGGATGGATTCAGAATAACTCACATCTCACATGGAGTGATGTACTTGAAGAAAAAGGAGTTTCACAATCTGAAACAACATCACCTTAGTGTGGCCGATTATATTGAAGAATTCAACAATCTGGCACGCTATGCACCAGATGAAGTTGATACAGATGCTAAGAGAAAAGAAAAATTTCTTGAAGGACTTAATGATGAGTTGAACCTACAGCTAGTTGTTGCCTATGTCCCAACTTATCAATCACTCTGTGACAAAGCCATCATTTTGGAAAACAAGATGAATCAAGTTGAGAACAAAAAGAGGAAGCATAAACTCAAGAATCATTCAGGATCATCAAAGAAGAAGCATTCACTCAAAAGGAACAATGAAGATTCTGAACCACATCAGTATCACCACAACAACAATGGAAGTGATAATAATGGAGATGATATTGACAATGGAGATAACCTTGGTCAGAATCAACAAGACAAATTTAGGAAGAAAGACATTAGCCAGTTGCAGTGCTATACCTGCAAGGAACTTGGACACTATGCATCAAACTGTCCTGAGAAGAAAAAGAAAAAGGCTGCTAGAAGAGCCAATGGAAATGACTCCAATGTGACCCAGAAAGGACATGTGAACCACATTGACATGGATGGAAACGTTGAAGAGATAGAAGAAGTGGATGACAGTATTTAGATAACTCAGTTGAGTCAAATAAGGATTCCTTGTCTGAATATCAAGTGTTGAACCTATAGACAAGAGAACCATCAATGTAACCCTATGAGACTTTATTTTAAGGGTGGTAGTACCCTAGTTGCCTTGAAGCCAACTTGTAACCCTAGCCTTCCCAAATCTCGGGACGAGATTTCTTTTAAGGGTGGTAGCCTGTCACATCCCAAGATTTTCCAAATCTTGTAATGTGAAAAATAAATAAACAAAATAAATTTTTGTTGAAAATCAGGGTGAAAAGAAACTTTTGTTTCTAAAAGGAAACTTAAAAATCCCATCTTGAACAAACTTTGGCTAAAGTTTGAGTTCAACAAAAATCCAAATCAAGGGAAATACATTCCTCAATGAATGTATCAGGAAATTTGAACACTTGGAAAATAAATCCAAATCCTAAAACCCTAATGGAATAAAAATCATTTCCAAAGTATCTCCAAATCCATGGATTTGATCCATACCAAAATGGATCAACAAATATTCACAAAGGATCAAGAAAGACCATAGAAGTTAGTTTCACTCAAAGTGGAACCATAAACAAAATCTTTGGAGTATAATAAGCTAAGGAAATTGAAATTCCAAAGCTAATAAAGCCCTTACCAAAAATCCATACCAAATGGTGAGCAATTGATCCTAAAAGGATTCAAAAGAATAAACAAATAATAAATAAGATTTCACAAATTGGAATCACCAAGTTTGGATCTCTAAATAAAAAGATATGGATTTTATAAGACAAAGAAAAAATATTAAATAAAGAATATTTAAAGACCAAACCAAATCTTGGCCTAATCCATTAAGTAAATGGAGTGAGTATAATCCCAATCCAAATAAAATAAGAGGATAAAGAATATTCCAAATAAAATAAAATAAGGACCAAAAACCATTTTTGAAAGATAGGATAAAATATTGCTTTATGCAAATGAGCCTTAAACTCTACTTAGCCAAATATGCATGTAGTGATAGGATCCACCTATATTACACATAGAAGTGAAACTTGCCAATACAATTCAAATGTATTGACCCTTGTGGCTGTAACTTATTATGTTGCAGGTTGATTGTTTTTAGTGAAGATTGATTGATTAGGATTACAAAGTCTACAACCAATATCTGCCTGTGGCACTTTCAAGATGAAGGACCCATGACTATAGTTATTCCGCTGCAATGTAATGTAATAGCCAAATGAGCTATGCAAAGATGTAATTAAAATTATGTTATTCCTGGTTATAAAGTTGTATTATGACCTTTTTCTCTTGATATTACATCTGAACTGTGGATGCTAGCTATTGATCCAGGGACTAGCATTGTAAACACAGGGGGCTCAATCTTATTAAAGGTTGGGGACCCTACATCTTTCCACAAACCACACATGTGGACCCACTAGAGTCATTGCATGTGTGTTATATCCACAAACCACACATGGATCAACCACTAGAGTCATTGCATATGTGTTATTTCCACAAACCACACATGGATCAACCACTAGAGTCATTGCATGTGTGTTCTTATACTAAAACCAACACTAGAGTCATTGCATGTGTGTTCTTTTCACAAACCACACATGGATCAACCACTAGAGTCATTGCATGTGTGTTATTTCCACAAACAAACATGGATCAACCACTAGAGTCATTGCATGTGTGTTCTTTTCCACAAACCACACATGGATCCACCAGTGGTCATTGCATGTGTGTTCTTTCCACAAACCACACATGGATCAACCACTAGAGTCATTGCATGTGTGTTCTTTCCACAAACCACACATGGATCAACCACTAGAGTCATTGCATGTGTGTTATTTCCACAAACAAACATGGATCAACCACTAGAGTCATTTCATGTGTGTTCTTTTCCACAAACCACACATGGATCCACCAGTGGTCATTGCATGTGTGTTCTTTCCACAAACCACACATGGATAACCCCACTAGAGTCATTGCATGTGTGTTCTTTCCACAAACCACACATGGATCAACCACTAGAGTCATTGCATATGTGTTATTTCCACAAACCACACATGGATCAACCACTAGTGTCATTGCATGTGTGTTCTTATACTAAAACCAACACTAGAGTCATTGCATGTGTGTTCTTTTCACAAACCACACATGGATCAACCACTAGAGTTATTGCATGTTTGTTATTTCCACAAACAAACATGGATCAACCACTAGAGTCATTGCATGTGTGTTCTTTTCCACAAACCACACATGGATCCACCAGTGGTCATTGCATGTGTGTTCTTTCCACAAACCACACATGGATCAACCACTAGAGTAATTGCATGTGTGCTCTTTCCACAAACCACACATGAATCAACCACTAGAGTCATTGCATGTTTGTTCTTATACTAATACCACAAACCAACACAAGAGTCATTGCATGTGTGTTCTTTTCCACAAACCACACATGGATCCACCAGTGGTCATTGCATGTGTGTTCTTTCCACAAACCACACATAGATCAACCAGAGTCATTGCATGTGTGTTCTTTCCACAAACCACACATGGATCAACCACTAGAGTCATTGCATGTTTGTTCTTATACTAAAACAATAAACCAACACCAGAGTCATTGCATGTGTGTTCTTTTCCACAAACAAAACATGGATCCACCAGTGGTCATTGCATGTGTGTTCTTTCCACAAACCACATATGGATCAACCACTAGTCATTGCATGTGTGTTCTTTCCACAAACCACACATGGATCAACCACTAGAGTCATTGCATGTGTGTTCTTATACTAAAACCAACACTAGACTCATTAAATGTGTGTTCTTTTCACAAACCACACATGGATCAACCACTAGAGTCATTGCATGTGTGTTATTTCCACAAACAAACATGGATCAACCACGAGAGTCATTGCATGTGTGTTCTTTTCCACAAACCACACATAGATCCACCAGTGGTCATTGCATGTGTGTTCTTTCCATAAACCACACATGTATCAACCACTAAAGTCATTGCATGTGTGTTCTTTCCACAAACCACACATGGATCAACCACTAGAGTCATTGCATGTGTGTTATTTCCACAAACAAACATGGATCAACCACTAGAGTCATTGCATGTGTGTTCTTTTCCACAAACCACACATGGATCAACCAGTGGTCATTGCATGTGTGTTCTTTCCACAAACCACACATGGATCAACCACTAGAGTCATTGCATGTTTGTTCTTATACTAAAACCACAAACCAGCACTAGAGTCATTGCATGTGTGTTCTTTTCCACAAACCACACATGGATCCACTAGTGGTCATTGCATGTGTGTTCTTTCCACAGACCACATATGGATCAACCAGAGTCATTGCATGTTTGTTCTTTCCACAAACCACACATGGATCAACCACTAGAGTCATTGCATGCGTGTTCTTTTCCACAAATAACTTATGGATCAACCAGGGGTCATTGCATGTGTGTTATTTCGACAAACCACATGTGGACCCATTATAGTCATTGCATGTGTGTTATTTCCACAAACCACACATGGATCAACCACTAGATTCATTGCATATGTGTTATTTCAACAAACCACACATGGATCAACCACTAGAGTCATTGCATGTGTGTTCTTATACTAAAACCAACACTAGAGTCATTGCATGTGTGTTATTTCCACAAACAAACATGGATCAACCACTAGAATCATTGCATGTGTGTTCTTTTCCACAAACCACACATGGATCCACCAGTGGTCATTGCATGTGTGTTTTTCCACAAACCACATATGGATCAACCACTAGTCATTGCATGTGTGTTCTTTCCACAAACCACACATAGATCAACCACTAGAGTCATTGCATGTTTGTTCTTATACTAAAACCACAAATCAGCACTAGAGTCATTGCATGTGTGTTCTTTTCCACAAACCACACATGGATCCACTAGACTCATTGCATGTGTGTTCTTTTCCACAAACAACTTATGGATCAACCAGTGGTCATTGCATGGGTGTTCTTTCCATAAACCACACATCTGGACCCACTAGAGTCATTGCATGTGTGTTATTTCCACAAACCACACATGGATCAACCACTAGAGTCATTGCATATGTGTTATTTCCAGAAACCACACATGGATCAACCACTAGAGTCATTGCATGTGTGTTCTTATACTAAAACCAATACTAGAGTCATTGCATGTGTGTTCTTTTCACAACCACACATGGATCAACCACTAGAGTCATTGCATGTGTGTTATTTACACAAACAAACATGGATCATCCACTAGAGTCATTGCATGTGTGTTATTTTCCACAAACCACACATGGATCCACCAGTGGTCATTGCATGTGTGTTCTTTCCACAAACCACACATGGATCAACCAGAGTCATTGCATGTGTCGTCTTTCCACAAACCACACATGTATCAACCACTAGAGTCATTGCATGTTTGTTCTTATACTAAAACCACAAACCAGCACTAGATTCATTGCATGTGTGTTCTTTTCCACAAACCACACATGGATCCACTAGTGGTCATTGCATGTGTGTTGTTTCCACAGACCACATATGGATCAACCAGAGTCATTGCATGTGTGTTCTTTCCACAAACCACACATGGATCAACCACTAGAGTGATTGCATGTGTGTTCTTTTCCACAAACAACTTATGGATCAACCAGTGGTCATTGCATGTGTGTTATTTCCACAAACCACATGTGGACCCATTATAGTCATTGCATGTGTGTTATTTCCACAAACCACACATGGATCAACCACTAGAGTCATTGCATATGTGTTATTTGCACAAACCACACATGGATCAACCACTAGAGTCATTGCATGTGTGTTCTTATACTAAAACCAACACTAGAGTCATTGCATGTGTGTCCATTCACAAACCACACATGGCTCAACCACTAGAGTCATTGCATGTGTGTTATTTCCACAAACAAACATGGATCAACCACTAGAGTCATTGCATGTGTGTTCTTTTCCACAAACCACACATGGATCCACCAGTGGTCATTGCATGTGTGTTTTGCCACAAACCACATATGGATCAACCACTAGTCATTGCATGTGTGTTCTTTCCACAAACCACACATAGATCAACCACTAGAGTCATTGCATGTTTGTTCTTATACTAAAACCACAAACCAGCACTAGAGTCATTGCATGTGTGTTCTTTTCCACAAACCACACATGGATCCACTAGACTCACTGCATGTGTGTTCTTTTCCACAAACAACTTATGGATCAACCAGTGGTCATTGCATGGGTGTTCTTTTCACAAACCACACATGTGGACCCACTAGAGTCATTGCATGTGTGTTATATCCACAAACCACACATGGATCAACCACTAGAGTCATTGCATATGTGTTATTTCCACAAACCACACATGGATCAACCACTAGAGTCATTGCATGTGTGTTCTTATACTAAAACCAACACTAGAGTCATTGCATGTGTGTTCTTTTCACAAACCACACATGGATCAACCACTAGAGTCATTGCATGTGTGTTATTTCCACAAACAAACATGGATCAACCACTAGAGTGATGGCATGTGTGTTCTTTTCCACAAACCACACATGGATCCACCAGTGGTCATTGCATGTGTGTTCTTTCCACAAACCACACATGGATCAACCACTAGAGTCATTGCATGTGTGTTCTTTCCACAAACCACACATGGATCAACCACTAGAGTCATTGCATGTGTGTTATTTCCACAAACAAACATGGATCAACCACTAGAGTCATTTCATGTGTGTTCTTTTCCACAAACCACACATGGATCCACCAGTGGTCATTGCATGTGTGTTCTTTCCACAAACCACACATGGATAACCCCACTAGAGTCATTGCATGTGTGTTCTTTCCACAAACCACACATGGATCAACCACTAGAGTCATTGCATATGTGTTATTTCCACAAACCACACATGGATCAACCACTAGTGTCATTGCATGTGTGTTCTTATACTAAAACCAACACTAGAGTCATTGCATGTGTGTTCTTTTGACAAACCACACATGGATCAACCACTAGAGTTATTGCATGTGTGTTATTTCCACAAACAAACATGGATCAACCACTAGAGTCATTGCATGTGTGTTCTTTTCCACATGGATCCACCAGTGGTCATTGCATGTGTGTTCTTTCCACAAACCACACATGGATCAACCACTAGAGTAATTGCATGTGTGCTCTTTCCACAAACCACACATGAATCAACCACTAGATTCATTGCATGTTTGTTCTTATACTAAAACCACAAACCAGCACTAGAGTCATTGCATGTGTGTTCTTTTCCACAAACCACACATGGATCCACCAGTGGTCATTGCATGTGTGTTCTTTCCACAAACCACACATAGATCAACTAGAGTCATTGCATGTGTGTTCTTTCCACAAACCACACATGGATCAACCACTAGAGTCATTGCATGTTTGTTCTTATACTAAAACAATAAACCAACACCAGAGTCATTGCATGTGTGTTCTTTTCCACAAACCACACATGGATCCCCCAGTGGTCATTGCATGTGTGTTCTTTCCACAAACCACACATGGATCAACCACTAGAGTCATTGCATGTTTGTTCTTATACTAAAACCACAAACCAGCACTAGAGTCATTGCATGTGTGTTCTTTTCCACAAACCACACATGGATCCACTAGTGGTCATTGCATGTGTGTTCTTTCCACAGACCACATATGGATCAACCAGAGTCATTGCATGTTTGTTCTTTCCACAAACCACACATGGATCAACCACTAGAGTCATTTCATGTGTGTTCTTTTCCACAAACAACTTATGGATCAACCAGGGGTCATTGCATGTGTGTTATTTCGACAAACCACATGTGGACCCATTATAGTCATTGCATGTGTGTTATTTCCACAAACCACACATGGATCAACCACTAGATTCATTGCATATGTGTTATTTCAACAAACCACACATGGATCAACCACTAGAGTCATTGCATGTGTGTTCTTATACTAAAACCAACACTAGAGTCATTGCATGTGTGTTCTTTCCACAAACCACACATGGATCAACCACTAGAGTCATTGCATGTGTGTTATTTGCACAAACAAACATGGATCAACCACTAGAGTCATTGCATGTGTGTTCTTTTCCACAAACCACACATGGATCCACCAGTGGTCATTGCATGTGTGTTCTTTCCACAAACCACACGTGGATAACCCCACTAGAGTCATTGCATGTGTGTTCTTTCCATAAACCACACATGGATCAACCACTAGAGTCATTGCATGTGTGTTCTTATACTAAAACCACAAACCAGTACTAGAGTCATTGTGTGTTCTTTTCCACAAACCACACATGGATCCACCAGTGGTCATTGCATGTGTGTTCTTTCCACAAACCACATATGGATCAACCAGAGTCATTGCATGTGTGCTCTTTCCACAAACCACACATGGATCAACCACTAGAGTCATTGCATGTTTGTTCTTATACTAAAACCACAAACCAGCACTAGATTCATTACATGTGTGTTCTTTTCCACAAACCACACATGGATCCACCAGTGGTCATTGCATGTGTGTTCTTTCCACAAACCATATATGGATCAACCACTCGTCATTACATGTGTGTTCTTTCCACAAACCACACATGGATCAACCACTAGAGTCATTGAATGTTTGTTCTTATACTAAAACCACAAACCAGTACTAGAGTCATTGTGTGTTCTTTTCCACAAACCACACATGGATCCACCAGTGGTCATTGCATGTGTGTTCTTTCCACAAACCACATATGGATCAACCAGAGTCATTGCATGTGTGCTCTTTCCACAAACCACACATGGATCAACCACTAGAGTCATTGCATGTGTGTTCTTTTCCACAAGCCACACATGGATCCACCAGTGGTCATTGCGTTGCATGTGTGTTCTTTTCAACAAACCACAAACCAGCACTAGAGTCATTGCATGTGTGTTCTTTTCAACAAACCACACATGGATCCACCACTAGAGTCATTGCATGTGTGTTCTTTCAACAAACCACACATGGATCCACCACTAGAGTCATTGCATGTGTGTTCTTTCAACAAACCACATATGGATCAACCAGAGTCATTGCATGTGTTTCTTTCCACAAACCACACATGTGTACCCATTAGAGTCATTGCATGTGTGTTCTTTCCACAAACCACACATGTGGATCAACCAGAGTCATTGCATGTGTGTTCTTTCCACAAACCACACATGGATCAACCACTAGAGTCATTGCATGTTTGTTGTTATTCTAAAACCACAAACCAGCACTAGAGTCATTGCATGTGTGTTCTTTTACACAAACCACACATGGATCCACCAGTGGTCATTGCATGTGTGTTTTTCCAGAAACCACACACGGATCAACCACTAGAGTCATTGCATGTGTGTTCTTTCCATAAACCACACATGGATCAACCAGAGGCATTGCATGTGTGTTCTTTCCACAAACCACACATGGATCAACCAGAGTCATTGCATGTGTGTTCTTTCCACAAACCACACATAGATCAACCACTAGAGTCATTGCATGTGTGTTCTTTTCCACAAACCACACATGGATCCACCAGTGGTCATTGCATCTGTGTTCTTTCCACAAACCACACATGGATCAACCACTACAGACATTGCATGTGTGTTCTTTCCACAAACCACACATGGATCAACCACTAGAGTCATTGCATGTGTGTTATTTCCACAAACAAACATGGATCAACCACTAGAGTCATTGCATGTTTGTTCTTTTCCACAAACCACACATGGATCCACCAGTGGTCATTGCATGTGTGTTCTTTCCACAAACCACACATGGATCAACCAGAGCATTGCATGTGTCGTCTTTCCACAAACCACACATGGATCAACCACTAGAGTCATTGCATGTTTGTTCTTATACTAAAACCATAAACCAGCACTAGAGTCATTGCAAGTGTGTTCTTTCCACAAACCACACATGGATCAACCACTAGAGTCATTGCATGTTTGTTGTTATTCTAAAACCACAAACCAGCACTAGAGTCATTGCATGTGTGTTCTTTTCCACAAACCACACATGGATCCACTAGACTCATTGCATGTGTGTTCTTTCCACAAACCACACATGGATCAACCAGAGTCATTGCATGTGTGTTCTTTCCACAAACCACACATAGATCAACCACTAGAGTCATTGCATGTGTGTTCTTTTCCACAAACCACACATGGATCAACCAGAGTCATTGCATGTGTGTTCTTTCCACAAACCACACATAGATCAACCACTAGAGTCATTGCATGTGTGTTCTTTTCCACAAACCACACATGGATCCACCAGTGGTCATTGCATGTGTGTTTTTCCACAAACCACATATGGATCAACCACTAGTCATTGCATGTGTGTTCTTTCCACAAACCACACATAGATCAACCACTAGAGTCATTGCATGTTTGTTCTTATACTAAAACCACAAATCAGCACTAGAGTCATTGCATGTGTGTTCTTTTCCACAAACCACACATGGATCCACTAGACTCATTGCATGTGTGTTCTTTTCCACAAACAACTTATGGATCAACCAGTGGTCATTGCATGGGTGTTCTTTCCATAAACCACACATCTGGACCCACTAGAGTCATTGCATGTGTGTTATTTCCACAAACCACACATGGATCAACCACTAGAGTCATTGCATATGTGTTATTTCCAGAAACCACACATGGATCAACCACTAGAGTCATTGCATGTGTGTTCTTATACTAAAACCAATACTAGAGTCATTGCATGTGTGTTCTTTTCACAACCACACATGGATCAACCACTAGAGTCATTGCATGTGTGTTATTTACACAAACAAACATGGATCATCCACTAGAGTCATTGCATGTGTGTTATTTTCCACAAACCACACATGGATCCACCAGTGGTCATTGCATGTGTGTTCTTTCCACAAACCACACATGGATCAACCAGAGTCATTGCATGTGTCGTCTTTCCACAAACCACACATGTATCAACCACTAGAGTCATTGCATGTTTGTTCTTATACTAAAACCACAAACCAGCACTAGATTCATTGCATGTGTGTTCTTTTCCACAAACCACACATGGATCCACTAGTGGTCATTGCATGTGTGTTGTTTCCACAGACCACATATGGATCAACCAGAGTCATTGCATGTGTGTTCTTTCCACAAACCACACATGGATCAACCACTAGAGTGATTGCATGTGTGTTCTTTTCCACAAACAACTTATGGATCAACCAGTGGTCATTGCATGTGTGTTATTTCCACAAACCACATGTGGACCCATTATAGTCATTGCATGTGTGTTATTTCCACAAACCACACATGGATCAACCACTAGAGTCATTGCATATGTGTTATTTGCACAAACCACACATGGATCAACCACTAGAGTCATTGCATGTGTGTTCTTATACTAAAACCAACACTAGAGTCATTGCATGTGTGTCCATTCACAAACCACACATGGCTCAACCACTAGAGTCATTGCATGTGTGTTATTTCCACAAACAAACATGGATCAACCACTAGAGTCATTGCATGTGTGTTCTTTTCCACAAACCACACATGGATCCACCAGTGGTCATTGCATGTGTGTTTTGCCACAAACCACATATGGATCAACCACTAGTCATTGCATGTGTGTTCTTTCCACAAACCACACATAGATCAACCACTAGAGTCATTGCATGTTTGTTCTTATACTAAAACCACAAACCAGCACTAGAGTCATTGCATGTGTGTTCTTTTCCACAAACCACACATGGATCCACTAGACTCACTGCATGTGTGTTCTTTTCCACAAACAACTTATGGATCAACCAGTGGTCATTGCATGGGTGTTCTTTTCACAAACCACACATGTGGACCCACTAGAGTCATTGCATGTGTGTTATATCCACAAACCACACATGGATCAACCACTAGAGTCATTGCATATGTGTTATTTCCACAAACCACACATGGATCAACCACTAGAGTCATTGCATGTGTGTTCTTATACTAAAACCAACACTAGAGTCATTGCATGTGTGTTCTTTTCACAAACCACACATGGATCAACCACTAGAGTCATTGCATGTGTGTTATTTCCACAAACAAACATGGATCAACCACTAGAGTGATGGCATGTGTGTTCTTTTCCACAAACCACACATGGATCCACCAGTGGTCATTGCATGTGTGTTCTTTCCACAAACCACACATGGATCAACCACTAGAGTCATTGCATGTGTGTTCTTTCCACAAACCACACATGGATCAACCACTAGAGTCATTGCATGTGTGTTATTTCCACAAACAAACATGGATCAACCACTAGAGTCATTTCATGTGTGTTCTTTTCCACAAACCACACATGGATCCACCAGTGGTCATTGCATGTGTGTTCTTTCCACAAACCACACATGGATAACCCCACTAGAGTCATTGCATGTGTGTTCTTTCCACAAACCACACATGGATCAACCACTAGAGTCATTGCATATGTGTTATTTCCACAAACCACACATGGATCAACCACTAGTGTCATTGCATGTGTGTTCTTATACTAAAACCAACACTAGAGTCATTGCATGTGTGTTCTTTTGACAAACCACACATGGATCAACCACTAGAGTTATTGCATGTGTGTTATTTCCACAAACAAACATGGATCAACCACTAGAGTCATTGCATGTGTGTTCTTTTCCACATGGATCCACCAGTGGTCATTGCATGTGTGTTCTTTCCACAAACCACACATGGATCAACCACTAGAGTAATTGCATGTGTGCTCTTTCCACAAACCACACATGAATCAACCACTAGATTCATTGCATGTTTGTTCTTATACTAAAACCACAAACCAGCACTAGAGTCATTGCATGTGTGTTCTTTTCCACAAACCACACATGGATCCACCAGTGGTCATTGCATGTGTGTTCTTTCCACAAACCACACATAGATCAACTAGAGTCATTGCATGTGTGTTCTTTCCACAAACCACACATGGATCAACCACTAGAGTCATTGCATGTTTGTTCTTATACTAAAACAATAAACCAACACCAGAGTCATTGCATGTGTGTTCTTTTCCACAAACCACACATGGATCCCCCAGTGGTCATTGCATGTGTGTTCTTTCCACAAACCACACATGGATCAACCACTAGAGTCATTGCATGTTTGTTCTTATACTAAAACCACAAACCAGCACTAGAGTCATTGCATGTGTGTTCTTTTCCACAAACCACACATGGATCCACTAGTGGTCATTGCATGTGTGTTCTTTCCACAGACCACATATGGATCAACCAGAGTCATTGCATGTTTGTTCTTTCCACAAACCACACATGGATCAACCACTAGAGTCATTTCATGTGTGTTCTTTTCCACAAACAACTTATGGATCAACCAGGGGTCATTGCATGTGTGTTATTTCGACAAACCACATGTGGACCCATTATAGTCATTGCATGTGTGTTATTTCCACAAACCACACATGGATCAACCACTAGATTCATTGCATATGTGTTATTTCAACAAACCACACATGGATCAACCACTAGAGTCATTGCATGTGTGTTCTTATACTAAAACCAACACTAGAGTCATTGCATGTGTGTTCTTTCCACAAACCACACATGGATCAACCACTAGAGTCATTGCATGTGTGTTATTTGCACAAACAAACATGGATCAACCACTAGAGTCATTGCATGTGTGTTCTTTTCCACAAACCACACATGGATCCACCAGTGGTCATTGCATGTGTGTTCTTTCCACAAACCACACGTGGATAACCCCACTAGAGTCATTGCATGTGTGTTCTTTCCATAAACCACACATGGATCAACCACTAGAGTCATTGCATGTGTGTTCTTATACTAAAACCACAAACCAGTACTAGAGTCATTGTGTGTTCTTTTCCACAAACCACACATGGATCCACCAGTGGTCATTGCATGTGTGTTCTTTCCACAAACCACATATGGATCAACCAGAGTCATTGCATGTGTGCTCTTTCCACAAACCACACATGGATCAACCACTAGAGTCATTGCATGTTTGTTCTTATACTAAAACCACAAACCAGCACTAGATTCATTACATGTGTGTTCTTTTCCACAAACCACACATGGATCCACCAGTGGTCATTGCATGTGTGTTCTTTCCACAAACCATATATGGATCAACCACTCGTCATTACATGTGTGTTCTTTCCACAAACCACACATGGATCAACCACTAGAGTCATTGAATGTTTGTTCTTATACTAAAACCACAAACCAGTACTAGAGTCATTGTGTGTTCTTTTCCACAAACCACACATGGATCCACCAGTGGTCATTGCATGTGTGTTCTTTCCACAAACCACATATGGATCAACCAGAGTCATTGCATGTGTGCTCTTTCCACAAACCACACATGGATCAACCACTAGAGTCATTGCATGTGTGTTCTTTTCCACAAGCCACACATGGATCCACCAGTGGTCATTGCGTTGCATGTGTGTTCTTTTCAACAAACCACAAACCAGCACTAGAGTCATTGCATGTGTGTTCTTTTCAACAAACCACACATGGATCCACCACTAGAGTCATTGCATGTGTGTTCTTTCAACAAACCACACATGGATCCACCACTAGAGTCATTGCATGTGTGTTCTTTCAACAAACCACATATGGATCAACCAGAGTCATTGCATGTGTTTCTTTCCACAAACCACACATGTGTACCCATTAGAGTCATTGCATGTGTGTTCTTTCCACAAACCACACATGTGGATCAACCAGAGTCATTGCATGTGTGTTCTTTCCACAAACCACACATGGATCAACCACTAGAGTCATTGCATGTTTGTTGTTATTCTAAAACCACAAACCAGCACTAGAGTCATTGCATGTGTGTTCTTTTACACAAACCACACATGGATCCACCAGTGGTCATTGCATGTGTGTTTTTCCAGAAACCACACACGGATCAACCACTAGAGTCATTGCATGTGTGTTCTTTCCATAAACCACACATGGATCAACCAGAGGCATTGCATGTGTGTTCTTTCCACAAACCACACATGGATCAACCAGAGTCATTGCATGTGTGTTCTTTCCACAAACCACACATAGATCAACCACTAGAGTCATTGCATGTGTGTTCTTTTCCACAAACCACACATGGATCCACCAGTGGTCATTGCATCTGTGTTCTTTCCACAAACCACACATGGATCAACCACTACAGACATTGCATGTGTGTTCTTTCCACAAACCACACATGGATCAACCACTAGAGTCATTGCATGTGTGTTATTTCCACAAACAAACATGGATCAACCACTAGAGTCATTGCATGTTTGTTCTTTTCCACAAACCACACATGGATCCACCAGTGGTCATTGCATGTGTGTTCTTTCCACAAACCACACATGGATCAACCAGAGCATTGCATGTGTCGTCTTTCCACAAACCACACATGGATCAACCACTAGAGTCATTGCATGTTTGTTCTTATACTAAAACCATAAACCAGCACTAGAGTCATTGCAAGTGTGTTCTTTCCACAAACCACACATGGATCAACCACTAGAGTCATTGCATGTTTGTTGTTATTCTAAAACCACAAACCAGCACTAGAGTCATTGCATGTGTGTTCTTTTCCACAAACCACACATGGATCCACTAGACTCATTGCATGTGTGTTCTTTCCACAAACCACACATGGATCAACCAGAGTCATTGCATGTGTGTTCTTTCCACAAACCACACATAGATCAACCACTAGAGTCATTGCATGTGTGTTCTTTTCCACAAACCACACATGGATCAACCAGAGTCATTGCATGTGTGTTCTTTCCACAAACCACACATAGATCAACCACTAGAGTCATTGCATGTGTGTTCTTTTCCACAAACCACACATGGATCCACCAGTGGTCATTGCATGTGTGTTCTTTCCACAAACCACACATGGATCAACCACTAGAGTCATTGCATGTGTGTTATTTCCACAAACCACACATGGATCAACCACTAGAGTCATTGCATGTGTGTTATTTCCACAAACAAACATGGATCAACCACTAGAGTCATTGCATGTGTGTTCTTTTCCACAAACCACACATGGATCCACCAGTGGTCATTGCATGTGTGTTCTTTCCACAAACCACACGTGGATAACGCCACTAGAGTCATTGCATGTGTGTTCTTTACACAAACCACACATGGATCAACCACTAGAGTCATTGCATGTGTGTTCTTATACTAAACCCACAAACCAGTACTAGAGTCATTGTGTGTTCTTTTCCACAAACCACACATGGATGCACCAGTGGTCATTGCATGTGTGTTCTTTCCACAAACCACATATGGATCAACCAGAGTCATTGCATGTGTGCTCTTTCCACAAACCACACATGGATCAACCACTAGAGTCATTGCATGTTTGTTCTTATACTAAAACCACAAACCAGCACTAGAGTCATTGCATGTGTGTTCTTTTCCACAAACCACACATGGATCCACCAGTGGTCATTGCATGTGTGTTCTTTCCACAAACCATATATGGATCAACCACTCGTCATTGCATGTGTGTTCTTTTCACAAACCACACATGGATCAACTACTAGAGCCATTGAATGTTTGTTCTTATACTAAAACCACAAACCAGCACTAGAGTCATTGCATGTGTGTTCTTTTCAACAAACCACACATGGATCCACCACTAGAGTCATTGCATGTGTGTTCTTTCAACAAACCACATATGGATCAACCAGAGTCATTGCATGTGTTTCTTTCCACAAACCACACATGTGGACCCACTAGAGTCATTGCATGTGTGTTATTTCCACAAACCACACATGTGGATCAATCAGAGTCATTACATGTGTGTTCTTTCCACAAACCACACATGGATCAACCACTAGAGTCATTGCATGTTTGTTGTTATTCTAAAACAACAAACCAGCACTAGAGTCATTGCATGTGTCTTCTTTTCCACAAACCACACACGGATCCACCAGTGGTCATTGCATGTGTGTTTTTCCAGAAACCACACATGGATCAACCACTAGAGTCATTGCATGTGTGTTCTTTCCATAAACCACACATGGATCAACCAGAGTCATTGCATGTGTGTTCTTTCCACAAACCACACATGGATCAACCAGAGTCATTGCATGTGTGTTCTTTCCACAAACCACACATGGATCCACCAGTGGTCATTGCATGTGTGTGCTTTCCACAAACCACACGTGGATAACCCCACTAGAGTCATTGCATGTGTGTTCTTTCCACAAACCACACATGGATCAACCACTAGAGTCATTGCATGTGTGTTCTTATACTAAAACCACAAACCAGTACTTGAGTCATTGTGTGTTCTTTTCCACAAACCACACATGGATCCACCAGCGGTCATTGTATGTGTGTTCTTTCCACAAACCACATATGGATAAACCAGAGTCATTGCATGTGTACTCTTTCCACAAACCACACATGGATCAACCACTAGAGTCATTGCATGTTTGTTCTTATACTAAAACCACAAACCAGCACTAGAGTCATTGCATGTGTGTTCTTTTCCACAAACCACACATGGATCCACCAGTGGTCATTGCATGTGTGTTCTTTCCACAAACCATATATGGATCAACCACTCGTCATTGCATGTGTGTTCTTTCCACAAACCACACATGGATCAACCACTAGAGTCATTGAATGTCTGTTCTTATACTAAAACCACAAACCAGCACTAGATTCATTGCATGTGTGTTCTTTTCAACAAACCACACATGGATCCACCACTAGAGTCATTGCATGTGTGTTCTTTCAACAAACCACACATGGATCCACCACTAGAGTCATTGCATGTGTGTTCTTTCAACAAACCACATATGGATCAACCAGAGTCATTGCATGTGTTTCTTTCCACAAACCACACATGTGGACCCACTAGAGTCATTGCATGTGTGTTCTTTCCACAAACCACACATGTGGATCAACCAGAGTCATTGCATGTGTGTTCTTTCCACAAACCACACATGGATCAACCACTAGAGTCATTGCATGTTTGTTGTTATTCTAAAACCACAAACCAGCACTAGAGTCATTGCATGTGTGTTCTTTTCCACAAACCACACATGGATCCACCAGTGGTCATTGCATGTGTGTTTTTCCAGAAACCACACATGGATCAACCACTAGAGTCATTGCGTGTGTGTTCTTTCCATAAACCACACATGGATCAACCAGAGTCATTGCATGTGTGTTCTTTCCACAAACCACACATGGATCAACCACTAGAGTCATTGAATGTTTGTTCTTATACTAAAACCACAAACCAGTACTAGAGTCATTGTGTGTTCTTTTCCACAAACCACACATGGATCCACCAGTGGTCATTGCATGTGTGTTCTTTCCACAAACCACATATGGATCAACCAGAGTCATTGCATGTGTGCTCTTTCCACAAACCACACATAGATCAACCACTAGAGTCATTGCATGTTTGTTCTTATACTAAAACCACAAACCTGCACTAGATTCATTGCATGTGTGTTCTTTTCCACAAACCACACATGGATCCACCAGTGTTCATTGCATGTGTGTTCTTTCCACAAACCATATATGGATCAACCACTCGTCATTGCATGTGTGTTCTTTCCACAAACCACACATGGATCAACCACTAGAGTCATTGAATGTTTGTTCTCATACTAAAACCACAAACCAGCACTAGAGTCATTGCATGTGTGTTCTTTTCAACAAACCACACATGGATCCACCACTAGAGTCATTGCATGTGTGTTCTTTCAACAAACCACATATGGATCAACCAGAGTCATTGCATGTGTTTCTTTCTACAAACCACACATGTGGACCCACTAGAGTCATTGCATGTGTGTTCTTTCCACAAACCACACATGTGGATCAACCAGAGTCATTGCATGTGTGTTCTTTCCACAAACCACACATGGATCAACCACTAGAGTCATTGCATGTTTGTTGTTATTCTAAAACCACAAACCAGCACTAGAGTCATTGCATGTGTGTTCTTTTCCACAAACCACACATGGATCCACAAGTAGTCATTGCATGTGTGTTTTTCCAGAAACCACACATGGATCAACCACTAGAGTCATTGCATGTGTGTTCTTTCCATAAACCACACATGGATCAACCAGAGTCATTGCATGTGTGTTCTTTCCACAAACCACACATGGATCAACCAGAGTCATTGCATGTGTGTTCTTTCCACAAACCACACATAGATCAACCACAAGAGTCATTGCATGTGTGTTCTTTTCCACAAACCACACATGGATCCACTAGACTCATTGCATGTGTGTTCTTTTCCACAAACAACTTATGAATCAACCAGTGGTCATTGCATGTGTGTTCTTTCCACAAAACACATGTGGATCCATTACAGTCATTGCATGTGTGTTATTTCCACAAACCACACATGGATCAACCACTAGAGTCATTGCATATGTGTTATTTCCACAAACCACACATGGATCAACCACTAGAGTCATTGCATTTGTGTTCTTATACTAAAACCAACACTAGAGTCATTGCAGGTGTGTTCTTTTCACAAACCACACATGGATCAACCACTAGAGTCATTGCATGTGTGTTATTTCCAAAAACAAACATGGATCAACCACTAGAGTCATTGCATGTGTGATCTTTTCCACAAACCACACATAGATCCACCAGTGGTCCTTGCATGTGTGTTCTTTCCACAAACCACACATGGATCAACCACTAGAGTCATTGCATGTGTGTTATTTCCACAAACAACACATGGATAAACCACTAGAGTCATTGCATGTGTGTTCTTATACTAAAACCACAAACCAGTACTAGAGTCATTGCATGTGTGTTCTTTTCCACAAACCACACATAGATCCACCAGTGGTCATTGCATGTGTGTTCTTTCCACAAACCACACATGGATCAACCAAAGTCATTGCATGTGTGTTCTTTCCACAAACCACACATGGATCAACCACTAAAGTCATTGCATGTTAGTTCTTATACTAAAACAACAAACCAACACCAGAGTCATTGCATGTGTGTTCTTTTCCACAAACCACACATGGATCCACCAGTGGTCATTGCATGTGTGTTCTTTCCACAAACCACATATGGATCAACCACTAGTCATTGCATGTGTGTTCTTTCCACAAACCACACATGGATTAACCACTAGAGTCATTGCGTGTGTGTTCTTATACTAAAACCAATACTAGACTCATTAAATGTGTGTTCTTTTCACAAACCACACATGGATCAACCCCTAGAGTCATTGCATGTGTGTTATTTCCACAAACAAACATGGATCAACCACGAGAGTCATTGCATGTGTGTTCTTTTCCACAAACCACACATGGATCCACCAGTGGTCATTGCATGTGTGTTCTTTCCACAAACCACACATGGATCAACCAGAGTCATTGCATGTGTCGTCTTTCCACAAACCACACATGGATCAACCACTAGAGTCATTGCATGTTTGTTCTTATACTAAAACCATAAACCAGCACTAGAGTCATTGCAAGTGTGTTGTTTCCACAAACCACACATGGATCAACCACTAGAGTCATTGCATGTTTGTTGTTATTCTAAAACCACAAACCAGCACTAGAGTCATTGCATGTGTGTTCTTTTCCACAAACCACACATGGATCCACCAGTGGTCATTGCATGTGTGTTCTTTCCACAAACCACACATAGATCAACCAGAGTCATTGCATGTGTGTTCTTTACACAAACCACACATGGATCAACCACTAGAGTCATTGCATGTTTGGTCTTATACTAAAACAATAAACCAACACCAGAGTCATTGCATGTGTGTTCTTTTCCACAAACCACACATGGATCCACCAGTGGTCATTGCATGTGTGTTCTTTCCAGAAACCACATATGGATCAACCACTAGTCATTGCATGTGTGTTCTTTCCACAAACCACACATGGATCAACCACTAGAGTCATTGCATGTGTGTTCTTATACTAAAACCAACACTAGACTCATTAAATGTGTGTTCTTTTCACAAACCACACATGGATCAACCACTAGAGTCATTGCATGTGTGTTATTTCCGCAAACAAACATGGATCAACCACGAGAGTCATTGCATGTGTGTTCTTTTACACAAACCACACATAGATCCACCAGTGGTCATTGCATGTGTGTTCTTTCCACAAACCACACATGTATCAACCACTAGAGTCATTGCATGTGTGTTCTTTCCACAAACCACACATGGATCAACCACTAGAGTCATTGCATGTGTGTTATTTCCACAAACAAACATGGATCAACCACTAGAGTCATTGCATGTGTGTTCTTTTCCACAAACCACACATGGATCAACCAGTGGTCATTGCATGTGTGTTCTTTCCACAAACCACACATGGATCAACCACTAGAGTCATTGCATGTTTGTTCTTATACTAAAACCACAAACCAGCACTAGAGTCATTGCATGTGTGTTCTTTTCCACAAACCACACATGGATCCACTAGTGGTCATTGCATGTGTGTTCTTTCCACAGACCACATATGGATCAACCAGAGTCATTGCATGTTTGTTCTTTCCACAAACCACACATGGATCAACCACTAGAGTCATTGCATGTGTGTTCTTTTCCACAAACAACTTATGGATCAACCAGGGGTCATTGCATGTGTGTTATTTCGACAAACCACATGTGGACCCATTATAGTCATTGCACGTGTGTTATATCCACAAACCACACATGGATCAACCACTAGATTCATTGCATATGTGTTATTTCAACAAACCACACATGGATCAACCACTAGAGTCATTGCATGTGTGTTCTTATACTAAAACCAACACTAGAGTCATTGCATGTGTGTTCCTTTCACAAACCACACATGGATCAACCACTAGAGTCATTGCATGTGTGTTATTTCCACAAACAAACATGGATCAACGACTAGATTCATTGCATGTGTGTTCTTTTCCACAAACCACACATGGATCCACCAGTGGTCATTGCATGTGTTTTTTTCCACAAACTACATATGGATCAACCACTAGTCATTGCATGTGTGTTCTTTCCACAAACCACACATAGATCAACCACTAGAGTCATTGCATGTTTGTTCTTATACTAAAACCACAAACCAGCACTAGAGTCATTGCATGTGTGTTCTTTTCCACAAACCACACATGGATCCACTAGACTCATTGCATGTGTGTTCTTTTCCACAAACAACTTATGGATCAACCAGTGGTCATTGCATGGGTGTTCTTTCCACAAACCACACATGTGGACCCACTAGAGTCATTGCATGTGTGTTGTTTCCAAAACCACACATGGATCAACCACTAGAGTCATTGCATATGTGTTATTTCCACAAACCACACATGGATCAACCACTAGAGTCATTGCTTGTGTGTTCTTATACTAAAACCAATACTAGAGTCATTGCATGTGTGTTCTTTTCACAAACCACACATGGATCAACCACTAGAGTCATTGCATGTGTGTTATTTCCACAAACAAACATGGATCATCCACTAGAGTCATTGCATGTGTGTTATTTTCCACAAACCACACATGGATCCACCAGTGGTCATTGCATGTGTGTTCTTTCCACAAACCACACATGGATCAACCAGAGTCATTGCATGTGTCGTCTTTCCACAAACCACACATGTATCAACCACTAGAGTCATTGCATGTTTGTTCTTATACTAAAACCACAAACCAGCACTAGATTCATTGCATGTGTGTTCTTTTCCACAAACCACACATGGATCCACTAGTGGTCATTGCATGTGTGTTGTTTCCACAGACCACATATGGATCAACCAGAGTCATTGCATGTGTGTTCTTTCCACAAACCACACATGGATCAACCACTAGAGTGATTGCATGTGTGTTCTTTTCCACAATCAACTTATGGATCAACCAGTGGTCATTGCATGTGTGTTATTTCCACAAACCACATGTGGACCCATTATAGTCATTGCATGTGTGTTATTTCCACAAACCACACATGGATCAACCACTAGAGTCATTGCATATGTGTTATTTGCACAAACCACACATGGATCAACCACTAGAGTCATTGCATGTGTGTTCTTATACTAAAACCAACACTAGAGTCATTGCATGTGTGTCCTTTCACAAACCACACATGGATCAACCACTAGAGTCATTGCATGTGTGTTATTTCCACAAACAAACATGGATCAACCACTAGAGTCATTGCATGTGTGTTCTTTTCCACAAACCACACATGGATCCACCAGTGGTCATTGCATGTGTGTTTTGCCACAAACCACATATGGATCAACCACTAGTCATTGCATGTGTGTTCTTTCCACAAACCACACATAGATCAACCACTAGAGTCATTGCATGTTTGTTCTTATACTAAAACCACAAACCAGCACTAGAGTCATTGCATGTGTGTTCTTTTCCACAAACCACACATGGATCCACTAGACTCATTGCATGTGTGTTCTTTTCCACAAACAACTTATGGATCAACCAGTGGTCATTGCATGGGTGTTCTTTTCACAAACCACACATGTGGACCCACTAGAGTCATTGCATGTGTGTTATATCCACAAACCACACATGGATCAACCACTAGAGTCATTGCATGTGTGTTATATCCACAAACCACACATGGATCAACCAGTAGAGTCATTGCATATGTGTTATTTCCACAAACCACACATGGATCAACCACTAGAGTCATTGCATGTGTGTTCTTATACTAAAACCAACACTAGAGCCATTGCATGTGTGTTCTTTTCACAAACATCACATGGATCAACCACTAGAGTCATTGCATGTTTGTTATTTCCACAAACAAACATGGATCAACCACTAGAGTCATGGTATGTGTGTTGTTTTCCACAAACCACACATGGATCCACCAGTGGTCATTGAATGTGTGTTCTTTCCACAAACCACACATGGATCAACCACTAGAGCCATTGCATGTGTGTTCTTTCCACAAACCACACATGGATCAACCACTAGAGTCATTGCATGTGTGTTATTTACACAAAAAAACATGGATCAACCACTAGAGTCATTTCATGTGTGTTCTTTTCCACAAACCACACATGGATCCACCAGTGGTCATTGCATGTGTGTTCTTTCCACAAACCACACATGGATAACCCCACTAGAGTCATTGCATGTGTGTTCTTTCCACAAACCACACATGGATCAACCACTAGAGTCATTGCATATGTGTTATTTCCACAAAGCACACATGGATCAACCACTAGTGTCATTGCATGTGTGTTCTTACACTAAAACCAACACTAGAGTCATTGCATGTGTGTTCTTTTCACAAACCACACATGGATCAACCACTAGAGTTATTGCATGTGTGTTATTTCCACAAACAAACATGGATCAACCACTAGAGTCATTGCATGTGTGTTCTTTTCCACAAACCACACATGGATCCACCAGTGGTCATTGCATGTGTGTTCTTTCCACAAACCACACATGGATCAACCACTAGAGTAATTGCATGTGTGCTCTTTCCACAAACCACACATGAATCAACCACTAGATTCATTGCATGTTTGTTCTTATACTAAAACCACAAACCAGCACTAGAGTCATTGCATGTGTGTTCTTTTCCACAAACCACACATGGATCCACCAGTGGTCATTGCATGTGTGTTCTTTCCACAAACCACACATAGATCAACCAAAGTCATTGCATGTGTGTTCTTTCCACAAACCACACATGGATCAACCACTAGAGTCATTGCATGTTTGTTCTTATACTAAAACAATAAACCAACACCAGAGTCATCGCATGTGTGTTCTTTTCCACAAACCACACATGGATCCACCAGTGGTCATTGCACGTGTGTTCTTTCCACAAACCACATATGGATCAACCACTAGTAATTGCATGTGTGTTCTTTCCACAAACCACACATGGATCAACCACTAGAGTCATTGCATGTGTGTTCTTATACTAAAACCAACACTAGACTCATTAAATGTGTGTTCTTTTCACAAACCACACATGGATCAACCACTAGAGTCATTGCATGTGTGTTATTTCCACAAACAAACATGGATCAACCACGAGAGTCATTGCATGTGTGTTCTTTTCCACAAACCACACATAGATCCACCAGTGGTCCTTGCATGTGTGTTCTTTCCACAAACCACACATGTATCAACCACTAGAGTCATTGCATGTGTGTTCTTTCCACAAACCACACATGGATCAACCACTAGAGTCATTGCATGTGTGTTATTTCCACAAACAAACATGCATCAACCACTAGAGTCATTGCATGTGTGTTCTTTTCCACAAACCACACATGGATCCACCAGTGGTCATTGCATGTGTGTTCTTTCCACAAACCACACATGGATCAACCACTAGAGTCATTGCGTGTTTGTTCTTATACTAAAACAACAAACCAGCACTAGAGTCATTGCATGTGTGTTCTTTTCCACAAACCACACATGGATCCACTAGTGGTCATTGCATGTGTGTTCTTTCCACAGACCACATATGGATCAACCAGAGTCATTGCATGTTTGTTCTTTCCACAAACCACACATGGATCAACCACTAGAGTCATTGCATGTGTGTTCTTTTCCACAAACAACTTATGGATCAACCAGGGGTCATTGCATGTGTGTTATTTCGACAAACCACATGTGGACCCATTATAGTCATTGCATGTGTGTTATTTCCACAAACCACACATGGATCAACCACTAGATTCATTGCATATGTGTTATTTCAACAAACCACACATGGATCAACCACTAGAGTCATTGCATGTGTGTTCTTATACTAAAACCAACACTAGAGTCATTGCATGTGTGTTCCTTTCACAAACCACACATGGATCAACCACTAGAGTCATTGCATGTGTGTTATTTCCACAAACAAACATGGATCAACCACTAGATTCATTGCATGTGTGTTCTTTTCCACAAACCACACATGGATCCACCAGTGGTCATTGCATGTGTGTTTTTCCACAAACCACATATGGATCAACCACTAGTCATTGCATGTGTGTTCTTTCCACAAACCACACATAGATCAACCACTAGAGTCATTGCATGTTTGTTCTTATACTAAGACCACAAACCTGCACTAGAGTCATTGCATGTGTGTTCTTTTCCACAAACCACACATGGAACCACTAGACTCATTGCATGTGTGTTCTTTTCCACAAACAACTTATGGATCAACCACTGGTCATTGCATGGGTGTTCTTTCCACAAACCACACATGTGGACCCACTAGAGTCATTGCATGTGTGTTATTTCCACAAACAACACATGGATCAACCACTAGAGTCATTGCATATGTGTTATTTCCACAAACCACACATGGATCAACCACTAGAGTCATTGCATGTGTGTTCTTATACTAAAACCAACACTAGAGTCATTGCATGTGTGTTCTTTTCACAAACCACACATGGATCAACCACTAGAGTCATTGCATGTGTGTTATTTCCACAAACAAACATGGATCAACCACTAGAGTCATTGCATGTGTGTTCTTTTCCACAAACCACACATGGATCCACCAGGGGTCATTGCATGTGTGTTCTTTCCACAAACCACACATGGATCAACCACTAGAGTCACTGCATGTGTGTTCTTTCCACAAACCACACATGGAACAACCACTAGAGTCATTGCATGTGTGTTATTTCCACAAACAAACATGGATCAACCACTAGAGTCATTGCATGTGTGTTCTTTTCCACAAACCACACATGGATCCACCAGGGGTCATTGCATGTGTGTTCTTTCCACAAACCCCACATGGATCAACCACTAGAGTCATTGCATGTGTGTTCTTTCCACAAACCACACATGGATCAACCACTAGAGTCATTGCATGTGTGTTATTTGCACAAACAAAGATGGATCAACCACTAGAGTCATTGCATGTGTGTTCTTTTCCACAAACCACACATGGATCCACCAGTGGTCATTGCATGTGTGTTCTTTCCACAAACCACACGTGGATAACCCCACTAGAGTCATTGCATGTGTGTTCTTTCCACAAACCACACATGGATCAACCACTAGAGTCATTGCATGTGTGTTATTATACTAAAACCACAAACCAGTACTAGAGTCATTGTGTGTTCTTTTCCACAAACCACACATGGATCCACCAGTGGTCATTGCATGTGTGTTCTTTCCACAAACCACATATGGATCAACCAGAGTCATTGCATGTGTGCTCTTTCCACAAACCACACATGGATCAACCACTAGAGTGATTGCATGTTTGTTCTTATACTAAAACCACAAACCAGCACTAGATTCATTGCATGTGTGTTCTTTTCCACAAACCACACATGGATCCACCAGTGGTCATTGCATGTGTGTTCTTTCCACAAACCATATATGGATCAACCACTCGTCATTGCATGTGTGTTCTTTCCACAAACCACACATGGATCAACCACTAGAGTCATTGAATGTTTGTTCTTATACTAAAACCACAAACCAGTACTAGAGTCATTGTGTGTTCTTTTCCACAAACCACACATGGATCCACCAGTGGTCATTGCATGTGTGTTCTTTCCACAAACCACATATGGATCAACCAGAGTCATTGCATGTGTGCTCTTTCCACAAACCACACATGGATCAACCACTAGAGTCATTGCATGTGTGTTCTTTTCCACAAACCACACATGGATCCGCCAGTGGTCATTGCATTGCATGTGTGTTCTTTTCAACAAACCACAAACCAGCACTAGAGTCATTGCATGTGTGTTCTTTTCAACAAACCACACATGGATCCACCACTAGAGTCATTGCATGTGTGTTCTTTCAACAAACCACACATGGATCCACCACTAGAGTCATTGCATGTGTGTTCTTTCAACAAACCACATATGGATCAACGAGAGTCATTGCATGTGTTTCTTTCCACA
The DNA here is from genome assembly GCA_916181665.1 of Avena sativa. Lineage (NCBI taxonomy): Eukaryota > Viridiplantae > Streptophyta > Magnoliopsida > Poales > Poaceae > Avena > Avena sativa. The sequence continues at coordinate 482,293,343 of OV702279.1, forward strand.
AACCACACATTTGGACCCATTAGAGTCATTGCATGTGTGTTCTTTCCACAAACCACACATGTGGATCAACCAGAGTCATTGCATGTGTGTTCTTTCCACAAACCACACATGGATCAACCACTAGAGTCATTGCATGTTTGTTGTTATTCTAAAACCACAAACCAGCACTAGAGTCATTGCATGTGTGTTCTTTTACACAAACCACACATGGATCCACCAGTGGTCATTGCATGTGTGTTTTTCCAGAAACCACACATGGATCAACCACTAGAGTCATTGCATGTGTGTTCTTTCCATAAACCACACATGGATCAACCAGAGTCATTGCATGTGTGTTCTTTCCACAAACCACACATGGATCAACCAGAGTCATTGCATGTGTGTTTTTCCACAAACCACACATAGATCAACCACTAGAGTCATTGCATGTGTGTTCTTTTCCACAAACCACACATGGATCCACCAGTGGTCATTGCATCTGTGTTCTTTCCACAAACCACACATGGATCAACCACTAGAGACATTGCATGTGTGGTCTTTCCACAAACCACACATGGATCAACCACTAGAGTCATTGCATGTGTGTTATTTCCACAAACAAACATGGATCAAGCACTAGAGTCATTGCATGTTTGTTCTTTTCCACAAACCACACATGGATCCACCAGTGGTCATTGCATGTGTGTTCTTTCCACAAACCACACATGGATCAACCAGAGCATTGCATGTGTCGTCTTTCCACAAACCACACATGGATCAACCACTAGAGTCATTGCATGTTTGTTCTTATACTAAAACCATAAACCAGCACTAGAGTCATTGCAAGTGTGTTCTTTCCACAAACCACACGTGGATCAACCACTAGGGTCATTGCATGTTTGTTGTTATTCTAAAACCACAAACCAGCACTAGAGTCATTGCATGTGTGTTCTTTTCCACAAACCACACATGGATCCACTAGACTCATTGCATGTGTGTTCTTTCCACAAACCACACATGGATCAACCACTAGAGTCACTGCATGTGTGTTCTTTCCACAAACCACACATGAAACAACCACTAGAGTCATTGCATGTGTGTTATTTCCACAAACAAACATGGATCAACCACTAGAGTCATTGCATGTGTGTTCTTTTCCACAAACCACACATGGATCCACCAGGGGTCATTGCATGTGTGTTCTTTCCACAAACCACACATGGATCAACCACTAGAGTCATTGCATGTGTGTTCTTTCCACAAACCACACATGGATCAACCACTAGAGTCATTGCATGTGTGTTATTTCCACAAACAAACATGGATCAACCACTAGAGTCATTGCATGTGTGTTCTTTTCCACAAACCACACATGGATCCACCAGTGGTCCTTGCATGTGTGTTCTTTCCACAAACCACACATGGATCAACCACTAGAGTCATTGCATGTGTGTTCTTTCCACAAACCACACATGGATCAACCACTAGAGTCATTGCATGTGTGTTCTTATACTAAAACCACAAACCAGTACTAGAGTCATTGTGTGTTCTTTTCCACAAACCACACATGGATGCACCAGTGGTCATTGCATGTGTGTTCTTTCCACAAACCACATATGGATCAACAGAGTCATTGCATGTGTGCTCTTTCCACAAACCACACATGGATCAACCACTAGAGTCATTGCATGTTTATTCTTATACTAAAACCACAAACCAGCACTAGAGTCATTGCATGTGTGTTCTTTTCCACAAACCACACATGGATCCACCAGTGGTCATTGCATGTGTGTTCTTTCCACAAACCATATATGGATCAACCACTCGTCATTGCATGTGTGTTCTTTTCACAAACCACACATGGATCAACTACTAGAGTCATTGAATGTTTGTTCTTATACTAAAACCACAAACCAGCACTAGAGTCATTGCATGTGTGTTCTTTTCAACAAACCACACATGGATCCACCACTAGAGTCATTGCATGTGTGTTCTTTCAACAAACCACATATGGATCAACCAGAATCATTGCATGTGTTTCTTTCCACAAACCACACATGTGTACCCACTAGAGTCATTGCATGTGTGTTATTTCCACAAACCACACATGTGGATCAACCAGAGTCATTGCATGTGTGTTCTTTCCACAAACCACACATGGATCAACCACTAGAGTCATTGCATGTTTGTTGTTATTCTAAGACCACAAACCAGCACTAGAGTCATTGCATGTGTATTCTTTTCCACAAACCACACATGGATCCACCAGTGGTCATTGCATGTGTGTTTTTCCAGAAACCACACATGGATCAACCACTAGAGTCATTGCATGTGTGTTCTTTCCATAAACCACACATGGATCAACCAGAGTCATTGCATGTGTGTTCTTTCCACAAACCACACATGGATCAACCAGAGTCATTGCATGTGTGTTCTTTCCACAAACCACACATGGATCCACCAGTGGTCATTGCATGTGTGTTCTTTCCATAAACCACACATGGATAACCCCACTAGAGTCATTGCATGTGTGTTCTTTCCACAAACCACACATGGATCAACCACTAGAGTCATTGCATGTGTGTTCTTATACTAAAACCACAAACCAGTACTAGAGTCATTGTGTGTTCTTTTCCACAAACCACACATGGATCCACCAGTGGTCATTGCATGTGTGTTCTTTCCACAAACCACACATGTGGATTAACCAGAGTCATTGCATGTGTGATCTTTCCACAAACCACACATGGATCAACCACTAGAGTCATTGCATGTTTGTTCTTATACTAAAACCACAAACCAGCACTAGAGTCATTGCATGTGTGTTCTTTTCCACAAACCACACATGGATCCACCAGTGGTCATTGCATGTGTGTTCTTTCCACAAACCATATATGGATCAACCACTCGTCATTGCATGTGTGTTCTTTCCACAAACCACACATGGATCAACCACTAGAGTCATTGAATGTTTATTCTTATACTAAAACCACAAACCAGCACTAGAGTCATTGCATGTGTGTTCTTTTCAACAAACCACACATGGATCCACCACTAGAGTCATTGCATGTGTGTTCTTTCAGCAAACCACACATGGATCCACCACTAGAGTCATTGCATGTGTGTTCTTTCAACAAACCACATATGGATCAACCAGAGTCATTGCATGTGTTTCTTTCCACAAACCACACATGTTGACCCACTAGAGTCATTGCATGTGTGTTCTTTCCACAAACCACACATGTGGATCAACCAGAGTCATTGCATGTGTGTTCTTTCCACAAACCACACATGGATCAACCACTAGAGTCATTGCATGTTTGTTGTTATTCTAAAACCACAAACCAGCACTAGAGTCATTGCATGTGTCTTCTTTTCCACAAACCACACATGGATCCACCAGTGGTCATTGCATGTGTGTTTTTCCAGAAACCACACATGGATCAACCACTAGAGTCACTGCATGTGTGTTCTTTCCATAAACCACACATGGATCAACCAGAGTCATTGCATGTGTGTTCTTTCCACAAACCACACATGGATCAACCAGAGTCATTGCATGTGTGTTCTTTCCACAAACCACACATAGATCAACCACTAGAGTCATTGCATGTGTGTTCTTTTCCACAAACCACACATGGATCCACTAGACTCATTGCATGTGTGTTCTTTTCCACAAACAACTTATGAATCAACCAGTGGTCATTGCATGTGTGTTCTTTCCACAAAACACATGTGGATCCATTACAGTCATTGCATGTGTGTTATTTCGACAAACCACACATGGATCAACCACTAGAGTCATTGCATATGTGTTATTTCCACAAACCACACATGGATCAACCACTAGAGTCATTGCATTTGTGTTCTTATACTAAAACCAACACTAGAGTCATTGCAGGTGTGTTCTTTTCACAAACCACACATGGATCAACCACTAGAGTCATTGCATGTGTGTTATTTCCAAAAACAAACATGCATCAACCACTAGAGTCATTGCATGTGTGTTCTTTTCCACAAACCACACATGGATCCACCAGTGGTCCTTGCACGTGTGTTCTTTCCACAAACCACACATGGATCAACCACTAGAGTCATTACATGTGTGTTATTTCCACAAACAACACATGGATAAACCACTAGAGTCATTGCATGTGTGTTCTTATACTAAAACCACAAACCAGTACTAGAGTCATTGCATGTGTGTTCTTTTCCACAAACCACACATAGATCCACCAGTGGTCATTGCATGTGTGTTCTTTCCAAAAACCACACATGGATCAACCAGAGTCATTGCATGTGTGTTCTTTCCACGAACCACACATGGATCAACCACTAGAGTCATTGCATGTTAGTTCTTATACTAAAACAACAAACCAACACCAGAGTCATTGCATGTGTGTTCTTTTCCACAAACCACACATGGATCCACCACTAGAGTCATTGCATGTGTGTTCTTTCAACAAACCACATATGGATCAACCAGAGTCATTGCATGTGTTTCTTTCTACAAACCACACATGTGGACCCACTAGAGTCATTGCATGTGTGTTCTTTCCACAAACCACACATGTGGATCAACCAGAGTCATTGCATGTGTGTTCTTTCCACAAACCACACATGGATCAACCACTAGAGTCATTGCATGTTTGTTGTTATTCTAAAACCACAAACCAGCACTAGAGTCATTGCATGTGTGTTCTTTTCCACAAACCACACATGGATCCACCAGTAGTCATTGCATGTGTGTTTTTCCAGAAACCACACATGGATCAACCACTAGAGTCATTGCATGTGTGTTCTTTCCATAAACCACACATGGATCAACCAGAGTTATTGCATGTGTGTTCTTTCCACAAACCACACTTGGATCAACCAGAGTCATTGCATGTGTGTTCTTTCCACAAACCACACATAGATCAACCACTAGAGTCATTGCATGTGTGTTCTTTTCCACAAACCACACATGGATCCACTAGACTCATTGCATGTGTGTTCTTTTCCACAAACAACTTATGAATCAACCAGTGGTCATTGCATGTGTGTTCTTTTCACAAAACACATGTGGATCCATTACAGTCATTGCATGTGTGTTATTTCCACAAACCACACATGGATCAACCACTAGAGTCATTGCATATGTGTTATTTCCACAAACCACACATGGATCAACCACTAGAGTCATTGCATTTGTGTTCTTATACTAAAACCAACACTAGAGTCATTGAAGGTGTGTTCTTTTCACAAACCACACATGGATCAACCACTAGAGTCATTGCATGTGTGTTCTTATACTAAAACCAACACTAGAGTCATTGCATGTGTGTTCTTTTCACAAACCACACATGGATCAACCACTAGAGTCATTGCATGTGTGTTATTTCCACAAACAAACATGGATCAACCACTAGAGTCATTGCATGTGTGTTCTTTTCCACAAACCACACATAGATCCACCAGTGGTCCTTGCATGTGTGTTCTTTCCACAAACCACACATGGATCAACCACTAGAGTCATTGCATGTGTGTTATTTCCACAAACAACACATGGATAAACCACTAGAGTCATTGCATGTGTGTTCTTATACTAAAACCACAAACCAGTACTAGAGTCATTGCATGTGTGTTCTTTTCCACAAACCACACATAGATCCACCAGTGGTCATTGAATGTGTGTTCTTTCCACAAACCACACATGGATCAACCAAAGTCATTGCATGTGTGTTCTTTCCACAAACCACACATGGATCAACCACTAAAGTCATTGCATGTTAGTTCTTATACTAAAACAACAAACCAACACCAGAGTCATTGCATGTGTGTTCTTTTCCACAAACCACACATGGATCCACCAGTGGTCATTGCATGTGTGTTCTTTCCACAAACCACATATGGATCAACCACTAGTCATTGCATGTGTGTTCTTTCCACAAACCACACATGGATTAACCACTAGAGTCATTGCATGTGTGTTCTTATACTAAAACCAATACTAGACTCATTAAATGTGTGTTCTTTTCACAAACCACACATGGATCAACCCCTAGAGTCATTGCATGTGTGTTATTTCCACAAACAAACATGGATCAACCACGAGAGTCATTGCATGTGTGTTCTTTTCCACAAACCACACATGGATCCACCAGTGGTCATTGCATGTGTGTTCTTTCCACAAACCACACATGGATCAACCAGAGTCATTGCATGTGTCGTCTTTCCACAAACCACACATGGATCAACCACTAGAGTCATTACATGTTTGTTCTTATACTAAAACCATAAACCAGCACTAGAGTCATTGCAAGTGTGTTGTTTCCACAAACCACACATGGATCAACCACTAGAGTCATTGCATGTTTGTTGTTATTCTAAAACCACAAACCAGCACTAGAGTCATTGCATGTGTGTTCTTTTCCACAAACCACACATGGATCCACCAGTGGTCATTGCATGTGTGTTCTTTCCACAAACCACACATAGATCAACCAGAGTCATTGCATGTGTGTTCTTTACACAAACCACACATGGATCAACCACTAGAGTCATTGCATGTTTGGTCTTATACTAAAACAATAAACCAACACCAGAGTCATTGCATGTGTGTTCTTTTCCACAAACCACACATGGATCCACCAGTGGTCATTGCATGTGTGTTTTGCCACAAACCACATATGGATCAACCACTAGTCATTGCATGTGTGTTCTTTCCACAAACCACACATAGATCAACCACTAGAGTCATTGCATGTTTGTTCTTATACTAAAACCACAAACCAGCACTAGAGTCATTGCATGTGTGTTCTTTTCCACAAACCACACATGGATCCACTAGACTCATTGCATGTGTGTTCTTTTCCACAAACAACTTATGGATCAACCAGTGGTCATTGCATGGGTGTTCTTTCCACAAACCACACATGTGGACCCACTAGAGTCATTGCATGTGTGTTGTTTCCAAAACCACACATGGATCAAACACTAGAGTCATTGCATATGTGTTATTTCCACAAACCACACATGGATCAACCACTAGAGTCATTGCTTGTGTGTTCTTATACTAAAACCAATACTAGAGTCATTGCATGTGTGTTCTTTTCACAAACCACACATGGATCAACCACTAGAGTCATTGCATGTGTGTTATTTCCACAAACAAACATGGATCATCCACTAGAGTCATTGCATGTGTGTTATTTTCCACAAACCACACATGGATCCACCAGTGGTCATTGCATGTGTGTTCTTTCCACAAACCACACATGGATCAACCAGAGTCATTGCATGTGTCGTCTTTCCACAAACCACACATGTATCAACCACTAGAGTCATTGCATGTTTGTTCTTATACTAAAACCACAAACCAGCACTAGATTCATTGCATGTGTGTTCTTTTCCACAAACCACACATGGATCCACTAGTGGTCATTGCATGTGTGTTGTTTCCACAGACCACATATGGATCAACCAGAGTCATTGCATGTGTGTTCTTTCCACAAACCACACATGGATCAACCACTAGAGTGATTGCATGTGTGTTCTTTTCCACAATCAACTTATGGATCAACCAGTGGTCATTGCATGTGTGTTATTTCCACAAACCACATGTGGACCCATTATAGTCATTGCATGTGTGTTATTTCCACAAACCACACATGGATCAACCACTAGAGTCATTGCATATGTGTTATTTGCACAAACCACACATGGATCAACCACTAGAGTCATTGCATGTGTGTTCTTATACTAAAACCAACACTAGAGTCATTGCATGTGTGTCCTTTCACAAACCACACATGGATCAACCACTAGAGTCATTGCATGTGTGTTATTTCCACAAACAAACATGGATCAACCACTAGAGTCATTGCATGTGTGTTCTTTTCCACAAACCACACATGGATCCACCAGTGGTCATTGCATGTGTGTTTTGCCACAAACCACATATGGATCAACCACTAGTAATTGCATGTGTGCTCTTTCCACAAACCACACATGAATCAACCACTAGATTCATTGCATGTTTGTTCTTATACTAAAACCACAAACCAGCACTAGAGTCATTGCATGTGTGTTCTTTTCCACAAACCACACATGGATCCACCAGTGGTCATTGCATGTGTGTTCTTTCCACAAACCACACATAGATCAACCAAAGTCATTGCATGTGTGTTCTTTCCACAAACCACACATGGATCAACCACTAGAGTCATTGCATGTTTGTTCTTATACTAAAACAATAAACCAACACCAGAGTCATCGCATGTGTGTTCTTTTCCACAAACCACACATGGATCCACCAGTGGTCATTGCACGTGTGTTCTTTCCACAAACCACATATGGATCAACCACTAGTAATTGCATGTGTGTTCTTTCCACAAACCACACATGGATCAACCACTAGAGTCATTGCATGTGTGTTCTTATACTAAAACCAACACTAGACTCATTAAATGTGTGTTCTTTTCACAAACCACACATGGATCAACCACTAGAGTCATTGCATGTGTGTTATTTCCGCAAAACACATGTGGATCCATTACAGTCATTGCATGTGTGTTATTTCGACAAACCACACATGGATCAACCACTAGAGTCATTGCATATGTGTTATTTCCACAAACCACACATGGATCAACCACTAGAGTCATTGCATTTGTGTTCTTATACTAAAACCAACACTAGAGTCATTGCAGGTGTGTTCTTTTCACAAACCACACATGGATCAACCACTAGAGTCATTGCATGTGTGTTATTTCCAAAAACAAACATGCATCAACCACTAGAGTCATTGCATGTGTGTTCTTTTCCACAAACCACACATGGATCCACCAGTGGTCCTTGCACGTGTGTTCTTTCCACAAACCACACATGGATCAACCACTAGAGTCATTACATGTGTGTTATTTCCACAAACAACACATGGATAAACCACTAGAGTCATTGCATGTGTGTTCTTATACTAAAACCACAAACCAGTACTAGAGTCATTGCATGTGTGTTCTTTTCCACAAACCACACATAGATCCACCAGTGGTCATTGCATGTGTGTTCTTTCCAAAAACCACACATGGATCAACCAGAGTCATTGCATGTGTGTTCTTTCCACGAACCACACATGGATCAACCACTAGAGTCATTGCATGTTAGTTCTTATACTAAAACAACAAACCAACACCAGAGTCATTGCATGTGTGTTCTTTTCCACAAACCACACATGGATCCACCACTAGAGTCATTGCATGTGTGTTCTTTCAACAAACCACATATGGATCAACCAGAGTCATTGCATGTGTTTCTTTCTACAAACCACACATGTGGACCCACTAGAGTCATTGCATGTGTGTTCTTTCCACAAACCACACATGTGGATCAACCAGAGTCATTGCATGTGTGTTCTTTCCACAAACCACACATGGATCAACCACTAGAGTCATTGCATGTTTGTTGTTATTCTAAAACCACAAACCAGCACTAGAGTCATTGCATGTGTGTTCTTTTCCACAAACCACACATGGATCCACCAGTAGTCATTGCATGTGTGTTTTTCCAGAAACCACACATGGATCAACCACTAGAGTCATTGCATGTGTGTTCTTTCCATAAACCACACATGGATCAACCAGAGTTATTGCATGTGTGTTCTTTCCACAAACCACACTTGGATCAACCAGAGTCATTGCATGTGTGTTCTTTCCACAAACCACACATAGATCAACCACTAGAGTCATTGCATGTGTGTTCTTTTCCACAAACCACACATGGATCCACTAGACTCATTGCATGTGTGTTCTTTTCCACAAACAACTTATGAATCAACCAGTGGTCATTGCATGTGTGTTCTTTTCACAAAACACATGTGGATCCATTACAGTCATTGCATGTGTGTTATTTCCACAAACCACACATGGATCAACCACTAGAGTCATTGCATATGTGTTATTTCCACAAACCACACATGGATCAACCACTAGAGTCATTGCATTTGTGTTCTTATACTAAAACCAACACTAGAGTCATTGAAGGTGTGTTCTTTTCACAAACCACACATGGATCAACCACTAGAGTCATTGCATGTGTGTTCTTATACTAAAACCAACACTAGAGTCATTGCATGTGTGTTCTTTTCACAAACCACACATGGATCAACCACTAGAGTCATTGCATGTGTGTTATTTCCACAAACAAACATGGATCAACCACTAGAGTCATTGCATGTGTGTTCTTTTCCACAAACCACACATAGATCCACCAGTGGTCCTTGCATGTGTGTTCTTTCCACAAACCACACATGGATCAACCACTAGAGTCATTGCATGTGTGTTATTTCCACAAACAACACATGGATAAACCACTAGAGTCATTGCATGTGTGTTCTTATACTAAAACCACAAACCAGTACTAGAGTCATTGCATGTGTGTTCTTTTCCACAAACCACACATAGATCCACCAGTGGTCATTGAATGTGTGTTCTTTCCACAAACCACACATGGATCAACCAAAGTCATTGCATGTGTGTTCTTTCCACAAACCACACATGGATCAACCACTAAAGTCATTGCATGTTAGTTCTTATACTAAAACAACAAACCAACACCAGAGTCATTGCATGTGTGTTCTTTTCCACAAACCACACATGGATCCACCAGTGGTCATTGCATGTGTGTTCTTTCCACAAACCACATATGGATCAACCACTAGTCATTGCATGTGTGTTCTTTCCACAAACCACACATGGATTAACCACTAGAGTCATTGCATGTGTGTTCTTATACTAAAACCAATACTAGACTCATTAAATGTGTGTTCTTTTCACAAACCACACATGGATCAACCCCTAGAGTCATTGCATGTGTGTTATTTCCACAAACAAACATGGATCAACCACGAGAGTCATTGCATGTGTGTTCTTTTCCACAAACCACACATGGATCCACCAGTGGTCATTGCATGTGTGTTCTTTCCACAAACCACACATGGATCAACCAGAGTCATTGCATGTGTCGTCTTTCCACAAACCACACATGGATCAACCACTAGAGTCATTACATGTTTGTTCTTATACTAAAACCATAAACCAGCACTAGAGTCATTGCAAGTGTGTTGTTTCCACAAACCACACATGGATCAACCACTAGAGTCATTGCATGTTTGTTGTTATTCTAAAACCACAAACCAGCACTAGAGTCATTGCATGTGTGTTCTTTTCCACAAACCACACATGGATCCACCAGTGGTCATTGCATGTGTGTTCTTTCCACAAACCACACATAGATCAACCAGAGTCATTGCATGTGTGTTCTTTACACAAACCACACATGGATCAACCACTAGAGTCATTGCATGTTTGGTCTTATACTAAAACAATAAACCAACACCAGAGTCATTGCATGTGTGTTCTTTTCCACAAACCACACATGGATCCACCAGTGGTCATTGCATGTGTGTTTTGCCACAAACCACATATGGATCAACCACTAGTCATTGCATGTGTGTTCTTTCCACAAACCACACATAGATCAACCACTAGAGTCATTGCATGTTTGTTCTTATACTAAAACCACAAACCAGCACTAGAGTCATTGCATGTGTGTTCTTTTCCACAAACCACACATGGATCCACTAGACTCATTGCATGTGTGTTCTTTTCCACAAACAACTTATGGATCAACCAGTGGTCATTGCATGGGTGTTCTTTCCACAAACCACACATGTGGACCCACTAGAGTCATTGCATGTGTGTTGTTTCCAAAACCACACATGGATCAAACACTAGAGTCATTGCATATGTGTTATTTCCACAAACCACACATGGATCAACCACTAGAGTCATTGCTTGTGTGTTCTTATACTAAAACCAATACTAGAGTCATTGCATGTGTGTTCTTTTCACAAACCACACATGGATCAACCACTAGAGTCATTGCATGTGTGTTATTTCCACAAACAAACATGGATCATCCACTAGAGTCATTGCATGTGTGTTATTTTCCACAAACCACACATGGATCCACCAGTGGTCATTGCATGTGTGTTCTTTCCACAAACCACACATGGATCAACCAGAGTCATTGCATGTGTCGTCTTTCCACAAACCACACATGTATCAACCACTAGAGTCATTGCATGTTTGTTCTTATACTAAAACCACAAACCAGCACTAGATTCATTGCATGTGTGTTCTTTTCCACAAACCACACATGGATCCACTAGTGGTCATTGCATGTGTGTTGTTTCCACAGACCACATATGGATCAACCAGAGTCATTGCATGTGTGTTCTTTCCACAAACCACACATGGATCAACCACTAGAGTGATTGCATGTGTGTTCTTTTCCACAATCAACTTATGGATCAACCAGTGGTCATTGCATGTGTGTTATTTCCACAAACCACATGTGGACCCATTATAGTCATTGCATGTGTGTTATTTCCACAAACCACACATGGATCAACCACTAGAGTCATTGCATATGTGTTATTTGCACAAACCACACATGGATCAACCACTAGAGTCATTGCATGTGTGTTCTTATACTAAAACCAACACTAGAGTCATTGCATGTGTGTCCTTTCACAAACCACACATGGATCAACCACTAGAGTCATTGCATGTGTGTTATTTCCACAAACAAACATGGATCAACCACTAGAGTCATTGCATGTGTGTTCTTTTCCACAAACCACACATGGATCCACCAGTGGTCATTGCATGTGTGTTTTGCCACAAACCACATATGGATCAACCACTAGTAATTGCATGTGTGCTCTTTCCACAAACCACACATGAATCAACCACTAGATTCATTGCATGTTTGTTCTTATACTAAAACCACAAACCAGCACTAGAGTCATTGCATGTGTGTTCTTTTCCACAAACCACACATGGATCCACCAGTGGTCATTGCATGTGTGTTCTTTCCACAAACCACACATAGATCAACCAAAGTCATTGCATGTGTGTTCTTTCCACAAACCACACATGGATCAACCACTAGAGTCATTGCATGTTTGTTCTTATACTAAAACAATAAACCAACACCAGAGTCATCGCATGTGTGTTCTTTTCCACAAACCACACATGGATCCACCAGTGGTCATTGCACGTGTGTTCTTTCCACAAACCACATATGGATCAACCACTAGTAATTGCATGTGTGTTCTTTCCACAAACCACACATGGATCAACCACTAGAGTCATTGCATGTGTGTTCTTATACTAAAACCAACACTAGACTCATTAAATGTGTGTTCTTTTCACAAACCACACATGGATCAACCACTAGAGTCATTGCATGTGTGTTATTTCCGCAAACAAACATGGATCAACCACGAGAGTCATTGCATGTGTGTTCTTTTCCACAAACCACACATAGATCCACCAGTGGTCCTTGCATGTGTGTTCTTTCCACAAACCACACATGTATCAACCACTAGAGTCATTGCATGTGTGTTCTTTCCACAAACCACACATGGATCAACCACTAGAGTCATTGCATGTGTGTTATTTCCACAAACAAACATGCATCAACCACTAGAGTCATTGCATGTGTGTTCTTTTCCACAAACCACACATGGATCAACCAGTGGTCATTGCATGTGTGTTCTTTCCACAAACCACACATGGATCAACCACTAGAGTCATTGCGTGTTTGTTCTTATACTAAAACAACAAACCAGCACTAGAGTCATTGCATGTGTGTTCTTTTCCACAAACCACACATGGATCCACTAGTGGTCATTGCATGTGTGTTCTTTCCACAGACCACATATGGATCAACCAGAGTCATTGCATGTTTGTTCTTTCCACAAACCACACATGGATCAACCACTAGAGTCATTGCATGTGTGTTCTTTTCCACAAACAACTTATGGATCAACCAGGGGTCATTGCATGTGTGTTATTTCGACAAACCACATGTGGACCCATTATAGTCATTGCATGTGTGTTATTTCCACAAACCACACATGGATCAACCACTAGATTCATTTCATATGTGTTATTTCAACAAACCACACATGGATCAACCACTAGAGTCATTGCATGTGTGTTCTTATACTAAAACCAACACTAGAGTCATTGCATGTGTGTTCCTTTCACAAACCACACATGGATCAACCACTAGAGTCATTGCATGTGTGTTATTTCCACAAACAAACATGGATCAACCACTAGATTCATTGCATGTGTGTTCTTTTCCACAAACCACACATGGATCCACCAGTGGTCATTGCATGTGTGTTTTTCCACAAACCACATATGGATCAACCACTAGTCATTGCATGTGTGTTCTTTCCACAAACCACACATAGATCAACCACTAGAGTCATTGCATGTTTGTTCTTATACTAAGACCACAAACCTGCACTAGAGTCATTGCATGTGTGTTCTTTTCCACAAACCACACATGGAACCACTAGACTCATTGCATGTGTGTTCTTTTCCACAAACAACTTATGGATCAACCACTGGTCATTGCATGGGTGTTCTTTCCACAAACCACACATGTGGACCCACTAGAGTCATTGCATGTGTGTTATTTCCACAAACAACACATGGATCAACCACTAGAGTCATTGCATATGTGTTATTTCCACAAACCACACATGGATCAACCACTAGAGTCATTGCATGTGTGTTCTTATACTAAAACCAACACTAGAGTCATTGCATGTGTGTTCTTTTCACAAACCACACATGGATCAACCACTAGAGTCATTGCATGTGTGTTATTTCCACAAACAAACATGGATCAACCACTAGAGTCATTGCATGTGTGTTCTTTTCCACAAACCACACATGGATCCACCAGGGGTCATTGCATGTGTGTTCTTTCCACAAACCACACATGGATCAACCACTAGAGTCACTGCATGTGTGTTCTTTCCACAAACCACACATGGAACAACCACTAGAGTCATTGCATGTGTGTTATTTCCACAAACAAACATGGATCAACCACTAGAGTCATTGCATGTGTGTTCTTTTCCACAAACCACACATGGATCCACCAGGGGTCATTGCATGTGTGTTCTTTCCACAAACCCCACATGGATCAACCACTAGAGTCATTGCATGTGTGTTCTTTCCACAAACCACACATGGATCAACCACTAGAGTCATTGCATGTGTGTTATTTGCACAAACAAAGATGGATCAACCACTAGAGTCATTGCATGTGTGTTCTTTTCCACAAACCACACATGGATCCACCAGTGGTCATTGCATGTGTGTTCTTTCCACAAACCACACGTGGATAACCCCACTAGAGTCATTGCATGTGTGTTCTTTCCACAAACCACACATGGATCAACCACTAGAGTCATTGCATGTGTGTTATTATACTAAAACCACAAACCAGTACTAGAGTCATTGTGTGTTCTTTTCCACAAACCACACATGGATCCACCAGTGGTCATTGCATGTGTGTTCTTTCCACAAACCACATATGGATCAACCAGAGTCATTGCATGTGTGCTCTTTCCACAAACCACACATGGATCAACCACTAGAGTGATTGCATGTTTGTTCTTATACTAAAACCACAAACCAGCACTAGATTCATTGCATGTGTGTTCTTTTCCACAAACCACACATGGATCCACCAGTGGTCATTGCATGTGTGTTCTTTCCACAAACCATATATGGATCAACCACTCGTCATTGCATGTGTGTTCTTTCCACAAACCACACATGGATCAACCACTAGAGTCATTGAATGTTTGTTCTTATACTAAAACCACAAACCAGTACTAGAGTCATTGTGTGTTCTTTTCCACAAACCACACATGGATCCACCAGTGGTCATTGCATGTGTGTTCTTTCCACAAACCACATATGGATCAACCAGAGTCATTGCATGTGTGCTCTTTCCACAAACCACACATGGATCAACCACTAGAGTCATTGCATGTGTGTTCTTTTCCACAAACCACACATGGATCCGCCAGTGGTCATTGCATTGCATGTGTGTTCTTTTCAACAAACCACAAACCAGCACTAGAGTCATTGCATGTGTGTTCTTTTCAACAAACCACACATGGATCCACCACTAGAGTCATTGCATGTGTGTTCTTTCAACAAACCACACATGGATCCACCACTAGAGTCATTGCATGTGTGTTCTTTCAACAAACCACATATGGATCAACGAGAGTCATTGCATGTGTTTCTTTCCACAAACCACACATTTGGACCCATTAGAGTCATTGCATGTGTGTTCTTTCCACAAACCACACATGTGGATCAACCAGAGTCATTGCATGTGTGTTCTTTCCACAAACCACACATGGATCAACCACTAGAGTCATTGCATGTTTGTTGTTATTCTAAAACCACAAACCAGCACTAGAGTCATTGCATGTGTGTTCTTTTACACAAACCACACATGGATCCACCAGTGGTCATTGCATGTGTGTTTTTCCAGAAACCACACATGGATCAACCACTAGAGTCATTGCATGTGTGTTCTTTCCATAAACCACACATGGATCAACCAGAGTCATTGCATGTGTGTTCTTTCCACAAACCACACATGGATCAACCAGAGTCATTGCATGTGTGTTTTTCCACAAACCACACATAGATCAACCACTAGAGTCATTGCATGTGTGTTCTTTTCCACAAACCACACATGGATCCACCAGTGGTCATTGCATCTGTGTTCTTTCCACAAACCACACATGGATCAACCACTAGAGACATTGCATGTGTGGTCTTTCCACAAACCACACATGGATCAACCACTAGAGTCATTGCATGTGTGTTGTTTCCACAAACAAACATGGATCAACCACTAGAGTCATTGCATGTTTGTTCTTTTCCACAAACCACACATGGATCCACCAGTGGTCATTGCATGTGTGTTCTTTCCACAAACCACACATGGATCAACCAGAGCATTGCATGTGTCGTCTTTCCACAAACCACACATGGATCAACCACTAGAGTCATTGCATGTTTGTTCTTATACTAAAACCATAAACCAGCACTAGAGTCATTGCAAGTGTGTTCTTTCCACAAACCACACGTGGATCAACCACTAGGGTCATTGCATGTTTGTTGTTATTCTAAAACCACAAACCAGCACTAGAGTCATTGCATGTGTGTTCTTTTCCACAAACCACACATGGATCCACTAGACTCATTGCATGTGTGTTCTTTCCACAAACCACACATGGATCAACCACTAGAGTCACTGCATGTGTGTTCTTTCCACAAACCACACATGAAACAACCACTAGAGTCATTGCATGTGTGTTATTTCCACAAACAAACATGGATCAACCACTAGAGTCATTGCATGTGTGTTCTTTTCCACAAACCACACATGGATCCACCAGGGGTCATTGCATGTGTGTTCTTTCCACAAACCACACATGGATCAACCACTAGAGTCATTGCATGTGTGTTCTTTCCACAAACCACACATGGATCAACCACTAGAGTCATTGCATGTGTGTTATTTCCACAAACAAACATGGATCAACCACTAGAGTCATTGCATGTGTGTTCTTTTCCACAAACCACACATGGATCCACCAGTGGTCCTTGCATGTGTGTTCTTTCCACAAACCACACATGGATCAACCACTAGAGTCATTGCATGTGTGTTCTTTCCACAAACCACACATGGATCAACCACTAGAGTCATTGCATGTGTGTTCTTATACTAAAACCACAAACCAGTACTAGAGTCATTGTGTGTTCTTTTCCACAAACCACACATGGATGCACCAGTGGTCATTGCATGTGTGTTCTTTCCACAAACCACATATGGATCAACAGAGTCATTGCATGTGTGCTCTTTCCACAAACCACACATGGATCAACCACTAGAGTCATTGCATGTTTATTCTTATACTAAAACCACAAACCAGCACTAGAGTCATTGCATGTGTGTTCTTTTCCACAAACCACACATGGATCCACCAGTGGTCATTGCATGTGTGTTCTTTCCACAAACCATATATGGATCAACCACTCGTCATTGCATGTGTGTTCTTTTCACAAACCACACATGGATCAACTACTAGAGTCATTGAATGTTTGTTCTTATACTAAAACCACAAACCAGCACTAGAGTCATTGCATGTGTGTTCTTTTCAACAAACCACACATGGATCCACCACTAGAGTCATTGCATGTGTGTTCTTTCAACAAACCACATATGGATCAACCAGAATCATTGCATGTGTTTCTTTCCACAAACCACACATGTGTACCCACTAGAGTCATTGCATGTGTGTTATTTCCACAAACCACACATGTGGATCAACCAGAGTCATTGCATGTGTGTTCTTTCCACAAACCACACATGGATCAACCACTAGAGTCATTGCATGTTTGTTGTTATTCTAAAACCACAAACCAGCACTAGAGTCATTGCATGTGTATTCTTTTCCACAAACCACACATGGATCCACCAGTGGTCATTGCATGTGTGTTTTTCCAGAAACCACACATGGATCAACCACTAGAGTCATTGCATGTGTGTTCTTTCCATAAACCACACATGGATCAACCAGAGTCATTGCATGTGTGTTCTTTCCACAAACCACACATGGATCAACCAGAGTCATTGCATGTGTGTTCTTTCCACAAACCACACATGGATCCACCAGTGGTCATTGCATGTGTGTTCTTTCCATAAACCACACGTGGATAACCCCACTAGAGTCATTGCATGTGTGTTCTTTCCACAAACCACACATGGATCAACCACTAGAGTCATTGCATGTGTGTTCTTATACTAAAACCACAAACCAGTACTAGAGTCATTGTGTGTTCTTTTCCACAAACCACACATGGATCCACCAGTGGTCATTGCATGTGTGTTCTTTCCACAAACCACACATGTGGATTAACCAGAGTCATTGCATGTGTGATCTTTCCACAAACCACACATGGATCAACCACTAGAGTCATTGCATGTTTGTTCTTATACTAAAACCACAAACCAGCACTAGAGTCATTGCATGTGTGTTCTTTTCCACAAACCACACATGGATCCACCAGTGGTCATTGCATGTGTGTTCTTAACACAAACCATATATGGATCAACCACTCGTCATTGCATGTGTGTTCTTTCCACAAACCACACATGGATCAACCACTAGAGTCATTGAATGTTTGTTCTTATACTAAAACCACAAACCAGCACTAGAGTCATTGCATGTGTGTTCTTTTCAACAAACCACACATGGATCCACCACTAGAGTCATTGCATGTGTGTTCTTTCAGCAAACCACACATGGATCCACCACTAGAGTCATTGCATGTGTGTTCTTTCAACAAACCACATATGGATCAACCAGAGTCATTGCATGTGTTTCTTTCCACAAACCACACATGTTGACCCACTAGAGTCATTGCATGTGTGTTCTTTCCACAAACCACACATGTGGATCAACCAGAGTCATTGCATGTGTGCTCTTTCCACAAACCACACATGGATCAACCACTAGAGTCATTGCATGTTTGTTGTTATTCTAAAACCACAAACCAGCACTAGAGTCATTGCATGTGTCTTCTTTTCCACAAACCACACATGGATCCACCAGTGGTCATTGCATGTGTGTTTTTCCAGAAACCACACATGGATCAACCACTAGAGTCACTGCATGTGTGTTCTTTCCATAAACCACACATGGATCAACCAGAGTCATTGCATGTGTGTTCTTTCCACAAACCACACATGGATCAACCAGAGTCATTGCATGTGTGTTCTTTCCACAAACCACACATAGATAACCCACTAGAGTCATTGCATGTGTGTTCTTTTCCACAAACCACACATGGATCCACTAGACTCATTGCATGTGTGTTCTTTTCCACAAACAACTTATGAATCAACCAGTGGTCATTGCATGTGTGTTCTTTCCACAAAACACATGTGGATCCATTACAGTCATTGCATGTGTGTTATTTCGACAAACCACACATGGATCAACCACTAGAGTCATTGCATATGTGTTATTTCCACAAACCACACATGGATCAACCACTAGAGTCATTGCATTTGTGTTCTTATACTAAAACCAACACTAGAGTCATTGCAGGTGTGTTCTTTTCACAAACCACACATGGATCAACCACTAGAGTCATTGCATGTGTGTTATTTCCAAAAACAAACATGCATCAACCACTAGAGTCATTGCATGTGTGTTCTTTTCCACAAACCACACATGGATCCACCAGTGGTCCTTGCATGTGTGTTCTTTCCACAAACCACACATGGATCAACCACTAGAGTCATTACATGTGTGTTATTTCCACAAACAACACATGGATAAACCACTAGAGTCATTGCATGTGTGTTCTTATACTAAAACCACAAACCAGTACTAGAGTCATTGCATGTGTGTTCTTTTCCACAAACCACACATAGATCCACCAGTGGTCATTGCATGTGTGTTCTTTCCAAAAACCACACATGGATCAACCAGAGTCATTGCATGTGTGTTCTTTCCACGAACCACACATGGATCAACCACTAGAGTCATTGCATGTTAGTTCTTATACTAAAACAACAAACCAACACCAGAGTCATTGCATGTGTGTTCTTTTCCACAAACCACACATGGATCCACCACTAGAGTCATTGCATGTGTGTTCTTTCAACAAACCACATATGGATCAACCAGAGTCATTGCATGTGTTTCTTTCTACAAACCACACATGTGGACCCACTAGAGTCATTGCATGTGTGTTCTTTCCACAAACCACACATGTGGATCAACCAGAGTCATTGCATGTGTGTTCTTTCCACAAACCACACATGGATCAACCACTAGAGTCATTGCATGTTTGTTGTTATTCTAAAACCACAAACCAGCACTAGAGTCATTGCATGTGTGTTCTTTTCCACAAACCACACATGGATCCACCAGTAGTCATTGCATGTGTGTTTTTCCAGAAACCACACATGGATCAACCACTAGAGTCATTGCATGTGTGTTCTTTCCATAAACCACACATGGATCAACCAGAGTCATTGCATGTGTGTTCTTTCCACAAACCACACTTGGATCAACCAGAGTCATTGCATGTGTGTTCTTTCCACAAACCACACATAGATCAACCACTAGAGTCATTGCATGTGTGTTCTTTTCCACAAACCACACATGGATCCACTAGACTCATTGCATGTGTGTTCTTTTCCACAAACAACTTATGAATCAACCAGTGGTCATTGCATGTGTGTTCTTTTCACAAAACACATGTGGATCCATTACAGTCATTGCATGTGTGTTATTTCCACAAACCACACATGGATCAACCACTAGAGTCATTGCATATGTGTTATTTCCACAAACCACACATGGATCAACCACTAGAGTCATTGCATTTGTGTTCTTATACTAAAACCAACACTAGAGTCATTGAAGGTGTGTTCTTTTCACAAACCACACATGGATCAACCACTAGAGTCATTGCATGTGTGTTCTTATACTAAAACCAACACTAGAGTCATTGCATGTGTGTTCTTTTCACAAACCACACATGGATCAACCACTAGAGTCATTGCATGTGTGTTATTTCCACAAACAAACATGGATCAACCACTAGAGTCATTGCATGTGTGTTATTTTCCACAAACCACACATGGATCCACCAGGGGTCATTGCATGTGTGTTCTTTCCACAAACCACACATGGATCAACCACTAGAGTAACTGCATGTGTGTTCTTTCCACAAACCACACATGGAACAACCACTAGAGTCATTGCATGTGTGTTATTTCCACAAACAAACATGGATCAACCACTAGAGTCATTGCATGTGTGTTCTTTTCCACAAACCACACATGGATCCACCAGGGGTCATTGCATGTGTGTTCTTTCCACAAACCACACATGGATCAACCACTAGAGTCATTGCATGTGTGTTCTTTCCACAAACCACACATGGATCAACCACTAGAGTCATTGCATGTGTGTTATTTCCACAAACAAACATGGATCAACCACTAGAGTCATTGCATGTGTGTTCTTTTCCACAAACCACACATGGATCCACCAGTGGTCCTTGCATGTGTGTTCTTTCCACAAACCACACATGGATCAACCACTAGAGTCATTGCATGTGTGTTCTTTCCACAAACCACACATGGATCAACCACTAGAGTCATTGCATGTGTGTTCTTATACTAAAACCACAAACCAGTACTAGAGTCATTGTGTGTTCTTTTCCACAAACCACACATGGATGCACCAGTGGTCATTGCATGTGTGTTCTTTCCACAAACCACATATGGATCAACAGAGTCATTGCATGTGTGCTCTTTCCACAAACCACACATGGATCAACCACGAGAGTCATTGCATGTTTATTCTTATACTAAAACCACAAACCAGCACTAGAGTCATTGCATGTGTGTTCTTTTCCACAAACCACACATGGATCCACCAGTGGTCATTGCATGTGTGTTCTTTCCACAAACCATATATGGATCAACCACTCGTCATTGCATGTGTGTTCTTTTCACAAACCACACATGGATCAACTACTAGAGTCATTGAATGTTTGTTCTTATACTAAAACCACAAACCAGCACTAGAGTCATTGCATGTGTGTTCTTTTCAACAAACCACACATGGATCCACCACTAGAGTCATTGCATGTGTGTTCTTTCAACAAACCACATATGGATCAACCAGAGTCATTGCATGTGTTTCTTTCCACAAACCACACATGTGTACCCACTAGAGTCATTGCATGTGTGTTATTTCCACAAACCACACATGTGGATGAACCAGAGTCATTGCATGTGTGTTCTTTCCACAAACCACACATGGATCAACCACTAGAGTCATTGCATGTTTGTTGTTATTCTAAAACCACAAACCAGCACTAGAGTCATTGCATGTGTGTTCTTTTCCACAAACCACACATGGATCCACCAGTGGTCATTGCATGTGTGTTTTTCCAGAAACCACACATGGATCAACCACTAGAGTCATTGCATGTGTGTTCTTTCCATAAACCACACATGGATCAACCAGAGTCATTGCATGTGTGTTCTTTCCACAAACCACACATGGATCAACCAGAGTCATTGCATGTGTGTTCTTTCCACAAACCACACATGGATCCACCAGTGGTCATTGCATGTGTGTTCTTTCCATAATCCACACGTGGATAACCCCACTAGAGTCATTGCATGTGTGTTCTTTCCACAAACCACACATGGATCAACCACTAGAGTCATTGCATGTGTGTTCTTATACTAAAACCACAAACCAGTACTAGAGTCATTGTGTGTTCTTTTCCACAAACCACACATGGATCCACCAGTGGTCATTACATGTGTGTTCTTTCCACAAACCACATATGGATCAACCAGAGTCATTGCATGTGTGATCTTTCCACAAACCACACATGGATCAACCACTAGAGTCATTGCATGTTTGTTCTTATACTAAAACCACAAACCAGCACTAGAGTCATTGCATGTGTGTTCTTTTCCACAAACACACATGCATCCACCAGTGGTCATTGCATGTGTGTTCTTTCCACAAACCATATATGGATCAACCACTCGTCATTGCATGTGTGTTCTTTCCACAAACCACACATGGATCAACCACTAGAGTCATTGAATGTTTGTTCTTATACTAAAACCACAAACCAGCACTAGAGTCATTGCATGTGTGTTCTTTTCAACAAACCACACATGGATCCACCACTAGAGTCATTGCATGTGTGTTCTTTCAACAAACCACACATGGATCCACCACTAGAGTCATTGCATGTGTGTTCTTTCAACAAACCACATATGGATCAACCAGAGTCATTGCATGTGTTTCTTTCCACAAACCACACATGTTGACCCACTAGAGTCATTGTATGTGTGTTCTTTCCACAAACCACACATGTGGATCAACCAGAGTCATTGCATGTGTGTTCTTTCCACAAACCACACATGGATCAACCACTAGAGTCATTGCATGTTTGTTGTTATTCTAAAACCACAAACCAGCACTAGAGTCACTGCATGTGTCTTCTTTTCCACAAACCACACATGGATCCACCAGTGGTCATTGCATGTGTGTTTTTCCAGAAACCACACATGGATCAACCACTAGAGTCATTGCATGTGTGTTCTTTCCATAAACCACACATGGATCAACCAGAGTCATTGCATGTGTGTTCTTTCCACAAACCACACATGGATCAACCAGAGTCATTGCATGTGTGTTCTTTCCACAAACCACACATGGATCAACCACTAGAGTCATTGCATGTGTGTTCTTATACTAAAACCACAAACCAGTACTAGAGTCATTGTGTGTTCTTTTCCACAAACCACACATGGATCCACCAGTGGTCATTGCATGTGTGTTCTTTCCACAAACCACATATGGATCAACCAGAGTCATTGCATGTGTGATCTTTCCACAAACCACACATGGATCAACCACTAGAGTCATTGCATGTTTGTTCTTATACTAAAACCACAAACCAGCACTAGAGTCATTGCATGTGTGTTCTTTTCCACAAACACACATGCATCCACCAGTGGTCATTGCATGTGTGTTCTTTCCACAAACCATATATGGATCAACCACTCGTCATTGCATGTGTGTTCTTTCCACAAACCACACATGGATCAACCACTAGAGTCATTGCATGTGTGTTCTTATACTAAAACCAACACTAGACTCATTAAATGTGTGTTCTTTTCACAAACCACACATGGATCAACCACTAGAGTCATTGCATGTGTGTTATTTCCGCAAACAAACATGGATCAACCACGAGAGTCATTGCATGTGTGTTCTTTTCCACAAACCACACATAGATCCACCAGTGGTCCTTGCATGTGTGTTCTTTCCACAAACCACACATGTATCAACCACTAGAGTCATTGCATGTGTGTTCTTTCCACAAACCACACATGGATCAACCACTAGAGTCATTGCATGTGTGTTATTTCCACAAACAAACATGCATCAACCACTAGAGTCATTGCATGTGTGTTCTTTTCCACAAACCACACATGGATCAACCAGTGGTCATTGCATGTGTGTTCTTTCCACAAACCACACATGGATCAACCACTAGAGTCATTGCGTGTTTGTTCTTATACTAAAACAACAAACCAGCACTAGAGTCATTGCATGTGTGTTCTTTTCCACAAACCACACATGGATCCACTAGTGGTCATTGCATGTGTGTTCTTTCCACAGACCACATATGGATCAACCAGAGTCATTGCATGTTTGTTCTTTCCACAAACCACACATGGATCAACCACTAGAGTCATTGCATGTGTGTTCTTTTCCACAAACAACTTATGGATCAACCAGGGGTCATTGCATGTGTGTTATTTCGACAAACCACATGTGGACCCATTATAGTCATTGCATGTGTGTTATTTCCACAAACCACACATGGATCAACCACTAGATTCATTTCATATGTGTTATTTCAACAAACCACACATGGATCAACCACTAGAGTCATTGCATGTGTGTTCTTATACTAAAACCAACACTAGAGTCATTGCATGTGTGTTCCTTTCACAAACCACACATGGATCAACCACTAGAGTCATTGCATGTGTGTTATTTCCACAAACAAACATGGATCAACCACTAGATTCATTGCATGTGTGTTCTTTTCCACAAACCACACATGGATCCACCAGTGGTCATTGCATGTGTGTTTTTCCACAAACCACATATGGATCAACCACTAGTCATTGCATGTGTGTTCTTTCCACAAACCACACATAGATCAACCACTAGAGTCATTGCATGTTTGTTCTTATACTAAGACCACAAACCTGCACTAGAGTCATTGCATGTGTGTTCTTTTCCACAAACCACACATGGAACCACTAGACTCATTGCATGTGTGTTCTTTTCCACAAACAACTTATGGATCAACCACTGGTCATTGCATGGGTGTTCTTTCCACAAACCACACATGTGGACCCACTAGAGTCATTGCATGTGTGTTATTTCCACAAACAACACATGGATCAACCACTAGAGTCATTGCATATGTGTTATTTCCACAAACCACACATGGATCAACCACTAGAGTCATTGCATGTGTGTTCTTATACTAAAACCAACACTAGAGTCATTGCATGTGTGTTCTTTTCACAAACCACACATGGATCAACCACTAGAGTCATTGCATGTGTGTTATTTCCACAAACAAACATGGATCAACCACTAGAGTCATTGCATGTGTGTTCTTTTCCACAAACCACACATGGATCCACCAGGGGTCATTGCATGTGTGTTCTTTCCACAAACCACACATGGATCAACCACTAGAGTCACTGCATGTGTGTTCTTTCCACAAACCACACATGGAACAACCACTAGAGTCATTGCATGTGTGTTATTTCCACAAACAAACATGGATCAACCACTAGAGTCATTGCATGTGTGTTCTTTTCCACAAACCACACATGGATCCACCAGGGGTCATTGCATGTGTGTTCTTTCCACAAACCCCACATGGATCAACCACTAGAGTCATTGCATGTGTGTTCTTTCCACAAACCACACATGGATCAACCACTAGAGTCATTGCATGTGTGTTATTTGCACAAACAAAGATGGATCAACCACTAGAGTCATTGCATGTGTGTTCTTTTCCACAAACCACACATGGATCCACCAGTGGTCATTGCATGTGTGTTCTTTCCACAAACCACACGTGGATAACCCCACTAGAGTCATTGCATGTGTGTTCTTTCCACAAACCACACATGGATCAACCACTAGAGTCATTGCATGTGTGTTATTATACTAAAACCACAAACCAGTACTAGAGTCATTGTGTGTTCTTTTCCACAAACCACACATGGATCCACCAGTGGTCATTGCATGTGTGTTCTTTCCACAAACCACATATGGATCAACCAGAGTCATTGCATGTGTGCTCTTTCCACAAACCACACATGGATCAACCACTAGAGTGATTGCATGTTTGTTCTTATACTAAAACCACAAACCAGCACTAGATTCATTGCATGTGTGTTCTTTTCCACAAACCACACATGGATCCACCAGTGGTCATTGCATGTGTGTTCTTTCCACAAACCATATATGGATCAACCACTCGTCATTGCATGTGTGTTCTTTCCACAAACCACACATGGATCAACCACTAGAGTCATTGAATGTTTGTTCTTATACTAAAACCACAAACCAGTACTAGAGTCATTGTGTGTTCTTTTCCACAAACCACACATGGATCCACCAGTGGTCATTGCATGTGTGTTCTTTCCACAAACCACATATGGATCAACCAGAGTCATTGCATGTGTGCTCTTTCCACAAACCACACATGGATCAACCACTAGAGTCATTGCATGTGTGTTCTTTTCCACAAACCACACATGGATCCGCCAGTGGTCATTGCATTGCATGTGTGTTCTTTTCAACAAACCACAAACCAGCACTAGAGTCATTGCATGTGTGTTCTTTTCAACAAACCACACATGGATCCACCACTAGAGTCATTGCATGTGTGTTCTTTCAACAAACCACACATGGATCCACCACTAGAGTCATTGCATGTGTGTTCTTTCAACAAACCACATATGGATCAACGAGAGTCATTGCATGTGTTTCTTTCCACAAACCACACATTTGGACCCATTAGAGTCATTGCATGTGTGTTCTTTCCACAAACCACACATGTGGATCAACCAGAGTCATTGCATGTGTGTTCTTTCCACAAACCACACATGGATCAACCACTAGAGTCATTGCATGTTTGTTGTTATTCTAAAACCACAAACCAGCACTAGAGTCATTGCATGTGTGTTCTTTTACACAAACCACACATGGATCCACCAGTGGTCATTGCATGTGTGTTTTTCCAGAAACCACACATGGATCAACCACTAGAGTCATTGCATGTGTGTTCTTTCCATAAACCACACATGGATCAACCAGAGTCATTGCATGTGTGTTCTTTCCACAAACCACACATGGATCAACCAGAGTCATTGCATGTGTGTTTTTCCACAAACCACACATAGATCAACCACTAGAGTCATTGCATGTGTGTTCTTTTCCACAAACCACACATGGATCCACCAGTGGTCATTGCATCTGTGTTCTTTCCACAAACCACACATGGATCAACCACTAGAGACATTGCATGTGTGGTCTTTCCACAAACCACACATGGATCAACCACTAGAGTCATTGCATGTGTGTTGTTTCCACAAACAAACATGGATCAACCACTAGAGTCATTGCATGTTTGTTCTTTTCCACAAACCACACATGGATCCACCAGTGGTCATTGCATGTGTGTTCTTTCCACAAACCACACATGGATCAACCAGAGCATTGCATGTGTCGTCTTTCCACAAACCACACATGGATCAACCACTAGAGTCATTGCATGTTTGTTCTTATACTAAAACCATAAACCAGCACTAGAGTCATTGCAAGTGTGTTCTTTCCACAAACCACACGTGGATCAACCACTAGGGTCATTGCATGTTTGTTGTTATTCTAAAACCACAAACCAGCACTAGAGTCATTGCATGTGTGTTCTTTTCCACAAACCACACATGGATCCACTAGACTCATTGCATGTGTGTTCTTTCCACAAACCACACATGGATCAACCACTAGAGTCACTGCATGTGTGTTCTTTCCACAAACCACACATGAAACAACCACTAGAGTCATTGCATGTGTGTTATTTCCACAAACAAACATGGATCAACCACTAGAGTCATTGCATGTGTGTTCTTTTCCACAAACCACACATGGATCCACCAGGGGTCATTGCATGTGTGTTCTTTCCACAAACCACACATGGATCAACCACTAGAGTCATTGCATGTGTGTTCTTTCCACAAACCACACATGGATCAACCACTAGAGTCATTGCATGTGTGTTATTTCCACAAACAAACATGGATCAACCACTAGAGTCATTGCATGTGTGTTCTTTTCCACAAACCACACATGGATCCACCAGTGGTCCTTGCATGTGTGTTCTTTCCACAAACCACACATGGATCAACCACTAGAGTCATTGCATGTGTGTTCTTTCCACAAACCACACATGGATCAACCACTAGAGTCATTGCATGTGTGTTCTTATACTAAAACCACAAACCAGTACTAGAGTCATTGTGTGTTCTTTTCCACAAACCACACATGGATGCACCAGTGGTCATTGCATGTGTGTTCTTTCCACAAACCACATATGGATCAACAGAGTCATTGCATGTGTGCTCTTTCCACAAACCACACATGGATCAACCACTAGAGTCATTGCATGTTTATTCTTATACTAAAACCACAAACCAGCACTAGAGTCATTGCATGTGTGTTCTTTTCCACAAACCACACATGGATCCACCAGTGGTCATTGCATGTGTGTTCTTTCCACAAACCATATATGGATCAACCACTCGTCATTGCATGTGTGTTCTTTTCACAAACCACACATGGATCAACTACTAGAGTCATTGAATGTTTGTTCTTATACTAAAACCACAAACCAGCACTAGAGTCATTGCATGTGTGTTCTTTTCAACAAACCACACATGGATCCACCACTAGAGTCATTGCATGTGTGTTCTTTCAACAAACCACATATGGATCAACCAGAATCATTGCATGTGTTTCTTTCCACAAACCACACATGTGTACCCACTAGAGTCATTGCATGTGTGTTATTTCCACAAACCACACATGTGGATCAACCAGAGTCATTGCATGTGTGTTCTTTCCACAAACCACACATGGATCAACCACTAGAGTCATTGCATGTTTGTTGTTATTCTAAAACCACAAACCAGCACTAGAGTCATTGCATGTGTATTCTTTTCCACAAACCACACATGGATCCACCAGTGGTCATTGCATGTGTGTTTTTCCAGAAACCACACATGGATCAACCACTAGAGTCATTGCATGTGTGTTCTTTCCATAAACCACACATGGATCAACCAGAGTCATTGCATGTGTGTTCTTTCCACAAACCACACATGGATCAACCAGAGTCATTGCATGTGTGTTCTTTCCACAAACCACACATGGATCCACCAGTGGTCATTGCATGTGTGTTCTTTCCATAAACCACACGTGGATAACCCCACTAGAGTCATTGCATGTGTGTTCTTTCCACAAACCACACATGGATCAACCACTAGAGTCATTGCATGTGTGTTCTTATACTAAAACCACAAACCAGTACTAGAGTCATTGTGTGTTCTTTTCCACAAACCACACATGGATCCACCAGTGGTCATTGCATGTGTGTTCTTTCCACAAACCACACATGTGGATTAACCAGAGTCATTGCATGTGTGATCTTTCCACAAACCACACATGGATCAACCACTAGAGTCATTGCATGTTTGTTCTTATACTAAAACCACAAACCAGCACTAGAGTCATTGCATGTGTGTTCTTTTCCACAAACCACACATGGATCCACCAGTGGTCATTGCATGTGTGTTCTTAACACAAACCATATATGGATCAACCACTCGTCATTGCATGTGTGTTCTTTCCACAAACCACACATGGATCAACCACTAGAGTCATTGAATGTTTGTTCTTATACTAAAACCACAAACCAGCACTAGAGTCATTGCATGTGTGTTCTTTTCAACAAACCACACATGGATCCACCACTAGAGTCATTGCATGTGTGTTCTTTCAGCAAACCACACATGGATCCACCACTAGAGTCATTGCATGTGTGTTCTTTCAACAAACCACATATGGATCAACCAGAGTCATTGCATGTGTTTCTTTCCACAAACCACACATGTTGACCCACTAGAGTCATTGCATGTGTGTTCTTTCCACAAACCACACATGTGGATCAACCAGAGTCATTGCATGTGTGCTCTTTCCACAAACCACACATGGATCAACCACTAGAGTCATTGCATGTTTGTTGTTATTCTAAAACCACAAACCAGCACTAGAGTCATTGCATGTGTCTTCTTTTCCACAAACCACACATGGATCCACCAGTGGTCATTGCATGTGTGTTTTTCCAGAAACCACACATGGATCAACCACTAGAGTCACTGCATGTGTGTTCTTTCCATAAACCACACATGGATCAACCAGAGTCATTGCATGTGTGTTCTTTCCACAAACCACACATGGATCAACCAGAGTCATTGCATGTGTGTTCTTTCCACAAACCACACATAGATAACCCACTAGAGTCATTGCATGTGTGTTCTTTTCCACAAACCACACATGGATCCACTAGACTCATTGCATGTGTGTTCTTTTCCACAAACAACTTATGAATCAACCAGTGGTCATTGCATGTGTGTTCTTTCCACAAAACACATGTGGATCCATTACAGTCATTGCATGTGTGTTATTTCGACAAACCACACATGGATCAACCACTAGAGTCATTGCATATGTGTTATTTCCACAAACCACACATGGATCAACCACTAGAGTCATTGCATTTGTGTTCTTATACTAAAACCAACACTAGAGTCATTGCAGGTGTGTTCTTTTCACAAACCACACATGGATCAACCACTAGAGTCATTGCATGTGTGTTATTTCCAAAAACAAACATGCATCAACCACTAGAGTCATTGCATGTGTGTTCTTTTCCACAAACCACACATGGATCCACCAGTGGTCCTTGCATGTGTGTTCTTTCCACAAACCACACATGGATCAACCACTAGAGTCATTACATGTGTGTTATTTCCACAAACAACACATGGATAAACCACTAGAGTCATTGCATGTGTGTTCTTATACTAAAACCACAAACCAGTACTAGAGTCATTGCATGTGTGTTCTTTTCCACAAACCACACATAGATCCACCAGTGGTCATTGCATGTGTGTTCTTTCCAAAAACCACACATGGATCAACCAGAGTCATTGCATGTGTGTTCTTTCCACGAACCACACATGGATCAACCACTAGAGTCATTGCATGTTAGTTCTTATACTAAAACAACAAACCAACACCAGAGTCATTGCATGTGTGTTCTTTTCCACAAACCACACATGGATCCACCACTAGAGTCATTGCATGTGTGTTCTTTCAACAAACCACATATGGATCAACCAGAGTCATTGCATGTGTTTCTTTCTACAAACCACACATGTGGACCCACTAGAGTCATTGCATGTGTGTTCTTTCCACAAACCACACATGTGGATCAACCAGAGTCATTGCATGTGTGTTCTTTCCACAAACCACACATGGATCAACCACTAGAGTCATTGCATGTTTGTTGTTATTCTAAAACCACAAACCAGCACTAGAGTCATTGCATGTGTGTTCTTTTCCACAAACCACACATGGATCCACCAGTAGTCATTGCATGTGTGTTTTTCCAGAAACCACACATGGATCAACCACTAGAGTCATTGCATGTGTGTTCTTTCCATAAACCACACATGGATCAACCAGAGTCATTGCATGTGTGTTCTTTCCACAAACCACACTTGGATCAACCAGAGTCATTGCATGTGTGTTCTTTCCACAAACCACACATAGATCAACCACTAGAGTCATTGCATGTGTGTTCTTTTCCACAAACCACACATGGATCCACTAGACTCATTGCATGTGTGTTCTTTTCCACAAACAACTTATGAATCAACCAGTGGTCATTGCATGTGTGTTCTTTTCACAAAACACATGTGGATCCATTACAGTCATTGCATGTGTGTTATTTCCACAAACCACACATGGATCAACCACTAGAGTCATTGCATATGTGTTATTTCCACAAACCACACATGGATCAACCACTAGAGTCATTGCATTTGTGTTCTTATACTAAAACCAACACTAGAGTCATTGAAGGTGTGTTCTTTTCACAAACCACACATGGATCAACCACTAGAGTCATTGCATGTGTGTTCTTATACTAAAACCAACACTAGAGTCATTGCATGTGTGTTCTTTTCACAAACCACACATGGATCAACCACTAGAGTCATTGCATGTGTGTTATTTCCACAAACAAACATGGATCAACCACTAGAGTCATTGCATGTGTGTTATTTTCCACAAACCACACATGGATCCACCAGGGGTCATTGCATGTGTGTTCTTTCCACAAACCACACATGGATCAACCACTAGAGTAACTGCATGTGTGTTCTTTCCACAAACCACACATGGAACAACCACTAGAGTCATTGCATGTGTGTTATTTCCACAAACAAACATGGATCAACCACTAGAGTCATTGCATGTGTGTTCTTTTCCACAAACCACACATGGATCCACCAGGGGTCATTGCATGTGTGTTCTTTCCACAAACCACACATGGATCAACCACTAGAGTCATTGCATGTGTGTTCTTTCCACAAACCACACATGGATCAACCACTAGAGTCATTGCATGTGTGTTATTTCCACAAACAAACATGGATCAACCACTAGAGTCATTGCATGTGTGTTCTTTTCCACAAACCACACATGGATCCACCAGTGGTCCTTGCATGTGTGTTCTTTCCACAAACCACACATGGATCAACCACTAGAGTCATTGCATGTGTGTTCTTTCCACAAACCACACATGGATCAACCACTAGAGTCATTGCATGTGTGTTCTTATACTAAAACCACAAACCAGTACTAGAGTCATTGTGTGTTCTTTTCCACAAACCACACATGGATGCACCAGTGGTCATTGCATGTGTGTTCTTTCCACAAACCACATATGGATCAACAGAGTCATTGCATGTGTGCTCTTTCCACAAACCACACATGGATCAACCACGAGAGTCATTGCATGTTTATTCTTATACTAAAACCACAAACCAGCACTAGAGTCATTGCATGTGTGTTCTTTTCCACAAACCACACATGGATCCACCAGTGGTCATTGCATGTGTGTTCTTTCCACAAACCATATATGGATCAACCACTCGTCATTGCATGTGTGTTCTTTTCACAAACCACACATGGATCAACTACTAGAGTCATTGAATGTTTGTTCTTATACTAAAACCACAAACCAGCACTAGAGTCATTGCATGTGTGTTCTTTTCAACAAACCACACATGGATCCACCACTAGAGTCATTGCATGTGTGTTCTTTCAACAAACCACATATGGATCAACCAGAGTCATTGCATGTGTTTCTTTCCACAAACCACACATGTGTACCCACTAGAGTCATTGCATGTGTGTTATTTCCACAAACCACACATGTGGATGAACCAGAGTCATTGCATGTGTGTTCTTTCCACAAACCACACATGGATCAACCACTAGAGTCATTGCATGTTTGTTGTTATTCTAAAACCACAAACCAGCACTAGAGTCATTGCATGTGTGTTCTTTTCCACAAACCACACATGGATCCACCAGTGGTCATTGCATGTGTGTTTTTCCAGAAACCACACATGGATCAACCACTAGAGTCATTGCATGTGTGTTCTTTCCATAAACCACACATGGATCAACCAGAGTCATTGCATGTGTGTTCTTTCCACAAACCACACATGGATCAACCAGAGTCATTGCATGTGTGTTCTTTCCACAAACCACACATGGATCCACCAGTGGTCATTGCATGTGTGTTCTTTCCATAATCCACACGTGGATAACCCCACTAGAGTCATTGCATGTGTGTTCTTTCCACAAACCACACATGGATCAACCACTAGAGTCATTGCATGTGTGTTCTTATACTAAAACCACAAACCAGTACTAGAGTCATTGTGTGTTCTTTTCCACAAACCACACATGGATCCACCAGTGGTCATTACATGTGTGTTCTTTCCACAAACCACATATGGATCAACCAGAGTCATTGCATGTGTGATCTTTCCACAAACCACACATGGATCAACCACTAGAGTCATTGCATGTTTGTTCTTATACTAAAACCACAAACCAGCACTAGAGTCATTGCATGTGTGTTCTTTTCCACAAACACACATGCATCCACCAGTGGTCATTGCATGTGTGTTCTTTCCACAAACCATATATGGATCAACCACTCGTCATTGCATGTGTGTTCTTTCCACAAACCACACATGGATCAACCACTAGAGTCATTGAATGTTTGTTCTTATACTAAAACCACAAACCAGCACTAGAGTCATTGCATGTGTGTTCTTTTCAACAAACCACACATGGATCCACCACTAGAGTCATTGCATGTGTGTTCTTTCAACAAACCACACATGGATCCACCACTAGAGTCATTGCATGTGTGTTCTTTCAACAAACCACATATGGATCAACCAGAGTCATTGCATGTGTTTCTTTCCACAAACCACACATGTTGACCCACTAGAGTCATTGTATGTGTGTTCTTTCCACAAACCACACATGTGGATCAACCAGAGTCATTGCATGTGTGTTCTTTCCACAAACCACACATGGATCAACCACTAGAGTCATTGCATGTTTGTTGTTATTCTAAAACCACAAACCAGCACTAGAGTCACTGCATGTGTCTTCTTTTCCACAAACCACACATGGATCCACCAGTGGTCATTGCATGTGTGTTTTTCCAGAAACCACACATGGATCAACCACTAGAGTCATTGCATGTGTGTTCTTTCCATAAACCACACATGGATCAACCAGAGTCATTGCATGTGTGTTCTTTCCACAAACCACACATGGATCAACCAGAGTCATTGCATGTGTGTTCTTTCCACAAACCACACATGGATCAACCACTAGAGTCATTGCATGTGTGTTCTTATACTAAAACCACAAACCAGTACTAGAGTCATTGTGTGTTCTTTTCCACAAACCACACATGGATCCACCAGTGGTCATTGCATGTGTGTTCTTTCCACAAACCACATATGGATCAACCAGAGTCATTGCATGTGTGATCTTTCCACAAACCACACATGGATCAACCACTAGAGTCATTGCATGTTTGTTCTTATACTAAAACCACAAACCAGCACTAGAGTCATTGCATGTGTGTTCTTTTCCACAAACACACATGCATCCACCAGTGGTCATTGCATGTGTGTTCTTTCCACAAACCATATATGGATCAACCACTCGTCATTGCATGTGTGTTCTTTCCACAAACCACACATGGATCAACCACTAGAGTCATTGAATGTTTGTTCTTATACTAAAACCACAAACCAGCACTAGAGTCATTGCATGTGTGTTCTTTTCAACAAACCACACATGGATCCACCACTAGAGTCATTGCATGTGTGTTCTTTCAACAAACCACACATGGATCCACCACTAGAGTCATTGCATGTGTGTTCTTTCAACAAACCACATATGGATCAACCAGAGTCATTGCATGTGTTTCTTTCCACAAACCACACATGTTGACCCACTAGAGTCATTGTATGTGTGTTCTTTCCACAAACCACACATGTGGATCAACCAGAGTCATTGCATGTGTGTTCTTTCCACAAACCACACATGGATCAACCACTAGAGTCATTGCATGTTTGTTGTTATTCTAAAACCACAAACCAGCACTAGAGTCACTGCATGTGTCTTCTTTTCCACAAACCACACATGGATCCACCAGTGGTCATTGCATGTGTGTTTTTCCAGAAACCACACATGGATCAACCACTAGAGTCACTGCATGTGTGTTCTTTCCATAAACCACACATGGATCAACCAGAGTCATTGCATGTGTGTTCTTTCCACAAACCACACATGGATCAACCAGAGTCATTGCATGTGTGTTCTTTCCACAAACCACACATAGATCAACCACTAGAGTCATTGCATGTGTGTTCTTTTCCACAAACCACACATGGATCCACTAGACTCATTGCATGTGTGTTCTTTTCCACAAACAACTTATGAATCAACCAGTGGTCATTGCATGTGTGTTCTTTCCACAAAACACATGTGGATCCATTACAGTCATTGCATGTGTGTTATTTCGACAAACCACACATGGATCAACCACTAGAGTCATTGCATATGTGTTATTTCCACAAACCACACATGGATCAACCACTAGAGTCATTGCATTTGTGTTCTTATACTAAAACCAACACTAGAGTCATTGCAGGTGTGTTCTTTTCACAAACCACACATGGATCAACCACTAGAGTCATTGCATGTGTGTTATTTCCAAAAACAAACATGGATCAACCACTAGAGTCATTGCATGTGTGTTCTTTTCCACAAACCACACATGGATCCACCAGTGGTCCTTGCATGTGTGTTCTTTCCACAAACCACACATGGATCAACCACTAGAGTCATTGCATGTGTGTTATTTCCACAAACAACACATGGATAAACCACTAGAGTCATTGCATGTGTGTTCTTATACTAAAACCACAAACCAGTACTAGAGTCATTGCATGTGTGTTCTTTTCCACAAACCACACATAGATCCACCAGTGGTCATTGCATGTGTGTTCTTTCCAAAAACCACACATGGATCAACCAGAGTCATTGCATGTGTGTTCTTTCCACGAACCACACATGGATCAACCACTAGAGTCATTGCATGTTAGTTCTTATACTAAAACAACAAACCAACACCAGAGTCATTGCATGTGTGTTCTTTTCTACAAACCACACATGGATCCACCAGTGGTCATTGCATGTGTGTTCTTTCCACAAACCACATATGGATCAACCACTAGTCATTGCATGTGTGTTCTTTCCACAAACCACACATGGATCAACCACTAGAGTCATTGCATGTGTGTTCTTATACTAAAACCAATACTAGACTCATTAAATGTGTGTTCTTTTCCCAAACCACACATGGATCAACCACTAGAGTCATTGCACGTGTGTTATTTCCACAAACAAACATGGATCAACCACGAGAGTCATTGCATGTGTGTTCTTTTCCACAAACCACACATGGATCCACCAGTGGTCATTGCATGTGTGTTCTTTCCACAAACCACACATGGATCAACCACTAGAGACATTGCATGTGTGTTCTTTCCACAAACCACACATGGATCAACAACTAGAGTCATTGCATGTGTGTTATTTCCACAAACAAACATGGATCAACCACTAGAGTCATTGCATGTGTGTTCTTTTCCACAAACCACACATGGATCCACCAGTAGTCATTGCATGTGTGTTCTTTCCACAAACCACACATGGATCAACCACTAGAGTAACTGCATGTGTGTTCTTTCCACAAACCACACATGGAACAACCACTTGAGTCATTGCATGTGTGTTATTTCCACAAACAAACATGGATCAACCACTAGAGTCATTGCATGTGTGTTCTTTTCCACAAACCACACATGGATCCACCAGGGGTCATTGCATGTGTGTTCTTTCCACAAACCACACATGGATCAACCACTAGAGTCATTGCATGTGTGTTCTTTCCACAAACCACACATGGATCAACCACTAGAGTCATTGCATGTGTGTTATTTCCACAAACAAACATGGATCAACCACTAGAGTCATTGCATGTGTGTTCTTTTCCACAAACCACACATGGATCCACCAGGGGTCATTGCATGTGTGTTCTTTCCACAAACCACACATGGATCAACCACTAGAGTCATTGCATGTGTGTTCTTTCCACAAACCACACATGGATCAACCACTAGAGTCATTGCATGTGTGTTATTTCCACAAACAAACATGGATCAACCACTAGAGTCATTGCATGTGTGTTCTTTTCCACAAACCACACATGGATCCACCAGTGGTCCTTGCATGTGTGTTCTTTCCACAAACCACACATGGATCAACCACTAGAGTCATTGCATGTGTGTTCTTTCCACAAACCACACATGGATCAACCACTAGAGTCATTGCATGTGTGTTCTTATACTAAAACCACAAACCAGTACTAGAGTCACTGTGTGTTCTTTTCCACAAACCACACATGGATGCACCAGTGGTCATTGCATGTGTGTTCTTTCCACAAACCACATATGGATCAACAGAGTCATTGCATGTGTGCTCTTTCCACAAACCACACATGGATCAACCACTAGAGTCATTGCATGTTTATTCTTATACTAAAACCACAAACCAGCACTAGAGTCATTGCATGTGTGTTCTTTTCCACAAACCACACATGGATCCACCAGTGGTCATTGCATGTGGGTTCTTTCCACAAACCATATATGGATCAACCA
This sequence comes from Avena sativa, assembly GCA_916181665.1. Taxonomy (NCBI): domain Eukaryota; kingdom Viridiplantae; phylum Streptophyta; class Magnoliopsida; order Poales; family Poaceae; genus Avena; species Avena sativa. Next base: position 482,332,388 of record OV702279.1, read on the forward strand.
CTGGTCATTGCATGTGTGTTCTTTTCACAAACCACACATGGATCAACTACTAGAGTCATTGAATGTTTGTTCTTATACTAAAACCACAAACCAGCACTAGAGTCATTGCATGTGTGTTCTTTTCAACAAACCACACATGGATCCAACACTAGAGTCATTGCATGTGTGTTCTTTCAACAAACCACATATGGATCAACCAGAGTCATTGCATGTGTTTCTTTCCACAAACCACACATGTGTACCCACTAGAGTCATTGCATGTGTGTTATTTCCACAAACCACACATGTGGATCAACCAGAGTCATTGCATGTGTGTTCTTTCCACAAACCACACATGGATCAACCACTAGAGTCATTGCATGTTTGTTGTTATTCTAAAACCACAAACCAGCACTAGAGTCATTGCATGTGTGTTCTTTTCCACAAACCACACATGGATCCACCAGTGGTCATTGCATGTGTGTTTTTCCAGAAACCACACATGGATCAACCACTAGAGTCATTGCATGTGTGTTCTTTCCATAAACCACACATGGATCAACCAGAGTCATTGCATGTGTGTTCTTTCCACAAACCACACATGGATCAACCAGAGTCATTGCATGTGTGTTCTTTCCACAAACCACACATGGATCCACCAGTGGTCATTGCATGTGTGTTCTTTCCATAAACCACACGTGGATAACCCCACTAGAGTCATTGCATGTGTGTTCTTTCCACAAACCACACATGGATCAACCACTAGAGTCATTGCATGTGTGTTCTTATACTAAAACCACAAACCAGTACTAGAGTCATTGTGTGTTCTTTTCCACAAACCACACATGGATCCACCAGTGGTCATTGCATGTGTGTTCTTTCCACAAACCACATATGGATCAACCAGAGTCATTGCATGTGTGATCTTTCCACAAACCACACATGGATCAACCACTAGAGTCATTGCATGTTTGTTCTTATACTAAAACCACAAACCAGCACTAGAGTCATTCCATGTGTGTTCTTTTCCACAAACACACATGCATCCACCAGTGGTCATTGCATGTGTGTTCTTTCCACAAACCATATATGGATCAACCACTCGTCATTGCATGTGTGTTCTTTCCACAAACCACACATGGATCAACCACTAGAGTCATTGAATGTTTGTTCTTATACTAAAACCACAAACCAGCACTAGAGTCATTGCATGTGTGTTCTTTTCAACAAACCACACATGGATCCACCACTAGAGTCATTGCATGTGTGTTCTTTCAACAAACCACACATGGATCCACCACTAGAGTCATTGCATGTGTGTTCTTTCAACAAACCACATATGGATCAACCAGAGTCATTGCATGTGTTTCTTTCCACAAACCACACATGTTGACCCACTAGAGTCATTGCATGTGTGTTCTTTCCACAAACCACACATGTGGATCAACCAGAGTCATTGCATGTGTGTTCTTTCCACAAACCACACATGGATCAACCACTAGAGTCATTGCATGTTTGTTGTTATTCTAAAACCACAAACCAGCACTAGAGTCATTGCATGTGTCTTCTTTTCCACAAACCACACATGGATCCACCAGTGGTCATTGCATGTGTGTTTTTCCAGAAACCACACATGGATCAACCACTAGAGTCACTGCATGTGTGTTCTTTCCATAAACCACACATGGATCAACCAGAGTCATTGCATGTGTGTTCTTTCCACAAACCACACATGGATCAACCAGAGTCATTGCATGTGTGTTCTTTCCACAAACCACACATAGATCAACCACTAGAGTCATTGCATGTGTGTTCTTTTCCACAAACCACACATGGATCCACTAGACTCATTGCATGTGTGTTGTTTTCCACAAACAACTTATGAATCAACCAGTGGTCATTGCATGTGTGTTCTTTCCACAAAACACATGTGGATCCATTACAGTCATTGCATGTGTGTTATTTCGACAAACCACACATGGATCAACCACTAGAGTCATTGCATATGTGTTATTTCCACAAACCACACATGGATCAACCACTAGAGTCATTGCATTTGTGTTCTTATACTAAAACCAACACTAGAGTCATTGCAGGTGTGTTCTTTTCACAAACCACACATGGATCAACCACTAGAGTCATTGCATGTGTGTTATTTCCAAAAACAAACATGGATCAACCACTAGAGTCATTGCATGTGTGTTCTTTTCCACAAACCACACATGGATCCACCAGTGGTCCTTGCATGTGTGTTCTTTCCACAAACCACACATGGATCAACCACTAGAGTCATTGCATGTGTGTTATTTCCACAAACAACACATGGATAAACCACTAGAGTCATTGCATGTGTGTTCTTATACTAAAACCACAAACCAGTACTAGAGTCATTGCATGTGTGTTCTTTTCCACAAACCACACATAGATCCACCAGTGGTCATTGCATGTGTGTTCTTTCCAAAAACCACACATGGATCAACCAGAGTCATTGCATGTGTGTTCTTTCCACGAACCACACATGGATCAACCACTAGAGTCATTGCATGTTAGTTCTTATACTAAAACAACAAACCAACACCAGAGTCATTGCATGTGTGTTCTTTTCCACAAACCACACATGGATCCACCAGTGGTCATTGCATGTGTGTTCTTTCCACAAACCACATATGGATCAACCACTAGTCATTGCATGTGTCGTCTTTCCACAAACCACACATGGATCAACCACTAGAGTCATTGCATGTGTGTTCTTATACTAAAACCAATACTAGACTCATTAAATGTGTGTTATTTTCCCAAACCACACATGGATCAACCACTAGAGTCATTGCATGTGTGTTATTTCCACAAACAAACATGGATCAACCACGAGAGTCATTGCATGTGTGTTCTTTTCCACAAACCACACATGGATCCACCAGTGGTCATTGCATGTGTGTTCTTTCCACAAACCACACATGGATCAACCACTAGAGACATTGCATGTGTGTTCTTTCCACAAACCACACATGGATCAACAACTAGAGTCATTGCATGTGTGTTATTTCCACAAACAAACATGGATCAACCACTAGAGTCATTGCATGTGTGTTCTTTTCCACAAACCACACATGGATCCACCAGTGGTCATTGCATGTGTGTTCTTTCCACAAACCACACATGGATCAACCACTAGAGTAACTGCATGTGTGTTCTTTCCACAAACCACACATGGAACAACCACTAGAGTCATTGCATGTGTGTTATTTCCACAAACAAACATGGATCAACCACTAGAGTCATTGCATGTGTGTTCTTTTCCACAAACCACACATGGATCCACCAGGGGTCATTGCATGTGTGTTCTTTCCACAAACCACACATGGATCAACCACTAGAGTCATTGCATGTGTGTTCTTTCCACAAACCACACATGGATCAACCACTAGAGTCATTGTATGTGTGTTATTTCCACAAACAAACATGGATCAACCACTAGAGTCATTGCATGTGTGTTCTTTTCCACAAACCACACATGGATCCACCAGTGGTCCTTGCATGTGTGTTCTTTCCACAAACCACACATGGATCAACCACTAGAGTCATTGCATGTGTGTTCTTTCCACAAACCACACATGGATCAACCACTAGAGTCATTGCATGTGTGTTCTTATACTAAAACCACAAACCAGTACTAGAGTCATTGTGTGTTCTTTTCCACAAACCACACATGGATGCACCAGTGGTCATTGCATGTGTGTTCTTTCCACATACCACATATGGATCAACAGAGTCATTGCATGTGTCCTCTTTCCACAAACCACACATGGATCAACCACTAGAGTCATTGCATGTTTATTCTTATACTAAAACCACAAACCAGCACTAGAGTCATTGCATGTGTGTTCTTTTCCACAAACCACACATGGATCCACCAGTGGTCATTGCATGTGTGTTCTTTCCACAAACCATATATGGATCAACCACTCGTCATTGCATGTGTGTTCTTTTCACAAACCACACATGGATCAACTACTAGAGTCATTGAATGTTTGTTCTTATACTAAAACCACAAACCAGCACTAGAGTCATTGCATGTGTGTTCTTTTCAACAAACCACACATGGATCCACCACTAGAGTCATTGCATGTGTGTTCTTTCAACAAACCACATATGGATCAACCAGAGTCATTGCATGTGTTTCTTTCCACAAACCACACATGTGTACCCACTAGAGTCATTGCATGTGTGTTATTTCCACAAACCACACATGTGGATCAACCAGAGTCATTGCATGTGTGTTCTTTCCACAAACCACACATGGATCAACCACTAGAGTCATTGCATGTTTGTTGTTATTCTAAAACCACAAACCAGCACTAGAGTCATTGCATGTGTGTTCTTTTCCACAAACCACACATGGATCCACCAGTGGTCATTGCATGTGTGTTTTTCCAGAAACCACACATGGATCAACCACTAGAGTCATTGCATGTGTGTTCTTTCCATAAACCACACATGGATCAACCAGAGTCATTGCATGTGTGTTCTTTCCACAAACCACACATGGATCAACCAGAGTCATTGCATGTGTGTTCTTTCCACAAACCACACATGGATCCACCAGTGGTCATTGCATGTGTGTTCTTTCCATAAACCACACGTGGATAACCCCACTAGAGTCATTGCATGTGTGTTCTTTCCACAAACCACACATGGATCAACCACTAGAGTCATTGCATGTGTGTTCTTATACTAAAACCACAAACCAGTACTAGAGTCATTGTGTGTTCTTTTCCACAAACCACACATGGATCCACCAGTGGTCATTGCATGTGTGTTCTTTCCACAAACCACATATGGATCAACCAGAGTCATTGCATGTGTGATCTTTCCACAAACCACACATGGATCAACCACTAGAGTCATTGCATGTTTGTTCTTATACTAAAACCACAAACCAGCACTAGAGTCATTGCATGTGTGTTCTTTTCCACAAACACACATGCATCCACCAGTGGTCATTGCATGTGTGTTCTTTCCACAAACCATATATGGATCAACCACTCGTCATTGCATGTGTGTTCTTTCCACAAACCACACATGGATCAACCACTAGAGTCATTGAATGTTTGTTCTTATACTAAAACCACAAACCAGCACTAGAGTCATTGCATGTGTGTTCTTTTCAACAAACCACACATGGATCCACCACTAGAGTCATTGCATGTGTGTTCTTTCAACAAACCACACATGGATCCACCACTAGAGTCATTGCATGTGTGTTCTTTCAACAAACCACATATGGATCAACCAGAGTCATTGCATGTGTTTCTTTCCACAAACCACACATGTTGACCCACTAGAGTCATTGCATGTGTGTTCTTTCCACAAACCACACATGTGGATCAACCAGAGTCATTGCATGTGTGTTCTTTCCACAAACCACACATGGATCAACCACTAGAGTCATTGCATGTTTGTTGTTATTCTAAAACCACAAACCAGCACTAGAGTCATTGCATGTGTCTTCTTTTCCACAAACCACACATGGATCCACCAGTGGTCATTGCATGTGTGTTTTTCCAGAAACCACACATGGATCAACCACTAGAGTCACTGCATGTGTGTTCTTTCCATAAACCACACATGGATCAACCAGAGTCATTGCATGTGTGTTCTTTCCACAAACCACACATGGATCAACCAGAGTCATTGCATGTGTGTTCTTTCCACAAACCACACATAGATCAACCACTAGAGTCATTGCATGTGTGTTCTTTTCCACAAACCACACATGGATCCACTAGACTCATTGCATGTGTGTTCTTTTCCACAAACAACTTATGAATCAACCAGTGGTCATTGCATGTGTGTTCTTTCCACAAAACACATGTGGATCCATTACAGTCATTGCATGTGTGTTATTTCGACAAACCACACATGGATCAACCACTAGAGTCATTGCATATGTGTTATTTCCACAAACCACACATGGATCAACCACTAGAGTCATTGCATTTGTGTTCTTATACTAAAACCAACACTAGAGTCATTGCAGGTGTGTTCTTTTCACAAACCACACATGGATCAACCACTAGAGTCATTGCATGTGTGTTATTTCCAAAAACAAACATGGATCAACCACTAGAGTCATTGCATGTGTGTTCTTTTCCACAAACCACACATGGATCCACCAGTGGTCCTTGCATGTGTGTTCTTTCCACAAACCACACATGGATCAACCACTAGAGTCATTGCATGTGTGTTATTTCCACAAACAACACATGGATAAACCACTAGAGTCATTGCATGTGGGTTCTTATACTAAAACCACAAACCAGTACTAGAGTCATTGCATGTGTGTTCTTTTCCACAAACCACACATAGATCCACCAGTGGTCATTGCATGTGTGTTCTTTCCAAAAACCACACATGGATCAACCAGAGTCATTGCATGTGTGTTCTTTCCACGAACCACACATGGATCAACCACTAGAGTCATTGCATGTTAGTTCTTATACTAAAACAACAAACCAACACCAGAGTCATTGCATGTGTGTTCTTTTCCACAAACCACACATGGATCCACCAGTGGTCATTGCATGTGTGTTCTTTCCACAAACCACATATGGATCAACCACTAGTCATTGCATGTGTCGTCTTTCCACAAACCACACATGGATCAACCACTAGAGTCATTGCATGTGTGTTCTTATACTAAAACCAATACTAGACTCATTAAATGTGTGTTATTTTCCCAAACCACACATGGATCAACCACTAGAGTCATTGCATGTGTGTTATTTCCACAAACAAACATGGATCAACCACGAGAGTCATTGCATGTGTGTTCTTTTCCACAAACCACACATGGATCCACCAGTGGTCATTGCATGTGTGTTCTTTCCACAAACCACACATGGATCAACCACTAGAGACATTGCATGTGTGTTCTTTCCACAAACCACACATGGATCAACAACTAGAGTCATTGCATGTGTGTTATTTCCACAAACAAACATGGATCAACCACTAGAGTCATTGCATGTGTGTTCTTTTCCACAAACCACACATGGATCCACCAGTGGTCATTGCATGTGTGTTCTTTCCACAAACCACACATGGATCAACCACTAGAGTAACTGCATGTGTGTTCTTTCCACAAACCACACATGGAACAACCACTAGAGTCATTGCATGTGTGTTATTTCCACAAACAAACATGGATCAACCACTAGAGTCATTGCATGTGTGTTCTTTTCCACAAACCACACATGGATCCACCAGGGGTCATTGCATGTGTGTTCTTTCCACAAACCACACATGGATCAACCACTAGAGTCATTGCATGTGTGTTCTTTCCACAAACCACACATGGATCAACCACTAGAGTCATTGCATGTGTGTTATTTCCACAAACAAACATGGATCAACCACTAGAGTCATTGCATGTGTGTTCTTTTCCACAAACCACACATGGATCCACCAGTGGTCCTTGCATGTGTGTTCTTTCCACAAACCACACATGGATCAACCACTAGAGTCATTGCATGTGTGTTCTTTCCACAAACCACACATGGATCAACCACTAGAGTCATTGCATGTGTGTTCTTATACTAAAACCACAAACCAGTACTAGAGTCATTGTGTGTTCTTTTCCACAAACCACACATGGATGCACCAGTGGTCATTGCATGTGTGTTCTTTCCACAAACCACATATGGATCAACAGAGTCATTGCATGTGTCCTCTTTCCACAAACCACACATGGATCAACCACTAGAGTCATTGCATGTTTATTCTTATACTAAAACCACAAACCAGCACTAGAGTCATTGCATGTGTGTTCTTTTCCACAAACCACACATGGATCCACCAGTGGTCATTGCATGTGTGTTCTTTCCACAAACCATATATGGATCAACCACTCGTCATTGCATGTGTGTTCTTTTCACAAACCACACATGGATCAACTACTAGAGTCATTGAATGTTTGTTCTTATACTAAAACCACAAACCAGCACTAGAGTCATTGCATGTGTGTTCTTTTCAACAAACCACACATGGATCCACCACTAGAGTCATTGCATGTGTGTTCTTTCAACAAACCACATATGGATCAACCAGAGTCATTGCATGTGTTTCTTTCCACAAACTACACATGTGTACCCACTAGAGTCATTGCATGTGTGTTATTTCCACAAACCACACATGTGGATCAACCAGAGTCATTGCATGTGTGTTCTTTCCACAAACCACACATGGATCAACCACTAGAGTCATTGCATGTTTGTTGTTATTCTAAAACCACAAACCAGCACTAGAGTCATTGCATGTGTGTTCTTTTCCACAAACCACACATGGATCCACCAGTGGTCATTGCATGTGTGTTTTTCCAGAAACCACACATGGATCAACCACTAGAGTCATTGCATGTGTGTTCTTTCCATAAACCACACATGGATCAACCAGAGTCATTGCATGTGTGTTCTTTCCACAAACCACACATGGATCAACCAGAGTCATTGCATGTGTGTTCTTTCCACAAACCACACATGGATCCACCAGTGGTCATTGCATGTGTGTTCTTTCCATAAACCACACGTGGATAACCCCACTAGAGTCATTGCATGTGTGTTCTTTCCACAAACCACACATGGATCAACCACTAGAGTCATTGCATGTGTGTTCTTATACTAAAACCACAAACCAGTACTAGAGTCATTGTGTGTTCTTTTCCACAAACCACACATGGATCCACCAGTGGTCATTGCATGTGTGTTCTTTCCACAAACCACACATGTGGATTAACCAGAGTCATTGCATGTGTGATCTTTCCACAAACCACACATGGATCAACCACTAGAGTCATTGCATGTTTGTTCTTATACTAAAACCACAAACCAGCACTAGAGTCATTGCATGTGTGTTCTTTTCCACAAACCACACATGGATCCACCAGTGGTCATTGCATGTGTGTTCTTTCCACAAACCACACATGGATCAACCACTAGAGTCATTGCATGTGTGTTCTTATACTAAAACCACAAACCAGTACTAGAGTCATTGTGTGTTCTTTTCCACAAACCACACATGGATCCACCAGTGGTCATTGCATGTGTGTTCTTTCCACAAACCACATATGGATCAACCAGAGTCATTGCATGTGTGATCTTTCCACAAACCACACATGGATCAACCACTAGAGTCATTGCATGTTTGTTCTTATACTAAAACCACAAACCAGCACTAGAGTCATTGCATGTGTGTTCTTTTCCACAAACACACATGCATCCACCAGTGGTCATTGCATGTGTGTTCTTTCCACAAACCATATATGGATCAACCACTCGTCATTGCATGTGTGTTCTTTCCACAAACCACACATGGATCAACCACTAGAGTCATTGAATGTTTGTTCTTATACTAAAACCACAAACCAGCACTAGAGTCATTGCATGTGTGTTCTTTTCAACAAACCACACATGGATCCACCACTAGAGTCATTGCATGTGTGTTCTTTCAACAAACCACACATGGATCCACCACTAGAGTCATTGCATGTGTGTTCTTTCAACAAACCACATATGGATCAACCAGAGTCATTGCATGTGTTTCTTTCCACAAACCACACATGTTGACCCACTAGAGTCATTGCATGTGTGTTCTTTCCACAAACCACACATGTGGATCAACCAGAGTCATTGCATGTGTGTTCTTTCCACAAACCACACATGGATCAACCACTAGAGTCATTGCATGTTTGTTGTTATTCTAAAACCACAAACCAGCACTAGAGTCATTGCATGTGTCTTCTTTTCCACAAACCACACATGGATCCACCAGTGGTCATTGCATGTGTGTTTTTCCAGAAACCACACATGGATCAACCACTAGAGTCACTGCATGTGTGTTCTTTCCATAAACCACACATGGATCAACCAGAGTCATTGCATGTGTGTTCTTTCCACAAACCACACATGGATCAACCAGAGTCATTGCATGTGTGTTCTTTCCACAAACCACACATAGATCAACCACTAGAGTCATTGCATGTGTGTTCTTTTCCACAAACCACACATGGATCCACTAGACTCATTGCATGTGTGTTCTTTTCCACAAACAACTTATGAATCAACCAGTGGTCATTGCATGTGTGTTCTTTCCACAAAACACATGTGGATCCATTACAGTCATTGCATGTGTGTTATTTCGACAAACCACACATGGATCAACCACTAGAGTCATTGCATATGTGTTATTTCCACAAACCACACATGGATCAACCACTAGAGTCATTGCATTTGTGTTCTTATACTAAAACCAACACTAGAGTCATTGCAGGTGTGTTCTTTTCACAAACCACACATGGATCAACCACTAGAGTCATTGCATGTGTGTTATTTCCAAAAACAAACATGGATCAACCACTAGAGTCATTGCATGTGTGTTCTTTTCCACAAACCACACATGGATCCACCAGTGGTCCTTGCATGTGTGTTCTTTCCACAAACCACACATGGATCAACCACTAGAGTCATTGCATGTGTGTTATTTCCACAAACAACACATGGATAAACCACTAGAGTCATTGCATGTGTGTTCTTATACTAAAACCACAAACCAGTACTAGAGTCATTGCATGTGTGTTCTTTTCCACAAACCACACATAGATCCACCAGTGGTCATTGCATGTGTGTTCTTTCCAAAAACCACACATGGATCAACCAGAGTCATTGCATGTGTGTTCTTTCCACGAACCACACATGGATCAACCACTAGAGTCATTGCATGTTAGTTCTTATACTAAAACAACAAACCAACACCAGAGTCATTGCATGTGTGTTCTTTTCCATAAACCACACATGGATCCACCAGTGGTCATTGCATGTGTGTTCTTTCCACAAACCACATATGGATCAACCACTAGTCATTGCATGTGTGTTCTTTCCACAAACCACACATGGATCAACCACTAGAGTCATTGCATGTGTGTTCTTATACTAAAACCAATACTAGACTCATTAAATGTGTGTTCTTTTCCCAAACCACACATGGATCAACCACTAGAGTCATTGCATGTGTGTTATTTCCACAAACAAACATGGATCAACCACGAGAGTCATTGCATGTGTGTTCTTTTCCACAAACCACACATGGATCCACCAGTGGTCATTGCATGTGTGTTCTTTCCACAAACCACACATGGATCAACCACTAGAGACATTGCATGTGTGTTCTTTCCACAAACCACACATGGATCAACAACTAGAGTCATTGCATGTGTGTTATTTCCACAAACAAACATGGATCAACCACTAGAGTCATTGCATGTGTGTTCTTTTCCACAAACCACACATGGATCCACCAGTGGTCATTGCATGTGTGTTCTTTCCACAAACCACACATGGATCAACCAGAGTCATTGCATGTGTCGTCTTTCCACAAACCACACATGGATGAACCACTAGAGTCATTGCATGTTTGTTCTTATACTAAAACCATAAACCAGCACTAGAGTCATTGCAAGTGTGTTCTTTCCACAAACCACACATGGATCAACCACTAGAGTCATTGCATGTTTGTTGTTATTCTAAAACCACAAACCAGGACTAGAGTCATTGCATGTGTGTTCTTTTCCACAAACCACACATGGATCCACTAGACTCATTGCATGTGTGTTATTTCCACAAACCACACATGGATCAACCAGAGTCATTGCATGTGTGTTCTTTCCACAAACCACACATAGATCAACCACTAGAGTCATTGCATGTGTGTTCTTTTCCACAAACCACACATGGATCAACCAGAGTCATTGCATGTGTGTTCTTTCCACAAACCACACATAGATCAACCACTAGAGTCATTGCATGTGTGTTCTTTTCCATAAACCACACATGGATCCACCAGTGGTCATTGCATGTGTGTTCTTTCTACAAACCACACATGGATCAACCAGAGTCATTGCATGTGTCGTCTTTCCACAAACCACACATGGATCAACCACTAGAGTCACTGCATGTTTGTTCTTATACTAAAACCATAAACCAGCACTAGAGTCATTGCATGTGTGTTCTTTTCCACAAACCACACATGGATCCACTAGTGGTCATTGCATGTGTGTTCTTTTCACAGACCACATATGGATCAACCAGAGTCATTGCATGTGTGTTCTTTCCACAAACCACACATGGATCAACCACTAGAGTCATTGCATGTGTGTTCGTTTCCACAAACAACTTATGGATCAACCAGGGGTCATTGCATGTGTGTTATTTCGAAAACCACATGTGGACCCATTATAGTCATTGCATTTGTGTTATTTCCACAAACCACACATGGATCAACCACTAGATTCATTGCATATGTGTTATTTCAACAAACCACACATGGATCAACCACTAGAGTCATTGCATGTGTGTTCTTATACTAAAACCAACACTAGAGTCATTGCATGTGTGTTCCTTTCACAAACCACACATGGATCAACCACTAGAGTCATTGCATGTGTGTTATTTCCACAAACAAACATGGATCAACCACTAGATTCATTGCATGTGTGTTCTTTTCTACAAACCACACATGGATCCACCAGTGGTCATTGCATGTGTGTTTTTGCACAAACCACATATGGATCAACCACTAGTCATTGCATGTGTGTTCTTTCCACAAACCACACATAGATCAACCACTAGAGTCATTGCATGTTTGTTCTTATACTAAAACCACAAACCAGCACTAGAGTCATTGCATGTGTGTTCTTTTCCACAAACCACACATGGATCCACTAGACTCATTGCATGTGTGTTCTTTTCCACAAACAACTTATGGATCAACTAGTGGTCATTGCATGGGTGTTCTTTCCACAAACCACACATGTGGACCCACTAGAGTCATTCCATGTGTGTTATTTCCACAAACCACACATGGATCAACCACTAGAGTCATTGGATATGTGTTATTTCCACAAACCACACATGGATCAACCACTAGAGTCATTGCATGTGTGTTCTTATACTAAAACCAACACTAGAGTCATTGCATGTGTGTTCTTTTCACAAACCACACATGGATCAACCACTAGAGTCATTACATGTGTGTTATTTCCACAAACAAACATGGATCAACCACTAGAGTCATTGCATGTGTGTTCTTTTCCACAAACCACACATGGATCCACCAGTGGTCATTGCATGTGTGTTCTTTCCACAAACCACACATGGATCAACCACTAGAGTCACTGCATGTGTGTTCTTTCCACAAAGCACATATGGAACAACCACTAGAGTCATTGCATGTGTGTTCTTTTCCATAAACCACACATGGATCCACCAGTGGTCATTGCATGTGTGTTCTTTCTACAAACCACACATGGATCAACCAGAGTCATTGCATGTGTCGTCTTTCCACAAACCACACATGGATCAACCACTAGAGTCACTGCATGTTTGTTCTTATACTAAAACCATAAACCAGCACTAGAGTCATTGCATGTGTGTTCTTTTCCACAAACCACACATGGATCCACTAGTGGTCATTGCATGTGTGTTCTTTCCACAGACCACATATGGATCAACCAGAGTCATTGCATGTGTGTTCTTTCCACAAACCACACATGGATCAACCACTAGAGTCATTGCATGTGTGTTCGTTTCCACAAACAACTTATGGATCAACCAGGGGTCATTGCATGTGTGTTATTTCGACAAACCACATGTGGACCCATTATAGTCATTGCATTTGTGTTATTTCCACAAACCACACATGGATCAACCACTAGATTCATTGCATATGTGTTATTTCAACAAACCACACATGGATCAACCACTAGAGTCATTGCATGTGTGTTCTTATACTAAAACCAACACTAGAGTCATTGAATGTGTGTTCCTTTCACAAACCACACATGGATCAACCACTAGAGTCATTGCATGTGTGTTATTTCCACAAACTAACATGGATCAACCACTAGATTCATTGCATGTGTGTTCTTTTCCACAAACCACACATGGATCCACCAGTGGTCATTGCATGTGTGTTTTTCCACAAACCACATATGGATCAACCACTAGTCATTGCATGTGTGTTCTTTCCACAAACCACACATAGATCAACCACTAGAGTCATTGCATGTTTGTTCTTATACTAAAACCACAAACCAGCACTAGAGTCATTGCATGTGTGTTCTTTTCCACAAACCACACATGGTTCCACTAGACTCATTGCATGTGTGTTCTTTTCCACAAACAACTTATGGATCAACCAGTGGTCATTGCATGGGTGTTCTTTCCACAAACCACACATGTGGACCCACTAGAGTCATTGCATGTTTGTTATTTCCACAAACCACACATGGATCAACCACTAGAGTCATTGGATATGTGTTATTTCCACAAACCACACATGGATCAACCACTAGAGTCATTGCATGTGTGTTCTTATACTAAAACCAACACTAGAGTCATTGCATGTGTGTTCTTTTCACAAACCACACATGGATCAACCACTAGAGTCATTACATGTGTGTTATTTCCACAAACAAACATGGATCAACCACTAGAGTCATTGCATGTGTGTTCTTTTCCACAAACCACACATGGATCCACCAGTGGTCATTGCATGTGTGTTCTTTCCACAAACCACACATGGATCAACCACTAGAGTCACTGCATGTGTGTTCTTTCCACAAAGCACATATGGAACAACCACTAGAGTCATTGCATGTGTGTTATTTCCACAAACAAACATGGATCAACCACAAGAGTCATTGCATGTGTGTTCTTTTCCACAAACCACACATGGATCCACCGGTGGTCATTGCATGTGTGTTCTTCCCACAAACCACACATGGATAACCCCACTAGAGTCATTGCATTTGTGTTCTTTCCACAAACCACAAATGGATCAACCACTAGAGTCATTGCATGTGTGTTCTTATACTAAAACCACAAACCAGTACTAGAGTCATTGTGTGTTCTTTTCCACAAACCACACATGGATCCACCAGTGGTCATTGCATGTGTGTTCTTTCCACAAACCACATATGGATCAACCAGAGTCATTGCATGTGTGTTCTTTCCACAAACCACACATGGATCAACCACTAGAGTCATTGCATGTTTGTTCTTATACTAAAACCACAAACCAGCACTAGAGTCATTGCATGTGTGTTCTTTTCCACAAACCACACATGGGTCCACTAGACTCATTGCATGTGTGTTCTTTTCCACAAACAAGTTATGGATCAACCAGTGGTCATTGCATGTGTGTTCTTTCCACAAACCACATGTGCACCCATTACAGTCATTGCATGTGTGTTATTTCCACAAACCACAGATGGATCAACCACTAGAGTCATTGCATATGTGTTATTTCCACAAACCACACATGGATCAACCACTAGAGTCATTGCATGTGTGTTATTTCCATAAACAAACATGGATCAACCACTAGAGTCATTGCATGTGTGTTATTTCGACAGACCACATGTGGACCCATTATAGTCATTGCATGTGTGTTATTTCCACAAACCACACATGGATCAACCACTAGATTCATTGCATATGTGTTATTTCAACAAACCACACATGGATCAACCACTAGAGTCATTTCATGTGTGTTCTTATACTAAAACCAACACTAGAGTCATTGCATGTGTGTTCCTTTCACAAACCACACATGGATCAACCACTAGAGTCATTGCATGTGTGTTATTTCCACAAACTAACATGGATCAACCACTAGATTCATTGCATGTGTGTTCTTTTCCACAAACCACACATGGATCCACCAGTGGTCATTGCATGTGTGTTTTTCCACAAACCACATATGGATCAACCACTAGTCATTGCATGTGTGTTCTTTCCACAAACCACACATAGATCAACCACTAGAGTCATTGCATGTTTGTTCTTATACTAAAACCACAAACCAGCACCAGAGTCATTGCATGTGTGTTCTTTTCCACAAACCACACATGGATCCACCAGTGGTCATTGCATGTGTGTTCTTTCCACAAACCACATATGGATCAACCACTAGTCATTGCATGTGTGTTCTTTCCACAAACCACACATGGATCAACCACTAGAGTCATTGCATGTGTGTTCTTATACTAAAACCAATACTAGACTCATTAAATGCGTGTTCTTTTCCCAAACCACACATGGATCAACCACTAGAGTCATTGCATGTGTGTTATTTCCACAAACAAACATGGATCAACCACGAGAGTCATTGCATGTGTGTTCTTTTCCACAAACCACACATGGATCCACCAGTGGTCATTGCATGTGTGTTCTTTCCACAAACCACACATGGATCAACCACTAGAGACATTGCATGTGTGTTCTTTCCACAAACCACACATGGATCAACAACTAGAGTCATTGCATGTGTGTTATTTCCACAAACAAACATGGATCAACCACTAGAGTCATTGCATGTGTGTTCTTTTCCACAAACCACACATGGATCCACCAGTGGTCATTGCATGTGTGTTCTTTCCACAAACCACACATGGATCAACCAGAGTCATTGCATGTGTCGTCTTTCCACAAACCACACATGGATGAACCACTAGAGTCATTGCATGTTTGTTCTTATACTAAAACCATAAACCAGCACTAGAGTCATTGCAAGTGTGTTCTTTCCACAAACCACACATGGATCAACCACTAGAGTCATTGCATGTTTGTTGTTATTCTAAAACCACAAACCAGGACTAGAGTCATTGCATGTGTGTTCTTTTCCACAAACCACACATGGATCCACTAGACTCATTGCATGTGTGTTATTTCCACAAACCACACATGGATCAACCAGAGTCATTGCATGTGTGTTCTTTCCACAAACCACACATAGATCAACCACTAGAGTCATTGCATGTGTGTTCTTTTCCACAAACCACACATGGATCAACCAGAGTCATTGCATGTGTGTTCTTTCCACAAACCACACATAGATCAACCACTAGAGTCATTGCATGTGTGTTCTTTTCCATAAACCACACATGGATCCACCAGTGGTCATTGCATGTGTGTTCTTTCTACAAACCACACATGGATCAACCAGAGTCATTGCATGTGTCGTCTTTCCACAAACCACACATGGATCAACCACTAGAGTCACTGCATGTTTGTTCTTATACTAAAACCATAAACCAGCACTAGAGTCATTGCATGTGTGTTCTTTTCCACAAACCACACATGGAACCACTAGTGGTCATTGCATGTGTGTTCTTTTCACAGACCACATATGGATCAACCAGAGTCATTGCATGTGTGTTCTTTCCACAAACCACACATGGATCAACCACTAGAGTCATTGCATGTGTGTTCGTTTCCACAAACAACTTATGGATCAACCAGGGGTCATTGCATGTGTGTTATTTCGAAAACCACATGTGGACCCATTATAGTCATTGCATTTGTGTTATTTCCACAAACCACACATGGATCAACCACTAGATTCATTGCATATGTGTTATTTCAACAAACCACACATGGATCAACCACTAGAGTCATTGCATGTGTGTTCTTATACTAAAACCAACACTAGAGTCATTGCATGTGTGTTCCTTTCACAAACCACACATGGATCAACCACTAGAGTCATTGCATGTGTGTTATTTCCACAAACAAACATGGATCAACCACTAGATTCATTGCATGTGTGTTCTTTTCCACAAACCACACATGGATCCACCAGTGGTCATTGCATGTGTGTTTTTGCACAAACCACATATGGATCAACCACTAGTCATTGCATGTGTGTTCTTTCCACAAACCACACATAGATCAACCACTAGAGTCATTGCATGTTTGTTCTTATACTAAAACCACAAACCAGCACTAGAGTCATTGCATGTGTGTTCTTTTCCACAAACCACACATGGATCCACTAGACTCATTGCATGTGTGTTCTTTTCCACAAACAACTTATGGATCAACTAGTGGTCATTGCATGGGTGTTCTTTCCACAAACCACACATGTGGACCCACTAGAGTCATTCCATGTGTGTTATTTCCACAAACCACACAAGGATCAACCACTAGAGTCATTGGATATGTGTTATTTCCACAAACCACACATGGATCAACCACTAGAGTCATTGCATGTGTGTTCTTATACTAAAACCAACACTAGAGTCATTGCATGTGTGTTCTTTTCACAAACCACACATGGATCAACCACTAGAGTCATTACATGTGTGTTATTTCCACAAACAAACATGGATCAACCACTAGAGTCATTGCATGTGTGTTCTTTTCCACAAACCACACATGGATCCACCAGTGGTCATTGCATGTGTGTTCTTTCCACAAACCACACATGGATCAACCACTAGAGTCACTGCATGTGTGTTCTTTCCACAAAGCACATATGGAACAACCACTAGAGTCATTGCATGTGTGTTCTTTTCCATAAACCACACATGGATCCACCAGTGGTCATTGCATGTGTGTTCTTTCTACAAACCACACATGGATCAACCAGAGTCATTGCATGTGTCGTCTTTCCACAAACCACACATGGATCAACCACTAGAGTCACTGCATGTTTGTTCTTATACTAAAACCATAAACCAGCACTAGAGTCATTGCATGTGTGTTCTTTTCCACAAACCACACATGGATCCACTAGTGGTCATTGCATGTGTGTTCTTTCCACAGACCACATATGGATCAACCAGAGTCATTGCATGTGTGTTCTTTCCACAAACCACACATGGATCAACCACTAGAGTCATTGCATGTGCGTTCGTTTCCACAAACAACTTATGGATCAACCAGGGGTCATTGCATGTGTGTTATTTCGACAAACCACATGTGGACCCATTATAGTCATTGCATTTGTGTTATTTCCACAAACCACACATGGATCAACCACTAGATTCATTGCATATGTGTTATTTCAACAAACCACACATGGATCAACCACTAGAGTCATTGCATGTGTGTTCTTATACTAAAACCAACACTAGAGTCATTGCATGTGTGTTCCTTTCACAAACCACACATGGATCAACCACTAGAGTCATTGCATGTGTGTTATTTCCACAAACTAACATGGATCAACCACTAGATTCATTGCATGTGTGTTCTTTTCCACAAACCACACATGGATCCACCAGTGGTCATTGCATGTGTGTTTTTCCACAAACCACATATGGATCAACCACTAGTCATTGCATGTGTGTTCTTTCCACAAACCCCACATAGATCAACCACTAGAGTCATTGCATGTTTGTTCTTATACTAAAACCACAAACCAGCACTAGAGTCATTGCATGTGTGTTCTTTTCCACAAACCACACATGGTTCCACTAGACTCATTGCATGTGTGTTCTTTTCCACAAACAACTTATGGATCAACCAGTGGTCATTGCATGGGTGTTCTTTCCACAAACCACACATGTGGACCCACTAGAGTCATTGCATGTTTGTTATTTCCACAAACCACACATGGATCAACCACTAGAGTCATTGGATATGTGTTATTTCCACAAACCACACATGGATCAACCACTAGAGTCATTGCATGTGTGTTCTTATACTAAAACCAACACTAGAGTCATTGCATGTGTGTTCTTTTCACAAACCACACATGGATCAACCACTAGAGTCATTACATGTGTGTTATTTCCACAAACAAACATGGATCAACCACTAGAGTCATTGCATGTGTGTTCTTTTCCACAAACCACACATGGATCCACCAGTGGTCATTGCATGTTTGTTCTTTCCACAAACCACACATGGATCAACCACTAGAGTCACTGCATGTGTGTTCTTTCCACAAAGCACATATGGAACAACCACTAGAGTCATTGCATGTGTGTTATTTCCACAAACAAACATGGATCAACCACAAGAGTCATTGCATGTGTGTTCTTTTCCACAAACCACACATGGATCCACCGGTGGTCATTGCATGTGTGTTCTTCCCACAAACCGCACATGGATAACCCCACTAGAGTCATTGCATTTGTGTTCTTTCCACAAACCACAAATGGATCAACCACTAGAGTCATTGCATGTGTGTTCTTATACTAAAACCACAAACCAGTACTAGAGTCATTGTGTGTTCTTTTCCACAAACCACACATGGATCCACCAGTGGTCATTGCATGTGTGTTCTTTCCACAAACCACATATGGATCAACCAGAGTCATTGCATGTGTGTTCTTTGCACAAACCACACATGGATCAACCACTAGAGTCATTGCATGTTTGTTCTTATACTAAAACCACAAACCAGCACTAGAGTCATTGCATGTGTGTTCTTTTCCACAAACCACACATGGATCCACTAGACTCATTGCATGTGTGTTCTTTTCTACAAACAAGTTATGGATCAACCAGTGGTCATTGCATGTGTGTTCTTTCCACAAACCACATGTGCACCCATTACAGTCATTGCATGTGTGTTATTTCCACAAACCACAGATGGATCAACCACTAGAGTCATTGCATATGTGTTATTTCCACAAACCACACATGGATCAACCACTAGAGTCATTGCATGTGTGTTATTTCCATAAACAAACATGGATCAACCACTAGAGTCATTGCATGTGTGTTATTTCGACAGACCACATGTGGACCCATTATAGTCATTGCATGTGTGTTATTTCCACAAACCACACATGGATCAACCACTAGATTCATTGCATATGTGTTATTTCAACAAACCACACATGGATCAACCACTAGAGTCATTTCATGTGTGTTCTTATACTAAAACCAACACTAGAGTCATTGCATGTGTGTTCCTTTCACAAACCACACATGGATCAACCACTAGAGTCATTGCATGTGTGTTATTTCCACAAACTAACATGGATCAACCACTAGATTCATTGCATGTGTGTTCTTTTCCACAAACCACACATGGATCCACCAGTGGTCATTGCATGTGTGTTTTTCCACAAACCACATATGGATCAACCACTAGTCATTGCATGTGTGTTCTTTCCACAAACCACACATAGATCAACCACTAGAGTCATTGCATGTTTGTTCTTATACTAAAACCACAAACCAGCACTAGAGTCATTGCATGTGTGTTCTTTTCCACAAACCACACATGGTTCCACTAGACTCATTGCATGTGTGTTCTTTTCCACAAACAACTTATGGATCAACCAGTGGTCATTGCATGGGTGTTCTTTCCACAAACCACACATGTGGACCCACTAGAGTCATTGCATGTGTGTTATTTCCACAAACCACACATGGATCAACCACTAGAGTCATTGGATATGTGTTATTTCCACAAACCACACATGGATCAACCACTAGAGTCATTGCATGTGTGTTCTTATACTAAAACCAACACTAGAGTCATTGCATGTGTGTTCTTTTCACAAACCACACATGGATCAACCACTAGAGTCATTACATGTGTGTTATTTCCACAAACAAACATGGATCAACCACTAGAGTCATTGCATGTGTGTTCTTTTCCACAAACCACACATGGATCCACCAGTGGTCATTGCATGTGTGTTCTTTCCACAAACCACACATGGATCAACCACTAGAGTCACTGAATGTGTGTTCTTTCCACAAAGCACATATGGAACAACCACTAGAGTCATTGCATGTGTGTTATTTCCACAAACAAACATGGATCAACCACTAGAGTCATTGCATGTGTGTTCTTTTCCACAAACCACACATGGATCCACCGGTGGTCATTGCATGTGTGTTCTTCCCACAAACCACACATGGATAACCCCACTAGAGTCATTGCATTTGTGTTCTTTCCACAAACCACAAATGGATCAACCACTAGAGTCATTGCATGTGTGTTCTTATACTAAAACCACAAACAACTACTAGAGTCATTGTGTGTTCTTTTCCACAAACCACACATGGATCCACCAGTGGTCATTGCATGTGTGTTCTTTCCACAAACCACATATGGATCAACCAGAGTAATTGCATGTGTGTTCTTTGCACAAACCACACATGGATCAACCACTAGAGTCATTGCATGTTTGTTCTTATACTAAAACCACAAACCAGCACTAGAGTCATTGCATGTGTGTTCTTTTCCACAAACCACACATGGATCCACTAGACTCATTGCATGTGTGTTCTTTTCCACAAACAACTTATGGATCAACCAGTGGTCATTGCATGTGTGTTCTTTCCACAAACCACATGTGGACCCATTACAGTCATTGCATGTGTGTTATTTCCACAAACCACAGATGGATCAACCACTAGAGTCATTGCATATGTGTTATTTCCACAAACCACACATGGATCAACCACTAGAGTCATTGCATGTGTGTTATTTCCATAAACAAACATGGATCAACCACTAGAGTCATTGCATGTGTGTTATTTCGACAGACCACATGTGGACCCATTATAGTCATTGCATGTGTGTTATTTCCACAAACCACACATGGATCAACCACTAGATTCATTGCATATGTGTTATTTCAACAAACCACACATGGATCAACCACTAGAGTCATTGCATGTGTGTTCTTATACTAAAACCAACACTAGAGTCATTGCATGTGTGTTCCTTTCACAAACCACACATGGATCAACCACTAGAGTCATTGCATGTGTGTTATTTCCACAAACAAACATGGATCAACCACTAGATTCATTGCATGTGTGTTCTTTTCCACAAACCACACATGGATCCACCAGTGGTCATTGCATGTGTGTTTTTCCACAAACCACATATGGATCAACCACTAGTCATTGCATGTGTGTTCTTTCCACAAACCACACATAGATCAACCACTAGAGTCATTGCATGTTTGTTCTTATACTAAAACCACAAACCAGCACTAGAGTCATTGCATGTGTGTTCTTTTCCACAAACCACACATGGATCCACTAGACTCATTGCATGTGTGTTATTTCCATAAACAAACATGGATCAACCACTAGAGTCATTGCATGGGTGTTATTTCGACAGACCACATGTGGACCCATTATAGTCATTGCATGTGTGTTATTTCCACAAACCACACATGGATCAACCACTAGAGTCATTGGATATGTGTTATTTCCACAAAACACACATGGATCAACCACTAGAGTCATTGCATGTGTGTTCTTATACTAAAACCAACACTAGAGTCATTGCATGTGTGTTCTTTTCACAAACCACACATGGATCAACCAATAGAGTCATTGCATGTGTGTTATTTCCACAAACAAACATGGATCAACCACTAGAGTCATGGCATGTGTGTTCTTTTCCACAAACCACACATGGATCCACCAGTGGTCATTGCATGTGTGTTCTTTCCACAAACCACACATGGATCAACCACTAGAGTCACTGCATGTGTGTTCTTTCCACAAAGCACACATGGAACAACCACTAGAGTCATTGCATGTGTGTTATTTCCACAAACAAACATGGATCAACCACTAGAGTCATTGCATGTGTGTTCTTTTCCACAAACCACACATGGATCTACCAGTGGTCATTGCATGTGTGTTCTTCCCACAAACCACACATGGATAACCCCACTAGAGTCATTGCATTTGTGTTCTTTCCACAAACCACAAATGGATCAACCACTAGAGTCATTGCATGTGTGTTCTTATACTAAAACCACAAACTAGTACTAGAGTCACTGTGTGTTCTTTTCCACAAACCACACATGGATCCACCAGTGGTCATTGCATGTGTGTTCTTTCCACAAACCACATATGGATCAACCAGAGTCATTGCATGTGTGTTCTTTCCACAAACCACACATGGATCAACCACTAGAGTCATTGCATGTTTGTTCTTATACTAAAACCACAAACCAACACTAGAGTCATTGCATGTGTGTTCTTTTCCACAAACCACACATGGATCCACCAGTGGTCATTGCATGTGTGTTATTTCCACAAACCACATATGGATCAACCACTCGTCATTGCATGTCTGTTCTTTCCACAAACCACACATGGATCAACCACTAGAGTCATTGAATGTTTGTTCTTATACTAAAACCACAAACCAGTACTAGAGTCATTGCATGTGTGTTCTTTTCCACAAACCACACATAGATCCACCAATGGTCATTGCATGTGTGTTCTTTCCACAAACGACACATGGATCAACCAGAGTCATTGCATGTGTGTTCTTTCCACAAACCACACATGGATCAACCACTAGATTCATTGCATGTTTGTTCTTATACTAAAACAACAAACCAACACCAGAGTCATTGCATGTGTGTTATTTTCCACAAACCACACATGGATCCACCAGTGGTCATTGCATGTGTGTTCTTTCCACAAACCACATATGGATCAACCACTAGTCATTGCATGTGTGTTCTTTCCACAAACCACACATGGATCAACCACTAGAGTCATTGCATGTGTGTTTTTATACTAAAACCAACACTAGACTCATTAAATGTGTGTTCTTTTCACAAACCACACATGGATCAACCACTAGAGTCATTGCATGTGTGTTATTTCCACAAACAAACATGGATCAACCACGAGAGTCATTGTATGTGTGTTCTTTTCCACAAACCACACATGGATCCACCAGTGGTCATAGCATGTGTGTTCTTTCCACAAACCACACATGGATCAACCACTAGAGTCATTGCATGTGTGTTCTTTCCACAAAC
The DNA here is from genome assembly GCA_916181665.1 of Avena sativa. Classification (NCBI taxonomy): domain Eukaryota; kingdom Viridiplantae; phylum Streptophyta; class Magnoliopsida; order Poales; family Poaceae; genus Avena; species Avena sativa. The sequence goes on from OV702279.1 coordinate 482,356,977, forward strand.
CACACATGGATCAACCACTAGAGTCATTGCATGTGTGTTATTTCCACAAACAAACATGGATCAACCACTAGAGTCATTGCATGTGTGTTCTTTTCCACAAACCACACATGGATCCACCAGTGGTTATTGCATGTGTGTTCTTTCCACAAACCACACATGGATCAACCAGAGTCATTGCATGTCTCGTCTTTCCACAAACCACACACGGATCAACCACTAGAGTCATTGCATGTTTATTCTTATACTAAAACCACAAACCAGCACTAGAGTCATTGCATGTGTGTTCTTTCCACAGACCACATATGGATCAACCAGAGTCATTGCATGTGTGTTCTTTCCACAAACCACACATGGATCAACCACTAGAGTCATTGCATGTGTGTTCTTTTCCACAAACAATTTATGGATCAACCAGTGGTCATTGAATGTGTGTTATTTCCACAAACCACAAGTGGACCCATTATAGTCATTGCATGTGTGTTATTTCCACAAACGAGACATGGATCAACCACTAGAGTCATTGCATATGTGTTATTTCCACAAACCACACATGGATCAACCACTAGAGTCATTGCATGTGTGTTCTTATACTAAAACCAACACTAGAGTCATTGCATGTGTGTTCCTTTAACAAACCACACATGGATCAACCACTAGAGTCATTGCATGTGTGTTATTTCCACAAACAAACATGGATCAACCACTAGAGTCATTGCATGTGTGTTCTTTTCCACAAACCACACATGGATCCACCAATGGTCATTGCATGTGTGTTTTTCCACAAACCACATATGGATCAACCACTAGTCATTGCATGTGTGTTCTTTCCACAAACCACACATGGATCAACCACTAGAGTCGTTGCATGTTTGTTCTTATACTAAAACCACAAACCATCACTAGAGTCATTGCATGTGTGTTCTTTTTGACAAACCACACATCGATCCACTAGACTCATTGCATGCGTGTTCTTTTCCACAAACAACTTTTGGATCAACCAGTGGTCATTGCATGGGTGTTCTTTCCACAAACCACACATGTGGACCCACTAGAGTCATTGCATGTGTGTTATTTCCACAAACCACACATGGATCAACCACTAGAGTCATTGCATATGTGTTATTTCCACAAACCACACATGGATCAACCACTAGAGTCATTGCATGTGTGTTCTTATACTAAAACCAACACTAGAGTCATTGCATGTGTGTTCTTTTCACAAACCACACATGGATCAACCTCTAGAGTCATTGCATGTGTGTTATTTCCACAAACAAACATGGATCAACCACGAGAGTCATTGCATGTGTGTTCTTTTCCACAAACCACACATGGATCCACCAGTGGTCATTGCATGTGTGTTCTTTCCACAAACCACACATGGATCAACCACTAGAGTCATTGCATGTGTGTTCTTTCCACAAACCACACATGGATCAACCACTAGAGTCATTGCATGTGTGTTATTTCCACAAACAAACATGGATAACCACTAGAGTCATTGCATGTGTGTTGTTTTCCACAAACCACACATGGATCCACCAGTGGTCATTGCATGTGTGTTCTTTCCACAAACCACACATGGATCAACCACTAGAGTCATTGCATGTGTGTTCTTTCCACAAACCACACATGGATCAACCACTAGATTCATTGCATGTTTGTTCTTATACTAAAACAACAAACCAACACCAGAGTCATTGCATGTGTGTTATTTTCCACAAACCACACATGGATCCACCAGTGGTCATTGCATGTGTGTTCTTTCCACAAACCACATATGGATCAACCACTAGTCATTGCATGTGTGTTCTTTCCAAAAACCACACATGGATCAACCACTAGAGTCATTGCATGTGTGTTCTTATACTAAAACCAACACTAGACTCATTAAATGTGTGTTCTTTTCACAAACCACACATGGATCAACCACTAGAGACATTGCATGTGTGTTATTTCCACAAACAAACATGGATCAACCACGAGAGTCATTGCATGTGTGTTCTTTTCCACAAACCACACATGGATCCACCAGTGGTCATTGCATGTGTGTTCTTTCCACAAACCACACATGGATCAACCACTAGAGTCATTGCATGTGTGTTCTTTCCACAAACCACACATGGATCAACCACTAGAGTCATTGCATGTGTGTTATTTCCACAAACAAACATGGATCAACCACTAGAGTCATTGCATGTGTGTTCTTTTCCACAAACCACACATGGATCCACCAGTGGTCATTGCATGTGTGTTCTTTCCACAAACCACACATGGATCAACCAGAGTCATTGCATGTCTCGTCTTTCCACAAACCACACATGGATCAACCACTAGAGTCATTGCATGTTTATTCTTATACTAAAACCACCAACCAGCACTAGAGTCATTGCATGTGTGTTCTTTCCACAGACCACATATGGATCAACCAGAGTCATTGCATGTGTGTTCTTTCCACAAACCACACATGGATCAACCACTAGAGTCATTGCATGTGTGTTCTTTTCCACAAACTACTTATGGATCAACCAGTGGTCATTGAATGTGTGTTATTTCCACAAACCCCATGTGGACCCATTATAGTCATTGCATGTGTGTTATTTCCACAAACGAGACATGGATCAACCACTAGAGTCATTGCATATGTGTTATTTCCACAAACCACACATGGATCAACCACTAGAGTCATTGCATGTGTGTTCTTATACTAAAACCAACACTAGAGTCATTGCATGTGTGTTCCTTTCACAAACCACACATGGATCAACCACTAGAGTCATTGCATGTGTGTTATTTCCACAAACAAACATGGATCAACCACTAGAGTCATTCCATGTGTGTTCTTTTCCACAAACCACACAAGGATCCACCAGTGGTCATTGCATGTGTGTTTTTCCACAAACCACATATGGATCAACCACTAGTCATTGCATGTGCGTTCTTTCCACAAACCACACATGGATCAACCACTAGAGTCGTTGCATGTTTGTTCTTATACTAAAACCACAAACCATCACTAGAGTCATTGCATGTGTGTCCTTTTCCACAAACCACACATCGATCCACTAGACTCATTGCATGTGTTTTCTTTTCCACAAACAACTTATGGATCAACCAGTGGTCATTGCATGGGTGTTCTTTCCACAAACCACACATGTGGACCCACTAGAGTCATTGCATGTGTGTTATTTCCACAAACCACACATGGCTCAACCACTAGAGTCATTGCATATGTGTTATTTCCACAAACCACACATGGATCAACCACTAGAGTCATTGCATGTGTGTTCTTATACTAAAACCAACACTAGAGTCATTGCATGTGTGTTCTTTTCACAAACCACACATGGATCAACCTCTAGAGTCATTGCATGTGTGTTATTTCCACAAACAAACATGGATCAACCACGAGAGTCATTGCATGTGTGTTATTTCCACAAACAAACATGGATCAACCACGAGAGTCATTGCATGTGTGTTCTTTTCCACAAACCACACATGGATCCACCAGTGGTCATTGCATGTGTGTTCTTTCCACAAACCACACATGGATCAACCACTAGAGTCATTGCATGTGTGTTCTTTCCACAAACCACACATGGATCAACCACTAGAGTCATTGCATGTGTGTTATTTCCACAAACAAACATGGATCAACCACTAGAGTCATTGCATGTGTGTTCTTTTCCACAAACCACACATGGATCCACCAGTGGTCATTGCATGTGTGTTCTTTCCACAAACCACACATGGATCAACCAGAGTCATTGCATGTCTCGTCTTTCCACAAACCACACATGGATCAACCACTAGAGTCATTGCATGTTTATTCTTATACTAAAACCACCAACCAGCACTAGAGTCATTGCATGTGTGTTCTTTCCACAGACCACATATGGATCAACCAGAGTCATTGCATGTGTGTTCTTTCCACAAACCACACATGGATCAACCACTAGAGTCATTGCATGTGTGTTCTTTTCCACAAACTACTTATGGATCAACCAGTGGTCATTGAATGTGTGTTATTTCCACAAACCCCATGTGGACCCATTATAGTCATTGCATGTGTGTTATTTCCACAAACGAGACATGGATCAACCACTAGAGTCATTGCATATGTGTTATTTCCACAAACCACACATGGATCAACCACTAGAGTCATTGCATGTGTGTTCTTATACTAAAACCAACACTAGAGTCATTGCATGTGTGTTCCTTTCACAAACCACACATGGATCAACCACTAGAGTCATTGCATGTGTGTTATTTCCACAAACAAACATGGATCAACCACTAGAGTCATTCCATGTGTGTTCTTTTCCACAAACCACACAAGGATCCACCAGTGGTCATTGCATGTGTGTTTTTCCACAAACCACATATGGATCAACCACTAGTCATTGCATGTGCGTTCTTTCCACAAACCACACATGGATCAACCACTAGAGTCGTTGCATGTTTGTTCTTATACTAAAACCACAAACCATCACTAGAGTCATTGCATGTGTGTCCTTTTCCACAAACCACACATCGATCCACTAGACTCATTGCATGTGTTTTCTTTTCCACAAACAACTTATGGATCAACCAGTGGTCATTGCATGGGTGTTCTTTCCACAAACCACACATGTGGACCCACTAGAGTCATTGCATGTGTGTTATTTCCACAAACCACACATGGCTCAACCACTAGAGTCATTGCATATGTGTTATTTCCACAAACCACACATGGATCAACCACTAGAGTCATTGCATGTGTGTTCTTATACTAAAACCAACACTAGAGTCATTGCATGTGTGTTCTTTTCACAAACCACACATGGATCAACCTCTAGAGTCATTGCATGTGTGTTATTTCCACAAACAAACATGGATCAACCACGAGAGTCATTGCATGTGTGTTCTTTTCCACAAACCACACATGGATCCACCAGTGGTCATTGCATGTGTGTTCTTTCCACAAACCACACATGGATCAACCACTAGAGTCATTGCATATGTGTTCTTTCCACAAACCACACATGGATCAACCACTAGAGTCATTGCATGTGTGTTATTTCCACAAACAAACATGGATAACCACTAGAGTCATTGCATGTGTGTTGTTTTCCACAAACCACACATGGATCCACCAGTGGTCATTGCATGTGTGTTCTTTCCACAAACCACACATGGATCAACCACTTGAGTCATTGCATGTGTGTTCTTTCCACAAACCACACATGGATCAACTACTAGAGTCATTGCATGTGTGTTCTTATACTAAAACCACAAACCAGTACTAGAGTCATTGTGTGTTCTTTTCCACAAACCACACATGGATCCACCAGTGGTCATTACATGTGTGTTCTTTCCACAAACCACACATGGATCAACCAGAGTCATCGCATGTGTCGTCTTTCCACAAACCACACATGGATCGACCACTAGAGTCATTGCATGTTTGTTCTTATACTAAAACCACAAACCATCATTAGAGTTATTGCATGTGTGTTCTTTTCCACAAACCACACATGGATCCACTAGTGGTCATTGCATGTGTGTTCTTTCCACAGACCACATATGGATCAACTAGAGTCATTGCATGTGTGTTCTTTCCACAATCCACACATGGATCAACCACTAGAGTCATTGCATGTGTGTTATTTCCACAACCCACATATGGATCAACCACTAGAGTCATTGCATGTGTGTTATTTCCACAAACCACATGTGGACCCATTATAGTCATTGCATGTGTGTTATTTCCACAAACGAGACATGGATCAACCACTAGAGTCATTGCATATGTGTTATTTCCACAAACCACACATGGATCAACCACTAGAGTCATTGCATGTGTGTTCTTATACTAAAACCAACACTAGAGTCATTGCATGTGTGTTCCTTTCACAAACCACACATGGATCAACCACTAGAGTCATTGCATGTGTGTTCTTTCCACAATCCACACATGGATCAACCACTAGAGTCATTCCATGTGTGTTCTTTTCCACAAACCACACATGGATCCACCAGTGGTCATTGCATGTGTGTTCTTTCCACAACCCACATATGGATCAACCAGAGTCATTGCATGTGTGTTCTTTCCACAAACCACACATGGATCAACCACTAGAGTCATTGCATGTTTGTTCTTATACTAAAACCACAAACCAGCACTAGAGTCATTGCATGTGTGTTCTTTTCCACAAACCACACATGGATCCACCACTAGAGTCATTGCATCTGTGTTCTTTCCACAAACCACACATGGATCAACCACTAGAGTCATTGCATGTGTGTTCTTTTCCACAAACTACTTATGGATCAACCAGTGGTCATTGAATGTGTGTTATTTCCACAAACCACATGTGGACCCATTATAGTCATTGCATGTGTGTTATTTCCACAAATGAGACATGGATCAACCACTAGAGTCATTGCATATGTGTTATTTCCACAAACCACACATGGATCAACCACTAGAGTCATTGCATGTGTGTTCTTATACTAAAACCAACACTAGAGTCATTGCATGTGTGTTCCTTTCACAAACCACACATGGATCAACCACTAGAGTCATTGCATGTGTGTTATTTCCACAAACAAACATGGATCAACCACTAGAGTCATTCCATGTGTGTTCTTTTCCACAAACCACACATGGATCCACCAGTGGTCATTGCATGTGTGTTCTTTCCACAAACCACACATGGATCAACCACTAGAGTCATTGCATATGTGTTCTTTCCACAAACCACACATGGATCAACCACTAGAGTCATTGCATGTGTGTTATTTCCACAAACAAACATGGATAACCACTAGAGTCATTGCATGTGTGTTGTTTTCCACAAACCACACATGGATCCACCAGTGGTCATTGCATGTGTGTTCTTTCCACAAACCACACATGGATCAACCACTAGAGTCATTGCATGTGTGTTCTTTCCACAAACCACACATGGATCAACTACTAGAGTCATTGCATGTGTGTTCTTATACTAAAACCACAAACCAGTACTAGAGTCATTGTGTGTTCTTTTCCACAAACCACACATGGATCCACCAGTGGTCATTACATGTGTGTTCTTTCCACAAACCACACATGGATCAACCAGAGTCATCGCATGTGTCGTCTTTCCACAAACCACACATGGATCGACCACTAGAGTCATTGCATGTTTGTTCTTATACTAAAACCACAAACCAGCATTAGAGTCATTGCATGTGTGTTCTTTTCCACAAACCACACATGGATCCACTAGTGGTCATTGCATGTGTGTTCTTTCCACAGACCACATATGGATCAACTAGAGTCATTGCATGTGTGTTCTTTCCACAATCCACACATGGATCAACCACTAGAGTCATTGCATGTGTGTTATTTCCACAACCCACATATGGATCAACCACTAGAGTCATTGCATGTGTGTTATTTCCACAAACCACATGTGGACCCATTATAGTCATTGCATGTGTGTTATTTCCACAAACGAGACATGGATCAACCACTAGAGTCATTGCATATGTGTTATTTCCACAAACCACACATGGATCAACCACTAGAGTCATTGCATGTGTGTTCTTATACTAAAACCAACACTAGAGTCATTGCATGTGTGTTCCTTTCACAAACCACACATGGATCAACCACTAGAGTCATTGCATGTGTGTTCTTTCCACAATCCACACATGGATCAACCACTAGAGTCATTCCATGTGTGTTCTTTTCCACAAACCACACATGGATCCACCAGTGGTCATTGCATGTGTGTTCTTTCCACAACCCACATATGGATCAACCAGAGTCATTGCATGTGTGTTCTTTCCACAAACCACACATGGATCAACCACTAGAGTCATTGCATGTTTGTTCTTATACTAAAACCACAAACCAGCACTAGAGTCATTGCATGTGTGTTCTTTTCCACAAACCACACATGGATCCACCACTAGAGTCATTGCATCTGTGTTCTTTCCACAAACCACACATGGATCAACCACTAGAGTCATTGCATGTGTGTTCTTTTCCACAAACTACTTATGGATCAACCAGTGGTCATTGAATGTGTGTTATTTCCACAAACCACATGTGGACCCATTATAGTCATTGCATGTGTATTATTTCCACAAACGAGACATGGATCAACCACTAGAGTCATTGCATATGTGTTATTTCCACAAACCACACATGGATCAACCACTAGAGTCATTTCATGTGTGTTCTTATACTAAAACCAACACTAGAGTCATTGCATGTGTGTTCCTTTCACAAACCACACATGGATCAACCACTAGAGTCATTGCATGTGTGTTATTTCCACAAACAAACATGGATCAACCACTAGAGTCATTGCATGTGTGTTCTTTTCCACAAACCACACATGGATCCACCAGTGGTCATTGCATGTGTGTTCTTTCCACAAACCACACATGGATCAACCACTAGAATCATTGCATGTGTGTTCTTTCCACAAACCACACATGGATCAACCACTAGAGTCGTTGCATGTTTGTTCTTATACTAAAACCACAAACCATCACTAGAGTCATTGCATGTGTGTTCTTTTCCACAAACCACACATCGATCCACTAGACTCATTGCATGTGTGTTCTTTTCCACAAACAACTTATGGATCAACCAGTGGTCATTGCATGGGTGTTCTTTCCACAAACCACACATGTGGACCCACTAGAGTCATTGCATGTGTGTTATTTCCACAAACCACACATGGCTCAACCACTAGAGTCATTGCATATGTGTTATTTCCACAAACCACACATGGATCAACCACTAGAGTCATTGCATGTGTGTTCTTATACTAAAACCAACACTAGAGTCATTGCATGTGTGTTCTTTTCACAAACCACACATGGATCAACCTCTAGAGTCATTGCATGTGTGTTATTTCCACAAACAAACATGGATCAACCACGAGAGTCATTGCATGTGTGTTCTTTTCCACAAACCACACATGGATCCACCAGTGGTCATTGCATGTGTGTTCTTTCCACAAACCACACATGGATCAACCACTAGAGTAATTGCATGCGTGTTCTTTCCACAAACCACACATGGATCAACCACTAGAGTCATTGCATGTGTGTTATTTCCACAAACAAACATGGATAACCACTAGAGTCATTGCATGTGTGTTGTTTTCCACAAACCACACATGGATCCACCAGTGGTCATTGCATGTGTGTTCTTTCCACAAACCACACATGGATCAACCACTAGAGTCATTGCATGTGTGTTCTTTCCACAAACCACACATGGATCAACTACTAGAGTCATTGCATGTGTGTTCTTATACTAAAACCACAAACCAGTACTAGAGTCATTGCATGTGTGTTCTTTTCCACAAACCACACATGGATCCACCAGTGGTCATTACATGTGTGTTCTTTCCACAAACCACACATGGATCAACCAGAGTCATCGCATGTGTCGTCTTTCCACAAACCACACATGGATCGACCACTAGAGTCATTGCATGTGTGTTCTTTTCCACAAACCACACATGGATCCACTAGTGGTCATTGCATGTGTGTTCTTTCCACAGACCACATATGGATCAACTAGAATCATTGCATGTGTGTTCTTTCCACAATCCACACATGGATCAACCACTAGAGTCATTGCATGTTTGTTCTTATACTAAAACCACAAACCAGCACTAGAGTCATTGCATGTGTGTTCTTTTCCACAAACCACACATGGATCCACCAGTAGAGTCATTGCATCTGTGTTCTTTCCACAAACCACACATGGATCAACCACTAGAGTCATTGCATGTGTGTTCTTTTCCACAAACTACTTATGGATCAACCAGTGGTCATTGAATGTGTGTTATTTCCACAAACCACATGTGGACCCATTATAGTCATTGCATGTGTGTTATTTCCACAAACGAGACATGGATCAACCACTAGAGTCATTGCATATGTGTTATTTCCACAAACCACACATGGATCAACCACTAGAGTCATTGCATGTGTGTTCTTATACTAAAACCAACACTAGAGTCATTGCATGTGTGTTACTTTCACAAACCACACATGGATCAACCACTAGAGTCATTGCATGTGTGTTATTTCCACAAACAAACATGGATCAACCACTAGAGTCATTGCATGTGTGTTCTTTTCCACAAACCACACATGGATCCACCAGTGGTCATTGCATGTGTGTTCTTTCCACAAACCACACATGGATCAACCACTAGAATCATTGCATGTGTGTTCTTTCCATAAACCACACATGGATAAACCACTAGAGTCATTGCATGTGTGTTATTTCCACAAACAAACATGGATCAACCACTAGAGTCATTGCATGTGTGTTCTTTTCCACAAACCACACATGGATCAACCACTAGAGTAATTGCATGTGTGTTCTTTCCACAAACCACACATGGATCAACCACTAGAGTCATTGCATGTTTGTTCTTATACTAAAACCACAAACCAGCACTAGATTCATTGCATGTGTGTTCTTTTCCACAAACCACACATGGATCCACCAGTGGTCATTGCATGTGTGTTCTTTCCACAACCCACAAATGGATCAACCAGAGTCATTGCATGTGTGTTCTTTCCACAAACCACACATGGATCAACCACTAGAGTCATTGCATGTTTGTTCTTATACTAAAACCACAAACCAACACTAGAGTCATTGCATGTGTGCTCTTTTCCACAAACCACAAATGGATCCACCAGTGGTCATTGCATGTGTGTTCTTTCCACAAACCACATATGGATCAACCACTAGTCATTGCATGTGTGTTCTTTCCACAAACCACACATGGATCAACCACTAGAGTCATTGCATGTGTGTTCTTATACTAAAACCAACACTAGAGTCATTAAATGTGTGTTCTTTTCACAAATCACACATGGATCAACCACTAGAGTCATTGCATGTGTGTTATTTCCACAAACAAACATGGATCAACCACTAGAGTCATTGCATGTGTCTTCTTTTCCACAAACCACACATGGATCCACTAGTGGTCATTGCATGTTTGTTCTTTCCACAAACCACACATGGATCAACCACTAGAGTCATTGCATGTGTGTTCTTTCCACAAACCACACATGGATCAACCACTAGAGTCATTGCATGTGTGTTATTTCCACAAACAAACATGGATCAACCACGAGAGTCATTGCATGTGTGTTCTTTTCCACAAACCACACATGGATCCACCAGTGGTCATTGCATGTGTGTTCTTTCCACAAACCACACATGGATCAACCACTAGAGTCATTGCATGTGTGTTCTTTCCACAAACCAAACATGGATCAACCACTAGAGTCATTGCATGTGTGTTATTTCCAAAAACAAACATGGATCAACCACTAGATTCATTGCATGTGTGTTCTTTTCCACAAACCACACATGGATCCACCAGTGGTCATTGCATGTGTGTTCTTTCCACAAACCACACATGGATCAACCAGAGTCATTGCATGTCTCGTCTTTCCACAAACCACACATGGATCAACCACTAGAGTCATTGCATGTTTATTCTTATACTAAAACCACAAACCAGCACTAGAGTCATTGCATGTGTGTTCTTTCCACAGACCACATATGGATCAACCAGAGTCATTGCATGTGTGTTCTTTCCACAAACCACACATGGATCAACCACTAGAGTCATTGCATGTGTGTTCTTTTCCACAAACAACTTATGGATCAACCAGTGGTCATTGAATGTGTGTTATTTCCACAAACCACATGTGGACCCATTATAGTCATTGCATGTGTGTTATTTCCAGAAACGAGACATGGATCAACCACTAGAGTCATTGCATATGTGTTATTTCCACAAACCACACATGGATCAACCACTAGAGTCATTGCATGTGTGTTATTATACTAAAACCAACACTAGAGTCATTGCATGTGTGTTCCTTTCACAAACCACACATGGATCAACCACTAGAGTCATTGCATGTGTGTTATTTCCACAAACAAACATGGATCAACCACTAGAGTCATTGCATGTGTGTTCTTTTCCACAAACCACACATGGATCCACCAGTGGTCATTGCATGTGTGTTATTTCCACAAACCACATATGGATCAACCACTAGTCATTGCATGTGTGTTCTTTCCACAAACCACACATGGATCAACCACTAGAGTCGTTGCATGTTTGTTCTTATACTAAAACCACAAACCATCACTAGAGTCACTACATGTGTGTTCTTTTCCACAAACCACACATCGATCCACTAGACTCATTGCATGTGTGTTCTTTTCCACAAACAACTTATGGATCAACCAGTGGTCATTGCATGGGTGTTCTTTCCACAAACCACACATGTGGACCCACTAGAGTCATTGCATGTGTGTTATTTCCACAAACCACACATGTATCAACCACTAGAGTCATTGCATATGTGTTATTTCCACAAACCACACAGGGATAAACCACTAGAGTCATTGCATGTGTGTTCTTATACTAATACCAACACTAGAGTCATTGCATGTGTGTTCTTTTCACAAACCACACATGGATCAACCTCTAGAGTCATTGCATGTGTGTTATTTCCACAAACAAACATGGATCAACCACGAGAGTCATTGCATGTGTGTTCTTTTCCACAAACCACACATGGATCCACCATTGGTAATTGCATGTGTGTTCTTTCCACAAACCACACATGGATCAACCACTAGAGTCATTGCATGTGTGTTCTTTCCACAAACCACATATGGATCAACCACTAGAGTCATTGCATGTGTGTTATTTCCACAAACAAACATGGATCAACCACTAGAGTCATTGCATGTGTGTTCTTTTCCACAAACCACACATGGATCCACCAGTGGTCATTGCATGTTTGTTTTCCACAAACCACATATGGATCAACCACTAGTCATTGCATGTGTGTTCTTTCCACAAACCACACATGGATCAACCACTAGAGTCGTTGCATGTTTGTTCTTATACTAAAACCACAAACCATCACTAGAGTCACTACATGTGTGTTCTTTTCCACAAACCACACATCGATCCACTAGACTCATTGCATGTGTGTTCTTTTCCACAAACAACTTATGGATCAACCAGTGGTCATTGCATGGGTGTTCTTTCCACAAACCACACATGTGGACCCACTAGAGTCATTGCATGTGTGTTATTTCCACAAACCACACATGGCTCAACCACTAGAGTCATTGCATATGTGTTATTTCCACAAACCACACATGGATCAACCACTAGAGTCATTGCATGTGTGTTCTTATACTAAAACCAACACTAGAGTCATTGCATGTGTGTTCTTTTCACAAACCACACATGGATCAACCTCTAGAGTCATTGCATGTGTGTTATTTCCACAAACAAACATGGATCAACCACGAGAGTCATTGCATGTGTGTTCTATTCCACAAACCACACATGGATCCACCAGTGGTCATTGCATGTGTGTTCTTTCCACAAACCACACATGGATCAACCACTAGAGTCATTGCATGTGTGTTCTTTCCACAAACCACACATGGATCAACCACTAGAGTCATTGCATGTGTGTTATTTCCACAAACAAACATGGATAACCACTAGAGTCATTGCATGTGTGTTGTTTTCCACAAATCACACATGGATCCACCAGTGGTCATTGCATGTGTGTTCTTTCCACAAACCACACATGGATCAACCACTAGAGTCATTGCATGTGTGTTCTTTCCACAAACCACACATGGATCAACTACTAGAGTCATTGAATGTGTGTTCTTATACTAAAACCACAAACCAGTACTAGAGTCATTGTGTGTTCTTTTCCACAAACCACACATGGATCCACCAGTGGGCATTACATGTGTGTTCTTTCCACAAACCACACATGGATCAACCAGAGTCATTGCATGTGTCGTCTTTCCACAAACCACACATGGATCGACCACTAGAATCATTGCATGTTTGTTCTTATACTAAAACCACAAACCAGCACTAGAGTCATTGCATGTGTGTTCTTTTACACCAACCACACATGGATCCACTAGTGGTCATTGCATGTGTGTTCTTTCCACAGACCACATATGGATCAACTAGAGTCATTGCATGTGTGTTCTTTCCACAATCCACACATGGATCAACCACTAGAGTCATTGCATGTTTGTTCTTATACTAAAACCACAAACCAGCACTAGAGTCATTGCATGTGTGTTCTTTTCCACAAACCACACATGGATCCACCACTAGAGTCATTGCATGTGTGTTCTTTCCACAAACCACATATGGATCAACCAGAGTCATTGCATGTGTGTTCTTTCCACAAACCACACATGTGGACCCACTAGGGTCATTGCATGTGTGTTCTTTCCACAAACCACACATGTGGATCAACCAGAGTCATTGCATGTGTGTTCTTTCCACAAAACACACATGGATCAACCACTAGAGTCATTGCATGCTAGTTGTTATACTAAAACCACAAACCACAACTAGAGTCATTGCATGTGTGTTCTTTTCCGAAAACCACACATGGATCCACTAGACTCATTGCATGTGTGTTCTTTCCACAAACCACACATGGATCAACCAGAGTCATTGCATGTGTGTTCTTTCCACAAACCACACGTGGATCAACCACTAGAGTCATTGCATGTGTGTTCTTTTCCACAAACCACACATGGATCCACTAGAATCATTGCATGTGTGTTCTTTTCCACAAACAACTTATGGATCAACCAGTGGTCATTGCATGTGTGTTCTTTCCACAAACCACATGTGGACCCATTATAGTCATTGCATGTGTGTTATTTCCACAAACCACACATGGATCAACCACTAGAGTCATTGCATATGTGTTATTTCCACAAACCACACATGGATCAACCACTAGAGTCATTGCATGTGTGTTCTTATACTAAAACCAACACTAGAGTAATTGCAGGTGTGTTCTTTTCACAAACCACACATGGATCAACCACTTGAGTCATTGCATGTGTGTTATTTCCACAAACAAACATGGATCAACCACTAGAGTCATTGCATGTGTGTTCTTTTCCACAAACCACACATGGATCCACCAGTGGTCATTGCCTGTGTGTTCTTTGCACAAACCACACATGGATCAACCACTAGAGTCATTGCATGTGTGTTCTTTGCACAAACCACACATGGATCAACCACTAGAGTCATTGCATGTTTGTTCTTATACTAAAACCACAAACCAGCACTAGAGTGATTGCATGTGTGTTCTTTTCCACAAACCACACATGGATCCACTAGACTCATTGCATGTGTGTTCTTTTCCACAAACAACTTATGGATCAACCAGTGGTCATTGCATGTGTGTTCTTTCCACAAACCACATGTGGACCCATTACAGCCATTGCATGTGTGTTATTTTCACAAACCACACATGGATCAACCACTAGAGTCATTGCATATGTGTTATTTGCACAAACCACACATGGATCAACCACTAGAGTCATTGCATGTGTGTTCTTATACTAAAACCAACACTAGAGTCATTGCATGTGTGTTCTTTTCACAAACCACACATGGATCAACCACTAGAGTCATTGCATGTGTGTTATTTCCCCAAACAAACATGGATCAACCACTAGAGTCATTGCATGTGTGTTCTTTTCCACAAACCACACATGGATCAACCACTAGAGTAATTGCATGTGTGTTCTTTCCACAAACCACACATGGATCAACCACTAGAGTCATTGCTTGTTTGTTCTTATACTAAAACCACAAACCAGCACTAGAGTCATTGCATGTGTGTTCTTTTACACAAACCACACATGGATCCACCAGTGGTCATTGCATGTGTGTTCTTTCCACAACCCACATATGGATCAACCAGAGTCATTGCATGTGTGTTCTTTCCACAAACCACACATGGATCAACCACTAGAGTCATTGCATGTTTCTTATACTAAAATGACAAACCATCACTAGAGTCATTGCATGTGTGTTCTTTTCCACAAACCACAAATGGATCCACTAGTGGTCATTGCATGTGTGTTCTTTCCACAAACCACAAATGGATCAACCACTAGTCATTGCATGTGTGTTCTTTCCACAAACCACACATGGATCAACCACTAGAGTCATTGCATGTGTGTTCTTATACTAAAACCAACACTAGAGTCATTAAATGTGTGTTCTTTTCACAAATCACACATGGATCAACCACTAGAGTCATTGCATGTGTGTTATTTCCACAAACAAACATGGATCAACCACTAGAGTCATTTCATGTGTCTTCTTTTCCACAAACCACACATGGATCCACTAGTGGTCATTGCATGTTTGTTCTTTCCACAAACCACACATGGATCAACCACTAGAGTCATTGCATGAGTGTTCTTTCCACAAACCACACATGGATCAACCACTAGAGTCATTGCATGTGTGTTATTTCCACAAACAAACATGGATCAACCACTAGAGTCATTGCATGTGTGTTCTTTTCCACAAACCACACATGGATCCACCAGTGGTCATTGCATGTGTGTTTTTCCACAAACCACATATGGATCAACCACTAGTCATTGCATGTGTGTTCTTTCCACAAACCACACATGGATCAACCACTAGAGTCATTGCATGTGTGTTATTTCCACAAACAAACATGGATCAACCACTAGAGTCATTGCATGTGTGTTCTTTTCCACAAACCACACATGGATCCACCAGTGGTCATTGCATGTGTGTTCTTTCCACAAACCACACATGGATAAACGAGAGTCATTGCATGTCTCGTCTTTCCACAAACCACACATGGATCAACCACTAGAGTCATTGCATGTTTATTCTTATACTAAAACCACAAACCAGCACTAGAGTCATTGCGTGTGTTCGTTCCACAGACCACATATGGATCAACCAGAGTCATTGCATGTGTGTTCTTTCCACAAACCACACATGGATCAACCACTAGAGTCATTGCATGTGTGTTCTTTTCCACAAACAACTTATGGATCAACCAGTGGTCATTGAATGTGTGTTATTTCCACAAACCACATGTGGACCTATTATAGTCATTGCATGTGTGTTATTTCCACAAACGAGACATGGATCAACCACTAGAGTCATTGCATATGTGTTATTTCCACAAACCACACATGGATCAACCACTAGAGTCATTGCATGTGTCTTCTTATACTAAAACCAACACTAGAGTCATTGCATGTGTGTTACTTTCACAAACCACACATGGATCAACCACTTGAGTCATTGCATGTGTGTTATTTCCACAAACAAACATGGATCAACCACTAGAGTCATTGCATGTGTGTTCTTTTCCACAAACCACACATGGATCCACCAGTGGTCATTGCCTGTGTGTTCTTTGCACAAACCACACATGGATCAACCACTAGAGTCATTGGATGTGTGTTCTTTGCACAAACCACACATGGATCAACCACTAGAGTCATTGCATGTTTGTTCTTATACTAAAACCACAAACCAGCACTAGAGTGATTGCATGTGTGTTCTTTTCCACAAACCACACATGGATCCACTAGACTCATTGCATGTGTGTTCTTTTCCACAAACAACTTATGGATCAACCAGTGGTCATTGCATGTGTGTTCTTTCCACAAACCACATGTGGACCCATTACAGCCATTGCATGTGTGTTATTTTCACAAACCACACATGGATCAACCACTAGAGTCATTGCATATGTGTTATTTGCACAAACCACACATGGATCAACCACTAGAGTCATTGCATGTGTGTTCTTATACTAAAACCAACACTAGAGTCATTGCATGTGTGTTCTTTTCACAAACCACACATGGATCAACCACTAGAGTCATTGCATGTGTGTTATTTCCCCAAACAAACATGGATCAACCACTAGAGTCATTGCATGTGTGTTCTTTTCCACAAACCACACATGGATCAACCACTAGAGTAATTGCATGTGTGTTCTTTCCACAAACCACACATGGATCAACCACTAGAGTCATTGCTTGTTTGTTCTTATACTAAAACCACAAACCAGCACTAGAGTCATTGCATGTGTGTTCTTTTACACAAACCACACATGGATCCACCATTGGTCATTGCATGTGTGTTCTTTCCACAACCCACATATGGATCAACCAGAGTCATTGCATGTGTGTTCTTTCCACAAACCACACATGGATCAACCACTAGAGTCATTGCATGTTTCTTATACTAAAACGACAAACCATCACTAGAGTCATTGAATGTGTGTTCTTTTCCACAAACCACAAATGGATCCACTAGTGGTCATTGCATGTGTGTTCTTTCCACAAACCACAAATGGATCAACCACTAGTCATTGCATGTGTGTTCTTTCCACAAACCACACATGGATCAACCACTAGAGTCATTGCATGTGTGTTCTTATACTAAAACCAACACTAGAGTCATTAAATGTGTGTTCTTTTCACAAATCACACATGGATCAACCACTAGAGTCATTGCATGTGTGTTATTTCCACAAACAAACATGGATCAACCACTAGAGTCATTTCATGTGTCTTCTTTTCCACAAACCACACATGGATCCACTAGTGGTCATTGCATGTTTGTTCTTTCCACAAACCACACATGGATCAACCACTAGAGTCATTGCATGAGTGTTCTTTCCACAAACCACACATGGATCAACCACTAGAGTCATTGCATGTGTGTTATTTCCACAAACAAACATGGATCAACCACTAGAGTCATTGCATGTGTGTTCTTTTCCACAAACCACACATGGATCCACCAGTGGTCATTGCATGTGTGTTTTTACACAAACCACATATGGATCAACCACTAGTCATTGCATGTGTGTTCTTTCCACAAACCACACATGGATCAACCACTAGAGTCATTGCATGTGTGTTATTTCCACAAACAAAGATGGATCAACCACTAGAGTCATTGCATGTGTGTTCTTTTCCACAAACCACACATGGATCCACCAGTGGTCATTGCATGTGTGTTCTTTCCACAAACCACACATGCATAAACGAGAGTCATTGCATGTCTCGTCTTTCCACAAACCACACATGGATCAACCACTAGAGTCATTGCATGTTTATTCTTATACTAAAACCACAAACCAGCACTAGAGTCATTGCGTGTGTTCGTTCCACAGACCACATATGGATCAACCAGAGTCATTGCATGTGTGTTCTTTCCACAAACCACACATGGATCAACCACTAGAGTCATTGCATGTGTGTTCTTTTCCACAAACAACTTATGGATCAACCAGTGGTCATTGAATGTGTGTTATTTCCACAAACCACATGTGGACCCATTATAGTCATTGCATGTGTGTTATTTCCACAAACGAGACATGGATCAACCACTAGAGTCATTGCATATGTGTTATTTCCACAAACCACACATGGATCAACAACTAGAGTCATTGCATGTGTCTTCTTATACTAAAACCAACACTAGAGTCATTGCATGTGTGTTACTTTCACAAACCACACATGGATCAACCACTAGAGTCATTGCATGTGTGTTATTTCCACAAACAAACATGGATCAACCACTAGAGTCATTGCATGTGTGTTCTTTTCCACAAACCACACATGGATCCACCAGTGGTCATTGCATGTGTGTTCTTTCCACAAACCACACATGGATCAACCACTAGAATCATTGCATGTGTGTTCTTTCCACAAACCACACATGGATCAACCACTAGAGTCATTGCATGTGTGTTATTTCCACAAACAAACATGGATCAACCACTAGAGTCATTGCATGTGTGTTCTTTTCCACAAACCACACATGGATCAACCACTAGAGTAATTGCATGTGTGTTCTTTCCACAAACCACACATGGATCAACCACTAGAGTCATTGCATGTTTGTTCTTATACTAAAACCACAAACCAGCACTAGAGTCATTGCATGTGTGTTCTTTTCCACAAACCACACATGGATCCACCAGTGGTCATTGCATGTGTGTTCTTTCCACAACCCACAAATGGATCAACCAGAGTCATTGCATGTGTGTTCTTTCCACAAACCACACATGGATCAACCACTAGAGTCATTGCATGTTTGTTCTTATACTAAAACCACAAACCAACACTAGAGTCATTGCATGTGTGTTCTTTTCCACAAACCACAAATGGATCCACCAGTGGTCATTGCATGTGTGTTCTTTCCACAAACCACATATGGATCAACCACTAGTCATTTCATGTGTGTTCTTTCCACAAACCACACATGGATCAACCACTAGAGTCATTGCATGTGTGTTCTTATACTAAAACCAACACTAGAGTCATTAAATGTGTGTTCTTTTCACAAATCACACATGGATCAACCACTAGAGTCATTGCATGTGTGTTATTTCCACAAACAAACATGGATCAACCACTAGAGTCATTGCATGTGTCTTCTTTTCCACAAACCACACATGGATCCACTAGTGGTCATTGCATGTTTGTTCTTTCCACAAACCACACATGGATCAACCACTAGAGTCATTGCATGTGTGTTCTTTCCACAAACCACACATGGATCAACCACTAGAGTCATTGCATGTGTGTTATTTCCATAAACAAACATGGATCAACCACGAGAGTCATTGCATGTGTGTTCTTTTCCACAAACCACACATGGATCAACCACTAGAATCATTGCATGTGTGTTCTTTCCACAAACCACACATGGATCAACCACTAGAGTCATTGCATGTGTGTTATTTCCACAAACAAACATGGATCAACCACTAGAGTCATTGCATGTGTGTTCTTTTCCACAAACCACACATGGATCAACCACTAGAGTAATTGCATGTGTGTTCTTTCCACAAACCACACATGGATCAACCACTAGAGTCATTGCATGTTTGTTCTTATACTAAAACCACAAACCAGCACTAGAGTCATTGCATGTGTGTTCTTTTCCACAAACCACACATGGATCCACTAGTGGTCATTGCATGTGTGTTCTTTCCACAACCCACAAATGGATCAACCAGAGTCATTGCATGTGTGTTCTTTCCACAAACCACACATGGATCAACCACTAGAGTCATTGCATGTTTGTTCTTATACTAAAACCACAAACCAACACTAGAGTCATTGCATGTGTGTTCTTTTCCACAAACCACAAATGGATCCACCAGTGGTCATTGCATGTGTGTTCTTTCCACAAACCACATATGGATCAACCACTAGTCATTGCATGTGTGTTCTTTCCACAAACCACACATGGATCAACCACTAGAGTCATTGCATGTGTGTTCTTATACTAAAACCAATACTAGAGTCATTAAATGTGTGTTCTTTTCACAAATCACACATGGATCAACCACTAGAGTCATTGCATGTGTGTTATTTCCACAAACAAACATGGATCAACCACTAGAGTCATTGCATGTGTCTTCTTTTCCACAAACCACACATGGATCCACTAGTGGTCATTGCATGTTTGTTCTTTCCACAAACCACACATGGATCAACCACTAGAGTCATTGCATGTGTGTTCTTTCCACAAACCACACATGGATCAACCACTAGAGTCATTGCATGTGTGTTATTTCCACAAACAAACATGGATCAACCACGATAGTCATTGCATGTGTGTTCTTTTCCACAAACCACACATGGATCAACCACTAGAATCATTGCATGTGTGTTCTTTCCACAAACCACACATGGATCAACCACTAGAGTAATTGCATGTGTGTTCTTTCCACAAACCACACATGGATCAACCACTAGAGTCATTGCATGTGTGTTCTTTTCCACAAACCACACATGGATCAACCACTAGAGTAATTGCATGTGTGTTCTTTCCACAAACCACACATGGATCAACCACTAGAGTCATTGCATGTTTGTTCTTATACTAAAACCACAAACCAGCACTAGAGTCATTGCATGTGTGTTCTTTTCCACAAACCACACATGGATCCACTAGTGGTCATTGCATGTGTGTTCTTTCCACAACCCACAAATGGATCAACCAGAGTCATTGCATGTGTGTTCTTTCCACAAACCACACATGGATCAACCACTAGAGTTATTGCATGTTTGTTCTTATACTAAAACCACAAACCAACACTAGAGTCATTGCATGTGTGTTCTTTTCCACAAACCACAAATGGATCCACCAGTGGTCATTGCATGTGTGTTCTTTCCACAAACCACATATGGATCAACCACTAGTCATTGCATGTGTGTTCTTTCCACAAACCACACATGGATCAACCACTAGAGTCATTGCATGTGTGTTCTTATACTAAAACCAACACTAGAGTCATTAAATGTGTGTTCTTTTCACAAATCACACATGGATCAACCACTAGAGTCATTGCATGTGTGTTATTTCCACAAACAAACATGGATCAACCACTAGAGTCATTGCATGTGTCTTCTTTTCCACAAACCACACATGGATCCACTAGTGGTCATTGCATGTTTGTTCTTTCCACAAACCACACATGGATCAACCACTAGAATCATTGCATGTGTGTTCTTTCCACAAACCACACATGGATCAACCACTAGAGTCATTGCATGTGTGTTATTTCCACAAACAAACATGGATCAACCACGAGAGTCATTGCATGTGTGTTCTTTTCCACAAACCACACATGGATCCACCAGTGGTCATTGCATGTGTGTTCTTTCCACAAACCACACATGGATCAACCACTAGAGTCATTGCATGTGTGTTCTTTCCACAAACCAAACATGGATCAACCACTAGAGTCATTGCATGTGTGTTATTTCCAAAAACAAACATGGATCAACCACTAGAGTCATTGCATGTGTGTTCTTTTCCACAAACCACACATGGATCCACCAGTGGTCATTGCATGTGTGTTCTTTCCACAAACCACACATGGATCAACCAGAATCATTGCATGTCTCGTCTTTCCACAAACCACACATGGATCAACCACTAGAGTCATTGCATGTTTATTCTTATACTAAAACCACAAACCAGCACTAGAGTCATTGCATGTGTGTTCTTTCCACAGACCACATATGGATCAACCAGAGTCATTGCATGTGTGTTCTTTCCACAAACCACACATGGATCAACCACAAGAGTCATTGCATGTGTGTTCTTTTCCACAAACAACTTATGGATCAACCAGTGGTCATTGAATGTGTGTTATTTCCACAAACCACATGTGGACCCATTATAGTCATTGCATGTGTGTTATTTCCAGAAACGAGACATGGATCAACCACTAGAGTCATTGCATATGTGTTATTTCCACAAACCACACATGGATCAACCACTAGAGTCATTGCATGTGTGTTATTATACTAAAACCAACACTAGAGTCATTGCATGTGTGTTTCTTTCACAAACCACACATGGATCAACCACTAGAGTCATTGCATGTGTGTTATTTCCACAAACAAACATGGATCAACCACTAGAGTCATTGCATGTGTGTTCTTTTCCACAAACCACACATGGATCCACCAGTGGTCATTGCATGTGTGTTTTTCCACAAACCACATATGGATCAACCACTAGTCATTGCATGTGTGTTCTTTCCACAAACCACACATGGATCAACCACTAGAGTCGTTGCATGTTTGTTCTTATACTAAAACCACAAACCATCACTAGAGTCACTACATGTGTGTTCTTTTCCACAAACCACACATCGATCCACTAGACTCATTGCATGTGTGTTCTTTTCCACAAACAACTTATGGATCAACCAGTGGTCATTGCATGGGTGTTCTTTCCACAAACCACACATGTGGACCCACTAGAGTCATTGCATGTGTGTTATTTCCACAAACCACACATGGATCAACCACTAGAGTCATTGCATATGTGTTATTTCCACAAACCACACAGGGATAAACCACTAGAGTCATTGCATGTGTGTTCTTATACTAATACCAACACTAGAGTCATTGCATGTGTGTTCTTTTCACAAACCACACATGGATCAACCTCTAGAGTCATTGCATGTGTGTTATTTCCACAAACAAACATGGATCAACCACGAGAGTCATTGCATGTGTGTTCTTTTCCACAAACCACACATGGATCCACCAGTGGTAATTGCATGTGTGTTCTTTCCACAAACCACACATGGATCAACCACTAGAGTCATTGCATGTGTGTTCTTTTCCACAAACCACACATGGATCCACCAGTGGTCATTGCATGTGTGTTTTTCCACAAACCACATATGGATCAACCACTAGTCATTGCATGTGTGTTCTTTCCACAAACCACACATGGATCAACCACTAGAGTCATTGCATGTGTGTTATTTCCACAAACAAACATCGATCAACCACTAGAGTCATTGCATGTGTGTTGTTTTCCACAAACCACACATGGATCCACCAGTGGTCATTGCATGTGTGTTCTTTCCACAAACCACACATGGATCAACCAGAGTCATTGCATGTCTCTTCTTTCCACAAACCACACATGGATCAACCACTAGAGTCATTGCATGTTTATTCTTATACTAAAACCACAAACCAGCACTAGAGTCATTGCATGTGTGTTCTTTCCACAGACCACATATGGATCAACCAGAGTCATTGCATGTGTGTTCTTTCCACAAACCACACATGGATCAACCACTAGAGTCATTGCATGTGTGTTCTTTTCCACAAACAACTTATGGATCAACCAATGGTCATTGAATGTGTGTTATTTCCACAAACCACATGTGGACCCATTATAGTCATTGCATGTGTGTTATTTTCACAAACGAGACATGGATCAACCACTAGAGTCATTGCATATGTGTTATTTCCACAAACCACACATGGATCAACCACTAGAGTCATTGCATGTGTGTTATTATACTAAAACCAACACTAGAGTCATTGCATGTGTGTTCCTTTCACAAACCACACATGGATCAACCACTAGAGTCATTGCATGTGTGTTATTTCCACAAACAAACATGGATCAACCACTAGAGTCATTGCATGTGTGTTCTTTTCCACAAACCACACATGGATCCACCAGTGGTCATTGCATGTGTGTTTTTCCACAAACCACATATGGATCAACCACTAGTCATTGCATGTGTGTTCTTTCCACAAACCACACATGGATCAACCACTAGAGTCGTTGCATGTTTGTTCTTATACTAAAACCACAAACCATCACTAGAGTCATTGCATGTGTGTTCTTTTCCACAAACCACACATCGATCCACTAGACTCATTACATGTGTGTTCTTTTCCACAAACAACTTATGGATCAACCAGTGGTCATTGCATGGGTGTTCTTTCCACAAACCACACATGTGGACCCACTAGAGTCATTGCATGTGTGTTATTTCCACAAACCACACATGGATCAACCACTAGAGTCATTGCATATGTGTTATTTCCACAAACCACACATGGATCAACCACTAGAGTCATTGCATGTGTGTTCTTATACTAAAACCAACACTAGAGTCATTGCATGTGTGTTCCTTTCACAAACCACACATGGATCAACCACTAGAGTCATTGCATGTGTGTTATTTCCACAAACAAACATGGATCAACCACTAGAGTCATTGCATGTGTGTTCTTTTCCACAAACCACACATGGATCCACCAGTGGTCATTGCATGTGTGTTTTTCCACAAACCACATATGGATCAACCACTAGTCATTGCATGTGTGTTCTTTCCACAAACCACACATGGATCAACCACTAGAGTCGTTGCATGTTTGTTCTTATACTAAAACCACAAACCATCACTAGTCATTGCATGTGTGTTCTTTTCCACAAACCACACATCGATCCACTAGACTCATTGCATGTGTGTTCTTTTCCACAAACAACTTATGGATCAACCAGTGGTCATTGCATGGGTGTTCTTTCCACAAACCACACATGTGGACCCACTAGAGTCATTGCATGTGTGTTATTTCCACAAACCACACATGGATCAACCACTAGAGTCATTGCATATGTGTTATTTCCACAAACCACACATGGATCAACCACTAGAGTCATTGCATGTGTGTTCTTATACTAAAACCAACACTAGAGTCATTGCATGTGTGTTCTTTTCACAAACCACACATGGATCAACCTCTAGAGTCATTGCATGTGTGTTATTTCCACAAACAAACATGGATCAACCACGAGAGTCATTGCATGTGTGTTCTTTTCCACAAACCACACATGGATCCACCAGTGGTCATTGCATGTGTGTTCTTTCCACAAACCACACATGGATCAACCACTAGAGTCATTGCATGTGTGTTCTTTCCACAAACCACACATGGATCAACCACTAGAGTCATTGCATGTGTGTTATTTCCACAAACAAACATGGATAAACCACTAGAGTCATTGCATGTGTGTTCTTTTCCACAAACCACACATGGATCAACCACTAGAGTAATTGCATGTGTTTTCTTTCCACAAACCACACATGGATCAACCACTAGAGTCATTCCATGTTTGTTCTTATACTAAAACCACAAACCAGCACTAGAGTCATTGCATGTGTGTTCTTTTCCACAAACCACACATGGATCCACCAGTGGTCATTGCATGTGTGTTCTTTCCACAACCCACATATGGATCAACCAGAGTCATTGCATGTGTGTTCTTTCCACAAACCACACATGGATCAACCACTAGAGTCATTGCATGTTTGTTCTTATACTAAAACCACAAACCAACACTAGAGTCATTGCATGTGTGTTCTTTTCCACAAACCACAAATGGATCCACCAGTGGTCATTGCATGTGTGTTCTTTCCAGAAACCACAGATGGATCAACCACTAGTCATTGCATGTGTGTTCTTTCCACAAACCACACATGGATCAACCACTAGAGTCATTGCATGTGTGTTCTTATACTAAAACCAACACTAGAGTCATTAAATGTGTGTTCTTTTCACAAATCACACATGGATCAACCACTAGAGTCATTGCATGTGTGTTATTTCCACAAACAAACATGGATCAACCACTAGAGTCATTGCATGTGTCTTCTTTTCCACAAACCACACATGGATCCACTAGTGGTCATTGCATGTTTGTTCTTTCCACAAACCACACATGGATCAACCACTAGAGTCATTGCATGTTTGTTCTTTCCACAAACCACACATGGATCAACCACTAGAGTCATTGCATGTGTGTTATTTCCACAAACAAACATGGATCAACCACGAGATTCATTGCATGTGTGTTCTTTTCCACAAACCACACATGGATCCACCAGTGGTCATTGCATGTGTGTTCTTTCCACAAACCACACATGGATCAACCACTAGAGTCATTGCATGTGTGTTCTTTCCACAAACCACACATGGATCAACCACTAGAGTCATTGCATGTGTGTTATTTCCACAAACAAACATGGATCAACCACTAGAGTCATTGCATGTGTGTTCTTTTCCACAAACCACACATGGATCCACCAGTGGTCATTGCATGTGTGTTCTTTCCACAAACCACACATGGATCAACCAGAGTCATTGCATGTCTCGTCTTTCCACAAACCACACATGGATCAACCACTAGAGTCATTGCATGTTTATTCTTATACTAAAACCACAAACCAGCACTAGAGTCATTGCATGTGTGTTCTTTCCACAGACCACATATGGATCAACCAAAGTCATTGCATGTGTGTTCTTTCCACAAACCACACATGGATCAACCACTAGAGTCATTGCATGTGTGTTCTTTTCCACAAACAACTTATGGATCAACCAGTGGTCATTGAATGTGTGTTATTTCCGCAAACCACATGTGGACCCATTATAGTCATTTCATGTGTGTTATTTTCACAAACGAGACATGGATCAACCACTAGAGTCATTGCATATGTGTTATTTCCACAAACCACACATGGATCAACCACTAGAGTTATTGCATGTGTGTTATTATACTAAAACCAACACTAGAGTCATTGCATGTGTGTTCCTTTCACAAACCACACATGGATCAACCACTAGAGTCATTGCATGTGTGTTATTTCCACAAACAAACATGGATCAACCACTAGAGTCATTGCATGTGTGTTCTTTTCCACAAACCACACATGGATCCACCAGTGGTCATTGCATGTGTGTTTTTCCACAAACCACATATGGATCAACCACTAGTCATTGCATGTGTGTTCTTTCCACAAACCACACATGGATCAACCACTAGAGTCGTTGCATGTTTGTACTTATACAAAAACCACAAACCATCACTAGAGTCATTGCATGTGTGTTCTTTTCCACAAACCACACATCGATCCACTAGACTAATTGCATGTGTGTTCTTTTCCACAAACAACTTATGGATCAACCAGTGGTCATTGCATGGGTGTTCTTTCCACAAACCACACATGTGGACCCACTAGAGTCATTGCATGTGTGTTATTTCCACAAACCACACATGGATCAACCACTAGAGTCATTGCATGTGTGTTCTTATACTAATACCAACACTAGAGTCATTGCATGTGTGTTCTTTTCACAAACCACACATGGATCAACCTCTAGAGTCATTGCATGTGTGTTATTTCCACAAACAAACATGGATCAACCACGAGAGTCATTGTATGTGTGTTCTTTTCCACAAACCACACATGGATCCACCAGTGGTCATTGCATGTGTGTTCTTTCCACAAACCACACATGGATCAACCACTAGAGTCATTGCATGTGTGTTCTTTCCACAAACCACACATGGATCAACCACTAGAGTCATTGCATGTGTGTTATTTCCACAAACAAACATGGATAACCACTAGAGTCATTGCATGTGTGTTGTTTTCCACAAACCACACATGGATCCACCAGTGGTCATTGCATGTGTGTTCTTTCCACAAACCACACATGGATCAACCACTAGAGTCATTGCATGTGTGTTCTTTCCACAAACCACACATGGATCAACTACTAGAGTCATTGCATGTGTGTTCTAATACTAAAACC
This sequence comes from Avena sativa, assembly GCA_916181665.1. Lineage (NCBI taxonomy): Eukaryota > Viridiplantae > Streptophyta > Magnoliopsida > Poales > Poaceae > Avena > Avena sativa. The sequence goes on from OV702279.1 coordinate 482,385,853, forward strand.
ACAAATCAGTACTAGAGTCATTGTGTGTTCTTTTCCACAAACCACACATGGATCCACCAGTGGTCATTACATGTGTGTTCTTTCCACAAACCACACATGGATCAACCGGAGTCATTGCATGTGTCGTCTTTCCACAAACCACACATGGATCGACCACTAGAGTCATTGCATGTTTGTTCTTATACTAAAACCACAAACCAGCACTAGAGTCATTGCATGTGTGTTCTTTTCCACAAACCACACATGGATCCACTAGTGGTCATTGCATGTGTGTTCTTTCCACAGACCACATATGGATCAACCAGAGTCATTGCATGTGTGTTCTTTCCATAATCCACACATGGATCAACCACTAGAGTCATTGCATGCTTGTTGTTATACTAAAACCACAAACCAACACTAGAGCCATTGCATGTGGACCCACTAGAGTCATTGCATGTGTGTTCTTTCCACAAACCACACATGTGGATTAACCAGAGTCATTGCATGTGTGTTCTTTCCACAAACCACACATGGATCAACCACTAGAGTCATTGCATGCTTGTTGTTATACTAAAACCACAAACCAGCACTAGAGCCATTGCATGTGTGTTCTTTTCCACAAACCACACATGGATCCACTAGACTCATTGCATGTGTGTTCTTTCCACAAACCACACATGGATCAACCAGAGTCATTGCATGTGTGTTCTTTCCAGAAACCACACGTGGATCAACCACTAGAGTCATTGCATGTGTGTTCTTTTCCACAAACCACACATGGATCCACTCGAATCATTGCATGTGTGTTCTTTTCCACAAACAACTTATGGATCAACCAGTGGTCATTGCATGTGTGTTCTTTCCACAAACCACATGTGGACCCATTATAGTCATTGCATGTGTGTTATTTCCACAAACCACACATGGATCAACCACTAGAGTCATTGCATATGTGTTATTTCCACAAACCACACATGGATCAACCACTAGAGTCATTGCATGTGTGTTCTTATACTAAAACCAACACTAGAGTAATTGCAGGTGTGTTCTTTTCACAAACCACACATGGATCAACCACTTGAGTCATTGCATGTGTGTTATTTTCACAAACGAGACATGGATCAACCACTAGAGTCATTGCATATGTGTTATTTCCACAAACCCCACATGGATCAACCACTAGAGTCATTGCATGTGTGTTATTATACTAAAACCAACACTAGAGTCATTGCATATGTGTTCCTTTCACAAACCACACATGGATCAACCACTAGAGTCATTGCATGTGTGTTATTTCCACAAACAAACATGGATCAACCACTAGAGTCATTGCATGTGTGTTCTTTTCCACAAACCACACATGGATCCACCAGTGGTCATTGCATGTGTGTTTTTCCACAAACCACATATGGATCAACCACTAGTCATTGCATGTGTGTTCTTTCCACAAACCACACATGGATCAACCACTAGAGTCGTTGCATGTTTGTACTTATACTAAAACCACAAACCATCACTAGAGTCATTGCATGTGTGTTCTTTTCCACAAACCACACATCGATCCACTAGACTAATTGCATGTGTGTTCTTTTCCACAAACAACTTATGGATCAACCAGTGGTCATTGCATGGGTGTTCTTTCCACAAACCACACATGTGGACCCACTAGAGTCATTGCATGTGTGTTATTTCCACAAACCACACATGGATCAACCACTAGAGTCATTGCATGTGTGTTCTTATACTAATACCAACACTAGAGTCATTGCATGTGTGTTCTTTTCACAAACCACACATGGATCAACCTCTAGAGTCATTGCATGTGTGTTATTTCCACAAACAAACATGGATCAACCACGAGAGTCATTGTATGTGTGTTCTTTTCCACAAACCACACATGGATCCACCAGTGGTCATTGCATGTGTGTTCTTTCCACAAACCACACATGGATCAACCACTAGAGTCATTGCATGTGTGTTCTTTCCACAAACCACACATGGATCAACCACTAGAGTCATTGCATGTGTGTTATTTCCACAAACAAACATGGATAACCACTAGAGTCATTGCATGTGTGTTGTTTTCCACAAACCACACATGGATCCACCAGTGGTCATTGCATGTGTGTTCTTTCCACAAACCACACATGGATCAACCACTAGAGTCATTGCATGTGTGTTCTTTCCACAAACCACACATGGATCAACTACTAGAGTCATTGCATGTGTGTTCTAATACTAAAACCACAAATCAGTACTAGAGTCATTGTGTGTTCTTTTCCACAAACCACACATGGATCCACCAGTGGTCATTACATGTGTGTTCTTTCCACAAACCACACATGGATCAACCAGAGTCATTGCATGTGTCGTCTTTCCACAAACCACACATGGATCGACCACTAGAGTCATTGCATGTTTGTTCTTATACTAAAACCACAAACCAGCACTAGAGTCATTGCATGTGTGTTCTTTTCCACAAACCACACATGGATCCACTAGTGGTCATTGCATGTGTGTTCTTTCCACAGACCACATATGGATCAACCAGAGTCATTGCATGTGTGTTCTTTCCATAATCCACACATGGATCAACCACTAGAGTCATTGCATGCTTGTTGTTATACTAAAACCACAAACCAGCACTAGAGCCATTGCATGTGGACCCACTAGAGTCATTGCATGTGTGTTCTTTCCACAAACCACACATGTGGATTAACCAGAGTCATTGCATGTGTGTTCTTTCCACAAACCACACATGGATCAACCACTAGAGTCATTGCATGCTTGTTGTTATACTAAAACCACAAACCAGCACTAGAGCCATTGCATGTGTGTTCTTTTCCACAAACCACACATGGATCCACTAGACTCATTGCATGTGTGTTCTTTCCACAAACCACACATGGATCAACCAGAGTCATTGCATGTGTGTTCTTTCCAGAAACCACACGTGGATCAACCACTAGAGTCATTGCATGTGTGTTCTTTTCCACAAACCACACATGGATCCACTAGAATCATTGCATGTGTGTTCTTTTCCACAAACAACTTATGGATCAACCAGTGGTCATTGCATGTGTGTTCTTTCCACAAACCACATGTGGACCCATTATAGTCATTGCATGTGTGTTATTTCCACAAACCACACATGGATCAACCACTAGAGTCATTGCATATGTGTTATTTCCACAAACCACACATGGATCAACCACTAGAGTCATTGCATGTGTGTTCTTATACTAAAACCAACACTAGAGTAATTGCAGGTGTGTTCTTTTCACAAACCACACATGGATCAACCACTTGAGTCATTGCATGTGTGTTATTTCCACAAACAAACATGGATCAACCACTAGAGTCATTGCATGTGTGTTCTTTTCCACAAACCACACATGGATCCACCAGTGGTCATTGCATGTGTGTTCTTTGCACAGACCACACATGGATCAACCACTAGAGTCATTGCATGTATGTTCTTTGCACAAACCACACATGGATCAACCACTAGAGTCATTGCATGTTTGTTCTTATACTAAAACCACAAACCAGCACTAGAGTGATTGCATGTGTGTTCTTTTCCACAAACCACACATGGATCCACTAGACTCATTGCATGTGTGTTCTTTTCCACAAACAACTTATGGATCAACCAGTGGTCATTGCATGTGTGTTCTTTCCCCAAACCACATGTGGACCCATTACAGCCATTGCATGTGTGTTATTTTCACAAACCACACATGGATCAACCACTAGAGTCATTGCATATGTGTTATTTGCACAAACCACACATGGATCAACCACTAGAGTCATTGCATGTGTGTTCTTATACTAAAACCAACACTAGAGTCATTGCATGTGTGTTCTTTTCACAAACCACACATGGATGAACCACTAGAGTCATTGCATGTGTGTTATTTCCCCAAACAAACATGGATCAACCACTAGAGTCATTGCATGTGTGTTCTTTTCCACAAACCACACATGGATCAACCACTAGAGTAATTGCATGTGTGTTCGTTCCACAAACCACACATGGATCAACCACTAGAGTCATTGCATGTTTGTTCTTATACTAAAACCACAAACCAGCACTAGAGTCATTGCTTGTGTGTTCTTTTCCACAAACCACACATGGATCCACCAGTGGTCATTGCATGTGTGTTCTTTCCACAACCCACATATGGATCAACCAGAGTCATTGCATGTGTGTTCTTTCCACAAACCACACATGGATCAACCACTAGAGTCATTGCATGTTTCTTATACAAAAACCACAAACCAACACTAGAGTCATTGCATGTGTGTTCTTTTCCACAAACCACAAATGGATCAACCACTAGAGTAATTGCATGTGTGTTCTTTCCACAAACCACACATGGATCAACCACTAGAGTCATTGCATGTTTGTTCTTATACTAAAACCACAAACCAGCACTAGAGTCATTGCATGTGTGTTCTTTTCCACAAACCACACATGGATCCACCAGTGGTCATTGCATGTGTGTTCTTTCCACAACCCACATATGGATCAACCAGAGTCATTGCATGTGTGTTCTTTCCACAAACCACACATGGATCAACCACTAGAGTCATTGCATGTTTATTCTTATACTAAAACCACAAACCAACACTAGAGTCATTGCATGTGTGTTCTTTTCCACAAACCACAAATGGATCCACCAGTGGTCATTGCATGTGTGTTCTTTCCACAAACCACATATGGATCAACCACTAGTCATTGCATGTGTGTTCTTTCCACAAACCACACATGGATCAACCACTAGAGTCATTGCATGTGTGTTCTTATACTAAAACCAACACTAGAGTCATTAAATGTGTGTTCTTTTCACAAATCACACATGGATCAACCACTAGAGTCATTGCATGTGTGTTATTTCCACAAACAAACATGGATCAACCACTAGAGTCATTGCATGTGTCTTCTTTTCCACAAACCACACATGGATCCACTAGTGGTCATTGCATGTTTGTTCTTTCCACAAACCACACATGGATCAACCACTAGAGTCATTGCATGTGTGTTCTTTCCACAAACCACACATGGATCAACCACTAGAGTCATTGCATGTGTGTTATTTCCACAAACAAACATGGATCAACCACGAGAGTCATTGCATGTGTGTTCTTTTCCACAAACCACACATGGATCCACTAGTGGTCATTGCATGTGTGTTCTTTCCACAAACCACACATGGATCAACCACTAGAGTCATTGCATGTGTGTTCTTTCCACAAACCACACATGGATCAACCACTAGAGTCATTGCATGTATGTTATTTCCACAAACAAACATGGATCAACCACTAGAGTCATTGCATGTGTGTTCTTTTCCACAAACCACACATGGATCCACCAGTGGTCATTGCATGTGTGTTCTTTCCACAAACCACACATGGATAAACCAGAGTCATTGCATGTCTCGTCTTTCCACAAACCACACATGGATCAACCACTAGAGTCATTGCATGTTTGTTCTTATACTAAAACCACAAACCAGCACTAGAGTCATTGCATGTGTGTTATTTCCACAAACGAGACATGGATCAACCACTAGAGTCATTGCATATGTGTTATTTCCACAAACTACACATGGATCAACCACTAGAGTCATTGCATGTGTGTTATTATACTAAAACCAACACTAGAGTCATTGCATGTGTGTTCCTTTCACAAACCACACATGGATCAACCACTAGGGTCATTGCATGTGTGTTATATCCACAAACAAACATGGATCAACCACTAGAGTCATTGCATGTGTGTTCTTTTCCACAAACCACACATGGATCCACCAGTGGTCATCGCATGTGTGTTTTTCCACAAACCACATATGGATCAACCACTAGTCATTGCATGTGTGTTCTTTCCACAAACCACACATGGATCAACCACTAGAGTCGTTGCATGTTTGTTCTTATACTAAAACCACAAACCATCACTAGAGTCATTGCATGTGTGTTCTTTTCCACAAACCACTTATGGATCAACCAGTGGTCATTGCATGGGTGTTCTTTCCACAAACCACACATGTGGACCCACTGGAGTCATTGCATGTGTGTTATTTCCACAAACCACACATGGATCAACCACTAGAGTCATTGCATATGTGTTATTTCCACAAACCACACATGGATCAACCACTAGAGTCATTGCATGTGTGTTCTTATACTAATACCAACACTAGAGTCATTGCATGTGTGTTCTTTTCACAAACCACACATGGATCAACCTCTAGAGTCATTGCATGTGTGTTATTTCCACAAACAAACATGGATCAACCACGAGAGTCATTGCATGTGTGTTCTTTTCCACAAACCACACATGGATCCACCAGTGGTCATTGCATGTGTGTTCTTTCCACAAACCACACATGGATCAACCACTAGAGTCATTGCATGTGTGTTCTTTCCACAAACCACACATGGATCAACCACTAGAGTCATTGCATGTGTGTTATTTCCACAAACAAACATGGATCAACCACTAGAGTCATTGCATGTGTGTTCTTTTCCACAAACCAAACATGGATCCACCAGTGGTCATTGCATGTGTGTTTTTCCACAAACCACATATGGATCAATCACTAGTCATTGCATGTGTGTTCTTTCCACAAACCACACATGGATCAACCACTAGAGTCATTGCATGTGTGTTATTTCCACAAACAAACATGGATCAACCACTAGAGTCATTGCATGTGTGTTCTTTTCCACAAACCACACATGGATCCACCAGTGGTCATTGCATGTGTGTTCTTTCCACAAACCACACATGGATAAACCAGAGTCATTGCATGTCTCGTCTTTCCACAAACCACACATGGATCAACCACTAGAGTCATTGCATGTTTATTCTTATACTAAAACCACAAACCAGCACTAGAGTCATTGCATGTGTGTTCTTTCCACAGACCACATATGGATCAACCAGAGTCATTGCATGTGTGTTCTTTCCACAAACCACACATGGATCAACCACTAGAGTCATTGCATGTGTGTACTTTTCCACAAACAACTTATGGATCAACCAGTGGTCATTGAATGTGTGTTATTTCCACAAACCACATGTGGACCCATTATAGTCATTGCATGTGTGTTATTTCCACAAACGAGACATGGATCAACCACTAGAGTCATTCCATATGTGTTATTTCCACAAACCACACATGGATCAACCACTAGAGTCATTGCATGTGTGTTCTTATACTAAAACCAACACTAGAGTCATTGCATGTGTGTTCCTTTCACAAACCACACATGGATCAACCACTAGAGTCATTGCATGTGTGTTATTTCCACAAACAAACATGGATCAACCACTAGAGTCATTGCATGTGTGTTCTTTTCCACAAACCACACATGGATCCACCAGTGGTCATTGCATGTGTGTTTTTCCACAAACCACATATGGATCAACCACTAGTCATTGCATGTGTGTTCTTTCCACAAACCACACATGGATCAACCACTAGAGTCATTGCATGTTTGTTCTTATACTAAAACCACAAACCATCACTAGAGTCATTGCATGTGTGTTGTTTTCCACAAACCACACATCGATCCACTAGACTCATTGCATGTGTGTTCTTTTCCACAAACAACTTATGGATCAACCAGTGGTCATTGCATGGGTGTTCTTTCCACAAACCACACATGTGGACCCACTAGAGTAATTGCATGTGTGTTATTTCCACAAACCACACATGGATCAACCACTAGAGTCATTGCATATGTGTTATTTCCACAAACCACACATGGATCAACCACTAGAGTCATTGCATGTGTGTTCTTATACTAAAACCAACACTAGAGTCATTGCATGTGTGTTCTTTTCACAAACCACACATGGATCAACCTCTAGAGTCATTGCATGTGTGTTATTTCCACAAACAAACATGGATCAACCACGAGAGTCATTGCATGTGTGTTCTTTTCCACAAACCACACATGGATCCACCAGTGGTCATTGCATGTCTGTTCTTTCTACAAACCACACATGGATCAACCACTAGAGTCATTGCATGTGTGTTCTTTCCACAAACCACACATGGATCAACCACTAGAGTCATTGCATGTGTGTTATTTCCACAAACAAACATGGATCAACCACTAGAGTCATTGCATGTGTGTTCTTTTCCACAAACCACACATGGATCAACCACTAGAGTAATTGCATGTGTGTTCTTTCCACAAACCACACATGGATCAACCACTAGAGTCATTGCATGTTTGTTCTTATACTAAAACCACAAACCAGCACTAGAGTCATTGCATGTGTGTTCTTTTCCACAAACCACACATGGATCCACCAGTGGTCATTGCATGTGTGTTCTTTCCACAACCCACATATGGATCAACCAGAGTCATTGCATGTGTGTTCTTTCCACAAACCACACATGGATCAACCACTAGAGTCATTGCATGTTTGTTCTTATACTAAAACCACAAACCAACACTAGAGTCATTGCATGTGTGTTCTTTTCCACAAACCACAAATGGATCCACCAGTGGTCATTGCATGTGTGTTCTTTCCAGAAACCACAGATGGATCAACCACTAGTCATTGCATGTGTGTTCTTTCCACAAACCACACATGGATCAACCACTAGAGTCATTGCATGTGTGTTCTTATACTAAAACCAACACTAGAGTCATTAAATGTGTGTTCTTTTCACAAATCACACATGGATCAACCACTAGAGTCATTGCATGTGTGTTATTTCCACAAACAAACATGGATCAACCACTAGAGTCATTGCATGTGTCTTCTTTTCCACAAACCACACATGGATCCACTAGTGGTCATTGCATGTTTGTTCTTTCCACAAACCACACATGGATCAACCACTAGAGTCATTGCATGTGTGTTATTTCCACAAACAAACATGGATCAACCACGAGAGTCATTGCATGTGTGTTCTTTTCCACAAACCACACATGGATCCACCAGTGGTCATTGCATGTGTGTTCTTTCCACAAACCACACATGGATCAACCACTAGAGTCATTGCATGTGTGTTCTTTCCACAAACCACACATGGATCAACCACTAGAGTCATTGCATGTATGTTATTTCCACAAACAAACATGGATCAACCACTAGAGTCATTGCATGTGTGTTCTTTTCCACAAACCACACATGGATCCACTAGTGGTCATTGCATGTGTGTTCTTTCCACAAACCACACATGGATAAACCAGAGTCATTGCATGTCTCGTCTTTCCACAAACCACACATGGATCAACCACTAGAGTCATTGCATGTTTGTTCTTATACTAAAACCACAAACCAGCACTAGAGTCATTGCATGTGTGTTATTTCCACAAACGAGACATGGATCAACCACTAGAGTCATTGCATATGTGTTATTTCCACAAACCACACATGGATCAACCACTAGAGTCATTGCATGTGTGTTATTATACTAAAACCAACACTAGAGTCATTTCATGTGTGTTCCTTTCACAAACCACACATGGATCAACCACTAGAGTCATTGCATGTGTGTTATTTCCACAAACAAACATGGAACAACCACTAGAGTCATTGCATGTGTGTTCTTTTCCACAAACCACACATGGATCCACCAGTGGTCATCGCATGTGTGTTTTTCCACAAACCACATATGGATCAACCACTAGTCATTGCATGTGTGTTCTTTCCACAAACCACACATGGATCAACCACTAGAGTCGTTGCATGTTTGTTCTTATACTAAAACCACAAACCATCACTAGAGTCATTGCATGTGTGTTCTTTTCCACAAACCACTTATGGATCAACCAGTGGTCATTGCATGGGTGTTCTTTCCACAAACCACACATGTGGACCCACTGGAGTCATTGCATGTGTGTTATTTCCACAAACCACACATGGATCAACCACTAGAGTCATTGCATATGTGTTATTTCCACAAACCACACATGGATCAACCACTAGAGTCATTGCATGTGTGTTCTTATACTAATACCAACACTAGAGTCATTGCATGTGTGTTCTTTTCACAAACCACACATGGATCAACCTCTAGAGTCATTGCATGTGTGTTATTTCCACAAACAAACATGGATCAACCACGAGAGTCATTGCATGTGTGTTCTTTTCCACAAACCACACATGGATCCACCAGTGGTCATTGCATGTGTGTTCTTTCCACAAACCACACATGGATCAACCACTAGAGTCATTGCATGTGTGTTCTTTCCACAAACCACACATGGATCAACCACTAGAGTCATTGCATGTGTGTTATTTCCACAAACAAACATGGATCAACCACTAGAGTCATTGCATGTGTGTTCTTTTCCACAAACCACACATGGATCCACCAGTGGTCATTGCATGTGTGTTGTTTTCCACAAACCACACATCGATCCACTAGACTCATTGCATGTGTGTTCTTTTCCACAAACAACTTATGGATCAACCAGTGGTCATTGCATGGGTGTTCTTTCCACAAACCACACATGTGGACCCACTAGAGTAATTGCATGTGTGTTATTTCCACAAACCACACATGGATCAACCACTAGAGTCATTGCATATGTGTTATTTCCACAAACCACACATGGATCAACCACTAGAGTCATTGCATGTGTGTTCTTATACTAAAACCAACACTAGAGTCATTGCATGTGTGTTCTTTTCACAAACCACACATGGATCAACCTCTAGAGTCATTGCATGTGTGTTATTTCCACAAACAAACATGGATCAACCACGAGAGTCATTGCATGTGTGTTCTTTTCCACAAACCACACATGGATCCACCAGTGGTCATTGCATGTCTGTTCTTTCTACAAACCACACATGGATCAACCACTAGAGTCATTGCATGTGTGTTCTTTCCACAAACCACACATGGATCAACCACTAGAGTCATTGCATGTGTGTTATTTCCACAAACAAACATGGATCAACCACTAGAGTCATTGCATGTGTGTTCTTTTCCACAAACCACACATGGATCAACCACTAGAGTAATTGCATGTGTGTTCTTTCCACAAACCACACATGGATCAACCACTAGAGTCATTGCATGTTTGTTCTTATACTAAAACCACAAACCAGCACTAGAGTCATTGCATGTGTGTTCTTTTCCACAAACCACACATGGATCCACCAGTGGTCATTGCATGTGTGTTCTTTCCACAACCCACATATGGATCAACCAGAGTCATTGCATGTGTGTTCTTTCCACAAACCACACATGGATCAACCACTAGAGTCATTGCATGTTTGTTCTTATACTAAAACCACAAACCAACACTAGAGTCATTGCATGTGTGTTCTTTTCCACAAACCACAAATGGATCCACCAGTGGTCATTGCATGTGTGTTCTTTCCAGAAACCACAGATGGATCAACCACTAGTCATTGCATGTGTGTTCTTTCCACAAACCACACATGGATCAACCACTAGAGTCATTGCATGTGTGTTCTTATACTAAAACCAACACTAGAGTCATTAAATGTGTGTTCTTTTCACAAATCACACATGGATCAACCACTAGAGTCATTGCATGTGTGTTATTTCCACAAACAAACATGGATCAACCACTAGAGTCATTGCATGTGTCTTCTTTTCCACAAACCACACATGGATCCACTAGTGGTCATTGCATGTTTGTTCTTTCCACAAACCACACATGGATCAACCACTAGAGTCATTGCATGTGTGTTATTTCCACAAACAAACATGGATCAACCACGAGAGTCATTGCATGTGTGTTCTTTTCCACAAACCACACATGGATCCACCAGTGGTCATTGCATGTGTGTTCTTTCCACAAACCACACATGGATCAACCACTAGAGTCATTGCATGTGTGTTCTTTCCACAAACCACACATGGATCAACCACTAGAGTCATTGCATGTATGTTATTTCCACAAACAAACATGGATCAACCACTAGAGTCATTGCATGTGTGTTCTTTTCCACAAACCACACATGGATCCACTAGTGGTCATTGCATGTGTGTTCTTTCCACAAACCACACATGGATAAACCAGAGTCATTGCATGTCTCGTCTTTCCACAAACCACACATGGATCAACCACTAGAGTCATTGCATGTTTGTTCTTATACTAAAACCACAAACCAGCACTAGAGTCATTGCATGTGTGTTATTTCCACAAACGAGACATGGATCAACCACTAGAGTCATTGCATATGTGTTATTTCCACAAACCACACATGGATCAACCACTAGAGTCATTGCATGTGTGTTATTATACTAAAACCAACACTAGAGTCATTGCATGTGTGTTCCTTTCACAAACCACACATGGATCAACCACTAGAGTCATTGCATGTGTGTTATTTCCACAAACAAACATGGAACAACCACTAGAGTCATTGCATGTGTGTTCTTTTCCACAAACCACACATGGATCCACCAGTGGTCATCGCATGTGTGTTTTTCCACAAACCACATATGGATCAACCACTAGTCATTGCATGTGTGTTCTTTCCACAAGCCACACATGGATCAACCACTAGAGTCGTTGCATGTTTGTTCTTATACTAAAACCACAAACCATCACTAGAGTCATTGCATGTGTGTTCTTTTCCACAAACCACTTATGGATCAACCAGTGGTCATTGCATGGGTGTTCTTTCCACAAACCACACATGTGGACCCACTGGAGTCATTGCATGTGTGTTATTTCCACAAACCACACATGGATCAACCACTAGAGTCATTGCATATGTGTTATTTCCACAAACCACACATGGATCAACCACTAGAGTCATTGCATGTGTGTTCTTATACTAATACCAACACTAGAGTCATTGCATGTGTGTTCTTTTCACAAACCACACATGGATCAACCTCTAGAGTCATTGCATGTGTGTTATTTCCACAAACAAACATGGATCAACCACGAGAGTCATTGCATGTGTGTTCTTTTCCACAAACCACACATGGATCCACCAGTGGTCATTGCATGTGTGTTCTTTCCACAAACCACACATGGATCAACCACTAGAGTCATTGCATGTGTGTTCTTTCCACAAACCACACATGGATCAACCACTAGAGTCATTGCATGTGTGTTATTTCCACAAACAAACATGGATCAACCACTAGAGTCATTGCATGTGTGTTCTTTTCCACAAACCACACATGGATCCACCAGTGGTCATTGCATGTGTGTTTTTCCACAAACCACATATGGATCAATCACTAGTCATTGCATGTGTGTTCTTTCCACAAACCACACATGGATCAACCACTAGAGTCATTGCATGTGTGTTATTTCCACAAACAAACATGGATCAACCACTAGAGTCATTGCATGTGTGTTCTTTTCCACAAACCACACATGGATCCACCAGTGGTCATTGCATGTGTGTTCTTTCCACAAACCACACATGGATAAACCAGAGTCATTGCATGTCTCGTCTTTCCACAAACCACACATGGATCAACCACTAGAGTCATTGCATGTTTATTCTTATACTAAAACCACAAACCAGCACTAGAGTCATTGCATGTGTGTTCTTTCCACAGACCACATATGGATCAACCAGAGTCATTGCATGTGTGTTCTTTCCACAAACCACACATGGATCAACCACTAGAGTCATTGCATGTGTGTTCTTTTCCACAAACAACTTATGGATCAACCAGTGGTCATTGAATGTGTGTTATTTCCACAAACCACATGTGGACCCATTATAGTCATTGCATGTGTGTTATTTCCACAAACGAGACATGGATCAACCACTAGAGTCATTGCATATGTGTTATTTCCACAAACCACACATGGATCAACCACTAGAGTCATTGCATGTGTGTTCTTATACTAAAACCAACACTAGAGTCATTGCATGTGTTTTCCTTTCACAAACCACACATGGATCAACCACTAGAGTCATTGCATGTGTGTTATTTCCACAAACAAACATGGATCAACCACTAGAGTCATTGCATGTGTGTTCTTTTCCACAAACCACACATGGATCCACCAGTGGTCATTGCATGTGTGTTTTTCCACAAACCACATATGGATCAACCACTAGTCATTGCATGTGTGTTCTTTCCACAAACCACACATGGATCAACCACTAGAGTCGTTGCATGTTTGTTCTTATACTAAAACCACAAACCATCACTAGAGTCATTGCATGTGTGTTGTTTTCCACAAACCACACATCGATCCACTAGACTCATTGCATGTGCGTTCTTTTCCACAAACAACTTATGGATCAACCAGTGGTCATTGCATGGGTGTTCTTTCCACAAACCACACATGTGGACCCACTAGAGTAATTGCATGTGTGTTATTTCCACAAACCACACATGGATCAACCACTAGAGTCATTGCATATGTGTTATTTCCACAAACCACACATGGATCAACCACTAGAGTCATTGCATGTGTGTTCTTATACTAAAACCAACACTAGAGTCATTGCATGTGTGTTCTTTTCACAACCCACACATGGATCAACCTCTAGAGTCATTGCATGTGTGTTATTTCCACAAACAAACATGGATCAACCACGAGAGTCATTGCATGTGTGTTCTTTTCCACAAACCACACATGGATCCACCAGTGGTCATTGCATGTCTGTTCTTTCCACAAACCACACATGGATCAACCACTAGAGTCATTGCATGTGTGTTCTTTCCACAAACCACACATGGATCAACCACTAGAGTCATTGCATGTGTGTTATTTCCACAAACAAACATGGATCAACCACTAGAGTCATTGCATGTGTGTTCTTTTCCACAAACCACACATGGATCAACCACTAGAGTAATTGCATGTGTGTTCTTTCCACAAACCACACATGGATCAACCACTAGAGTCATTGCATGTGTGTTCTTATACTAATACCAACACTAGAGTCATTGCATGTGTGTTCTTTTCACAAACCACACATGGATCAACCTCTAGAGTCATTGCATGTGTGTTATTTCCACAAACAAACATGGATCAACCACGAGAGTCATTGCATGTGTGTTCTTTTCCACAAACCACACATGGATCCACCAGTGGTCATTGCATGTGTGTTCTTTCCACAAACCACACATGGATCAACCACTAGAGTCATTGCATGTGTGTTCTTTCCACAAACCACACATGGATCAACCACTAGAGTCATTGCATGTGTGTTATTTCCACAAACAAACATGGATCAACCACTAGAGTCATTGCATGTGTGTTCTTTTCCACAAACCACACATGGATCCACCAGTGGTCATTGCATGTGTGTTTTTCCACAAACCACATATGGATCAATCACTAGTCATTGCATGTGTGTTCTTTCCACAAACCACACATGGATCAACCACTAGAGTCATTGCATGTGTGTTATTTCCACAAACAAACATGGATCAACCACTAGAGTCATTGCATGTGTGTTCTTTTCCACAAACCACACATGGATCCACCAGTGGTCATTGCATGTGTGTTCTTTCCACAAACCACACATGGATAAACCAGAGTCATTGCATGTCTCGTCTTTCCACAAACCACACATGGATCAACCACTAGAGTCATTGCATGTTTATTCTTATACTAAAACCACAAACCAGCACTAGAGTCATTGCATGTGTGTTCTTTCCACAGACCACATATGGATCAACCAGAGTCATTGCATGTGTGTTCTTTCCACAAACCACACATGGATCAACCACTAGAGTCATTGCATGTGTGTTCTTTTCCACAAACAACTTATGGATCAACCAGTGGTCATTGAATGTGTGTTATTTCCACAAACCACATGTGGACCCATTATAGTCATTGCATGTGTGTTATTTCCACAAACGAGACATGGATCAACCACTAGAGTCATTGCATATGTGTTATTTCCACAAACCACACATGGATCAACCACTAGAGTCATTGCATGTGTGTTCTTATACTAAAACCAACACTAGAGTCATTGCATGTGTTTTCCTTTCACAAACCACACATGGATCAACCACTAGAGTCATTGCATGTGTGTTATTTCCACAAACAAACATGGATCAACCACTAGAGTCATTGCATGTGTGTTCTTTTCCACAAACCACACATGGATCCACCAGTGGTCATTGCATGTGTGTTTTTCCACAAACCACATATGGATCAACCACTAGTCATTGCATGTGTGTTCTTTCCACAAACCACACATGGATCAACCACTAGAGTCGTTGCATGTTTGTTCTTATACTAAAACCACAAACCATCACTAGAGTCATTGCATGTGTGTTGTTTTCCACAAACCACACATCGATCCACTAGACTCATTGCATGTGCGTTCTTTTCCACAAACAACTTATGGATCAACCAGTGGTCATTGCATGGGTGTTCTTTCCACAAACCACACATGTGGACCCACTAGAGTAATTGCATGTGTGTTATTTCCACAAACCACACATGGATCAACCACTAGAGTCATTGCATATGTGTTATTTCCACAAACCACACATGGATCAACCACTAGAGTCATTGCATGTGTGTTCTTATACTAAAACCAACACTAGAGTCATTGCATGTGTGTTCTTTTCACAACCCACACATGGATCAACCTCTAGAGTCATTGCATGTGTGTTATTTCCACAAACAAACATGGATCAACCACGAGAGTCATTGCATGTGTGTTCTTTTCCACAAACCACACATGGATCCACCAGTGGTCATTGCATGTATGTTCTTTCCACAAACCACACATGGATCAACCACTAGAGTCATTGCATGTGTGTTCTTTCCACAAACCACACATGGATCAACCACTAGAGTCATTGCATGTGTGTTATTTCCACAAACAAACATGGATCAACCACTAGAGTCATTGCATGTGTGTTCTTTTCCACAAACCACACATGGATCAACCACTAGAGTAATTGCATGTGTGTTCTTTCCACAAACCACACATGGATCAACCACTAGAGTCATTGCATGTTTGTTCTTATACTAAAACCACAAACCAGCACTAGAGTCATTGCATGTGTGTTCTTTTCCACAAACCACACATGGATACACCAGTGGTCATTGCATGTGTGTTCTTTCCACAACCCACATATGGATCAACCAGAGTCATTGCATGTGTGTTCTTTCCACAAACCACACATGGATCAACCACTAGAGTCATTGCATGTTTGTTCTTATACTAAAACCACAAACCAACACTAGAGTCATTGCATGTGTGTTCTTTTCCACAAACCACAAATGGATCCACCAGTGGTCATTGCATGTGTGTTCTTTCCAGAAACCACATATGGATCAACCACTAGTCATTGCATGTGTGTTCTTTCCACAAACCACACATGGATCAACCACTAGAGTCATTGCATGTGTGTTCTTATACTAAAACCAACACTAGAGTCATTAAATGTGTGTTCTTTTCACAAATCACACATGGATCAACCACTAGAGTCATTGCATGTGTGTTATTTCCACAAACAAACATGGATCAACCACTAGAGTCATTGCATGTGTCTTCTTTTCCACAAACCACACATGGATCCACTAGTGGTCATTGCATGTTTGTTCTTTCCACAAACCACACATGGATCAACCACTAGAGTCATTGCATGTGTGTTCTTTCCACAAACCACACATGGATCAACCACTAGAGTCATTGCATGTGTGTTATTTCCACAAACAAACATGGATCAACCACTAGAGTCATTGCATGTGTGTTCTTTTCCACAAACCACACATGGATCCACCAGTGGTCATTGCATGTGTGTTTTTCCACAAACCACATATGGATCAACCACTAGTCATTGCATGTGTGTTCTTTCCACAAACCACACATAGATTAACCACTAGAGTCATTGCATGTGTGTTATTTCCACAAACAAACATGGATCAACCACTAGAGTCATTGCATGTGTGTTCTTTTCCACAAACCACACATGGATCCACTAGTGGTCATTGCATGTGTGTTCTTTCCACAGACCACATATGGATCAACCAGAGTCATTGCATGTGTGTTCTTTCCACAAACCACACATGGATCAACCACTAGAGTCATTGCATGTGTGTTCTTTTCCACAAACCACACATGGATCCACCAGTGGTCATTGCATGTGTGTTCTTTCCACAAACCACATGTGGACCCATTATAGTCATTGCATGTGTGTTATTTCCACAAACGAGACATGTATCAACCACTAGAGTCATTGCATATGTGTTATTTCCACAAACCACACATGGATCGACCACTAGAGTCATTGCATGTGTGTTATTATACTAAAACCAACACTAGAGTCATTGCATGTGTGTTCCTTTCACAAACCACACATGGATCAACCACTAGAGTCATTGCATATGTGTTATTTCCACAAACAAACATGGATCAACCACTAGAGTCATTGCATGTGTGTTCTTTTCCACAAACCACACATGGATCCACCAGTGGTCATTGCATGTGTGTTTTTCCACAAACCACATATGGATCAACCACTAGTCATTGCATGTGTGTTCTTTCCACAAACCACACATGGATCAACCACTAGAGTCGTTGCATGTTTGTTCTTATACTAAAACCACAAACCATCACTAGAGTCATTTCATGTGTGTTCTTTTCCACAAACCACACATCGATCCACTAGACTCATTGCATGTGTGTTCTTTTCCACAAACAACTTATGGATCAACCAGTGGTCATTGCATGGGTGTTCTTTCCACAAACCACACATGTGGACCCATTAGAGTCATTGCATGTGTGTTAGTTCCACAAACCACACATGGATCAACCACTAGAGTCATTGCATATGTGTTATTTCCACAAACCACACATGGATCAACCACTAGAGTCATTGCATGTGTGTTCTTATACTAATACCAACACTAGAGTCATTGCATGTGTGTTCTTTTCACAAACCACACATGGATCAACCTCTAGAGTCATTGCATGTGTGTTATTTCCACAAACAAACATGGATCAACCATGAGAGTCATTGCATGTGTGTTCTTTTCCACAAACCACACATGGATCTACCAGTGGTCATTGCATGTGTGTTCTTTCCACAAACCACACATGGATCAACCACTAGAGTCATTGCATGTGTGTTCTTTCCACAAACCACACATGGATCAACCACTAGAGTCATTGCATGTGTGTTATTTCCACAAACAAACATGGATAACCACTAGAGTCATTGCATGTGTGTTGTTTTCCACAAACCACACATGGATCCACCAGTGGTCATTGCATGTGTGTTCTTTCCACAAACCACACATGGATCAACCACTAGAGTCATTGCATGTGTGTTCTTTCCACAAACGACACATGGGTCAACTACTAGAGTCATTGCATGTGTGTTCTTATACTAAAACCACAAACCAGTACTAGAGTCATTGTGTGTTCTTTTCCACAAACCACACATGGATCCACCAGTGGTCATTACATGTGTGTTCTTTCCACAAACCACACATGGATCGACCACTAGAGTCATTGCATGTTTGTTCTTATACTAAAACCACAAACCAGCACTAGAGTCATTGCATGTCTGTTCTTTTCCACAAACCACACATGGATCCACTAGTGGTCATTGCATGTGTGTTCTTTCCACAGACCACATATGGATCAACCAGAGTCATTGCATGTGTGTTCTTTCCACAAACAAACATGGATCAACCACTAGAGTCATTGCATGTGTCTTCTTTTCCACAAACCACACATGGATCCACTAGTGGTCATTGCATGTTTGTTCTTTCCACAAACCACACATGGATCAACCACTAGAGTCATTGCATGTGTGTTCTTTCCACAAACCACACATGGATCAAACACTAGAGTCATTGCATGTGTGTTATTTCCACAAACAAACATGGATCAACCACTAGAGTCATTGCATGTGTGTTCTTTTCCACAAACCACACATGGATCCACCAGTGGTCATTGCATGTGTGTTTTTCCACAAACCACATATGGATCAACCACTAGTCATTGCATGTGTGTTCTTTCCACAAACCACACATAGATCAACCACTAGAGTCATTGCATGTGTGTTATTTCCACAAACAAACATGGATCAACCACTAGAGTCATTGCATGTGTGTTCTTTTCCACAAACCACACATGGATCCACCAGTGGTCATTGCATGTGTGTTCTTTCCACAAACCACACATGGATAAACCAGAGTCATTGCATGTCTCGTCTTTCCACAAACCACACATGGATCAACCACTAGAGTCATTGCATGTTTATTCTTATACTAAAACCACAAACCAGCACTAGAGTCATTGCATGTGTGTTCTTTCCACAGACCACATATGGATCAACCAGAGTCATTGCATGTGTGTTATTTCCACAAACCACACATGGATCAACCACTAGAGTCATTGCATGTGTGTTCTTTTCCACAAACAACTTATGGATCAACCAGTGGTCATTGAATGTGTGTTATTTCCAGAAACCACATGTGGACCCATTAGAGTCATTGCATGTGTGTTATTTCCACAAACGAGACATGTATCAACCACTAGACTCATTGCATATGTGTTATTTCCACAAACCACACATGGATCAACCACTAGAGTCATTGCATGTGTTTTATTATACTAAAACCAACACTAGAGTCATTGCATGTGTGTTCTTTTCACAAACCACACATGGATCAACCTCTAGAGTCATTGCATGTGTGTTATTTCCACAAACAAACATGGATCAACCACGAGAGTCATTGCATGTGTGTTCTTTTCCACAAACCACACATGGATCTACCAGTGGTCATTGCATGTGTGTTCTTTCCACAAACCACACATGGATCAACCACTAGAGTTATTGCATGTGTGTTCTTTCCACAAACCACACATGGATCAACCACTAGAGTCATTGCATGTGTGTTATTTCCACAAACAAAGATGGATAACCACTAGAGTCATTGCATGTGTGTTGTTTCCCACAAACCACACATGGATCCACCAGTGGTCATTGCATGTGTGTTCTTTCCACAAACCACACATGGATCAACCACTAGAGTCATTGCATGTGTGTTCTTTCCACAAACGACACATGGGTCAACTACTAGAGTCATTGCATGTGTGTTCTTTTCCACAAACCACACATGGATCCACCAGTGGTCATTGCATGTCTGTTCTTTCCACAAACCACACATGGATCAACCACTAGAGTCATTGCATGTGTGTTCTTTCCACAAACCACACATGGATCAACCACTAGAGTCATTGCATGTGTGTTATTTCCACAAACAAACATGGATCAACCACTAGAGTCATTGCATGTGTGTTCTTTTCCACAAACCACACATGGATCAACCACTAGAGTAATTGCATGTGTGTTCTTTCCACAAACCACACATGGATCAACCACTAGAGTCATTGCATGTTTGTTCTTATACTAAAACCACAAACCAGCACTAGAGTCATTGCATGTGTGTTCTTTTCCACAAACCACACATGGATACACCAGTGGTCATTGCATGTGTGTTCTTTCCACAACCCACATATGGATCAACCAGAGTCATTGCATGTGTGTTCTTTCCACAAACCACACATGGATCAACCACTAGAGTCATTGCATGTTTGTTCTTATACTAAAACCACAAACCAACACTAGAGTCATTGCATGTGTGTTCTTTTCCACAAACCACAAATGGATCCACCAGTGGTCATTGCATGTGTGTTCTTTCCAGAAACCACATATGGATCAACCACTAGTCATTGCATGTGTGTTCTTTCCACAAACCACACATGGATCAACCACTAGAATCATTGCATGTGTGTTCTTATACTAAAACCAACACTAGAGTCATTAAATGTGTGTTCTTTTCACAAATCACACATGGATCAACCACTAGAGTCATTGCATGTGTGTTATTTCCACAAACAAACATGGATCAACCACTAGAGTCATTGCATGTGTCTTCTTTTCCACAAACCACACATGGATCCACTAGTGGTCATTGCATGTTTGTTCTTTCCACAAACCACACATGGATCAACCACTAGAGTCATTGCATGTGTGTTCTTTCCACAAACCACACATGGATCAACCACTAGAGTCATTGCATGTGTGTTATTTCCACAAACAAACATGGATCAACCACTAGAGTCATTGCATGTGTGTTCTTTTCCACAAACCACACATGGATCCACCAGTGGTCATTGCATGTGTGTTTTTCCACAAACCACATATGGATCAACCACTAGTCATTGCATGTGTGTTCTTTCCACAAACCACACATAGATTAACCACTAGAGTCATTGCATGTGTGTTATTTCCACAAACAAACATGGATCAACCACTAGAGTCATTGCATGTGTGTTCTTTTCCACAAACCACACATGGATCCACTAGTGGTCATTGCATGTGTGTTCTTTCCACAGACCACATATGGATCAACCAGAGTCATTGCATGTGTGTTCTTTCCACAAACCACACATGGATCAACCACTAGAGTCATTGCATGTGTGTTCTTTTCCACAAACCACACATGGATCCACCAGTGGTCATTGCATGTGTGTTCTTTCCACAAACCACATGTGGACCCATTATAGTCATTGCATGTGTGTTATTTCCACAAACGAGACATGTATCAACCACTAGAGTCATTGCATATGTGTTATTTCCACAAACCACACATGGATCGACCACTAGAGTCATTGCATGTGTGTTATTATACTAAAACCAACACTAGAGTCATTGCATGTGTGTTCCTTTCACAAACCACACATGGATCAACCACTAGAGTCATTGCATATGTGTTATTTCCACAAACAAACATGGATCAACCACTAGAGTCATTGCATGTGTGTTCTTTTCCACAAACCACACATGGATCCACCAGTGGTCATTGCATGTGTGTTTTTCCACAAACCACATATGGATCAACCACTAGTCATTGCATGTGTGTTCTTTCCACAAACCACACATGGATCAACCACTAGAGTCGTTGCATGTTTGTTCTTATACTAAAACCACAAACCATCACTAGAGTCATTGCATGTGTGTTCTTTTCCACAAACCACACATCGATCCACTAGACTCATTGCATGTGTGTTCTTTTCCACAAACAACTTATGGATCAACCAGTGGTCATTGCATGGGTGTTCTTTCCACAAACCACACATGTGGACCCATTAGAGTCATTGCATGTGTGTTAGTTCCACAAACCACACATGGATCAACCACTAGAGTCATTGCATATGTGTTATTTCCACAAACCACACATGGATCAACCACTAGAGTCATTGCATGTGTGTTCTTATACTAATACCAACACTAGAGTCATTGCATGTGTGTTCTTTTCACAAACCACACATGGATCAACCTCTAGAGTCATTGCATGTGTGTTATTTCCACAAACAAACATGGATCAACCACGAGAGTCATTGCATGTGTGTTCTTTTCCACAAACCACACATGGATCTACCAGTGGTCATTGCATGTGTGTTCTTTCCACAAACCACACATGGATCAACCACTAGAGTCATTGCATGTGTGTTATTTGCACAAACCACACATGGATCAACCACTAGAGTCATTGCATGTTTGTTCTTATACTAAAACCACAAACCAGCACTAGAGTGATTGCATGTGTGTTCTTTTCCACAAACCACACATGGATCAACCACTAGAGTCATTGCATGTGTGTTATTTCCACAAACAAACATGGATAACCACTAGAGTCATTGCATGTGTGTTGTTTTCCACAAACCACACATGGATCCACCAGTGGTCATTGCATGTGTGTTCTTTCCACAAACCACACATGGATCAACCACTAGAGTCATTGCATGTGTGTTCTTTCCACAAACGACACATGGGTCAACTACTAGAGTCATTGCATGTGTGTTCTTATACTAAAACCACAAACCAGTACTAGAGTCATTGTGTGTTCTTTTCCACAAACCACACATGGATCCACCAGTGGTCATTACATGTGTGTTCTTTCCACAAACCACACATGGATCGACCACTAGAGTCATTGCATGTTTGTTCTTATACTAAAACCACAAACCAGCACTAGAGTCATTGCATGTCTGTTCTTTTCCACAAACCACACATGGATCCACTAGTGGTCATTGCATGTGTGTTCTTTCCACAGACCACATATGGATCAACCAGAGTCATTGCATGTGTGTTCTTTCCACAAACAAACATGGATCAACCACTAGAGTCATTGCATGTGTCTTCTTTTCCACAAACCACACATGGATCCACTAGTGGTCATTGCATGTTTGTTCTTTCCACAAACCACACATGGATCAACCACTAGAGTCATTGCATGTGTGTTCTTTCCACAAACCACACATGGATCAAACACTAGAGTCATTGCATGTGTGTTATTTCCACAAACAAACATGGATCAACCACTAGAGTCATTGCATGTGTGTTCTTTTCCACAAACCACACATGGATCCACCAGTGGTCATTGCATGTGTGTTTTTCCACAAACCACATATGGATCAACCACTAGTCATTGCATGTGTGT
Organism: Avena sativa; assembly: GCA_916181665.1. Taxonomy (NCBI): domain Eukaryota; kingdom Viridiplantae; phylum Streptophyta; class Magnoliopsida; order Poales; family Poaceae; genus Avena; species Avena sativa. The sequence goes on from OV702279.1 coordinate 482,410,276, forward strand.
TCTTTCCTCAAACCACACATAGATCAACCACTAGAGTCATTGCATGTGTGTTATTTCCACAAACAAACATGGATCAACCACTAGAGTCATTGCATGTGTGTTCTTTTCCACAAACCACACATGGATCCACCAGTGGTCATTGCATGTGTGTTCTTTCCACAAACCACACATGGATAAACCAGAGTCATTGCATGTCTCGTCTTTCCACAAACCACACATGGATCAACCACTAGAGTCATTGCATGTTTATTCTTATACTAAAACCACAAACCAGCACTAGAGTCATTGCATGTGTGTTCTTTCCACAGACCACATATGGATCAACCAGAGTCATTGCATGTGTGTTATTTCCACAAACCACACATGGATCAACCACTAGAGTCATTGCATGTGTGTTCTTTTCCACAAACAACTTATGGATCAACCAGTGGTCATTGAATGTGTGTTATTTCCACAAACCACATGTGGACCCATTATAGTCATTGCATGTGTGTTATTTCCACAAACGAGACATGTATCAACCACTAGACTCATTGCATATGTGTTATTTCCACAAACCACACATGGATCAACCACTAGAGTCATTGCATGTGTTTTATTATACTAAAACCAACACTAGAGTCATTGCATGTGTGTTCTTTTCACAAACCACACATGGATCAACCTCTAGAGTCATTGCATGTGTGTTATTTCCACAAACAAACATGGATCAACCACGAGAGTCATTGCATGTGTGTTCTTTTCCACAAACCACACATGGATCTACCAGTGGTCATTGCATGTGTGTTCTTTCCACAAACCACACATGGATCAACCACTAGAGTTATTGCATGTGTGTTCTTTCCACAAACCACACATGGATCAACCACTAGAGTCATTGCATGTGTGTTATTTCCACAAACAAAGATGGATAACCACTAGAGTCATTGCATGTGTGTTGTTTCCCACAAACCACACATGGATCCACCAGTGGTCATTGCATGTGTGTTCTTTCCACAAACCACACATGGATCAACCACTAGAGTCATTGCATGTGTGTTCTTTCCACAAACGACACATGGGTCAACTACTAGAGTCATTGCATGTGTGTTCTTATACTAAAACCACAAACCAGTACTAGAGTCATTGTGTGTTCTTTTCCACAAACCACACATGGATCCACCAGTGGTCATTACATGTGTGTTCTTTCCACAAACCACACATGGATCAACCAGAGTCATTGCATGTGTCGTCTTTCCACAAACCACACATGGATCGACCACTAGAGTCATTGCATGTTTGTTCTTATACTAAAACCACAAACCAGCACTAGAGTCATTGCATGTGTGTTCTTTTCCACAAACCACACATGGATCCACTAGTGGTCATTGCATGTGTGTTCTTTCCATATACCACATATGGATCAACCAGAGTCATTGCATGTGTGTTCTTTCCACAAACCACACATGGATCAACCACTAGAGTCATTGCATGTTTGTTCTTATACTAAAACCACAAACCAGCACTAGATTCATTGCATGTGTGTTCTTTTCCACAAACCACACATGGATCCACCACTAGAGTCATTGCATGTGTGTTCTTTCCACAAACCACATATGGATCAACCAGAGTCATTGCATGTGTGTTCTTTCCACAAACCACACATGTGGACCCACTAGAGTCATTGCATGTGTGTTCTTTCCACAAACCACACATGTGGATCAACCAGAGTCATTGCATGTGTGTTCTTTCCACAAACCACACATGGATCAACCACTAGAGTCATTGCATGCTTGTTGTTATACTAAAACCACAAACCAACACTAGAGTCATTGCGTGTGTGTTCTTTTCCACAAACCACACATGGATCCACTAGACACATTGCATGTGTGTTCTTTCCACAAACCACACATGGATCAACCAGAGTCATTGCATGTGTGTTCTTTCCACAAACCACACATGGATCAACCAGAGTCATTGCATGTGTGTTCTTTCCACAAACCACACATGGATCAACCACTAGAGTCATTGCATGTGTGTTATTTTCTACAAACCACACATGGATCCACTAGAATCATTGCATGTGTGTTCTTTTCCACAAACAACTTATGGATCAACCAGTGGTCATTGCATGTGTATTCTTTCCACAAACCACATGTGGACCCATTATAGTCATTGCATGTGTGTTATTTCCACAAACCACACATGGATCAACCACTAGAGTCATTGCATATGTGTTATTTCCACAAACCACACATGGATCAACCACTAGAGTCATTGCATGTGTGTTCTTATACTAAAACCAACACTAGAGTAATTGCAGGTGTGTTCTTTTCACAAACCATACATGGATCAACCACTTGAGTCATTGCATGTGTGTTACTTCCACAAACAAACATGGATCAACCACTAGAGTCATTGCATGTGTGTTCTTTTCCACAAACCACACATGGATCCACCAGTGGTCATTGCATGTGTGTTCTTTCCACAAACCACACATGGATCAACCACTAGAGTCATTGCATGTGTGTTATTTGCACAAACCACACATGGATCAACCACTAGAGTCATTGCATGTTTGTTCTTATACTAAAACCACAAACCAGCACTAGAGTGATTGCATGTGTGTTCTTTTCCACAAACCACACATGGATCCACTAGACTCATTGCATGTGTGTTCTTTTCCACAAACAACTTATGGATCAACCAGTGGTCATTGCTTGTGTGTTCTTTCCACAAACCACATGTGGACCCATTACAGCCATTGCATGTGTGTTATTTTCACAAACCACACATGGATCAACCACTAGAGTCATTGCATATGTGTTATTTGCACAAACCACACATGGATCAACCACTAGAGTCATTGCATGTGTGTTCTTATACTAAAACCAACACTAGAGTCATTGCATGTGTGTTCTTTTCACAAACCACACATGGATCAACCACTAGGGTCATTGCATGTGTGTTATTTCCACAAACAAACATGGATCAACCACTAGAGTCATTGCATGTGTGTTCTTTTCCACAAACCACACATGGATCAACCACTAGAGTCATTGCATGTTTGTTCTTATACTAAAACCACAAACCAACACTAGAGTCATTGCATGTGTGTTCTTTTCCACAAACCACAAATGGATCCACCAGTGGTCATTGCATGTGTGTTCTTTCCACAAACCACATATGGATCAACCACTAGTCATTGCATGTGTGTTCTTTCCACAAACCACACATGGATCAACCACTAGAGTCATTGCATATGTGTTATTTCAACAAACCACACATGGATCAACCACTAGAGTCATTGAATGTGTGTTCTTATACTAAAACCACAAACCAGTACTAGAGTCATTGCATGTGTGTTCTTATACTAAAACCACAAACCATTACTAGAGTCATTGCATGTGTGTTATTTTCCACAAACCACACATGGATCCACCAGTGGTCATTGCATGTGTGCTCTTTCCATAGACCACATATGGATCAACCAGAGTCATTGCATGTGTGTTCTTTGCACAAACCACACATGGATCAACCACTAGAGTCATTGCATCTTTGTTCTTATACTAAAACCACAAACCGGCACTAGAGTCATTGCATGTGTGTTCTTTTCCACAAACCACACATGGATCCACTAGACTCATTGGATGTGTGTTCTTTTCCACAAACAACTTATGGATCAACCAGTGGTCATTGCATGGGTGTTCTTTCCACAAACCACACATGTGGACCCACTAGAGTAATTGCATGTGTGTTATTTCCACAAACCACACATGGATCAACCACTAGAGTCATTGCATATGTGTTATTTCCACAAACCACACATGGATCAACCACTAGAGTCATTGCATGTGTGTTCTTATACTAAAACCAACACTAGAGTCATTGCATGTGTGTTCTTTTCACAAACCACACATGGATCAACCTCTAGAGTCATTGCATGTGTGTTATTTCCACAAACAAACATGGATCAACCACGAGAGTCATTGCATGTGTGTTCTTTTCCACAAACCACACATGGATCCACCAGTGGTCATTGCATGTCTGTTCTTTCCACAAACCACACATGGATCAACCACTAGAGTCATTGCATGTGTGTTCTTTCCACAAACCACACATGGATCAACCACTAGAGTCATTGCATGTGTGTTATTTCCACAAACAAACATGGATCAACCACTAGAGTCATTGCATGTGTGTTCTTTTCCACAAACCACACATGGATCAACCACTAGAGTAATTGCATGTGTGTTCTTTCCACAAACCACACATGGATCAACCACTAGAGTCATTGCATGTTTGTTCTTATACTAAAACCACAAACCAGCACTAGAGTCATTGCATGTGTGTTCTTTTCCACAAACCACACATGGATCCACCAGTGGTCATTGCATGTGTGTTCTTTCCACAACCCACATATGGATCAACCAGAGTCATTGCATGTGTGTTCTTTCCACAAACCACACATGGATCAACCACTAGAGTCATTGCATGTTTGTTCTTATACTAAAACCACAAACCAACACTAGAGTCATTGCATGTGTGTTCTTTTCCACAAACCACAAATGGATCCACCAGTGGTCATTGCATGTGTGTTCTTTCCAGAAACCACATATGGATCAACCACTAGTCATTGCATGTGTGTTCTTTCCACAAACCACACATGGATCAACCACTAGAGTCATTGCATGTGTGTTCTTATACTAAAACCAACACTAGAGTCATTAAATGTGTGTTCTTTTCACAAATCACACATGGATCAACCACTAGAGTCATTGCATGTGTGTTATTTCCACAAACAAACATGGATCAACCACTAGAGTCATTGCATGTGTCTTCTTTTCCACAAACCACACATGGATCCACTAGTGGTCATTGCATGTTTGTTCTTTCCACAAACCACACATGGATCAACCACTAGAGTCATTGCATGTGTGTTCTTTCCACAAACCACACATGGATCAACCACTAGAGTCATTGCATGTGTGTTATTTCCACAAACAAACATGGATCAACCACTAGAGTCATTGCATGTGTGTTCTTTTCCACAAACCACACATGGATCCACCAGTGGTCATTGCATGTGTGTTTTTCCACAAACCACATATGGATCAACCACTAGTCATTGCATGTGTGTTCTTTCCACAAACCACACATAGATCTACCACTAGAGTCATTGCATGTGTGTTATTTCCACAAACAAACATGGATCAACCACTAGAGTCATTGCATGTGTGTTCTTTTCCACAAACCACACATGGATCCACTAGTGGTCATTGCATGTGTGTTCTTTCCACAGACCACATATGGATCAACCAGAGTCATTGCATGTGTGTTCTTTCCACAAACCACACATGGATCAACCACTAGAGTCATTGCATGTGTGTTCTTTTCCACAAACCACACATGGATCCACCAGTGGTCATTGCATGTGTGTTCTTTCCACAAACCACATGTGGACCCATTATAGTCATTGCATGTGTGTTATTTCCACAAACGAGACATGTATCAACCACTAGAGTCATTGCATATGTGTTATTTCCACAAACCACACATGGATCGACCACTAGAGTCATTGCATGTGTGTTATTATACTAAAACCAACACTAGAGTCATTGCATGTGTGTTCCTTTCACAAACCACACATGGATCAACCACTAGAGTCATTGCATATGTGTTATTTCCACAAACAAACATGGATCAACCACTAGAGTCATTGCATGTGTGTTCTTTTCCACAAACCACACATGGATCCACCAGTGGTCATTGCATGTGTGTTTTTCCACAAACCACATATGGATCAACCACTAGTCATTGCATGTGTGTTCTTTCCACAAACCACACATGGATCAACCACTAGAGTCGTTGCATGTTTGTTCTTATACTAAAACCACAAACCATCACTAGAGTCATTGCATGTGTGTTCTTTTCCACAAACCACACATCGATCCACTAGACTCATTGCATGTGTGTTCTTTTCCACAAACAACTTATGGATCAACCAGTGGTCATTGCATGGGTGTTCTTTCCACAAACCACACATGTGGACCCATTAGAGTCATTGCATGTGTGTTATTTCCACAAACCACACATGGATCAACCACTAGAGTCATTGCATATGTGTTATTTCCACAAACCACACATGGATCAACCACTAGAGTCATTGCATGTGTGTTCTTATACTAATACCAACACTAGAGTCATTGCATGTGTGTTCTTTTCACAAACCACACATGGATCAACCTCTAGAGTCATTGCATGTGTGTTATTTCCACAAACAAACATGGATCAACCACGAGAGTCATTGCATGTGTGTTCTTTTCCACAAACCACACATGGATCTACCAGTGGTCATTGCATGTGTGTTCTTTCCACAAACCACACATGGATCAACCACTAGAGTCATTGCATTTGTGTTCTTTCCACAAACCACACATGGATCAACCACTAGAGTCATTGCATGTGTGTTATTTCCACAAACAAACATGGATAACCACTAGAGTCATTGCATGTGTGTTGTTTTCCACAAACCACACATGGATCAACCAGTGGTCATTGCATGTGTGTTCTTTCCACAAACCACACATGGATCAACCACTAGAGTCATTGCATGTGTGTTCTTTCCACAAACGACACATGGGTCAACTACTAGAGTCATTGCATGTGTGTTCTTATACTAAAACCACAAACCAGTACTAGAGTCATTGTGTGTTCTTTTCCACAAACCACACATGGATCCACCAGTGGTCATTACATGTGTGTTCTTTCCACAAACCACACATGGATCGACCACTAGAGTCATTGCATGTTTGTTCTTATACTAAAACCACAAACCAGCACTATAGTCATTGCATGTCTGTTCTTTTCCACAAACCACACATGGATCCACTAGTGGTCATTGCATGTGTGTTCTTTCCACAGACCACATATGGATCAACCAGAGTCATTGCATGTGTGTTCTTTCCACAAACAAACATGGATCAACCACTAGAGTCATTGCATGTGTCTTCTTTTCCACAAACCACACATGGATCCACTAGTGGTCATTGCATGTTTGTTCTTTCCACAAACCACACATGGATCAACCTCTAGAGTCATTGCATGTGTGTTCTTTCCACAAACCACACATGGATCAAACACTAGAGTCATTGCATGTGTGTTATTTCCACAAACAAACATGGATCAACCACTAGAGTCATTGCATGTGTGTTCTTTTCCACAAACCACACATGGATCCACCAGTGGTCATTGCATGTGTGTTTTTCCACAAACCACATATGGATCAACCACTAGTAATTGCATGTGCGTTCTTTCCACAAACCACACATAGATCAACCACTAGAGTCATTGCATGTGTGTTATTTCCACAAACAAACATGGATCAACCACTAGAGTCATTGCATGTGTGTTCTTTTCCACAAACCACACATGGATCCACCAGTGGTCATTGCATGTGTGTTCTTTCCACAAACCACACATGGATAAACCAGAGTCATTGCATGTCTCGTCTTTCCACAAACCACACATGGATCAACCACTAGAGTCATTGCATGTTTATTCTTATACTAAAACCACAAACCAGCACTAGAGTCATTGCATGTGTGTTCTTTCCACAGACCACATATGGATCAACCAGAGTCATTGCATGTGTGTTATTTCCACAAACCACACATGGATCAACCACTAGAGTCATTGCATGTGTGTTCTTTTCCACAAACAACTTATGGATCAACCAGTGGTCATTGAATGTGTGTTATTTCCACAAACCACATGTGGACCCATTATAGTCATTGCATGTGTGTTATTTCCACAAACGAGACATGTATCAACCACTAGACTCATTGCATATGTGTTATTTCCACAAACCACACATGGATCAACCACTAGAGTCATTGCATGTGTGTTATTATACTAAAACCAACACTAGAGTCATTGCATGTGTGTTCCTTTCACAAACCACACATGGATCAACCACTAGAGTCATTGCATATGTGTTATTTCCACAAACGAACATGGATCAACTACTAGAGTCATTGCATGTGTGTTCTTTTCCACAAACCACACATGGATCCACCAGTGGTCATTGCATGTGTGTTTTTCCACAAACCACATATGGATCAACCACTAGTCATTGCATGTGTGTTCTTTCCACAAACCACACATGGATCAACCACTAGAGTCGTTGCATGTTTGTTCTTATACTAAAACCACAAACCATCACTAGAGTCATTGCATGTGTGTTCTTTTCCACAAACCACACATCGATCCACTAGACTCATTGCATGTGTGTTCTTTTCCACAAACAACTTATGGATCAACCAGTGGTCATTGCATGGGTGTTCTTTCCACAAACCACACATGTGGACCCATTACAGTCATTGCATGTGTGTTATTTCCACAAACCACACATGGATCAACCACTAGAGTCATTGCATATGTGTTATTTCCACAAACCACACATGGATCAACCACTAGAGTCATTGCATGTGTGTTCTTATACTAATACCAACACTAGAGTCATTGCATGTGTGTTCTTTTCACAAACCACACATGGATCAACCTCTAGAGTCATTGCATGTGTGTTATTTCCACAAACAAACATGGATCAACCACGAGAGTCATTGCATGTGTGTTCTTTTCCACAAACCACACATGGATCTACCAGTGGTCATTGCATGTGTGTTCTTTCCACAAACCACACATGGATCAACCACTAGAGTTATTGCATGTGTGTTCTTTCCACAAACCACACATGGATCAACCACTAGAGTCATTGCATGTGTGTTATTTCCACAAACAAAGATGGATAACCACTAGAGTCATTGCATGTGTGTTGTTTCCCACAAACCACACATGGATCCACCAGTGGTCATTGCATGTGTGTTCTTTCCACAAACCACACATGGATCAACCACTAGAGTCATTGCATGTGTGTTCTTTCCACAAACGACACATGGGTCAACTACTAGAGTCATTGCATGTGTGTTCTTATACTAAAACCACAAGTACTAGAGTCATTGTGTGTTCTTTTCCACAAACCACACATGGATCCACCAGTGTTCATTACATGTGTGTTCTTTCCACAAACCACACATGGATCAACCAGAGTCATTGCATGTGTCGTCTTTCCACAAACCACACATGGATCGACCACTAGAGTCATTGCATGTTTGTTCTTATACTAAAACCACAAACCAGCACTAGAGTCATTGCATGTGTGTTCTTTTCCACAAACCACACATGGATCCACTAGTGGTCATTGCATGTGTGTTCTTTCCACATACCACATATGGATCAACCAGAGTCATTGCATGTGTGTTCTTTCCACAAACCACACATGGATCAACCACTAGAGTCATTGCATGTTTGTTCTTATACTAAAACCACAAACCAGCACTAGAGTCATTGCATGTGTGTTCTTTTCCACAAACCACACATGGATCCACCACTAGAGTCATTGCATGTGTGTTCTTTCCACAAACCACATATGGATCAACCAGAGTCATTGCATGTGTGTTCTTTCCACAAACCACACATGTGGACCCACTAGAGTCATTGCATGTGTGTTCTTTCCACAAACCACACATGTGGATCAACCAGAGTCATTGCATGTGTGTTCTTTCCACAAACCACACATGGATCAACCACTAGAGTCATTGCATGCTTGTTGTTATACTAAAACCACAAACCAGCACTAGAGTCATTGCATGTGTGTTCTTTTCCACAAACCACACATGGATCCACTAGACTCATTGCATGTGTGTTCTTTCCACAAACCACACATGGATCAACCAGAGTCATTGCATGTGTGTTCTTTCCACAAACCACACATGGATCAACCAGAGTCATTGCATGTGTGTTCTTTCCACAAACCACACATGGATCAACCACTAGAGTCATTGCATGTGTGTTATTTTCTACAAACCACACATGGATCCACTAGAATCATTGCATGTGTGTTCTTTTCCACAAACAACTTATGGATCAACCAGTGGTCATTGCATGTGTGTTCTTTCCACAAACCACATGTGGACCCATTATAGTCATTGCATGTGTGTTATTTCCACAAACCACACATGGATCAACCACTAGAGTCATTGCATATGTGTTTTTTCCACAAACCACACATGGATCAACCACTAGAGTCATTGCATGTGTGTTCTTATACTAAAACCAACACTAGAGTAATTGCAGGTGTGTTCTTTTCACAATCCATACATGGATCAACCACTTGAGTCATTGCATGTGTGTTACTTCCACAAACAAACATGGATCAACCACTAGAGTCATTGCATGTGTGTTCTTTTCCACAAACCACACATGGATCCACCAGTGGTCATTGCATGTGTGTTCTTTCCACAAACCACACATGGATCAACCACTAGAGTCATTGCATGTGTGTTATTTGCACAAACCACACATGGATCAACCACTAGAGTCATTGCATGTTTGTTCTTATACTAAAACCACAAACCAGCACTAGAGTGATTGCATGTGTGTTCTTTTCCACAAACCACACATGGATCCACTAGACTCATTGCATGTGTGTTCTTTTCCACAAACAACTTATGGATCAACCAGTGGTCATTGCTTGTGTGTTCTTTCCACAAACCACATGTGGACCCATTACAGCCATTGCATGTGTGTTATTTTCACAAACCACACATGGATCAACCACTAGAGTCATTGCATATGTGTTATTTGCACAAACCACACAAGGATCAACCACTAGAGTCCTTGCATGTGTGTTCTTATACTAAAACCAACACTAGAGTCATTGCATGTGTGTTCTTTTCACAAACCACACATGGATCAACCACTAGGGTCATTGCATGTGTGTTATTTCCACAAACAAACATGGATCAACCACTAGAGTCATTGCATGTGTGTTCTTTTCCACAAACCACACATGGATCAACCACTAGAGTAATTGCATGTGTGTTCTTTCCACAAACCACACATGGATCAACCACTAGAGTCATTGCATGTTTGTTCTTATACTAAAACCACAAACCAGCACTAGAGTCATTGCATGTGTGTTCTTTTCCACAAACCACACATGGATCCACGAGTGGTCATTGCATGTGTGTTCTTTCCACAACCCACATATGGATCAACCAGAGTCATTGCATGTGTGTTCTTTCCACAAACCACACATGGATCAACCACTAGAGTCATTGCATGTTTGTTCTTATACTAAAACCACAAACCAACACTAGAGTCATTGCATGTGTTTTTTTTTTGCACAAACCACAAATGGATCCACCAGTGGTCATTGCATGTGTGTTCTTTCCACAAACCACATATGGATCAACCACTAGTCATTGCATGTGTGTTCTTTCCACAAACCACACATGGATCAACCACTAGAGTCATTGCATGTGTGTTCTTATACTAAAACCAACACTAGAGTCATTAAATGTGTGTTCTTTTCACAAATCACACATGGATCAACCACTAGAGTCATTGCATGTGTGTTATTTCCACAAACAAACATGGATCAACCACTAGAGACATTGCATGTGTCTTCTTTTCCACAAACCACATATGGATCAACCACTAGTCATTGCATGTGTGTTCTTTCCACAAACCACACATGGATCAACCACTAGAGTCATTGCATATGTGTTATTTCAACAAACCACACATGGATCAACCACTAGAGTCATTGAATGTGTGTTCTTATACTAAAACCACAAACCAGTACTAGAGTCATTGCATGTGTGTTCTTATACTAAAACCACAAACCATTACTAGAGTCATTGCATGTGTGTTATTTTCCACAAACCACACATGGATCCACCAGTGGTCATTGCATGTGTGCTCTTTCCATAGACCACATATGGATCAACCAGAGTCATTGCATGTGTGTTCTTTACACAAACCACACATGGATCAACCACTAGAGTCATTGCATCTTTGTTCTTATACTAAAACCACAAACCGGCACTAGAGTCATTGCATGTGTGTTCTTTTCCACAAACCACACATGGATCCACTAGACTCATTGGATGTGTGTTCTTTTCCACAAACAACTTATGGATCAACCAGTGGTCATTGCATGTGTGTTCTTTCCACAAACCACATGTGGACCCATTACAGCCATTGCATGTGTGTTATTTCCACAAACCACACATGGATTAACCACTAGAGTCATTGCATATGTGTTATTTCCACAAAACACACATGGATCAACCACTAGAGTCATTGCATGTGTGTTCTTATACTAAAACCAACACTAGAGTCATTGCATGTGTGTTCTTTTCACAAACCACACATGGATCAACCACTAGAGTGATTGCATGTGTGTTATTTCCACAAACAAACATGGATCAACCACTAGAGTCATTGCATGTGTGTTCTTTTCCACAAACCACACATGGATCAACCACTAGAGTAATTGCATGTGTGTTCTTTCCACAAACCACACATGGATCAACCACTAGAGTCATTGCATGTTTGTTCTTATACTAAAACCACAAACCAGCACTAGAGTCATTGCATGTGTGTTCTTTTCCACAAACCACACATGGATCCACTAGTGGTCATTGCATGTGTGTTCTTTCCACAAACCACATATGGATCAACCAGAGTCATTGCATGTGTGTTCTTTCCACAAACCACACATGGATCAACCACTAGAGTCATTGCATGTTTGTTCTTATACTAAAACCATAAAAAGACACTAGACACATTGCATGTGTGTTATTTTCCACAAACCACACATGGATCCACCAGTGGTCATTGCATGTGTGTTCTTTTCACAAACCACATAAGGATCAACCACTAGTCATTGTATGTGTGTTCTTTCCACAAACCACACATGGATCAACCACTAGAGTCATTGCATGTGTGTTCTTATACTAAATCCAACACTAGAGTCATTAAACGTGTGTTCTTTTCACAAATCACACATGGATCAACCACTAGAGTCATTGCATGTGTGTTATTTCCGCAAACAAACATGGATCAACCACTAGAGTCATTGCATGTGTGTTCTTTTCCACAAACCACACATGGATCCACCAGTGGTCATTGCATGTTTGTAATTTCCACAAACCACACATGGATCAACCACTAGAGTCATTGCATGTGTGTTCTTTCCACAAACCACACATGGATCAACCACTAGAGTCATTGCATGTGTGTTATTTCCACAAACAAACATGGATCAACCACTAGAGTCATTGCATGTGTGTTCTTTTCCACAAACCACACATGGATCCACCAGTGGTCATTACATGTGTGTTCTTTCCACAAACCACACATGGATCAACCAGAGTCATTGCATGTGTCGTCTTTCCACAAACCACACATGGATCGACCACTAGAGTCATTGCATGTTTGTTCTTATACTAAAACCACAAACCAGCACTAGAGTCATTGCATGTGTGTTCTTTTCCACAAACCACACATGGACCCACTAGTGGTCATTGCATGTGTGTTCTTTCCACAAACCACATATGGATCAACCAGAGTCATTGCATGTGTGTTCTTTCCACAAACCACACATGGATCAAACACTAGAGTCATTGCATGTATGTTCTTTTCCACAAACAACTTATGGATCAACCAGTGGTCATTGCATGTGTGTTATTTCCACAAACCACATGTCGACCCATTACAGTCATTGCATGTGTGTTATTTCCACAAACCACACATGGATCAACCACTAGAGTCATTGCATATGTGTTATTTCCACAAACCACACATGGATCAATCACTAGAGTCATTGCATGTGTGTTCTTATACTAAAACCAACACTAGAGTCATTGCATGTGTGTTCCTTTCACAAACCACAAATGGATCAACCACTAGAGTCATTGCATGTGTGTTATTTCCACAAACAAACATGGATCAACCACTAGAGTCATTGCATGTGTGTTCTTTTCCACAAACCACACATGTATCCAACGGTGGTCATTGCATGTGTGTTTTTCCACAAACCACATATGGATCAACCACTAGTCATTGCATGTGTGTTCTTTCCACAAACCACACATGGATCAACCACTAGAGTCATTGCATGTTTGTTCTTATACTAAAACCACGAACCAGCACTAGAGTCATTCCATGTGTGTTCTTTTGCACAAACCACACATGGATCCACTAGACTCATTGCATGTGTGTTCTTTCCACAATCCACACACGGATCAACCACTAGAGTCATTGCATGTTTGTTCTTATACTAAAACCACAAACCAGCACTAGAGTCATTGCATGTGTGTTCTTTTCCACAAACCACACATGGATCCACCACTAGAGTCATTGCATGTGTGTTCTTTCCACAAACCACATATGGATCAACCAGAGTCATTGCATGTGTGTTCTTTCCACAAACCACACATGTGGACCCACTAGAGTCATTGCATGTGTGTTCTTTCCACAAACCACACATGTGGATCAACCAGAGTCATTGCATGTGTGTTCTTTCCACAAACCACACATGGATCAACCACTAGAGTCATTGCATGCTTGTTGTTATACTAAAACCACAAACCAGCACTAGAGTCATTGCATGTGTGTTCTTTTCCACAAACCACACATGGATCCACTAGACTCATTGCATGTGTGTTCTTTCCACAAACCACACATGGATCAACCAGAGTCATTGCATGTGTGTTCTTTCCAGAAACCACACGTGGATCAACCACTAGAGTCATTGCATGTGTGTTCTTTTCCACAAACCACACATGGATCCACTAGAATCATTGCATGTGTGTTCTTTTCCACAAACAACTTATGGATCAACCAGTGGTCATTGCATGTGTGTTCTTTTCACAAACCACATGTGGACCCATTATAGTCATTGCATGTGTGTTATTTCCACAAACCACACATGGATCAACCACTAGAGTCATTGCATATGTGTTATTTCCACAAACCACACATGGATCAACCACTAGAGTCATTGCATGTGTGTTCTTATACTAAAACCAACACTAGAGTAATTGCAGGTGTGTTCTTTTCACAAACCACACATGGATCAACCACTTGAGTCATTGCATGTGTGTTATTTCCACAAACAAACATGGATCAACCACTAGAGTCATTGCATGTGTGTTCTTTTCCACAAACCACACATGGATCCACCAGTGGTCATTGCATGTGTGTTCTTTGCACAAACCACACATGGATCAACCACTAGAGTCATTGCATGTGTGTTCTTTCCACAAACCACACATGGATCAACCACTAGAGTCATTGCATGTTTGTTCTTATACTAAAACCACAAACCAGCACTAGAGTGATTGCATGTGTGTTCTTTTCCACAAACCACACATGGATCCACTAGACTCATTGCATGTGTGTTCTTTTCCACAAACAACATATGGATCAACCAGTGGTCATTGCATGTGTGTTCTTTCCACAAACCACATGTGGACCCATTACAGCCATTGCATGTGTGTTATTTTCACAAACCACACATGGATCAACCACTAGAGTCATTGCATATGTGTTATTTGCACAAACCACACATGGATCAACCACTAGAGTCATTGCATGTGTGTTCTTATACTAAAACCAACACTAGAGTCATTGCATGTGTGTTCTTTTCACAAACCACACATGGATCAACCACTAGAGTCATTGCATGTGTGTTATTTCCACAAACAAACATGGATCAACCACGAGAGTCATTGCATGTGTGTTCTTTTCCACAAACCACACATGGATCCACCAGTGGTCATTGCATGTGTGTTCTTTCCACAAACCACACATGGATCAACCACTAGAGTCATTGCATGTGTGTTCTTTCCACAAACCACACATGGATCAACCACTAGAGTCATTGCATGTGTGTTCTTATACTAAAACCACAAACCAGTACTAGAGTCATTGCATGTGTGTTATTTTCCACAACCAACACATGGATCCACGAGTGGTCATTGCATGTGTATTCTTTCCACAAACCACATATGATCAACCAGAGTCATTGCATGTGTGTTCTTTCCACAAACCACACATGGATCAACCACTAGAGTCATTGCATGTGTGTTATTTCCACAAACAAACATGGATCAACCACTAGAGTCATTGCATGTGTGTTCTTTTCCACAAACCACACATGGATCAACCACTAGAGTAATTGCATGTGTGTTCTTTCCACAAACCACACATGGATCAACCACTAGAGTCATTGCATGTTTGTTCTTATACTAAAACCACAAACCAGCACTAGAGTCATTGCATGTGTGTTCTTTTCCACAAACCACACATGGATCCACCAGTGGTCATTGCATGTGTGTTCTTTCCACAACCCACATATGGATCAACCAGAGTCATTGCATGTGTGTTCTTTCCACAAACCACACATGGATCAACCACTAGAGTCATCGCATGTTTCTTATACTAAAACCACAAACCAACACTAGAGTCATTGCATGTGTGTTCTTTTCCACAAACCACAAATGGATCCGCCAGTGGTCATTGCATGTGTGTTCTTTCCACAAACCACATATGGATCAACCACTAGTCATTGCATGTGTGTTCTTTCCACAAACCACACATGGATCAACCACTAGAGTCATTGCATGTGTGTTCTTATACTAAAACCAACACTAGAGTCATTAAATGTGTGTTCTTTTCACAAATCACACATGGATCAACCACTAGAGTCATTGCATGTGTGTTATTTCCACAAACAAACATGGATCAACCACTAGAGTCATTGCATGTGTCTTCTTTTCCACAAACCACACATGGATCCACTAGTGGTCATTGCATGTTTGTTCTTTCCACAAACCACACATGGATCAACCACTAGAGTCATTGCATGTGTGTTCTTTCCACAAACCACACATGGATCAACCACTAGAGTCATTGCATGTGTGTTATTTCCAGAAACAAACATGGATCAACCACTAGAGTAATTGCATGTGTGTTCTTTTCCACAAACCACACATGGATCCACCAGTGGTCATTGCATGTGTGTTTTTCCACAAACCACATATGGATCAACCACTAGTCATTGCATGTGTGTTCTTTCCACAAACCACACATGGATCAACCACTAGAGTCATTGCATGTGTGTTATTTCCACAAACAAACATGGATCAACCACTAGAGTCGTTGCATGTTTATTCTTATACTAAAACCACAAACCAGCACTAGAGTCATTGCATGTGTGTTCTTTCCACAGACCACATATGGATCAACCAGAGTCATTGCATGTGTGTTCTTTCCACAAACCACACATGGATCAACCACTAGAGTCATTGCATGTGTGTTCTTTTCCACAAACAACTTATGGATCAACCAGTGGTCATTGAATGTTTTTTATTTCCACAAACCACATGTGGACCCATTATAGTCATTGCATGTGTGTTATTTCCACAAACGAGACATGTATCAACCACTAGACTCATTGCATATGTGTTATTTCCACAAACCACACATGGATCAACCACTAGAGTCATTGCATGTGTGTTATTATACTAAAACCAACACTAGAGTCATTGCATGTGTGTTCCTTTCACAAACCACACATGGATCAACCACTAGAGTCATTGCATGTGTGTTATTTCCACAAACGAACATGGATCAACCACTAGAGTCATTGCATGTGTGTTCTTTTCCACAAACCACACATGGATCCACCAGTGGTCATTGCATGTGTGTTTTTCCAAAAACCACATATGGATCAACCACTAGTCATTGCATGTGTGTTCTTTCCACAAACCACACATGGATCAACCACTAGAGTCGTTGCATGTTTGTTCTTATACTAAAACCACAAACCATCACTAGAGTCATTGCATGTGTGTTCTTTTCCACAAACCACACATCGATCCACTAGACTCATTGCATGTGTGTTCTTTTCCACAAACAACTTATGGATCAACCAGTGGTCATTGCATGGGTGTTCTTTCCACAAACCACACATGTGGACCCACTAGAGTCATTGCATGTGTGTTATTTCCACAAACAAACATGGATCAACCACTAGAGTCATTTCATGTGTGTTCTTTTCCACAAACCACACATGGATCCACCAGTGGTCATTGCATGTGTGTTCTTTGCACAAACCACACATGGATCAACCACTAGAGTCATTGCATGTGTGTTCTTTCCACAAACCACACATGGATCAACCACTAGAGTCATTGCATGTTTGTTCTTATACTAAAACCACAAACCAGCACTAGAGTGATTGCATGTGTGTTCTTTTCCACAAACCACACATGGATCCACTAGACTCATTGCATGTGTGTTCTTTTCCACAAACAACATATGGATCAACCAGTGGTCATTGCATGTGTGTTCTTTCCACAAACCACATGTGGACCCATTACAGCCATTGCATGTGTGTTATTTTCACAAACCACACATGGATCAACCACTAGAGTCATTGCATATGTGTTATTTGCACAAACCACACATGGATCAACCACTAGAGTCATTGCATGTGTGTTCTTATACTAAAACCAACACTAGAGTCATTGCATGTGTGTTCTTTTCACAAACCACACATGGATCAACCACTAGAGTCATTGCATGTGTGTTATTTCCACAAACAAACATGGATCAACCACGAGAGTCATTGCATGTGTGTTCTTTTCCACAAACCACACATGGATCCACCAGTGGTCATTGCATGTGTGTTCTTTCCACAAACCACACATGGATCAACCACTAGAGTCATTGCATGTGTGTTCTTTCCACAAACCACACATGGATCAACCACTAGAGTCATTGCATGTGTGTTATTTCCACAAACAAACATGGATCAACCACTAGAGTCATTGCATGTGTGTTCTTTTCCACAAACCACACATGGATCAACCACTAGAGTAATTGCATGTGTGTTCTTTCCACAAACCACACATGGATCAACCACTAGAGTCATTGCATGTTTGTTCTTATACTAAAACCACAAACCAGCACTAGAGTCATTGCATGTGTGTTCTTTTCCACAAACCACACATGGATCCACCAGTGGTCATTGCATGTGTGTTCTTTCCACAACCCACATATGGATCAACCAGAGTCATTGCATGTGTGTTCTTTCCACAAACCACACATGGATCAACCACTAGAGTCATCGCATGTTTCTTATACTAAAACCACAAACCAACACTAGAGTCATTGCATGTGTGTTCTTTTCCACAAACCACAAATGGATCCGCCAGTGGTCATTGCATGTGTGTTCTTTCCACAAACCACATATGGATCAACCACTAGTCATTGCATGTGTGTTCTTTCCACAAACCACACATGGATCAACCACTAGAGTCATTGCATGTGTGTTCTTATACTAAAACCAACACTAGAGTCATTAAATGTGTGTTCTTTTCACAAATCACACATGGATCAACCACTAGAGTCATTGCATGTGTGTTATTTCCACAAACAAACATGGATCAACCACTAGAGTCATTGCATGTGTCTTCTTTTCCACAAACCACACATGGATCCACTAGTGGTCATTGCATGTTTGTTCTTTCCACAAACCACACATGGATCAACCACTAGAGTCATTGCATGTGTGTTCTTTCCACAAACCACACATGGATCAACCACTAGAGTCATTGCATGTGTGTTATTTCCAGAAACAAACATGGATCAACCACTAGAGTAATTGCATGTGTGTTCTTTTCCACACACCACACATGGATCCACCAGTGGTCATTGCATGTGTGTTTTTCCACAAACCACATATGGATCAACCACTAGTCATTGCATGTGTGTTCTTTCCACAAACCACACATGGATCAACCACTAGAGTCATTGCATGTGTGTTATTTCCACAAACAAACACGGATCAACCACTAGAGTCATTGCATGTTTATTCTTATACTAAAACCACAAACCAGCACTAGAGTCATTGCATGTGTGTTCTTTCCACAGACCACATATGGATCAACCAGAGTCATTGCATGTGTGTTCTTTCCACAAACCACACATGGATCAACCACTAGAGTCATTGCATGTGTGTTCTTTTCCACAAACAACTTATGGATCAACCAGTGGTCATTGAATGTGTGTTATTTCCACAAACCACATGTGGACCCATTATAGTCATTGCATGTGTGTTATTTCCACAAACGAGATATGTATCAACCACTAGACTCATTGCATATGTGTTATTTCCACAAACCACACATGGATCAACCACTAGAGTCATTGCATGTGTGTTATTATACTAAAACCAACACTAGAGTCATTGCATGTGTGTTCCTTTCACAAACCACACATGGATCAACCACTAGAGTCATTGCATGTGTGTTATTTCCACAAACGAACATGGATCAACCACTAGAGTCATTGCATGTGTGTTCTTTTCCACAAACCACACATGGATCCACCAGTGGTCATTGCATGTGTGTTTTTCCACAAACCACATATGGATCAACCACTAGTCATTGCATGTGTGTTCTTTCCACAAACCACACATGGATCAACCACTAGAGTCGTTGCATGTTTGTTCTTATACTAAAACCACAAACCATCACTAGAGTCATTGCATGTGTGTTCTTTTCCACAAACCACACATCGATCCACTAGACTCATTGCATGTGTGTTCTTTTCCACAAACAACTTATGGATCAACCAGTGGTCATTGCATGGGTGTTCTTTCCACAAACCACACATGTGGACCCACTAGAGTCATTGCATGTGTGTTATTTCCACAAACCACATATGGATCAACCACTAGAGTCATTGCATATGTGTTATTTCCACAAACCACACATGGATCAACCACTAGAGTCACTGCATGTGTGTTCTTATACTAAAACCAACACTAGAGTCATTGCATGTGTGTTCTTTTCACAAACCACACATGGATCAACCTCTAGAGTCATTGCATGTGTGTTATTTCCACAAACAAACATGGATCAACCACGAGAGTCATTGCGTGTGTGTTCTTTTCCACAAACCACACATGGATCCACCAGTGGTCATTGCATGTGTGTTCTTTCCACAAACCACACATGGATCAACCACTAGAGTCATTGCATGTGTGTTCTTTCCACAAACCACACATGGATCAACCACTAGAGTCATTGCATGTGTGTTATTTCCACAAACAAACATGGATCAACCACTAGAGTCATTGCATGTGTGTTCTTTTCCACAAACCACACATGGATCCACCAGTGGTCATTGCATGTGTGTTCTTTGCACAAACCACACATGGATCAACCACTAGAGTCATTGCATGTGTGTTCTTTCCACAAACCACACATGGATCAACCACTGGAGTCATTGCATGTTTGTTCTTATACTAAAACCACAAACCAGCACTAGAGTGATTGCATGTGTGTTCTTTTCCACAAACCACACATGGATCCACTAGACTCATTGCATGTGTGTTCTTTTCCACAAACAACTTATGGATCAACCAGTGGTCATTGCATGTGTGTTCTTTCCACAAACCACATGTGGACCCATTACAGCCATTGCATGTGTGTTATTTTCACAAACCACACATGGATCAACCACTAGAGTCATTGCATATGTGTTATTTGCACAAACCACACATGGATCAACCACTAGAGTCATTGCATGTGTGTTCTTATACTAAAACCAACACTAGAGTCATTGCATGTGTGTTCTTTTCACAAACCACACATGGATCAACCACTAGAGTCATTGCATGTGTGTTATTTCCACAAACAAACATGGATCAACCACGAGAGTCATTGCATGTGTGTTCTTTTCCACAAACCACACATGGATCCACCAGTGGTCATTGCATGTGTGTTCTTTCCACAAACCACACATGGATCAACCACTAGAGTCATTGCATGTGTGTTCTTTCCACAAACCACACATGGATCAACCACTAGAGTCATTGCATGTGTGTTATTTCCACAAACAAACATGGATCAACCACTAGAGTCATTGCATGTGTGTTCTTTTCCACAAACCACACATGGATCAACCACTAGAGTCATTGCATGTTTGTTCTTATACTAAAACCACAAACCAGCACTAGAGTCATTGCATGTGTGTTCTTTTCCACAAACCACACATGGATCCACCAGTGGTCATTGCATGTGTGTTCTTTCCACAACCCACATATGGATCAACCAGAGTCATTGCATGTGTGTTCTTTCCACAAACCACACATGGATCAACCACTAGAGTCATCGCATGTTTCTTATACTAAAACCACAAACCAACACTAGAGTCATTGCATGTGTGTTCTTTTCCACAAACCACAAATGGATCCACCAGTGGTCATTGCATGTGTGTTCTTTCCACAAACCACATATGGATCAACCACTAGTCATTGCATGTGTGTTCTTTCCACAAACCACACATGGATCAACCACTAGAGTCATTGCATGTGTGTTATTTCCACAAACAAACATGGATCAACCACTAGAGTCATTGCATGTGTCTTCTTTTCCACAAACCACACATGGATCCACTAGTGGTCATTGCATGTTTGTTCTTTCCACAAACCACACATGGATCAACCACTAGAGTCATTGCATGTGTGTTCTTTCCAGAAACCACACATGGATCAACCACTAGAGTCATTGCATGTGTGTTATTTCCAGAAACAAACATGGATCAACCACTAGAGTAATTGCATGTGTGTTCTTTTCCACAAACCACACATGGATCCACCAGTGGTCATTGCATGTGTGTTTTTCCACAAACCACATATGGATCAACCACTAGTCATTGCATGTGTGTTCTTTCCACAAACCACACATGGATCAACCACTAGAGTCATTGCATGTGTGTTATTTCCACAAACAAACATGGATCAACCACTAGAGTCATTGCATGTGTGTTCTTTTCCACAAACCACACATGGATCCACCAGTGGTCATTGCATGTGTGTTCTTTCCACAAACCACACATGGATAAACAAGAGTCATTGCATGTCTCGTCTTTCCACAAACCACACATGGATCAACCACTAGAGTCATTGCATGTTTATTCTTATACTAAAACCACAAACCAGCACTAGAGTCATTGCATGTGTGTTCTTTCCACAGACCACAGATGGATCAACCAGAGTCATTGCATGTGTGTTCTTTCCACAAACCACACATGGATCAACCACTAGAGTCATTGCATGTGTGTTCTTTTCCACAAACAACTTATGGATCAACCAGTGGTCATTGAATGTGTATTATTTCCACAAACCACATGTGGACCCATTATAGTCATTGCATGTGTGTTATTTCCACAAACGAGACATGGATCAACCACTAGAGTCATTGCATATGTGTTATTTCCACAAACCACACATGGATCAACCACTAGAGTCATTGCATGTGTGTTCTTATACTAAAACCAACACTAGAGTCGTTGCATGTGTGTTCCTTTCACAAACCACACATGGATCAACCACTAGAGTCATTGCATGTGTGTTATTTCCACAAACAAACATGGATCAACCACTAGAGTCATTGCATGTGTGTTCTTTTCCACAAACCACACATGGATCCACCAGTGGTCATTGCATGTGTGTTTTTCCACAAACCACATATGGATCAACCACTAGTCATTGCATGTGTGTTCTTTCCACAAACCACACATGGATCAACCACTAGAGTCGTTGCATGTTTGTTCTTATACTAAAACCACAAACCATCACTAGAGCCATTGCATGTGTGTTCTTTTCCACAAACCACACATCGATCCACTAGACTCATTGCATGTGTGTTCTTTTCCACAAACAACTTATGGATCAACCAGTGGTCATTGCATGGGTGTTCTTTCCACAAACCACACATGTGGACCCACTAGAGTCATTGCATGTGTGTTATTTCCACAAACCACACATGGATCAACCACTAGAGTCATTGCATATGTGTTATTTCCACAAACCACACATGGATCAACCACTAGAGTCACTGCATGTGTGTTCTTATACTAAAACCAACACTAGAGTCATTGCATGTGCGTTCTTTTCACAAACCACACATGGATCAACCTCTAGAGTCATTGCATGTGTGTTATTTCCACAAACAAACATGGATCAACCACGAGAGTCATTGCATGTGTGTTCTTTTCCACAAACCACACATGGATCCACCAGTGGTCATTGCATGTGTGTTCTTTCCACAAACCACACATGGATCAACCACTAGAGTCATTGCATGTGTGTTCTTTCCACAAACCACACATGGATCAACCACTAGAGTCATTGCATGTGTGTTATTTCCACAAACAAACATGGATCAACCACTAGAGTCATTGCATGTGTGTTCTTTTCCACAAACCACACATGGATCAACCACAAGAGTAATTGCATGTGTGTTCTTTCCACAAACCACACATGGATCAACCACTAGAGTCATTGCATGTTTGTTCTTATACTAAAACCACAAACCAGCACTAGAGTCATTGCATGTGTGTTCTTTTCCACAAACCACACATGGATCCACCAGTGGTCATTGCATGTGTGTTCTTTCCACAACCCACATATGGATCAACCAGAGTCATTGCATGTGTGTTCTTTCCACAAACCACACATGGATCAACCACTAGAGTCATTGCATGTTTGTTCTTATACTAAAACCACAAACCAACACTAGAGTCATTGCATGTGTGTTCTTTTCCACAAACCACAAATGGATCCACCAGTGGTCATTGCATGTGTGTTCTTTCCACAAACCACATATGGATCAACCACTAGTCATTGCATGTGTGTTCTTTCCACAAACCACACATGGATCAACCACTAGAGTCATTGCATGTGTGTTCTTATACTAAAACCAACACTAGAGTCATTAAATGTGTGTTCTTTTCACAAATCACACATGGATCAACCACTAGAGTCATTGCATGTGTGTTATTTCCACAAACAAACATGGATCAACCACTAGAGACATTGCATGTGTCTTCTTTTCCACAAACCACACATGGATCCACTAGTGGTCATTGCATGTTTGTTCTTTCCACAAACCACACATGGATCAACCACTAGAGTCATTGCATGTGTGTTCTTTCCACAAACCACACATGGATCAACCACTAGAGTGCATGTGTGTTATTTCCACAAACAAACATGGATCAACCACTTGAGTCATTGCATGTGTGTTCTTTTCCACAAACCACACATGGATCCACCAGTGGTCATTGCATGTGTGTTTTTCCACAAACCACATATGGATCAACCACTAGTCATTGCATGTGTGTTCTTTCCACAAACCACACATAGATCAACCACTAGAGTCATTGCATGTGTGTTATTTCCACAAACAAACATGGATCAACCACTAGAGTCATTGCATGTGTGTTCTTTTCCACAAACCACACATGGACCCACCAGTGGTCATTGCATGTGTGTTCTTTCCACAAACCACACATGGATAAACCAGAGTCATTGCATGTCTCGTCTTTCCACAAACCACACATGGATCAACCACTAGAGTCATTGCATGTTTATTCTTATACTAAAACCACAAACCAGCACTAGAGTCATTGCATGTGTGTTCTTTCCACAGACCACATATGGATCAACCAGAGTCATTGCATGTGTGTTCTTTCCACAAACCACACATGGATCAACCACTAGAGTCATTGGATGTGTGTTCTTTTCCACAAACAACTTATGGATCAACCAGTGGTCATTGAATGTGTGTTATTTCCACAAACCACATGTGGACCCATTATAGTCATTGCATGTGTGTTATTTCCGCAAACGAGAGATGGATCAACCACTAGAGTCATTGCATATGTGTTATTTCCGCAAACCACACATGGATCAACCACTAGAGTCATTGCATGTGTGTTATTATACTAAAACCAACACTAGAGTCATTGCATGTGTGTTCCTTTCACAAACCACACATGGATCAACCACTAGAGTCATTGCATATGTGTTATTTCCACAAACAAACATGGATCAACCACTAGAGTCATTGCATGTGTGTTCTTTTCCACAAACCACACATGGATCCACCAGTGGTCATTGCATGTGTGTTTTTCCACAAACCACATATGGATCAACCACTAGTCATTGCATGTGTGTTCTTTCCACAAACCACACATGGATCAACCACTAGAGTCGTTGCATGTTTGTTCTTATACTAAAACCACAAACCATCACTAGAGTCATTGCATGTGTGTTCTTTTCCAAAAACCACACATCGATCCACTAGACTCATTGCATGTGTGTTCTTTTCCACAAACAACTTATGGATCAACCAGTGGTCATTGCATGGGTGTTCTTTCCACAAACCACACATGTGGACCCACTAGAGTCATTGCATGTGTGTTATTTCCACAAACCACACATGGATCAACCACTAGAGTCATTGCATATGTGTTATTTCCACAAACCACACATGGATCAACCACTAGAGTCACTGCATGTGTGTTCTTATACTAAAACCAACAGTAGAGTCATTGCATGTGTGTTCTTTTCACAAACCACACATGGATCAACCTCTAGAGTCATTGCATGTGTGTTATTTCCACAAACAAACATGGATCAACCACGAGAGTCATTGCATGTGTGTTCTTTTCCACAAACCACACATGGATCCACCAGTGGTCATTGCATGTGTGTTCTTTCCACAAACCACACATGGATCAACCACTAGAGTCATTGCATGTGTGTTCTTTCCACAAACCACACATGGATCAACCACTAGAGTCATTGCATGTGTGTTATTTCCACAAACAAACATGGATCAACCACTAGAGTCATTGCATGTGTGTTCTTTTCCACAAACCAAACATGGATCAACCACTAGAGTAATTGCATGTGTGTTCTTTCCACAAACCACACATGGATCAACCACTAGACTCATTGCATGTTTGTTCTTATACTAAAACCACAAACCAGCACTAGAGTCATTGCATGTGTGTTCTTTTCCACAAACCACACATGGATCCACCAGTGGTCATTTCATGTGTGTTCTTTCCACAACCCACATATGGATCAACCAGAGTCATTGCATGTGTGTTCTTTCCACAAACCACACATGGATATACCACTAGAGTCATTGCATGTTTGTTCTTGTACTAAAACCACAAACCAACACTAGAGTCATTGCATGTGTGTTCTTTTCCACAAACCACAAATGGATCCACCAGTGGTCATTGCATGTGTGTTCTTTCCACAAACCACATATGGATCAACCACTAGTCATTGCATGTGTGTTCTTTCCACAAACCACACATGGATCAACCACTAGAGTCATTGCATGTGTGTTCTTATACTAAAACCAACACTAGAGTCATTAAATGTGTGTTCTTTTCACAAATCACACATGGATCAACCACTAGAGTCATTGCATGTGTGTTATTTCCACAAACAAACATGGATCAACCACTAGAGTCATTGCATGTGTCTTCTTTTCCACAAACCACACATGGATCCACTAGTGGTCATTGCATGTTTGTTCTTTCCACAAACCACACATGGATCAACCACTAGAGTCATTGCATGTGTGTTCTTTCCACAAACCACACATGGATCAACCACTAGAGTCATTGCATGTGTGTTATTTCCACAAACAAACATGGATCAACCACTAGAGTCATTGCATGTGTGTTCTTTTCCACAAACCACACATGGATCCACCAGTGGTCATTGCATGTGTGTTTTTCCACAAACCACATATGGATCAACCACTAGTCATTGCATGTGTGTTCTTTCCACAAACCACACATAGATCAACCACTAGAGTCATTGCATGTGTGTTATTTCCACAAACAAACATGGATCAACCACTAGAGTCATTGCATGTGTGTTCTTTTCCACAAACCACACATGGATCCACCAGTGGTCATTGCATGTGTGTTCTTTCCACAAAGCACACATGGATAAACCAGAGTCATTGCATGTCTCGTCTTTCCACAAACCACACATGGATCAACCACTAGAGTCATTGCATGTTTATTCTTATACTAAAACCACAAACCAGCACTAGAGTCATTGCATGTGTGTTCTTTCCACAGACCACATATGGATCAACCAGAGTCATTGCATGTGTGTTCTTTCCACAAACCACACATGTATCAACCACTAGAGTCATTGCATGTGTGTTCTTTTCCACAAACAACTTATGGATCAACTAGTGGTCATTGAATGTGTGTTATTTCCACAAACCACATGTGGACCCATTATAGTCATTGCATGTGTGTTATTTCCACAAACGAGAGATGGATCAACCACTAGAGTCATTGCATATGTGTTATTTCCACAAACCACACATGGATCAACCACTAGAGTCATTGCATGTGTGTTATTATACTAAAACCAACACTAGAGTCATTGCATGTGTGTTCCTTTCACAAACCACACATGGATCAACCACTAGAGTCATTGCATATGTGTTATTTCCACAAACAAACATGGATCAACCACTAGAGTCATTGCATGTGTGTTCTTTTCCACAAACCACACATGGATCCACCAGTGGTCATTGCATGTGTGTTTTTCCACAAACCACATATGGATCAACCACTAGTCATTGCATGTGTGTTCTTTCCACAAACCACACATGGATCAACCACTAGAGTCGTTGCATGTTTGTTCTTATACTAAAACCACAAACCATCACTAGAGTCATTGCATGTGTGTTCTTTTCCACAAACCACACATCGATCCACTAGACTCATTGCATGTGTGTTCTTTTCCACAAACAACTTATGGATCAACTAGTGGTCATTGCATGGGTGTTCTTTCCACAAACCACACCGGTGGACCCACTAGAGTCATTGCATGTGTGTTATTTCCACAAACCACACATGGATCAACCACTAGAGTCATTGCATATGTGTTATTTCCACAAACCACACATGGATCAACCACTAGAGTCATTGCATGTGTGTTCTTATACTAATACCAACACTAGAGTCAATGCATGTGTGTTCTTTTCACAAACCACACATGGATCAACCTCTAGAGTCATTGCATGTGTGTTATTTCCACAAAAAAACATGGATCAACCACGAGAGTCATTGCATGTGTGTTCTTTTCCACAAACCACACATGGATCTACCAGTGGTCATTGCATGTGTGTTCTTTCCACAAACCACACATGGATCAACCACTAGAGTCATTGCATGTGTGTTCTTTCCACAAACCACACATGGATCAACCACTAGAGTCATTGCATGTGTGTTATTTCCACAAAAAAACATGGATAACCACTAGATTCATTGCATGTGTGTTGTTTTCCACAAACCACACATGGATCCACCAGTGGTCATTGCATGTGTGTTCTTTCCACAAACCACACATGGATCAACCACTAGAGTCATTGCATGTGTGTTCTTTCCACAAACCACACATGGATCAACTACTAGAGTCATTGCATGTGTGTTCTTATACGAAAACCACAAACCAGTACTAGAGTCATTGTGTGTTCTTTTCCACAAACCACACATGGATCCACGAGTGGTCATTACATGTGTGTTCTTTCCACAAACCACACTTGGATCAACCAGAGTCATTGCATGTGTCGCCTTTCCACAAACCACACATGGATAGACCACTAGAGTCATTGCATGTTTGTTCTTATACTAAAACCACAAACCAGCACTAGAGTCATTGTATGTGTGTTCTTTTCCACAAACCACACATGGATCCACTAGTGGTCATTGCATGTGTGTTCTTTCCACAGACCACATATGGATCAACCAAAGTCATTGCATGTGTGTTCTTTCCACAAACCACACATGGATCAACCACTAGAGTCATTGCATGTTTGTTCTTATACTAAAACCACAAACCAGCACTAGAGTCATTGCATGTGTGTTCTTTTCCACAAACCACACATGGATCCACCACTAGAGTCATTGCATGTGTGTTCTTTCCACAAACCACATATGGATCAACCAGAGTCATTGCATGTGTGTTCTTTCCACAAACCACACATGTGGACCCACTAGAGTCATTGCATGTGTGTTCTTTCCACAAACCACACATGTGGATCAACCAGAGTCATTGCATGTGTGTTCTTTCCACAAACCACACATGGATCAACCACTAGAGTCATTGCATGCTTGTTGTTATACTAAAACCACAAACCAGCACTAGAGTCATTGCATGTGTGTTCTTTTCCACAAACCACACATAGATCCACTAGACTCATTGCATGTGTGTTCTTTCCACAAACCACACATGGATCAACCAGAGTCATTGCATGTGTGTTCTTTCCACAAACCACACATGGATCAACCACTAGAGTCATTGCATGTGTGTTCTTTTCCACAAACCACACATGGATCCACTAGAATCATTGCATGTGTGTTCTTTTCCACAAACAACTTATGGATCAACCAGTGGTCATTGCATGTGTGTTCTTTCCACAAACCACATGTGGACCCATTATAGTCATTGCATGTGTGTTATTTCCACAAACCACACATGGATCAACCACTAGAGTCATTGCATATGTGTTATTTCCACAAACCACACATGGATCAACCACTAGAGTCATTGCATGTGTGTTCTTATACTAAAACCAACACTAGAGTAATTGCAGGTGTGTTATTTTCACAAACCACACATGGATCAACCACTTGAGTCATTGCATGTGTGTTATTTCCACAAACAAACATGGATCAACCACTAGAGTCATTGCATGTGTGTTCTTTTCCACAAACCACACATGGATCCACCAGTGGTCATTGCATGTGTGTTCTTTCCACAAACCACACATGGATCAACCACTAGAGTCATTGCATGTGTGTTCTTTGCACAAACCACACATGGATCAACCACTAGAGTCATTGCATGTTTGTTCTTATACTAAAACCACAAACCAGCACTAGAGTGATTGCATGTGTGTTCTTTTCCACAAACCACACATGGATCCACTAGAATCATTGCATGTGTGTTCTTTTCCACAAACAACTTATGGATCAACCTGTGGTCATTGCTTGTGTGTTCTTTCCACAAACCACATGTGGACCCATTACAGCCATTGCATGTGTGTTATTTTCACAAACCACACATGGATCAACCACTAGAGTCATTGCATATGTGTTATTTGCACAAACCACACATGGATCAACCACTAGAGTCATTGCATGTGTGTTCTTATACTAAAACCAACACTAGAATCATTGCATGTGTGTTCTTTTCACAAACCACACATGGATCAACCACTAGGGTCATTGCATGTGTGTTATTTCCACAAACAAACATGGATCAACCACTAGAGTCATTGCATGTGTGTTCTTTTCCACAAACCACACATGGATCAACCACTAGAGTAATTGCATGTGTGTTCTTTCCACAAACCACACATGGATCAACCACTAGAGTCATTGCATGTTTGTTCTTATACTAAAACCACAAACCAGCACTAGAGTCATTGCATGTGTGTTCTTTTCCACAAACCACACATGGATCCACCAGTGGTCATTGCATGTGTGTTCTTTCCACAACCCACATATGGATCAACCAGAGTCATTGCATGTGTGTTCTTTCCACAAACCACACATGGATCAACCACTAGAGTCATTGCATGTTTGTTCTTATACTAAAACCACAAACCAACACTAGAGTCATTGCATGTGTGTTCTTTTCCACAAACCACAAATGGATCCACCAGTGGTCATTGCATGTGTGTTCTTTCCACAAACCACATATGGATCAACCACTAGTCATTGCATGTGTGTTCTTTCCACAAACCACACATGGATCAACCACTAGAGTCATTGCATATGTGTTATTTCAACAAACACACATGGATCAACCACTAGAGTCATTGAATGTGTGTTCTTATACTAAAACCACAAACCAGTACTAGAGTCATTGTATGTGTGTTCTTATACTAAAACCACAAACCATTACTAGAGTCATTGCATGTGTGTTATTTTCCACAAACCACACATGGATCCACCAGTGGTCATTGCATGTGTGCTCTTTCCATAGACCACATATCGATCAACCAGAGTCATTGCATGTGTGTTCTTTGCACAAACCACACATGGATCAACCACTAGAGTCATTGCATCTTTGTTCTTATACTAAAACCACAAACCGGCACTATATTCATTGCATGTGTGTTCTTTTCCACAAACCACACATGGATCCACTAGACTCATTGGATGTGTGTTGTTTTCCACAAACAACTTATGGATCAACCAGTGGTCATTGCATGTGTGTTCTTTCCACAAACCACATGTGGACCCATTACAGCCATTGCATGTGTGTTATTTCCACAAACCACACATGGATCAACCACTAGAGTCATTGCATATGTGTTATTTCCACAAAACACACATGGATCAACCACTAGAGTCATTGCATGTGTGTTCTTATACTAAAACCAACACTAGAGTCATTGCATGTGTGTTCTTTTCACAAACCACACATGGATCAACCACTAGAGTGATTGCATGTTATTTCCACAAACAAACATGGATCAACCACTAGAGTCATTGCATGTGTGTTCTTTTCCACAAACCACACATGGATCAACCACTAGAGTAATTGCATGTGTGTTCTTTCCACAAACCACACATGGATCAACCACTAGAGTCATTGCATGTTTGCTCTTATACTAAAACCACAAACCAGCACTAGAGTCATTGCATGTGTGTTCTTTTCCACAAACCACACATGGATCCACCAGTGGTCATTGCATGTGTGTTCTTTCCACAAACCACATATGGATCAACCAGAGTCATTGCATGTGTGTTCTTTCCACAAACCACACATGGATCAACCACTAGAGTCATTGCATGTTTGTTCTTATACTAAAACCACAAAAAGACACTAGACACATTGCATGTGTGTTATTTTCCACAAACCACACATGGATCCACCAGTGGTCATTGCATGTGTGTTCTTTTCACAAACCACATAAGGATCAACCACTAGTCATTGTATGTGTGTTCTTTCCACAAACCACACATGGATCAACCACTAGAGTCATTGCATGTGTGTTCTTATACTAAAACCAACACTAGAGTCATTAAACGTGTGTTCTTTTCACAAATCACACATGGATCAACCACTAGAGTCATTGCATGTGTGTTATTTCCGCAAACAAACATGGATCAACCACTAGAGTCATTGCATGTGTGTTCTTTTCCACAAACCACACATGGATCCACCAGTGGTCATTGCATGTTTGTAATTTCCACAAACCACACATGGATCAACCACTAGAGTCATTACATGTGTGTTCTTTCCACAAACCACACATGGATCAACGACTAGAGTCATTGCATGTGTGTTATTTCCACAAACAAACATGGATCAACCACTAGAGTCATTGCATGTGTGTTCTTTTCCACAAACCACACATGGATCCACCAGTGGTCATTACATGTGTGTTCTTTCCACAAACCACACATGGATCAACCAGAGTCATTGCATGTGTCGTCTTTCCACAAACCACACATGGATCGACCACTAGAGTCATTGCATGTTTGTTCTTATACTAAAACCACAAACCAGCACTAGAGTCATTGTATGTGTGTTCTTTTCCACAAACCACACATGGACCCACTAGTGGTCATTGCATGTGTGTTCTTTCCACAGACCACATATGGATCAACCAGAGTCATTGCATGTGTGTTCTTTCCACAAACCACACATGGATCAACCACTAGCGTCATTGCATGTATGTTCTTTTCCACAAACAACTTATGGATCAACCAGTGGTCATTGCATGTGTGTTATTTCCACAAACCACATGTGGACCCATTACAGTCATTGCATGTGTGTTATTTCCACAAACCACACATGGATCAACCACTAGAGTCATTGCATATGTGTTATTTCCACAAACCACACATGGATCAATCACTAGAGTCATTGCATGTGTGTTCTTATACTAAAACCAACACTAGAGTCATTGCATGTGTGTTCCTTTCACAAACCACAAATGGATCAACCACTAGAGTGATTGCATGTGTGTTATTTCCACAAACAAACATGGATTAACCACTAGAGTCATTGCATGTGTGTTCTTTTCCACAAACCACACATGTATCCAACAGTGGTCATTGCATGTGTGTTTTTCCACAAACCACATATGGATCAACCACTAGTCATTGCATGTGTGTTCTTTCCACAAACCACACATGGATCAACCACTAGAGTCATTGCATGTTTGTTCTTATACTAAAACCACAAACCAGCACTAGAGTCATTGCATGTGTGTTCTTTTCCACAAACCACACATGGATCCACCAGTGGTCATTGCATGTGTGTTCTTTCCACAACCCACATATGGATCAACCAGAGTCATTGCATGTGTGTTCTTTCCACAAACCACACATGGATCAACCACTAGAGTCATTGCATGTTTGTTCTTATACTAAAACCACAAACCAACACTAGAGTCATTGCATGTGTGTTCTTTTCCACAAACCACAAATGGATCCACCAGTGGTCATTGCATGTGTGTTCTTTCCACAAACCACATATGGATCAACCACTAGTCATTGCATGTGTGTTCTTTCCACAAACCACACATGGATCAACCACTAGAGTCATTGCATATGTGTTATTTCAACAAACCACACATGGATCAACCACTAGAGTCATTGAATGTGTGTTCTTATACTAAAACCACAAACCAATACTAGAGTCATTGCATGTGTGTTCTTATACTAAAACCACAAACCATTACTAGAGTCATTGCATGTGTGTTATTTTCCACAAACCACACATGGATCCACTAGTGGTCATTGCATGTGTGCTCTTTCCATAGACCACATATGGATCAACCAGAATCATTGCATGTGTGTTCTTTGCACAAACCACACATGGATCAACCACTAGAGTCATTGCATCTTTGTTCTTATACTAAAACCACAAACCGGCACTAGATTCATTGCATGTGTGTTCTTTTCCACAAACCACACATGGATCCACTAGACTCATTGGATGTGTGTTTATAGGGTCCCCAACCTTTAATAAGATTGAGTCCCCTGTGTTTACAATGCTAGTCCCTGGATCAATAGCTAGCATCCACAGTTCAGATGTAATATCAAGAAACAAAGGTCATATACAACTTTATAACCAGGAATAAAATAATTTTATTACATCAAACATAGCTCATTGGCTATTTACATTACATTGCAGCGGAATAACTATAGTCATGGGTCCTTCATCTTCAAAGTGCCACAGGCAGATGTTGGTTGTAGACTTTGTAATCCTAATCAATCAATCTTCACTAAATCAATCAAACCTGCAACATCATAAGTTACAGCCACAGAGGGTCAATACTTTGGAATAGTGTTGGCAAGTGATACCTTAGTATATTTTAAGTGGACTATAATACTATATGCATTTGGCTGGTGGAGCTTAGGCTTGCATTGCTCAAAATAGATTTTTCCTTAACTTTTTGAAAACACTAAGTTTTTGCTTGGCACAAACACCTAAGGCATCTATCAATCAAAGACTCCAGATCCACTCAGGGCATCTACCAATCAATGACTGAAGATCCTTTTAACCCTTGTTCACCCACAAGTTTTATATAGAAATTGGGGTGATGAGATTCTTGAAGTTTCCATGTCTTGATGCTCAAATTGTCCTTTACCAGGGACATGGCTAAGTACTTAGGTTTTACACTCTGCAGAGGTGGTGCACTTTCCCCACAAGCCTTGGTTTCCCAAGACATGATCCTTCAGTAGCCTTTCCTTAGTCAAATGGACGCGTTCCAACCTATCATCCCATCTACCACCCTCTGTCCAAGAGACTAAGTTCTAGCATCCTAAGATCATGGCAGAGCCCATATTGCCAAGTGGTTGCACTTGAAGCTTCTCAACATTTGACATCTCAAATCTCTTTGTTTCCTGGGTGGCCATCCACAAGTGAGATACACAAGCCAAGTCCATGGCCTTGTGAACCACTCAACATATACCATTCTTTCCATTCCACCCAGGTGATTCATTAACTTAGTTGTTTTGTTAAATAAAAACAAGTCCTTAGACTTAGAATATTTTTCCATAGTGTGAATATAAACCACCCTTGTTTTCTAGTAGCTAGGCTAAGCATGGTAGTATTAGGAATCTTGACTTAGGTAATTTTCACTAAGGTTTCACCTAATAGGTTTTCCCAAGGCATATTTTATACTTAGCAAAAATCCATGCAAGTCCTATACTTAGAAAAATAATACTAATGCATATATAAAATATAGGAATGGAATATTCATGAAGATATCACTTGCCTTTTTGGTAGAGGGTATAGGTTCACTCTTTGTCCTTGCAACACTCACACTCTTCAAGTCACTACAATTCAATCAAGCAAGGCACAAACTTAATCTACCAATCAAGCAAAACTACACACATAAAATAACAAAGTCAAACAAACAATTTTTCACACACAAAGTAATGGGATCTAAGTCATGCATAAGCATGCAAAGGTTGGTTCTATTGTAAGGATGGTCTTCACTAGGCTTCTAACTTTGTAAGTTCCAAATTGGTCATTTACCAAAGTGGTAAAGTTGTTAGCAAAAGGCTTTACTATAAAACCATTTTCCAAAACAAAGTGTCATTCTATGTGGTGTAGAAATATTATTACCAAGGCACTAACCTATAGGGTTCACCAAATGAGTTGCTATTGCAAAACTTGGTGTTTGGGTCAGTAGGTTTGGTCCAAAACATTTTCTCAAAGTTTTCTTTATGAAAGCATTTTCATAAACAAAACAATGGTTTTTAATTAGCTAGAAATGGACTAAACCAATTAATCCATTCTAAACTTTTCAAAAATCATTTTCCAAACTATGGGTTGGTTCCTAGGGTCAGTAAGGTCACAACAAACCAATTTGCAAAGGTTTTAACCTAAAAATCATTTTTAAATGATTTTTCTAATGTTAGTAAGCACACAAAAGAATCTGCAAAATCAAACAAGCTAACAGATACTATTTGCTAAACTAAGGGCAGGGTTGGTTAGAGCTTGTCTTGCTGATTCCAACGACATCAAATTTGTAAAATTTGGACGTGTGGATCCAAAGATACAAGGGTTTGAAAATGGCAAAAGTTTCTGTTTTCAAATTCTGTTTTAAACAGAATAGGGACACGCGGCAGTATTCTATTGGACGGTACCGGTTCGCATGGATCAGCCTTCCTGGACCGTCAGATCTAAGTGGCTATGCACGGTGCAGATCAACAGTTACCCTTTCGCTTAGTCAATCTATCCAAGCCGGTGGATCTGCATCCAACGGTTCCTATCGTTTGGCCAAAACGCAGCGGCGGAGCGGTGGCTACCGGCGGCGAAACTGTCGGTCGATGACGGAGGCGACGCTACAGGAGGTGAGGGAGAAGGAGGGGTTGCTCACCGGGCTCAGGGGGTCACGGCGGTGCTCGGGGAGGGGTTGGTCGGGCGAGGGGCGCTCGGGTACGACTGCGATTGCTCGCTGGAGTAGAGGACGCCGTCGGGCGGCTCTGTCCGCGGTTGAAGACGGTGCTGTGGTTCACCTCAAAGCGAAAAGACGACACGGTTAGATGCACAGGGCCCAGACGAAGTCGTGTGCGTGAACTAGGAGGCACGGGGCGGTCTGTACCTACCGGAGAAACTTGACGGAGACGAGGCAGACGGTGGCGGCGAGTCGAGCTTGTCCTTGCCGACGCTGTGATGCTCGCGCGGATGAACGGGAGGCTCAGTGAGGTGCGCCAGAGGCTGGGGAACATGTGAGCATGGTCGAGGGGGCAAGGGGCGGCAAGGGGCTGCCGGAATCGGCTTCGGAGCGTCGTCGGAGCAGAGGGTGCTCGGGGAGAAATTGGAGCGGCCTGGGGGCGAGCTTGGGGGAGGAGTCTGAGGGAAATGGAGGAGAAGGCGATGGCGTTTAAGTAGGCATCGTCGCAGGGGTCGATTAACGGCGGGGTTTAAGGGAATTGATGGTGCCTTCATTGGCCAGAAACGGCGACGGAGGAGGGGGAGAACTGGTCGCGCGGGTGGGGAAGGAGAACAGTGGAAAGGGGGTCCAGCGGTCAGTGGAAAAGGGAGAGGGAGCGGGGTCCACTTGCCAGCTTCTGTGTGAGTTTCTTCCGCGGTGCAGAAAACGGTTCGGGGGCGTGAGTGAGAGAGGTGGGGTCTGATGTCAGCGAGTGAGTGAGAGGGAGAAGAGGGGCCACCGGTCATTGGCTCTGTGGGTCATTTAACAGGTGAAAAACGATTCGCCGAGGGAGAGAAGAACTGGGCTGCTGCTGGGCCTATTGGGCTGGTCTGTTGCACTATTTTTTTCTGTCTAAATCTTTTTCGTTTTTCTATTTCTTTTCTGTTTTGAATTTCCATTCAATTTTTCAAACAACCAAACAATTCAAACAATTCAAACAACTTGGTATTTTGAATTTGGTTATGTTTAACAACATAATCCAAATCCAAAATGAAATAATATTTTTATTTATTTTAAGATCCATTTAATAATTAAATAAAATGGATCTTTAGTTTATTAAAATAGGGTTTTGATTTATTTAAATAAAATTTCCATTTGAAATCCAATTATTTTCAAAACCAAACCAGAAGGTTTTATTTGAAAAATAAAAGAATACTTGGAAACTTATTTAAATAAATAAATAAGTTTTGGTGTTTAAGTAAAATGGGAAAGCCTTTACTTAAATAAAATTGGATATTTAAATCCTTATTATTTTATTTAAATAATCCTTTACTCATTTTAATCAAAGCAAAACCTTTTAATAAAAGATTTCAAAGTAGTAATAAAATACTTGGTGTTCATTTAAAATGGGAAAAGCCTTTACTTAAATAAAATTGGATATTTAAATCCTTATTATTTTATTTAAATAAACCTTTACTCATTTTATCAAAACAAAATATTTTATTACAAAAGTTTGGCCAAAATTAATTTGGCTCACCTTTTCATTTGAAAACAAAGTCTTTTATTAAAAGATCCAAAATAGTATTTCCAAAACAATTTATTTTCCTTTATCAAATGTTTAACTTTTTAATCCCTTTAGGATTATTTGATCACCAATTGGTATGGGCTTTGGTAAGGGCTTTATTGGCTTTGGAAATTCAATTTCCTTATCTTAATATATTCACAAGATTTTGTCTATGGTTCCAAACTAAGTGAAACCAATCTCTAAGGTCTTACTTGATCCTTTGTGATTATTTGTTGATCAAATTTGGTATGGATCAAATCCATGGATTTGGAGATACTTTGGAAATGATTTCCTTCCATTAGGGTTTAGGGATTTGGATTTATTTTCCAAGTGTTCAAATTTCTAGATACATTCATTGAGGAATGCATTTCCCTTGATTTGGATTTTGTTGAATTCAAACTTTTACCAAAGTTTGTTCAAGATGGGATTTTAAGTCTCCTTTTAGAAACAAAAGTTTCTTTTCACCTTGATTTTCAACAAAAGTTTATTTTGTTTATTTTATTTTTCACATTACAAGATTTGGAAAATCTTGGGATGTGACAGGCTACCACCCTTAAAAGAAATCTCGTCCCGAGATTTGGGGAGGCTAGGGTTACAAGTTGGCTCAAGACATCTAGGGTACTACCACCCTTAAAAATTTTCCAACTAAACTACATCTTGGCTTGCTTGGATCTTGGAAAAACTTCTTCTTGGAAAACTTCTGCATAGTGCCCTTGTTTTCCCACTTGACTCATGGGCCAAGGTTGAGATTTTCCATAGGATTGTTCAACTTTTCTGGACAATTGTTTGCATAATGGCCTAGTTCCTTGCATTTGAAACAGGTTATAAGTTTGAGGTCTTGAGGTGGCTTCTCTGGACAATATGATGCATAATGTCCTAACTCCTTGCAGTGTTTGCACATCACTTGGCTAATATCCTTCCTCATCTTGGGTTTCACTAGCTTTTGTTTGTCTTCTTGGCTCCTTTTCTTTTCTGGGCATTCATTGGCATAGTGTTCCATCTCTTTGCATTTGAAACATTGCACTTGTGTAATATCTTTCTTGCTAGTGTTGAGGCATTTCTTCTTCTTCTTCTTGGGTCTCTCCAAAGCTAGGGGTTCTTCTAGTTCATGCTCTTCATGAGTGGGAGATCTTCCTCTCTTCTTGGGGCATTTATCTTCATGTTCCTTGGGTGCATTTTCCTTGACTACACAAGTATTTCTAACTTGGGTTCCTTCTAGAATAACATCTTTGTCATCCTTGTGGTCATTAGCTCTTTGGGAAAAGTTTTCTCTCATGTTGATCATTTGAGTAACCAATCCATGCATCAATTGGGATTGAAGCTTCAAAAACCTTTGTATGGCTGGGTCTAATCCATTGTTGTTGGCTAAAAGCTGAGTTGTCTCTTGGCTCAACTGGTGTTGGGTTGCTAGGAGTTCTCTCATGCTGTCAACTTGGTTTTTGTTGTTGTTGTCACCATCCTTGATGCTGGAGTCTCTTGGAGAAGTCATCTGTTTGGGTTGGATTGGGATTAGAATAGGCAAAAGATATTTCTAAGGGAATCAATCCTAATCACACACATCACAATTCACACAAGCAATGTGCAAGCAATCACAAACAAACACTCCACTCAAACAACAGTTTCAAGCACATATTCGGCAACAAAATATTTTTGCTACACCACATAAGTTGGTGGGTTTGTCTTTAACTAAATATGGTGGTCCATCTACATGGTTTACTTGTGATCTTTCCATCCTTCTTGGTTGATTCTTCTTAATTGAGATCTTTGTATCCTTGGAGAATTCTTGTGTCTTGGTCACAAATCTTCAAAGGTGATGATGGCTCCTTCTAAGTTGTTTTTCCTTAATCTTCAAATCTTGAGCAAGATTTCTTGTCTCACTTGTAGTCTTTAGTGATATCCTAGGTTAAAGTCTTTGGTGATCATGTTGAAGATGTTGAAGTCACTTGAAGAAGTTGAAGTCATTAGAGTTGAAAGTGTTGAAGAAATCCTTTGCACATAGTGTAGTCTTTGGTCATGGGGTAGGCTTTTCCATCAAGTTGAAATAGAAGAGAGGTAGAGTTGAAATCAAAATGGTTGAGGAAAGAGTTTACAAGATTTTTGTAAATAAGTTTTTGAACAAAACAACTCCTATTTTTCTAAGGGTTTTTGTCCAATCCTAGGGTTACAAATCCTACAGGCAACACAATGCTCTGATACCATTCTGTAGGGTCCCCAACCTTTAATAAGATTGAGTCCCCTGTGTTTACAATGCTAGTCCCTGGATCAATAGCTAGCATCCACAGTTCAGATGTAATATCAAGAAACAAAGGTCATATACAACTTTATAACCAGGAATAAAATAATTTTATTACATCAAACATAGCTCATTGGCTATTTACATTACATTGCAGCGGAATAACTATAGTCATGGGTCCTTCATCTTCAAAGTGCCACAAGCAGATGTTGGTTGTAGACTTTGTAATCCTAATCAATCAATCTTCACTAAATCAATCAAACCTGCAACATCATAAGTTACAGCCACAGAGGGTCAATACTTTGGAATAGTATTGGCAAGTGATACCTTAGTATATTTTAAGTGGACTATAATACTATATGCATTTGGCTGGTGGAGCTTAGGCTTGCATTGCTCAAAATAGATTTTTCCTTAACTTTTTGAAAACACTAAGTTTTTGCTTGGCACAAACACCCAAGGCATCTATCAATCAAAGACTCCAGATCCACTCAGGGCATCTACCAATCAATGACTGAAGATCCTTTTAACCCTTGTTCACCCACAAGTTTTATTTAGAAATTGGGGTGATGAGATTCTTGAAGTTTCCATGTCTTGATGCTCAAATTGTCCTTTACCAGGGACATGGCTAAGTACTTAGGTTTTACACTCTGCAGAGGTGGTGCACTTTCCCCACAAGCCTTGGTTTCCCAAGACATGATCCTTCAGTAGCCTTTCCTTAGTCAAATGGACGCGTTCCAACCTAGCATCCCATCTACCACCCTCTGTCCAAGAGACTAAGTTCTAGCATCCTAAGATCATGGCAGAGCCCATATTGCCAAGTGGTTGCACTTGAAGCTTCTCAACATTTGACATCTCAAATCTCTTTGTTTCCTGGGTGGCCATCCACAAGTGAGATACACAAGCCAAGTCCATGGCCTTGTGAACCACTCAACATATACCATTCTTTCCATTCCACCCAGGTGATTCATTAACTTAGTTGTTTTGTTAAATAAAAACAAGTCCTTAGACTTAGAATATTTTTCCATAGTGTGAATATAAACCACCCTTGTTTTCTAGTAGCTAGGCTAAGCATGGTAGTATTAGGAATCTTGACTTAGGTAATTTTCACTAAGGTTTCACCTAATAGGTTTTCCCAAGGCATAGTTTATACTTAGCAAAAATCCATGCAAGTCCTATACTTAGAAAAATAATACTAATGCATATATAAAATATAGGAATGGAATATTCATGAAGATATCACTTGCCTTTTTGGTAGAGGGTATAGGTTCACTCTTTGTCCTTGCAACACTCACACTCTTCAAGTCACTACAATTCAATCAAGCAAGGCACAAACTTAATCTACCAATCAAGCAAAACTACACACATAAAATAACAAAGTCAAACAAACAATTTTTCACACACAAAGTAATGGGATCTAAGTCATGCATAAGCATGCAAAGGTTGGTTCTATTGTAAGGATGGTCTTCACTAGGCTTCTAACTTTGTAAGTTCCAAATTGGTCATTTACCAAAGTGGTAAAGTTGTTAGCAAAAGGCTTTACTATAAAACCATTTTCCAAAACAAGTGTCATTCTATGTGGTGTAGAAATATTATTACCAAGGCACTAACCTATAGGGTTCACCAAATGAGTTGCTATTGCAAAACTCGGTGTTTGGGTCAGTAGGTTTGGTCCAAAACATTTTCTCAAAGTTTTCTTTATGAAAGCATTTTCATAAACAAAACAATGGTTTTTAATTAGCTAGAAATGGACTAAACCAATTAATCCATTCTAAACTTTTCAAAAATCATTTTCCAAACTATGGGTTGGTTCCTAGGGTCAGTAAGGTCACAACAAACCAATTTGCAAAGGTTTTAACCTAAAAATCATTTTTAAATGATTTTTCTAATGTTAGCAAGCACACAAAAGAATCTGCAAAATCAAACAAGCTAACAGATACTATTTGCTAAACTAAGGGCAGGGTTGGTTAGAGCTTGTCTTGCTGATTCCAACGACATCAAATTTGTAAAATTTGGACGTGTGGATCCAAAGATACAAGGGTTTGAAAATGGCAAAAGTTTCTGTTTTCAAATTCTGTTTTAAACAGAATAGGGACACGCGGCAGTATTCTATTGGACGGTACCGGTTCGCATGGATCAGCCTTCCTGGACCTTCAGATCTAAGTGGCTACGCACGGTGCAGATCAACAGTTACCCTTTCGCTTAGTCAATCTATCCAAGCCGGTGGATCTGCATCCAACGGTTCCTATCGTTTGGCCAAAACGCAGCGGCGGAGCGGTGGCTACCGGCGGCGAAACTGTCGGTTGACGACGGAGGCGACGCTACAGGAGGTGAGGGAGAAGGAGGGGTTGCTCACCGGGCTCAGGGGGTCACGGCGGTGCTCGGGGAGGGGTTGGTCGGGCGAGGGGCGCTCGGGTACGACTGCGATTGCTCGCCGGAGTAGAGGACGGCGTCGGGCGGCTCTGTCCGCGGTTGAAGACGGTGCTGTGGTTCACCTCAAAGCGAAAAGACGACATGGTTAGATGCGCAGGGCCCAGGCGAAGTCGTGTGCGTGAACTAGGAGGCGCGGGGCGGTCTGTACCTACCGGAGAAACTTGACGGAGACAAGGCAGACGGTGGCGGCGAGTCGAGCTTGTCCTTGCCGATGCTGTGATACTCGCGCGGATGAACGGGAGGCTCAGTGAGGTGCGCCAGAGGCTGGGGAACATGTG
Source organism: Avena sativa (assembly GCA_916181665.1). Classification (NCBI taxonomy): domain Eukaryota; kingdom Viridiplantae; phylum Streptophyta; class Magnoliopsida; order Poales; family Poaceae; genus Avena; species Avena sativa. Next base: position 482,453,941 of record OV702279.1, read on the forward strand.
AGCATGGTCGAGGGGGCAAGGGGCGGCGAGGGGCTGCCGGAATCGGCGTCGGAGCGTCGTCGGAGCAGAGGGTGCTCGGGGAGAAATTGGAGCGGCCTGGGGGCGAGCTTGGGGGAGGAGTCTGAGGGAAATGGAGGAGAAGGCGATGGCGTTTAAGTAGGCGTCGTCGCAGGGTCGATTAACGGCGGGGTTTAAGCAAATTGATGGTGCCTTCATTGGCCAGAAACGGCGACGGAGGAGGGGGAGAACTGGTCGCGCGGGTGGGGAAGGAGAACAGTGGAAAGGGGGTCCAGCGGTCAGTGGAAAAGGGAGAGGGAGCGGGGTCCACTTGCCAGCTTCTGTGTGAGTTTCTTCCGCGGTGCAGAAAACGGTTCGGGGGCGTGAGTGAGAGAGGTGGAGTCTGATGTCAGCGAGTGAGTGAGAGGGAGAAGAGGGGCCACCGTTCATTGGCTCTGTGGGTCATTTAACAGGTGAAAAACGATTCGCCGAGGGAGAGAAGAACTGGGCTGCTGCTGGGCCTATTGGGCTGGTCTGTTGCACTATTTTTTTCTGTCTAAATCTTTTTCGTTTTTCTATTTCTTTTCTGTTTTGAATTTCCATTCAATTTTTCAAACAACCAAACAATTCAAACAACTTGGTATTTTGAATTTGGTTATGTTTAACAACATAATCCAAATCCAAAATGAAATAATATTTTTATTTATTTTAAGATCCATTTAATAATTAAATAAAATGGATCTTTAGTTTATTAAAATAGGGTTTTGATTTATTTAAATAAAATTTCCATTTGAAATCCAATTATTTTCAAAACCAAACCAGAAGGTTTTATTTGAAAAATAAAAGAATACTTGGAAACTTATTTAAATAAATAAATAAGTTTTGGTGTTTAAGTAAAATGGGAAAGCCTTTACTTAAATAAAATTGGATATTTAAATCCTTATTATTTTATTTAAATAATCCTTTACTCATTTTAATCAAAGCAAAACCTTTTAATAAAAGATTTCAAAGTAGTAATAAAATACTTGGTGTTCATTTAAAATGGGAAAAGCCTTTACTTAAATAAAATTGGATATTTAAATCCTTATTGTTTTATTTAAATAAACCTTTACTCATTTTATCAAAACAAAATATTTTATTACAAAAGTTTGCCCAAAATTAATTTGGCTCACCTTTTCATTTGAAAACAAAGTCTTTTATTAAAAGATCCAAAATAGTATTTCCAAAACAATTTATTTTCCTTTATCAAATGTTTAACTTTTTAATCCCTTTAGGATTATTTGATCACCAATTGGTATGGGCTTTGGTAAGGGCTTTATTGGCTTTGGAAATTCAATTTCCTTATCTTAATATATTCACAAGATTTTGTCTATGGTTCCAAACTAAGTGAAACCAATCTCTAAGGTCTTACTTGATCCTTTGTGATTATTTGTTGATCAAATTTGGTATGGATCAAATCCATGGATTTGGAGATACTTTGGAAATGATTTCCTTCCATTAGGGTTTAGGGATTTGGATTTATTTTCCAAGTGTTCAAATTTCTAGATACATTCATTGAGGAATGCATTTCCCTTGATTTGGATTTTGTTGAATTCAAACTTTTACCAAAGTTTGTTCAAGATGGGATTTTAAGTCTCCTTTTAGAAACAAAAGTTTCTTTTCACCCTGATTTTCAACAAAAGTTTATTTTGTTTATTTTATTTTTCACATTACAAGATTTGGAAAATCTTGGGATGTGACAGTGTTCTTTTCCACAAACAACTTATGGATCAACCAGTGGTCATTGCATGTGTGTTCTTTCCACAAACCACATGTGGACCCATTACAGCCATTGCATGTGTGTTATTTCCACAAACCACACATGGATCAACCACTAGAGTCATTGCATATGTGTTATTTCCACAAAACACACATGGATCAACCACTAGAGTCATTGCATGTGTGTTCTTATACTAAAACCAACACTAGAGTCATTGCATGTGTGTTCTTTTCACAAACCACACATGGATCAACCACTAGAGTGATTGCATGTGTGTTATTTCCACAAACAAACATGGATCAACCACTAGAGTCATTGCATGTGTGTTCTTTTCCACAAACCACACATGGATCAACCACTAGAGTAATTGCATGTGTGTTCTTTCCACAAACCACACATGGATCAACCACTAGAGTCATTGCATGTTTGTTCTTATACTAAAACCACAAACCAGCACTAGACTCATTGCATGTGTGTTCTTTTCCACAAACCACACATGGATCCACCAGTGGTCATTGCATGTGTGTTCTTTCCACAAACCACATATGGATCAACCAGAGTCATTGCATGTGTGTTCTTTCCACAAACCACACATGGATCAACCACTAGAGTCATTGCATGTTTGTTCTTATACTAAAACCACAAAAAGACACTAGACACATTGCATGTGTGTTATTTTCCACAAACCACACATGGATCCACCAGTGGTCATTGCATGTGTGTTCTTTTCACAAACCACATAAGGATCAACCACTAGTCATTGTATGTGTGTTCTTTCCACAAACCACACATGGATCAACCACTAGAGTCATTGCATGTGTGTTCTTATACTAAAACCAACACTAGAGTCATTAAACGTGTGTTCTTTTCACAAATCACACATGGATCAACCACTAGAGTCATTGCATGTGTGTTATTTCCGCAAACAAACATGGATCAACCACTAGAGTCATTGCATGTGTGTTCTTTTCCACAAACCACACATGGATCCACCAGTGGTCATTGCATGTTTGTAATTTCCACAAACCACACATGGATCAACCACTAGAGTCATTGCATGTGTGTTCTTTCCACAAACCACACATGGATCAACCACTAGAGTCATTGCATGTGTGTTATTTCCACAAAAAACATGGATCAACCACTAGAGTCATTGCATGTGTGTTCTTTTCCACAAACCACACATGGATCCACCAGTGGTCATTACATCTGTGTTCTTTCCACAAACCACACATGGATCAACCAGAGTCATTGCATGTGTCGTCTTTCCACAAACCACACATGGATCGACCACTAGAGTCATTGCATGTTTGTTCTTATACTAAAACAACAAACCAAGACTAGAGTCATTGCATGTGTGTTCTTTTCCACAAACCACACATGGACCCACTAGTGGTCATTGCATGTGTGTTCTTTCCACAGACCACATATGGATCAACCAGAGTCATTGTATGTGTGTTCTTTCCACAAACCACACATGGATCAACCACTAGAGTCGTTGCATGTATGTTCTTTTCCACAAACAACTTATGGATCAACCAGTGGTCATTGCATGTTTGTAATTTCCACAAACCACATGTGGACCCATTACAGTCATTGCATGTGTGTTATTTCCACAAACCACACATGGATGAACCACTAGAGTCATTGCATATGTGTTATTTCCACAAACCACACATGGATCAATCACTAGAGTCATTGCATGTGTGTTCTTATACTAAAACCAACACTAGAGTCATTGCATGTGTGCTCCTATCACAAACCACAAATGGATCAACCACTAGAGTCATTGCATGTGTGTTATTTCCACAAACAATCATGGATCAACCACTAGAGTCATTGCATGTGTATTCTTTTCCACAAACCACACATGTATCCAACAGTGGTCATTGCATGTGTGTTTTTCCACAAACCACATATGGATCAACCACTAGTCATTGCATGTGTGTTCTTTCCACAAACCACACATGGATCAACCACTAGAGTCATTGCATGTTTGTTCTTATACTAAAACCACAAACCAGCACTAGAGTCATTCCATGTGTGTTCTTTTGCACAAACCACACATGGATCCACTAGACTCATTGCATGTGTGTTTTTTTCCACAAACAACATATGGATCAACTAGTGGTCATTGCATGGGTGTTCTTTCCACAAACCACATATGTGGACCCACTAGAGTCATTGCATGCTTGTTATTTCCACAAACCACACATGGATCAACCACTAGAGTCATTGCATATGTGTTATTTCCACAAACCACACATGGATCAACAACTAGAGTCATTGCATGTGTGTTCTTATACTACAACCAACACTAGAGTCATTGCATGTGTGTTCTTTTCACAAACCACACATGGATCAACCACTAGAGTCATTGCATGTGTGTTATTTCCACAAACAAACATGGATCAACCACAAGAGTCATTGCATGTGTGTTCTTTTCCACAAACCACACATGGATCCACCAGTGGTCATTGCATGTGTGTTCTTTCCAGAAACCACACATGGCTCAACCACTAGAGTCATTGCATGTGTGTTCTTTCCACAAACCACACATGGATCAACCACTAGAGTCATTGCATGTGTGTTATTTCCACAAACAAACATGGATCAACCACTAGAGTCATTGCATGTGTGTTCTTTTCCACAAACGACACATGGATCCACCACTGGTCATTGCATGTGTGTTCTTTCCACAAACCACACATGGATCAACCACTAGAGTCATTGCATGTGTGTTCTTTCCACAAACCACACATGGATCAACTACTAGAGTCATTGCATGTTTGTTCTTATACTAAAACCACAAACCAGCACTAGAGTCATTGCCTGTGTGTTCTTTTCCACAAACCACACATGGATCCACCAGTGGTCATTGCATGTGTGTTCTTTCCAAAAACCACATATGGATCAACCAGAGTCATTGCATGTGTGTTCTTTCCACAAACCACACATGGATCAACCACTAGAGTCATTGCATGTGTGTTATTTCCACAAACAAACATGGATCAACCACTAGAGTCATTGCATGTGTGTTCTTTTCCACAAACCACACATGGATCCACCAGTGGTCATTGCATGCGTGTTCTTTCCACAAACCACATATGGATCAACCACTCGTCATTGCATGTGTGTTCTTTCCACGAACCACACATGGATCAACCACTAGAGTCATTGCATGTTTGTTCTTATACTAAAACCACAAACCAGCACTAGAGTCATTGCATGTGTGTTCTTTTCCACAAACCACACATGGATCCACCACTAGAGTCATTGCATGTGTGTTCTTTCCACAAACCACATATGGATCAACCAGAGTCATTGCATGTGTGTTCTTTCCACAAACCACACATGTGGACCCACTAGAGTCATTGCATGTGTTTTCTTTCCACAAACCACACATGTGGATCAACCAGAGTCATTGCATGTGTGTTCTTTCCACAAACCACACATGGATCAACCACTAGAGTCATTGCATGCTTGTTGTTATACTAAAACCACAAACCAGCACTAGGGTAATTGCATGTGTGTTCTTTTCCACAAACCACACATGGATCCACTAGACTCATTGCATGTGTGTTCTTTCCACAAACCACACATGGATCAACCAGAGTCATTGCATGTGTGTTCTTTCCACAAACCACACATGGACCAACCACTAGAGTCATTGCATGTGTGTTCTTTTCCACAAACCACACATGGATCCACTAGACTCATTGCATGTGTGTTCTTTTCCACAAACAACTTATGGATCAACCAGTGGTCATTGCATGTGTGTTCTTTCCACAAACCACATGTGGACCCATTACAGCCATTGCATGTGTGTTATTTTCACAAACCACACATGGATCAACCACTAGAGTCATTGGATATGTGTTATTTCCACAAACCACACATGGATCAACCACTAGAGTCATTGCATGTGTCTTCTTATACTAAAACCAACACTAGAGTCATTGCATGTGTGTTCTTTTCACAAACCACACATGCATCAACCACTAGAGTCATTGCATGTGTGTTATTTCCACAAACAAACATGGATCAACCACTAGAGTCATTTCATGTGTGTTCTTTTCCACAAACCACACATGGATCAACCACTAGAGTCATTGGATATGTGTTATTTCCACAAACCACACATGGATCAACCACTAGAGTCATTGCATGTGTCTTCTTATACTAAAACCAACACTAGAGTCATTGCATGTGTGTTCTTTTCACAAACCACACATGCATCAACCACTAGAGTCATTGCATGTGTGTTATTTCAACAAACAAACATGGATCAACCACTAGAGTCATTGCATGTGTGTTCTTTTCCACAAACCACACATGGATCAACCACTAGAGTAATTGCATGTGTGTTCTTTCCACAAACCACACATGGATCAACCACTAGAGTCATTGCATGTTTGTTCTTATACTAAAACCACAAACCAGCACTAGAGTCATTGCATGTGTGTTCTTTTCCACAAACCACACATGGATCCACCAATGGTCATTGCATGTGTGTTCTTTCCACAACCCACATATGGATCAACCAGAGTCATTGCATGTGTGTTCTTTCCACAAACCACACATGGATCAACCACTAGAGTCATTGCATGTTTGTTCTTATACTAAAACCACAAACCAACACTAGAGTCATTGCATGTGTGTTCTTTTCCACAAACCACAAATGGATCCACCAGTGGTCATTGCATGTGTGTTCTTTCCACAAACCACATATGGATCAACCACTCGTCATTGCACGTGTGTTCTTTCCACAAACCACACATGGATCAACCACTAGAGTCATTGCATGTGTGTTCTTATACTAAAACCAACACTAGAGTCATTAAATGTGTGTTCTTTTCACAAATCACACATGGATCAACCACTAGAGTCATTGCATGTGTGTTTTTCCACAAACAAACATGGATCAACCACTAGAGTCATTGCATGTGTCTTCTTTTCCACAAACCACACATGGATCCACTAGTGGTCATTGCATCTTTGTTCTTTCCACAAACCACATATGGATCAACCACTACAGTCATTGCATGTGTGTTCTTTCCACAAACCACACATGGATCAACCACTAGAGTCATTGCATGTGTGTTATTTCCACAAACAAACATGGATCAACCACTAGAGTCATTGCATGTGTGTTCTTTTCCACAAACCACACATGGATCCACCAGTGGTCATTGCATGTGTGTTTTTCCACAAACCACATATGGATCAACCACTAGTCATTGCATGTGTGTTCTTTCCACAAACCACACATAGATCAACCACTAGAGTCATTGCATGTGTGTTATTTCCACAAACAAACATGGATCAACCACTAGAGTCATTGCATGTGTGTTCTTTTCCACAAACCACACATGGATCCACCAGTGGTCATTGCATGTGTGTTCTTTCCACAAACCACACATGGATAAACCAGAGTCATTGCATGTCTCGTCTTTCCACAAACCACACATGGATCAACCACTAGAGTCATTGCATATGTGTTATTTCCACAAACCACACATGGATCAACCACTAGAGTCATTGCATGTGTGTTCTTATACTAATACCAACACTAGAGTCAATGCATGTGTGTTCTTTTCACAAACCACACATGGATCAACCTCTAGAGTCATTGCATGTGTGTTATTTCCACAAACAAACATGGATCAACCACGAGAGTCATTGCATGTGTGTTCTTTTCCACAAACCACACATGGATCTACCAGTGGTCATTGCATGTGTGTTCTTTCCACAAACCACACATGGATCAACCACTAGAGTCATTGCATGTGTGTTCTTTCCACAAACCACACATGGATCAACCACTAGAGTCATTGCATGTGTGTTATTTCCACAAACAAACATGGATAACCACTAGAGTCATTGCATGTGTGTTGTTTTCCACAAACCACACATGGATCCACCAGTGGTCATTGCATGTGTGTTCTTTCCACAAACCACACATGGATCAACCACTAGAGTCATTGCATGTGTGTTCTTTCCACAAACCACACATGGATCAACTACTAGAGTCATTGCATGTGTGTTCTTATACTAAAACCACAAACCAGTACTAGAGTCATTGTGTGTTCTTTTCCACAAACCACACATGGATCCACCAGTGGTCATTACATGTGTGTTCTTTCCACAAACCACACATGGATCAACCAGAGTCATTGCATGTGTCGTCTTTCCACAAACCACACATGGATAGACCACTAGAGTCATTGCATGTTTATTCTTATACTAAAACCACAAACCAGCACTAGAGTCATTGCATGTGTGTTCTTTCCACAGACCACATATGGATCAACCAGAGTCATTGCATGTGTGTTCTTTCCACAAACCACACATGGATCAACCACTAGAGTCATTGCATGTGTGTTCTTTTCCACAAACAACTTATGGATCAACCAGTGGTCATTGAATGTGTGTTATTTCCACAAACCACATGTGGACCCATTATAGTCATTGCATGTGTGTTATTTCCACAAACCACACATGGATCAACCACTAGAGTCATTGCATATGTGTTATTTCCACAAACCACACATGGATCAACCACTAGAGTCATTGCATGTGTGTTATTATACTAAAACCAACACTAGAGTCATTGCATGTGTGTTCCTTTCACAAACCACACATGCATCAACCACTAGAGTCATTGCATGTGTGTTATTTCAACAAACAAACATGGATCAACCACTAGAGTCATTGCATGTGTGTTCTTTTCCACAAACCACACATGGATCAACCACTAGAGTAATTGCATGTGTGTTCTTTCCACAAACCACACATGGATCAACCACTAGAGTCATTGCATGTTTGTTCTTATACTAAAACCACAAACCAGCACTAGAGTCATTGCATGTGTGTTCTTTTCCACAAACCACACATGGATCCACCAGTGGTCATTGCATGTGTGTTCTTTCCACAACCCACATATGGATCAACCAGAGTCATTGCATGTGTGTTCTTTCCACAAACCACACATGGATCAACCACTAGAGTCATTGCATGTTTGTTCTTATACTAAAACCACAAACCAACACTAGAGTCATTGCATGTGTGTTCTTTTCCACAAACCACAAATGGATCCACCAGTGGTCATTGCATGTGTGTTCTTTCCACAAACCACATATGGATCAACCACTAGTCATTGCATGTGTGTTCTTTCCACAAAACACACATGGATCAACCACTAGAGTCATTGCATGTGTGTTCTTTCCACAAACCACACATGGATCAACCACTAGAGTCATTGCATGTGTGTTATTTCCACAAACAAACATGGATCAACCACTAGAGTCATTGCATGTGTGTTCTTTTCCACAAACCACACATGGATCCACCAGTGGTCATTGCATGTGTGTTTTTCCACAAACCACATATGGATCAACCACTAGTCATTGCATGTGTGTTCTTTCCACAAACCACACATAGATCAACCACTAGAGTCATTGCATGTGTGTTATTTCCACAAACAAACATGGATCAACCACTAGAGTCATTGCATGTGTGTTCTTTTCCACAAACCACACATTGATCCACCAGTGGTCATTGCATGTGTGTTCTTTCCACAAACCACACATGGATAAACCAGAGTCATTGCATGTCTCGTCTTTCCACAAACCACACATGGATCAACCACTAGAGTCATTGCATGTTTATTCTTATACTAAAACCACAAACCAGCACTAGAGTCATTGCATGTGTGTTCTTTCCACAGACCACATATGGATAAACCAGAGTCATTGCATGTGTGTTCTTTCCACAAACCACACATGGATAAACCACTAGAGTCATTGCATGTGTGTTCTTTTCCACAAACAACTTATGGATCAACCAGTGGTCATTGAATGTGTGTTATTTCCACAAACCACATGTGGACCCATTATAGTCATTGCATGTGTGTTATTTCCACAAACGAGAGATGGATCAACCACTAGAGTCATTGCATATGTGTTATTTCCACAAACCACACATGGATCAACCACTAGAGTCATTGCATGTGTGTTATTATACTAAAACCAACACTAGAGTCATTGCATGTGTGTTCCTTTCACAAACCACACATGGATCAACCACTAGAGTCATTGCATATGTGTTATTTCCACAAACAAACATGGATCAACCACTAGAGTCATTGCATGTGTGTTCTTTTCCACAAACCACACATGGATCCACCAGTGGTCATTGCATGTGTGTTTTTCCACAAACCACATATGGATCAACCACTAGTCATTGCATGTGTGTTCTTTCCACAAACCACACATGGATCAACCACTAGAGTCGTTGCATGTTTGTTCTTATACTAAAACCACAAACCATCACTAGAGTCATTGCATGTGTGTTCTTTTCCACAAAACACACATCGATCCACTAGACTCATTGCATGTGTGTTGTTTTCCACAGACAACTTATGGATCAACCAGTGGTCATTGCATGGGTGTTCTTTCCACAAACCACACATGTGGACCCACTAGAGTCATTGCATGTGTGTTATTTCCACAAACCACACATGGATCAACCACTAGAGTCATTGCATATGTGTTATTTCCACAAACCACACATGGATCAACCACTAGAGTCATTGCATGTGTGTTCTTATACTAATACCAACACTAGAGTCAATGCATGTGTGTTCTTTTCACAAACCACACATGGATCAACCTCTAGAGTCATTGCATGTGTGTTATTTCCACAAACAAACATGGATCAACCACGAGAGTCATTGCATGTGTGTTCTTTTCCACAAACCACACATGGATCTACCAGTGGTCATTGCATGTGTGTTCTTTCCACAAACCACACATGGATCAACCACTAGAGTCATTGCATGTGTGTTCTTTCCACAAACCACACATGGATCAACCACTAGAGTCATTGCATGTGTGTTATTTCCACAAACAAACATGGATAACCACTAGAGTCATTGCATGTGTGTTGTTTTCCACAAACCACACATGGATCCACCAGTGGTCATTGCATGTGTGTTCTTTCCACAAACCACACATGGATCAACCACTAGAGTCATTGCATGTGTGTTCTTTCCACAAACCACACATGGATCAACTACTAGAGTCATTGCATGTGTGTTCTTATACTAAAACCACAAACCAGTACTAGAGTCATTGTGTGTTCTTTTCCACAAACCACACATGGATCCACCAGTGGTCATTACATGTGTGTTCTTTCCACAAACCACACATGGATCAACCAGAGTCATTGCATGTGTCGTCTTTCCACAAACCACACATGGATCGACCACTAGAGTCATTGCATGTTTGTTCTTATACTAAAACCACAAACCAGCACTAGAGTCATTGCATGTGTGTTCTTTTCCACAAACCACACATGGATCCACTAGTGGTCATTGCATGTGTGTTCTTTCCACAGACCACATATGGATCAACCAAAGTCATTGCATGTGTGTTCTTTCCACAAACCACACATGGATCAACCACTAGAGTCATTGCATGTTTGTTCTTATACTAAAACCACAAACCAGCACTAGAGTCATTGCATGTGTGTTCTTTTCCACAAACCACACATGGATCCACCACTAGAGTCATTGCATGTGTGTTCTTTCCACAAACCACATATGGATCAACCAGAGTCATTGCATGTGTGTTCTTTCCACAAACCACATATGTGGACCCACTAGAGTCATTGCATGTGTGTTCTTTCCACAAACCACACATGTGGATCAACCAGAGTCATTGCATGTGTGTTCTTTCCACAAACCACACATGGATCAACCACTAGAGTCATTGCATGCTTGTTGTTATACTAAAACCACAAACCAGCACTAGAGTCATTGCATGTGTGTTCTTTTCCACAAACCACACATGGATCCACTGGACTCATTGCATGTGTGTTCTTTCCACAAACCACACATGGATCAACCAGAGTCATTGCATGTGTGTTCTTTCCACAAACCACACATGGATCAACCACTAGAGTCATTGCATGTGTGTTCTTTTCCACAAACCACACATGGATCCACTAGAATCATTGCATGTGTGTTCTTTTCCACAAACAACTTATGGATCAACCAGTGGTCATTGCATGTGTGTTCTTTCCACAAACCACATATGGACCCATTATAGTCATTGCATGTGTGTTATTTCCACAAACCACACATGGATCAACCACTAGAGTCATTGCATATGAGTTATTTGCACAAACCACACATGGATCAACCACTAGAGTCATTGCATGTGTGTTCTTATAGTAAACCAACACTAGAGTAATTGCAGGTGTGTTCTTTTCACAAACCACACATGGATCAACCACTTGAGTCATTGCATGTGTGTTATTTCCACAAACAAACATGGATCAACCACTAGAGTCATTGCATGTGTGTTCTTTTCCACAAACCACACATGGATCCACCAGTGGTCATTGCATGTGTGTTCTTTCCACAAACCACACATGGATCAACCACTAGAGTCATTGCATGTGTGTTCTTTGCACAAACCACACATGGATCAACCACTAGAGTCATTGCATGTTTGTTCTTATACTAAAACCACAAACCAGCACTAGAGTGATTGCATGTGTGTTCTTTTCCACAAACCACACATGGATCCACTAGACTCATTGCATGTGTGTTCTTTTCCACAAACAACTTATGGATCAACCTGTGGTCATTGCTTGTGTGTTCTTTCCACAAACCACATGTGGACCCATTACAGCCATTGCATGTGTGTTATTTTCACAAACCACACATGGATCAACCACTAGAGTCATTGCATATGTGTTATTTGCACAAACCACACATGGATCAACCACTAGAGTCATTGCATGTGTGTTCTTATACTAAAACCAACCCTAGAGTCATTGCATGTGTGTTCTTTTCACAAACCACACATGGATCAACCACTAGGGTCATTGCATGTGTGTTATTTCCACAAACAAACATGGATCAACCACTAGAGTCATTGCATGTGTGTTCTTTTCCACAAACCACACATGGATCAACCACTAGAGTAATTGCATGTGTGTTCTTTCCACAAACCACACATGGATCAACCACTAGAGTCATTGCATGTTTGTTCTTATACTAAAACCACAAACCAGCACTAGAGTCATTGCATGTGTGTTCTTTTCCACAAACCACACATGGATCCACCAGTGGTCATTGCATGTGTGTTCTTTCCACAACCCACATATGGATCAACCAGAGTCATTGCATGTGTGTTCTTTCCACAAACCACACATGGATCAACCACTAGAGTCATTGCATGTTTGTTCTTATACTAAAACCACAAACCAACACTAGAGTCATTGCATGTGTGTTCTTTTCCACAAACCACAAATGGATCCACCAGTGGTCATTGCATGTGTGTTCTTTCCACAAACCACATATGGATCAACCACTAGTCATTGCATGTGTGTTCTTTCCACAAACCACACATGGATCAACCACTAGAGTCATTGCATATGTGTTATTTCAACAAACACACATGGATCAACCACTAGAGTCATTGAATGTGTGTTCTTATACTAAAACCACAAACCAGTACTAGAGTCATTGCATGTGTGTTCTTATACTAAAACCACAAACCATTACTAGAGTCATTGCATGTGTGTTATTTTCCACAAACCACACATGGATCCACCAGTGGTCATTGCATGTGTGCTCTTTCCATAGACCACATATCGATCAACCAGAGTCATTGCATGTGTGTTCTTTGCACAAACCACACATGGATCAACCACTAGAGTCATTGCATCTTTGTTCTTATACTAAAACCACAAACCGGCACTAGATTCATTGCATGTGTGTTCTTTTCCACAAACCACACATGGATCCACTAGACTCATTGGATGTGTGTTCTTTTACACAAACAACTTATGGATCAACCAGTGGTCATTGCATGTGTGTTCTTTCCACAAACCACATGTGGACCCATTACAGCCCTTGCATGTGTGTTATTTCCACAAACCACACATGGATCAACCACTAGAGTCATTGCATATGTGTTATTTCCACAAAACACACATGGATCAACCACTAGAGTCATTGCATGTGTGTTCTTATACTAAAACCAACACTAGAGTCATTGCATGTGTGTTCTTTTCATAAACCACACATGGATCAACCTCTAGAGTGATTGCATGTTATTTCCACAAACAAACATGGATCAACCACTAGAGTCATTGCATGTGTGTTCTTTTCCACAAACCACACATGGATCAACCACTAGAGTAATTGCATGTGTGTTCTTTCCACAAACCACACATGGATCAACCACTAGAGTCATTGCATGTTTGTTCTTATACTAAAACCACAAACCAGCACTAGAGTCATTGCATGTGTGTTCTTTTCCACAAACCACACATGGATCCACCAGTGGTCATTGCATGTGTGTTCTTTCCACAAACCACATATGGATCAACCAGAGTCATTGCATGTGTGTTCTTTCCACAAACCACACATGGATCAACCACTAGAGTCATTGCATGTTTGTTCTTATACTAAAACCACAAAAAGACACTAGACACATTGCATGTGTGTTATTTTCCACAAACCACACATGGATCCACCAGTGGTCATTGCATGTGTGTTCTTTTCACAAACCACATAAGGATCAACCACTAGTCATTGTATGTGTGTTCTTTCCACAAACCACACATGGATCAACCACTAGAGTCATTGCATGTGTGTTCTTATACTAAAACCAACACTAGAGTCATTAAACGTGTGTTCTTTTCACAAATCACACATGGATCAACCACTAGAGTCATTGCATGTGTGTTATTTCCGCAAACAAACATGGATCAACCACTAGAGTCATTGCATGTTTGTTCTTATACTAAAACCACAAACCAACACTAGAGTCATTGCATGTGTGTTCTTTTCCACAAACCACAAATGGATCCACCAGTGGTCATTGCATGTGTGTTCTTTCCACAAACCACATATGGATCAACCACTAGTCATTGCATGTGTGTTCTTTCCACAAACCACACATGGATCAACCACTAGAGTCATTGCATGTGTGTTCTTATACTAAAACCAACACTAGAGTCATTAAATGTGTGTTCTTTTCACAAATCACACATGGATCAACCACTAGAGTCATTGCATGTGTGTTTTTCCACAAACAAACATTGATCAACCACTAGAGTCATTGCATGTGTCTTCTTTTCCACAAACCACACATGGATCCACTAGTGGTCATTGCATGTTTGTTCTTTCCACAAACCACACATGGATCAACCACTAGAGTCATTGCATGTGTGTTCTTTCCACAAACCACACATGGATCAACCACTAGAGTCATTGCATGTGTGTTATTTCCACAAACAAACATGGATCAACCACTAGAGTCATTGCATGTGTGTTCTTTTCCACAAACCACACATGGATCCACCAGTGGTCATTGCATGTGTGTTTTTCCACAAACCACATATGGATCAACCACTAGTCATTGCATGTGTGTTCTTTCCACAAACCACACATAGATCAACCACTAGAGTCATTGCATGTGTGTTATTTCCACAAACAAACATGGATCAACCACTAGAGTCATTGCATGTGTGTTCTTTTCCACAAACCACACATTGATCCACCAGTGGTCATTGCATGTGTGTTCTTTCCACAAACCACACATGGATAAACCAGAGTCATTGCATGTCTCGTCTTTCCACAAACCACACATGGATCAACCACTAGAGTCATTGCATGTTTATTCTTATACTAAAACCACAAACCAGCACTAGAGTCATTGCATGTGTGTTCTTTCCACAGACCACATATGGATCAACCAGAGTCATTGCATGTGTGTTCTTTCCACAAACCACACATGGATAAACCACTAGAGTCATTGCATGTGTGTTCTTTTCCACAAACAACTTATGGATCAACCAGTGGTCATTGAATGTGTGTTATTTCCACAAACCACATGTGGACCCATTATAGTCATTGCATGTGTGTTATTTCCACAAACGAGAGATGGATCAACCACTAGAGTCATTGCATATGTGTTATTTCCACAAACCACACATGGATCAACCACTAGAGTCATTGCATGTGTGTTATTATACTAAAACCAACACTAGAGTCATTGCATGTGTGTTCCTTTCACAAACCACACATGGATCAACCACTAGAGTCAATGCATGTGTGTTCTTTCCACAAACAAACATGGATCAACCACTAGAGTCATTGCATGTGTGTTCTTTTCCACAAACCACACATGGATCCACCAGTGGTCATTGCATGTGTGTTTTTCCACAAACCACATATGGATCAACCACTAGTCATTGCATGTGTGTTCTTTCCACAAACCACACATGGATCAACCACTAGAGTCGTTGCATGTTTGTTCTTATACTAAAACCACAAACCATCACTAGAGTCATTGCATGTGTGTTCTTTTCCACAAAACACACATCGATCCACTAGACTCATTGCATGTGTGTTCTTTTCCACAGACAACTTATGGATCAACCAGTGGTCATTGCATGGGTGTTCTTTCCACAAACCACACATGTGGACCCACTAGAGTCATTGCATGTGTGTTATTTCCACAAACCACACATGGATCAACCAGTAGAGTCATTGCATATGTGTTATTTCCACAAACCACACATGGATCAACCACTAGAGTCATTGCATGTGTGTTCTTATACTAATACCAACACTAGAGTCAATGCATGTGTGTTCTTTTCACAAACCACACATGGATCAACCTCTAGAGTCATTGCATGTGTGTTATTTCCACAAACAAACATGGATCAACCACGAGAGTCATTGCATGTGTGTTCTTTTCCACAAACCACACATGGATCTACCAGTGGTCATTGCATGTGTGTTCTTTCCACAAACCACACATGGATCAACCACTAGAGTCATTGCATGTGTGTTCTTTCCACAAACCACACATGGATCAACCACTAGAGTCATTGCATGTGTGTTATTTCCACAAACAAACATGGATAACCACTAGAGTCATTGCATGTGTGTTGTTTTCCACAAACCACACATGGATCCACCAGTGGTCATTGCATGTGTGTTCTTTCCACAAACCACACATGGATCAACCACTAGAGTCATTGCATGTGTGTTCTTTCCACAAACCACACATGGATCAACTACTAGAGTCATTGCATGTGTGTTCTTATACTAAAACCACAAACCAGTACTAGAGTCATTGTGTGTTCTTTTCCACAAACCACACATGGATCCACCAGTGGTCATTACATGTGTGTTCTTTCCACAAACCACACATGGATCAACCAGAGTCATTGCATGTGTCGTCTTTCCACAAACCACACATGGATCGACCACTAGAGTCATTGCATGTTTGTTCTTATACTAAAACCACAAACCAGCACTAGAGTCATTGCATGTGTGTTCTTTTCCACAAACCACACATGGATCCACTAGTGGTCATTGCATGTGTGTTCTTTCCACAGACCACATATGGATCAACCAAAGTCATTGCATGTGTGTTCTTTCCACAAACCACACATGGATCAACCACTAGAGTCATTGCATATGTGTTATTTGCACAAACCACACATGGATCAACCACTAGAGTCATTGCATGTGTGTTCTTATAGTAAACCAACACTAGAGTAATTGCAGGTGTGTTCTTTTCACAAACCACACATGGATCAACCACTTGAGTCATTGCATGTGTGTTATTTCCACAAACAAACATGGATCAACCACTAGAGTCATTGCATGTGTGTTCTTTTCCACAAACCACACATGGATCCACCAGTGGTCATTGCATGTGTGTTCTTTCCACAAACCACACATGGATCAACCACTAGAGTCATTGCATGTGTGTTCTTTGCACAAACCACACATGGATCAACCACTAGAGTCATTGCATGTTTGTTCTTATACTAAAACCACAAACCAGCACTAGAGTGATTGCATGTGTGTTCTTTTCCACAAACCACACATGGATCCACTAGACTCATTGCATGTGTGTTCTTTTCCACAAACAACTTATGGATCAACCTGTGGTCATTGCTTGTGTGTTCTTTCCACAAACCACATGTGGACCCATTACAGCCATTGCATGTGTGTTATTTTCACAAACCACACATGGATCAACCACTAGAGTCATTGCATATGTGTTATTTGCACAAACCACACATGGATCAACCACTAGAGTCATTGCATGTGTGTTCTTATACTAAAACCAACCCTAGAGTCATTGCATGTGTCTTCTTTTCACAAACCACACATGGATCAACCACTAGGGTCATTGCATGTGTGTTATTTCCACAAACAAACATGGATCAACCACTAGAGTCATTGCATGTGTGTTCTTTTCCACAAACCACACATGGATCAACCACTAGAGTAATTGCATGTGTGTTCTTTCCACAAACCACACATGGATCAACCACTAGAGTCATTGCATGTTTGT
Organism: Avena sativa; assembly: GCA_916181665.1. Taxonomy (NCBI): domain Eukaryota; kingdom Viridiplantae; phylum Streptophyta; class Magnoliopsida; order Poales; family Poaceae; genus Avena; species Avena sativa. Next base: position 482,472,100 of record OV702279.1, read on the forward strand.
TCTTATACTAAAACCACAAACCAGCACTAGAGTTATTGCATGTGTGTTCTTTTCCACAAACCACACATGGATCCACCAGTGGTCATTGCATGTGTGTTCTTTCCACAACCCACATATGGATCAACCAGAGTCATTGCATGTGTGTTCTTTCCACAAACCACACATGGATCAACCACTAGAGTCATTGCATGTTTGTTCTTATACTAAAACCACAAACCAACACTAGAGTCATTGCATGTGTGTTCTTTTCCACAAACCACAAATGGATCCACCAGTGGTCATTGCATGTGTGTTCTTTCCACAAACCACATATGGATCAACCACTAGTCATTGCATGTGTGTTCTTTCCACAAACCACACATGGATCAACCACTAGAGTCATTGCATATGTGTTATTTCAACAAACACACATGGATCAACCACTAGAGTCATTGAATGTGTGTTATTATACTAAAACCACAAACCAGTACTAGAGTCATTGCATGTGTGTTCTTATACTAAAACCACAAACCATTACTAGAGTCATTGCATGTGTGTTATTTTCCACAAACCACACATGGATCCACCAGTGGTCATTGCATGTGTGCTCTTTCCATAGACCACATATCGATCAACCAGAGTCATTGCATGTGTGTTCTTTGCACAAACCACACATGGATCAACCACTAGAGTCATTGCATCTTTGTTCTTATACTAAAACCACAAACCGGCACTAGATTCATTGCATGTGTGTTCTTTTCCACAAACCACACATGGATCCACTAGACTCATTGGATGTGTGTTCTTTTACACAAACAACTTATGGATCAACCAGTGGTCATTGCATGTGTGTTCTTTCCACAAACCACATGTGGACCCATTACAGCCATTGCATGTGTGTTATTTCCACAAACCACACATGGATCAACCACTAGAGTCATTGCATATGTGTTATTTCCACAAAACACACATGGATCAACCACTAGAGTCATTGCATGTGTGTTCTTATACTAAAACCAACACTAGAGTCATTGCATGTGTGTTCTTTTCATAAACCACACATGGATCAACCTCTAGAGTGATTGCATGTTATTTCCACAAACAAACATGGATCAACCACTAGAGTCATTGCATGTGTGTTCTTTTCCACAAACCACACATGGATCAACCACTAGTGTAATTGCATGTGTGTTCTTTCCACAAACCACACATGGATCAACCACTAGAGTCATTGCATGTTTGTTCTTATACTAAAACCACAAACCAGCACTAGAGTCATTGCATGTGTGTTCTTTTCCACAAACCACACATGGATCCACCAGTGGTCATTGCATGTGTGTTCTTTCCACAAACCACATATGGATCAACCAGAGTCATTGCATGTGTGTTCTTTCCACAAACCACACATGGATCAACCACTAGAGTCATTGCATGTTTGTTGTTATACTAAAACCACAAAAAGACACTAGACACATTGCATGTGTGTTATTTTCCACAAACCACACATGGATCCACCAGTGGTCATTGCATGTGTGTTCTTTTCACAAACCACATAAGGATCAACCACTAGTCATTGTATGTGTGTTCTTTCCACAAACCACACATGGATCAACCACTAGAGTCATTGCATGTGTGTTCTTATACTAAAACCAACACTAGAGTCATTAAACGTGTGTTCTTTTCACAAATCACACATGGATCAACCACTAGAGTCATTGCATGTGTGTTATTTCCGCAAACAAACATGGATCAACCACTAGAGTCATTGCATGTGTGTTCTTTTCCACAAACCACACATGGATCCACCAGTGGTCATTGCATGTTTGTAATTTCCACAAACCACACATGGATCAACCACTAGAGTCATTACATGTGTGTTCTTTCCACAAACCACACATGGATCAACCACTAGAGTCATTGCATGTGTGTTATTTCCACAAACAAACATGGATCAACCACTAGAGTCATTGCATGTGTGTTCTTTTCCACAAACCACACATGGATCAACCACTAGAGTAATTGCATGTGTGTTCTTTCCACAAACCACACATGGATCAACCACTAGAGTCATTGCATGTTTGTTCTTATACTAAAACCACAAACCAGCACTAGAGTCATTGCATGTGTGTTCTTTTCCACAAACCACACATGGATCCACCAGTGGTCATTGCATGTGTGTTCTTTCCACAACCCACATATGGATCAACGAGAGTCATTGCATGTGTGTTCTTTCCACAAACCACACATGGATCAACCACTAGAGTCATTGCATGTTTGTTCTTATACTAAAACCACAAACCAACACTAGAGTCATTGCATGTGTGTTCTTTTCCACAAACCACAAATGGATCCACCAGTGGTCATTGCATGTGTGTTCTTTCCACAAACCACATATGGATCAATCACTAGTCATTGCATGTGTGTTCTTTCCACAAACCACACATGGATCAACCACTAGAGTCATTGCATATGTGTTATTTCAACAAACACACATGGATCAACCACTAGAGTCATTGAATGTGTGTTCTTATACTAAAACCACAAACCAGTACTAGAGTCATTGCATGTGTGTTCTTATACTAAAACCACAAACCATTACTAGAGTCATTGCATGTGTGTTATTTTCCACAAACCACACATGGATCCACCAGTGGTCATTGCATGTGTGCTCTTTCCATAGACCACATATCGATCAACCAGAGTCATTGCATGTGTGTTCTTTGCACAAACCACACATGGATGAACCACTAGAGTCATTGCATCTTTGTTCTTATACTAAAACCACAAACCGGCACTAGATTCATTGCATGTGTGTTCTTTTCCACAAACCACACATGGATCCACTAGACTCATTGGATGTGTGTTCTTTTCCACAAACAACTTATGGATCAATCAGTGGTCATTGCATGTGTGTTCTTTCCACAAACCACATGTGGACCCATTACAGCCATTGCATGTGTGTTATTTCCACAAACCACACATGGATCAACCACTAGAGTCATTGCATATGTGTTATTTCCACAAAACACACATGGATCAACCACTAGAGTCATTGCATGTGTGTTCTTATACTAAAACCAACACTTGAGTCATTGCATGTGTGTTCTTTTCACAAACCACACATGGATCAACCTCTAGAGTGATTGCATGTTATTTCCACAAACAAACATGGATCAACCACTAGAGTCATTGCATGTGTGTTCTTTTCCACAAACCACACATGGATCAACCACTAGAGTAATTGCATGTGTGTTCTTTCCACAAACCACACATGGATCAACCACTAGAGTCATTGCATGTTTGTTCTTATACTAAAACCACAAACCAGCACTAGAGTCAATGCATGTGTGTTCTTTTCCACAAACCACACATGGATCCACCAGTGGTCATTGCATGTGTGTTCTTTCCACAAACCACATATGGATCAACCAGAGTCATTGCATGTGTGTTCTTTCCACAAACCACACATGGATCAACCACTAGAGTCATTGCATGTTTGTTCTTATACTAAAACCACAAAAAGACACTAGACACATTGCATGTGTGTTATTTTCCACAAACCACACATGGATCCACCAGTGGTCATTGCATGTGTGTTCTTTTCACAAACCACATAAGGATCAACCACTAGTCATTGTATGTGTGTTCTTTCCACAAACCACACATGGATCAACCACTAGAGTCATTGCATGTGTGTTCTTATACTAAAACCAACACTAGAGTCATTAAACGTGTGTTCTTTTCACAAATCACACATGGATCAACCACTAGAGTCATTGCATGTGTGTTATTTCCGCAAACAAACATGGATCAACCACTAGAGTCATTGCATGTGTGTTCTTTTCCACAAACCACACATGGATCCACCAGTGGTCATTGCATGTTTGTAATTTCCACAAACCACACATGGATCAACCACTAGAGTCATTACATGTGTGTTCTTTCCACAAACCACACATGGATCAACCACTAGAGTCATTGCATGTGTGTTATTTCCACAAACAAACATGGATCAACCACTAGAGTCATTGCATGTGTGTTCTTTTCCACAAACCACACATGGATCCACCAGTGGTCATTACATGTGTGTTCTTTCCACAAACAACACATGGATCAACCAGAGTCATTGCATGTGTCGTCTTTCCACAAACCACACATGGATCGACCACTAGAGTCATTGCATGTTTGTTCTTATACTAAAACCACAAACCAGCACTAGAGTCATTGTATGTGTGTTCTTTTCCACAAACCACACATGGACCCACTAGTGGTCATTGCATGTGTGTTCTTTCCACAGACCACATATGGATCAACCAGAGTCATTGCATGTGTGTTCTTTCCACAAACCACACATGGATCAACCACTAGCGTCATTGCATGTATGTTCTTTTCCACAAACAACTTATGGATCAACCAGTGGTCATTGCATGTGTGTTATTTCCACAAACCACATGTGGACCCATTATAGTCATTGCATGTGTGTTATTTCCACAAACCACACATGGATCAACCACTAGAGTCATTGCATATGTGTTATTTCCACAAACCACACATGGATCAATCACTAGAGTCATTGCATGTGTGTTATTATACTAAAACCAACACTAGAGTCATTGCATGTGTGTTCCTTTCACAAACCACAAATGGATCAACCACTAGAGTGATTGCATGTGTGTTATTTCCACAAACAAACATGGATCAACCACTAGAGTCATTGCATGTGTGTTCTTTTCCACAAACCACACATGTATCCAACAGTGGTCATTGCATGTGTGTTTTTCCACAAACCACATATGGATCAACCACTAGTCATTGCATGTGTGTTCTTTCCACAAACCACACATGGATCAACCACTAGAGTCATTGCATGTTTGTTCTTATACTAAAACCACAAACCAGCACTAGAGTCATTGCATGTGTGTTCTTTTCCACAAACCACACATGGATCCACCAGTGGTCATTGCATGTGTGTTCTTTCCACAACCCACATATGGATCAACCAGAGTCATTGCATGTGTGTTCTTTCCACAAACCACACATGGATCAACCACTAGAGTCATTGCATGTTTGTTCTTATACTAAAACCACAAACCAACACTAGAGTCATTGCATTTGTGTTCTTTTCCACAAACCACAAATGGATCCACCAGTGGTCATTGCATGTGTGTTCTTTCCACAAACCACATATGGATCAACCACTAGTCATTGCATGTGTGTTCTTTCCACAAACCACACATTGATCAACCACTAGAGTCATTGCATATGTGTTATTTCAACAAACCACACATGGATCAACCACTAGAGTCATTGAATGTGTGTTCTTATACTAAAACCACAAACCAGTACTAGAGTCATTGCATCTTTGTTCTTATAATAAAACCACAAACCGTCACTAGATTCATTGCGTGTGTGTTCTTTTCCACAAACCACACATGGATCCACTAGACTCATTGGATGTGTGTTTGTAGGGTCCCCAACTTTTAATAAGATTGAGTCCCCTGTGTTTACAATGCTAGTCCCTGGATCAATAGCTAGCATCCACAGTTCAGATGTAATATCAAGAAACAAAGGTCATATACAACTTTATAACCAGGAATAAAATAATTTTATTACATCAAACATAGCTCATTGGCTATTTACATTACATTGCAGCGGAATAACTATAGTCATGGGTCCTTCATCTTCAAAGTGCCACAGGCAGATGTTGGTTGTAGACTTTGTAATCCTAATCAATCAATCTTCACTAAATCAATCAAACCTGCAACATCATAAGTTACAGCCACAGAGGGTCAATACTTTGGAATAGTATTGGCAAGTGATACCTTAGTATATTTTAAGTGGACTATAATACTATATGCATTTGGCTGGTGGAGCTTAGGCTTGCATTGCTCAAAATAGATTTTTCCTTAACTTTTTGAAAACACTAAGTTTTTGCTTGGCACAAACACCCAAGGCATCTATCAATCAAAGACTCCAGATCCACTCAGGGCATCTACCAATCAATGACTGAAGATCCTTTTAACCCTTGTTCACCCACAAGTTTTATTTAGAAATTGGGGTGATGAGATTCTTGAAGTTTCCATGTCTTGATGCTCAAATTGTCCTTTACCAGGGACATGGCTAAGTACTTAGGTTTTACACTCTGCAGAGGTGGTGCACTTTCCCCACAAGCCTTGGTTTCCCAAGACATGATCCTTCAGTAGCCTTTCTTTAGTCAAATGGACGGGTTCCAACCTATCATCCCATCTACCACCCTCTGTCCAAGAGACTAAGTTCTAGCATCCTAAGATCATGGCAGAGCCCATATTGCCAAGTGGTTGCACTTGAAGCTTCTCAACATTTGACATCTCAAATCTCTTTGTTTCCTGGGTGGCCATCCACAAGTGAGATACACAAGCCAAGTCCATGGCCTTGTGAACCACTCAACATATACCATTCTTTCCATTCCACCCAGGTGATTCATTAACTTAGTTGTTTTGTTAAATAAAAACAAGTCCTTAGACTTAGAATATTTTTCCATAGTGTGAATATAAACCACCCTTGTTTTCTAGTAGCTAGGCTAAGCATGGTAGTATTAGGAATCTTGACTTAGGTAATTTTCACTAAGGTTTCACCTAATAGGTTTTCCCAAGGCATAGTTTATACTTAGCAAAAATCCATGCAAGTCCTATACTTAGAAAAATAATACTAATGCATATATAAAATATAGGAATGGAATATTCATGAAGATATCACTTGCCTTTTTGGTAGAGGGTATAGGTTCACTCTTTGTCCTTGCAACACTCACACTCTTCAAGTCACTACAATTCAATCAAGCAAGGCACAAACTTAATCTACCAATCAAGCAAAACTACACACATAAAATAACAAAGTCAAACAAACAATTTTTCACACACAAAGTAATGGGATCTAAGTCATGCATAAGCATGCAAAGGTTGGTTCTATTGTAAGGATGGTCTTCACTAGGCTTCTAACTTTGTAAGTTCCAAATTGGTCATTTACCAAAGTGGTAAAGTTGTTAGCAAAAGGCTTTACTATAAAACCATTTTCCAAAACAAAGTGTCATTCTATGTGGTGTAGAAATATTATTACCAAGGCACTAACCTATAGGGTTCACCAAATGAGTTGCTATTGCAAAACTTGGTGTTTGGGTCAGTAGGTTTGGTCCAAAACATTTTCTCAAAGTTTTCTTTATGAAAGCATTTTCATAAACAAAACAATGGTTTTTAATTAGCTAGAAATGGACTAAACCAATTAATCCATTCTAAACTTTTCAAAAATCATTTTCCAAACTATGGGTTGGTTCCTAGGGTCAGTAAGGTCACAACAAACCAATTTCAAAGGTTTTAACCTAAAAATCATTTTTAAATGATTTTTCTAATGTTAGCAAGCACACAAAAGAATCTGCAAAATCAAACAAGCTAACAGATACTATTTGCTAAACTAAGGGCAGGGTTGGTTAGAGCTTGTCTTTCTGATTCCAACGACATCAAATTTGTAAAATTTGGACGTGTGGATCCAAAGATACAAGGGTTTGAAAATGGCAAAAGTTTCTGTTTTCAAATTCTGTTTTAAACAGAATAGGGACACGCGGCAGTATTCTATTGGACGGTACCGGTTCGCATGGATCAGCCTTCCTGGACCGTCAGATCTAAGTGGCTACGCACGGTGCAGATCAACAGTTACCCTTTCGCTTAGTCAATCTATCCAAGCCGGTGGATCTGTATCCAACGGTTCCTATCGTTTGGCCAAAACGCAGCGGCGGAGCGGTGGCTACCGGCGGCGAAACTGTCGGTCGACGACGGAGGCGACGCTACAGGAGGTGAGGGAGAAGGAGGGGTTGCTCACCGGGCTCAGGGGGTCACGGCGGTGCTCGGGGAGGGGTTGGTCGGGCGAGGGGCGCTCGGGTACGACTGCGATTGCTCGCCGGAGTAGAGGACGGCGTCGGGCGGCTCTGTCCGCGGTTGAAGACGGTGCTGTGGTTCACCTCAAAGCGAAAAGACGACACGGTTAGATGCACAGGGCCCAGACGAAGTCGTGTGCGTGAACTAGGAGGCGCGAGGCGGTCTGTACCTACCGGAGAAACTTGACGGAGACGAGGCAGACGGTGGCGGCGAGTCGAGCTTGTCCTTGCCGACGCTGTGATGCTCGCGCGGATGAACGGGAGGCTCAGTGAGGTGCGCCAGAGGGTGGGGAACATGTGAGCATGGTCGAGGGGGCAAGGGGCGGCAAGGGGCTGCCGGAATCGGCTTCAGAGCGTCGTCGGAGCAGAGGGTGCTCGGGGAGAAATTGGAGCGGCCTGGGGGCGAGCTTGGGGGAGGAGTCTGAGGGAAATGGAGGAGAAGGCGATGGCGTTTAAGTAGGCGTCGTCGCAGGGTCGATTAACGGCGGGGTTTAAGCGAATTGATGGTGCCTTCATTGGCCAGAAACGGCGACGGAGGAGGGGGAGAACTGGTCGCGCGGGTGGGGAAGGAGAACAGTGGAAAGGGGGTCCAGCGGTCAGTGGAAAAGGGAGAGGGAGCGGGGTCCACTTGCCAGCTTCTGTGTGAGTTTCTTCCGCGGTGCAGAAAACGGTTCGGGGGCGTGAGTGAGAGAGGTGGGGTCTGATGTCAGCGAGTGAGTGAGAGGGAGAAGAGGGGCCACCGGTCATTGGCTCTGTGGGTCATTTAACAGGTGAAAAACGATTCGCCGAGGGAGAGAAGAACTGGGCTGCTGCTGGGCCTATTGGGCTGGTCTGTTGCACTATTTTTTTCTGTCTAAATCTTTTTCGTTTTTCTATTTCTTTTCTGTTTTGAATTTCCATTCAATTTTTCAAACAACCAAACAATTCAAACAATTCAAACAACTTGGTATTTTGAATTTGGTTCTGTTTAACAACATAATCCAAATCCAAAATGAAATAATATTTTTATTTATTTTAAGATCCATTTAATAATTAAATAAAATGGATCTTTAGTTTATTAAAATAGGGTTTTGATTTATTTAAATAAAATTTCCATTTGAAATCCAATTATTTTCAAAACCAAACCAGAAGGTTTTATTTGAAAAATAAAAGAATACTTGGAAACTTATTTAAATAAATAAATAAGTTTTGGTGTTTAAGTAAAATGGGAAAGCCTTTACTTAAATAAAATTGGATATTTAAATCCTTATTATTTTATTTAAATAATCCTTTACTCATTTTAATCAAAGCAAAACCTTTTAATAAAAGATTTCAAAGTAGTAATAAAATACTTGGTGTTCATTTAAAATGGGAAAAGCCTTTACTTAAATAAAATTGGATATTTAAATCCTTATTATTTTATTTAAATAAACCTTTACTCATTTTATCAAAACAAAATATTTTATTACAAAAGTTTGCCCAAAATTAATTTGGCTCACCTTTTCATTTGAAAACAAAGTCTTTTATTAAAAGATCCAAAATAGTATTTCCAAAACAATTTATTTTCCTTTATCAAATGTTTAACTTTTTAATCCCTTTAGGATTATTTGATCACCAATTGGTATGGGCTTTGGTAAGGGCTTTATTGGCTTTGGAAATTCAATTTCCTTATCTTAATATATTCACAAGATTTTGTCTATGGTTCCAAACTAAGTGAAACCAATCTCTAAGGTCTTACTTGATCCTTTGTGATTATTTGTTGATCAAATTTGGTATGGATCAAATCCATGGATTTGGAGATACTTTGGAAATGATTTCCTTCCATTAGGGTTTAGGGATTTGGATTTATTTTCCAAGTGTTCAAATTTCTAGATACATTCATTGAGGAATGCATTTCCCTTGATTTGGATTTTGTTGAATTCAAACTTTTACCAAAGTTTGTTCAAGATGGGATTTTAAGTCTCCTTTTAGAAACAAAAGTTTCTTTTCACCCTGATTTTCAACAAAAGTTTATTTTGTTTATTTTATTTTTCACATTACAAGATTTGGAAAATCTTGGGATGTGACAGGCTACCACCCTTAAAAGAAATCTCGTCCCGAGATTTGGGGAGGCTAGGGTTACAAGTTGGCTCAAGACATCTAGGGTACTACCACCCTTAAAAATTTTCCAACTAAACTACATCTTGGCTTGCTTGGATCTTGGAAAAACTTCTTCTTGGAAAACTTCTGCATAGTGCCCTTGTTTTCCCACTTGACTCATGGGCCAAGGTTGAGATTTTCCATAGGCTTGTTCAACTTTTCTGGACAATTGTTTGCATAATGGCCTAGTTCCTTGCATTTGAAACAGGTTATAAGTTTGAGGTCTTGAGGTGGCTTCTCTGGACAATATGATGCACAATGTCCTAACTCCTTGCAGTGTTTGCACATCACTTGGCTAATATCCTTCCTCATCTTGGGTTTCACTAGCTTTTGTTTGTCTTCTTGGCTCTTTTTCTTTTCTGGGCATTCATTGGCATAGTGTTCCATCTCTTTGCATTTGAAACATTGCACTTGTGTAATATCTTTCTTGCTAGTGTTGAGGCATTTCTTCTTCTTCTTCTTGGGTCTCTCCAAAGCTAGGGGTTCTTCTAGTTCATGCTCTTCATGAGTGGGAGATCTTCCTCTCTTCTTGGGGCATTTATCTTCATGTTCCTTGGGTGCATTTTCCTTGACTACACAAGTATTGCTAACTTGGGTTCCTTCTAGAATAACATCTTTGTCATCCTTGTGGTCATTAGCTCTTTGGGAAAAGTTTTCTCTCATGTTGATCATTTGAGTAACCAATCCATGCATCAATTGGGATTGAAGCTTCAAAATCCTTTGTATGGCTGGGTCTAATCCATTGTTGTTGGCTAAAAGCTGAGTTGTCTCTTGGCTCAACTGGTGTTGGGTTGCTAGGAGTTCTCTCATGCTGTCAACTTGGTTGTTGTTGTTGTCACCATCCTTGATGCTGGAGTCTCTTGGAGAAGTCATCTGTTTGGGTTGGATTGGGATTAGAATAGGCAAAAGATATTTCTAAGGGAATCAATCCTAATCACACACATCACAATTCACACAAGCAATGTGCAAGCAATCACAAACAAACACTCCACTCAAACAACAGTTTCAAGCACATATTCCGCAACAAAATATTTTTGCTACACCACATAAGTTGGTGGGTTTGTCTTTAACTAAATATGGTGGTCCATCTACATGGTTTACTTGTGATCTTTCCATCCTTCTTGGTTGATTCTTCTTAATTGAGATCTTTGTATCCTTGGAGAATTCTTGTGTCTTGGTCACAAATCTTCAAAGGTGATGATGGCTCCTTCTAAGTTGTTTTTCCTTAATCTTCAAATCTTGAGCAAGATTTCTTGTCTCACTTGTAGTCTTTAGTGATATCCTAGGTTAAAGTATTTGGTGATCATGTTGAAGATGTTGAAGTCACTTGAAGAAGTTGAAGTCATTAGAGTTGAAAGTGTTGAAGAAATCCTTTGCACATAGTGTAGTCTTTGGTCATGGGGTAGGCTTTTCCATCAAGTTGAAATAGAAGAGAGGTAGAGTTGAAATCAAAATGGTTGAGGAAAGAGTTTACAAGATTTTTGTAAATAAGTTTTTGAACAAAACAACTCCTATTTTTCTAAGGGTTTTTGTCCAATCCTAGGGTTACAAATCCTACAGGCAACACAATGCTCTGATACCATTCTGTAGGGTCCCCAACCTTTAATAAGATTGAGTCCCCTGTGTTTACAATGCTAGTCCCTGGATCAATAGCTAGCATCCACAGTTCAGATGTAATATCAAGAAACAAAGGTCATATACAACTTTATAACCAGGAATAAAATAATTTTATTACATCAAACATAGCTCATTGGCTATTTACATTACATTGCAGCGGAATAACTATAGTCATGGGTCCTTCATCTTCAAAGTGCCACAGGCAGATGTTGGTTGTAGACTTTGTAGTCCTAATCAATCAATCTTCACTAAATCAATCAAACCTGCAACATCATAAGTTACAGCCACAGAGGGTCAATACTTTGGAATAGTATTGGCAAGTGATACCTTAGTATATTTTAAGTGGACTATAATACTATATGCATTTGGCTGGTGGAGCTTAGGCTTGCATTGCTCAAAATAGATTTTTCCTTAACTTTTTGAAAACACTATGTTTTTGCTTGGCACAAACACCCAAGGCATCTATCAATCAAAGACTCCAGATCCACTCAGGGCATCTACCAATCAATGACTGAAGATCCTTTTAACCCTTGTTCACCCACAAGTTTTATTTAGAAATTGGGGTGATGAGATTCTTGAAGTTTCCATGTCTTGATGCTCAAATTGTCCTTTACCAGGGACATGGCTAAGTACTTAGGTTTTACACTCTGCAGAGGTGGTGCACTTTCCCCACAAGCCTTGGTTTCCCAAGACATGATCCTTCAGTAGCCTTTCCTTAGTCAAATGGACGCGTTCCAACCTATCATCCCATCTACCACCCTCTGTCCAAGAGACTAAGTTCTAGCATCCTAAGATCATGGCAGAGCCCATATTGCCAAGTGGTTGCACTTGAAGCTTCTCAACATTTGACATCTCAAATCTCTTTGTTTCCTGGGTGGCCATCCACAAGTGAGATACACAAGCCAAGTCCATGGCCTTGTGAACCACTCAACATATACCATTCTTTCCATTCCACCCAGGTGATTCATTAACTTAGTTGTTTTGTTAAATAAAAACAAGTCCTTAGACTTAGAATATTTTTCCATAGTGTGAATATAAACCACCCTTGTTTTCTAGTAGCTAGGCTAAGCATGGTAGTATTAGGAATCTTGACTTAGGTAATTTTCACTAAGGTTTCACCTAATAGGTTTTCCCAAGGCATAGTTTATACTTAGCAAAAATCCATGCAAGTCCTATACTTAGAAAAATAATACTAATGCATATATAAAATATAGGAATGGAATATTCATGAAGATATCACTTGCCTTTTTGGTAGAGGGTATAGGTTCACTCTTTGTCCTTGCAACACTCACACTCTTCAAGTCACTACAATTCAATCAAGCAAGGCACAAACTTAATCTACCAATCAAGCAAAACTACACACATAAAATAACAAAGTCAAACAAACAATTTTTCACACACAAAGTAATGGGATCTAAGTCATGCATAAGCATGCAAAGGTTGGTTCTATTGTAAGGATGGTCTTCACTAGGCTTCTAACTTTGTAAGTTCCAAATTGGTCATTTACCAAAGTGGTAAAGTTGTTAGCAAAAGGCTTTACTATAAAACCATTTTCCAAAACAAAGTGTCATTCTATGTGGTGTAGAAATATTATTACCAAGGCACTAACCTATAGGGTTCACCAAATGAGTTGCTATTGCAAAACTTGGTGTTTGGGTCAGTAGGTTTGGTCCAAAACATTTTCTCAAAGTTTTCTTTATGAAAGCATTTTCATAAACAAAACAATGGTTTTTAATTAGCTAGAAATGGACTAAACCAATTAATCCATTCTAAACTTTTCAAAAATCATTTTCCAAACTATGGGTTGGTTCCTAGGGTCAGTAAGGTCACAACAAACCAATTTGCAAAGGTTTTAACCTAAAAATCATTTTTAAATGATTTTTCTAATGTTAGCAAGCACACAAAAGAATCTGCAAAATCAAACAAGCTAACAGATACTATTTGCTAAACTAAGGGCAGGGTTGGTTAGAGCTTGTATTGCTGATTCCAACGACATCAAATTTGTAAAATTTGGACGTGTGGATCCAAAGATACAAGGGTTTGAAAATGGCAAAAGTTTCTGTTTTCAAATTCTGTTTTAAACAGAATAGGGACACGCGGCAGTATTCTATTGGACGGTACCGGTTCGCATGGATCAGCCTTCCTGGACCGTCAGATCTAAGTGGCTACGCACGGTGCAGATCAACAGTTACCCTTTCGCTTAGTCAATCTATCCAAGCCGGTGGATCTGCATCCAATGGTTCCTATCGTTTGGCCAAAACACAGCGGCGGAGCGGTGGCTACCGGCGGCGAAACTGTCGGTCGACGACGGAGGCGACGCTACAGGAGGTGAGGGAGAAGGAGGGGTTGCTCACCGGGCTCAGGGGGTCACGGCGGTGCTCGGGGAGGGGTTGGTCGGGCGAGGGGCGCTCGGGTACGACTGCGATTGCTCGCCGGAGTAGAGGACGGCGTCGGGCGGCTCTGTCCGCGGTTGAAGACGGTGCTGTGGTTCACCTCAAAGCGAAAAGACGACACGGTTAGATGCGCAGGGCCCAGACGAAGTCGTGTGCGTGAACTAGGAGGCGCGGGGCGGTCTGTACCTACCGGAGAAACTTGACGGAGACGAGGCAGACGGTGGCGGCGAGTTGAGCTTGTCCTTGCCGACGCTGTGATGCTCGCGCGGATGAACGGGAGGCTCAGTGAGGTGCGCCAGAGGCTGGGGAACATGTGAGCATGGTCGAGGGGGCAAGCGGCGGCGAGGGGCTGCCGGAATCGTCTTCGGAGCGTCGTCGGAGCAGAGGGTGCTCGGGGAGAAATTGGAGCGGCCTGGGGGCGAGCTTGGGGGAGGAGTCTGAGGGAAATGGAGGATAAGGCGATGGCGTTTAAGTAGGCGTCGTCGCAGGGTCGATTAACGGCGGGGTTTAAGCGAATTGATGGTGCCTTCATTGGCCAGAAACGGCGATGGAGGAGGGGGAGAACTGGTCGCGCGGGTGGGGAAGGAGAACAGTGGAAAGGGGGTCCAGCGGTCAGTGGAAAAGGGAGAGGGAGCGGGGTCCACTTGCCAGCTTCTGTGTGAGTTTCTTCCGCGGTGCAGAAAACGGTTCGGGGGCGTGAGTGAGAGAGGTGGAGTCTGATGTCAGCGAGTGAGTGAGAGGGAGAAGAGGGGCCACCGGTCATTGGCTCTGTGGGTCATTTAACAGGTGAAAAACGATTCGCCGAGGGAGAGAAGAACTGGGCTGCTGCTGGGCCTATTGGGCTGGTCTGTTGCACTATTTTTTTCTGTCTAAATCTTTTTCGTTTTTCTATTTCTTTTCTGTTTTGAATTTCCATTCAATTTTTCAAACAACCAAACAATTCAAACAATTCAAACAACTTGGTATTTTGAATTTGGTTCTGTTTAACAACATAATCCAAATCCAAAATGAAATAATATTTTTATTTATTTTAAGATCCATTTAATAATTAAATAAAATGGATCTTTAGTTTATTAAAATAGGGTTTTGATTTATTTAAATAAAATTTCCATTTGAAATCCAATTATTTTCAAAACCAAACCAGAAGGTTTTATTTGAAAAATAAAAGAATACTTGGAAACTTATTTAAATAAATAAATAAGTTTTGGTGTTTAAGTAAAATGGGAAAGCCTTTACTTAAATAAAATTGGATATTTAAATCCTTATTATTTTATTTAAATAATCCTTTACTCATTTTAATCAAAGCAAAACCTTTTAATAAAAGATTTCAAAGTAGTAATAAAATACTTGGTGTTCATTTAAAATGGGAAAAGCCTTTACTTAAATAAAATTGGATATTTAAATCCTTATTATTTTATTTAAATAAACCTTTACTCATTTTATCAAAACAAAATATTTTATTACAAAAGTTTGGCCAAAATTAATTTGGCTCACCTTTTCATTTGAAAACAAAGTCTTTTATTAAAAGATCCAAAATAGTATTTCCAAAACAATTTATTTTCCTTTATCAAATGTTTAACTTTTTAATCCCTTTAGGATTATTTGATCACCAATTGGTATGGGCTTTGGTAAGGGCTTTATTGGCTTTGGAAATTCAATTTCCTTATCTTAATATATTCACAAGATTTTGTCTATGGTTCCAAACTAAGTGAAACCAATCTCTAAGGTCTTACTTGATCCTTTGTGATTATTTGTTGATCAAATTTGGTATGGATCAAATCCATGGATTTGGAGATACTTTGGAAATGATTTCCTTCCATTAGGGTTTAGGGATTTGGATTTATTTTCCAAGTGTTCAAATTTCTAGATACATTCATTGAGGAATGCATTTCCCTTGATTTGGATTTTGTTGAATTCAAACTTTCACCAAAGTTTGTTCAAGATGGGATTTTAAGTCTCCTTTTAGAAACAAAAGTTTCTTTTCACCCTGATTTTCAACAAAAGTTTATTTTGTTTATTTTATTTTTCACATTACAAGATTTGGAAAATCTTGGGATGTGACAGTGTTCTTTTCCACAAACAACTTATGGATAAACCAGTGGTCATTGCATGTGTGTTCTTTCCACAAACCACATGTGGACCCATTACAGCCATTGCATGTGTGTTATTTCCACAAACCACACATGGATCAACCACTAGAGTCATTGCATATGTGTTATTTCCACAAAACACACATGGATCAACCACTAGAGTCATTGCATGTGTGTTCTTATAATAAAACCAACACTAGAGTCATTGCATGTGTGTTCTTTTCACAAACCACACATGGATCAACCACTAGAGTGATTGCATGTGTGTTATTTCCACAAACAAACATGGATCAACCACTAGAGTCATTGCATGTGTGTTCTTTTCCACAAACCACACATGGATCAACCACTAGAGTAATTGCATGTGTGTTCTTTCCACAAACCACACATGGATCAACCACTAGAGTCATTGCATGTTTGTTCTTATACTAAAACCACAAACCAGCACTAGAGTCATTGCATGTGTGTTCTTTTCCACAAACCACACATGGATCCACCAGTGGTCATTGCATGTGTGTTCTTTCCACAAACCACATATGGATCAACCAGAGTCATTGCATGTGTGTTCTTTCCACAAACCACACATGGATCAACCACTAGAGTCATTGCATGTTTGTTCTTATACTAAAACCACAAAAAGACACTAGACACATTGCATGTGTGTTATTTTCCACAAACCACACATGGATCCACCAGTGGTCATTGCATGTGTGTTCTTTTCACAAACCACATAAGGATCAACCACTAGTCATTGTATGTGTGTGCTTTCCACAAACCACACATGGATCAACCACTAGAGTCATTGCATGTGTGTTCTTATACTAAAACCAACACTAGAGTCATTAAACGTGTGTTCTTTTCACAAATCACACATGGATCAACCACTAGAGTCATTGCATGTGTGTTATTTCCGCAAACAAACATGGATCAACCACTAGAGTCATTGCATGTGTGTTCTTTTCCACAAACCACACATGGATCCACCAGTGGTCATTGCATGTTTGTAATTTCCACAAACCACACATGGATCAACCACTAGAGTCATTGCATGTGTGTTCTTTCCACAAACCACACATGGATCAACCACTAGAGTCATTGCATGTGTGTTATTTCCACAAACAAACATGGATCAACCACTAGAGTCATTGCATGTGTGTTCTTTTCCACAAACCACACATGGATCCACCAGTGGTCATTACATGTGTGTTCTTTCCACAAACCACACATGGATCAACCAGAGTCATTGCATGTGTCGTCTTTCCACAAACCACACATGGATCGACCACTAGAGTCATTGCATGTTTGTTCTTATACTAAAACAACAAACCAGCACTAGAGTCATTGCATGTGTGTTCTTTTCCACAAACCACACATGGACCCACTAGTGGTCATTGCATGTGTGTTCTTTCCACAGACCACATATGGATCAACCAGAGTCATTGCATGTGTGTTCTTTCCACAAACCACACATGGATCAACCACTAGAGTCATTGCATGTATGTTATTTTCCACAAACAACTTATGGATCAACCAGTGGTCATTGCATGTTTGTTATTTCCACAAACCACATGTGGACCCATTACAGTCATTGCATGTGTGTTATTTCCACAAACCACACATGGATCAATCACTAGAGTCATTGCATGTGTGTTCTTATACTAAAACCAACACTAGAGTCATTGCATGTGTGCTCCTATCACAAACCACAAATGGATCAACCACTAGAGTCATTGCATGTGTGTTATTTCCACAAACAATCATGGATCAACCACTAGAGTCATTGCATGTGTGTTCTTTTCCACAAACCACACATGTATCCAACAGTGGTCATTGCATGTGTGTTTTTCCACAAACCACATATGGATCAACCACTAGTCATTGCATGTGTGTTCTTTCCACAAACCACACATGGATCAACCACTAGAGTCATTGCATGTTTGTTCTTATACTAAAACCACAAACCAGCACTAGAGTCATTCCATGTGTGTTCTTTTGCACAAACCACACATGGATCCACTAGACTCATTGCATGTGTGTTTTTTTCCACAAACAACATATGGATCAACTAGTGGTCATTGCATGGGTGTTCTTTCCACAAACCACATATGTGGACCCACTAGAGTCATTGCATGCTTGTTATTTCCACAAACCACACATGGATCAACCACTAGAGTCATTGCATATGTGTTATTTCCACAAACCACACATGGATCAACAACTAGAGTCATTGCATGTGTGTTCTTATACTACAACCAACACTAGAGTCATTGCATGTGTGTTCTTTTCACAAACCACACATGGATCAACCACTAGAGTCATTGCATGTGTGTTATTTCCACAAACAAACATGGATCAACCACAAGAGTCATTGCATGTGTGTTCTTTTCCACAAACCACACATGGATCCACCAGTGGTCATTGCATGTGTGTTCTTTCCAGAAACCACACATGGCTCAACCACTAGAGTCATTGCATGTGTGTTCTTTCCACAAACCACACATGGATCAACCACTAGAGTCATTGCATGTGTGTTATTTCCACAAACAAACATGGATCAACCACTAGAGTCATTGCATGTGTGTTCTTTTCCACAAACCACACATGGATCCACCACTGGTCATTGCATGTGTGTTCTTTCCACAAACCACACATGGATCAACCACTAGAGTCATTGCATGTGTGTTCTTTCCACAAACCACACATGGATCAACTACTAGAGTCATTGCATGTTTGTTCTTATACTAAAACCACAAACCAGCACTAGAGTCATTGCCTGTGTGTCCTTTTCCACAAACCACACATGGATCCACCAGTGGTCATTGCATGTGTGTTCTTTCCAAAAACCACATATGGATCAACCAGAGTCATTGCATGTGTGTTCTTTCCACAAACCACACATGGATCAACCACTAGAGTCATTGCATGTGTGTTATTTCCACAAACAAACATGGATCAACCACTAGAGTCATTGCATGTGTGTTCTTTTCCACAAACCACACATGGATCCACCAGTGGTCATTGCATGTGTGTTCTTTCCACAAACCACATATGGATCAACCACTCGTCATTGCATGTGTGTTCTTTCCACGAACCACACATGGATCAACCACTAGAGTCATTGCATGTTTGTTCTTATACTAAAACCACAAACCAGCACTAGAGTCATTGCATGTGTGTTCTTTTCCACAAACCACACATGGATCCACCACTAGAGTCATTGCATGTGTGTTCTTTCCACAAACCACATATGGATCAACCAGAGTCATTGCATGTGTGTTCTTTCCACAAACCACACATGTGGACCCACTAGAGTCATTGCATGTGTGTTCTTTCCACAAACCACACATGTGGATCAACCAGAGTCATTGCATGTGTGTTCTTTCCACAAACCACACATGGATCAACCACTAGAGTCATTGCATGCTTGTTGTTATACTAAAACCACAAACCAGCACTAGAGTAATTGCATGTGTGTTCTTTTCCACAAACCACACATGGATCCACTAGACTCATTGCAAGTGTGTTCTTTCCACAAACCACACATGGATCAACCAGAGTCATTGCATGTGTGTTCTTTCCACAAACCACACATGGACCAACCACTAGAGTCATTGCATGTGTGTTCTTTTCCACAAACCACACATGGATCCACTAGACTCATTGCATGTGTGTTCTTTTCCACAAACAACTTATGGATCAACCAGTGGTCATTGCATGTGTGTTCTTTCCACAAACCACATGTGGACCCATTACAGCCATTGCATGTGTGTTATTTTCACAAACCACACATGGATCAACCACTAGAGTCATTGGATATGTGTTATTTCCACAAACCACACATGGATCAACCACTAGAGTCATTGCATGTGTCTTCTTATACTAAAACCAACACTAGAGTCATTGCATGTGTGTTCTTTTCACAAACCACACATGCATCAACCACTAGAGTCATTGCATGTGTGTTATTTCCACAAACAAACATGGATCAACCACTAGAGTCATTGCATGTGTGTTCTTTTCCACAAACCACACATGGATCAACCACTAGAGTAATTGCATGTGTGTTCTTTCCACAAACCACACATGTATCAACCACTAGAGTCATTGCATGTTTGTTCTTATACTAAAACCACAAACCAGCACTAGAGTCATTGCATGTGTGTTCTTTTCCACAAACCACACATGGATCCACCAGTGGTCATTGCATGTGTGTTCTTTCCAAAAACCACATATGGATCAACCAGAGTCATTGCATGTGTGTTCTTATACTAAACCACAAACCAACACTAGAGTCATTGCATGGGTGTTCTTTCCACAAACCACACATGTGGACCCACTAGAGTCATTGCATGCGTGTTATTTCCACAAACCACACCTGGATCAACCACTAGAGTCATTGCATATGTGTTATTTCCACAAAACACACATGGATCAACCACTAGAGTCATTGCATGTGTGTTCTTATACTAAAACCAACACTAGAGTCATTGCATGTGTGTTCTTTTCACAAACCACACATGGATCAACCACTAGAGTCATTGCATGTGTGTTATTTCCACAAACAAACATGGATCAACCACTAGAGTCATTGCATGTGTGTTCTTTTCCACAAACCACACATGGATCCACCAGTGGTCATTGCATGTGTGTTCTTTCCACAAACCACATATGGATCAACCACTAGTCATTGCATGTGTGTTCTTTCCACAAACCACACATGGATCAACCACTAGAGTCATTGCATGTGTGTTCTTATACTAAAACCAACACTAGAGTCATTAAACGTGTGTTCTTTTCACAAATCACACATGGATCAACCACTAGAGTCATTGCATGTGTGTTATTTCCGCAAACAAACATGGATCAACCACTAGAGTCATTGCATGTGTGTTCTTTTCCACAAACCACACATGGATCCACCAGTGGTCATTGCATGTTTGTAATTTCCACAAACCACACATGGATCAACCACTAGAGTCATTGCATGTGTGTTCTTTCCACAAACCACACATGGATCAACCACTAGAGTCATTGCATGTGTGTTATTTCCACAAACAAACATGGATCAACCACTAGAGTCATTGCATGTGTGTTCTTTTCCACAAACCACACATGGATCCACCAGTGGTCATTACATGTGTGTTCTTTCCACAAACCACACATGGAGCAACCAGAGTCATTGCATGTGTCGTCTTTCCACAAACCACACATGGATCGACCACTAGAGTCATTGCATGTTTGTTCTTATACTAAAACAACAAACCACCACTAGAGTCATTGCATGTGTGTTCTTTTCCACAAACCACACATGGACCCACTAGTGGTCATTGCATGTGTGTTCTTTCCACAGACCACATATGGATCAACCAGAGTCATTGCATGTGTGTTCTTTCCACAAACCACACATGGATCAACCACTAGAGTCATTGCATGTATGTTATTTTCCACAAACAACTTATGGATCAACCAGTGGTCATTGCATGTTTGTTATTTCCACAAACCACATGTGGACCCATTACAGTCATTGCATGTGTGTTATTTCCACAAACCACACATGGATGAACCACTAGAGTCATTGCATATGTGTTATTTCCACAAACCACACATGGATCAATCACTAGAGTCATTGCATGTGTGTTCTTATACTAAAACCAACACTAGAGTCATTGCATGTGTGCTCCTATCACAAACCACAAATGGATCAACCACTAGAGTCATTGCATGTGTGTTATTTCCACAAACAATCATGGATCAACCACTAGAGTCATTGCATGTGTGTTCTTTTCCACAAACCACACATGTATCCAACAGTGGTCATTGCATGTGTGTTTTTCCACAAACCACATATGGATCAACCACTAGTCATTGCATGTGTGTTCTTTCCACAAACCACACATGGATCAACCACTAGAGTCATTGCATGTTTGTTCTTATACTAAAACCACAAACTAGCACTAGAGTCATTCCATGTGTGTTCTTTTGCACAAACCACACATGGATCCACTAGACTCATTGCATGTGTGTTTTTTTCCACAAACAACATCTGGATCAACTAGTGGTCATTGCATGGGTGTTCTTTCCACAAACCACATATGTGGACCCACTAGAGTCATTGCATGCTTGTTATTTCCACAAACCACACATGGATCAACCACTAGAGTCATTGCATATGTGTTATTTCCACAAACCACACATGGATCAACAACTAGAGTCATTGCATGTGTGTTCTTATACTACAACCAACACTAGAGTCATTGCATGTGTGTTCTTTTCACAAACAACACATGGATCAACCACTAGAGTCATTGCATGTGTGTTATTTCCACAAACAAACATGGATCAACCACAAGTGTCATTGCATGTGTGTTCTTTTCCACAAACCACACATGGATCCACCAGTGGTCATTGCATGTGTGTTCTTTCCAGAAACCACACATGGCTCAACCACTAGAGTCATTGCATGTGTGTTCTTTCCACAAACCACACATGGATCAACCACTAGAGTCATTGCATGTGTGTTATTTCCACAAACAAACATGGATCAACCACTAGAGTCATTGCATGTGTGTTCTTTTCCACAAACCACACATGGATCCACCACTGGTCATTGCATGTGTGTTCTTTCCACAAACCACACATGGATCAACCACTAGAGTCATTGCATGTGTGTTCTTTCCACAAACCACACATGGATCAACTACTAGAGTCATTGCATGTTTGTTCTTATACTAAAACCACAAACTAGCACTAGAGTCATTGCCTGTGTGTTCTTTTCCACAAACCACACATGGATCCACCACTAGAGTCATTGCATGTGTGTTCTTTCCACAAACCACATATGGATCAACCAGAGTCATTGCATGTGTGTTCTTTCTACAAACCACACATGTGGACCCACTAGAGTCATTGCATGTGTGTTCTTTCCACAAACCACACATGTGGATCAACCAGAGTCATTGCATGTGTGTTCTTTCCACAAACCACACATGGATCAACCACTAGAGTCATTGCATGCTTGTTGTTATACTAAAACCACAAACCAGCACTAGAGTAATTGCATGTGTGTTCTTTTTCACAAACCACACATGGATCCACTAGACTCATTGCATGTGTGTTCTTTCCACAAACCACACATGGATCAACCAGAGTCATTGCATGTGTGTTCTTTCCACAAACCACACATGGACCAACCACTAGAGTCATTGCATGTGTGTTCTTTTCCACAAACCACACGTGGATCCACTAGACTCATTGCATGTGTGTTCTTTTCCACAAACAACTAATGGATCAACCAGTGGTCATTGCATGTGTGTTCTTTCCACAAACCACATGTGGACCCATTACAGCCATTGCATGTGTGTTATTTTCACAAACCACACATGGATCAACCACTAGAGTCATTGGATATGTGTTATTTCCACAAACCACACATGGATCAACCACTAGAGTCATTGCATGTGTCTTCTTATACTAAAACCAACACTAGAGTCATTGCATGTGTGTTCTTTTCACACACCACACATGCATCAACCACTAGAGTCATTGCATGTGTGTTATTTCCACAAACAAACATGGATCAACCACTAGAGTCATTGCATGTGTGTTCTTTTCCACAAACCACACATGGATCAACCACTAGAGTAATTGCATGTGTGTTCTTTCCACAAACCACACATGTATCAACCACTAGAGTCATTGCATGTTTGTTCTTATACTAAAACCACAAACCAGCACTAGAGTCATTGCATGTGTGTTCTTTTCCACAAACCACACATGGATCCACCAGTGGTCATTGCATGTGTGTTCTTTCCAAAAACCACATATGGATCAACCAGAGTCATTGCATGTGTGTTCTTATACTAAAACCACAAACCAACACTAGAGTCATTGCATGGGTGTTCTTTCCACAAACCACACATGTGGACCCACTAGAGTCATTGCATGCGTGTTATTTCCACAAACCACACCTGGATCAACCACTAGAGTCATTGCATATGTGTTATTTCCACAAAACACACATGGATCAACCACTAGAGTCATTGCATGTGTGTTCTTATACTAAAACCAACAGTAGAGTCATTGCATGTGTGTTCTTTTCACAAACCACACATGGATCAACCACTAGAGTCATTGCATGTGTGTTATTTCCACAAACAAACATGGATCAACCACTAGAGTCATTGCATGTGTGTTCTTTTCCACAAACCACACATGGATCCACCAGTGGTCATTGCATGTGTGTTCTTTCCACAAACCACATATGGATCAACCACTAGTCATTGCATGTGTGTTCTTTCCACAAACCACACATGGATCAACCACTAGAGTCATTGCATGTGTGTTCTTATACTAAAACCAACACTAGACTCATTAAATGTGTGTTCTTTTCACAAACCACACATGGATCAACCACTAGAGTCATTGCATGTGTGTTATTTCCACAAACAAACATGGATCAACCACTAGAGTCATTGCATATGTGTTCTTTTCCACAAACCACACATGGATCCACCAGTGGTCATTGCATGTGTGTTCTTTCCATAAACCACACATGGATCAACTACTAGAGTCATTGCATGTGTGTTCTTTCCACAAACCACACATGGATCAACCACTAGAGTCATTGCATGTGTGTTATTTCCACAAACAAACATGGATCAACCACTAGAGTCATTGCGTGTGTGTTCTTTTCCACAAACCACACATGGATCCACCAGTGGTCATTGCATGTGTGTTCTTTCCACAAACCACACATGGATCAACCACTAGAGTCATTGCATGTGTGTTCTTTCCACAAACCACACATGGATCAACTATTAGAGTCATTGCATGTGTGTTCTTATACTAAAACCACAAACCAGTACTAGAGTCATTGTGTGTTCTTTTCCACAAACCACACATGGATCCACCAGTGGTCATTGCATGTGTGTTCTTTCCACAAACCACATATGGATCAACCAGAGTCATTGCATGTGTGTTCTTTCCCCAAACCACACATGGATCAACCACTAGAGTCATTGCATGTTTGTTCTTATACTAAAATCACAAACCAGCACTAGAGTCATTGCATGTGTGTTCTTTTCCACAAAACACACATGGATCCACCAGTGGTCATTGCATGTGTGTTCTTTCCACAAACCACATATGGATCAACCACTAGTCATTGCATGTGTGTTCTTTCTACAAACCACACATGGATCAACCACTAGAGTCATTGCATGTTTGTTCTTATACTAAAACCACAAACCAGCACTAGAGTCATTGCATGTGTGTTCTTTTCCACAAACCACACATGGATCCACCACTAGAGTCATTGCATGTGTGTTCTTTCCACAAACCACATATGGATCAACCAGAGTCATTGCATGTGTGTTCTTTCCACAAACCACACATGTGGACCCACTAGAGTCATTGCATGTGTGTTCTTTCCACAAACCACACATGTGGATCAACCAGAGTCATTGCATGTGTGTTCTTTTCACAAACCACACATGGATCAACCACTAGAGTCATTTCATGTGTGTTATTTCCACAAACAAACATGGATCAACCACTACAGTCATTGCATGTGTGTTCTTTTCCACAAACCACACATGGATCCACCAGTGGTCATTGCATGTGTGTTCTTTCCACAAACCACATATGGATCAACCACTAGTCATTGCATGTGTGTTCTTTCCACAAACCACACATGGATCAACCACTAGAGTCATTGCATGTGTGTTCTTATACTAAAACCAACACTAGACTGATTAAATGTGTGTTCTTTTCACAAACCACACATGGATCAACCACTAGAGTCATTGCATGTGTGTTATTTCCACAAACAAACATGGATCAACCACTAGAGTCATTGCATATGTGTTCTTTTCCACAAACCACACATGGATCCACCAGTGGTCATTGCATGTGTGTTCTTTCCATAAACCACACATGGATCAACTACTAGAGTCATTGCATGTGTGTTCTTTCCACAAACCACACATGGATCAACCACTAGAGTCATTGCATGTGTGTTATTCCACAAACAAACATGGATCAACCACTAGAGTCATTGCGTGTGTGTTCTTTTCCACAAACCACACATGGATCCACCAGTGGTCATTGCATGTGTGTTCTTTCCACAAACCACACATGGATCAACCACTAGAGTCATTGCATGTGTGTTCTTTCCACAAACCACACATGGATCAACTATTAGAGTCATTGCATGTGTGTTCTTATACTAAAACCACAAACCAGTACTAGAGTCATTATGTGTTCTTTTCCACAAACCACACATGGATCCACCAGTGGTCATTGCATGTGTGTTCTTTCCACAAACCACATATGGATCAACCAGAGTCATTGCATGTGTGTTCTTTCCCCAAACCACACATGGATCAACCACTAGAGTCATTGCATGTTTGTTCTTATACTAAAATCACAAACCAGCACTAGAGTCATTGCATGTGTGTTCTTTTCCACAAAACACACATGGATCCACCAGTGGTCATTGCATGTGTGTTCTTTCCACAAACCACATATGGATCAACCACTAGTCATTGCATGTGTGTTCTTTCTACAAACCACACATGGATCAACCACTAGAGTCATTGCATGTTTGTTCTTATACTAAAACCACAAACCAGCACTAGAGTCATTGCATGTGTGTTCTTTTCCACAAACCACACATGGATCCACCA
The DNA here is from genome assembly GCA_916181665.1 of Avena sativa. Lineage (NCBI taxonomy): Eukaryota > Viridiplantae > Streptophyta > Magnoliopsida > Poales > Poaceae > Avena > Avena sativa. Next base: position 482,498,885 of record OV702279.1, read on the forward strand.
ATAGAGTCATTGCATGTGTGTTCTTTCCACAAACCACATATGGATCAACCAGAGTCATTGCATGTGTGTTCTTTCCACAAACCACACATGTGGACCCACTAGAGTCATTGCATGTGTGTTCTTTCCACAAACCACACATGTGGATCAACCAGAGTCATTGCATGTGTGTTCTTTTCACAAACCACACATGGATCAACCACTAGAGTCATTGCATGTGTGTTATTTCCACAAACAAACATGGATCAACCACTACAGTCATTGCATGTGTGTTCTTTTCCACAAACCACACATGGATCCACCAGTGGTCATTGCATGTGTGTTCTTTCCACAAACCACATATGTATCAACCACTAGTCATTGCATGTGTGTTCTTTCCACAAACCACACATGGATCAACCACTAGAGTCATTGCATGTGTGTTCTTATACTAAAACCAACACTAGACTGATTAAATGTGTGTTCTTTTCACAAACCACACATGGATCAACCACTAGAGTCATTGCATGTGTGTTATTTCCACAAACAAACATGGATCAACCACTAGAGTCATTGCATGTGTGTTCTTTTCCACAAACCACACATGGATCAACCACTAGAGTAATTGCATGTGTGTTCTTTCCACAAACCACACATGGATCAACCACTAGAGTCATTGCATGTTTGTTCTTATACTAAAACCACAAACCAGCACTAGAGTCATTGCATGTTTGTTCTTATACTAAAACCACAAACCAGCACTAGAGTCATTGCATGTGTGTTCTTTTCCACAAACCACACATGGATCCACCACTAGAGTCATTGCATGTGTGTTCTTTCCACAAACCACATATGGATCAACCAGAGTCATTGCATGTGTGTTCTTTCTGCAAACCACACATGTGGACCCACTAGAGTCATTGCATGTGTGTTCTTTCCACAAACCACACATGTGGATCAACCAGAGTCATTGCATGTGTGTTCTTTTCACAAAACACACATGGATCAACCACTAGAGTCATTGCATGTGTGTTATTTCCACAAACAAACATGGATCAACCACTAGAGTCATTGCATGTGTGTTCTTTTCCACAAACCACACATGGATCCACCAGTGGTCATTGCATGTGTGTTCTTTCCACAAACCACATATGGATCAACCACTAGTCATTGCATGTGTGTTCTTTCCACAAACCACACATGGATCAACCACTAGAGTCATTGCATGTGTGTTCTTATACTAAAACCAACACTAGACTCATTAAATGTGTGTTCTTTTCACAAACCACACATGGATCAACCACTAGAGTCATTGCATGTGTGTTATTTCCACAAACAAACATGGATCAACCACTAGAGTCATTGCATGTGTGTTCTTTTCCACAAACCACACATGGATCCACCAGTGGTCATTGCATGTGTGTTCTTTCCATAAACCACACATGGATCAACCACTAGAGTCATTGCGTGTGTGTTCTTTCCACAAACCACACATGGATCAACCACTAGAGTCATTGCATGTGTGTTATTTCCACAAACAAACATGGATCAACCACTAGAGTCATTGCGTGTGTGTTCTTTTCCACAAACCACACATGGATCCACCAGTGGTCATTGCATGTGTGTTCTTTCCACAAACCACACATGGATCAACCACTAGAGTCGTTGCATGTGTGTTCTTTCCACAAACCACACATGGATCAACTATTAGAGTCATTGCATGTGTGTTCTTATACTAAAACCACAAACCAGCACTAGAGTCACTGCATGTGTGTTCTTTTCCACAAACCACACATGGAACCACCAGAGTCATTGCATGTGTGTTCTTTCCACAAACCACACATGGATCAACCAGAGTCATTGCATGTGTGTTCTTTCCACAAAACACACATGGATCAACCACTAGAGTCATTGCATGTGTGTTCTTTTCCACAAACCACACATGGATCCACTAGACTCATTGCATGTGTGTTCTTTTCCACAAACAACTTATGGATCAACCAGTAGTCATTGCATGTGTGTTCTTTCCACAAACCACATGTGGACCCATTACAGCCATTGCATGTGTGTTATTTTCACAAACCACACATGGATCAACCACTAGAGTCATTGCATGTGTGTTATTTCCACAAAGAAACATGGATCAGCCACTAGAGTCATTGCATGTGTGTTCTTTTCCACAAACCACACATGGATCAACCACTAGAGTAATTGCATGTGTGTTCTTTCCACAAACCATACATGGATCAACCACTAGAGTCATTGCATGTTTGTTCTTATACTAAAACCACAAACCAGCACTAGAGTCATTGCATGTGTGTTCTTTTCCACAAACCACACATGGATCCACCAGTGGTCATTGAATGTGTGTTCTTTCCACAAACCACACATGGATCAACCACTAGAGTCGTTGCATGTTTGTTCTTATACTAAAACCACAAACCAACACTAGAGTCATAGCATGTGTGTTCTTTTCCACAAACCACACATGGATCCACCAGTAGTCATTGCATGTGTGTTCTTTCGACAAACCACATATGGATCAACCACTAGTCATTGCATGTGTGTTCTTTCCACAAACCACACATGGATCAACCACTAGAGTCATTGCATGTGTGTTCTTATACTAAAACCAACACTAGAGTAATTAAATGTGTGTTCTTTTCACAAATCACACATGGATCAACCACTAGAGTCATTGCATGTGTGTTCTTTGCACAAACCACACATGGATCAACCACTAGAGTCATTGCATGTTTGTTCTTATACTAAAACCACAAACCAGCACTAGAGTCATTGCATGTTTGTTCTTATACTAAAACCACAAACCAGCACTAGAGTCATTGCATGTGTGTTCTTTTCCACAAACCACACATGGATCCACCACTAGAGTCATTGCATGTGTGTTCTTTCCACAAACCACATATGGATCAACCAGAGTCATTGCATGTGTGTTCTTTCCGCAAACCACACATGTGGACCCACTAGAGTCATTGCATGTGTGTTCTTTCCACAAACCACACATGTGGATCAACCAGAGTCATTGCATGTGTGTTCTTTTCACAAACCACACATGGATCAACCACTAGAGTCATTGCATGTGTGTTATTTCCACAAACAAACATGGATCAACCACTAGAGTCATTGCATGTGTGTTCTTTTCCACAAACCACACATGGATCCACCAGTGGTCATTGCATGTGTGTTCTTTCCACAAACCACATATGGATCAACCACTAGTCATTGCATGTGTGTTCTTTCCACAAACCACACATGGATCAACCACTAGAGTCATTGCATGTGTGTTCTTATACTAAAACCAACACTAGACTCATTAAATGTGTGTTCTTTTCACAAACCACACATGGATCAACCACTAGAGTCATTGCATGTGTGTTATTTCCACAAACAAACATGGATCAACCACTAGAGTCATTGCATGTGTGTTCTTTTCCACAAACCACACATGGATCCACCAGTGGTCATTGCATGTGTGTTCTTTCCATAAACCACACATGGATCAACCACTAGAGTCATTGCATGTGTGTTCTTTCCACAAACCACACATGGATCAACCACTAGAGTCATTGCATGTGTGTTATTTCCACAAACAAACATGGATCAACCACTAGAGTCATTGCGTGTGTGTTCTTTTCCACAAACCACACATGGATCCACCAGTGGTCATTGCATGTGTGTTCTTTCCACAAACCACACATGGATCAACCACTAGAGTCATTGCATGTGTGTTCTTTCCACAAACCACACATGGATCAACTATTAGAGTCATTGCATGTGTGTTCTTATACTAAAACCACAAACCAGCACTAGAGTCACTGCATGTGTGTTCTTTTCCACAAACCACACATGGAACCACCAGAGTCATTGCATGTGTGTTCTTTCCACAAACCACACATGGATCAACCAGAGTCGTTGCATGTGTGTTCTTTCCACAAAACACACATGGATCAACCACTAGAGTCATTGCATGTGTGTTCTTTTCCACAAACCACACATGGATCCACTAGACTCATTGCATGTGTGTTATTTTCACAAACCACACATGGATCAACCACTAGAGTCATTGCATATGTATTCTTTCCACAAACCACACATGGATCAACCACTAGAGTCATTGCATGTGTGTTCTTATACTAAAACCAACACTAGAGTCATTGCATGTGTGTTCTTTTCACAAACCACACATGGATCAACCACTAGAGTCATTGCATGTGTGTTATTTCCACAAACAAACATGGATCAGCCACTAGAGTCATTGCATGTGTGTTCTTTTCCACAAACCACACATGCATCAACCACTAGAGTAATTGCATGTGTGTTCTTTCCACAAACCACACATGGATCAACCACTAGAGTCATTGCATGTTTGTTCTTATACTAAAACCACAAACCAGCACTAGAGTCATTGCATGTGTGTTCTTTTCCACAAACCACACATGGATCCACCAGTGGTCATTGCATGTGTGTTCTTTCCACAAACCACACATGGATCAACCACTAGAGTCGTTGCATGTTTGTTCTTATAGTAAAACCACAAACCAACACTAGAGTCATAGCATGTGTGTTCTTTTCCACAAACCACACATGGATCCACCAGTAGTCATTGCATGTGTGTTCTTTCGACAAACCACATATGGATCAACCACTAGTCATTGCATGTGTGTTCTTTCCACAAACCACACATGGATCAACCACTAGAGTCATTGCATGTGTGTTCTTATACTAAAACCAACACTAGAGTAATTAAATGTGTGTTCTTTTCACAAACCACACATGGATCAACCACTAGAGTCATTGCATGTGTGTTATTTCCACAAACAAACATGGATCAACCACTAGAGTCATTGCATGTTTGTTCTTATGCTAAAACCACAAACCAGCACTAGAGTCATTGCATGTTTGTTCTTATACTAAAACCACAAACCAGCACTAGAGTCATTGCATGTGTGTTCTTTTCCACAAACCACACATGGATCCACCACTAGAGTCATTGCATGTGTGTTCTTTCCACAAACCACATATGGATCAACCAGAGTCATTGCATGTGTGTTCTTTCCGCAAACCACACATGTGGACCCACTAGAGTCATTGCATGTGTGTTCTTTCCACAAACCACACATGTGGATCAACCAGAGTCATTGCATGTGTGTTCTTTTCACAAACCACACATGGATCAACCACTAGAGTCATTGCATGTGTGTTATTTCCACAAACAAACATGGATCAACCACTAGAGTCATTGCATGTGTGTTCTTTTCCACAAACCACACATGGATCCACCAGTGGTCATTGCATGTGTGTTCTTTCCACAAACCACATATGGATCAACCACTAGTCATTGCATGTGTGTTCTTTCCACAAACCACACATGGATCAACCCCTAGAGTCATTGCATGTGTGTTCTTATACTAAAACCAACACTAGACTCATTAAATGTGTGTTCTTTTCACAAACCACACATGGATCAACCACTAGAGTCATTGCATGTGTGTTATTTCCACAAACAAACATGGATCAACCACTAGAGTCATTGCATGTGTGTTCTTTTCCACAAACCACACATGGATCCACCAGTGGTCATTGCATGTGTGTTCTTTCCATAAACCACACATGGATCAACCACTAGAGTCATTGCATGTGTGTTCTTTCCACAAACCACACATGGATCAACCACTAGAGTCATTGCATGTGTGTTATTTCCACAAACAAACATGGATCAACCACTAGAGTCATTGCGTGTGTGTTCTTTTCCACAAACCACACATGGATCCACCAGTGGTCATTGCATGTGTGTTCTTTCCACAAACCACACATGGATCAACCACTAGAGTCATTGCATGTGTGTTCTTTCCACAAACCACACATGGATCAACTATTAGAGTCATTGCATGTGTGTTCTTATACTAAAACCACAAACCAGCCCTAGAGTCACTACATGTGTGTTCTTTTCCACAAACCACACATGGAACCACTAGAGTCATTGCATGTGTGTTCTTTTCCACAAACCACACATGGATCCACCACTAGAGTCATTGCATGTGTGTTCTTTCCACAAACCACATATGGATCAACCAGAGTCATTGCATGTGTGTTCTTTCCACAAACCACACATGTGGACCCACTAGAGTCATTGCATGTGTGTTCTTTCCACAAACCACACATGTGGATCAACCAGAGTCATTGCATGTGTGTTCTTTCCACAAACCACACATGGATCAACCACTAGAGTCATTGCATGTTTGTTGTTATACTAAAACCATAAACCAGCACTAGAGTCACTGCATGTGTGTTCTTTTCCACAAACCACACATGGATCCACTAGACTCATTGCATGTGTGTTCTTTCCACAAACCACACATGGATCAACCAGAGTCATTGCATGTGTGTTCTTTCCACAAACAACACATGGATCAACCACTAGAGTCATTGGATGTGTGTTCTTTTCCACAAACCACACAAGGATCCACTAGACTCATTGCATGTGTGTTCTTTTCCTCAAACAACTTATGGATCAACGAGTGGTCATTGCATGTGTGTTCTTTCCACAAACCACATGTGGACCCATTATAGTCATTGCATGTGTGTTATTTCCACAAACCACACATGGATCAACCACTAGAGTCATTGCATATGTGTTATTTCCACAAAACACACATGGATCAACCACTAGAGTCATTGCATGTGTGTTCTTTTCCACAAACCACACATGGATCCACTAGACTCATTGCATGTGTGTTATTTTCACAAACCACACATGGATCAACCACTAGAGTCATTGCATATGTATTCTTTCCACAAACCACACATGGATCAACCACTAGAGTCATTGCATGTGTGTTCTTATACTAAAACCAACACTAGAGTCATTGCATGTGTGTTCTTTTCACAAACCACACATGGATCAACCACTAGAGTCATTGCATGTGTGTTATTTCCACAAACAAACATGGATCAGCCACTAGAGTCATTGCATGTGTGTTCTTTTCCACAAACCACACATGCATCAACCACTAGAGTAATTGCATGTGTGTTCTTTCCACAAACCACACATGGATCAACCACTAGAGTCATTGCATGTTTGTTCTTATACTAAAACCACAAACCAGCACTAGAGTCATTGCATGTGTGTTCTTTTCCACAAACCACACATGGATCCACCAGTGGTCATTGCATGTGTGTTCTTTCCACAAACCACACATGGATCAACCACTAGAGTCGTTGCATGTTTTTCTTATAGTAAAACCACAAACCAACACTAGAGTCATAGCATGTGTGTTCTTTTCCACAAACCACACATGGATCCACCAGTAGTCATTGCATGTGTGTTCTTTCGACAAACCACATATGGATCAACCACTAGTCATTGCATGTGTGTTCTTTCCACAAACCACACATGGATCAACCACTAGAGTCATTGCATGTGTGTTCTTATACTAAAACCAACACTAGAGTAATTAAATGTGTGTTCTTTTCACAAATCACACATGGATCAACCACTAGAGTCATTGCATGTGTGTTCTTTGCACAAACCACACATGGATCAACCACTAGAGTCATTGCATGTTTGTTCTTATGCTAAAACCACAAACCAGCACTAGAGTCATTGCATGTTTGTTCTTATACTAAAACCACAAACCAGCACTAGAGTCATTGCATGTGTGTTCTTTTCCACAAACCACACATGGATCCACCACTAGAGTCATTGCATGTGTGTTCTTTCCACAAACCACATATGGATCAACCAGAGTCATTGCATGTGTGTTCTTTCCGCAAACCACACATGTGGACCCACTAGAGTCATTGCATGTGTGTTCTTTCCACAAACCACACATGTGGATCAACCAGAGTCATTGCATGTGTGTTCTTTTCACAAACCACACATGGATCAACCACTAGAGTCATTGCATGTGTGTTATTTCCACAAACAAACATGGATCAACCACTAGAGTCATTGCATGTGTGTTCTTTTCCACAAACCACACATGGATCCACCAGTGGTCATTGCATGTGTGTTCTTTCCACAAACCACATATGGATCAACCACTAGTCATTGCATGTGTGTTCTTTCCACAAACCACACATGGATCAACCCCTAGAGTCATTGCATGTGTGTTCTTATACTAAAACCAACACTAGACTCATTAAATGTGTGTTCTTTTCACAAACCACACATGGATCAACCACTAGAGTCATTGCATGTGTGTTATTTCCACAAACAAACATGGATCAACCACTAGAGTCATTGCATGTGTGTTCTTTTCCACAAACCACACATGGATCCACCAGTGGTCATTGCATGTGTGTTCTTTCCATAAACCACACATGGATCAACCACTAGAGTCATTGCATGTGTGTTCTTTCCACAAACCACACATGGATCAACCACTAGAGTCATTGCATGTGTGTTATTTCCACAAACAAACATGGATCAACCACTAGAGTCATTGCGTGTGTGTTCTTTTCCACAAACCACACATGGATCCACCAGTGGTCATTGCATGTGTGTTCTTTCCACAAACCACACATGGATCAACCACTAGAGTCATTGCATGTGTGTTCTTTCCACAAACCACACATGGATCAACTATTAGAGTCATTGCATGTGTGTTCTTATACTAAAACCACAAACCAGCCCTAGAGTCACTGCATGTGTGTTCTTTTCCACAAACCACACATGGAACCACTAGAGTCATTGCATGTGTGTTCTTTTCCACAAACCACACATGGATCCACCACTAGAGTCATTGCATGTGTGTTCTTTCCACAAACCACATATGGATCAACCAGAGTCATTGCATGTGTGTTCTTTCCACAAACCACACATGTGGACCCACTAGAGTCATTGCATGTGTGTTCTTTCCACAAACCACACATGTGGATCAACCAGAGTCATTGCATGTGTGTTCTTTCCACAAACCACACATGGATCAACCACTAGAGTCATTGCATGTTTGTTGTTATACTAAAACCATAAACCAGCACTAGAGTCACTGCATGTGTGTTCTTTTCCACAAACCACACATGGATCCACTAGACTCATTGCATGTGTGTTCTTTCCACAAACCACACATGGATCAACCAGAGTCATTGCATGTGTGTTCTTTCCACAAACAACACATGGATCAACCACTAGAGTCATTGGATGTGTGTTCTTTTCCACAAACCACACAAGGATCCACTAGACTCATTGCATGTGTGTTCTTTTCCTCAAACAACTTATGGATCAACGAGTGGTCATTGCATGTGTGTTCTTTCCACAAACCACATGTGGACCCATTATAGTCATTGCATGTGTGTTATTTCCACAAACCACACATGGATCAACCACTAGAGTCATTGCATATGTGTTATTTCCACAAACCACACATGGATCAACCACTAGAGTCATTGCATGTGTGTTCTTATACTAAAACCAACACTAGAGTAATTGAAGCTGTGTTCTTTTCACAAACCACACATGGATCAACCACTTGAGTCATTGCATGTGTGTTATTTCCACAAAGAAACATGGATCAACCACTAGAGTCATTGCATGTGTGTTCTTTTCCACAAACCACACATGGATCCACCAGTGTTCATTGCATGTGTGTTCTTTCCACAAACCACACATGGATCAACCACTAGAGTCATTGCATGTGTGTTCTTTGCACAAACCACACATGGATCAACCACTAGATTCATTGCATGTTTGTTCTTATACTAAAACCACAAACCAGCACTAGAGTCATTGCATGTGTGTTCTTTTCCACAAACCACACATGGATCCACTAGACTCATTGCATGTGTGTTCTTTTCCACAAACAACTTATGGATCAACCAGTAGTCATTGCATGTGTGTTCTTTCCACAAACCACATGTGGACCCATTACAACCATTGCATGTGTGTTATTTTCACAAACCACACATGGATCAACAACTAGAGTCATTGCATATGTATTCTTTCCACAAACCTCACATGGATCAACCACTAGAGTCATTGCATGTGTGTTCTTATACTAAAACCAACACTAGTCATTGCATGTGTGTTCTTTTCACAAACCACACATGGAACAACCACTAGAGTCATTGCATGTGTGTTATTTCCACAAACAAACATGGATCAGCCACTAGAGTCATTGCATGTGTGTTCTTTTCCACAAACCACACATGGATCAACCACTAGAGTAATTGCATGTGTGTTCTTTCCACAAACCATACATGGATCAACCACTAGAGTCATTGCATGTTTGTTCTTATACTAAAACCACAAACCAGCACTAGAGTCATTGCATGTGTGTTCTTTTCCACAAACCACACATGGATCCACCAGTGGTCATTGCATGTGTGTTCTTTCCACAAACCACACATGGATCAACCACTAGAGTCGTTGCATGTTTGTTCTTATACTAAAACCACAAACCAACACTAGAGTCATAGCATGTGTGTTCTTTTCCACAAACCACACATGGATCCACCAGTAGTCATTGCATGTGTGTTCTTTCGACAAACCACATATGGATCAACCACTAGTCATTGCATGTGTGTTCTTTCCACAAACCACACATGGATCAACCACTAGAGTCATTGCATGTGTGTTCTTATACTAAAACCAACACTAGAGTAATTAAATGTGTGTTCTTTTCACAAATCACACATGGATCAACCACTAGAGTCATTGCATGTGTGTTCTTTGCACAAACCACATATGGATCAACCAGAGTCATTGCATGTGTGTTCTTTCTGCAAACCACACATGTGGACCCACTAGAGTCATTGCATGTGTGTTCTTTCCACAAACCACACATGTGGATCAACCAGAGTCATTGCATGTGTGTTCTTTTCACAAAACACACATGGATCAACCACTAGAGTCATTGCATGTGTGTTATTTCCACAAACAAACATGGATCAACCACTAGAGTCATTGCATGTGTGTTCTTTTCCACAAACCACACATGGATCCACCAGTGGTCATTGCATGTGTGTTCTTTCCACAAACCACATATGGATCAACCACTAGTCATTGCATGTGTGTTCTTTCCACAAACCACACATGGATCAACCACTAGAGTCATTGCATGTGTGTTCTTATACTAAAACCAACACTAGACTCATTAAATGTGTGTTCTTTTCACAAACCACACATGGATCAACCACTAGAGTCATTGCATGTGTGTTATTTCCACAAACAAACATGGATCAACCACTAGAGTCATTGCATGTGTGTTCTTTTCCACAAACCACACATGGATCCACCAGTGGTCATTGCATGTGTGTTCTTTCCATAAACCACACATGGATCAACCACTAGAGTCATTGCGTGTGTGTTCTTTCCACAAACCACACATGGATCAACCACTAGAGTCATTGCATGTGTGTTATTTCCACAAACAAACATGGATCAACCACTAGAGTCATTGCGTGTGTGTTCTTTTCCACAAACCACACATGGATCCACCAGTGGTCATTGCATGTGTGTTCTTTCCACAAACCACACATGGATCAACCACTAGAGTCATTGCATGTGTGTTCTTTCCACAAACCACACATGGATCAACTATTAGAGTCATTGCATGTGTGTTCTTATACTAAAACCACAAACCAGCACTAGAGTCACTGCATGTGTGTTCTTTTCCACAAACCACACATGGAACCACCAGAGTCATTGCATGTGTGTTCTTTCCACAAACCACACATGGATCAACCAGAGTCATTGCATGTGTGTTCTTTCCACAAAACACACATGGATCAACCACTAGAGTCATTGCATGTGTGTTCTTTTCCACAAACCACACATGGATCCACTAGACTCATTGCATGTGTGTTCTTTTCCACAAACAACTTATGGATCAACCAGTAGTCATTGCATGTGTGTTCTTTCCACAAACCACATGTGGACCCATTACAGCCATTGCATGTGTGTTATTTTCACAAACCACACATGGATCAACCACTAGAGTCATTGCATATGTATTCTTTCCACAAACCACACATGGATCAACCACTAGAGTCATTGCATGTGTGTTCTTATACTAAAACCAACACTAGAGTCATTGCATGTGTGTTCTTTTCACAAACCACACATGGATCAACCACTAGAGTCATTGCATGTGTGTTATTTCCACAAACAAACATGGATCAGCCACTAGAGTCATTGCATGTGTGTTCTTTTCCACAAACCACACATGCATCAACCACTAGAGTAACTGCATGTGTGTTCTTTCCACAAACCACACATGGATCAACCACTAGAGTCATTGCATGTTTGTTCTTATACTAAAACCACAAACCAGCACTAGAGTCATTGCATGTGTGTTCTTTTCCACAAACCACACATGGATCCACCAGTGGTCATTGCATGTGTGTTCTTTCCACAAACCACACATGGATCAACCACTAGAGTCGTTGCATGTTTGTTCTTATACTAAAACCACAAACCAACACTAGAGTCATTGCATGTGTGTTCTTTTCCACAAACCACACATGGATCCACCAGTGGTCATTGCATGTGTGTTGTTTCCACAAACCACATATGGATAAACCACTAGTCATTGCATGTGTGTTCTTTCCACAAACCACACATGGATCAACCACTAGAGTCATTGCATGTGTGTTCTTATAGTAAAACCAACACTAGAGTCATTAAATGTGTGTTCTTTTCACAAATCACACATGGATCAACCACTAGAGTCATTGGATGTGTGTTCTTTGCACAAACCACACATGGATCAACCACTAGAGTCATTGCATGTTTGTTCTTATACTAAAATCACAAACCAGCACTAGAGTCATTGCATGTGTGTTCTTTTCCACAAACCACACATGGATCCACCAATGATCATTGCATGTGTGTTCTTTCCATAAACCACATATGGATCAACCACTAGCCATTGCATGTGTGTTCTTTCCACAAACCACACATGGATCAACCACTAGAGTCATTGCATGTGTTTTCTTATACTAAAACCAACACTAGACTCATTAAATGTGTGTTCTTTTCACAAACCACACATGGATCAACCACTAGAGTCATTGCATGTGTGTTATTTCCACAAACAAACATGGATCAACCACTAGAGTCATTGCATGTGTGTTCTTTTCCACAAACCATACATGGATCCACCAGTGGTCATTGCATGTGTGTTCTTTCCATCAACCACACATGGATCAACCACTAGAGTCATTGCATGTGTGTTCTTTCCACAAACCACACATGGATCAACCACTAGAGTCATTGCATGTGTGTTATTTCCACAAATAGACATGGATCAACCACTACAGTCATTGCATGTGTGTTCTTTTCCACAAACCACACATGGATCCACCAGTGGTCATTGCATGTGTGTTCTTTCCATCAACCACACATGGATCAACCACTAGAGTCATTGCATGTGTGTTCTTTCCACAAACCACACATGGATCAACCACTAGAGTCATTGCATGTGTGTTATTTCCACAAATAGACATGGATCAACCACTACAGTCATTGCATGTGTGTTCTTTTCCACAAACCACACATGGATCCACCAGTGGTCATTGCATGTGTGTTATTTCCACAAACAAACATGGATCAGCCACTAGAGTCATTGCATGTGTGTTCTTTTCCACAAACCACACATGCATCAACCACTAGAGTAATTGCATGTGTGTTCTTTCCACAAACCACACATGGATCAACCACTAGAGTCATTGCATGTTTGTTCTTATACTAAAACCACAAACCAGCACTAGAGTCATTGCATGTGTGTTCTTTTCCACAAACCACACATGGATCCACCAGTGGTCATTGCATGTGTGTTCTTTCCACAAACCACACATGGATCAACCACTAGAGTCGTTGCATGTTTGTTCTTATAGTAAAACCACAAACCAACACTAGAGTCATAGCATGTGTGTTCTTTTCCACAAACCACACATGGATCCACCAGTAGTCATTGCATGTGTGTTCTTTCGACAAACCACATATGGATCAACCACTAGTCATTGCATGTGTGTTCTTTCCACAAACCACACATGGATCAACCACTAGAGTCATTGCATGTGTGTTCTTATACTAAAACCAACACTAGAGTAATTAAATGTGTGTTCTTTTCACAAATCACACATGGATCAACCACTAGAGTCATTGCATGTGTGTTCTTTGCACAAACCACACATGGATCAACCACTAGAGTCATTGCATGTTTGTTCTTATACTAAAACCACAAACCAGCACTAGAGTCATTGCATGTTTGTTCTTATACTAAAACCACAAACCAGCACTAGAGTCATTGCATGTGTGTTCTTTTCCACAAACCACACATGGATCCACCACTAGAGTCATTGCATGTGTGTTCTTTCCACAAACCACATATGGATCAACCAGAGTCATTGCATGTGTGTTCTTTCCGCAAACCACACATGTGGACCCACTAGAGTCATTGCATGTGTGTTCTTTCCACAAACCACACATGTGGATCAACCAGAGTCATTGCATGTGTGTTCTTTTCACAAACCACACATGGATCAACCACTAGAGTCATTGCATGTGTGTTATTTCCACAAACAAACATGGATCAACCACTAGAGTCATTGCATGTGTGTTCTTTTCCACAAACCACACATGGATCCACCAGTGGTCATTGCATGTGTGTTCTTTCCACAAACCACATATGGATCAACCACTAGTCATTGCATGTGTGTTCTTTCCACAAACCACACATGGATCAACCCCTAGAGTCATTGCATGTGTGTTCTTATACTAAAACCAACACTAGACTCATTAAATGTGTGTTCCTTTCACAAACCACACATGGATCAACCACTAGAGTCATTGCATGTGTGTTATTTCCACAAACAAACATGGATCAACCACTAGAGTCATTGCATGTGTGTTCTTTTCCACAAACCACACATGGATCCACCAGTGGTCATTGCATGTGTGTTCTTTCCATAAACCACACATGGATCAACCACTAGAGTCATTGCATGTGTGTTCTTTCCACAAACCACACATGGATCAACCACTAGAGTCATTGCATGTGTGTTATTTCCACAAACAAACATGGATCAACCACTAGAGTCATTGCGTGTGTGTTCTTTTCCACAAACCACACATGGATCCACCAGTGGTCATTGCATGTGTGTTCTTTCCACAAACCACACATGGATCAACCACTAGAGTCATTGCATGTGTGTTCTTTCCACAAACCACACATGGATCAACTATTAGAGTCATTGCATGTGTGTTCTTATACTAAAACCACAAACCAGCACTAGAGTCACTGCATGTGTGTTCTTTTCCACAAACCACACATGGAACCACTAGAGTCATTGCATGTGTGTTCTTTTCCACAAACCACACATGGATCCACCACTAGAGTCATTGCATGTGTGTTCTTTCCACAAACCACATATGGATCAACCAGAGTCATTGCATGTGTGTTCTTTCCACAAACCACACATGTGGACCCACTAGAGTCATTGCATGTGTGTTCTTTCCACAAACCACACATGTGGATCAACCAGAGTCATTGCATGTGTGTTCTTTCCACAAACCACACATGGATCAACCACTAGAGTCATTGCATGTTTGTTGTTATACTAAAACCATAAACCAGCACTAGAGTCACTGCATGTGTGTTCTTTTCCACAAACCACACATGGATCCACTAGACTCATTGCATGTGTGTTCTTTCCACAAACCACACATGGATCAACCAGAGTCATTGCATGTGTGTTATTTCCACAAACAACACATGGATCAACCACTAGAGTCATTGGATGTGTGTTCTTTTCCACAAACCACACAAGGATCCACTAGACTCATTGCATGTGTGTTCTTTTCCTCAAACAACTTATGGATCAACGAGTGGTCATTGCATGTGTGTTCTTTCCACAAACCACATGTGGACCCATTATAGTCATTGCATGTGTGTTATTTCCACAAACCACACATGGATCAACCACTAGAGTCATTGCATATGTGTTATTTCCACAAACCACACATGGATCAACCACTAGAGTCATTGCATGTGTGTTCTTATACTAAAACCAACACTAGAGTAATTGAAGGTGTGTTCTTTTCACAAACCACACATGGATCAACCACTTGAGTCATTGCATGTGTGTTATTTCCACAAAGAAACATGGATCAACCACTAGAGTCATTGCATGTGTGTTCTTTTCCACAAACCACACATGGATCCACCAGTGTTCATTGCATGTGTGTTCTTTCCACAAACCACACATGGATCAACCACTAGAGTCATTGCATGTGTGTTCTTTGCACAAACCACACATGGATCAACCACTAGATTCATTGCATGTTTGTTCTTATACTAAAACCACAAACCAGCACTAGAGTCATTGCATGTGTGTTCTTTTCCACAAACCACACATGGATCCACTAGACTCATTGCATGTGTGTTCTTTTCCACAAACAACTTATGGATCAACCAGTAGTCATTGCATGTGTGTTCTTTCCACAAACCACATGTGGACCCATTACAGCCATTGCATGTGTGTTATTTTCACAAACCACACATGGATCAACAACTAGAGTCATTGCATATGTATTCTTTCCACAAACCTCACATGGATCAACCACTAGAGTCATTGCATGTGTGTTCTTATACTAAAACCAACACTAGTCATTGCATGTGTGTTCTTTTCACAAACCACACATGGAACAACCACTAGAGTCATTGCATGTGTGTTATTTCCACAAACAAACATGGATCAGCCACTAGAGTCATTGCATGTGTGTTCTTTTCCACAAACCACACATGGATCAACCACTAGAGTAATTGCATGTGTGTTCTTTCCACAAACCATACATGGATCAACCACTAGAGTCATTGCATGTTTGTTCTTATACTAAAACCACAAACCAGCACTAGAGTCATTGCATGTGTGTTCTTTTCCACAAACCACACATGGATCCACCAGTGGTCATTGCATGTGTGTTCTTTCCACAAACCACACATGGATCAACCACTAGAGTCGTTGCATGTTTGTTCTTATACTAAAACCACAAACCAACACTAGAGTCATAGCATGTGTGTTCTTTTCCACAAACCACACATGGATCCACCAGTAGTCATTGCATGTGTGTTCTTTCGACAAACCACATATGGATCAACCACTAGTCATTGCATGTGTGTTCTTTCCACAAACCACACATGGATCAACCACTAGAGTCATTGCATGTGTGTTCTTATACTAAAACCAACACTAGAGTAATTAAATGTGTGTTCTTTTCACAAATCACACATGGATCAACCACTAGAGTCATTGCATGTGTGTTCTTTGCACAAACCACACATGGATCAACCACTAGAGTCATTGCATGTTTGTTCTTATACTAAAACCACAAACCAGCACTAGAGTCATTGCATGTTTGTTCTTATACTAAAACCACAAACCAGCACTAGAGTCATTGCATGTGTGTTCTTTTCCACAAACCACACATGGATCCACCACTAGAGTCATTGCATGTGTGTTCTTTCCACAAACCACATATGGATCAACCAGAGTCATTGCATGTGTGTTCTTTCTGCAAACCACACATGTGGACCCACTAGAGTCATTGCATGTGTGTTCTTTCCACAAACCACACATGTGGATCAACCAGAGTCATTGCATGTGTGTTCTTTTCACAAAACACACATGGATCAACCACTAGAGTCATTGCATGTGTGTTATTTCCACAAACAAACATGGATCAACCACTAGAGTCATTGCATGTGTGTTCTTTTCCACAAACCACACATGGATCCACCAGTGGTCATTGCATGTGTGTTCTTTCCACAAACCACATATGGATCAACCACTAGTCATTGCATGTGTGTTCTTTCCACAAACCACACATGGATCAACCACTAGAGTCATTGCATGTGTGTTCTTATACTAAAACCAACACTAGACTCATTAAATGTGTGTTCTTTTCACAAACCACACATGGATCAACCACTAGAGTCATTGCATGTGTGTTATTTCCACAAACAAACATGGATCAACCACTAGAGTCATTGCATGTGTGTTCTTTTCCAGAAACCACACATGGATCCACCAGTGGTCATTGCATGTGTGTTCTTTCCATAAACCACACATGGATCAACCACTAGAGTCATTGCGTGTGTGTTCTTTCCACAAACCACACATGGATCAACCACTAGAGTCATTGCATGTGTCTTATTTCCACAAACAAACATGGATCAACCACTAGAGTCATTGCGTGTGTGTTCTTTTCCACAAACCACACATGGATCCACCAGTGGTCATTGCATGTGTGTTCTTTCCACAAACCACACATGGATCAACCACTAGAGTCATTGCATGTGTGTTCTTTCCACAAACCACACATGGATCAACTATTAGAGTCATTGCATGTGTGTTCTTATACTAAAACCACAAACCAGCACTAGAGTCACTGCATGTGTGTTCTTTTCCACAAACCACACATGGAACCACCAGAGTCATTGCATGTGTGTTCTTTCCACAAACCACACATGGATCAACCAGAGTCATTGCATGTGTGTTCTTTCCACAAAACACACATGGATCAACCACTAGAGTCATTGCATGTGTGTTCTTTTCCACAAACCACACATGGATCCACTAGACTCATTGCATGTGTGTTCTTTTCCACAAACAACTTATGGATCAACCAGTAGTCATTGCATGTGTGTTCTTTCCACAAACCACATGTGGACCCATTACAGCCATTGCATGTGTGTTATTTTCACAAACCACACATGGATCAACCACTAGAGTCATTGCATATGTATTCTTTCCACAAACCACACATGGATCAACCACTAGAGTCATTGCATGTGTGTTCTTATACTAAAACCAACACTAGAGTCATTGCATGTGTGTTCTTTTCACAAACCACACATGGATCAACCACTAGAGTCGTTGCATGTGTGTTATTTCCACAAACAAACATGGATCAGCCACTAGAGTCATTGCATGTGTGTTCTTTTCCACAAACCACACATGCATCAACCACTAGAGTAACTGCATGTGTGTTCTTTCCACAAACCACACATGGATCAACCACTAGAGTCATTGCATGTTTGTTCTTATACTAAAACCACAAACCAGCACTAGAGTCATTGCATGTGTGTTCTTTTCCACAAACCACACATGGATCCACCAGTGGTCATTGCATGTGTGTTCTTTCCACAAACCACACATGGATCAACCACTAGAGTCGTTGCATGTTTGTTCTTATACTAAAACCACAAACCAACACTAGAGTCATTGCATGTGTGTTCTTTTCCACAAACCACACATGGATCCACCAGTGGTCATTGCATGTGTGTTGTTTCCACAAACCACATATGGATAAACCACTAGTCATTGCATGTGTGTTCTTTCCACAAACCACACATGGATCAACCACTAGAGTCATTGCATGTGTGTTCTTATAGTAAAACCAACACTAGAGTCATTAAATGTGTGTTCTTTTCACAAATCACACATGGATCAACCACTAGAGTCATTGGATGTGTGTTCTTTGCACAAACCACACATGGATCAACCACTAGAGTCATTGCATGTTTGTTCTTATACTAAAATCACAAACCAGCACTAGAGTCATTGCATGTGTGTTCTTTTCCACAAACCACACATGGATCCACCAATGATCATTGCATGTGTGTTCTTTCCACAAACCACATATGGATCAACCACTAGCCATTGCATGTGTGTTCTTTCCACAAACCACACATGGATCAACCACTAGAGTCATTGCATGTGTTTTCTTATACTAAAACCAACACTAGACTCATTAAATGTGTGTTCTTTTCACAAACCACACATGGATCAACCACTAGAGTCATTGCATGTGTGATTTCCACAAACAAACATGGATCAACCACTAGAGTCATTGCATGTGTGTTCTTTTCCACAA
The DNA here is from genome assembly GCA_916181665.1 of Avena sativa. NCBI lineage: Eukaryota > Viridiplantae > Streptophyta > Magnoliopsida > Poales > Poaceae > Avena > Avena sativa. The sequence goes on from OV702279.1 coordinate 482,518,761, forward strand.
ACCACACATGGATCCACCAGTGGTCATTGCATGTGTGTTCTTTCCATCAACCACACATGGATCAACCACTAGAGTCATTGCATGTGTGTTCTTTCCACAAACCACACATGGATCAACCACTAGAGTCATTGCATGTGTGTTATTTCCACAAATAGACATGGATCAACCACTACAGTCATTGCATGTGTGTTCTTTTCCACAAACCACACATGGATCCACCAGTGGTCATTGCATGTGTGTTCTTTCCACAAACCACACATGGATCAACCACTGGAGTCATTGCATGTGCGTTCTTTCCACAAACCACACATGGATCAACTACTAGAGTCATTGCATGTGTGTTCTTATACTAAAACCACAAACCAGTACTAGAGTCATTGTGTGTTCTTTTCCACAAACCACACATGGATCCACCAGTGGTCATTGCATGTGTGTTCTTTCCACAAACCACATATGGATCAACCAGAGTCATTGCATGTGTGTTCTTTCCACAAACCACATATGGATCAACCACTAGAGTCATTGCATGTTTGTTCTTATACTAAAATCACAAACCAGCACTAGAGTCATTGCATGTGTGTTCTTTCCACAAACCACACATGGATCAACCACTAGAGTCATTGCATGTGTGTTCTTATACTAAAACCAACACTAGAGTCATTGCATGTGTGTTCTTTTCACAAACCACACATGGATCAACCACTAGAGTCATTGCATGTGTGTTCTTTTCCACAAACCACACATGGAACCACTAGAGTCATTGCATGTGTGTTCTTTTCCACAAACCACACATGGATCCACCACTAGAGTCATTGCATGTGTGTTCTTTCCACAAACCACATATGGATCAACCAGAGTCATTGCATGTGTTTTCTTTCCACAAACCACACATGTGGACCCACTAGAGTCATTGCATGTGTGTTCTTTCCACAAACCACACATGTGGATCAACCAGAGTCATTGCATGTGTGTTCTTTCCACAAACCACACATGGATCAACCACTAGAGTCATTGCATGTTTGTTGTTATACTAAAACCATAAACCAGCACTAGAGTCACTGCATGTGTGTTCTTTTCCACAAACCACACATGGATCCACTAGACTCATTGCATGTGTGTTCTTTCCACAAACCACACATGGATCAACCAGAGTCATTGCATGTGTGTTCTTTCCACAAACCACACATGGATCAACCACTAGAGTCATTGGATGTGTGTTCTTTTCCACAAACCACACAAGGATCCACTAGACTCATTGCATGTGTGTTCTTTTCCTCAAACAACTTATGGATCAACGAGTGGTCATTGCATGTGTGTTCTTTCCACAAACCACATGTGGACCCATTATAGTCATTGCATGTGTGTTATTTCCACAAACCACACATGGATCAACCACTAGAGTCATTGCATATGTGTTATTTCCACAAACCACACATGGATCAACCACTAGAGTCATTGCATGTGTGTTCTTATACTAAAACCAACACTAGAGTAATTGAAGGTGTGTTCTTTTCACAAACCACACATGGATCAACCACTTGAGTCATTGCATGTGTGTTATTTCCACAAAGAAACATGGATCAACCACTAGAGTCATTGCATGTGTGTTCTTTTCCACAAACCACACATGGATCCACCAGTGTTCATTGCATGTGTGTTCTTTCCACAAACCACACATGGATCAACCACTAGAGTCATTGCATGTGTGTTCTTTGCACAAACCACACATGGATCAACCACTAGATTCATTGCATGTTTGTTCTTATACTAAAACCACAAACCAGCACTAGAGTCATTGCATGTGTGTTCTTTTCCACAAACCACACATGGATCCACTAGACTCATTGCATGTGTGTTCTTTTCCACAAACAACTTATGGATCAACCAGTAGTCATTGCATGTGTGTTCTTTCCACAAACCACATGTGGACCCATTACAGCCATTGCATGTGTGTTATTTTCACAAACCACACATGGATCAACAACTAGAGTCATTGCATATGTATTCTTTCCACAAACCTCACATGGATCAACCACTAGAGTCATTGCATGTGTGTTCTTATACTAAAACCAACACTAGTCATTGCATGTGTGTTCTTTTCACAAACCACACATGGAACAACCACTAGAGTCATTGCATGTGTGTTATTTCCACAAACAAACATGGATCAGCCACTAGAGTCATTGCATGTGTGTTCTTTTCCACAAACCACACATGGATCAACCACTAGAGTAATTGCATGTGTGTTCTTTCCACAAACCATACATGGATCAACCACTAGAGTCATTGCATGTTTGTTCTTATACTAAAACCACAAACCAGCACTAGAGTCATTGCATGTGTGTTCTTTTCCACAAACCACACATGGATCCACCAGTGGTCATTGCATGTGTGTTCTTTCCACAAACCACACATGGATCAACCACTAGAGTCGTTGCATGTTTGTTCTTATACTAAAACCACAAACCAACACTAGAGTCATAGCATGTGTGTTCTTTTCCACAAACCACACATGGATCCACCAGTAGTCATTGCATGTGTGTTCTTTCGACAAACCACATATGGATCAACCACTAGTCATTGCATGTGTGTTCTTTCCACAAACCACACATGGATCAACCACTAGAGTCATTGCATGTGTGTTCTTATACTAAAACCAACACTAGAGTAATTAAATGTGTGTTCTTTTCACAAATCACACATGGATCAACCACTAGAGTCATTGCATGTGTGTTCTTTGCACAAACCACACATGGATCAACCACTAGAGTCATTGCATGTTTGTTCTTATACTAAAACCACAAACCAGCACTAGAGTCATTGCATGTTTGTTCTTATACTAAAACCACAAACCAGCACTAGAGTCATTGCATGTGTGTTCTTTTCCACAAACCACACATGGATCCACCACTAGAGTCATTGCATGTGTGTTCTTTCCACAAACCACATATGGATCAACCAGAGTCATTGCATGTGTGTTCTTTCTGCAAACCACACATGTGGACCCACTAGAGTCATTGCATGTGTGTTCTTTCCACAAACCACACATGTGGATCAACCAGAGTCATTGCATGTGTGTTCTTTTCACAAAACACACATGGATCAACCACTAGAGTCATTGCATGTGTGTTATTTCCACAAACAAACATGGATCAACCACTAGAGTCATTGCATGTGTGTTCTTTTCCACAAACCACACATGGATCCACCAGTGGTCATTGCATGTGTGTTCTTTCCACAAACCACATATGGATCAACCACTAGTCATTGCATGTGTGTTCTTTCCACAAACCACACATGGATCAACCACTAGAGTCATTGCATGTGTGTTCTTATACTAAAACCAACACTAGACTCATTAAATGTGTGTTCTTTTCACAAACCACACATGGATCAACCACTAGAGTCATTGCATGTGTGTTATTTCCACAAACAAACATGGATCAACCACTAGAGTCATTGCATGTGTGTTCTTTTCCACAAACCACACATGGATCCACCAGTGGTCATTGCATGTGTGTTCTTTCCATAAACCACACATGGATCAACCACTAGAGTCATTGCGTGTGTGTTCTTTCCACAAACCACACATGGATCAACCACTAGAGTCATTGCATGTGTGTTATTTCCACAAACAAACATGGATCAACCACTAGAGTCATTGCGTGTGTGTTCTTTTCCACAAACCACACATGGATCCACCAGTGGTCATTGCATGTGTGTTCTTTCCACAAACCACACATGGATCAACCACTAGAGTCATTGCATGTGTGTTCTTTCCACAAACCACACATGGATCAACTATTAGAGTCATTGCATGTGTGTTCTTATACTAAAACCACAAACCAGCACTAGAGTCACTGCATGTGTGTTCTTTTCCACAAACCACACATGGAACCACCAGAGTCATTGCATGTGTGTTCTTTCCACAAACCACACATGGATCAACCAGAGTCATTGCATGTGTGTTCTTTCCACAAAACACACATGGATCAACCACTAGAGTCATTGCATGTGTGTTCTTTTCCACAAACCACACATGGATCCACTAGACTCATTGCATGTGTGTTCTTTTCCACAAACAACTTATGGATCAACCAGTAGTCATTGCATGTGTGTTCTTTCCACAAACCACATGTGGACCCATTACAGCCATTGCATGTGTGTTATTTTCACAAACCACACATGGATCAACCACTAGAGTCATTGCATATGTATTCTTTCCACAAACCACACATGGATCAACCACTAGAGTCATTGCATGTGTGTTCTTATACTAAAACCAACACTAGAGTCATTGCATGTGTGTTCTTTTCACAAACCACACATGGATCAACCACTAGAGTCATTGCATGTGTGTTATTTCCACAAACAAACATGGATCAGCCACTAGAGTCATTGCATGTGTGTTCTTTTCCACAAACCACACATGCATCAACCACTAGAGTAATTGCATGTGTGTTCTTTCCACAAACCACACATGGATCAACCACTAGAGTCATTGCATGTTTGTTCTTATACTAAAACCACAAACCAGCACTAGAGTCATTGCATGTGTGTTCTTTTCCACAAACCACACATGGATCCACCAGTGGTCATTGCATGTGTGTTCTTTCCACAAACCACACATGGATCAACCACTAGAGTCGTTGCATGTTTGTTCTTATACTAAAACCACAAACCAACACTAGAGTCATTGCATGTGTGTTCTTTTCCACAAACCACACATGGATCCACCAGTGGTCATTGCATGTGTGTTGTTTCCACAAACCACATATGGATAAACCACTAGTCATTGCATGTGTGTTCTTTCCACAAACCACACATGGATCAACCACTAGAGTCATTGCATGTGTGTTCTTATAGTAAAACCAACACTAGAGTCATTAAATGTGTGTTCTTTTCACAAATCACACATGGATCAACCACTAGAGTCATTGGATGTGTGTTCTTTGCACAAACCACACATGGATCAACCACTAGAGTCATTGCATGTTTGTTCTTATACTAAAATCACAAACCAGCACTAGAGTCATTGCATGTGTGTTCTTTTCCACAAACCACACATGGATCCACCAATGATCATTGCATGTGTGTTCTTTCCACAAACCACATATGGATCAACCACTAGCCATTGCATGTGTGTTCTTTCCACAAACCACACATGGATCAACCACTAGAGTCATTGCATGTGTTTTCTTATACTAAAACCAACACTAGACTCATTAAATGTGTGTTCTTTTCACAAACCACACATGGATCAACCACTAGAGTCATTGCATGTGTGTTATTTCCGCAAACAAACATGGATCAACCACTAGAGTCATTGCATGTGTGTTCTTTTCCACAAACCACACATGGATCCACCAGTGGTCATTGCATGTGTGTTCTTTCCATCAACCACACATGGATCAACCACTAGAGTCATTGCATGTGTGTTCTTTCCACAAACCACACATGGATCAACCACTAGAGTCATTGCATGTGTGTTATTTCCACAAATAGACATGGATCAACCACTACAGTCATTGCATGTGTGTTCTTTTCCACAAACCACACATGGATCCACCAGTGGTCATTGCATGTGTGTTCTTTCCACAAACCACACATGGATCAACCACTAGAGTCATTGCATGTGCGTTCTTTCCACAAACCACACATGGATCAACTACTAGAGTCATTGCATGTGTGTTCTTATACTAAAACCACAAACCAGTACTAGAGTCATTGTGTGTTCTTTTCCACAAACCACACATGGATCCACCAGTGGTCATTGCATGTGTGTTCTTTCCACAAACCACATATGGATCAACCAGAGTCATTGCATGTGTGTTCTTTCCACAAACCACACATGGATCAACCACTAGAGTCATTGCATGTTTGTTCTTATACTAAAATCACAAACCAGCACTAGAGTCATTGCATGTGTGTTCTTTCCACAAACCACACATGGATCAACCACTAGAGTCATTGCATGTGTGTTCTTATACTAAAACCAACACTAGAGTCATTGCATGTGTGTTCTTTTCACAAACCACACATGGATCAACCACTAGAGTCATTGCATGTGTGTTATTTCCACAAACAAACATGGATCAACCACTAGAGTCGTTGCATGTGTGTTCTTTTCCACAAACCACACATGGATCCACCACTAGAGTCATTGCATGTGTGTTCTTTCCACAAACCACATATGGATCAACCAGAGTCATTGCATGTGTGTTCTTTCCACAAACCACACATGTGGACCCACTAGAGTCATTGCATGTGTGTTCTTTCCACAAACCACACATGTGGATCAACCAGAGTCATTGCATGTGTGTTCTTTCCACAAACCACACATGGATCAACCACTAGAGTCATTGCATGTTTGTTGTTATACTAAAACCATAAACCAGCACTAGAGTCACTGCATGTGTGTTCTTTTCCACAAACCACACATGGATCCACTAGACTCATTGCATGTGTGTTCTTTCCACAAACCACACATGGATCAACCAGAGTCATTGCATGTGTGTTCTTTCCACAAACCACACATGGATCAACCACTAGAGTCATTGGATGTGTGTTCTTTTCCACAAACCACACAAGGATCCACTAGACTCATTGCATGTGTGTTCTTTTCCTCAAACAACTTATGGATCAACGAGTGGTCATTGCATGTGTGTTCTTTCCACAAACCACATGTGGACCCATTATAGTCATTGCATGTGTGTTATTTCCACAAAACACACATGGATCAACCACTAGAGTCATTGCATATGTGTTATTTCCACAAACCACACATGGATCAACCACTAGAGTCATTGCATGTGTGTTCTTATACTAAAACCAACACTAGAGTAATTGAAGGTGTGTTCTTTTCACAAACCACACATGGATCAACCACTTGAGTCATTGCATGTGTGTTATTTCCACAAAGAAACATGGATCAACCACTAGAGTCATTGCATGTGTGTTCTTTTCCACAAACCACACATGGATCCACCAGTGTTCATTGCATGTGTGTTCTTTCCACAAACCACACATGGATCAACCACTAGAGTCATTGCATGTGTGTTCTTTGCACAAACCACACATGGATCAACCACTAGATTCATTGCATGTTTGTTCTTATACTAAAACCACAAACCAGCACTAGAGTCATTGCATGTGTGTTCTTTTCCACAAACCACACATGGATCCACTAGACTCATTGCATGTGTGTTCTTTTCCACAAACAACTTATGGATCAACCAGTAGTCATTGCATGTGTGTTCTTTCCACAAACCACATGTGGACCCATTACAGCCATTGCATGTGTGTTATTTTCACAAACCACACATGGATCAACCACTAGAGTCATTGCATATGTATTCTTTCCACAAACCTCACATGGATCAACCACTAGAGTCATTGCATGTGTGTTCTTATACTAAAACCAACACTAGTCATTGCATGTGTGTTCTTTTCACAAACCACACATGGAACAACCACTAGAGTCATTGCATGTGTGTTATTTCCACAAACAAACATGGATCAGCCACTAGAGTCATTGCATGTGTGTTCTTTTCCACAAACCACACATGGATCAACCACTAGAGTAATTGCATGTGTGTTCTTTCCACAAACCATACATGGATCAACCACTAGAGTCATTGCATGTTTGTTCTTATACTAAAACCACAAACCAGCACTAGAGTCATTGCATGTGTGTTCTTTTCCACAAACCACACATGGATCCACCAGTGGTCATTGCATGTGTGTTCTTTCCACAAACCACACATGGATCAACCACTAGAGTCGTTGCATGTTTGTTCTTATACTAAAACCACAAACCAACACTAGAGTCATAGCATGTGTGTTCTTTTCCACAAACCACACATGGATCCACCAGTAGTCATTGCATGTGTGTTCTTTCGACAAACCACATATGGATCAACCACTAGTCATTGCATGTGTGTTCTTTCCACAAACCACACATGGATCAACCACTAGAGTCATTGCATGTGTGTTCTTATACTAAAACCAACACTAGAGTAATTAAATGTGTATTCTTTTCACAAATCACACATGGATCAACCACTAGAGTCATTGCATGTGTGTTCTTTGCACAAACCACACATGGATCAACCACTAGAGTCATTGCATGTTTGTTCTTATACTAAAACCACAAACCAGCACTAGAGTCATTGCATGTTTGTTCTTATACTAAAACCACAAACCAGCACTAGAGTCATTGCATGTGTGTTATTTCCACAAACCACACATGGATCCACCACTAGAGTCATTGCATGTGTGTTCTTTCCACAAACCACATATGGATCAACCAGAGTCATTGCATGTGTGTTCTTTCTGCAAACCACACATGTGGACCCACTAGAGTCATTGCATGTGTGTTCTTTCCACAAACCACACATGTGGATCAACCAGAGTCATTGCATGTGTGTTCTTTTCACAAAACACACATGGATCAACCACTAGAGTCATTGCATGTGTGTTATTTCCACAAACAAACATGGATCAACCACTAGAGTCATTGCATGTCTGTTCTTTTCCACAAACCACACATGGATCCACCAGTGGTCATTGCATGTGTGTTCTTTCCACAAACCACATATGGATCAACCACTAGTCATTGCATGTGTGTTCTTTCCACAAACCACACATGGATCAACCACTAGAGTCATTGCATGTGTGTTCTTATACTAAAACCAACACTAGACTCATTAAATGTGTGTTCTTTTCACAAACCACACATGGATCAACCACTAGAGTCATTGCATGTGTGTTATTTCCACAAACAAACATGGATCAACCACTAGAGTCATTGCATGTGTGTTCTTTTCCACAAACCACACATGGATCCACCAGTGGTCATTGCATGTGTGTTCTTTCCATAAACCACACATGGATCAACCACTAGAGTCATTGCGTGTGTGTTCTTTCCACAAACCACACATGGATCAACCACTAGAGTCATTGCATGTGTGTTATTTCCACAAACAAACATGGATCAACCACTAGAGTCATTGCGTGTGTGTTCTTTTCCACAAACCACACATGGATCTACCAGTGGTCATTGCATGTGTGTTCTTTCCACAAACCACACATGGATCAACCACTAGAGTCATTGCATGTGTGTTCTTTCCACAAACCACACATGGATCAACTATTAGAGTCATTGCATGTGTGTTCTTATACTAAAACCACAAACCAGCACTAGAGTCACTGCATGTGTGTTCTTTTCCACAAACCACACATGGAACCACCAGAGTCATTGCATGTGTGTTCTTTCCACAAACCACACATGGATCAACCAGAGTCATTGCATGTGTGTTCTTTCCACAAAACACACATGGATCAACCACTAGAGTCATTGCATGTGTGTTCTTTTCCACAAACCACACATGGATCCACTAGACTCATTGCATGTGTGTTCTTTTCCACAAACAACTTATGGATCAACCAGTAGTCATTGCATGTGTGTTCTTTCCACAAACCACATGTGGACCCATTACAGCCATTGCATGTGTGTTATTTTCACAAACCACACATGGATCAACCACTAGAGTCATTGCATATGTATTCTTTCCACAAACCACACATGGATCAACCACTAGAGTCATTGCATATGTATTCTTTCCACAAACCACACATGGATCAACCACTAGAGTCACTGCATGTGTGTTCTTTTCCACAAACCACACATGGATCCACTAGACTCATTGCATGTGTGTTCTTTCCACAAACCACACATGGATCAACCAGAGTCATTGCATGTGTGTTCTTTCCACAAACCACACATGGATCAACCACTAGAGTCATTGGATGTGTGTTCTTTTCCACAAACCACACAAGGATCCACTAGACTCATTGCATGTGTGTTCTTTTCCTCAAACAACTTATGGATCAACGAGTGGTCATTGCATGTGTGTTCTTTCCACAAACCACATGTGGACCCATTATAGTCATTGCATGTGTGTTATTTCCACAAACCACACATGGATCAACCACTAGAGTCATTGCATATGTGTTATTTCCACAAACCACACATGGATCAACCACTAGAGTCATTGCATGTGTGTTCTTATACTAAAACCAACACTAGAGTAATTGAAGGTGTGTTCTTTTCACAAACCACACATGGATCAACCACTTGAGTCATTGCATGTGTGTTATTTCCACAAAGAAACATGGATCAACCACTAGAGTCATTGCATGTGTGTTCTTTTCCACAAACCACACATGGATCCACCAGTGTTCATTGCATGTGTGTTCTTTCCACAAACCACACATGGATCAACCACTAGAGTCATTGCATGTGTGTTCTTTGCACAAACCACACATGGATCAACCACTAGATTCATTGCATGTTTGTTCTTATACTAAAACCACAAACCAGCACTAGAGTCATTGCATGTGTGTTCTTTTCCACAAACCACACATGGATCCACTAGACTCATTGCATGTGTGTTCTTTTCCACAAACAACTTATGGATCAACCAGTAGTCATTGCATGTGTGTTCTTTCCACAAACCACATGTGGACCCATTACAGCCATTGCATGTGTGTTATTTTCACAAACCACACATGGATCAACCACTAGAGTCATTGCATATGTATTCTTTCCACAAACCTCACATGGATCAACCACTAGAGTCATTGCATGTGTGTTCTTATACTAAAACCAACACTAGTCATTGCATGTGTGTTCTTTTCACAAACCACACATGGAACAACCACTAGAGTCATTGCATGTGTGTTATTTCCACAAACAAACATGGATCAGCCACTAGAGTCATTGCATGTGTGTTCTTTTCCACAAACCACACATGGATCAACCACTAGAGTAATTGCATGTGTGTTCTTTCCACAAACCATACATGGATCAACCACTAGAGTCATTGCATGTTTGTTCTTATACTAAAACCACAAACCAGCACTAGAGTCATTGCATGTGTGTTCTTTTCCACAAACCACACATGGATCCACCAGTGGTCATTGCATGTGTGTTCTTTCCACAAACCACACATGGATCAACCACTAGAGTCGTTGCATGTTTGTTCTTATACTAAAACCACAAACCAACACTAGAGTCATAGCATGTGTGTTCTTTTCCACAAACCACACATGGATCCACCAGTAGTCATTGCATGTGTGTTCTTTCGACAAACCACATATGGATCAACCACTAGTCATTGCATGTGTGTTCTTTCCACAAACCACACATGGATCAACCACTAGAGTCATTGCATGTGTGTTCTTATACTAAAACCAACACTAGAGTAATTAAATGTGTATTCTTTTCACAAATCACACATGGATCAACCACTAGAGTCATTGCATGTGTGTTCTTTGCACAAACCACACATGGATCAACCACTAGAGTCATTGCATGTTTGTTCTTATACTAAAACCACAAACCAGCACTAGAGTCATTGCATGTTTGTTCTTATACTAAAACCACAAACCAGCACTAGAGTCATTGCATGTGTGTTCTTTTCCACAAACCACACATGGATCCACCACTAGAGTCATTGCATGTGTGTTCTTTCCACAAACCACATATGGATCAACCAGAGTCATTGCATGTGTGTTCTTTCTGCAAACCACACATGTGGACCCACTAGAGTCATTGCATGTGTGTTCTTTCCACAAACCACACATGTGGATCAACCAGAGTCATTGCATGTGTGTTCTTTTCACAAAACACACATGGATCAACCACTAGAGTCATTGCATGTGTGTTATTTCCACAAACAAACATGGATCAACCACTAGAGTCATTGCATGTCTGTTCTTTTCCACAAACCACACATGGATCCACCAGTGGTCATTGCATGTGTGTTCTTTCCACAAACCACATATGGATCAACCACTAGTCATTGCATGTGTGTTCTTTCCACAAACCACACATGGATCAACCACTAGAGTCATTGCATGTGTGTTCTTATACTAAAACCAACACTAGACTCATTAAATGTGTGTTCTTTTCACAAACCACACATGGATCAACCACTAGAGTCATTGCATGTGTGTTATTTCCACAAACAAACATGGATCAACCACTAGAGTCATTGCATGTGTGTTCTTTTCCACAAACCACACATGGATCCACCAGTGGTCATTGCATGTGTGTTCTTTCCATAAACCACACATGGATCAACCACTAGAGTCATTGCGTGTGTGTTCTTTCCACAAACCACACATGGATCAACCACTAGAGTCATTGCATGTGTGTTATTTCCACAAACAAACATGGATCAACCACTAGAGTCATTGCGTGTGTGTTCTTTTCCACAAACCACACATGGATCTACCAGTGGTCATTGCATGTGTGTTCTTTCCACAAACCACACATGGATCAACCACTAGAGTCATTGCATGTGTGTTCTTTCCACAAACCACACATGGATCAACTATTAGAGTCATTGCATGTGTGTTCTTATACTAAAACCACAAACCAGCACTAGAGTCACTGCATGTGTGTTCTTTTCCACAAACCACACATGGAACCACCAGAGTCATTGCATGTGTGTTCTTTCCACAAACCACACATGGATCAACCAGAGTCATTGCATGTGTGTTCTTTCCACAAAACACACATGGATCAACCACTAGAGTCATTGCATGTGTGTTCTTTTCCACAAACCACACATGGATCCACTAGACTCATTGCATGTGTGTTCTTTTCCACAAACAACTTATGGATCAACCAGTAGTCATTGCATGTGTGTTCTTTCCACAAACCACATGTGGACCCATTACAGCCATTGCATGTGTGTTATTTTCACAAACCACACATGGATCAACCACTAGAGTCATTGCATATGTATTCTTTCCACAAACCACACATGGATCAACCACTAGAGTCATTGCATGTGTGTTCTTATACTAAAACCAACACTAGAGTCATTGCATGTGTGTTCTTTTCACAAACCACACATGGATCAACCACTAGAGTCATTGCATGTGTGTTATTTCCACAAACAAACATGGATCAGCCACTAGAGTCATTGCATGTGTGTTCTTTTCCACAAACCACACATGCATCAACCACTAGAGTAATTGCATGTGTGTTCTTTCCACAAACCACACATGGATCAACCACTAGAGTCATTGCATGTTTGTTCTTATACTAAAACCACAAACCAGCACTAGAGTCATTGCATGTGTGTTCTTTTCCACAAACCACACATGGATCCACCAGTGGTCATTGCATGTGTGTTCTTTCCACAAACCACACATGGATCAACCACTACAGTCGTTGCATGTTTGTTCTTATACTAAAACCACAAACCAACACTAGAGTCATTGCATGTGTGTTCTTTTCCACAAACCACACATGGATCCACCAGTGGTCATTGCATGTGTGTTGTTTCCACAAACCACATATGGATAAACCACTAGTCATTGCATGTGTGTTCTTTCCACAAACCACACATGGATCAACCACTAGAGTCATTGCATGTGTGTTCTTATAGTAAAACCAACACTAGAGTCATTAAATGTGTGTTCTTTTCACAAATCACACATGGATCAACCACTAGAGTCATTGGATGTGTGTTCTTTGCACAAACCACACATGGATCAACCACTAGAGTCATTGCATGTTTGTTCTTATACTAAAATCACAAACCAGCACTAGAGTCATTGCATGTGTGTTCTTTTCCACAAACCACACATGGATCCACCAATGATCATTGCATGTGTGTTCTTTCCACAAACCACATATGGATCAACCACTAGCCATTGCATGTGTGTTCTTTCCACAAACCACACATGGATCAACCACTAGAGTCATTGCATGTGTTTTCTTATACTAAAACCAACACTAGACTCATTAAATGTGTGTTCTTTTCACAAACCACACATGGATCAACCACTAGAGTCATTGCATGTGTGTTATTTCCACAAACAAACATGGATCAACCACTAGAGTCATTGCATGTGTGTTCTTTTCCACAAACCACACATGGATCCACCAGTGGTCATTGCATGTGTGTTCTTTCCATCAACCACACATGGATCAACCACTAGAGTCATTGCATGTGTGTTCTTTCCACAAACCACACATGGATCAACCACTAGAGTCATTGCATGTGTGTTATTTCCACAAATAGACATGGATCAACCACTACAGTCATTGCATGTGTGTTCTTTTCCACAAACCACACATGGATCCACCAGTGGTCATTGCATGTGTGTTCTTTCCACAAACCACACATGGATCAACCACTGGAGTCATTGCATGTGCGTTCTTTCCACAAACCACACATGGATCAACTACTAGAGTCATTGCATGTGTGTTCTTATACTAAAACCACAAACCAGTACTAGAGTCATTGTGTGTTCTTTTCCACAAACCACACATGGATCCACCAGTGGTCATTGCATGTGTGTTCTTTCCACAAACCACATATGGATCAACCAGAGTCATTGCATGTGTGTTCTTTCCACAAACCACACATGGATCAACCACTAGAGTCATTGCATGTTTGTTCTTATACTTAAATCACAAACCAGCACTAGAGTCATTGCATGTGTGTTCTTTTCGACAAAACACACATGGATCCACCAGTGGTCATTGCATGTGTGTTCTTTCCACAAACCACATATGGATCAACCACTAGTCATTGCATGTGTGTTCTTTCCACAAACCACACATGGATCAACCACTAGAGTCATTGCATGTTTGTTCTTATACTAAAACCACAAACCAGCACTAGAGTCATTGCATGTGTGTTCTTTTCCACAAACCACACATGGATCCACCACTAGAGTCATTGCATGTGTGTTCTTTCCACAAACCACATATGGATCAACCAGAGTCATTGCATGTGTGTTCTTTCCACAAACCACACATGTGGACCCACTAGAGTCATTGCATGTGTGTTCTTTCCACAAACCACACATGTGGATCAACCAGAGTCATTGCATGTGTGTTCTTTCCACAAACCACACATGGATCAACCACTAGAGTCATTGCATGTTTGTTGTTATACTAAAACCACAAACCAGCACTAGAGTCACTGCATGTGTGTTCTTTTCCACAAACCACACATGGATCCACTAGACTCATTGCATGTGTGTTCTTTCCACAAACCACACATGGATCAACCAGAGTCATTGCATGTGTGTTCTTTCCACAAACCACACATGGATCAACCACTAGAGTCATTGGATGTGTGTTCTTTTCCACAAACCACACATGGATCCACTAGACTCATTGCATGTGTGTTCTTTTACTCAAACAACTTATGGATCAACGAGTGGTCATTGCATGTGTGTTCTTTCCACAAACCACATGTGGACCCATTATAGTCATTACATGTGTGTTATTTCCACAAACCACACATGGATCAACCACTAGAGTCATTGCATATGTGTTATTTCCACAAACCACACATGGATCAACCACTAGAGTCATTGCATGTGTGTTCTTATACTAAAACCAACACTAGAGTAATTGCAGGTGTGTTCTTTTCACAAACCACACATGGATCAACCACTTGAGTCATTGCATGTGTGTTATTTCCACAAAGAAACATGGATCAACCACTAGAGTCATTGCATGTGTGTTCTTTTCCACAAACCACACATGGATCCACCAGTGGTCATTGCATGTGTGTTCTTTCCACAAACCACACATGGATCAACCACTAGAGTCATTGCATGTGTGTTCTTTGCACAAACCACACATGGATCAACCACTAGATTCATTGCATGTTTGTTCTTATACTAAAACCACAAACCAGCACTAGAGTCATTGCATGTGTGTTCTTTTCCACAAACCACACATGGATCCACTAGACTCATTGCATGTGTGTTCTTTTCCACAAACAACTTATGGATCAACCAGTAGTCATTGCATGTGTGTTCTTTCCACAAACCACATGTGGACCCATTACAGCCATTGCATGTGTGTTATTTTCACAAACCACACATGGATCAACCACTAGAGTCATTGCATATGTATTCTTTCCACAAACCTCACATGGATCAACCACTAGAGTCATTGCATGTGTGTTCTTATACTAAAACCAACACTAGTCATTGCATGTGTGTTCTTTTCACAAACCACACATGGATCAACCACTAGAGTCATTGCATGTGTGTTATTTCCACAAACAAACATGGATCAGCCACTAGAGTCATTGCATGTGTGTTCTTTTCCACAAACCACACATGGATCAACCACTAGAGTAATTGCATGTGTGTTCTTTCCACAAACCACACATGGATCAACCACTAGAGTCATTGCATGTTTGTTCTTATACTAAAACCACAAACCAGCACTAGAGTCATTGCATGTGTGTTCTTTTCCACAAACCACACATGGATCCACCAGTGGTCATTGCATGTGTGTTCTTTCCACAAACCACACATGGATCAACCACTAGAGTCGTTGCATGTTTGTTCTTATACTAAAACCACAAACCAACACTAGAGTCATAGCATGTGTGTTCTTTTCCACAAACCACACATGGATCCACCAGTAGTCATTGCATGTGTGTTCTTTCGACAAACCACATATGGATCAACCACTAGTCATTGCATGTGTGTTCTTTCCACAAACCACACATGGATCAACCACTAGAGTCATTGCATGTGTGTTCTTATACTAAAACCAACACTAGAGTAATTAAATGTGTGTTCTTTTCACAAATCACACATGGATCAACCACTAGAGTCATTGCATGTGTGTTCTTTGCACAAACCACACATGGATCAACCACTAGAGTCATTGCATGTTTGTTCTTATACTAAAACCACAAACCAGCACTAGAGTCATTGCATGTTTGTTCTTATACTAAAACCACAAACCAGCACTAGAGTCATTGCATGTGTGTTCTTTTCCACAAACCACACATGGATCCACCACTAGAGTCATTGCATGTGTGTTCTTTCCACAAACCACATATGGATCAACCAGAGTCATTGCATGTGTGTTCTTTCTGCAAACCACACATGTGGACCCACTAGAGTCATTGCATGTGTGTTCTTTCCACAAACCACACATGTGGATCAACCAGAGTCATTGCATGTGTGTTCTTTTCACAAAACACACATGGATCAACCACTAGAGTCATTGCATGTGTGTTATTTCCACAAACAAACATGGATCAACCACTAGAGTCATTGCATGTGTGTTCTTTTCCACAAACCACACATGGATCCACCAGTGGTCATTGCATGTGTGTTCTTTCCACAAACCACATATGGATCAACCACTAGTCATTGCATGTGTGTTCTTTCCACAAACCACACATGGATCAACCACTAGAGTCATTGCATGTGTGTTCTTATACTAAAACCAACACTAGACTCATTAAATGTGTGTTCTTTTCACAAACCACACATGGATCAACCACTAGAGTCATTGCATGTGTGTTATTTCCACAAACAAACATGGATCAACCACTAGAGTCATTGCATGTGTGTTCTTTTCCACAAACCACACATGGATCCACCAGTGGTCATTGCATGTGTGTTCTTTCCATAAACCACACATGGATCAACCACTAGAGTCATTGCGTGTGTGTTCTTTCCACAAACCACACATGGATCAACCACTAGAGTCATTGCATGTGTGTTATTTCCACAAACAAACATGGATCAACCACTAGAGTCATTGCGTGTGTGTTCTTTTCCACAAACCACACATGGATCCACCAGTGGTCATTGCATGTGTGTTCTTTCCACAAACCACACATGGATCAACCACTAGAGTCATTGCATGTGTGTTCTTTCCACAAACCACACATGGATCAACTATTAGAGTCATTGCATGTGTGTTCTTATACTAAAACCACAAACCAGCACTAGAGTCACTGCATGTGTGTTCTTTTCCACAAACCACACATGGAACCACCAGAGTCATTGCATGTGTGTTCTTTCCACAAACCACACATGGATCAACCAGAGCCATTACATGTGTGTTCTTTCCACAAAACACACATGGATCAACCACTAGAGTCATTGCATGTGTGTTCTTTTCCACAAACCACACATGGATCCACTAGACTCATTGCATGTGTGTTCTTTTCCACAAACAACTTATGGATCAACCAGTAGTCATTGCATGTGTGTTCTTTCCACAAACCACATGTGGACCCATTACAGCCATTGCATGTGTGTTATTTTCACAAACCACACATGGATCAACCACTAGAGTCATTGCATATGTATTCTTTCCACAAACCACACATGGATCAACCACTAGAGTCATTGCATGTGTGTTCTTATACTAAAACCAACACTAGAGTCATTGCATGTGTGTTCTTTTCACAAACCACACATGGATCAACCACTAGAGTCATTGCATGTGTGTTATTTCCACAAACAAACATGGATCAGCCACTAGAGTCATTGCATGTGTGTTCTTTTCCACAAACCACACATGCATCAACCACTAGAGTAATTGCATGTGTGTTCTTTCCACAAACCACACATGGATCAACCACTAGAGTCATTGCATGTTTGTTCTTATACTAAAACCACAAACCAGCACTAGAGTCATTGCATGTGTGTTCTTTTCCACAAACCACACATGGATCCACCAGTGGTCATTGCATGTGTGTTCTTTCCACAAACCACACATGGATCAACCACTAGAGTCGTTGCATGTTTGTTCTTATACTAAAACCACAAACCAACACTAGAGTCATTGCATGTGTGTTCTTTTCCACAAACCACACATGGATCCACCAGTGGTCATTGCATGTGTGTTGTTTCCACAAACCACATATGGATAAACCACTAGTCATTGCATGTGTGTTCTTTCCACAAACCACACATGGATCAACCACTAGAGTCATTGCATGTGTGTTCTTATAGTAAAACCAACACTAGAGTCATTAAATGTGTGTTCTTTTCACAAATCACACATGGATCAACCACTAGAGTCATTGGATGTGTGTTCTTTGCACAAACCACACATGGATCAACCACTAGAGTCATTGCATGTTTGTTCTTATACTAAAATCACAAACCAGCACTACAGTCATTGCATGTGTGTTCTTTTCCACAAACCACACATGGATCCACCAATGATCATTGCATGTGTGTTCTTTCCACAAACCACATATGGATCAACCACTAGCCATTGCATGTGTGTTCTTTCCACAAACCACACATGGATCAACCACTAGAGTCATTGCATGTGTGTTCTTATACTAAAACCAACACTAGACTCATTAAATGTGTGTTCTTTTCACAAACCACACATGGATCAACCACTAGAGTCATTGCATGTGTGTTATTTCCACAAACAAAAATGGATCAACCACTAGAGTCATTGCATGTGTGTTCTTTTCCACAAACCACACATGGATCCACCAGTGGTCATTGCATGTGTGTTCTTTCCATCAACCACACATGGATCAACCACTAGAGTCATTGCATGTGTGTTCTTTCCACAAACCACACATGGATCAACCACTAGAGTCATTGCATGTGTGTTATTTCCACAAATAGACATGGATCAACCACTAGAGTCATTGCATGTGTGTTCTTTTCCACAAACCACACATGGATCCACCAGTGGTCATTGCATGTGTGTTCTTTCCACAAACCACACATGGATCAACCACTGGAGTCATTGCATGTGCGTTCTTTCCACAAACCACACATGGATCAACTACTAGAGTCATTGCATGTGTGTTCTTATACTAAAACCACAAACCAGTACTAGAGTCATTGTGTGTTCTTTTCCACAAACCACACATGGATCCACCAGTGGTCATTGCATGTGTGTTCTTTCCACAAACCACATATGGATCAACCAGAGTAATTGCATGTGTGTTCTTTCCACAAACCACACATGGATCAACCACTAGAGTCATTGCATGTTTGTTCTTATACTATAATCACAAACCAGCACTAGAGTCATTGCATGTGTGTTGTTTTCCACAAAACACACATGGATCCACCAGTGGTCATTGCATGTGTGTTCTTTCCACAAACCACATATGGATCAACCACTAGTCATTGCATGTGTGTTCTTTCCACAAACCACACATGGATCAACCACTAGAGTCATTGCATGTTTGTTCTTATACTAAAACCACAAACCAGCACTAGAGTCATTGCACGTGTGTTCTTTTCCACAAACCACACATGGATCCACCACTAGAGTCATTGCATGTGTGTTATTTCCACAAACCACATATGGATCAACCAGAGTCATTGCATGTGTGTTCTTTCCACAAACCACACATGTGGACCCACTAGAGTCATTGCATGTGTGTTCTTTCCACAAACCACACATGTGGATCAACCAGAGTCATTGCATGTGTGTTCTTTCCACAAACCACACATGGATCAACCACTAGAGTCATTGCATGTTTGTTGTTATACTAAAACCACAAACCAGCACTAGAGTCACTGCATGTGTGTTCTTTTCCACAAACCACACATGGATCCACTAGACTCATTGCATGTGTGTTCTTTCCACAAACCACACATGGATCAACCAGAGTCATTGCATGTGTGTTCTTTCCACAAACCACACATGGATCAACCACTAGAGTCATTGGATGTGTGTTCTTTTCCACAAACCACACATGGATCCACTAGACTCATTGCATGTGTGTTCTTTTACTCAAACAACTTATGGATCAACGAGTGGTCATTGCATGTGTGTTCTTTCCACAAACCACATGTGGACCCATTATAGTCATTGCATGTGTGTTATTTCCACAAACCACACATGGATCAACCACTAGAGTCATTGCATGTGTGTTCTTTCTGCAAACCACACATGTGGACCCACTAGAGTCATTGCATGTGTGTTCTTTCCACAAACCACACATGTGGATCAACCAGAGTCATTGCATGTGTGTTCTTTTCACAAAACACACATGGATCAACCACTAGAGTCATTGCATGTGTGTTATTTCCACAAACAAACATGGATCAACCACTAGAGTCATTGCATGTGTGTTCTTTTCCACAAACCACACATGGATCCACCAGTGGTCATTGCATGTGTGTTCTTTCCACAAACCACATATGGATCAACCACTAGTCATTGCATGTGTGTTCTTTCCACAAACCACACATGGATCAACCACTAGAGTCATTGCATGTGTGTTCTTATACTAAAACCAACACTAGACTCATTAAATGTGTGTTCTTTTCACAAACCACACATGGATCAACCACTAGAGTCATTGCATGTGTGTTATTTCCACAAACAAACATGGATCAACCACTAGAGTCATTGCATGTGTGTTCTTTTCCACAAACCACACATGGATCCACCAGTGGTCATTGCATGTGTGTTCTTTCCATAAACCACACATGGATCAACCACTAGAGTCATTGCGTGTGTGTTCTTTCCACAAACCACACATGGATCAACCACTAGAGTCATTGCATGTGTGTTATTTCCACAAACAAACATGGATCAACCACTAGAGTCATTGCGTGTGTGTTCTTTTCCACAAACCACACATGGATCCACCAGTGGTCATTGCATGTGTGTTCTTTCCACAAACCACACATGGATCAACCACTAGAGTCATTGCATGTGTGTTCTTTCCACAAACCACACATGGATCAACTATTAGAGTCATTGCATGTGTGTTCTTATACTAAAACCACAAACCAGCACTAGAGTCACTGCATGTGTGTTCTTTTCCACAAACCACACATGGAACCACCAGAGTCATTGCATGTGTGTTCTTTCCACAAACCACACATGGATCAACCAGAGTCATTACATGTGTGTTCTTTCCACAAAACACACATGGATCAACCACTAGAGTCATTGCATGTGTGTTCTTTTCCACAAACCACACATGGATCCACTAGACTCATTGCATGTGTGTTCTTTTCCACAAACAACTTATGGATCAACCAGTAGTCATTGCATGTGTGTTCTTTCCACAAACCACATGTGGACCCATTACAGCCATTGCATGTGTGTTATTTTCACAAACCACACATGGATCAACCACTAGAGTCATTGCATATGTATTCTTTCCACAAACCACACATGGATCAACCACTAGAGTCATTGCATGTGTGTTCTTATACTAAAACCAACACTAGAGTCATTGCATGTGTGTTCTTTTCACAAACCACACATGGATCAACCACTAGAGTCATTGCATGTGTGTTATTTCCACAAACAAACATGGATCAGCCACTAGAGTCATTGCATGTGTGTTCTTTTCCACAAACCACACATGCATCAACCACTAGAGTAATTGCATGTGTGTTCTTTCCACAAACCACACATGGATCAACCACTAGAGTCATTGCATGTTTGTTCTTATACTAAAACCACAAACCAGCACTAGAGTCATTGCATGTGTGTTCTTTTCCACAAACCACACATGGATCCACCAGTGGTCATTGCATGTGTGTTCTTTCCACAAACCACACATGGATCAACCACTAGAGTCGTTGCATGTTTGTTCTTATACTAAAACCACAAACCAACACTAGAGTCATTGCATGTGTGTTCTTTTCCACAAACCACACATGGATCCACCAGTGGTCATTGCATGTGTGTTGTTTCCACAAACCACATATGGATAAACCACTAGTCATTGCATGTGTGTTCTTTCCACAAACCACACATGGATCAACCACTAGAGTCATTGCATGTGTGTTCTTATAGTAAAACCAACACTAGAGTCATTAAATGTGTGTTCTTTTCACAAATCACACATGGATCAACCACTAGAGTCATTGGATGTGTGTTCTTTGCACAAACCACACATGGATCAACCACTAGAGTCATTGCATGTTTGTTCTTATACTAAAATCACAAACCAGCACTACAGTCATTGCATGTGTGTTCTTTTCCACAAACCACACATGGATCCACCAATGATCATTGCATGTGTGTTCTTTCCACAAACCACATATGGATCAACCACTAGCCATTGCATGTGTGTTCTTTCCACAAACCACACATGGATCAACCACTAGAGTCATTGCATGTGTGTTCTTATACTAAAACCAACACTAGACTCATTAAATGTGTGTTCTTTTCACAAACCACACATGGATCAACCACTAGAGTCATTGCATGTGTGTTATTTCCACAAACAAAAATGGATCAACCACTAGAGTCATTGCATGTGTGTTCTTTTCCACAAACCACACATGGATCCACCAGTGGTCATTGCATGTGTGTTCTTTCCATCAACCACACATGGATCAACCACTAGAGTCATTGCATGTGTGTTCTTTCCACAAACCACACATGGATCAACCACTAGAGTCATTGCATGTGTGTTATTTCCACAAATAGACATGGATCAACCACTAGAGTCATTGCATGTGTGTTCTTTTCCACAAACCACACATGGATCCACCAGTGGTCATTGCATGTGTGTTCTTTCCACAAACCACACATGGATCAACCACTGGAGTCATTGCATGTGCGTTCTTTCCACAAACCACACATGGATCAACTACTAGAGTCATTGCATGTGTGTTCTTATACTAAAACCACAAACCAGTACTAGAGTCATTGTGTGTTCTTTTCCACAAACCACACATGGATCCACCAGTGGTCATTGCATGTGTGTTCTTTCCACAAACCACATATGGATCAACCAGAGTAATTGCATGTGTGTTCTTTCCACAAACCACACATGGATTAACCACTAGAGTCATTGCATGTTTGTTCTTATACTATAATCACAAACCAGCACTAGAGTCATTGCATGTGTGTTGTTTTCCACAAAACACACATGGATCCACCAGTGGTCATTGCATGTGTGTTCTTTCCACAAACCACATATGGATCAACCACTAGTCATTGCATGTGTGTTCTTTCCACAAACCACACATGGATCAACCACTAGAGTCATTGCATGTTTGTTCTTATACTAAAACCACAAACCAGCACTAGAGTCATTGCACGTGTGTTCTTTTCCACAAACCACACATGGATCCACCACTAGAGTCATTGCATGTGTGTTATTTCCACAAACCACATATGGATCAACCAGAGTCATTGCATGTGTGTTCTTTCCACAAACCACACATGTGGACCCACTAGAGTCATTGCATGTGTGTTCTTTCCACAAACCACACATGTGGATCAACCAGAGTCATTGCATGTGTGTTCTTTCCACAAACCACACATGGATCAACCACTAGAGTCATTGCATGTTTGTTGTTATACTAAAACCACAAACCAGCACTAGAGTCACTGCATGTGTGTTCTTTTCCACAAACCACACATGGATCCACTAGACTCATTGCATGTGTGTTCTTTCCACAAACCACACATGGATCAACCAGAGTCATTGCATGTGTGTTCTTTCCACAAACCACACATGGATCAACCACTAGAGTCATTGGATGTGTGTTCTTTTCCACAAACCACACATGGATCCACTAGACTCATTGCATGTGTGTTCTTTTACTCAAACAACTTATGGATCAACGAGTGGTCATTGCATGTGTGTTCTTTCCACAAACCACATGTGGACCCATTATAGTCATTGCATGTGTGTTATTTCCACAAACCACACATGGATCAACCACTAGAGTCATTGCATATGTGTTATTTCCACAAACCACACATGGATCAACCACTAGAGTCATTGCATGTGTGTTCTTATACTAAAACCAACACTAGAGTAATTGCAGGTGTGTTCTTTTCACAAACCACACATGGATCAACCACTTGAGTCATTGCATGTGTGTTATTTCCACAAAGAAACATGGATCAACCACTAGAGTCATTGCATGTGTGTTCTTTTCCACAAACCACACATGGATCCACCAGTGGTCATTGCATGTGTGTTCTTTACACAAACCACACATGGATCAACCACTAGAGTCATTGCATGTGTGTTCTTTGCACAAACCACACATGGATCAACCACTAGATTCATTGCATGTTTGTTCTTATACTAAAACCACAAACCAGCACTAGAGTCATTGCATGTGTGTTCTTTTCCACAAACCACACATGGATCCACTAGACTCATTGCATGTGTGTTCTTTTCCACAAACAACTTATGGATCAACCAGTAGTCATTGCATGTGTGTTCTTTCCACAAACCACATGTGGACCCATTACAGCCATTGCATGTGTGTTATTTTCACAAACCACACATGGATCAACCACTAGAGTCATTGCATATGTATTCTTTCGACAAACCTCACATGGATCAACCACTAGAGTCATTGCATGTGTGTTCTTATACTAAAACCAACACTAGTCATTGCATGTGTGTTCTTTTCACAAACCACACATGGATCAACCACTAGAGTCATTGCATGTGTGTTATTTCCACAAACAAACATGGATCAGCCACTAGAGTCATTGCATGTGTGTTCTTTTCCACAAACCACACATGGATCAACCACTAGAGTAATTGCATGTGTGTTCTTTCCACAAACCACACATGGATCAACCACTAGAGTCATTGCATGTTTGTTCTTATACTAAAACCACAAACCAGCACTAGAGTCATTGCATGTATGTTCTTTTCCACAAACCACACATGGATCCACCAGTGGTCATTGCATGTGTGTTCTTTCCACAAACCACACATGGATCAACCACTAGAGTCGTTGCATGTTTGTTCTTATACTAAAACCACAAACCAACACTAGAGTCATAGCATGTGTGTTCTTTTCCACAAACCACACATGGATCCACCAGTAGTCATTGCATGTGTGTTCTTTCGACAAACCACATATGGATCAACCACTAGTCATTGCATGTGTGTTCTTTCCACAAACCACACATGGATCAACCACTAGAGTCATTGCATGTGTGTTCTTATACTAAAACCAACACTAGAGTAATTAAATGTGTGTTCTTTTCACAAATCACACATGGATCAACCACTAGAGTCATTGCATGTTTGTTCTTTGCACAAACCACACATGGATCAACCACTAGAGTCATTGCATGTTTGTTCTTATACTAAAACCACAAACCAGCACTAGAGTCATTGCATGTTTGTTCTTATACTAAAACCACAAACCAGCACTAGAGTCATTGCATGTGTGTTCTTTTCCACAAACCACACATGGATCCACCACTAGAGTCATTGCATGTGTGTTCTTTCCACAAACCACATATGGATCAACCAGAGTCATTGCATGTGTGTTCTTTCCACAAACCACACATGTGGACCCACTAGAGTCATTGCATGTGTGTTCTTTCCACAAACCACACATGTGGATCAACCAGAGTCATTGCATGTGTGTTCTTTTCACAAACCACACATGGATCAACCACTAGAGTCATTGCATGTGTGTTATTTCCACAAACAAACATGGATCAACAACTAGAGTCATTGCATGTGTGTTCTTTTCCACAAACCACACATGGATCCACCAGTGGTCATTGCATGTGTGTTCTTTCCACAAACCACATATGGATCAACCACTAGTCATTGCATGTGTGTTCTTTCCACAAACCACACATGGATCAACAAATAGAGTCATTGCATGTGTGTTCTTAAACTAAAACCAACACTAGACTCATTAAATGTGTGTTCTTTTCACAAACCACACATGGATCAACCACTAGAGTCATTGCATGTGTGTTATTTCCACAAACAAACATGGATCAACCACTAGAGTCATTGCATGTGTGTTCTTTTCCACAAACCACACATGGATCCACCAGTGGTCATTGCATGTGTGTTCTTTCCATAAACCACACATGGATCAACCACTAGAGTCATTGCATGTGTGTTCTTTCCACAAACCACACATGGATCAACCACTAGAGTCATTGCATGTGTGTTATTTCCACAAACAAACATGGATCAACCACTAGAGTCATTGCGTGTGTGTTATTTTCCACAAACCACACATGGATCCACCAGTGGTCATTGCATGTGTGTTATTTCCACAAACCACACATGTATCAACCACTAGAGTCATTGCATGTGTGTTCTTCCCATAAACCACACATGGATCAACTATTAGAGTCATTGCATGTGTGTTCTTATACTAAAACCACAAACCAGTACTAGAGTCATTGTGTGTTCTTTTCCACAAACCACACATGGATCCACCAGTGGCCATTGCATGTGTGTTCTTTCCACAAACCACATATGGATCAACCAGAGTCATTGCATGTGTGTTCTTTCCACAAACCACACATGGATCAACCACTAGAGTCATTGCATGTTTGTTCTTATACTAAAATCACAAACCAGCACTAGAGTCATTGCATGTGTGTTCTTTTCCACAAAACACACATGGATCCACCAGTGGTCATTGCATGTTTGTTCTTTCCACAAACCACATATGGATCAACCACTAGTCATTGCATGTGTGTTCTTTCTACAAACCACACATGGATCAACCACTAGAGTCATTGCATGTTTATATTATACTAAAACCACAAACCAGCACTAGAGTTATTGCATGTGTGTTCTTTTCCACAAACCACACATGGATCCACCACTAGAGTCATTGCATGTGTGTTCTTTCCACAAACCACATATGGATCAACCAGAGTCATTGCATGTGTGTTCTTTCCACAAACCACACATGTGGACCCACTAGAGTCATTGCATGTGTGTTCTTTCCACAAACCACACATGTGGATCAACCAGAGTCATTGCATGTGTGTTCTTTCCACAAACCACACATGGATCAACCACTAGAGTCATTGCATGTTTGTTGTTATACTAAAACCACAAACCAGCACTAGAGTCACTGCATGTGTGTTCTTTTCCACACCACACATGGATCCACTAGACTCATTGCATGTGTGTTCTTTCCACAAACCACACATGGATCAACCAGAGTCATTGCATGTGTGTTCTTTCCACAAACCACACATGGATCAACCACTAGAGTCATTGCATGTGTGTTCTTTTCCACAAACCACACATGGATCCACTAGACTCATTGCATGTGTGTTCTTTTCCACAAACAACTTATGGATCAACGAGTGGTCATTGCATGCGTGTTCTTTCCACAAACCACATGTGGACCCATTATAGTCATTGCATGTGTGTTATTTCCAGAAACCACACATGGATCAACCACTAGAGTCATTGCATATGTGTTATTTCCACAAACCACACATGGATCAACCACTAGAGTCATTGCATGTGTGTTCTTATACTAAAACCAACACTAGAGTAATTGCAGGTGTGTTCTTTTCACAAACAACACATGGATCAACCACTTGAGTCATTGCA
Source organism: Avena sativa (assembly GCA_916181665.1). Lineage (NCBI taxonomy): Eukaryota > Viridiplantae > Streptophyta > Magnoliopsida > Poales > Poaceae > Avena > Avena sativa. The sequence goes on from OV702279.1 coordinate 482,546,903, forward strand.
TGTGTGTTATTTCCACAAAGAAACATGGATCAACCACTAGAGTCATTGCATGTGTGTTCTTTTCCACAAACCACACATGGATCCACCAGTGGTCATTGCATGTGTGTTCTTTCCACAAACACATGAATCAACCACTAGAGTCATTGCATGTGTGTTCTTTGCACAAACCACACATGGATCAACCACTAGATTCATTGCATGTTTGTTCTTATACTAAAACCACAAACCAGCACTAGAGTCATTGCATGTGTGTTCTTTTCCACAAACCACACATGGATCCACTAGACTCATTGCATGTGTGTTCTTTTCCACAAACAACTTATGGATCAACCAATAGTCATTGCATGTGTGTTCTTTCCACAAACCACATGTGGACGCATTACAGCCATTGCATGTGTGTTATTTTCACAAACCACACATGGATCAACCACTAGAGTCATTGCATATGTATTCTTTCCACAAACCACACATGGATCAACCACTAGAGTCATTGCATGTGTGTTCTTATACTAAAACCAACACTAGTCATTGCATGTGTGTTCTTTTCACAAACCACACATGGATCAACCACTAGAGTCATTGCATGTGTGTTATTTCCACAAACAAACATGGATCAGCCACTAGAGTCATTGCATGTGTGTTCTTTTCCACAAACCACACATGGATCAACCACTAGAGTTATTGCATGTGTGTTCTTTCCACAAACCACACATGGATCAACCACTAGAGTCATTGCATGTTTGTTCTTATACTAAAACCACAAACCAGCACTAGAGTCATTGCATGTGTGTTCTTTTCCACAAACCACACATGGATCCACCAGTGGTCATTGCATGTGTGTTCTTTACACAAACCACACATGGATTAACCACTAGAGTCGTTGCATGTTTATTCTTATACTAAAACCACAAACCAACACTAGAGTCATTGCATGTGTGTTCTTTTCCACAAACCACACATGGATCCACCAGTGGTCATTGCATGTGTGTTGTTTCCACAAACCACATCTGGATCAACCACTAGTCATTGCATGTGTGTTCTTTCCACAAACCACACATGGATCAACCACTAGAGTCATTGCATGTGTGTTCTTATAGTAAAACAAACACTAGAGTCATTAAATGTGTGTTCTTTTCACAAATCACACATGGATCAACCACTAGAGTCATTGCATGTGTGTTCTTTGCACAAACCACACATGGATCAACCACTAGAGTCATTGCATGTTTGTTCTTATACTAAAATCACAAACCAGCACTAGAGTCATTGCATGTGTGTTCTTTTCCACAAACCACACATGGATCAACCACTAGAGTCATTGCATGTGTGTTCTTATACTAAAACCAACACTAGACTCATTAAATGTGTGTTCTTTTCACAAACCACACATGGATCAACCACTAGAGTCATTGCATGTGTGTTATTTCCACAAACAAACATGGATCAACCACTAGAGTCATTGCATGTGTGTTCTTTTCCACAAACCACACATGGATCCACCAGTGGTCATTGCATGTGTGTTCTTTCCATCAACCACACATGGATCAACCACTAGAGTCATTGCATGTGTGTTCTTTCCACAAACCACACATGGATCAACCACTAGAGTCATTGCATGTGTGTTATTTCCACAAATAGACATGGATCAACCACTAGAGTCATTGCATGTGTGTTCTTTTCCACAAACCACACATGGATCCACCAGTGGTCATTGCATGTGTGTTCTTTCCACAAACCACACATGGATCAACCACTAGAGTCATTGCATGTGTGTTCTTTCCACAAACCACACATGGATCAACTACTAGAGTCATTGCATGTGTGTTCTTATACTAAAACCACAAACCAGTACTAGAGTCATTGTGTGTTCTTTTCCACAAACCACACATGGAGCCACCAGTGGTCATTGCATGTGTGTTCTTTCCACAAACCACATATGGATCAACCAGAGTCATTGCATGTGTGTTCTTTCCACAAACCACACATGGATCAACCACTAGAGTCATTGCATGTTTATTACTATACTAAAATCACAAACCAGCACTAGAGTCATTGCATGTGTGTTCTTTTCCACAAAACACACATGAATCCACCAGTGGTCATTGCATGTGTGTTCTTTCCACAAACCACATATGGATCAACCACTAGTCATGGCATGTGTGTTCTTTCCACAAACCACACATGGATCAACCACTAGAGTCATTGCATGTTTGTTCTTATACTAAAACCACAAACCAGCACTAGAGTCATTGCATGTGTGTTCTTTTCCACAAACCACACATGGATCCACCACTAGAGTCATTGCATGTGTGTTCTTTCCACAAACCACATATGGATCAACCAGAGTCATTGCATGTGTGTTCTTTCCACAAACCACACATGTGGACCCACTAGGGTCATTGCATGTGTGTTCTTTCCACAAACCACACATGTGGATCAACCAGAGTCATTGCATGTGTGTTCTTTCCACAAACCACACATGGATCAACCACTAGAGTCATTGCATGTTTGTTGTGATACTAAAACCACAAACCAGCACTAGAGTCACTGCATGTGTGTTCTTTTCCACAAACCACACATGGATCCACTAGACTCATTGCATGTGTGTTCTTTCCACAAACCACACATGGATCAACCAGAGTCATTGCATGTGTGTTCTTTCCACAAAACACACATGGATCAACCACTAGAGTCATTGCATGTGTGTTCTTTTCCACAAACCACACATGGATCCACTAGACTCATTGCATGTGTGTTCTTTTCCACAAACAACTTATGGATCAACCAGTAGTCATTGCATGTGTGTTCTTTCCACAAACCACATGTGGACCCATTACAGCCATTGCATGTGTGTTATTTTCACAAACCACACATGGATCAACCACTAGAGTCATTGCATATGTATTCTTTCCACAAACCACACATGGATCAACCACTAGAGTCATTGCATGTGTGTTCTTATACTAAAACCAACACTAGAGTCATTGCATGTGTGTTCTTTTCACAAACCACACATGGATCAACCACTAGAGTCATTGCATGTGTGTTATTTCCACAAACAAACATGGATCAGCCACTAGAGTCATTGCATGTGTGTTCTTTTCCACAAACCACACATGCATCAACCACTAGAGTAATTGCATGTGTGTTCTTTCCACAAACCACACATGGATCAACCACTAGAGTCATTGCATGTTTGTTCTTATACTAAAACCACAAACCAGCACTAGAGTCATTGCATGTGTGTTCTTTTCCACAAACCACACATGGATCCACCAGTGGTCATTGCATGTGTGTTCTTTCCACAAACCACACATGGATCAACCACTAGAGTCGTTGCATGTTTGTTCTTATACTAAAACCACAAACCAACACTAGAGTCATTGCATGTGTGTTCTTTTCCACAAACCACACATGGATCCACCAGTGGTCATTGCATGTGTGTTCTTTCCACAAACCACACATGGATCAACCACTAGAGTCATTGCATGTTTGTTCTTATACTAAAATCACAAACCAGCACTAGAGTCATTGCATGTGTGTTCTTTTCCACAAAACACACATGGATCCACCAGTGGTCATTGCATGTTTGTTCTTTCCACAAACCACATATGGATCAACCACTAGTCATTGCATGTGTGTTCTTTCTACAAACCACACATGGATCAACCACTAGAGTCATTGCATGTTTATCTTATACTAAAACCACAAACCAGCACTAGAGTTATTGCATGTGTGTTCTTTTCCACAAACCACACATGGATCCACCACTAGAGTCATTGCATGTGTGTTCTTTCCACAAACCACATATGGATCAACCAGAGTCATTGCATGTGTGTTCTTTCCACAAACCACACATGTGGACCCACTAGAGTCATTGCATGTGTGTTCTTTCCACAAACCACACATGTGGATCAACCAGAGTCATTGCATGTGTGTTCTTTCCACAAACCACACATGGATCAACCACTAGAGTCATTGCATGTTTGTTGTTATACTAAAACCACAAACCAGCACTAGAGTCACTGCATGTGTGTTCTTTTCCACACCACACATGGATCCACTAGACTCATTGCATGTGTGTTCTTTCCACAAACCACACATGGATCAACCAGAGTCATTGCATGTGTGTTCTTTCCACAAACCACACATGGATCAACCACTAGAGTCATTGCATGTGTGTTCTTTTCCACAAACCACACATGGATCCACTAGACTCATTGCATGTGTGTTCTTTTCCACAAATAACTTATGGATCAACGAGTGGTCATTGCATGCGTGTTCTTTCCACAAACCACATGTGGACCCATTATAGTCATTGCATGTGTGTTATTTCCAGAAACCACACATGGATCAACCACTAGAGTCATTGCATATGTGTTATTTCCACAAACCACACATGGATCAACCACTAGAGTCATTGCATGTGTGTTCTTATACTAAAACCAACACTAGAGTAATTGCAGGTGTGTTCTTTTCACAAACAACACATGGATCAACCACTTGAGTCATTGCATGTGTGTTATTTCCACAAAGAAACATGGATCAACCACTAGAGTCATTGCATGTGTGTTCTTTTCCACAAACCACACATGGATCCACCAGTGGTCATTGCATGTGTGTTCTTTCCACAAACACATGGATCAACCACTAGAGTCATTGCATGTGTGTTCTTTGCACAAACCACACATGGATCAACCACTAGATTCATTGCATGTTTGTTCTTATACTAAAACCACAAACCAGCACTAGAGTCATTGCATGTGTGTTCTTTTCCACAAACCACACATGGATCCACTAGACTCATTGCATGTGTGTTCTTTTCCACAAACAACTTATGGATCAACCAATAGTCATTGCATGTGTGTTCTTTCCACAAACCACATGTGGACGCATTACAGCCATTGCATGTGTGTTATTTTCACAAACCACACATGGATCAACCACTAGAGTCATTGCATATGTATTCTTTCCACAAACCACACATGGATCAACCACTAGAGTCATTGCATGTGTGTTCTTATACTAAAACCAACACTAGTCATTGCATGTGTGTTCTTTTCACAAACCACACATGGATCAACCACTAGAGTCATTGCATGTGTGTTATTTCCACAAACAAACATGGATCAGCCACTAGAGTCATTGCATGTGTGTTCTTTTCCACAAACCACACATGGATCAACCACTAGAGTTATTGCATGTGTGTTCTTTCCACAAACCACACATGGATCAACCACTAGAGTCATTGCATGTTTGTTCTTATACTAAAACCACAAACCAGCACTAGAGTCATTGCATGTGTGTTCTTTTCCACAAACCACACATGGATCCACCAGTGGTCATTGCATGTGTGTTCTTTACACAAACCACACATGGATTAACCACTAGAGTCGTTGCATGTTTATTCTTATACTAAAACCACAAACCAACACTAGAGTCATTGCATGTGTGTTCTTTTCCACAAACCACACATGGATCCACCAGTGGTCATTGCATGTGTGTTGTTTCCACAAACCACATATGGATCAACCACTAGTCATTGCATGTGTGTTCTTTCCACAAACCACACATGGATCAACCACTAGAGTCATTGCATGTGTGTTCTTATAGTAAAACAAACACTAGAGTCATTAAATGTGTGTTCTTTTCACAAATCACACATGGATCAACCACTAGAGTCATTGCATGTGTGTTCTTTGCGCAAACCACACATGGATCAACCACTAGAGTCATTGCATGTTTGTTCTTATACTAAAATCACAAACCAGCACTAGAGTCATTGCGTGTGTGTTCTTTTCCACAAACCACACATGGATCAACCACTAGAGTCATTGCATGTGTGTTCTTATACTAAAACCAACACTAGACTCATTAAATGTGTGTTCTTTTCACAAACCACACATGGATCAACCACTAGAGTCATTGCATGTGTGTTATTTCCACAAACAAACATGGATCAACCACTAGAGTCATTGCATGTGTGTTCTTTTCCACAAACCACACATGGATCCACCAGTGGTCATTGCATGTGTGTTCTTTCCATCAACCACACATGGATCAACCACTAGAGTCATTGCATGTGTGTTCTTTCCACAAACCACACATGGATCAACCACTAGAGTCATTGCATGTGTGTTATTTCCACAAATAGACATGGATCAACCACTAGAGTCATTGCATGTGTGTTCTTTTCCACAAACCACACATGGATCCACCAGTGGTCATTGCATGTGTGTTCTTTCCACAAACCACACATGGATCAACCACTAGAGTCATTGCATGTGTGTTCTTTCCACAAACCACACATGGATCAACTACTAGAGTCATTGCATGTGTGTTCTTATACTAAAACCACAAACCAGTACTAGAGTCATTGTGTGTTCTTTTCCACAAACCACACATGGAGCCACCAGTGGTCATTGCATGTGTGTTCTTTCCACAAACCACATATGGATCAACCAGAGTCATTGCATGTGTGTTCTTTCCACAAACCACACATGGATCAACCACTAGAGTCATTGCATGTTTATTACTATACTAAAATCACAAACCAGCACTAGAGTCATTGCATGTGTGTTCTTTTCCACAAAACACACATGAATCCACCAGTGGTCATTGCATGTGTGTTCTTTCCACAAACCACATATGGATCAACCACTAGTCATGGCATGTGTGTTCTTTCCACAAACCACACATGGATCAACCACTAGAGTCATTGCATGTTTGTTCTTATACTAAAACCACAAACCAGCACTAGAGTCATTGCATGTGTGTTCTTTTCCACAAACCACACATGGATCCACCACTAGAGTCATTGCATGTGTCTTCTTTCCACAAACCACATATGGATCAACCAGAGTCATTGCATGTGTGTTCTTTCCACAAACCACACATGTGGACCCACTAGGGTCATTGCATGTGTGTTCTTTCCACAAACCACACATGTGGATCAACCAGAGTCATTGCATGTGTGTTCTTTCCACAAACCACACATGGATCAACCACTAGAGTCATTGCATGTTTGTTGTGATACTAAAACCACAAACCAGCACTATAGTCACTGCATGTGTGTTCTTTTCCACAAACCACACATGGATCCACTAGACTCATTGCATGTGTGTTCTTTCCACAAACCACACATGGATCAACCAGAGTCATTGCATGTGTGTTCTTTCCACAAAACACACATGGATCAACCACTAGAGTCATTGCATGTGTGTTCTTTTCCACAAACCACACATGGATCCACTAGACTCATTGCATGTGTGTTCTTTTCCACAAACAACTTATGGATCAACCAGTAGTCATTGCATGTGTGTTCTTTCCACAAACCACATGTGGACCCATTACAGCCATTGCATGTGTGTTATTTTCACAAACCACACATGGATCAACCACTAGAGTCATTGCATATGTATTCTTTCCACAAACCACACATGGATCAACCACTAGAGTCATTGCATGTGTGTTCTTATACTAAAACCAACACTAGAGTCATTGCATGTGTGTTCTTTTCACAAACCACACATGGATCAACCACTAGAGTCATTGCATGTGTGTTATTTCCACAAACAAACATGGATCAGCCACTAGAGTCATTGCATGTGTGTTCTTTTCCACAAACCACACATGCATCAACCACTAGAGTAATTGCATGTGTGTTCTTTCCACAAACCACACATGGATCAACCACTAGAGTCATTGCATGTTTGTTCTTATACTAAAACCACAAACCAGCACTAGAGTCATTGCATGTGTGTTCTTTTCCACAAACCACACATGGATCCACCAGTGGTCATTGCATGTGTGTTCTTTCCACAAACCACACATGGATCAACCACTAGAGTCGTTGCATGTTTGTTCTTATACTAAAACCACAAACCAACACTAGAGTCATTGCATGTGTGTTCTTTTCCACAAACCACACATGGATCCACCAGTGGTCATTGCATGTGTGTTCTTTCCACAAACCACACATGGATCAACCACTGGAGTCATTGCATGTGCGTTCTTTCCACAAACCACACATGGATCAACTACTAGAGTCATTGCATGTGTGTTCTTATACTAAAACCACAAACCAGTACTAGAGTCATTGTGTGTTCTTTTCCACAAACCACACATGGATCCACCAGTGGTCATTGCATGTGTGTTCTTTCCACAAACCACATATGGATCAACCAGAGTCATTGCATGTGTGTTCTTTCCACAAACCACACATGGATCAACCACTAGAGTCATTGCATGTTTGTTCTTATACTAAAATCACAAACCAGCACTAGAGTCATTGCATGTGTGTTCTTTTCCACAAAACACACATGGATCCACCAGTGGTCATTGCATGTGTGTTCTTTCCACAAACCACATATGGATCAACCACTAGTCATTGCATGTGTGTTCTTTCCACAAACCACACATGGATCAACCACTAGAGTCATTGCATGTTTGTTCTTATACTAAAACCACAAACCAGCACTAGAGTCATTGCATGTGTGTTCTTTTCCACAAACCACACATGGATCCACCACTAGAGTCATTGCATGTGTGTTCTTTCCACAAACCACATATGGATCAACCAGAGTCATTGCATGTGTGTTCTTTCCACAAACCACACATGTGGACCCACTAGAGTCATTGCATGTGTGTTCTTTCCACAAACCACACATGTGGATCAACCAGAGTCATTGCATGTGTGTTCTTTCCACAAACCACACATGGATCAACCACTAGAGTCATTGCATGTTTGTTGTTATACTAAAACCACAAACCAGCACTAGAGTCACTGCATGTGTGTTCTTTTCCACAAACCACACATGGATCCACTAGACTCATTGCATGTGTGTTCTTTCCACAAACCACACATGGATCAACCAGAGTCATTGCATGTGTGTTCTTTCCACAAACCACACATGGATCAACCACTAGAGTCATTGGATGTGTGTTCTTTTCCACAAACCACACATGGATCCACTAGACTCATTGCATGTGTGTTCTTTTACTCAAACAACTTATGGATCAACGAGTGGTCATTGCATGTGTGTTCTTTCCACAAACCACATGTGGACCCATTATAGTCATTGCATGTGTGTTATTTCCACAAACCACACATGGATCAACCACTAGAGTCATTGCATATGTGTTATTTCCACAAACCACACATGGATCAACCACTAGAGTCATTGCATGTGTGTTCTTATACTAAAACCAACACTAGAGTAATTGCAGGTGTGTTCTTTTCACAAACCACACATGGATCAACCACTTGAGTCATTGCATGTGTGTTATTTCCACAAAGAAACATGGATCAACCACTAGAGTCATTGCATGTGTGTTCTTTTCCACAAACCACACATGGATCCACCAGTGGTCATTGCATGTGTGTTCTTTCCACAAACCACACATGGATCAACCACTAGAGTCATTGCATGTGTGTTCTTTGCACAAACCACACATGGATAAACCACTAGATTCATTGCATGTTTGTTCTTATACTAAAACCACAAACCAGCACTAGAGTCATTGCATGTGTGTTCTTTTCCACAAACCACACATGGATCCACTAGACTCATTGCATGTGTGTTCTTTTCCACAAACAACTTATGGATCAACCAGTAGTCATTGCATGTGTGTTCTTTCCACAAACCACATGTGGACCCATTACAGCCATTGCATGTGTGTTATTTTCACAAACCACACATGGATCAACCACTAGAGTCATTGCATATGTATTCTTTCCACAAACCTCACATGGATCAACCACTAGAGTCATTGCATGTGTGTTCTTATACTAAAACCAACACTAGTCATTGCATGTGTGTTCTTTTCACAAACCACACATGGATCAACCACTAGAGTCATTGCATGTGTGTTATTTCCACAAACAAACATGGATCAGCCACTAGAGTCATTGCATGTGTGTTCTTTTCCACAAACCACACATGGATCAACCACTAGAGTAATTGCATGTGTGTTCTTTCCACAAACCACACATGGATCAACCACTAGAGTCATTGCATGTTTGTTCTTATACTAAAACCACAAACCAGCACTAGAGTCATTGCATGTGTGTTCTTTTCCACAAACCACACATGGATCCACCAGTGGTCATTGCATGTGTGTTCTTTCCACAAACCACACATGGATCAACCACTAGAGTCGTTGCATGTTTGTTCTTATACTAAAACCACAAACCAACACTAGAGTCATAGCATGTGTGTTCTTTTCCACAAACCACACATGGATCCACCAGTAGTCATTGCATGTGTGTTCTTTCGACAAACCACATATGGATCAACCACTAGTCATTGCATGTGTGTTCTTTCCACAAACCACACATGGATCAACCACTAGAGTCATTGCATGTGTGTTCTTATACTAAAACCAACACTAGAGTAATTAAATGTGTGTTCTTTTCACAAATCACACATGGATCAACCACTAGAGTCATTGCATGTGTGTTCTTTGCACAAACCACACATGGATCAACCACTAGAGTCATTGCATGTTTGTTCTTATACTAAAACCACAAACCAGCACTAGAGTCATTGCATGTTTGTTCTTATACTAAAACCACAAACCAGCACTAGAGTCATTGCATGTGTGTTCTTTTCCACAAACCACACATGGATCCACCACTAGAGTCATTGCATGTGTGTTCTTTCCACAAACCACATATGGATCAACCAGAGTCATTGCATGTGTGTTCTTTCTGCAAACCACACATGTGGACCCACTAGAGTCATTGCATGTGTGTTCTTTCCACAAACCACACATGTGGATCAACCAGAGTCATTGCATGTGTGTTCTTTTCACAAAACACACATGGATCAACCACTAGAGTCATTGCATGTGTGTAATTTCCACAAACAAACATGGATCAACCACTAGAGTCATTGCATGTGTGTTCTTTTCCACAAACCACACATGGATCCACCAGTGGTCATTGCATGTGTGTTCTTTCCACAAACCACATATGGATCAACCACTAGTCATTGCATGTGTGTTCTTTCCACAAACCACACATGGATCAACCACTAGAGACATTGCATGTGTGTTCTTATACTAAAACCAACACTAGACTCATTAAATGTGTGTTCTTTTCACAAACCACACATGGATCAACCACTAGAGTCATTGCATGTGTGTTATTTCCACAACCAAACATGGATCAACCACTAGAGTCATTGCATGTGTGTTCTTTTCCACAAACCACACATGGATCCACCAGTGGTCATTGCATGTGTGTTCTTTCCATAAACCACACATGGATCAACCACTAGAGTCATTGCGTGTGTGTTCTTTCCACAAACCACACATGGATCAACCACTAGAGTCATTGCATGTGTGTTATTTCCACAAACAAACATGGATCAACCACTAGAGTCATTGCGTGTGTGTTCTTTTCCACAAACCACACATGGATCCACCAGTGGTCATTGCATGTGTGTTCTTTCCACAAACCACACATGGATCAACCACTAGAGTCATTGCATGTGTGTTCTCCACAAACCACACATGGATCAACTATTAGAGTCATTGCATGTGTGTTCTTATACTAAAACCACAAACCAGCACTAGAGTCACTGCATGTGTGTTCTTTTCCACAAACGACACATGGAACCACCAGAGTCATTGCATGTGTGTTCTTTCCACAAACCACACATGGATCAACCAGAGTCATTACATGTGTGTTCTTTCCACAAAACACACATGGATCAACCACTAGAGTCATTGCATGTGTGTTCTTTTCCACAAACCACACATGGATCCACTAGACTCATTGCATGTGTGTTCTTTTCCACAAACAACTTATGGATCAACCAGTAGTCATTGCATGTGTGTTCTTTCCACAAACCACATGTGGACCCATTACAGCCATTGCATGTGTGTTATTTTCACAAACCACACATGGATCAACCACTAGAGTCATTGCATATGTATTCTTTCCACAAACCACACATGGATCAACCACTAGAGTCATTGCATGTGTGTTCTTATACTAAAACCAACACTAGAGTCATTGCATGTGTGTTATTTTCACAAACCACACATGGATCAACCACTAGAGTCATTGCATGTGTGTTATTTCCACAAACAAACATGGATCAGCCACTAGAGTCATTGCATGTGTGTTCTTTTCCACAAACCACACATGCATCAACCACTAGAGTAATTGCATGTGTGTTCTTTCCACAAACCACACATGGATCAACCACTAGAGTCATTGCATGTTTGTTCTTATACTAAAACCACAAACCAGCACTAGAGTCATTGCATGTGTGTTCTTTTCCACAAACCACACATGGATCCACCAGTGGTCATTGCATGTGTGTTCTTTCCACAAACCACACATGGATCAACCACTAGAGTCGTTGCATGTTTGTTCTTATACTAAAACCACAAACCAACACTAGAGTCATTGCATGTGTGTTCTTTTCAACAAACCACACATGGATCCACCAGTGGTCATTGCATGTGTGTTGTTTCCACAAACCACATATGGATAAACCACTAGTCATTGCATGTGTGTTCTTTCCACAAACCACACATGGATCAACTACTAGAGTCATTGCATGTGTGTTCTTATAGTAAAACCAACACTAGAGTCATTAAATGTGTGTTCTTTTCACAAATCACACATGGATCAACCACTAGAGTCATTGGATGTGTGTTCTTTGCACAAACCACACATGGATCAACCACTAGAGTCATTGCATGTTTGTTCTTATACTAAAATCACAAACCAGCACTAGAGTCATTGCATGTGTGTTCTTTTCCACAAACCACACATGGATCCACCAATGATCATTGCATGTGTGTTCTTTCCACAAACCACATATGGATCAACCACTAGCCATTGCATGTGTGTTCTTTCCACAAACCACACATGGATCAACCACTAGAGTCATTGCATGTGTGTTCTTATACTAAAACCAACACTAGACTCATTAAATGTGTGTTCTTTTCACAAACCACACATGGATCAACCACTAGAGTCATTGCATGTGTGTTATTTCCACAAACAAACATGGATCAACCACTAGAGTCATTGCATGTGTGTTCTTTTCCACAAACCACACATGGATCCACCAGTGGTCATTGCATGTGTGTTCTTTCCATCAACCACACATGGATCAACCACTAGAGTCATTGCATGTGTGTTCTTTCCACAAACCACACATGGATCAACCACTAGAGTCATTGCATGTGTGTTATTTCCACAAATAGACATGGATCAACCACTAGAGTCATTGCATGTGTGTTCTTTCCACAAACCACATATGGATCAACCAGAGTCATTGCATGTGTGTTCTTTCCACAAACCACACATGGATCAACCACTAGAGTCATTGCATGTTTGTTATTATACTAAAATCACAAACCAGCACTAGAGTCATTGCATGTGTGTTCTTTTCCACAAAACACACATGGATCCACCAGTGGTCATTGCATGTGTGTTCTTTCCACAAACCACATATGGATCAACCACTAGTCATTGCATGTGTGTTCTTTCCACAAACCACACATGGATCAACCACTAGAGTCATTGCATGTGTGTTCTTATACTAAAACCAACACTAGAGTAATTAAATGTGTGTTCTTTTCACAAATCACACATGGATCAACCACTAGAGTCATTGCATGTTTGTTCTTTGCACAAACCACACATGGATCAACCACTAGAGTCATTGCATGTTTGTTCTTATACTAAAACCACAAACCAGCACTAGAGTCATTGCATGTTTGTTCTTATACTAAAACCACAAACCAGCACTAGAGTCATTGCATGTGTGTTCTTTTCCACAAACCACACATGGATCCACCACTAGAGTCATTGCATGTGTGTTCTTTCCACAAACCACATATGGATCAACCAGAGTCATTGCATGTGTGTTCTTTCCACAAACCACACATGTGGACCCACTAGAGTCATTGCATGTGTGTTCTTTCCACAAACCACACATGTGGATCAACCAGAGTCATTGCATGTGTGTTCTTTTCACAAACCACACATGGATCAACCACTAGAGTCATTGCATGTGTGTTATTTCCACAAACAAACATGGATCAACAACTAGAGTCATTGCATGTGTGTTCTTTTCCACAAACCACACATGGATCCACCAGTGGTCATTGCATGTGTGTTCTTTCCACAAACCACATATGGATCAACCACTAGTCATTGCATGTGTGTTCTTTCCACAAACCACACATGGATCAACAAATAGAGTCATTGCATGTGTGTTCTTATACTAAAACCAACACTAGACTCATTAAATGTGTGTTCTTTTCACAAACCACACATGGATCAACCACTAGAGTCATTGCATGTGTGTTATTTCCACAAACAAACATGGATCAACCACTAGAGTCATTGCATGTGTGTTCTTTTCCACAAACCACACATGGATCCACCAGTGGTCATTGCATGTGTGTTCTTTCCATAAACCACACATGGATCAACCACTAGAGTCATTGCATGTGTGTTCTTTCCACAAACCACACATGTATCAACCACTAGAGTCATTGCATGTGTGTTATTTCCACAAGCAAACATGGATCAACCACTAGAGTCATTGCGTGTGTGTTATTTTCCACAAACCACACATGGATCCACCAGTGGTCATTGCATGTGTGTTATTTCCACAAACCACACATGTATCAACCACTAGAGTCATTGCATGTGTGTTCTTTCCACAAACCACACATGGATCAACTATTAGAGTCATTGCATGTGTGTTCTTATACTAAAACCACAAACCAGTACTAGAGTCATTGTGTGTTCTTTTCCACAAACCACACATGGATCCACCAGTGGCCATTGCATGTGTGTTCTTTCCACAAACCACATATGGATCAACCAGAGTCATTGCATGTGTGTTCTTTCCACAAACCACACATGGATCAACCACTAGAGTCATTGCATGTTTGTTCTTATACTAAAATCACAAACCAGCACTAGAGTCATTGCATGTGTGTTCTTTTCCACAAAACACACATGGATCCACCAGTGGTCATTGCATGTGTGTTCTTTCCACAAACCACATATGGATCAACCACTAGTCATTGCATGTTTGTTCTTTCTACAAACCACACATGGATCAACCACTAGAGTCATTGCATGTTTATCTTATACTAAAACCACAAACCAGCACTAGAGTCATTGCATGTGTGTTCTTTTCCACAAACCACACATGGATCCACCACTAGAGTCATTGCATGTGTGTTCTTTCCACAAACCACATATGGATCAACCAGAGTCATTGCATGTGTGTTCTTTCCACAAACCACACATGTGGACCCACTAGAGTCATTGCATGTGTGTTCTTTCCACAAACCACACATGTGGATCAACCAGAGTCATTGCATGTGTGTTCTTTCCACAAACCACACATGGATCAACCACTAGAGTCATTGCATGTTTGTTGTTATACTAAAACCACAAACCAGCACTAGAGTCACTGCATGTGTGTTCTTTTCCACACCACACATGGATCCACTAGACTCATTGCATGTGTGTTCTTTCCACAAACCACACATGGATCAACCAGAGTCATTGCATGTGTGTTCTTTCCACAAACCACACATGGATCAACCACTAGAGTCATTGCATGTGTGTTCTTTTCCACAAACCACACATGGATCCACTAGACTCATTGCATGTGTGTTCTTTTCCACAAACAACTTATGGATCAACGAATGGTCATTGCATGCGTGTTCTTTCCACAAACCACATGTGGACCCATTATAGTCATTGCATGTGTGTTATTTCCACAAACCACACATGGATCAACCACTAGAGTCATTGCATATGTGTTATTTCCACAAACCACACATGGATCAACCACTAGAGTCATTGCATGTGTGTTCTTATACTAAAACCAACACTAGAGTAATTGCAGGTGTGTTCTTTTCACAAACAACACATGGATCAACCACTTGAGTCATTGCATGTGTGTTATTTCCACAAAGAAACATGGATCAACCACTAGAGTCATTGCATGTGTGTTCTTTTCCACAAACCACACATGGATCCACCAGTGGTCATTGCATGTGTGTTCTTTCCACAAACCACACATGGATCAACCACTAGAGTCATTGCATGTGTGTTCTTTGCACAAACCACACATGGATCAACCACTAGATTCATTGCATGTTTGTTCTTATACTAAAACCACAAACCAGCACTAGAGTCATTGCATGTGTGTTCTTTTCCACAAACCACACATGGATCCACTAGACTCATTGCATGTGTGTTCTTTTCCACAAACAACTTATGGATCAACCAATAGTCATTGCATGTGTGTTCTTTCCACAAACCACATGTGGACGCATTACAGCCATTGCATGTGTGTTATTTTCACAAACCACACATGGATCAACCACTAGAGTCATTGCATATGTATTCTTTCCACAAACCACACATGGATCAACCACTAGAGTCATTGCATGTGTGTTCTTATACTAAAACCAACACTAGTCATTGCATGTGTGTTCTTTTCACAAACCACACATGGATCAACCACTAGAGTCATTGCATGTGTGTTATTTCCACAAACAAACATGGATCAGCCACTAGAGTCATTGCATGTGTGTTCTTTTCCACAAACCACACATGGATCAACCACTAGAGTTATTGCATGTGTGTTCTTTCCACAAACCACACATGGATCAACCACTAGAGTCATTGCATGTTTGTTCTTATACTAAAACCACAAACCAACACTAGAGTCATAGCATGTGTGTTCTTTTCCACAAACCACACATGGATCCACCAGTAGTCATTGCATGTGTGTTCTTTCGACAAACCACATATGGATCAACCACTAGTCATTGCATGTGTGTTCTTTCCACAAACCACACATGGATCAACCACTAGAGTCATTGCATGTGTGTTCTTATACTAAAACCAACACTAGAGTAATTAAATGTGTGTTCTTTTCACAAATCACACATGGATCAACCACTAGAGTCATTGCATGTTTGTTCTTTGCACAAACCACACATGGATCAACCACTAGAGTCATTGCATGTTTGTTCTTATACTAAAACCACAAACCAGCACTAGAGTCATTGCATGTTTGTTCTTATACTAAAACCACAAACCAGCACTAGAGTCATTGCATGTGTGTTCTTTTCCACAAACCACACATGGATCCACCACTAGAGTCATTGCATGTGTGTTCTTTCCACAAACCACATATGGATCAACCAGAGTCATTGCATGTGTGTTCTTTCCACAAACCACACATGTGGACCCACTAGAGTAATTGCATGTGTGTTCTTTCCACAAACCACACATGTGGATCAACCAGAGTCATTGCATGTGTGTTCTTTTCACAAACCACACATGGATCAACCACTAGAGTCATTGCATGTGTGTTATTTCCACAAACAAACATGGATCAACAACTAGAGTCATTGCATGTGTGTTCTTTTCCACAAACCACACATGGATCCACCAGTGGTCATTGCATGTGTGTTCTTTCCACAAACCACATATGGATCAACCACTAGTCATTGCATGTGTGTTCTTTCCACAAACCACACATGGATCAACAAATAGAGTCATTGCATGTGTGTTCTTATACTAAAACCAACACTAGACTCATTAAATGTGTGTTCTTTTCACAAACCACACATGGATCAACCACTAGAGTCATTGCATGTGTGTTATTTCCACAAACAAACATGGATCAACCACTAGAGTCATTGCATGTGTGTTCTTTTCCACAAACCACACATGGATCCACCAGTGGTCATTGCATGTGTGTTCTTTCCATAAACCACACATGGATCAACCACTAGAGTCATTGCATGTGTGTTCTTTCCACAAACCACACATGTATCAACCACTAGAGTCATTGCATGTGTGTTATTTCCACAAGCAAACATGGATCAACCACTAGAGTCATTGCGTGTGTGTTATTTTCCACAAACCACACATGGATCCACCAGTGGTCATTGCATGTGTGTTATTTCCACAAACCACACATGTATCAACCACTAGAGTCATTGCATGTGTGTTCTTTCCACAAACCACACATGGATCAACTATTAGAGTCATTGCATGTGTGTTCTTATACTAAAACCACAAACCAGTACTAGAGTCATTGTGTGTTCTTTTCCACAAACCACACATGGATCCACCAGTGGCCATTGCATGTGTGTTCTTTCCACAAACCACATATGGATCAACCAGAGTCATTGCATGTGTGTTCTTTCCACAAACCACACATGGATCAACCACTAGAGTCATTGCATGTTTGTTCTTATACTAAAATCACAAACCAGCACTAGAGTCATTGCATGTGTGTTCTTTTCCACAAAACACACATGGATCCACCAGTGGTCATTGCATGTGTGTTCTTTCCACAAACCACATATGGATCAACCACTAGTCATTGCATGTTTGTTCTTTCTACAAACCACACATGGATCAACCACTAGAGTCATTGCATGTTTATCTTATACTAAAACCACAAACCAGCACTAGAGTCATTGCATGTGTGTTCTTTTCCACAAACCACACATGGATCCACCACTAGAGTCATTGCATGTGTGTTCTTTCCACAAACCACATATGGATCAACCAGAGTCATTGCATGTGTGTTCTTTCCACAAACCACACATGTGGACCCACTAGAGTCATTGCATGTGTGTTCTTTCCACAAACCACACATGTGGATCAACCAGAGTCATTGCATGTGTGTTCTTTCCACAAACCACACATGGATCAACCACTAGAGTCATTGCATGTTTGTTGTTATACTAAAACCACAAACCAGCACTAGAGTCACTGCATGTGTGTTCTTTTCCACACCACACATGGATCCACTAGACTCATTGCATGCGTGTTCTTTCCACAAACCACACATGGATCAACCAGAGTCATTGCATGTGTGTTCTTTCCACAAACCACACATGGATCAACCACTAGAGTCATTGCATGTGTGTTCTTTTCCACAAACCACACATGGATCCACTAGACTCATTGCATGTGTGTTCTTTTCCACAAACAACTTATGGATCAACGAATGGTCATTGCATGCGTGTTCTTTCCACAAACCACATGTGGACCCATTATAGTCATTGCATGTGTGTTATTTCCACAAACCACACATGGATCAACCACTAGAGTCATTGCATATGTGTTATTTCCACAAACCACACATGGATCAACCACTAGAGTCATTGCATGTGTGTTCTTATACTAAAACCAACACTAGAGTAATTGCAGGTGTGTTCTTTTCACAAACAACACATGGATCAACCACTTGAGTCATTGCATGTGTGTTATTTCCACAAAGAAACATGGATCAACCACTAGAGTCATTGCATGTGTGTTCTTTTCCACAAACCACACATGGATCCACCAGTGGTCATTGCATGTGTGTTCTTTCCACAAACCACACATGGATCAACCACTAGAGTCATTGCATGTGTGTTCTTTGCACAAACCACACATGGATCAACCACTAGATTCATTGCATGTTTGTTCTTATACTAAAACCACAAACCAGCACTAGAGTCATTGCATGTGTGTTCTTTTCCACAAACCACACATGGATCCACTAGACTCATTGCATGTGTGTTCTTTTCCACAAACAACTTATGGATCAACCAATAGTCATTGCATGTGTGTTCTTTCCACAAACCACATGTGGACGCATTACAGCCATTGCATGTGTGTTATTTTCACAAACCACACATGGATCAACCACTAGAGTCATTGCATATGTATTCTTTCCACAAACCACACATGGATCAACCACTAGAGTCATTGCATGTGTGTTCTTATACTAAAACCAACACTAGTCATTGCATGTGTGTTCTTTTCACAAACCACACATGGATCAACCACTAGAGTCATTGCATGTGTGTTATTTCCACAAACAAACATGGATCAGCCACTAGAGTCATTGCATGTGTGTTCTTTTCCACAAACCACACATGGATCAACCACTAGAGTTATTGCATGTGTGTTCTTTCCACAAACCACACATGGATCAACCACTAGAGTCATTGCATGTTTGTTCTTATACTAAAACCACAAACGAGCACTAGAGTCATTGCATGTGTGTTCTTTTCCACAAACCACACATGGATCCACCAGTGGTCATTGCATGTGTGTTCTTTCCACAAACCACACATGGATTAACCACTAGAGTCGTTGCATGTTTATTCTTATACTAAAACCACAAACCAACACTAGAGTCATTGCATGTGTGTTCTTTTCCACAAACCACACATGGATCCACCAGTGGTCATTGCATGTGTGTTGTTTCCACAAACCACATATGGATCAACCACTAGTCATTGCATGTGTGTTCTTTCCACAAACCACACATGGATCAACCACTAGAGTCATTGCATGTGTGTTCTTATAGTAAAACAAACACTAGAGTCATTAAATGTGTGTTCTTTTCACAAATCACACATGGATCAACCACTAGAGTCATTGCATGTGTGTTCTTTGCACAAACCACACATGGATCAACCACTAGAGTCATTGCATGTGTGTTATTTCCACAAACAAACATGGATCAACCACTAGAGTCATTGCATGTGTGTTCTTTTCCACAAACCACACATGGATCCACCAGTGGTCATTGCATGTGTGTTCTTTCCATAAACCACACATGGATCAACCACTAGAGTCATTGCATGTGTGTTCTTTCCACAAACCACACATGTATCAACCACTAGAGTCATTGCATGTGTGTTATTTCCACAAGCAAACATGGATCAACCACTAGAGTCATTGCGTGTGTGTTATTTTCCACAAACCACACATGGATCCACCAGTGGTCATTGCATGTGTGTTATTTCCACAAACCACACATGTATCAACCACTAGAGTCATTGCATGTGTGTTCTTTCCACAAACCACACATGGATCAACTATTAGAGTCATTGCATGTGTGTTCTTATACTAAAACCACAAACCAGTACTAGAGTCATTGTGTGTTCTTTTCCACAAACCACACATGGATCCACCAGTGGCCATTGCATGTGTGTTCTTTCCACAAACCACATATGGATCAACCAGAGTCATTGCATGTGTGTTCTTTCCACAAACCACACATGGATCAACCACTAGAGTCATTGCATGTTTGTTCTTATACTAAAATCACAAACCAGCACTAGAGTCATTGCATGTGTGTTCTTTTCCACAAAACACACATGGATCCACCAGTGGTCATTGCATGTGTGTTCTTTCCACAAACCACATATGGATCAACCACTAGTCATTGCATGTTTGTTCTTTCTACAAACCACACATGGATCAACCACTAGAGTCATTGCATGTTTATCTTATACTAAAACCACAAACCAGCACTAGAGTCATTGCATGTGTGTTCTTTTCCACAAACCACACATGGATCCACCACTAGAGTCATTGCATGTGTGTTCTTTCCACAAACCACATATGGATCAACCAGAGTCATTGCATGTGTGTTCTTTCCACAAACCACACATGTGGACCCACTAGAGTCATTGCATGTGTGTTCTTTCCACAAACCACACATGTGGATCAACCAGAGTCATTGCATGTGTGTTCTTTCCACAAACCACACATGGATCAACCACTAGAGTCATTGCATGTTTGTTGTTATACTAAAACCACAAACCAGCACTAGAGTCACTGCATGTGTGTTCTTTTCCACACCACACATGGATCCACTAGACTCATTGCATGTGTGTTCTTTCCACAAACCACACATGGATCAACCAGAGTCATTGCATGTGTGTTCTTTCCACAAACCACACATGGATCAACCACTAGAGTCATTGCATGTGTGTTCTTTTCCACAAACCACACATGGATCCACTAGACTCATTGCATGTGTGTTCTTTTCCACAAACAACTTATGGATCAACGAATGGTCATTGCATGCGTGTTCTTTCCACAAACCACATGTGGACCCATTATAGTCATTGCATGTGTGTTATTTCCACAAACCACACATGGATCAACCACTAGAGTCATTGCATATGTGTTATTTCCACAAACCACACATGGATCAACCACTAGAGTCATTGCATGTGTGTTCTTATACTAAAACCAACACTAGAGTAATTGCAGGTGTGTTCTTTTCACAAACAACACATGGATC
Organism: Avena sativa; assembly: GCA_916181665.1. Classification (NCBI taxonomy): domain Eukaryota; kingdom Viridiplantae; phylum Streptophyta; class Magnoliopsida; order Poales; family Poaceae; genus Avena; species Avena sativa. Next base: position 482,569,027 of record OV702279.1, read on the forward strand.
AACCACTTGAGTCATTGCATGTGTGTTATTTCCACAAAGAAACATGGATCAACCACTAGAGTCATTGCATGTGTGTTCTTTTCCACAAACCACACATGGATCCACCAGTGGTCATTGCATGTGTGTTCTTTCCACAAACCACACATGGATCAACCACTAGAGTCATTGCATGTGTGTTCTTTGCACAAACCACACATGGATCAACCACTAGATTCATTGCATGTTTGTTCTTATACTAAAACCACAAACCAGCACTAGAGTCATTGCATGTGTGTTCTTTTCCACAAACCACACATGGATCCACTAGACTCATTGCATGTGTGTTCTTTTCCACAAACAACTTATGGATCAACCAATAGTCATTGCATGTGTGTTCTTTCCACAAACCACATGTGGACGCATTACAGCCATTGCATGTGTGTTATTTTCACAAACCACACATGGATCAACCACTAGAGTCATTGCATATGTATTCTTTCCACAAACCACACATGGATCAACCACTAGAGTCATTGCATGTGTGTTCTTATACTAAAACCAACACTAGTCATTGCATGTGTGTTCTTTTCACAAACCACACATGGATCAACCACTAGAGTCATTGCATGTGTGTTATTTCCACAAACAAACATGGATCAGCCACTAGAGTCATTGCATGTGTGTTCTTTTCCACAAACCACACATGGATCAACCACTAGAGTTATTGCATGTGTGTTCTTTCCACAAACCACACATGGATCAACCACTAGAGTCATTGCATGTTTGTTCTTATACTAAAACCACAAACGAGCACTAGAGTCATTGCATGTGTGTTCTTTTCCACAAACCACACATGGATCCACCAGTGGTCATTGCATGTGTGTTCTTTCCACAAACCACACATGGATTAACCACTAGAGTCGTTGCATGTTTATTCTTATACTAAAACCACAAACCAACACTAGAGTCATTGCATGTGTGTTCTTTTCCACAAACCACACATGGATCCACCAGTGGTCATTGCATGTGTGTTGTTTCCACAAACCACATATGGATCAACCACTAGTCATTGCATGTGTGTTCTTTCCACAAACCACACATGGATCAACCACTAGAGTCATTGCATGTGTGTTCTTATAGTAAAACAAACACTAGAGTCATTAAATGTGTGTTCTTTTCACAAATCACACATGGATCAACCACTAGAGTCATTGCATGTGTGTTCTTTGCACAAACCACACATGGATCAACCACTAGAGTCATTGCATGTTTGTTCTTATACTAAAATCACAAACCAGCACTAGAGTCATTGCATGTGTGTTCTTTTCCACAAACCACACATGGATCAACCACTAGAGTCATTGCATGTGTGTTCTTATACTAAAACCAACACTAGACTCATTAAATGTGTGTTCTTTTCACAAACCACACATGGATCAACCACTAGAGTCATTGCATGTGTGTTATTTCCACAAACAAACATGGATCAACCACTAGAGTCATTGCATGTGTGTTCTTTTCCACAAACCACACATGGATCCACCAGTGGTCATTGCATGTGTGTTCTTTCCATCAACCACACATGGATCAACCACTAGAGTCATTGCATGTGTGTTCTTTCCACAAACCACACATGGATCAACCACTAGAGTCATTGCATGTGTGTTATTTCCACAAATAGACATGGATCAACCACTAGAGTCATTGCATGTGTGTTCTTTTCCACAAACCACACATGGATCCACCAGTGGTCATTGCATGTGTGTTCTTTCCACAAACCACAGATGGATCAACCACTAGAGTCATTGCATGTGTGTTCTTTCCACAAACCACACATGGATCAACTACTAGAGTCATTGCATGTGTGTTCTTATACTAAAACCACAAACCAGTACTAGAGTCATTGTGTGTTCTTTTCCACAAACCACACATGGAGCCACCAGTGGTCATTGCATGTGTGTTCTTTCCACAAACCACAAATGGATCAACCAGAGTCATTGCATGTGTGTTCTTTCCACAAACCACACATGGATCAACCACTAGAGTCATTGCATGTTTGTTATTATACTAAAATCACAAACCAGCACTAGAGTCATTGCATGTGTGTTCTTTTCCACAAAACACACATGAATCCACCAGTGGTCATTGCATGTGTGTTCTTTCCACAAACCACACATGGATCAACCACTAGAGTCATTGCATGTGTGTTCTTTGCACAAACCACACATGGATCAACCACTAGATTCATTGCATGTTTGTTCTTATACTAAAACCACAAACCAGCACTAGAGTCATTGCATGTGTGTTCTTTTCCACAAACCACACATGGATCCACTAGACTCATTGCATGTGTGTTCTTTTCCACAAACAACTTATGGATCAACCAGTAGTCATTGCATGTGTGTTCTTTCCACAAACCACATGTGGACCCATTACAGCCATTGCATGTGTGTTATTTTCACAAACCACACATGGATCAACCACTAGAGTCATTGCATATGTATTCTTTCCACAAACCACACATGGATCAACCACTAGAGTCATTGCATGTGTGTTCTTATACTAAAACCGACACTAGTCATTGCATGTGTGTTCTTTTCACAAACCACACATGGATCAACCACTAGAGTCATTGCATGTGTGTTATTTCCACAAACAAACATGGATCAGCCACTAGAGTCATTGCATGTGTGTTCTTTTCCACAAACCACACATGGATCAACCACTAGAGTAATTGCATGTGTGTTCTTTCCACAAACCACACATGGATCAACCACTAGAGTCATTGCATGTTTGTTCTTATACTAAAACCACAAACCAGCACTAGAGTCATTGCATGTGTGTTCTTTTCCACAAACCACACATGGATCCACCAGTGGTCATTGCATGTGTGTTCTTTCCACAAACCACACATGGATCAACCACTAGAGTCGTTGCATGTTTATTCTTATACTAAAACCACAAACCAACACTAGAGTCATTGCATGTGTGTTCTTTTCCACAAACCACACATGGATCCACCAGTGGTCATTGCATGTGTGTTGTTTCCACAAACCACATATGGATCAACCACTAGTCATTGCATGTGTGTTCTTTCCACAAACCACACATGGATCAACCACTAGAGTCATTGCATGTGTGTTCTTATAGTAAAACAAACACTAGAGTCATTAAATGTGTGTTCTTTTCACAAATCACACATGGATCAACCACTAGAGTCATTGCATGTGTGTTCTTTGCACAAACCACACATGGATCAACCACTAGAGTCATTGCATGTTTGTTCTTATACTAAAATCACAAACCAGCACTAGAGTCATTGCATGTGTGTTCTTTTCCACAAACCACACATGGATCAACCACTAGAGTCATTGCATGTGTGTTCTTATACTAAAACCAACACTAAACTCATTAAATGTGTGTTCTTTTCACAAACCACACATGGATCAACCACTAGAGTCATTGCATGTGTGTTATTTCCACAAACAAACATGGATCAACCACTAGAGTCATTGCATGTGTGTTCTTTTCCACAAACCACACATGGATCCACCAGTGGTCATTGCATGTGTGTTCTTTCCATCAACCACACATGGATCAACCACTAGAGTCATTGCATGTGTGTTCTTTCCACAAACCACACATGGATCAACCACTAGAGTCATTGCATGTGTGTTATTTCCACAAATAGACATGGATCAACCACTAGAGTCATTGCATGTGTGTTCTTTTCCACAAACCACACATGGATCCACCAGTGGTCATTGCATGTGTGTTCTTTCCACAAACCACACATGGATCAACCACTAGAGTCATTGCATGTGTGTTCTTTCCACAAACCACACATGGATCAACTACTAGAGTCATTGCATGTGTGTTCTTATACTAAAACCACAAACCAGTACTAGAGTCATTGTGTGTTCTTTTCCACAAACCACACATGGAGCCACCAGTGGTCATTGCATGTGTGTTCTTTCCACAAACCACATATGGATCAACCAGAGTCATTGCATGTGTGTTCTTTCCACAAACCACACATGGATCAACCACTAGAGTCATTGCATGTTTGTTACTATACTAAAATCACAAACCAGCACTAGAGTCATTGCATGTGTGTTCTTTTCCACAAAACACACATGAATCCACCAGTGGTCATTGCATGTGTGTTCTTTCCACAAACCACATATGGATCAACCACTAGTCATGGCATGTGTGTTCTTTCCACAAACCACACATGGATCAACCACTAGAGTCATTGCATGTTTGTTCTTATACTAAAACCACAAACCAGCACTAGAGTCATTGCATGTGTGTTCTTTTCCACAAACCACACATGGATCCACCACTAGAGTCATTGCATGTGTGTTCTTTCCACAAACCACATATGGATCAACCAGAGTCATTGCATGTGTGTTCTTTCCACAAACCACACATGTGGACCCACTAGGGTCATTGCATGTGTGTTCTTTCCACAAACCACACATGTGGATCAACCAGAGTCATTGCATGTGTGTTCTTTCCACAAACCACACATGGATCAACCACTAGAGTCATTGCATGTTTGTTGTTATACTAAAACCACAAACCAGCACTAGAGTCACTGCATGTGTGTTCTTTTCCACAAACCACACATGGATCCACTAGACTCATTGCATGTGTGTTCTTTCCACAAACCACACATGGATCAACCAGAGTCATTGCATGTGTGTTCTTTCCACAAAACACACATGGATCAACCACTAGAGTCATTGCATGTGTGTTCTTTTCCACAAACCACACATGGATCCACTAGACTCATTGCATGTGTGTTCTTTTCCACAAACAACTTATGGATCAACCAGTAGTCATTGCATGTGTGTTCTTTCCACAAACCACATGTGGACCCATTACAGCCATTGCATGTGTGTTATTTTCACAAACCACACATGGATCAACCACTAGAGTCATTGCATATGTATTCTTTCCACAAACCACACATGGATCAACCACTAGAGTCATTGCATGTGTGTTCTTATACTAAAACCAACACTAGAGTCATTGCATGTGTGTTCTTTTCACAAACCACACATGGATCAACCACTAGAGTCATTGCATGTGTGTTATTTCCACAAACAAACATGGATCAGCCACTAGAGTCATTGCATGTGTGTTCTTTTCCACAAACCACACATGCATCAACCACTAGAGTAATTGCATGTGTGTTCTTTCCACAAACCACACATGGATCAACCACTAGAGTCATTGCATGTTTGTTCTTATACTAAAACCACAAACCAGCACTAGAGTCATTGCATGTGTGTTCTTTTCCACAAACCACACATGGATCCACCAGTGGTCATTGCATGTGTGTTCTTTCCACAAACCACACATGGATCAACCACTAGAGTCGTTGCATGTTTGTTCTTATACTAAAACCACAAACCAACACTAGAGTCATTGCATGTGTGTTCTTTTCCACAAACCACACATGGATCCACCAGTGGTCATTGCATGTGTGTTGTTTCCACAAACCACATATGGATCAACCACTAGTCATTGCATGTGTGTTCTTTCCACAAACCACACATGGATCAACCACTAGAGTCATTGCATGTGTGTTCTTATAGTAAAACAAACACTAGAGTCATTAAATGTGTGTTCTTTTCACAAATCACACATGGATCAACCACTAGAGTCATTGCATGTGTGTTCTTTGCACAAACCACACATGGATCAACCACTAGAGTCATTGCATGTTTGTTCTTATACTAAAATCACAAACCAGCACTAGAGTCATTGCATGTGTGTTCTTTTCCACAAACCACACATGGATCAACCACTAGAGTCATTGCATGTGTGTTCTTATACTAAAACCAACACTAAACTCATTAAATGTGTGTTCTTTTCACAAACCACACATGGATCAACCACTAGAGTCATTGCATGTGTGTTATTTCCACAAACAAACATGGATCAACCACTAGAGTCATTGCATGTGTGTTCTTTTCCACAAACCACACATGGATCCACCAGTGGTCATTGCATGTGTGTTCTTTCCATCAACCACACATGGATCAACCACTAGAGTCATTGCATGTGTGTTCTTTCCACAAACCACACATGGATCAACCACTAGAGTCATTGCATGTGTGTTATTTCCACAAATAGACATGGATCAACCACTAGAGTCATTGCATGTGTGTTCTTTTCCACAAACCACACATGGATCCACCAGTGGTCATTGCATGTGTGTTCTTTCCACAAACCACACATGGATCAACCACTAGAGTCATTGCATGTGTGTTCTTTCCACAAACCACACATGGATCAACTACTAGAGTCATTGCATGTGTGTTCTTATACTAAAACCACAAACCAGTACTAGAGTCATTGTGTGTTCTTTTCCACAAACCACACATGGAGCCACCAGTGGTCATTGCATGTGTGTTCTTTCCACAAACCACATATGGATCAACCAGAGTCATTGCATGTGTGTTCTTTCCACAAACCACACATGGATCAACCACTAGAGTCATTGCATGTTTGTTACTATACTAAAATCACAAACCAGCACTAGAGTCATTGCATGTGTGTTCTTTTCCACAAAACACACATGAATCCACCAGTGGTCATTGCATGTGTGTTCTTTCCACAAACCACATATGGATCAACCACTAGTCATGGCATGTGTGTTCTTTCCACAAACCACACATGGATCAACCACTAGAGTCATTGCATGTTTGTTCTTATACTAAAACCACAAACCAGCACTAGAGTCATTGCATGTGTGTTCTTTTCCACAAACCACACATGGATCCACCACTAGAGTCATTGCATGTGTGTTCTTTCCACAAACCACATATGGATCAACCAGAGTCATTGCATGTGTGTTCTTTCCACAAACCACACATGTGGACCCACTAGGGTCATTGCATGTGTGTTCTTTCCACAAACCACACATGTGGATCAACCAGAGTCATTGCATGTGTGTTCTTTCCACAAACCACACATGGATCAACCACTAGAGTCATTGCATGTTTGTTGTTATACTAAAACCACAAACCAGCACTAGAGTCACTGCATGTGTGTTCTTTTCCACAAACCACACATGGATCCACTAGACTCATTGCATGTGTGTTCTTTCCACAAACCACACATGGATCAACCAGAGTCATTGCATGTGTGTTCTTTCCACAAAACACACATGGATCAACCACTAGAGTCATTGCATGTGTGTTCTTTTCCACAAACCACACATGGATCCACTAGACTCATTGCATGTGTGTTCTTTTCCACAAACAACTTATGGATCAACCAGTAGTCATTGCATGTGTGTTCTTTCCACAAACCACATGTGGACCCATTACAGCCATTGCATGTGTGTTATTTTCACAAACCACACATGGATCAACCACTAGAGTCATTGCATATGTATTCTTTCCACAAACCACACATGGATCAACCACTAGAGTCATTGCATGTGTGTTCTTATACTAAAACCAACACTAGAGTCATTGCATGTGTGTTCTTTTCACAAACCACACATGGATCAACCACTAGAGTCATTGCATGTGTGTTATTTCCACAAACAAACATGGATCAGCCACTAGAGTCATTGCATGTGTGTTCTTTTCCACAAACCACACATGCATCAACCACTAGAGTAATTGCATGTGTGTTCTTTCCACAAACCACACATGGATCAACCACTAGAGTCATTGCATGTTTGTTCTTATACTAAAACCACAAACCAGCACTAGAGTCATTGCATGTGTGTTCTTTTCCACAAACCACACATGGATCCACCAGTGGTCATTGCATGTGTGTTCTTTCCACAAACCACACATGGATCAACCACTAGAGTCGTTGCATGTTTGTTCTTATACTAAAACCACAAACCAACACTAGAGTCATTGCATGTGTGTTCTTTTCCACAAACCACACATGGATCCACCAGTGGTCATTGCATGTGTGTTGTTTCCACAAACCACATATGGATCAACCACTAGTCATTGCATGTGTGTTCTTTCCACAAACCACACATGGATCAACCACTAGAGTCATTGCATGTGTGTTCTTATAGTAAAACCAACACTAGAGTCATTAAATGTGTGTTCTTTTCACAAATCACACATGGATCAACCACTAGAGTCATTGCATGTGTGTTCTTTGCACAAACCACACATGGATCAACCACTAGAGTCATTGCATGTTTGTTCTTATACTAAAATCACAAACCAGCACTAGAGTCATTGCATGTGTGTTCTTTTCCACAAACCACACATGGATCCACCAATGATCATTGCATGTGTGTTCTTTCCACAAACCACATATGGATCAACCACTAGCCATTGCATGTGTGTTCTTTCCACAAACCACACATGGATCAACCACTAGAGTCATTGCATGTGTGTTCTTATACTAAAACCAACACTAGACTCATTAAATGTGTGTTCTTTTCTCAAACCACACATGGATCAACCACTAGATTCATTGCATGTGTGTTATTTCCACAAATAAACATGGATCACCCACTAGAGTCATTGCATGTGTGTTCTTTTCCACAAACCACACATGGATCCACCAGTGGTCATTGCATGTGTGTTCTTTCCATCAACCACACATGGATCAACCACTAGAGTCATTGCATGTGTGTTCTTTCCACAAAGCACACATGGATCAACCACTAGAGTCATTGCATGTGTGTTATTTCCACAAATAGACATGGATCAACCACTAGAGTCATTGCATGTGTGTTCTTTTCCACAAACCACACATGGATCCACCAGTGGTCATTGCATGTGTGTTCTTTCCACAAACCACACATGGATCAACCACTAGAGTCATTGCATGTGTGTTTTTTCCACAAACCACACATGGATCAACTACTAGAGTCATTGCATGTGTGTTCTTATACTAAAACCACAAACCAGTACTAGAGTCATTGTGTGTTCTTTTCCACAAACCACACATGGATCCACCAGTGGTCATTCCATGTGTGTTCTTTCCACAAACCACATATGGATCAACCAGAGTCATTGCATGTGTGTTCTTTCCACAAACCACACATGGATCAACCACTAGAGTCATTGCATGTTTGTTATTAGACTAAAATCACAAATCAGCACTAGAGTCATTGCATGTGTGTTCTTTTCCACAAAACACACATGGATCCACCAGTGGTCATTGCATGTGTGTTCTTTCCACAAACCACATATGGATCAACCACTAGTCATTGCATGTGTGTTCTTTCCACAAACCACACATGGATCAACCACTAGAGTCATTGCATGTTTGTTCTTATACTAAAACCACAAACCAGCACTAGAGTCATTGCATGTGTGTTCTTTTCCACAAACCACACATGGATCCACCACTAGAGTCATTGCATGTTGAAGCATCCCCTGCCTTTAATAAGGTAGGGTCCCCTGTGTTTACAATGCTAGTCTCTGGATCAATAGCTAGCATCCACAGTTTAGATGTAATATCAAGAAACAAAGGTCATAATACAACTTTATAACCAGGAATAAAATAGTTTTATTACATCAAACTTAGCTCATTGGCTAATTACATTACATTGCAGCGGAATAACTATAGTCTTGGGTCCTTTATCTTCAAATCTACCACAGGCAGATGTTGGTTGTAGACTTTGTAATCCTAATCAATCAATCTTCACTAAAATCAATCAAACCTGCAACATTACAAGTTACATCCACAAGGGTCAATACATTTGAATTGTGTTGGCAAGTGATACTTTGGTAGTATAGTGGAGTCTATCATCTATATGCATTTTGGCTAAGTGGAGTTGAGGCTTGCATTGCTCAAAATAGAATTTTCCCTATCATTTTGAAAACACTAAGTTTTATTTGGCAAAAACCACCAAGGCATCTACCAATCAAGACTGAAGATCCTCTCAAGGCATCTACCAATCAAAGACTAAAGATTTTCTTGGCAAAAACAATTTTCCCAATCTAAGATTTTGAGATCCTTGTACCAAGCCATCTCTCTATCAAAGATTGAAGAATTTCACACAACCCTTGTTCACCCACAAGTTTTAATTTAGAAATTGGAGTGATGAGATTCTTGATTGCTTCCATGTCTTGATGCTCAAATTGTCCTTTACCAGGGACATGGCTAAGTACTTAGGTTTTACACTCTGCAGAGGTGGTGCACTTTCCCCACAAGACTTGGTTTCCCAAGACAAGATCTTTCAGAAGCTTTCCCTTAGACCATCATGGACGCGCTCCAACCTATCAAACACTACCACCAACTGTCCATATGGCTAAGTTCTTGCAACCTATATGATCATGGCAGAGCCCATATTGCCAAGTGGTTGCACTTGAAACTTCTCAACATTTGACATCTCAAATCTCTTTGTTCCTGGGTGGCCATCCACAAGTGAGATACACAAGCCAAGTCCATGGCCTTGTGAACCACTCAACACAAACCATTCCTTCCATTTCCACCCAGGTGATTCATTATCTTAGTTGTTTTATTAAACAAAACACAAGTCCATAGACTTAGAAATTTTTATAGCATGAATATATATATCCCACCCAGGTTTTCTATTAGCTAGGCTAAGCTTGATAGTGATAGGATTCTTAACTTAGGAAAATCCTTCTAAGGATTCATTCTACTAGTTTTCCTATAGCAAGGTCTATACTTAGCAAAATAAAAACCATGCAAGTTTTACTTGGCAAAAACACTAATGCATATTGAAAATAATGGGATAGATAGTATGAAGTATCACTTGCCTTTTTGGTAGAGGGTATAGGTTCACTCCTTGATCTTGCTAGTCTCACTCTTCTCTAACTTCACTACAAGTCAATCAAGCAAACACAAACTCAATCCACCAATCAAGCAAAACAACACACATAAAATCCTAAAGTCAAGGTAATGCATGCAAGCATGCAAAAGATGGTTCTAATTGCAAAGGTGGTCTCCACTAGGCTTCTAAACTTTGTAAGTTCCAAATTGGTCATTTACCAAAATGGCAAAGTCATTTGCAAAGGGGTTTCACTACAAAACCATTTTCAAAACTAAGATTCATTTTATGTGGTGTAGAAATATTTTTTACTAAGGCTTTAACCTATAGGGTTCACCAAATGAGTTGCTATTTCAAAACTTGGTGTTTGGGTCAGTAGGTTTGGTTCAAAATATTTTCTCAAAGTTTTCTTTACAAAAACATTTTCATAAACAAAACTATAGTTTTTAGTTAGCTAGAAATGGACTAAACTAATTAATCCATTATATTCTTTTCCAAAATCATTTTCCAAAACATAGGTTGGTTCCTAGGGTCAGTAAGGTCACAACAAACCATTTTGCAAAGGTTTTAACCTTAAAATCATTTTTAAACATTTTTTTCTAGTCTAAACAAGCAATCAAATGTTTCTGCATAATCAACCAATCTAACAATTACTATTTGCTAAACCAAAGGCAAGGTTGGTTAGGTCTTGTTTTCTTGAATCCAACGACATAAAATTTGTAATTTTTGGACGTGTGGATTCAAAGATACAAGGGTTTGAAGTTTGCAAAAGTTTCTGTTTTCAAATTCTGTTTTAAACCTAACAGGCGACACGCGGCGTGATATCATTGGTCGATACCGGTTCGGCCGGATCGTGGTTGTGGAGCGTTGGATTAAGTTAGATCGCACGGTACAGGGTGCATACCCATTCGCGGCTTAAGTGATCTATCGTACCCGCCCGATCTAGATCGAACGGCTCGTGCGGGTTTGACCAGAAGCTGGCGGCGCTGCGGTGGCTAGCGGCGGCGGAGCGGTCGGTCGACGACGGAGGCGATGCTACAGAAGGTGAGGGAGAAGGAGGGGTTGCTCACCGGGCTCAGGGGGTTACGGCGATGCTCGGGGAGGTGTTGGTCGGGCGAGGGGCGCTCGGGGTCTGCGGCAATTCCTCACCGGAGTGGAGGACGGCGTCGGGTGCGTCGGGTGGTCGTCGTGGACGTCGCTGTGGATCACCCCAAGACAAGGCGAAGACGTGGTTAGACGCGCAAGATCGATACAGAGTCATGTGCGATAACTAGAAGAAGAGGGGCGACCGGAGTCTACCTGTGGAGCTTGTCGGAGAAGAACCAGACGGCGGCGGTGCTGGAGGTTGTCGTTGCCGACGCTCTGGAGCGCTCGGGGACGAGCTGGTGCTACGGGGATGATCGCTAGGAGGTGGGGATCACGTGAGCATGGTTGAGGAGGCAAGGGGCAGCGTGTGCTGGTCGGAATCGGTTCTGGACCTCGTCGGAGCAGAGGATGCTCGGGGAGAAATTGGAGGCGGTCTAGGGCGTGCGAGCGCGAGGTGTCAGAGGGGGAATATAGAGGATGCCCTAGCGTTTCCATCTGCGTGATCAAGGCGAGGTAAAGGCTCGGCGTTATGACGAATTAAGCCGGAGAAATCAACGGCAGAACATGGGAGAAGAACTGGTCGCTGCGGGGTGGGTGAAGGAGACGATGAACAGTGATAGCGGGCCTACCAGTCAGTGGGAAAAGGAGTGAGGAGGAGGTCCACTGGTCAGTGTCTCTGTGGGCTGATTCGGCGGTGAGGAAAAACGGTTCGGGGAAAAATAAGAGGAGGTGGGGTCATCTCGTCAGCGAGTGAGTGAGAGGGAGAGGTGGGTCCCGTTTGTCTGTGACTCAGTGGGTAAGAAAGTGGGTGCCAAATGTTTTATTCGAGGAGAAGACTGGGCTGGTTTTGCTGGGCCTAATGGGCTGGTCTATTTCCCTATTTTTTTTCTGTCTAAATCTTTTTCCTTTTCTATTTATATTTTCTGTTTTAAATTTCAAACAATTATTCAAACAAACAACAAACTTTTCACTTTGAATTTGGTTCTGTTTATCAACATAATCCAAATCTCAAAATAAAATAATATTTTATATTTATTTTAGGATCCATTTAATAATTAAATAAAATGGATCTTTAGTTATTTAATAAAATAGGGTTTGATTTATTTAATAAAATTTCCATTTGAAATCCAATTATTTTCAAAACCAAACCAGAAGGTTTTATTTGAAAAATAAAAGAATACTTGGAAACTTATTTAAATAAATAAATAAGTTTTGGTGTTTTAATTAAAATGGGAAAGCCTTTACTTAAATAAAATTGGATATTTAAATCCTTATTATTTTATTTAAATAATCCTTTACTCATTTTAATCAAAGGAAAACCTCTTAATAAAAGATTTCAAGGTAGTAATAAAATATTTGGTGTTCATTTAAAATGGGAAAAGCCTTTACTTAAATAAAATTGGATATTTAAATCCTTATTATTTTATTTAAATAAACTTTTACTCATTTTATCAAAACAAAATATTTTATTACAAAAGTTTGGCCAAAATTAATTTGGCTCACCTTTTCATTTGAAAACAAAGTCTTTTATTAAAAGATCCAAATAGTATTTCCAAAACAATTTATTTTTCCTTTATTAAATGTTTATCTTTTTAATCCCTTTAGGATTATAATTGTTCACCAATTGGTATGGCTTTTGGTAAGGGCTTTATTAGCTTTGGAAATTCAATTTCCTTATCTTATTATAGTCATAAGATTTTTGTCTATGGTTCCAAACTAAGTGAAACCAATCTCTATGATCTATTCTTGATCCTTTGTGATTATTTGTTGATCAGATTTGGTATGGATCCAATCCATAGATTTGGAGATAGTTTGGAAAATGATTTCCTTCCATTAGGGTTTAGGGTTTTGGATTTACTTTCCTAATGTTCAAATTTCCAGATACATTCATTGAGGAATGCATTTCCCTTGATTTGAATTTTTGTTGAATTCAAACTTCCACCAAAGTTTGCTCAAGATGGGATTTTTAAGTTTCCTTTTAGAAACAAAAGTTTCTTTTTTTTACCCTGATTTTCAACAAAGATTTATTTTGTTTATTTATTTTTCACATTACAAGATTTGGAAAATCTTGGGATGTGACACATGTGTGTTCTTTCCACAAACCACATATGGATCAACCAGAGTCATTGCATGTGTGTTCTTTCCACAAACCACACATGTGGACCCACTAGAGTCATTGCATGTGTGTTCTTTCCACAAACCACACATGTGGATCAACCAGAGTCATTGCATGTGTGTTCTTTCCACAAACCACACATGGATCAACCACTAGAGTCATTGCATGTTTGTTGTTATACTAAAACCACAAACCAGCACTAGAGTCACTGCATGTGTGTTCTTTTCCACAAACCACACATGGATCCACTAGACTCATTGCATGTGTGTTCTTTCCACAAACCACACATGGATCAACCAGAGTCATTGCATGTGTGTTCTTTCCACAAACCACACATGGATCAACCACTAGAGTCATTGGATGTGTGTTCTTTTCCACAAACCACACATGGATCCACTAGACTCATTGCATGTGTGTTCTTTTCCTCAAACAACTTATGGATCAACGAGTGGTCATTGCATGTGTGTTCTTTCCACAAACCACACATGGACCCATTATAGTCATTGCATGTGTGTTATTTCCACAAACCACACATGGATCAACCACTCGAGTCATTGCATATGTGTTATTTCCACAAACCACACATGGATCAACCACTAGAGTCATTGCATGTGTGTTCTTATACTAAAACCAACACTAGAGTAATTGCAGGTGTGTTCTTTTCACAAACCACACATGGATCAACCACTTGAGTCATTGCATGTGTGTTATTTCCACAAACAAACATGGATCAACCACTAGAGTCATTGCATGTGTGTTCTTTTCCACAAACCACACATGGATCCACCAGTGGTCATTGCATGTGTGTTCTTTCCACAAACCACACATGGATCAACCACTAGAGTCATTACATGTGTGTTCTTTGCACATACCACACATGGATCAACCACTAGATTCATTGCATGTTTGTTCTTATACTAAAACCACAAACCAGCACTAGAGTCATTGCATGTGTGTTCTTTTCCACAAACCAAACATGGATCCACTAGACTCATTGCATGTGTGTTCTTTTCCACAAACAACTTATGGATCAACCAGTAGTCATTGCATGTGTGTTCTTTCCACAAACCACATGTGGACCCATTACAGCCATTGCATGTGTGTTATTTTCACAAACCACACATGGATCAACCACTAGAGTCATTGCATATGTATTCTTTCCACAAACCACACATGGATCAACCACTAGAGTCATTGCATGTGTGTTCTTATACTAAAACCAACACTAGTCATTTCATGTGTGTTCTTTTCACAAACCACACATGGATCAACCACTAGAGTCATTGCATGTGTGTTATTTCCACAAACAAACATGGATCAGCCACTAGAGTCATTGCATGTGTGTTCTTTTCCACAAACCACACATGGATCAACCACTAGAGTAATTGCATGTGTGTTCTTTCCACAAACCACACATGGATCAACCACTAGAGTCATTGCATGTTTGTTCTTATACTAAAACCACAAACCAGCACTAGAGTCATTGCATGTGTGTTCTTTTCCACAAACCACACATGGATCCACCAGTGGTCATTGCATGTGTGTTCTTTCCACAAACCACACATGGATCAACCACTAGAGTCGTTGCATGTTTGTTCTTATACTAAAACCACAAACCAACACTAGAGTCATTGCATGTGTGTTCTTTTCCACAAACCACACATGGATCCACCAGTAGTCATTGCATGTGTGTTCTTTCCACAAACCACATATGGATCAACCACTAGTCATTGCATGTTTGTTCTTTCCACAAACCACACATGGATCAACCACTAGAGTCATTGCATGTGTGTTCTTATACTAAAACCAACACTAGAGTAATTAAATGTGTGTTCTTTTCACAAATCACACATGGATCAACCACTAGAGTTATTGCATGTGTGTTCTTTGCACAAACCACACATGGATCAACCACTAGAGTCATTGCATGTTTGTCCTTATACTAAAACCACAAACCAGCACTAGAGTCATTGCATGTGTGTTCTTTTCCACAAACCACACATGGATCCACCAATGGTCATTGCATGTGTGTTCTTTCCACAAACCACATATGAATCAACCAGAGTCATTGCATGTGTGTTATTTCCAGAAACCACACATGGATCAACCACTAGAGTCATTGCATGTTTGTTCTTATACTAAAACCACAAACCAACACTAGAGTCATTGCATGTGTGTTCTTTTCCACAAACCACACATGGATCCACTAGACTCATTGCATGTGTGTTCTTTTCTACAAACAACTTATGGATCAACTAGTGGTCATTGCATGGGTGTTCTTACCACAAACCACACATGTGGACCCACTAGAGTCATTGCATGCGTGTTATTTCCACAAACCACACATGGATCAACCACTAGAGTCATTGCATATGTGTTATTTCCACAAACCACACATGGATCAACCACTAGAGTCATAGCATGTGTGTTCTTATACTAAAACCAACAATAGAGTCATTGCATGTGTGTTCCTTTCACAAACCACACATGGATCCTTTAGTGGTCATTGCATGTGTGTTCTTTCCACAAACCACACATGGATCAACCACTAGAGTCATTGCATGTGTGTTCTTTCCACAAACCACACATGGATCAACCACTAGAGTCATTGCATGTGTGTTATTTCCACAAACAAACATGGATCAACCACTAGAGTCATTGCATGTGTGTTGTTTTCCACAAACCACACATGGATCCACCAGTGGTCATTGCATGTGTGTTCTTTCCACAAACCACACATGGATCAACCACTAGAATCATTGCATGTGTGTTCTTTCCACAAACCACACATGGATCAACTACTAGAGTCATTACATGTGTGTTCTTATACTAAAACCACAAACTAGTACTAGAGTCATTGTGTGTTCTTTTCCACAAACCCACATGGATCCACCAGTGGTCATTGCATGTGTGTTCTTTCCACAAACCACATATGGATCAACCAGAGTCATTGCATGTGTGTTCTTTCCACAAACCACACATGGATCAACCACTAGAGTCATTGCATGTTTGTTCTTATACTCAAATCACAAACCAGCACTAGAGTCATTGCATGTGTGTTCTTTTCCACAAACCACACATGGATCCACCAGTGGTCATTGCATGTGTGTTCTTTCCACAAACCACATATGGATCAACCACTAGTCATTGCATGTGTGTTCTTTCCACAAACCACACGTGGATCAACCACTAGAGTCATTGCATGTGTGTTATTTCCACAAACAAACATGGATCAACCACTGGAGTCATTGCATGTGTGTTCTTTTCCACAAACACCACATGGATCCACCAGTGGTCATTGCATGTGTGTTCTTTCCACAAACCACACATGGATCAACCAGACTCATTGCATGTGTCGTCTTTCCACAAACCACACATGGATCGACCACTAGAGTCATTGCATGTTTGTTCTTATACTAAAACCACAAACCAGCACTAGAGTCATTGCATGTGTGTTCTTTTCCACAAACCACACATGGATCCACTAGTGGTCATTGCATGTGTGTTCTTTCCACAGACCACATATGGATCAACCAGAGTCATTGCATGTGTGTTCTTTCCACAAACCACGCATGGATCAACCACTAGAGTCATTGCATGTATGTTCTTTTCCACAAACAACTTATGGATCAACTAGTGGTCATTGCATGTGTGTTATTTCCACAAACCACACATGGATCAACCACTAGAGTCATTGCATGTGTGTTATTATACTAAAACCAACACTAGAGTCATTGCATGTGTGTTCCTTTCACAAACCACACATGGATCAACCACTAGAGTCATTGCATGTGTGTTATTTCCACAAACAAACATGGATCAACCACTAGAGTCATTGCATGTGTGTTCTTTTCCACAAACCACACATGGATCCACCAGTGGTCATTGCATGTGTGTTTTTCCACAAACTACATATGGATCAACCACTAGTCATTGCATGTGTGTTCTTTCCACAAACCACACATGGATCAACCACTAGAGTCATTGCATGTTTGTTCTTATACTAAAACCACAAACCAGCACTAGAGTCATTGCATGTGTGTTCTTTTCCACAAACCACACATGAATCCACCAGTGGTCATTGCATGTGTGTTCTTTCCGCAAACCACATATGGATCAACCACTAGACATTGCATGTGTGTTATTTCCACAAACAAACAGGGATCAACCACTAGAGTCATTGCATGTGTGTTCTTTTCCACAAACCACACATGGATCCACCAGTGGTCATTGCATGTGTGTTCTTTCCGCAAACCACATATGGATCAACCACTAGTCATTGCATGCGTATTCTTTCCACAAACCACACATGGATCAACCACTAGAGTCATTGCATGTGTGTTCTTTCCACAAACCACACATGGATCAACCGCTAGAGTCACTGCATGTGTGTTCTTCCCAGAAACCACACATGGATCAACCACTAGAGTCATTGCATGTGTGTTATTTCCACAAACAAACATGGATCAACCACTAGAGTCATTGCATGTGTGTTCTTTTCCACAAACCACACATGGATCCACCAGTGGTCATTGCATGTGTGTTCTTTCCACAAACCACACATGGATCAACCAGAGTCATTGCATGTGTCGTCTTTCCACAAACCATACATGGATCGACCACTAGAGTCATTGCATGTTTGTTCTTATACTAAAACCACAAACCAGCACTAGAGTCATTGCATGTGTGTTCTTTTCCACAAACCACACATGGATCCACTAGTGGTCATTGCATGTGTGTTCTTTCCATAGACCACATATGGATCAACCAGAGTCATTGCATGTGTGTTCTTTCCACAAACCACGCATGGATCAACCACTAGAGTCATTGCATGTATGTTCTTTTCCACAAACAACTTATGGATCAACCAGTGGTCATTGCATGTGTGTTATTTCCACAAACCACATGTGGACTAATTACAGTCATTGCATGTGTGTTATTTCCACAAACCACACATGGATCAACCACTAGAGTCATTGCATATGTGTTATTTCCACAAACCACACATGGAACAGCCACTAGAGTCATTGCATGTGTGTTCTTATACTAAAACCAACACTAGAGTCATTGCATGTGTGTTCCTTTCACAAACCACACATGGATCAACCACTAGAGTCATTGCATGTGTGTTATTTCCACAAACAAACATGGATCAACCACTAGAGTCATTGCATGTGTGTTCTTTTCCACAAACCACACATGGATCCACCAGTGGTCATTGCATGTGTGTTCTTTCCACAAACCACACATGGTTCAACCACTAGAGTCATTGCATGTGTGTTCTTTCCACAAACCACACATGGATCAACCACTAGAGTCATTGCATGTTTGTTCTTATACTAAAACCACAAACCAGCACTAGAGTCATTCCATGTGTGTTCTTTTCCACAAACCACACATGAATCCACCAGTGGTCATTGCATGTGTGTTCTTTCCACAAACCACATATGGATCAACCACTAGTCATTGCACGTGTGTTCTTTCCACAAACAACACATGGATCAACCACTAGAGTCATTGCATGTTTGTTCTTATACTAAAACCACAAACTAACACTAGAGTCATTGCATGTGTGTTCTTTCCACAAACCACACATGGATCAACCACTAGAGTCATTGAATGTGTGTTATTTCCACACAAAAACATGGATCAACCACTAGAGTCATTGCATGTGTGTTCTTTTCCACAAACCACATATGGATCCACCAGTGGTCATTGCATGTGTGTTCTTTCCACAAACCACATATGGATCAACCACTAGTCATTGCATGTGTGTTCTTTCCACAAACCACACATGGATCAACCACAAGAGTCATTGCATGTTTGTTCTTATACTAAAACCACAAACCAACACTAGAGTCATTGCATGTGTGTTCTTTCCACAAACCACACATGCATCAACCACTAGAGTCATTGCATGTGTGTTATTTCCACAAACAAACATGGATTAACCAATAGAGTCATTGCATGTGTGTTCTTTTCCACAAACCACATATGGATCCACCAGTGGTCATTGCATGTGTGTTTTTCCACAAACCACATATGGATCAACCACTAGTCATTGCATGTGTGTTCTTTCCACAAACCACACATGGATCAACCACTAGAGTCATCCCATGTTTGTTCTTATACTAAAACCACAAACCAGCACTAGAGTCATTGCATGTGTCTTCTTTTCCACAAACCACACATGGATCCACTAGACTCATTGCATGTGTGTTCTTTTCCTGAAACCACACATGGATCAACCAGTGGTCATTGCATGTGTGTTATTTTCCACAAACCACATGTGGACCCATTACAGTCATTGCATCTGTGTTATTTCCACAAACCACACATGGATCAACCACTAGAGTCATTGCATGTGTGTTCTTTTCCACAAACCACACATGGATCCACTAGACTCATTGCATGTGTGTTCTTTTCCACAAACAACTTATGGATCAACCAGTGGTCATTGCATGTGTGTTCTTTCCACAAACCACATGTGGATCCATTATAGTCATTGCATGTGTGTTATTTCCACAAACCACACATGGATCAACCACTAGAGTCATTGCATATGTGTTATTTCCACAAACCACACATGGATCAACTACTAGAGTCATTGCATGTGTGTTCTTATACTAAAACCAACACTAGAGTCATTGCAGGTGTGTTCTTTTCACAAACCACACATGGATCAACCACTAGAGTCATTGCATGTGTGTTATTTCCACAAACAAACATGGATCAACCACTAGAGTCATTGCATGTGTGTTCTTTTCCACAAACCAAACATGGATCCACCAGTGGTCATTGCATGTGTGTTCTTTCCACAAACCACACATGGATCAACCACTAGAGTCATTGCATGTGTGTTATTTCCACAAACCACACATGGATCAACCACTAGAGTCATTGCATGTGTGTTCTTATACTAAAACCACAAACCATTACTAGAGTCATTGCATGTGTGTTCTTTTCCACAAACCACACAAGGATCCACCAGTGGTCATTGCATGTGTGTTCTTTACACAAACCACACATGGATCAACCAGAGTCATTGCATGTGTGTTCTTTCCACAAACCACACATGGATCAACCACTAGAGTCATTGCATGTTTCTTCTTATACTAAAACAACAAACCAGAACTAGAGTCATTGCATGTGTGTTCTTTTCCACAAACCACACATGGATCCACTAGTGGTCATTGCATGTGTGTTCTTTTCCACAAACCACACATGGATCCACTAGACTCATTGCATGTGTGTTCTTTCCACAAACCACGCATGGATCAACCACTAGAGTCATTGCATGTATGTTCTTTTCCACAAACAACTTATGGATCAACTAGTGGTCATTGCATGTGTGTTATTTCCACAAACCACATGTGGACCAATTACAGTCATTGCATGTGTGTTATTTCCACAAACCACACATGGATCAACCACTAGAGTCATTGCATATGTGTTATTTCCACAAACCACACATGGAATAGCCACTAGAGTCATTGCATGTGTGTTCTTATACTAAAACCAACACTAGAGTCATTGCATGTGTGTTCCTTTCACAAACCACACATGGATCAACCACTAGAGTCATTGCATGTGTGTTATTTCCACAAACAAACATGGATCAACCACTAGAGTCATTGCATGTGTGTTCTTTTCCACAAACCACACATGGATCCACCAGTGGTCATTGCATGTGTGTTCTTTCCACAAACCACACATGGTTCAACCACTAGAGTCATTGCATGTGTGTTCTTTCCACAAACCACACATGGATCAACCACTAGAGTCATTGCATGTTTGTTCTTATACTAAAACCACAAACCAGCACTAGAGTCATTCCATGTGTGTTCTTTTCCACAAACCACACATGAATCCACCAGTGGTCATTGCATGTGTGTTCTTTCCACAAACCACATATGGATCAACCACTAGTCATTGCACGTGTGTTCTTTCCACAAACAACACATGGATCAACCACTAGAGTCATTGCATGTTTGTTCTTATACTAAAACCACAAACTAACACTAGAGTCATTGCATGTGTGTTCTTTCCACAAACCACACATGGATCAACCACTAGAGTCATTGCATGTGTGTTATTTCCACACAAAAACATGGATCAACCACTAGAGTCATTGCATGTGTGTTCTTTTCCACAAACCACATATGGATCCACCAGTGGTCATTGCATGTGTGTTCTTTCCACAAACCACATATGGATCAACCACTAGTCATTGCATGTGTGTTCTTTCCACAAACCACACATGGATCAACCACTAGAGTCATTGCATGTTTGTTCTTATACTAAAACCACAAACCAACACTAGAGTCATTGCATGTGTGTTCTTTCCACAAACCACACATGCATCAACCACTAGAGTCATTGCATGTGTGTTATTTCCACAAACAAACATGGATTAAACAATAGAGTCATTGCATGTGTGTTCTTTTCCACAAACCACATATGGATCCACCAGTGGTCATTGCATGTGTGTTTTTCCACAAACCACATATGGATCAACCACTAGTCATTGCATGTGTGTTCTTTCCACAAACCACACATGGCTCAACCACTAGAGTCATCGCATGTTTGTTCTTATACTAAAACCACAAACCAGCACTAGAGTCATTGCATGTGTGTTCTTTTCCACAAACCACACATGGATCCACTAGACTCATTGCATGTGTGTTCTTTTCCTCAAACCACACATGGATCAACCAGTGGTCATTGCATGTGTGTTATTTTCCACAAACCACATGTGGACCCATTACAATCATTGCATCTGTGTTATTTCCACAAACCACACATGGATCAACCACTAGAGTCATTGCATGTGTGTTCTTTTCCACAAACCACACATGGATCCACTAGACTCATTGCATGTGTGTTCTTTTCCACAAACAACTTATGGATCAACCAGTGGTCATTGCATGTGTGTTCTTTCCACAAACCACATGTGGATCCATTATAGTTATTGCATGTGTGTTATTTCCACAAACCACACATGGATCAATCACTAGAGTCATTGCATATGTGTTATTTCCACAAACCACACATGGATCAACTACTAGAGTCATTGCATGTGTGTTCTTATACTAAAACCAACACTAGAGTCATTGCAGGTGTGTTCTTTTCACAAACCACACATGGATCAACCACTAGAGTCATTGCATGTGTGTTATTTCCACAAACAAACATGGATCAACCACTAGAGTCATTGCATGTGTGTTCTTTTCCACAAACCACACATGGATCCACCAGTGGTCATTGCATGTGTGTTCTTTCCACAAACCACACATGGATCAACCACTAGAGTCATTGCATGTGTGTTATTTCCACAAACCACACATGGATCAACCACTAGAGTCATTGTATGTGTGTTCTTATACTAAAACCACAAACCATTACTAGAGTCATTGCATGTGTGTTCTTTTCCACAAACCACACAAGGATCCACCAGTGGTCATTACATGTGTGTTCTTTACACAAACCACACATGGATCAACCAGAGTCATTGCATGTGTGTTCTTTCCACAAACCACACATGGATCAACCACTAGAGTCATTGCATGTTTCTTCTTATACTAAAACAACAAACCAGAACTAGAGTCATTGCATGTGTGTTCTTTTCCACAAACCACACATGGATCCACTAGTGGTCATTGCATGTGTGTTCTTTTCCACAAACCACACATGGATCCACTAGACTCATTGCATGTGTGTTCTTTCCACAAACCACGCATGGATCAACCACTAGAGTCATTGCATGTATGTTCTTTTCCACAAACAACATATGGATCAACCAGTGGTCATTGCATGTGTGTTATTTCCACAAACCACATGTGGACCAATTACAGTCATTGCATGTGTGTTATTTCCACAAACCACACATGGATCAACCACTAGAGTCATTGCATATGTGTTATTTCCACAAACCACACATGGAACAGCCACTAGAGTCATTGCATGTGTGTTCTTATACTAAAACCAACACTAGAGTCATTGCATGTGTGTTCCTTTCACAAACCACACATGGATCAACCACTAGAGTCATTGCATGTGTGTTATTTCCACAAACAAACATGGATCAACCACTAGAGTCATTGCATGTGTGTTCTTTTCCACAAACCACACATGGATCCACCAGTGGTCATTGCATGTGTGTTCTTTCCACAAACCACACATGGATCAACCACTAGAGTCATTGCATGTGTGTTATTTCCACAAACCACACATGGATCAACCACTAGAGTCATTGCATGTGTGTTCTTATACTAAAACCACAAACCATTACTAGAGTCATTGCATGTGTGTTCTTTTCCACAAACCACACAAGGATCCACCAGTGGTCATTGCATGTGTGTTCTTTACACAAACCACACATGGATCAACCAGAGTCATTGCATGTGTGTTCTTTCCACAAACCACACATGGATCAACCACTAGAGTCATTGCATGTTTCTTCTTATACTAAAACAACAAACCAGAACTAGAGTCATTGCATGTGTGTTCTTTTCCACAAACCACACATGGATCCACTAGTGGTCATTGCATGTGTGTTCTTTTCCACAAACCACACATGGATCCACTAGACTCATTGCATGTGTGTTCTTTCCACAAACCACGCATGGATCAACCACTAGAGTCATTGCATGTATGTTCTTTTCCACAAACAACTTATGGATCAACCAGTGGTCATTGCATGTGTGTTATTTCCACAAACCACATGTGGACCAATTACAGTCATTGCATGTGTGTTATTTCCACAAACCACACATGGATCAACCACTAGAGTCATTGCATATGTGTTATTTCCACAAACCACACATGGAACAGCCACTAGAGTCATTGCATGTGTGTTCTTATACTAAAACCAACACTAGAGTCATTGCATGTGTGTTCCTTTCACAAACCACACATGGATCAACCACTAGAGTCATTGCATGTGTGTTATTTCCACAAACAAACATGGATCAACCACTAGAGTCATTGCATGTGTGTTCTTTTCCACAAACCACACATGGATCCACCAGTGGTCATTGCATGTGTGTTCTTTCCACAAACCACACATGGTTCAACCACTAGAGTCATTGCATGTGTGTTCTTTCCACAAACCACACATGGATCAACCACTAGAGTCATTGCATGTTTGTTCTTATACTAAAACCACAAACCAGCACTAGAGTCATTCCATGTGTGTTCTTTTCCACAAACCACACATGAATCCACCAGTGGTCATTGCATGTGTGTTCTTTCCACAAACCACATATGGATCAACCACTAGTCATTGCACGTGTGTTCTTTCCACAAACAACACATGGATCAACCACTAGAGTCATTGCATGTTTGTTCTTATACTAAAACCACAAACTAACACTAGAGTCATTGCATGTGTGTTCTTTCCACAAACCACACATGGATCAACCACTAGAGTCATTGCATGTGTGTTATTTCCACACAAAAACATGGATCAACCACTAGAGTCATTGCATGTGTGTTCTTTTCCACAAACCACATATGGATCCACCAGTGGTCATTGCATGTGTGTTCTTTCCACAAACCACATATGGATCAACCACTAGTCATTGCATGTGTGTTCTTTCCACAAACCACACATGGATCAACCACTAGAGTCATTGCATGTTTGTTCTTATACTAAAACCACAAACCAACACTAGAGTCATTGCATGTGTGTTCTTTCCACAAACCACACATGCATCAACCACTAGAGTCATTGCATGTGTGTTATTTCCACAAACAAACATGGATTAAACAATAGAGTCATTGCATGTGTGTTCTTTTCCACAAACCACATATGGATCCACCAGTGGTCATTGCATGTGTGTTTTTCCACAAACCACATATGGATCAACCACTAGTCATTGCATGTGTGTTCTTTCCACAAACCACACATGGCTCAACCACTAGAGTCATCGCATGTTTGTTCTTATACTAAAACCACAAACCAGCACTAGAGTCATTGCATGTGTGTTCTTTTCCACAAACCACACATGGATCCACTAGACTCATTGCATGTGTGTTCTTTTCCTCAAACCACACATGGATCAACCAGTGGTCATTGCATGTGTGTTATTTTCCACAAACCACATGTGGACCCATTACAGTCATTGCATCTGTGTTATTTCCACAAACCACACATGGATCAACCACTAGAGTCATTGCATGTGTGTTCTTTTCCACAAACCACACATGGATCCACTAGACTCATTGCATGTGTGTTCTTTTCCACAAACAACTTATGGATCAACCAGTGGTCATTGCATGTGTGTTCTTTCCACAAACCACATGTGGATCCATTATAGTCATTGCATGTGTGTTATTTCCACAAACCACACATGGATCAATCACTAGAGTCATTGCATATGTGTTATTTCCACAAACCACACATGGATCAACTACTAGAGTCATTGCATGTGTGTTCTTATACTAAAACCAACACTAGAGTCATTGCAGGTGTGTTCTTTTCACAAACCACACATGGATCAACCACTAGAGTCATTGCATGTGTGTTATTTCCACAAACAAACATGGATCAACCACTAGAGTCATTGCATGTGTGTTCTTTTCCACAAACCACACATGGATCCACCAGTGGTCATTGCATGTGTGTTCTTTCCACAAACCACACATGGATCAACCACTAGAGTCATTGCATGTGTGTTATTTCCACAAACCACACATGGATCAACCACTAGAGTCATTGCATGTGTGTTCTTATACTAAAACCACAAACCAGTACTAGAGTCATTGCATGTGTGTTCTTTTCCACAAACCACACACGGATCCACCAGTGGTCATTGCATGTGTGTTCTTTACACAAACCACACATGGATCAACCAGAGTCATTGCATGTGTGTTCTTTCCACAAACCACACATGGATCAACCACTAGAGTCATTGCATGTTTCTTCTTATACTAAAACAACAAACCAGAACTAGAGTCATTGCATGTGTGTTCTTTTCCACAAACCACACATGGATCCACTAGTGGTCATTGCATGTGTGTTCTTTTCCACAAACCACACATGGATCCACTAGACTCATTGCATGTGTGTTCTTTTCCACAAACAACTTATGGATCAACCAGTAGTCATTGCATGTGTGTTCTTTCCACAAACCACACATGCATCAACCACTAGAGTCATTGCATGTGTGTTATTTCCACAAACAAACATGGATTAACCAATAGAGTCATTGCATGTGTGTTCTTTTCCACAAACCACATATGTATCCACCAGTGGTCATTGCATGTGTGTTTTTCCACAAACCACATATGGATCAACCACTAGTCATTGCATGTGTGTTCTTATACTAAAACCAACACTAGAGTCATTGCAGGTGTGTTCTTATACTAAAACCACAAACCAGTACTAGAGTCATTGCATGTGTGTTCTTTTCCACAAACCACACACGGATCCACCAGTGGTCATTGCATGTGTGTTCTTTACACAAACCACACATGGATCAACCAGAGTGGTGATTGCATGTGTGTTCTTATACTAAAACCACAAACCAGTACTAGAGTCATTGCATGTGTGTTCTTTTCCACAAACCACACACGGATCCACCAGTGGTCATTGCATGTGTGTTCTTTACACAAACCACACATGGATCAACCAGAGTCATTGCATGTGTGTTCTTTCCACAAACCACACATGGATCAACCACTAGAGTCATCGCATGTTTGTTCTTATACTAAAACCACAAACCAGCACTAGAGTCATTGCATGTGTGTTCTTTTCCACAAACCACACATGGATCCACTAGACTCATTGCATGTGTGTTCTTTTCCTCAAACCACACATGGATCAACCAGTGGTCATTGCATGTGTGTTATTTTCCACAAACCACATGTGGACCCATTACAGTCATTGCATCTGTGTTATTTCCACAAACCACACATGGATCAACCACTAGAGTCATTGCATGTGTGTTCTTTTCCACAAACCACACATGGATCCACTAGACTCATTGCATGTGTGTTCTTTTCCACAAACAACTTATGGATCAACCAGTGGTCATTGCATGTGTGTTCTTTCCACAAACCACATGTGGATCCATTATAGTCATTGCATGTGTGTTATTTCCACAAACCACACATGGATCAATCACTAGAGTCATTGCATATGTGTTATTTCCACAAACCACACATGGATCAACTACTAGAGTCATTGCATGTGTGTTCTTATACTAAAACCAACACTAGAGTCATTGCAGGTGTGTTCTTTTCACAAACCACACATGGATCAACCACTAGAGTCATTGCATGTGTGTTATTTCCACAAACAAACATGGATCAACCACTAGAGTCATTGCATGTGTGTTCTTTTCCACAAACCACACATGGATCCACCAGTGGTCATTGCATGTGTGTTCTTTCCACAAACCACACATGGATCAACCACTAGAGTCATTGCATGTGTGTTATTTCCACAAACCACACATGGATCAACCACTAGAGTCATTGCATGTGTGTTCTTATACTAAAACCACAAACCAGTACTAGAGTCATTGCATGTGTGTTCTTTTCCACAAACCACACACGGATCCACCAGTGGTCATTGCATGTGTGTTCTTTACACAAACCACACATGGATCAACCAGAGTCATTGCATGTGTGTTCTTTCCACAAACCACACATGGATCAACCACTAGAGTCATTGCATGTTTCTTCTTATACTAAAACAACAAACCAGAACTAGAGTCATTGCATGTGTGTTCTTTTCCACAAACCACACATGGATCCACTAGTGGTCATTGCATGTGTGTTCTTTTCCATAAACCACACATGGATCCACTAGACTCATTGCATGTGTGTTCTTTTCCACAAAAAACTTATGGATCAACCAGTAGTCATTGCATGTGTGTTCTTTCCACAAACCACATGTGGACCCATTATAGTCATTGCATGTGTGTTATTTCCACAAACCACACATGGATCAACCACTAGAGTCATTGCATATGTGTTATTTCCACAAACCACACATGGATCAACCACTAGAGTCATTGCATGTGTGTTCTTATACTAAAACCAACAATAGTGTCATTGCATGTGTGTTCCTTTCACAAACCACGCATGGATCAACAACTAGAGTCATTGCATGTGTGTTATTTCCATAAACAAACATGGATCAACCACTAGAGTCATTGCATGTGTGTTCTTTTCCACAAACCACACATGGATCCACCAGTGGTCATTGCATGTGTGTTCTTTCCGCAAACCACATATGGATCAACCACTAGTCATTGCATGCGTGTTCTTTCCACAAACCAAACATGGATCAACCAGTAGAGTCATTGCATGTTTGTTCTTATACTAAAACCACAAACCAACACTAGAGTCATTGCATGTGTGTTCTTTCCACAAACCACACATGCATCAACCACTAGAGTCATTGCATGTGTGTTATTTCCACAAACAAACATGGATTAAACAATAGAGTCATTGCATGTGTGTTCTTTTCCACAAACCACATATGGATCCACCAGTGGTCATTGCATGTGTGTTTTTCCACAAACCACATATGGATCAACCACTAGTCATTGCATGTGTGTTCTTTCCACAAACCACACATGGCTCAACCACTAGAGTCATCGCATGTTTGTTCTTATACTAAAACCACAAACCAGCACTAGAGTCATTGCATGTGTGTTCTTTTCCACAAACCACACATGGATCCACTAGACTCATTGCATGTGTGTTCTTTTCCTCAAACCACACATGGATCAACCAGTGGTCATTGCATGTGTGTTATTTTCCACAAACCACATGTGGACCCATTACAGTCATTGCATCTGTGTTATTTCCACAAACCACACATGGATCAACCACTAGAGTCATTGCATGTGTGTTCTTTTCCACAAACCACACATGGATCCACTAGACTCATTGCATGTGTGTTCTTTTCCACAAACAACTTATGGATCAACCAGTGGTCATTGCATGTGTGTTCTTTCCACAAACCACATGTGGATCCATTATAGTCATTGCATGTGTGTTATTTCCACAAACCACACATGGATCAATCACTAGAGTCATTGCATATGTGTTATTTCCACAAACCACACATGGATCAACCACTAGAGTCATTGCATGTGTGTTCTTTTCCACAAACCACACATGGATCCACTAGACTCATTGCATGTGTGTTCTTTTCCACAAACAACTTATGGATCAACCAGTGGTCATTGCATGTGTGTTCTTTCCACAAACCACATGTGGATCCATTATAGTCATTGCATGTGTGTTATTTCCACAAACCACACATGGATCAATCACTAGAGTCATTGCATATGTGTTATTTCCACAAACCACACATGGATCAACTACTAGAGTCATTGCATGTGTGTTCTTATACTAAAACCAACACTAGAGTCATTGCAGGTGTGTTCTTTTCACAAACCACACATGGATCAACCACTAGAGTCATTGCATGTGTGTTATTTCCACAAACAAACATGGATCAACCACTAGAGTCATTGCATGTGTGTTCTTTTCCACAAACCACACATGGATCCACCAGTGGTCATTGCATGTGTGTTCTTTCCACAAACCACACATGGATCAACCACTAGAGTCATTGCATGTGTGTTATTTCCACAAACCACACATGGATCAACCACTAGAGTCATTGCATGTGTGTTCTTATACTAAAACCACAAACCAGTACTAGAGTCATTGCATGTGTGTTCTTTTCCACAAACCACACACGGATCCACCAGTGGTCATTGCATGTGTGTTCTTTACACAAACCACACATGGATCAACCAGAGTCATTGCATGTGTGTTCTTTCCACAAACCACACATGGATCAACCACTAGAGTCATTGCATGTTTCTTCTTATACTAAAACAACAAACCAGAACTAGAGTCATTGCATGTGTGTTCTTTTCCACAAACCACACATGGATCCACTAGTGGTCATTGCATGTGTGTTCTTTTCCACAAACCACACATGGATCCACTAGACTCATTGCATGTGTGTTCTTTTCCACAAACAACTTATGGATCAACCAGTAGTCATTGCATGTGTGTTCTTTCCACAAACCACACATGCATCAACCACTAGAGTCATTGCATGTGTGTTATTTCCACAAACAAACATGGATTAACCAATAGAGTCATTGCATGTGTGTTCTTTTCCACAAACCACATATGTATCCACCAGTGGTCATTGCATGTGTGTTTTTCCACAAACCACATATGGATCAACCACTAGTCATTGCATGTGTGTTCTTATACTAAAACCAACACTAGAGTCATTGCAGGTGTGTTCTTATACTAAAACCACAAACCAGTACTAGAGTCATTGCATGTGTGTTCTTTTCCACAAACCACACACGGATCCACCAGTGGTCATTGCATGTGTGTTCTTTACACAAACCACACATGGATCAACCAGAGTGGTGATTGCATGTGTGTTCTTATACTAAAACCACAAACCAGTACTAGAGTCATTGCATGTGTGTTCTTTTCCACAAACCACACACGGATCCACCAGTGGTCATTGCATGTGTGTTCTTTACACAAACCACACATGGATCAACCAGAGTCATTGCATGTGTGTTCTTTCCACAAACCACACATGGATCAACCACTAGAGTCATCGCATGTTTGTTCTTATACTAAAACCACAAACCAGCACTAGAGTCATTGCATGTGTGTTCTTTTCCACAAACCACACATGGATCCACTAGACTCATTGCATGTGTGTTCTTTTCCTCAAACCACACATGGATCAACCAGTGGTCATTGCATGTGTGTTATTTTCCACAAACCACATGTGGACCCATTACAGTCATTGCATCTGTGTTATTTCCACAAACCACACATGGATCAACCACTAGAGTCATTGCATGTGTGTTCTTTTCCACAAACCACACATGGATCCACTAGACTCATTGCATGTGTGTTCTTTTCCACAAACAACTTATGGATCAACCAGTGGTCATTGCATGTGTGTTCTTTCCACAAACCACATGTGGATCCATTATAGTCATTGCATGTGTGTTATTTCCACAAACCACACATGGATCAATCACTAGAGTCATTGCATATGTGTTATTTCCACAAACCACACATGGATCAACTACTAGAGTCATTGCATGTGTGTTCTTATACTAAAACCAACACTAGAGTCATTGCAGGTGTGTTCTTTTCACAAACCACACATGGATCAACCACTAGAGTCATTGCATGTGTGTTATTTCCACAAACAAACATGGATCAACCACTAGAGTCATTGCATGTGTGTTCTTTTCCACAAACCACACATGGATCCACCAGTGGTCATTGCATGTGTGTTCTTTCCACAAACCACACATGGATCAACCACTAGAGTCATTGCATGTGTGTTATTTCCACAAACCACACATGGATCAACCACTAGAGTCATTGCATGTGTGTTCTTATACTAAAACCACAAACCAGTACTAGAGTCATTGCATGTGTGTTCTTTTCCACAAACCACACACGGATCCACCAGTGGTCATTGCATGTGTGTTCTTTACACAAACCACACATGGATCAACCAGAGTCATTGCATGTGTGTTCTTTCCACAAACCACACATGGATCAACCACTAGAGTCATTGCATGTTTCTTCTTATACTAAAACAACAAACCAGAACTAGAGTCATTGCATGTGTGTTCTTTTCCACAAACCACACATGGATCCACTAGTGGTCATTGCATGTGTGTTCTTTTCCATAAACCACACATGGATCCACTAGACTCATTGCATGTGTGTTCTTTTCCACAAAAAACTTATGGATCAACCAGTAGTCATTGCATGTGTGTTCTTTCCACAAACCACATGTGGACCCATTATAGTCATTGCATGTGTGTTATTTCCACAAACCACACATGGATCAACCACTAGAGTCATTGCATATGTGTTATTTCCACAAACCACACATGGATCAACCACTAGAGTCATTGCATGTGTGTTCTTATACTAAAACCAACAATAGTGTCATTGCATGTGTGTTCCTTTCACAAACCACGCATGGATCAACAACTAGAGTCATTGCATGTGTGTTATTTCCATAAACAAACATGGATCAACCACTAGAGTCATTGCATGTGTGTTCTTTTCCACAAACCACACATGGATCCACCAGTGGTCATTGCATGTGTGTTCTTTCCGCAAACCACATATGGATCAACCACTAGTCATTGCATGCGTGTTCTTTCCACAAACCAAACATGGATCAACCAGTAGAGTCATTGCATGTTTGTTCTTATACTAAAACCACAAACCAACACTAGAGTCATTGCATGTGTGTTCTTTCCACAAACCACACATGCATCAACCACTAGAGTCATTGCATGTGTGTTATTTCCACAAACAAACATGGATTAAACAATAGAGTCATTGCATGTGTGTTCTTTTCCACAAACCACATATGGATCCACCAGTGGTCATTGCATGTGTGTTTTTCCACAAACCACATATGGATCAACCACTAGTCATTGCATGTGTGTTCTTTCCACAAACCACACATGGCTCAACCACTAGAGTCATCGCATGTTTGTTCTTATA
Source organism: Avena sativa (assembly GCA_916181665.1). Lineage (NCBI taxonomy): Eukaryota > Viridiplantae > Streptophyta > Magnoliopsida > Poales > Poaceae > Avena > Avena sativa. Next base: position 482,602,512 of record OV702279.1, read on the forward strand.
CTAAAACCACAAACCAGCACTAGAGTCATTGCATGTGTGTTCTTTTCCACAAACCACACATGGATCCACTAGACTCATTGCATGTGTGTTCTTTTCCTCAAACCACACATGGATCAACCAGTGGTCATTGCATGTGTGTTATTTTCCACAAACCACATGTGGACCCATTACAGTCATTGCATCTGTGTTATTTCCACAAACCACACATGGATCAACCACTAGAGTCATTGCATGTGTGTTCTTTTCCACAAACCACACATGGATCCACTAGACTCATTGCATGTGTGTTCTTTTCCACAAACAACTTATGGATCAACCAGTGGTCATTGCATGTGTGTTCTTTCCACAAACCACATGTGGATCCATTATAGTCATTGCATGTGTGTTATTTCCACAAACCACACATGGATCAATCACTAGAGTCATTGCATATGTGTTATTTCCACAAACCACACATGGATCAACTACTAGAGTCATTGCATGTGTGTTCTTATACTAAAACCAACACTAGAGTCATTGCAGGTGTGTTCTTTTCACAAACCACACATGGATCAACCACTAGAGTCATTGCATGTGTGTTATTTCCACAAACAAACATGGATCAACCACTAGAGTCATTGCATGTGTGTTCTTTTCCACAAACCACACATGGATCCACCAGTGGTCATTGCATGTGTGTTCTTTCCACAAACCACACATGGATCAACCACTAGAGTCATTGCATGTGTGTTATTTCCACAAACCACACATGGATCAACCACTAGAGTCATTGCATGTGTGTTCTTATACTAAAACCACAAACCAGTACTAGAGTCATTGCATGTGTGTTCTTTTCCACAAACCACACACGGATCCACCAGTGGTCATTGCATGTGTGTTCTTTACACAAACCACACATGGATCAACCAGAGTCATTGCATGTGTGTTCTTTCCACAAACCACACATGGATCAACCACTAGAGTCATTGCATGTTTCTTCTTATACTAAAACAACAAACCAGAACTAGAGTCATTGCATGTGTGTTCTTTTCCACAAACCACACATGGATCCACTAGTGGTCATTGCATGTGTGTTCTTTTCCACAAACCACACATGGATCCACTAGACTCATTGCATGTGTGTTCTTTTCCACAAACAACTTATGGATCAACCAGTAGTCATTGCATGTGTGTTCTTTCCACAAACCACACATGCATCAACCACTAGAGTCATTGCATGTGTGTTATTTCCACAAACAAACATGGATTAACCAATAGAGTCATTGCATGTGTGTTCTTTTCCACAAACCACATATGTATCCACCAGTGGTCATTGCATGTGTGTTTTTCCACAAACCACATATGGATCAACCACTAGTCATTGCATGTGTGTTCTTTCCACAAACCACACATGGATCAACCACTAGAGTCATCGCATGTTTGTTCTTATACTAAAACCACAAACCAGCACTAGAGTCATTGCATGTGTGTTCTTTTCCACAAACCACACATGGATCCACTAGACTCATTGCATGTGTGTTCTTTTCCTCAAACCACACATGGATCAACCAGTGGTCATTGCATGTGTGTTATTTTCCACAAACCACATGTGGACCCATTACAGTCATTGCATCTGTGTTATTTCCACAAACCACACATGGATCAACCACTAGAGTCATTGCATGTGTGTTCTTTTCCACAAACCACACATGGATCCACTAGACTCATTGCATGTGTGTTCTTTTCCACAAACAACTTATGGATCAACCAGTGGTCATTGCATGTGTGTTCTTTCCACAAACCACATGTGGATCCATTATAGTCATTGCATGTGTGTTATTTCCACAAACCACACATGGATCAATCACTAGAGTCATTGCATATGTGTTATTTCCACAAACCACACATGGATCAACTACTAGAGTCATTGCATGTGTGTTCTTATACTAAAACCAACACTAGAGTCATTGCAGGTGTGTTCTTTTCACAAACCACACATGGATCAACCACTAGAGTCATTGCATGTGTGTTATTTCCACAAACAAACATGGATCAACCACTAGAGTCATTGCATGTGTGTTCTTTTCCACAAACCACACATGGATCCACCAGTGGTCATTGCATGTGTGTTCTTTCCACAAACCACACATGGATCAACCACTAGAGTCATTGCATGTGTGTTATTTCCACAAACCACACATGGATCAACCACTAGAGTCATTGCATGTGTGTTCTTATACTAAAACCACAAACCAGTACTAGAGTCATTGCATGTGTGTTCTTTTCCACAAACCACACACGGATCCACCAGTGGTCATTGCATGTGTGTTCTTTACACAAACCACACATGGATCAACCAGAGTCATTGCATGTGTGTTCTTTCCACAAACCACACATGGATCAACCACTAGAGTCATTGCATGTTTCTTCTTATACTAAAACAACAAACCAGAACTAGAGTCATTGCATGTGTGTTCTTTTCCACAAACCACACATGGATCCACTAGTGGTCATTGCATGTGTGTTCTTTTCCATAAACCACACATGGATCCACTAGACTCATTGCATGTGTGTTCTTTTCCACAAAAAACTTATGGATCAACCAGTAGTCATTGCATGTGTGTTCTTTCCACAAACCACATGTGGACCCATTATAGTCATTGCATGTGTGTTATTTCCACAAAACACACATGGATCAACCACTAGAGTCATTGCATATGTGTTATTTCCACAAACCACACATGGATCAACCACTAGAGTCATTGCATGTGTGTTCTTATACTAAAACCAACAATAGTGTCATTGCATGTGTGTTCCTTTCACAAACCACGCATGGATCAACAACTAGAGTCATTGCATGTGTGTTATTTCCATAAACAAACATGGATCAACCACTAGAGTCATTGCATGTGTGTTCTTTTCCACAAACCACACATGGATCCACCAGTGGTCATTGCATGTGTGTTCTTTCCGCAAACCACATATGGATCAACCACTAGTCATTGCATGCGTGTTCTTTCCACAAACCAAACATGGATCAACCAGTAGAGTCATTGCATGTTTGTTCTTATACTAAAACCACAAACCAACACTAGAGTCATTGCATGTGTGTTCTTTCCACAAACCACACATGCATCAACCACTAGAGTCATTGCATGTGTGTTATTTCCACAAACAAACATGGATTAAACAATAGAGTCATTGCATGTGTGTTCTTTTCCACAAACCACATATGGATCCACCAGTGGTCATTGCATGTGTGTTTTTCCACAAACCACATATGGATCAACCACTAGTCATTGCATGTGTGTTCTTTCCACAAACCACACATGGCTCAACCACTAGAGTCATCGCATGTTTGTTCTTATACTAAAACCACAAACCAGCACTAGAGTCATTGCATGTGTGTTCTTTTCCACAAACCACACATGGATCCACTAGACTCATTGCATGTGTGTTCTTTTCCTCAAACCACACATGGATCAACCAGTGGTCATTGCATGTGTGTTATTTTCCACAAACCACATGTGGACCCATTACAGTCATTGCATCTGTGTTATTTCCACAAACCACACATGGATCAACCACTAGAGTCATTGCATGTGTGTTCTTTTCCACAAACCACACATGGATCCACTAGACTCATTGCATGTGTGTTCTTTTCCACAAACAACTTATGGATCAACCAGTGGTCATTGCATGTGTGTTCTTTCCACAAACCACATGTGGATCCATTATAGTCATTGCATGTGTGTTATTTCCACAAACCACACATGGATCAATCACTAGAGTCATTGCATATGTGTTATTTCCACAAACCACACATGGATCAACTACTAGAGTCATTGCATGTGTGTTCTTATACTAAAACCAACACTAGAGTCATTGCAGGTGTGTTCTTTTCACAAACCACACATGGATCAACCACTAGAGTCATTGCATGTGTGTTATTTCCACAAACAAACATGGATCAACCACTAGAGTCATTGCATGTGTGTTCTTTTCCACAAACCACACATGGATCCACCAGTGGTCATTGCATGTGTGTTCTTTCCACAAACCACACATGGATCAACCACTAGAGTCATTGCATGTGTGTTATTTCCACAAACCACACATGGATCAACCACTAGAGTCATTGCATGTGTGTTCTTATACTAAAACCACAAACCAGTACTAGAGTCATTGCATGTGTGTTCTTTTCCACAAACCACACACGGATCCACCAGTGGTCATTGCATGTGTGTTCTTTACACAAACCACACATGGATCAACCAGAGTCATTGCATGTGTGTTCTTTCCACAAACCACACATGGATCAACCACTAGAGTCATTGCATGTTTCTTCTTATACTAAAACAACAAACCAGAACTAGAGTCATTGCATGTGTGTTCTTTTCCACAAACCACACATGGATCCACTAGTGGTCATTGCATGTGTGTTCTTTTCCACAAACCACACATGGATCCACTAGACTCATTGCATGTGTGTTCTTTTCCACAAACAACTTATGGATCAACCAGTAGTCATTGCATGTGTGTTCTTTCCACAAACCACACATGCATCAACCACTAGAGTCATTGCATGTGTGTTATTTCCACAAACAAACATGGATTAACCAATAGAGTCATTGCATGTGTGTTCTTTTCCACAAACCACATATGTATCCACCAGTGGTCATTGCATGTGTGTTTTTCCACAAACCACATATGGATCAACCACTAGTCATTGCATGTGTGTTCTTTCCACAAACCACACATGGATCAACCACTAGAGTCATCGCATGTTTGTTCTTATACTAAAACCACAAACCAGCACTAGAGTCATTGCATGTGTGTTCTTTTCCACAAACCACACATGGATCCACTAGACTCATTGCATGTGTGTTCTTTTCCTCAAACCACACATGGATCAACCAGTGGTCATTGCATGTGTGTTATTTTCCACAAACCACATGTGGACCCATTACAGTCATTGCATCTGTGTTATTTCCACAAACCACACATGGATCAACCACTAGAGTCATTGCATGTGTGTTCTTTTCCACAAACCACACATGGATCCACTAGACTCATTGCATGTGTGTTCTTTTCCACAAACAACTTATGGATCAACCAGTGGTCATTGCATGTGTGTTCTTTCCACAAACCACATGTGGATCCATTATAGTCATTGCATGTGTGTTATTTCCACAAACCACACATGGATCAATCACTAGAGTCATTGCATATGTGTTATTTCCACAAACCACACATGGATCAACTACTAGAGTCATTGCATGTGTGTTCTTATACTAAAACCAACACTAGAGTCATTGCAGGTGTGTTCTTTTCACAAACCACACATGGATCAACCACTAGAGTCATTGCATGTGTGTTATTTCCACAAACAAACATGGATCAACCACTAGAGTCATTGCATGTGTGTTCTTTTCCACAAACCACACATGGATCCACCAGTGGTCATTGCATGTGTGTTCTTTCCACAAACCACACATGGATCAACCACTAGAGTCATTGCATGTGTGTTATTTCCACAAACCACACATGGATCAACCACTAGAGTCATTGCATGTGTGTTCTTATACTAAAACCACAAACCAGTACTAGAGTCATTGCATGTGTGTTCTTTTCCACAAACCACACACGGATCCACCAGTGGTCATTGCATGTGTGTTCTTTACACAAACCACACATGGATCAACCAGAGTCATTGCATGTGTGTTCTTTCCACAAACCACACATGGATCAACCACTAGAGTCATTGCATGTTTCTTCTTATACTAAAACAACAAACCAGAACTAGAGTCATTGCATGTGTGTTCTTTTCCACAAACCACACATGGATCCACTAGTGGTCATTGCATGTGTGTTCTTTTCCATAAACCACACATGGATCCACTAGACTCATTGCATGTGTGTTCTTTTCCACAAAAAACTTATGGATCAACCAGTAGTCATTGCATGTGTGTTCTTTCCACAAACCACATGTGGACCCATTATAGTCATTGCATGTGTGTTATTTCCACAAACCACACATGGATCAACCACTAGAGTCATTGCATATGTGTTATTTCCACAAACCACACATGGATCAACCACTAGAGTCATTGCATGTGTGTTCTTATACTAAAACCAACAATAGTGTCATTGCATGTGTGTTCCTTTCACAAACCACGCATGGATCAACAACTAGAGTCATTGCATGTGTGTTATTTCCATAAACAAACATGGATCAACCACTAGAGTCATTGCATGTGTGTTCTTTTCCACAAACCACACATGGATCCACCAGTGGTCATTGCATGTGTGTTCTTTCCGCAAACCACATATGGATCAACCACTAGTCATTGCATGCGTGTTCTTTCCACAAACCAAACATGGATCAACCAGTAGAGTCATTGCATGTGTGTTCTTTCCACAAACCACACATGGATCAACCACTAGAGTCACTGCATGTGTGTTCTTTCCAGAAACCACACATGGATCAACCACTATAGTCATTGCATGTGTGTTATTTCCACAAACAAACATGGATCAACCACTAGAGTCATTGCATGTGTGTTCTTTTCCACAAACCACACATGGATCCACCAGTGGTCATTGCATGTGTGTTCTTTCCACAAACCACACATGGATCAACCACTAGAGTCATTGCATGTGTGTTCTTTCCACAAACCACACATGGATCAACCACTAGAGTCATTGCATGTGTGTTCTTATACTAAAACCACAAACCAGTACTAGAGTCATTGCATGTGTGTTATTTTCCACAACCAACACATGGATCCACCAGTGGTCATTGCATGTGTGTTCTTTCCACAAACCACATATGATCAACCAGAGTCATTGCATGTGTGTTCTTTCCACAAACCACACATGGATTAACCACTAGAGTCATTGCATGTTTGTTCTTATACTAAAACCACAAACCAGCACTAGAGTCATTCCATGTGTGTTCTTTTCCACAAACCACACATGAATCCACCAGTGGTCATTGCATGTGTGTTCTTTCCAGAAACCACATATGGATCAACCACTAGTCATTGCATGTGTGTTCTTTCCACAAACCACACATGGATCAACCACTAGAGTCATTGCATGTTTGTTCTTATACTAAAACCACAAACCAGCACTAGAGTCATTGCATGTGTGTTCTTTTCCACAAACCACACATGGATCCACTAGACTCATTGCATGTGTGTTCTTTTCCTCAAACCACACATGGATCAACCAGTGGTCATTGCATGTGTGTTATTTTCCACAAACCACATGTGGACCCATAACCGTCATTGCATCTGTGTTATTTCCACAAACCACACATGGATCAACCAGTAGAGTCATTGCATATGTGTTATTTCCACAAACCACACATGGATCAACCACTAGAGTCATTGCATGTGTGTTCTTATACTAAAACCATAAACCATTACTAGAGTCATTGCATGTGTGTTATTTTCCACAAACCACACATGGATCCACCAGTGGTCATTGCATGTGTGCTCTTTCCACAGACCACATATGGATCAACCAGAGTCATTGCATGTGTGTTCTTTCCACAAAACACACATGGATCAACCACTAGAGTCATTGCATGTTTGTTCTTATACTAAAACCACAAACTAGCACTAGAGTCATTGCATGTGTATTCTTTTCCACAAACCACACATGGATCCACTAGACTCATTGCATGTGTGTTCTTTTCCACAAACTACTTATGGATCAACCAGTGGTCATTGCATGTGTGTTCTTTCCACAAACCACATGTGGACCCATTACAGTCATTGCATGTGTGTTATTTCCACAAACCTTAAATGGATCAACCACTAGAGTCATTTCATATGTGTTATTTCCATAATTAACACATGGATCAACCACTAGAGTCATTGCATGTGTGTTCTTATACTAAAACCAACACTAGAGTTATTGCATGTGTGTTCTTTTCACAAACCACACATGGATCAACCACTAGAGTCATTGCATGTGTGTTATTTCCACAAATAAACATGGATCAACCACTAGAGTCGTTGCATGTGTGTTCTTTTCCACAACCAACACATGGATCCACCAGTGGTCATTGCATGTGTGTTCTTTCCACAAACCACAAATGGATCAACCAGAGTCATTGCATGTGTGTTATTTCCACAAACCACACATGGATCAACCACTAGAGTCATTGCATGTTTGTTCTTATACTAAAACCACAAACCAGCACTAGAGTCATTGCATGTGTGTTCTTTTCCACAAACCACACATGGATCCACCAGTGATCATTGCATGTGTGTTCTTTCCACAAACCACATATGGATCAACCATGCATGAGTGTTCTTTCCACAAACCACACATGGATCAACCACTAGAGTCATTGCATGTTTGTTCTTATACTAAAACAACAATCCAACACTAGAGTCATTGCATGTGTGTTCTTTTCCACAAACCACACATGGATCCACCAGTGGTCATTGCATGTGTGTTCTTTCCACAAACCACACATGGATCAACCACTAGAGTCGTTGCATGTTTGTTCTTATACTAAAACCACAAACCAACACTAGAGTCATTGCATGTGTGTTCTTTTCCACAAACCACACATGGATCCACCAGTGGTCATTGCATGTGTGTTGTTTCCACAAACCACACATGGATCAACCACTAGAGTCATTGCATGTGTGTTATTTCCACAAACCACACATGGATCAACCACTAGAGTCATTGCATGTGTGTTCTTATACTAAAACCACAAACCAGTACTAGAGTCATTGCATGTGTGTTCTTTTCCACAAACCACACACGGATCCACCAGTGGTCATTGCATGTGTGTTCTTTACACAAACCACACATGGATCAACCAGAGTCATTGCATGTGTGTTCTTTCCACAAACCACACATGGATCAACCACTAGAGTCAATGCATGTTTCTTCTTATACTAAAACAACAAACCAGAACTAGAGTCATTGCATGTGTGTTCTTTTCCACAAACCACACATGGATCCACTAGTGGTCATTGCATGTGTGTTCTTTTCCATAAACCACACATGGATCCACTAGACTCATTGCATGTGTGTTCTTTTCCACAAAAAACTTATGGATCAACCAGTAGTCATTGCATGTGTGTTCTTTCCACAAACCACATGTGGACCCATTATAGTCATTGCATGTGTGTTATTTCCACAAACCACACATGGATCAACCACTAGAGTCATTGCATATGTGTTATTTCCACAAACCACACATGGATCAACCACTAGAGTCATTGCATGTGTGTTCTTATACTAAAACCAACAATAGTGTCATTGCATGTGTGTTCCTTTCACAAACCACGCATGGATCAACAACTAGAGTCATTGCATGTGTGTTATTTCCATAAACAAACATGGATCAACCACTAGAGTCATTGCATGTGTGTTCTTTTCCACAAACCACACATGGATCCACCAGTGGTCATTGCATGTGTGTTCTTTCCGCAAACCACATATGGATCAACCACTAGTCATTGCATGCGTGTTCTTTCCACAAACCAAACATGGATCAACCAGTAGAGTCATTGCATGTGTGTTCTTTCCACAAACCACACATGGATCAACCACTAGAGTCACTGCATGTGTGTTCTTTCCAGAAACCACACATGGATCAACCACTATAGTCATTGCATGTGTGTTATTTCCACAAACAAACATGGATCAACCACTAGAGTCATTGCATGTGTGTTCTTTTCCACAAACCACACATGGATCCACCAGTGGTCATTGCATGTGTGTTCTTTCCACAAACCACACATGGATCAACCACTAGAGTCATTGCATGTGTGTTCTTTCCACAAACCACACATGGATCAACCACTAGAGTCATTGCATGTGTGTTCTTATACTAAAACCACAAACCAGTACTAGAGTCATTGCATGTGTGTTATTTTCCACAACCAACACATGGATCCACCAGTGGTCATTGCATGTGTGTTCTTTCCACAAACCACATATGATCAACCAGAGTCATTGCATGTGTGTTCTTTCCACAAACCACACATGGATTAACCACTAGAGTCATTGCATGTTTGTTCTTATACTAAAACCACAAACCAGCACTAGAGTCATTCCATGTGTGTTCTTTTCCACAAACCACACATGAATCCACCAGTGGTCATTGCATGTGTGTTCTTTCCAGAAACCACATATGGATCAACCACTAGTCATTGCATGTGTGTTCTTTCCACAAACCACACATGGATCAACCACTAGAGTCATTGCATGTTTGTTCTTATACTAAAACCACAAACCAGCACTAGAGTCATTGCATGTGTGTTCTTTTCCACAAACCACACATGGATCCACTAGACTCATTGCATGTGTGTTCTTTTCCTCAAACCACACATGGATCAACCAGTGGTCATTGCATGTGTGTTATTTTCCACAAACCACATGTGGACCCATAACCGTCATTGCATCTGTGTTATTTCCACAAACCACACATGGATCAACCAGTAGAGTCATTGCATATGTGTTATTTCCACAAACCACACATGGATCAACCACTAGAGTCATTGCATGTGTGTTCTTATACTAAAACCATAAACCATTACTAGAGTCATTGCATGTGTGTTATTTTCCACAAACCACACATGGATCCACCAGTGGTCATTGCATGTGTGCTCTTTCCACAGACCACATATGGATCAACCAGAGTCATTGCATGTGTGTTCTTTCCACAAAACACACATGGATCAACCACTAGAGTCATTGCATGTTTGTTCTTATACTAAAACCACAAACTAGCACTAGAGTCATTGCATGTGTATTCTTTTCCACAAACCACACATGGATCCACTAGACTCATTGCATGTGTGTTCTTTTCCACAAACTACTTATGGATCAACCAGTGGTCATTGCATGTGTGTTCTTTCCACAAACCACATGTGGACCCATTACAGTCATTGCATGTGTGTTATTTCCACAAACCTTAAATGGATCAACCACTAGAGTCATTTCATATGTGTTATTTCCATAATTAACACATGGATCAACCACTAGAGTCATTGCATGTGTGTTCTTATACTAAAACCAACACTAGAGTTATTGCATGTGTGTTCTTTTCACAAACCACACATGGATCAACCACTAGAGTCATTGCATGTGTGTTATTTCCACAAATAAACATGGATCAACCACTAGAGTCGTTGCATGTGTGTTCTTTTCCACAACCAACACATGGATCCACCAGTGGTCATTGCATGTGTGTTCTTTCCACAAACCACAAATGGATCAACCAGAGTCATTGCATGTGTGTTATTTCCACAAACCACACATGGATCAACCACTAGAGTCATTGCATGTTTGTTCTTATACTAAAACCACAAACCAGCACTAGAGTCATTGCATGTGTGTTCTTTTCCACAAACCACACATGGATCCACCAGTGATCATTGCATGTGTGTTCTTTCCACAAACCACATATGGATCAACCATGCATGAGTGTTCTTTCCACAAACCACACATGGATCAACCACTAGAGTCATTGCATGTTTGTTCTTATACTAAAACAACAATCCAACACTAGAGTCATTGCATGTGTGTTCTTTCCACAAACCACATATAGATCAACCAGAGTCATTGCATGTGTGTTCTTTCCACAAACCACACATGGATCAACCACTAGAGTCATTGCATGTTTGTTCTTATACTCAAATCACAAACCAGCACTAGAGTCATTGCATGTGTGTTCTTTTCCACAAACCACACATGGATCCACCAGTGGTCATTGCATGTGTGTCCTTTCCACAAACCACATATGGATCAACCACTCTTCATTGCATGTGTGTTCTTTCCACGAACCACACATGGATCAACCACTAGAGTCATTGCATGTTTGTTCTTATACTAAAACCAGAAACCAGCACTAGAGTCATTGCATGTGTGTTCTTTTCCACAAACCACACATGGATCCACCACTAGAGTCATTGCATGTGTGTTCTTTCCACAAAACACATATGGATCAACCAGAGTCATTGCATGTGTGTTCTTTCCACAAACCACACATGTGGACCCACTAGAGTCATTGCATGTGTGTTCTTTCCACAAACCACACATGTGGATCAACTAGAGTCATTGCATGTGTGTTCTTTCCACAAACCACACATGGATCAACCACTAGAGTCATTGCATGTTTGTTGTTATACTAAAACCACAAACCAGCACTAGAGTCATTGCATGTGTGTTCTTTTCCACAAACCACACATGGATCCACTAGACTCATTGCATTTGTGTTCTTTCCACAAACCACACATGGATCAACCAGAGTCATTGCATGTGTGTTCTTTCCACAAACCACACATGGATCAACCACTAGAGTCATTTCATGTGTGTTCTTTTCCACAAACCACACATGGATCCACTAGACTCATTGCATGTGTGTTCGTTTCCACAAACAACATATGGATCAACCAGTGGTCATTGCATGTGTGTTCTTTCCACAAACCACATGTGGACCCATTATAGTCATTGCATGTGTGTTATTTCCACAAACCACACATGGATCAACCACTAGAGTCATTGCATATGTGTTATTTCCACCATCCACACATGGATCAACCACTAGAGTCATTGCATGTGTGTTCATATAGTAAAACCAACACTAGAGTAATTGCAGGTGTGTTCTTTTCACAAACCACACATGGATCAACCACTTGAGTCATTGCATGTGTGTTATTTCCACAAACAAACATGGATCAACCACTAGAGTCATTGCATGTGTGTTCTTTTCCACAAGCCACACATGGATCCACCAGTGGTCATTACATGTGTGTTCTTTCCACAAACCACACATGGATCAACCACTAGAGTAATTGCATGTGTGTTATTTGCACAAACCACACATGGATCAACCACTAGAGTCATTGCATGTTTGTTCTTATACTAAAACCACAAACCAGCACTAGAGTCATTGCATGTGTGTCCTTTTCCACAAACCACACATGGATCAACCACTAGAGTCATTGCATGTGTGTTCTTTCCACAAACCACACATGGATCAACTATTAGAGTCATTGCATGTGTGTTCTTATACTAAAACCACAAACCAGTACTAGAGTCATTGTGTGTTCTTTTCCACAAACCACACATGGATCCACCAGTGGTCATAGCATGTGTGTTCTTTCCACAAACCACATATGGATCAACCAGAGTCATTGCATGTGTGTTCTTTCCACAAACCACACATGGATCAACCACTAGAGTCATTGCATGTTTGTTCTTATACTAAAATCACAAACCAGCACTAGAGTCATTGCATGTGTGTTCTTTTCCACAAAACACACATGGAACCACCAGTGGTCATTGCATGTGTGTTCTTTCCACAAACCACATATGGATCAACCACTAGTCATTGCATGTGTGTTCTTTCTACAAACCACACATGGATCAACCACTAGAGTCATTGCATGTTTGTTCTTATACTAAAACCACAAACCAGCACTAGAGTCATTGCATGTGTGTTCTTTTCCACAAACCACACATGGATCCACCACTAGAGTCATTGCATGTGTGTTCTTTCCACAAACCACATATGGATCAACCAGAGTCATTGCATGTGTGTTCTTTCCACAAACCACACATGTGGACCCACTAGAGTCATTGCATGTGTGTTCTTTCCACAAACCACACATGTGGATCAACCAGAGTCATTGCATGTGTGTTCTTTCCACAAACCACACATGGATCAACCACTAGAGTCATTGCATGTTTGTTGTTATACTAAAACCACAAACCAGCACTAGAGTCACTGCATGTGTGTTCTTTTCCACAAACCACACATGGATCCACTAGACTCATTGCATGTGTGTTCTTTCCACAAACCACACATGGATCAAACAGAGTCATTGCATGTGTGTTCTTTCCACAAACCACACATGGATCAACCACTAGAGTCATTGGATGTGTGTTCTTTTCCACAAACCACACATGGATCCACTAGACTCATTGCATGTGTGTTCTTTTCCTCAAACAACTTATGGATCAACGAGTGGTCATTGCATGTGTGTTCTTTCCACAAACCACATGTGGACCCATTATAGTCATTGCATGTGTGTTATTTCCACAAACCACACATGGATCAACCACTAGAGTCATTGCATATGTGTTATTTCCACAAACCACACATGGATCAACCACTAGAGTCATTGCATGTGTGTTCTTATACTAAAACCAACACTAGAGTAATTGCAGGTATGTTCTTTTCACAAACCACACATGGATCAACCACTTGAGTCATTGCATGTGTGTTATTTCCACAAAGAAACATGGATCAACCACTAGAGTCATTGCATGTGTGTTCTTTTCCACAAACCACACATGGATCCACTAGTGGTCATTGCATGTGTGTTCTTTCCACAAACCACACATGGATCAACCACTAGAGTCATTGCATGTGTGTTCTTTGCACAAACCACACATGGATCAACCACTAGATTCATTGCATGTTTGTTCTTATACTAAAACCACAAACCAGCACTAGAGTCATTGCATGTGTGTTCTTTTCCACAAACCACACATGGATCCACTAGACTCATTGCATGTGTGTTCTTTTCCACAAACAACTTATGGATCAACCAGTAGTCATTGCATGTGTGTTCTTTCCACAAACCACATGTGGACCCATTACAGCCATTGCATGTGTGTTATTTTCACAAACCACACATGGATCAACCACTAGAGTCATTGCATATGTATTCTTTCCACAAACCTCACATGGATCAACCACTAGAGTCATTGCATGTGTGTTCTTATACTAAAACCAACACTAGTCATTGCATGTGTATTCTTTTCACAAACCACACATGGATCAACCACTAGAGTCATTGCATGTGTGTTATTTCCACAAACAAACATGGATCAGCCACTAGAGTCATTGCATGTGTGTTCTTTTCCACAAACCACACATGGATCAACCACTAGAGTAATTGCATGTGTGTTCTTTCCACAAACCACACATGGATCAACCACTAGAGTCATTGCATGTTTGTTCTTATACTAAAACCACAAACCAGCACTAGAGTCATTGCATGTGTGTTCTTTTCCACAAACCACACATGGATCCACCAGTGGTCATTGCATGTGTGTTCTTTCCACAAACCACACATGGATCAACCACTAGAGTCGTTGCATGTTTGTTCTTATACTAAAACCACAAACCAACACTAGAGTCATAGCATGTGTGTTCTTTTCCACAAACCACACATGGATCCACCAGTAGTCATTGCATGTGTGTTCTTTCGACAAACCACATATGGATCAACCACTAGTCATTGCATGTGTGTTCTTTCCACAAACCACACATGGATCAACCACTAGAGTCATTGCATGTGTGTTCTTATACTAAAACCAACACTAGAGTAATTAAATGTGTGTTCTTTTCACAAATCACACATGGATCAACCACTAGAGTCATTGCATGTGTGTTCTTTGCACAAACCACACATGGATCAACCACTAGAGTCATTGCATGTTTGTTCTTATACTAAAACCACAAACCAGCACTAGAGTCATTGCATGTTTGTTCTTATACTAAAACCACAAACCAGCACTAGAGTCATTGCATGTGTGTTCTTTTCCACAAACTACACATGGATCCACCACTAGAGTCATTGCATGTGTGTTCTTTCCACAAACCACATATGGATCAACTAGAGTCATTGCATGTGTGTTCTTTCCGCAAACCACACATGTGGACCCACTAGAGTCATTGCATGTGTGTTCTTTCCACAAACCACACATGTGGATCAACCAGAGTCATTGCATGTGTGTTCTTTTCACAAACCACACATGGATCAACCACTAGAGTCATTGCATGTGTGTTATTTCCACAAACAAACATGGATCAACCACTAGAGTCATTGCATGTGTGTTCTTTTCCACAAACCACACATGGATCCACCAGTGGTCATTGCTTGTGTGTTCTTTCCACAAACCACATATGGATCAACCACTAGTCATTGCATGTGTGTTCTTTCCCCAAACCACACATGGATCAACCACTAGAGTCATTGCATGTGTGTTCTTATACTAAAACCAACACTAGACTCATTAAATGTGTGTTCTTTTCACAAACCACACATGGATCAACCACTAGAGTCATTGCATGTGTGTTATTTCCACAAACAAACATGGATCAACCACTAGAGTCATTGCATGTGTGTTCTTTTCCACAAACCACACATGGATCCACCAGTGGTCATTGCATGTGTGTTCTTTCCATAAACCACACATGGATCAACCACTAGAGTCATTGCATGTGTGTTCTTTCCACAAACCACACATGGATCAACCACTAGAGTCATTGCATGTGTGTTATTTCCACAAAAAAACATGGATCAACAACTAGAGTCATTGCGTGTGTGTTCTTTTCCACAAACCACACATGGATCCACCAGTGGTCATTGCATGTGTGTTCTTTCCACAAACCACACATGGATCAACCACTAGAGTCATTGCATGTGTGTTCTTTCCACAAACCACACATGGATCAACTATTAGAGTCATTGCATGTGTGTTCTTATACTAAAACCACAAACCAGCACTAGAGTCACTGCATGTGTGTTCTTTTCCACAAACCACACATGGAACCACTAGAGTCATTGCATGTGTGTTCTTTCCACAAACCACACATGGATCAACCAGAGTCATTGCATGTGTGTTCTTTCCACAAAACACACATGGATCAACCACTAGAGTCATTGCATGTGTGTTCTTTCCACAAACCACATATGGATCAACTAGAGTCATTGCATGTGTGTTCTTTCCGCAAACCACACATGTGGACCCACTAGAGTCATTGCATGTGTGTTCTTTCCACAAACCACACATGTGGATCAACCAGAGTCATTGCATGTGTGTTCTTTTCACAAACCACACATGGATCAACCACTAGAGTCATTGCATGTGTGTTATTTCCACAAACAAACATGGATCAACCACTAGAGTCATTGCATGTGTGTTCTTTTCCACAAACCACACATGGATCCACCAGTGGTCATTGCTTGTGTGTTCTTTCCACAAACCACATATGGATCAACCACTAGTCATTGCATGTGTGTTCTTTCCCCAAACCACACATGGATCAACCACTAGAGTCATTGCATGTGTGTTCTTATACTAAAACCAACACTAGACTCATTAAATGTGTGTTCTTTTCACAAACCACACATGGATCAACCACTAGAGTCATTGCATGTGTGTTATTTCCACAAACAAACATGGATCAACCACTAGAGTCATTGCATGTGTGTTCTTTTCCACAAACCACACATGGATCCACCAGTGGTCATTGCATGTGTGTTCTTTCCATAAACCACACATGGATCAACCACTAGAGTCATTGCATGTGTGTTCTTTCCACAAACCACACATGGATCAACCACTAGAGTCATTGCATGTGTGTTATTTCCACAAAAAAACATGGATCAACAACTAGAGTCATTGCGTGTGTGTTCTTTTCCACAAACCACACATGGATCCACCAGTGGTCATTGCATGTGTGTTCTTTCCACAAACCACACATGGATCAACCACTAGAGTCATTGCATGTGTGTTCTTTCCACAAACCACACATGGATCAACTATTAGAGTCATTGCATGTGTGTTCTTATACTAAAACCACAAACCAGCACTAGAGTCACTGCATGTGTGTTCTTTTCCACAAACCACACATGGAACCACTAGAGTCATTGCATGTGTGTTCTTTCCACAAACCACACATGGATCAACCAGAGTCATTGCATGTGTGTTCTTTCCACAAAACACACATGGATCAACCACTAGAGTCATTGCATGTGTGTTCTTTTCCACAAACCACACATGGATCCACTAGACTCATTGCATGTGTGTTCTTTTCCACAAACAACGTATGGATCAACCAGTAGTCATTGCATGTGTGTTCTTTCCACAAACCACATGTGGACCCATTACAGCCATTGCATGTGTGTTATTTTCACAAACCACACATGGATCAACCACTAGAGTCATTGCATATGTATTATTTCCACAAACCACACATGGATCAACCACTAGAGTCATTGCATGTGTGTTCTTATACTAAAACCAACACTAGAGTCATTGCATGTGTGTTCTTTTCACAAACCACACATGGATCAACCACTAGAGTCATTGCATGTGTGTTATTTCCACAAACAAACATGGATCAGCCACTAGAGTCATTGCATGTGTGTTCTTTTCCACAAACCACACATGCATCAACCACTAGAGTAATTGCATGTGTGTTCTTTCCACAAACCACACATGGATCAACCACTAGAGTCATTGCATGTTTGTTCTTATACTAAAACCACAAACCAGCACTAGAGTCATTGCATGTGTGTTCTTTTCCACAAACCACACATGGATCCACCAGTGGTCATTGCATGTGTGTTCTTTCCACAAACCACACATGGATCAACCACTAGAGTCGTTGCATGTTTGTTCTTATACTAAAACCACAAACCAACACTAGAGTCATTGCATGTGTGTTCTTTTCCACAAACCACACATGGATCCACCAGTGGTCATTGCATGTGTGTTGTTTCCACAAACCACATATGGATCAACCACTAGTCATTGCATGTGTGTTCTTTCCACAAACCACACATGGATCAACCACTAGAGTCATTGCATGTGTGTTCTTATAGTAAAACCAACACTAGAGTCATTAAATGTGTGTTCTTTTCACAAATCACACATGGATCAACCACTAGAGTCATTGGATGTGTGTTCTTTGCACAAACCACACATGGATCAACCACTAGAGTCATTGCATGTTTGTTCTTATACTAAAATCACAAACCAGCACTAGAGTCATTGCATGTGTGTTCTTTTCCACAAACCACACATGGATCCACCAATGATCATTGCATGTGTGTTCTTTCCACAAACCACATATGGATCAACCACTAGCCATTGCATGTGTGTTCTTTCCACAAACCACACATGGATCAACCACTAGAGTCATTTCATGTGTGTTCTTATACTAAAACCAACACTAGACTCATTAAATGTGTGTTCTTTTCACAAACCACACATGGATCAACCACTAGAGTCATTGCATGTGTGTTATTTCCACAAACAAACATGGATCAACCACTAGAGTCATTGCATGTGTGTTCTTTTCCACAAACCACACATGGATCCACCAGTGGTCATTGCATGTGTGTTCTTTCCATCAACCACACATGGATCAACCACTAGAGTCATTGCATGTGTGTTCTTTCCACAAACCACACATGGATCAACCACTAGAGTCATTGCATGTGTGTTATTTCCACAAATAGACATGGATCAACCACTAGAGTCATTGCATGTGTGTTCTTTTCCACAAACCACACATGGATCCACCAGTGGTCATTGCATGTGTGTTATTTCCACAAACCACACATGGATCAACCACTAGAGTCATTGCATGTGTGTTCTTTCCACAAACCACACATGGATCAACTACTAGAGTCATTGCATGTGTGTTCTTATACTAAAACCACAAACCAGTACTAGAGTCATTGTGTGTTCTTTTCCACAAACCACACATGGATCCACCAGTGGTCATTGCATGTGTGTTCTTTCCACAAACCACATATGGATCAACCAGAGTCATTGCATGTGTGTTCTTTCCACAAACCACACATGGATCAACCACTAGAGTCATTGCATGTTTGTTATTATACTAAAATCACAAACCAGCACTAGAGTCATTGCATGTGTGTTCTTTTCCACAAAACACACATGGATCCACCAGTGGTCATTGCATGTGTGTTCTTTCCACAAACCACATATGGATCAACCACTAGTCATTGCATGTGTGTTCTTTCCACAAACCACACATGGATCAACCACTAGAGTCATTGCATGTTTGTTCTTATACTAAAACCACAAACCAGCACTAGAGTCATTGCATGTGTGTTCTTTTCCACAAACCACACATGGATCCACCACTAGAGTCATTGCATGTGTGTTCTTTCCACAAACCACATATGGATCAACCAGAGTCATTGCATGTGTGTTCTTTCCACAAACCACACATGTGGACCCACTAGAGTCATTGCATGTGTGTTCTTTCCACAAACCACACATGTGGATCAACCAGAGTCATTGCATGTGTGTTCTTTCCACAAACCACACATGGATCAACCACTAGAGTCATTGCATGTTTGTTGTTATACTAAAACCACAAACCAGCACTAGAGTCACTGCATGTGTGTTCTTTTCCACAAACCACACATGGATCCACTAGACTCATTGCATGTGTGTTCTTTCCACAAACCACACATGGATCAACCAGAGTCATTGCATGTGTGTTCTTTCCACAAACCACACATGGATCAACCACTAGAGTCATTGGATGTGTGTTCTTTTCCACAAACCACACATGGATCCACTAGACTCATTGCATGTTTGTTCTTTTACTCAAACAACTTATGGATCAACGAGTGGTCATTGCATGTGTGTTCTTTCAACAAACCACATGTGGACCCATTATAGTCATTGCATGTGTGTTATTTCCACAAACCACACATGGATCAACCACTAGAGTCATTGCATATGTGTTATTTCCACAAACCACACATGGATCAACCACTAGAGTCATTGCATGTGTGTTCTTATACTAAAACCAACACTAGAGTAATTGCAGGTGTGTTCTTTTCACAAACCACACATGGATCAACCACTTGAGTCGTTGCATGTGTGTTATTTCCACAAAGAAACATGGATCAACCACAAGAGTCATTGCATGTGTGTTCTTTTCCACAAACCACACATGGATCCACCAGTGGTCATTGCATGTGTGTTCTTTCCACAAACCACACATGGATCAACCACTAGAGTCATTGCATGTGTGTTCTTTGCACAAACCACACATGGATCAACCACTAGATTCATTGCATGTTTGTTCTTATACTAAAACCACAAACCAGCACTAGAGTCATTGCATGTGTGTTCTTTTCCACAAACCACACATGGATCCACTAGACTCATTGCATGTGTGTTCTTTTCCACAAACAACTTATGGATCAACCAGTAGTCATTGCATGTGTGTTCTTTCCACAAACCACATGTGGACCCATTACAGCCATTGCATGTGTGTTATTTTCACAAACCACACATGGATCAACCACTAGAGTCATTGCATATGTATTCTTTCCACAAACCTCACATTGATCAACCACTAGAGTCATTGCATGTGTGTTCTTATACTAAAACCAACACTAGTCATTGCATGTGTGTTCTTTTCACAAACCACACATGGATCAACCACTAGAGTCATTGCATGTGTGTTATTTCCACAAACAAACATGGATCAGCCACTAGAGTCATTGCATGTGTGTTCTTTTCGACAAACCACACATGGATCAACCACTAGAGTAATTGCATGTGTGTTCTTTCCACAAACCACACATGGATCAACCACTAGAGTCATTGCATGTTTGTTCTTATACTAAAACCACAAACCAGCACTAGAGTCATTGCATGTGTGTTCTTTTCCACAAACCACACATGGATCCACCAGTGGTCATTGCATGTGTGTTCTTTCCACAAACCACACATGGATCAACCACTAGAGTCGTTGCATGTTTGTTCTTATACTAAAACCACAAACCAACACTAGAGTCATAGCATGTGTGTTCTTTTCCACAAACCACACATGGATCCACCAGTAGTCATTGCATGTGTGTTCTTTCGACAAACCACATATGGATCAACCACTAGTCATTGCATGTGTGTTCTTTCCACAAACCACACATGGATCAACCACTAGAGTCATTGCATGTGTGTTCTTATACTAAAACCAACACTAGAGTAATTAAATGTGTGTTCTTTTCACAAATCACACATGGATCAACCACTAGAGTCATTGCATGTGTGTTCTTTGCACAAACCACACATGGATCAACCACTAGAGTCATTACATGTTTGTTCTTATACTAAAACCACAAACCAGCACTAGAGTCATTGCATGTTTGTTCTTATACTAAAACCACAAACCAGCACTAGAGTCATTGCATGTGTGTTCTTTTCCACAAACCACACATGGATCCACCACTAGAGTCATTGCATGTGTGTTCTTTCCACAAACCACATATGGATCAACCAGAGTCATTGCATGTGTGTTCTTTCCACAAACCACACGTGTGGACCCACTAGAGTCATTGCATGTGTGTTCTTTCCACAAACCACACATGGATCAACCACTAGAGTCACTGCATGTGTGTTCTTTTCACAAACCACACATGGATCAACCACTAGAGTCATTGCATGTGTGTTATTTCCACAAACAAACATGGATCAACCACTAGAGTCATTGCATGTGTGTTCTTTTCCACAAACCACACATGGATCCACCAGTGGTCATTGCTTGTGTGTTCTTTCCACAAACCACATATGGATCAACCACTAGTCATTGCATGTGTGTTCTTTCCACAAACCACACATGGATCAACCACTAGAGTCATTGCATGTGTGTTCTTATACTAAAACCAACACTAGACTCATTAAATGTGTGTTCTTTTCACAAACCACACATGGATCAACCACTAGAGTCATTGCATGTGTGTTATTTCCACAAACAAACATGGATCAACCACTAGAGTCATTGCATGTGTGTTCTTTTCCACAAACCACACATGGATCCACCAGTGGTCATTGCATGTGTGTTCTTTCCATAAACCACACATGGATCAACCACTAGAGTCATTGCATGTGTGTTCTTTCCACAAACCACACATGGATCAACCACTAGAGTCATTGCATGTGTGTTATTTCCACAAACAAACATGGATCAACCACTAGAGTCATTGCGTGTGTGTTCTTTTCCACAAACCACACATGGATCCACCAGTGGTCATTGCATGTGTGTTCTTTCCACAAACCACACATGGATCAACCACTAGAGTCATTGCATGTGTGTTCTTTCCACAAACCACACATGGATCAACTATTAGAGTCATTGCATGTGTGTTCTTATACTAAAACCACAAACCAGCACTAGAGTCACTGCATGTGTGTTCTTTTCCACAAACCACACATGGAACCACTAGAGTCATTGCATGTGTGTTCTTTCCACAAACCACACATGGATCAACCCGAGTCATTGCATGTGTGTTCTTTCCACAAAACACACATGGATCAACCACTAGAGTCATTGCATGTGTGTTCTTTTCCACAAACCACACATGGATCCACTAGAGTCATTGCATGTGTGTTCTTTTCCACAAACAACGTATGGATCAACCAGTAGTCATTGCATGTGTGTTCTTTCCACAAACCACATGTGGACCCATTACAGCCATTGCATGTGTGTTATTTTCACAAACCACACATGGATCAACCACTAGAGTCATTGCATATGTATTATTTCCACAAACCACACATGGATCAACCACTAGAGTCATTGCATGTGTGTTCTTATACTAAACCCAACACTAGATTCATTGCATGTGTGTTCTTTTCACAAACCACACATGGATCAACCACTAGAGTCATTGCATGTGTGTTATTTCCACAAACAAACATGGATCAGCCACTAGAGTCATTGCATGTGTGTTCTTTTCCACAAACCACACATGCATCAACCACTAGAGTAATTGCATGTGTGTTCTTTCCACAAACCACACATGGATCAACCACTAGAGTCATTGCATGTTTGTTCTTATACTAAAACCACAAACCAGCACTAGAGTCATTGCATGTGTGTTCTTTTCCACAAACCACACATGGATCCACCAGTGGTCATTGCATGTGTGTTCTTTCCACAAACCACACATGGATCAACCACTAGAGTCGTTGCATGTTTGTTCTTATACTAAAACCACAAACCAACACTAGAGTCATTGCATGTGTGTTCTTTTCCACAAACCACACATGGATCCACCAGTGGTCATTGCATGTGTGTTGTTTCCACAAACCACATATGGATCAACCACTAGTCATTGCATGTGTGTTCTTTCCACAAACCACACATGGATCAACCACTAGAGTCATTGCATGTGTGTTCTTATAGTAAAACCAACACTTGAGTCATTAAATGTGTGTTCTTTTCACAAATCACACATGGATCAACCACTAGAGTCATTGGATGTGTGTTCTTTGCACAAACCACACATGGATCAACCACTAGAGTCATTGCATGTTTGTTCTTATACTAAAATCACAAACCAGCACTAGAGTCATTGCATGTGTGTTCTTTTCCACAAACCACACATGGATCCACCAATGATCATTGCATGTGTGTTCTTTCCACAAACCACATATGGATCAACCACTAGCCATTGCATGTGTGTTCTTTCCACAAACCACACATGGATCAACCACTAGAGTCATTGCATGTGTGTTCTTATACTAAAACCAACACTAGACTCATTAAATGTGTGTTCTTTTCACAAACCACACATGGATCAACCACTAGAGTCATTGCATGTGTGTTATTTCCACAAACAAACATGGATCAACCACTAGAGTCATTGCATGTGTGTTCTTTTCCACAAACCACACATGGATCCACCAGTGGTCATTGCATGTGTGTTCTTTCCATCAACCACACATGGATCAACCACTAGAGTCATTGCATGTGTGTTCTTTCCACAAACCACACATGGATCAACCACTAGAGTCATTGCATGTGTGTTATTTCCACAAATAGACATGGATCAACCACTAGAGTCATTGCATGTGTGTTCTTTTCCAAAAACCACACATGGATCCACCAGTGGTCATTGCATGTGTGTTCTTTCCACAAACCACACATGGATCAACCACTAGAGTCATTGCATGTGTGTTCTTATACTAAAACCACAAACCAGTACTAGAGTCATTGTGTGTTCTTTTCCACAAACCACACATGGATCCACCAGTGGTCATTGCATGTGTGTTCTTTCCACAAACCACATATGGATCAACCAGAGTCATTGCATGTGTGTTCTTTCCACAAACCACACATGGATCAACCACTAGAGTCATTGCATGTTTGTTATTATACTAAAATCACAAACCAGCACTAGAGTCATTGCATGTGTGTTCTTTTCCACAAAACACACATGGATCCACCAGTGGTCATTGCATGTGTGTTCTTTCCACAAACCACATATGGATCAACCACTAGTCATTGCATGTGTGTTCTTTCCACAAACCACACATGGATCAACCACTAGAGTCATTGCATGTTTGTTCTTATACTAAAACCACAAACCAGCACTAGAGTCATTGCATGTGTTTTCTTTTCCACAAACCACACATGGATCCACCACTAGAGTCATTGCATGTGTGTTCTTTCCACAAACCACATATGGATCAACCAGAGTCATTGCATGTGTGTTCTTTCCACAAACCACACATGTGGACCCACTAGAGTCATTGCATGTGTGTTCTTTCCACAAACCACACATGTGGATCAACCAGAGTCATTGCATGTGTGTTCTTTCCACAAACCACACATGGATCAACCACTAGAGTCATTGCATGTTTGTTGTTATACTAAAACCACAAACCAGCACTAGAGTCACTGCATGTGTGTTCTTTTCCACAAACCACACATGGATCCACTAGACTCATTGCATGTGTGTTCTTTCCACAAACCACACATGGATCAACCAGAGTCATTGCATGTGTGTTCTTTCCACAAACCACACATGGATCAACCACTAGAGTCATTGGATGTGTGTTCTTTTCCACAAACCACACATGGATCCACTAGACTCATTGCATGTGTGTTCTTTTACTCAAACAACTTATGGATCAACGAGTGGTCATTGCATGTGTGTTCTTTCAACAAACCACATGTGGACCCATTATAGTCATTGCATGTGTGTTATTTCCACAAACCACACATGGATCAACCACTAGAGTCATTGCATATGTGTTATTTCCACAAACCACACATGGATCAACCACTAGAGTCATTGCATGTGTGTTCTTATACTAAAACCAACACTAGAGTAATTGCAGGTGTGTTCTTTTCACAAACCACACATGGATCAACCACTTGAGTCGTTGCATGTGTGTTATTTCCACAAAGAAACATGGATCAACCACTAGAGTCATTGCATGTGTGTTCTTTTCCACAAACCACACATGGATCCACCAGTGGTCATTGCATGTGTGTTCTTTCCACAAACCACACATGGATCAACCACTAGAGTCATTGCATGTGTGTTCTTTGCACAAACCACACATGGATCAACCACTAGATTCATTGCATGTTTGTTCTTATACTAAAACCACAAACCAGCACTTGAGTCATTGCATGTGTGTTCTTTTCCACAAACCACACATGGATCCACTAGACTCATTGCATGTGTGTTCTTTTCCACAAAAAACTTATGGATGAACCAGTAGTCATTGCATGTGTGTTCTTTCCACAAACCACATGTGGACCCATTACAGCCATTGCATGTGTGTTATTTTCACAAACCACACATGGATCAACCACTAGAGTCATTGCATATGTATTCTTTCCACAAACCTCACATGGATCAACCACTAGAGTCATTGCATGTGTGTTCTTATACTAAAACCAACACTAGTCATTGCATGTGTGTTCTTTTCACAAACCACACATGGATCAACCACTAGAGTCATTGCATGTGTGTTATTTCCACAAACAAACATGGATCAGCCACTAGAGTCATTGCATGTGTGTTCTTTTCCACAAACCACACATGGATCAACCACTAGAGTAATTGCATGTGTGTTCTTTCCACAAACCACACATGGATCAACCACTAGAGTCATTGCATGTTTGTTCTTATACTAAAACCACAAACCAGCACTAGAGTCCTTGCATGTGTGTTCTTTTCCACAAACCACACATGGATCCACCAGTGGTCATTGCATGTGTGTTCTTTCCACAAACCACACATGGATCAACCACTAGAGTCGTTGCATGTTTGTTCTTATACTAAAACCACAAACCAACACTAGAGTCATAGCATGTGTGTTCTTTTCCACAAACCACACATGGATCCACCAGTAGTCATTGCATGTGTGTTCTTTCGACAAACCACATATGGATCAACCACTAGTCATTGCATGTGTGTTCTTTCCACAAACCACATGTGGACCCATTACAGCCATTGCATGTGTGTTATTTTCACAAACCACACATGGATCAACCACTAGAGTCATTGCATATGTATTATTTCCACAAACCACACATGGATCAACCACTAGAGTCATTGCATGTGTGTTCTTATACTAAAACCAACACTAGAGTCATTAAATGTGTGTTCTTTTCACAAACCACACATGGATCAACCACTAGAGTCATTGCATGTGTGTTATTTCCACAAACAAACATGGATCAGCCACTAGAGTCATTGCATGTGTGTTCTTTTCCACAAACCACACATGCATCAACCACTAGAGTAATTGCATGTGTGTTCTTTCCACAAACCACACATGGATCAACCACTAGAGTCATTGCATGTTTGTTCTTATACTAAAACCACAAACCAGCACTAGAGTCATTACATGTGTGTTCTTTTCCACAAACCACACATGGATCCACCAGTGGTCATTGCATGTGTGTTCTTTCCACAAACCACACATGGATCAACCACTAGAGTCGTTGCATGTTTGTTCTTATACTAAAACCACAAACCAACACTAGAGTCATTGCATGTGTGTTCTTTTCCACAAACCACACATGGATCCACCAGTGGTCATTGCATGTGTGTTGTTTCCACAAACCACATATGGATCAACCACTAGTCATTGCATGTGTGTTCTTTCCACAAACCACACATGGATCAACCACTAGAGTCATTGCATGTGTGTTCTTATAGTAAAACCAACACTAGAGTCATTAAATGTGTGTTCTTTTCACAAATCACACATGGATCAACCACTAGAGTCATTGGATGTGTGTTCTTTGCACAAACCACACATGGATCAACCACTAGAGTCATTGCATGTTTGTTCTTATACTAAAATCACAAACCAGCACTAGAGTCATTGCATGTGTGTTCTTTTCCACAAACCACACATGGATCCACCAATGATCATTGCATGTGTGTTCTTTCCACAAACCACATATGGATCAACCACTAGCCATTGCATGTGTGTTCTTTCCACAAACCACACATGGATCAACCACTAGAGTCATTGCATGTGTGTTCTTATACTAAAACCAACACTAGACTCATTAAATGTGTGTTCTTTTCACAAACCACACATGGATCAACCACTAGAGTCATTGCATGTGTGTTATTTCCACAAACAAACATGGATCAACCACTAGAGTCATTGCATGTGTGTTCTTTTCCACAAACCACACATGGATCCACCAGTGGTCATTGCATGTGTGTTCTTTCCATCAACCACACATGGATCAACCACTAGAGTCATTGCATGTGTGTTCTTTCCACAAACCACACATGGATCAACCACTAGAGTCATTGCATGTGTGTTATTTCCACAAATAGACATGGATCAACCACTAGAGTCATTGCATGTGTGTTCTTTTCCACAAACCACACATGGATCCACCAGTGGTCATTGCATGTGTGTTGTTTCCACAAACCACACATGGATCAACCACTAGAGTCATTGCATGTGTGTTCTTTCCACAAACCACACATGGATCAACTACTAGAGTCATTGCATGTGTGTTCTTATACTAAAACCACAAACCAGTACTAGAGTCATTGTGTGTTCTTTTCCACAAACCACACATGGATCCACCAGTGGTCATTGCATGTGTGTTCTTTCCACAAACCACATATGGATCAACCAGAGTCATTGCATGTGTGTTCTTTCCACAAACCACACATGGATCCACCAATGATCATTGCATGTGTGTTCTTTCCACAAACCACATATGGATCAACCACTAGCCATTGCATGTGTGTTCTTTCCACAAACCACACATGGATCAACCACTAGAGTCATTGCATGTGTGTTCTTATACTAAAACCAACACTAGACTCATTAAATGTGTGTTCTTTTCACAAACCACACATGGATCAACCACTAGAGTCATTGCATGTGTGTTATTTCCACAAACAAACATGGATCAACCACTAGAGTCATTGCATGTGTGTTCTTTTCCACAAACCACACATGGATCCACCAGTGGTCATTGCATGTGTGTTCTTTCCATCAACCACACATGGATCAACCACTAGAGTCATTGCATGTGTGTTCTTTCCACAAACCACACATGGATCAACCACTAGAGTCATTGCATGTGTGTTATTTCCACAAATAGACATGGATCAACCACTAGAGTCATTGCATGTGTGTTCTTTTCCAAAAACCACACATGGATCCACCAGTGGTCATTGCATGTGTGTTCTTTCCACAAACCACACATGGATCAACCACTAGAGTCATTGCATGTGTGTTCTTATACTAAAACCACAAACCAGTACTAGAGTCATTGTGTGTTCTTTTCCACAAACCACACATGGATCCACCAGTGGTCATTGCATGTGTGTTCTTTCCACAAACCACATATGGATCAACCAGAGTCATTGCATGTGTGTTCTTTCCACAAACCACACATGGATCAACCACTAGAGTCATTGCATGTTTGTTATTATACTAAAATCACAAACCAGCACTAGAGTCATTGCATGTGTGTTCTTTTCCACAAAACACACATGGATCCACCAGTGGTCATTGCATGTGTGTTCTTTCCACAAACCACATATGGATCAACCACTAGTCATTGCATGTGTGTTCTTTCCACAAACCACACATGGATCAACCACTAGAGTCATTGCATGTTTGTTCTTATACTAAAACCACAAACCAGCACTAGAGTCATTGCATGTGTTTTCTTTTCCACAAACCACACATGGATCCACCACTAGAGTCATTGCATGTGTGTTCTTTCCACAAACCACATATGGATCAACCAGAGTCATTGCATGTGTGTTCTTTCCACAAACCACACATGTGGACCCACTAGAGTCATTGCATGTGTGTTCTTTCCACAAACCACACATGTGGATCAACCAGAGTCATTGCATGTGTGTTCTTTCCACAAACCACACATGGATCAACCACTAGAGTCATTGCATGTTTGTTGTTATACTAAAACCACAAACCAGCACTAGAGTCACTGCATGTGTGTTCTTTTCCACAAACCACACATGGATCCACTAGACTCATTGCATGTGTGTTCTTTCCACAAACCACACATGGATCAACCAGAGTCATTGCATGTGTGTTCTTTCCACAAACCACACATGGATCAACCACTAGAGTCATTGGATGTGTGTTCTTTTCCACAAACCACACATGGATCCACTAGACTCATTGCATGTGTGTTCTTTTACTCAAACAACTTATGGATCAACGAGTGGTCATTGCATGTGTGTTCTTTCAACAAACCACATGTGGACCCATTATAGTCATTGCATGTGTGTTATTTCCACAAACCACACATGGATCAACCACTAGAGTCATTGCATATGTGTTATTTCCACAAACCACACATGGATCAACCACTAGAGTCATTGCATGTGTGTTCTTATACTAAAACCAACACTAGAGTAATTGCAGGTGTGTTCTTTTCACAAACCACACATGGATCAACCACTTGAGTCGTTGCATGTGTGTTATTTCCACAAAGAAACATGGATCAACCACTAGAGTCATTGCATGTGTGTTCTTTTCCACAAACCACACATGGATCCACCAGTGGTCATTGCATGTGTGTTCTTTCCACAAACCACACATGGATCAACCACTAGAGTCATTGCATGTGTGTTCTTTGCACAAACCACACATGGATCAACCACTAGATTCATTGCATGTTTGTTCTTATACTAAAACCACAAACCAGCACTTGAGTCATTGCATGTGTGTTCTTTTCCACAAACCACACATGGATCCACTAGACTCATTGCATGTGTGTTCTTTTCCACAAAAAACTTATGGATCAACCAGTAGTCATTGCATGTGTGTTCTTTCCACAAACCACATGTGGACCCATTACAGCCATTGCATGTGTGTTATTTTCACAAACCACACATGGATCAACCACTAGAGTCATTGCATATGTATTCTTTCCACAAACCTCACATGGATCAACCACTAGAGTCATTGCATGTGTGTTCTTATACTAAAACCAACACTAGTCATTGCATGTGTGTTCTTTTCACAAACCACACATGGATCAACCACTAGAGTCATTGCATGTGTGTTATTTCCACAAACAAACATGGATCAGCCACTAGAGTCATTGCATGTGTGTTCTTTTCCACAAACCACACATGGATCAACCACTAGAGTAATTGCATGTGTGTTCTTTCCACAAACCACACATGGATCAACCACTAGAGTCATTGCATGTTTGTTCTTATACTAAAACCACAAACCAGCACTAGAGTCATTGCATGTGTGTTCTTTTCCACAAACCACACATGGATCCACCAGTGGTCATTGCATGTGTGTTCTTTCCACAAACCACACATGGATCAACCACTAGAGTCGTTGCATGTTTGTTCTTATACTAAAACCACAAACCAACACTAGAGTCATAGCATGTGTGTTCTTTTCCACAAACCACACATGGATCCACCAGTAGTCATTGCATGTGTGTTCTTTCGACAAACCACATATGGATCAACCACTAGTCATTGCATGTGTGTTCTTTCCACAAACCACATGTGGACCCATTACAGCCATTGCATGTGTGTTATTTTCACAAACCACACATGGATCAACCACTAGAGTCATTGCATATGTATTATTTCGACAAACCACACATGGATCAACCACTAGAGTCATTGCATGTGTGTTCTTATACTAAAACCAACACTAGAGTCATTGCATGTGTGTTCTTTTCACAAACCACACATGGATCAACCACTAGAGTCATTGCATGTGTGTTATTTCCACAAACAAACATGGATCAGCCACTAGAGTCATTGCATGTGTGTTCTTTTCCACAAACCACACATGCATCAACCACTAGAGTAATTGCATGTGTGTTCTTTCCACAAACCACACATGGATCAACCACTAGAGTCATTGCATGTTTGTTCTTATACTAAAACCACAAACCAGCACTAGAGTCATTGCATGTGTGTTCTTTTCCACAAACCACACATGGATCCACCAGTGGTCATTGCATGTGTGTTCTTTCCACAAACCACACATGGATCAACCACTAGAGTCGTTGCATGTTTGTTCTTATACTAAAACCACAAACCAACACTAGAGTCATTGCATGTGTGTTCTTTTCCACAAACCACACATGGATCCACCAGTGGTCATTGCATGTGTGTTGTTTCCACAAACCACATATGGATCAACCACTAGTCATTGCATGTGTGTTCTTTCCACAAACCACACATGGATCAACCACTAGAGTCATTGCATGTGTGTTCTTATAGTAAAACCAACACTAGAGTCATTAAATGTGTGTTCTTTTCACAAATCACACATGGATCAACCACTAGAGTCATTGGATGTGTGTTCTTTGCACAAACCACACATGGATCAACCACTAGAGTCATTGCATGTTTGTTCTTATACTAAAATCACAAACCAGCACTAGAGTCATTGCATGTGTGTTCTTTTCCACAAACCACACATGGATCCACCAATGATCATTGCATGTGTGTTCTTTCCACAAACCACATATGGATCAACCACTAGCCATTGCATGTGTGTTCTTTCCACAAACCACACATGGATCAACCACTAGAGTCATTGCATGTGTGTTCTTATACTAAAACCAACACTAGACTCATTAAATGTGTGTTCTTTTCACAAACCACACATGGATCAACCACTAGAGTCATTGCATGTGTGTTATTTCCACAAACAAACATGGATCAACCACTAGAGTCATTGCATGTGTGTTCTTTTCCACAAACCACACATGGATCCACCAGTGGTCATTGCATGTGTGTTCTTTCCATCAACCACACATGGATCAACCACTAGAGTCATTGCATGTGTGTTCTTTCCACAAACCACACATGGATCAACCACTAGAGTCATTGCATGTGTGTTATTTCCACAAATAGACATGGATCAACCACTAGAGTCATTGCATGTGTGTTCTTTTCCACAAACCACACATGGATCCACCAGTGGTCATTGCATGTGTGTTGTTTCCACAAACCACACATGGATCAACCACTAGAGTCATTGCATGTGTGTTCTTTCCACAAACCACACATGGATCAACTACTAGAGTCATTGCATGTGTGTTCTTATACTAAAACCACAAACCAGTACTAGAGTCATTGTGTGTTCTTTTCCACAAACCACACATGGATCCACCAGTGGTCATTGCATGTGTGTTCTTTCCACAAACCACATATGGATCAACCAGAGTCATTGCATGTGTGTTCTTTCCACAAACCACACATGGATCAACCACTAGAGTCATTGCATGTTTGTTATTATACTAAAATCACAAACCAGCACTAGAGTCATTGCATGTGTGTTCTTTTCCACAAAACACACATGGATCCACCAGTGGTCATTGCATGTGTGTTCTTTCCACAAACCACATATGGATCAACCACTAGTCATTGCATGTGTGTTCTTTCCACAAACCACACATGGATCAACCACTAGAGTCATTGCATGTTTGTTCTTATACTAAAACCACAAACCAGCACTAGAGTCATTGCATGTGTGTTCTTTTCCACAAACCACACATGGATCCACCACTAGAGTCATTGCATGTGTGTTCTTTCCACAAACCACATATGGATCAACCAGAGTCATTGCATGTGTGTTCTTTCCACAAACCACACATGTGGACCCACTAGAGTCATTGCATGTGTGTTCTTTCCACAAACCACACATGTGGATCAACCAGAGTCATTGCATGTGTGTTCTTTCCACAAACCACACATGGATCAACCACTAGAGTCATTGCATGTTTGTTGTTATACTAAAACCACAAACCAGCACTAGAGTCACTGCATGTGTGTTCTTTTCCACAAACCACACATGGATCCACTAGACTCATTGCATGTGTGTTCTTTCCACAAACCACACATGGATCAACCAGAGTCATTGCATGTGTGTTCTTTCCACAAACCACACATGGATCAACCACTAGAGTCATTGGATGTGTGTTCTTTTCCACAAACCACACATGGATCCACTAGACTCATTGCATGTGTGTTCTTTTACTCAAACAACTTATGGATCAACGAGTGGTCATTGCATGTGTGTTCTTTCAACAAACCACATGTGGACCCATTATAGTCATTGCATGTGTGTTATTTCCACAAACCACACATGGATCAGCCACTAGAGTCATTGCATATGTGTTATTTCCACAAACCACACATGGATCAACCACTAGAGTCATTGCATGTGTGTTCTTATACTAAAACCAACACTAGAGTAATTGCAGGTGTGTTCTTTTCACAAACCACACATGGATCAACCACTTGAGTCGTTGCATGTGTGTTATTTCCACAAAGAAACATGGATCAACCACTAGAGTCATTGCATGTGTGTTCTTTTCCACAAACCACACATGGATCCACCAGTGGTCATTGCATGTGTGTTCTTTCCACAAACCACACATGGATCAACCACTAGAGTCATTGCATGTGTGTTCTTTGCACAAACCACACATGGATCAACCACTAGAT
Source organism: Avena sativa (assembly GCA_916181665.1). Classification (NCBI taxonomy): domain Eukaryota; kingdom Viridiplantae; phylum Streptophyta; class Magnoliopsida; order Poales; family Poaceae; genus Avena; species Avena sativa. The sequence goes on from OV702279.1 coordinate 482,637,092, forward strand.
TCATTGCATGTTTGTTCTTATACTAAAACCACAAACCAGCACTAGAGTCATTGCATGTGTGTTCTTTTCCACAAACCACACATGGATCCACTAGACTCATTGCATGTGTGTTCTTTTCCACAAACAACTTATGGATCAACCAGTAGTCATTGCATGTGTGTTCTTTCCACAAACCACATGTGGACCCATTACAGCCATTGCATGTGTGTTATTTTCACAAACCACACATGGATCAACCACTAGAGTCATTGCATATGTATTCTTTCCACAAACCTCACATGGATCAACCACTAGAGTCATTGCATGTGTGTTCTTATACGAAAACCAACACTAGTCATTGCATGTGTGTTCTTTTCACAAACCACACATGGATCAACCACTAGAGTCATTGCATGTGTGTTATTTCCACAAACAAACATGGATCAGCCACTAGAGTCATTGCATGTGTGTTATTTTCCACAAACCACACATGGATCAACCACTAGAGTAATTGCATGTGTGTTCTTTCCACAAACCACACATGGATCAACCACTAGAGTCATTGCATGTTTGTTCTTATACTAAAACCACAAACCAGCACTAGAGTCATTGCATGTGTGTTCTTTTCCACAAACCACACATGGATCCACCAGTGGTCATTGCATGTGTGTTCTTTCCACAAACCACACATGGATCAACCACTAGAGTCGTTGCATGTTTGTTCTTATACTAAAACCACAAACCAACACTAGAGTCATAGCATGTGTGTTCTTTTCCACAAACCACACATGGATCCACCAGTAGTCATTGCATGTGTGTTCTTTCGACAAACCACATATGGATCAACCACTAGTCATTGCATGTGTGTTATTTCCACAAACCACACATGGATCAACCACTAGAGTCATTGCATGTGTGTTCTTATACTAAAACCAACACTAGAGTAATTAAATGTGTGTTCTTTTCACAAATCACACATGGATCAACCACTAGAGTCATTGCATGTGTGTTCTTTGCACAAACCACACATGGATCAACCACTAGAGTCATTACATGTTTGTTCTTATACTAAAACCACAAACCAGCACTAGAGTCATTGCATGTTTGTTCTTATACTAAAACCACAAACCAGCACTAGAGTCATTGCATGTGTGTTCTTTTCCACAAACCACACATGGATCCACCACTAGAGTCATTGCATGTGTGTTCTTTCCACAAACCACATATGGATCAACCAGAGTCATTGCATGTGTGTTCTTTCCACAAACCACACGTGTGGACCCACTAGAGTCATTGCATGTGTGTTCTTTCCACAAACCACACATGTGGATCAACCAGAGTCATTGCATGTGTGTTCTTTTCACAAACCACACATGGATCAACCACTAGAGTCATTGCATGTGTGTTATTTCCACAAACAAACATGGATCAACCACTAGAGTCATTGCATGTGTGTTCTTTTCTACAAACCACACATGGATCCACCAGTGGTCATTGCATGTGTGTTCTTTCCACAAACCACATATGGATCAACCACTAGTCATTGCATGTGTGTTCTTTCCACAAACCACACATGGATCAACCACTAGAGTCATTGCATGTGTGTTCTTATACTAAAACAAACACTAGACTCATTAAATGTGTGTTCTTTTCACAAACCACACATGGATCAACCACTAGAGTCATTGCATGTGTGTTATTTCCACAAACAAACATGGATCAACCACTAGAGTCATTGCATGTGTGTTCTTTTCCACAAACCACACATGGATCCACCAGTGGTCATTGCATGTGTGTTCTTTCCATAAACCACACATGGATCAACCACTAGAGTCATTGCATGTGTGTTCTTTCCACAAACCACACATGGATCAACCACTAGAGTCATTGCATGTGTGTTATTTCCACAAACAAACATGGATCAACCACTAGAGTCATTGCGTGTGTGTTCTTTTCCACAAACCACACATGGATCCACCAGTGGTCATTGCATGTGTGTTCTTTCCACAAACCACACATGTATCAACCACTAGAGTCATTGCATGTGTGTTCTTTCCACAAACCACACATGGATCAACTATTAGAGTCATTGCATGTGTGTTCTTATACTAAAACCACAAACCAGTACTAGAGTCATTGTGTGTTCTTTTCCACAAACCACACATGGATCCACCAGTGGTCATTGCATGTGTGTTCTTTCCACAAACCACATATGGATCAACCAGAGTCATTGCATGTGTGTTCTTTCCACAAACCACACATGGATCAACCACTAGAGTCATTGCATGTTTGTTCTTATACTAAAATCACAAACCAGCACTAGAGTCATTGCATGTGTGTTCTTTTCCACAAAACACACATGGATCCACCAGTGGTCATTGCATGTGTGTTCTTTCAACAAACCACATATGGATCAACCACTAGTCATTGCATGTGTGTTCTTTCTACAAACCACACATGGATCAACCACTAGAGTCATTGCATGTTTGTTCTTATACTAAAACCACAAACCAGCACTAGAGTCATTGCATGTGTGTTCTTTTCCACAAACCACACATGGATCCACCACTAGAGTCATTGCATGTGTGTTCTTTCCACAAACCACATATGGATCAACCAGAGTCATTGCATGTGTGTTCTTTCCACAAACCACACATGTGGACCCACTAGAGTCATTGCATGTGTGTTCTTTCCACAAACCACACATGTGGATCAACCAGAGTCATTGCATGTGTGTTCTTTCCACGAACCACACATGGATCAACCACTAGAGTCATTGCATGTTTGTTGTTATACTAAAACCACAAACCAGCACAAGAGTCACTGCATGTGTGTTCTTTTCCACATCACACATGGATCCACTAGACTCATTGCATGTGTGTTCTTTCCACAAACCACACATGGATCAACCAGAGTCATTGCATGTGTGTTCTTTCCACAAACCACACATGGATCAACCACTAGAGTCATTGCATGTGCGTTCTTTTCCACAAACCACACATGGATCCACTAGACTCGTTGCATGTGTGTTCTTTTCCACAAACAACTTATGGATCAACGAGTGGTCATTGCATGTGTGTTCTTTCCACAAACCACATGTGGACCCATTATAGTCATTGCATGTGTGTTATTTCCACAAACCACACATGGATCAACCACTAGAGTCATTGCATATGTGTTATTTCCACAAACCACACATGGATCAACCACTAGAGTCATTGCATGTGTGTTCTTATACTAAAACCAACACTAGAGTAATTGCAGGTGTGTTCTTTTCACAAACAACACATGGATCAACCACTTGAGTCATTGCATGTGTGTTATTTCCACAAAGAAACATGGATCAACCACTAGAGTCATTGCATGTGTGTTCTTTTCCACAAACCACACATGGATCCACCAGTGGTCATTGCATGTGTGTTCTTTCCACAAACCACACATGGATCAACCACTAGAGTCATTGCATGTGTGTTCTTTGCACAAACCACACATGGATCAACCACTAGATTCATTGCATGTTTGTTCTTATACTAAAACCACAAACCAGCACTAGAGTCATTGCATGTGTGTTCTTTTCCACAAACCACACATGGATCCACTAGACTCATTGCATGTGTGTTCTTTCCACAAACCACATGTGGACCCATTACAGCCATTGCATGTGTGTTATTTTCACAAACCACACATGGATCAACCACTAGAGTCATTGCATATGTATTCTTTCCACAAACCACACATGGATCAACCACTAGAGTCATTGCATGTGTGTTCTTATACTAAAACCAACACTAGTCATTGCATGTGTGTTCTTTTCACAAACCACACATGGATCAACCACTAGAGTCATTGCATGTGTGTTATTTCCACAAACAAACATGGATCAGCCACTAGAGTCATTGCATGTGTGTTCTTTTCCACAAACCACACATGGATCCACCAGTGGTCATTGCTTGTGTGTTCTTTCCACAAACCACATATGTATCAACCACTAGTCATTGCATGTGTGTTCTTTCCACAAACCACACATGGATCAACCACTAGAGTCATTGCATGTGTGTTCTTATACTAATACCAACACTAGACTCATTAAATGTGTGTTCTTTTCACAAACCACACATGGATCAACCACTAGAGTCATTGCATGTGTGTTATTTCCACAAACAAACATGGATCAACCACTAGAGTCATTGCATGTGTGTTCTTTTCCACAAACCACACATGGATCCACCAGTGGTCATTGCATGTGTGTTCTTTCCATAAACCACACATGGATCAACCACTAGAGTCATTGCATGTGTGTTCTTTCCACAAACCACACATGGATCAACCACTAGAGTCATTGCATGTGTGTTATTTCCACAAACAAACATGGATCAACCACTAGAGTCATTGCGTGTGTGTTCTTTTCCACAAACCACACATGGATCCACCAGTGTCATTGCATGTGTGTTCTTTCCACAAACCACATGTGGACCCATTATAGTCATTGCATGTGTGTTATTTCCACAAACCACACATGGATCAACCACTAGAGTCATTGCATATGTGTTATTTCCACAAACCACACATGGATCAACCACTAGAGTCATTGCATGTGTGTTCTTATACTAAAACCAACACTAGAGTAATTGCAGGTGTGTTCTTTTCACAAACAACACATGGATCAACCACTTGAGTCATTGCATGTGTGTTATTTCCACAAAGAAACATGGATCAACCACTAGAGTCATTGCATGTGTGTTCTTTTCCACAAACCACACATGGATCCACCAGTGGTCATTGCATGTGTGTTCTTTCCACAAACCACACATGGATCAACCACTAGAGTCATTGCATGTGTGTTCTTTGCACAAACCACACATGGATCAACCACTAGATTCATTGCATGTTTGTTCTTATACTAAAACCACAAACCAGCACTAGAGTCATTGCATGTGTGTTCTTTTCCACAAACCACACATGGATCCACTAGACTCATTGCATGTGTGTTCTTTTCCATAAACAACTTATGGATCAACCAGTAGTCATTGCATGTGTGTTCTTTCCACAAACCACATGTGGACCCATTACAGCCATTGCATGTGTGTTATTTTCACAAACCACACATGGATCAACCACTAGAGTCATTGCATATGTATTCTTTCCACAAACCACACATGGATCAACCACTAGAGTCATTGCATGTGTGTTCTTATACTAAAACCAACACTAGTCATTGCATGTGTGTTCTTTTCACAAACCACACATGGATCAACCACTAGAGTCATTGCATGTGTGTTATTTCCACAAACAAACATGGATCAGCCACTAGAGTCATTGCATGTGTGTTCTTTTCCACAAACCACACATGGATCCACCAGTGGTCATTGCTTGTGTGTTCTTTCCACAAACCACATATGTATCAACCACTAGTCATTGCATGTGTGTTCTTTCCACAAACCACACATGGATCAACCACTAGAGTCATTGCATGTGTGTTCTTATACTAATACCAACACTAGACTCATTAAATGTGTGTTCTTTTCACAAACCACACATGGATCAACCACTAGAGTCATTGCATGTGTGTTATTTCCACAAACAAACATGGATCAACCACTAGAGTCATTGCATGTGTGTTCTTTTCCACAAACCACACATGGATCCACCAGTGGTCATTGCATGTGTGTTCTTTCCATAAACCACACATGGATCAACCACTAGAGTCATTGCATGTGTGTTCTTTCCACAAACCACACATGGATCAACCACTAGAGTCATTGCATGTGTGTTATTTCCACAAACAAACATGGATCAACCACTAGAGTCATTGCGTGTGTGTTCTTTTCCACAAACCACACATGGATCCACCAGTGGTCATTGCATGTGTGTTCTTTCCACAAACCACACATGGATCAACCACTAGAGTCATTGCATGTGTGTTCTTTCCACAAACCACACATGGATCAACTATTAGAGTCATTGCATGTGTGTTCTTATACTAAAACCACAAACCAGCACTAGAGTCACTGCATGTGTGTTCTTTTCCACAAACCACACATGGAATCACTAGAGTCATTGCATGTGTGTTCTTTCCACAAACCACACATGGATCAACCCGAGTCATTGCATGTGTGTTCTTTCCACAAAACACACATGGATCAACCACTAGAGTCATTGCATGTGTGTTCTTTTCCACAAACCACACATGGATCCACTAGACTCATTGCATGTGTGTTCTTTTCCACAAACAACGTATGGATCAACCAGTAGTCATTGCATGTGTGTTCTTTCCACAAACCACATGTGGACCCATTACAGCCATTGCATGTGTGTTATTTTCACAAACCACACATGGATCAACCACTAGAGTCATTGCATATGTATTATTTCCACAAACCACACATGGATCAACCACTAGAGTCATTGCATGTGTGTTCTTATACTAAACCCAACACTAGAGTCATTGCATGTGTGTTCTTTTCACAAACCACACATGGATCAACCACTAGAGTCATTGCATGTGTGTTATTTCCACAAACAAACATGGATCAGCCACTAGAGTCATTGCATGTGTGTTCTTTTCCACAAACCACACATGCATCAACCACTAGAGTAATTGCATGTGTGTTCTTTCCACAAACCACACATGGATCAACCACTAGAGTCATTGCATGTTTGTTCTTATACTAAAACCACAAACCAGCACTAGAGTCATTGCATGTGTGTTCTTTTCCACAAACCACACATGGATCCACCAGTGGTCATTGCATGTGTGTTCTTTCCACAAACCACACATGGATCAACCACTAGAGTCGTTGCATGTTTGTTCTTATACTAAAACCACAAACCAACACTAGAGTCATTGCATGTGTGTTCTTTTCCACAAACCACACATGGATCCACCAGTGGTCATTGCATGTGTGTTGTTTCCACAAACCACATATGGATCAACCACTAGTCATTGCATGTGTGTTCTTTCCACAAACCACACATGGATCAACCACTAGAGTCATTGCATGTGTGTTCTTATAGTAAAACCAACACTAGAGTCATTAAATGTGTGTTCTTTTCACAAATCACACATGGATCAACCACTAGAGTCATTGGATGTGTGTTCTTTGCACAAACCACACATGGATCAACCACTAGAGTCATTGCATGTTTGTTCTTATACTAAAATCACAAACCAGCACTAGAGTCATTGCATGTGTGTTCTTTTCCACAAACCACACATGGATCCACCAATGATCATTGCATGTGTGTTCTTTCCACAAACCACATATGGATCAACCACTAGCCATTGCATGTGTGTTCTTTCCACAAACCACACATGGATCAACCACTAGAGTCATTGCATGTGTGTTCTTATACTAAAACCAACACTAGACTCATTAAATGTGTGTTCTTTTCACAAACCACACATGGATCAACCACTAGAGTCATTGCATGTGTGTTATTTCCACAAACAAACATGGATCAACCACTAGAGTCATTGCATGTGTGTTCTTTTCCACAAACCACACATGGATCCACCAGTGGTCATTGCATGTGTGTTCTTTCCATCAACCACACATGGATCAACCACTAGAGTCATTGCATGTGTGTTCTTTCCACAAACCACACATGGATCAACCACTAGAGTCATTGCATGTGTGTTATTTCCACAAATAGACATGGATCAACCACTAGAGTCATTGCATGTGTGTTCTTTTCCACAAACCACACATGGATCCACCAGTGGTCATTGCATGTGTGTTCTTTCCACAAACCACACATGGATCAACCACTAGAGTCATTGCATGTGTGTTCTTTCCACAAACCACACATGGATCAACTACTAGAGTCATTGCATGTGTGTTCTTATACTAAAACCACAAACCAGTACTAGAGTCATTGTGTGTTCTTTTCCACAAACCACACATGGATCCACCAGTGGTCATTGCATGTGTGTTCTTTCCACAAACCACATATGGATCAACCAGAGTCATTGCATGTGTGTTCTTTCCACAAACCACACATGGATCAACCACTAGAGTCATTGCATGTTTGTTATTATACTAAAATCACAAACCAGCACTAGAGTCATTGCATGTGTGTTCTTTTCCACAAAACACACATGGATCCACCAGTGGTCATTGCATGTGTGTTCTTTCCACAAACCACATATGGATCAACCACTAGTAATTACATGTGTGTTCTTTCCACAAACCACACATGGATCAACCACTAGAGTCATTGCATGTTTGTTCTTATACTAAAACCACAAACCAGCACTAGAGTCATTGCATGTGTGTTCTTTTCCACAAACCACACATGGATCCACCACTAGAGTCATTGCATGTGTGTTCTTTCCACAAACCACATATGGATCAACCAGAGTCATTGCATGTGTGTTCTTTCCACAAACCACACATGTGGACCCACTAGAGTCATTGCATGTGTGTTCTTTCCACAAACCACACATGTGGATCAACCAGAGTCATTGCATGTGTGTTCTTTCCACAAACCACACATGGATCAACCACTAGAGTCATTGCATGTTTGTTGTTATACTAAAACCACAAACCAGCACTAGAGTCACTGCATGTGTGTTCTTTTCCACAAACCACACATGGATCCACTAGACTCATTGCATGTGTGTTCTTTCCACAAACCACACATGGATCAACCAGAGTCATTGCATGTGTGTTCTTTCCACAAACCACACATGGATCAACCACTAGAGTCATTGGATGTGTGTTCTTTTCCACAAACCACACATGGATCCACTAGACTCATTGCATGTGTGTTCTTTTACTCAAACAACTTATGGATCAACGAGTGGTCATTGCATGTGTGTTCTTTCAACAAACCACATGTGGACCCATTATAGTCATTGCATGTGTGTTATTTCCACAAACCACACATGGATCAACCACTAGAGTCATTGCATATGTGTTATTTCCACAAACCACACATGGATCAACCACTAGAGTCATTGCATGTGTGTTCTTATACTAAAACCAACACTAGAGTAATTGCAGGTGTGTTCTTTTCACAAACCACACATGGATCAACCACTTGAGTCGTTGCATGTGTGTTATTTCCACAAAGAAACATGGATCAACCACTAGAGTCATTGCATGTGTGTTCTTTTCCACAAACCACACATGGATCCACCAGTGGTCATTGCATGTGTGTTCTTTCCACAAACCACACATGGATCAACCACTAGAGTCATTGCATGTGTGTTCTTTGCACAAACCACACATGGATCAACCACTAGATTCATTGCATGTTTGTTCTTATACTGAAACCACAAACCAGCACTAGAGTCATTGCATGTGTGTTCTTTTCCACAAACCACACATGGATCCACTAGACTCATTGCATGTGTGTTCTTTTCCACAAACAACTTATGGATCAACCAGTAGTCATTGCATGTGTGTTCTTTCCACAAACCACATGTGGACCCATTACAGCCATTGCATGTGTGTTATTTTCACAAACCACACATGGATCAACCACTAGAGTCATTGCATATGTATTCTTTCCACAAACCTCACATGGATCAACCACTAGAGTCATTGCATGTGTGTTCTTATACTAAAACCAACACTAGTCATTGCATGTGTGTTCTTTTCACAAACCACACATGGATCAACCACTAGAGTCATTGCATGTGTGTTATTTCCACAAACAAACATGGATCAGCCACTAGAGTCATTGCATGTGTGTTCTTTTCCACAAACCACACATGGATCAACCACTAGAGTAATTGCATGTGTGTTCTTTCCACAAACCACACATGGATCAACCACTAGAGTCATTGCATGTTTGTTCTTATACTAAAACCACAAACCAGCACTAGAGTCATTGCATGTGTGTTCTTTTCCACAAACCACACATGGATCCACCAGTGGTCATTGCATGTGTGTTCTTTCCACAAACCACACATGGATCAACCACTAGAGTCGTTGCATGTTTGTTCTTATACTAAAACCACAAACCAACACTAGAGTCATAGCATGTGTGTTCTTTTCCACAAACCACACATGGATCCACCAGTAGTCATTGCATGTGTGTTCTTTCGACAAACCACATATGGATCAACCACTAGTCATTGCATGTGTGTTCTTTCCACAAACCACATGTGGACCCATTACAGCCATTGCATGTGTGTTATTTTCACAAACCACACATGGATAAACCACTAGAGTCATTGCATATGTATTATTTCCACAAACCACACATGGATCAACCACTAGAGTCATTGCATGTGTGTTCTTATACTAAAACCAACACTAGAGTCATTGCATGTGTGTTCTTTTCACAAACCACACATGGATCAACCACTAGAGTCATTGCATGTGTGTTATTTCCACAAACAAACATGGATCAGCCACTAGAGTCATTGCATGTGTGTTCTTTTCCACAAACCACACATGCATCAACCACTAGAGTAATTGCATGTGTGTTCTTTCCACAAACCACACATGGATCAACCACTAGAGTCATTGCATGTTTGTTCTTATACTAAAACCACAAACCAGCACTAGAGTCATTGCATGTGTGTTCTTTTCCACAAACAACACATGGATCCACCAGTGGTCATTGCATGTGTGTTCTTTCCACAAACCACACATGGATCCCCACTAGAGTCGTTGCATGTTTGTTCTTATACTAAAACCACAAACCAACACTAGAGTCATTGCATGTGTGTTCTTTTCCACAAACCACACATGGATCCACCAGTGGTCATTGCATGTGTGTTGTTTCCACAAACCACATATGTATCAACCACTAGTCATTGCATGTGTGTTCTTTCCACAAACCACACATGGATCAACCACTAGAGTCATTGCATGTGTGTTCTTATAGTAAAACCAACACTAGAGTCATTAAATGTGTGTTCTTTTCACAAATCACACATGGATCAACCACTAGAGTCATTGGATGTGTGTTCTTTGCACAAACCACACATGGATCAACCACTAGAGTCATTGCATGTTTGTTCTTATACTAAAATCACAAACCAGCACTAGAGTCATTGCATGTGTGTTCTTTTCCGCAAACCACACATGGATCCACCAATGATCATTGCATGTGTGTTCTTTCCACAAACCACATATGGATCAACCACTAGCCATTGCATGTGTGTTCTTTCCACAAACCACACATGGATCAACCACTACAGTCATTGCATGTGTGTTCTTATACTAAAACCAACACTAGACTCATTAAATGTGTGTTCTTTTCACAAACCACACATGGATCAACCACTAGAGTCATTGCATGTGTGTTATTTCCACAAACAAACATGGATCAACCACTAGAGTCATTGCATGTGTGTTCTTTTCCACAAACCACACATGGATCCACCAGTGGTCATTGCATGTGTGTTCTTTCCATCAACCACACATGGATCAACCACTAGAGTCATTGCATGTGTGTTCTTTCCACAAACCACACATGGATCAACCACTAGAGTCATTGCATGTGTGTTATTTCCACAAATAGACATGGATCAACCACTAGAGTCATTGCATGTGTGTTCTTTTCCACAAACCACACATGGATCCACCAGTGGTCATTGCATGTGTGTTCTTTCCACAAACCACACATGGATCAACCACTAGAGTCATTGCATGTGTGTTCTTTCCACAAACCACACATGGATCAACTACTAGAGTCATTGCATGTGTGTTCTTATACTAAAACCACAAACCAGTACTAGAGTCATTGTGTGTTCTTTTCCACAAACCACACATGGATCCACCAGTGGTCATTGCATGTGTGTTCTTTCCACAAACCACATATGGATCAACCAGAGTCATTGCATGTGTGTTCTTTCCACAAACCACACATGGATCAACCACTAGAGTCATTGCATGTTTGTTATTATACTAAAATCACAAACCAGCACTAGAGTCATTGCATGTGTGTTCTTTTCCACAAAACACACATGGATCCACCAGTGGTCATTGCATGTGTGTTCTTTCCACAAACCACATATGGATCAACCACTAGTCATTGCATGTGTGTTCTTTCCACAAACCACACATGGATCAACCACTAGAGTCATTGCATGTTTGTTCTTATACTAAAACCACAAACCAGCACTAGAGTCATTGCATGTGTGTTCTTTTCCACAAACCACACATGGATCCACCACTAGAGTCATTGCATGTGTGTTCTTTTCCACAAACCACACATGGATCCACCAGTGGTCATTGCATGTGTGTTCTTTCCATCAACCACACATGGATCAACCACTAGAGTCATTGCATGTGTGTTCTTTCCACAAACCACACATGGATCAACCACTAGAGTCATTGCATGTGTGTTATTTCCACAAATAGACATGGATCAACCACTAGAGTCATTGCATGTGTGTTCTTTTCCACAAACCACACATGGATCCACCAGTGGTCATTGCATGTGTGTTCTTTCCACAAACCACACATGGATCAACCACTAGAGTCATTGCATGTGTGTTCTTTCCACAAACCACACATGGATCAACTACTAGAGTCATTGCATGTGTGTTCTTATACTAAAACCACAAACCAGTACTAGAGTCATTGTGTGTTCTTTTCCACAAACCACACATGGATCCACCAGTGGTCATTGCATGTGTGTTCTTTCCACAAACCACATATGGATCAACCAGAGTCATTGCATGTGTGTTCTTTCCACAAACCACACATGGATCAACCACTAGAGTCATTGCATGTTTGTTATTATACTAAAATCACAAACCAGCACTAGAGTCATTGCATGTGTGTTCTTTTCCACAAAACACACATGGATCCACCAGTGGTCATTGCATGTGTGTTCTTTCCACAAACCACATATGGATCAACCACTAGTCATTGCATGTGTGTTCTTTCCACAAACCACACATGGATCAACCACTAGAGTCATTGCATGTTTGTTCTTATACTAAAACCACAAACCAGCACTAGAGTCATTGCATGTGTGTTCTTTTCCACAAACCACACATGGATCCACCACTAGAGTCATTGCATGTGTGTTATTTCCACAAACAAACATGGATCAGCCACTAGAGTCATTGCATATGTGTTATTTCCACAAACCACACATGGATCAACCACTAGAGTCATTGCATGTGTGTTCTTATACTAAAACCAACACTAGAGTAATTGCAGGTGTGTTCTTTTCACAAACCACACATGGATCAACCACTTGAGTCGTTGCATGTGTGTTATTTCCACAAAGAAACATGGATCAACCACTAGAGTCATTGCATGTGTGTTCTTTTCCACAAACCACACATGGATCCACCAGTGGTCATTGCATGTGTGTTCTTTCCACAAACCACACATGGATCAACCACTAGAGTCATTGCATGTGTGTTCTTTGCACAAACCACACATGGATCAACCACTAGATTCATTGCATGTTTGTTCTTATACTGAAACCACAAACCAGCACTAGAGTCATTGCATGTGTGTTCTTTTCCACAAACCACACATGGATCCACTAGACTCATTGCATGTGTGTTCTTTTCCACAAACAACTTATGGATCAACCAGTAGTCATTGCATGTGTGTTCTTTCCACAAACCACATGTGGACCCATTACAGCCATTGCATGTGTGTTATTTTCACAAACCACACATGGATCAACCACTAGAGTCATTGCATATGTATTCTTTCCACAAACCTCACATGGATCAACCACTAGAGTCATTGCATGTGTGTTCTTATACTAAAACCAACACTAGTCATTGCATGTGTGTTCTTTTCACAAACCACACATGGATCAACCACTAGAGTCATTGCATGTGTGTTATTTCCACAAACAAACATGGATCAGCCACTAGAGTCATTGCATGTGTGTTCTTTTCCACAAACCACACATGGATCAACCACTAGAGTAATTGCATGTGTGTTCTTTCCACAAACCACACATGGATCAACCACTAGAGTCATTGCATGTTTGTTCTTATACTAAAACCACAAACCAGCACTAGAGTCATTGCATGTGTGTTCTTTTCCACAAACCACACATGGATCCACCAGTGGTCATTGCATGTGTGTTCTTTCCACAAACCACACATGGATCAACCACTAGAGTCGTTGCATGTTTGTTCTTATACTAAAACCACAAACCAACACTAGAGTCATAGCATGTGTGTTCTTTTCCACAAACCACACATGGATCCACCAGTAGTCATTGCATGTGTGTTCTTTCGACAAACCACATATGGATCAACCACTAGTCATTGCATGTGTGTTCTTTCCACAAACCACATGTGGACCCATTACAGCCATTGCATGTGTGTTATTTTCACAAACCACACATGGATAAACCACTAGAGTCATTGCATATGTATTATTTCCACAAACCACACATGGATCAACCACTAGAGTCATTGCATGTGTGTTCTTATACTAAAACCAACACTAGAGTCATTGCATGTGTGTTCTTTTCACAAACCACACATGGATCAACCACTAGAGTCATTGTATGTGTGTTATTTCCACAAACAAACATGGATCAGCCACTAGAGTCATTGCATGTGTGTTCTTTTCCACAAACCACACATGCATCAACCACTAGAGTAATTGCATGTGTGTTCTTTCCACAAACCACACATGGATCAACCACTAGAGTCATTGCATGTTTGTTCTTATACTAAAACCACAAACCAGCACTAGAGTCATTGCATGTGTGTTCTTTTCCACAAACAACACATGGATCCACCAGTGGTCATTGCATGTGTGTTCTTTCCACAAACCACACATGGATCCCCACTAGAGTCGTTGCATGTTTGTTCTTATACTAAAACCACAAACCAACACTAGAGTCATTGCATGTGTGTTCTTTTCCACAAACCACACATGGATCCACCAGTGGTCATTGCATGTGTGTTGTTTCCACAAACCACATATGTATCAACCACTAGTCATTGCATGTGTGTTCTTTCCACAAACCACACATGGATCAACCACTAGAGTCATTGCATGTGTGTTCTTATAGTAAAACCAACACTAGAGTCATTAAATGTGTGTTCTTTTCACAAATCACACATGGATCAACCACTAGAGTCATTGGATGTGTGTTCTTTGCACAAACCACACATGGATCAACCACTAGAGTCATTGCATGTTTGTTCTTATACTAAAATCACAAACCAGCACTAGAGTCATTGCATGTGTGTTCTTTTCCACAAACCACACATGGATCCACCAATGATCATTGCATGTGTGTTCTTTCCACAAACCACATATGGATCAACCACTAGCCATTGCATGTGTGTTCTTTCCACAAACCACACATGGATCAACCACTAGAGTCATTGCATGTGTGTTCTTATACTAAAACCAACACTAGACTCATTAAATGTGTGTTCTTTTCACAAACCACACATGGATCAACCACTAGAGTCATTGCATGTGTGTTATTTCCACAAACAAACATGGATCAACCACTAGAGTCATTGCATGTGTGTTCTTTTCCACAAACCACACATGGATCCACCAGTGGTCATTGCATGTGTGTTCTTTCCATCAACCACACATGGATCAACCACTAGAGTCATTGCATGTGTGTTCTTTCCACAAACCACACATGGATCAACCACTAGAGTGATTTCATGTGTGTTATTTCCACAAATAGACATGGATCAACCACTAGAGTCATTGCATGTGTGTTCTTTTCCACAAACCACACATGGATCCACCAGTGGTCATTGCATGTGTGTTCTTTCCACAAACCACACATGGATCAACCACTAGAGTCATTGCATGTGTGTTCTTTCCACAAACCACACATGGATCAACTACTAGAGTCATTGCATGTGTGTTCTTATACTAAAACCACAAACCAGTACTAGAGTCATTGTGTGTTCTTTTCCACAAACCACACATGGATCCACCAGTGGTCATTGCATGTGTGTTCTTTCCACAAACCACATATGGATCAACCAGATTCATTGCATGTGTGTTCTTTCCACAAACCACACATGGATCAACCACTAGAGTCATTGCATGTTTGTTATTATACTAAAATCACAAACCAGCACTAGAGTCATTGCATGTGTGTTCTTTTCCACAAAACACACATGGATCCACCAGTGGTCATTGCATGTGTGTTCTTTCCACAAACCACATATGGATCAACCACTAGTCATTGCATGTGTGTTCTTTCCACAAACCACACATGGATCAACCACTAGAGTCATTGCATGTTTGTTCTTATACTAAAACCACAAACCAGCACTAGAGTCATTGCATGTGTGTTCTTTTCCACAAACCACACATGGATCCACCACTAGAGTCATTGCATGTGTGTTCTTTCCACAAACCACATATGGATCAACCAGAGTCATTGCATGTGTGTTCTTTCCACAAACCACACATGTGGACCCACTAGAGTCATTGCATGTGTGTTCTTTTCCACAAACCACACATGGATCCACCAGTGGTCATTGCATGTGTGTTGTTTCCACAAACCACATATGTATCAACCACTAGTCATTGCATGTGTGTTCTTTCCACAAACCACACATGGATCAACCACTAGAGTCATTGCATGTGTGTTCTTATAGTAAAACCAACACTAGAGTCATTAAATGTGTGTTCTTTTCACAAATCACACATGGATCAACCACTAGAGTCATTGGATGTGTGTTCTTTGCACAAACCACACATGGATCAACCACTAGAGTCATTGCATGTTTGTTCTTATACTAAAATCACAAACCAGCACTAGAGTCATTGCATGTGTGTTCTTTTCCACAAACCACACATGGATCCACCAATGATCATTGCATGTGTGTTCTTTCCACAAACCACATATGGATCAACCACTAGCCATTGCATGTGTGTTCTTTCCACAAACCACACATGGATCAACCACTACAGTCATTGCATGTGTGTTCTTATACTAAAACCAACACTAGACTCATTAAATGTGTGTTCTTTTCACAAACCACACATGGATCAACCACTAGAGTCATTGCATGTGTGTTATTTCCACAAACAAACATGGATCAACCACTAGAGTCATTGCATGTGTGTTCTTTTCCACAAACCACACATGGATCCACCAGTGGTCATTGCATGTGTGTTCTTTCCATCAACCACACATGGATCAACCACTAGAGTCATTGCATGTGTGTTCTTTCCACAAACCACACATGGATCAACCACTAGAGTCATTGCATGTGTGTTATTTCCACAAATAGACATGGATCAACCACTAGAGTCATTGCATGTGTGTTCTTTTCCACAAACCACACATGGATCCACCAGTGGTCATTACATGTGTGTTCTTTCCACAAACCACACATGGATCAACCACTAGAGTCATTGCATGTGTGTTCTTTCCACAAACCACACATGGATCAACTACTAGAGTCATTGCATGTGTGTTCTTATACTAAAACCACAAACCAGTACTAGAGTCATTGTGTGTTCTTTTCCACAAACCACACATGGATCCACCAGTGGTCATTGCATGTGTGTTCTTTCCACAAACCACATATGGATCAACCAGAGTCATTGCATGTGTGTTCTTTCCACAAACCACACATGGATCAACCACTAGAGTCATTGCATGTTTGTTATTATACTAAAATCACAAACCAGCACTAGAGTCATTGCATGTGTGTTCTTTTCCACAAAACACACATGGATCCACCAGTGGTCATTGCATGTGTGTTCTTTCCACAAACCACATATGGATCAACCACTAGTCATTGCATGTGTGTTCTTTCCACAAACCACACATGGATCAACCACTAGAGTCATTGCATGTTTGTTCTTATACTAAAACCACAAACCAGCACTAGAGTCATTGCATGTGTGTTCTTTTCCACAAACCACACATGGATCCACCACTAGAGTCATTGCATGTGTGTTCTTTCCACAAACCACATATGGATCAACCAGAGTCATTGCATGTGTGTTCTTTCCACAAACCACACATGTGGACCCACTAGAGTCATTGCATGTGTGTTCTTTCCACAAACCACACATGTGGATCAACCAGAGTCATTGCATGTGTGTTCTTTCCACAAACCACACATGGATCAACCACTAGAGTCATTGCATGTTTGTTGTTATACTAAAACCACAAACCAGCACTAGAGTCACTGCATGTGTGTTCTTTTCCACAAACCACACATGGATCCACTAGACTCATTGCATGTGTGTTCTTTCCACAAACCACACATGGATCAACCAGAGTCATTTCATGTGTGTTCTTTCCACAAACCACACATGGATCAACCACTAGAGTCATTGGATGTGTGTTCTTTTCCACAAACCACACATGGATCCACTAGACTCATTGCATGTGTGTTCTTTTACTCAAACAACTTATGGATCAACGAGTGGTCATTGCATGTGTGTTCTTTCAACAAACCACATGTGGACCCATTATAGTCATTGCATGTGTGTTATTTCCACAAACCACACATGGATCAACCACTAGAGTCATTGCATATGTGTTATTTCCACAAACCACACATGGATCAACCACTAGAGTCATTGCATGTGTGTTCTTATACTAAAACCAACACTAGAGTAATTGCAGGTGTGTTCTTTTCACAAACCACACATGGATCAACCACTTGAGTCGTTGCATGTGTGTTATTTCCACAAAGAAACATGGATCAACCACTAGAGTCACTGCATGTGTGTTCTTTTCCACAAACCACACATGGATCCACCAGTGGTCATTGCATGTGTGTTCTTTCCACAAACCACACATGGATCAACCACTAGAGTCATTGCATGTGTGTTCTTTGCACAAACCACACATGGATCAACCACTAGATTCATTGCATGTTTATTCTTATACTAAAACCACAAACCAGCACTAGAGTCATTGCATGTGTGTTCTTTTCCACAAACCACACATGGATCCACTAGACTCATTGCATGTGTGTTCTTTTCCACAAACAACTTATGGATCAACCAGTAGTCATTGCATGTGTGTTCTTTCCACAAACCACATGTGGACCCATTACAGCCATTGCATGTGTGTTATTTTCACAAACCACACATGGATCAACCACTAGAGTCATTGCATATGTATTCTTTCCACAAACCTCACATGGATCAACCACTAGAGTCATTGCATGTGTGTTCTTATACTAAAACCAACACTAGTCATTGCATTTGTGTTCTTTTCACAAACCACACATGGATCAACCACTAGAGTCATTGCATGTGTGTTATTTCCACAAACAAACATGGATCAGCCACTAGAGTCATTGCATGTGTGTTATTTTCCACAAACCACACATGGATCAACCACTAGAGTAATTGCATGTGTGTTCTTTCCACAAACCACACATGGATCAACCACTAGAGTCATTGCATGTTTGTTCTTATACTAAAACCACAAACCAGCACTAGAGTCATTGCATGTGTGTTCTTTTCCA
Organism: Avena sativa; assembly: GCA_916181665.1. Lineage (NCBI taxonomy): Eukaryota > Viridiplantae > Streptophyta > Magnoliopsida > Poales > Poaceae > Avena > Avena sativa. Next base: position 482,656,455 of record OV702279.1, read on the forward strand.
CAAACCACACATGGATCCACCAGTGGTCATTGCATGTGTGTTCTTTCCACAAACCACACATGGATCAACCACTAGAGTCGTTGCATGTTTGTTCTTATACTAAAACCACAAACCAACACTAGAGTCATAGCATGTGTGTTCTTTTCCACAAACCACACATGGATCCACCAGTAGTCATTGCATGTGTGTTCTTTCGACAAACCACATATGGATCAACCACTAGTCATTGCATGTGTGTTATTTCCACAAACCACACATGGATCAACCACTAGAGTCATTGCATGTGTGTTCTTATACTAAAACCAACACTAGAGTAATTAAATGTGTGTTCTTTTCACAAATCACACATGGATCAACCACTAGAGTCATTGCATGTGTGTTCTTTGCACAAACCACACATGGATCAACCACTAGAGTCATTACATGTTTGTTCTTATACTAAAACCACAAACCAGCACTAGAGTCATTGCATGTTTGTTCTTATACTAAAACCACAAACCAGCACTAGAGTCATTGCATGTGTGTTCTTTTCCACAAACCACACATGGATCCACCACTAGAGTCATTGCATGTGTGTTCTTTCCACAAACCACATATGGATCAACCAGAGTCATTGCATGTGTGTTCTTTCCACAAACCACACGTGTGGACCCACTAGAGTCATTGCATGTGTGTTCTTTCCACAAACCACACATGTGGATCAACCAGAGTCATTGCATGTGTGTTCTTTTCACAAACCACACATGGATCAACCACTAGAGTCATTGCATGTGTGTTATTTCCACAAACAAACATGGATCAACCACTAGAGTCATTGCATGTGTGTTCTTTTCTACAAACCACACATGGATCCACCAGTGGTCATTGCATGTGTGTTCTTTCCACAAACCACATATGGATCAACCACTAGTCATTGCATGTGTGTTCTTTCCACAAACCACACATGGATCAACCACTAGAGTCATTGCATGTGTGTTCTTATACTAAAACAAACACTAGACTCATTAAATGTGTGTTCTTTTCACAAACCACACATGGATCAACCACTAGAGTCATTGCATGTGTGTTATTTCCACAAACAAACATGGATCAACCACTAGAGTCATTGCATGTGTGTTCTTTTCCACAAACCACACATGGATCCACCAGTGGTCATTGCATGTGTGTTCTTTCCATAAACCACACATGGATCAACCACTAGAGTCATTGCATGTGTGTTCTTTCCACAAACCACACATGGATCAACCACTAGAGTCATTGCATGTGTGTTATTTCCACAAACAAACATGGATCAACCACTAGAGTCATTGCGTGTGTGTTCTTTTCCACAAACCACACATGGATCCACCAGTGGTCATTGCATGTGTGTTCTTTCCACAAACCACACATGTATCAACCACTAGAGTCATTGCATGTGTGTTCTTTCCACAAACCACACATGGATCAACTATTAGAGTCATTGCATGTGTGTTCTTATACTAAAACCACAAACCAGTACTAGAGTCATTGTGTGTTCTTTTCCACAAACCACACATGGATCCACCAGTGGTCATTGCATGTGTGTTCTTTCCACAAACCACATATGGATCAACCAGAGTCATTGCATGTGTGTTCTTTCCACAAACCACACATGGATCAACCACTAGAGTCATTGCATGTTTGTTCTTATACTAAAATCACAAACCAGCACTAGAGTCATTGCATGTGTGTTCTTTTCCACAAAACACACATGGATCCACCAGTGGTCATTGCATGTGTGTTCTTTCAACAAACCACATATGGATCAACCACTAGTCATTGCATGTGTGTTCTTTCTACAAACCACACATGGATCAACCACTAGAGTCATTGCATGTTTGTTCTTATACTAAAACCACAAACCAGCACTAGAGTCATTGCATGTGTGTTCTTTTCCACAAACCACACATGGATCCACCACTAGAGTCATTGCATGTGTGTTCTTTCCACAAACCACATATGGATCAACCAGAGTCATTGCATGTGTGTTCTTTCCACAAACCACACATGTGGACCCACTAGAGTCATTGCATGTGTGTTCTTTCCACAAACCACACATGTGGATCAACCAGAGTCATTGCATGTGTGTTCTTTCCACGAACCACACATGGATCAACCACTAGAGTCATTGCATGTTTGTTGTTATACTAAAACCACAAACCAGCACAAGAGTCACTGCATGTGTGTTCTTTTCCACATCACACATGGATCCACTAGACTCATTGCATGTGTGTTCTTTCCACAAACCACACATGGATCAACCAGAGTCATTGCATGTGTGTTCTTTCCACAAACCACACATGGATCAACCACTAGAGTCATTGCATGTGTGTTCTTTTCCACAAACCACACATGGATCCACTAGACTCGTTGCATGTGTGTTCTTTTCCACAAACAACTTATGGATCAACGAGTGGTCATTGCATGTGTGTTCTTTCCACAAACCACATGTGGACCCATTATAGTCATTGCATGTGTGTTATTTCCACAAACCACACATGGATCAACCACTAGAGTCATTGCATATGTGTTATTTCCACAAACCACACATGGATCAACCACTAGAGTCATTGCATGTGTGTTCTTATACTAAAATCAACACTAGAGTAATTGCAGGTGTGTTCTTTTCACAAACAACACATGGATCAACCACTTGAGTCATTGCATGTGTGTTATTTCCACAAAGAAACATGGATCAACCACTAGAGTCATTGCATGTGTGTTCTTTTCCACAAACCACACATGGATCCACCAGTGGTCATTGCATGTGTGTTCTTTCCACAAACCACACATGGATCAACCACTAGAGTCATTGCATGTGTGTTCTTTGCACAAACCACACATGGATCAACCACTAGATTCATTGCATGTTTGTTCTTATACTAAAACCACAAACCAGCACTAGAGTCATTGCATGTGTGTTCTTTTCCACAAACCACACATGGATCCACTAGACTCATTGCATGTGTGTTCTTTTCCACAAACAACTTATGGATCAACCAGTAGTCATTGCATGTGTGTTCTTTCCACAAACCACATGTGGACCCATTACAGCCATTGCATGTGTGTTATTTTCACAAACCACACATGGATCAACCACTAGAGTCATTGCATATGTATTCTTTCCACAAACCTCACATGGATCAACCACTAGAGTCATTGCATGTGTGTTCTTATACTAAAACCAACACTAGTCATTGCAAGTGTGTTCTTTTCACAAACCACACATGGATCAACCACTAGAGTCATTGCATGTGTGTTATTTCCACAAACAAACATGGATCAGCCACTAGAGTCATTGCATGTGTGTTATTTTCCACAAACCACACATGGATCAACCACTAGAGTAATTGCATGTGTGTTCTTTCCACAAACCACACATGGATCAACCACTAGAGTCATTGCATGTTTGTTCTTATACTAAAACCACAAACCAGCACTAGAGTCATTGCATGTGTGTTCTTTTCCACAAACCACACATGGATCCACCAGTGGTCATTGCATGTGTGTTCTTTCCACAAACCACACATGGATCAAGCACTAGAGTCGTTGCATGTTTGTTCTTATACTAAAACCACAAACCAACACTAGAGTCATAGCATGTGTGTTCTTTTCCACAAACCACACATGGATCCACCAGTAGTCATTGCATGTGTGTTCTTTCGACAAACCACATATGGACCAACCACTAGTCATTGCATGTGTGTTCTTTCCACAAACCACACATGGATCAACCACTAGAGTCATTGCATGTGTGTTCTTATACTAAAACCAACACTAGAGTAATTAAATGTGTGTTCTTTTCACAAATCACACATGGATCAACCACTAGAGTCATTGCATGTGTGTTCTTTGCACAAACCACACATGGATCAACCACTAGAGTCATTACATGTTTGTTCTTATACTAAAACCACAAACCAGCACTAGAGTCATTGCATGTTTGTTCTTATACTAAAACCACAAACCAGCACTAGAGTCATTGCATGTGTGTTCTTTTCCACAAACCACACATGGATCCACCACTAGAGTCATTGCATGTGTGTTCTTTCCACAAACCACATATGGATCAACCAGAGTCATTGCATGTGTGTTCTTTCCACAAACCACACGTGTGGACCCACTAGAGTCATTGCATGTGTGTTCTTTCCACAAACCACACATGTGGATCAACCAGAGTCATTGCATGTGTGTTCTTTTCACAAACCACACATGGATCAACCACTAGAGTCATTGCATGTGTGTTATTTCCACAAACAAACATGGATCAACCACTAGAGTCATTGCATGTGTGTTCTTTTCTACAAACCACGCATGGATCCACCAGTGGTCATTGCATGTGTGTTCTTTCCACAAACCACATATGGATCAACCACTAGTCATTGCATGTGTGTTCTTTCCACAAACCACACATGGATCAACCACTAGAGTCATTGCATGTGTGTTCTTATACTAAAACCAACACTAGACTCATTAAATGTGTGTTCTTTTCACAAACCACACATGGATCAACCACTAGAGTCATTGCATGTGTGTTATTTCCACAAACAAACATGGATCAACCACTAGAGTCATTGCATGTGTGTTCTTTTCCACAAACCACACATGGATCCACCAGTGGTCATTGCATGTGTGTTCTTTCCATAAACCACACATGGATCAACCACTAGAGTCATTGCATGTGTGTTCTTTCCACAAACCACACATGGATCAACCACTAGAGTCATTGCATGTGTGTTATTTCCACAAACAAACATGGATCAACCACTAGAGTCATTGCGTGTGTGTTCTTTTCCACAAACCACACATGGATCCACCAGTGGTCATTGCATGTGTGTTCTTTCCACAAACCACACATGTATCAACCACTAGAGTCATTGCATGTGTGTTCTTTCCACAAACCACACATGGATCAACTATTAGAGTCATTGCATGTGTGTTCTTATACTAAAACCACAAACCAGTACTAGAGTCATTGTGTGTTCTTTTCCACAAACCACACATGGATCCACCAGTGGTCATTGCATGTGTGTTCTTTCCACAAACCACATATGGATCAACCAGAGTCATTGCATGTGTGTTCTTTCCACAAACCACACATGGATCAACCACTAGAGTCATTGCATGTTTGTTCTTATACTAAAATCACAAACCAGCACTAGAGTCATTGCATGTGTGTTCTTTTCCACAAAACACACATGGATCAACCAGTGGTCATTGCATGTGTGTTCTTTCAACAAACCACATATGGATCAACCACTAGTCATTGCATGTGTGTTCTTTCCACAAACCACACATGGATCAACCACTAGAGTCATTGCATGTTTGTTCTTATACTAAAACCACAAACCAGCACTAGAGTCATTGCATGTGTGTTCTTTTCCACAAACCACACATGGATCCACCACTAGAGTCATTGCATGTGTGTTCTTTCCACAAACCACATATGGATCAACCAGAGTCATTGCATGTGTGTTCTTTCCACAAACCACACATGTGGACCCACTAGAGTCATTGCATGTGTGTTCTTTCCACAAACCACACATGTGGATCAACCAGAGTCATTGCATGTGTGTTCTTTCCACGAAGCACACATGGATCAACCACTAGAGTCATTGCATGTTTGTTGTTATACTAAAACCACAAACCAGCACAAGAGTCACTGCATGTGTGTTCTTTTCCACATCACACATGGATCCACTAGACTCATTGCATGTGTGTTCTTTCCACAAACCACACATGGATCAACCAGAGTCATTGCATGTGTGTTCTTTCCACAAACCACACATGGATCAACCACTAGAGTCATTGCATGTGTGTTCTTTTCCACAAACCACACATGGATCCACTAGACTCGTTGCATGTGTGTTCTTTTCCACAAACAACTTATGGATCAACGAGTGGTCATTGCATGTGTGTTCTTTCCACAAACCACATGTGGACCCATTATAGTCATTGCATGTGTGTTATTTCCACAAACCACACATGGATCAACCACTAGAGTCATTGCATATGTGTTATTTCCACAAACCACACATGGATCAACCACTAGAGTCATTGCATGTGTGTTCTTATACTAAAACCAACACTAGAGTAATTGCAGGTGTGTTCTTTTCACAAACAACACATGGATCAACCACTTGAGTCATTGCATGTGTGTTATTTCCACAAAGAAACATGGATCAACCACTAGAGTCATTGCATGTGTGTTCTTTTCCACAAACCACACATGGATCCACCAGTGGTCATTGCATGTGTGTTCTTTCCACAAACCACACATGGATCAACCACTAGAGTCATTGCATGTGTGTTCTTTGCACAAACCACACATGGATCAACCACTAGATTCATTGCATGTTTGTTCTTATACTAAAACCACAAACCAGCACTAGAGTCATTGCATGTGTGTTCTTTTCCACAAACCACACATGGATCCACTAGACTCATTGCATGTGTGTTCTTTTCCATAAACAACTTATGGATCAACCAGTAGTCATTGCATGTGTGTTCTTTCCACAAACCACATGTGGACCCATTACAGCCATTGCATGTGTGTTATTTTCACAAACCACACATGGATCAACCACTAGAGTCATTGCATATGTATTCTTTCCACAAACCACACATGGATCAACCACTAGAGTCATTGCATGTGTGTTCTTATACTAAAACCAACACTAGTCATTGCATGTGTGTTCTTTTCACAAACCACACATGGATCAACCACTAGAGTCATTGCATGTGTGTTATTTCCACAAACAAACATGGATCAGCCACTAGAGTCATTGCATGTGTGTTCTTTTCCACAAACCACACATGGATCAACCACTAGAGTAATTGCATGTGTGTTCTTTCCACAAACCACACATGGATCAACCACTAGAGTCATTGCATGTTTGTTCTTATACTAAAACCACAAACCAGCACTAGAGTCATTGCATGTGTGTTCTTTTCCACAAACCACACATGGATCCACCAGTGGTCATTGCATGTGTGTTCTTTCCACAAACCACACATGGATCAACCACTAGAGTCGTTGCATGTTTATTCTTATACTAAAACCACAAACCAACACTAGAGTCATTGCATGTGTGTTCTTTTCCACAAACCACACATGGATCCACCAGTGGTCATTGCATGTGTGTTGTTTCCACAAACCACATATGGATCAACCACTAGTCATTGCATGTGTGTTCTTTCCACAAACCACACATGGATCAACCACTAGAGTCATTGCATGTGTGTTCTTATAGTAAAACCAACACTAGAGTCATTAAATGTGTGTTCTTTTCACAAATCACACATGGATCAACCACTAGAGTCATTGCATGTGTGTTCTTTGCACAAACCACACATGGATCAACCACTAGAGTCATTGCATGTTTGTTCTTATACTAAAATCACAAACCAGCACTAGAGTCATTGCATGTGTGTTCTTTTCCACAAACCACACATGGATCGACCAATGATCATTGCATGTGTGTTCTTTCCACAAACCACATATGGATCAACCTCTAGCCATTGCATGTGTGTTCTTTCCACAAACCACACATGGATCAACCACTAGAGTCATTGCATGTGTGTTCTTATACTAAAACCAACACTAGACTCATTAAATGTGTGTTCTTTTCACAAACCACACATGGATCAACCACTAGAGTCATTGCATGTGTGTTATTTCCACAAACAAACATGGATCACCCACTAGCGTCATTGCATGTGTGTTCTTTTCCACAAACCACACATGGATCCACCAGTGGTCATTGCATGTGTGTTCTTTCCATCAACCACACATGGATCAACCACTAGAGTCATTGCATGTGTGTTCTTTCCACAAACCACACATGGATCAACCACTAGAGTCATTGCATGTGTGTTATTTCCACAAATAGACATGGATCAACCACTAGAGTCATTGCATGTGTGTTCTTTTCCACAAACCACACATGGATCCACCAGTGGTCATTGCATGTGTGTTCTTTCCACAAACCACACATGGATCAACCACTAGAGTCATTACATGTGTGTTCTTTCCACAAACCACACATGGATCAACTACTAGAGTCATTGCATGTGTGTTCTTATACTAAAACCACAAACCAGTACTAGAGTCATTGTGTGTTCTTTTCCACAAACCACACATGGATCCACCAGTGGTCATTGCATGTGTGTTCTTTCCACAAACCACATATGGATCAACCAGAGTCATTGCATGTGTGTTCTTTCCACAAACCACACATGGATCAACCACTAGAGTCATTGCATGTTTGTTATTATACTAAAATCACAAACCAGCACTAGAGTCATTGCATGTGTGTTCTTTTCCACAAAACACACATGGATCCACCAGTGGTCATTGCATGTGTGTTCTTTCCACAAACCACATATGGATCAACCACTAGTCATTGCATGTGTGTTCTTTCCACAAACCACACATGGATCAACCACTAGAGTCATTGCATGTTTGTTCTTATACTAAAACCACAAACCAGCACTAGAGTCATTGCATGTGTGTTCTTTTCCACAAACCACACATGGATCCACCACTAGAGTCATTGCATGTTGAAGCATCCCCTGCCTTTAATAAGGTAGGGTCCCCTGTGTTTACAATGCTAGTCCCTGGATCAATAGCTAGCATCCACAGTTTAGATGTAATATCAAGAAACAAAGGTCATAATACAACTTTATAACCAGGAATAAAATAGTTTTATTACATCAAACTTAGCTCATTGGCTAATTACATTACATTGCAGCAGAATAACTATAGTCTTGGGTCCTTTATGTTCAAATCTACCACAGGCAGATGTTGGTTGTAGACTTTGTAATCCTAATCAATCAATCTTCACTAAAATCAATCAAACCTGCAACATTACAAGTTACAGCCACAAGGGTCAATACATTTGAATTGTATTGGCAAGTGATACTTTGGTAGTATAGTGGAGTCTATCATCTATATGCATTTTGGCTAAGTGGAGTTGAGGCTTGCATTGCTCAAAATAGAATTTTCCCTATCATTTTGAAAACACTAAGTTTTATTTGGCAAAAACCACCAAGGCATCTACCAATCAAGACTGAAGATCCTCTCAAGGCATCTACCAATCAAAGACTGAAGATTTTCTTGGCAAAAACAATTTTCCCAATCTAAGATTTTGAGATCCTTGTACCAAGCCATCTCTCCATCAAAGATTGAAGAATTTCACACAACCCTTGTTCACCCACAAGTTTTAATTTAGAAATTGGAGTGATGAGATTCTTGATTGCTTCCATGTCTTGATGCTCAAATTGTCCTTTACCAGGGACATGGCTAAGTACTTAGGTTTTACACTCTGCAGAGGTGGTGCACTTTCCCCACAAGACTTGGTTTCCCAAGACAAGATCTTTCAGAAGCTTTCCCTTAGAACATCATGGACGCGCTCCAACCTATCAAACACTACCACCAACTGTCCATATGGCTAAGTTCTTGCAACCTATATGATCATGGCAGAGCCCATATTGCCAAGTGGTTGCACTTGAAACTTCTCAACATTTGACATCTCAAATCTCTTTGTTCCTGGGTGGCCATCCACAAGTGAGATACACAAGCCAAGTCCATGGCCTTGTGAACCACTCAACACAAACCATTCCTTCCATTTCCACCCAGGTGATTCATTATCTTAGTTGTTTTATTAAACAAAACACAAGTCCATAGACTTAGAAATTTTTATAGCATGAATATATATATCCCACCCAGGTTTTCTATTAGCTAGGCTAAGCTTGATAGTGATAGGATTCTTAACTTAGGAAAATCCTTCTAAGGATTCATTCTACTAGTTTTCCTATAGCAAGGTCTATACTTAGCAAAATAAAAACCATGCAAGTTTTACTTGGCAAAAACACTAATGCATATTGAAAATAATGGGATAGATAGTATGAAGTATCACTTGACTTTTTGGTAGAGGGTATAGGTTCACTCCTTGATCTTGCTAGTCTCACTCTTCTCTAACTTCACTACAAGTCAATCAAGCAAACACAAACTCAATCCACCAATCAAGCAAAACAACACACATAAAATCCTAAAGTCAAGGTAATGCATGCAAGCATGCAAAAGATGGTTCTAATTGCAAAGGTGGTCTCCACTAGGCTTCTAAACTTTGTAAGTTCCAAATTGGTCATTTACCAAAATGGCAAAGTCATTTGCAAAGGGGTTTCACTACAAAACCATTTTCAAAACTAAGATTCATTTTATGTGGTGTAGAAATATTTTTTACTAAGGCTTTAACCTATAGGGTTCACCAAATGAGTTGCTATTGCAAAACTTGGTGTTTGGGTCAGTAGGTTTGATTCAAAATATTTTCTCAAAGTTTTATTTACAAAAACATTTTCATAAACAAAACTATAGTTTTTAGTTAGCTAGAAATGGACTAAACTAATTAATCCATTATATTCTTTTCCAAAATCATTTTCCAAAACATAGGTTGGTTCCTAGGGTCAGTAAGGTCACAACAAACCATTTTGCAAAGGTTTTAACCTTAAAATCATTTTTAAACATTTTTTTCTAGTCTAAACAAGCAATCAAATGTTTCTGCATAATCAACCAATCTAACAATTACTATTTGCTAAACCAAAGGCAGGGTTGGTTAGGTCTTGTTTTCTTGAATCCAACGACATAAAATTTGTAATTTTTGGACGTGTGGATTCAAAGATACAAGGGTTTGAAGTTTGCAAAAGTTTCTGTTTTCAAATTCTGTTTTAAACCTAACAGGCGACACGCGGCGTGATATCATTGGTCGATACCGGTTCGGCCGGATCGTGGCTGTGGAGCGTTGGATTAAGTTAGATCGCACGGTACAGGGCGCATACCCATTCGCGGCTTAAGTGATCTATCGTACCCGCCCGATCTAGATCGAACGGCTCGTGCGGGTTTGACCAGAAGCTGGCGGCGCTGCGGTGGCTAGCGGCGGTGGAGCGGTCGGTCGACGACGGAGGCGATGCTACAGAAGGTGAGGGAGAAGGAGGGGTTGCTCACCGGGCTCAGGGGGTTACGGCGATGCTCGGGGAGGTGTTGGTCGGGCGAGGGGCGCTCGGGGTCTGCGGCAATTCCTCACCGGAGTGGAGGACGGCGTCGGGTGCGTCGGGTGGTCGTCGTGGACGTCGCTGTGGATCACCCCAAGACAAGGCGAAGACGTGGTTAGACGCGCAAGATCGATACAGAGTCGTGTGCGATAACTAGAAGAAGAGGGGCGACCGGAGTCTACCTGTGGAGCTTGTCGAAGAAGAACCAGACGGCGGCGGTGCTGGAGGTTGTCGTTGCCGACGCTCTGGAGCGCTCGGGGACGAGCTGGTGCTACGGGGATGATCGCTAGGAGGTGGGGATCACGTGAGCATGGTTGAGGAGGCAAGGGGCAGCGTGTGCTGGTCGGAATCGGTTCTGGACCTCGTTGGAGCAGAGGATGCTCGGGGAGAAATTGGAGGCGGTCTAGGGCGTGCGAGCGCGAGGTGTCAGAGGGGGAATATAGAGGATGCCCTGGCGTTTCCATCTGCGTGATCAAGGCGAGGTAAAGGCTCGGCGTTATGACGAATTAAGCCGGAGAAATCAACGGCAGAACAGGGGAGAAGAACTGGTCGCTGCGGGGTGGGTGAAGGAGACGATGAACAGTGATAGCGGGCCTACCAGTCAGTGGGAAAAGGAGTGAGGAGGAGGTCCACTGGTCAGTGTCTCTGTGGGCTGATTCGGCGGTGAGGAAAAACGGTTCGGGGAAAAATAAGAGGAGGTGGGGTCATCTCGTCAGCGAGTGAGTGAGAGGGAGAGGTGGGTCCCGTTTGTCTGTGACTCAGTGGGTAAGAAAGTGGGTGCCAAATGTTTTATTCGAGGAGAAGACTGGGCTGGTTTTGCTGGGCCTAATGGGCTGGTCTGTTTCCCTATTTTTTTCTGTCTAAATCTTTTTCCTTTTCTATTTATATTTTCTATTTTGAATTTCAAACAATTATTCAAACAAACAACAAACTTTTCACTTTGAATTTGGTTCTGTTTATCAACATAATCCAAATCTCAAAATAAAATAATATTTTATATTTATTTTAGGATCCATTTAATAATTAAATAAAATGGATCTTTAGTTATTTAATAAAATAGGGTTTGATTTATTTAATAAAATTTCCATTTGAAATCCAATTATTTTCAAAACCAAACCAGAAGGTTTTATTTGAAAAATAAAAGAATACTTGGAAACTTATTTAAATAAATAAATAAGTTTTGGTGTTTTAATTAAAATGGGAAAGCCTTTACTTAAATAAAATTGGATATTTAAATCCTTATTATTTTATTTAAATAATCCTTTACTCATTTTAATCAAAGGAAAACCTCTTAATAAAAGATTTCAAAGTAGTAATAAAATATTTGGTGTTCATTTAAAATGGGAAAAGCCTTTACTTAAATAAAATTGGATATTTAAATCCTTATTATTTTATTTAAATAAACTTTTACTCATTTTATCAAAACAAAATATTTTATTACAAAAGTTTGGCCAAAATTAATTTGGCTCACCTTTTCATTTGAAAACAAAGTCTTTTATTAAAAGATCCAAATAGTATTTCCAAAACAATTTATTTTTCCTTTATTAAATGTTTATCTTTTTAATCCCTTTAGGATTATAATTGTTCACCAATTGGTATGGCTTTTGGTAAGGGCTTTATTAGCTTTGGAAATTCAATTTCCTTATCTTATTATAGTCATAAGATTTTTGTCTATGGTTCCAAACTAAGTGAAACCAATCTCTATGATCTATTCTTGATCCTTTGTGATTATTTGTTGATCAGATTTGGTATGGATCCAATCCATAGATTTGGAGATAGTTTGGAAAATGATTTCCTTCCATTAGGGTTTAGGGTTTTGGATTTACTTTCCTAATGTTCAAATTTCCAGATACATTCATTGAGGAATGCATTTCCCTTGATTTGAATTTTTGTTGAATTCAAACTTCCACCAAAGTTTGCTCAAGATGGGATTTTTAAGTTTCCTTTTAGAAACAAAAGTTTCTTTTTTTTACCCTGATTTTCAACAAAGATTTATTTTGTTTATTTATTTTTCACATTACAAGATTTGGAAAATCTTGGGATGTGACACATGTATGTTCTTTCCACAAACCACATATGGATCAACCAGAGTCATTGCATGTGTGTTCTTTCCACAAACCACACATGTGGACCCACTAGAGTCATTGCATGTGTGTTCTTTCCACAAACCACACATGTGGATCAACCAGAGTCATTGCATGTGTGTTCTTTCCACAAACCACACATGGATCAACCACTAGAGTCATTGCATGTTTGTTGTTATACTAAAACCACAAACCAGCACTAGAGTCACTGCATGTGTGTTCTTTTCCACAAACCACACATGGATCCACTAGACTCATTGCATGTGTGTTCTTTCCACAAACCACACATGGATCAACCAGAGTCATTGCATGTGTGTTCTTTCCACAAACCACACATGGATCAACCACTAGAGTCATTGGATGTGTGTTCTTTTCCACAAACCACACATGGATCCACTAGACTCATTGCATGTGTGTTCTTTTCCTCAAACAACTTATGGATCAACGAGTGGTCATTGCATGTGTGTTCTTTCCACAAACCACACATGGACCCATTATAGTCATTGCATGTGTGTTATTTCCACAAACCACACATGGATCAACCACTAGAGTCATTGCATATGTGTTATTTCCACAAACCACACATGGATCAACCACTAGAGTCATTGCATGTGTGTTCTTATACTAAAACCAACACTAGAGTAATTGCAGGTGTGTTCTTTTCACAAACCACACATGGATCAACCACTTGAGTCATTGCATGTGTGTTATTTCCACAAACAAACATGGATCAACCACTAGAGTCATTGCATGTGTGTTCTTTTCCACAAACCACACATGGATCCACCAGTGGTCATTGCATGTGTGTTCTTTCCACAAACCACACATGGATCAACCACTAGAGTCATTACATGTGTGTTCTTTGCACATACCACACATGGATCAACCACTAGATTCATTGCATGTTTGTTCTTATACTAAAACCACAAACCAGCACTAGAGTCATTGCATGTGTGTTCTTTTCCACAAACCAAACATGGATCCACTAGACTCATTGCATGTGTGTTCTTTTCCACAAACAACTTATGGATCAACCAGTAGTCATTGCATGTGTGTTCTTTCCACAAACCACATGTGGACCCATTACAGCCATTGCATGTGTGTTATTTTCACAAACCACACATGGATCAACCACTAGAGTCATTGCATATGTATTCTTTCCACAAACCACACATGGATCAACCACTAGAGTCATTGCATGTGTGTTCTTATACTAAAACCAACACTAGTCATTGCATGTGTGTTCTTTTCACAAACCACACATGGATCAACCACTAGAGTCATTGCATGTGTGTTATTTCCACAAACAAACATGGATCAGCCACTAGAGTCATTGCATGTGTGTTCTTTTCCACAAACCACACATGGATCAACCACTAGAGTAATTGCATGTGTGTTCTTTCCACAAACCACACATGGATCAACCACTAGAGTCATTGCATGTTTGTTCTTATACTAAAACCACAAACCAGCACTAGAGTCATTGCATGTGTGTTCTTTTCCACAAACCACACATGGATCCACCAGTGGTCATTGCATGTGTGTTCTTTCCACAAACCACACATGGATCAACCACTAGAGTCGTTGCATGTTTGTTCTTATACTAAAACCACAAACCAACACTAGAGTCATTGCATGTGTGTTCTTTTCCACAAACCACACATGGATCCACCAGTAGTCATTGCATGTGTGTTCTTTCCACAAACCACATATGGATCAACCACTAGTCATTGCATGTTTGTTCTTTCCACAAACCACACATGGATCAACCACTAGAGTCATTGCATGTGTGTTCTTATACTAAAACCAACACTAGAGTAATTAAATGTGTGTTCTTTTCACAAATCACACATGGATCAACCACTAGAGTTATTGCATGTGTGTTCTTTGCACAAACCACACATGGATCAACCACTAGAGTCATTGCATGTTTGTCCTTATACTAAAACCACAAACCAGCACTAGAGTCATTGCATGTGTGTTCTTTTCCACAAACCACACATGGATCCACCAATGGTCATTGCATGTGTGTTCTTTCCACAAACCACATATGAATCAACCAGAGTCATTGCATGTGTGTTATTTCCAGAAACCACACATGGATCAACCACTAGAGTCATTGCATGTTTGTTCTTATACTAAAACCACAAACCAACACTAGAGTCATTGCATGTGTGTTCTTTTCCACAAACCACACATGGATCCACTAGACTCATTGCATGTGTGTTCTTTTCTACAAACAACTTATGGATCAACTAGTGGTCATTGCATGGGTGTTCTTACCACAAACCACACATGTGGACCCACTAGAGTCATTGCATGCGTGTTATTTCCACAAACCACACATGGATCAACCACTAGAGTCATTGCATATGTGTTATTTCCACAAACCACACATGGATCAACCACTAGAGTCATAGCATGTGTGTTCTTATACTAAAACCAACAATAGAGTCATTGCATGTGTGTTCCTTTCACAAACCACACATGGATCCTTTAGTGGTCATTGCATGTGTGTTCTTTCCACAAACCACACATGGATCAACCACTAGAGTCATTGCATGTGTGTTCTTTCCACAAACCACACATGGATCAACCACTAGAGTCATTGCATGTGTGTTATTTCCACAAACAAACATGGATCAACCACTAGAGTCATTGCATGTGTGTTGTTTTCCACAAACCACACATGGATCCACCAGTGGTCATTGCATGTGTGTTCTTTCCACAAACCACACATGGATCAACCACTAGAATCATTGCATGTGTGTTCTTTCCACAAACCACACATGGATCAACTACTAGAGTCATTACATGTGTGTTCTTATACTAAAACCACAAACTAGTACTAGAGTCATTGTGTGTTCTTTTCCACAAACCCACATGGATCCACCAGTGGTCATTGCATGTGTGTTCTTTCCACAAACCACATATGGATCAACCAGAGTCATTGCATGTGTGTTCTTTCCACAAACCACACATGGATCAACCACTAGAGTCATTGCATGTTTGTTCTTATACTCAAATCACAAACCAGCACTAGAGTCATTGCATGTGTGTTCTTTTCCACAAACCACACATGGATCCACCAGTGGTCATTGCATGTGTGTTCTTTCCACAAACCACCTATGGATCAACCACTAGTCATTGCATGTGTGTTCTTTCCACAAACCACATGTGGATCAACCACTAGAGTCATTGCATGTGTGTTATTTCCACAAACAAACATGGATCAACCACTGGAGTCATTGCATGTGTGTTCTTTTCCACAAACACCACATGGATCCACCAGTGGTCATTGCATGTGTGTTCTTTCCACAAACCACACATGGATCAACCAGACTCATTGCATGTGTCGTCTTTCCACAAACCACACATGGATCGACCACTAAAGTCATTGCATGTTTGTTCTTATACTAAAACCACAAACCAGCACTAGAGTCATTGCATGTGTGTTCTTTTCCACAAACCACACATGGATCCACTAGTGGTCATTGCATGTGTGTTCTTTCCACAGACCACATATGGATCAACCAGAGTCATTGCATGTGTGTTCTTTCCACAAACCACGCATGGATCAACCACTAGAGTCATTGCATGTATGTTCTTTTCCACAAACAACTTATGGATCAACTAGTGGTCATTGCATGTGTGTTATTTCCACAAACCACACATGGATCAACCACTAGAGTCATTGCATGTGTGTTATTATACTAAAACCAACACTAGAGTCATTGCATGTGTGTTCCTTTCACAAACCACACATGGATCAACCACTAGAGTCATTGCATGTGTGTTATTTCCACAAACAAACATGGATCAATCACTAGAGTCATTGCATGTGTGTTCTTTTCCACAAACCACACATGGATCCACCAGTGGTCATTGCATGTGTGTTTTTCCACAAACTACATATGGATCAACCACTAGTCATTGCATGTGTGTTCTTTCCACAAACCACACATGGATCAACCACTAGAGTCATTGCATGTTTGTTCTTATACTAAAACCACAAACCAGCACTAGAGTCATTGCATGTGTGTTCTTTTCCACAAACCACACATGAATCCACCAGTGGTCATTGCATGTGTGTTCTTTCCGCAAACCACATATGGATCAACCACTAGACATTGCATGTGTGTTATTTCCACAAACAAACATGGATCAACCACTAGAGTCATTGCATGTGTGTTCTTTTCCACAAACCACACATGGATCCACCAGTGGTCATTGCATGTGTGTTCTTTCCGCAAACCACATATGGATCAACCACTAGTCATTGCATGCGTATTCTTTCCACAAACCACACATGGATCAACCACTAGAGTCATTGCATGTGTGTTCTTTCCACAAACCACACATGGATCAACCACTAGAGTCACTGCATGTGTGTTCTTTCCAGAAACCACACATGGATCAACCACTAGAGTCATTGCATGTGTGTTATTTCCACAAACAAACATGGATCAACCACTAGAGTCATTGCATGTGTGTTCTTTTCCACAAACCACACATGGATCCACCAGTGGTCATTGCATGTGTGTTCTTTCCACAAACCACACATGGATCAACCAGAGTCATTGCATGTGTCGTCTTTCCACAAACCATACATGGATCGACCACTAGAGTCATTGCATGTTTGTTCTTATACTAAAACCACAAACCAGCACTAGAGTCATTGCATGTGTGTTCTTTTCCACAAACCACACATGGATCCACTAGTGGTCATTGCATGTGTGTTCTTTCCATAGACCACATATGGATCAACCAGAGTCATTGCATGTGTGTTCTTTCCACAAACCACGCATGGATCAACCACTAGAGTCATTGCATGTATGTTCTTTTCCACAAACAACTTATGGATCAACCAGTGGTCATTGCATGTGTGTTATTTCCAGAAACCACATGTGGACCAATTACAGTCATTGCATGTGTGTTATTTCCACAAACCACACATGGATCAACCACTAGAGTCATTGCATATGTGTTATTTCCACAAACCACACATGGAACAGCCACTAGAGTCATTGCATGTGTGTTCTTATACTAAAACCAACACTAGAGTCATTGCATGTGTGTTCCTTTCACAAACCACACATGGATCAACCACTAGAGTCATTGCATGTGTGTTATTTCCACAAACAAACATGGATCAACCACTAGAGTCATTGCATGTGTGTTCTTTTCCACAAACCACACATGGATCCACCAGTGCTCATTGCATGTGTGTTCTTTCCACAAACCACACATGGTTCAACCACTAGAGTCATTGCATGTGTGTTCTTTCCACAAACCACACATGGATCAACCACTAGAGTCATTGCATGTTTGTTCTTATACTAAAACCACAAACCAGCACTAGAGTCATTCCATGTGTGTTCTTTTCCACAAACCACACATGAATCCACCAGTGGTCATTGCATGTGTGTTCTTTCCACAAACCACATATGGATCAACCACTAGTCATTGCACGTGTGTTCTTTCCACAAACAACACATGGATCAACCACTAGAGTCATTGCATGTTTGTTCTTATACTAAAACCACAAACTAACACTAGAGTCATTGCATGTGTGTTCTTTCCACAAACCACACATGGATCAACCACTAGAGTCATTGAATGTGTGTTATTTCCACACAAAAACATGGATCAACCACTAGAGTCATTGCATGTGTGTTCTTTTCCACAAACCACATATGGATCCACCAGTGGTCATTGCATGTGTGTTCTTTCCACAAACCACATATGGATCAACCACTAGTCATTGCATGTGTGTTCTTTCCACAAACCACACATGGATCAACCACTAGAGTCATTGCATGTTTGTTCTTATACTAAAACCACAAACCAACACTAGAGTCATTGCATGTGTGTTCTTTCCACAAACCACACATGCATCAACCACTAGAGTCATTGCATGTGTGTTATTTCCACAAACAAACATGGATTAACCAATAGAGTCATTGCATGTGTGTTCTTTTCCACAAACCACATATGGATCCACCAGTGGTCATTGCATGTGTGTTTTTCCACAAACCACATATGGATCAACCACTAGTCATTGCATGTGTGTTCTTTCCACAAACCACACATGGATCAACCACTAGAGTCATCCCATGTTTGTTCTTATACTAAAACCACAAACCAGCACTAGAGTCATTGCATGTGTCTTCTTTTCCACAAACCACACATGGATCCACTAGACTCATTGCATGTGTGTTCTTTTCCTGAAACCACACATGGATCAACCAGTGGTCATTGCATGTGTGTTATTTTCCACAAACCACATGTGGACCCATTATAGTCATTGCATCTGTGTTATTTCCACAAACCACACATGGATCAACCACTAGAGTCATTGCATGTGTGTTCTTTTCCACAAACCACACATGGATCCACTAGACTCATTGCATGTGTGTTCTTTTCCACAAACAACTTATGGATCAACCAGTGGTCATTGCATGTGTGTTCTTTCCACAAACCACATGTGGATCCATTATAGTCATTGCATGTGTGTTATTTCCACAAACCACACATGGATCAACCACTAGAGTCATTGCATATGTGTTATTTCCACAAACCACACATGGATCAACTACTAGAGTCATTGCATGTGTGTTCTTATACTAAAACCAACACTAGAGTCATTGCAGGTGTGTTCTTTTCACAAACCACACATGGATCAACCACTAGAGTCATTGCATGTGTGTTATTTCCACAAACAAACATGGATCAACTACTAGAGTCATTGCATGTGTGTTCTTTTCCACAAACCACACATGGATCCACCAGTGGTCATTGCATGTGTGTTCTTTCCACAAACCACACATGGATCAACCACTAGAGTCATTGCATGTGTGTTATTTCCACAAACCACACATGGATCAACCACTAGAGTCATTGCATGTGTGTTCTTATACTAAAACCACAAACCATTACTAGAGTCATTGCATGTGTGTTCTTTTCCACAAACCACACAAGGATCCACCAGTGGTCATTGCATGTGTGTTCTTTACACAAACCACACATGGATCAACCAGAGTCATTGCATGTGTGTTCTTTCCACAAACCACACATGGATCAACCACTAGAGTCATTGCATGTTTCTTCTTATACTAAAACAACAAACCAGAACTAGAGTCATTGCATGTGTGTTCTTTTCCACAAACCACACATGGATCCACTAGTGGTCATTGCATGTGTGTTCTTTTCCACAAACCACACATGGATCCACTAGACTCATTGCATGTGTGTTCTTTCCACAAACCACGCATGGATCAACCACTAGATTCATTGCATGTATGTTCTTTTCCACAAACAACTTATGGATCAACCAGTGGTCATTGCATGTGTGTTATTTCCACAAACCACATGTGGACCAATTACAGTCATTGCATGTGTGTTATTTCCACAAACCACACATGGATCAACCACTAGAGTCATTGCATATGTGTTATTTCCACAAACCACACATGGAACAGCCACTAGAGTCATTGCATGTGTGTTCTTATACTAAAACCAACACTAGAGTCATTGCATGTGTGTTCCTTTCACAAACCACACATGGATCAACCACTAGAGTCATTGCATGTGTGTTATTTCCACAAACAAACATGGATCAACCACTAGAGTCATTGCATGTGTGTTCTTTTCCACAAACCACACATGGATCCACCAGTGGTCATTGCATGTGTGTTCTTTCCACAAACCACACATGGTTCAACCACTAGAGTCATTGCATGTGTGTTCTTTCCACAAACCACACATGGATCAACCACTAGAGTCATTGCATGTTTGTTCTTATACTAAAACCACAAACCAGCACTAGAGTCATTCCATGTGTGTTCTTTTCCACAAACCACACATGAATCCACCAGTGGTCATTGCATGTGTGTTCTTTCCACAAACCACATATGGATCAACCACTAGTCATTGCACGTGTGTTCTTTCCACAAACAACACATGGATCAACCACTAGAGTCATTGCATGTTTGTTCTTATACTAAAACCACAAACTAACACTAGAGTCATTGCATGTGTGTTCTTTCCACAAACCACACATGGATCAACCACTAGAGTCATTGCATGTGTGTTATTTCCACACAAAAACATGGATCAACCACTAGAGTCATTGCATGTGTGTTCTTTTCCACAAACCACATATGGATCCACCAGTGGTCATTGCATGTGTGTTCTTTCCACAAACCACATATGGATCAACCACTAGTCATTGCATGTGTGTTCTTTCCACAAACCACACATGGATCAACCACTAGAGTCATTGCATGTTTGTTCTTATACTAAAACCACAAACCAACACTAGAGTCATTGCATTTGTGTTCTTTCCACAAACCACACATGCATCAACCACTAGAGTCATTGCATGTGTGTTATTTCCACAAACAAACATGGATTAAACAATAGAGTCATTGCATGTGTGTTCTTTTCCACAAACCACATATGGATCCACCAGTGGTCATTGCATGTGTGTTTTTCCACAAACCACATATGGATCAACCACTAGTCATTGCATGTGTGTTCTTTCCACAAACCACACATGGCTCAACCACTAGAGTCATCGCATGTTTGTTCTTATACTAAAACCACAAACCAGCACTAGAGTCATTGCATGTGTGTTCTTTTCCACAAACCACACATGGATCCACTAGACTCATTGCATGTGTGTTCTTTTCCTGAAACCACACATGGATCAACCAGTGGTCATTGCATGTGTGTTATTTTCCACAAACCACATGTGGACCCATTACAGTCATTGCATCTGTGTTATTTCCACAAACCACACATGGATCAACCACTAGAGTCATTGCATGTGTGTTCTTTTCCACAAACCACACATGGATCCACTAGACTCATTGCATGTGTGTTCTTTTCCACAAACAACTTATGGATCAACCAGTGGTCATTGCATGTGTGTTCTTTCCACAAACCACATGTGGATCCATTATAGTTATTGCATGTGTGTTATTTCCACAAACCACACATGGATCAACCACTAGAGTCATTGCATATGTGTTATTTCCACAAACCACACATGGATCAACTACTAGAGTCATTGCATGTGTGTTCTTATACTAAAACCAACACTAGAGTCATTGCAGGTGTGTTCTTTTCACAAACCACACATGGATCAACCACTAGAGTCATTGCATGTGTGTTATTTCCACAAACAAACATGGATCAACCACTAGAGTCATTGCATGTGTGTTCTTTTCCACAAACCACACATGGATCCACCAGTGGTCATTGCATGTGTGTTCTTTCCACAAACCACACATGGATCAACCACTAGAGTCATTGCATGTGTGTTATTTCCACAAACCACACATGGATCAACCACTAGAGTCATTGCATGTGTGTTCTTATACTAAAACCACAAACCATTACTAGAGTCATTGCATGTGTGTTCTTTTCCACAAACCACACAAGGATCCACCAGTGGTCATTGCATGTGTGTTCTTTACACAAACCACACATGGATCAACCAGAGTCATTGCATGTGTGTTCTTTCCACAAACCACACATGGATCAACCACTAGAGTCATTGCATGTTTCTTCTTATACTAAAACAACAAACCAGAACTAGAGTCATTGCATGTGTGTTCTTTTCCACAAACCACACATGGATCCACTAGTGGTCATTGCATGTGTGTTCTTTTCCACAAACCACACATGGATCCACTAGACTCATTGCATGTGTGTTCTTTCCACAAACCACGCATGGATCAACCACTAGATTCATTGCATGTATGTTCTTTTCCACAAACAACTTATGGATCAACCAGTGGTCATTGCATGTGTGTTATTTCCACAAACCACATGTGGACCAATTACAGTCATTGCATGTGTGTTATTTCCACAAACCACACATGGATCAACCACTAGAGTCATTGCATATGTGTTATTTCCACAAACCACACATGGAACAGCCACTAGAGTCATTGCATGTGTGTTCTTATACTAAAACCAACACTAGAGTCATTGCATGTGTGTTCCTTTCACAAACCACACATGGATCAACCACTAGAGTCATTGCATGTGTGTTATTTCCACAAACAAACATGGATCAACCACTAGAGTCATTGCATGTGTGTTCTTTTCCACAAACCACACATGGATCCACCAGTGGTCATTGCATGTGTGTTCTTTCCACAAACCACACATGGTTCAACCACTAGAGTCATTGCATGTGTGTTCTTTCCACAAACCACACATGGATCAACCACTAGAGTCATTGCATGTTTGTTCTTATACTAAAACCACAAACCAGCACTAGAGTCATTCCATGTGTGTTCTTTTCCACAAACCACACATGAATCCACCAGTGGTCATTGCATGTGTGTTCTTTCCACAAACCACATATGGATCAACCACTAGTCATTGCACGTGTGTTCTTTCCACAAACAACACATGGATCAACCACTAGAGTCATTGCATGTTTGTTCTTATACTAAAACCACAAACTAACACTAGAGTCATTGCATGTGTGTTCTTTCCACAAACCACACATGGATCAACCACTAGAGTCATTGCATGTGTGTTATTTCCACACAAAAACATGGATCAACCACTAGAGTCATTGCATGTGTGTTCTTTTCCACAAACCACATATGGATCCACCAGTGGTCATTGCATGTGTGTTCTTTCCACAAACCACATATGGATCAACCACTAGTCATTGCATGTGTGTTCTTTCCACAAACCACACATGGATCAACCACTAGAGTCATTGCATGTTTGTTCTTATACTAAAACCACAAACCAACACTAGAGTCATTGCATGTGTGTTCTTTCCACAAACCACACATGCATCAACCACTAGAGTCATTGCATGTGTGTTATTTCCACAAACAAACATGGATTAAACAATAGAGTCATTGCATGTGTGTTCTTTTCCACAAACCACATATGGATCCACCAGTGGTCATTGCATGTGTGTTTTTCCACAAACCACATATGGATCAACCACTAGTCATTGCATGTGTGTTCTTTCCACAAACCACACATGGCTCAACCACTAGAGTCATCGCATGTTTGTTCTTATACTAAAACCACAAACCAGCACTAGAGTCATTGCATGTGTGTTCTTTTCCACAAACCACACATGGATCCACTAGACTCATTGCATGTGTGTTCTTTTCCTGAAACCACACATGGATCAACCAGTGGTCATTGCATGTGTGTTATTTTCCACAAACCACATGTGGACCCATTACAGTCATTGCATCTGTGTTATTTCCACAAACCACACATGGATCAACCACTAGAGTCATTGCATGTGTGTTCTTTTCCACAAACCACACATGGATCCACTAGACTCATTGCATGTGTGTTCTTTTCCACAAACAACTTATGGATCAACCAGTGGTCATTGCATGTGTGTTCTTTCCACAAACCACATGTGGATCCATTATAGTTATTGCATGTGTGTTATTTCCACAAACCACACATGGATCAACCACTAGAGTCATTGCATATGTGTTATTTCCACAAACCACACATGGAACAGCCACTAGAGTCATTGCATGTGTGTTCTTATACTAAAACCAACACTAGAGTCATTGCATGTGTGTTCCTTTCACAAACCACACATGGATCAACCACTAGAGTCATTGCATGTGTGTTATTTCCACAAACAAACATGGATCAACCACTAGAGTCATTGCATGTGTGTTCTTTTCCACAAACCACACATGGATCCACCAGTGGTCATTGCATGTGTGTTCTTTCCACAAACCACACATGGTTCAACCACTAGAGTCATTGCATGTGTGTTATTTCCACAAACCACACATGGATCAACCACTAGAGTCATTGTATGTGTGTTCTTATACTAAAACCACAAACCATTACTAGAGTCATTGCATGTGTGTTCTTTTCCACAAACCACACAAGGATCCACCAGTGGTCATTGCATGTGTGTTCTTTACACAAACCACACATGGATCAACCAGAGTCATTGCATGTGTGTTCTTTCCACAAACCACACATGGATCAACCACTAGAGTCATTGCATGTTTCTTCTTATACTAAAACAACAAACCAGAACTAGAGTCATTGCATGTGTGTTCTTTTCCACAAACCACACATGGATCCACTAGTGGTCATTGCATGTTTGTTCTTTTCCACAAACCACACATGGATCCACTAGACTCATTGCATGTGTGTTCTTTCCACAAACCACGCATGGATCAACCACTAGAGTCATTGCATGTATGTTCTTTTCCACAAACAACTTATGGATCAACCAGTGGTCATTGCATGTGTGTTATTTCCACAAACCACATGTGGACCAATTACAGTCATTGCATGTGTGTTATTTCCACAAACCACACATGGATCAACCACTAGAGTCATTGCATATGTGTTATTTCCACAAACCACACATGGAACAGCCACTAGAGTCATTGCATGTGTGTTCTTATACTAAAACCAACACTAGAGTCATTGCATGTGTGTTCCTTTCACAAACCACACATGGATCAACCACTAGAGTCATTGCATGTGTGTTATTTCCACAAACAAACATGGATCAACCACTAGAGTCATTGCATGTGTGTTCTTTTCCACAAACCACACATGGATCCACCAGTGGTCATTGCATGTGTGTTCTTTCCACAAACCACACATGGATCAACCACTAGAGTCATTGCATGTGTGTTATTTCCACAAACCACACATGGATCAACCACTAGAGTCATTGCATGTGTGTTCTTATACTAAAACCACAAACCATTACTAGAGTCATTGCATGTGTGTTCTTTTCCACAAACCACACAAGGATCCACCAGTGGTCATTGCATGTGTGTTCTTTACACAAACCACACATGGATCAACCAGAGTCATTGCATGTGTGTTCTTTCCACAAACCACACAAGGATCAACCACTAGAGTCATTGCATGTTTCTTCTTATACTAAAACAACAAACCAGAACTAGAGTCATTGCATGTGTGTTCTTTTCCACAAACCACACATGGATCCACTAGTGGTCATTGCATGTGTGTTCTTTTCCACAAACCACACATGGATCCACTAGACTCATTGCATGTGTGTTCTTTCCACAAACCACGCATGGATCAACCACTAGAGTCATTGCATGTATGTTCTTTTCCACAAACAACTTATGGATCAACCAGTGGTCATTGCATGTGTGTTATTTCCACAAACCACATGTGGACCAATTACAGTCATTGCATGTGTGTTATTTCCACAAACCACACATGGATCAACCACTAGAGTCATTGCATATGTGTTATTTCCACAAACCACACATGGAACAGCCACTAGAGTCATTGCATGTGTGTTCTTATACTAAAACCAACACTAGAGTCATTGCATGTGTGTTCCTTTCACAAACCACACATGGATCAACCACTAGAGTCATTGCATGTGTGTTATTTCCACAAACAAACATGGATCAACCACTAGAGTCATTGCATGTGTGTTCTTTTCCACAAACCACACATGGATCCACCAGTGGTCATTGCATGTGTGTTCTTTCCACAAACCACACATGGTTCAACCACTAGAGTCATTGCATGTGTGTTCTTTCCACAAACCACACATGGATCAACCACTAGAGTCATTGCATGTGTGTTCTTATACTAAAACCACAAACCATTACTAGAGTCATTGCATGTGTGTTCTTTTCCACAAACCACACAAGGATCCACCAGTGGTCATTGCATGTGTGTTCTTTACACAAACCACACATGGATCAACCAGAGTCATTGCATGTGTGTTCTTTCCACAAACCACACATGGATCAACCACTAGAGTCATTGCATGTTTCTTCTTATACTAAAACAACAAACCAGAACTAGAGTCATTGCATGTGTGTTCTTTTCCACAAAC
This sequence comes from Avena sativa, assembly GCA_916181665.1. Classification (NCBI taxonomy): domain Eukaryota; kingdom Viridiplantae; phylum Streptophyta; class Magnoliopsida; order Poales; family Poaceae; genus Avena; species Avena sativa. The sequence goes on from OV702279.1 coordinate 482,683,482, forward strand.
CACACATGGATCCACTAGTGGTCATTGCATGTGTGTTCTTTTCCACAAACCACACATGGATCCACTAGACTCATTGCATGTGTGTTCTTTCCACAAACCACACATGGATCCACTAGACTCATTGCATGTGTGTTCTTTTCCACAAACAACTTATGGATCAACCAGTGGTCATTGCATGTGTGTTATTTCCACAAACCACATGTGGACCAATTACAGTCATTGCATGTGTGTTATTTCCACAAACCACACATGGATCAACCACTAGAGTCATTGCATATGTGTTATTTCCACAAACCACACATGGAACAGCCACTAGAGTCATTGCATGTGTGTTCTTATACTAAAACCAACACTAGAGTCATTGCATGTGTGTTCCTTTCACAAACCACACATGGATCAACCACTAGAGTCATTGCATGTGTGTTATTTCCACAAACAAACATGGATCAACCACTAGAGTCATTGCATGTGTGTTCTTTTCCACAAACCACACATGGATCCACCAGTGGTCATTGCATGTGTGTTCTTTCCACAAACCACACATGGTTCAACCACTAGAGTCATTGCATGTGTGTTCTTTCCACAAACCACACATGGATCAACCACTAGAGTCATTGCATGTTTGTTCTTATACTAAAACCACAAACCAGCACTAGAGTCATTCCATGTGTGTTCTTTTCCACAAACCACACATGAATCCACCAGTGGTCATTGCATGTGTGTTCTTTCCACAAACCACATATGGATCAACCACTAGTCATTGCACGTGTGTTCTTTCCACAAACAACACATGGATCAACCACTAGAGTCATTGCATGTTTGTTCTTATACTAAAACCACAAACTAACACTAGAGTCATTGCATGTGTGTTCTTTCCACAAACCACACATGGATCAACCACTAGAGTCATTGCATGTGTGTTATTTCCACACAAAAACATGGATCAACCACTAGAGTCATTGCATGTGTGTTCTTTTCCACAAACCACATATGGATCCACCAGTGGTCATTGCATGTGTGTTCTTTCCACAAACCACATATGGATCAACCACTAGTCATTGCATGTGTGTTCTTTCCACAAACCACACATGGATCAACCACTAGAGTCATTGCATGTTTGTTCTTATACTAAAACCACAAACCAACACTAGAGTCATTGCATGTGTGTTCTTTCCACAAACCACACATGCATCAACCACTAGAGTCATTGCATGTGTGTTATTTCCACAAACAAACATGGATTAAACAATAGAGTCATTGCATGTGTGTTCTTTTCCACAAACCACATATGGATCCACCAGTGGTCATTGCATGTGTGTTTTTCCACAAACCACATATGGATCAACCACTAGTCATTGCATGTGTGTTCTTTCCACAAACCACACATGGCTCAACCACTAGAGTCATCGCATGTTTGTTCTTATACTAAAACCACAAACCAGCACTAGAGTCATTGCATGTGTGTTCTTTTCCACAAACCACACATGGATCCACTAGACTCATTGCATGTGTGTTCTTTTCCTGAAACCACACATGGATCAACCAGTGGTCATTGCATGTGTGTTATTTTCCACAAACCACATGTGGACCCATTACAGTCATTGCATCTGTGTTATTTCCACAAACCACACATGGATCAACCACTAGAGTCATTGCATGTGTGTTCTTTTCCACAAACCACACATGGATCCACTAGACTCATTGCATGTGTGTTCTTTTCCACAAACAACTTATGGATCAACCAGTGGTCATTGCATGTGTGTTCTTTCCACAAACCACATGTGGATCCATTATAGTTATTGCATGTGTGTTATTTCCACAAACCACACATGGATCAACCACTAGAGTCATTGCATATGTGTTATTTCCACAAACCACACATGGAACAGCCACTAGAGTCATTGCATGTGTGTTCTTATACTAAAACCAACACTAGAGTCATTGCATGTGTGTTCCTTTCACAAACCACACATGGATCAACCACTAGAGTCATTGCATGTGTGTTATTTCCACAAACAAACATGGATCAACCACTAGAGTCATTGCATGTGTGTTCTTTTCCACAAACCACACATGGATCCACCAGTGGTCATTGCATGTGTGTTCTTTCCACAAACCACACATGGTTCAACCACTAGATTCATTGCATGTGTGTTATTTCCACAAACCACACATGGATCAACCACTAGAGTCATTGCATGTGTGTTCTTATACTAAAACCACAAACCATTACTAGAGTCATTGCATGTGTGTTCTTTTCCACAAACCACACAAGGATCCACCAGTGGTCATTGCATGTGTGTTCTTTACACAAACCACACATGGATCAACCAGAGTCATTGCATGTGTGTTCTTTCCACAAACCACACATGGATCAACCACTAGAGTCATTGCATGTTTCTTCTTATACTAAAACAACAAACCAGAACTAGAGTCATTGCATGTGTGTTCTTTTCCACAAACCACACATGGATCCACTAGTGGTCATTGCATGTGTGTTCTTTTCCACAAACCACACATGGATCCACTAGACTCATTGCATGTGTGTTCTTTCCACAAACCACGCATGGATCAACCACTAGAGTCATTGCATGTATGTTCTTTTCCACAAACAACTTATGGATCAACCAGTGGTCATTGCATGTGTGTTATTTCCACAAACCACATGTGGACCAATTACAGTCATTGCATGTGTGTTATTTCCACAAACCACACATGGATCAACCACTAGAGTCATTGCATATGTGTTATTTCCACAAACCACACATGGAACAGCCACTAGAGTCATTGCATGTGTGTTCTTATACTAAAACCAACACTAGAGTCATTGCATGTGTGTTCCTTTCACAAACCACACATGGATCAACCACTAGAGTCATTGCATGTGTGTTATTTCCACAAACAAACATGGATCAACCACTAGAGTCATTGCATGTGTGTTCTTTTCCACAAACCACACATGGATCCACCAGTGGTCATTGCATGTGTGTTCTTTCCACAAACCACACATGGATCAACCACTAGAGTCATTGCATGTGTGTTATTTCCACAAACCACACATGGATCAACCACTAGAGTCATTGCATGTGTGTTCTTATACTAAAACCACAAACCATTACTAGAGTCATTGCATGTGTGTTCTTTTCCACAAACCACACAAGGATCCACCAGTGGTCATTGCATGTGTGTTCTTTACACAAACCACACATGGATCAACCAGAGTCATTGCATGTGTGTTCTTTCCACAAACCACACATGGATCAACCACTAGAGTCATTGCATGTTTCTTCTTATACTAAAACAACAAACCAGAACTAGAGTCATTGCATGTGTGTTCTTTTCCACAAACCACACATGGATCCACTAGTGGTCATTGCATGTGTGTTCTTTTCCACAAACCACACATGGATCCACTAGACTCATTGCATGTGTGTTCTTTCCACAAACCACGCATGGATCAACCACTAGAGTCATTGCATGTATGTTCTTTTCCACAAACAACTTATGGATCAACCAGTGGTCATTGCATGTGTGTTATTTCCACAAACCACATGTGGACCAATTACAGTCATTGCATGTGTGTTATTTCCACAAACCACACATGGATCAACCACTAGAGTCATTGCATATGTGTTATTTCCACAAACCACACATGGAACAGCCACTAGAGTCATTGCATGTGTGTTCTTATACTAAAACCAACACTAGAGTCATTGCATGTGTGTTCCTTTCACAAACCACACATGGATCAACCACTAGAGTCATTGCATGTGTGTTATTTCCACAAACAAACATGGATCAACCACTAGAGTCATTGCATGTGTGTTCTTTTCCACAAACCACACATGGATCCACCAGTGGTCATTGCATGTGTGTTCTTTCCACAAACCACACATGGTTCAACCACTAGAGTCATTGCATGTGTGTTCTTTCCACAAACCACACATGGATCAACCACTAGAGTCATTGCATGTGTGTTCTTATACTAAAACCACAAACCATTACTAGAGTCATTGCATGTGTGTTCTTTTCCACAAACCACACAAGGATCCACCAGTGGTCATTGCATGTGTGTTCTTTACACAAACCACACATGGATCAACCAGAGTCATTGCATGTGTGTTCTTTCCACAAACCACACATGGATCAACCACTAGAGTCATTGCATGTTTCTTCTTATACTAAAACAACAAACCAGAACTAGAGTCATTGCATGTGTGTTCTTTTCCACAAACCACACATGGATCCACTAGTGGTCATTGCATGTGTGTTCTTTTCCACAAACCACACATGGATCCACTAGACTCATTGCATGTGTGTTCTTTCCACAAACCACGCATGGATCAACCACTAGAGTCATTGCATGTATGTTCTTTTCCACAAACAACTTATGGATCAACCAGTGGTCATTGCATGTGTGTTATTTCCACAAACCACATGTGGACCAATTACAGTCATTGCATGTGTGTTATTTCCACAAACCACACATGGATCAACCACTAGAGTCATTGCATATGTGTTATTTCCACAAACCACACATGGAACAGCCACTAGAGTCATTGCATGTGTGTTCTTATACTAAAACCAACACTAGAGTCATTGCATGTGTGTTCCTTTCACAAACCACACATGGATCAACCACTAGAGTCATTGCATGTGTGTTATTTCCACAAACAAACATGGATCAACCACTAGAGTCATTGCATGTGTGTTCTTTTCCACAAACCACACATGGATCCACCAGTGGTCATTGCATGTGTGTTCTTTCCACAAACCACACATGGTTCAACCACTAGAGTCATTGCATGTGTGTTCTTTCCACAAACCACACATGGATCAACCACTAGAGTCATTGCATGTGTGTTCTTATACTAAAACCACAAACCATTACTAGAGTCATTGCATGTGTGTTCTTTTCCACAAACCACACAAGGATCCACCAGTGGTCATTGCATGTGTGTTCTTTACACAAACCACACATGGATCAACCAGAGTCATTGCATGTGTGTTCTTTCCACAAACCACACATGGATCAACCACTAGAGTCATTGCATGTTTCTTCTTATACTAAAACAACAAACCAGAACTAGAGTCATTGCATGTGTGTTCTTTTCCACAAACCACACATGGATCCACTAGTGGTCATTGCATGTGTGTTCTTTTCCACAAACCACACATGGATCCACTAGACTCATTGCATGTGTGTTCTTTCCACAAACCACGCATGGATCAACCACTAGAGTCATTGCATGTATGTTCTTTTCCACAAACAACTTATGGATCAACCAGTGGTCATTGCATGTGTGTTATTTCCACAAACCACATGTGGACCAATTACAGTCATTGCATGTGTGTTATTTCCACAAACCACACATGGATCAACCACTAGAGTCATTGCATATGTGTTATTTCCACAAACCACACATGGAACAGCCACTAGAGTCATTGCATGTGTGTTCTTATACTAAAACCAACACTAGAGTCATTGCATGTGTGTTCCTTTCACAAACCACACATGGATCAACCACTAGAGTCATTGCATGTGTGTTATTTCCACAAACAAACATGGATCAACCACTAGAGTCATTGCATGTGTGTTCTTTTCCACAAACCACACATGGATCCACCAGTGGTCATTGCATGTGTGTTCTTTCCACAAACCACACATGGATCAACCACTAGAGTCATTGCATGTGTGTTATTTCCACAAACCACACATGGATCAACCACTAGAGTCATTGCATGTGTGTTCTTATACTAAAACCACAAACCATTACTAGAGTCATTGCATGTGTGTTCTTTTCCACAAACCACACAAGGATCCACCAGTGGTCATTGCATGTGTGTTCTTTACACAAACCACACATGGATCAACCAGAGTCATTGCATGTGTGTTCTTTCCACAAACCACACATGGATCAACCACTAGAGTCATTGCATGTTTCTTCTTATACTAAAACAACAAACCAGAACTAGAGTCATTGCATGTGTGTTCTTTTCCACAAACCACACATGGATCCACTAGTGGTCATTGCATGTGTGTTCTTTTCCACAAACCACACATGGATCCACTAGACTCATTGCATGTGTGTTCTTTCCACAAACCACGCATGGATCAACCACTAGAGTCATTGCATGTATGTTCTTTTCCACAAACAACTTATGGATCAACCAGTGGTCATTGCATGTGTGTTATTTCCACAAACCACATGTGGACCAATTACAGTCATTGCATGTGTGTTATTTCCACAAACCACACATGGATCAACCACTAGAGTCATTGCATATGTGTTATTTCCACAAACCACACATGGAACAGCCACTAGAGTCATTGCATGTGTGTTCTTATACTAAAACCAACACTAGAGTCATTGCATGTGTGTTCCTTTCACAAACCACACATGGATCAACCACTAGAGTCATTGCATGTGTGTTATTTCCACAAACAAACATGGATCAACCACTAGAGTCATTGCATGTGTGTTCTTTTCCACAAACCACACATGGATCCACCAGTGGTCATTGCATGTGTGTTCTTTCCACAAACCACACATGGTTCAACCACTAGAGTCATTGCATGTGTGTTCTTTCCACAAACCACACATGGATCAACCACTAGAGTCATTGCATGTGTGTTCTTATACTAAAACCACAAACCATTACTAGAGTCATTGCATGTGTGTTCTTTTCCACAAACCACACAAGGATCCACCAGTGGTCATTGCATGTGTGTTCTTTACACAAACCACACATGGATCAACCAGAGTCATTGCATGTGTGTTCTTTCCACAAACCACACATGGATCAACCACTAGAGTCATTGCATGTTTCTTCTTATACTAAAACAACAAACCAGAACTAGAGTCATTGCATGTGTGTTCTTTTCCACAAACCACACATGGATCCACTAGTGGTCATTGCATGTGTGTTCTTTTCCACAAACCACACATGGATCCACTAGACTCATTGCATGTGTGTTCTTTCCACAAACCACGCATGGATCAACCACTAGATTCATTGCATGTATGTTCTTTTCCACAAACAACTTATGGATCAACCAGTGGTCATTGCATGTGTGTTATTTCCACAAACCACATGTGGACCAATTACAGTCATTGCATGTGTGTTATTTCCACAAACCACACATGGATCAACCACTAGAGTCATTGCATATGTGTTATTTCCACAAACCACACATGGAACAGCCACTAGAGTCATTGCATGTGTGTTCTTATACTAAAACCAACACTAGAGTCATTGCATGTGTGTTCCTTTCACAAACCACACATGGATCAACCAGAGTCATTGCATGTGTGTTCTTTCCACAAACAAACATGGATCAACCACTAGAGTCATTGCATGTGTGTTCTTTTCCACAAACCACACATGGATCCACCAGTGGTCATTGCATGTGTGTTCTTTCCACAAACCACACATGGATCAACCACTAGAGTCATTGCATGTGTGTTATTTCCACAAACCACACATGGATCAACCACTAGAGTCATTGCATGTGTGTTCTTATACTAAAACCACAAACCATTACTAGAGTCATTGCATGTGTGTTCTTTTCCACAAACCACACAAGGATCCACCAGTGGTCATTGCATGTGTGTTCTTTACACAAACCACACATGGATCAACCAGAGTCATTGCATGTGTGTTCTTTCCACAAACCACACATGGATCAACCACTAGAGTCATTGCATGTTTCTTCTTATACTAAAACAACAAACCAGAACTAGAGTCATTGCATGTGTGTTCTTTTCCACAAACCACACATGGATCCACTAGTGGTCATTGCATGTGTGTTCTTTTCCACAAACCACACATGGATCCACTAGACTCATTGCATGTGTGTTCTTTCCACAAACCACGCATGGATCAACCACTAGAGTCATTGCATGTATGTTCTTTTCCACAAACAACTTATGGATCAACCAGTGGTCATTGCATGTGTGTTATTTCCACAAACCACATGTGGACCAATTACAGTCATTGCATGTGTGTTATTTCCACAAACCACACATGGATCAACCACTAGAGTCATTGCATATGTGTTATTTCCACAAACCACACATGGAACAGCCACTAGAGTCATTGCATGTGTGTTCTTATACTAAAACCAACACTAGAGTCATTGCATGTGTGTTCCTTTCACAAACCACACATGGATCAACCACTAGAGTCATTGCATGTGTGTTATTTCCACAAACAAACATGGATCAACCACTAGAGTCATTGCATGTGTGTTCTTTTCCACAAACCACACATGGATCCACCAGTGGTCATTGCATGTGTGTTCTTTCCACAAACCACACATGGTTCAACCACTAGAGTCATTGCATGTGTGTTCTTTCCACAAACCACACATGGATCAACCACTAGAGTCATTGCATGTGTGTTCTTATACTAAAACCACAAACCATTACTAGAGTCATTGCATGTGTGTTCTTTTCCACAAACCACACAAGGATCCACCAGTGGTCATTGCATGTGTGTTCTTTACACAAACCACACATGGATCAACCAGAGTCATTGCATGTGTGTTCTTTCCACAAACCACACAAGGATCAACCACTAGAGTCATTGCATGTTTCTTCTTATACTAAAACAACAAACCAGAACTAGAGTCATTGCATGTGTGTTCTTTTCCACAAACCACACATGGATCCACTAGTGGTCATTGCATGTGTGTTCTTTTCCACAAACCACACATGGATCCACTAGACTCATTGCATGTGTGTTCTTTCCACAAACCACGCATGGATCAACCACTAGATTCATTGCATGTATGTTCTTTTCCACAAACAACTTATGGATCAACCAGTGGTCATTGCATGTGTGTTATTTCCACAAACCACAAGTGGACCAATTACAGTCATTGCATGTGTGTTATTTCCACAAACCACACATGGATCAACCACTAGAGTCATTGCATATGTGTTATTTCCACAAACCACACATGGAACAGCCACTAGAGTCATTGCATGTGTGTTCTTATACTAAAACCAACACTAGAGTCATTGCATGTGTGTTCCTTTCACAAACCACACATGGATCAACCACTAGAGTCATTGCATGTGTGTTATTTCCACAAACAAACATGGATCAACAACTAGAGTCATTGCATGTGTGTTCTTTTCCACAAACCACACATGGATCCACCAGTGGTCATTGCATGTGTGTTCTTTCCACAAACCACACATGGATCAACCACTAGAGTCATTGCATGTGTGTTATTTCCACAAACCACACATGGATCAACCACTAGAGTCATTGCATGTGTGTTCTTATACTAAAACCACAAACCATTACTAGAGTCATTGCATGTGTGTTCTTTTCCACAAACCACACAAGGATCCACCAGTGGTCATTGCATGTGTGTTCTTTACACAAACCACACATGGATCAACCAGAGTCATTGCATGTGTGTTCTTTCCACAAACCACACATGGATCAACCACTAGAGTCATTGCATGTTTCTTCTTATACTAAAACAACAAACCAGAACTAGAGTCATTGCATGTGTGTTCTTTTCCACAAACCACACATGGATCCACTAGTGGTCATTGCATGTGTGTTCTTTTCCACAAACCACACATGGATCCACTAGACTCATTGCATGTGTGTTCTTTCCACAAACCACGCATGGATCAACCACTAGAGTCATTGCATGTATGTTCTTTTCCACAAACAACTTATGGATCAACCAGTGGTCATTGCATGTGTGTTATTTCCACAAACCACATGTGGACCAATTACAGTCATTGCATGTGTGTTATTTCCACAAACCACACATGGATCAACCACTAGAGTCATTGCATATGTGTTATTTCCACAAACCACACATGGAACAGCCACTAGAGTCATTGCATGTGTGTTCTTATACTAAAACCAACACTAGAGTCATTGCATGTGTGTTCCTTTCACAAACCACACATGGATCAACCACTAGAGTCATTGCATGTGTGTTATTTCCACAAACAAACATGGATCAACCACTAGAGTCATTGCATGTGTGTTCTTTTCCACAAACCACACATGGATCCACCAGTGGTCATTGCATGTGTGTTCTTTCCACAAACCACACATGGATCAACCACTAGAGTCATTGCATGTGTGTTATTTCCACAAACCACACATGGATCAACCACTAGAGTCATTGCATGTGTGTTCTTATACTAAAACCACAAACCACACAAGGATCAACCACTAGAGTCATTGCATGTGTGTTCTTTTCCACAAACCACACAAGGATCCACCAGTGGTCATTGCATGTGTGTTCTTTACACAAACCACACATGGATCAACCAGAGTCATTGCATGTGTGTTCTTTCCACAAACCACACATGGATCAACCACTAGAGTCATTGCATGTTTCTTCTTATACTAAAACAACAAACCAGAACTAGAGTCATTGCATGTGTGTTCTTTTCCACAAACCACACATGGATCCACTAGTGGTCATTGCATGTGTGTTCTTTTCCACAAACCACACATGGATCCACTAGACTCATTGCATGTGTGTTCTTTCCACAAACCACGCATGGATCAACCACTAGAGTCATTGCATGTATGTTCTTTTCCACAAACAACTTATGGATCAACCAGTGGTCATTGCATGTGTGTTATTTCCACAAACCACATGTGGACCAATTACAGTCATTGCATGTGTGTTATTTCCACAAACCACACATGGATCAACCACTAGAGTCATTGCATATGTGTTATTTCCACAAACCACACATGGAACAGCCACTAGAGTCATTGCATGTGTGTTCTTATACTAAAACCAACACTAGAGTCATTGCATGTGTGTTCCTTTCACAAACCACACATGGATCAACCACTAGAGTCATTGCATGTGTGTTATTTCCACAAACAAACATGGATCAACCACTAGAGTCATTGCATGTGTGTTCTTTTCCACAAACCACACATGGATCCACCAGTGGTCATTGCATGTGTGTTCTTTCCACAAACCACACATGGTTCAACCACTAGAGTCATTGCATGTGTGTTCTTTCCACAAACCACACATGGATCAACAACTAGAGTCATTGCATGTGTGTTCTTATACTAAAACCACAAACCATTACTAGAGTCATTGCATGTGTGTTCTTTTCCACAAACCACACAAGGATCCACCAGTGGTCATTGCATGTGTGTTCTTTACACAAACCACACATGGATCAACCAGAGTCATTGCATGTGTGTTCTTTCCACAAACCACACATGGATCCACCAGTGGTCATTGCATGTGTGTTCTTTCCACAAACCACACATGGTTCAACCACTAGAGACATTGCATGTGTGTTCTTTCCACAAACCACACATGGATCAACCACTAGAGTCATTGCATGTGTGTTCTTATACTAAAACCACAAACCATTACTAGAGTCATTGCATGTGTGTTCTTTTCCACAAACCACACAAGGATCCACCAGTGGTCATTGCATGTGTGTTCTTTACACAAACCACACATGGATCAACCACTAGAGTCATTGCATGTGTGTTCTTATACTAAAACCACAAACCATTACTAGAGTCATTGCATGTGTGTTCTTTTCCACAAACCACACAAGGATCCACCAGTGGTCATTGCATGTGTGTTCTTTACACAAACCACACATGGATCAACCAGAGTCATTGCATGTGTGTTCTTTCCACAAACCACACATGGATCAACCACTAGAGTCATTGCATGTTTCTTCTTATACTAAAACAACAAACCAGAACTAGAGTCATTGCATGTGTGTTCTTTTCCACAAACCACACATGGATCCACTAGTGGTCATTGCATGTGTGTTCTTTTCCACAAACCACACATGGATCCACTAGACTCATTGCATGTGTGTTCTTTCCACAAACCACGCATGGATCAACCACTAGATTCATTGCATGTATGTTCTTTTCCACAAACAACTTATGGATCAACCAGTGGTCATTGCATGTGTGTTATTTCCACAAACCACATGTGGACCAATTACAGTCATTGCATGTGTGTTATTTCCACAAACCACACATGGATCAACCACTAGAGTCATTGCATATGTGTTATTTCCACAAACCACACATGGAACAGCCACTAGAGTCATTGCATGTGTGTTCTTATACTAAAACCAACACTAGAGTCATTGCATGTGTGTTCCTTTCACAAACCACACATGGATCAACCACTAGAGTCATTGCATGTGTGTTATTTCCACAAACAAACATGGATCAACCACTAGAGTCATTGCATGTGTGTTCTTTTCCACAAACCACACATGGATCCACCAGTGGTCATTGCATGTGTGTTCTTTCCACAAACCACACATGGTTCAACCACTAGAGTCATTGCATGTGTGTTCTTTCCACAAACCACACATGGATCAACCACTAGAGTCATTGCATGTTTGTTCTTATACTAAAACCACAAACCAGCACTAGAGTCATTCCATGTGTGTTCTTTTCCACAAACCACACATGAATCCACCAGTGGTCATTGCATGTGTGTTCTTTCCACAAACCACATATGGATCAACCACTAGTCATTGCACGTGTGTTCTTTCCACAAACAACACATGGATCAACCACTAGAGTCATTGCATGTTTGTTCTTATACTAAAACCACAAACTAACACTAGAGTCATTGCATGTGTGTTCTTTCCACAAACCACACATGGATCAACCACTAGAGTCATTGCATGTGTGTTATTTCCACACAAAAACATGGATCAACCACTAGAGTCATTGCATGTGTGTTCTTTTCCACAAACCACATATGGATCCACCAGTGGTCATTGCATGTGTGTTCTTTCCACAAACCACATATGGATCAACCACTAGTCATTGCATGTGTGTTCTTTCCACAAACCACACATGGATCAACCACTAGAGTCATTGCATGTTTGTTCTTATACTAAAACCACAAACCAACACTAGAGTCATTGCATCTGTGTTCTTTCCACAAACCACACATGCATCAACCACTAGAGTCATTGCATGTGTGTTATTTCCACAAACAAACATGGATTAAACAATAGAGTCATTGCATGTGTGTTCTTTTCCACAAACCACATATGGATCCACCAGTGGTCATTGCATGTGTGTTTTTCCACAAACCACATATGGATCAACCACTAGTCATTGCATGTGTGTTCTTTCCACAAACCACACATGGCTCAACCACTAGAGTCATCGCATGTTTGTTCTTATACTAAAACCACAAACCAGCACTAGAGTCATTGCATGTGTGTTCTTTTCCACAAACCACACATGGATCCACTAGACTCATTGCATGTGTGTTCTTTTCCTGAAACCACACATGGATCAACCAGTGGTCATTGCATGTGTGTTATTTTCCACAAACCACATGTGGACCCATTACAGTCATTGCATCTGTGTTATTTCCACAAACCACACATGGATCAACCACTAGAGTCATTGCATGTGTGTTCTTTTCCACAAACCACACATGGATCCACTAGACTCATTGCATGTGTGTTCTTTTCCACAAACAACTTATGGATCAACCAGTGGTCATTGCATGTGTGTTCTTTCCACAAACCACATGTGGATCCATTATAGTTATTGCATGTGTGTTATTTCCACAAACCACACATGGATCAATCACTAGAGTCATTCCATATGTGTTATTTCCACAAACCACACATGGATCAACTACTAGAGTCATTGCATGTGTGTTCTTATACTAAAACCAACACTAGAGTCATTGCAGGTGTGTTCTTTTCACAAACCACACATGGATCAACCACTAGAGTCATTGCATGTGTGTTATTTCCACAAACAAACATGGATCAACCACTAGAGTCATTGCATGTGTGTTCTTTTCCACAAACCACACATGGATCCACCAGTGGTCATTGCATGTGTGTTCTTTCCACAAACCACACATGGATCAACCACTAGAGTCATTGCATGTGTGTTATTTCCACAAACCACACATGGATCAACCACTAGAGTCATTGTATGTGTGTTCTTATACTAAAACCACAAACCATTACTAGAGTCATTGCATGTGTGTTCTTTTCCACAAACCACACAAGGATCCACCAGTGGTCATTGCATGTGTGTTCTTTACACAAACCACACATGGATCAACCAGAGTCATTGCATGTGTGTTCTTTCCACAAACCACACATGGATCAACCACTAGAGTCATTGCATGTTTCTTCTTATACTAAAACAACAAACCAGAACTAGAGTCATTGCATGTGTGTTCTTTTCCACAAACCACACATGGATCCACTAGTGGTCATTGCATGTGTGTTCTTTTCCACAAACCACACATGGATCCACTAGACTCATTGCATGTGTGTTCTTTCCACAAACCACGCATGGATCAACCACTAGAGTCATTGCATGTATGTTCTTTTCCACAAACAACTTATGGATCAACCAGTGGTCATTGCATGTGTGTTATTTCCACAAACCACATGTGGACCAATTACAGTCATTGCATGTGTGTTATTTCCACAAACCACACATGGATCAACCACTAGAGTCATTGCATATGTGTTATTTCCACAAACCACACATGGAACAGCCACTAGAGTCATTGCATGTGTGTTCTTATACTAAAACCAACACTAGAGTCATTGCATGTGTGTTCCTTTCACAAACCACACATGGATCAACCACTAGAGTCATTGCATGTGTGTTATTTCCACAAACAAACATGGATCAACCACTAGAGTCATTGCATGTGTGTTCTTTTCCACAAACCACACATGGATCCACCAGTGGTCATTGCATGTGTGTTCTTTCCACAAACCACACATGGATCAACCACTAGAGTCATTGCATGTGTGTTATTTCCACAAACCACACATGGATCAACCACTAGAGTCATTGCATGTGTGTTCTTATACTAAAACCACAAACCATTACTAGAGTCATTGCATGTGTGTTCTTTTCCACAAACCACACAAGGATCCACCAGTGGTCATTGCATGTGTGTTCTTTACACAAACCACACATGGATCAACCAGAGTCATTGCATGTGTGTTCTTTCCACAAACCACACATGGATCAACCACTAGAGTCATTGCATGTTTCTTCTTATACTAAAACAACAAACCAGAACTAGAGTCATTGCATGTGTGTTCTTTTCCACAAACCACACATGGATCCACTAGTGGTCATTGCATGTGTGTTCTTTTCCACAAACCACACATGGATCCACTAGACTCATTGCATGTGTGTTCTTTCCACAAACCACGCATGGATCAACCACTAGAGTCATTGCATGTATGTTCTTTTCCACAAACAACTTATGGATCAACCAGTGGTCATTGCATGTGTGTTATTTCCACAAACCACATGTGGACCAATTACAGTCATTGCATGTGTGTTATTTCCACAAACCACACATGGATCAACCACTAGAGTCATTGCATATGTGTTATTTCCACAAACCACACATGGAACAGCCACTAGAGTCATTGCATGTGTGTTCTTATACTAAAACCAACACTAGAGTCATTGCATGTGTGTTCCTTTCACAAACCACACATGGATCAACCACTAGAGTCATTGCATGTGTGTTATTTCCACAAACAAACATGGATCAACCACTAGAGTCATTGCATGTGTGTTCTTTTCCACAAACCACACATGGATCCACCAGTGGTCATTGCATGTGTGTTCTTTCCACAAACCACACATGGTTCAACCACTAGAGTCATTGCATGTGTGTTCTTTCCACAAACCACACATGGATCAACCACTAGAGTCATTGCATGTTTGTTCTTATACTAAAACCACAAACCAGCACTAGAGTCATTCCATGTGTGTTCTTTTCCACAAACCACACATGAATCCACCAGTGGTCATTGCATGTGTGTTCTTTCCACAAACCACATATGGATCAACCACTAGTCATTGCACGTGTGTTCTTTCCACAAACAACACATGGATCAACCACTAGAGTCATTGCATGTTTGTTCTTATACTAAAACCACAAACTAACACTAGAGTCATTGCATGTGTGTTCTTTCCACAAACCACACATGGATCAACCACTAGAGTCATTGCATGTGTGTTATTTCCACACAAAAACATGGATCAACCACTAGAGTCATTGCATGTGTGTTCTTTTCCACAAACCACATATGGATCCACCAGTGGTCATTGCATGTGTGTTCTTTCCACAAACCACATATGGATCAACCACTAGTCATTGCATGTGTGTTCTTTCCACAAACCACACATGGATCAACCACTAGAGTCATTGCATGTTTGTTCTTATACTAAAACCACAAACCAACACTAGAGTCATTGCATGTGTGTTCTTTCCACAAACCACACATGCATCAACCACTAGAGTCATTGCATGTGTGTTATTTCCACAAACAAACATGGATTAAACAATAGAGTCATTGCATGTGTGTTCTTTTCCACAAACCACATATGGATCCACCAGTGGTCATTGCATGTGTGTTTTTCCACAAACCACATATGGATCAACCACTAGTCATTGCATGTGTGTTCTTTCCACAAACCACACATGGCTCAACCACTAGAGTCATCGCATGTTTGTTCTTATACTAAAACCACAAACCAGCACTAGAGTCATTGCATGTGTGTTCTTTTCCACAAACCACACATGGATCCACTAGACTCATTGCATGTGTGTTCTTTTCCTGAAACCACACATGGATCAACCAGTGGTCATTGCATGTGTGTTATTTTCCACAAACCACATGTGGACCCATTACAGTCATTGCATCTGTGTTATTTCCACAAACCACACATGGATCAACCACTAGAGTCATTGCATGTGTGTTCTTTTCCACAAACCACACATGGATCCACTAGACTCATTGCATGTGTGTTCTTTTCCACAAACAACTTATGGATCAACCAGTGGTCATTGCATGTGTGTTCTTTCCACAAACCACATGTGGATCCATTATAGTTATTGCATGTGTGTTATTTCCACAAACCACACATGGATCAATCACTAGAGTCATTGCATATGTGTTATTTCCACAAACCACACATGGATCAACTACTAGAGTCATTGCATGTGTGTTCTTATACTAAAACCAACACTAGAGTCATTGCAGGTGTGTTCTTTTCACAAACCACACATGGATCAACCACTAGAGTCATTGCATGTGTGTTATTTCCACAAACAAACATGGATCAACCACTAGAGTCATTGCATGTGTGTTCTTTTCCACAAACCACACATGGATCCACCAGTGGTCATTGCATGTGTGTTCTTTCCACAAACCACACATGGATCAACCACTAGAGTCATTGCATGTGTGTTATTTCCACAAACCACACATGGATCAACCACTAGAGTCATTGTATGTGTGTTCTTATACTAAAACCACAAACCATTACTAGAGTCATTGCATGTGTGTTCTTTTCCACAAACCACACAAGGATCCACCAGTGGTCATTGCATGTGTGTTCTTTACACAAACCACACATGGATCAACCAGAGTCATTGCATGTGTGTTCTTTCCACAAACCACACATGGATCAACCACTAGAGTCATTGCATGTTTCTTCTTATACTAAAACAACAAACCAGAACTAGAGTCATTGCATGTGTGTTCTTTTCCACAAACCACACATGGATCCACTAGTGGTCATTGCATGTGTGTTCTTTTCCACAAACCACACATGGATCCACTAGACTCATTGCATGTGTGTTCTTTCCACAAACCACGCATGGATCAACCACTAGAGTCATTGCATGTATGTTCTTTTCCACAAACAACTTATGGATCAACTAGTGGTCATTGCATGTGTGTTATTTCCACAAACCACATGTGGACCAATTACAGTCATTGCATGTGTGTTATTTCCACAAACCACACATGGATCAACCACTAGAGTCATTGCATATGTGTTATTTCCACAAACCACACATGGAACAGCCACTAGAGTCATTGCATGTGTGTTCTTATACTAAAACCAACACTAGAGTCATTGCATGTGTGTTCCTTTCACAAACCACACATGGATCAACCACTAGAGTCATTGCATGTGTGTTATTTCCACAAACAAACATGGATCAACCACTAGAGTCATTGCATGTGTGTTCTTTTCCACAAACCACACATGGATCCACCAGTGGTCATTGCATGTGTGTTCTTTCCACAAACCACACATGGATCAACCACTAGAGTCATTGCATGTGTGTTATTTCCACAAACCACACATGGATCAACCACTAGAGTCATTGCATGTGTGTTCTTATACTAAAACCACAAACCATTACTAGAGTCATTGCATGTGTGTTCTTTTCCACAAACCACACAAGGATCCACCAGTGGTCATTGCATGTGTGTTCTTTACACAAACCACACATGGATCAACCAGAGTCATTGCATGTGTGTTCTTTCCACAAACCACACATGGATCAACCACTAGAGTCATTGCATGTTTCTTCTTATACTAAAACAACAAACCAGAACTAGAGTCATTGCATGTGTGTTCTTTTCCACAAACCACACATGGATCCACTAGTGGTCATTGCATGTGTGTTCTTTTCCACAAACCACACATGGATCCACTAGACTCATTGCATGTGTGTTCTTTCCACAAACCACGCATGGATCAACCACTAGAGTCATTGCATGTATGTTCTTTTCCACAAACAACTTATGGATCAACCAGTGGTCATTGCATGTGTGTTATTTCCACAAACCACATGTGGACCAATTACAGTCATTGCATGTGTGTTATTTCCACAAACCACACATGGATCAACCACTAGAGTCATTGCATATGTGTTATTTCCACAAACCACACATGGAACAGCCACTAGAGTCATTGCATGTGTGTTCTTATACTAAAACCAACACTAGAGTCATTGCATGTGTGTTCCTTTCACAAACCACACATGGATCAACCACTAGAGTCATTGCATGTGTGTTATTTCCACAAACAAACATGGATCAACCACTAGAGTCATTGCATGTGTGTTCTTTTCCACAAACCACACATGGATCCACCAGTGGTCATTGCATGTGTGTTCTTTCCACAAACCACACATGGTTCAACCACTAGAGTCATTGCATGTGTGTTCTTTCCACAAACCACACATGGATCAACCACTAGAGTCATTGCATGTTTGTTCTTATACTAAAACCACAAACCAGCACTAGAGTCATTCCATGTGTGTTCTTTTCCACAAACCACACATGAATCCACCAGTGGTCATTGCATGTGTGTTCTTTCCACAAACCACATATGGATCAACCACTAGTCATTGCACGTGTGTTCTTTCCACAAACAACACATGGATCAACCACTAGAGTCATTGCATGTTTGTTCTTATACTAAAACCACAAACTAACACTAGAGTCATTGCATGTGTGTTCTTTCCACAAACCACACATGGATCAACCACTAGAGTCATTGCATGTGTGTTATTTCCACACAAAAACATGGATCAACCACTAGAGTCATTGCATGTGTGTTCTTTTCCACAAACCACATATGGATCCACCAGTGGTCATTGCATGTGTGTTCTTTCCACAAACCACATATGGATCAACCACTAGTCATTGCATGTGTGTTCTTTCCACAAACCACACATGGATCAACCACTAGAGTCATTGCATGTTTGTTCTTATACTAAAACCACAAACCAACACTAGAGTCATTGCATGTGTGTTCTTTCCACAAACCACACATGCATCAACCACTAGAGTCATTGCATGTGTGTTATTTCCACAAACAAACATGGATTAAACAATAGAGTCATTGCATGTGTGTTCTTTTCCACAAACCACATATGGATCCACCAGTGGTCATTCCATGTGTGTTTTTCCACAAACCACATATGGATCAACCACTAGTCATTGCATGTGTGTTCTTTCCACAAACCACACATGGCTCAACCACTAGAGTCATCGCATGTTTGTTCTTATACTAAAACCACAAACCAGCACTAGAGTCATTGCATGTGTGTTCTTTTCCACAAACCACACATGGATCCACTAGACTCATTGAATGTGTGTTCTTTTCCTCAAACCACACATGGATCAACCAGTGGTCATTGCATGTGTGTTATTTTCCACAAACCACATGTGGACCCATTACAGTCATTGCATCTGTGTTATTTCCACAAACCACACATGGATCAACCACTAGAGTCATTGCATGTGTGTTCTTTTCCACAAACCACACATGGATCCACTAGACTCATTGCATGTGTGTTCTTTTCCACAAACAACTTATGGATCAACCAGTGGTCATTGCATGTGTGTTCTTTCCACAAACCACATGTGGATCCATTATAGTCATTGCATGTGTGTTATTTCCACAAACCACACATGGATCAATCACTAGAGTCATTGCATATGTGTTATTTCCACAAACCACACATGGATCAACTACTAGAGTCATTGCATGTGTGTTCTTATACTAAAACCAACACTAGAGTCATTGCAGGTGTGTTCTTTTCACAAACCACACATGGATCAACCACTAGAGTCATTGCATGTGTGTTATTTCCACAAACAAACATGGATCAACCACTAGAGTCATTGCATGTGTGTTCTTTTCCACAAACCACACATGGATCCACCAGTGGTCATTGCATGTGTGTTCTTTCCACAAACCACACATGGATCAACCACTAGAGTCATTGCATGTGTGTTATTTCCACAAACCACACATGGATCAACCACTAGAGTCATTGCATGTGTGTTCTTATACTAAAACCACAAACCAGTACTAGAGTCATTGCATGTGTGTTCTTTTCCACAAACCACACACGGATCCACCAGTGGTCATTGCATGTGTGTTCTTTACACAAACCACACATGGATCAACCAGAGTCATTGCATGTGTGTTCTTTCCACAAACCACACATGGATCAACCACTAGAGTCATTGCATGTTTCTTCTTATACTAAAACAACAAACCAGAACTAGAGTCATTGCATGTGTGTTCTTTTCCACAAACCACACATGGATCCACTAGTGGTCATTGCATGTGTGTTCTTTTCCACAAACCACACATGGATCCACTAGACTCATTGCATGTGTGTTCTTTTCCACAAACAACTTATGGATCAACCAGTAGTCATTGCATGTGTGTTCTTTCCACAAACCACACATGCATCAACCACTAGAGTCATTGCATGTGTGTTATTTCCACAAACAAACATGGATTAACCAATAGAGTCATTGCATGTGTGTTCTTTTCCACAAACCACACATGGATCCACTAGACTCATTGCATGTGTGTTCTTTCCACAAACCACGCATGGATCAACCACTAGAGTCATTGCATGTATGTTCTTTTCCACAAACAACTTATGGATCAACCAGTGGTCATTGCATGTGTGTTATTTCCACAAACCACATGTGGACCAATTACAGTCATTGCATGTGTGTTATTTCCACAAACCACACATGGATCAACCACTAGAGTCATTGCATATGTGTTATTTCCACAAACCACACATGGAACAGCCACTAGAGTCATTGCATGTGTGTTCTTATACTAAAACCAACACTAGAGTCATTGCATGTGTGTTCCTTTCACAAACCACACATGGATCAACCACTAGAGTCATTGCATGTGTGTTATTTCCACAAACAAACATGGATCAACCACTAGAGTCATTGCATGTGTGTTCTTTTCCACAAACCACACATGGATCCACCAGTGGTCATTGCATGTGTGTTCTTTCCACAAACCACACATGGATCAACCACTAGAGTCATTGCATGTGTGTTATTTCCACAAACCACACATGGATCAACCACTAGAGTCATTGCATGTGTGTTCTTATACTAAAACCACAAACCATTACTAGAGTCATTGCATGTGTGTTCTTTTCCACAAACCACACAAGGATCCACCAGTGGTCATTGCATGTGTGTTCTTTACACAAACCACACATGGATCAACCAGAGTCATTGCATGTGTGTTCTTTCCACAAAACACACATGGATCAACCACTAGAGTCATTGCATGTTTCTTCTTATACTAAAACAACAAACCAGAACTAGAGTCATTGCATGTGTGTTCTTTTCCACAAACCACACATGGATCCACTAGTGGTCATTGCTTGTGTGTTCTTTTCCACAAACCACACATGGATCCACTAGACTCATTGCATGTGTGTTCTTTCCACAAACCACGCATGGATCAACCACTAGAGTCATTGCATGTATGTTCTTTTCCACAAACAACTTATGGATCAACCAGTGGTCATTGCATGTGTGTTATTTCCACAAACCACATGTGGACCAATTACAGTCATTGCATGTGTGTTATTTCCACAAACCACACATGGATCAACCACTAGAGTCATTGCATATGTGTTATTTCCACAAACCACACATGGAACAGCCACTAGAGTCATTGCATGTGTGTTCTTATACTAAAACCAACACTAGAGTCATTGCATGTGTGTTCCTTTCACAAACCACACATGGATCAACCACTAGAGTCATTGCATGTGTGTTATTTCCACAAACAAACATGGATCAACCACTAGAGTCATTGCATGTGTGTTCTTTTCCACAAACCACACATGGATCCACCAGTGGTCATTGCATGTGTGTTCTTTCCACAAACCACACATGGTTCAACCACTAGAGTCATTGCATGTGTGTTCTTTCCACAAACCACACATGGATCAACCACTAGAGTCATTGCATGTTTGTTCTTATACTAAAACCACAAACCAGCACTAGAGTCATTCCATGTGTGTTCTTTTCCACAAACCACACATGAATCCACCAGTGGCCATTGCATGTGTGTTCTTTCCACAAACCACATATGGATCAACCACTAGTCATTGCACGTGTGTTCTTTCCACAAACAACACATGGATCAACCACTAGAGTCATTGCATGTTTGTTCTTATACTAAAACCACAAACTAACACTAGAGTCATTGCATGTGTGTTCTTTCCACAAACCACACATGGATCAACCACTAGAGTCATTGCATGTGTGTTATTTCCACACAAAAACATGGATCAACCACTAGAGTCATTGCATGTGTGTTCTTTTCCACAAACCACATATGGATCCACCAGTGGTCATTGCATGTGTGTTCTTTCCACAAACCACATATGGATCAACCACTAGTCATTGCATGTGTGTTCTTTCCACAAACCACACATGGATCAACCACTAGAGTCATTGCATGTTTGTTCTTATACTAAAACCACAAACCAACACTAGAGTCATTGGATGTGTGTTCTTTCCACAAACCACACATGCATCAACCACTAGAGTCATTGCATGTGTGTTATTTCCACAAACAAACATGGATTAAACAATAGAGTCATTGCATGTGTGTTCTTTTCCACAAACCACATATGGATCCACCAGTGGTCATTGCATGTGTGTTTTTCCACAAACCACATATGGATCAACCACTAGTCATTGCATGTGTGTTCTTTCCACAAACCACACATGGCTCAACCACTAGAGTCATCGCATGTTTGTTCTTATACTAAAACCACAAACCAGCACTAGAGTCATTGCATGTGTGTTCTTTTCCACAAACCACACATGGATCCACTAGACTCATTGCATGTGTGTTCTTTTCCTCAAACCACACATGGATCAACCAGTGGTCATTGCATGTGTGTTAGTTTCCACAAACCACATGTGGACCCATTACAGTCATTGCATCTGTGTTATTTCCACAAACCACACATGGATCAACCACTAGAGTCATTGCATGTGTGTTCTTTTCCACAAACCACACATGGATCCACTAGACTCATTGCATGTGTGTTCTTTTCCACAAACAACTTATGGATCAACCAGTGGTCATTGCATGTGTGTTCTTTCCACAAACCACATGTGGATCCATTATAGTCATTGCATGTGTGTTATTTCCACAAACCACACATGGATCAATCACTAGAGTCATTGCATATGTGTTATTTCCACAAACCACACATGGATCAACTACTAGAGTCATTGCATGTGTGTTCTTATACTAAAACCAACACTAGAGTCATTGCAGGTGTGTTCTTTTCACAAACCACACATGGATCAACCACTAGAGTCATTGCATGTGTGTTATTTCCACAAACAAACATGGATCAACCACTAGAGTCATTGCATGTGTGTTCTTTTCCACAAACCACACATGGATCCACCAGTGGTCATTGCATGTGTGTTCTTTCCACAAACCACACATGGATCAACCACTAGAGTCATTGCATGTGTGTTATTTCCACAAACCACACATGGATCAACCACTAGAGTCATTGCATGTGTGTTCTTATACTAAAACCACAAACCAGTACTAGAGTCATTGCATGTGTGTTCTTTTCCACAAACCACACACGGATCCACCAGTGGTCATTGCATGTGTGTTCTTTACACAAACCACACATGGATCAACCAGAGTCATTGCATGTGTGTTCTTTCCACAAACCACACATGGATCAACCACTAGAGTCATTGCATGTTTCTTCTTATACTAAAACAACAAACCAGAACTAGAGTCATTGCATGTGTGTTCTTTTCCACAAACCACACATGGATCCACTAGTGGTCATTGCATGTGTGTTCTTTTCCACAAACCACACATGGATCCACTAGACTCATTGCATGTGTGTTCTTTTCCACAAACAACTTATGGATCAACCAGTAGTCATTGCATGTGTGTTCTTTCCACAAACCACACATGCATCAACCACTAGAGTCATTGCATGTGTGTTATTTCCACAAACAAACATGGATTAACCAATAGAGTCATTGCATGTGTGTTCTTTTCCACAAACCACATATGTATCCACCAGTGGTCATTGCATGTGTGTTTTTCCACAAACCACATATGGATCAACCACTAGTCATTGCATGTGTGTTCTTTCCACAAACCACACATGGATCAACCACTAGAGTCATCGCATGTTTGTTCTTATACTAAAACCACAAACCAGCACTAGAGTCATTGCATGTGTGTTCTTTTCCACAAACCACACATGGATCCACTAGACTCATTGCATGTGTGTTCTTTTCCTCAAACCACACATGGATCAACCAGTGGTCATTGCATGTGTGTTATTTTCCACAAACCACATGTGGACCCATTACAGTCATTGCATCTGTGTTATTTCCACAAACCACACATGGATCAACCACTAGAGTCATTGCATGTGTGTTCTTTTCCACAAACCACACATGGATCCACTAGACTCATTGCATGTGTGTTCTTTTCCACAAACAACTTATGGATCAACCAGTGGTCATTGCATGTGTGTTCTTTCCACAAACCACATGTGGATCCATTATAGTCATTGCATGTGTGTTATTTCCACAAACCACACATGGATCAATCACTAGAGTCATTGCATATGTGTTATTTCCACAAACCACACATGGATCAACTACTAGAGTCATTGCATGTGTGTTCTTATACTAAAACCAACACTAGAGTCATTGCAGGTGTGTTCTTTTCACAAACCACACATGGATCAACCACTAGAGTCATTGCATGTGTGTTATTTCCACAAACAAACATGGATCAACCACTAGAGTCATTGCATGTGTGTTCTTTTCCACAAACTACACATGGATCCACCAGTGGTCATTGCATGTGTGTTCTTTCCACAAACCACACATGGATCAACCACTAGTGTCATTGCATGTGTGTTATTTCCACAAACCACACATGGATCAACCACTAGAGTCATTGCATGTGTGTTCTTATACTAAAACCACAAACCAGTACTAGAGTCATTGCATGTGTGTTCTTTTCCACAAACCACACACGGATCCACCAGTGGTCATTGCATGTGTGTTCTTTACACAAACCACACATGGATCAACCAGAGTCATTGCATGTGTGTTCTTTCCACAAACCACACATGGATCAACCACTAGAGTCATTGCATGTTTCTTCTTATACTAAAACAACAAACCAGAACTAGAGTCATTGCATGTGTGTTCTTTTCCACAAACCACACATGGATCCACTAGTGGTCATTGCATGTGTGTTCTTTTCCATAAACCACACATGGATCCACTAGACTCATTGCATGTGTGTTCTTTTCCACAAAAAACTTATGGATCAACCAGTAGTCATTGCATGTGTGTTCTTTCCACAAACCACATGTGGACCCATTATAGTCATTGCATGTGTGTTATTTCCACAAACCACACATGGATCAACCACTAGAGTCATTGCATATGTGTTATTTCCACAAACCACACATGGATCAACCACTAGAGTCATTGCATGTGTGTTCTTATACTAAAACCAACAATAGTGTCATTGCATGTGTGTTCCTTTCACAAACCACGCATGGATCAACAACTAGAGTCATTGCATGTGTGTTATTTCCATAAACAAACATGGATCAACCACTAGAGTCATTGCATGTGTGTTCTTTTCCACAAACCACACATGGATCCACCAGTGGTCATTGCATGTGTGTTCTTTCCGCAAACCACATATGGATCAACCACTAGTCATTGCATGCGTGTTCTTTCCACAAACCAAACATGGATCAACCAGTAGAGTCATTGCATGTGTGTTCTTTCCACAAACCACACATGGATCAACCACTAGAGTCACTGCATGTGTGTTCTTTCCAGAAACCACACATGGATCAACCACTATAGTCATTGCATGTGTGTTATTTCCACAAACAAACATGGATCAACCACTAGAGTCATTGCATGTGTGTTCTTTTCCACAAACCACACATGGATCCACCAGTGGTCATTGCATGTGTGTTCTTTCCACAAACCACACATGGATCAACCACTAGAGTCATTGCATGTGTGTTCTTTCCACAAACCACACATGGATCAACCACTAGAGTCATTGCATGTGTGTTCTTATACTAAAACCACAAACCAGTACTAGAGTCATTGCATGTGTGTTATTTTCCACAACCAACACATGGATCCACCAGTGGTCATTGCATGTGTGTTCTTTCCACAAACCACATATGATCAACCAGAGTCATTGCATGTGTGTTCTTTCCACAAACCACACATGGATTAACCACTAGAGTCATTGCATGTTTGTTCTTATACTAAAACCACAAACCAGCACTAGAGTCATTCCATGTGTGTTCTTTTCCACAAACCACACATGAATCCACCAGTGGTCATTGCATGTGTGTTCTTTCCAGAAACCACATATGGATCAACCACTAGTCATTGCATGCGTGTTCTTTCCACAAACCACACATGGATCAACCACTAGAGTCATTGCATGTTTGTTCTTATACTAAAACCACAAACCAGCACTAGAGTCATTGCATGTGTGTTCTTTTCCACAAACCACACATGGATCCACTAGACTCATTGCATGTGTGTTCTTTTCCTCAAACCACACATGGATCAACCAGTGGTCATTGCACGTGTGTTATTTTCCACAAACCACATGTGGACCCATAACCGTCATTGCATCTGTGTTATTTCCACAAACCACACATGGATCAACCAGTAGAGTCATTGCATATGTGTTATTTCCACAAACCACACATGGATCAACCACTAGAGTCATTGCATGTGTGTTCTTATACTAAAACCATAAACCATTACTAGAGTCATTGCATGTGTGTTATTTTCCACAAACCACACATGGATCCACCAGTGGTCATTGCATGTGTGCTCTTTCCACAGACCACATATGGATCAACCAGAGTCATTGCATGTGTGTTCTTTCCACAAAACACACATGGATCAACCACTAGAGTCATTGCATGTTTGTTCCTATACTAAAACCACAAACTAGCACTAGAGTCATTGCATGTGTATTCTTTTCCACAAACCACACATGGATCCACTAGACTCATTGCATGTGTGTTCTTTTCCACAAACTACTTATGGATCAACCAGTGGTCATTGCATGTGTGTTCTTTCCACAAACCACATGTGGACCCATTACAGTCATTGCATGTGTGTTATTTCCACAAACCTTAAATGGATCAACCACTAGAGTCATTTCATATGTGTTATTTCCATAATTAACACATGGATCAACCACTAGAGTCATTGCATGTGTGTTCTTATACTAAAACCAACACTAGAGTTATTGCATGTGTGTTCTTTTCACAAACCACACATGGATCAACCACTAGAGTCATTGCATGTGTGTTATTTCCACAAATAAACATGGATCAACCACTAGAGTCGTTGCATGTGTGTTCTTTTCCACAACCAACACATGGATCCACCAGTGGTCATTGCATGTGTGTTCTTTCCACAAACCACAAATGGATCAACCAGAGTCATTGCATGTGTGTTATTTCCACAAACCACACATGGATCAACCACTAGAGTCATTGCATGTTTGTTCTTATACTAAAACCACAAACCAGCACTAGAGTCATTGCATGTGTGTTCTTTTCCACAAACCACACATGGATCCACCAGTGATCATTGCATGTGTGTTCTTTCCAGAAACCACATATGGATCAACCATGCATGAGTGTTCTTTCCACAAACCACACATGGATCAACCACTAGAGTCATTGCATGTTTGTTCTTATACTAAAACAACAATCCAACACTAGAGTCATTGCATGTGTGTTCTTTCCACAAACCACATATGGATCAACCAGAGTCATTGCATGTGTGTTCTTTCCACAAACCACACATGGATCAACCACTAGAGTCATTGCATGTTTGTTCTTATACTCAAATCACAAACCAGCACTAGAGTCATTGCATGTGTGTTCTTTTCCACAAACCACACATGGATCCACCAGTGGTCATTGCATGTGTGTCCTTTCCACAAACCACATATGGATCAACCACTCGTCATTGCATGTGTGTTCTTTCCACGAACCACACATGGATCAACCACTAGAGTCATTGCATGTTTGTTCTTATACTAAAACCAGAAACCAGCACTAGAGTCATTGCATGTGTGTTCTTTTCCACAAACCACACATGGATCCACCACTAGAGTCATTGCATGTGTGTTCTTTCCACAAAACACATATGGATCAACCAGAGTCATTGCATGTGTGTTCTTTCCACAAACCACACATGTGGACCCACTAGAGTCATTGCATGTGTGTTCTTTCCACAAACCACACATGTGGATCAACTAGAGTCATTGCATGTGTGTTCTTTCCACAAACCACACATGGATCAACCACTAGAGTCATTGCATGTTTGTTGTTATACTAAAACCACAAACCAGCACTAGAGTCATTGCATGTGTGTTCTTTTCCACAAACCACACATGGATCCACTAGACTCATTGCATCTGTGTTCTTTCCACAAACCACACATGGATCAACCAGAGTCATTGCATGTGTGTTCTTTCCACAAACCAAAAATGGATCAACCACTAGAGTCATTTCATGTGTGTTCTTTTCCACAAACCACACATGGATCCACTAGACTCATTGCATGTGTGTTCGTTTCCACAAACAACATATGGATCAACCAGTGGTCATTGCATGTGTGTTCTTTCCACAAACCACATGTGGACCCATTATAGTCATTGCATGTGTGTTATTTCCACAAACCA
Organism: Avena sativa; assembly: GCA_916181665.1. Taxonomy (NCBI): domain Eukaryota; kingdom Viridiplantae; phylum Streptophyta; class Magnoliopsida; order Poales; family Poaceae; genus Avena; species Avena sativa. Next base: position 482,712,948 of record OV702279.1, read on the forward strand.
CACATGGATCAACCACTAGAGTCATTGCATATGTGTTATTTCCACCATCCACACATGGATCAACCACTAGAGTCATTGCATGTGTGTTCATATAGTAAAACCAACACTAGAGTAATTGCAGGTGTGTTCTTTTCACAAACCACACATGGATCAACCACTTGAGTCATTGCATGTGTGTTATTTCCACAAACAAACATGGATCAACCACTAGAGTCATTGCATGTGTGTTCTTTTCCACAAGCCACACATGGATCCACCAGTGGTCATTACATGTGTGTTCTTTCCACAAACCACACATGGATCAACCACTAGAGTAATTGCATGTGTGTTATTTGCACAAACCACACATGGATCAACCACTAGAGTCATTGCATGTTTGTTCTTATACTAAAACCACAAACCAGCACTAGAGTCATTGCATGTGTGTCCTTTTCCACAAACCACACATGGATCAACCACTAGAGTCATTGCATGTGTGTTCTTTCCACAAACCACACATGGATCAACTATTAGAGTCATTGCATGTGTGTTCTTATACTAAAACCACAAACCAGTACTAGAGTCATTGTGTGTTCTTTTCCACAAACCACACATGGATCCACCAGTGGTCATTGCATGTGTGTTCTTTCCACAAACCACATATGGATCAACCAGAGTCATTGCATGTGTGTTCTTTCCACAAACCACACATGGATCAACCACTAGAGTCATTGCATGTTTGTTCTTATACTAAAATCACAAACCAGCACTAGAGTCATTGCATGTGTGTTCTTTTCCACAAAACACACATGGAACCACCAGTGGTCATTGCATGTGTGTTCTTTCCACAAACCACATATGGATCAACCACTAGTCATTGCATGTGTGTTCTTTCTACAAACCACACATGGATCAACCACTAGAGTCATTGCATGTTTGTTCTTATACTAAAACCACAAACCAGCACTAGAGTCATTGCATGTGTGTTCTTTTCCACAAACCACACATGGATCCACCACTAGAGTCATTGCATGTGTGTTCTTTCCACAAACCACATATGGATCAACCAGAGTCATTGCATGTGTGTTCTTTCCACAAACCACACATGTGGACCCACTAGAGTCATTGCATGTGTGTTCTTTCCACAAACCACACATGTGGATCAACTAGAGTCATTGCATGTGTGTTATTTCCACAAACCACACATGGATCAACCACTAGAGTCATTGCATGTTTGTTGTTATACTAAAACCACAAACCAGCACTAGAGTCACTGCATGTGTGTTCTTTTCCACAAACCACACATGGATCCACTAGACTCATTGCATGTGTGTTCTTTCCACAAACCACACATGGATCAAACAGAGTCATTGCATGTGTGTTCTTTCCACAAACCACACATGGATCAACCACTAGAGTCATTGGATGTGTGTTCTTTTCCACAAACCACACATGGATCCACTAGACTCATTGCATGTGTGTTCTTTTCCTCAAACAACTTATGGATCAACGAGTGGTCATTGCATGTGTGTTCTTTCCACAAACCACATGTGGACCCATTATAGTCATTGCATGTGTGTTATTTCCACAAACCACACATGGATCAACCACTAGAGTCATTGCATATGTGTTATTTCCACAAACCACACATGGATCAACCACTAGAGTCATTGCATGTGTGTTCTTATACTAAAACCAACACTAGAGTAATTGCAGGTGTGTTCTTTTCACAAACCACACATGGATCAACCACTTGAGTCATTGCATGTGTGTTATTTCCACAAAGAAACATGGATCAACCACTAGAGTCATTGCATGTGTGTTCTTTTCCACAAACCACACATGGATCCACCAGTGGTCATTGCATGTGTGTTCTTTCCACAAACCACACATGGATCAACCACTAGAGTCATTGCATGTGTGTTCTTTGCACAAACCACACATGGATCAACCACTAGATTCATTGCATGTTTGTTCTTATACTAAAACCACAAACCAGCACTAGAGTCATTGCATGTGTGTTCTTTTCCACAAACCACACATGGATCCACTAGACTCATTGCATGTGTGTTCTTTTCCACAAACAACTTATGGATCAACCAGTAGTCATTGCATGTGTGTTCTTTCCACAAACCACATGTGGACCCATTACAGCCATTCCATGTGTGTTATTTTCACAAACCACACATGGATCAACCACTAGAGTCATTGCATATGTATTCTTTCCACAAACCTCACATGGATCAACCACTAGAGTCATTGCATGTGTGTTCTTATACTAAAACCAACACTAGTCATTGCATGTGTATTCTTTTCACAAACCACACATGGATCAACCACTAGAGTCATTGCATGTTTGTTATTTCCACAAACAAACATGGATCAGCCACTAGAGTCATTGCATGTGTGTTCTTTTCCACAAACCACACATGGATCAACCACTAGAGTAATTGCATGTGTGTTCTTTCCACAAACCACACATGGATCAACCACTAGAGTCATTGCATGTTTGTTCTTATACTAAAACCACAAACCAGCACTAGAGTCATTGCATGTGTGTTCTTTTCCACAAACCACACATGGATCCACCAGTGGTCATTGCATGTGTGTTCTTTCCACAAACCACACATGGATCAACCACTAGAGTCGTTGCATGTTTGTTCTTATACTAAAACCACAAACTAACACTAGAGTCATAGCATGTGTGTTCTTTTCCACAAACCACACATGGATCCACCAGTAGTCATTGCATGTGTGTTCTTTCCACAAACCACATATGGATCAACCACTAGTCATTGCATGTGTGTTCTTTCCACAAACCACACATGGATCAACCACTAGAGTCATTGCATGTGTGTTCTTATACTAAAACCAACACTAGAGTAATTAAATGTGTGTTCTTTTCACAAATCACACATGGATCAACCACTAGAGTCATTGCATGTGTGTTCTTTGCACAAACCACACATGGATCAACCACTAGAGTCATTGCATGTTTGTTCTTATACTAAAACCACAAACCAGCACTAGAGTCATTGCATGTTTGTTCTTATACTAAAACCACAAACCAGCACTAGAGTCATTGCATGTGTGTTCTTTTCCACAAACTACACATGGATCCACCACTAGAGTCATTGCATGTGTGTTCTTTCCACAAACCACATATGGATCAACTAGAGTCATTGCATGTGTGTTCTTTCCGCAAACCACACATGTGGACCCACTATAGTCATTGCATGTGTGTTCTTTCCACAAACCACACATGTGGATCAACCAGAGTCATTGCATGTGTGTTCTTTTCACAAACCACACATGGATCAACCACTAGAGTCATTGCATGTGTGTTATTTACACAAACAAACATGGATCAACCACTAGAGTCATTGCATGTGTGTTCTTTTCCACAAACCACACATGGATCCACCAGTGGTCATTGCTTGTGTGTTCTTTCCACAAACCACATATGGATCAACCACTAGTCATTGCATGTGTGTTCTTTCCCCAAACCACACATGGATCAACCACTAGAGTCATTGCATGTGTGTTCTTATACTAAAACCAACACTAGACTCATTAAATGTGTGTTCTTTTCACAAACCACACATGGATCAACCACTAGAGTCATTGCATGTGTGTTATTTCCACAAACAAACATGGATCAACCACTAGAGTCATTGCATGTGTGTTCTTTTCCACAAACCACACATGGATCCACCAGTGGTCATTGCATGTGTGTTCTTTCCATAAACCACACATGGATCAACCACTAGAGTCATTGCATGTGTGTTCTTTCCACAAACCACACATGGATCAACCACTAGAGTCATTGCATGTGTGTTATTTCCACAAAAAAACATGGATCAACAACTAGAGTCATTGCGTGTGTGTTCTTTTCCACAAACCACACATGGATCCACCAGTGGTCATTGCATGTGTGTTCTTTCCACAAACCACACATGGATCAACCACTAGAGTCATTGCATGTGTGTTCTTTCCACAAACCACACATGGATCAACTATTAGAGTCATTGCATGTGTGTTCTTATACTAAAACCACAAACCAGCACTAGAGTCACTGCATGTGTGTTCTTTTCCACAAACCACACATGGAACCACTAGAGTCATTGCATGTGTGTTCTTTCCACAAACCACACATGGATCAACCAGAGTCATTGCATGTGTGTTCTTTCCACAAAACACACATGGATCAACCACTAGAGTCATTGCATGTGTGTTCTTTTCCACAAACCACACATGGATCCACTAGACTCATTGCATGTGTGTTCTTTTCCACAAACAACGTATGGATCAACCAGTAGTCATTGCATGTGTGTTCTTTCCACAAACCACATGTGGACCCATTACAGCCATTGCATGTGTGTTATTTTCACAAACCACACAGGGATCAACCACTAGAGTCATTGCATATGTATTATTTCCACAAACCACACATGGATCAACCACTAGAGTCATTGCATGTGTGTTCTTATACTAAAACCAACACTAGAGTCATTGCATGTGTGTTCTTTTCACAAACCACACATGGATCAACCACTAGAGTCATTGCATGTGTGTTATTTCCACAAACAAACATGGATCAGCCACTAGAGTCATTGCATGTGTGTTCTTTTCCACAAACCACACATGCATCAACCACTAGAGTAATTGCATGTGTGTTCTTTCCACAAACCACACATGGATCAACCACTAGAGTCATTGCATGTTTGTTCTTATACTAAAACCACAAACCAGCACTAGAGTCATTGCATGTGTGTTCTTTTCCACAAACCACACATGGATCCACCAGTGGTCATTGCATGTGTGTTCTTTCCACAAACCACACATGGATCAACCACTAGAGTCGTTGCATGTTTGTTCTTATACTAAAACCACAAACCAACACTAGAGTCATTGCATGTGTGTTCTTTTCCACAAACCACACATGGATCCACCAGTGGTCATTGCATGTGTGTTGTTTCCACAAACCACATATGGATCAACCACTAGTCATTGCATGTGTGTTCTTTCCACAAACCACACATCGATCAACCACTAGAGTCATTGCATGTGTGTTCTTATAGTAAAACCAACACTAGAGTCATTAAATGTGTGTTCTTTTCACAAATCACACATGGATCAACCACTAGAGTCATTGGATGTGTGTTCTTTGCACAAACCACACATGGATCAACCACTAGAGTCATTGCATGTTTGTTCTGATACTAAAATCACAAACCAGCACTAGAGTCATTGCATGTGTGTTCTTTTCCACAAACCACACATGGATCCACCAATGATCATTGCATGTGTGTTCTTTCCACAAACCACATATGGATCAACCACTAGCCATTGCATGTGTGTTCTTTCCACAAACCACACATGGATCAACCACTAGAGTCATTTCATGTGTGTTCTTATACTAAAACCAACACTAGACTCATTAAATGTGTGTTCTTTTCACAAACCACACATGGATCAACCACTAGAGTCATTGCATGTGTGTTATTTCCACAAACAAACATGGATCAACCACTAGAGTCATTGCATGTGTGTTCTTTTCCACAAACCACACATGGATCCACCAGTGGTCATTGCATGTGTGTTCTTTCCATCAACCACACATGGATCAACCACTAGGGTCATTGCATGTGTGTTCTTTCCACAAACCACACATGGATCAACCACTAGAGTCATTGCATGTGTGTTATTTCCACAAATAGACATGGATCAACCACTAGAGTCATTGCATGTGTGTTCTTTTCCACAAACCACACATGGATCCACCAGTGGTCATTGCATGTGTGTTCTTTCCACAAACCACACATGGATCAACCACTAGAGTCATTGCATGTGTGTTCTTTCCACAAACCACACATGGATCAACTACTAGAGTCATTGCATGTGTGTTCTTATACTAAAACCACAAACCAGTACTAGAGTCATTGTGTGTTCTTTTCCACAAACCACACATGGATCCACCAGTGGTCATTGCATGTGTGTTCTTTCCACAAACCACATATGGATCAACCAGAGTCATTGCATGTGTGTTCTTTCCACAAACCACACATGGATCAACCACTAGAGTCATTGCATGTTTGTTATTATACTAAAATCACAAACCAGCACTAGAGTCATTGCATGTGTGTTCTTTTCCACAAAACACACATGGATCCACCAGTGGTCATTGCATGTGTGTTCTTTCCACAAACCACATATGGATCAACCACTAGTCATTGCATGTGTGTTCTTTCCACAAACCACACATGGATCAACCACTAGAGTCATTGCATGTTTGTTCTTATACTAAAACCACAAACCAGCACTAGAGTCATTGCATGTGTGTTCTTTTCCACAAACCACACATGGATCCACCACTAGAGTCATTGCATGTGTGTTCTTTCCACAAACCACATATGGATCAACCAGAGTCATTGCATGTGTGTTCTTTCCACAAACCACACATGTGGACCCACTAGAGTCATTGCATGTGTGTTCTTTCCACAAACCACACATGTGGATCAACCAGAGTCATTGCATGTGTGTTCTTTCCACAAACCACACATGGATCAACCACTAGAGTCATTGCATGTTTGTTGTTATACTAAAACCACAAACCAGCACTAGAGTCACTGCATGTGTGTTCTTTTCCACAAACCACACATGGATCCACTAGACTCATTGCATGTGTGTTCTTTCCACAAACCACACATGGATCAACCAGAGTCATTGCATGTGTGTTCTTTCCACAAACCACACATGGATCAACCACTAGAGTCATTGGATGTGTGTTCTTTTCCACAAACCACACATGGATCCACTAGACTCATTGCATGTGTGTTCTTTTACTCAAACAACTTATGGATCAACGAGTGGTCATTGCATGTGTGTTCTTTCAACAAACCACATGTGGACCCATTATAGTCATTGCATGTGTGTTATTTCCACAAACCACACATGGATCAACCACTAGAGTGATTGCATATGTGTTATTTCCACAAACCACACATGGATCAACCACTAGAGTCATTGCATGTGTGTTCTTATACTAAAACCAACACTAGAGTAATTGCAGGTGTGTTCTTTTCACAAACCACACATGGATCAACCACTTGAGTCGTTGCATGTGTGTTATTTCCACAAAGAAACATGGATCAACCACTAGAGTCATTGCATGTGTGTTCTTTTCCACAAACCACACATGGATCCACCAGTGGTCATTGCATGTGTGTTCTTTCCACAAACCACACATGGATCAACCACTAGAGTCATTGCATGTGTGTTCTTTGCACAAACCACACATGGATCAACCACTAGATTCATTGCATGTTTGTTCTTATACTAAAACCACAAACCAGCACTAGAGTCATTGCATGTGTGTTCTTTTCCACAAACCACACATGGATCCACTAGACTCATTGCATGTGTGTTCTTTTCCACAAACAACTTATGGATCAACCAGTAGTCATTGCATGTGTGTTCTTTCCACAAACCACATGTGGACCCATTACAGCCATTGCATGTGTGTTATTTTCACAAACCACACATGGATCAACCACTAGAGTCATTGCATATGTATTCTTTCCACAAACCTCACATGGATCAACCACTAGAGTCATTGCATGTGTGTTCTTATACTAAAACCAACACTAGTCATTGCATGTGTGTTCTTTTCACAAACCACACATGGATCAACCACTAGAGTCATTGCATGTGTGTTATTTCCACAAACAAACATGGATCAGCCACTAGAGTCATTGCATGTGTGTTCTTTTCGACAAACCACACATGGATCAACCACTAGAGTAATTGCATGTGTGTTCTTTCCACAAACCACACATGGATCAACCACTAGAGTCATTGCATGTTTGTTCTTATACTAAAACCACAAACTAGCACTAGAGTCATTGCATGTGTGTTCTTTTCCACAAACCACACATGGATCCACCAGTGGTCATTGCATGTGTGTTCTTTCCACAAACCACACATGGATCAACCACTAGAGTCGTTGCATGTTTGTTCTTATACTAAAACCACAAACCAACACTAGAGTCATAGCATGTGTGTTCTTTTCCACAAACCACACATGGATCCACCAGTAGTCATTGCATGTGTGTTCTTTCGACAAACCACATATGGATCAACCACTAGTCATTGCATGTGTGTTCTTTCCACAAACCACACATGGATCAACCACTAGAGTCATTGCATGTGTGTTCTTATACTAAAACCAACACTAGAGTAATTAAATGTGTGTTCTTTTCACAAATCACACATGGATCAACCACTAGAGTCATTGCATGTGTGTTCTTTGCACAAACCACACATGGATCAACCACTAGAGTCATTACATGTTTGTTCTTATACTAAAACCACAAACCAGCACTAGAGTCATTGCATGTTTGTTCTTATACTAAAACCACAAACCAGCACTAGAGTCATTGCATGTGTGTTCTTTCCACAAACCACATATGGATCAACCAGAGTCATTGCATGTGTGTTCTTTCCACAAACCACACGTGTGGACCCACTAGAGTCATTGCATGTGTGTTCTTTCCACAAACCACACATGGATCAACCACTAGAGTCACTGCATGTGTGTTCTTTTCACAAACCACACATGGATCAACCACTAGAGTCATTGCATGTGTGTTATTTCCACAAACAAACATGGATCAACCACTAGAGTCATTGCATGTGTGTTCTTTTCCACAAACCACACATGGATCCACCAGTGGTCATTGCTTGTGTGTTCTTTCCACAAACCACATATGGATCAACCACTAGTCATTGCATGTGTGTTCTTTCCACAAACCACACATGGATCAACCACTAGAGTCATTGCATGTGTGTTCTTATACTAAAACCAACACTAGACTCATTAAATGTGTGTTCTTTTCACAAACCACACATGGATCAACCACTAGAGTCATTGCATGTGTGTTATTTCCACAAACAAACATGGATCAACCACTAGAGTCATTGCATGTGTGTTCTTTTCCACAAACCACACATGGATCCACCAGTGGTCATTGCATGTGTGTTCTTTCCATAAACCACACATGGATCAACCACTAGAGTCATTGCATGTGTGTTCTTTCCACAAACCACACATGGATCAACCACTAGAGTCATTGCATGTGTGTTATTTCCACAAACAAACATGGATCAACCACTAGAGTCATTGCGTGTGTGTTCTTTTCCACAAACCACACATGGATCCACCAGTGGTCATTGCATGTGTGTTCTTTCCACAAACCACACATGGATCAACCACTAGAGTCATTGCATGTGTGTTCTTTCCACAAACCACACATGGATCAACTATTAGATTCATTGCATGTGTGTTCTTATACTAAAACCACAAACCAGCACTAGAGTCACTGCATGTGTGTTCTTTTCCACAAACCACACATGGAACCACTAGAGTCATTGCATGTGTGTTCTTTCCACAAACCACACATGGATCAACCCGAGTCATTGCATGTGTGTTCTTTCCACAAAACACACATGGATCAACCACTAGAGTCATTGCATGTGTGTTCTTTTCCACAAACCACACATGGATCCACTAGACTCATTGCATGTGTGTTCTTTTCCACAAACAACGTATGGATCAACCAGTAGTCATTGCATGTGTGTTCTTTCCACAAACCACATGTGGACCCATTACAGCCATTGCATGTGTGTTATTTTCACAAACCACACATGGATCAACCACTAGAGTCATTGCATATGTATTATTTCCACAAACCACACATGGATCAACCACTAGAGTCATTGCATGTGTGTTCTTATACTAAACCCAACACTAGAGTCATTGCATGTGTGTTCTTTTCACAAACCACACATGGATCAACCACTAGAGTCATTGCATGTGTGTTATTTCCACAAACAAACATGGATCAGCCACTAGAGTCATTGCATGTGTGTTCTTTTCCACAAACCACACATGCATCAACCACTAGAGTAATTGCATGTGTGTTCTTTCCACAAACCACACATGGATCAACCACTAGAGTCATTGCATGTTTGTTCTTATACTAAAACCACAAACCAGCACTAGAGTCATTGCATGTGTGTTCTTTTCCACAAACCACACATGGATCCACCAGTGGTCATTGCATGTGTGTTCTTTCCACAAACCACACATGGATCAACCACTAGAGTCGTTGCATGTTTGTTCTTATACTAAAACCACAAACCAACACTAGAGTCATTGCATGTGTGTTCTTTTCCACAAACCACACATGGATCCACCAGTGGTCATTGCATGTGTGTTGTTTCCACAAACCACATATGGATCAACCACTAGTCATTGCATGTGTGTTCTTTCCACAAACCACACATGGATCAACCACTAGAGTCATTGCATGTGTGTTCTTATAGTAAAACCAACACTTGAGTCATTAAATGTGTGTTCTTTTCACAAATCACACATGGATCAACCACTAGAGTCATTGGATGTGTGTTCTTTGCACAAACCACACATGGATCAACCACTAGAGTCATTGCATGTTTGTTCTTATACTAAAATCACAAACCAGCACTAGAGTCATTGCATGTGTGTTCTTTTCCACAAACCACACATGGATCCACCAATGATCATTGCATGTGTGTTCTTTCCACAAACCACATATGGATCAACCACTAGCCATTGCATGTGTGTTCTTTCCACAAACCACACATGGATCAACCACTAGAGTCATTGCATGTGTGTTCTTATACTAAAACCAACACTAGACTCATTAAATGTGTGTTCTTTTCACAAACCACACATGGATCAACCACTAGAGTCATTGCATGTGTGTTATTTCCACAAACAAACATGGATCAACCACTAGAGTCATTGCATGTGTGTTCTTTTCCACAAACCACACATGGATCCACCAGTGGTCATTGCATGTGTGTTCTTTCCATCAACCACACATGGATCAACCACTAGAGTCATTGCATGTGTGTTCTTTCCACAAACCACACATGGATCAACCACTAGAGTCATTGCATGTGTGTTATTTCCACAAATAGACATGGATCAACCACTAGAGTCATTGCATGTGTGTTCTTTTCCACAAACCACACATGGATCCACCAGTGGTCATTGCATGTGTGTTCTTTCCACAAACCACACATGGATCAACCACTAGAGTCATTGCATGTGTGTTCTTTCCACAAACCACACATGGATCAACTACTAGAGTCATTGCATGTGTGTTCTTATACTAAAACCACAAACCAGTACTAGAGTCATTGTGTGTTCTTTTCCACAAACCACACATGGATCCACCAGTGGTCATTGCATGTGTGTTCTTTCCACAAACCACATATGGATCAACCAGAGTCATTGCATGTGTGTTCTTTCCACAAACCACACATGGATAACCACTAGAGTCATTGCATGTTTGTTATTATACTAAAATCACAAACCAGCACTAGAGTCATTGCATGTGTGTTCTTTTCCACAAAACACACATGGATCCACCAGTGGTCATTGCATGTGTGTTCTTTCCACAAACCACATATGGATCAACCACTAGTCATTGCATGTGTGTTCTTTCCACAAACCACACATGGATCAACCACTAGAGTCATTGCATGTTTGTTCTTATACTAAAACCACAAACCAGCACTAGAGTCATTGCATGTGTGTTCTTTTCCACAAACCACACATGGATCCACCACTAGAGTCATTGCATGTGTGTTCTTTCCACAAACCACATATGGATCAACCAGAGTCATTGCATGTGTGTTCTTTCCACAAACCACACATGTGGACCCACTAGAGTCATTGCATGTGTGTTCTTTCCACAAACCACACATGTGGATCAACCAGAGTCATTGCATGTGTGTTCTTTCCACAAACCACACATGGATCAACCACTAGAGTCATTGCATGTTTGTTGTTATACTAAAACCACAAACCAGCACTAGAGTCACTGCATGTGTGTTCTTTTCCACAAACCACACATGGATCCACTAGACTCATTGCATGTGTGTTCTTTCCACAAACCACACATGGATCAACCAGAGTCATTGCATGTGTGTTCTTTCCACAAACCACACATGGATCAACCACTAGAGTCATTGGATGTGTGTTCTTTTCCACAAACCACACATGGATCCACTAGACTCATTGCATGTGTGTTCTTTTACTCAAACAACTTATGGATCAACGAGTGGTCATTGCATGTGTGTTCTTTCAACAAACCACATGTGGACCCGTTATAGTCATTGCATGTGTGTTATTTCCACAAACCACACATGGATCAGCCACTAGAGTCATTGCATATGTGTTATTTCCACAAACCACACATGGATCAACCACTAGAGTCATTGCATGTGTGTTCTTATACTAAAACCAACACTAGAGTAATTGCAGGTGTGTTCTTTTCACAAACCACACATGGATCAACCACTTGAGTCGTTGCATGTGTGTTATTTCCACAAAGAAACATGGATCAACCACTAGAGTCATTGCATGTGTGTTCTTTTCCACAAACCACACATGGATCCACCAGTGGTCATTGCATGTGTGTTCTTTCCACAAACCACACATGGATCAACCACTAGAGTCATTGCATGTGTGTTCTTTGCACAAACCACACATGGATCAACCACTAGATTCATTGCATGTTTGTTCTTATACTAAAACCACAAACCAGCACTAGAGTCATTGCATGTGTGTTCTTTTCCACAAACCACACATGGATCCACTAGACTCATTGCATGTGTGTTCTTTTCCACAAACAACTTATGGATCAACCAGTAGTCATTGCATGTGTGTTCTTTCCACAAACCACATGTGGACCCATTACAGCCATTGCATGTGTGTTATTTTCACAAACCACACATGGATCAACCACTAGAGTCATTGCATATGTATTCTTTCCACAAACCTCACATCGATCAACCACTAGAGTCATTGCATGTGTGTTCTTATACTAAAACCAACACTAGTCATTGCATGTGTGTTCTTTTCACAAAACCACACATGGATCAACCACTAGAGTCATTGCATGTGTGTTATTTCCACAAACAAACATGGATCAGCCACTAGAGTCATTGCATGTGTGTTATTTTCCACAAACCACACATGGATCAACCACTAGAGTAATTGCATGTGTGTTCTTTCCACAAACCACACATGGATCAACCACTAGAGTCATTGCATGTTTGTTCTTATACTAAAACCACAAACCAGCACTAGAGTCATTGCATGTGTGTTCTTTTCCACAAACCACACATGGATCCACCAGTGGTCATTGCATGTGTGTTCTTTCCACAAACCACACATGGATCAACCACTAGAGTCGTTGCATGTTTGTTCTTATACTAAAACCACAAACCAACACTAGAGTCATAGCATGTGTGTTCTTTTCCACAAACCACACATGGATCCACCAGTAGTCATTGCATGTGTGTTCTTTCGACAAACCACATATGGATCAACCACTAGTCATTGCATGTGTGTTATTTCCACAAACCACACATGGATCAACCACTAGAGTCATTGCATGTGTGTTCTTATACTAAAACCAACACTAGAGTAATTAAATGTGTGTTCTTTTCACAAATCACACATGGATCAACCACTAGAGTCATTGCATGTGTGTTCTTTGCACAAACCACACATGGATCAACCACTAGAGTCATTACATGTTTGTTCTTATACTAAAACCACAAACCAGCACTAGAGTCATTGCATGTTTGTTCTTATACTAAAACCACAAACCAGCACTAGAGTCATTGCATGTGTGTTCTTTTCCACAAACCACACATGGATCCACCACTAGAGTCATTGCATGTGTGTTCTTTCCACAAACCACATATGGATCAACCAGAGTCATTGCATGTGTGTTCTTTCCACAAACCACACGTGTGGACCCACTAGAGTCATTGCATGTGTGTTCTTTCCACAAACCACACATGTGGATCAACCAGAGTCATTGCATGTGTGTTCTTTTCACAAACCACACATGGATCAACCACTAGAGTCATTGCATGTGTGTTATTTCCACAAACAAACATGGATCAACCACTAGAGTCATTGCATGTGTGTTCTTTTCTACAAACCACACATGGATCCACCAGTGGTCATTGCATGTGTGTTCTTTCCACAAACCACATATGGATCAACCACTAGTCATTGCATGTGTGTTCTTTCCACAAACCACACATGGATCAACCACTAGAGTCATTGCATGTGTGTTCTTATACTAAAACAAACACTAGACTCATTAAATGTGTGTTCTTTTCACAAACCACACATGGATCAACCACTAGAGTCATTGCATGTGTGTTATTTCCACAAACAAACATGGATCAACCACTAGAGTCATTGCATGTGTGTTCTTTTCCACAAACCACACATGGATCCACCAGTGGTCATTGCATGTGTGTTCTTTCCATAAACCACACATGGATCAACCACTAGAGTCATTGCATGTGTGTTCTTTCCACAAACCACACATGGATCAACCACTAGAGTCATTGCATGTGTGTTATTTCCACAAACAAACATGGATCAACCACTAGAGTCATTGCGTGTGTGTTCTTTTCCACAAACCACACATGGATCCACCAGTGGTCATTGCATGTGTGTTCTTTCCACAAACCACACATGTATCAACCACTAGAGTCATTGCATGTGTGTTCTTTCCACAAACCACACATGGATCAACTATTAGAGTCATTGCATGTGTGTTCTTATACTAAAACCACAAACCAGTACTAGAGTCATTGTGTGTTCTTTTCCACAAACCACACATGGATCCACCAGTGGTCATTGCATGTGTGTTCTTTCCACAAACCACATATGGATCAACCAGAGTCATTGCATGTGTGTTCTTTCCACAAACCACACATGGATCAACCACTAGAGTCATTGCATGTTTGTTCTTATACTAAAATCACAAACCAGCACTAGAGTCATTGCATGTGTGTTCTTTTCTACAAAACACACATGGATCCACCAGTGGTCATTGCATGTGTGTTCTTTCAACAAACCACATATGGATCAACCACTAGTCATTGCATGTGTGTTCTTTCTACAAACCACACATGGATCAACCACTAGAGTCATTGCATGTTTGTTCTTATACTAAAACCACAAACCAGCACTAGAGTCATTGCATGTGTGTTCTTTTCCACAAACCACACATGGATCCACCACTAGAGTCATTGCATGTGTGTTCTTTCCACAAACCACATATGGATCAACCAGAGTCATTGCATGTGTGTTCTTTCCACAAACCACACATGTGGACCCACTAGAGTCATTGCATGTGTGTTATTTCCACAAATAGACATGGATCAACCACTAGAGTCATTGCATGTGTGTTCTTTTCCACAAACCACACATGGATCCACCAGTGGTCATTGCATGTGTGTTCTTTCCACAAACCACACATGGATCAACCACTAGAGTCATTGCATGTGTGTTCTTTCCACAAACCACACATGGATCAACTACTAGAGTCATTGCATGTGTGTTCTTATACTAAAACCACAAACCAGTACTAGAGTCATTGTGTGTTCTTTTCCACAAACCACACATGGATCCACCAGTGGTCATTGCATGTGTGTTCTTTCCACAAACCACATATGGATCAACCAGAGTCATTGCATGTGTGTTCTTTCCACAAACCACACATGGATAACCACTAGAGTCATTGCATGTTTGTTATTATACTAAAATCACAAACAAGCACTAGAGTCATTGCATGTGTGTTCTTTTCCACAAAACACACATGGATCCACCAGTGGTCATTGCATGTGTGTTCTTTCCACAAACCACATATGGATCAACCACTAGTCATTGCATGTGTGTTCTTTCCACAAACCACACATGGATCAACCACTAGAGTCATTGCATGTTTGTTCTTATACTAAAACCACAAACCAGCACTAGAGTCATTGCATGTGTGTTCTTTTCCACAAACCACACATGGATCCACCACTAGAGTCATTGCATGTGTGTTCTTTCCACAAACCACATATGGATCAACCAGAGTCATTGCATGTGTGTTCTTTCCACAAACCACACATGTGGACCCACTAGAGTCATTGCATGTGTGTTCTTTCCACAAACCACACATGTGGATCAACCAGAGTCATTGCATGTGTGTTCTTTCCACAAACCACACATGGATCAACCACTAGAGTCATTGCATGTTTGTTGTTATACTAAAACCACAAACCAGCACTAGAGTCACTGCATGTGTGTTCTTTTCCACAAACCACACATGGATCCACTAGACTCATTGCATGTGTGTTCTTTCCACAAACCACACATGGATCAACCAGAGTCATTGCATGTGTGTTCTTTCCACAAACCACACATGGATCAACCACTAGAGTCATTGGATGTGTGTTCTTTTCCACAAACCACACATGGATCCACTAGACTCATTGCATGTGTGTTCTTTTACTCAAACAACTTATGGATCAACGAGTGGTCATTGCATGTGTGTTCTTTCAACAAACCACATGTGGACCCATTATAGTCATTGCATGTGTGTTATTTCCACAAACCACACATGGATCAGCCACTAGAGTCATTGCATATGTGTTATTTCCACAAACCACACATGGATCAACCACTAGAGTCATTGCATGTGTGTTCTTATACTAAAACCAACACTAGAGTAATTGCAGGTGTGTTCTTTTCACAAACCACACATGGATCAACCACTTGAGTCGTTGCATGTGTGTTATTTCCACAAAGAAACATGGATCAACCACTAGAGTCATTGCATGTGTGTTCTTTTCCACAAACCACACATGGATCCACCAGTGGTCATTGCATGTGTGTTCTTTCCACAAACCACACATGGATCAACCACTAGAGTCATTGCATGTGTGTTCTTTGCACAAACCACACATGGATCAACCACTAGATTCATTGCATGTTTGTTCTTATACTAAAACCACAAACCAGCACTAGAGTCATTGCATGTGTGTTCTTTTCCACAAACCACACATGGATCCACTAGACTCATTGCATGTGTGTTCTTTTCCACAAACAACTTATGGATCAACCAGTAGTCATTGCATGTGTGTTCTTTCCACAAACCACATGTGGACCCATTACAGCCATTGCATGTGTGTTATTTTCACAAACCACACATGGATCAACCACTAGAGTCATTGCATATGTATTCTTTCCACAAACCTCACATCGATCAACCACTAGAGTCATTGCATGTGTGTTCTTATACTAAAACCAACACTAGTCATTGCATGTGTGTTCTTTTCACAAAACCACACATGGATCAACCACTAGAGTCATTGCATGTGTGTTATTTCCACAAACAAACATGGATCAGCCACTAGAGTCATTGCATGTGTGTTATTTTCCACAAACCACACATGGATCAACCACTAGAGTAATTGCATGTGTGTTCTTTCCACAAACCACACATGGATCAACCACTAGAGTCATTGCATGTTTGTTCTTATACTAAAACCACAAACCAGCACTAGAGTCATTGCATGTGTGTTCTTTTCCACAAACCACACATGGATCCACCAGTGGTCATTGCATGTGTGTTCTTTCCACAAACCACACATGGATCAACCACTAGAGGCGTTGCATGTTTGTTCTTATACTAAAACCACAAACCAACACTAGAGTCATAGCATGTGTGTTCTTTTCCACAAACCACACATGGATCCACCAGTAGTCATTGCATGTGTGTTCTTTCGACAAACCACATATGGATCAACCACTAGTCATTGCATGTGTGTTATTTCCACAAACCACACATGGATCAACCACTAGAGTCATTGCATGTGTGTTCTTATACTAAAACCAACACTAGAGTAATTAAATGTGTGTTCTTTTCACAAATCACACATGGATCAACCACTAGAGTCATTGCATGTGTGTTCTTTGCACAAACCACACATGGATCAACCACTAGAGTCATTACATGTTTGTTCTTATACTAAAACCACAAACCAGCACTAGAGTCATTGCATGTTTGTTCTTATACTAAAACCACAAACCAGCACTAGAGTCATTGCATGTGTGTTCTTTTCCACAAACCACACATGGATCCACCACTAGAGTCATTGCATGTGTGTTCTTTCCACAAACCACATATGGATCAACCAGAGTCATTGCATGTGTGTTCTTTCCACAAACCACACGTGTGGACCCACTAGAGTCATTGCATGTGTGTTCTTTCCACAAACCACACATGTGGATCAACCAGAGTCATTGCATGTGTGTTCTTTTCACAAACCACACATGGATCAACCACTAGAGTCATTGCATGTGTGTTATTTCCACAAACAAACATGGATCAACCACTAGAGTCATTGCATGTGTGTTCTTTTCTACAAACCACACATGGATCCACCAGTGGTCATTGCATGTGTGTTCTTTCCACAAACCACATATGGATCAACCACTAGTCATTGCATGTGTGTTCTTTCCACAAACCACACATGGATCAACCACTAGAGTCATTGCATGTGTGTTCTTATACTAAAACAAACACTAGACTCATTAAATGTGTGTTCTTTTCACAAACCACACATGGATCAACCACTAGAGTCATTGCATGTGTGTTATTTCCACAAACAAACATGGATCAACCACTAGAGTCATTGCATGTGTGTTCTTTTCCACAAACCACACATGGATCCACCAGTGGTCATTGCATGTGTGTTCTTTCCATAAACCACACATGGATCAACCACTAGAGTCATTGCATGTGTGTTCTTTCCACAAACCACACATGGATCAACCACTAGAGTCATTGCATGTGTGTTATTTCCACAAACAAACATGGATCAACCACTAGAGTCATTGCGTGTGTGTTCTTTTCCACAAACCACACATGGATCCACCAGTGGTCATTGCATGTGTGTTCTTTCCACAAACCACACATGTATCAACCACTAGAGTCATTGCATGTGTGTTCTTTCCACAAACCACACATGGATCAACTATTAGAGTCATTGCATGTGTGTTCTTATACTAAAACCACAAACCAGTACTAGAGTCATTGTGTGTTCTTTTCCACAAACCACACATGGATCCACCAGTGGTCATTGCATGTGTGTTCTTTCCACAAACCACATATGGATCAACCAGAGTCATTGCATGTGTGTTCTTTCCACAAACCACACATGGATCAACCACTAGAGTCATTGCATGTTTGTTCTTATACTAAAATCACAAACCAGCACTAGAGTCATTGCATGTGTGTTCTTTTCTACAAAACACACATGGATCCACCAGTGGTCATTGCATGTGTGTTCTTTCAACAAACCACATATGGATCAACCACTAGTCATTGCATGTGTGTTCTTTCTACAAACCACACATGGATCAACCACTAGAGTCATTGCATGTTTGTTCTTATACTAAAACCACAAACCAGCACTAGAGTCATTGCATGTGTGTTCTTTTCCACAAACCACACATGGATCCACCACTAGAGTCATTGCATGTGTGTTCTTTCCACAAACCACATATGGATCAACCAGAGTCATTGCATGTGTGTTCTTTCCAC
Organism: Avena sativa; assembly: GCA_916181665.1. Lineage (NCBI taxonomy): Eukaryota > Viridiplantae > Streptophyta > Magnoliopsida > Poales > Poaceae > Avena > Avena sativa. The sequence goes on from OV702279.1 coordinate 482,732,450, forward strand.
AAACCACACATGTGGACCCACTAGAGTCATTGCATGTGTGTTCTTTCCACAAACCACACATGTGGATCAACCAGAGTCATTGCATGTGTGTTCTTTCCACGAACCACACATGGATCAACCACTAGAGTCATTGTATGTTTGTTGTTATACTAAAACCACAAACCAGCACAAGAGTCACTGCATGTGTGTTCTTTTCCACATCACACATGGATCCACTAGACTCATTGCATGTGTGTTCTTTCCACAAACCACACATGGATCAACCAGAGTCATTGCATGTGTGTTCTTTCCACAAACCACACATGGATCAACCACTAGAGTCATTGCATGTGTGTTCTTTTCCACAAACCACACATGGATCCACTAGACTCGTTGCATGTGTGTTCTTTTCCACAAACAACTTATGGATCAACGAGTGGTCATTGCATGTGTGTTCTTTCCACAAACCACATGTGGACCCATTATAGTCATTGCTTGTGTGTTATTTCCACAAACCACACATGGATCAACCACTAGAGTCATTGCATATGTGTTATTTCCACAAACCACACATGGATCAACCACTAGAGTCATTGCATGTGTGTTCTTATACTAAAACCAACACTAGAGTAATTGCAGGTGTGTTCTTTTCACAAACAACACATGGATCAACCACTTGAGTCATTGCATGTGTGTTATTTCCACAAAGAAACATGGATCAACCACTAGAGTCATTGCATGTGTGTTCTTTTCCACAAACCACACATGGATCCACCAGTGGTCATTGCATGTGTGTTCTTTCCACAAACCACACATGGATCAACCACTAGAGTCATTGCATGTGTGTTCTTTGCACAAACCACACATGGATCAACCACTAGATTCATTGCATGTTTGTTCTTATACTAAAACCACAAACCAGCACTAGAGTCATTGCATGTGTGTTCTTTTCCACAAACCACACATGGATCCACTAGACTCATTGCATGTGTGTTCTTTTCCATAAACAACTTATGGATCAACCAGTAGTCATTGCATGTGTGTTCTTTCCACAAACCACATGTGGACCCATTACAGCCATTGCATGTGTGTTATTTTCACAAACCACACATGGATCAACCACTAGAGTCATTGCATATGTATTCTTTCCACAAACCACACATGGATCAACCACTAGAGTCATTGCATGTGTGTTCTTATACTAAAACCAACACTAGTCATTGCATGTGTGTTCTTTTCACAAACCACACATGGATCAACCACTAGAGTCATTGCATGTGTGTTATTTCCACAAACAAACATGGATCAGCCACTAGAGTCATTGCATGTGTGTTCTTTTCCACAAACCACACATGGATCCACCAGTGGTCATTGCTTGTGTGTTCTTTCCACAAACCACATATGTATCAACCACTAGTCATTGCATGTGTGTTCTTTCCACAAACCACACATGGATCAACCACTAGAGTCATTGCATGTGTGTTCTTATACTAATACCAACACTAGACTCATTAAATGTGTGTTCTTTTCACAAACCACACATGGATCAACCACTAGAGTCATTGCATGTGTGTTATTTCCACAAACAAACATGGATCAACCACTAGAGTCATTGCATGTGTGTTCTTTTCCACAAACCACACATGGATCCACCAGTGGTCATTGCATGTGTGTTCTTTCCATAAACCACACATGGATCAACCACTAGAGTCATTGCATGTGTGTTCTTTCCACAAACCACACATGGATCAACCACTAGAGTCATTGCATGTGTGTTATTTCCACAAACAAACATGGATCAACCACTAGAGTCATTGCGTGTGTGTTCTTTTCCACAAACCACACATGGATCCACCAGTGGTCATTGCATGTGTGTTCTTTCCACAAACCACACATGGATCAACCACTAGAGTCATTGCATGTGTGTTCTTTCCACAAACCACACATGGATCAACTATTAGAGTCATTGCATGTGTGTTCTTATACTAAAACCACAAACCAGCACTAGAGTCACTGCATGTGTGTTCTTTTCCACAAACCACACATGGAATCACTAGAGTCATTGCATGTGTGTTCTTTCCACAAACCACACATGGATCAACCCGAGTCATTGCATGTGTGTTCTTTCCACAAAACACACATGGATCAACCACTAGAGTCATTGCATGTGTGTTCTTTTCCACAAACCACACATGGATCCAGTAGACTCATTGCATGTGTGTTCTTTTCCACAAACAACGTATGGATCAACCAGTAGTCATTGCATGTGTGTTCTTTCCACAAACCACATGTGGACCCATTACAGCCATTGCATGTGTGTTATTTTCACAAACCACACATGGATCAACCACTAGAGTCATTGCATATGTATTATTTCCACAAACCACACATGGATCAACCACTAGAGTCATTGCATGTGTGTTCTTATACTAAACCCAACACTAGAGTCATTGCATGTGTGTTCTTTTCACAAACCACACATGGATCAACCACTAGAGTCATTGCATGTGTGTTATTTCCACAAACAAACATGGATCAGCCACTAGAGTCATTGCATGTGTGTTCTTTTCCACAAACCACACATGCATCAACCACTAGAGTAATTGCATGTGTGTTCTTTCCACAAACCACACATGGATCAACCACTAGAGTCATTGCATGTTTGTTCTTATACTAAAACCACAAACCAGCACTAGAGTCATTGCATGTGTGTTCTTTTCCACAAACCACACATGGATCCACCAGTGGTCATTGCATGTGTGTTCTTTCCACAAACCACACATGGATCAACCACTAGAGTCGTTGCATGTTTGTTCTTATACTAAAACCACAAACCAACACTAGAGTCATTGCATGTGTGTTCTTTTCCACAAACCACACATGGATCCACCAGTGGTCATTGCATGTGTGTTGTTTCCACAAACCACATATGGATCAACCACTAGTCATTGCATGTGTGTTCTTTCCACAAACCACACATGGATCAACCACTAGAGTCATTGCATGTGTGTTCTTATAGTAAAACCAACACTAGAGTCATTAAATGTGTGTTCTTTTCACAAATCACACATGGATCAACCACTAGAGTCATTGGATGTGTGTTCTTTGCACAAACCACACATGGATCAACCACTAGAGTCATTGCATGTTTGTTCTTATACTAAAATCACAAACCAGCACTAGAGTCATTGCATGTGTGTTCTTTTCCACAAACCACACATGGATCCACCAATGATCATTGCATGTGTGTTCTTTCCACAAACCACATATGGATCAACCACTAGCCATTGCATGTGTGTTCTTTCCACAAACCACACATGGATCAACCACTAGAGTCATTGCATGTGTGTTCTTATACTAAAACCAACACTAGACTCATTAAATGTGTGTTGTTTTCACAAACCACACATGGATCAACCACTAGAGTCATTGCATGTGTGTTATTTCCACAAACAAACATGGATCAACCACTAGAGTCATTGCATGTGTGTTCTTTTCCACAAACCACACATGGATCCACCAGTGGTCATTGCATGTGTGTTCTTTCCATCAACCACACATGGATCAACCACTAGAGTCATTGCATGTGTGTTCTTTCCACAAACCACACATGGATCAACCACTAGAGTCATTGCATGTGTGTTATTTCCACAAATAGACATGGATCAACCACTAGAGTCATTGCATGTGTGTTCTTTTCCACAAACCACACATGGATCCACCAGTGGTCATTGCATGTGTGTTCTTTCCACAAACCACACATGGATCAACCACTAGAGTCATTGCATGTGTGTTCTTTCCACAAACCACACATGGATCAACTACTAGAGTCATTGCATGTGTGTTCTTATACTAAAACCACAAACCAGTACTAGAGTCATTGTGTGTTCTTTTCCACAAACCACACATGGATCCACCAGTGGTCATTGCATGTGTGTTCTTTCCACAAACCACATATGGATCAACCAGAGTCATTGCATGTGTGTTCTTTCCACAAACCACACATGGATCAACCACTAGAGTCATTGCATGTTTGTTATTATACTAAAATCACAAACCAGCACTAGAGTCATTGCATGTGTGTTCTTTTCCACAAAACACACATGGATCCACCAGTGGTCATTGCATGTGTGTTCTTTCCACAAACCACATATGGATCAACCACTAGTAATTACATGTGTGTTCTTTCCACAAACCACACATGGATCAACCACTAGAGTCATTGCATGTTTGTTCTTATACTAAAACCACAAACTAGCACTAGAGTCATTGCATGTGTGTTCTTTTCCACAAACCACACATGGATCCACCACTAGAGTCATTGCATGTGTGTTCTTTCCACAAACCACATATGGATCAACCAGAGTCATTGCATGTGTGTTCTTTCCACAAACCACACATGTGGACCCACTAGAGTCATTGCATGTGTGTTCTTTCCACAAACCACACATGTGGATCAACCAGAGTCATTGCATGTGTGTTCTTTCCACAAACCACACATGGATCAACCACTAGAGTCATTGCATGTTTGTTGTTATACTAAAACCACAAACCAGCACTAGAGTCACTGCATGTGTGTTCTTTTCCACAAACCACACATGGATCCACTAGATTCATTGCATGTGTGTTCTTTCCACAAACCACACATGGATCAACCAGAGTCATTGCATGTGTGTTCTTTCCACAAACCACACATGGATCAACCACTAGAGTCATTGGATGTGTGTTCTTTTCCACAAACCACACATGGATCCACTAGACTCATTGCATGTGTGTTCTTTTACTCAAACAACTTATGGATCAACGAGTGGTCATTGCATGTGTGTTCTTTCAACAAACCACATGTGGACCCATTATAGTCATTGTATGTGTGTTATTTCCACAAACCACACATGGATCAACCACTAGAGTCATTGCATATGTGTTATTTCCACAAACCACACATGGATCAACCACTAGAGTCATTGCATGTGTGTTCTTATACTAAAACCAACACTAGAGTAATTGCAGGTGTGTTCTTTTCACAAACCACACATGGATCAACCACTTGAGTCGTTGCATGTGTGTTATTTCCACAAAGAAACATGGATCAACCACTAGAGTCATTGCATGTGTGTTCTTTTCCACAAACCACACATGGATCCACCAGTGGTCATTGCATGTGTGTTCTTTCCACAAACCACACATGGATCAACCACTAGAGTCATTGCATGTGTGTTCTTTGCACAAACCACACATGGATCAACCACTAGATTCATTGCATGTTTGTTCTTATACTAAAACCACAAACCAGCACTAGAGTCATTGCATGTGTGTTCTTTTCCACAAACCACACATGGATCCACTAGACTCATTGCATGTGTGTTCTTTTCCACAAACAACTTATGGATCAACCAGTAGTCATTGCATGTGTGTTCTTTCCACAAACCACATGTGGACCCATTACAGCCATTGCATGTGTGTTATTTTCAAAAACCACACATGGATCAACCACTAGAGTCATTGCATATGTATTCTTTCCACAAACCTCACATGGATCAACCACTAGAGTCATTGCATGTGTGTTCTTATACTAAAACCAACACTAGTCATTGCATGTGTGTTCTTTTCACAAACCACACATGGATCAACCACTAGAGTCATTGCATGTGTGTTATTTCCACAAACAAACATGGATCAGCCACTAGAGTCATTGCATGTGTGTTCTTTTCCACAAACCACACATGGATCAACCACTAGAGTAATTGCATGTGTGTTCTTTCCACAAACCACACATGGATCAACCACTAGAGTCATTGCATGTTTGTTCTTATACTAAAACCACAAACCAGCACTAGAGTCATTGCATGTGTGTTCTTTTCCACAAACCACACATGGATCCACCAGTGGTCATTGCATGTGTGTTCTTTCCACAAACCACACATGGATCAACCACTAGAGTCGTTGCATGTTTGTTCTTATACTAAAACCACAAACCAACACTAGAGTCATAGCATGTGTGTTCTTTTCCACAAACCACACATGGATCCACCAGTAGTCATTGCATGTGTGTTCTTTCGACAAACCACATATGGATCAACCACTAGTCATTGCATGTGTGTTCTTTCCACAAACCACACATGGATCAACCACTAGAGTCATTGCATGTGTGTTCTTATACTAAAACCAACACTAGAGTAATTAAATGTGTGTTCTTTTCACAAATCACACATGGATCAACCACTAGAGTCATTGCATGTGTGTTCTTTGCACAAACCACACATGGATCAACCACTAGAGTCATTACATGTTTGTTCTTATACTAAAACCACAAACCAGCACTAGAGTCATTGCATGTTTGTTCTTATACTAAAACCACAAACCAGCACTAGAGTCATTGCATGTGTGTTCTTTTCCACAAACCACACATGGATCCACCACTAGAGTCATTGCATGTGTGTTCTTTCCACAAACCACATATGGATCAACCAGAGTCATTGCATGTGTGTTCTTTCCACAAACCACACGTGTGGACCCACTAGAGTCATTGCATGTGTGTTCTTTCCACAAACCACACATGTGGATCAACCAGAGTCATTGCATGTGTGTTCTTTTCACAAACCACACATGGATCAACCACTAGAGTCATTGCATGTGTGTTATTTCCACAAACAAACATGGATCAACCACTAGAGTCATTGCATGTGTGTTCTTTTCTACAAACCACGCATGGATCCACCAGTGGTCATTGCATGTGTGTTCTTTCCACAAACCACATATGGATCAACCACTAGTCATTGCATGTGTGTTCTTTCCACAAACCACACATGGATCAACCACTAGAGTCATTGCATGTGTGTTCTTATACTAAAACCAACACTAGACTCATTAAATGTGTGTTCTTTTCACAAACCACACATGGATCAACCACTAGAGTCATTGCATGTGTGTTATTTCCACAAACAAACATGGATCAACCACTAGAGTCATTGCATGTGTGTTCTTTTCCACAAACCACACATGGATCCACCAGTGGTCATTGCATGTGTGTTCTTTCCATAAACCACACATGGATCAACCACTAGAGTCATTGCATGTGTGTTCTTTCCACAAACCACACATGGATCAACCACTAGAGTCATTGCATGTGTGTTATTTCCACAAACAAACATGGATCAACCACTAGAGTCATTGCGTGTGTGTTCTTTTCCACAAACCACACATGGATCCACCAGTGGTCATTGCATGTGTGTTCTTTCCACAAACCACACATGTATCAACCACTAGAGTCATTGCATGTGTGTTCTTTCCACAAACCACACATGGATCAACTATTAGAGTCATTGCATGTGTGTTCTTATACTAAAACCACAAACCAGTACTAGAGTCATTGTGTGTTCTTTTCCACAAACCACACATGGATCCACCAGTGGTCATTGCATGTGTGTTCTTTCCACAAACCACATATGGATCAACCAGAGTCATTGCATGTGTGTTCTTTCCACAAACCACACATGGATCAACCACTAGAGTCATTGCATGTTTGTTCTTATACTAAAATCACAAACCAGCACTAGAGTCATTGCATGTGTGTTCTTTTCCACAAAACACACATGGATCCACCAGTGGTCATTGCATGTGTGTTCTTTCAACAAACCACATATGGATCAACCACTAGTCATTGCATGTGTGTTCTTTCTACAAACCACACATGGATCAACCACTAGAGTCATTGCATGTTTGTTCTTATACTAAAACCACAAACCAGCACTAGAGTCATTGCATGTGTGTTCTTTTCCACAAACCACACATGGATCCACCACTAGAGTCATTGCATGTGTGTTCTTTCCACAAACCACATATGGATCAACCAGAGTCATTGCATGTGTGTTCTTTCCACAAACCACACATGTGGACCCACTAGAGTCATTGCATGTGTGTTCTTTCCACAAACCACACATGTGGATCAACCAGAGTCATTGCATGTGTGTTCTTTCCACGAACCACACATGGATCAACCACTAGAGTCATTGCATGTTTGTTGTTATACTAAAACCACAAACCAGCACAAGAGTCACTGCATGTGTGTTCTTTTCCACATCACACATGGATCCACTAGACTCATTGCATGTGTGTTCTTTCCACAAACCACACATGGATCAACCAGAGTCATTGCATGTGTGTTCTTTCCACAAACCACACATGGATCAACCACTAGAGTCATTGCATGTGTGTTCTTTTCCACAAACCACACATGGATCCACTAGACTCGTTGCATGTGTGTTCTTTTCCACAAACAACTTATGGATCAACGAGTGGTCATTGCATGTGTGTTCTTTCCACAAACCACATGTGGACCCATTATAGTCATTGCATGTGTGTTATTTCCACAAACCACACATGGATCAACCACTAGAGTCATTGCATATGTGTTATTTCCACAAACCACACATGGATCAACCACTAGAGTCATTGCATGTGTGTTCTTATACTAAAACCAACACTAGAGTAATTGCAGGTGTGTTCTTTTCACAAACAACACATGGATCAACCACTTGAGTCATTGCATGTGTGTTATTTCCACAAAGAAACATGGATCAACCACTAGAGTCATTGCATGTGTGTTCTTTTCCACAAACCACACATGGATCCACCAGTGGTCATTGCATGTGTGTTCTTTCCACAAACCACACATGGATCAACCACTAGAGTCATTGCATGTGTGTTCTTTGCACAAACCACACATGGATCAACCACTAGAGTCATTGCATGTTTGTTCTTATACTAAAACCACAAACCAGCACTAGAGTCATTGCATGTGTGTTCTTTTCCACAAACCACACATGGATCCACCAGTGGTCATTGCATGTGTGTTCTTTCCACAAACCACACATGGATCAACCACTAGAGTCGTTGCATGTTTGTTCTTATACTAAAACCACAAACCAACACTAGAGTCATAGCATGTGTGTTCTTTTCCACAAACCACACATGGATCCACCAGTAGTCATTGCATGTGTGTTCTTTCGACAAACCACATATGGATCAACCACTAGTCATTGCATGTGTGTTCTTTCCACAAACCACACATGGATCAACCACTAGAGTCATTGCATGTGTGTTCTTATACTAAAACCAACACTAGAGTAATTAAATGTGTGTTCTTTTCACAAATCACACATGGATCAACCACTAGAGTCATTGCATGTGTGTTCTTTGCACAAACCACACATGGATCAACCACTAGAGTCATTACATGTTTGTTCTTATACTAAAACCACAAACCAGCACTAGAGTCATTGCATGTTTGTTCTTATACTAAAACCACAAACCAGCACTAGAGTCATTGCATGTGTGTTCTTTTCCACAAACCACACATGGATCCACCACTAGAGTCATTGCATGTGTGTTCTTTCCACAAACCACATATGGATCAACCAGAGTCATTGCATGTGTGTTCTTTCCACAAACCACACGTGTGGACCCACTAGAGTCATTGCATGTGTGTTCTTTCCACAAACCACACATGTGGATCAACCAGAGTCATTGCATGTGTGTTCTTTTCACAAACCACACATGGATCAACCACTAGAGTCATTGCATGTGTGTTATTTCCACAAACAAACATGGATCAACCACTAGAGTCATTGCATGTGTGTTCTTTTCTACAAACCACGCATGGATCCACCAGTGGTCATTGCATGTGTGTTCTTTCCACAAACCACATATGGATCAACCACTAGTCATTGCATGTGTGTTCTTTCCACAAACCACACATGGATCAACCACTAGAGTCATTGCATGTGTGTTCTTATACTAAAACCAACACTAGACTCATTGCATGTGTGTTCTTTCCACAAACCACACATGGATCAACCACTAGAGTCGTTGCATGTTTGTTCTTATACTAAAACCACAAACCAACACTAGAGTCATAGCATGTGTGTTCTTTTCCACAAACCACACATGGATCCACCAGTAGTCATTGCATGTGTGTTCTTTCGACAAACCACATATGGATCAACCACTAGTCATTGCATGTGTGTTATTTCCACAAACCACACATGGATCAACCACTAGAGTCATTGCATGTGTGTTCTTATACTAAAACCAACACTAGAGTAATTAAATGTGTGTTCTTTTCACAAATCACACATGGATCAACCACTAGAGTCATTGCATGTGTGTTCTTTGCACAAACCACACATGGATCAACCACTAGAGTCATTACATGTTTGTTCTTATACTAAAACCACAAACCAGCACTAGAGTCATTGCATGTTTGTTCTTATACTAAAACCACAAACCAGCACTAGAGTCATTGCATGTGTGTTCTTTTCCACAAACCACACATGGATCCACCACTAGAGTCATTGCATGTGTGTTCTTTCCACAAACCACATATGGATCAACCAGAGTCATTGCATGTGTGTTCTTTCCACAAACCACACGTGTGGACCCACTAGAGTCATTGCATGTGTGTTCTTTCCACAAACCACACATGTGGATCAACCAGAGTCATTGCATGTGTGTTCTTTTCACAAACCACACATGGATCAACCACTAGAGTCATTGCATGTGTGTTCTTTCCACAAACCACATATGGATCAACCAGAGTCATTGCATGTGTGTTCTTTCCACAAACCACACATGTGGACCCACTAGAGTCATTGCATGTGTGTTCTTTCCACAAACCACACATGTGGATCAACCAGAGTCATTGCATGTGTGTTCTTTCCACAAACCACACATGGATCAACCACTAGAGTCATTGCATGTTTGTTGTTATACTAAAACCACAAACCAGCACAAGAGTCACTGCATGTGTGTTCTTTTCCACATCACACATGGATCCACTAGACTCATTGCATGTGTGTTCTTTCCACAAACCACACATGGATCAACCAGAGTCATTGCATGTGTGTTCTTTCCACAAACCACACATGGATCAACCACTAGAGTCATTGCATGTGTGTTCTTTTCCACAAACCACACATGGATCCACTAGACTCGTTGCATGTGTGTTCTTTTCCACAAACAACTTATGGATCAACGAGTGGTCATTGCATGTGTGTTCTTTCCACAAACCACATGTGGACCCATTATAGTCATTGCATGTGTGTTATTTCCACAAACCACACATGGATCAACCACTAGAGTCATTGCATATGTGTTATTTCCACAAACCACACATGGATCAACCACTAGAGTCATTGCATGTGTGTTCTTATACTAAAACCAACACTAGAGTAATTGCAGGTGTGTTCTTTTCACAAACAACACATGGATCAACCACTTGAGTCATTGCATGTGTGTTATTTCCACAAAGAAACATGGATCAACCACTAGAGTCATTGCATGTGTGTTCTTTTCCACAAACCACACATGGATCCACCAGTGGTCATTGCATGTGTGTTCTTTCCACAAACCACACATGGATCAACCACTAGAGTCATTGCATGTGTGTTCTTTGCACAAACCACACATGGATCAACCACTAGAGTCATTGCATGTTTGTTCTTATACTAAAACCACAAACCAGCACTAGAGTCATTGCATGTGTGTTCTTTTCCACAAACCACACATGGATCCACCAGTGGTCATTGCATGTGTGTTCTTTCCACAAACCACACATGGATCAACCACTAGAGTCGTTGCATGTTTGTTCTTATACTAAAACCACAAACCAACACTAGAGTCATAGCATGTGTGTTCTTTTCCACAAACCACACATGGATCCACCAGTAGTCATTGCATGTGTGTTCTTTCGACAAACCACATATGGATCAACCACTAGTCATTGCATGTGTGTTCTTTCCACAAACCACACATGGATCAACCACTAGAGTCATTGCATGTGTGTTCTTATACTAAAACCAACACTAGAGTAATTAAATGTGTGTTCTTTTCACAAATCACACATGGATCAACCACTAGAGTCATTGCATGTGTGTTCTTTGCACAAACCACACATGGATCAACCACTAGAGTCATTACATGTTTGTTCTTATACTAAAACCACAAACCAGCACTAGAGTCATTGCATGTTTGTTCTTATACTAAAACCACAAACCAGCACTAGAGTCATTGCATGTGTGTTCTTTTCCACAAACCACACATGGATCCACCACTAGAGTCATTGCATGTGTGTTATTTCCACAAAGAAACATGGATCAACCACTAGAGTCACTACATGTGTGTTCTTTTCCACAAACCACACATGGATCCACCAGTGGTCATTGCATGTGTGTTCTTTCCACAAACCACAAATGGATCAACCACTAGAGTCATTGCATGTGTGTTCTTTGCACAAACCACACATGGATCAACCACTAGATTCATTGCATGTTTGTTCTTATACTAAAACCACAAACCAGCACTAGAGTCATTGCATGTGTGTTCTTTTCCACAAACCACACATGGATCCACTAGACTCATTGCATGTGTGTTCTTTTCCACAAACAACTTATGGATCAACCAGTAGTCATTGCATGTGTGTTCTTTCCACAAACCACATGTGGACCCATTACAGCCATTGCATGTGTGTTATTTTCACAAACCACACATGGATCAACCACTAGAGTCATTGCATATGTATTCTTTCCACAAACCTCACATGGATCAACCACTAGAGTCATTGCATGTGTGTTCTTATACTAAAACCAACACTAGTCATTGCATGTGTGTTCTTTTCACAAACCACACATGGATCAACCACTAGAGTCATTGCATGTGTGTTATTTCCACAAACAAACATGGATCAGCCACTAGAGTCATTGCATGTGTGTTATTTTCCACAAACCACACATGGATCAACCACTAGAGTAATTGCATGTGTGTTCTTTCCACAAACCACACATGGATCAACCACTAGAGTCATTGCATGTTTGTTCTTATACTAAAACCACAAACCAGCACTAGAGTCATTGCATGTGTGTTCTTTTCCACAAACCACACATGGATCCACCAGTGGTCATTGCATGTGTGTTCTTTCCACAAACCACATGTGGACCCATTACAGCCATTGCATGTGTGTTATTTTCACAAACCACACATGGATCAACCACTAGAGTCATTGCATATGTATTCTTTCCACAAACCTCACATGGATCAACCACTAGAGTCATTGCATGTGTGTTCTTATACTAAAACCAACACTAGTCATTGCATGTGTGTTCTTTTCACAAACCACACATGGATCAACCACTAGAGTCATTGCATGTGTGTAATTTCCACAAACAAACATGGATCAGCCACTAGAGTCATTGCATGTGTGTTATTTTCCACAAACCACACATGGATCAACCACTAGAGTAATTGCATGTGTGTTCTTTCCACAAACCACACATGGATCAACCACTAGAGTCATTGCATGTTTGTTCTTATACTAAAACCACAAACCAGCACTAGAGTCATTGCATGTGTGTTCTTTTCCACAAACCACACATGGATCCACCAGTGGTCATTGCATGTGTGTTCTTTCCACAAACCACACATGGATCAACCACTAGAGTCGTTGCATGTTTGTTCTTATACTAAAACCACAAACCAACACTAGAGTCATAGCATGTGTGTTCTTTTCCACAAACCACACATGGATCCACCAGTAGTCATTGCATGTGTGTTCTTTCGACAAACCACATATGGATCAACCACTAGTCATTGCATGTGTGTTATTTCCACAAACCACACATGGATCAACCACTAGAGTCATTGCATGTGTGTTCTTATACTAAAACCAACACTAGAGTAATTAAATGTGTGTTCTTTTCACAAATCACACATGGATCAACCACTAGAGTCATTGCATGTGTGTTCTTTGCACAAACCACACATGGATCAACCACTAGAGTCATTACATGTTTGTTCTTATACTAAAACCACAAACCAGCACTAGAGTCATTGCATGTTTGTTCTTATACTAAAACCACAAACCAGCACTAGAGTCATTGCATGTGTGTTCTTTTCCACAAACCACACATGGATCCACCACTAGAGTCATTGCATGTGTGTTCTTTCCACAAACCACATATGGATCAACCAGAGTCATTGCATGTGTGTTCTTTCCACAAACCACACGTGTGGACCCACTAGAGTCATTGCATGTGTGTTCTTTCCACAAACCACACATGTGGATCAACCAGAGTCATTGCATGTGTGTTCTTTTCACAAACCACACATGGATCAACCACTAGAGTCATTGCATGTGTGTTATTTCCACAAACAAACATGGATCAACCACTAGAGTCATTGCATGTGTGTTCTTTTCTACAAACCACACATGGATCCACCAGTGGTCATTGCATGTGTGTTCTTTCCACAAACCACATATGGATCAACCACTAGTCATTGCATGTGTGTTCTTTCCACAAACCACACATGGATCAACCACTAGAGTCATTGCATGTGTGTTCTTATACTAAAACCAACACTAGACTCATTAAATGTGTGTTCTTTTCACAAACCACACATGGATCAACCACTAGAGTCATTGCATGTGTGTTATTTCCACAAACAAACATGGATCAACCACTAGAGTCATTGCATGTGTGTTCTTTTCCACAAACCACACATGGATCCACCAGTGGTCATTGCATGTGTGTTCTTTCCATAAACCACACATGGATCAACCACTAGAGTCATTGCATGTGTGTTCTTTCCACAAACCACACATGGATCAACCACTAGAGTCATTGCATGTGTGTTATTTCCACAAACAAACATGGATCAACCACTAGAGTCATTGCGTGTGTGTTCTTTTCCACAAACCACACATGGATCCACCAGTGGTCATTGCATGTGTGTTCTTTCCACAAACCACACATGTATCAACCACTAGAGTCATTGCATGTGTGTTCTTTCCACAAACCACACATGGATCAACTATTAGAGTCATTGCGTGTGTGTTCTTATACTAAAACCACAAACCAGTACTAGAGTCATTGTGTGTTCTTTTCCACAAACCACACATGGATCCACCAGTGGTCATTGCATGTGTGTTCTTTCCACAAACCACATATGGATCAACCAGAGTCATTGCATGTGTGTTCTTTCCACAAACCACACATGGATCAACCACTAGAGTCATTGCATGTTTGTTCTTATACTAAAATCACAAACCAGCACTAGAGTCATTGCATGTGTGTTCTTTTCCACAAAACACACATGGATCCACCAGTGGTCATTGCATGTGTGTTCTTTCAACAAACCACATATGGATCAACCACTAGTCATTGCATGTGTGTTCTTTCTACAAACCACGCATGGATCAACCACTAGAGTCATTACATGTTTGTTCTTATACTAAAACCACAAACCAGCACTAGAGTCATTGCATGTGTGTTCTTTTCCACAAACCACACATGGATCCACCACTAGAGTCATTGCATGTGTGTTCTTTCCACAAACCACATATGGATCAACCAGAGTCATTGCATGTGTGTTCTTTCCACAAACCACACATGTGGACCCACTAGAGTCATTGCATGTGTGTTCTTTCCACAAACCACACATGTGGATCAACCAGAGTCATTGCATGTGTGTTCTTTCCACGAACCACACATGGATCAACCACTAGAGTCATTGCATGTTTGTTGTTATACTAAAACCACAAACCAGCACAAGAGTCACTGCATGTGTGTTCTTTTCCACATCACACATGGATCCACTAGACTCATTGCATGTGTGTTCTTTCCACAAACCACACATGGATCAACCAGAGTCATTGCATGTGTGTTCTTTCCACAAACCACACATGGATCAACCACTAGAGTCATTGCATGTGTGTTCTTTTCCACAAACCACACATGGATCCACTAGACTCGTTGCATGTGTGTTCTTTTCCACAAACAACTTATGGATCAACGAGTGGTCATTGCATGTGTGTTCTTTCCACAAACCACATGTGGACCCATTATAGTCATTGCATGTGTGTTATTTCCACAAACCACACATGGATCAACCACTAGAGTCATTGCATATGTGTTATTTCCACAAACCACACATGGATCAACCACTAGAGTCATTGCATGTGTGTTCTTATACTAAAATCAACACTAGAGTAATTGCAGGTGTGTTCTTTTCACAAACAACACATGGATCAACCACTTGAGTCATTGCATGTGTGTTATTTCCACAAAGAAACATGGATCAACCACTAGAGTCATTGCATGTGTGTTCTTTTCCACAAACCACACATGGATCCACCAGTGGTCATTGCATGTGTGTTCTTTCCACAAACCACACATGGATCAACCACTAGAGTCATTGCATGTGTGTTCTTTGCACAAACCACACATGGATCAACCACTAGATTCATTGCATGTTTGTTCTTATACTAAAACCACAAACCAGCACTAGAGTCATTGCATGTGTGTTCTTTTCCACAAACCACACATGGATCCACTAGACTCATTGCATGTGTGTTCTTTTCCACAAACAACTTATGGATCAACCAGTAGTCATTGCATGTGTGTTCTTTCCACAAACCACATGTGGACCCATTACAGCCATTGCATGTGTGTTATTTTCACAAACCACACATGGATCAACCACTAGAGTCATTGCATATGTATTCTTTCCACAAACCTCACATGGATCAACCACTAGAGTCATTGCATGTGTGTTCTTATACTAAAACCAACACTAGTCATTGCATGTGTGTTCTTTTCACAAACCACACATGGATCAACCACTAGAGTCATTGCATGTGTGTAATTTCCACAAACAAACATGGATCAGCCACTAGAGTCATTGCATGTGTGTTATTTTCCACAAACCACACATGGATCAACCACTAGAGTAATTGCATGTGTGTTCTTTCCACAAACCACACATGGATCAACCACTAGAGTCATTGCATGTTTGTTCTTATACTAAAACCACAAACCAGCACTAGAGTCATTGCATGTGTGTTCTTTTCCACAAACCACACATGGATCCACCAGTGGTCATTGCATGTGTGTTCTTTCCACAAACCACACATGGATCAACCACTAGAGTCGTTGCATGTTTGTTCTTATACTAAAACCACAAACCAACACTAGAGTCATAGCATGTGTGTTCTTTTCCACAAACCACACATGGATCCACCAGTAGTCATTGCATGTGTGTTCTTTCGACAAACCACATATGGATCAACCACTAGTCATTGCATGTGTGTTATTTCCACAAACCACACATGGATCAACCACTAGAGTCATTGCATGTGTGTTCTTATACTAAAACCAACACTAGAGTAATTAAATGTGTGTTCTTTTCACAAATCACACATGGATCAACCACTAGAGTCATTGCATGTGTGTTCTTTGCACAAACCACACATGGATCAACCACTAGAGTCATTACATGTTTGTTCTTATACTAAAACCACAAACCAGCACTAGAGTCATTGCATGTTTGTTCTTATACTAAAACCACAAACCAGCACTAGAGTCATTGCATGTGTGTTCTTTTCCACAAACCACACATGGATCCACCACTAGAGTCATTGCATGTGTGTTCTTTCCACAAACCACATATGGATCAACCAGAGTCATTGCATGTGTGTTCTTTCCACAAACCACACGTGTGGACCCACTAGAGTCATTGCATGTGTGTTCTTTCCACAAACCACACATGTGGATCAACCAGAGTCATTGCATGTGTGTTCTTTTCACAAACCACACATGGATCAACCACTAGAGTCATTGCATGTGTGTTATTTCCACAAACAAACATGGATCAACCACTAGAGTCATTGCATGTGTGTTCTTTTCTACAAACCACACATGGATCCACCAGTGGTCATTGCATGTGTGTTCTTTCCACAAACCACATATGGATCAACCACTAGTCATTGCATGTGTGTTCTTTCCACAAACCACACATGGATCAACCACTAGAGTCATTGCATGTGTGTTCTTATACTAAAACCAACACTAGACTCATTAAATGTGTGTTCTTTTCACAAACCACACATGGATCAACCACTAGAGTCATTGCATGTGTGTTATTTCCACAAACAAACATGGATCAACCACTAGAGTCATTGCATGTGTGTTCTTTTCCACAAACCACACATGGATCCACCAGTGGTCATTGCATGTGTGTTCTTTCCATAAACCACACATGGATCAACCACTAGAGTCATTGCATGTGTGTTCTTTCCACAAACCACACATGGATCAACCACTAGAGTCATTGCATGTGTGTTATTTCCACAAACAAACATGGATCAACCACTAGAGTCATTGCGTGTGTGTTCTTTTCCACAAACCACACATGGATCCACCAGTGGTCATTGCATGTGTGTTCTTTCCACAAACCACACATGTATCAACCACTAGAGTCATTGCATGTGTGTTCTTTCCACAAACCACACATGGATCAACTATTAGAGTCATTGCGTGTGTGTTCTTATACTAAAACCACAAACCAGTACTAGAGTCATTGTGTGTTCTTTTCCACAAACCACACATGGATCCACCAGTGGTCATTGCATGTGTGTTCTTTCCACAAACCACATATGGATCAACCAGAGTCATTGCATGTGTGTTCTTTCCACAAACCACACATGGATCAACCACTAGAGTCATTGCATGTTTGTTCTTATACTAAAATCACAAACCAGCACTAGAGTCATTGCATGTGTGTTCTTTTCCACAAAACACACATGGATCCACCAGTGGTCATTGCATGTGTGTTCTTTCAACAAACCACATATGGATCAACCACTAGTCATTGCATGTGTGTTCTTTCTACAAACCACGCATGGATCAACCACTAGAGTCATTACATGTTTGTTCTTATACTAAAACCACAAACCAGCACTAGAGTCATTGCATGTGTGTTCTTTTCCACAAACCACACATGGATCCACCACTAGAGTCATTGCATGTGTGTTCTTTCCACAAACCACATATGGATCAACCAGAGTCATTGCATGTGTGTTCTTTCCACAAACCACACATGTGGACCCACTAGAGTCATTGCATGTGTGTTCTTTCCACAAACCACACATGTGGATCAACCAGAGTCATTGCATGTGTGTTCTTTCCACGAACCACACATGGATCAACCACTAGAGTCATTGCATGTTTGTTGTTATACTAAAACCACAAACCAGCACAAGAGTCACTGCATGTGTGTTCTTTTCCACATCACACATGGATCCACTAGACTCATTGCATGTGTGTTCTTTCCACAAACCACACATGGATCAACCAGAGTCATTGCATGTGTGTTCTTTCCACAAACCACACATGGATCAACCACTAGAGTCATTGCATGTGTGTTCTTTTCCACAAACCACACATGGATCCACTAGACTCGTTGCATGTGTGTTCTTTTCCACAAACAACTTATGGATCAACGAGTGGTCATTGCATGTGTGTTCTTTCCACAAACCACATGTGGACCCATTATAGTCATTGCATGTGTGTTATTTCCACAAACCACACATGGATCAACCACTAGAGTCATTGCATATGTGTTATTTCCACAAACCACACATGGATCAACCACTAGAGTCATTGCATGTGTGTTCTTATACTAAAATCAACACTAGAGTAATTGCAGGTGTGTTCTTTTCACAAACAACACATGGATCAACCACTTGAGTCATTGCATGTGTGTTATTTCCACAAAGAAACATGGATCAACCACTAGAGTCATTGCATGTGTGTTCTTTTCCACAAACCACACATGGATCCACCAGTGGTCATTGCATGTGTGTTCTTTCCACAAACCACACATGGATCAACCACTAGAGTCATTGCATGTGTGTTCTTTGCACAAACCACACATGGATCAACCACTAGATTCATTGCATGTTTGTTCTTATACTAAAACCACAAACCAGCACTAGAGTCATTGCATGTGTGTTCTTTTCCACAAACCACACATGGATCCACTAGACTCATTGCATGTGTGTTCTTTTCCACAAACAACTTATGGATCAACCAGTAGTCATTGCATGTGTGTTCTTTCCACAAACCACATGTGGACCCATTACAGCCATTGCATGTGTGTTATTTTCACAAACCACACATGGATCAACCACTAGAGTCATTGCATATGTATTCTTTCCACAAACCTCACATGGATCAACCACTAGAGTCATTGCATGTGTGTTCTTATACTAAAACCAACACTAGTCATTGCATGTGTGTTCTTTTCACAAACCACACATGGATCAACCACTAGAGTCATTGCATGTGTGTTATTTCCACAAACAAACATGGATCAGCCACTAGAGTCATTGCATGTGTGTTATTTTCCACAAACCACACATGGATCAACCACTAGAGTAATTGCATGTGTGTTCTTTCCACAAACCACACATGGATCAACCACTAGAGTCATTGCATGTTTGTTCTTATACTAAAACCACAAACCAGCACTAGAGTCATTGCATGTGTGTTCTTTTCCACAAACCACACATGGATCCACCAGTGGTCATTGCATGTGTGTTCTTTCCACAAACCACACATGGATCAACCACTAGAGTCGTTGCATGTTTGTTCTTATACTAAAACCACAAACCAACACTAGAGTCATAGCATGTGTGTTCTTTTCCACAAACCACACATGGATCCACCAGTAGTCATTGCATGTGTGTTCTTTCGACAAACCACATATGGATCAACCACTAGTCATTGCATGTGTGTTCTTTCCACAAACCACACATGGATCAACCACTAGAGTCATTGCATGTGTGTTCTTATACTAAAACCAACACTAGAGTAATTAAATGTGTGTTCTTTTCACAAATCACACATGGATCAACCACTAGAGTCATTGCATGTGTGTTCTTTGCACAAACCACACATGGATCAACCACTAGAGTCATTACATGTTTGTTCTTATACTAAAACCACAAACCAGCACTAGAGTCATTGCATGTTTGTTCTTATACTAAAACCACAAACCAGCACTAGTCATTGCATGTGTGTTCTTTTCCACAAACCACACATGGATCCACCACTAGAGTCATTGCATGTGTGTTCTTTCCACAAACCACATATGGATCAACCAGAGTCATTGCATGTGTGTTCTTTCCACAAACCACACGTGTGGACCCACTAGAGTCATTGCATGTGTGTTCTTTCCACAAACCACACATGTGGATCAACCAGAGTCATTGCATGTGTGTTCTTTTCACAAACCACACATGGATCAACCACTAGAGTCATTGCATGTGTGTTATTTCCACAAACAAACATGGATCAACCACTAGAGTCATTGCATGTGTGTTCTTTTCTACAAACCACGCATGGATCCACCAGTGGTCATTGCATGTGTGTTCTTTCCACAAACCACATATGGATCAACCACTAGTCATTGCATGTGTGTTCTTTCCACAAACCACACATGGATCAACCACTAGAGTCATTGCATGTGTGTTCTTATACTAAAACCAACACTAGACTCATTAAATGTGTGTTCTTTTCACAAACCACACATGGATCAACCACTAGAGTCATTGCATGTGTGTTATTTCCACAAACAAACATGGATCAACCACTAGAGTCATTGCATGTGTGTTCTTTTCCACAAACCACACATGGATCCACCAGTGGTCATTGCATGTGTGTTCTTTCCATAAACCACACATGGATCAACCACTAGAGTCATTGCATGTGTGTTCTTTCCACAAACCACACATGGATCAACCACTAGAGTCATTGCATGTGTGTTATTTCCACAAACAAACATGGATCAACCACTAGAGTCATTGCGTGTGTGTTCTTTTCCACAAACCACACATGGATCCACCAGTGGTCATTGCATGTGTGTTCTTTCCACAAACCACACATGTATCAACCACTAGAGTCATTGCATGTGTGTTCTTTCCACAAACCACACATGGATCAACTATTAGAGTCATTGCATGTGTGTTCTTATACTAAAACCACAAACCAGTACTAGAGTCATTGTGTGTTCTTTTCCACAAACCACACATGGATCCACCAGTGGTCATTGCATGTGTGTTCTTTCCACAAACCACATATGGATCAACCAGAGTCATTGCATGTGTGTTCTTTCCACAAACCACACATGGATCAACCACTAGAGTCATTGCATGTTTGTTCTTATACTAAAATCACAAACCAGCACTAGAGTCATTGCATGTGTGTTCTTTTCCACAAAACACACATGGATCCACCAGTGGTCATTGCATGTGTGTTCTTTCAACAAACCACATATGGATCAACCACTAGTCATTGCATGTGTGTTCTTTCTACAAACCACACATGGATCAACCACTAGAGTCATTGCATGTTTGTTCTTATACTAAAACCACAAACCAGCACTAGAGTCATTGCATGTGTGTTCTTTTCCACAAACCACACATGGATCCACCACTAGAGTCATTGCATGTGTGTTCTTTCCACAAACCACATATGGATCAACCAGAGTCATTGCATGTGTGTTCTTTCCACAAACCACACATGTGGACCCACTAGAGTCATTGCATGTGTGTTCTTTCCACAAACCACACATGTGGATCAACCAGAGTCATTGCATGTGTGTTCTTTCCACGAACCACACATGGATCAACCACTAGAGTCATTGCATGTTTGTTGTTATACTAAAACCACAAACCAGCACAAGAGTCACTGCATGTGTGTTCTTTTCCACATCACACATGGATCCACTAGACTCATTGCATGTGTGTTCTTTCCACAAACCACACATGGATCAACCAGAGTCATTGCATGTGTGTTCTTTCCACAAACCACACATGGATCAACCACTAGAGTCATTGCATGTGTGTTCTTTTCCACAAACCACACATGGATCCACTAGACTCGTTGCATGTGTGTTCTTTTCCACAAACAACTTATGGATCAACGAGTGGTCATTGCATGTGTGTTCTTTCCCCAAACCACATGTGGACCCATTATAGTCATTGCATGTGTGTTATTTCCACAAACCACACATGGATCAACCACTAGAGTCATTGCATATGTGTTATTTCCACAAACCACACATGGATCAACCACTAGAGTCATTGCATGTGTGTTCTTATACTAAAACCAACACT
Organism: Avena sativa; assembly: GCA_916181665.1. Classification (NCBI taxonomy): domain Eukaryota; kingdom Viridiplantae; phylum Streptophyta; class Magnoliopsida; order Poales; family Poaceae; genus Avena; species Avena sativa. The sequence continues at coordinate 482,755,437 of OV702279.1, forward strand.
AGAGTAATTGCAGGTGTGTTCTTTTCACAAACAACACATGGATCAACCACTTGAGTCATTGCATGTGTGTTATTTCCACAAAGAAACATGGATCAACCACTAGAGTCATTGCATGTGTGTTCTTTTCCACAAACCACACATGGATCCACCAGTGGTCATTGCATGTGTGTTCTTTCCACAAACCACACATGGATCAACCACTAGAGTCATTGCATGTGTGTTCTTTGCACAAACCACACATGGATCAACCACTAGATTCATTGCATGTTTGTTCTTATACTAAAACCACAAACCAGCACTAGAGTCATTGCATGTGTGTTCTTTTCCACAAACCACACATGGATCCACTAGACTCATTGCATGTGTGTTCTTTTCCATAAACAACTTATGGATCAACCAGTAGTCATTGCATGTGTGTTCTTTCCACAAACCACATGTGGACCCATTACAGCCATTGCATGTGTGTTATTTTCACAAACCACACATGGATCAACCACTAGAGTCATTGCATATGTATTCTTTCCACAAACCACACATGGATCAACCACTAGAGTCATTGCATGTGTGTTCTTATACTAAAACCAACACTAGTCATTGCATGTGTGTTCTTTTCACAAACCACACATGGATCAACCACTAGAGTCATTGCATGTGTGTTATTTCCACAAACAAACATGGATCAGCCACTAGAGTCATTGCATGTGTGTTCTTTTCCACAAACCACACATGGATCAACCACTAGAGTAATTGCATGTGTGTTCTTTCCACAAACCACACATGGATCAACCACTAGAGTCATTGCATGTTTGTTCTTATACTAAAACCACAAACCAGCACTAGAGTCATTGCATGTGTGTTCTTTTCCACAAACCACACATGGATCCACCAGTGGTCATTGCATGTGTGTTCTTTCCACAAACCACACATGGATCAACCACTAGAGTCGTTGCATGTTTATTCTTATACTAAAACCACAAACCAACACTAGAGTCATTGCATGTGTGTTCTTTTCCACAAACCACACATGGATCCACCAGTGGTCATTGCATGTGTGTTGTTTCCACAAACCACATATGGATCAACCACTAGTCATTGCATGTGTGTTCTTTCCACAAACCACACATGGATCAACCACTAGAGTCATTGCATGTGTGTTCTTATAGTAAAACCAACACTAGAGTCATTAAATGTGTGTTCTTTTCACAAATCACACATGGATCAACCACTAGAGTCATTGCATGTGTGTTCTTTGCACAAACCACACATGGATCAACCACTAGAGTCATTGCATGTTTGTTCTTATACTAAAATCACAAACCAGCACTAGAGTCATTGCATGTGTGTTCTTTTCCACAAACCACACATGGATCCACCAATGATCATTGCATGTGTGTTCTTTCCACAAACCACATATGGATCAACCACTAGCCATTGCATGTGTGTTCTTTCCACAAACCACACATGGATCAACCACTAGAGTCATTGCATGTGTGTTCTTATACTAAAACCAACACTAGACTCATTAAATGTGTGTTCTTTTCACAAACCACACATGGATCAACCACTAGAGTCATTGCATGTGTGTTATTTCCACAAACAAACATGGATCACCCACTAGCGTCATTGCATGTGTGTTCTTTTCCACAAACCACACATGGATCCACCAGTGGTCATTGCATGTGTGTTCTTTCCATCAACCACACATGGATCAACCACTAGAGTCATTGCATGTGTGTTCTTTCCACAAACCACACATGGATCAACCACTAGAGTCATTGCATGTGTGTTATTTCCACAAATAGACATGGATCAACCACTAGAGTCATTGCATGTGTGTTCTTTTCCACAAACCACACATGGATCCACCAGTGGTCATTGCATGTGTGTTCTTTCCACAAACCACACATGGATCAACCACTAGAGTCATTACATGTGTGTTCTTTCCACAAACCACACATGGATCAACTACTAGAGTCATTGCATGTGTGTTCTTATACTAAAACCACAAACCAGTACTAGAGTCATTGTGTGTTCTTTTCCACAAACCACACATGGATCCACCAGTGGTCATTGCATGTGTGTTCTTTCCACAAACCACATATGGATCAACCAGAGTCATTGCATGTGTGTTCTTTCCACAAACCACACATGGATCAACCACTAGAGTCATTGCATGTTTGTTCTTATACTAAAATCACAAACCAGCACTAGAGTCATTGCATGTGTGTTCTTTTCCACAAAACACACATGGATCCACCAGTGGTCATTGCATGTGTGTTCTTTCAACAAACCACATATGGATCAACCACTAGTCATTGCATGTGTGTTCTTTCTACAAACCACACATGGATCAACCACTAGAGTCATTGCATGTTTATTCTTATACTAAAACCACAAACCAGCACTAGAGTCATTGCATGTGTGTTCTTTTCCACAAACCACACATGGATCCACCACTAGAGTCATTGCATGTGTGTTCTTTCCACAAACCACATATGGATCAACCAGAGTCATTGCATGTGTGTTCTTTCCACAAACCACACATGTGGACCCACTAGAGTCATTGCATGTGTGTTCTTTCCACAAACCACACATGTGGATCAACCAGAGTCATTGCATGTGTGTTCTTTCCACGAACCACACATGGATCAACCACTAGAGTCATTGCATGTTTGTTGTTATACTAAAACCACAAACCAGCACAAGAGTCACTGCATGTGTGTTCTTTTCCACATCACACATGGATCCACTAGACTCATTGCATGTGTGTTCTTTCCACAAACCACACATGGATCAACCAGAGTCATTGCATGTGTGTTCTTTCCACAAACCACACATGGATCAACCACTAGAGTCATTGCATGTGTGTTCTTTTCCACAAACCACACATGGATCCACTAGACTCGTTGCACGTGTGTTCTTTTCCACAAACAACTTATGGATCAACGAGTGGTCATTGCATGTGTGTTCTTTCCACAAACCACATGTGGACCCATTATAGTCATTGCATGTGTGTTATTTCCACAAACCACACATGGATCAACCACTAGAGTCATTGCATATGTGTTATTTCCACAAACCACACATGGATCAACCACTAGAGTCATTGCATGTGTGTTCTTATACTAAAACCAACACTAGAGTAATTGCAGGTGTGTTCTTTTCACAAACAACACATGGATCAACCACTTGAGTCATTGCATGTGTGTTATTTCCACAAAGAAACATGGATCAACCACTAGAGTCATTGCATGTGTGTTCTTTTCCACAAACCACACATGGATCCACCAGTGGTCATTGCATGTGTGTTCTTTCCACAAACCACACATGGATCAACCACTAGAGTCATTGCATGTGTGTTCTTTGCACAAACCACACATGGATCAACCACTAGATTCATTGCATGTTTGTTCTTATACTAAAACCACAAACCAGCACTAGAGTCATTGCATGTGTGTTCTTTTCCACAAACCACACATGGATCCACTAGACTCATTGCATGTGTGTTCTTTTCCATAAACAACTTATGGATCAACCAGTAGTCATTGCATGTGTGTTCTTTCCACAAACCACATGTGGACCCATTACAGCCATTGCATGTGTGTTATTTTCACAAACCACACATGGATCAACCACTAGAGTCATTGCATATGTATTCTTTCCACAAACCACACATGGATCAACCACTAGAGTCATTGCATGTGTGTTCTTATACTAAAACCAACACTAGTCATTGCATGTGTGTTCTTTTCACAAACCACACATGGATCAACCACTAGAGTCATTGCATGTGTGTTATTTCCACAAACAAACATGGATCAGCCACTAGAGTCATTGCATGTGTGTTCTTTTCCACAAACCACACATGGATCAACCACTAGAGTAATTGCATGTGTGTTCTTTCCACAAACCACACATGGACCAACCACTAGAGTCATTGCATGTTTGTTCTTATACTAAAACCACAAACCAGCACTAGAGTCATTGCATGTGTGTTCTTTTCCACAAACCACACATGGATCCACCAGTGGTCATTGCATGTGTGTTCTTTCCACAAACCACACATGGATCAACCACTAGAGTCGTTGCATGTTTATTCTTATACTAAAACCACAAACCAACACTAGAGTCATTGCATGTGTGTTCTTTTCCACAAACCACACATGGATCCACCAGTGGTCATTGCATGTGTGTTGTTTCCACAAACCACATATGGATCAACCACTAGTCATTGCATGTGTGTTCTTTCCACAAACCACACATGGATCAACCACTAGAGTCATTGCATGTGTGTTCTTATAGTAAAACCAACACTAGAGTCATTAAATGTGTGTTCTTTTCACAAATCACACATGGATCAACCACTAGAGTCATTGCATGTGTGTTCTTTGCACAAACCACACATGGATCAACCACTAGAGTCATTGCATGTTTGTTCTTATACTAAAATCACAAACCAGCACTAGAGTCATTGCATGTGTGTTCTTTTCCACAAACCACACATGGATCCACCAATGATCATTGCATGTGTGTTCTTTCCACAAACCACATATGGATCAACCACTAGCCATTGCATGTGTGTTCTTTCCACAAACCACACATGGATCAACCACTAGAGTCATTGCATGTGTGTTCTTATACTAAAACCAACACTAGACTCATTAAATGTGTGTTCTTTTCACAAACCACACATGGATCAACCACTAGAGTCATTGCATGTGTGTTATTTCCACAAACAAACATGGATCACCCACTAGCGTCATTGCATGTGTGTTCTTTTCCACAAACCACACATGGATCCACCAGTGGTCATTGCATGTGTGTTCTTTCCATCAACCACACATGGATCAACCACTAGAGTCATTGCATGTGTGTTCTTTCCACAAACCACACATGGATCAACCACTAGAGTCATTGCATGTGTGTTATTTCCACAAATAGACATGGATCAACCACTAGAGTCATTGCATGTGTGTTCTTTTCCACAAACCACACATGGATCCACCAGTGGTCATTGCATGTGTGTTCTTTCCACAAACCACACATGGATCAACCACTAGAGTCATTACATGTGTGTTCTTTCCACAAACCACACATGGATCAACTACTAGAGTCATTGCATGTGTGTTCTTATACTAAAACCACAAACCAGTACTAGAGTCATTGTGTGTTCTTTTCCACAAACCACACATGGATCCACCAGTGGTCATTGCATGTGTGTTCTTTCCACAAACCACATATGGATCAACCAGAGTCATTGCATGTGTGTTCTTTCCACAAACCACACATGGATCAACCACTAGAGTCATTGCATGTTTGTTCTTATACTAAAATCACAAACCAGCACTAGAGTCATTGCATGTGTGTTCTTTTCCACAAAACACACATGGATCCACCAGTGGTCATTGCATGTGTGTTCTTTCAACAAACCACATATGGATCAACCACTAGTCATTGCATGTGTGTTCTTTCTACAAACCACACATGGATCAACCACTAGAGTCATTGCATGTTTGTTCTTATACTAAAACCACAAACCAGCACTAGAGTCATTGCATGTGTGTTCTTTTCCACAAACCACACATGGATCCACCACTAGAGTCATTGCATGTGTGTTCTTTCCACAAACCACATATGGATCAACCAGAGTCATTGCATGTGTGTTCTTTCCACAAACCACACATGTGGACCCACTAGAGTCATTGCATGTGTGTTCTTTCCACAAACCACACATGTGGATCAACCAGAGTCATTGCATGTGTGTTCTTTCCACGAACCACACATGGATCAACCACTAGAGTCATTGCATGTTTGTTGTTATACTAAAACCACAAACCAGCACAAGAGTCACTGCATGTGTGTTCTTTTCCACATCACACATGGATCCACTAGACTCATTGCATGTGTGTTCTTTCCACAAACCACACATGGATCAACCAGAGTCATTGCATGTGTGTTCTTTCCACAAACCACACATGGATCAACCACTAGAGTCATTGCATGTGTGTTCTTTTCCACAAACCACACATGGATCCACTAGACTCGTTGCATGTGTGTTCTTTTCCACAAACAACTTATGGATCAACGAGTGGTCATTGCATGTGTGTTCTTTCCACAAACCACATGTGGACCCATTATAGTCATTGCATGTGTGTTATTTCCACAAACCACACATGGATCAACCACTAGAGTCATTGCATATGTGTTATTTCCACAAACCACACATGGATCAACCACTAGAGTCATTGCATGTGTGTTCTTATACTAAAACCAACACTAGAGTAATTGCAGGTGTGTTCTTTTCACAAACAACACATGGATCAACCACTTGAGTCATTGCATGTGTGTTATTTCCACAAAGAAACATGGATCAACCACTAGAGTCATTGCATGTGTGTTCTTTTCCACAAACCACACATGGATCCACCAGTGGTCATTGCATGTGTGTTCTTTCCACAAACCACACATGGATCAACCACTAGAGTCATTGCATGTGTGTTCTTTGCACAAACCACACATGGATCAACCACTAGATTCATTGCATGTTTGTTCTTATACTAAAACCACAAACCAGCACTAGAGTCATTGCATGTATGTTCTTTTCCACAAACCACACATGGATCCACTAGACTCATTGCATGTGTGTTCTTTTCCATAAACAACTTATGGATCAACCAGTAGTCATTGCATGTGTGTTCTTTCCACAAACCACATGTGGACCCATTACAGCCATTGCATGTGTGTTATTTTCACAAACCACACATGGATCAACCACTAGAGTCATTGCATATGTATTCTTTCCACAAACCACACATGGATCAACCACTAGAGTCATTGCATGTGTGTTCTTATACTAAAACCAACACTAGTCATTGCATGTGTGTTCTTTTCACAAACCACACATGGATCAACCACTAGAGTCATTGCATGTGTGTTATTTCCACAAACAAACATGGATCAGCCACTAGAGTCATTGCATGTGTGTTCTTTTCCACAAACCACACATGGATCAACCACTAGAGTAATTGCATGTGTGTTCTTTCCACAAACCACACATGGATCAACCACTAGAGTCATTGCATGTTTGTTCTTATACTAAAACCACAAACCAGCACTAGAGTCATTGCATGTGTGTTCTTTTCCACAAACCACACATGGATCCACCAGTGGTCATTGCATGTGTGTTCTTTCCACAAACCACACATGGATCAACCACTAGAGTCGTTGCATGTTTATTCTTATACTAAAACCACAAACCAACACTAGAGTCATTGCATGTGTGTTCTTTTCCACAAACCACACATGGATCCACCAGTGGTCATTGCATGTGTGTTGTTTCCACAAACCACATATGGATCAACCACTAGTCATTGCATGTGTGTTCTTTCCACAAACCACACATGGATCAACCACTAGAGTCATTGCATGTGTGTTCTTATAGTAAAACCAACACTAGAGTCATTAAATGTGTGTTCTTTTCACAAATCACACATGGATCAACCACTAGAGTCATTGCATGTGTGTTCTTTGCACAAACCACACATGGATCAACCACTAGAGTCATTGCATGTTTGTTCTTATACTAAAATCACAAACCAGCACTAGAGTCATTGCATGTGTGTTCTTTTCCACAAACCACACATGGATCCACCAATGATCATTGCATGTGTGTTCTTTCCACAAACCACATATGGATCAACCACTAGCCATTGCATGTGTGTTCTTTCCACAAACCACACATGGATCAACCACTAGAGTCATTGCATGTGTGATCTTATACTAAAACCAACACTAGACTCATTAAATGTGTGTTCTTTTCACAAACCACACATGGATCAACCACTAGAGTCATTGCATGTGTGTTATTTCCACAAACAAACATGGATCACCCACTAGCGTCATTGCATGTGTGTTCTTTTCCACAAACCACACATGGATCCACCAGTGGTCATTGCATGTGTGTTCTTTCCATCAACCACACATGGATCAACCACTAGAGTCATTGCATGTGTGTTCTTTCCACAAACCACACATGGATCAACCACTAGAGTCATTGCATGTGTGTTATTTCCACAAATAGACATGGATCAACCACTAGAGTCATTGCATGTGTGTTCTTTTCCACAAACCACACATGGATCCACCAGTGGTCATTGCATGTGTGTTCTTTCCACAAACCACACATGGATCAACCACTAGAGTCATTACATGTGTGTTCTTTCCACAAACCACACATGGATCAACTACTAGAGTCATTGCATGTGTGTTCTTATACTAAAACCACAAACCAGTACTAGAGTCATTGTGTGTTCTTTTCCACAAACCACACATGGATCCACCAGTGGTCATTGCATGTGTGTTCTTTCCACAAACCACATATGGATCAACCAGAGTCATTGCATGTGTGTTCTTTCCACAAACCACACATGGATCAACCACTAGAGTCATTGCATGTTTGTTCTTATACTAAAATCACAAACCAGCACTAGAGTCATTGCATGTGTGTTCTTTTCCACAAAACACACATGGATCCACCAGTGGTCATTGCATGTGTGTTCTTTCCACAAACCACATATGGATCAACCACTAGTCATTGCATGTGTGTTCTTTCCACAAACCACACATGGATCAACCACTAGAGTCATTGCATGTTTGTTCTTATACTAAAACCACAAACCAGCACTAGAGTCATTGCATGTGTGTTCTTTTCCACAAACCACACATGGATCCACCACTAGAGTCATTGCATGTTGAAGCATCCCCTGCCTTTAATAAGGTAGGGTCCCCTGTGTTTACAATGCTAGTCCCTGGATCAATAGCTAGCATCCACAGTTTAGATGTAATATCAAGAAACAAAGGTCATAATACAACTTTATAACCAGGAATAAAATAGTTTTATTACATCAAACTTAGCTCATTGGCTAATTACATTACATTGCAGCAGAATAACTATAGTCTTGGGTCCTTTATGTTCAAATCTACCACAGGCAGATGTTGGTTGTAGACTTTGTAATCCTAATCAATCAATCTTCACTAAAATCAATCAAACCTGCAACATTACAAGTTACAGCCACAAGGGTCAATACATTTGAATTGTATTGGCAAGTGATACTTTGGTAGTATAGTGGAGTCTATCATCTATATGCATTTTGGCTAAGTGGAGTTGAGGCTTGCATTGCTCAAAATAGAATTTTCCCTATCATTTTGAAAACACTAAGTTTTATTTGGCAAAAACCACCAAGGCATCTACCAATCAAGACTGAAGATCCTCTCAAGGCATCTACCAATCAAAGACTGAAGATTTTCTTGGCAAAAACAATTTTCCCAATCTAAGATTTTGAGATCCTTGTACCAAGCCATCTCTCCATCAAAGATTGAAGAATTTCACACAACCCTTGTTCACCCACAAGTTTTAATTTAGAAATTGGAGTGATGAGATTCTTGATTGCTTCCATGTCTTGATGCTCAAATTGTCCTTTACCAGGGACATGGCTAAGTACTTAGGTTTTACACTCTGCAGAGGTGGTGCACTTTCCCCACAAGACTTGGTTTCCCAAGACAAGATCTTTCAGAAGCTTTCCCTTAGACCATCATGGACGCGCTCCAACCTATCAAACACTACCACCAACTGTCCATATGGCTAAGTTCTTGCAACCTATATGATCATGGCAGAGCCCATATTGCCAAGTGGTTGCACTTGAAACTTCTCAACATTTGACATCTCAAATCTCTTTGTTCCTGGGTGGCCATCCACAAGTGAGATACACAAGCCAAGTCCATGGCCTTGTGAACCACTCAACACAAACCATTCCTTCCATTTCCACCCAGGTGATTCATTATCTTAGTTGTTTTATTAAACAAAACACAAGTCCATAGACTTAGAAATTTTTATAGCATGAATATATATATCCCACCCAGGTTTTCTATTAGCTAGGCTAAGCTTGATAGTGATAGGATTCTTAACTTAGGAAAATCCTTCTAAGGATTCATTCTACTAGTTTTCCTATAGCAAGGTCTATACTTAGCAAAATAAAAACCATGCAAGTTTTACTTGGCAAAAACACTAATGCATATTGAAAATAATGGGATAGATAGTATGAAGTATCACTTGACTTTTTGGTATAGGGTATAGGTTCACTCCTTGATCTTGCTAGTCTCACTCTTCTCTAACTTCACTACAAGTCAATCAAGCAAACACAAACTCAATCCACCAATCAAGCAAAACAACACACATAAAATCCTAAAGTCAAGGTAATGCATGCAAGCATGCAAAAGATGGTTCTAATTGCAAAGGTGGTCTCCACTAGGCTTCTAAACTTTGTAAGTTCCAAATTGGTCATTTACCAAAATGGCAAAGTCATTTGCAAAGGGGTTTTACTACAAAACCATTTTCAAAACTAAGATTCATTTTATGTGGTGTAGAAATATTTTTTACTAAGGCTTTAACCTATAGGGTTCACCAAATGAGTTGCTATTGCAAAACTTGGTGTTTGGGTCAGTAGGTTTGGTTCAAAATATTTTCTCAAAGTTTTATTTACAAAAACATTTTCATAAACAAAACTATAGTTTTTAGTTAGCTAGAAATGGACTAAACTAATTAATCCATTATATTCTTTTCCAAAATCATTTTCCAAAACATAGGTTGGTTCCTAGGGTCAGTAAGGTCACAACAAACCATTTTGCAAAGGTTTTAACCTTAAAATCATTTTTAAACATTTTTTTCTAGTCTAAACAAGCAATCAAATGTTTCTGCATAATCAACCAATCTAACAATTACTATTTGCTAAACCAAAGGCAGGGTTGGTTAGGTATTGTTTTCTTGAATCCAACGACATAAAATTTGTAATTTTTGGACGTGTGGATTCAAAGATACAAGGGTTTGAAGTTTGCAAAAGTTTCTGTTTTCAAATTCTGTTTTAAACCTAACAGGCGACACGCGGCGTGATATCATTGGTCGATACCGGTTCGGCCGGATCGTGGCTGTGGAGCGTTGGATTAAGTTAGATCGCACGGTACAGGGCGCATACCCATTCGCGGCTTAAGTGATCTATCGTACCCGCCCGATTTAGATCGAACGGCTCGTGCGGGTTTGACCAGAAGCTGGCGGCGCTGCGGTGGCTAGCGGCGGTGGAGCGGTCGGTCGACGACGGAGGCGATGCTACAGAAGGTGAGGGAGAAGGAGGGGTTGCTCACCGGGCTCAGGGGGTTACGGCGATGCTCGGGGAGGTGTTGGTCGGGCGAGGGGCGCTCGGGGTCTGCGGCAATTCCTCACCGGAGTGGAGGACGGCGTCGGGTGCGTCGGGTGGTCGTCGTGGACGTCGCTGTGGATCACCCCAAGACAAGGCGAAGACGTGGTTAGACGCGCAAGATCGATACAGAGTCGTGTGCGATAACTAGAAGAAGAGGGGCGACCGGAGTCTACCTGTGGAGCTTGTCGGAGAAGAACCAGACGGCGGCGGTGCTGGAGGTTGTCGTTGCCGACGCTCTGGAGCGCTCGGGGACGAGCTGGTGCTACGGGGATGATCGCTAGGAGGTGGGGATCACGTGAGCATGGTTGAGGAGGCAAGGGGCAGCGTGTGCTGGTCGGAATCGGTTCTGGACCTCGTCGGAGCAGAGGATGCTCGGGGAGAAATTGGAGGCGGTCTAGGGCGTGCGAGCGCGAGGTGTCAGAGGGGGAATATAGAGGATGCCCTGGCGTTTCCATCTGCGGGATCAAGGCGAGGTAAAGGCTCGGCGTTATGACGAATTAAGCCGGAGAAATCAACGGCAGAACAGGGGAGAAGAACTGGTCGCTGCGGGGTGGGTGAAGGAGACGATGAACAGTGATAGCGGGCCTACCAGTCAGTGGGAAAAGGAGTGAGGAGGAGGTCCACTGGTCAGTGTCTCTGTGGGCTGATTCGGCGGTGAGGAAAAACGGTTCGGGGAAAAATAAGAGGAGGTGGGGTCATCTCGTCAGCGAGTGAGTGAGAGGGAGAGGTGGGTCCCGTTTGTCTGTGACTCAGTGGGTAAGAAAGTGGGTGCCAAATGTTTTATTCGAGGAGAAGACTGGGCTGGTTTTGCTGGGCCTAATGGGCTGGTCTGTTTCCCTATTTTTTTCTGTCTAAATCTTTTTCCTTTTCTATTTATATTTTCTATTTTGAATTTCAAACAATTATTCAAACAAACAACAAACTTTTCACTTTGAATTTGGTTCTGTTTATCAACATAATCCAAATCTCAAAATAAAATAATATTTTATATTTATTTTAGGATCCATTTAATAATTAAATAAAATGGATCTTTAGTTATTTAATAAAATAGGGTTTGATTTATTTAATAAAATTTCCATTTGAAATCCAATTATTTTCAAAACCAAACCAGAAGGTTTTATTTGAAAAATAAAAGAATACTTGGAAACTTATTTAAATAAATAAATAAGTTTTGGTGTTTTAATTAAAATGGGAAAGCCTTTACTTAAATAAAATTGGATATTTAAATCCTTATTATTTTATTTAAATAATCCTTTACTCATTTTAATCAAAGCAAAACCTCTTAATAAAAGATTTCAAAGTAGTAATAAAATATTTGGTGTTCATTTAAAATGGGAAAAGCCTTTACTTAAATAAAATTGGATATTTAAATCCTTATTATTTTATTTAAATAAACTTTTACTCATTTTATCAAAACAAAATATTTTATTACAAAAGTTTGGCCAAAATTAATTTGGCTCACCTTTTCATTTGAAAACAAAGTCTTTTATTAAAAGATCCAAATAGTATTTCCAAAACAATTTATTTTTCCTTTATTAAATGTTTATCTTTTTAATCCCTTTAGGATTATAATTGTTCACCAATTGGTATGGCTTTTGGTAAGGGCTTTATTAGCTTTGGAAATTCAATTTCCTTATCTTATTATAGTCATAAGATTTTTGTCTATGGTTCCAAACTAAGTGAAACCAATCTCTATGATCTATTCTTGATCCTTTGTGATTATTTGTTGATCAGATTTGGTATGGATCCAATCCATAGATTTGGAGATAGTTTGGAAAATGGTTTCCTTCCATTAGGGTTTAGGGTTTTGGATTTACTTTCCTAATGTTCAAATTTCTAGATACATTCATTGAGGAATGCATTTCCCTTGATTTGAATTTTTGTTGAATTCAAACTTCCACCAAAGTTTGCTCAAGATGGGATTTTTAAGTTTCCTTTTAGAAACAAAAGTTTCTTTTTTTTACCCTGATTTTCAACAAAGATTTATTTTGTCTATTTATTTTTCACATTACAAGATTTGGAAAATCTTGGGATGTGACACATGTGTGTTCTTTCCACAAACCACATATGGATCAACCAGAGTCATTGCATGTGTGTTCTTTCCACAAACCACACATGTGGACCCACTAGAGTCATTGCATGTGTGTTCTTTCCACAAACCACACATGTGGATCAACCAGAGTCATTGCATGTGTGTTCTTTCCACAAACCACACATGGATCAACCACTAGAGTCATTGCATGTTTGTTGTTATACTAAAACCACAAACCAGCACTAGAGTCACTGCATGTGTGTTCTTTTCCACAAACCACACATGGATCCACTAGACTCATTGCATGTGTGTTCTTTCCACAAACCACACATGGATCAACCAGAGTCATTGCATGTGTGTTCTTTCCACAAACCACACATGGATCAACCACTAGAGTCATTGGATGTGTGTTCTTTTCCACAAACCACACATGGATCCACTAGACTCATTGCATGTGTGTTCTTTTCCTCAAACAACTTATGGATCAACGAGTGGTCATTGCATGTGTGTTCTTTCCACAAACCACATGTGGACCCATTATAGTCATTGCATGTGTGTTATTTCCACAAACCACACATGGATCAACCACTAGAGTCATTGCATATGTGTTATTTCCACAAACCACACATGGATCAACCACTAGAGTCATTGCATGTGTGTTCTTATACTAAAACCAACACTAGAGTAATTGCAGGTGTGTTCTTTTCACAAACCACACATGGATCAACCACTTGAGTCATTGCATGTGTGTTATTTCCACAAACAAACATGGATCAACCACTAGAGTCATTGCATGTGTGTTCTTTTCCACAAACCACACATGGATCCACCAGTGGTCATTGCATGTGTGTTCTTTCCACAAACCACACATGGATCAACCACTAGAGTCATTGCATGTGTGTTCTTTGCACATACCACACATGGATCAACCACTAGATTCATTGCATGTTTGTTCTTATACTAAAACCACAAACCAGCACTAGAGTCATTGCATGTGTGTTCTTTTCCACAAACCACACATGGATCCACTAGACTCATTGCATGTGTGTTCTTTTCCACAAACAACTTATGGATCAACCAGTAGTCATTGCATCTGTGTTCTTTCCACAAACCACATGTGGACCCATTACAGCCATTGCATGTGTGTTATTTTCACAAACCACACATGGATCAACCACTAGAGTCATTGCATATGTATTCTTTCCACAAACCACACATGGATCAACCACTAGAGTCATTGCATGTGTGTTCTTATACTAAAACCAACACTAGTCATTGCATGTGTGTTCTTTTCACAAACCACACATGGATCAACCACTAGAGTCATTGCATGTGTGTTATCACCACAAACAAACATGGATCAGCCACTAGAGTCATTGCATGTGTGTTCTTTTCCACAAACCACACATGGATCAACCACTAGAGTAATGGCATGTGTGTTCTTTCCACAAACCACACATGGATCAACCACTAGAGTCATTGCATGTTTGTTCTTATACTAAAACCACAAACCAGCACTAGAGTCATTGCATGTGTGTTCTTTTCCACAAACCACACATGGATCCACCAGTGGTCATTGCATGTGTGTTCTTTCCACAAACCACACATGGATCAACCACTAGAGTCGTTGCATGTTTGTTCTTATACTAAAACCACAAACCAACACTAGAGTCATTGCATGTGTGTTCTTTTCCACAAACCACACATGGATCCACCAGTAGTCATTGCATGTGTGTTCTTTCCACAAACCACATATGGATCAACCACTAGTCATTGCATGTGTGTTCTTTCCACAAACCACACATGGATCAACCACTAGAGTCATTGCATGTGTGTTCTTATACTAAAACCAACACTAGAGTAATTAAATGTGTGTTCTTTTCACAAATCACACATGGATCAACCACTAGAGTCATTGCATGTGTGTTCTTTGCACAAACCACACATGGATCAACCACTAGAGTCATTGCATGTTTGTTCTTATACTAAAACCACAAACCAGCACTAGAGTCATTGCATGTGTGTTCTTTTCCACAAACCACACATGGATCCACCAATGGTCATTGCATGTGTGTTCTTTCCACAAACCACATATGAATCAACCAGAGTCATTGCATGTGTGTTATTTCCAGAAACCACACATGGATCAACCACTAGAGTCATTGCATGTTTGTTCTTATACTAAAACCACAAACCAACACTAGAGTCATTGCACGTGTGTTCTTTTCCACAAACCACACATGGATCCACTAGACTCATTGCATGTGTGTTCTTTTCCACAAACAACTTATGGATCAACTAGTGGTCATTGCATGGGTGTTCTTACCACAAACCACACATGTGGACCCACTAGAGTCATTGCATGCGTGTTATTTCCACAAACCACACGTGGATCAACCACTAGAGTCATTGCATATGTGTTATTTCCACAAACCACACATGGATCAACCACTAGAGTCATAGCATGTGTGTTCTTATACTAAAACCAACAATAGAGTCATTGCATGTGTGTTCCTTTCACAAACCACACATGGATCCTTTAGTGGTCATTGCATGTGTGTTCTTTCCACAAACCACACATGGATCAACCACTAGAGTCATTGCATGTGTGTTCTTTCCACAAACCACACATGGATCAACCACTAGAGTCATTGCATGTGTGTTATTTCCACAAATAAACATGGATCAACCACTAGAGTCATTGCATGTGTGTTGTTTTCCACAAACCACACATGGATCCACCAGTGGTCATTGCATGTGTGTTCTTTCCACAAACCACATATGGATCAACCAGAGTCATTGCGTGTGTGTTCTTTCCACAAACCACACATGGATCAACCACTAGAGTCATTGCATGTTTGTTCTTATACTCAAATCACAAACCAGCACTAGAGTCATTGCATGTGTGTTCTTTTCCACAAACCACACATGGATCCACCAGTGGTCATTGCATGTGTGTTCTTTCCACAAACCACATATGGATCAACCACTAGTCATTGCATGTGTGTTCTTTCCACAAACCACACGTGGATCAACCACTAGAGTCATTGCATGTGTGTTATTTCCACAAACAAACATGGATCAACCACTGGAGTCATTGCATGTGTGTTCTTTTCCACAAACACCACATGGATCCACCAGTGGTCATTGCATGTGTGTTCTTTCCACAAACCACACATGGATCAACCAGACTCATTGCATGCGTCGTCTTTCCACAAACCACACATGGATCGACCACTAGAGTCATTGCATGTTTGTTCTTATACTAAAACCACAAACCAGCACTAGAGTCATTGCATGTGTGTTCTTTTCCACAAACCACACATGGATCCACTAGTGGTCATTGCATGTGTGTTCTTTCCACAGACCACATATGGATCAACCAGAGTCATTGCATGTGTGTTCTTTCCACAAACCACGCATGGATCAACCACTAGAGTCATTGCATGTATGTTCTTTTCCACAAACAACTTATGGATCAACTAGTGGTCATAGCATGTGTGTTATTTCCACAAACCACACATGGATCAACCACTAGAGTCATTGCATGTGTGTTATTATACTAAAACCAACACTAGAGTCATTGCATGTGTGTTCCTTTCACGAATTACACATGGATCAACCACTAGAGTCATTGCATGTGTGTTATTTCCACAAACAAACATGGATCAACCACTAGAGTCATTGCATGTGTGTTCTTTTCCACAAACCACACATGGATCCACCAGTGGTCATTGCATGTGTGTTTTTCCACAAACTACATATGGATCAACCACTAGTCATTGCATGTGTGTTCTTTCCACAAACCACACATGGATCAACCACTAGAGTCATTGCATGTTTGTTCTTATACTAAAACCACAAACCAGCACTAGAGTCATTGCATGTGTGTTCTTTTCCACAAACCACACATGAATCCACCAGTGGTCATTGCATGTGTGTTCTTTCCGCAAACCACATATGGATCAACCACTAGACATTGCATGTATGTTATTTCCACAAACAAACATGGATCAACCACTAGAGTCATTGCATGTGTGTTCTTTTCCACAAACCACACATGGATCCACCAGTGGTCATTGCATGTGTGTTCTTTCCGCAAACCACATATGGATCAACCACTAGTCATTGCATGCGTATTCTTTCCACAAACCACACATGGATCAACCACTAGAGTCATTGCATGTGTGTTCTTTCCACAAATCACACATGGATCAACCACTAGAGTCACTGCATGTGTGTTCTTTCCAGAAACCACACATGGATCAACCACTAGAGTCATTGCATGTGTGTTATTTCCACAAACAAACATGGATCAACCACTAGAGTCATTGCATGTGTGTTCTTTTCCACAAACCACACATGGATCCACCAGTGGTCATTGCATGTGTGTTCTTTCCACAAACCACATATGGATCAACCAGAGTCATTGCGTGTGTGTTCTTTCCACAAACCACACATGGATCAACCACTAGAGTCATTGCATGTTTGTTCTTATACTCAAATCACAAACCAGCACTAGAGTCATTGCATGTGTGTTCTTTTCCACAAACCACACATGGATCCACCAGTGGTCATTGCATGTGTGTTCTTTCCACAAACCACATATGGATCAACCACTAGTCATTGCATGTGTGTTCTTTCCACAAACCACACGTGGATCAACCACTAGAGTCATTGCATGTGTGTTATTTCCACAAACAAACATGGATCAACCACTGGAGTCATTGCATGTGTGTTCTTTTCCACAAACACCACATGGATCCACCAGTGGTCATTGCATGTGTGTTCTTTCCACAAACCACACATGGATCAACCAGACTCATTGCATGCGTCGTCTTTCCACAAACCACACATGGATCGACCACTAGAGTCATTGCATGTTTGTTCTTATACTAAAATTACAAACCAGCACTAGAGTCATTGCATGTGTGTTCTTTTCCACAAACCACACATGGATCCACTAGTGGTCATTGCATGTGTGTTCTTTCCACAGACCACATATGGATCAACCAGAGTCATTGCATGTGTGTTCTTTCCACAAACCACGCATGGATCAACCACTAGAGTCATTGCATGTATGTTCTTTTCCACAAACAACTTATGGATCAACTAGTGGTCATAGCATGTGTGTTATTTCCACAAACCACACATGGATCAACCACTAGAGTCATTGCATGTGTGTTATTATACTAAAACCAACACTAGAGTCATTGCATGTGTGTTCCTTTCACGAATTACACATGGATCAACCACTAGAGTCATTGCATGTGTGTTATTTCCACAAACAAACATGGATCAACCACTAGAGTCATTGCATGTGTGTTCTTTTCCACAAACCACACATGGATCCACCAGTGGTCATTGCATGTGTGTTTTTCCACAAACTACATATGGATCAACCACTAGTCATTCCATGTGTGTTCTTTCCACAAACCACACATGGATCAACCACTAGAGTCATTGCATGTTTGTTCTTATACTAAAACCACAAACCAGCACTAGAGTCATTGCATGTGTGTTCTTTTCCACAAACCACACATGAATCCACCAGTGGTCATTGCATGTGTGTTCTTTCCGCAAACCACATATGGATCAACCACTAGACATTGCATGTATGTTATTTCCACAAACAAACATGGATCAACCACTAGAGTCATTGCATGTGTGTTCTTTTCCACAAACCACACATGGATCCACCAGTGGTCATTGCATGTGTGTTCTTTCCGCAAACCACATATGGATCAACCACTAGTCATTGCATGCGTATTCTTTCCACAAACCACACATGGATCAACCACTAGAGTCATTGCATGTGTGTTCTTTCCACAAATCACACATGGATCAACCACTAGAGTCACTGCATGTGTGTTCTTTCCAGAAACCACACATGGATCAACCACTAGAGTCATTGCATGTGTGTTATTTCCACAAACAAACATGGATCAACCACTAGAGTCATTGCATGTGTGTTCTTTTCCACAAACCACACATGGATCCACCAGCGGTCATTGCATGTGTGTTCTTTCCACAAACAACACATGGATCAACCAGAGTCATTGCATGTGTCGTCTTTCCACAAACCACACATGGATCGACCACTAGAGTCATTGCATGTTTGTTCTTATACTAAAACCACAAACCAGCACTAGAGTCATTGCATGTGTGTTCTTTTCCACAAACCACACATGGATCCACTAGTGGTCATTGCATGTGTGTTCTTTCCATAGACCACATATGGATCAACCAGAGTCATTGCATGTGTGTTCTTTCCACAAACCACGCATGGATCAACCACTAGAGTCATTGCATGTATGTTCTTTTCCACAAATAACTTATGGATCAACCAGTGGTCATTGCATGTGTGTTATTTCCACAAACCACATGTGGACCAATTACAGTCATTGCATGTGTGTTATTTCCACAAACCACACATGGATCAACCACTAGAGTCATTGCATATGTGTTATTTCCACAAACCACACGTGGAACAGCCACTAGAGTCATTGCATGTGTGTTCTTATACTAAAGCCAACACTAGAGTCATTGCATGTGTGTTCCTTTCACAAACCACACATGGATCAACCACTAGAGTCATTGCATGTGTGTTATTTCCACAAACAAACATGGATCAACCACTAGAGTCATTGCATGTGTGTTCTTTTCCACAAACCACACATGGATCCACCAGTGGTCATTGCATGTGTGTTCTTTCCACAAACCACACATGGTTCAACCACTAGAGTCATTGCATGTGTGTTCTTTCCACAAACCACACATGGATCAACCACTAGAGTCATTGCATGTTTGTTCTTATACTAAAACCACAAACCAGCACTAGAGTCATTCCATGTGTGTTCTTTTCCACAAACCACACATGAATCCACCAGTGGTCATTGCATGTGTGTTCTTTCCACAAACCACATATGGATCAACCACTAGTCATTGCACGTGTGTTCTTTCCACAAACAACACATGGATCAACCACTAGAGTCATTGCATGTTTGTTCTTATACTAAAACCACAAACTAACACTAGAGTCATTGCATGTGTGTTCTTTCCACAAACCACACATGGATCAACCACTAGAGTCATTGCATGTGTGTTATTTCCACACAAAAACATGGATCAACCACTAGAGTCATTGCATGTGTGTTCTTTTCCACAAACCACATATGGATCCACCAGTGATCATTGCATGTGTGTTTTTCCACAAACCACATATGGATCAACCACTAGTCATTGCATGTGTGTTCTTTCCACAAACCACACATGGATCAACCACTAGAGTCATTGCATGTTTGTTCTTATACTAAAACCACAAACCAACACTAGAGTCATTGCATGTGTGTTCTTTCCACAAACCACACATGCATCAACCACTAGAGTCATTGCATGTGTGTTATTTCCACAAACAAACATGGATTAACCAATAGAGTCATTGGATGTGTGTTCTTTTCCACAAACCACATATGGATCCACCAGTGGTCATTGCATGTGTGTTTTTCCACAAACCACATATGGATCAACCACTAGTCATTGCATGTGTGTTCTTTCCACAAACCACACATGGATCAACCACTAGAGTCATCGCATGTTTGTTCTTATACTAAAACCACAAACCAGCACTAGAGTCATTGCATGTGTGTTCTTTTCCACAAACCACACATGGATCCACTAGACTCATTGCATGTGTGTTCTTTTCCTCAAACCACACATGGATCAACCAGTGGTCATTGCATGTGTGTTATTTTCCACAAACCACATGTGGACCCATTACAGTCATTGCACCTGTGTTATTTCCACAAACCACACATGGATCAACCACTAGAGTCATTGCATGTGTGTTCTTTTCCACAAACCACACATGGATCCACTAGACTCATTGCATGTGTGTTCTTTTCCACAAACAACTTATGGATCAACCAGTGGTCATTGCATGTGTGTTCTTTCCACAAACCACATGTGGATCCATTATAGTCATTGCATGTGTGTTATTTCCACAAACCACACATGGATGAATCACTAGAGTCATTGCATATGTGTTATTTCCACAAACCACACATGGATCAACTACTAGAGTCATTGCATGTGTGTTCTTATACTAAAACCAACACTAGAGTCATTGCAGGTGTGTTCTTTTCACAAACCACACATGGATCAACCACTAGAGTCATTGCATGTGTGTTATTTCCACAAACAAACATGGATCAACCACTAGAGTCATTGCATGTGTGTTCTTTTCCACAAACCACACATGGATCCACCAGTGGTCATTGCATGTGTGTTCTTTCCACAAACCACACATGGATCAACCACTAGAGTCATTGCATGTGTGTTATTTCCACAAACCACACATGGATCAACCACTAGAGTCATTGCATGTGTGTTCTTATACTAAAACCACAAACCAGTACTAGAGTCATTGCATGTGTGTTCTTTTCCACAAACCACACACGGATCCACCAGTGGTCATTGCATGTGTGTTCTTTACACAAACCACACATGGATCAACCAGAGTCATTGCATGTGTGTTCTTTCCACAAACCACACATGGATCAACCACTAGAGTCATTGCATGTTTCTTCTTATACTAAAACAACAAACCAGAACTAGAGTCATTGCATGTGTGTTCTTTTCCACAAACCACACATGGATCCACTAGTGGTCATTGCATGTGTGTTCTTTTCCACAAACCACACATGGATCCACTAGACTCATTGCATGTGTGTTCTTTCCACAAACCACGCATGGATCAACCACTAGAGTCATTGCATGTATGTTCTTTTCCACAAACAACTTATGGATCAACCAGTGGCCATTGCATGTGTGTTATTTCCACAAACCACATGTGGACCAATTACAGTCATTGCATGTGTGTTATTTCCACAAACCACACATGGATCAACCACTAGAGTCATTGCATATGTGTTATTTCCACAAACCACACATGGAACAGCCACTAGAGTCATTGCATGTGTGTTCTTATACTAAAACCAACACTAGAGTCATTGCATGTGTGTTCCTTTCACAAACCACACATGGATCAACCACTAGAGTCATTGCATGTGTGTTATTTCCACAAACAAACATGGATCAACCACTAGAGTCATTGCATGTGTGTTCTTTTCCACAAACCACACATGGATCCACCAGTGGTCATTGCATGTGTGTTCTTTCCACAAACCACACATGGTTCAACCACTAGAGTCATTGCATGTGTGTTCTTTCCACAAACCACACATGGATCAACAACTAGAGTCATTGCATGTTTGTTCTTATACTAAAACCACAAACCAGCACTAGAGTCATTCCATGTGTGTTCTTTTCCACAAACCACACATGGATCCACTAGACTTATTGCATGTGTGTTCTTTTCCACAAACAACTTATGGATCAACTAGTGGTCATTGCATGCGTGTTCTTTCCACAAATCACACATGTGGACCCACTAGAGTCATTGCATGCGTGTTATTTCCACAAACCACACATGGATCAACCACTAGAGTCATTGCATATGTGTTCTTTTCCACAAACCACACATGGATCCACCAGTGGTCATTGCATGTGTGTTCTTTCCACAAACAAACATGGATCAACCACTAGAGTCATTGCATGTGTGTTCTTTTCCACAAACCACACATGGATCCACCAGTGGTCATTGCATGTGTGTTTTTCCACAAACCACATATGGATCAACCACTAGTCATTGCATGTGTGTTCTTTCCACAAACCACACATGGATCAACCACTAGATTCATTGCATGTTTGTTCTTATACTAAAACCACAAACTAGCACTAGAGTCATTGCATGTGTGTTCTTTTCCACAAACCACACATGGATCCACTAGACTTATTGCATGTGTGTTCTTTTCCACAAACAACTTATGGATCAACTAGTGGTCATTGCATGCGTGTTCTTTCCACAAATCACACATGTGGACCCACTAGAGTCATTGCATGCGTGTTATTTCCACAAACCACACATGGATCAACCACTAGAGTCATTGCATATGTGTTCTTTTCCACAAACCACACATGGATCCACCAGTGGTCATTGCATGTGTGTTCTTTCCACAAACCACACATGAATCAACCACTAGAGTCATTGCATGTGTGTTCTTATACTAAAACCACAAACCAGTACTAGAGTCATTGCATGTGTGTTCTTTTCCACAACCAACACATGGATCCACCAGTGGTCATTGCATTTGTGTTCTTTCCACAAACCACATATGGATCAATCAGAGTCATTGCATGTGTGTTCTTTCCACAAACCACACATGGATCAACCACTAGAGTCATTGCATGTTTGTTCTTATACTAAAACCACAAACCAGCACTAGAGTCATTCCATGTGTGTTCTTTTCCACAAACCACACATGAATCCACTAGTGGCCATTGCATGTGTGTTCTTTCCACAAACCACATATGGATCAACCACTAGTCATTGCACGTGTGTTCTTTCCACAAACCACACATGGATCAACCACTAGAGTCATTGCATGTTTGTTCTTATACTAAAACCACAAACTAACACTAGAGTCATTGCATGTGTGTTCTTTCCACAAACCACACATGGATCAACCACTAGAGTCATTGCATGTGTGTTATTTCCACAAACAATCATGGATCAACCACTAGAGTCATTGCATGTGTGTTCTTTTCCACAAACCACATATGGATCCACCAGTGATCATTGCATGTGTGTTTTTCCACAAACCACATATGGATCAACCACTAGTCATTGCATGTGTGTTCTTTCCACAAACCACACATGGATCAACCAGTAGAGTCACTGCATGTTTGTTCTTATACTAAAACCACAAACCAACACTAGAGTCATTGCATATGTGTTCTTTCCACAAACCACACATGGATCAACCACTAGAGTCATTGCATGTGTGTTATTTCCACAAACAAACATGGATTAACCAATAGAGTCATTGCATGTGTGTTCTTTTCCACAAACCACATATGGATCCACCAGTGGTCATTGCATGTGTGTTTTTCCACAAACCACATATGGATCAACCACTAGTCATTGCATGTGTGTTCTTTCCACAAACCACACATGGATCAACCACTAGAGTCATCGCATGTTTGTTCTTATACTAAAACCACAAACCAGCACTAGATTCATTGCATGTGTGTTCTTTTCCACAAACCACACATGGATCCACTAGACTCATTGCATGTGTGTTCTTTTCCTCAAACGACACATGGATCAACCAGTGGTCATTGCATGTGTGTTATTTTCCACAAACCACATGTGGACCCATTACAGTCATTGCATCTGTGTTATTTCCACAAACCACACATGGATCAACCACTAGAGTCATTGCATGTGTGTTCTTTTCCACAAACCACACATGGATCCACTAGACTCATTGCATGTGTGTTCTTTTCCACAAACAACTTATGGATCAACCAGTGGTCATTGCATGTGTGTTCTTTCCACAAACCACATGTGGATCCATTATAGTCATTGCATGTGTGTTATTTCCACAAACCACACATGGATCAACCACTAGAGTCATTGCATATGTGTTATTTCCACAAACCACACATGGATCAACCACTAGAGTCATTGCATGTGTGTTCTTATACTAAAACCAACACTAGAGTTATTGCATGTGTGTTCTTTTGACAAACCACACATGGATCAACCACTAGAGTCATTGCATGTGTGTTATTTCCACAAACCACACATGGATCAACCACTAGAGTCATTGCATGTGTGTTCTTATACTAAAACCACAAACCAGTACTAGAGTCATTGCATGTGTGTTCTTTTCCACAAACCACACATGGATCCACCAGTGGTCATTGCATGTGTGTTCTTTACACAAACCACACATGGATCAACCAGAGTCATTGCATGTGTGTTCTTTCCACAAACCACACATGGATCAACCACTAGAGTCATTGCATGTTTCTTCTTATACTAAAACCACAAACCAGAACTAGAGTCATTGCATGTGTGTTCTTTTCCACAAACCACACATGGATCCACTAGTGGTCATTGCATGTGTGTTCTTTTCCACAAACCACACATGGATCCACTAGACTCATTGCATGTGTGTTCTTTTCCACAAACAACTTATGGATCAATAAGTGGTCATTGCATGTGTGTTCTTTCAACAAACCACATGTGGACCCATTATAGTCATTGCATGTGTATTATTTCCACAAACCACACATGGATCAACCACTGGAGTCATTGCATATGTGTTGTTTCCACAAACGACACATGGATCAACCACTAGAGTCATTGCATGTGTGTTCTTATACTAAAACCAACACTAGAGTCATTGCATGTGTGTTCCTTTCACAAACCACGCATGGATCAACAACTAGAGTCATTGCATGTGTGTTATTTCCAAAAACAAACATGGATCAACCACTAGAGTCATTGCATGTGTGTTCTTTTCCACAAACCACACATGGATCCACCAGTGGTCATTGCATGTGTGTTCTTTCCGCAAACCACATATGGATCAACCACTAGTCATTGCATGCGTGTTCTTTCCACAAACCACACATGGATCAACCACTAGAGTCATTGCATGTGTGTTCTTTCCACAAACCACACATGGATCAACCACTAGAGTCACTGCATGCGTGTTCTTTCCAGAAACCACACATGGATCAACCACTAGAGTCATTGCATGTGTGTTATTTCCACAAACAAACATGGATCAACCACTAGAGTCATTGCATGTGTGTTCTTTTCCACAAACCACATATGGATCCACCAGTGGTCATTGCATGTGTGTTCTTTCCACAAACCACATATGGATCAACCACTAGTCATTGCATGTGTGTTCTTTCCACAAACCACACATGGATCAACCACTAGAGTCATTGCATGTTTGTTCTTATACTAAAACCACAAACCAACACTAGAGTCATTGCATGTGTGTTCTTTCCACAAACCACACATGCATCAACCACTAGAGTCATTGCATGTGTGTTATTTCCACAAACAAACATGGATTAACCAATAGAGTCATTGGATGTGTGTTCTTTTCCACAAACCACATATGGATCCACCAGTGGTCATTGCATGTGTGTTTTTCCACAAACCACATATGGATCAACCACTAGTCATTGCATGTGTGTTCTTTCCACAAACCACACATGGATCAACCACTAGAGTCATCGCATGTTTGTTCTTATACTAAAACCACAAACCAGCACTAGAGTCATTGCATGTGTGTTCTTTTCCACAAACCACACATGGATCCACTAGACTCATTGCATGTGTGTTCTTTTCCTCAAACCACACATGGATCAACCAGTGGTCATTGCATGTGTGTTATTTTCCACAAACCACATGTGGACCCATTACAGTCATTGCACCTATGTTATTTCCACAAACCACACATGGATCAACCACTAGAGTCATTGCATGTGTGTTCTTTTCCACAAACCACACATGGATCCACTAGACTCATTGCATGTGTGTTCTTTTCCACAAACAACTTATGGATCAACCAGTGGTCATTGCATGTGTGTTCTTTCCACAAACCACATGTGGATCCATTATAGTCATTGCATGTGTGTTATTTCCACAAACCACACATGGATGAATCACTAGAGTCATTGCATATGTGTTATTTCCACAAACCACACATGGATAAACTACTAGAGTCATTGCATGTGTGTTCTTATACTAAAACCAACACTAGAGTCATTGCAGGTGTGTTCTTTTCACAAACCACACATGGATCAACCACTAGAGTCATTGCATGTGTGTTATTTCCACAAACAAACATGGATCAACCACTAGAGTCATTGCATGTGTGTTCTTTTCCACAAACCACACATGGATCCACCAGTGGTCATTGCATGTGTGTTCTTTCCACAAACCACACATGGATCAACCACTAGAGTCATTGCATGTGTGTTATTTCCACAAACCACACATGGATCAACCGCTAGAGTCATTGCATGTGTGTTCTTATACTAAAACCACAAACCAGTACTAGAGTCATTGCATGTGTGTTCTTTTCCACAAACCACACACGGATCCACCAGTGGTCATTGCATGTGTGTTCTTTACACAAACCACACATGGATCAACCAGAGTCATTGCATGTGTGTTCTTTCCACAAACCACACATGGATCAACCACTAGAGTCATTGCATGTTTCTTCTTATACTAAAACAACAAACCAGAACTAGAGTCATTGCATGTGTGTTCTTTTCCACAAACCACACATGGATCCACTAGTGGTCATTGCATGTGTGTTCTTTTCCACAAACCACACATGGATCCACTAGACTCATTGCATGTGTGTTCTTTCCACAAACCACGCATGGATCAATCACTAGAGTCATTGCATGTATGTTCTTTTCCACAAACAACTTATGGATCAACCAGTGGTCATTGCATGTGTGTTATTTCCACAAACCACATGTGGACCAATTACAGTCATTGCATGTGTGTTATTTCCACAAACCACACATGGATCAACCACTAGAGTCATTGCATATGTGTTATTTCCACAAACCACACATGGAACAGCCACTAGAGTCATTGCATGTGTGTTCTTATACTAAAACCAACACTAGAGTCATTGCATGTGTGTTCCTTTCACAAACCACACATGGATCAACCACTAGAGTCATTGCATGTGTGTTATTTCCACAAACAAACATGGATCAACCACTAGAGTCATTGCATGTGTGTTCTTTTCGACAAACCACACATGGATCCACCAGTGGTCATTGCATGTGTGTTCTTTCCACAAACCACACATGGTTCAACCACTAGAGTCATTGCATGTGTGTTCTTTCCACAAACCACACATGGATCAACCACTAGAGTCATTGCATGTTTGTTCTTATACTAAAACCACAAACCAGCACTAGAGTCATTCCATGTGTGTTCTTTTCCACAAACCACACATGGATCCACTAGACTTATTGCATGTGTGTTCTTTTCCACAAACAACTTATGGATCAACTAGTGGTCATTGCATGCGTGTTCTTTCCACAAATCACACATGTGGACCCACTAGAGTCATTGCATGCGTGTTATTTCCACAAACCACACATGGATCAACCACTAGAGTCATTGCATATGTGTTCTTTTCCACAAACCACACATGGATCCACCAGTGGTCATTGCATGTGTGTTCTTTCCACAAACAAACATGGATCAACCACTAGAGTCATTGCATGTGTGTTCTTTTCCACAAACCACACATGGATCCACCAGTGGTCATTGCATGTGTGTTTTTCCACAAACCACATATGGATCAACCACTAGTCATTGCATGTGTGTTCTTTCCACAAACCACACATGGATCAACCACTAGATTCATTGCATGTTTGTTCTTATACTAAAACCACAAACCAGCACTAGAGTCATTGCATGTGTGTTCTTTTCCACAAACCACACATGGATCCACTAGACTTATTGCATGTGTGTTCTTTTCCACAAACAACTTATGGATCAACCAGTGGTCATTGCATGTGTGTTCTTTCCACAAACCACACATGGATCAACCACTAGAGTCATTGCATGTGTGTTATTTCCACAAACCACACATGGATCAACCGCTAGAGTCATTGCATGTGTGTTCTTATACTAAAACCACAAACCAGTACTAGAGTCATTGCATGTGTGTTCTTTTCCACAAACCACACACGGATCCACCAGTGGTCATTGCATGTGTGTTCTTTACACAAACCACACATGGATCAACCAGAGTCATTGCATGTGTGTTCTTTCCACAAACCACACATGGATCAACCACTAGAGTCATTGCATGTTTCTTCTTATACTAAAACAACAAACCAGAACTGGAGTCATTGCATGTGTGTTCTTTTCCACAAACCACACATGGATCCACTAGTGGTCATTGCATGTGTGTTCTTTTCCACAAACCACACATGGATCCACTAGACTCATTGCATGTGTGTTCTTTCCACAAACCAGGCATGGATCAACCACTAGAGTCATTGCATGTATGTTCTTTTCCACAAACAACTTATGGATCAACCAGTGGTCATTGCATGTGTGTTATTTCCACAAACCACATGTGGACCAATTACAGTCATTGCATGTGTGTTATTTCCACAAACCACACATGGATCAACCACTAGAGTCATTGCATATGTGTTATTTCCACAAACCACACATGGAACAGCCACTAGAGTCATTGCATGTGTGTTCTTATACTAAAACCAACACTAGAGTCATTGCATGTGTGTTCCTTTCACAAACCACACATGGATCAACCACTAGAGTCATTGCATGTGTGTTATTTCCACAAACAAACATGGATCAACCACTAGAGTCATTGCATGTGTGTTCTTTTCCACAAACCACACATGGATCCACCAGTGGTCATTGCATGTGTGTTCTTTCCACAAACCACACATGGTTCAACCACTAGAGTCATTGCATGTGTGTTCTTTCCACAAACCACACATGGATCAACCACTAGAGTCATTGCATGTTTGTTCTTATACTAAAACCACAAACCAGCACTAGAGTCATTCCATGTGTGTTCTTTTCCACAAACCACACATGGATCCACTAGACTTATTGCATGTGTGTTCTTTTCCACAAACAACTTATGGATCAACTAGTGGTCATTGCATGCGTGTTCTTTCCACAAATCACACATGTGGACCCACTAGAGTCATTGCATGCGTGTTATTTCCACAAACCACACATGGATCAACCACTAGAGTCATTGCATATGTGTTCTTTTCCACAAACCACACATGGATCCACCAGTGGTCATTGCATGTGTGTTCTTTCCACAAACAAACATGGATCAACCACTAGAGTCATTGCATGTGTGTTCTTTTCCACAAACCACACATGGATCCACCAGTGGTCATTGCATGTGTGTTTTTCCACAAACCACATATGGATCAACCACTAGTCATTGCATGTGTGTTCTTTCCACAAACCACACATGGATCAACCACTAGATTCATTGCATGTTTGTTCTTATACTAAAACCACAAACCAGCACTAGAGTCATTCCATGTGTGTTCTTTTCCACAAACCACACATGGATCCACTAGACTTATTGCATGTGTGTTCTTTTCCACAAACAACTTATGGATCAACTAGTGGTCATTGTATGCGTGTTCTTTCCACAAATCACACATGTGGACCCACTAGAGTCATTGCATGCGTGTTATTTCCACAAACCACACATGGATCAACCACTAGAGTCATTGCATATGTGTTCTTTTCCACAAACCACACATGGATCCACCAGTGGTCATTGCATGTGTGTTCTTTCCACAAACAAACATGGATCAACCACTAGAGTCATTGCATGTGTGTTCTTTTCCACAAACCACACATGGATCCACCAGTGGTCATTGCATGTGTGTTTTTCCACAAACCACATATGGATCAACCACTAGTCATTGCATGTGTGTTCTTTCCACAAACCACACATGGATCAACCACTAGATTCATTGCATGTTTGTTCTTATACTAAAACCACAAACCAGCACTAGAGTCATTGCATGTGTGTTCTTTTCCACAAACCACACATGGATCCACTAGACTTATTGCATGTGTGTTCTTTTCCACAAACAACTTATGGATCAACTAGTGGTCATTGCATGCGTGTTCTTTCCACAAATCACACATGTGGACCCACTAGAGTCATTGCATGCGTGTTGTTTCCACAAACCACACATGGATCAACCACTAGAGTCATTGCATATGTGTTCTTTTCCACAAACGACACATGGATCCACCAGTGGTCATTGCATGTGTGTTCTTTCCACAAACCACACATGGATCAACCACTAGAGTCATTGCATGTTTGTTCTTATACTAAAACCACAAACTAGCACTAGAGTCATTGCATGTGTGTTATTTTCCACAAACCACACATGGATCCATGTTCTTTCCACAAACCACATATGGATCAACCAGAGTCATTGCATGTGTGTTCTTTCCACAAACCACACATGGATCAACCACTAGAGTCATTGCATGTTTGTTCTTATACTAAAACCACAAACCAGCACTAGAGTCATTCCATGTGTGTTCTTTTCCACAAACCACACATGGATCCACTAGACTTATTGCATGTGTGTTCTTTTCCACAAACAACTTATGGATCAACTAGTGGTCATTGCATGCGTGTTCTTTCCACAAATCACACATGTGGACCCACTAGAGTCATTGCATGCGTGTTATTTCCACAAACCACACATGGATCAACCACTAGAGTCATTGCATATGTGTTCTTTTCCACAAACCACACATGGATCCACCAGTGGTCATTGCATGTGTGTTCTTTCCACAAACAAACATGGATCAACCACTAGAGTCATTGCATGTGTGTTCTTTTCCACAAACCACACATGGATCCACCAGTGGTCATTGCATGTGTGTTTTTCCACAAACCACATATGGATCAACCACTAGTCATTGCATGTGTGTTCTTTCCACAAACCACACATGGATCAACCACTAGATTCATTGCATGTTTGTTCTTATACTAAAACCACAAACCAGCACTAGAGTCATTCCATGTGTGTTCTTTTCCACAAACCACACATGGATCCACTAGACTTATTGCATGTGTGTTCTTTTCCACAAACAACTTATGGATCAACTAGTGGTCATTGCATGCGTGTTCTTTCCACAAATCACACATGTGGACCCACTAGAGTCATTGCATGCGTGTTATTTCCACAAACCACACATGGATCAACCACTAGAGTCATTGCATATGTGTTCTTTTCCACAAACCACACATGGATCCACCAGTGGTCATTGCATGTGTGTTCTTTCCACAAACAAACATGGATCAACCACTAGAGTCATTGCATGTGTGTTCTTTTCCACAAACCACACATGGATCCACCAGTGGTCATTGCATGTGTGTTTTTCCACAAACCACATATGGATCAACCACTAGTCATTGCATGTGTGTTCTTTCCACAAACCACACATGGATCAACCACTAGATTCATTGCATGTTTGTTCTTATACTAAAACCACAAACCAGCACTAGAGTCATTGCATGTGTGTTCTTTTCCACAAACCACACATGGATCCACTAGACTTATTGCATGTGTGTTCTTTTCCACAAACAACTTATGGATCAACTAGTGGTCATTGCATGCGTGTTCTTTCCACAAATCACACATGTGGACCCACTAGAGTCATTGCATGCGTGTTGTTTCCACAAACCACACATGGATCAACCACTAGAGTCATTGCATATGTGTTCTTTTCCACAAACCACACATGGATCCACCAGTGGTCATTGCATGTGTGTTCTTTCCACAAACCACACATGGATCAACCACTAGAGTCATTGCATGTTTGTTCTTATACTAAAACCACAAACTAGCACTAGAGTCATTGCATGTCTGTTATTTTCCACAAACCACACATGGATCCATGTTCTTTCCACAAACCACATATGGATCAACCAGAGTCATTGCATGTGTGTTCTTTCCACAAACCACACATGGATCAACCACTAGAGTCATTGCATGTTTGTTCTTATACTAAAACCACAAACCAGCACTAGAGTCATTCCATGTGTGTTCTTTTCCACAAACCACACATGAATCCACTAGTGGCCATTGCATGTGTGTTCTTTCCACAAACCACATATGGATCAACCACTAGTCATTGCATGTGTGTTCTTTCCACAAACCACACATGGATCAACCACTAGAGTCATTGCATGTTTGTTCTTATACTAAAACCACAAACTAACACTAGTGTCATTGCATGTGTGTTCTTTCCACAAACCACACATGGATCAACCACTAGAGTCATTGCATGTGTGTTATTTCCACAAACAAACATGGATCAACCACTAGAGTCATTGCATGTGTGTTCTTTTCCACAAACCACATATGGATCCACCAGTGATCATTGCATGTGTGTTTTTCCACAAACCACATATGGATCAACCACTAGTCATTGCATGTGTGTTCTTTCCACAAACCACACATGGATCAACCAGTAGAGTCACTGCATGTTTGTTCTTATACTAAAACCACAAACCAACACTAGAGTCATTGCATATGTGTTCTTTCCACAAACCACACATGGATCAACCACTAGAGTCATTGCATGTGTGTTATTTCCACAAGCAAACATGGATTAACCAATAGAGTCATTGCATGTGTGTTCTTTTCCACAAACCACACATGGATCCACCAGTGGTCATTGCATGTGTGTTTTTCCACAAACCACATATGGATCAACCACTAGTCATTGCATGTGTGTTCTTTCCACAAACCACACATGGATCAACCACTAGAGTCATCGCATGTTTGTTCTTATACTAAAACCACAAACCAGCACTAGATTCATTGCATGTGTGTTCTTTTCCACAAACCACACATGGATCCACTAGACTCATTGCATGTGTGTTCTTTTCCTCAAACGACACATGGATCAACCAGTGGTCATTGCATGTGTGTTATTTTCCACAAACCACATGTGGACCCATTACAGTCGTTGCATCTGTGTTATTTCCACAAACCACACATGGATCAACCACTAGAGTCATTGCATGTGTGTTCTTTTCCACAAACCACACATGGATCCACTAGACTCATTGCATGTGTGTTCTTTTCCACAAACAACTTATGGATCAACCAGTGGTTATTGCATGTGTGTTCTTTCCACAAACCACATGTGGATCCATTATAATCATTGCATGTGTGTTATTTCCACAAACCACACATGGATCAACCACTAGAGTCATTGCATATGTGTTATTTCTACAAACCACACATGGATCAACCACTAGAGTCATTGCATGTGTGTTCTTATACTAAAACCAACACTAGAGTTATTGCATGTGTGTTCTTTTCACAAACCACACATGGATCAACCACTAGAGTCATTGCATGTGTGTTATTTCCACAAACCACACATGGATCAACCACTAGAGTCATTGCATGTGTGTTCTTATACTAAAACCACAAACCAGTACTAGAGTCATTGCATGTGTGTTCTTTTCCACAAACCACACATGGATCCACCAGTGGTCATTGCATGTGTGTTCTTTACACAAACCACACATGGATCAACCAGAGTCATTGCATGTGTGTTCTTTCCACAAACCACACATGGATCAACCACTAGAGTCATTGCATGTTTCTTCTTATACTAAAACCACAAACCAGAACTAGAGTCATTGCATGTGTGTTCTTTTCCACAAACCACACATGGATCCACTAGTGGTCATTGCATGTGTGTTCTTTTCCACAAACCACACATGGATCCACTAGACTCATTGCATGTGTGTTCTTTTCCACAAACAACTTATGGATCAATAAGTGGTCATTGCATGTGTGTTCTTTCAACAAACCACATGTGGACCCATTATAGTCATTGCATGTGTATTATTTCCACAAACCACACATGGATCAACCACTGGAGTCATTGCATATGTGTTATTTCCACAAACGACACATGGATCAACCACTAGAGTCATTGCATGTGTGTTCTTATACTAAAACCAACACTAGAGTCATTGCATGTGTGTTATTTCCAAAAACAAACATGGATCAACCACTAGAGTCATTGCATGTGTGTTCTTTTCCACAAACCACACATGGATCCACCAGTGGTCATTGCATGTGTGTTCTTTCCGCAAACCACATATGGATCAACCACTAGTCATTGCATGCGTGTTCTTTCCACAAACCACACATGGATCAACCACTAGAGTCATTGCATGTGTGTTCTTTCCACAAACCACACATGGATCAACCACTAGAGTCACTGCATGCGTGTTCTTTCCAGAAACCACACATGGATCAACCACTAGAGTCATTGCATGTGTGTTATTTCCACAAACAAACATGGATCAACCACTAGAGTCATTGCATGTGTGTTCTTTTCCACAAACCACACATGGATCCACCAGTGGTCATTGCATGTGTGTTCTTTCCACAAACCACACATGGATCAACCACTAGAGTCATTGCATGTGTGTTCTTTCCACAAACCACACATGGATCAACCACTAGAGTCATTGCATGTGTGTTCTTATACTAAAACCACAAACCAGTACTAGAGTCATTGCATGTGTGTTATTTTCCACAACCAACACATGGATCCACGAGTGGTCATTGCATGTGTGTTCTTTCCACAAACCACATATGATCAACCAGAGTCATTGCATGTGTGTTCTTTCCACAAACCACACATGGATCAACCACTAGAGTCATTGCATGTTTGTTCTTATACTAAAACCACAAACCAGCACTAGAGTCATTCCATGTGTGTTCTTTTCCACAAACCATACATGAATCCACCAGTGGTCATTGCATGTTTGTTCTTTCCACAAACCACACATGGATCAACCAGTAGAGTCATTGCATGTTTGTTCTTATACTAAAACCACAAACCAGCACTAGAGTCATTGCATGTGTGTTCTTTTCCACAAACCACACATGGATCCACTAAACTCATTGCATGTGTGTTCTTTTCCTCAAACCACACATGCATCAACCAGTGGACATTGCATGTGTGTTATTTTCCACAAACCACATCTGGACCCATTACCATCATTGCATCTGTGTTATTTCCACAAACCACACATGGATCAACCAATAGACATTGCATATGTGTTATTTCCACAAACCACACATGGATCAACCACTAGAGTCATTGCATGTGTGTTCTTATACTAAAACCATAAACCAGTACTAGAGTCATTGCATGTGTCTCCTTATACTAAAACCACAAACCATTACTAGAGTCATTGCATGTGTGTTATTTTCCACAAACCACACATGGATCCACCAGTGGTCATTGCATGTTGCTCTTTCCACAGACCACATATGGATCAACCAGAGTCATTGCATGTGTGTTCTTTCCACAAAACACACATGGATCAACCACTAGAGTCATTGCATGTTTGTTCTTATACTGAAACCACAAACTAGCACTAGAGTCATTGCATGTGTATTCTTATCCACAAACCACACATGGATCCACTAGACTCATTGCATGTGTGTTCTTTTCCACAAACAACATATGGATCAACCAGTGGTCATTGCATGTGTGTTCTTTCCACAAACCACATGTGGACCCATTACAGTCATTGCATGTGTGTTATTTCCACAAACCTTACATGGATCAACCACTAGAGTCATTGCATATGTGTTATTTCCATAATTAACACATGGATCAACCACTAGAGTCATTGCATGTGTGTTCTTATACTAAAACCAACACTAGAGTTATTACATGTGTGTTCTTTTCACAAACCACACATGGATCAACCACTAGAGTCATTGCATGTGTGTTATTTCCACAAATAAACATGGATCAACCACTAGAGTCGTTGCATGTGTGTTCTTTTCCACAAACCACACATGGATCCACCAGTGGTCATTGCATGTGTGTTCTTTCCACAAACCACACATGGATCAACCACTAGAGTAATTCATGTGTGTTGTTTCCACACACCACACATGGATCAACCACTAGAGTCATTGCTTGTTTGTTCTTATACTAAAACCACAAACCAGCACTAGAGTCATTGCATGTGTGTTCTTTTCGACAAACCACACATGGATCCACCAGTGATCATTGCATGTGTGTTCTTTCCACAAACCACATATGGATCAACCAGAGTCATTGCATGAGTGTTCTTTCCACAAACCACACATGGATCAACCACTAGAGTCATTGCATGTTTGTTCTTATACTAAAACAACAATCCAACACTAGAGTCATTGCATGTATGTTCTTTTCCATAAACCACACATGGATCCACCAGTGGTCATTGCATGTGTGTTCTTTCCAGAAACCACATATGGATCAACCACTAGTCATTGCATGTGTGTTCTTTCCACAAACCACACATGTATCAACCACTAGAGTCATTGCATGTGTGTTCTTATACTAAAACCAACACTAGAGTCGTTGCATGTGTGTTCTTTTCACAAACCACACCTGGATCAACCACTAGAGTCATTGCATGTGTGTTCTTTCCACAAACCACACATGGATCAACCACTAGAGTCATTGCATGTGTGTTCTAACACTAAAACCACAAACCAGTACTAGAGTCATTGCATGTGTGTTCTTTTCCACAACCAACACATGGATCCACCAGTGGTCATTGCATGTGTGTTCTTTCCACAAACCACAAATGGATCAACCAGAGTCATTGCATGTGTGTTATTTCCACAAACCACACATGGATCAACCACTAGAGTCATTGCATGTTTGTTCTTATACTAAAACCACAAACCAGCACTAGAGTCATTGCATGTGTGTTCTTTTCCACAAACCACACATGGTTCCACCACTGGTCATCGCTTGTGTGTTCTTTCCACAAACCACATATGGATCAACCACTAGTCATTGCATGTGTGTTCTTTCCACAAACCACACATGTATCAACCACTAGAGTCATTGCATGTGTGTTCTTATACTAAAACCAACACTAGAGTCGTTGCATGTGTGTTCTTTTCACAAACCACACATGGATCAACCACTAGAGTCATTGCATGTGTGTTATTTCCACAAACAAACATGCATCAACCACTAGAGTCATTGCATGTGTGTTCTTTTCCACAAACCACACATGGATCCACCAGTGGTCATTGCATGTGTGTTCTTTCCACAAACCACACATAGATCAACCACTAGAGTCATTGCATGTGTCTTCTTTCCACAAACCACACATGGATCAACCAGTAGAGTCATTGCATGTTTGTTGTTATACTAAAACCACAAACCAGTACTAGAGTCATTGTGTGTTCTTTTACACAAACCACACATGGATCCACCAGTGGTAATTGCATGTGTGTTCTTTCCACAAACCACATATGGATCAACCAGAGTCATTGCATGTGTGTTCTTTTCACAAACCACACATGGACCAACCACTAGAGTCATTGCATGTGTGTTCTCTCCACAAACCACACATAGATCAACCACTAGAGTCATTGCATGTGTGTTCTTTCCACAAACAACACATGGATCAACCACTAGAGTCATTGCATGTGTGTTATTTCCACAAACAAACATGGATCAACCACTAGAGTCATTGCATGTGTGTTCTTTTCCACAAACCACACATGGATCCACCAGTGGTCATTGCATGTGTGTTCTTTCCACAAACCACACATGGATCAACCACTAGAGTCATTGCATGTGTGTTCTTTCCACAAACCACACATGGATCAACCACTAGAGTCATTGCATGTGTGTTCTTATACTAAAACCACAAACCAGTACTAGAGTCATTGCATGTGTGTTCTTTTCCACAACCAACACATGGATCCACCAGTGGTCATTGCATGTGTGTTCTTTCCACAAACCAGAAATGGATCAACCAGAGTCATTGCATGTGTGTTATTTCCACAAACCACACATGGATCAACCACTAGAGTCATTGCATGTTTGTTCTTATACTAAAACCACAAACCAGCACTAGAGTCATTGCATGTGTGTTCTTTTCCACAAACCACACATGGTTCCACCACTGGTCATCGCTTGTGTGTTCTTTCCACAAACCACATATGGATCAACCACTAGAGTCATTGCATGTGAGTTCTTTTCCAGAAACCACACATGGATCAACCACTAGAGTCATTGCATGTGTGTTATTACCACAAACAAACATGGATCAACCACTAGAGTCATTGCATGTGTGTTCTTTTCCACAAACCACACATGGATCCACAAGTGGTCATTGCATGTGTGTTCTTTCCACAAACCACACATGGATCAACCACTAGAGTCATAGCATGTGTGTTCTTTCCACAAACCACACATGGATCAACCACTAGAGTCATTGCATGTGTGTTCTTATACTAAAACCACAAACCAGTACTAGAGTCATTGCATGTGTGTTCTTTTCCACAGCCAACACATGGATCCACCAGTGGTCATTGCATGTGCGTTCTTTCCACAAACCAGAAATGGATCAACCAGAGTCATTGCATGTGTGTTATTTCCACAAACCACACATGGATCAACCACTAGAGTCATTGCATGTTTGTTCTTATACTAAAACCACAAACCAGCACTAGAGTCATTGCATGTGTGTTCTTTTCCACAAACCACACATGGTTCCACCACTGGTCATCGCTTGTGTGTTCTTTCCACAAACCACATATGGATCAACCACTAGAGTCATTGCATGTGTGTTCTTTTCCAGAAACCACACATGGATCAACCACTAGAGTCATTGCATGTGTGTTATTACCACAAACAAACATGGATCAACCACTAGAGTCATTGCATGTGTGTTCTTTTCCACAAACCACACATGGATCCACCAGTGGTCATTGCATGTGTGTTCTTTCCACAAACCACACATGGATCAGACACTAGAGTCATTGCATGTGTGTTCTTTCCACAAACCACACATAGATCAACCACTAGAGTCATTGCATGTGTGTTCTTATACTAAAACCACAAACCAGTACTAGAGTCATTGCATGTGTGTTATTTTCCACAACCAACACATGGATCCACGAGTGGTCATTGCATGTGTGTTCTTTCCACAAACCACATATGATCATCTAGAGTCATTGCATGTGTGTTCTTTCCACAAACCACACATGGATCAACCACTAGTGTCATTGCATGTTTGTTCTTATACTAAAACCACAAACCAGCACTAGAGTCATTCCATGTGTGTTCTTTTCCACAAATCACACATGAATCCACCAGTGGTCATTGCATGTGTGTTCTTTCCACAAACCACACATGGATCAACCAGTAGAGTCATTGCATGTTTGTTCTTATACTAAAACCACAAACCAGCACTAGAGTCATTGCATGTGTGTTCTTTTCACAAACCACACATGGATCCACTAGACTCATTGCATGTGTTCTTTTCCTCAAACCACACATGGATCAACCAGTGGTCATTGCATGTGTGTTTTTTTCCACAAACCACATGTGGACCCATTACCATCATTGCATCTGTGTTATTTCCACAAACCACACATGGATCAACCACTAGAGTCATTGCATATGTGTTATTTCCACAAACCACACATGGATCAACCACTAGAGTCATTGCATGTGTGTTCTTATACTAAAACCATAAACCAGTACTAGAGTCATTGCATGTGTCTCCTTATACTAAAACCACAAACCATTACTAGAGTCATTGCATGTGTGTTATTTTCCACAAACCACACATGGATCCACCAGTGGTCATTGCATGTTGCTCTTTCCACAGACCACATATGGATCAACCAGAGTCATTGCATGTGTGTTCTTTCCACAAAACACACATGGATCAACCACTAGAGTCATTGCATGTTTGTTCTTATACTTAAACCACAAACTAGCACTAGAGTCATTGCATGTGTATACTTTTCCACAAACCACACATGGATCCACTAGACTCATTGCATGTGTGTTCTTTTCCACAAACAACTTATGGATCAACCAGTGGTCATTGCATGTGTGTTCTTTCCACAAACCACATGTGGACCCATTACAGTCATTGCATGTGTGTTATTTCCACAAACCTTACATGGATCAACCACTATAGTCATTGCATATGTGTTATTTCCATAATTGACACATGGATCAACCACTAGAGTCATTGCATGTGTGTTCTTATACTAAAACCAACACTAGAGTTATTGCATGTGTGTTCTTTTCACAAACCACACATGGATCAACCACTAGAGTCATTGCATGTGTGTTATTTCCACAAATAAACATGGATCAACCACTAGAGTCGTTGCATGTGTGTTCTTTTCCACAAACCACACATGGATCCACCAGTGGTCATTGCATGTGTGTTCTTTCCACAAACCACACATGGATCAACCACTAGAGTAATTCATGTGTGTTCTTTCCACACACCACACATGGACCAACCACTAGAGTCATTGCATGTTTGTTCTTATACTAAAACCACAAACCAGCACTAGAGTCATTGCATGTGTGTTCTTTTCCACAAACCACACATGGATCCACCAGTGATCATGGCATGTGTGTTCTTTCCACAAACCACATATGGATCAACCAGAGTCATTACATGAGTGTTCTTTCCACAAACCACACATGGATCAACCACTAGAGTCATTGCATGTTTGTTCTTATACTAAAACAACAATCCAACACTAGAGTCATTGCATGTATGTTCTTTTCCATAAACCACACATGGATCCACCAGTGGTCATTGCATGTGTGTTCTTTCCAGAAACCACATATGGATCAACCACTAGTCATTGCATGTGTGTTCTTTCCACAAACCACACATGTATCAACCACTAGAGTCATTGCATGTGTGTTCTTATACTAAAACCAACACTAGAGTCGTTGCATGTGTGTTCTTTTCACAAACCACACCTGGATCAACCACTAGAGTCATTGCATGTGTGTTCTTTCCACAAACCACACATGGATCAACCACTAGAGTCATTGCATGTGTGTTCTTACACTAAAACCACAAACCAGTACTAGAGTCATTGCATGTGTGTTCTTTTCCACAACCAACACATGGATCCACCAATGGTCATTGCATGTGTGTTCTTTCCACAAACCACAAATGGATCAACCAGAGTCATTGCATGTGTGTTATTTCCACAAACCACACATGGATCAACCACTAGAGTCATTGCATGTTTGTTCTTATACTAAAACCACAAACCAGCACTAGAGTGATTGCATGTGTGTTCTTTTCCACAAACCACACATGGATCAACCACTAGAGTCATTGCATGTTTGTTCTTATACTAAAACCACAAACCAGCACTAGAGTGATTGCATGTGTGTTCTTTTCCACAAACCACACATGGTTCTACCACTGGTCATCGCTTGTGTGTTCTTTCCACAAACCACATATGGATCAACCACTAGTCATTGCATGTGTGTTCTTTCCACAAAACACACATGTATCAACCACTAGAGTCATTGCATGTGTGTTCTTATACTAAAACCAACACTAGAGTCGTTGCATGTGTGTTGTTTTCACAAACCACACATGGATCAACCACTAGAGTCATTGCATGTGTGTTATTTCCACAAACAAACATGTATCAACCACTAGAGTCATTGCATGTGTGTTCTTTTCCACAAACCACACATGGATCCACCAGTGGTCATTGCATGTGTGTTCTTTCCACAAACCACACATAGATCAACCACTAGAGTCATTGCATGTGTGTTCTTTCCACAAACCACACATGGATCAACCAGTAGAGTCAGTGCATGTGTGTTATTTCCACAAACAAACATGGATCAACCACTAGAGTCATTGCATGTGTGTTCTTTTCCACAAACCACACATGGATCCACCAGTGGTCATTGCATGTGTGTTCTTTCCACAAACCACACATGGATCAACCAGAGTCATTGCATGTGTGTTCTTTCCACAAACCACACATGGATCAACCACTAGAGTCATTGCATGTTTGTTGTTATACTAAAACCACAAACCAGTACTAGAGTCATTGTGTGTTCTTTTCCACAAACCACACATGGATCCACCAGTGGTAATTGCATGTGTGTTCTTTCCACAAACCACATATGGATCAACCAGAGTCATTGCATGTGTGTTCTTTTCACAAACCACACATGGACCAACCACTAGAGTCATTGCATGTGTGTTCTCTCCACAAACCACACATGGATCAACCACTAGAGTCATTGCATGTGTGTTCTTTCCACAAACAACACATGGATCAACCACTAGAGTCATTGCATGTGTGTTATTTCCACAAACAAACATGGATCAACCACTAGTGTCATTGCATGTGTGTTCTTTTCCACAAACCACACATGGATCCACCAGTGGTCATTGCGTGTGTGTTCTTTCCACAAACCACACATGGATCAACCACTAGAGTCATTGCATGTGTGTTCTTTCCACAAACCACACACGGATCAACCACTAGAGTCATGGCATGTGTGTTCTTATACTAAAACCACAAACCAGTACTAGAGTCATTGCATGTGTGTTCTTTACCACAACCAACACATGGATCCACCAGTGGTCATTGCATGTGTGTTCTTTCCACAAACCACAAATGGATCAACCAGAGTCATTGCATGTGTGTTATTTCCACAAACCACACATGGATCAACCACTAGAGTCATTGCATGTTTGTTCTTATACTAAAACCACAAACCAGCACTAGAGTCATTGCATGTGTGTTCTTTTCCACAAACCACACATGGTTCCACCACTGGTCATCGCTTGTGTGTTCTTTCCACAAACCACATATGGATCAACCACTAGTCATTGCATGTGTGTTCTTTCCACAAAACACACATGTATCAACCACTAGAGTCATTGCATGTGTGTTCTTATACTAAAACCAACACTAGAGTGGTTGCATGTGTGTTGTTTTCACAAACCACACATGGATCAACCACTAGAGTCATTGCATGTGTGTTATTTCCAC
This sequence comes from Avena sativa, assembly GCA_916181665.1. Classification (NCBI taxonomy): domain Eukaryota; kingdom Viridiplantae; phylum Streptophyta; class Magnoliopsida; order Poales; family Poaceae; genus Avena; species Avena sativa. The sequence goes on from OV702279.1 coordinate 482,799,102, forward strand.
AAACAAACATGTATCAACCACTAGAGTCATTGCATGTGTGTTCTTTTCCACAAACCACACATGGATCCACCAGTGGTCATTGCATGTGTGTTCTTTCCACAAACCACACATAGATCAACCACTAGAGTCATTGCATGTGTGTTCTTTCCACAAACCACACATGGATCAACCAGTAGAGTCAGTGCATGTGTGTTATTTCCACAAACAAACATGGATCAACCACTAGAGTCATTGCATGTGTGTTCTTTTCCACAAACCACACATGGATCCACCAGTGGTCATTGCATGTGTGTTCTTTCCACAAACCACACATGGATCAACCAGAGTCATTGCATGTGTGTTCTTTCCTCAAACCACACATGGATCAACCAGTGGTCATTGCATGTGTGTTATTTTCCACAAACCACATGTGGACCCATTACCATCATTGCATCTGTGTTATTTCCACAAACCACACATGGATCAACCACTAGAGTCATTGCATATGTGTTATTTCCACAAACCACACATGGATCAACCACTAGAGTCATTGCATGTTTGTTGTTATACTAAAACCACAAACCAGTACTAGAGTCATTGTGTGTTCTTTTCCACAAACCACACATGGATCCACCAGTGGTAATTGCATGTGTGTTCTTTCCACAAACCACATATGGATCAACCAGAGTCATTGCATGTGTGTTCTTTTCACAAACCACACATGGACCAACCACTAGAGTCATTGCATGTGTGTTCTCTCCACAAACCACACATGGATCAACCACTAGAGTCATTGCATGTGTGTTCTTTCCACAAACAACACATGGATCAACCACTAGAGTCATTGCATGTGTGTTATTTCCACAAACAAACATGGATCAACCACTAGTGTCATTGCATGTGTGTTCTTTTCCACAAACCACACATGGATCCACCAGTGGTCATTGCGTGTGTGTTCTTTCCACAAACCACACATGGATCAACCACTAGAGTCATTGCATGTGTGTTCTTTCCACAAACCACACACGGATCAACCACTAGAGTCATGGCATGTGTGTTCTTATACTAAAACCACAAACCAGTACTAGAGTCATTGCATGTGTGTTCTTTTCCACAACCAACACATGGATCCACCAGTGGTCATTGCATGTGTGTTCTTTCCACAAACCACAAATGGATCAACCAGAGTCATTGCATGTGTGTTATTTCCACAAACCACACATGGATCAACCACTAGAGTCATTGCATGTTTGTTCTTATACTAAAACCACAAACCAGCACTAGAGTCATTGCATGTGTGTTCTTTTCCACAAACCACACATGGTTCCACCACTGGTCATCGCTTGTGTGTTCTTTCCACAAACCACATATGGATCAACCACTAGTCATTGCATGTGTGTTCTTTCCACAAAACACACATGTATCAACCACTAGAGTCATTGCATGTGTGTTCTTATACTAAAACCAACACTAGAGTCGTTGCATGTGTGTTGTTTTCACAAACCACACATGGATCAACCACTAGAGTCATTGCATGTGTGTTATTTCCACAAACAAACATGTATCAACCACTAGAGTCATTGCATGTGTGTTCTTTTCCACAAAACACACATGGATCAACCACTAGTGTCATTGCATGTGTGTTCTTTTCCACAAACCACACATGGATCCACCAGTGGTCATTGCGTGTGTGTTCTTTCCACAAACCACACATGGATCAACCACTAGAGTCATTGCATGTGTGTTCTTTCCACAAACCACACACGGATCAACCACTAGAGTCATGGCATGTGTGTTCTTATACTAAAACCACAAACCAGTACTAGAGTCATTGCATGTGTGTTCTTTTCCACAACCAACACATGGATCCACCAGTGGTCATTGCATGTGTGTTCTTTCCACAAACCACAAATGGATCAACCAGAGTCATTGCATGTGTGTTATTTCCACAAACCACACATGGATCAACCACTAGAGTCATTGCATGTTTGTTCTTATACTAAAACCACAAACCAGCACTAGAGTCATTGCATGTGTGTTCTTTTCCACAAACCACACATGGTTCCACCACTGGTCATCGCTTGTGTGTTCTTTCCACAAACCACATATGGATCAACCACTAGTCATTGCATGTGTGTTCTTTCCACAAAACACACATGTATCAACCACTAGAGTCATTGCATGTGTGTTCTTATACTAAAACCAACACTAGAGTCGTTGCATGTGTGTTGTTTTCACAAACCACACATGGATCAACCACTAGAGTCATTGCATGTGTGTTATTTCCACAAACAAACATGTATCAACCACTAGAGTCATTGCATGTGTGTTCTTTTCCACAAAACACACATGGATCCACCAGTGGTCATTGCATGTGTGTTCTTTCCACAAACCACACATAGATCAACCACTAGAGTCATTGCATGTGTGTTCTTTCCACAAACCACACATGGATCAACCAGTAGAGTCAGTGCATGTGTGTTATTTCCACAAACAAACATGGATCAACCACTAGAGTCATTGCATGTGTGTTCTTTTCCACAAACCACACATGGATCCACCAGTGGTCATTGCATGTGTGTTCTTTCCACAAACCACACATGGATCAACCAGAGTCATTGCATGTGTGTTCTTTCCACAAACCACACATGGATCAACCACTAGAGTCATTGCATGTTTGTTGTTATACTAAAACCACAAACCAGTACTAGAGTCATTGTGTGTTCTTTTCCACAAACCACACATGGATCCACCAGTGGTAATTGCATGTGTGTTCTTTCCACAAACCACATATGGATCAACCAGAGTCATTGCATGTGTGTTCTTTTCACAAACCACACATGGACCAACCACTAGAGTCATTGCATGTGTGTTCTCTCCACAAACCACACATGGATCAACCACTAGAGTCATTGCATGTGTGTTCTTTCCACAAACAACACATGGATCAACCACTAGAGTCATTGCATGTGTGTTATTTCCACAAACAAACATGGATCAACCACTAGTGTCATTGCATGTGTGTTCTTTTCCACAAACCACACATGGATCCACCAGTGGTCATTGCGTGTGTGTTCTTTCCACAAACCACACATGGATCAACCACTAGAGTCATTGCATGTGTGTTCTTTCCACAAACCACACATGGATCAACCACTAGAGTCATGGCATGTGTGTTCTTATACTAAAACCACAAACCAGTACTAGAGTCATTGCATGTGTGTTCTTTTCCACAACCAACACATGGATCCACCAGTGGTCATTGCATGTATGTTCTTTCCACAAACCAGAAATGGATCAACCAGAGTCATTGCATGTGTGTTATTTCCACAAACCACACATGGATCATCCACTAGAGTCATTGCATGTTTGTTCTTATACTAAAACCACAAACCAGCACTAGAGTAATTGCATGTGTGTTCTTTTCCACAAACCACACATGGTTCCACCACTGGTCATCGCTTGTGTGTTCTTTCCACAAACCACATATGGATCAACCACTAGTCATTGCATGTGTGTTCTTTCCACAAACCACACATGGATCAACCACAAGAGTCATTGCATGTTTGTTCTTATACTAAAACCACAAACCAACACTAGAGTCATTGCATGTGTGTTCTTTCCACAAACCACACATGGATCAACCACTAGAGTCATTGCATGTGTGTTATTTCTACAAACAAACATGGATCAATCACTAGAGTCATTGCATGTGTGTTCTTTTCCACAAACCACACATGGATCCACCAATGGTCATTGCATGTGTGTTTTTCCACAAACTACATATGGATCAACCACTAGTCATTGCATGTGTGTTCTTTCCACAAACCACACATGGATCAAACAGTAGAGTCATTGCATGTTTGTTCTTATACTAAAACCACAAACCAGCACTAGAGTCATTGCATGTGTGTTCTTTTCCACAAACCACACATGGATCCACTAGACTCATTGCATGTGTGTTCTTTTCCACAAACCACACATCGATCAGCGAGTGGTCATTGCATGTGTGTTATTTTCCATAAACCACATGTGGACCCCGTACAGTCATTACATGTGTGTTATTTCCACAAACCACAGATGGATCAACCACTAGAGTCATTGCATATGTGTTATTTCCACAAACCACACATGGATCAACCACTAGAGTCATTGCATGTGTGTTCTTATACTAAAACCACAAACCAGTACTAGAGTCATTGCATGTGTGTTCTTATACTAAAATTACAAACCATTACTAGAGTCATTGCATGTGTGTTATTTTCCACAAACCACACATGGATCCACCAGTGGTCATTGCATGTGTGCTCTTTCCATAGACCATATATGGATCAACCAGAGTCATTGCATGTGTGTTCTTTGCACAAACCACACACGGATCAACCACTAGAGTCATTGTATGTTTGTTCTTATACTAAAACCACAAACCAGCACTAGAGTCATTGCATGTGTGTTCTTTTCCACAAACCACACATGGATCCACGAGACTCATTGCATGTGTGTTGTTTTCCACAAACAACTTATGGATCAACCAGTGGTCATTGCATGTGTGTTCTTTCCACAAACCACATGTGGACCCATTACAGCCATTGCATGTGTGTTATTTCCACAAACCACACATGGATCAACCACTAGAGTCATTGCATATGTGTTATTTCCACAAACCACACATGGATCAACCACTAGAGTCATTGCATGTTTGTTGTTATACTAAAACCACAAACCAGTACTAGAGTCATTGTGTGTTCTTTTACACAAACCACACATGGATCCACCAGTGGTAATTGCATGTGTGTTCTTTCCACAAACCACACATGGATCCACCAGTGGTCATTGCATGTGTGCTCTTTCCACAGACCACATATGGATCAACCAGAGTCATTGCATGTGTGTTCTTTCCACAAAACACACATGGATAACCACTAGAGTCATTGCATGTTTGTTCTTATACTAAAACCACAAACTAGCACTAGAGTCATTGCATGTGTATTCTTTTCCACAAACCGCACATGGATCCACTAGACTCATTGCATGTGTGTTCTTTTCCACAAACTACTTATGGATCAACCAGTGGTCATTGCATGTGTGTTCTTTCCACAAACCACATGTGGACCCATTACAGTCATTGCATGTGTGTTATTTCCACAAACCTTACATGGATCAACCACTAGAGTCATTGCATATGTGTTATTTCCATAATTAACACATGGATCAACCACTAGAGTCATTGCATGTGTGTTCTTATACTAAAACCAACACTAGAGTTATTGCATGTGTGTTCTTTTCACAAACCACAGATGGATCAACCACTAGAGTCATTGCATGTGTGTTATTTCCACAAATAAACATGGATCAACCACTAGAGTCGTTGCATGTGTGTTCTTTTCCACAACCAACACATGGATCCACCAGTGGTCATTGCATGTGTGTTCTTTCCACAAACCACAAATGGATCAACCAGAGTCATTGCATGTGTGTTATTTCCACAAACCACACATGGATCAACCACTAGAGTCATTGCATGTTTGTTCTTATACAAAAACCACAAACCAGCACTAGAGTCATTGCATGTGTGTTCTTTTCCACAAACCACACATGGATCCACCAGTGATCATTGCATGTGTGTTCTTTCCACAAACCACATATGGATCAACCAGAGTCATTGCATGAGTGTTCTTTCCACAAACCACACATGGATCAACCACTAGAGTCATTGCATGTTTGTTCTTATACTAAAACAACAATCCAACACTAGAGTCATTGCATGTGTGTTCTTTCCACAAACCACATATGGATCAACCAGAGTCATTGCATGTGTGTTCTTTCCACAAACCACACATGGATCAACCACTAGAGTCATTGCATGTTTGTTCTTATACTCAAATCACAAACCAGCACTAGAGTCATTGCATGTGTGTTCTTTTCCACAAACCACACATGGATCCACCAGTGGTCATTGCATGTGTGTCCTTTCCACAAACCACATATGGATCAACCACTCGTCATTGCATGTGTGTTCTTTCCACGAACCACACATGGATCAACCACTAGAGTCATTGCATGTTTGTTCTTATACTAAAACCAGAAACCAGCACTAGAGTCATTGCATGTGTGTTCTTTTCCACAAACCACACATGGATCCACCACTAGAGTCATTGCATGTGTGTTCTTTCCACAAACCACATATGGATCAACCAGAGTCATTGCATGTGTGTTCTTTCCACAAACCACACATGTGGACCCACTAGAGTCATTGCATGTGTGTTCTTTCCACAAACCACACATGTGGATCAACTAGAGTCATTGCATGTGTGTTCTTTCCACAAACCACACATGGATCAACCACTAGAGTCATTGCATGTTTGTTGTTATACTAAAACCACAAACCAGCACTAGAGTCATTGCATGTGTGTTCTTTTCCACAAACCACACATGGATCCACTAGACTCATTGCATTTGTGTTCTTTCCACAAACCACACATGGATCAACCAGAGTCATTGCATGTGTGTTCTTTCCACAAACCACACATGGATCAACCACTAGAGTCATTGCATGTGTGTTCTTTTCCACAAACCACACATGGATCCACTAGACTCATTGCATGTGTGTTCTTTTCCACAAACAACATATGGATCAACCAGTGGTCATTGCATGTGTGTTCTTTCCACAAACCACATGTGGACCCATTATAGTCATTGCATGTGTGTTATTTCCACAAACCACACATGGATCAACCACTAGAGTCATTGCATATGTGTTATTTCCACCATCCACACATGGATCAACCACTAGAGTCATTGCATGTGTGTTCATATAGTAAAACCAACACTAGAGTAATTGCAGGTGTGTTCTTTTCACAAACCACACATGGATCAACCACTTGAGTCATTGCATGTGTGTTATTTCCACAAACAAACATGGATCAACCACTAGAGTCATTGCATGTGTGTTCTTTTCCACAAGCCACACATGGATCCACCAGTGGTCATTGCATGTGTGTTCTTTCCACAAACCACACATGGATCAACCACTAGAGTCATTGCATGTGTGTTCTTTGCACAAACCACACATGGATCAACCACTAGAGTCATTGCATGTTTGTTCTTATACTAAAACCACAAACCAGCACTAGAGTCATTGCATGTGTGTCCTTTTCCACAAACCACACATAGATCCACTAGACTCATTGCATGTGTGTTCTTTTCCGCAAACAACTTATGGATCAACCAGTGGTCATTGCATGTGTGTTCTTTCCACAAACCACATGTGGACCCATTACAGCCATTGCATGTGTGTTATTTTCACAAACCACACATGGATCAACCAGTAGAGTCATTGCATATGTGTTATTTCCACAAAAGACACATGGATCAACCACTAGAGTCCTTGCATGTGTGTTATTATACTAAAACCAACACTAGAGTCATTGCATGTGTGTTCTTTTCACAAACCACAAATGGATCAACCAATAGAGTCATTGCATGTGTGTTATTTCCACAAACAAAAATGGATCAACCACTAGAGTCATTGCATGTGTGTTCTTTTCCACAAACCACACATGGATCAACCACTAGAGTAATTGCATGTGTGTTCTTTCCACAAACCACACATGGATCAACCACTAGAGTCATTGCATGTTTGTTCTTATACTAAAACCATAAACCAGCACTAGAGTCATTGCATGTGTGTTCTTTTCCACAAACCACACATGGATCCACTAGTGGTCATTGCATGTGTGTCCTTTCCACAAACCACATATGGATCAACCAGAGTCATTGCATGTGTGTTCTTTCCACAAACCACGCATGGATCAACCACTAGAGTCATTGCATGTATGTTCTTTTCCACAAACAACTTATGGATCTATCAGTGGTCATTGCATGTGTGTTATTTCCACAAACCACACATGGATCAACCACTAGAGTCATTGCATATGTGTTATTTCCACAAACCACACATGGATCAACCATTAGATTTATTGCATGTGTGTTCTTATACTAAAACCAACACTAGAGTCATTGCATGTGTGTTCCTTTCACAAACCACACATGGATCAACCACTAGAGTCATTGCATGTGTGTTATTTACACAAACAAACATGGATCAACCACTAGAGTCATTGCATGTGTGTTCTTTTCCACAAACCACACATGGATCCACCAGTGGTCATTGCATGTGTGTTCTTTCCACAAACCACACATGGTTCAACCACTAGAGTCATTGCATGTGTGTTCTTTCCACAAACCACACATGGATCAACCACTAGAGTCATTGCATGTTTGTTCTTATACTAAAACCACAAACCAGCACTAGAGTCATTCCATGTGTGTTCTTTTCCACAAACCACACATGGATCCACTAGACTTATTGCATGTGTGTTCTTTTCCACAAACAACTTATGGATCAACTAGTGGTCATTGCATGCGTGTTCTTTCCACAAATCACACATGTGGACCCACTAGAGTCATTGCATGCGTGTTATTTCCACAAACCACACATGGATCAACCACTAGAGTCATTGCATATGTGTTCTTTTCCACAAACCACACATGGATCCACCAGTGGTCATTGCATGTGTGTTCTTTCCACAAACAAACATGGATCAACCACTAGAGTCATTGCATGTGTGTTCTTTTCCACAAACCACACATGGATCCACCAGTGGTCATTGCATGTGTGTTTTTCCACAAACCACATATGGATCAACCACTAGTCATTACATGTGTGTTCTTTCCACAAACCACACATGGATCAACCACTAGATTCATTGCATGTTTGTTCTTATACTAAAACCACAAACCAGCACTAGAGTCATTGCATGTGTGTTCTTTTCCACAAACCACACATGGATCCACTAGACTTATTGCATGTGTGTTCTTTTCCACAAACAACTTATGGATCAACTAGTGGTCATTGCATGCGTGTTCTTTCCACAAATCACACATGTGGACCCACCAGAGTCATTGCATGCGTGTTATTTCCACAAACCACACATGGATCAACCACTAGAGTCATTGCATATGTGTTCTTTTCCACAAACCACACATGGATCCACCAGTGGTCATTGCATGTGTGTTCTTTCCACAAACCACACATGAATCAACCACTAGAGTCATTGCATGTGTGTTCTTATACTAAAACCACAAACCAGTACTAGAGTCATTGCATGTGTGTTCTTTTCCACAACCAACACATGGATCCACCAGTGGTCATTGCATTTGTGTTCTTTCCACAAACCACATATGGATCAATCAGAGTCATTGCATGTGTGTTCTTTCCACAAACCACACATGGATCAACCACTAGAGTCATTGCATGTTTGTTCTTATACTAAAACCACAAACCAGCACTAGAGTCATTCCATGTGTGTTCTTTTCCACAAACCACACATGAATCCACCAGTGGCCATTGCATGTGTGTTCTTTCCACAAACCACATATGGATCAACCACTAGTCATTGCACGTGTGTTCTTTCCACAAACCACACATGGATCAACCACTAGAGTCATTGCATGTTTGTTCTTATACTAAAACCACAAACTAACACTAGAGTCATTGCATGTGTGTTCTTTCCACAAACCACACATGGATCAACCACTAGAGTCATTGCATGTGTGTTATTTCCACAAACAAACATGGATCAACCACTAGAGTCATTGCATGTGTGTTCTTTTCCACAAACCACATCTGGATCCACTAGTGATCATTGCATGTGTGTTTTTCCACAAACCACATATGGATCAACCACTAGTCATTGCATGTGTGTTCTTTCCACAAACCACACATGGATCAACCACTAGAGTCACTGCATGTTTGTTCTTATACTAAAACCACAAACCAACACTAGAGTCATTGCATGTGTGTTCTTTCCACAAACCACACATGGATCAACCACTAGAGTCATTGCATGTGTGTTATTTCCACAAACAAACATGGATTAACCAATAGAGTCATTGCATGTGTGTTCTTTTCCACAACCAACACATGGATCCACCAGTGGTCATTGCATGTGTGTTCTTTCCACAAACCACAAATGGATCAACCAGAGTCATTGCATGTGTGTTATTTCCACAAACCACACATGGATCAACCACTAGAGTCATTGCATGTTTGTTCTTATACAAAAACCACAAACCAGCACTAGAGTCATTGCATGTGTGTTCTTTTCCACAAACCACACATGGATCCACCAGTGATCATTGCATGTGTGTTCTTTCCACAAACCACATATGGATCAACCAGAGTCATTGCATGAGTGTTCTTTCCATAAACCACACATGGATCAACCACTAGAGTCATTGCATGTTTGTTCTTATACTAAAACAACAATCCAACACTAGAGTCATTGCATGTGTGTTCTTTCCACAAACCACATATGGATCAACCAGAGTCATTGCATGTGTGTTCTTTCCACAAACCACACATGGATCAACCACTAGAGTCATTGCATGTTTGTTCTTATACTCAAATCACAAACCAGCACTAGAGTCATTGCATGTGTGTTCTTTTCCACAAACCACACATGGATCCACCAGTGGTCATTGCATGTGTGTCCTTTCCACAAACCACATATGGATCAACCACTCGTCATTGCATGTGTGTTCTTTCCACGAACCACACATGGATCAACCACTAGAGTCATTGCATGTTTGTTCTTATACTAAAACCAGAAACCAGCACTAGAGTCATTGCATGTGTGTTCTTTTCCACAAACCACACATGGATCCACCACTAGAGTCATTGCATGTGTGTTCTTTCCACAAACCACATATGGATCAACCAGAGTCATTGCATGTGTGTTCTTTCCACAAACCACACATGTGGACCCACTAGAGTCATTGCATGTGTGTTCTTTCCACAAACCACACATGTGGATCAACTAGAGTCATTGCATGTGTGTTCTTTCCACAAACCACACATGGATCAACCACTAGAGTCATTGCATGTTTGTTGTTATACTAAAACCACAAACCAGCACTAGAGTCATTGCATGTGTGTTCTTTTCCACAAACCACACATGGATCCACTAGACTCATTGCATTTGTGTTCTTTCCACAAACCACACATGGATCAACCAGAGTCATTGCATGTGTGTTCTTTCCACAAACCACACATGGATCAACCACTAGAGTCATTGCATGTGTGTTCTTTTCCACAAACCACACATGGATCCACTAGACTCATTGCATGTGTGTTCTTTTCCACAAACAACATATGGATCAACCAGTGGTCATTGCATGTGTGTTCTTTCCACAAACCACATGTGGACCCATTATAGTCATTGCATGTGTGTTATTTCCACAAACCACACATGGATCAACCACTAGAGTCATTGCATATGTGTTATTTCCACCATCCACACATGGATCAACCACTAGAGTCATTGCATGTGTGTTCATATAGTAAAACCAACACTAGAGTAATTGCAGGTGTGTTCTTTTCACAAACCACACATGGATCAACCACTTGAGTCATTGCATGTGTGTTATTTCCACAAACAAACATGGATCAACCACTAGAGTCATTGCATGTGTGTTCTTTTCCACAAGCCACACATGGATCCACCAGTGGTCATTGCATGTGTGTTCTTTCCACAAACCACACATGGATCAACCACTAGAGTCATTGCATGTGTGTTCTTTGCACAAACCACACATGGATCAACCACTAGAGTCATTGCATGTTTGTTCTTATACTAAAACCACAAACCAGCACTAGAGTCATTGCATGTGTGTCCTTTTCCACAAACCACACATAGATCCACTAGACTCATTGCATGTGTGTTCTTTTCCGCAAACAACTTATGGATCAACCAGTGGTCATTGCATGTGTGTTCTTTCCACAAACCACATGTGGACCCATTACAGCCATTGCATGTGTGTTATTTTCACAAACCACACATGGATCAACCAGTAGAGTCATTGCATATGTGTTATTTCCACAAAAGACACATGGATCAACCACTAGAGTCCTTGCATGTGTGTTATTATACTAAAACCAACACTAGAGTCATTGCATGTGTGTTCTTTTCACAAACCACAAATGGATCAACCAATAGAGTCATTGCATGTGTGTTATTTCCACAAACAAAAATGGATCAACCACTAGAGTCATTGCATGTGTGTTCTTTTCCACAAACCACACATGGATCAACCACTAGAGTAATTGCATGTGTGTTCTTTCCACAAACCACACATGGATCAACCACTAGAGTCATTGCATGTTTGTTCTTATACTAAAACCATAAACCAGCACTAGAGTCATTGCATGTGTGTTCTTTTCCACAAACCACACATGGATCCACTAGTGGTCATTGCATGTGTGTCCTTTCCACAAACCACATATGGATCAACCAGAGTCATTGCATGTGTGTTCTTTCCACAAACCACGCATGGATCAACCACTAGAGTCATTGCATGTATGTTCTTTTCCACAAACAACTTATGGATCTATCAGTGGTCATTGCATGTGTGTTATTTCCACAAACCACACATGGATCAACCACTAGAGTCATTGCATATGTGTTATTTCCACAAACCACACATGGATCAACCATTAGATTTATTGCATGTGTGTTCTTATACTAAAACCAACACTAGAGTCATTGCATGTGTGTTCCTTTCACAAACCACACATGGATCAACCACTAGAGTCATTGCATGTGTGTTATTTACACAAACAAACATGGATCAACCACTAGAGTCATTGCATGTGTGTTCTTTTCCACAAACCACACATGGATCCACCAGTGGTCATTGCATGTGTGTTCTTTCCACAAACCACACATGGTTCAACCACTAGAGTCATTGCATGTGTGTTCTTTCCACAAACCACACATGGATCAACCACTAGAGTCATTGCATGTTTGTTCTTATACTAAAACCACAAACCAGCACTAGAGTCATTCCATGTGTGTTCTTTTCCACAAACCACACATGGATCCACTAGACTTATTGCATGTGTGTTCTTTTCCACAAACAACTTATGGATCAACTAGTGGTCATTGCATGCGTGTTCTTTCCACAAATCACACATGTGGACCCACTAGAGTCATTGCATGCGTGTTATTTCCACAAACCACACATGGATCAACCACTAGAGTCATTGCATATGTGTTCTTTTCCACAAACCACACATGGATCCACCAGTGGTCATTGCATGTGTGTTCTTTCCACAAACAAACATGGATCAACCACTAGAGTCATTGCATGTGTGTTCTTTTCCACAAACCACACATGGATCCACCAGTGGTCATTGCATGTGTGTTTTTCCACAAACCACATATGGATCAACCACTAGTCATTACATGTGTGTTCTTTCCACAAACCACACATGGATCAACCACTAGATTCATTGCATGTTTGTTCTTATACTAAAACCACAAACCAGCACTAGAGTCATTGCATGTGTGTTCTTTTCCACAAACCACACATGGATCCACTAGACTTATTGCATGTGTGTTCTTTTCCACAAACAACTTATGGATCAACTAGTGGTCATTGCATGCGTGTTCTTTCCACAAATCACACATGTGGACCCACCAGAGTCATTGCATGCGTGTTATTTCCACAAACCACACATGGATCAACCACTAGAGTCATTGCATATGTGTTCTTTTCCACAAACCACACATGGATCCACCAGTGGTCATTGCATGTGTGTTCTTTCCACAAACCACACATGAATCAACCACTAGAGTCATTGCATGTGTGTTCTTATACTAAAACCACAAACCAGTACTAGAGTCATTGCATGTGTGTTCTTTTCCACAACCAACACATGGATCCACCAGTGGTCATTGCATTTGTGTTCTTTCCACAAACCACATATGGATCAATCAGAGTCATTGCATGTGTGTTCTTTCCACAAACCACACATGGATCAACCACTAGAGTCATTGCATGTTTGTTCTTATACTAAAACCACAAACCAGCACTAGAGTCATTCCATGTGTGTTCTTTTCCACAAACCACACATGAATCCACCAGTGGCCATTGCATGTGTGTTCTTTCCACAAACCACATATGGATCAACCACTAGTCATTGCACGTGTGTTCTTTCCACAAACCACACATGGATCAACCACTAGAGTCATTGCATGTTTGTTCTTATACTAAAACCACAAACTAACACTAGAGTCATTGCATGTGTGTTCTTTCCACAAACCACACATGGATCAACCACTAGAGTCATTGCATGTGTGTTATTTCCACAAACAAACATGGATCAACCACTAGAGTCATTGCATGTGTGTTCTTTTCCACAAACCACATATGGATCCACTAGTGATCATTGCATGTGTGTTTTTCCACAAACCACATATGGATCAACCACTAGTCATTGCATGTGTGTTCTTTCCACAAACCACACATGGATCAACCACTAGAGTCACTGCATGTTTGTTCTTATACTAAAACCACAAACCAACACTAGAGTCATTGCATGTGTGTTCTTTCCACAAACCACACATGGATCAACCACTAGAGTCATTGCATGTGTGTTATTTCCACAAACAAACATGGATTAACCAATAGAGTCATTGCATGTGTGTTCTTTTCCACAAACCACATATGGATCCACCAGTGGTCATTGCATGTGTGTTTTTCCACAAACCACATATGGATCAACCACTAGTCATTGCATGTGTGTTCTTTCCACAAACCACACATGGATCAACCACTAGAGTCATCGCATGTTTGTTCTTATACTAAAACCACAAACCAGCACTAGATTCATTGCATGTGTGTTCTTTTCCACAAACCACACATGGATCCACTAGACTCATTGCATGTGTGTTCTTTTCCTCAAACGACACATGGATCAACCAGTGGTCATTGCATGTGTGTTATTTTCCACAAACGACATGTGGACCCATTACAGTCATTGCATCTGTGTTATTTCCACAAACCACACATGGATCAACCACTAGAGTCATTGCATGTGTGTTCTTTTCCACAAACCACACATGGATCCACTAGACTCATTGCATGTGTGTTCTTTTCCACAAACAACTTATGGATCAACCAGTGGTCATTGCATGTGTGTTCTTTCCACAAACCACATATGGATCAACCAGAGTCATTGCATGTGTGTTCTTTCCACAAACCACGCATGGATCAACCACTAGAGTCATTGCATGTATGTTCTTTTCCACAAACAACTTATGGATCTATCAGTGGTCATTGCATGTGTGTTATTTCCACAAACCACACATGGATCAACCACTAGAGTCATTGCATATGTGTTATTTCCACAAACCACACATGGATCAACCATTAGATTTATTGCATGTGTGTTCTTATACTAAAACCAACACTAGAGTCATTGCATGTGTGTTCCTTTCACAAACCACACATGTATCAACCACTAGAGTCATTGCATGTGTGTTATTTACACAAACAAACATGGATCAACCACTAGAGTCATTGCATGTGTGTTCTTTTCCACAAACCACACATGGATCCACCAGTGGTCATTGCATGTGTGTTCTTTCCACAAACCACACATGGTTCAACCACTAGAGTCATTGCATGTGTGTTCTTTCCACAAACCACACATGGATCAACCACTAGAGTCATTGCATGTTTGTTCTTATACTAAAACCACAAACCAGCACTAGAGTCATTCCATGTGTGTTCTTTTCCACAAACCACACATGGATCCACTAGACTTATTGCATGTGTGTTCTTTTCCACAAACAACTTATGGATCAACTAGTGGTCATTGCATGCGTGTTCTTTCCACAAATCACACATGTGGACCCACTAGAGTCATTGCATGCGTGTTATTTCCACAAACCACACATGGATCAACCACTAGAGTCATTGCATGTGTGTTCTTTTCCACAAACCACACATGGATCCACCAGTGGTCATTGCATGTGTGTTCTTTCCACAAACAAACATGGATCAACCACTAGAGTCATTGCATGTGTGTTCTTTTCCACAAACCACACATGGATCCACCAGTGGTCATTGCATGTGTGTTTTTCCACAAACCACATATGGATCAACCACTAGTCATTGCATGTGTGTTCTTTCCACAAACCACACATGGATCAACCACTAGATTCATTGCATGTTTTTTCTTATACTAAAACCACAAACCAGCACTAGAGTCATTGCATGTGTGTTCTTTTCCACAAACCACACATGGATCCACTAGACTTATTGCATGTGTGTTCTTTTCCACAAACAACTTATGGATCAACTAGTGGTCATTGCATGCGTGTTCTTTCCACAAATCACACATGTGGACCCACCAGAGTCATTGCATGCGTGTTATTTCCACAAACCACACATGGATCAACCACTAGAGTCATTGCATATGTGTTCTTTTCCACAAACCACACATGGATCCACCAGTGGTCATTGCATGTGTGTTCTTTCCACAAACCACACATGAATCAACCACTAGAGTCATTGCATGTGTGTTCTTATACTAAAACCACAAACCAGTACTAGAGTCATTGCATGTGTGTTCTTTTCCACAACCAACACATGGATCCACCAGTGGTCATTGCATTTGTGTTCTTTCCACAAACCACATATGGATCAATCAGAGTCATTGCATGTGTGTTCTTTCCACAAACCACACATGGATCAACCACTAGAGTCATTGCATGTTTGTTCTTATACTAAAACCACAAACCAGCACTAGAGTCATTCCATGTGTGTTCTTTTCCACAAACCACACATGAATCCACCAGTGGCCATTGCATGTGTGTTCTTTCCACAAACCACATATGGATCAACCACTAGTCATTGCACGTGTGTTCTTTCCACAAACCACACATGGATCAACCACTAGAGTCATTGCATGTTTGTTCTTATACTAAAACCACAAACTAACACTAGAGTCATTGCATGTGTGTTCTTTCCACAAACCACACATGGATCAACCACTAGAGTCATTGCATGTGTGTTATTTCCACAAACAAACATGGATCAACCACTAGAGTCATTGCATGTGTGTTCTTTTCCACAAACCACATATGGATCCACTAGTGATCATTGCATGTGTGTTTTTCCACAAACCACATATGGATCAACCACTAGTCATTGCATGTGTGTTCTTTCCACAAACCACACATGGATCAACCACTAGAGTCACTGCATGTTTGTTCTTATACTAAAACCACAAACCAACACTAGAGTCATTGCATGTGTGTTCTTTCCACAAACCACACATGGATCAACCACTAGAGTCATTGCATGTGTGTTATTTCCACAAACAAACATGGATTAACCAATAGAGTCATTGCATGTGTGTTCTTTTCCACAAACCACATATGGATCCACCAGTGGTCATTGCATGTGTGTTTTTCCACAAACCACATATGGATCAACCACTAGTCATTGCATGTGTGTTCTTTCCACAAACCACACATGGATCAACCACTAGAGTCATCGCATGTTTGTTCTTATACTAAAACCACAAACCAGCACTAGATTCATTGCATGTGTGTTCTTTTCCACAAACCACACATGGATCCACTAGACTCATTGCATGTGTGTTCTTTTCCTCAAACGACACATGGATCAACCAGTGGTCATTGCATGTGTGTTATTTTCCACAAACGACATGTGGACCCATTACAGTCATTGCATCTGTGTTATTTCCACAAACCACACATGGATCAACCACTAGAGTCATTGCATGTGTGTTCTTTTCCACAAACCACACATGGATCCACTAGACTCATTGCATGTGTTGTCTTTTCCACAAACAACTTATGGATCAACCAGTGGTCATTGCATGTGTGTTCTTTCCACAAACCACATGTGGATCCATTATAGTCATTGCATGTGTGTTATTTCCACAAACCACACATGGATCAACCACTAGAGTCATTGCATATGTGTTATTTCCACAAACCACACATGGATCAACCACTAGAGTCATTGCATGTGTGTTCTTATACTAAAACCAACACTAGAGTTATTGCATGTGTGTTCTTTTCACAAACCACACATGGATCAACCACTAGAGTCATTGCATGTGTGTTATTTCCACAAACCACACATGGATCAACCACTAGAGTCATTGCATGTGTGTTCTTATACTAAAACCACAAACCAGTACTAGAGTCATTGCATGTGTGTTCTTTTCCACAATCCACACATGGATCCACCAGTGGTCATTGCATGTGTGTTCTTTACACAAGGCACACATGGATCAACCAGAGTCATTGCATGTGTGTTCTTTCCACAAACCACACATGGATCAACCACTAGAGTCATTGCATGTTTCTTCTTATATTAAAACCACAAACCAGAACTAGAGTCATTGCATGTGTGTTCTTTTCCACAAACCACACATGGATCCACTAGTGGTCATTGCATGTGTGTTCTTTTCCACAAACCACACATGGATCCACTAGACTCATTGCATGTGTGTTCTTTTCCACAAACAACTTATGGATCAATAAGTGGTCATTGCATGTGTGTTCTTTCAACAAACCACATGTGGACCCATTATAGTCATTGCATGTGTGTTATTTCCACAAACCACACATGGATCAACCACTGGAGTCATTGCATATGTGTTATTTCCACAGACCACACATGGATCAACCACTAGAGTCATTACATGTGTGTTCTTATACTAAAACCAACACTAGAGTCATTGCATGTGTGTTCCTATCACAAACCACGCATGGATCAACAACTAGAGTCATTGCATGTGTGTTATTTCCAAAAACAAACATGGATCAACCACTAGAGTCATTGCATGTGTGTTCTTTTCCACAAACCACACATGGATCCACCAGTGGTCATTGCATGTGTGTTCTTTCTACAAACCACATATGGATCAACCACTAGTCATTGCATGCGTGTTCTTTCCACAAACCACACATGGATCAACCACTAGAGTCATTGCATGTGTGTTCTTTCCACAAACCACACATGGATCAACCACTAGAGTCACTGCATGCGTGTTCTTTCCAGAAACCACACATGGATCAACCACTAGAGTCATTGCATGTGTGTTATTTCCACAAACAAACATGGATCAACCACTAGAGTCATTGCATGTGTGTTCTTTTGCACAAACCACACATGGATCCACCAGTGGTCATTGCATGTGTGTTCTTTCCACAAACCACACATGGATCAACCACTAGAGTCATTGCATGTGTGTTCTTTCCACAAACCACACATGGATCAACCACTAGAGTCATTGCATGTGTGTTCTTATACTAAAACCACAAACCAGTACTAGAGTCATTGCATGTGTGTTATTTTCCACAACCAACACATGGATCCACGAGTGGTCATTGCATGTGTGTTCTTTCCACAAACCACATATGATCAACCAGAGTCATTGCATGTGTGTTCTTTCCACAAACCACACATGGATCAACCACTAGAGTCATTGCATGTTTGTTCTTATACTAAAACCACAAACCAGCACTAGAGTCATTCCATGTGTGTTCTTTTCCACAAACCATACATGAATCCACCAGTGGTCATTGCATGTTTGTTCTTTCCACAAACCACACATGGATCAACCAGTAGAGTCATTGCATGTTTGTTCTTATACTAAAACCACAAACCAGCACTAGAGTCATTGCATGTGTGTTCTTTTCCACAAACCACACATGGATCCACTAAACTCATTGCATGTGTGTTCTTTTCCTCAAACCACACATGGATCAACCAGTGGACATTGCATGTGTGTTATTTTCCACAAACCACATGTGGACCCATTACCATCATTGCATCTGTGTTATTTCCACAAACCACACATGGATCAACCACTAGAGTCATTGCATATGTGTTATTTCCACAAACCACACATGGATCAACCACTAGAGTCATTGCATGTGTGTTCTTATACTAAAACCATAAACCAGTACTAGAGTCATTGCATGTGTCTCCTTATACTAAAACCACAAACCATTACTAGAGTCATTGCATGTGTGTTATTTTCCACAAACCACACATGGATCCACCAGTGGTCATTGCATGTTGCTCTTTCCACAGACCACATATGGATCAACCAGAGTCATTGCATGTGTGTTGTTTCCACAAAACACACATGGATCAACCACTAGAGTCATTGCATGTTTGTTCTTATACTAAAACCACAAACTAGCACTAGAGTCATTGCATGTGTATTCTTTTCCACAAACCACACATGGATCCACTAGACTCATTGCATGTGTGTTCTTTTCCACAAACAACATATGGATCAACCAGTGGTCATTGCATGTGTGTTCTTTCCACAAACCACATGTGGACCCATTACAGTCATTGCATGTGTGTTATTTCCACAAACCTTACATGGATCAACCACTAGAGTCATTGCATATGTGTTATTTCCATAATTAACACATGGATCAACCACTAGAGTCATTGCATGTGTGTTCTTATACTAAAACCAACACTAGAGTTATTACATGTGTGTTCTTTTCACAAACCACACATGGATCAACCACTAGAGTCATTGCATGTGTGTTATTTCCACAAATAAACATGGATCAACCACTAGAGTCGTTGCATGTGTGTTCTTTTCCACAAACCACACATGGATCCACTAGTGGTCATTGCATGTGTGTTCTTTCCACAAACCACACATGGATCAACCACTAGAGTAATTCATGTGTGTTGTTTCCACACACCACACATGGATCAACCACTAGAGTCATTGCTTGTTTGTTCTTATACTAAAACCACAAACCAGCACTAGAGTCATTGCATGTGTGTTCTTTTCCACAAACCACACATGGATCCACCAGTGATCATTGCATGTGTGTTCTTTCCACAAACCACATATGGATCAACCAGAGTCATTTCATGAGTGTTCTTTCCACAAACCACACATGGATCAACCACTAGAGTCATTGCATGTTTGTTCTTATACTAAAACAACAATCCAACATAGAGTCATTGCATGTATGTTCTTTTCCATAAACCACACATGGATCCACCAGTGGTCATTGCATGTGTGTTCTTTCCAGAAACCACATATGGATCAACCACTAGTCATTGCATGTGTGTTCTTTCCACAAACCACACATGTATCAACCACTAGAGTCATTGCATGTGTGTTCTTATACTAAAACCAACACTAGAGTCGTTGCATGTGTGTTCTTTTCACAAACCACACCTGGATCAACCACTAGAGTCATTGCATGTGTGTTCATTCCACAAACCACACATGGATCAACCACTAGAGTCATTGCATGTGTGTTCTTACACTAAAACCACAAACCAGTACTAGAGTCATTGCATGTGTGTTCTTTTCCACAACCAACACATGGATCCACCAGTGGTCATTGCATGTGTGTTCTTTCCACAAACCACAAATGGATCAACCAGAGTCATTGCATGTGTGTTATTTCCACAAACCACACATGGATCAACCACTAGAGTCATTGCATGTTTGTTCTTATACTAAAACCACAAACCAGCACTAGAGTCATTGCATGTGTGTTCTTTTCCACAAACCACACATGGTTCCACCACTGGTCATCGCTTGTGTGTTCTTTCCACAAACCACATATGGATCAACCACTAGTCATTGCATGTGTGTTCTTTCCACAAACCACACATGTATCAACCACTAGAGTCATTGCATGTGTGTTCTTATACTAAAACCAACACTAGAGTCGTTGCATGTGTGTTCTTTTCACAAACCACACATGGATCAACCACTAGAGTCATTGCATGTGTGTTATTTCCACAAACAAACATGCATCAACCACTAGAGTCATTGCATGTGTGTTCTTTTCCACAAACCACACATGGATCCACCAGTGGTCATTGCATGTGTGTTCTTTCCACAAACCACACATAGATCAACCACTAGAGTCATTGCATGTGTGTTCTTTCCACAAACCACACATGGATCAACCAGTAGAGTCATTGCATGTTTATTGTTATACTAAAACCACAAACCAGTACTAGAGTCATTGTGTGTTCTTTTACACAAACCACACATGGATCCACCAGTGGTAATTGCATGTGTGTTCTTTCCACAAACCACATATGGATCAACCAGAGTCATTGCATGTGTGTTCTTTTCACAAACCACACATGGACCAACCACTAGAGTCATTGCATGTTTGTTCTCTCCACAAACCACACATGGATCAACCACTAGAGTCATTGCATGTGTGTTCTTTCCACAAACAACACATGGATCAACCACTAGAGTCATTGCATGTGTGTTATTTCCAAAAACAAACATGGATCAACCACTAGAGTCATTGCATGTGTGTTCTTTTCCACAAACCACACATGGATCCACCAGTGGTCATTGCATGTGTGTTCTTTCCACAAACCACACATGGATCAACCACTAGAGTCATTGCATGTGTGTTCTTTCCACAAACCACACATGGATCAACCACTAGAGTCATTGCATGTGTGTTCTTATACTAAAACCACAAACCAGTACTAGAGTCATTGCATGTGTGTTCTTTTCCACAACCAACACATGGATCCACCAGTGGTCATTGCATGTGCGTTCTTTCCACAAACCAGAAATGGATCAACCAGAGTCATTGCATGTGTGTTATTTCCACAAACCACACATGGATCAACCACTAGAGTCATTGCATGTTTGTTCTTATACTAAAACCACAAACCAGCACTAGAGTCATTGCATGTGTGTTCTTTTCCACAAACCACACATGGTTCCACCACTGGTCATCGCTTGTGTGTTCTTTCCACAAACCACATATGGATCAACCACTAGAGTCATTGCATGTGTGTTCTTTTCCAGAAACCACACATGGATCAACCACTAGAGTCATTGCATGTGTGTTATTACCACAAACAAACATGGATCAACCACTAGAGTCATTGCATGTGTGTTCTTTTCCACAAACCACACATGGATCCACCAGTGGTCATTGCATGTGTGTTCTTTCCACAAACCACACATGGATCAACCACTAGAGTCATTGCATGTGTGTTCTTTCCACAAACCACACATGGATCAACCACTAGAGTCATTGCATGTGTGTTCTTATACTAAAACCACAAACCAGTACTAGAGTCATTGCATGTGTGTTATTTTCCACAACCAACACATGGATCCACGAGTGGTCATTGCATGTGTGTTCTTTCCACAAACCACATATGATCAACCAGAGTCATTGCATGTGTGTTCTTTCCACAAACCACACATGGATCAACCACTAGAGTCATTGCATGTTTGTTCTTATACTAAAACCACAAACCAGCACTAGAGTCATTCCATGTGTGTTCTTTTCCACAAACCACACATGAATCCACCAGTGGTCATTGCATGTGTGTTCTTTCCACAAACCACACATGGATCAACCAGTAGAGTCATTGCATGTTTGTTCTTATACTAAAACCACAAACCAGCACTAGAGTCATTGCATGTGTGTTCTTTTCCACAAACCACACATGGATCCACTAGACTCATTGCATGTGTTCTTTTCCTCAAACCACACATGGATCAACCAGTGGTCATTGCATGTGTGTTATTTTCCACAAACCACATGTGGACCCATTACCATCATTGCATGTGTGTTCTTTCCACAAACCACACATGGATCAACCACTAGAGTCATTGCATATGTGTTATTTCCACAAACCACACATGGATCAACCACTAGAGTCATTGCATGTGTGTTCTTATACTAAAACCATAAACCAGTACTAGAGTCATTGCATGTGTCTCCTTATACTAAAACCACAAACCATTACTAGAGTCATTGCATGTGTGTTATTTTCCACAAACCACACATGGATCCACCAGTGGTCATTGCATGTTGCTCTTTCCACAGACCACATATGGATCAACCAGAGTCATTGCATGTGTGTTCTTTCCACAAAACACACATGGATCAACCACTAGAGTCATTGCATGTTTGTTCTTATACTTAAACCACAAACTAGCACTAGAGTCATTGCATGTGTATTCTTTTCCACAAACCACACATGGATCCACTAGACTCATTGCATGTGTGTTCTTTTCCACAAACAACTTATGGATCAACCAGTGGTCATTGCATGTGTGTTCTTTCCACAAACCACATGTGGACCCATTACAGTCATTGCATGTGTGTTATTTCCACAAACCTTACATGGATCAACCACTAGAGTCATTGCATATGTGTTATTTCCATAATTGACACATGGATCAACCACTAGAGTCATTGCATGTGTGTTCTTATACTAAAACCAACACTAGAGTTATTGCATGTGTGTTGTTTTCACAAACCACACATGGATCAACCACTAGAGTCATTGCATGTGTGTTATTTCCACAAATAAACATGGATCAACCACTAGAGTCGTTGCATCTGTGTTCTTTTCCACAAACCACACATGGATCCACCAGTGGTCATTGCATGTGTGTTCTTTCCACAAACCACACATGGATCAACCACTAGAGTAATTCATGTGTGTTCTTTCCACACACCACACATGGATCAACCACTAGAGTCATTGCATGTTTGTTCTTATACTAAAACCACAAACCAGCACTAGAGTCATTGCATGTGTGTTCTTTTCCACAAACCACACATGGATCCACCAGTGATCATGGCATGTGTGTTCTTTCCACAAACCACATATGGATCAACCAGAGTCATTGCATGAGTGTTCTTTCCACAAATCACACATGGATCAACCACTAGAGTCATTGCATGTTTGTTCTTATACTAAAACAACAATCCAACACTAGAGTCATTGCATGTATGTTCTTTTCCATAAACCACACATGGATCCACCAGTGGTCATTGCATGTGTGTTCTTTCCAGAAACCACATATGGATCAACCACTAGTCATTGCATGTGTGTTCTTTCCACAAACCACACATGTATCAACCACTAGAGTCATTGCATGTGTGTTCTTTCCACAAACAACACATGGATCAACCACTAGAGTCATTGCATGTGTGTTATTTCCACAAACAAACATGGATCAACCACTAGAGTCATTGCATGTGTGTTCTGTTCCACAAACCACACATGGATCCACCAGTGGTCATTGCATGTGTGTTCTTTCCACAAACCACACATGGATCAACCACTAGAGTCATTGCATGTGTGTCCTTTCCACAAACCACACATGGATCAACCACTAGAGTCATTGCATGTGTGTTCTTATACTAAAACCACAAACCAGTACTAGAGTCATTGCATGTGTGTTCTTTTCCACAACCAACACATGGATCCACCAGTGGTCATTGCATGTGCGTTCTTTCCACAAACCAGAAATGGATCAACCAGAGTCATTGCATGTGTGTTATTTCCACAAACCACACATGGATCAACCACTAGAGTCATTGCATGTTTGTTCTTATACTAAAACCACAAACCAGCACTAGAGTCATTGCATGTGTGTTCTTTTCCACAAACCACACATGGTTCCACCACTGGTCATCGCTTGTGTGTTCTTTCCACAAACCACATATGGATCAACCACTAGAGTCATTGCATGTGTGTTCTTTTCCAGAAACCACACATGGATCAACCACTAGAGTCATTGCATGTGTGTTATTACCACAAACAAACATGGATCAACCACTAGAGTCATTGCATGTGTGTTCTGTTCCACAAACCACACATGGATCCACCAGTGGTCATTGCATCTGTGTTCTTTCCACAAACCACACATGGATCAACCACTAGAGTCATTGCATGTGTGTCCTTTCCACAAACCACACATGGATCAACCACTAGAGTCATTGCATGTGTGTTCTTATACTAAAACCACAAACCAGTACTAGAGTCATTGCATGTGTGTTCTTTTCCACAACCAACACATGGATCCACCAGTGGTCATTGCATGTGCGTTCTTTCCACAAACCAGAAATGGATCAACCAGAGTCATTGCATGTGTGTTATTTCCACAAACCACACATGGATCAACCACTAGAGTCATTGCATGTTTGTTCTTATACTAAAACCACAAACCAGCACTAGAGTCATTGCATGTGTGTTCTTTTCCACAAACCACACATGGTTCCACCACTGGTCATCGCTTGTGTGTTCTTTCCACAAACCACATATGGATCAACCACTAGAGTCATTGCATGTGTGTTCTTTTCCAGAAACCACACATGGATCAACCACTAGAGTCATTGCATGTGTGTTATTACCACAAACAAACATGGATCAACCACTAGAGTCATTGCATGTGTGTTCTTTTCCACAAACCACACATGGATCCACCAGTGGTCATTGCATGTGTGTTCTTTCCACAAACCACACATGGATCAACCACTAGAGTCATTGCATGTGTGTTCTTTCCACAAACCACACATGGATCAACCACTAGAGTCATTGCATGTGTGTTCTTATACTAAAACCACAAACCAGTACTAGAGTCATTGCATGTGTGTTATTTTCCACAACCAACACATGGATCCACGAGTGGTCATTGCATGTGTGTTCTTTCCACAAACCACATATGATCAACTAGAGTCATTGCATGTGTGTTCTTTCCACAAACCACACATGGATCAACCACTAGAGTCATTGCATGTTTGTTCTTATACTAAAACCACAAACCAGCACTAGAGTCATTCCATGTGTGTTCTTTTCCACAAACCACACATGAATCCACCAGTGGTCATTGCATGTGTGTTCTTTCCACAAACCACACATGGATCAACCAGTAGAGTCATTGCATGTTTGTTCTTATACTAAAACCACAAACCAGCACTAGAGTCATTGCATGTGTGTTCTTTTCCACAAACCACACATGGATCCACTAGACTCATTGCATGTGTTCTTTTCCTCAAACCACACATGGATCAACCAGTGGTCATTGCATGTGTGTTATTTTCCACAAACCACATGTGGACCCATTACCATCATTGCATCTGTGTTATTTCCACAAACCACACATGGATCAACCACTAGAGTCATTGCATATGTGTTATTTCCACAAACCACACATGGATCAACCACTAGAGTCATTGCATGTGTGTTCTTATACTAAAACCATAAACCAGTACTAGAGTCATTGCACGTGTCTCCTTATACTAAAACCACAAACCATTACTAGAGTCATTGCATGTGTGTTATTTTCCACAAACCACACATGGATCCACCAGTGGGCATTGCATGTTGCTCTTTCCACAGACCACATATGGATCAACCAGAGTCATTGCATGTGTGTTCTTTCCACAAAACACACATGGATCAACCACTAGAGTCATTGCATGTTTGTTCTTATACTTAAACCACAAACTAGCACTAGAGTCATTGCATGTGTATTCTTTTCCACAAACCACACATGGATCCACTAGACTCATTGCATGTGTGTTCTTTTCCACAAACAACTTATGGATCAACCAGTGGTCATTGCATGTGTGTTCTTTCCACAAACCACATGTGGACCCATTACAGTCATTGCATGTGTGTTATTTCCACAAACCTTACATGGATCAACCACTAGAGTCATTGCATATGTGTTATTTCCATAATTGACACATGGATCAACCACTAGAGTCATTGCATGTGTGTTCTTATACTAAAACCAACACTAGAGTTATTGCATGTGTGTTGTTTTCACAAACCACACATGGATCAACCACTAGAGTCATTGCATGTGTGTTATTTCCACAAATAAACATGGATCAACCACTAGAGTCGTTGCATCTGTGTTCTTTTCCACAAACCACACATGGATCCACCAGTGGTCATTGCATGTGTGTTCTTTCCACAAACCACACATGGATCAACCACTAGAGTAATTCATGTGTGTTCTTTCCACACACCACACATGGATCAACCACTAGAGTCATTGCATGTTTGTTCTTATACTAAAACCACAAACCAGCACAAGAGTCATTGCATGTGTGTTCTTTTCCACAAGCCACACATGGATCCACCAGTGATCATGGCATGTGTGTTCTTTCCACAAACCACATATGGATCAACCAGAGTCATTGCATGAGTGTTCTTTCCACAAACCACACATGGATCAACCACTAGAGTCATTGCATGTTTGTTCTTATACTAAAACAACAATCCAACACTAGAGTCATTGCATGTATGTTCTTTTCCATAAACCACACATGGATCCACCAGTGGTCATTGCATGTGTGTTCTTTCCAGAAACCACATATGGATCAACCACTAGTCATTGCATGTGTGTTCTTTCCACAAACCACACATGTATCAACCACTAGAGTCATTGCATGTGTGTTCTTTCCACAAACAACACATGGATCAACCACTAGAGTCATTGCATGTGTGTTATTTCCACAAACAAACATGGATCAACCACTAGAGTCATTGCATGTGTGTTCTGTTCCACAAACCACACATGGATCCACCAGTGGTCATTGCATGTGTGTTCTTTCCACAAACCACACATGGATCAACCACTAGAGTCATTGCATGTGTGTTCTTTCCACAAACCACACATGGATCAACCACTAGAGTCATTGCATGTGTGTTCTTATACTAAAACCACAAACCAGTACTAGAGTCATTGCATGTGTGTTCTTTTCCACAACCAACACATGGATCCACCAGTGGTCATTGCATGTGCGTTCTTTCCACAAACCAGAAATGGATCAACCAGAGTCATTGCATGTGTGTTATTTCCACAAACCACACATGGATCAACCACTAGAGTCATTGCATGTTTGTTCTTATACTAAAACCACAAACCAGCACTAGAGTCATTGCATGTGTGTTCTTTTCCACAAACCACACATGGTTCCACCACTGGTCATCGCTTGTGTGTTCTTTCCACAAACCACATATGGATCAACCACTAGAGTCATTGCATGTGTGTTCTTTTCCAGAAACCACACATGGATCAACCACTAGAGTCATTGCATGTGTGTTATTACCACAAACAAACATGGATCAACCACTAGAGTCATTGCATGTGTGTTCTTTTCCACAAACCACACATGGATCCACCAGTGGTCATTGCATGTGTGTTCTTTCCACAAACCACACATGGATCAACCACTAGAGTCATTGCATGTGTGTTCTTTCCACAAACCACACATGGATCAACCACTAGAGTCATTGCATGTGTGTTCTTATACTAAAACCACAAACCAGTACTAGAGTCATTGCATGTGTGTTATTTTCCACAACCAACACATGGATCCACGAGTGGTCATTGCATGTGTGTTCTTTCCACAAACCACATATGATCAACCAGAGTTAGTGCATGTGTGTTCTTTCCACAAACCACACATGGATCAACCACTAGAGTCATTGCATGTTTGTTCTTATACTAAAACCACAAACCAGCACTAGAGTCATTCCATGTGTGTTCTTTTCCACAAACCACACATGAATCCACCAGTGGTCATTGCATGTGTGTTCTTTCCACAAACCACACATGGATCAACCAGTAGAGTCATTGCATGTTTGTTCTTATACTAAAACCACAAACCAGCACTAGAGTCATTGCATGTGTGTTCTTTTCCACAAACCACACATGGATCCACTAGACTCATTGCATGTGTTCTTTTCCTCAAACCACACATGGATCAACCAGTGGTCATTGCATGTGTGTTATTTTCCACAAACCACATGTGGACCCATTACCATCATTGCATCTGTGTTATTTCCACAAACCACACATGGATCAACCACTAGAGTCATTGCATATGTGTTATTTCCACAAACCACACATGGATCAACCACTAGAGTCATTGCATGTGTGTTCTTATACTAAAACCATAAACCAGTACTAGAGTCATTGCATGTGTCTCCTTATACTAAAACCACAAACCATTACTAGAGTCATTGCATGTGTGTTATTTTCCACAAACCACACATGGATCCACCAGTGGTCATTGCATGTTGCTCTTTCCACAGACCACATATGGATCAACCAGAGTCATTGCATGTGTCTTCTTTCCACAAAACACACATGGATCAACCACTAGAGTCATTGCATGTTTGTTCTTATAGTTAAACCACAAACTAGCACTAGAGTCATTGCATGTGTATTCTTTTCCACAAACCACACATGGATCCACTAGACTCATTGCATGTGTGTTCTTTTCCACAAACAACTTATGGATCAACCAGTGGTCATTGCATGTGTGTTCTTTCCACAAACCACATGTGGACCCATTACAGTCATTGCATGTGTGTTATTTCCACAAACCTTACATGGATCAACCACTATAGTCATTGCATATGTGTTATTTCCATAATTGACACATGGATCAACCACTAGAGTCATTGCATGTGTGTTCTTATACTAAAACCAACACTAGAGTTATTGCATGTGTGTTCTTTTCACAAACCACGCATGGATCAACCACTAGAGTCATTGCATGTGTGTTATTTCCACAAATAAACATGGATCAACCACTAGAGTCGTTGCATGTGTGTTCTTTTCCACAAACCACACATGGATCCACCAGTGGTCATTGCATGTGTGTTCTTTCCACAAACCACACATGGATCAACCACTAGAGTAATTCATGTGTGTTCTTTCCACACACCACACATGGATCAACCACTAGAGTCATTGCATGTTTGTTCTTATACTAAAACCACAAACCAGCACTAGAGTCATTGCATGTGTGTTCTTTTCCACAATCCACACATGGATCCACCAGTGATCATGGCTTGTGTGTTCTTTCCACAAACCACATATGGATCAACCAGAGTCATTGCATGAGTGTTCTTTCCACAAACCACACATGGATCAACCACTAGAGTCATTGCATGTTTGTTCTTATACTAAAACAACAATCCAACACTAGAGTCATTGCATGTATGTTCTTTTCCATAAACCACACATGGATCCACCAGTGGTCATTGCATGTGTGTTCTTTCCAGAAACCACATATGGATCAACCACTAGTCATTGCATGTGTGTTCTTTCCACAAACCACACATGTATCAACCACTAGAGTCATTGCATGTGTGTTCTTATACTAAAACCAACACTAGAGTCGTTGCATGTGTGTTCTTTTCACAAACCACACCTGGATCAACCACTAGAGTCATTGCATGTGTGTTCTTTCCACAAACCACACATGGATCAACCACTAGAGTCATTGCATGTGTGTTCTTACACTAAAACCACAAACCAGTACTAGAATCATTGCATGTGTGTTCTTTTCCACAACCAACACATGGATCCACCAGTGGTCATTGCATGTGTGTTCTTTCCACAAACCACAAATGGATCAACCAGAGTCATTGCATGTGTGTTATTTCCACAAACCACACATGGATCAACCACTAGAGTCATTGCATGTTTGTTCTTATACTAAAACCACAAACCAGCAATAGATTCATTGCATGTGTGTTCTTTTCCACAAACCACACATGGTTCCACCACTGGTCATCGCTTGTGTGTTCTTTCCACAAACCACATATGGATCAACCACTAGTCATTGCATGTGTGTTCTTTCCACAAAACACACATGTATCAACCACTAGAGTCATTGCATGTGTGTTCTTATACTAAAACCAACACTAGAGTCGTTGCATGTGTGTTGTTTTCACAAACCACACATGGATCAACCACTAGAGTCATTGCATGTGTGTTATTTCCACAAACAAACATGGATCAACCACTAGAGTCATTGCATGTGTGTTCTGTTCCACAAACCACACATGGATCCACCAGTGGTCATTGCATGTGTGTTCTTTCCACAAACCACACATGGATCAACCACTAGAGTCATTGCATGTGTGTCCTTTCCACAAACCACACATGGATCAACCACTAGAGTCATTGCATGTGTGTTCTTATACTAAAACCACAAACCAGTACTAGAGTCATTGCATGTGTGTTCTTTTCCACAACCAACACATGGATCCACCAGTGGTCATTGCATGTGCGTTCTTTCCACAAACCAGAAATGGATCAACCAGAGTCATTGCATGTGTGTTATTTCCACAAACCACACATGGATCAACCACTAGAGTCATTGCATGTTTGTTCTTATACTAAAACCACAAACCATCACTAGAGTCATTGCATGTCTGTTCTTTTCCACAAACCACACATGGTTCCACCACTGGTCATCGCTTGTGTGTTCTTTCCACAAACCACATATGGATCAACCACTAGAGTCATTGCATGTGTGTTCTTTTCCAGAAACCACACATGGATCAACCACTAGAGTCATTGCATGTGTGTTATTACCACAAACAAACATGGATCAACCACTAGAGTCATTGCATGTGTGTTCTTTTCCACAAACCACACATGGATCCACCAGTGGTCATTGCATGTGTGTTCTTTCCACAAACCACACATGGATCCACCAGTGGTCATTGCATGTGTGTTCTTTCCACAAACCACACATGGATCAACCACTAGAGTAATTCATGTGTGTTCTTTCCACACACCACACATGGATCAACCACTAGAGTCATTGCATGTTTGTTCTTATACTAAAACCACAAACCAGCACTAGAGTCATTGCATGTGTGTTCTTTTCCACAAACCACACATGGATCCACCAGTGATCATGGCTTGTGTGTTCTTTCCACAAACCACATATGGATCAACCAGAGTCATTGCATGAGTGTTCTTTCCACAAACCACACATGGATCAACCACTAGAGTCATTGCATGTTTGTTCTTATACTAAAACAACAATCCAACACTAGAGTCATTGCATGTATGTTCTTTTCCATAAACCACACATGGATCCACCAGTGGTCATTGCATGTGTGTTCTTTCCAGAAACCACATATGGATCAACCACTAGTCATTGCATGTGTGTTCTTTCCACAAACCACACATGTATCAACCACTAGAGTCATTGCATGTGTGTTCTTATACTAAAACCAACACTAGAGTCGTTGCATGTGTGTTCTTTTCACAAACCACACCTGGATCAACCACTAGAGTCATTGCATGTGTGTTCTTTCCACAAACCACACATGGATCAACCACTAGAGTCATTGCATGTGTGTTCTTACACTAAAACCACAAACCAGTACTAGAATCATTGCATGTGTGTTCTTTTCCACAACCAACACATGGATCCACCAGTGGTCATTGCATGTGTGTTCTTTCCACAAACCACAAATGGATCAACCAGAGTCATTGCATGTGTGTTATTTCCACAAACCACACATGGATCAACCACTAGAGTCATTGCATGTTTGTTCTTATACTAAAACCACAAACCAGCAATAGATTCATTGCATGTGTGTTCTTTTCCACAAACCACACATGGTTCCACCACTGGTCATCGCTTGTGTGTTCTTTCCACAAACCACATATGGATCAACCACTAGTCATTGCATGTGTGTTCTTTCCACAAAACACACATGTATCAACCACTAGAGTCATTGCATGTGTGTTCTTATACTAAAACCAACACTAGAGTCGTTGCATGTGTGTTGTTTTCACAAACCACACATGGATCAACCACTAGAGTCATTGCATGTGTGTTATTTCCACAAACAAACATGGATCAACCACTAGAGTCATTGCATGTGTGTTCTGTTCCACAAACCACACATGGATCCACCAGTGGTCATTGCATGTGTGTTCTTTCCACAAACCACACATGGATCAACCACTAGAGTCATTGCATGTGTGTCCTTTCCACAAACCACACATGGATCAACCACTAGAGTCATTGCATGTGTGTTCTTATACTAAAACCACAAACCAGTACTAGAGTCATTGCATGTGTGTTCTTTTCCACAACCAACACATGGATCCACCAGTGGTCATTGCATGTGCGTTCTTTCCACAAACCAGAAATGGATCAACCAGAGTCATTGCATGTGTGTTATTTCCACAAACCACACATGGATCAACCACTAGAGTCATTGCATGTTTGTTCTTATACTAAAACCACAAACCATCACTAGAGTCATTGCATGTGTGTTCTTTTCCACAAACCACACATGGTTCCACCACTGGTCATCGCTTGTGTGTTCTTTCCACAAACCACATATGGATCAACCACTAGAGTCATTGCATGTGTGTTCTTTTCCAGAAACCACACATGGATCAACCACTAGAGTCATTGCATGTGTGTTATTACCACAAACAAACATGGATCAACCACTAGAGTCATTGCATGTGTGTTCTTTTCCACAAACCACACATGGATCCACCAGTGGTCATTGCATGTGTGTTCTTTCCACAAACCACACATGGATCAACCACTAGAGTCATTGCATGTGTGTTCTTTCCACAAACCACACATGGATCAACCACTAGAGTCATTGCATGTGTGTTCTTATACTAAAACCACAAACCAGTACTAGAGTCATTGCATGTGTGTTATTTTCCACAACCAACACATGGATCCACGAGTGGTCATTGCATGTGTGTTCTTTCCACAAACCACATATGATCAACTAGAGTCATTGCATGTGTGTTCTTTGCACAAACCACACATGGATCAACCACTAGATTCATTGCATGTTTGTTCTTATACTAAAACCACAAACCAGCACTAGAGTCATTCCATGTGTGTTCTTTTCCACAAACCACACATGAATCCACCAGTGGTCATTGCATGTGTGTTCTTTCCACAAACCACACATGGATCAACCAGTAGAGTCATTGCATGTTTGTTCTTATACTAAAACCACAAACCAGCACTAGAGTCATTGCATGTGTGTTCTTTTCCACAAACCACACATGGATCCACTAGACTCATTGCATGTGTTCTTTTCCTCAAACCACACATGGATCAACCAGTGGTCATTGCATGTGTGTTATTTTCCACAAACCACATGTGGACCCATTACCATCATTGCATCTGTGTTATTTCCACAAACCACACATGGATCAACCACTAGAGTCATTGCATATGTGTTATTTCCACAAACCACACATGGATCAACCACTAGAGTCATTGCATGTGTGTTCTTATACTAAAACCATAAACCAGTACTAGAGTCATTGCATGTGTCTCCTTATACTAAAACCACAAACCATTACTAGAGTCATTGCATGTGTGTTATTTTCCACAAACCACACATGGATCCACCAGTGGGCATTTCATGTTGCTCTTTCCACAGACCACATATGGATCAACCAGAGTCATTGCATGTGTGTTCTTTCCACAAAACACACATGGATCAACCACTAGAGTCATTGCATGTTTGTTCTTATACTTAAACCACAAACTAGCACTAGAGTCATTGCATGTGTATTCTTTTCCACAAACCACACATGGATCCACTAGACTCATTGCATGTGTGTTCTTTTCCACAAACAACTTATGGATCAACCAGTGGTCATTGCATGTGTGTTCTTTCCACAAACCACATGTGGACCCATTACAGTCATTGCATGTGTGTTATTTCCACAAACCTTACATGGATCAACCACTAGAGTCATTGCATATGTGTTATTTCCATAATTGACACATGGATCAACCACTAGAGTCATTGCATGTGTGTTCTTATACTAAAACCAACACTAGAGTTATTGCATGTGTGTTGTTTTCACAAACCACACATGGATCAACCACTAGAGTCATTGCATGTGTGTTATTTCCACAAATAAACATGGATCAACCACTAGAGTCGTTGCATCTGTGTTCTTTTCCACAAACCACACATGGATCCACCAGTGCTCATTGCATGTGTGTTCTTTCCACAAACCACACATGGATCAACCACTAGAGTAATTCATGTGTGTTCTTTCCACACACCACACATGGATCAACCACTAGAGTCATTGCATGTTTGTTCTTATACTAAAACCACAAACCAGCACTAGAGTCATTGCATGTGTGTTCTTTTCCACAAACCACACATGGATCCACCAGTGATCATGGCATGTGTGTTCTTTCCACAAACCACATATGGATCAACCAGAGTCATTGCATGAGTGTTCTTTCCACAAACCACACATGGATCAACCACTAGAGTCATTGCATGTTTGTTCTTATACTAAAACAACAATCCAACACTAGAGTCATTGCATGTATGTTCTTTTCCATAAACCACACATGGATCCACCAGTGGTCATTGCATGTGTGTTCTTTCCAGAAACCACATATGGATCAACCACTAGTCATTGCATGTGTGTTCTTTCCACAAACCACACATGTATCAACCACTAGAGTCATTGCATGTGTGTTCTTTCCACAAACAACACATGGATCAACCACTAGAGTCATTGCATGTGTGTTATTTCCACAAACAAACATGGATCAACCACTAGAGTCATTGCATGTGTGTTCTGTTCCACAAACCACACATGGATCCACCAGTGGTCATTGCATGTGTGTTCTTTCCACAAACCACACATGGATCAACCACTAGAGTCATTGCATGTGTGTTCTTTCCACAAACCACACATGGATCAACCACTAGAGTCATTGCATGTGTGTTCTTATACTAAAACCACAAACCAGTACTAGAGTCATTGCATGTGTGTTCTTTTCCACAACCAACACATGGATCCACCAGTGGTCATTGCATGTGCGTTCTTTCCACAAACCAGAAATGGATCAACCAGAGTCATTGCATGTGTGTTATTTCCACAAACCACACATGGATCAACCACTAGAGTCATTGCATGTTTGTTCTTATACTAAAACCACAAACCAGCACTAGAGTCATTGCATGTGTGTTCTTTTCCACAAACCACACATGGTTCCACCACTGGTCATCGCTTGTGTGTTCTTTCCACAAACCACATATGGATCAACCACTAGAGTCATTGCATGTGTGTTCTTTTCCAGAAACCACACATGGATCAACCACCAGAGTCATTGCATGTGTGTTATTACCACAAACAAACATGGATCAACCACTAGAGTCATTGCATGTGTGTTCTTTTCCATAAACCACACATGGATCCACCAGTGGTCATTGCATGTGTGTTCTTTCCACAAACCACACATGGATCAACCACTAGAGTCATTGCATGTGTGTTCTTTCCACAAACCACAGATGGATCAACCACTAGAGTCATTGCATGTGTGTTCTTATACTAAAACCACAAACCAGTACTAGAGTCATTGGATGTGTGTTATTTTCCACAACCAACACATGGATCCACGAGTGGTCATTGCATGTGTGTTCTTTCCACAAACCACATATGATCAACCAGAGTCAGTGCATGTGTGTTCTTTCCACAAACCACACATGGATCAACCACTAGAGTCATTGCATGTTTGTTCTTATACTAAAACCACAAACCAGCACTAGAGTCATTCCATGTGTGTTCTTTTCCACAAACCACACATGGATCCACCAGTGGTCATTGCATGTGTGTTCTTTCCGGAAACCACATATGGATCAACCACTAGTCATTGCATGTGTGTTCTTTCCACAAACCACACATGTATCAACCACTAGAGTCATTGCATGTGTGTTCTTTCCACAAACAACACATGGATCAACCACTAGAGTCATTGCATGTGTGTTATTTCCACAAACAAACATGGATCAACCACTAGAGTCATTGCATGTGTGTTCTGTTCCACAAACCACACATGGATCCACCAGTGGTCATTGCATGTGTGTTCTTTCCACAAACCACACATGGATCGACCACTAGAGTCATTGCATGTGTGTTCTTTCCACAAACCACACATGGATCAACCACTAGAGTCATTGCATGTGTGTTCTTATACTAAAACCACAAACCAGTACTAGAGTCATTGCATGTGTGTTCTTTTCCACAACCAACACATGGATCCACCAGTGGTCATTGCATGTGCGTTCTTTCCACAAACCAGAAATGGATCAACCAGAGTCATTGCATGTGTGTTATTTCCACAAACCACACATGGATCAACCACTAGAGTCATTGCATGTTTGTTCTTATACTAAAACCACAAACCAGCACTAGAGTCATTGCATGTGTGTTCTTTTCCACAAACCACACATGGTTCCACCACTGGTCATCGCTTGTGTGTTCTTTCCACAAACCACATATGGATCAACCACTAGAGTCATTGCATGTGTGTTCTTTTCCAGAAACCACACATGGATCAACCACTAGAGTCATTGCATGTGTGTTATTACCACAAACAAACATGGATCAACCACTAGAGTCATTGCATGTGTGTTCTTTTCCACAAACCACACATGGATCCACCAGTGGTCATTGCATGTGTGTTCTTTCCACAAACCACACATGGATCAACCACTAGAGTCATTGCATGTTTGTTCTTATACTAAAACCACAAACCAGCACTAGAGTCATTGCATGTGTGTTCTTTTCCACAAACCACACATGGTTCCACCACTGGTCATCGCTTGTGTGTTCTTTCCACAAACCACATATGGATCAACCACTAGAGTCATTGCATGTGTGTTCTTTTCCAGAAACCACACATGGATCAACCACCAGAGTCATTGCATGTGTGTTATTACCACAAACAAACATGGATCAACCACTAGAGTCATTGCATGTGTGTTCTTTTCCATAAACCACACATGGATCCACCAGTGGTCATTGCATGTGTGTTCTTTCCACAAACCACACATGGATCAACCACTAGAGTCATTGCATGTGTGTTCTTTCCACAAACCACAGATGGATCAACCACTAGAGTCATTGCATGTGTGTTCTTATACTAAAACCACAAACCAGTACTAGAGTCATTGGATGTGTGTTATTTTCCACAACCAACACATGGATCCACGAGTGGTCATTGCATGTGTGTTCTTTCCACAAACCACATATGATCAACCAGAGTCAGTGCATGTGTGTTCTTTCCACAAACCACACATGGATCAACCACTAGAGTCATTGCATGTTTGTTCTTATACTAAAACCACAAACCAGCACTAGAGTCATTCCATGTGTGTTCTTTTCCACAAACCACACATGGATCCACCAGTGGTCATTGCATGTGTGTTCTTTCCGGAAACCACATATGGATCAACCACTAGTCATTGCATGTGTGTTCTTTCCACAAACCACACATGTATCAACCACTAGAGTCATTGCATGTGTGTTCTTTCCACAAACAACACATGGATCAACCACTAGAGTCATTGCATGTGTGTTATTTCCACAAACAAACATGGATCAACCACTAGAGTCATTGCATGTGTGTTCTGTTCCACAAACCACACATGGATCCACCAGTGGTCATTGCATGTGTGTTCTTTCCACAAACCACACATGGATCGACCACTAGAGTCATTGCATGTGTGTTCTTTCCACAAACCACACATGGATCAACCACTAGAGTCATTGCATGTGTGTTCTTATACTAAAACCACAAACCAGTACTAGAGTCATTGCATGTGTGTTCTTTTCCACAACCAACACATGGATCCACCAGTGGTCATTGCATGTGCGTTCTTTCCACAAACCAGAAATGGATCAACCAGAGTCATTGCATGTGTGTTATTTCCACAAACCACACATGGATCAACCACTAGAGTCATTGCATGTTTGTTCTTATACTAAAACCACAAACCAGCACTAGAGTCATTGCATGTGTGTTCTTTTCCACAAACCACACATGGTTCCACCACTGGTCATCGCTTGTGTGTTCTTTCCACAAACCACATATGGATCAACCACTAGAGTCATTGCATGTGTGTTCTTTTCCAGAAACCACACATGGATCAACCACTAGAGTCATTGCATGTGTGTTATTACCACAAACAAACATGGATCAACCACTAGAGTCATTGCATGTGTGTTCTTTTCCACAAACAACACATGGATCCACCAGTGGTCATTGCATGTGTGTTCTTTCCACAAACCACACATGGATCAACCACTAGAGTCATTGCATGTGTGTTCTTTCCACAAACCACACATGGATCAACCACTAGAGTCATTGCATGTGTGTTCTTATACTAAAACCACAAACCAGTACTAGAGTCATTGGATGTGTGTTATTTTCCACAACCAACACATGGATCCACGAGTGGTCATTGCATGTGTGTTCTTTCCACAAACCACATATGATCAACCAGAGTCAGTGCATGTGTGTTCTTTCCACAAACCACACATGGATCAACCACTAGAGTCATTGCATGTTTGTTCTTATACTAAAACCACAAACCAGCACTAGAGTCATTCCATGTGTGTTCTTTTCCACAAACCACACATGAATCCACCAGTGGTCATTGCATGTGTGTTCTTTCCACAAACCACACATGGATCAACCAGTAGAGTCATTGCATGTTTGTTCTTATACTAAAACCACAAACCAGCACTAGAGTCATTGCATGTGTGTTCTTTTCCACAAACCACACATGGATCCACTAGACTCATTGCATGTGTTCTTTTCCTCAAACCACACATGGATCAACCAGTGGTCATTGCATGTGTGTTATTTTCCACAAACCACATGTGGACCCATTACCATCATTGCATCTGTGTTATTTCCACAA
Organism: Avena sativa; assembly: GCA_916181665.1. Classification (NCBI taxonomy): domain Eukaryota; kingdom Viridiplantae; phylum Streptophyta; class Magnoliopsida; order Poales; family Poaceae; genus Avena; species Avena sativa. The sequence goes on from OV702279.1 coordinate 482,839,332, forward strand.
ACCACACATGGATCAACCACTAGAGTCATTGCATATGTGTTATTTCCACAAACCACACATGGATCAACCACTAGAGTCATTGCATGTGTGTTCTTATACTAAAACCATAAACCAGTACTAGAGTCATTGCATGTGTCTCCTTATACTAAAACCACAAACCATTACTAGAGTCATTGCATGTGTGTTATTTTCCACAAACCACACATGGATCCACCAGTGGTCATTGCATGTTGCTCTTTCCACAGACCACATATGGATCAACCAGAGTCATTGCATGTGTGTTCTTTCCACAAAACACACATGGATCAACCACTAGAGTCATTGCATGTTTGTTCTTATAGTTAAACCACAAACTAGCACTAGAGTCATTGCATGTGTATTCTTTTCCACAAACCACACATGGATCCACTAGACTCATTGCATGTGTGTTCTTTTCCACAAACAACTTATGGATCAACCAGTGGTCATTGCATGTGTGTTCTTTCCACAAACCACATGTGGACCCATTACAGTCATTGCATGTGTGTTATTTCCACAAACCTTACATGGATCAACCACTATAGTCATTGCATATGTGTTATTTCCATAATTGACACATGGATCAACCACTAGAGTCATTGCATGTGTGTTCTTATACTAAAACCAACACTAGAGTTATTGCATGTGTGTTCTTTTCACAAACCACACATGGATCAACCACTAGAGTCATTGCATGTGTGTTATTTCCACAAATAAACATGGATCAACCACTAGAGTCGTTGCATGTGTGTTCTTTTCCACAAACCACACATGGATCCACCAGTGGTCATTGCATGTGTGTTCTTTCCACAAACCACACATGGATCAACCACTAGAGTAATTCATGTGTGTTCTTTCCACATACCACACATGGATCAACCACTAGAGTCATTGCATGTTTGTTCTTATACTAAAACCACAAACCAGCACTAGAGTCATTGCATGTGTGTTCTTTTCCACAAACCACACATGGATCCACCAGTGATCATGGCTTGTGTGTTCTTTCCACAAACCACATATGGATCAACCAGAGTCATTGCATGAGTGTTCTTTCCACAAACCACACATGGATCAACCACTAGAGTCATTGCATGTTTGTTCTTATACTAAAACAACAATCCAACACTAGAGTCATTGCATGTATGTTCTTTTCCATAAACCACACATGGATCCACCAGTGGTCATTGCATGTGTGTTCTTTCCAGAAACCACATATGGATCAACCACTAGTCATTGCATGTGTGTTCTTTCCACAAACCACACATGTATCAACCACTAGAGTCATTGCATGTGTGTTCTTATACTAAAACCAACACTAGAGTCGTTGCATGTGTGTTCTTTTCACAAACCACACCTGGATCAACCACTAGAGTCATTGCATGTGTGTTCTTTCCACAAACCACACATGGATCAACCACTAGAGTCATTGCATGTGTGTTCTTACACTAAAACCACAAACCAGTACTAGAATCATTGCATGTGTGTTCTTATACTAAAACCACAAACCACAAATGGATCAACCAGAATCATTGCATGTGTGTTCTTTTCCACAAACCACACATGGTTCCACCACTGGTCATCGCTTGTGTGTTCTTTCCACAAACCACATATGGATCAACCACTAGTCATTGCATGTGTGTTCTTTCCACAAAACACACATGTATCAACCACTAGAGTCATTGCATGTGTGTTCTTATACTAAAACCAACACTAGAGTCGTTGCATGTGTGTTGTTTTCACAAACCACACATGGATCAACCACTAGAGTCATTGCATGTGTGTTATTTCCACAAACAAACATGTATCAACCACTAGAGTCATTGCATGTGTGTTCTTTTCCACAAACCACACATGGATCCACCAGTGGTCATTGCATGTGTGTTCTTTCCACAAACCACACATAGATCAACCACTAGAGTCATTGCATGTGTGTTCTTTCCACAAACCACACATGGATCAACCAGTAGAGTCAGTGCATGTGTGTTATTTCCACAAACAAACATGGATCAACCACTAGAGTCATTGCATGTGTGTTCTTTTCCACAAACCACACATGGATCCACTAGAGTCATTGCATGTGTGTTCTTTCCACAAACGACACATGGATCAACCACTAGAGTCATGGCATGTGTGTTCTTATACTAAAACCACAAACCAGTACTAGAGTCATTGCATGTGTGTTCTTTTCCACAACCAACACATGGATCCACCAGTGGTCATTGCATGTGTGTTCTTTCCACAAACCAGAAATGGATCAACCAGAGTCATTGCATGTGTGTTATTTCCACAAACCACACATGGATCAACCACTAGAGTCATTGCATGTTTGTTCTTATACTAAAACCACAAACCAGCACTAGAGTAATTGCATGTGTGTTCTTTTCCACAAACCACACATGGTTCCACCACTGGTCATCGCTTGTGTGTTCTTTCCACAAACCACATATGGATCAACCACTAGTCATTGCATGTGTGTTCTTTCCACAAACCACACATGGATCAACCACAAGAGTCATTGCATGTTTGTTCTTATACTAAAACCACAAACCAACACTAGAGTCATTGCATGTGTGTTCTTTCCACAAACCACACATGGATCAACCACTAGAGTCATTGCATGTGTGTTATTTCTACAAACAAACATGGATCAATCACTAGAGTCATTGCATGTGTGTTCTTTTCCACAAACCACACATGGATCCACCAATGGTCATTGCATGTGTGTTTTTCCACAAACTACATATGGATCAACCACTAGTCATTGCATGTGTGTTCTTTCCACAAACCACACATGGATCAACCAGTAGAGTCATTGCATGTTTGTTCTTATACTAAAACCACAAACCAGCACTAGAGTCATTGCATGTGTGTTATTTTCCACAAACCACACATGGATCCACTAGACTCATTGCATGTGTGTTCTTTTCCACAAACCACACATCGATCAGCGAGTGGTCATTGCATGTGTGTTATTTTCCATAAACCACATGTGGACCCCGTACAGTCATTACATGTGTGTTATTTCCACAAACCACAGATGGATCAACCACTAGAGTCATTGCATATGTGTTATTTCCACAAACCACACATGGATCAACCACTAGAGTCATTGCATGTGTGTTCTTATACTAAAACCACAAACCAGTACTAGAGTCATTGCATGTGTGTTCTTATACTAAAACTACAAACCATTACTAGAGTCATTGCATGTGTGTTATTTTCCACAAACCACACATGGATCCACCAGTGGTCATTGCATGTGTGCTCTTTCCATAGACCACATATGGATCAACCAGAGTCATTGCATGTGTGTTCTTTGCACAAACCACACATGGATCAACCACTAGAGTCATTGCATGTTTGTTCTTATACTAAAACCACAAACCAAAACTAGAGTCATTGCATGTGTGTTCTTTTCCACAAACCACACATGGATCCACTAGACTCATTGCATGTGTGTTGTTTTCCACAAACAACTTATGGATCAACCAGTGGTCATTGCATGTGTGTTCTTTCCACAAACCACATGTGGACCCATTATAGCCATTGCATGTGTGTTATTTCCACAAACCACACATGGATCAACCACTAGAGTCATTGCATATGTGTTATTTTCACAAACCACACATGGATCAACCACTAGAGTCATTGCATGTGTGTTCTTATACCTGTCAGGATACCAACCTTATTAAAATATAAGGTAAGGTAGAATCCCCTGTGTTTACAATTCTAGTCCCTGGATCAATTGCTAGCATCCACAGTTTAGATGTAATATCAGAAACAAAGGTCATAATACAACTTTATAACCAGGAATAACATAATTTTATTACATCAATACATAGCTCATTTGGCTATTACATTACATTGCAGCGGAAAAACTATAAGTATGGGGTCCTTCATCTTCAAAGTGCCACAGGCAGATGTTGGTTGTAGACTTTGTAATCCTAATCAATCAATCTTCACTAAAAACAATCAAACCTGCAACATTACAAGTTACAGCCACAAGGGTCAATACATTTGAATTGTATTGGCAAGTGATACTATGGTAGTATAGTGGAGTCTATCATCTATATGCATTTGGCTAAGTGGAGTTGAGGCTTGCATTGCTCAAAATAGATTTTCCTTACCATTTTGAAAACACTAAGTTTTTGTTTGGCAAAATCATTTTTTCCAATCTAAGATTTCAAGATCCTTGTACCAAGCCATCTCTCCATCAAAGATTGAAGAATTCAAACAACCCTTGTTCACCCACAAGTTTTATTTAGAAATTGGAGCGATGAGATTCTTGATTGCTTCCATGTCTTGATGCTCAAATTGTCCTTTACCAGGGACATGGCTAAGTACTTAGGTTTTACACTCTGCAGAGGTGGTGCACTTTTCCCACAAGACTTGGTTTCCCAAGACAAGATCTTTCAGAAGCTTTCCCTTAGACCAACATGGACGCGTTCCAACCTATCAAACACTACCACCAACTGTCCATATGGCTAAGTTCTTGCAACCTATATGATCATGGCAGAGCCCATATTGCCAAGTGGTTGCACTTGAAGCTTCTCAACATTTGACATCTCAAATCTCTTTGTTCCTGGGTGGCCATCCACAAGTGAGATACACAAGCCAAGTCCATGGCCTTGTGAACCACTCAACACAAACCATTCCTTCCATTTCCACCTAGGTGTTTTATTCGCTTAGTTGTTTTATTAAACAAAACACAAGTCCTCAGACTTAGGATATTTTTCCATAGTGTGAATATATATTCCACCCATGTTTTCTATTATCTAGGCTAAGCTTGATAGTAATAGGATTCTTAACTTAGGAAAATCCTACTAAGGATTCATCTACTAGGTTTTCCTATAGCAAGGTCTATACTTAGCAAAATAAAATCCATGCAAGTTTTACTTGGCAAAATCACTAATGCATATTGAAAGTAATGGGATAATGATATGAAGCATCACTTGCCTTTTTGGTAGAGTATGGGTTCACTCCTTGTCCTTGCAACAATCAAACTCTTCAAGTCACTACAATTCAATCAAGCAAGGCACAAACTCAATCTACCAATCAAGCAAATCAACACACAAAATGACAAAGTCAAAGTAATTCATGCAAGCATGCCAAGCTTTGTTTTGTTTGAAAAAGTGGTTCCTAGTGGGTCATAGACATTTGTAAACACCTATTGGTCATTTTGTAAAGTGGCAAGGTCATTTGCAAAAGGTTTCACTTCATAAGCCATTTTCAAAACAAAGTATCATTTTATGTGGTGTAGAAATATTTTTACTAAGGCATTAGCCTATAGGGTTCACCAAATATGTTTTCAAATCACAAAACTTGGTGTTTAGGGTTAGTGAGTTTAAAACAAAACATTTTCCAAAGGTTTTCCTCCAAAACCATTTTTAATAAAATAACCACATTTCTATTTGACTAGAAATGGTTTTAAATCAAAGAATCCTTATTTTGTTTCACCAAATGAGTTGCTATTGCAAAACTTGGTGTTTGGGTCAGTAGGTTTGGTCTAAACCATTTTCTCAAAAATTTTACTCAAAAAAATTTTCATAAACAAAATCTTTTTTTTCCATTTGGCTAGAAATGGGCTAAATCAAGTTTTCCATCCTAAACTTTACCAAATCCATTTTCCAAATCATGGGTTGGTTCCTAGGGTCAGTAAGGTCACAACAAACCATTTTGCAAAGGTTTTAACCTTAAAATCATTTTCAAACAATTTTTCTAATCTAAACAAGCACACAAAAGAATCTGCAAAAAACAAGCAAACAAACAGATACTATTTGCTAAACTAAGGGTAGGGTTGGCTAGGTCTTGCTCTCCTGAATCCAACGACATAAAATTTGTAATTTTTGGATGTGTGGATCCAAAGATACAAGGGTTTGAAGTTTGCAAAATATTCTGTTTTCAAATCTGTTTTTAAACAGAATAGGGGACACGCGGCGTGTTCTAACTGGGTGGTACCGGTTCGGCCGGATCGCGCAGCTGCAGCCGTTGGATCAAGTCAGATCGTGCGGTACGCAGATGCTACTTACCCTTTCACCTAGCTTCTATCCTAGCCACTAGATCGAGATCGAACGGTTGACGCAGGTTCGACCTAAAGCTAGCGGCGCTGCGACGGCTACCGGCGGCGGAGCTGTCGGTCGACGACGGTGTTGATGCTACAGGAGGTGAGGGAGAAAGGGGAGATGCTCACCGGGCTCAGGGGGTCACGGCGATGCTCGAGGAGGTGTTGGTCGGGCGAGGGGCGCTCTGGTACGACTGCGATTGCTCGCCGGAGTGGAGGACGGCGTCGGGTGCGTCAGGTGGTCGTCGTGGACGGTGCTGTGGTTCACCCCAAGGCAAGGCGAAGACACGGTTAGATGCGCAGGACTCAGGCAAGGTCGTGTGCGTGAATGAGAGGGAAAGGGTCGGTCTGGTTCACCTGGAAGTCGTCGTCGTAGTTGCAGACAGACGGCGCCGCTCGGAGCTTGTCGAAGGCGAGGATAGGGGGCGCCCTAGGACAAACGGAAAGTGCTGTTAGGTTCGTACGAGCTTGGAGATCATCATCGTGTCCACGGGGAGGAGAGGGGAGGTCGGTTACTACCTGGGAACGTCGTCGGAGAAGAAGGCAGACAGCGGTGCTGCAGGTCGTCGTCGAAGGCGAGGTTACAGGGCACCCGCGGACGAATGACTGGCACAGGAAGATGCGCCAGGATGTGGTGAGCGTGCTCGTGTGTTCGGGGAGGCAGGAGGTGGTGTGGCTTGACCGGAATTGCTCGGAGACGGTGGTCGGAACAGGGGAGCTCGAGGAGGAATTGGGGTGGCCTGGGGCGTGCTTGGGGGAGGAGACAGAGGGGAACGAGAGAGGAGTCACTGGCGTTTAAATGGGCATTGTCACGGCGAGGTTTAATGGAGAGATTAACGCGGATTGATGGTGCTATCAACGGGCAGAAACGGCCGCGCGGTGAGGGGGAGAAGGAGTCGCGGGGAGGAAGAAGAACAGGAGGAGAGTGGGTCTACCTGTCAGCGATAGAAAAGGAAAGGGGGTTGGGTCCACCAATCAGTGAGGGTGTGGTTTTCTTTCGCGGTGAATAACGGTTCGCTTCGTGAGAGAGAGAGGTGGGGTCCACCGGTCAGTGAGAAAAGAAATGAGGGGGAGGGTCCACTGGTCATTGACTTAGCGGGTCAGTTAATAGGTGTCAACCGTTTTCTCTGCGGGGAGGGAATACTGGGCTGGTTTGCTAGGCTTAATGGGCTGGGCTGGTTTCTTCCCTTTGCACTATTTTTTTTGTCTAAAACATTTTTCTTTTTCTATTCTATTTTCTGTTTTGAATTTTCATTCAATTATTCAAACAATCAAACCATTCAAACAATTCAAACAAACACTCAACTTTGTACTTTGAATTTGGTTCTGTTTAGTAACATAATCCAAATCCCAAAATAATTTATTTTTAGGATCCATTTAATAATTAAATAAAATGGATCTTTTAGTTATTTAATAAAATAGGGTTTGATTTAATTAATAAAATCTTCATTTGAAATCCAAATATTTTCAAAACCAAAACAGTAGGTTTTATTTGAAAATAAAAGATATTTGGAAAACTTGTTTAAAACAAAATAACCTTTTATTTTAGGTTCCATTAATAATTAAATATAATGGACCTTAGTTAATAAATCAAATAGGATTTGTTTATTTAAAAACTTTATTTTGAAATCTAAAATAAAACCAAAACACTTTAGTAGGTTTTATTTGAGAAAAAAAAATACTTGGAAAACTTTATTTTAAAAGAATAAATAAGTTTTGATGTTTTGAAAATAGCAAAACCTTTATTAATAAAACTTGGATATTTAAATCCTTTTTATTTTAAATACACCTCTACTATTTTTAATCAAAACAAAACCTTTTGTTTCAAAGTCTTGGCCAAGTTTTAATTTGGCTTTATAAAATAATCTTTATTTATAAATCCACCTTTTCATTTGAAAAACAAAGTCTTTTATTAAAAGATCCCAAAATAGTATTTCCAAAACATTTTATTTGCCTTTATTAAATGTTTATCTTTATAAATCCCTTTAGGATTTAATTTGATCCAACTGGTTTGAAGTCCCAATTGAATACAAAAAGTTTCTTCTGGCCCTGAAAATCAACTAAGTTTTATTTTATTCATTTATTTTTCACATTACAAGATTTGGAAAATCTTGGGATGTGACAGGACTACCACCCTTAAAAGAAATCTCGTCGCGAGATTTGGGAAGGCTAGGGTTACAAGTTGGCTCAAAACAACTAGGGTACTACCGCCCTTAAAAAATTTCCAAACTAAATTACATATTGGCTTGCTTGGAATCTTGATGAAACTTCCTTGGAAAAATTATGCATAGTGTCCTTTATTTCCATACTTGACTCATGGGCCAAGGTTGAGTTTCTCCCTAGGCTTGTTCAACTTGTTTTTCATCTTTTCTGGACAGTTGCTTGCATAATGTCCTGGGTTCTTGAAGTTGAAACAGTGGATATCTTGGAGTTCTTTACGTTGCTCTTGTGGACAAGTTGCTACATAGTGGCCTGGTTCTTTGCAATTGTTGCACACTACTTGACCGATCTCTTTATTCTTCGGGTTCTCTGGGCATCCACTGGGGTAGTGTCCCATTTCCTTACATTTACGACATTGCACAAGGCTCATGTCCTGTCTTGGTTTCTTGGGTTTCTTTGATCCTTTGAATTGGGTTGTCTTGTTTGGAGGTATAAGTGGTCCTTTTCCTTTGCCATCAACATTTTTGGCATACTTGGATCCTTCTTGTTTCCTTTGTTCAACATTGGCATAGATGGGGCATTGGATAGGGACATGGTCGTTTCCTTCACATAGGTAGCAAGTAGCTTGAGAGGTAGGACATTGTCCAATAGGATGTTTCTCTTCACAGTTAGGACATTGATCTTCATGCTCATTGGAAGTATGGTCCTTGTCTCCACAAATAATGCAAGCGGGGTCTCCATCTAGAATAACATTCTTGTCATCCTTGTTGTCATACACTCTTTTGGGATAGTTTTCTTCCATGCTGATCATTTGATTAGTCACCTTAAGCATCAGTTGGGATTGTTCTTCCAAAAACTTTTGCAGTGCTGGATCTTTATCACTATTGTTGGCTATGAACTGAGCTGTTAGTTGGTTCAACTGGTGTTGGGTTGCTATGAGCTCTTTCATGCTGGCCTCTTGGTTGTTGTTGATGTCATCAACCTTGATGCTGGAGTCTCTTGGAGAAGTCATCTGTTTGGGTTGGATTGGGATTAGAATAGGCAAAAGGTTTTTCTAAGAAATCAATTCTAATCACACACATCACAATTCACACAAGCAATGTGCAAGCAATCACAAACAAACACTCCACTCAAACAACAAAGTTCAGGCACATTTTTAGGCAACCAAAAATATTTTTGTTACACCACGTAAGTTGGTGTGTTTGACTTAACTAAATATGGTGGTCCATCTATATGGTTCACTTGAGATCTTTCCATCCTTCTTGGTTGATTCTTCTTGAATGAGATCTTTGTATCCTTGGAGAATTCTTGTGTCTTGGTCACAAATCTTCAAAGGTGATGATGATTCCTTCTAAGTTGTGTTTCCTTAGTCTTCAAGTCTTGAGCAAGATTCCTTGTCTCACTTGTAGTCTTTAGTGATATTCAAGTTGAAGTCCTTGGTGAAAATGTTGAAGAATGTTGAAGTCATTAGAGTTGAAGAAGTTGAAGTCATTAGGGTTGAAGAAGTCCTTTGCACATGGTGTAGTCTTTGGTCATAGGGTAGGCTTTTCCATCAAGTTGAAATATAAGAGAAGTAGAGTTGAAACCAAAATGGTTGAGGAAAGAGTTTACAAGATTTTGTAAATAAGTTTTTGGAACAAAATACAACTCCTATTTTTCTAAGGGTTTTTGTCCAATCCTAGGGTTACAAATCCTACAGGCAACACAATGCTCTGATACCATGTCAGGATACCAACCTTATTAAAATATAAGGTAAGGTAGAATCCCCTGTGTTTACAATGCTAGTCCCTGGATCAATTGCTAGCATCCACAGTTTAGATGTAATATCAGAAACAAAGGTCATAATACAACTTTATAACCAGGAATAACATAATTTTATTACATCAATACATAGCTCATTTGGCTATTACATTACATTGCAGCGGAAAAACTATAAGTATGGGGTCCTTCATCTTCAAAGTGCCACAGGCAGATGTTGGTTGTAGACTTTGTAATCCTAATCAATCAATCTTCACTAAAAACAATCAAACCTGCAACATTACAAGTTACAGCCACAAGGGTCAATACATTTGAATTGTATTGGCAAGTGATACTATGGTAGTATAGTGGAGTCTATCATCTATATGCATTTGGCTAAGTGGAGTTGAGGCTTGCATTGCTCAAAATAGATTTTTCCTTACCATTTTGAAAACACTAAGTTTTTGTTTGGCAAAATCATTTTTCCCAATCTAAGATTTCAAGATCCTTGTACCAAGCCATCTCTCCATCAAAGATTGAAGAATTCAAACAACCCTTATTCACCCACAAGTTTTATTTAGAAATTGGAGTGATGAGATTCTTGATTGCTTCCATGTCTTGATGCTCAAATTGTCCTTTACCAGGGACATGGCTAAGTACTTAGGTTTTACACTCTGCAGAGGTGGTGCACTTTTCCCACAAGACTTGGTTTCCCAAGACAAGATCTTTCAGAAGCTTTCCCTTAGACCAACATGGACGCGTTCCAACCTATCAAACACTACCACCAACTGTCCATATGGCTAAGTTCTTGCAACCTATATGATCATGGCAGAGCCCATATTGCCAAGTGGTTGCACTTGAAGCTTCTCAACATTTGACATCTCAAATCTCTTTGTTCCTGGGTGGCCATCCACAAGTGAGATACACAAACCAAGTCCATGGCCTTGTGAACCACTCAACACAAACCATTCCTTCCATTTCCACCCAGGTGTTTTATTCGCTTAGTTGTTTTATTAAACAAAACACAAGTCCTCAGACTTAGGATATTTTTCCATAGTGTGAATATATATTCCACCCATGTTTTCTATTAGCTAGGCTAAGCTTGATAGTAATAGGATTCTTAACTTAGGAAAATCCTACTAAGGATTCATCTACTAGGTTTTCCTATAGCAAGGTCTATAGTTAGCAAAATAAAATCCATGCAAGTTTTACTTGGCAAAATCACTAATGCATATTGAAAGTAATGGGATAATGATATGAAGCATCACTTGCCTTTTTGGTAGAGTATGGGTTCACTCCTTGTCCTTGCAACAATCAAACTCTTCAAGTCACTACAATTCAATCAAGCAAGGCACAAACTCAATCTACCAATCAAGCAAATCAACACACAAAATGACAAAGTCAAAGTAATTCATGCAAGCATGCCAAGATTTGTTTTGTTTGAAAAAGTGGTTCCTAGTGGGTCATATACATTTGTAAACACCTATTGGTCATTTTGTAAAGTGGCAAGGTCATTTGCAAAAGGTTTCACTTCATAAGCCATTTTCAAAACAAAGTATCATTTTATGTGGTGTAGAAATATTTTTACTAAGGCATTAGCCTATAGGGTTCACCAAATATGTTTTCAAATCACAAAACTTGGTGTTTAGGGTTAGTGAGTTTAAAACAAAACATTTTCCAAAGGTTTTCCTCCAAAACCATTTTTAATAAAATAACCACATTTCTATTTGACTAGAAATTGTTTTAAATCAAAGAATCCTTATTTTGTTTCACCAAATGAGTTGCTATTGCAAAACTTGGTGTTTGGGTCAGTAGGTTTGGTCTAAACCATTTTCTCAAAATTTTTACTCAAAAACATTTTCATAAACAAAATCTTTTTTTCCATTTGGCTAGAAATGGGCTAAATCAAGTTTTCCATCCTAAACTTTATCAAATCCATTTTCCAAATCATGGGTTGGTTCCTAGGGTCAGTAAGGTCACAACAAACCATTTTGCAAAGGTTTTAACCTTAAAATCATTTTCAAACAATTTTTCTAATCTAAACAAGCACACAAAAGAATCTGCAAAAAACAAGCAAACAAACAGATACTATTTGCTAAACTAAGGGCAGGGTTGGCTAGGTCTTGCTCTCCTGAATCCAACGACATAAAATTTGTAATTTTTGGACGTGTGGATCCAAAGATACAAGGGTTTGAAGTTTGCAAAATATTCTGTTTTCAAATCTGTTTTTAAACAGAATAGGGGACACGCGGCGTGTTCTAACTGGGTGGTACTGGTTCGGCCGGATCGCGCAGCTGCAGCCGTTAGATCAAGTCAGATCGTGCGGTGCACAGATGCTACTTACCCTTTCACCTTGCTTCTATCCTAGCCACTAGATCGAGATCGAACGGTTGACGCAGGTTCGACCTAAAGCTAGCGGCGCTGCGGCGGCTACCGGCGGCGGAGCTGTCGGTCGACGACGGTGCTGATGTTACAGGAGGTGAGGGAGAAAGGGGAGATGCTCACCGGGCTTAGGGGGTCACGGCGATGCTCGAGGAGGTGTTGGTCGAGCGAGGGGCGCTCTGGTACGACTGCGATTGCTCGCCGGAGTGGAGGACGGCGTCGGGTGCGTCAGGTGGTCGTCGTGGACGGTGCTGTGGTTCACCCCAAGGCAAGGCGAAGACACGGTTAGATGCGCAGGACTCAGGCAAGGTCGTGTGCGTGAATGAGAGGGAAAGGGGCGGTCTGGTTCACCTGGAAGTCGTCGTCGTAGTTGCAGACAGACGGCGGCGCTCGGAGCTTGTCGAAGGCGAGGATAGGGGGCGCCCTAAGACAAACGGAAAGTGCTGTTAGGTTCGTACGAGCTTGGAGATCATCATCGTGTCCACGGGGAGGAGAGGAGAGGTCGGTTACTACCTGGGAACGTCGTCGGAGAAGAAGGCAGACAGCGGTGCTGCAGGTCGTCGTTGAAGGCGAGGTTACAGGGCACCCGCGGATGAATGACTGGCACAGGAAGATGCGCCAGGATGTGGTGATCGTGCTCGTGTGTTCGGGGAGGCAGGAGGTGGTGTGGCTTGACCGGAATTGCTCGGAGACGGTGGTCGGAACAGAGGAGCTCGAGGAGGAATTGGGGCGGCCTGGGGCGTGCTTGGGGGAGGAGACAGAGGGGAACGAGAGAGGAGTCACTGGCGTTTAAATGGGCGTTGTCACGGCGAGGTTTAATGGAGAGATTAACGCGGATTGATGGTGCTATCAACGGGCAGAAACGGCCGCGCGGCGAGGGGGAGAAGGAGTCGCGGGGAGGAAGAAGAACAGGAGGAGAGTGGGTCTACTTGTCAGCGATAGAAAAGGAAAGGGGGTTGGGTCCACCAATCAATGAGGGTGTGGTTTTCTTTCGCGGTGAATAACGGTTCGCTTCGTGAGAGAGAGAGAGGTGGGGTTCATCGGTCAGTGAGAAAAGAAATGAGGGGGAGGGTCCACTGGTCATTGACTTAGCGGGTCAGTTAATAGGTGTCAACCGTTTTCTCTGCGGGGAGGGAATACTGGGCTGGTTTGCTGGGCTTAATGGGCTGGGCTGGTTTCTTCCCTTTGCACTATTTTTTTTGTCTAAAACATTTTTCTTTTTCTATTCTATTTTCTGTTTTGAATTTTCATTCAATTATTCAAACAATCAAACCATTCAAACAATTCAAACAAACACTCAACTTTGTACTTTGAATTTGGTTCTGTTTAGTAACATAATCCAAATCCCAAAATAATTTATTATTAGGATCCATTTAATAATTAAATAAAATGGATCTTTTAGTTATTTAATAAAATAGGGTTTGATTTAATTAATAAAATCTTCATTTGAAATCCAAATATGTTCAAAACCAAAACAGTAGGTTTTATTTGAAAATAAAAGATATTTGGAAAACTTGTTTAAAACAAAATAACCTTTTATTTTAGGTTCCATTAATAATTAAATATAATGGACCTTAGTTAATAAATCAAATAGGATTTGTTTATTTAAAAACTTTATTTTGAAATCTAAAATAAAACCAAAACACTTTAGTAGGTTTTATTTGAGAAAACAAAATACTTGGAAAACTTTATTTTAAAAGAATAAATAAGTTTTGATGTTTTGAAAATAGTAAAACCTTTATTAATAAAACTTGGATATTTAAATCCTTTTTATTTTAAATAAACCTCTACTATTTTTAATCAAAACAAAACCTTTTGTTTCAAAGTCTTGGCCAAGTTTTAATTTGGCTTTATAAAATAATCTTTATTTATAAATCCACCTTTTCATTTGAAAAACAAAGTCTTTTATTAAAAGATCCCAAAATAGTATTTCCAAAACATTTTATTTGCCTTTATTAAATGTTTATCTTTATAAATCCCTTTAGGATTTAATTTGATCCAACTGGTTTGAAGTCCCAATTGAATACAAAAAGTTTCTTCTGGCCCTGAAAATCAACAAAGTTTTATTTTATTCATTTATTTTTCACATTACAAGATTTGGAAAATCTTGGGATGTGACAAAACCACATGTGGACCCAGTACAGTCATTGCATGTGTGTTATTTCCACAAACCACACATGGATCAACCACTAGAGTCATTGCATGTGTGTTCTTATACTAAAACCACAAACCAGTACTAGAGTCATTGCATGTGTGTTCTTATACTAAAACTACAAACCATTACTAGAGTCATTGCATGTGTGTTATTTTCCACAAATCACACATGGATCCACCAGTGGTCATTGCATGTGTGCTCTTTCCATAGACCACATATGGATCAACCAGAGTCATTGCATGTGTGTTCTTTGCACAAACCACACATGGATCAACCACTAGAGTCATTGCATGTTTGTTCTTATACTAAAACCACAAACCAGCACTAGAGTCATTGCATGTGTGTTCTTTTCCACAAACCACACATGGATCCACTAGACTCATTGCATGTGTGTTCTTTTCCACAAACAACTTATGGATCAACCAGTGGTCATTGCATGTGTGATCTTTCCACAAACCACATGTGGACCCATTACAGCCATTGCATGTGTGTTATTTCCACAAACCACACATGGATCAACCACTAGAGTCATTGCATATGTGTTATTTCCACAAACCACACATGGATCAACCACTAGAGTCATTTCATGTGTGTTCTTATACTAAAACCAACACTAGAGTCATTGCATGTGTGTTCTTTTCACAAACCACACATGGATCAACCACTAGAGTCATTGCATGTGTGTTATTTCCACAAACAAACATGGATCAACCACTAGAGTCATTGCATGTGTGTTCTTTTCCACAAACCACACATGGATCAACCACTGGAGTAATTGCATGTGTGTTCTTTCCACAAACCACACATGGATCAACCACTAGAGTCATTGCATGTTTGTACTTATACTAAAACCACAAACCAGCACTAGAGTCATTGCATGTGTGTTCTTTTCCACAAACCACACATGGATCTACCAGTTGTCATTGCATGTGTGTTCTTTCCACAAACCACATATGGATCAACCAGAGTCATTGCATGTGTGTTCTTTCCATAAACCACACATGGATCAACCACTAGAGTCATTGCATGTTTGTTCTTATACTAAAACCACAAACCAACACTAGAGTCATTGCATGTATGTTCTTTTCCACAAACCACACATGGATCCACCAGTGGTCATTGCATGTGTGTTATTTCCACAAACCACACGGATCAACCACTAGAGTCATTGCATATGTGTTATTTCAACAAACCACACATGGATCAACCACTAGAGTCATTACATGTGTGTTCTTTTCACAAACCACACATGGATCAACCACTAGAGTCATTGCATGTGTGTTATTTTCCACAAACAAACATGGATCAACCACTAGAGTCATTGCATGTGTGTTATTTCCACAAACAAACATGGATCAACCACTAGAGTCATTGCATGTGTCTTCTTTTCCACAAACCACACATGGATCCACCAATGGTCATTGCATGTTTGTTCTTTCCACAAACCACACATGGATCAACCACTAGAGTCATTGCATGTGTGTTCTTTCCACAAACCACACATGGATCAACCACTAGAGTCATTGCATGTGTGTTATTTCCACAAACAAACATGGATCAACCACTAGAGTCATTGCATGTGTGTTCTTTTCCACAAACCACACATGGATCCACCAGTGGTCATTGCATGTGTGTTCTTTCCACAAACCACACATGGATCAACCAGAGTCATTGCATGTGTCATCTTTCCACAAACCACACATGGATCAACCACTAGAGTCATTGCATGTTTGTTCTTATACTAAAACCACAAACCCGCACTAGAGTCACTGCATGTGTGTTCTTTTCCACAAACCACACATGGATCCACTAGTGGTCATTGCATGTGTGTTCTTTCCACAGACCACATATGGATCAACCAGAGTCATTGCATGTGTGTTCTTTCCACAAACCACGCATGGATCAACCACTAGAGTCATTGCATGTATGTTCTTTTCCACAAACAACTTATGGATCAACCAGTGGTCATTACATGTGTGTTATTTCCACAAACCACATGTGGACCCATTACAGTCATTGCATGTGTGTTATTTCCACAAACCACACATGGATCAACCACTAGAGTCATTGCATATGTGTTATTTCCACAAACCACACATGGATCAACCACTAGAGTCATTACATGTGTGTTCTTATACTAAAACAAACACTAGAGTCATTGCATGTGTGTGCCTTTCACAAACCACACATGGATCAACCACTAGAGTCATTGCATGTGTGTTATTTCCACAAACAAACATGGATCAACCACTAGAGTCATTGCATGTGTGTTCTTTTCCACAAACCACACATGGATCCACCAGTGGTCATTGCATGTGTGTTTTTCCACAAACCACATATGGATAAAACACTAGTCATTGCATGTGTGTTCTTTCCACAAACCACACATGGATCAACCAGTAGAGTCATTGCATGTTTGTTCTTATACTAAAACCACAAACCAGCACTAGAGTCATTGCATGTGTGTTCTTTTCCACAAACCACACATGGATCCACTAGACCCATTGCATGTGTGTTCTTTTCCACAAACCACACATCGATCAGCCAGTGGTCATTGCATGTCTGTTATTTTCCATAAACCACATGTGGACCCAGTACAGTCATTGCATGTGTGTTATTTCCACAAACCACACATGGATCAACCACTAGAGTCATTGCATATGTGTTATTTCCACAAACCACATATGGATCAACCACTAGAGTCATTGCATGTGTGTTCTTATACTAAAACCACAAACCAGTACTAGTGCCATTGCATGTGTGTTCTTATACTAAAACTACAAACCATTACTAGAGTCCTTGCATGTGTGTTATTTTCCACAAACCACACATGGATCCACCAGTGGTCATTGCATGTGTGCTCTTTCCATAGACCACATATGGATCAACCAGAGTCATTGCATGTGTGTTGTTTGCACAAACGACACATGGATCAACCACTAGAGTCATTGCATGTTTGTTCTTATGCTAAAACCACAAACCAGCACTAGAGTCATTGCATGTGTGTTCTTTTCCACAAACAACTTATGGATCAACCAGTGGTCATTGCATGTGTGTTCTTTCCACAAACCACATGTGAACCCATTACAGCCATTGCATGTGTGTTATTTCCACAAACCACACATGGATCAACCACTAGAGTCATTGCGTGTGCGTTCTTTTCCACAAACCATACATGGATCCACAAGTGGTCATTGCATGTGTGTTCTTTCCACAAACCACACATGGATCAACCAGAGTCATTGCATGTGTGTTCTTTCCACAAACCACACATGGATCAACCACTAGAGTCATTGCATGTTTGTTCTTATACTAAAACCACAAACCAGTACTAGAGTCATTGTGTGTTCTATTCCACAAACCACACATGGATCCACCAGTGGTAATTGCATGTGTGTTCTTTCCACAAACCACATATGGATCAACCAGAGTCATTGCATGCGTGTTCTTTTCACAAACCACACATGGACCAACCACTACAGTAATTGCATGTGTGTTCTCTCCACAAACCACACATGATCAACCACTAGAGTCACTGCATGTGTGTTCTTTCCACAAACCACACATGGAACAACCACTAGAGTCATTGCATGTGTGTTATTTCCACAAACAAACATGGATCAACCACTAGAGTCATTGCATGTGTGTTCTTTTCCACAAACCACACATGGATCCACCAGTGGTCATTGCATGTGTGTTCTTTCCACAAACCACACATGGATCAACCACTAGAGTCATTGCATGTGTGTTCTTTCCACAAACCACACATGGATCAACCACTAGAGTCATTGCATGTGTGTTCTTATACTAAAACCACAAACTAGTACTAGAGTCATTGCATGTGTGTTCTTTTCCACAACCAACACATGGATCCACCAGTGGTCATTGCATGTGTGTTCTTTCCACAAACCACGAGTGGATCAACCAGAGTCATTGCATGTGTGTTATTTCCACAAACCACACATGGATCAACCACTAGAGTCATTGCATGTTTGTTCTTATACTAAAACCACAAACCAGCACTAGAGTCATTGCATGTGTGTTCTTTTCCCCAAACCACACATGGATCCACCACTGGTCATTGCTTGTGTGTTCTTTCCACAAACCACATATGGATCAACCACTAGTTATTGCATGTGTGTTCTTTCCACAAACCACACATGGATCAACCACAAGAGTCATTGCATGTTTGTTCTTGTACTAAAACCACAAACCAACACTAGAGTCATTGCATGTGTGTTCTTTCCACAAACCACACATGGATCAACCACTAGAGTCATTGCATGTGTGTTATTTCCACAAACAAACATGGATCAATCACTAGAGTCATTGCATGTGTGTTCTTTTCCACAAACCACACATGGATCCACCAATGGTCATTGCATGTGTGTTTTTCCACAAACCACATATGGATCAACCACTAGTCATTGCATGTGTGTTCTTTCCACAAACCACACATGGATCAACCAGTAGATTCATTGCATGTTTGTTCTTATACTAAAACCACAAACCAGCACTAGTGTCATTGCATGTGTGTTCTTTTCCACAAACCACACATGGATCCACCAGTGGTCATTGTATGTTTGTTCTTTCCACAAACCACACATGGATCAACCACTAGATTCATTGCATGTGTGTTCTTTCCACAAACCACACATGGATCAACCACTAGAGTCATTGCATGTTTGTTATTATACTAAAACCACAAACCAGCACTAGAGTCATTGCATGTGTGTTCTTTTCCACAAACCACACATGGATCCACCACTGGTCATTGCTTGTGTGTTCTTTCCACAAACCACATATGGATCAACCACTAGTCATTGCATGTGTGTTCTTTCCACAAACCACACATGGATCAACCACAAGAGTCATTGCATGTTTGTTCTTATACTAAAACCACAAACCAACACTAGAGTCATTGCATGTGTGTTCTTTCCACAAACCACACATGGATCAACCACTAGAGTCATTGCATGTGTGTTCTTTCCACAAACCACACATGGATCCACTAGTGGTCATTGCATGTGTGTTCTTTCCACATACCACATATGGATCAACTAGAGTCATTGCATGTGTGTTCTTTCCACAAACCACGCATGGATCAACCACTAGAGTCATTGCATGTATGTTCTTTTCCACAAACAACTTATGGATCAACCAGTGGTCACTGCATGTGTGTTATTTCCACAAACCACATGTGGACCCATTACAGTCATTGCATGTGTATTATTTCGACAAACCACACATGGATCAACCACTAGAGTCATTGCATATGTGTTATTTCCACAAACGACACATGGATCAACCACTAGAGTCATTGCATGTGTGTTCTTATACTAAAACCAACACTAGAGTCATTGCATGTGTGTTCCTTTCACAAACCACACATGGATCAACCACTAGAGTCATTGCATGTGTGTTATTTCCACAAACAAACATGGATCAACCACTAGAGTCATTGCATGTGTGTTCTTTTCCACAAACCACACATGGATCCACCAGTGGTCATTGCATGTGTGTTTTTCCACAAACCACATATGGATCAAACACTAGTCATTGCATGTGTGTTCTTTCCACAAACCACACATGGATCAACCAGTAGAGTCATTGCATGTTTGTTGTTATACTAAAACCACAAACCAGCACTAGAGTCATTGCATGTGTGTTCTTTTCCACAAACCACACATGGATCCACTAGACCCATTGCATGTGTGTTCTTTTCCACAAACCACACATCGATCAGCCAGTGGTCATTGAATGTGTGTTATTTTCCATAAACCACATGTGGACCCAGTACAGTCATTGCATGTGTGTTATTTCCACAAACCACACATGGATCAACCACTAGAGTCATTGCATATGTGTTATTTCCACAAACCACACATGGATCAACCACTAGAGTCATTGCATGTGTGTTCTTATACTAAAACCACAAACCAGTACTAGAGTCATTGCATGTGTGTTCTTATACTAAAACTACAAACCATTACTAGAGTCCTTGCATGTGTGTTATTTTCCACAAACCACACATGGATCCACCAGTGGTCATTGCATGTATGCTCTTTCCATAGACCACATATGGATCAACCAGAGTCATTGCATGTGTGTTCTTTGCACATACGACACATGGATCAACCACTAGAGTCATTGCATGTTTGTTCTTATACTAAAACCACAAACCAGCACTAGAGTCATTGCATGTGTGTTCTTTTCCACAAACCACACATGGATCCACTAGACTCATTGCATGTCTGTTCTTTTCCACAAACAACTTATGGATCAACCAGTGGTCATTGCATGTGTGTTCGTTCCACAAACCACATGTGGACCCATTACAGCCATTGCATGTGTGTTATTTCCACAAACCACACATGGATCAACCACTAGAGTCATTGCATGTGTGTTCTTTTCCACAAACCACACATGGATCCACAAGTGGTCATTTCATGTGTGTTCTTTCCACAAACCACACATGGATCAACCAGAGTCATTGCATGTGTGTTCTTTCCACAAACCACACATGGATCAACCACTAGAGTCATTGCATGTTTGTTCTTATACTAAAACCACAAACCAGTACTAGAGTCATTGTGTGTTCTTTTCCACAAACCACACATGGATCCACCAGTGGTAATTGCATGTGTGTTCTTTCCACAAACGACATATGGATCAACGAGAGTCATTGCATGCGTGTTCTTTTCACAAACCACACATGGACCAACCACTACAGTAATTGCATGTGTGTTCTCTCCACAAACCACACATGGATCAACCACTAGAGTCACTGCATGTGTGTTCTTTCCACAACCACTAGAGTCGTTGCATGTGTGTTATTTCCACAAACAAACATGGATCAACCACTAGAGTCATTGCATGTGTGTTCTTTTCCACAAACCACACATGGATCCACCAGTGGTCATTGCATGTGTGTTCTTTTCCACAAACCACACATGGATCAACCACTAGAGTCATTGCATGTGTGTTCTTTCCACAAACCACACATGGATAAACCACTAGAGTCATTGCATGTGTGTTCTTATACTAAAACCACAAACCAGTACTAGAGTCATTGCATGTGTGTTCTTTTCCACAACCAACACATGGATCCACAAGTGGTCATTGCATGTGTGTTCTTTCCACAAACCACAAATGGATCAACCAGAGTCATTGCATGTGTGTTATTTCCACAAACCACACATGGATCAACCACTAGAGTCATTGCATGTTTGTTCTTATACTAAAACCACAAACCAGCACTAGAGTCATTGCATGTGTGTTCTTTTCCACAAACCACACATGGATCCACCACTGGTCATTGCTTGTGTGTTCTTTCCACAAACCACATATGGATCAACCACTAGTCATTGCATGTGTGTTCATTCCACAAACAACACATGGATCAACCACAAGAGTCATTGCATGTTTGTTCTTATACTAAAACCACAAACCAACACTAGAGTCATTGCATGTGTGTTCTTTCCACAAACCACACATGGATCAACCACTAGAGTCATTTCATGTGTGTTATTTCCACAAACCACACATGGATCAACCACTAGAGTCATTGCATGTGTGTTCTTTTCCACAAACCACACATGGATCCACCAGTGGTCATTGCATGTTTGTTCTTTCCACAAACCACACATGGATCAACCACTAGAGTCATTGCATGTGTGTTCTTTCCACAAACCACACATGGATCAACCACTAGAGTCATTGCATGTGTGTTATTTCCACAAACAAACATGGATCAACCACTAGAGTCATTGCATGTGTGTTCTTTTCCACAAACCACACATGGATCCACCAGTGGTTATTGCATGTGTGTTCTTTCCACAAACCACACATGGATCAACCCGAGTCATTGCATGTGTCGTCTTTCCACAAACCACACATGGATCAACCACTAGAGTCATTACATGTTTGTTCTTATACTAAAACCACAAACCAGCACTAGAGTCATTGCATGTGTGTTCTTTTCCACAAACCACACATGGATCCACTAGTTGTCATTGCATGTGTGTTCTTTCCACATACTACATATGGATCAACCAGAGTCATTGCATGTGTGTTCTTTCCACAAACCACGCATGGATCAACCACTAGAGTCATTGCATGTATGTTCTTTTCCACAAACAAGTTATGGATGAACGAGTGGTCATTACATGTGTGTTATTTCTACAAACCACATGTGGACCCATTACAGTCATTGCATGTGTGTTATTTCCACAAACCACACATGGATCAACCACTAGAGTCATTGCATATGTGTTATTTCCACAAACCACACATGGATCCACCAGTGGTAATTGCATGTGTGTTCTTTCCACAAACCACATATGGATCAACCAGAGTCATTGCATGCGTGTTCTTTTCACAAACCACACATGGACCAACCACTACAGTAATTGCATGTGTGTTCTCTCCACAAACCACACATGGATCAACCACTAGAGTCACTGCATGTGTGTTCCTTTCACAAACCACACATGGATCAACCACTAGAGTCATTGCATGTGTGTTATTTCCACAAACAAACATGGATCAACCACTAGAGTCATTGCATGTGTGTTCTTTTCCACAAACCACACATGGATCCACCAATGGTCATTGCATGTGTGTTTTTCCACAAACCACATATGGATAAAACACTAGTCATTGCATGTGTGTTATTTCCACAAACCACACATGGATCAACCAGTAGAGTCATTGCATCTTTGTTCTTATACTAAAACCACAAACCAGCACTAGAGTCATTGCATGTGTGTTCTTTTCCACAAACCACACATGGATCCACTAGACCCATTGCATGTGTGTTCTTTTCCACAAACCACACATCGATCAGCCAGTGGTCATTGCATGTGTGTTATTTTCCATAAACCACATGTGGACCCAGTACAGTCATTGCATGTGTGTTATTTCCACAAACCACACATGGATCAACCACTAGAGTCATTGCGTATGTGTTATTTCCACAAACCACACATGGATCAACCACTAGAGTCATTGCATGTGTGTTCTTATACTAAAACAACAAACCAGTACTAGAGTCATTGCATGTGTGTTCTTATACTAAAACTACAAACCATTACTAGAGTCCTTGCATGTGTGTTATTGTCCACAAACCACACATGGATCCACCAGTGGTCATTGCATTTGTCCTCTTTCCATAGACCACATATGGATCAACCAGAGTCATTGCATGTGTGTTCTTTGCACAAACCACACATGGATCAACCACTAGAGTCATTGCATGTTTGTTCTTATACTAAAACCACAAACCAGCACTAGAGTCATTGCATGTGTGTTCTTTTCCACAAACCACACATGGATCCACTAGACTCATTGCATGTCTGTTCTTTTCCACAAACAACTTATGGATCGACCAGTGGTCATTGCATATGTGTTCTTTCCACAAACCACATGTGGACCCATTACAGCCATTGCATGTGTGTTATTTCCACAAACCACACATGGATCAACCACTAGAGTCATTGCATGTGTGTTCTTTTCCACAAACCACACATGCATCCACCAGTGGTCATTGCATGTGTGTTCTTTCCACAAACCACACATGGAACAACCAGAGTCATTGCATGTGTGTTCTTCCCACAAACCACACATGGATCAACCACTAGAGTCATTGCATGTTTGTTCTTATACTAAAACCACAAACCAGTACTAGAGTCATTGTGTGTTCTCTTCCACAAACCACACATGGATCCACCAGTGGTAATTGCATGTGTGTTCTTTCCACAAACCACATATGGATCAACCAGAGTCATTGCATGCGTTTTATTTTCACAAACCACACATGGACCAACCACTAGAGTAATTGCATGTGTGTTCTCTCCACAAACCACACATGGATCAACCACTAGAGTCACTGCATGTGTGTTCTTTCCACAAACCACACATGGATCAACCACTAGAGTCATTGCATGTGTGTTATTTCCACAAACAAACATGGATTAACCACTAGAGTCATTGCATGTGTGTTCTTTTCCACAAACCACACATGGATCCACCAGTGGTCATTGCATGTGTGTTCTTTCCACAAACCACACATGGATCAACCACTAGAGTCATTGCATGTGTGTTCTTTCCACAAACCACACATGGATCCACTAGTGGTCATTGCATGTGTGTTCTTTCCACATACCACAAATGGATCAACCAGAGTCATTGCATGTGTGTTCTTTCAACAAACCACGCATGGATCAACCACTAGAGTCATTGCATGTATGGTCTTTTCCACAAACAACTTATGGATCAACCAGTGGTCACTGCATGTGTGTTATTTCCACAAACCACATGTGGACCCATTACAGTCATTGCATGTGTGTTCTTTTCCACAAACCACACATGGATCCACTAGACCCATTGCATGTGTGTTCTTTTCCACAAACCACACATCGATCAGCCAGTGGTCATTGCATGTGTGTTATTTTCCATAAACCACATGTGGACCCAGTACAGTCATTGCATGTGTGTTATTTCCACAAACCACACATGGATCCACCACTAGAGTCATTGCATATGTGTTATTTCCAAAAACCAGACATGGATCAACCACTAGAGTCATTGCATGTGTGTTCTTATACTAAAACCACAAACCAGTACTAGAGTCATTGCATGTGTGTTCTTATACTAAAACTACAAACCATTACTAGAGTCCTTGCATGTGTGTTATTTTCCACAAACCACACATGGATCCACCGGTGGTCATTGCATGTGTGTTCTTTCCATAGACCACATATGGATCAACCAGAGTCATTGCATGTGTGTTCTTTGCACAAACCACACATGGATCAACCACTAGAGTCATTGCATGTTTGTTCTTATACTAAAACCACAAACCAGCACTAGAGTCATTGCATGTGTGTACTTTTCCACAAACCACACATGGATCCACCACTGGTCATTGCTTGTGTGTTCTTTCCACAAACCACATATGGATCCATTACAGCCATTGCATGTGTGTTATTTCCACAAACCACATGTGGACCCATTACAGCCATTGCATGTGTGTTATTTCCACAAACCACACATGGATCAACCACTAGAGTCATTGCGTATGTGTTATTTCCACAAACCACACATGGATCAACCACTAGAGTCATTGCATGTGTGTTCTTATACTAAAACCACAAACCAGTACTAGAGTCATTGCATGTGTGTTCTTATACTAAAACTACAAACCATTACTAGAGTCCTTGCATGTGTGTTATTGTCCACAAACCACACATGGATCTACCAGTGGTCATTGCATGTGTCCTCTTTCCATAGACCACATATGGATCAACCAGAGTCATTGCATGTGTGTTCTTTGCACAAACCACACATGGATCAACCACTAGAGTCATTGCATGTTTGTTCTTATACTAAAACCACAAACCAGCACTAGAGTCATTGCATGTGTGTTCTTTTCCACAAACCACACATGGATCCACCACTGGTCATTGCTTGTGTGTTCTTTCCACAAACCACATATGGATCCATTACAGCCATTGCATGTGTGTTATTTCCACAAACCACATGTGGACCCATTACAGCCATTGCATGTGTGTTATTTCCACAAAC
The DNA here is from genome assembly GCA_916181665.1 of Avena sativa. Lineage (NCBI taxonomy): Eukaryota > Viridiplantae > Streptophyta > Magnoliopsida > Poales > Poaceae > Avena > Avena sativa. The sequence continues at coordinate 482,865,431 of OV702279.1, forward strand.
CACACATGGATCAACCACTAGAGTCATTGCGTATGTGTTATTTCCACAAACCACACATGGATCAACCACTAGAGTCATTGCATGTGTGTTCTTATACTAAAACCACAAACCAGTACTAGAGTCATTGCATGTGTGTTCTTATACTAAAACTACAAACCATTACTAGAGTCCTTGCATGTGTGTTATTGTCCACAAACCACACATGGATCTACCAGTGGTCATTGCATGTGTCCTCTTTCCATAGAACACATATGGATCAACCAGAGTCATTGCATGTGTGTTCTTTGCACAAACCACACATGGATCAACCACTAGAGTCATTGCATGTTTGTTCTTATACTAAAACCACAAACCAGCACTAGAGTCATTGCATGTGTGTTCTTTTCCACAAACCACACATGGATCCACTAGACTCATTTCATGTCTGTTCTTTTCCACAAACAACTTATGGATCAACCAGTGGTCATTGCATGTGTGTTCTTTCCACAAACCACATGTGGACCCATTACAGCCATTGCATGTGTGTTATTTCCACAAACCACACATGGATCAACCACTAGAGTCATTGCATGTGTGTTCTTTATCAAAAACCACACATGGATCCACCAGTGGTCATTGCATGTGTGTTCTTTCCACAAACCACACATGGATCAACCAGAGTCATTGCATGTGTGTTCTTCCCACAAACCACACATGGATCAACCACTAGAGTCATTGCATGTTTGTTCTTATACTAAAACCACAAACCAGTACTAGAGTCATTGTGTGTTCTTTTCCACAAACCACACATGGATCCACCAGTGGTAATTGCATGTGTGTTCTTTACACAAACCACATATGGATCAACCAGAGTCATTGCATGCGTGTTATTTTCACAAACCACACATGGACCAACCACTAGAGTAATTGCATGTGTGTTCTCTCCACAAACCACACATGGATCAACCACTAGAGTCACTGCATGTGTGTTCTTTCCACAAACCACACATGGATCAACCACTAGAGTCATTGCATGTGTGTTATTTCCACAAACAAACATGGATTAACCACTAGAGTCATTGCATGTGTGTTCTTTTCCACAAACCACACATGGATCCACCAGTGGTCATTGCATGTGTGTTCTTTCCACAAACCACACATGGATCAACCACTAGAGTCATTGCATGTGTGTTCTTTCCACAAACCACACATGGATCCACTAGTGGTCATTGCATGTGTGTTATTTCCACATACCACATATGCATCAACCAGAGTCATTGCATGTGTGTTCTTTCCACAAACTACGCATGGATCAACCACTAGAGTCATTGCATGTATGTTCTTTTCCACAAACAACTTATGGATCAACCAGTGGTCACTACATGTGTGTTATTTCCACAAACCACATGTGGACCCATTACAGTCATTGCATGTGTGTTCTTTTCCACAAACCACACATGGATCCACTAGACCCATTGCATGTGTGTTCTTTTCCACAAACCACACATCGATCAGCCAGTGGTCATTGCATGTGTGTTATTTTCCATAAACCACATGTGGACCCAGTACAGTCATTGCATGTGTGTTATCTCCACAAACCACACATGGATCAACCACTAGAGTCATTGCATATGTGTTATTTCCAAAAACCAGACATGGATCAACCACTAGAGTCATTGCATGTGTGTTCTTATACTAAAACCACAAACCAGTACTAGAGTCATTGCATGTGTGTTCTTATACTAAAACTACAAACCATTACTAGAGTCCTTGCATGTGTGTTATTTTCCACAAACCACACATGGATCCACCGGTGGTCATTGCATGTGTGCTCTTTCCATAGACCACATATGGATCAACCAGAGTCATTGCATGTGTGTTCTTTGCACAAACCACACATGGATCAACCACTAGAGTCATTGCATGTTTGTTCTTATACTAAAACCACAAACCGGCACTAGAGTCATTGCATGTGTGTTCTTTTCCACAAACCACACATGGATCCACCACTGGTCATTGCTCGTGTGTTCTTTCCACAAACCACATATGGATCCATTACAGCCATTGCATGTGTGTTATTTCCACAAACCACATGTGGACCCATTACAGCCATTGCATGTGTGTTATTTCCACAAACCACACATGGATCAACCACTAGAGTCATTGCATGTGTGTTCTTTTCCACAAACCACACATGGATCCACAAGTGGTCATTGCATGTGTGTTCTTTCCACAAACCACACATGGATCAACCAGAGTCATTGCATGTGTGTTCTTTCCACAAACCACACATGGATCAAGCACTAGAGTCATTGCATGTTTGTTCTTATACTAAAACCACAAACCAGTACTAGAGTCATTGTGTGTTCTTTTCCACAAACCGCACATGGATCCACCAGTGGTAATTGCATGTGTGTTCTTTCCACAAACCACATATGGATCAACCAGAGTCATTGCATGCGTGTTCTTTTCACAAACCACACATGGACCAACCACTACAGTAATTGCATGTGTGTTCTCTCCACAAACCACACATGGATGAACCACTAGAGTCACTGCATGTGTGTTCTTTCCACAAACCACACATGGATCAACCACTAGAGTCATTGCATGTGTGTTATTTCCACAAACAAACATGGATCAACCACTAGAGTCATTGCATGTGTGTTCTTTTCCACAACCAACACATGGATCCACCAGTGGTCATTGCATGTGTGTTCTTTCCACAAACCACAAATTGATCAACCAGAGTCATTGCTTGTGTGTTATTTCCACAAACCACACATGGATCAACCACTAGAGTCATTGCATGTTTGTCCTTATACTAAAACCACAAACCAGCACTAGAGTCATTGCATGTGTGTTCTTTTCCACAAACCACACATGGATCCACCACTGGTCATTGCTTGTGTGTTCTTTCCACAAACCACATATGGATCAACCACTAGTCATTGCATGTGTGTTCTTTCCACAGACCACACATGGATCAACCACAAGAGTCATTGCATGTTTGTTCTTATACTAAAACCACAAACCAACACTAGAGTCATTGCATGTGTGTTCTTTCCACAAACCACACATGGATCAACCACTAGAGTCATTGCATGTGTGTTATTTCCACAAACAAACATTGATCAATCACTAGAGTTATTGCATGTGTGTTCTTTTCCACAAACCACACATGGATCCACCAATGGTCATTGCATGTGTGTTTTTCCACAAACCACATATGGATCAACCACTAGTCATTGCATGTGTGTTCTTTCCACAAACCACACATGGATCAACCAGTAGAGTCATTGCATGTTTGTTCTTATACTAAAACCACAAACCAGCACTAGAGTCATTGCATGTGTGTCCTTTTCCACAAACCACACATGGATCCACTAGACTCATTGCATGTGTGTTCTTTTCCACAAACCACACATCGATCAGCCAGTGGTCATTGCATGTGTGTTATTTTCCATAAACCACATGTGGACCCAGTACAGTCATTGCATGTGTGTTATTTCCACAAACCACACATGGATCAACCACTAGAGTCATTGCATATGTGTTATTTCCACAAACCACACATGGATCAACCACTAGAGTCATTGCATGTGTGTTCTTATACTAAAACCACAAACCAGTACTAGAGTCATTGCATGTGTGTTCTTATACTAAAACTACAAACCATTACTAGAGTCATTGCATGTGTGTTATTTTCCACAAACCACACATGGATCCACCAGTGGTCATTGCATGTGTGCTCTTTCCATAGACCACATATGGATCAACCAGAGTCATTGCATGTGTGTTCTTTGCACAAACCACACATGGATCAACCACTAGAGTCATTGCATGTTTGTTCTTATACTAAAACCACAAACCAGCACTCGAGTCATTGCATGTGTGTTCTTTTCCACAAACCACACATGGATCCACTAGACTCATTGCATGTGTGTTCTTTTCCACAAACAACTTATGGATCAACCAGTGGTCATTGCATGTGTGTTCTTTACACAAACCACATGTGGACCCATTACAGCCATTGCATGTGTGTTATTTCCACAAACCACACATGGATCAACCACTAGAGTCATTGCATATGTGTTATTTCCACAAACCACACATGGATCAACCACTAGAGTCATTGCATGTGTGTTCTTATACTAAAACCAACACTAGAGTCATTGCATGTGTGTTCTTTTCACAAACCACACATGGATGAACCACTAGAGTCATTGCATGTGTGTTCTTTTCCACAAACCACACATGGATCAACCACTAGAGTAATTGCATGTGTGTTCTTTCCACAAACCACACATGGATCAACCACTAGAGTCATTGCATGTGTGTTCTTATACTAAAACTACAAACCATTACTAGAGTCCTTGCATGTGTGTTATTGTCCACAAACCACACATGGATCTACCAGTGGTCATTGCATGTGTCCTCTTTCCATAGACCACATATGGATCAACCAGAGTCATTGCATGTGTGTTCTTTGCACAAACCACACATGGATCAACCACTAGAGTCATTGCATGTTTGTTCTTATACTAAAACCACAAACCAGCACTAGAGTCATTGCATGTGTGTTCTTTTCCACAAACCACACATGGATCCACCACTGGTCATTGCTTGTGTGTTCTTTCCACAAACCACATATGGATCCATTACAGCCATTGCATGTGTGTTATTTCCACAAACCACATGTGGACCCATTACAGCCATTGCATGTGTGTTATTTCCACAAACCACACATGGATCAACCACTAGAGTCATTGCGTATGTGTTATTTCCACAAACCACACATGGATCAACCACTAGAGTCATTGCATGTGTGTTCTTATACTAAAACCACAAACCAGTACTAGAGTCATTGCATGTGTGTTCTTATACTAAAACTACAAACCATTACTAGAGTCCTTGCATGTGTGTTATTGTCCACAAACCACACATGGATCTACCAGTGGTCATTGCATGTGTCCTCTTTCCATAGAACACATATGGATCAACCAGAGTCATTGCATGTGTGTTCTTTGCACAAACCACACATGGATCAACCACTAGAGTCATTGCATGTTTGTTCTTATACTAAAACCACAAACCAGCACTAGAGTCATTGCATGTGTGTTCTTTTCCACAAACCACACATGGATCCACTAGACTCATTTCATGTCTGTTCTTTTCCACAAACAACTTATGGATCAACCAGTGGTCATTGCATGTGTGTTCTTTCCACAAACCACATGTGGACCCATTACAGCCATTGCATGTGTGTTATTTCCACAAACCACACATGGATCAACCACTAGAGTCATTGCATGTGTGTTCTTTATCAAAAACCACACATGGATCCACCAGTGGTCATTGCATGTGTGTTCTTTCCACAAACCACACATGGATCAACCAGAGTCATTGCATGTGTGTTCTTCCCACAAACCACACATGGATCAACCACTAGAGTCATTGCATGTTTGTTCTTATACTAAAACCACAAACCAGTACTAGAGTCATTGTGTGTTCTTTTCCACAAACCACACATGGATCCACCAGTGGTAATTGCATGTGTGTTCTTTACACAAACCACATATGGATCAACCAGAGTCATTGCATGCGTGTTATTTTCACAAACCACACATGGACCAACCACTAGAGTAATTGCATGTGTGTTCTCTCCACAAACCACACATGGATCAACCACTAGAGTCACTGCATGTGTGTTCTTTCCACAAACCACACATGGATCAACCACTAGAGTCATTGCATGTGTGTTATTTCCACAAACAAACATGGATTAACCACTAGAGTCATTGCATGTGTGTTCTTTTCCACAAACCACACATGGATCCACCAGTGGTCATTGCATGTGTGTTCTTTCCACAAACCACACATGGATCAACCACTAGAGTCATTGCATGTGTGTTCTTTCCACAAACCACACATGGATCCACTAGTGGTCATTGCATGTGTGTTATTTCCACATACCACATATGCATCAACCAGAGTCATTGCATGTGTGTTCTTTCCACAAACTACGCATGGATCAACCACTAGAGTCATTGCATGTATGTTCTTTTCCACAAACAACTTATGGATCAACCAGTGGTCACTACATGTGTGTTATTTCCACAAACCACATGTGGACCCATTACAGTCATTGCATGTGTGTTCTTTTCCACAAACCACACATGGATCCACTAGACCCATTGCATGTGTGTTCTTTTCCACAAACCACACATCGATCAGCCAGTGGTCATTGCATGTGTGTTATTTTCCATAAACCACATGTGGACCCAGTACAGTCATTGCATGTGTGTTATCTCCACAAACCACACATGGATCAACCACTAGAGTCATTGCATATGTGTTATTTCCAAAAACCAGACATGGATCAACCACTAGAGTCATTGCATGTGTGTTCTTATACTAAAACCACAAACCAGTACTAGAGTCATTGCATGTGTGTTCTTATACTAAAACTACAAACCATTACTAGAGTCCTTGCATGTGTGTTATTTTCCACAAACCACACATGGATCCACCGGTGGTCATTGCATGTGTGCTCTTTCCATAGACCACATATGGATCAACCAGAGTCATTGCATGTGTGTTCTTTGCACAAACCACACATGGATCAACCACTAGAGTCATTGCATGTTTGTTCTTATACTAAAACCACAAACCGGCACTAGAGTCATTGCATGTGTGTTCTTTTCCACAAACCACACATGGATCCACCACTGGTCATTGCTCGTGTGTTCTTTCCACAAACCACATATGGATCCATTACAGCCATTGCATGTGTGTTATTTCCACAAACCACATGTGGACCCATTACAGCCATTGCATGTGTGTTATTTCCACAAACCACACATGGATCAACCACTAGAGTCATTGCATGTGTGTTCTTTTCCACAAACCACACATGGATCCACAAGTGGTCATTGCATGTGTGTTCTTTCCACAAACCACACATGGATCAACCAGAGTCATTGCATGTGTGTTCTTTCCACAAACCACACATGGATCAAGCACTAGAGTCATTGCATGTTTGTTCTTATACTAAAACCACAAACCAGTACTAGAGTCATTGTGTGTTCTTTTCCACAAACCGCACATGGATCCACCAGTGGTAATTGCATGTGTGTTCTTTCCACAAACCACATATGGATCAACCAGAGTCATTGCATGCGTGTTCTTTTCACAAACCACACATGGACCAACCACTACAGTAATTGCATGTGTGTTCTCTCCACAAACCACACATGGATGAACCACTAGAGTCACTGCATGTGTGTTCTTTCCACAAACCACACATGGATCAACCACTAGAGTCATTGCATGTGTGTTATTTCCACAAACAAACATGGATCAACCACTAGAGTCATTGCATGTGTGTTCTTTTCCACAACCAACACATGGATCCACCAGTGGTCATTGCATGTGTGTTCTTTCCACAAACCACAAATTGATCAACCAGAGTCATTGCTTGTGTGTTATTTCCACAAACCACACATGGATCAACCACTAGAGTCATTGCATGTTTGTCCTTATACTAAAACCACAAACCAGCACTAGAGTCATTGCATGTGTGTTCTTTTCCACAAACCACACATGGATCCACCACTGGTCATTGCTTGTGTGTTCTTTCCACAAACCACATATGGATCAACCACTAGTCATTGCATGTGTGTTCTTTCCACAAACCACACATGGATCAACCACAAGAGTCATTGCATGTTTGTTCTTATACTAAAACCACAAACCAACACTAGAGTCATTGCATGTGTGTTCTTTCCACAAACCACACATGGATCAACCACTAGAGTCATTGCATGTGTGTTATTTCCACAAACAAACATTGATCAATCACTAGAGTTATTGCATGTGTGTTCTTTTCCACAAACCACACATGGATCCACCAATGGTCATTGCATGTGTGTTTTTCCACAAACCACATATGGATCAACCACTAGTCATTGCATGTGTGTTCTTTCCACAAACCACACATGGATCAACCAGTAGAGTCATTGCATGTTTGTTCTTATACTAAAACCACAAACCAGCACTAGAGTCATTGCATGTGTGTCCTTTTCCACAAACCACACATGGATCCACTAGACTCATTGCATGTGTGTTCTTTTCCACAAACCACACATCGATCAGCCAGTGGTCATTGCATGTGTGTTATTTTCCATAAACCACATGTGGACCCAGTACAGTCATTGCATGTGTGTTATTTCCACAAACCACACATGGATCAACCACTAGAGTCATTGCATATGTGTTATTTCCACAAACCACACATGGATCAACCACTAGAGTCATTGCATGTGTGTTCTTATACTAAAACCACAAACCAGTACTAGAGTCATTGCATGTGTGTTCTTATACTAAAACTACAAACCATTACTAGAGTCATTGCATGTGTGTTATTTTCCACAAACCACACATGGATCCACCAGTGGTCATTGCATGTGTGCTCTTTCCATAGACCACATATGGATCAACCAGAGTCATTGCATGTGTGTTCTTTGCACAAACCACACATGGATCAACCACTAGAGTCATTGCATGTTTGTTCTTATACTAAAACCACAAACCAGCACTCGAGTCATTGCATGTGTGTTCTTTTCCACAAACCACACATGGATCCACTAGACTCATTGCATGTGTGTTCTTTTCCACAAACAACTTATGGATCAACCAGTGGTCATTGCATGTGTGTTCTTTACACAAACCACATGTGGACCCATTACAGCCATTGCATGTGTGTTATTTCCACAAACCACACATGGATCAACCACTAGAGTCATTGCATATGTGTTATTTCCACAAACCACACATGGATCAACCACTAGAGTCATTGCATGTGTGTTCTTATACTAAAACCAACACTAGAGTCATTGCATGCGTGTTCTTTTCACAAACCACACATGGATGAACCACTAGAGTCATTGCATGTGTGTTCTTTTCCACAAACCACACATGGATCAACCACTAGAGTAATTGCATGTGTGTTCTTTCCACAAACCACACATGGATCAACCACTAGAGTCATTGCAAGTTTGTTCTTATACTAAAACCACAAACTAGCACTAGAGTCATTGCATGTGTGTTATTTTCCACAAACCACACATGGATCCATGTTCTTTCCACAAACCACATATGGATCAACCAGAGTAATTGCATGTGTGTTCTTTCCACAAACCACACATGGATCAACCACTAGAGTCATTGCATGTTTGTTCTTATACTAAAACCACAAACCAACACTAGAGTAATTGCATGTGTGTTCTTTTTCACAAACCACACATGGATCCACCAGTGGTCATTGCATGTGTGTTCTTGCCACAAACCACATATGGATCAACCACTAGTCATTGCATGTGTGTTCTTTCCACAAACCACACATGGATCAACCACTAGAGTCATTGCATGTGTGTTCTTATACTAAAACCAACACTAGAGTCATTAAATGTGTGTTCTTTTCACAAATCACACATGGATCAACCACTAGAGTCATTGCATGTGTGTTATTTCCACAAACAAACATGCATCAACCACTAGAGTCATTGCATGTGTGTTCTTTTCCACAAACCACACATGGATCCACCAGTGGTAATTGCATGTTTGTGCTTTCCACAAACCACACATGGATCAACCACTAGAGTCATTGTATGTGTGTTCTTTCCACAAACCACACATGGATCAACCACTAGAGTCATTGCATGTGTGTTATTTCCACAAACAAACATGGATTAACCACTGGAGTCATTGCATGTGTGTTCTTTTCCACAAACCACACATGGATCCACCAGTGGTTATTGCATGTGTGTTCTTTCCACAAACCACACATGGATCAACCAGAGTCATTGCATGTGTCGTCTTTCCACAAACCACACATGGATCAACCACTAGAGTCATTGCATGTTTGTTCTTATACTAAAACCACAAACCAGCACTAGAGTCATTGCATGTGTGTTATTTTCCACAAACCACACATGGATCCACCAGTGGTCATTGCATGTGTGTTCTTTCCACAAACCACACATGGATCAACCACTAGAGTCATTGCATGTGTGTTCTTTCCACAAACCACACATGGATCCACTAGTGGTCATTGCATGTGTGTTCTTTCCACATACCACATATGGATCAACCAGAGTCATTGCATGTGTGTTCTTTCCACAACCACGCATGGATCAACCACTATAGTCATTGCATGTATGTTTTTTTCCACAAACAACTTATGGATCAACCAGTGGTCACTGCATGTGTGTTATTTTCCATAAACCACATGTGGACCCAGTACAGTCATTGCATGTGTGTTATTTCCACAAACCACACATGGATCAACCACTAGAGTCATTGCATATGTGTTATTTCCAAAAACCAGACATGGATCAACCACTAGAGTCATTGCATGTGTGTTCTTATACTAAAACCACAAACCAGTACTAGAGTCATTGCATGTGTTTTCTTATACTAAAACTACAAACCATTACTAGAGTCCTTGCATGTGTGTTATTTTCCACAAACCACACATGGATCCACCGGTGGTCATTGCATGTGTGCTCTTTCCATAGACCACATATGGATCAACCAGAGTCATTGCATGTGTGTTCTTCGCACAAACCACACATGGATCAACCACTAGAGTCATTGCATGTTTGTTCTTATACTAAAACCACAAACCAGCACTAGAGTCATTGCATGTGTGTTCTTTTCCACAAACCACACATGGATCCACAAGTGGTCATTGCATGTGTGTTTTTTCCACAAACCACACATGGATCAACCAGAGTCATTGCATCTGTGTTCTTTCCACAAACCACACATGGATCAACCACTAGAGGCATTGCATGTTTGTTCTTATACTAAAACCACAAACCAGTACTAGAGTCATTGTGTGTTCTTTTCCACAAACCGCACATGGATCCACTAGTGGTAATTGCATGTGTGTTCTTTCCACAAACCACATATGGATCAACCAGAGTCATTGCATGCGTGTTCTTTTCACAAACCACACATGGACCAACCACTAGAGTAATTGCATGTGTGTTCTCTCCACAAACCACACATGGATCAACCACTAGAGTCACTGCATGTGTGTTCTTTCCACAAACCACACATGGATCAACCACTAGAGTCATTGCATGTGTGTTATTTCCACAAATAAACATGGATCCACCAGTGGTCATTGCATGTGTCCTCTTTCCATAGACCACATATGGATCAACCAGTGTCATTGCATGTGTGTTCTTTGCACAAACCACACATGGATCAACCACTAGAGTCATTGCATGTTTGTTCTTATACTAAAACCACAAACCAGCACTAGAGTCATTGCATGTGTGTTCTTTTCCACAAACCACACATGGATCCACTAGACTCATTTCATGTCTGTTCTTTTCCACAAACAACTTATGGATCAACCAGTGGTCATTGCATGTGTGTTCTTTCCACAAACCACATGTGGACCCATTACAGCCATTGCATGTGTGTTATTTCCACAAACCACACATGGATCAACCACTAGAGTCATTGCATGTGTGTTCTTTATCAAAAACCACACATGGATCCACCAGTGGTCATTGCATGTGTGTTCTTTCCACAAACCACACATGGATCAACCAGAGTCATTGCATGTGTGGTCTTCCCACAAACCACACATGGATCAACCACTAGAGTCATTGCATGTTTGTTCATATACTAAAACCACAAACTAGTACTAGAGTCATTGTGTGTTCTTTTCCACAAACCACACATGGATCCACCAGTGGTAATTGCATGTGTGTTCTTCCCACAAACCACATATGGATCAACCAGAGTCATTGCATGCGTGTTATTTTCAGAAACCACACATGGACCAACCACTAGAGTAATTGCATGTGTGTTCTCTCCACAAACCACACATGGATCAACCACTAGAGTCACTGCATGTGTGTTCTTTTCACAAACCACACATGGATGAACCACTAGAGTCATTGCATGTGTGTTCTTTTCCACAAACCACACATGGATCAACCACTAGAGTAATTGCATGTGTGTTCTTTCCACAAACCACACATGGATCAACCACTAGAGTCATTGCATGTTTGTTCTTATACTAAAACCACAAACTAGCACTAGAGTCATTGCATGTGTGTTATTTTCCACAAACCACACATGGATCCATGTTCTTTCCACAAACCACATATGGATCAACCAGAGTCATTGCATGTGTGTTCTTTCCACAAACCACACATGGATCAACCACTAGAGTCATTGCATGTTTGTTCTTATACTAAAACCACAAACCAACACTAGAGTAATTGCATGTGTGTTCTTTTTCACAAACCACACATGGATCCACCAGTGGTCATTGCATGTGTGTTCTTGCCACAAACCACATATGGATCAACCACTAGTCATTGCATGTGTGTTCTTTCCACAAACCACACATGGATCAACCAGTAGAGTCATTGCATGTTTGTTCTTATACTAAAACCACAAACCAGCACTAGAGTCATTGCATGTGTGTCCTTTTCCACAAACCACACATGGATCCACTAGACTCATTGCATTTGTGTTCTTTTCCACAAACCACACATCGATCAGCCAGTGGTTATTGCATGTGTGTTATTTTCCATAAACCACATGTGGACCCAGTACAGTCATTGCATGTGTGTTATTTCCACAAACCACACATGGATCAACCACTAGAGTCATTGCATATGTGTTATTTCCACAAACCACACATGGATCAACCACTAGAGTCATTGCATGTGTGTTCTTATACTAAAACCACAAACCAGTACTAGAGTCATTGCATGTGTGTTCTTATACTAAAACTACAAACCATTACTAGAGTCCTTGCATGTGTGTTATTTTCCACAAACCACACATGGATCCACCAGTGGTCATTGCATGTGTGCTCTTTCCATAGACCACGTATGGATCAACCAGAGTCATTGCATGTGTGTTCTTTGCACATACGACACATGGATCAACCACTAGAGTCATTGCATGTTTGTTCTTATACTAAAACCACAAACCAGCACTAGAGTCATTGCATGTGTGTTCTTTTCCACAAACCACACATGGATCCACTAGACTCATTGCATGTCTGTTCTTTTCCACAAACAACTTATGGATCAACCAGTGGTCATTGCATGTGTGTTCGTTCCACAAACCACATGTGGACCAACCACTAGAGTCATTGCATGTGTGTTCTTTTCCACAAACCACACATGGATCCACCAGTGGTCATTGCATGTGTGTTCTTTTCCACAAACCACACATGGATCAACCACTAGAGTCATTGCATGTGTGTTCTTTCCACAAACCACACATGGATAAAACACTAGAGTCATTGCATGTGTGTTCTTATACTAGAACCACAAACCAGTACTAGAGTCATTGCATGTGTGTTCTTTTCCACAACCAACACATGGATCCACCAGTGGTCATTGCATGTGTGTTCTTTCCACAAACCACAAATGGATCAACCAGAGTCATTGCATGTGTGTTATTTCCACAAACCACACATGGATCAACCACTAGAGACATTGCATGTTTGTTCTTATACTAAAACCACAAACCAGCACTAGAGTCATTGCATGTGTGTTCTTTTCCACAAACCACACATGGATCCACCACTGGTCATTGCTTGTGTGTTCTTTCCACAAACCACATATGGATCAACCACTAGTCATTGCATGTGTGTTCATTCCACAAACAACACATGGATCAACCACAAGAGTCATTGCATGTTTGTTCTTATACTAAAACCACAAACCAACACTAGAGTCATTGCATGTGTGTTCTTTCCACAAACCACACATGGATCAACCACTAGAGTCATTGCATGTGTGTTATTTCCACAAACAAACATGGATCAATCACTAGAGTCATTGCATGTGTGTTCTTTTCCACAAACCACACATGGATCCACCAGTGGTCATTGCATGTTTGTTCTTATACTAAAACCACAAACCAGCACTAGAGTCATTGCATGTGTGTTCTTTTCCACAAACCACACATGGATCCACTAGACCCATTGCATGTGTGTTCTTTTCCACAAACCACACATCGATCAGCCGGTGGTCATTGAATGTGTGTTATTTTCCATTAACCACATGTGGACCCAGTACAGTCATTGCATGTGTGTTATTTCCACAAACCACACATGGATCAACCACTAGAGTCATTGCATATGTGTTATTTCCACAAACCACACATGGATCAACCACTAGAGTCATTGCATGTGTGTTCTTATACTAAAACCACAAACCAGTACTAGAGTCATTGCATGTGTGTTCTTATACTAAAACTACAAACCATTACTAGAGTCATTGCATGTGTGTTATTTTCCACAAACCACACATGGATCCACTAGTGGTCATTGCATGTGTGCTCTTCCCATAGACCACATATGGATCAACCAGAGTCATTGCATGTGTGTTCTTTGCACAAACCACACATGGATCAACCACTAGAGTCATTGCATGTTTGTTCTTATACTAAAACCACAAACCAGCACTAGAGTCATTGCATGTGTGTTCTTTTCCACAAACCACACATGGATCCACAAGACTCATTGCATGTGTGTTCTTTTCCACAAACAACTTATGGATCAACCAGTGGTCATTGCATGTGTGTTCTTTCCACAAACCACATGTGGACCCATTACAGCCATTGCATGTGTGTTATTTCCACAAACCACACATGGATCAACCACTAGAGTCATTGCATATGTGTTATTTCCACAAACAACACATGGATCAACCACTAGAGTCATTGCATGTGTGTTCTTATACTAAAACCAACACTAGAGTCATTGCATGTGTGTTCTTTTCACAAACCACACATGGATCAACCACTAGAGTCATTGCATGTGTGTTATTTCCACAAACAAACATGGATCAACCACTAGAGTCATTGCATGTGTGTTCTTTTCCACAAACCACACATGGATCCACCAGTGGTCATTGCATGTGTGTTCTTTCCACAAACCACACATGGATCAACCACTAGAGTCATTGCATGTGTGTTCTCTCCATAAACCACACATGGATCAACCACTAGAGTCACTGTATGCGTGTTCTTTCCAGAAACCACACATGGATCAACCACTAGAGTCATTGCATGTGTGTTATTTCCACAAACAAACATGGATCAACCACTAGAGTCATTGCATGTGTGTTCTTTTCCACAAACCACACATGGATCCACCAGTGGTCATTGCATGTGTGTTCTTTCCACAAACCACACATGGATCAACCACTAGAGTCATTGCATGTGTGTTCTTATACTAAAACCACAAACCAGCACTAGAGTCATTGCATGTGTGTTCTTTTCCACAAACCACACATGGATCCACTAGACTCATTTCATGTCTGTTCTTTTCCACAAACAACTTATGGATCAACCAGTGGTCATTGCATGTGTGTTCTTTCCACAAACCACATGTGGACCCATTACAGCCATTGCATGTGTGTTATTTCCACAAACCACACATGGATCAACCACTAGAGTCATTGCATGTGTGTTCTTTATCAAAAACCACACATGGATCCACCAGTGGTCATTGCATGTGTGTTCTTTCCACAAACCACACATGGATCAACCAGAGTCATTGCATGTGTGTTCTTCCCACAAACCACACATGGATCAACCACTAGAGTCATTGCATGTTTGTTCTTATACTAAAACCACAAACTAGTACTAGAGTCATTGTGTGTTCTTTTCCACAAACCACACATGGATCCACCAGTGGTAATTGCATGTGTGTTCTTTCCACAAACCACATATGGATCAACCAGAGTCATTGCGTGCGTGTTATTTTCAGAAACCACACATGGACCAACCACTAGAGTAATTGCATGTGTGTTCTCTCCACAAACCACACATGGATCAACCACTAGAGTCACTGCATGTGTGTTCTTTCCACAAACCACACATGGATCAACCACTAGAGTCATTGCATGTGTGTTATTTCCACAAACAAACATGGATTAACCACTAGAGTCATTGCATGTGTGTTCTTTTCCACAAACCACACATGGATCCACCAGTGGTCATTGCATGTGTGTTCTTTCCACAAACCACACATGGATCAACCACTAGAGTCATTGCATGTGTGTTCTTTCCATAAACCACACATGGATCCACTAGTGGTCATTGCATGTGTGTTCTTTCCACATACCACATATGGATCAACCAGAGTCATTGCATGTGTGTTCTTTCCACAAACCACGCATGGATCAACCACTAGAGTCATTGCATGTATGTTCTTTTCCACAAACAACTTATGGATCAACCAGTGGTCACTGCATGTGTGTTATTTCCACAAACCACATGTGGACCCATTACAGTCATTGCATGTGTGTTCTTTTCCACAAACCACACATGGATCCACTAGACCCATTGCATGTGTGTTCTTTTCCACAAACCACACATCGATCAGCCAGTGGTCATTGCATGTGTGTTATTTTCCATAAACCACATGTGGACCCAGTACAGTCATTGCATGTGTGTTATCTCCACAAACCACACATGGATCAACCACTAGAGTCATTGCATATGTGTTATTTCCAAAAACCAGACATGGATCAACCACTAGAGTCATTGCATGTGTGTTCTTATACTAAAACCACAAACTAGTACTAGAGTCATTGCATGTGTGTTCTTATACTAAAACTACAAACCATTACTAGAGTCCTTGCATGTGTGTTATTTTCCACAAACCACACATGGATCCACCGGTGGTCATTGCATGTGTGCTCTTTCCATAGACCACATATGGATCAACCAGAGTCATTGCATGTGTGTTCTTTGCACAAACCACATGTAAGATCCCTCCTTTGTAAAGGAAAAGATCCCTGTGATTGCAATGCTAGTCCCTGGATCAATGCTAGCATCCACAGTTTAAGATGAAGTACACAGATACAAAGGTCGTTTATTACAGTTATTCCAGAGATAAAACATAGTCTTTTACAACTCATGGCCAAAGGCCTAATACAAGAGTTTTATGGAATATGTAAATAAACATAAGTCTTCATCTTCATGTGCCACAGGCAAGCACGTTGAGTGTAGACTCATGACTCCTATTCATCATCAGAGTAACCTGCAACATCATAAGTTACAGCCACAAGGGTCAATACTTTGGAATAGTATTGGCAAGTGATACCTTAGTATAATATAAGTGGACTATAATACTATATGCATTTGGCCTGTGGAGCTTAGGCTTGCATTGCTCAAAATAGATTTTTCCTTAACTTTTTGAAAACACTAAGTTTTTGTAAGGCACATAACTCCCAAGGCATCTATCAATCAAAGACTCCAGATCCACTCAGGGCATCTACCAATCTATGACTGAAGATCCTTTTAACCCTTGTTCACCCACAAGTTTTATTTAGAAATTGGAGTGATGAGATGCTTGAAGTTTCCATGTCTTGATGCTCAAATTGTCCTTTACCAGGGACATGGCTAAGTACTTAGGTTTTACACTCTGCAGAGGTGGTGCACTTTCCCCACAAGCCTTGGTTTCCCAAGACATGATCCTTCAGTAGCCTTTCCTTAGTCAAATGGACGCGCTCCAACCTATCATCCCATCTACCACCCACTGTCCAAGAGACTAAGTTCCAGCATCCTAAGATCATGGCAGAGCCCATATTACCAAGTGGTTGCACTTGAAGCTTCTCAACATTTGA
The DNA here is from genome assembly GCA_916181665.1 of Avena sativa. Lineage (NCBI taxonomy): Eukaryota > Viridiplantae > Streptophyta > Magnoliopsida > Poales > Poaceae > Avena > Avena sativa. Next base: position 482,883,100 of record OV702279.1, read on the forward strand.
CATCTCAAATCTCTTTGTTTCCTGGGTGGCCATCCACAAGTGAGATACACAAGCCAAGTCCATGGCCTTGTGAACCACTCAACATAAGCCATTCCTTCCATTCCACCCAGGTGGTTCATTAACTTAGTTGTTTTATTTTACAAAAACATAAGTCCTTAGACTTAGAAATTTTCCATAGTGAATATATAAACCACCCTTGTTTTCTAGTAGCTAGGCTAAGCATGATAGTAATAGGAATCTTGACTTAGGTAATTTTTACTAAGGCTTCACCTAATAGGTTTTCCCAAAGCATAGCTTGTTCTTAGCAAATAACCATGCAAGTCCTATACTTAGGAAAATATTACTAATGCATAAATAAAATATAGGAATGGAATATTCATGATGATATCACTTGCCTTGGTAGTGTGGAGAGTAGCACTCGTCACAATCACAATCACTAGCAAAATCTACACACAAAGTTGTAGCACACAATTACACACAAATATATACAAACAAGAAATAGTATGAATGCATGCATGCATGAATCTACCAAGTGATGATTTTTGAAAACTCAACCAAGCAAGTGCATGAATACAGAAACTTAGCAAGCCACTAGTTTACCAACTAAACCAAATTTAACCTTAAACAAAAATACTAAACTAAATCTATACTTAAAAAGGCCTCAAACAAGTTTCTGTAATTTAAGCCAAACTAATGGTTACTATTTGCTAAACAAATTGGATAGGCAGAAAGGTCTTGTTTTTCTGAATCCAACGGTATAAAGTTTGCAAAATTCCAACGTGGCATTCAAAAGATATTGGCATTTGAAATCTGGATCAAAATCTGTTTTTAAATTCTATTTTCAGATCTAACCTAGCCACGCGTCATGTTCTTATTCGCCCGTACCGGTTCGTCTGGATCGAGCGATACAGACCGCTGGATCTAAAGGGGCAGGTGCGGCTCAGATCAACGCGTACCCCTTCGATTAGTCATTCTATCTAAGCCATCAGATGCAGATCTAACGGTTCCTATCGACCTGGCCAGAAACTAGCGGCGGAGCGGCGGCTACCGGCGGCGGAACAGTCGGTCGACGATGTTGCCGACGATGCAGGAGGTAAGTGAGATCGAGGAGTAGCTCACCGGGCTCAGGAGGTCACGGCGAAGCTCGTCGTACTCGTGGTTGGTCAAGGGGCGCTCGGGCACGGCTGCGATTGCTCACCGGAGTTCGTGGCGGCGTCGGGTGCGTCTGGTGGTCGTCGTGGACGTCGCTGTGAATCACCCCAAGGCAAGATAATGACACGGTTAGGTTCACAGGGTCAAGGCAGAGTCGTGTGCGTGAACTAGAAGGCACGGGGCGGTTTGTACTTACCACTAGAGCTCGTCGGAGTTGATGTCGCCGTCGGTGCTCGCGGTGTCAAGTGGTACCGGCGACCTGGGGCAGTACAGGACAGACTAGTGAGGTCAGGAGATGCGCAAGGATTCACTGAGCAGGATAGCAAGAAAGATAGGCAGAGGGGAACTTGAGGCTCACCGGAATCGCTCGCCGGAGAGGCTCTGTCTGCGGCGGTGCAAAGCTGATTGAGGGCAGCCTGGTGGCAGAGTGAGCGAGATGTTTGGGGAAAATGATCGCGGGGCAGAGGGGGTTCTTATAGCCAGGTGCTAGACAGGAAACGCTCGAGTTTTAATGCCCATTTACGCCGCGCCATTACCGGCCTTCACTGCTGCAGCGACGTGGTCGCAGGCGCGGTCTGGGGAAGACGAGGACGACGTGGACCGGGCCCGCTCGTCAGCGAAGAGTGCGAGGTGGAGGTGGGGTCTGCCTGTCAGCGGCTCAGCGTGTGCGCTTGCGCGTGAAAGAAGAATAAGGAGATCCCCGGGTGGGCTTGCTGGGCTCGATTAGCTGCTGGGCCAGATTCTGGCCGCTCGGCCCTTTTCCTTTCTTTAAGCCTTTTCTTTTTCTAATTCCATTTTCTGAATAGAATTTGATATGAATTCAAATCCTTTTGAATTCAAACTTCTTTGGGGATTTTTGCAGGGTTCTGTGGGTTCACAATCAATCAAATAACCTAGTGGTTACCTTGCAAAGGCTTGGTCAAGCTTGGGTTTCAAAATAAACAGAGATTTGCTCTAGTTGCAAATATTTGGAATAGGGTTTAGAAAATATTCCTAAATTGGAATTTTCGGTTTAAATGCTACTCCTATTCTTTCCAACCATGGAGGCAAGCAAACAAGATCATGGACAATCAAATCCCATAGGGTGATGGCCAATTGAGATAAAATGCCCACATGAAATCATAGCTCAAACTTCTGTCTCTAAATGATTTTGAGAAAAACCCTATATGAATGAATGATGCAAAGATGATATGAATGAGTTTTTGAAACATGATTTTTAGGGATGTTACAATCTAACCCCCTTAAGATGAATCTCGCCCTCGAGATTCGGATTGGCTAGCAAATAGGTGTGGGTGGTCTTTCCGAAGATCATCTTCTCTTTCCCATGTTGCTTCTTCTTCGGAATGATGATTCCATTGTACTTTGCAAAACTTGATAGTCTTTGTTCTTGTGACTCTTTCTGTGGTCTCAAGAATCTTGACAGGCTTTTCTTCATAGGTGAGATCACTTTCTAGTTGAACTTCCTCCAAAGGTATGGTATCCTTCAAAGATGTTTCTTCCATTTCTGGGTGACATTTCTTAAGTTGGCTTACATGAAAAACATTATGGACTGCTGATAGAGATGCTGGTAATTCAATTTCATATGCAACTTCTCCCTTGCGACTTAGAATATTAAATGGTCCAACATATCTTGGTGCCAACTTTCCTTTGACTCCAAATCTTTTCACTCCACGAAGTGGTGATACTCTAAGATAAGCTTTATCCCCAACTTCGTAGGTGATTTCCCTACGCTTAACATCTGCGTAGCTTTTCTGTCGAGACTGTGCTATCTTCAATCTGTCTCTAACCAATTTGACCTTTTCTTCGGCGTCTTTGATAAGATCTGATCCAAACAAACTTCTTTCTCCCACACCATTCCATAGCAATGGGGTGGTACACTTTCTTCCGTATAGAAATTCGAATGGTGCCATCCCAATGCTAGATTGGTGACTGTTGTTGTAAGAGAACTCTGCGTAAGGCAGACTTTCATCCCAACTTGCTCCATAGTCTAGGGCACATGCCCTCAACATGTCTTCAAGAATTTGATTAGTCCTTTCTGTTTGTCCATCAGTTTCAGGATGAAAAGCAGTGCTGAATTCCAATCTCGTCCCTAAAGATTCATGAAGTTGTCTCCAAAAGTGAGAAGTGAACTGAGTTCCTCTATCAGACACAATACTCTTAGGTACACCGTGAAGGCATACAATTTTGCTCATGTAGATTTTGGCTAACTTGGCACTAGTATAAGTTGTCTTTACGGGTATAAAATGAGCCACTTTAGTTAGGCGATCCACTACTACCCATATGGAATCATACCCTGACCTGGTCCTTGGTAATCCGGTAATGGAATCCATACCAATATTTTCCCACTTCCATTCAGGAATAGGCATTGGTTGAAGCAAACCTGCTGGTTTCTGATGCTCCGCTTTCACTCTACTACACACATCACACAAAGCAATGTGTTCGGCGATGTCCCTTTTAAGATTGTTCCACCAAAATCTTTCTTTCATATCCATGTACATTTTGGTGTTTCCCGGGTGAATAGAATACGGAGAGTTATGGGCTTCTTGTAGAATCAGTTTCCGCAATTCCGGATCTTGTGGAACACAAATACATTTCTCGTGCCATAAAGTACCTTTTTCGTCCATATGGAAACTTTTAGCTTTCCCTTGGCTAATCTTTTCCTTAATCTCTTCGATTTCTTTATCCGTCTTTTGGGCTTCTTTAATCTTATCCAACAGAGTGGGTTGAACATCCAAAGACATAAGATGTCCTTCTGGCACAATCTCCAACCTGAGTTCCTTGAATTGCTTACACAAATCATCTGGCAATTCACCTTTGGTAAGACCATTTACAAACGCTTTACGACTTAGAGCATCTGCTACTACATTTGCTTTACCGGGGTGGTATTGCAAACTCAAGTCGTAATCCTTGATAAGTTCTAGCCATCTCCTTTGTCTCATATTGATTTCCTTCTAGGTGAAGATATACTTCAAACTTTTATGATCGGTGAATACTTCACAACATTTTCCCAAAAGGTAATGTCTCCATGTTTTGAGTGCATGGACAACAGCGGCTAACTCTAAATCATGAGTAGGATAATTTACTTCATGAGTTTTGAGTTGTCTCGAGGCATAAGCCACAACTTTTCCGCCTTGCATAAGTACGGCACCTAATCCTTGATGAGAAGCATCACAATATACCTGGAAATCCTTTTCCAAATCTGGTAGGCACAGTACTGGTGCTGACACAAGTCTCTTCTTTAATTCTTGAAAGCTGAGTTCACATCCCTCAGACCAAGCAAATTTCTTTTCTTTCTTTAACAATTCTGTCATTGGTTTAGCAACCTTTGAAAAAATTTCAATGAACCTTCTGTAGTAACCTGCTAAACCAAGAAAACTACGAACCTCTTTTACATTCTTAGGAGATTCCCATTCTGTCACAGCTGAAACTTTAGCAGGGTCAACTGCTACACCATCCTTTGTCATAACGTGACCAAGAAATCCAACTTCCTCTAACCAAAACTCACACTTGCTGAATTTGGCATAAAGCTTATGTTCCCTTAGTTTCTCAAGTATCAAGCGTAGATGTCTTTCATGCTCTTCCTTGCTCTTGGAGTAGACTAAGATGTCATCGATGAAAACGACAACAAACTTGTCAAGAAATTCCATGAACACTTTGTTCATCATATTCATGAAGTATGCTGGAGCGTTGGTTAATCCAAAAGGCATCACCGTGTACTCATACAACCCATACCTTGTGGTGAAGGCTGTTTTAGGTATGTCTTGCTCTCTTATCTTGAGTTGAAAATAGCCTGACCGAAGATCAATCTTCGAGAACACACAAGCTCCTTCTAGCTGATCAAACAAGTCATTTATTCTTGGCAAAGGATATTTGTTCTTGATGGTTACCTCGTTGAGAGAACGGTAATCTATGCATAATCTTTGAGTTCTGTCTCTCTTTTCTACGAACAAAACTGGAGCTCCCCAAGATGAAGAACTTGGCTGGATAAATCCTTTCTGCAATTGTTCTCCAAGTTGTTTCTTGAGTTCCTTAAGTTCGTCAACTGACATTTTATAGGGCCTCTTTGCTCTTGGTCCAGAACCTGGTACCAAATCTATTATAAACTCCACATCTCTATCTGGTGGCATTCCTGGTAACTCTTCCGGGAACACATCCGGATACTCACACACAATTGGCACCGTGTCCATGCTAACCCCCTTAAGAGAATTCAGCTTACTCCCTTTAGATCTAAAGTTGGACTTGAATATTATCCTCTTACCTTCAGGGGTTGTGAGTGAAATTGTACGATTTGCACAATCTAGTACTCCCTCATATTTAGCCATCCAATCCATTCCCAAAATTACATCCAATCCTTGGGAATTCAGGATTATTAGGTTTACTGGAAACTTATGTTTTCCGATCTCTATGACTAGATCATGACATCCTGAGTTCACTAACATTTATCCACCGGGAGAGCTTACTTTTATAGGACACCCAATGGTTTCTACCGGTAGTTCATTTCTTTCGACAAATGCTTTTGATATGAATGAATGAGATGCACCAGTATCAAAGAGTACAAATGCTGAGATGGAATTGAGTCTGAACTTACCGGCAACAGCATCAGGCTCTTCATAGACCTCCTCCATGTTGATGTGGTTAACTTGTCCTTTCTGAAAAGGATTGGGCTTGTTAGGTCCTTCAACTTTCTTTTCAGGACACTTATTAGCATAATGCCCCAGCTTCTTGCATTTGTAGCATTCGACCTGGCTGATGTCCGTCTTAGGCGGGCTTCTACTTCCACTTCCACTATGGTGGCTCTTATGTCCACTCTTGTGGTTCTTGTACTTATCATTGTCATGACTGCGATGATGCTTGTTGTCATGACGGTTGTGATTGTGGTGTTTGTTAAACTTCTCATGCTTGTGGAATCCTGAGCTGACACTATCATCATGGTGAGATCGTTTATGAGACGATCCCGAGCTGTGCTTGTCGGAGTGTTTCCTCTTCCTACTCTCGACTTGCTTCATTTTATTCTCCACAATAACAGCCTTGTCACACAGTGACTGATAAGTTGGAACATACGCCACAGACAGCTGCAGATTTAGCTCATCATTTAAGCCTTCTAGAAAATTTTCCTTCCTTTTGGCATCAGTGTCAACCTCATCCGGTGCATAGCGCGCCAGATTGTTGAACTCTTCGATGTATTCAGCCACGCTGTGGTGGCGTTGCTTCAGGTTGTGAAATTCCTTCTTTTTCAGGGTCATCATACCTGGTGAGATATGAGTAGTACGAAAACCATCTTCAAATATAGCCCAAGTCACCTCATCAATAGGTGTGGTAATCTGGAAATTGTCCCACCATGCTGCGGCTGGTCCTTCCAACAGATGTGCTGCGAACCTGACCTTTTCAGCATCTGTGCATCCCACGGTCACTAAGTCCTTGTTCACAGAACGTAGCCAATCATTGGCCACCATGGGATCAGTCGTTCCTGAAAACTTAGCTGGCCTCAGACGCAGAAATCTGGTGAGCATATCAAAACCTGGAGGGTTGTTGTTGTTATTGTTGTTGTTGTTGTTGGGGTTGTTGTTGTTGTTCTGGTTCTGGATGAACGTCATCATCATTTGCATAAGCTGTGTCTGCGCATTCATCATTTGTTGCATTTCCGGGGTAATGTTGGGGTTGGGGTTGGTGTTTGCGCGACGGGGAGGCATCTGTGGTTTATTCATATAGAGGTAAGAATGAGATACCCTTACATGATTTATGCACAATACATTACTCATACAAACACATAGCAAGCAACATTAAGATAAAAGCTCAACAACAAGATAACAAAAAATCTCAAAGTACAAACACACGTGGCAAGCCATCCACATGTCGGATGGTCCAAACATTAAGTTCACAAATAACAAGTGCGGTAAATAAAGATAACTGAGTAGTCAAATCTACTCGTCAGCCTCAATCTCCTCCTCGACAAAGGTAAGACCTGCGTTCTCCATTGCGGTCTTGTTCTCCTCGATGGTAGTGGTCAAAGAGTCGATCTTGGCCTTGAGAGCCCTCTTCTGGGAACGAAGCCTCTCAATCACTGTCTGCTGCTGCTCTAACTCGAAGTCCTTGGACTGCAGTTCCTCGGTCATATCACGAATCCTCTTGTTCCTATCCTGGACACGCTTCTCTTGACTCTTGAACTTACGGTCTTGGGTCTCGAACTTCGTCTCCATCTCCTTGACTATCTCGTCCTGCTGTGCGAAGAGCTTGTCCTTCTCGCGAAGCTGCACCTGGAGCTCGTCATTACTAAGCATGACGTTGGTCCTATCGGTATCCACGTGCCTAATAAGAGTCTCTAAGTCCTGGAGGTACAGGCGTATCGGCTCTGCTGTGACCCTCGAGTCGTCCTCAAAGTCAATGGACTCTCCGTCATCATCACGCCTAACAGTCGGGAGTGACGGCCTAACAGTCGTCCTATCAGATCCTACATGACAACCTCCATGCCTCTCTCCCTGTCATCGTGCATAAGCTTGAAGACGATGGCCTCCGTAGTAGGCTCTGACTGGCGTCCTGGCTGGTTCATCTTGAAGCCCCAAAGGTCCTTCCTCTCAAACTTGGTGAGTGGGTGCACCGTAATGATAGGAAGAGGGAGATCGAGTAAAGTAGTAAGCTCTACGATACGAGGACCAAAACGGGTAGCCTGGAACTCCTCAACAGTGCTGATGGCAATAGGCATCTATTTATAAGATTGAAAAAGTTAGAACAACACAATTTAAGATAATCAAGTCAACATTCAAACACATTCTTGGAACACACAAAGATCATACAAGTCATGCATACAAGAATCCAACACATCAACCAAGGTTCAAACTTATTTAAGGTATCATTTGGAAAATAAGGTGATAGGTGGTGGTCCAACTAACGAAGTGCGCTTACAATCCTATCTCATTGGATCTGGTGGCTAACACAATGTTCCTAGTGGCAATCACCCTATCTTGTTCACATGCTTCTATCACTAAGTCTATAATATCTCCTCTTAAGGATTGGTTGGTGACTTCCAACTCTTGGGTATGTTCCTTCTCTCTCTCTAAGTCTTTTTGGAGGTTGAGCATCCTGCACTTGACTCTAGCACTTAGTTCCTTGATAGTCTTCCAAGCTGCTTCTTTTGCTGACTCAAAGAATGTGGTGTGCATAAAAGTGTTGGTGTACATGCAGAAGCCCTTTTCTTTGTGGTTGTCTTCCTTGTTTTTGTACAAGTGAAGTTGCACCCACCAATACTCCACTCCATCCTCCATCACTGGAAAGCCCTTGTACACAGCCACACCATGTACTCCCATGGTCTCCATGAGGTCCTTGAGAATCTTGGGAAACTCAGTCTCACACTCCAAGGTCATGGTCATGAGTGGTCCTTTCTTCACGGCTTCGTTGACGGAGTTCATCTACAAATAGAGATGATAATGAGAAGATTAGAAAAGTTTACGAGAAGAATAGACAAGTGTAGAAGAAGTTAAAAATTTTCCTTAGTGGTTTCCAATCCTAGGGTCATAATACTACAGGCAACACAGTGCTCTGATACCATCTGTAAGATCCCTCCTTTGTAAAGGAAAAGATCCCTGTGATTGCAATGCTAGTCCCTGGATCAATGCTAGCATCCACAGTTTAAGATGAAGTACACAGATACAAAGGTCGTTTATTACAGTTATTCCAGAGATAAAACATAGTCTTTTACAACTCATGGCCAAAGGCCTAATACAAGAGTTTTATGGAATATGTAAATAAACAAAAGTCTTTATCTTCATGTGCCACAGGCAAGCACGTTGAGTGTAGACTCATGACTCCTATTCATCATCAGAGTAACCTGCAACATCATAAGTTACAGCCACAAGGGTCAATACTTTGGAATAGTATTGGCAAGTGATACCTTAGTATAATATAAGTGGACTATAATACTATATGCATTTGGCTGGTGGAGCTTAGGCTTGCATTGCTCAAAATAGATTTTTCCTTAACTTTTTGAAAACACTAAGTTTTTGTAAGGCACATAACTCCCAAGGCATCTATCAATCAAAGACTCCAGATCCACTCAGGGCATCTACCAATCTATGACTGAAGATCCTTTTAACCCTTGTTCACCCACAAGTTTTATTTAGAAATTGGAGTGATGAGATTCTTGAAGTTTCCATGTCTTGATGCTCAAATTGTCCTTTACCAGGGACATGGCTAAGTACTTAGGTTTTACACTCTGCAGAGGTGGTGCACTTTCCCCACAAGCCTTGGTTTCCCAAGACATGATCCTTCAGTAGCCTTTCCTTAGTCAAATGGACGCGCTCCAACCTATCATCCCATCTACCACCCACTGTCCAAGAGACTAAGTTCCAGCATCCTAAGATCATGGCAGAGCCCATATTACCAAGTGGTTGCACTTGAAGCTTCTCAACATTTGACATCTCAAATCTCTTTGTTTCCTGGGTGGCCATCCACAAGTGAGATACACAAGCCAAGTCCATGGCCTTGTGAACCACTTAACATAAGCCATTCCTTCCATTCCACCCAGGTGGTTCATTAACTTAGTTGTTTTATTTTACAAAAACATAAGTCCTTAGACTTAGAAATTTTCCATAGTGAATATATAAACCACCCTTGTTTTCTAGTAGCTAGGATAAGCATGATAGTAATAGGAATCTTGACTTAGGTAATTTTTACTAAGGCTTCACCTAATAGGTTTTCCCAAAGCATAGCTTGTTCTTAGCAAATAACCATGCAAGTCCTATACTTAGGAAAATATTACTAATGCATAAATAAAATATAGGAATGGAATATTCATGATGATATCACTTGCCTTGGTAGTGTGGAGAGTAGCACTCGTCACAATCACAATCACTAGCAAAATCTACACACAAAGTTGTAGCACACAATTACACACAAATATATACAAACAAGAAATAGTATGAATGCATGCATGCATGAATCTACCAAGTGATGATTTTTGAAAACTCAACCAAGCAAGTGCATGAATACAGAAACTTAGCAAGCCACTAGTTTACCAACTAAACCAAATTTAACCTTAAACAAAAATACTAAACTAAATCTATACTTAAAAAGGCCTCAAACAAGTTTCTGTAATTTAAGCCAAACTAATGGTTACTATTTGCTAAACAAATTGGATAGGCAGAAAGGTCTTGTTTTTCTGAATCCAACGGTATAAAGTTTGCAAAATTCCAACGTGGCATTCAAAAGATATTGGCATTTGAAATCTGGATCAAAATCTGTTTTTAAATTCTATTTTCAGATCTAACCTAGCCACGCGTCATGTTCTTATTCGCCCGTACCGGTTCGTCTGGATCGAGCGATACAGACCGCTGGATCTAAAGGGGCAGGTGTGGCTCAGATCAACGCGTACCCCTTCGATTAGTCATTCTATCTAAGCCATCAGATGCAGATCTAACGGTTCCTATCGACCTGGCCAAAAACTAGCGGCGGAGCGGCGGCTACCGGCGGCGGAACAGTCGGTCGACGATGTTGCCGACGATGCAGGAGGTAAGTGAGATCGAGGAGTAGCTCACCGGGCTCAGGAGGTCACGGCGAAGCTCGTCGTACTCGTGGTTGGTCAAGGGGCGCTCGGGCACGGCTGCGATTGCTCACCGGAGTTCGTGGCGGCGTCGGGTGCGTCTGGTGGTCGTCGTGGACGTCGCTATGAATCACCCCAAGGCAAGATAATGACACGGTTAGGTTCACAGGGTCAAGGCAGAGTCGTGTGCGTGAACTAGAAGGCGCGGGGCGGTCTGTACTTACCACTAGAGCTCGTCGGAGTTGATGTCGCTGTCGGTGCTCGCGGTGTCAAGTGGTACCGGCGACCTGGGGCAGTACAGGACAGACTAGTGAGGTCAGGAGATGCGCAAGGATTCACTGAGCAGGATAGCAAGAAAGATATGCAGAGGGGAACTTGAGGCTCACCGGAATCGCTCGCCGGAGAGTGTAAGATCCCTCCTTTGTAAAGGAAAAGATCCCTGTGATTGCAATGCTAGTCCCTGGATCAATGCTAGCATCCACAGTTTAAGATGAAGTACACAGATACAAAGGTCGTTTATTACAGTCATTCCAGAGATTAAACATAGTCTTTTACAACTCATGGCTAAAGGCCTAATACAAGAGTTTATGGAATATGTAAATAAACATAAGTCTTCATCTTCATGTGCCACAGGCAAGCATGTTGAGTGTAGACTCATGACTCCTATTCATCATCAGAGTAACCTGCAACATCATAAGTTACAGCCACAGAGGGTCAATACTTTGGAATAGTATTGGCAAGTGATACCTTAGTATAATATAAGTGGACTATAAAACTATATGCATTTGGCTGGTGGAGCTTAGGCTTGCATTGCTCAAATTAGATTTTTCCTTAACTTTTGAAAATACTAAGTTTTGTTTGGCAAAAACTTTCCAAGACATCTACCAATCCAAGACTGAAGATCCACTCAGGGCATCTACCAATCAAGGACTGAAGATTTGCTTGGCAAAAATACCCAAGGCATCTACCAATCAAAGACTGAAGATCCACTCAGGGCATCTACCAATCAATGACTGAAGATCCTTTTACCCTTGTTCACCGACAAGTTTTATTTTGAAATTGGAGTGATGAGATTCTTGAAGTTTCCATGTCTTGATGCTCAAATTGTCCTTTACCAGGGACATGGCTAAGTACTTAGGTTTTACACTCTGCAGAGGTGGTGCACTTTACCCACAAGCCTTGGTTTCCCAAGACATGATCCTTCAGTAGCCTTCCCTTAGTCAAATGGACGCGTTCCAACCTATCATCCCATCTACCACCCTCTGTCCAAAAGACTAAGTTCTAGCATCCTAAGATCATGGCAGAGCCCATATTACCAAGTGGTTGCACTTGAAGCTTCTCAACATTTGACTTCTCAATTCTCTTTGTTTCCTGGGTGGCCATCCACAAGTGAGATAAACAATCCATGTCATGGCCTTGTGAACCACTCAACATAAACCATTCCTTCCATTCCACCCAGGTGATTCATTAACTTAGTTGTTTTGTTAAATAAAACACAAGTCCAAAGACTTAGAATATTTTTTTTATAGTGTGAATATATAAACCACCCTTGTTTTCTAATAGCTAGGCTAAGCATGGCATGGTAACTTATCCTTAGAGAATTTTCCTAGCAATTCTAGCATACTATTCTAAATAGGATTTCCCAACATCAATTGACAAAAGTAGCATGCAAGTCCTAACAAAATATATCTAATGCAAGTATAAAATATAGGTATGGAATATTCATGAAGATATCACTTGCCTTGGTAGTGTGGAGAGTAGCACTCGTCACAATCACAATCACTAGCAAAATCTACACACAAAGTTGTAGCACACAATTACACACAAATATATACAAACAAAAATATTATGAATGCATGCATGCATGAATCTACTAAGTGGTGATTTTTTGAAAACTCAACCAAGCAAGTGCATGAATACAGAAACTAAACAAGTCACAAAATAGCCAAGACAACTTAATTAGTCCTAAAATAAAATACTAAACTAAATCTATACTCAAAAAGGCCTCAAACAAGTCTCTGCAATTTAAGCACATCTAATGGTTACTATTTGCTAAACAAATTGGATAGGCAGAAAGGTCTTGTTTTTCTGAATCCAACGGTATAAAGTTTGCAAAATTCCAACGTGGAATTCAAAAGATATAGGCATTTGAAATCTGGATCAAAATCTGTTTTTAAATTCTATTTCCAGATCTTACCCTAGCCACGCGTCATGTTCCTATTCACTCGTACCGGTTCGTCTGGATCGAGCGATACAGACCGCTGGATCTAAAAGGGCAGGTGCGGCTCAGATCAACGCGTACCCCTTCGATTAGTCATTCTATCTAAGCCATCAGATGCAGATCTAACGGTTCCTATCGACCTGGCCAGAAACTGGCGGCGGAGCGGCGGCTACCGGCGGCGGAACTGTCGGTCGATGACGTTGCCGATGATGCAGACGGCGAGGGAGAAGAAGGAGTAGCTCACCGGGCTCTGGAGGTCACGACGATGCTTGTCGTACTCGCGGTTGGTCAAGGGGCGCTCGGACAAGGTTGCGATTGCTCGCCGGAGTTGCTGTGGGCGGCGGTTGCGTCGGGTGGTCGTCGTGGACGTCGCTGTGAATCACCCCAAGGCAAGGCGAGGACACGGTTAGATTCACAGAGTCGATACAGAGCCATGTGCGTGAACTAGAAAGTGCGGGGCGGTCTGGTCTTACCACTAGAGTTCGCCGGAGTTCGTGCAGACGTCGGTGGCGACTAGTCGATGATGTTGCCGGTGCTACGGTCCATGCGAGAGCAAACGAAATGTGTTAAAAGAAGCGCAGAGGCTCACTGAATCAGTTTGCAAGAACGAGAGGCAGAGGGGAGCTCTGGACTCACCGGAATTCGCCGACGCGGTCGTCGGAGACGGCGGGGTTTCAGAGAGCAATACACGCAGCCTGGTGGTGCTCTGGGTTCGGGGTTTGAGGGAGAAGAGAGAGGAGACAGAGGGGGTTCTTATAGCCTGGTCACGAGCGAGAATTACTCGGCCAATAAATCGAATTGACGTCGCGAATTAAACACAGAAACGCCCGTGTTGATTTGGGGATGAACGGGTCGTGCGGGTGGAGACGACGGTGACGTGGAGAAGGCCCGCCTGTCAGCGAGGAGCGCGGAGTGTAGGTGGGGTCGGGCTGTCAGCGGCTCAGCGCGTGCGCTTGCCCGTGAGAGAAGAATAAGGAGATCCCCGGGTGGGCTTGCTGGGCTTGATCCGCTGCTGGGCCAGATTCTGGCCGCGCGGCCTTTTTCTTTTCTTTAAGCTTTTTCTTTTTTTCTAAATTCATTTTCTGGATAGAATTTGATATGAATTCAATTCCTTTTGAATTCAAACTGCTTTGAGGATTTTTGGCAGGGTTCTGTAGGTTCAAAAACGAGTCAGATGACCATGTGGTTACTAGCAAGGGTTTGGTCAAGCTTAGGTTTTGAAATTAAACAGAGACTTTGTCTCTTTCTCTAGTTTGAAATAGGGTTTAGAAAATATTTCTAAATTGGAAACTTGGGTTTAAATGCTACTCCTAATCTTTCCAACCATGGAGGTAAGCAAACAAGAACATGGACAATCAAATCTCAAGGGGTGATGGCCAATTGAGATAAATTGCCTACATGAAATCATAGCCAAAGTTTGTGGTTCTAAATGATTTTGAGAAAAAACCCTAAATGGATGAATGATGCAAAGATGATAGGAATGAGTTTTGAAACATGATTTTTAGGGATGTTACAGAGAGGCTCTGTCTGCGGCGGTGCAAAGCTGATTGAGGGCAGCCTGGTGGCGGAGTGAGCGAGATGTTTGGGGAAAATGATCGCGGGGCAGAGGGGGTTCTTATAGCCAGGTGCTAGACAGGAAACGCTCGAGTTTTAATGCCCATTTACGCCGCGCCATTACCGGCCTTCACTGCTGCAGCGACGTGGTCGCAGGCGCGGTCTGGGGAAGACGAGGACGACGTGGACCGGGCCCGCTCGTCAGCGAAGAGTGCGAGGTGGAGGTGGGGTCTGCCTGTCAGCGGCTCAGCGTGTGCGCTTGCGCGTGAAAGAAGAATAAGGAGATCCCCGGGTGGGCTTGCTGGGCTCGATTAGCTGCTGGGCCAGATTCTGGCCGCTCGGCCCTTTTCCTTTCTTTAAGCCTTTTCTTTTTCTAATTCCATTTTCTGAATAGAATTTGATATGAATTCAAATCCTTTTGAATTCAAACTTCTTTGGGGATTTTTGCAGGGTTCTGTGGGTTCACAATCAATCAAATAACCTAGTGGTTACCTTGCAAAGGCTTGGTCAAGCTTGGGTTTCAAAATAAACAGAGATTTGCTCTAGTTGCAAATATTTGGAATAGGGTTTAGAAAATATTCCTAAATTGGAATTTTGGGTTTAAATGCTACTCCTATTCTTTCCAACCATGGAGGCAAGCAAACAAGATCATGGACAATCAAATCCCATAGGGTGATGGCCAATTGAGATAAAATGCCCACATGAAATCATAGCTCAAACTTCTGTCTCTAAATGATTTTGAGAAAAACCCTATATGAATGAATGATGCAAAGATGATATGAATGAGTTTTTGAAACATGATTTTTAGGGATGTTACACACACATGGATCAACCACTAGAGTCATTGCATGTTTGTTCTTATACTAAAACCACAAACCAGCACTAGAGTCATTGCATGTGTGTTCTTTTCCACAAACCACACATGGATCCACCACTGGTCATTGCTTGTGTGTTCTTTCCACAAACCACATATGGATCCATTACAGCCATTGCATGTGTGTTATTTCCACAAACCACATGTGGACCCATTACAGCCATTGCATGTGTGTTATTTCCACAAACCACACATGGATCAACCACTAGAGTCATTGCATGTGTGTTATTTTCCACAAACCACACATGGATCCACAAGTGGTCATTTCATGTGTGTTCTTTCCACAAACCACACATGGATCAACCAGAGTCATTGCATGTGTGTTCTTTCCACAAACCACACATGGATCAAGCACTAGAGTCATTGCATGTTTGTTCTTATACTAAAACCACAAACCAGTACTAGAGTCATTGTGTGTTCTTTTCCACAAACCGCACATGGATCCACCAGTGGTAATTGCATGTGTGTTCTTTCCACAAACCACATATGGATCAACCAGAGTCATTGGATGCGTGTTCTTTTCACAAACCACACATGGACCAACCACTAGAGTAATTGCATGTGTGTTCTCTCCACAAACCACACATGGATCAACCACTAGAGTCACTGCATGTGTGTTCTTTCCACAAACCACACATGGATCAACCACTAGAGTCATTGCATGTGTGTTATTTCCACAAACAAACATGGATCAACCACTAGAGTCATTGCATGTGTGTTCTTTTCCACAAACCACACATGGATCCACCAGTGGTCATTGCATGTGTGTTCTTTCCACAAACCACAGATGGATCAACCACTAGAGTCATTGCATGTGTGTTCTTATACTAAAACCACAAACCAGTACTAGAGTCATTGCATGTGTGTTCTTTTCCACAACCAACACATGGATCCACCAGTGGTCATTGCATGTGTGTTCTTTCCACAAACCACAAATGGATCAACCAGAGTCATTGCATGTGTGTTATTTCCACAAACCACACATGGATCAACCACTAGAGTCATTGCATGTTTGTTCTTATACTAAAACCACAAACCAGCACTAGAGTCATTGCATGTGTGTTCTTTTCCACAAACCACACATGGATCCACCACTGGTCATTGCTTGTGTGTTCTTTCCACAAACCACATATGGATCAACCACTAGTCATTGCATGTGTGTTCTTTCCACAAACCACACATGGATCAACCACAAGAGTCATTGCATGTTTGTTCTTATACTAAAACCACAAACCAACACTAGAGTCATTGCATGTGTGTTCTTTCCACAAACCACACATGGATCAACCACTAGAGTCATTGCATGTGTGTTATTTCCACAAACAAACATTGATCAATCACTAGAGTTATTGCATGTGTGTTCTTTTCCACAAACCACACATGGATCCACCAATGGTCATTACATGTGTGTTTTTCCACAAACCACATATGGATCAACCACTAGTCATTGCATGTGTGTTCTTTCCACAAACCACACATGGATCAACCAGTAGAGTCATTGCATGTTTGTTCTTATACTAAAACCACAAACCAGCACTAGAGTCATTGCATGTGTGTCCTTTTCCACAAACCACACATGGATCCACTAGACTCATTGCATGTGTGTTCTTTTCCACAAACCACACAACGATCAGCCAGTGGTCATTGCATGTGTGTTATTTTCCATAAACCCAATGTGGACCCAGTACAGTCATTGCATGTGTGTTATTTCCACAAACCACACATGGATCAACCACTAGAGTCATTCCATATGTGTTATTTCCACAAACCACACATGGATCAACCACTAGAGTCATTGCATGTGTGTTCTTATACTAAAACCACAAACCAGTACTAGAGTCATTGCATGTGTGTTCTTATACTAAAACTACAAACCATTACTAGAGTCATTGCATGTGTGTTATTTTCCACAAACCACACATGGATCCACCAGTGGTCATTGCATGTGTGCTCTTTCCATAGACCACATATGGATCAACCAGAGTCATTGCATGTGTGTTCTTTCCACAAACCACACATGTGGATCAACCAGAGTCACTGCATGTGTGTTCTTTCCACAAACCACACATGGATCAACCACTAGAGTCATCGCATGTTTGTTCTTATACTAAAACCACAAACCAGCACTCGAGTCATTGCATGTGTGTTATTTTCCACAAACCACACATGGATACACTAGACTCATTGCATGTGTGTTCTTTTCCACAAACAACATATGGATCAACCAGTGGTCATTGCATGTGTGTTCTTTCCACAAACCACATGTGGACCCATTACAGCCATTGCATGTGTGTTATTTCCACAAACCACACATGGATCAACCACTAGAGTCATTGCATATGTGTTATTTCCACAAACCACACATGGATCAACCACTAGAGTCATTGCATGTGTGTTCTTATACTAAAACCAACACTAGAGTCATTGCATGTGTGTTCTTTTCACAAACCACACATGGATCAACTACTAGAGTCATTGCATGTGTGTTCTTTTCCACAAACCACACATGGATCAACCACTAGAGTAACTGCATGTGTGTTCTTTCCACAAACCACACATGGATCAACCACTAGAGTCATTGCATGTTTGTTCTTATACTAAAACCACAAACTAGCACTAGAGTCATTGCATGTGTGTTATTTTCCACAAACCACACATGGATCCATGTTCTTTCCACAAACCACATATGGATCAACCAGAGTCATTGCATGTGTGTTCTTTCCACAAACCACACATGGATCAACCACTCGAGTCATTGCATGTTTGTTCTTATACTAAAACCACAAACCAACACTAGAGTAATTGCATGTGTGTTCTTTTTCACAAACCACACATGGATCCACCAGTGGTCATTGCATGTGTGTTCTTGCCACAAACCACATATGGATCAACCACTAGTCATTGCATGTGTGTTCTTTCCACAAACCACACATGGATCAACCACTAGAGTCATTGCATGTGTGTTCTTATACTAAAACCAACACTAGAGTCATTAAATGTGTGTTCTTTTCACAAATCACACATGGATCAACCACTAGAGTCATTGCATGTGTGTTATTTCCACAAACAAACATGCATCAACCACTAGAGTCATTGCATGTGTGTTCTTTTCCACAAACCACACATGGATCCACCAGTGGTAATTGCATGTTTGTTCTTTCCACAAACCACACATGGATCAACCACTAGATTCATTGTATGTGTGTTCTTTCCACAAACCACACATGGATCAACCACTAGAGTCATTGCATGTGTGTTATTTCCACAAACAAACATGGATCAACCACTGGAGTCATTGTATGTGTGTTCTTTTCCACAAACCACACATGGATCCACCAGTGGTTATTGCATGTGTGTTCTTTCCACAAACCACACATAGATCAACCAGAGTCATTGCATGTGTCGTCTTTCCACAAACCACACATGGATCAATCACTAGAGTCATTGCATGTTTGTTCTTATACTAAAACCACAAACCAGCACTAGAGTCATTGCATGTGTGTTCTTTTCCACAAACCACACATGGATCCACTAGTGGTCATTGCATGTGTGTTCTTTCCACAGACCACATATGGATCAACCAGAGTCATTGCATGTGTGTTCTTTCCACAAACCACGCATGGATCAACCACTAGAGTCATTCCATGTATGTTCTTTTCCACAAACAACTTATGGATCAACCAGTGGTCATTTCATGTGTGTTATTTCCACAAACCACATGTGGACCCATTACAGTCATTGCATGTATGTTATTTCCACAAACCACACATGGATCAACCACTAGAGTCATTGCATATGTGTTATTTCCAAAAACCACACATGGATCAACCATTAGAGTCATTGCATGTGTGTTCTTATACTAAAACCAACACTAGAGTCATTCCATGTGTGTTCCTTTCACAAACCACACATGGATCAACCACTAGAGTCATTGCATGTGTGTTATTTCCACAAACAAACATGGATCAACCACTAGAGTCATTGCATGTGTGTCCTTTTCCACAAACCACACATGGATCCACCAGTGGTCATTGCATGTGTGTTTTTCCACAAACCACATATGGATCAACCACTAGTCATTGCATGTGTGTTCTTTCCACAAACCACACATGGATCAACTACTAGAGTCATTGCATGTTTGTTCTTATACTAAAACCACAAACCAGCACTAGAGTCATTGCATGTGTGTTCTTTTCCACAAACCACACATGGATCCACTAGACTCATTGTATGTGTGTTCTTTTCCACAAACAACTTATGGATCAACCAGTGGTCATTGCATGGGTGTTATTTCCACAAACCACACATGGATCAACCACTAGAGTCATTGCATATGTGTTATTTCCACAAACCACACATGGATCAACCACTAGAGTCATTGCATGTGTGTTCTTATACTAAAACCACAAACCAGTACTAGAGTCATTGCATGTGTGTTCTTATACTAAAACTACAAAGCATTACTAGAGTCATTGCATGTGTGTTATTTTCCACAAACCACACATGGATCCACCAGTGGTCATTGCATGTGTGCTCTTTCCATAGACCACATATGGATCAACCAGAGTCATTGCATGTGTGTTCTTTGCACAAACCACACATGGATCAACCACTAGAGTCATTGCATGTTTGTTCTGATACTAAAACCACAAACCAGCACTAGAGTCATTGCATGTGTGTTCTTTTCCACAAACCACACATGGATCCACCACTGGTCATTGCTTGTGTGTTCTTTCCACAAACCACATATGGATCCATTACAGTCATTGCATGTGTGTTATTTCCACAAACCACATGTGGACCCATTACAGCCATTGCATGTGTGTTATTTCCACAAACCACACATGGATCAACCACTAGAGTCATTGCATGTGTGTTCTTTTCCACAAACCACACATGGATCCACAAGTGGTCATTGCATGTGTGTTCTTTCCACAAACCACACATGGATCAACCAGAGTCATTGCATGTGTGTTCTTTCCACAAACCACACATGGATCAACCACTAGAGGCATTGCATGTTTGTTCTTATACTAAAACCACAAACCAGTACTAGAGTCATTGTGTGTTCTTTTCCACAAACCGCACATGGATCCACCAGTGGTAATTGCATGTGTGTTCTTTCCACAAAGCACGTATGGATCAACCAGAGTCATTGCATGTGTGTTCTTTTCACAAACCACACATGGACCAACCACTATAGTAATTGCATGTGTGTTCTCTCCACAAACCACACATGGATCAACCACTAGAGTCACTGCATGAGTGTTCTTTCCACAAACCACACATGGATCAACCACTAGAGTCATTGCATGTGTGTTATTTCCACAAACAAACATGGATCAACCACTAGAGTCATTGCATGTGTGTTCTTTTCCACAAACCACACATGGATCCACCAGTGGTCATTGCATGTGTGTTCTTTCCACAAACCACACATGGATCAACCACTAGAGTCATTGCATGTGTGTTCTTTCCACAAACCATAGATGGATCAACCACTAGAGTCATTGCATGTGTGTTCTTATACTAAATCCACAAACCAGTACTAGAGTCATTGCATGTGTGTTATTTTCCACAACCAACACATGGATCCACCAGTGGTCATTGCATGTGTGTTCTTTCCACAAACCACAAATGGATCAACCAGAGTCATTGCATGTGTGTTATTTCCACAAACCACACATGGATCAACCACTAGAGTCATTGCATGTTTGTTCTTATACTAAAACCACAAACCAGCACTAGAGTCATTGCATGTGTGTTCTTTTCCACAAACCACACATGGATCCACCATTGGTCATTGCTTGTGTGTTCTTTCCACAAACCACATATGGATCAACCACTAGTCATTGCATGTGTGTTCTTTCCACAAACCACACATGGATCAACCACAAGAGTCATTGCATGTTTGTTCTTATACTAAAACCACAAACCAACACTAGAGTCATTGCATGTGTGTACTTTCCACAAACCACACATGGATCAACCACTAGAGTCATTGCATGTGTGTTATTTCCACAAACAAACATTGATCAATCACTAGAGTTATTGCATGTGTGTTCTTTTCCACAAACCACACATGGATCCACCAATGGTCATTGCTTGTGTGTTTTTCCACAAACCACATATGGATCAACCACTAGTCATTGCATGTGTGTTCTTTCCACAAACCACACATGGATCAACCAGTAGAGTCATTGCATGTTTGTTCTTATACTAAAACCACAAACCAGCACTAGAGTCATTGCATGTGTGTCCTTTTCCACAAACCACACATGGATCCACTAGACTCATTGCATTTGTGTTCTTTTCCACAAACCACACATCGATCAGCCAGTGGTCATTGCATGTGTGTTATTTTCCATAAACCACATGTGGACCCAGTACAGTCATTGCATGTGTGTTATTTCCACAAACCACACATGGATCAACCACTAGAGTCATTGCATATGTGTTATTTCCACAAACCACACATGGTTCAACCACTAGAGTCATTGCATGTGTGTTCTTATACTAAAACCACAAACCAGTACTAGAGTCATTGCATGTGTGTTCTTATACTAAAACTACAAACCATTACTAGAGTCATTGCATGTGTGTTATTTTCCACAAACCACACATGGATCCACTAGTGGCCACATATGGATCAACCAGAGTCATTGCATGTGTGTTCTTTGCACAAACCACACATGGATCAACCACTAGAGTCATTGCATGTTTGTTCTTATACTAAAACCACAAACCAGCACTAGAGTCATTGCATGTGTGTTCTTTTCCACAAACCACACATGGATCCACTAGACTCATTGCATGTGTGTTCTTTTCCACAAACAACTTATGGATCAACCAGTGGTCATTGCATGTGTGTTCTTTCCATAAACCACATGTGGACCCATTACAGCCATTGCATGTGTGTTATTTCCACAAACCACACATGGATCAACCACTAGAGTCATTGCATATGTGTTATTTCCACAAACCACACATGGATCAACCACTAGAGTCATTGCATGTGTGTTCTTATACTAAAACCAACACTAGAGTCATTGCATGTGTGTTCTTTTCACAAACCACACATGGATCAACCACTAGAGTCATTGCATGTGTGTTATTTCCACAAACAAACATGGATCAACCACTAGAGTCATTGCATGTGTGTTCTTTTCCACAAACCACACATGGATCAACCACTAGAGTAATTGCATGTGTGTTCTTTCCACAAACCACACATGGATCAACCACTAGAGTCATTGCATGTTTGTTCTTATACTAAAACCACAAACTAGCACTAGAGTCATTGCATGTGTGTTCTTTTCCACAAACCACACATGGATCCATGTTCTTTCCACAAACCACATATGGATCAACCAGAGTCATTGCATGTGTGTTCTTTCCACAAACCACACATGGATCAACCACTAGAGTCATTGCATGTTTGTTCTTATACTAAAACCACAAACCACACATGGATCAACCACTAGAGTCATTGCATGTGTGTTCTTTCCACAAACCACACATGGATCAACCACTAGAGTCATTGCATGTGTGTTCTTATACTAAAACCAACACTAGAGTCATTAAATGTGTGTTCTTTTCACAAATCACACATGGATCAACCACTAGAGTCATTGCATGTGTGTTATTTCCACAAACAAACATGCATCAACCACTAGAGTCATTGCATGTGTGTTCTTTTCCACAAACCACACATGGATCCACCAGTGGTAATTGCATGTTTGTTCTTTCCACAAACCACACATGGATCAACCACTAGAGTCATTGTATGTGTGTTCTTTCCACAAACCACGCATGGATCAACCACTAGATTCATTGCGTGTGTGTTATTTCCACAAACAAACATGGATCAAACACTGGAGTCATTGCATGTGTGTTCTTTTCCACAAACCACACATGGATCCACCAGTGGTTATTGCATGTGTGTTCTTTCCACAAACCACACATGGATCAACAAGAGTCATTGCATGTGTCGTCTTTCCACAAACCACACATGGATCAACCACTAGAGTCATTGCATGTTTGTTATTATACTAAAACCACAAACCAGCACTAGAGTCATTGCATGTGTGTTCTTTTCCACAAACCACACATGGATCCACTAGTGGTCATTGCATGTGTGTTCTTTCCACAGACCACATCTGGATCAACCAGAGTCATTGCATGTGTGTTCTTTCCACAAACCACGCATGGATCAACCACTAGAGTCATTGCATGTATGTTCTTTTCCACAAACAACTTATGGATCAACCAGTGGTCATTGCATGTGTGTTATTTCCACAAACCACATGTGGACCCATTACAGTCATTGCATGTATGTTATTTCCACAAATCACACATGGATCAACCACTAGAGTCATTGCATATGTGTTATTTCCACAAACCACACATGGATCAACCATTAGAGTCATTGCATGTGTGTTCTTATACTAAAACCAACACTAGAGTCATTCCATGTGTGTTCCTTTCACAAACCACACATGGATCAACCACTAGAGTCATTGCATGTGTGTTATTTCCACAAACAAACATGGATCAACCACTAGAGTCATTGCATGTGTGTTCTTTTCCACAAACCACACATGGATCCACTAGTGGTCATTGCATGTGTGTTTTTCCACAAACCACATATGGATCAACCACTAGTCATTGCATGTGTGTTCTTTCCACAAACCACACATGGATCAACTACTAGAGTCATTGCATGTTTGTTCTTATACTAAAACCACAAACCAGCACTAGAGTCATTGCATGTGTGTTCTTTTCCACAAACCACACATGGATCCACTAGACTCATTGTATGTGTGTTCTTTTCCACAAACAACTTATGGATCAACCAGTGGTCATTGCATGGGTGTTATTTCCACAAACCACACATGGATCAACCACTAGATTCATTGCATATGTGTTATTTCCACAAACCACACATGGATCAACCACTAGAGTCATTGCATGTGTGTTCTTATACTAAAACCACAAACCAGTACTAGAGTCTTTGCATGTGTGTTCTTATACTAAAACTACAAACCATTACTAGAGTCATTGCATGTGTGTTATTTTCCACAAACCACACATGGATCCACCAGTGGTCATTGCATGTGTGCTCTTTCCATAGACCACATATGGATCAACCAGAGTCATTGCATGTGTGTTCTTTGCACAAACCACACATGGATCAACCACTAGAGTCATTGCATGTTTGTTCTTATACTAAAACCACAAACCAGCACTAGAGTCATTGCATGTGTGTTCTTTTCCACAAACCACACATGGATCCACTAGACTCATTGCATGTGTGTTCTTTTCCACAAACCACATGTGGACCCATTATAGCCATTGCATGTGTGTTCTTTCCACAAACCACACATGGATCAACCACTAGAGTCATTGCATATGTGTTATTTCAACAAACCACACATGGATCAACCACTAGAGTCATTGCATGTGTGTTCTTATACTAAAACCAACACTAGAGTCATTGCATGTGTGTTCTTTTCACAAACCACACATGGATCAACCACTAGAGTAATTGCATGTGTGTTCTTTCCACAAAGCACACATGGATCAACCACTAGAGTCATTGCATGTTTGTTCTTATACTAAAACCACAAACTAGCACTAGATTCATTGCATGTGTGTTCTTTCCCACAAACCACACATGGATCCACCAGTGGTCATTGCATGTGTGTTCTTTCCAAAAACCACATATGGATCAACCAGAGTCATTGCATGTGTGTTATTTCCACAAACCACACATGGATCCACTAGACTCATTGCATGTGTGTTCTTTTCCACACACAACTTATGGATCAACTAGTGGTCATTGTATGGGTGTTCTTTCCACAAACCACACATATGGATCCACTAGAGTCATTGCATGCGTGTTATTTCCACAAACCACACATGGATCAACCACTAGAGTCATTGCATATGTGTTATTTCCACAAACCACACATGTATCAACCACTAGAGTCATTGCATGTGTGTTCTTATACTACAACCAACACTAGAGTCATTGCATGTGTGTTCTTTTCACCAACCACACATGGATCAACCACTAGAGTCATTGCATGTGTGTTATTTCCACAAACAAACATGGATCAACCACTAGATTCATTGCATCTGTGTTCTTTTCCACAAACCACACATGGATCCACCAGTGGTCATTGCATGTGTGTTCTTTCCACAAACCACTAATGGATCAACCACTAGAGTCATTGCATGTGTGGTCTTTCCACAAACCACACATGGATCAACCACTAGAGTCATTGTATGTGTGTTATTTCCACAAACAAACATGGATCAACCACTAGAGTCATTGCATGTGTGTTCTTTTCCACAAACCACACATGGATCCACCAGTGGTCATTGGATGTGTGTTCTTTCCACAAACCACACATGGATCAACCACTAGAGTCATTGCATGTGTGTTCTTTCCACAAACCACACATGGACCCATTACAGCCATTACATGTGTGTTATTTCCACAAACCACACACGGATCAACCACTAGAGTCATTGCATATGTGTTATTTCCACAAACCACAAATGGATCAACCACTAGAGTAATTGCATGTGTGTTCTTTCCACAAACCACACATGGATCAACCACTAGAGTCATTGCATGTTTGTTCTTATACTAAAACCACAAACTAGCACTAGAGTCATTGCATGTGTGTTCTTTTCCACAAACCACACATGGATCCACCAGTGGTCATTGCATCTGTGTTCTTTCCACAAACCACATATGGATCAACCAGAGTCATTGCATGTGTGTTCTTTCCACAAACCACACATGGATCCACTAGACTCATTGCATGTGTGTTCTTTTCCACAAACAACTTATGGATCAACTAGTGGTCATTGTATGGGTGTTCTTTCCACAAACCACACATATGGACCCACTAGAGTCATTGCATGCGTGTTATTTCCATAAACCACACATGGATCAACCACTAGAGTCATTGCATATGTGTTATTTCCACAAACCACACATGTAACAACCACTAGGGTCATTGCATGTGTGTTCTTATACTACAACCAACACTAGAGTCATTGCATGTGTGTTCTTTTCACAAACCACACATGGATCAACCACTAGAGTCATTGCATGTGTGTTATTTCCACAAACAAACATGGATCAACCACTAGAGTCATTGCATGTGTGTTCTTTTCCACAAACCACACATGGATCCACCAGTGGTCATTGCATGTGTGTTCTTTCCACAAACCACACATGGATCAACCACTAGAGTCATTGCATGTGTGGTCTTTCCACAAACCACACATGGATCAACCACTAGAGTCATTGCGTGTGTGTTATTTCCACAAACAAACATGGATCAACCACTAGAGTCATTGCATGTGTGTTCTTTTCCACAAACCACACATGGATCCACCAGTGGTCATTGGATGTGTGTTCTTTTCACAAACCACACATGGATCAACCACTAGAGTCATTGCATGTGTGTTCTGTCCACAAACCACACATGGACCCATTACAGCCATTACATGTGTGTTATTTCCACAAACCACACATGGATCAACCACTAGAGTCATTGCATATGTGTTATTTCCACAAACCACACATGGATCAAGCACTAGAGTAATTGCATGTGTGTTCTTTCCACAAACCACACATGGATCAACCACTAGAGTCATTGCTTGTTTGTTCTTATACTAAAACCATAAAACCAGCACTAGAGTCATTGCATGTGTGTTCTTTTCCACAAACCACACATGCATCCACCAGTGGTCATTGCATGTGTGTTCTTTCCATAAACCACACATGGATAAACCAGAGTCATTGCATGTGTCGTCTTTCCACAAACCATACATGGATCAACCACTAGAGTCATTGCATGTTTGTTCTTATACTAAAACCACAAACCAGCACTAGAGTCATTGCATGTGTGTTATTTTCCACAAACCACACATGGATCCACTAGTGGTCACTGCATGTGTGTTCTTTCCACAGACCACATATGGATCAACCAGAGTCATTGCATGTGTGTTCTTTCCACAAACCACACATGGATCAACCACTAGAGTCATTGCATGTATGTTCTTTTCCACAAACAACTTATGGATCAACCAGTGGTCATTTCATGTGTGTTATTTCCACAAACCACATGTGGACCCATTACAGTCATTGCATGTGTGTTATTTCCACAAACCACACATGGATCAACCACTAGAGTCATTGCATATGTGTTATTTCCACAAACCACACATAGATCAACCACTAGAGTCATTACATGTGTGTTCTTATACTAAAACCAACACTAGAGTGATTGCATGTGTGTTCCTTTCACAAACCACATATGGATCAACCACTAGAGTCATTGCATGTGTGTTATTTCCACAAACAAACATGGATCAACCACTAGAGTCATTGCATGTTTGTTCTTTTCCACAAACCACACATGGATCCACCAGTGGTCATTGCATGTGTGTTTTTCCACAAACCACATATGGATCAAACACTAGTCATTGCATGTGTGTTCTTTCCACAAACCACACATGGATCAACCACTAGAGTCATTGCATGTGTGTTCTTATACTAAAACCACAAACCAGTACTAGATTCATTGTGTGTTATTTTCCACAAACCACACATGGATCCACCAGTGGTCATTGCATGTGTGTTCTTATACTAAAACCACAAACCAGTATTAGATTCATTGTGTGTTATTTTCCACAAACCACACATGGATCCACTAGACTCATTGCATGTGTGTTCTTTTCCACAAACAACTTATGGATCAACTAGTGGTCATTGCATGGGTGTTCTTTCCACAAACCACACATGTGTACCCACTAGAGTCATTGCATGCGTGTTATTTCCACAAACCACACATGGATCAACCACTAGAGTCATTGCATGTGTGTTCTTATACTACAACCAACACTAGAGTCATTGCATGTGTGTTCTTTTCACAAACCACACATGGATCAACCACTAGAGTAATTGCATGTGTGTTCTTTCCACAAAGCACACATGGATCAACCACTAGAGTCATTGCATGTTTGTTCTTATACTAAAACCACAAACTAGCACTAGATTCATTGCATGTGTGTTCTTTCCCACAAACCACACATGGATCCACCAGTGGTCATTGCATGTGTGTTCTTTCCAAAAACCACATATGGATCAACCAGAGTCATTGCATGTGTGTTATTTCCACAAACCACACATGGATCCACTAGACTCATTGCATGTGTGTTCTTTTCCACACACAACTTATGGATCAACTAGTGGTCATTGTATGGGTGTTCTTTCCACAAACCACACATATGGATCCACTAGAGTCATTGCATGCGTGTTATTTCCACAAACCACACATGGATCAACCACTAGAGTCATTGCATATGTGTTATTTCCACAAACCACACATGTATCAACCACTAGAGTCATTGCATGTGTGTTCTTATACTACAACCAACACTAGAGTCATTGCATGTGTGTTCTTTTCACCAACCACACATGGATCAACCACTAGAGTCATTGCATGTGTGTTATTTCCACAAACAAACATGGATCAACCACTAGATTCATTGCATCTGTGTTCTTTTCCACAAACCACACATGGATCCACCAGTGGTCATTGCATGTGTGTTCTTTCCACAAACCACTAATGGATCAACCACTAGAGTCATTGCATGTGTGGTCTTTCCACAAACCACACATGGATCAACCACTAGAGTCATTGTATGTGTGTTATTTCCACAAACAAACATGGATCAACCACTAGAGTCATTGCATGTGTGTTCTTTTCCACAAACCACACATGGATCCACCAGTGGTCATTGGATGTGTGTTCTTTCCACAAACCACACATGGATCAACCACTAGAGTCATTGCATGTGTGTTCTTTCCACAAACCACACATGGACCCATTACAGCCATTACATGTGTGTTATTTCCACAAACCACACACGGATCAACCACTAGAGTCATTGCATATGTGTTATTTCCACAAACCACAAATGGATCAACCACTAGAGTAATTGCATGTGTGTTCTTTCCACAAACCACACATGGATCAACCACTAGAGTCATTGCATGTTTGTTCTTATACTAAAACCACAAACTAGCACTAGAGTCATTGCATGTGTGTTCTTTTCCACAAACCACACATGGATCCACCAGTGGTCATTGCATCTGTGTTCTTTCCACAAACCACATATGGATCAACCAGAGTCATTGCATGTGTGTTCTTTCCACAAACCACACATGGATCCACTAGACTCATTGCATGTGTGTTCTTTTCCACAAACAACTTATGGATCAACTAGTGGTCATTGTATGGGTGTTCTTTCCACAAACCACACATATGGACCCACTAGAGTCATTGCATGCGTGTTATTTCCATAAACCACACATGGATCAACCACTAGAGTCATTGCATATGTGTTATTTCCACAAACCACACATGTAACAACCACTAGGGTCATTGCATGTGTGTTCTTATACTACAACCAACACTAGAGTCATTGCATGTGTGTTCTTTTCACAAACCACACATGGATCAACCACTAGAGTCATTGCATGTGTGTTATTTCCACAAACAAACATGGATCAACCACTAGAGTCATTGCATGTGTGTTCTTTTCCACAAACCACACATGGATCCACCAGTGGTCATTGCATGTGTGTTCTTTCCACAAACCACACATGGATCAACCACTAGAGTCATTGCATGTGTGGTCTTTCCACAAACCACACATGGATCAACCACTAGAGTCATTGCGTGTGTGTTATTTCCACAAACAAACATGGATCAACCACTAGAGTCATTGCATGTGTGTTCTTTTCCACAAACCACACATGGATCCACCAGTGGTCATTGGATGTGTGTTCTTTTCACAAACCACACATGGATCAACCACTAGAGTCATTGCATGTGTGTTCTGTCCACAAACCACACATGGACCCATTACAGCCATTACATGTGTGTTATTTCCACAAACCACACATGGATCAACCACTAGAGTCATTGCATATGTGTTATTTCCACAAACCACACATGGATCAAGCACTAGAGTAATTGCATGTGTGTTCTTTCCACAAACCACACATGGATCAACCACTAGAGTCATTGCTTGTTTGTTCTTATACTAAAACCATAAAACCAGCACTAGAGTCATTGCATGTGTGTTCTTTTCCACAAACCACACATGCATCCACCAGTGGTCATTGCATGTGTGTTCTTTCCATAAACCACACATGGATAAACCAGAGTCATTGCATGTGTCGTCTTTCCACAAACCATACATGGATCAACCACTAGAGTCATTGCATGTTTGTTCTTATACTAAAACCACAAACCAGCACTAGAGTCATTGCATGTGTGTTATTTTCCACAAACCACACATGGATCCACTAGTGGTCACTGCATGTGTGTTCTTTCCACAGACCACATATGGATCAACCAGAGTCATTGCATGTGTGTTCTTTCCACAAACCACACATGGATCAACCACTAGAGTCATTGCATGTATGTTCTTTTCCACAAACAACTTATGGATCAACCAGTGGTCATTTCATGTGTGTTATTTCCACAAACCACATGTGGACCCATTACAGTCATTGCATGTGTGTTATTTCCACAAACCACACATGGATCAACCACTAGAGTCATTGCATATGTGTTATTTCCACAAACCACACATAGATCAACCACTAGAGTCATTACATGTGTGTTCTTATACTAAAACCAACACTAGAGTGATTGCATGTGTGTTCCTTTCACAAACCACATATGGATCAACCACTAGAGTCATTGCATGTGTGTTATTTCCACAAACAAACATGGATCAACCACTAGAGTCATTGCATGTTTGTTCTTTTCCACAAACCACACATGGATCCACCAGTGGTCATTGCATGTGTGTTTTTCCACAAACCACATATGGATCAAACACTAGTCATTGCATGTGTGTTCTTTCCACAAACCACACATGGATCAACCACTAGAGTCATTGCATGTGTGTTCTTATACTAAAACCACAAACCAGTACTAGATTCATTGTGTGTTATTTTCCACAAACCACACATGGATCCACCAGTGGTCATTGCATGTGTGTTCTTATACTAAAACCACAAACCAGTATTAGATTCATTGTGTGTTATTTTCCACAAACCACACATGGATCCACTAGACTCATTGCATGTGTGTTCTTTTCCACAAACAACTTATGGATCAACTAGTGGTCATTGCATGGGTGTTCTTTCCACAAACCACACATGTGTACCCACTAGAGTCATTGCATGCGTGTTATTTCCACAAACCACACATGGATCAACCACTAGAGTCATTGCATGTGTGTTCTTATACTACAACCAACACTAGAGTCATTGCATGTGTGTTCTTTTCACAAACC
Organism: Avena sativa; assembly: GCA_916181665.1. Taxonomy (NCBI): domain Eukaryota; kingdom Viridiplantae; phylum Streptophyta; class Magnoliopsida; order Poales; family Poaceae; genus Avena; species Avena sativa. The sequence continues at coordinate 482,914,837 of OV702279.1, forward strand.
ACACATGGATCAACCACTATAGTCATTGCATGTGTGTTATTTCCACAAACAAACATGGATCAACCACTAGAGTCATTGCATGTGTGTTCTTTTCCACAAACCACACATGGATCCGCCACTGGTCATTGCATATGTGTTCTTTCCACAAACCACACATGGATCAACCACTAGAGTCATTGCATGTGTGTTCTTTCCACAAACCACACATGGATCAACCACTAGAGTTATTGCATGTGTGTTATTTCCACAAACAAACATGGATCAACCACTAGAGTCATTGCATGTGTGTTCTTTTCCACAAACCACACATGGATCCACCAGTGGTCATTGCATGTGTGTTCTTTCCACAAACCACACATGGATCAACCACTAGAGTCATTGCATGTGTGTTCTTTCCACAAACCACACATAGATCAACCACTAGAGTCATTGCATGTGTTTTCTTTCCACAAACCACACATGGACCCATTACAGCCATTGCATGTGTGTTATTTCCACAAACCACACATGGATCAACCACTAGAGTCATTGCATATGTGTTATTTCCACAAACCACACATGGATCTAGATTCATTGCATATGTGTTCCTTTCACAAACCACACATGGATCAACCACTAGAGTCATTGCATGTGTGTTATTTCCACAAACAAACATGGATCAACCACTGGAGTCATTGCATGTGTGTTCTTTTCCACAAACCACACATGGATCCACCAGTGGTCATTGCATGTGTGTTTTTCCACAAACCACATATGGATCAACCACTAGTCATTGCATGTGTGTTCTTTCCACAAAGCACACATGGATCAACCAGTGGAGTCATTGCATGTTTGTTCTTATACTAAAACCACAAACCAGCACTAGAGTCATTGTATGTGTGTTCTTTTCCACAAACCACACATGGATCCACTAGACTCATTGCTTGTGTGTTATTTCCACAAACCACACATCGATCAGCCAGTGGTCATTGCATGTGTGTTATTTTCCATAAACCACATGTGGACCCAGTACAGTCATTGCATGTGTGTTATTTCCACAAACCACACATGGATCAACCACTAGAGTCATTGCATATGTGTTATTTCCACAAACCACACATGGATCAACCACTAGAGTCATTGCATGTGTGTTCTTATACTAAAACCACAAACCAGTACTAGAGTCATTGCATGTGTGTTCTTATACTAAAACTACAAACCATTACTAGAGTCATTGCATGTGTGTTATTTTCCACAAACCACACATGGATCCACCAGTGGTCATTGCATGTGTGCTCTTTCCATAGACCACATATGGATCAACCAGAGTCATTGCATGTGTGTTCTTTGCACAAACCACACATGGATCAATAACTAGAGTCATTGCATGTTTGTTCTTATACTAAAACCACAAACCAGTACTAGAGTCATTCTGTGTTCTTTTCCACAAACCACACATGGATCCACTAGACTCATTGCATGTGTGTTCTTTTCCACAAACAACTTATGGATCAACCAGTGGTCATTGCATGTGTGTTCTTTCCACAAACCACATGTGGACCCATTACAGCCATTGCATGTGTGTTATTTCCACAAACCACACATGGATCAACCACTAGAGTCATTGCATATGTGTTATTTCCACAAACCACACATGGATCAACCACTAGAGTCATTGCATGTGTGTTCTTATACTGAAACCAACATTAGAGTCATTGCATGTGTGTTCTTTTCCACAAACCACACATGGATCAACCACTATAGTAACTGCATGTGTGTTCTTTCCACAAACCACACATGGATCAACCACTATAGTAATTGCATGTTTGTTCTTATACTAAAACCACAAACCAGCACTACAGTCATTGCATGTGTGTTCTTTTCCACAAACCACACATGGATCCACCAGTGGTCATTGCATGTGTGTTCTTTCCACAAACCACATATGGATCAACCAGAGTCATTGCATGTGTGTTCTTTGCACAAACCACCCATGGATCAACCACTAGAGTCATTGCATGTTTGTTCTTATACTAAAACCACAAACCAACACTAGAGTCATTGCATGTGTGTTCTTTTCCACAAACCACACATGGATCCACCAGTGGTCATTGCATGTGTGTTCTTTCCACAAACCACATATGGATCAACCACTAGTCATTGCATGTGTGTTCTTTCCACAAACCACACATGGATCAACCACTAGAGTCATTGCATGTGTGTTCTTTCCCCAAATCACACATGGATCAACCATTAGAGTCATTGCATGTGTGTTATTTCCACAAACAAACATGGATCAACCACTAGAGTCATTGCATGTGTGTTCTTTTCCACAAACCACACATGGAGCCACCAGTGGTCATTGCATGTTTGTTCTTTCCTCAAACCACACATGGATCAACCACTAGAGTCATTGCATGTGTGTTCTTTCCAGAAACCACACATGGATCAACCACTAGAGTCATTGCATGTGTGTTATTTCCACAAACAAACATGGATCAACCACTAGAGTCATTGCATGTGTGTTCTTTTCCACAAACCACACATGGATCCACCAGTGGTCATTGCATGTGTGTTCTTTCCACAAACCACACATGGATCAACCAGAGTCATTGCATGTGTCGTCTTTCCACAAACCACACATGGATCAACCACTAGAGTCATTGCATGTTTGTTCTTATACTAAAACCACAAACCATCACTAGAGTCATTGCATGTGTGTTCCTTTCCACAAACCACACATGGATCCACTAGTGGTCATTGCATGTGTGTTCTTTCCACAGACCATATATGGATCAACCAGAGTCATTGCATGTGTGTTCTTTCCACAAACCACGCATGGATCAACCACTAGAGTCATTGCATGTATGTTCTTTTGCACAAACAACTTATGGATCAACCAGTGGTCATTGCATGTGTGTTATTTCCACAAACCACATGTGGACCCATTACAGTCATTGCATGTGTGTTATGTCCACAAACCACACATGGATCAACCACTAGAGTCATCGCATATGTGTTATTTCCACAAACCACACATGGATCAACCACTAGAGTCATTGCATGTGTGTTATTTCCATAAACAAACATGGATCAACCACTAGAGCCATTGCATGTGTGTTCTTTTCCACAAACCACACATGGATCAACCACTAGAGTAATTGCATGTGTGTTCTTTCCACAAACAACACATGGATCAACCACTAGAGTCATTGCATGTTTGTTCTTATACTAAAACCACAAACCAGCACTACAGTCATTGCATGTGTGTTCTTTTCCACAAACCACACATGGATCCACCAGTGGTCATTGCATGTGTGTTCTTTCCACAAACCACATATGGATCAACCAGAGTCATTGCATGTGTGTTCTTTCCACAAACCACCCATGGATCAACCACTAGAGTCATTGCATGTTTGTTCTTATACTAAAACCACAAACCAATACTAGAGTCATTGTATGTGTGTTCTTTTCCACAAACCACACATGGATCCACCAGTGGTCATTGCATGTGTGTTCTTTCCACAAACCACATATGCATCAACGACTAGTCATTACATGTGTGTTCTTTCCACAAACCACACATGGATCAACCACTAGAGTCATTGCATGTGTGTTCTTATACTAAAACCAACACTAGAGTCATTAAATGTGTGTTCTTTTCACAAATCACACATGGATCGACCACTAGAGTCATTGCATGTGTGTTATTTCCACAAACAAACATGGATACTAGAGTCATTGCATGTGTGTTCTTTTCCACAAACCACACATGGATCCACCAGTGGTCATTGCATGTTTGTTCTTTCCACAAACCACACATGGATCAACCACTAGAGTCATTGCATGTGTGTTCTTTCCACAAACCACACATGGATCAACCACTAGAGTCATTGCATGTGTGTTATTTCCACAAACAAACATGGATCAACAACTAGAGTCATTGCATGTGTGTTCTTTTCCACAAACCACACATGGATCCACAAGTGGTCATTGCATGTGTGTTCTTTCCACAAACCACACATGGATCAACCAGAGTCATTGCATGTGTCGTCTTTCCACAAACCACACATGGATCAACCACTAGAGTCATTGCATGTTTGTTCTTATACTAAAACCACAAACCATCACTAGAGTCATTGCATGTGTGTTCTTTTCCACAAACCACACATGGATCCACTAGTGGTCATTGCATGTGTGTTCTTTCCACAGACCACATATGGATCAACCAGAGTCATTGCATGTGTGTTCTTTCCACAAACCACTAGAGTCATTGCATGTATGTTCTTTTCCACAAACAACTTATGGATCAACCAGTGGTCATTGCATGTGTGTTATTTCCACAAACCACATGTGGACCCATTACAGTCATTGCATGTGTGTTATTTCCACAAACCACACATGGATCAACCACTAGAGTCATTGCATATGTGTTGTTTCCACAAACCACACATGGATCAACCACTAGAGTCATTGCATGTGTGTTCTTATACTAAAACCAACAATAGAGTCATTGCATGTGTGTTCCTTTCACAAACCACACATGGATCAACCACTAGAGTCATTGCATGTGTGTTATTGCCACAAACAAACATGGATCAACCACTAGAGTCATTGCATGTGTGTCCTTTTCCACAAACCACACATGGATCCACCAGTGGTCATTGCATGTGTGTTTTTCCACAAACCACATATGGATCAAACACTAGTCATTGCATGTGTGTTCTTTCCACAAACCACACATGGATCAACCACTAGAGTCATTGCATGTTTGTTCTTATACTAAAACCACAAACCTGCACTAGAGTCATTGCATGTGTGTTCTTTTCCACAAACCACACATGGATCCACTAGACTCATTGCATGTGTGTTCTTTTCCACAAACAACTTATGGATCAATTAGTGGTCATTGGATGGGTGTTCTTTCCACAAACCACACATGTGGACCCACTAGAGTCATTGCATGCGAGTTATTTCCACAAACCACACATGGATCAACCACTACAGTCATTGCATCTGTGTTCTTTCCACAAACCACACATGTTTCAACCACTAGAGTCATTGCATGTGTGTTCTTATACTACAACTAACACTAGAGTCATTGCATGTGTGTTCTTTTCACAAACCACACATGGATCAACCACTAGAGTCATTGCATGTGTGTTATTTCCACAAACAAACATGGATCAACCACTAGAGTCATTGCATGTGTGTTCTTTTCCACAAACCACACATGGATCCACCAGTGGTCATTGCATGTGTGTTCTTTCCACAAACCACTCATGGATCAACCACTAGAGTCATTGCATGTGTGTTCTTTTCACAAACCACACATGGATCAACCACTAGAGTCATTGCATGCGTGTTATTTCCACAAACAAACATGGATCAACCACTAGAGTCATTGCATGTGTGTTCTTTTCCACAAACCACACATGGATCCACCAGTGGTCATTGCATGTGTGTTCTTTCCACAAACCACACATGGATCAACCACTAGAGTCATTGCATGTGTGTTCTTTCCACAAACCACACATGGACCCATTACAACCATTACATGTGTGTTATTTCCACAAACCACACATGGATCAACCACTAGAGTCATTGCATATGTGTTATTTCCACAAACCACACATGGATCAACCACTAGAGTCATTGCATGTGTGTTCTTATACTAAAACCAACACTAGAGTCATTGCATGTGTGTTCTTTTCACAAACCACACATGGATCAACCACTAGAGTCATTGCATGTGTGTTATTTCCACAAACAAACATGGATCAACCACTAGAGTCATTGCATGTGTGTTCTTTTCCACAAACCACACATGGATCAACCACTAGAGTAATTGCATGTGTGTTCTTTCCACAAACCACACATGGATCAACCACTAGAATCATTGCATGTTTGTTCTTATACTAAAACCACAAACCAACACTAGAGTCATTGCATGTGTGTTCTTTTCCACAAACGACACATGCATCCACCAGTGGTTATTGCATGTGTGTTCTTTCCACAAACCACACATGGATCAACCAGAGTCAGTGCATGTGTCGTCTTTCCACAAACCACACATGGATCAACCACTAGAGTCATTGCATGTTTGTTCTTATACTAAAACCACAAACTAGCACTAGAGTCATTGCATGTGTGTTATTTTCCACAAACCACACATGGATCCACTAGTGGTCATTGCATGTGTGTTCTTTCCACAGACCACATATGGATCAACCAGAGTCATTGCATGTGTGTTCTTTCCACAATCCACGCATGGATCAACCGCTAGAGTCATTGCATGTATGTTCTTTTCCACAAACAACTTATGGATCAACCAGTGTCATTGCATGTGTGTTATTTCCACAAACCACATGTGGACCCATTACAGTCATTGCATGTGTGTTATTTCCACAAACCACACATGGATCAACCACTAGAGTCATTGCATATGTGTTATTTCCACAAACCACACATGGATCAACCACTAGAGTCATTGCATGTGTGTTCTTATACTAAAACCAACACTAGAGTCATTGCATGTGTGTTCCTTTCACAAACCACACATGGATCAACCACTAGAGTCATTGCATGTGTGTTATTTCCACAAACAAACATGGATCAACCACTAGAGTCATTGCATGTTTGTTCTTTTCCACAAACCACACATGGATCCACAGTGGTCATTGCATGTGTGTTTTTCCACAAACCACATATGGATCAAACACTAATCATTGCATGTGTGTTCTTTCCACAAACCACACATGGATCAACCACTAGAGTCATTGCATGTTTGTTCTTATACTAAAACCACAAACCTGCACTAGAGTCATTGCATGTGTGGTCTTTTCCACAAACCACACATGGATCCACTAGACTCATTGCATGTGTGTTCTTTTCCACAAACAACTTATGGATCAACTAGTGGTCATTGCATGGGTGTTCTTTCCACAAACCACACATGTGGACCCACTAGAGTCATTCAATGCGTGTTATTTCCACAAACCACACATGGATCAACCACTAGAGTCATTGCATATGTGCTATTTCCACAAACCACACATGGATCAACCACTAGAGTCATTGCATGTGTGTTCTTATACTAGAATCAACACTAGAGTCATTGCATGTGTGTTCTTTTCACAAACCACACATGGATCAACCACTAGAGTCATTGCATGTGTGTTATTTCCACAAACAAACATGGATCAACCACTAGAGTCATTCCATGTCTGTTCTTTTCCACAAACCACACATGGATCCACCAGTGGTCATTGCATGTGTGTTCTTTCCACAAACCACACATGGATCAACCACTAGAGTCATTGCATGTGTGTTCTTATACTAAAACCAACACTAGAGTCATTGCATGTGTGTTCTTTTCACAAACCACACATGGATCAACCACTAGAGTCATTGCATGTGTGTTATTTCCACAAACAAACATGAATCAACCACTAGAGTCATTGCATGTGTGTTCTTTTCCACAAACCACACATGGATCCACCAGTGGTCATTGCATGTGTGTTCTTTCCACAAACGACACATGGATCAACCACTAGAGTCATTGCATGTGTGTTATTTCCACAAACCACACATAGATCAACCACTAGAGTCATTGCATGTGTGTTCTTATACTAAAACCACAAACCAGTACTAGAGTCATTGCATGTGTGTTCTTTTCCACAAACAACTTATGGATCAACCAGTGGTCATTGCATGTGTGTTCTTTCCACAAACCACATGTGGAGCCATTACAGTCATTGCATGTGTGTTATTTCCACAAACCACACATGGATCAACCACTAGAGTCATTGCATATGTGTTATTTCCACAAACCACACATGGATCAACCACTAGAGTCATTGCATGTGTGTTTTTATACTAAAACCAACACTAGAGTCATTGCATGTGTGTTCCTTTCACAAACCACGCATGGATCAACAACTAGAGTCATTGCATGTGTGTTATTTCCACAAACACACATGGATCAACCACTAGAGTCATTGCATGTGTGTTATTTTCCACAAACCACACATGGATCCACCAGTGGTCATTGCATGTGTGTTCTTTCCGCAAACCACATATGGATCAACCACTAGTCATTGCATGCGTGTTCTTTCCACAAACCACACATGGGTTAACCACTAGAGTCATTGCATGTGTGTTCTTTCCACAAACCACACATGGATCAACCACTAGAGTCATTGCATGTGTGTTATTTCCACTAACAAACATGGATCAACCACTAGAGTCATTACATGTGTGTTCTTTTCCACAAACCACACATGGATCCACCAGTGGTCATTGCATGTGTGTTCTTTCCACAAACCACACATGGATCAACCACTAGAGTCATTGCATGTGTGTTCTTTCCACAAACCACACATGGACCAACCACTAGAGTCATTCCATGTGTGTTCTTATACTAAAACCACAAACCAGTACTGGAGTCATTGCATGTGTGTTCTTTTCCACAACCAACACATGGATCCACCAGTGGTCATTGCATGTGTGTTCTTTCCACAAACCACATATGGATCAACCACAGTCATTGCATGTGTGTTCTTTCCACAAACCACACATGGATCAACCACTAGAGTCATTGCATTTTTGTTCTTATACTAAAACCACAAACCAGCACTAGAGTCATTCCATGTGTGTTCTTTTCCACAAACCACACATGGATCCACCAGTGGTCATTGCATGTGTGTTATTTCCACAAACCACATATGTATCAACCACTAGTCATTACATGTGTGTTCTTTCCACAAACCACACATGGATCAACCACTACAGTCATTGCATATGTGTTATTTCCACAAACCACACATGGATCAACCACTAGAGTCATTGCATGTGTGTTGTTTCCATAAACAAACATGGATCAACCACTAGAGTCATTGCATGTGTGTTCTTTTCCACAAACCACACATGGATCAACCACTAGAGTAATTGCATGTGTGTTCTTTCCACAAACAACACATGGATCAACCACTAGAGTCATTGCATGTTTGTTCTTATACTAAAACCACAAACCAGCACTACAGTCATTGCATGTGTGTTCTTTTCCACAAACCACACATGGATCCACCAGTGGTCATTGCATGTGTGTTCTTTCCACAAACCACATATGGATCAACCAGAGTCATTGCATTGTGTTCTTTCCACAAACCACCCATGGATCAACCACTGGAGTCATTGCATGTTCGTTCTTATACTAAAACCACAAACCAATACTAGAGTCATTGTATGTGTGTTCTTTTCCACAAACCACACATGGATCCACCAGTGGTCATTGCATGTGTGTTCTTTCCACAAACCACATATGCATCAACGACTAGTCATTACATGTGTGTTCTTTCCACAAACCACACATGGATCAACCACTAGAGTCATTGCATGTGTGTTCTTATACTAAAACCAACACTAGAGTCATTAAATGTGTGTTCTTTTCACAAATCACACATGGATCGACCACTAGAGTCATTGCATGTGTGTTATTTCCACAAACAAACATGGATACTAGAGTCATTGCATGTGTGTTCTTTTCCACAAACCACACATGGATCCACCAGTGGTCATTGCATGTTTGTTCTTTCCACAAACCACACATGGATCAACCACTAGAGTCATTGCATGTGTGTTCTTTCCACAAACCACACATGGATCAACCACTAGAGTCATTGCATGTGTGTTATTTCCACAAACAAACATGGATCAACAACTAGAGTCATTGCATGTGTGTTCTTTTCCACAAACCACACATGGATCCACAAGTGGTCATTGCATGTGTGTTCTTTCCACAAACCACACATGGATCAACCAGAGTCATTGCATGTGTCGTCTTTCCACAAACCACACATGGATCAACCACTAGAGTCATTGCATGTTTGTTCTTATACTAAAACCACAAACCATCACTAGAGTCATTGCATGTGTGTTCTTTTCCACAAACCACACATGGATCCACTAGTGGTCATTGCATGTGTGTTCTTTCCACAGACCACATATGGATCAACCAGAGTCATTGCATGTGTGTTCTTTCCACAAACCACGCATGGAGCAACCACTAGAGTCATTGCATGTATGTTCTTTTCCACAAACAACTTATGGATCAACCAGTGGTCATTGCATGTGTGTTATTTCCACAAACCACATGTGGACCCATTACAGTCATTGCATGTGTGTTACTTCCACAAACCAGACATGGATCAACCACTAGAGTCATTGCATATGTGTTGTTTCCACAAACCACACATGGATCAACCACTAGAGTCATTGCATGTGTGTTCTTATACTAAAACCAACACTAGAGTCATTGCATGTGTGTTCCTTTCACAAACCACACATGGATCAACCACTAGAGTCATTGCATGTGTGTTATTGCCACAAACAAACATGGATCAACCACTAGAGTCATTGCATGTGTGTCCTTTTCCACAAACCACACATGGATCCACCAGTGGTCATTGCATGTGTGTTTTTCCACAAACCACATATGGATCAAACACTAGTCATTGCATGTGTGTTCTTTCCACAAACCACACATGGATCAACCACTAGAGTCATTGCATGTTTGTTCTTATACTAAAACCACAAAACTGCACTAGAGTCATTGCATGTGTGTTCTTTTCCACAAACCACACATGGATCCACCAGTGGTCATTGCATGTGTGTTCTTTCCACAAACCACATATGGATCAACCAGAGTCATTGCATGTGTGTTCTTTCCACAAACCACCCATGGATCAACCACTAGAGTCATTGCATGTTTGTTCTTATACTAAAACCACAAACCAATACTAGAGTCATTGTATGTGTGTTCTTTTCCACAAACCACACATGGATCCACCAGTGGTCATTGCATGTGTGTTCTTTCCACAAACCACATTTGCATCAACGACTAGTCATTACATGTGTGTTCTTTCCACAAACCACTCATGGATCAACCACTAGAGTCATTGCATGTGTGTTCTTATACTAAAACCAACACTAGAGTCATTAAATGTGTGTTCTTTTCACAAATCACACATGGATCGACCACTAGAGTCATTGCATGTGTGTTATTTCCACAAACAAACATGGATACTAGAGTCATTGCATGTGTGTTCTTTTCCACAAACCACACATGGATCCACCAGTGGTCATTGCATGTTTGTTCTTTCCACAAACCACACATGGATCAACCACTAGAGTCATTGCATGTGTGTTCTTTCCACAAACCACACATGGATCAACCACTAGAGTCATTGCATGTGTGTTATTTCCACAAACAAACATGGATCAACAACTAGAGTCATTGCATGTGTGTTCTTTTCCACAAACCACACATGGATCCACAAGTGGTCATTGCATGTGTGTTCTTTCCACAAACCACACATGGATCAACCAGAGTCATTGCATGTGTCGTCTTTCCACAAACCACACATGGATCAACCACTAGAGTCATTGCATGTTTGTTCTTATACTAAAACCACAAACCATCACTAGAGTCATTGCATGTGTGTTCTTTTCCACAAACCACACATGGATCCACTAGTGGTCATTGCATGTGTGTTCTTTCCACAGACCACATATGGATCAACCAGAGTCATTGCATGTGTGTTCTTTCCACAAACCACGCATGGAGCAACCACTAGAGTCATTGCATGTATGTTCTTTTCCACAAACAACTTATGGATCAACCAGTGGTCATTGCATGTGTGTTATTTCCACAAACCACATGTGGACCCATTACAGTCATTGCATGTGTGTTATTTCCACAAACCACACATGGATCAACCACTAGAGTCATTGCATATGTGTTGTTTCCACAAACCACACATGGATCAACCACTAGAGTCATTGCATGTGTGTTCTTATACTAAAACCAACACTAGAGTCATTGCATGTGTGTTCCTTTCACAAACCACACATGGATCAACCACTAGAGTCATTGCATGTGTGTTATTGCCACAAACAAACATGGATCAACCACTAGAGTCATTGCATGTGTGTCCTTTTCCACAAACCACACATGGATCCACCAGTGGTCATTGCATGTGTGTTTTTCCACAAACCACATATGGATCAAACACTAGTCATTGCATGTGTGTTCTTTCCACAAACCACACATGGATCAACCACTAGAGTCATTGCATGTTTGTTCTTATACTAAAACCACAAACCTGCACTAGAGTCATTGCATGTGTGTTCTTTTCCACAAACCACACATGGATCCACTAGACTCATTGCATGTGTGTTCTTTTCCACAAACAACTTATGGATCAATTAGTGGTCATTGCATGGGTGTTCTTTCCACAAACCACACATGTGGACCCACTAGAGTCATTGCATGCGAGTTATTTCCACAAACCACACATGGATCAACCACTACAGTCATTGCATATGTGTTCTTTCCACAAACCACACATGTTTCAACCACTAGAGTCATTGCATGTGTGTTCTTATACTACAACTAACACTAGAGTCATTGCATGTGTGTTCTTTTCACAAACCACACATGGATCAACCACTAGAGTCATTGCATGTGTGTTATTTCCACAAACAAACATGGATCAACCACTAGAGTCATTGCATGTGTGTTCTTTTCCACAAACCACACATGGATCCACCAGTGGTCATTGCATGTGTGTTCTTTCCACAAACCACTCATGGATCAACCACTAGAGTCATTGCATGTGTGTTCTTTTCACAAACCACACATGGATCAACCACTAGAGTCATTGCATGCGTGTTATTTCCACAAACAAACATGGATCAACCACTAGAGTCATTGCATGTGTGTTCTTTTCCACAAACCACACATGGATCCACCAGTGGTCATTGCATGTGTGTTCTTTCCACAAACCACACATGGATCAACCACTAGAGTCATTGCATCTGTGTTCTTTCCACAAACCACACATGGACCCATTACAACCATTACATGTGTGTTGTTTCCACAAACCACACATGGATCAACCACTAGAGTCATTGCATATGTGTTATTTCCACAAACCACACATGGATCAACCACTAGAGTCATTGCATGTGTGTTCTTATACTAAAACCAACACTAGAGTCATTGCATGTATGTTCTTTTCACAAACCACACATGGATCAACCACTAGAGTCATTGCATGTGTGTTATTTCCACAAACAAACATGGATCAACCACTAGAGTCATTGCATGTGTGTTCTTTTCCACAAACCACACATGGATCAACCACTAGAGTAATTGCATGTGTGTTCTTTCCACAAACCACGCATGGATCAACCACTAGAATCATTGCATGTTTGTTCTTATACTAAAACCACAAACCAGCACTAGAGTCATTGCATGTGTGTTCTTTTCCACAAACCACACATGCATCCACCAATGGTCATTGCATGTGTGTTCTTTCCACAAACCACACATGGATCAACCAGAGTCAGTGCATGTGTCGTCTTTCCACAAACCACACATGGATCAACCACTAGAGTCATTGCATGTTTGTTCTTATACTAAAACCACAAACCATCACTAGAGTCATTGCATGTGTGTTCTTTTCCACAAACCACACATGGATCCACTAGTGGTCATTGCATGTGTGTTCTTTCCACAGACCACATATGGATCAACCAGAGTCATTGCATGTGTGTTCTTTCCACAAACCACGCATGGAGCAACCACTAGAGTCATTGCATGTATGTTCTTTTCCACAAACAACTTATGGATCAACCAGTGGTCATTGCATGTGTGTTATTTCCACAAACCACATGTGGACCCATTACAGTCATTGCATGTGTGTTACTTCCACAAACCAGACATGGATCAACCACTAGAGTCATTGCATATGTGTTGTTTCCACAAACCACACATGGATCAACCACTAGAGTCATTGCATGTGTGTTCTTATACTAAAACCAACACTAGAGTCATTGCATGTGTGTTCCTTTCACAAACCACACATGGATCAACCACTAGAGTCATTGCATGTGTGTTATTGCCACAAACAAACATGGATCAACCACTAGAGTCATTGCATGTGTGTCCTTTTCCACAAACCACACATGGATCCACCAGTGGTCATTGCATGTGTGTTTTTCCACAAACCACATATGGATCAAACACTAGTCATTGCATGTGTGTTCTTTCCACAAACCACACATGGATCAACCACTAGAGTCATTGCATGTTTGTTCTTATACTAAAACCACAAAACTGCACTAGAGTCATTGCATGTGTGTTCTTTTCCACAAACCACACATGGATCCACCAGTGGTCATTGCATGTGTGTTCTTTCCACAAACCACATATGGATCAACCAGAGTCATTGCATGTGTGTTCTTTCCACAAACCACCCATGGATCAACCACTAGAGTCATTGCATGTTTGTTCTTATACTAAAACCACAAACCAATACTAGAGTCATTGTATGTGTGTTCTTTTCCACAAACCACACATGGATCCACCAGTGGTCATTGCATGTGTGTTCTTTCCACAAACCACATTTGCATCAACGACTAGTCATTACATGTGTGTTCTTTCCACAAACCACTCATGGATCAACCACTAGAGTCATTGCATGTGTGTTCTTATACTAAAACCAACACTAGAGTCATTAAATGTGTGTTCTTTTCACAAATCACACATGGATCGACCACTAGAGTCATTGCATGTGTGTTATTTCCACAAACAAACATGGATACTAGAGTCATTGCATGTGTGTTCTTTTCCACAAACCACACATGGATCCACCAGTGGTCATTGCATGTTTGTTCTTTCCACAAACCACACATGGATCAACCACTAGAGTCATTGCATGTGTGTTCTTTTCCACAAACCACACATGGATCCACCAGTGGTCATTGCATGTGTGTTCTTTCCACAAACCACACATGGATCAACCACTAGAGTCATTGCATGTGTGTTCTTTCCACAAACCACACATGGACCCATTACAACCATTACATGTGTGTTATTTCCACAAACCACACATGGATCAACCACTAGAGTCATTGCATATGTGTTATTTCCACAAACCACACATGGATCAACCACTAGAGTCATTGCATGTGTGTTCTTATACTAAAACCAACACTAGAGTCATTGCATGTGTGTTCTTTTCACAAACCACACATGGATCAACCACTAGAGTCATTGCATGTGTGTTATTTCCACAAACAAACATGGATCAACCACTAGAGTCATTGCATGTGTGTTCTTTTCCATAAACCACACATGGATCAACCACTAGAGTAATTGCATGTGTGTTCTTTCCACAAACCACACATGGATCAACCACTAGAATCATTGCATGTTTGTTCTTATACTAAAACCACAAACCAACACTAGAGTCATTGCATGTGTGTTCTTTTCCACAAACGACACATGCATCCACCAGTGGTTATTGCATGTGTGTTCTTTCCACAAACCACACATGGATCAACCAGAGTCAGTGCATGTGTCGTCTTTCCACAAACCACACATGGATCAACCACTAGAGTCATTGCATGTTTGTTCTTATACTAAAACCACAAACTAGCACTAGAGTCATTGCATGTGTGTTATTTTCCACAAACCACACATGGATCCACTAGTGGTCATTGCATGTGTGTTCTTTCCACAGACCACATATGGATCAACCAGAGTCATTGCATGTGTGTTCTTTCCACAATCCACGCATGGATCAACCGCTAGAGTCATTGCATGTATGTTCTTTTCCACAAACAACTTATGGATCAACCAGTGTCATTGCATGTGTGTTATTTCCACAAACCACATGTGGACCCATTACAGTCATTGCATGTGTGTTATTTCCACAAACCACACATGGATCAACCACTAGAGTCATTGCATATGTGTTATTTCCACAAACCACACATGGATCAACCACTAGAGTCATTGCATGTGTGTTCTTATACTAAAACCAACACTAGAGTCATTGCATGTGTGTTCCTTTCACAAACCACACATGGATCAACCACTAGAGTCATTGCATGTGTGTTATTTCCACAAACAAACATGGATCAACCACTAGAGTCATTGCATGTTTGTTCTTTTCCACAAACCACACATGGATCCACAGTGGTCATTGCATGTGTGTTTTTCCACAAACCACATATGGATCAAACACTAATCATTGCATGTGTGTTCTTTCCACAAACCACACATGGATCAACCACTAGAGTCATTGCATGTTTGTTCTTATACTAAAACCACAAACCTGCACTAGAGTCATTGCATGTGTAGTCTTTTCCACAAACCACACATGGATCCACTAGACTCATTGCATGTGTGTTCTTTTCCACAAACAACTTATGGATCAACTAGTGGTCATTGCATGGGTGTTCTTTCCACAAACCACACATGTGGACCCACTAGAGTCATTCAATGCGTGTTATTTCCACAAACCACACATGGATCAACCACTAGAGTCATTGCATATGTGCTATTTCCACAAACCACACATGGATCAACCACTAGAGTCATTGCATGTGTGTTCTTATACTAGAATCAACACTAGAGTCATTGCATGTGTGTTCTTTTCACAAACCACACATGGATCAACCACTAGAGTCATTGCATGTGTGTTATTTCCACAAACAAACATGGATCAACCACTAGAGTCATTCCATGTCTGTTCTTTTCCACAAACCACACATGGATCCACCAGTGGTCATTGCATGTGTGTTCTTTCCACAAACCACACATGGATCAACCACTAGAGTCATTGCATGTGTGTTCTTATACTAAAACCAACACTAGAGTCATTGCATGTGTGTTATTTTCACAAACCACACATGGATCAACCACTAGAGTCATTGCATGTGTGTTATTTCCACAAACAAACATGAATCAACCACTAGAGTCATTGCATGTGTGTTCTTTTCCACAAACCACACATGGATCCACCAGTGGTCATTGCATGTGTGTTCTTTCCACAAACGACACATGGATCAACCACTAGAGTCATTGCATGTGTGTTATTTCCACAAACCACACATAGATCAACCACTAGAGTCATTGCATGTGTGTTCTTATACTAAAACCACAAACCAGTACTAGAGTCATTGCATGTGTGTTCTTTTCCACAAACAACTTATGGATCAACCAGTGGTCATTGCATGTGTGTTCTTTCCACAAACCACATGTGGAGCCATTACAGTCATTGCATGTGTGTTATTTCCACAAACCACACATGGATCAACCACTAGAGTCATTGCATATGTGTTATTTCCACAAACCACACATGGATCAACCACTAGAGTCATTGCATGTGTGTTTTTATACTAAAACCAACACTAGAGTCATTGCATGTGTGTTCCTTTCACAAACCACGCATGGATCAACAACTAGAGTCATTGCATGTGTGTTATTTCCACAAACACACATGGATCAACCACTAGAGTCATTGCATGTGTGTTATTTTCCACAAACCACACATGGATCCACCAGTGGTCATTGCATGTGTGTTCTTTCCGCAAACCACATATGGATCAACCACTAGTCATTGCATGCGTGTTCTTTCCACAAACCACACATGGGTTAACCACTAGAGTCATTGCATGTGTGTTCTTTCCACAAACCACACATGGATCAACCACTAGAGTCATTGCATGTGTGTTATTTCCACTAACAAACATGGATCAACCACTAGAGTCATTGCATGTGTGTTCTTTTCCACAAACCACACATGGATCCACCAGTGGTCATTGCATGTGTGTTCTTTCCACAAACCACACATGGATCAACCACTAGAGTCATTGCATGTGTGTTCTTTCCACAAACCACACATGGACCAACCACTAGAGTCATTCCATGTGTGTTCTTATACTAAAACCACAAACCAGTACTGGAGTCATTGCATGTGTGTTCTTTTCCACAACCAACACATGGATCCACCAGTGGTCATTGCATGTGTGTTCTTTCCACAAACCACATATGGATCAACCACAGTCATTGCATGTGTGTTCTTTCCACAAACCACACATGGATCAACCACTAGAGTCATTGCATTTTTGTTCTTATACTAAAACCACAAACCAGCACTAGAGTCATTCCATGTGTGTTCTTTTCCACAAACCACACATGGATCCACCAGTGGTCATTGCATGTGTGTTATTTCCACAAACCACATATGTATCAACCACTAGTCATTACATGTGTGTTCTTTCCACAAACCACACATGGATCAACCACTACAGTCATTGCATATGTGTTATTTCCACAAACCACACATGGATCAACCACTAGAGTCATTGCATGTGTGTTGTTTCCATAAACAAACATGGATCAACCACTAGAGTCATTGCATGTGTGTTCTTTTCCACAAACCACACATGGATCAACCACTAGAGTAATTGCATGTGTGTTCTTTCCACAAACAACACATGGATCAACCACTAGAGTCATTGCATGTTTGTTCTTATACTAAAACCACAAACCAGCACTACAGTCATTGCATGTGTGTTCTTTTCCACAAACCACACATGGATCCACCAGTGGTCATTGCATGTGTGTTCTTTCCACAAACCACATATGGATCAACCAGAGTCATTGCATTGTGTTCTTTCCACAAACCACCCATGGATCAACCACTGGAGTCATTGCATGTTCGTTCTTATACTAAAACCACAAACCAATACTAGAGTCATTGTATGTGTGTTCTTTTCCACAAACCACACATGGATCCACCAGTGGTCATTGCATGTGTGTTCTTTCCACAAACCACATATGCATCAACGACTAGTCATTACATGTGTGTTCTTTCCACAAACCACACATGGATCAACCACTAGAGTCATTGCATGTGTGTTCTTATACTAAAACCAACACTAGAGTCATTAAATGTGTGTTCTTTTCACAAATCACACATGGATCGACCACTAGAGTCATTGCATGTGTGTTATTTCCACAAACAAACATGGATACTAGAGTCATTGCATGTGTGTTCTTTTCCACAAACCACACATGGATCCACCAGTGGTCATTGCATGTTTGTTCTTTCCACAAACCACACATGGATCAACCACTAGAGTCATTGCATGTGTGTTCTTTCCACAAACCACACATGGATCAACCACTAGAGTCATTGCATGTGTGTTATTTCCACCAACAAACATGGATCAACAACTAGAGTCATTGCATGTGTGTTCTTTTCCACAAACCACACATGGATCCACAAGTGGTCATTGCATGTGTGTTCTTTCCACAAACCACACATGGATCAACCAGAGTCATTGCATGTGTCGTCTTTCCACAAACCACACATGGATCAACCACTAGAGTCATTGCATGTTTGTTCTTATACTAAAACCACAAACCATCACTAGAGTCATTGCATGTGTGTTCTTTTCCACAAACCACACATGGATCCACTAGTGGTCATTGCATGTGTGTTCTTTCCACAGACCACATATGGATCAACCAGAGTCATTGCATGTGTGTTCTTTCCACAAACCACGCATGGAGCAACCACTAGAGTCATTGCATGTATGTTCTTTTCCACAAACAACTTATGGATCAACCAGTGGTCATTGCATGTGTGTTATTTCCACAAACCACATGTGGACCCATTACAGTCATTGCATGTGTGTTATTTCCACAAACCACACATGGATCAACCACTAGAGTCATTGCATATGTGTTGTTTCCACAAACCACACATGGATCAACCACTAGAGTCATTGCATGTGTGTTCTTATACTAAAACCAACACTAGAGTCATTGCATGTGTGTTCCTTTCACAAACCACACATGGATCAACCACTAGAGTCATTGCATGTGTGTTATTGCCACAAACAAACATGGATCAACCACTAGAGTCATTGCATGTGTGTCCTTTTCCACAAACCACACATGGATCCACCAGTGGTCATTGCATGTGTGTTTTTCCACAAACCACATATGGATCAAACACTAGTCATTGCATGTGTGTTCTTTCCACAAACCACACATGGATCAACCACTAGAGTCATTGCATGTTTGTTCTTATACTAAAACCACAAACCTGCACTAGAGTCATTGCATGTGTGTTCTTTTCCACAAACCACACATGGATCCACTAGACTCATTGCATGTGTGTTCTTTTCCACAAACAACTTATGGATCAATTAGTGGTCATTGCATGGGTGTTCTTTCCACAAACCACACATGTCGACCCACTAGAGTCATTGCATGCGAGTTATTTCCACAAACCACACATGGATCAACCACTACAGTCATTGCATATGTGTTCTTTCCACAAACCACACATGTTTCAACCACTAGAGTCATTGCATGTGTGTTCTTATACTACAACTAACACTAGAGTCATTGCATGTGTGTTCTTTTCACAAACCACACATGGATCAACCACTAGAGTCATTGCATGTGTGTTATTTCCACAAACAAACATGGATCAACCACTAGAGTCATTGCATGTGTGTTCTTTTCCACAAACCACACATGGATCCACCAGTGGTCATTGCATGTGTGTTCTTTCCACAAACCACTCATGGATCAACCACTAGAGTCATTGCATGTGTGTTCTTTTCACAAACCACACATGGATCAACCACTAGAGTCATTGCATGCGTGTTATTTCCACAAACAAACATGGATCAACCACTAGAGTCATTGCATGTGTGTTCTTTTCCACAAACCACACATGGATCCACCAGTGGTCATTGCATGTGTGTTCTTTCCACAAACCACACATGGATCAACCACTAGAGTCATTGCATCTGTGTTCTTTCCACAAACCACACATGGACCCATTACAACCATTACATGTGTGTTGTTTCCACAAACCACACATGGATCAACCACTAGAGTCATTGCATATGTGTTATTTCCACAAACCACACATGGATCAACCACTAGAGTCATTGCATGTGTGTTCTTATACTAAAACCAACACTAGAGTCATTGCATGTATGTTCTTTTCACAAACCACACATGGATCAACCACTAGAGTCATTGCATGTGTGTTATTTCCACAAACAAACATGGATCAACCACTAGAGTCATTGCATGTGTGTTCTTTTCCACAAACCACACATGGATCCACAAGTGGTCATTGCATGTGTGTTCTTTCCACAAACCACACATGGATCAACCAGAGTCATTGCATGTGTCGTCTTTCCACAAACCACACATGGATCAACCACTAGAGTCATTGCATGTTTGTTCTTATACTAAAACCACAAAACTGCACTAGAGTCATTGCATGTGTGTTCTTTTCCACAAACCACACATGGATCCACCAGTGGTCATTGCATGTGTGTTCTTTCCACAAACCACATATGGATCAACCAGAGTCATTGCATGTGTGTTCTTTCCACAAACCACCCATGGATCAACCACTAGAGTCATTGCATGTTTGTTCTTATACTAAAACCACAAACCAATACTAGAGTCATTGTATGTGTGTTATTTTCCACAAACCACACATGGATCCACCAGTGGTCATTGCATGTGTGTTCTTTCCACAAACCACATTTGCATCAACGACTAGTCATTACATGTGTGTTCTTTCCACAAACCACTCATGGATCAACCACTAGAGTCATTGCATGTGTGTTCTTATACTAAAACCAACACTAGAGTCATTAAATGTGTGTTCTTTTCACAAATCACACATGGATCGACCACTAGAGTCATTGCATGTGTGTTATTTCCACAAACAAACATGGATACTAGAGTCATTGCATGTGTGTTCTTTTCCACAAACCACACATGGATCCACCAGTGGTCATTGCATGTTTGTTCTTTCCACAAACCACACATGGATCAACCACTAGAGTCATTGCATGTGTGTTCTTTTCCACAAACCACACATGGATCCACCAGTGGTCATTGCATGTGTGTTCTTTCCACAAACCACACATGGATCAACCACTAGAGTCATTGCATGTGTGTTCTTTCCACAAACCACACATGGACCCATTACAACCATTACATGTGTGTTATTTCCACAAACCACACATGGATCAACCACTAGAGTCATTGCATATGTGTTATTTCCACAAACCACACATGGATCAACCACTAGAGTCATTGCATGTGTGTTCTTATACTAAAACCAACACTAGAGTCATTGCATGTGTGTTCTTTTCACAAACCACACATGGATCAACCACTAGAGTCATTGCATGTGTGTTATTTCCACAAACAAACATGGATCAACCACTAGAGTCATTGCATGTGTGTTCTTTTCCATAAACCACACATGGATCAACCACTAGAGTAATTGCATGTGTGTTCTTTCCACAAACCACACATGGATCAACCACTAGAATCATTGCATGTTTGTTCTTATACTAAAACCACAAACCAACACTAGAGTCATTGCATGTGTGTTCTTTTCCACAAACGACACATGCATCCACCAGTGGTTATTGCATGTGTGTTCTTTCCACAAACCACACATGGATCAACCAGAGTCAGTGCATGTGTCGTCTTTCCACAAACCACACATGGATCAACCACTAGAGTCATTGCATGTTTGTTCTTATACTAAAACCACAAACTAGCACTAGAGTCATTGCATGTGTGTTATTTTCCACAAACCACACATGGATCCACTAGTGGTCATTGCATGTGTGTTCTTTCCACAGACCACATATGGATCAACCAGAGTCATTGCATGTGTGTTCTTTCCACAATCCACGCATGGATCAACCGCTAGAGTCATTGCATGTATGTTCTTTTCCACAAACAACTTATGGATCAACCAGTGTCATTGCATGTGTGTTATTTCCACAAACCACATGTGGACCCATTACAGTCATTGCATGTGTGTTATTTCCACAAACCACACATGGATCAACCACTAGAGTCATTGCATATGTGTTATTTCCACAAACCACACATGGATCAACCACTAGAGTCATTGCATGTGTGTTCTTATACTAAAACCAACACTAGAGTCATTGCATGTGTGTTCCTTTCACAAACCACACATGGATCAACCACTAGAGTCATTGCATGTGTGTTATTTCCACAAACAAACATGGATCAACCACTAGAGTCATTGCATGTTTGTTCTTTTCCACAAACCACACATGGATCCACAGTGGTCATTGCATGTGTGTTTTTCCACAAACCACATATGGATCAAACACTAATCATTGCATGTGTGTTCTTTCCACAAACCACACATGGATCAACCACTAGAGTCATTGCATGTTTGTTCTTATACTAAAACCACAAACCTGCACTAGAGTCATTGCATGTGTAGTCTTTTCCACAAACCACACATGGATCCACTAGACTCATTGCATGTGTGTTCTTTTCCACAAACAACTTATGGATCAACTAGTGGTCATTGCATGGGTGTTCTTTCCACAAACCACACATGTGGACCCACTAGAGTCATTCAATGCGTGTTATTTCCACAAACCACACATGGATCAACCACTAGAGTCATTGCATATGTGCTATTTCCACAAACCACACATGGATCAACCACTAGAGTCATTGCATGTGTGTTCTTATACTAGAATCAACACTAGAGTCATTGCATGTGTGTTCTTTTCACAAACCACACATGGATCAACCACTAGAGTCATTGCATGTGTGTTATTTCCACAAACAAACATGGATCAACCACTAGAGTCATTCCATGTCTGTTCTTTTCCACAAACCACACATGGATCCACCAGTGGTCATTGCATGTGTGTTCTTTCCACAAACCACACATGGATCAACCACTAGAGTCATTGCATGTGTGTTCTTATACTAAAACCAACACTAGAGTCATTGCATGTGTGTTATTTTCACAAACCACACATGGATCAACCACTAGAGTCATTGCATGTGTGTTATTTCCACAAACAAACATGAATCAACCACTAGAGTCATTGCATGTGTGTTCTTTTCCACAAACCACACATGGATCCACCAGTGGTCATTGCATGTGTGTTCTTTCCACAAACGACACATGGATCAACCACTAGAGTCATTGCATGTGTGTTATTTCCACAAACCACACATAGATCAACCACTAGAGTCATTGCATGTGTGTTCTTATACTAAAACCACAAACCAGTACTAGAGTCATTGCATGTGTGTTCTTTTCCACAAACAACTTATGGATCAACCAGTGGTCATTGCATGTGTGTTCTTTCCACAAACCACATGTGGAGCCATTACAGTCATTGCATGTGTGTTATTTCCACAAACCACACATGGATCAACCACTAGAGTCATTGCATATGTGTTATTTCCACAAACCACACATGGATCAACCACTAGAGTCATTGCATGTGTGTTTTTATACTAAAACCAACACTAGAGTCATTGCATGTGTGTTCCTTTCACAAACCACGCATGGATCAACAACTAGAGTCATTGCATGTGTGTTATTTCCACAAACACACATGGATCAACCACTAGAGTCATTGCATGTGTGTTATTTTCCACAAACCACACATGGATCCACCAGTGGTCATTGCATGTGTGTTCTTTCCGCAAACCACATATGGATCAACCACTAGTCATTGCATGCGTGTTCTTTCCACAAACCACACATGGGTTAACCACTAGAGTCATTGCATGTGTGTTCTTTCCACAAACCACACATGGATCAACCACTAGAGTCATTGCATGTGTGTTATTTCCACTAACAAACATGGATCAACCACTAGAGTCATTGCATGTGTGTTCTTTTCCACAAACCACACATGGATCCACCAGTGGTCATTGCATGTGTGTTCTTTCCACAAACCACACATGGATCAACCACTAGAGTCATTGCATGTGTGTTCTTTCCACAAACCACACATGGACCAACCACTAGAGTCATTCCATGTGTGTTCTTATACTAAAACCACAAACCAGTACTGGAGTCATTGCATGTGTGTTCTTTTCCACAACCAACACATGGATCCACCAGTGGTCATTGCATGTGTGTTCTTTCCACAAACCACATATGGATCAACCACAGTCATTGCATGTGTGTTCTTTCCACAAACCACACATGGATCAACCACTAGAGTCATTGCATTTTTGTTCTTATACTAAAACCACAAACCAGCACTAGAGTCATTCCATGTGTGTTCTTTTCCACAAACCACACATGGATCCACCAGTGGTCATTGCATGTGTGTTATTTCCACAAACCACATATGTATCAACCACTAGTCATTACATGTGTGTTCTTTCCACAAACCACACATGGATCAACCACTACAGTCATTGCATATGTGTTATTTCCACAAACCACACATGGATCAACCACTAGAGTCATTGCATGTGTGTTGTTTCCATAAACAAACATGGATCAACCACTAGAGTCATTGCATGTGTGTTCTTTTCCACAAACCACACATGGATCAACCACTAGAGTAATTGCATGTGTGTTCTTTCCACAAACAACACATGGATCAACCACTAGAGTCATTGCATGTTTGTTCTTATACTAAAACCACAAACCAGCACTACAGTCATTGCATGTGTGTTCTTTTCCACAAACCACACATGGATCCACCAGTGGTCATTGCATGTGTGTTCTTTCCACAAACCACATATGGATCAACCAGAGTCATTGCATTGTGTTCTTTCCACAAACCACCCATGGATCAACCACTGGAGTCATTGCATGTTCGTTCTTATACTAAAACCACAAACCAATACTAGAGTCATTGTATGTGTGTTCTTTTCCACAAACCACACATGGATCCACCAGTGGTCATTGCATGTGTGTTCTTTCCACAAACCACATATGCATCAACGACTAGTCATTACATGTGTGTTCTTTCCACAAACCACACATGGATCAACCACTAGAGTCATTGCATGTGTGTTCTTATACTAAAACCAACACTAGAGTCATTAAATGTGTGTTCTTTTCACAAATCACACATGGATCGACCACTAGAGTCATTGCATGTGTGTTATTTCCACAAACAAACATGGATACTAGAGTCATTGCATGTGTGTTCTTTTCCACAAACCACACATGGATCCACCAGTGGTCATTGCATGTTTGTTCTTTCCACAAACCACACATGGATCAACCACTAGAGTCATTGCATGTGTGTTCTTTCCACAAACCACACATGGATCAACCACTAGAGTCATTGCATGTGTGTTATTTCCACCAACAAACATGGATCAACAACTAGAGTCATTGCATGTGTGTTCTTTTCCACAAACCACACATGGATCCACAAGTGGTCATTGCATGTGTGTTCTTTCCACAAACCACACATGGATCAACCAGAGTCATTGCATGTGTCGTCTTTCCACAAACCACACATGGATCAACCACTAGAGTCATTGCATGTTTGTTCTTATACTAAAACCACAAACCATCACTAGAGTCATTGCATGTGTGTTCTTTTCCACAAACCACACATGGATCCACTAGTGGTCATTGCATGTGTGTTCTTTCCACAGACCACATATGGATCAACCAGAGTCATTGCATGTGTGTTCTTTCCACAAACCACGCATGGAGCAACCACTAGAGTCATTGCATGTATGTTCTTTTCCACAAACAACTTATGGATCAACCAGTGGTCATTGCATGTGTGTTATTTCCACAAACCACATGTGGACCCATTACAGTCATTGCATGTGTGTTATTTCCACAAACCACACATGGATCAACCACTAGAGTCATTGCATATGTGTTGTTTCCACAAACCACACATGGATCAACCACTAGAGTCATTGCATGTGTGTTCTTATACTAAAACCAACACTAGAGTCATTGCATGTGTGTTCCTTTCACAAACCACACATGGATCAACCACTAGAGTCATTGCATGTGTGTTATTGCCACAAACAAACATGGATCAACCACTAGAGTCATTGCATGTGTGTCCTTTTCCACAAACCACACATGGATCCACCAGTGGTCATTGCATGTGTGTTTTTCCACAAACCACATATGGATCAAACACTAGTCATTGCATGTGTGTTCTTTCCACAAACCACACATGGATCAACCACTAGAGTCATTGCATGTTTGTTCTTATACTAAAACCACAAACCTGCACTAGAGTCATTGCATGTGTGTTCTTTTCCACAAACCACACATGGATCCACTAGACTCATTGCATGTGTGTTCTTTTCCACAAACAACTTATGGATCAATTAGTGGTCATTGCATGGGTGTTCTTTCCACAAACCACACATGTCGACCCACTAGAGTCATTGCATGCGAGTTATTTCCACAAACCACACATGGATCAACCACTACAGTCATTGCATATGTGTTCTTTCCACAAACCACACATGTTTCAACCACTAGAGTCATTGCATGTGTGTTCTTATACTACAACTAACACTAGAGTCATTGCATGTGTGTTCTTTTCACAAACCACACATGGATCAACCACTAGAGTCATTGCATGTGTGTTATTTCCACAAACAAACATGGATCAACCACTAGAGTCATTGCATGTGTGTTCTTTTCCACAAACCACACATGGATCCACCAGTGGTCATTGCATGTGTGTTCTTTCCACAAACCACTCATGGATCAACCACTAGAGTCATTGCATGTGTGTTCTTTTCACAAACCACACATGGATCAACCACTAGAGTCATTGCATGCGTGTTATTTCCACAAACAAACATGGATCAACCACTAGAGTCATTGCATGTGTGTTCTTTTCCACAAACCACACATGGATCCACCAGTGGTCATTGCATGTGTGTTCTTTCCACAAACCACACATGGATCAACCACTAGAGTCATTGCATCTGTGTTCTTTCCACAAACCACACATGGACCCATTACAACCATTACATGTGTGTTGTTTCCACAAACCACACATGGATCAACCACTAGAGTCATTGCATATGTGTTATTTCCACAAACCACACATGGATCAACCACTAGAGTCATTGCATGTGTGTTCTTATACTAAAACCAACACTAGAGTCATTGCATGTATGTTCTTTTCACAAACCACACATGGATCAACCACTAGAGTCATTGCATGTGTGTTATTTCCACAAACAAACATGGATCAACCACTAGAGTCATTGCATGTGTGTTCTTTTCCACAAACCACACATGGATCAACCACTAGAGTAATTGCATGTGTGTTCTTTCCACAAACCACGCATGGATCAACCACTAGAATCATTGCATGTTTGTTCTTATACTAAAACCACAAACCAACACTAGAGTCATTGCATGTGTGTTCTTTCCACAAACAAACATGGATCAACCACTAGAGTCATTGCATGTGTGTTCTTTTCCACAAACCACACATGGATCAACCACTAGAGTAATTGCATGTGTGTTCTTTCCACAAACCACGCATGGATCAACCACTAGAATCATTGCATGTTTGTTCTTATACTAAAACCACAAACCAGCACTAGAGTCATTGCATGTGTGTTCTTTTCCACAAACCACACATGCATCCACCAATGGTCATTGCATGTGTGTTCTTTCCACAAACCACACATGGATCAACCAGAGTCAGTGCATGTGTCGTCTTTCCACAAACCACACATGGATCAACCACTAGAGTCATTGCATGTTTGTTCTTATACTAAAACCACAAACCATCACTAGAGTCATTGCATGTGTGTTCTTTTCCACAAACCACACATGGATACACTAGTGGTCATTGCATGTGTGTTCTTTCCACAGACCACATATGGATCAACCAGAGTCATTGCATGTGTGTTCTTTCCACAAACCACGCATGGAGCAACCACTAGAGTCATTGCATGTATGTTCTTTTCCACAAACAACTTATGGATCAACCAGTGGTCATTGCATGTGTGTTATTTCCACAAACCACATGTGGACCCATTACAGTCATTGCATGTGTGTTACTTCCACAAACCAGACATGGATCAACCACTAGAGTCATTGCATATGTGTTGTTTCCACAAACCACACATGGATCAACCACTAGAGTCATTGCATGTGTGTTCTTATACTAAAACCAACACTAGAGTCATTGCATGTGTGTTCCTTTCACAAACCACACATGGATCAACCACTAGAGTCATTGCATGTGTGTTATTGCCACAAACAAACATGGATCAACCACTAGAGTCATTGCATGTGTGTCCTTTTCCACAAACCACACATGGATCCACCAGTGGTCATTGCATGTGTGTTTTTCCACAAACCACATATGGATCAAACACTAGTCATTGCATGTGTGTTCTTTCCACAAACCACACATGGATCAACCACTAGAGTCATTGCATGTTTGTTCTTATACTAAAACCACAAAACTGCACTAGAGTCATTGCATGTGTGTTCTTTTCCACAAACCACACATGGATCCACCAGTGGTCATTGCATGTGTGTTCTTTCCACAAACCACATATGGATCAACCAGAGTCATTGCATGTGTGTTCTTTCCACAAACCACCCATGGATCAACCACTAGAGTCATTGCATGTTTGTTCTTATACTAAAACCACAAACCAATACTAGAGTCATTGTATGTGTGTTCTTTTCCACAAACCACACATGGATCCACCAGTGGTCATTGCATGTGTGTTCTTTCCACAAACCACATTTGCATCAACGACTAGTCATTACATGTGTGTTCTTTCCACAAACCACTCATGGATCAACCACTAGAGTCATTGCATGTGTGTTCTTATACTAAAACCAACACTAGAGTCATTAAATGTGTGTTCTTTTCACAAATCACACATGGATCGACCACTAGAGTCATTGCATGTGTGTTATTTCCACAAACAAACATGGATACTAGAGTCATTGCATGTGTGTTCTTTTCCACAAACCACACATGGATCCACCAGTGGTCATTGCATGTTTGTTCTTTCCACAAACCACACATGGATCAACCACTAGAGTCATTGCATGTGTGTTCTTTCCACAAACCACACATGGATCAACCACTAGAGTCATTGCATGTGTGTTATTTCCACAAACAAACATGGATCAACAACTAGAGTCATTGCATGTGTGTTCTTTTCCACAAACCACACATGGATCCACAAGTGGTCATTGCATGTGTGTTCTTTCCACAAACCACACATGGATCAACCAGAGTCATTGCATGTGTCGTCTTTCCACAAACCACACATGGATCAACCACTAGAGTCATTGCATGTTTGTTCTTATACTAAAACCACAAACCATCACTAGAGTCATTGCATGTGTGTTCTTTTCCACAAACCACACATGGATCCACTAGTGGTCATTGCATGTGTGTTCTTTCCACAGACCACATATGGATCAACCAGAGTCATTGCATGTGTGTTCTTTCCACAAACCACGCATGGAGCAACCACTAGAGTCATTGCATGTATGTTCTTTTCCACAAACAACTTATGGATCAACCAGTGGTCATTGCATGTGTGTTATTTCCACAAACCACATGTGGACCCATTACAGTCATTGCATGTGTGTTATTTCCACAAACCACACATGGATCAACCACTAGAGTCATTGCATATGTGTTGTTTCCACAAACCACACATGGATCAACCACTAGAGTCATTGCATGTGTGTTCTTATACTAAAACCAACACTAGAGTCATTGCATGTGTGTTCCTTTCACAAACCACACATGGATCAACCACTAGAGTCATTGCATGTGTGTTATTGCCACAAACAAACATGGATCAACCACTAGAGTCATTGCATGTGTGTCCTTTTCCACAAACCACACATGGATCCACCAGTGGTCATTGCATGTGTGTTTTTCCACAAACCACATATGGATCAAACACTAGTCATTGCATGTGTGTTCTTTCCACAAACCACACATGGATCAACCACTAGAGTCATTGCATGTTTGTTCTTATACTAAAACCACAAACCTGCACTAGAGTCATTGCATGTGTGTTCTTTTCCACAAACCACACATGGATCCACTAGACTCATTTCATGTGTGTTCTTTTCCACAAACAACTTATGGATCAATTAGTGGTCATTGCATGGGTGTTCTTTCCACAAACCACACATGTGGACCCACTAGAGTCATTGCATGCGAGTTATTTCCACAAACCACACATGGATCAACCACTACAGTCATTGCATATGTGTTCTTTCCACAAACCACACATGTTTCAACCACTAGAGTCATTGCATGTGTGTTCTTATACTACAACTAACACTAGAGTCATTGCATGTGTGTTCTTTTCACAAACCACACATGGATCAACCACTAGAGTCATTGCATGTGTGTTATTTCCACAAACAAACATGGATCAACCACTAGAGTCATTGCATGTGTGTTCTTTTCCACAAACCACACATGGATCCACCAGTGGTCATTGCATGTGTGTTCTTTCCACAAACCACTCATGGATCAACCACTAGAGTCATTGCATGTGTGTTCTTTTCACAAACCACACATGGATCAACCACTAGAGTCATTGCATGCGTGTTATTTCCACAAACAAACATGGATCAACCACTAGAGTCATTGCATGTGTGTTCTTTTCCACAAACCACACATGGATCCACCAGTGGTCATTGCATGTGTGTTCTTTCCACAAACCACACATGGATCAACCACTAGAGTCATTGCATCTGTGTTCTTTCCACAAACCACACATGGACCCATTACAACCATTACATGTGTGTTGTTTCCACAAACCACACATGGATAAACCACTAGAGTCATTGCATATGTGTTATTTCCACAAACCACACATGGATCAACCACTAGAGTCATTGCATGTGTGTTCTTATACTAAAACCAACACTAGAGTCATTGCATGTATGTTCTTTTCACAAACCACACATGGATCAACCACTAGAGTCATTGCATGTGTGTTATTTCCACAAACAAACATGGATCAACCACTAGAGTCATTGCATGTGTGTTCTTTTCCACAAACCACACATGGATCAACCACTAGAGTAATTGCATGTGTGTTCTTTCCACAAACCACGCATGGATCAACCACTAGAATCATTGCATGTTTGTTCTTATACTAAAACCACAAACCAGCACTAGAGTCATTGCATGTGTGTTCTTTTCCACAAACCACACATGCATCCACCAATGGTCATTGCATGTGTGTTCTTTCCACAAACCACACATGGATCAACCAGAGTCAGTGCATGTGTCGTCTTTCCACAAACCACACATGGATCAACCACTAGAGTCATTGCATGTTTGTTCTTATACTAAAACCACAAACTAGCACTAGAGTCATTGTATGTGTGTTATTTTCCACAAACCACACATGGATCCACTAGTGGTCATTGCATGTGTGTTCTTTCCACAGACCACATATGGATCAACCAGAGTCATTGCATGTGTGTTCTTTCCACAAACCACGCATGGATCAACCGCTAGAGTCATTGCATGTATGTTCTTTTCCACAAACAACTTATGGATCAACCAGTGGTCATTGCATGTGTTTTATTTCCACAAACCACATGTGGACCCATTACAGTCATTGCATGTGTGTTATTTCCACAAACCACACATGGATCAACCACTAGAGTCATTGCATATGTGTTATTTCCACAAACCACACATGGATCAACCACTAGAGTCATTGAATGTGTGTTCTTATACTAAAACCAACACTAGAGTCATTGCATGTGTGTTCCTTTCACAAACCACACATGGATCAACCACTAGAGTCATTGCATGTGTGTTATTTCCACAAACAAACATGGATCAACCACTAGAGTCATTGCATGTTTGTTCTTTTCCACAAACCACACATGGATCCACCAGTGGTCATTGCATGTGTGTTTTTCCACAAACCACATATGGATCAAACACTAATCATTGCATGTGTGTTCTTTCCACAAACCACACATGGATCAACCACTAGAGTCATTGCATGTTTGTTATTATACTAAAACCACAAACCTGCACTAGAGTCATTGCATGTGTGTTCTTTTCCACAAACCACACATGGATCCACTAGACTCATTGCATGGGTGTTCTTTCCACAAACCACGCATGTGGACCCACTAGAGTCATTCAATGCGTGTTATTTCCACAAACCACACATGGATCAACCACTAGAGTCATTGCATATGTGCTATTTCCACAAACCACACATGGATCAACCACTAGAGTCATTGCATGTGTGTTCTTATACTAGAATCAACACTAGAGTCATTGCATGTGTGTTCTTTTCACAATCCACACATGGATCAACCACTAGAGTCATTGCATGTGTGTTATTTCCACAAACAAACATGGATCAACCACTAGAGTCATTCCATGTCTGTTCTTTTCCACAAACCACACATGGATCCACCAGTGGTCATTGCATGTGTGTTCTTTCCACAAACCACACATGGATCAACCACTAGAGTCATTGCATGTGTGTTCTTATACTAAAACCAACACTAGAGTCATTGCATGTGTGTTCTTTTCACAAACCACACATGGATCAACCACTAGAGTCATTGCATGTGTGTTATTTCCACAAACAAACATGGATCAACCACTAGAGTCATTGCACGTGTGTTCTTTTCCACAAACCACACATGGATCCACCAGTGGTCATTGCATGTGTGTTCTTTCCACAAACGACACATGG
Source organism: Avena sativa (assembly GCA_916181665.1). Taxonomy (NCBI): domain Eukaryota; kingdom Viridiplantae; phylum Streptophyta; class Magnoliopsida; order Poales; family Poaceae; genus Avena; species Avena sativa. The sequence goes on from OV702279.1 coordinate 482,948,246, forward strand.
ATCAACCACTAGAGTCATTGCATGTGTGTTATTTCCACAAACCACACATAGATCAACCACTAGAGTCATTGCATGTGTGTTCTTATACTAAAACCACAAACCAGTACTAGAGTCATTGCATGTGTGTTCTTTTCCACAAACAACTTATGGATCAACCAGTGGTCATTGCATGTGTGTTCTTTCCACAAACCACATGTGGAGCCATTACAGTCATTGCATGTGTGTTATTTCCACAAACCACACATGGATCAACCACTAGAGTCATTGCATATGTGTTATTTCCACAAACCACACATGGATCAACCACTAGAGTCATTGCATGTGTGTTTTTATACTAAAACCAACACTAGAGTCATTGCATGTGTGTTCCTTTCACAAACCACGCATGGATCAACAACTAGAGTCATTGCATGTGTGTTATTTCCACAAACCACATATGGATCAACCACTAGTCATTACATGTGTGTTCTTTCCACAAACCACACATGGATCAACCACTAGAGTCATTGCATTTTTATTCTTATACTAAAACCACAAACCAACACTAGAGTCATTGCATGTGTGTTCTTTCCACAAACCACACATGGATCAACCACTAGAGTCATTGCAGGTGTGTTATTTCCACAAACAAACATGGATCAACCACTAGAGTCATTGCATGTGTGTTCTTTTCCACAAACCACATATGGATCCACCAGTGGTCATTGCATGTGGGTTCTTTCCACAAACCACATATGGATCAACCACTAGTCATTGCATGTGTGTTCTTTCTAGAAACCACACATGGATCAACCACTAGAGTCATTTCATGTGTGTTCTTATACTAAAACCAACACTAGAGTCATTAAATGTGTGTTATTTTCACAAATCACACATGGATCGACCACTAGAGTCATTGCATGTATGTTATTTCCACAAACAAACATGGATCAACCACTAGAGTCATTGCATGTGTGTTCTTTTCCACAAACCACACATGGATCCACCAGTGGTCATTGCATGTTTGTTCTTTCCACAAACCACACATGGATCAACCACTAGAGTCATTGCATGTGTGTTCTTTCCACAAACCACACATGGATCAACCACTAGAGTCATTGCATGTGTGTTATTTCCACAAACAAACATGGATCAACCACTAGAGTCATTGCATGTGTGTTCTTTTCCACAAACCACACATGGATCCACAAGTGGTCATTGCATGTGTGTTATTTTTCACAAACCACATGTGGACCCATTAAAGTCATTGCATCTGTGTTATTTCCACAAACCACACATGGATCAACCACTAGAGTCATTGCATATGTGTTATTTCCACAAACCACACATGGATCAACCATTAGAGTCATTGCATGTGTGTTCTTATACTAAAACCACAAACCAGTACTAGAGTCATTGCATGTGTGTTCTTATACTAAAACCACAACCATTACTAGAGTCATTGCATGTGTGTTATTTTCCACAAAGCACACATGGATCCACCAGTGGTCATTGCATGTGTGCTCTTTCCACAGACCACATATGGATCAACCAGAGTCATTGCATGTGTGTTCTTTACACAAACCACACATGGATCAACCACTAGAGTCATTGCATGTTTTTTCTTATACTAAAACCACAAACCAGCACTAGAGTCATTGCATGTGTATTCTTTTCTACAAACCACACATGGATCCACTAGACTTATTGCATGTGTGTTCTTTTCCACAAACAACTTATGGATCAACCAGTGGTCATTGCATGTGTGTTCTTTCCACAAAGCACAAGTGGACCCATTACAGTCATTGCATGTGTGTTATTTCCACAAAACTTACATGGATCAACCACTAGAGTCATTGCATATGTGTTATTTCCACAAATAACACATGGATCAACCACAAGAGTCATTGCATGTGTGTTATTATACTAAAACCAACACTAGAGTCATTGCATGTGTGTTCTTTTCACAAACCACACATGGATCAACCACTAGAGTCATTGCATGTGTGTTATTTCCACAAATAAACATGGATCAACCGCTAGAGTCATTGCATGTGTGTTCTTTTCCACAAACCACACATGGATCCACCAGTGGTCATTGCATGTGTGTTCTTTTCACAAACCACACATGGATCAACCACTAGAGTCATTGCATGTGTGTTATTTCCACAAACCACACATAGATCAACCACTAGAGTCATTGCATGTGTGTTCTTATACTAAAACCACAAACCAGTACTAGAGTCATTTCATGTGTGTTCTTTTCCACAAACAACTTATGGATCAACCAGTGGTCATTGCATGTGTGTTCTTTCCACAAACCACATGTGGACCCATTACAGTCATTGCATGTGTGTTATTTCCACAAACCACACATGGATCAACCACTAGAGTCATTGCATATGTGTTATTTCCACAAACCACACATGGATCAACCACTAGAGTCATTGCATGTGTGTTCTTATACTAAAACCAACACTAGAGTCATTGCATGTGTGTTCCTTTCACAAACCACGCATGGATCAACAACTAGAGTCATTGCATCTGTGTTATTTCCACAAACAAACATGGATCAACCACTAGAGTCATTGCATGTGTGTTCTTTTCCACAAACCACACATGGATCCACCAGTGGTCATTGCATGTGTGTTCTTTCCGCAAACCACATATGGATCAACCACTAGTCATTGCATGCGTGTTCTTTCCACAAACCACACATGGATCAACCACTAGAGTCATTGCATGTGTGTTCTTTCCACAAACCACACATGGATCAACCACTAGAGTCACTGCATGTGTGTTCTTTCCACAAACCACACATGGATTAACCACTAGAGTCATTGCATGTGTGTTATTTCCACAAACAAACATGGATCAACCACTAGAGTCATTGCATGTGTGTTCTTTTCCACAAACCACACATGGATCCACCAGTGGTCATTGCATGTGTGTTCTTTCCACAAACCACACATGGATCAACCACTAGAGTCATTGCATGTGTGTTCTTTCCACAAACCACACATCGATCAACCACTAGAGTCATTCCATGTGTGTTCTTATACTAAAACCACAAACCAGTACTGGAGTCATTGCATGTGTGTTCTTTTCCACAAACAACACATGGATCCACCAGTGGTCATTGCATGTGTGTTCTTTCCACAAACCACATATGGATCAACCACAGTCATTGCATGTGTGTTCTTTCCACAAACCACACATGGATCAACCACTAGAGTCATTGCATGTTTGTTCTTATACTAAAACCACAAACCAGCACTAGAGTCATTCCATGTGTGTTCTTTTCCACAAACCACACATGGATCCACCAGTGGTCATTGCATGTGTGTTATTTCCACAAACCACATATGGATCAACCACTAGTCATTACATGTGTGTTCTTTCCACAAACCACACATGGATCAACCACTAGAGTGATTGCATTTTTATTCTTATACTAAAACCACAAACCAACACTAGAGTCATTGCATGTGTGTTCTTTCCACAAACCACACATGGATCAACCACTAGAGTCATTGCATGTGTGTTATTTCCACAAACAAACATGGACCAACCACTAGAGTCATTGCATGTGTGTTCTTTTCCACAAACCACATATGGATCCACCAGTGGTCATTGCATGTGAGTTCTTTCCACAAACCACATATGGATCAACCACTAGTCATTGCATGTGTGTTCTTTCCAGAAACCACACATGGATCAACCACTAGAGTCATTGCATGTGTGGTCTTATACTAAAACCAACACTAGAGTCATTAAATGTGTGTTCTTTTCACAAATCACACATGGATCGACCACTAGAGTCATTGCATGTGTGTTATTTCCACAAACAAACATGGATCAACCACTAGAGTCATTGCATGTGTGTTCTTTTCCACAAACCACACATGGATCCACCAGTGGTCATTGCATGTGTGTTTTTCCACAAACCACATATGGATCAACCACTAGTCATTGCATGTGTGTTCTTTCCACAAACCACACATGGATCAACCACTAGAGTCATTGAATGTTTGTTCTTATACTAAAACCACAAACCAACACTAGACTCATTGCATGTGTGTTCTTTTCCACAAACCACATATGGATCGACTAGACTCATTGCATGTGTGTTCTTTTCCACAAACCACACATGGATTAACTAGTGGTCATTGTATGTGTGTTATTTTCCACAAACCACATGTGGACCCATTACAGTCATTGCATCTGTGTTATTTCCACAAACCACACATGGATCAACCACTAGAGTCATTGCATATGTGTTATTTCCACAAACCACACATGGATCAACCATTAGAGTAATTGCATGTGTGTTCTTATACTAAAACCACAAACCAGTACTAGAGTCATTGCATGTGTGTTCTTATACTAAAACCACAACCATTACTAGAGTCATTGCATGTGTGTTATTTTCCACAAACCACACATGGATCCACGAGTGGTCATTGCATGTGTGCTCTTTCCACAGACCACATATGGATCAACCACTGTCATTGCATGTGTGTTCTTTACACAAACCACACATGGATCAACCACTAGAGTCATTGCATGTTTTTTCTTATACTAAAACCACAAACCAACACTAGAGTCATTGCATGTGTATTCTTTTCTACAAACCACACATGGATCCACTAGACTCATTGCATGTGTATTATTTTCCACAAACAACTTATGGATCAACCAGTGGTCATTGCATGTGTGTTCTTTCCACAAACCACAAGTGGACCCATTACAGTCATTGCATGTGTGTTATTTCCACAAACCTTACATGGATCAACCACTAGAGTCATTGCATATGTGTTATTTCCACAAATAACACATGGATCAACCACTAGAGTCATTGCATGTGTGTTATTATACTAAAACCAACACTAGAGTCATTGCATGTGTGTTCTTTTCACAAACCACACATGGATCAACCAATAGAGTCATTGCATGTGTGTTATTTCCACAAATAAACATGGATCAACCGCTAGAGTCATTGCATGTGTGTTCTTTTCCACAAACCACACATGGATCAACCACTAGAGTCATTTTTATGTGTGTTCTTATACTCAAACCAACACTAGAGTCATTGCATGTGTGTTCTTTTCACAAACCACACATGGAGCAACCACTAGAGTCATTGCATGTGTGTTATTTCCACAAACAAACATGGATCAACCACTAGAGTCATTGCATGTGTGTTCTTTTCCACAAACCACACATGGATCCACCAGTGGTCATTGCATGTGTGTTCTTTCCACAAACCACATATGGATCAACCACTAGTCATTGCATGTGTGTTCTTTCCACAAACCACACATGGATCAACCACTAGAGTCATTGCATGTTTATTCTTATACTAAAACCACAAACCAACACTAGAGTCATTGCATGTGTGTTCTTTCCACAAACCACACATGGATCAACCACTAGAGTCATTCCATGTGCGTTCTTATACTAAAACCACAAACCAGTACTTGAGTCATTGCATGTGTGTTCATTTCCACAACCAACACATGGATCCACCAGTGGTAATTGCATGTGTGTTCTTTCCGCAAACCACATATGGATCAACCACAGTCATTGCATGTGTGTTCTTTCCACAAACCACACATGGATCAACCACTAGAGTCATTGCATGTTTATTCTTATACTAAAACCACAAACCAACACTAGAGTCATTGCATGTGTGTTCTTTCCACAAACCACACATGGATCAACCACTAGAGTCATTCCATGTGTGTTCTTATACCAAAACCACAAACCAGTACTGGAGTCATTGCATGTGTGTTCTTTTCCACAACCAACACATGGATCCACCAGTGCTCATTGCATGTGTGTTCTTTTCACAAACCACATATGGATCAACCACAGTCATTGCATGTGTGTTCTTTCCACAAACCACACATGGATCAACCACTAGAGTCATTGCATGTTTGTTCTTATACTAAAACCACAAACCAGCACTAGAGTCATTCCATGTGTGTTCTTTTCCACAAACCACACATGGATCCACCAGTGGTCATTGTATGTGTGTTCTTTCCACAAACCACATATGGATCAACCACTAGTCATTGCATGTGTGTTCTTTCCACAAACCACACATGGATCAACCACTAGAGTCATTGCATGTTTATTCTTATACTAAAACCACAAACCAACACTAGAGTCATTGCATGTGTGTTCTTTTCACAAACCACACATGGATCAACCACTAGAGTCATTGCATGTGTGTTATTTCCAAAAACAAACATGGATCAACCACTAGAGTCATTGCATGTGTGTTCTTTTCCACAAACCACATATGGATCCACCAGTGATCATTGCATGTGTGTTTTTCCACAAACCACATATGAATCAACCACTAGTCATTGCATGTGTGTTCTTTCCACAAACCACACATGGATCAACCACTAGAGTCATTGCATGTTTGTTCTTATACTAAAACCACAAACCAACACTAGAGTCATTGCATGTGTGTTCTTTCCACAAACCACACATGGATCAACCACTAGAGTCATTGCATGTGTGTTATTTCCACAAACAAACATGGATCAACCAATAGAGTCATTGCATGTGTGTTCTTTTCCACAAACCACATATGGATCCACCAGTGGTCATTGCATGTGTGTTTTTCCACAAACCACATATGGATCAAACACTAGTCATTGCATGTGTGTTCTTTCCACAAACCACACATGGATCAACCACTAGAGTCATTGAATGTTTGTTCTTATACTAAAACCACAAACCAACACTAGACTCATTGCATGTGTGGTCTCTTTTCCACAAACCACACATGGATCCACTAGACTCATTGCATGTGTGTTCTTTTCCACAAACCACACATGGATCAACTAGTGGTCATTGCATGTGTGTTATTTTCCACAAACCACATGTGGACCCATTACAGTCATTGCATCTGTGTTATTTCCACAAACCACACATGGATCAACCACTAGAGTCATTGCATATGTGTTATTTCCACAAACCACACATGGATCAACCATTAGAGTCATTGCATGTGTGTTCTTATACTAAAACCACAAACCAGTACTAGAGTCATTGCATGTGTGTTCTTATACTAAAACCACAACCATTACTAGAGTCATTGCATGTGTGTTATTTTCCACAAACCACACATGGATCCACCAGTGGTCATTGCATGTGTGCTCTTTCCACAGACCACATATGGATCAACCAGAGTCATTGCATGTGTGTTCTTTACACAAACCACACATGGATCAACCAGTAGAGTCATTGCATGTTTTTTCTTATACTAAAAACACAAACCAGAACTAGAGTCATTGCATGTGTATTCTTTTCTACAAACCACACATGGATCCACTAGACTCATTGCATGTGTGTTCTTTTCCACAAACAACTTATCGATCAACCAGTGGTCATTGCATGTGTGTTCTTTCCACAAACCACAAGTGGACCCATTACAGTCAATGCATGTGTGTTATTTCCACAAACCTTACATGGATCAACCACTAGAGTCATTGCATTTTTATTCTTATACTAAAACCACAAACCAACACTAGAGTCATTGCATGTGTGTTCTTTCCACAAACCACACATGGATCAACCACTAGAGTCATTGCAGGTGTGTTATTTCCACAAACAAACATGGATCAACCACTAGAGTCATTGCATGTGTGTTCTTTTCCACAAACCACATATGGATCCACCAGTGGTCATTGCATGTGGGTTCTTTCCACAAACCACATATGGATCAACCACTAGTCATTGCATGTGTGTTCTTTCTAGAAACCACACATGGATCAACCACTAGAGTCATTTCATGTGTGTTCTTATACTAAAACCAACACTAGAGTCATTAAATGTGTGTTATTTTCACAAATCACACATGGATCGACCACTAGAGTCATTGCATGTATGTTATTTCCACAAACAAACATGGATCAACCACTAGAGTCATTGCATGTGTGTTCTTTTCCACAAACCATACATGGATCCACCAGTGGTCATTGCATGTTTGTTCTTTCCACAAACCACACATGGATCAACCACTAGAGTCATTGCATGTGTGTTCTTTCCACAAACCACACATGGATCAACCACTAGAGTCATTGCATGTGTGTTATTTCCACAAACAAACATGGATCAACCACTAGAGTCATTGCATGTGTGTTCTTTTCCACAAACCACACATGGATCCACAAGTGGTCATTGCATGTGTGTTATTTTTCACAAACCACATGTGGACCCATTAAAGTCATTGCATCTGTGTTATTTCCACAAACCACACATGGATCAACCACTAGAGTCATTGCATATGTGTTATTTCCACAAACCACACATGGATCAACCATTAGAGTCATTGCATGTGTGTTCTTATACTAAAACCACAAACCAGTACTAGAGTCATTGCATGTGTGTTCTTATACTAAAACCACAACCATTACTAGAGTCATTGCATGTGTGTTATTTTCCACAAAGCACACATGGATCCACCAGTGGTCATTGCATGTGTGCTCTTTCCACAGACCACATATGGATCAACCAGAGTCATTGCATGTGTGTTCTTTACACAAACCACACATGGATCAACCACTAGAGTCATTGCATGTTTTTTCTTATACTAAAACCACAAACCAGCACTAGAGTCATTGCATGTGTATTCTTTTCTACAAACCACACATGGATCCACTAGACTTATTGCATGTGTGTTCTTTTCCACAAACAACTTATGGATCAACCAGTGGTCATTGCATGTGTGTTCTTTCCACAAAGCACAAGTGGACCCATTACAGTCATTGCATGTGTGTTATTTCCACAAAACTTACATGGATCAACCACTAGAGTCATTGCATATGTGTTATTTCCACAAATAACACATGGATCAACCACAAGAGTCATTGCATGTGTGTTATTATACTAAAACCAACACTAGAGTCATTGCATGTGTGTTCTTTTCACAAACCACACATGGATCAACCACTAGAGTCATTGCATGTGTGTTATTTCCACAAATAAACATGGATCAACCGCTAGAGTCATTGCATGTGTGTTCTTTTCCACAAACCACACATGGATCCACCAGTGGTCATTGCATGTGTGTTCTTTTCACAAACCACACATGGATCAACCACTAGAGTCATTGCATGTGTGTTATTTCCACAAACCACACATAGATCAACCACTAGAGTCATTGCATGTGTGTTCTTATACTAAAACCACAAACCAGTACTAGAGTCATTTCATGTGTGTTCTTTTCCACAAACAACTTATGGATCAACCAGTGGTCATTGCATGTGTGTTCTTTCCACAAACCACATGTGGACCCATTACAGTCATTGCATGTGTGTTATTTCCACAAACCACACATGGATCAACCACTAGAGTCATTGCATATGTGTTATTTCCACAAACCACACATGGATCAACCACTAGAGTCATTGCATGTGTGTTCTTATACTAAAACCAACACTAGAGTCATTGCATGTGTGTTCCTTTCACAAACCACGCATGGATCAACAACTAGAGTCATTGCATCTGTGTTATTTCCACAAACAAACATGGATCAACCACTAGAGTCATTGCATGTGTGTTCTTTTCCACAAACCACACATGGATCCACCAGTGGTCATTGCATGTGTGTTCTTTCCGCAAACCACATATGGATCAACCACTAGTCATTGCATGCGTGTTCTTTCCACAAACCACACATGGATCAACCACTAGAGTCATTGCATGTGTGTTCTTTCCACAAACCACACATGGATCAACCACTAGAGTCACTGCATGTGTGTTCTTTCCACAAACCACACATGGATTAACCACTAGAGTCATTGCATGTGTGTTATTTCCACAAACAAACATGGATCAACCACTAGAGTCATTGCATGTGTGTTCTTTTCCACAAACCACACATGGATCCACCAGTGGTCATTGCATGTGTGTTCTTTCCACAAACCACACATGGATCAACCACTAGAGTCATTGCATGTGTGTTCTTTCCACAAACCACACATCGATCAACCACTAGAGTCATTCCATGTGTGTTCTTATACTAAAACCACAAACCAGTACTGGAGTCATTGCATGTGTGTTCTTTTCCACAAACAACACATGGATCCACCAGTGGTCATTGCATGTGTGTTCTTTCCACAAACCACATATGGATCAACCACAGTCATTGCATGTGTGTTCTTTCCACAAACCACACATGGATCAACCACTAGAGTCATTGCATGTTTGTTCTTATACTAAAACCACAAACCAGCACTAGAGTCATTCCATGTGTGTTCTTTTCCACAAACCACACATGGATCCACCAGTGGTCATTGCATGTGTGTTATTTCCACAAACCACATATGGATCAACCACTAGTCATTACATGTGTGTTCTTTCCACAAACCACACATGGATCAACCACTAGAGTGATTGCATTTTTATTCTTATACTAAAACCACAAACCAACACTAGAGTCATTGCATGTGTGTTCTTTCCACAAACCACACATGGATCAACCACTAGAGTCATTGCATGTGTGTTATTTCCACAAACAAACATGGACCAACCACTAGAGTCATTGCATGTGTGTTCTTTTCCACAAACCACATATGGATCCACCAGTGGTCATTGCATGTGAGTTCTTTCCACAAACCACATATGGATCAACCACTAGTCATTGCATGTGTGTTCTTTCCAGAAACCACACATGGATCAACCACTAGAGTCATTGCATGTGTGGTCTTATACTAAAACCAACACTAGAGTCATTAAATGTGTGTTCTTTTCACAAATCACACATGGATCGACCACTAGAGTCATTGCATGTGTGTTATTTCCACAAACAAACATGGATCAACCACTAGAGTCATTGCATGTGTGTTCTTTTCCACAAACCACACATGGATCCACCAGTGGTCATTGCATGTGTGTTTTTCCACAAACCACATATGGATCAACCACTAGTCATTGCATGTGTGTTCTTTCCACAAACCACACATGGATCAACCACTAGAGTCATTGAATGTTTGTTCTTATACTAAAACCACAAACCAACACTAGACTCATTGCATGTGTGTTCTTTTCCACAAACCACATATGGATCGACTAGACTCATTGCATGTGTGTTCTTTTCCACAAACCACACATGGATTAACTAGTGGTCATTGTATGTGTGTTATTTTCCACAAACCACATGTGGACCCATTACAGTCATTGCATCTGTGTTATTTCCACAAACCACACATGGATCAACCACTAGAGTCATTGCATATGTGTTATTTCCACAAACCACACATGGATCAACCATTAGAGTAATTGCATGTGTGTTCTTATACTAAAACCACAAACCAGTACTAGAGTCATTGCATGTGTGTTCTTATACTAAAACCACAACCATTACTAGAGTCATTGCATGTGTGTTATTTTCCACAAACCACACATGGATCCACGAGTGGTCATTGCATGTGTGCTCTTTCCACAGACCACATATGGATCAACCACTGTCATTGCATGTGTGTTCTTTACACAAACCACACATGGATCAACCACTAGAGTCATTGCATGTTTTTTCTTATACTAAAACCACAAACCAACACTAGAGTCATTGCATGTGTATTCTTTTCTACAAACCACACATGGATCCACTAGACTCATTGCATGTGTATTCTTTTCCACAAACAACTTATGGATCAACCAGTGGTCATTGCATGTGTGTTCTTTCCACAAACCACAAGTGGACCCATTACAGTCATTGCATGTGTGTTATTTCCACAAACCTTACATGGATCAACCACTAGAGTCATTGCATATGTGTTATTTCCACAAATAACACATGGATCAACCACTAGAGTCATTGCATGTGTGTTATTATACTAAAACCAACACTAGAGTCATTGCATGTGTGTTCTTTTCACAAACCACACATGGATCAACCAATAGAGTCATTGCATGTGTGTTATTTCCACAAATAAACATGGATCAACCGCTAGAGTCATTGCATGTGTGTTCTTTTCCACAAACCACACATGGATCAACCACTAGAGTCATTTTTATGTGTGTTCTTATACTCAAACCAACACTAGAGTCATTGCATGTGTGTTCTTTTCACAAACCACACATGGAGCAACCACTAGAGTCATTGCATGTGTGTTATTTCCACAAACAAACATGGATCAACCACTAGAGTCATTGCATGTGTGTTCTTTTCCACAAACCACACATGGATCCACCAGTGGTCATTGCATGTGTGTTCTTTCCACAAACCACATATGGATCAACCACTAGTCATTGCATGTGTGTTCTTTCCACAAACCACACATGGATCAACCACTAGAGTCATTGCATGTTTATTCTTATACTAAAACCACAAACCAACACTAGAGTCATTGCATGTGTGTTCTTTCCACAAACCACACATGGATCAACCACTAGAGTCATTCCATGTGCGTTCTTATACTAAAACCACAAACCAGTACTTGAGTCATTGCATGTGTGTTCATTTCCACAACCAACACATGGATCCACCAGTGGTAATTGCATGTGTGTTCTTTCCGCAAACCACATATGGATCAACCACAGTCATTGCATGTGTGTTCTTTCCACAAACCACACATGGATCAACCACTAGAGTCATTGCATGTTTATTCTTATACTAAAACCACAAACCAACACTAGAGTCATTGCATGTGTGTTCTTTCCACAAACCACACATGGATCAACCACTAGAGTCATTCCATGTGTGTTCTTATACCAAAACCACAAACCAGTACTGGAGTCATTGCATGTGTGTTCTTTTCCACAACCAACACATGGATCCACCAGTGGTCATTGCATGTGTGTTCTTTTCACAAACCACATATGGATCAACCACAGTCATTGCATGTGTGTTCTTTCCACAAACCACACATGGATCAACCACTAGAGTCATTGCATGTTTGTTCTTATACTAAAACCACAAACCAGCACTAGAGTCATTCCATGTGTGTTCTTTTCCACAAACCACACATGGATCCACCAGTGGTCATTGTATGTGTGTTCTTTCCACAAACCACATATGGATCAACCACTAGTCATTGCATGTGTGTTCTTTCCACAAACCACACATGGATCAACCACTAGAGTCATTGCATGTTTATTCTTATACTAAAACCACAAACCAACACTAGAGTCATTGCATGTGTGTTCTTTTCACAAACCACACATGGATCAACCACTAGAGTCATTGCATGTGTGTTATTTCCAAAAACAAACATGGATCAACCACTAGAGTCATTGCATGTGTGTTCTTTTCCACAAACCACATATGGATCCACCAGTGATCATTGCATGTGTGTTTTTCCACAAACCACATATGAATCAACCACTAGTCATTGCATGTGTGTTCTTTCCACAAACCACACATGGATCAACCACTAGAGTCATTGCATGTTTGTTCTTATACTAAAACCACAAACCAACACTAGAGTCATTGCATGTGTGTTCTTTCCACAAACCACACATGGATCAACCACTAGAGTCATTGCATGTGTGTTATTTCCACAAACAAACATGGATCAACCAATAGAGTCATTGCATGTGTGTTCTTTTCCACAAACCACATATGGATCCACCAGTGGTCATTGCATGTGTGTTTTTCCACAAACCACATATGGATCAAACACTAGTCATTGCATGTGTGTTCTTTCCACAAACCACACATGGATCAACCACTAGAGTCATTGAATGTTTGTTCTTATACTAAAACCACAAACCAACACTAGACTCATTGCATGTGTGGTCTCTTTTCCACAAACCACACATGGATCCACTAGACTCATTGCATGTGTGTTCTTTTCCACAAACCACACATGGATCAACTAGTGGTCATTGCATGTGTGTTATTTTCCACAAACCACATGTGGACCCATTACAGTCATTGCATCTGTGTTATTTCCACAAACCACACATGGATCAACCACTAGAGTCATTGCATATGTGTTATTTCCACAAACCACACATGGATCAACCATTAGAGTCATTGCATGTGTGTTCTTATACTAAAACCACAAACCAGTACTAGAGTCATTGCATGTGTGTTCTTATACTAAAACCACAACCATTACTAGAGTCATTGCATGTGTGTTATTTTCCACAAACCACACATGGATCCACCAGTGGTCATTGCATGTGTGCTCTTTCCACAGACCACATATGGATCAACCAGAGTCATTGCATGTGTGTTCTTTACACAAACCACACATGGATCAACCAGTAGAGTCATTGCATGTTTTTTCTTATACTAAAAACACAAACCAGAACTAGAGTCATTGCATGTGTATTCTTTTCTACAAACCACACATGGATCCACTAGACTCATTGCATGTGTGTTCTTTTCCACAAACAACTTATCGATCAACCAGTGGTCATTGCATGTGTGTTCTTTCCACAAACCACAAGTGGACCCATTACAGTCAATGCATGTGTGTTATTTCCACAAACCTTACATGGATCAACCACTAGAGTCATTGCATATGTGTTATTTCCACAATTAACACATGGATCAACCACTAGAGTCATTGCATGTTTGTTATTATACTAAAACCAACACTAGAGTCATTGCATGTGTGTTCTTTTCACAAACCACACATGGATCAACCAATAGAGTCATTGCATGTGTGTTATTTCCACAAATAAACATGGATCAACCGCTAGAGTCATTGCATGTGTGTTCTTTTCCACAAACCACACATGGATCCACCAGTGGTCATTGCATGTGTGTTCTTTCCACAAACCACACATGGATCAACCACTAGAGTCATTGCATGTGTGTTCTTATACTAAAACCAACACTAGAGTCATTGCATGTGTGTTCTTTTCACAAACCACACATGGATCAACCACTAGAGTCATTGCATGTGTGTTATTTCCACAAACAAACATGGATCAACCACTAGAGTCATTGCATGTGTGTTCTTTTCCACAAACCACACATGGATCCACCAGTGGTCATTGCATGTGTGTTCTTTCCACAAACCACACATGGATCAACCACTAGAGTCATTGCATGTGTGTTATTTCCACAAACCACACATAGATCAACCACTAGAGTCATTGCATGTGTGTTCTTATACTAAAACACAAACCAGTACTAGAGTCATTGCATGTGTGTTCTTTTCCACAAACAACTTATGGATCAACCAGTGGTCATTGCATGTGTGTTCTTTCCACAAACCACATGTGGACCCATTACAGTCATTGCATGTGTGTTATTTCCACAAACCACACATGGATCAACCACTAGAGTCATTGCATATGTGTTATTTCCACAAACCACACATGGATCTACCACTAGAGTCATTGCATGTGTGTTCTTATACTAAAACCAACACTAGAGTCATTGCATGTGTGTTCCTTTCACAAACCACGCATGGATCAACAACTAGAGTCATTGCATGTGTGTTATTTCCACAAACAAACATGGATCAACCACTAGAGTCATTGCATGTGTGTTCTTTTCCACAAACCACACATTAATCCACCAGTGGTCATTGCATGTGTGTTCTTTCCGCAAACCACATATGGATCAACCACTAGTCATTGCATGCATGTTCTTTCCACAAACCACACATGGATCAACCACTAGAGTCATTGCATGTGTGTTCTTTCCACAAACCACACATGGATCAACCACTAGAGTCACTCATGTGTGTTCTTTCCACAAACCACACATGGATCAACCACTAGAGTCATTGCATGTGTGTTATTTCCACAAACAAACATGGATCAACCACTAGAGTCATTGCATGTGTGTTCTTTTCCACAAACCACACATGGATCCACCAGTGGTCATTGCATGTGTGTTCTTTCCACAAACCACACATGGATCAACCACTAGAGTCATTGCATGTGTGTTCTTTCCACAAACCACACATGGATCAACCATTAGAGTCATTCCATGTGTGTTCTTATACTAAAACCACAAACCAGTACTGGAGTCATTGCATGTGTGTTCTTTTCCACAACTAACACATGGATCCACCAGTGGTCATTGCATGTGTGTTCTTTCCACAAACCACATATGGATCAACCACAGTCATTGCATGTGTGATCTTTCCACAAACCACACATGGATCAACCACTAGAGTCATTGCATGTTTGTTCTTATACTAAAACCACAAACCAGCACTAGAGTCATTCCATGTGTGTTCTTTTCCACAAACCACACATGGATCCACCAGTGGTCATTGCATGTGTGTTCTTTCCACAAACCACATATGGATCAACCACTAGTCATTGCATGTGTGTTCTTTCCACAAACCACACATGGATCAACCACTAGAGTCATTGCATGTTTATTCTTATACTAAAACCACAAACCAACACTAGAGTCATTGCATGTGTGTTATTTCCACAAACCACACATGGATCAACCACTAGAGTCATTGCATGTGTGTTATTTCCACAAACAAACATGGATCAACCACTAGAGTCATTGCATGTGTGTTCTTTTCCACAAACCACACATTGATCCACCAGCGGTCATTGCATGTGTGTTCTTTCCGCAAACCACATATGAATCAACCACTAGTCATTGCATGCATGTTCTTTCCACAAACCACACATGGATCAACCACTAGAGTCATTGCATGTGTGTTCTTTCCACAAACCACACATGGATCAACCACTAGAGTCACTTCATGTGTGTTCTTTCCACAAACCACACATGGATGAACCACTAGAGTCATTGCATGTGTGTTATTTCCACAAACAAACATGGATCAACCACTAGAGTCATTGCATGTGTGTTCTTTTCCACAAACCACACATGGATCCACCAGTGGTCATTGCATGTGTGTTCTTTCCACAAACCACAGATGGATCAACCACTAGAGTCATTGCATGTGTGTTCTTTCCACAAACCAGACATGGATCAACCATTAGAGTCATTCCATGTGTGTTCTTATACTAAAACCACAAACCAGTACTGGAGTCATTGCATGTGTGTTCTTTTCCACAACTAACACATGGATCCACCAGTGGTCATTGCATGTGTGTTCTTTCCACAAACCACATATGGATCAACCACAGTCATTGCATGTGTGTTCTTTCCACAAACCACACATGGATCAACCACTAGAGTCATTGCATGTTTGTTCTTATACTAAAACCACAAACCAGCACTAGAGTCATTCCATGTGTGTTCTTTTCCACAAACCACACATGGATCCACCAGTGGTCATTGCATGTGTGTTCTTTCCACAAACCACATATGGATCAACCACTAGTCATTGCATGTGTGTTCTTTCCACAAACCACACATGGATCAACCACTAGAGTCATTGCATGTTTATTCTTATACTAAAACCACAAACCAACACTAGAGTCATCGCATGTGTGTTATTTCCACAAACCACACATGGATCAACCACTAGAGTCATTGCATGTGTGTTATTTCCACAAACAAACATGGATCAACCACTAGAGTCTTTTCATGTGTGTTCTTTTCCACAAACCACATATGGATCCACCAGTGATCATTGCATGTGTGTTTTTCCACAAACGACATATGGATCAACCACTAGTCATTGCATGTGTGTTCTTTCCACAAAGCACACATGGATCAACCACTAGAGTCATTGCATGTTTGTTCTTATACTAAAACCCCAAACCAACACTAGAGTCATTGCATGTGTGTTCTTTCCACAAACCACACATGGATCAACCACTAGAGTCATTGCATGTGTGTTATTTCCACAAACAAACATGGATCAACCAATAGAGTCATTGCATGTGTGTTCTTTTCCACAAACCACATATGGATCCACCAGTGGTCATTGCATGTGTGTTTTTCCACAAACCACATATGGATCAACCACTAGTCATTGCATGTGTGTTCTTTCCACAAACCACACATGGATCAACCACTAGAGTCATTGAATGTTTTTTCTTATACTAAAACCACAAACCAGCACTAGAGTCATTGCATGTGTCTTCTTTTCCACAAACCACACATGGATCCACTAGACTCATTGGATGTGTGTTCTTTTCCACAAACCACACATGGATCAACTAGTGGCCATTGCATGTGTGTTATTTTCCACAAACGACATGTGGACCCATTACACTCATTGCATCTATGTTATTTCCACAAACCACACATGGATCAACCACTAGAGTCATTGCATATGTGTTATTTCCACAAACCACACATGGATCAACCACTAGAGTCATTGCATGTGTGTTCTTATACTAAAACCACAAACCAGTACTAGAGTCATTGCATGTGTGTTCTTATACTAAAACCACAAACCATTACTAGAGTCATTGCATGTGTGTTATTTTCCACAAACCACACATGGATCTACCAGTGGTCATTGCATGCGTTCTCTTTCCATAGACCACATATGGATCAACCAGAGTCATTGCATGTGTGTTGTTTCCACAAACCACACATGGATCAACCACTAGAGTCATTGCATGTTTTTTCTTCTACTAAAACCACAAACCAACACTAGAGTCATTGCATGTGTATTCTTTTCTACAAACCACACATGGATCCACTAGACTCATTGCATGTGTATTCTTTTCCACAAACAACTTATGGATCAACCAGTGGTCATTACATGTGTGTTCTTTCAACAAACCACAAGTGGACCCATTACAGTCATTGCATGTGTGTTATTTCCACAAACCTTACATGGATCAACCACTAGAGTCATTGCATATGTGTTATTTCCACAAATAACACATGGATCAACCACTAGAGTCTTTGCATGTGTGTTCTTATACTAAAACCAACACTAGAGTCATTGCATGTGTGTTCTTTTCACAAACCACACATGGATCAACCACTAGAGTCATTGCATGTGTGTTATTTCCACAAATAAACATGGATCAACCGCTAGAGTCATTGCATGTGTGTTCTTTTCCACAAACCACACATGGATCCACCAGTGGTCATTGCATGTGTGTTCTTTCCACAAACCACACATGGATCAACCACTAGAGTCATTGCATGTGTGTTCTTATACTAAAACCAACACTAGAGTCATTGCATGTGTGTTCTTTTCACAAACCACACATGGATCAACCACTAGAGTCATTGCATGTGTGTTATTTCCACAAAAAAACATGGATCAACCACTAGAGTCATTGCATGTGTGTTGTTTTCCACAAACCACACATGGATCCACCAGTGGTCATTGCATGTGTGTTCTTTCCACAAACCACACATGGATCAACCACTAGAGTCATTGCATGTTTATTCTTATACTAAAACCACAAACCAACACTAGAGTCATTGCATGTGTGTTCTTTCCACAAACCACACATGGATCAACCACTAGAGTCATTGCATGTGTGTTATTTCCACAAACAAACATGGATCAACCACTAGAGTCATTGCATGTGTGTTCTTTTCCACAAACCACACATGGATCCACCAGTGGTCATTGCATGTGTGTTCTTTCCACAAACCACACATGGATCAACCACTAGAGTCATTGCATGTGTGTTCTTTCCACAAACCACACATGGATCAACCATTAGAGTCATTCCATGTGTGTTCTTATACTAAAACCACAAACCAGTACTGGAGTCATTGCATGTGTGTTCTTTTCCACAACTAACACATGGATCCACCAGTGGTCATTGCATGTGTGTTCTTTCCACAAACCACATATGGATCAACCACAGTCATTGCATGTGTGTTCTTTCCACAAACCACACATGGATCAACCACTAGAGTCATTGCATGTTTGTTCTTATACTAAAACCACAAACCAGCACTAGAGTCATTCCATGTGTGTTCTTTTCCACAAACCACACATGGATCCACCAGTGGTCATTGCATGTGTGTTCTTTCCACAAACCACATATGGATCAACCACTAGTCATTGCATGTGTGTTCTTTCCACAAACCACACATGGATCAACCACTTGAGTCATTGCATGTTTATTCTTATACTAAAACCACAAACCAACACTAGAGTCATTGCATGTGTGTTATTTCCACAAACCACACATGGATCAACCACTAGAGTCATTGCATGTGTGTTATTTCCACAAACAAACATGGATCAACCACTAGAGTCATTGCATGTGTGTTCTTTTCCACAAACCACACATGGATCCACCAGTGGTCATTGCATGTGTGTTCTTTCCACAAACCACACATGGATCAACCACTAGAGTCATTGCATGTGTGTTATTTCCACAAACCACACATAGATCAACCACTAGAGTCATTGCATGTGTGTTATTTCCACAAACAAACATGGATCAACCAATAGAGTCATTGCATGTGTGTTCTTTTCCACAAACCACATATGGATCCACCAGTGGTCATTGCATGTGTGTTTTTCCACAAACCACATATGGATCAACCACTAGTCATTGCATGTGTGTTCTTTCCACAAACCACACATGGATCAACCACTAGAGTCATTGAATGTTTTTTCTTATACTAAAACCACAAACCAGCACTAGAGTCATTGCATGTGTCTTCTTTTCCACAAACCACACATGGATCCACTAGACTCATTGGATGTGTGTTCTTTTCCACAAACCACACATGGATCAACTAGTGGTCATTGCATGTGTGTTATTTTCCACAAACGACATGTGGACCCATTACAGTCATTGCATCTATGTTATTTCCACAAACCACACATGGATCAACCACTAGAGTCATTGCATATGTGTTATTTCCACAAACCACACATGGATCAACCACTAGAGTCATTGCATGTGTGTTCTTATACTAAAACCACAAACCAGTACTAGAGTCATTGCATGTGTGTTCTTATACTAAAACCACAAACCATTACTAGAGTCATTGCATGTGTGTTATTTTCCACAAACCACACATGGATCTACCAGTGGTCATTGCATGCGTTCTCTTTCCATAGACCACATATGGATCAACCAGAGTCATTGCATGTGTGTTGTTTCCACAAACCACACATGGATCAACCACTAGAGTCATTGCATGTTTTTTCTTCTACTAAAACCACAAACCAACACTAGAGTCATTGCATGTGTATTCTTTTCTACAAACCACACATGGATCCACTAGACTCATTGCATGTGTATTCTTTTCCACAAACAACTTATGGATCAACCAGTGGTCATTACATGTGTGTTCTTTCAACAAACCACAAGTGGACCCATTACAGTCATTGCATGTGTGTTATTTCCACAAACCTTACATGGATCAACCACTAGAGTCATTGCATATGTGTTATTTCCACAAATAACACATGGATCAACCACTAGAGTCTTTGCATGTGTGTTCTTATACTAAAACCAACACTAGAGTCATTGCATGTGTGTTCTTTTCACAAACCACACATGGATCAACCACTAGAGTCATTGCATGTGTGTTATTTCCACAAATAAACATGGATCAACCGCTAGAGTCATTGCATGTGTGTTCTTTTCCACAAACCACACATGGATCCACCAGTGGTCATTGCATGTGTGTTCTTTCCACAAACCACACATGGATCAACCACTAGAGTCATTGCATGTGTGTTCTTATACTAAAACCAACACTAGAGTCATTGCATGTGTGTTCTTTTCACAAACCACACATGGATCAACCACTAGAGTCATTGCATGTGTGTTATTTCCACAAAAAAACATGGATCAACCACTAGAGTCATTGCATGTGTGTTCTTTTCCACAAACCACACATGGATCCACCAGTGGTCATTGCATGTGTGTTCTTTCCACAAACCACACATGGATCAACCACTAGAGTCATTGCATGTTTATTCTTATACTAAAACCACAAACCAACACTAGAGTCATTGCATGTGTGTTCTTTCCACAAACCACACATGGATCAACCACTAGAGTCATTGCATGTGTGTTATTTCCACAAACAAACATGGATCAACCACTAGAGCCATTGCATGTGTGTTCTTTTCCACAAACCACACATGGATCCACCAGTGGTCATTGCATGTGTGTTCTTTCCACAAACCACACATGGATCAACCACTAGAGTCATTGCATGTGTGTTCTTTCCACAAACCACACATGGATCAACCATTAGAGTCATTCCATGTGTGTTCTTATACTAAAACCACAAACCAGTACTGGAGTCATTGCATGTGTGTTCTTTTCCACAACTAACACATGGATCCACCAGTGGTCATTGCATGTGTGTTCTTTCCACAAACCACATATGGATCAACCACAGTCATTGCATGTGTGTTCTTTCCACAAACCACACATGGATCAACCACTAGAGTCATTGCATGTTTGTTCTTATACTAAAACCACAAACCAGCACTAGAGTCATTCCATGTGTGTTCTTTTCCACAAACCACACATGGATCCACCAGTGGTCATTGCATGTGTGTTCTTTCCACAAACCACATATGGATCAACCACTAGTCATTGCATGTGTGTTCTTTCCACAAACCACACATGGATCAACCACTTGAGTCATTGCATGTTTATTCTTATACTAAAACCACAAACCAACACTAGAGTCATTGCATGTGTGTTATTTCCACAAACCACACATGGATCAACCACTAGAGTCATTGCATGTGTGTTATTTCCACAAACAAACATGGATCAACCACTAGAGTCATTGCATGTGTGTTCTTTTCCACAAACCACACATGGATCCACCAGTGGTCATTGCATGTGTGTTCTTTCCACAAACCACACATGGATCAACCACTAGAGTCATTGCATGTGTGTTATTTCCACAAACCACACATAGATCAACCACTAGAGTCATTGCATGTGTGTTCTTATACTAAAACCACAAACCAGTACTAGAGTCATTGCATGTGTGTTCTTTTCCACAAACAACTTATGGATCAACCAGTGGTCATTGCATGTGTGTTCTTTCCACAAACCACATGTGGACCCATTACAGTCATTGCATGTGTGTTATTTCCACAAACCACACATGGATCAACCACTAGAGTCATTGCATATGTGTTATTTCCACAAACCACACATGGATCAACCACTAGAGTCATTGCATGTGTGTTCTTATACTAAAACCAACACTAGAGTCATTGCATGTGTGTTCCTTTCACAAACCACGCATGGATCAACAACTAGAGTCATTGCATGTGTGTTATTTCCACAAACAAACATGGATCAACCACTAGAGTCATTGCATGTGTGTTCTTTTCCACAAACCACACATTAATCCACCAGTGGTCATTGCATGTGTGTTCTTTCCGCAAACCACATATGGATCAACCACTAGTCATTGCATGCATGTTCTTTCCACAAACCACACATGGATCAACCACTAGAGTCATTGCATGTGTGTTCTTTCCACAAACCACACATGGATCAACCACTAGAGTCACTGCATGTGTGTTCTTTTCACAAACCACACATGGATCAACCACTAGAGTCATTGCATGTGTGTTATTTCCACAAACAAACAGGGATCAACCACTAGAGTCATTGCATGTGTGTTCTTTTCCACAAACCACACATGGATCCACCAGTGGTCATTGCATGTGTGTTCTTTCCACAAACCACACATGGATCAACCACTAGAGTCATTGCATGTGTGTTATTTCCACAAACAAACATGGATCAACCACTAGAGTCATTGCATGTGTGTTCTTTTCCACAAACCACACATGGATCCACCAGTGGTCATTGCATGTGTGTTCTTTCCACAAACCACACATGGATCAACCACTAGAGTAATTGCATGTGTGTTCTTTCCATAAACCACACATGGATCAACCATTAGAGTCATTCCATGTGTGTTCTTATACTAAAACCACAAACCAGTACTGGAGTCATTGCATGTGTGTTCTTTTCCACAACTAACACATGGATCCACCAGTGGTCATTGCATGTGTGTTCTTTCCACAAACCACATATGGATCAACCACAGTCATTGCATGTGTGTTCTTTCCACAAACCACACATGGATCAACCACTAGAGTCATTGCATGTTTGTTCTTATACTAAAACCACAACCAGCACTAGAGTCATTCCATGTGTGTTCTTTTCCACAAACCACACATGGATCCACCAGTGGTCATTGCATGTGTGTTCTTTCCACAAACCACATATGGATCAACCACTAGTCATTGCATGTGTGTTCTTTCCACAAACCACACATGGATCAACCACTAGAGTCATTGCATGTTTATTCTTATACTAAAACCACAAACCAACACTAGAGTCATTGCATGTGTGTTATTTCCACAAACCACACATGGATCAACCACTAGAGTCATTGCATGTGTGTTATTTCCACAAACAAACATGGATCAACCACTAGAGTCATTGCATGTGTGTTCTTTTCCACAAACCACACATTGATCCACCAGTGGTCATTGCATGTGTGTTCTTTCCGCAAACCACATATGGATCAACCACTAGTCATTGCATGCATGTTCTTTCCACAAACCACACATGGATCAACCACTAGAGTCATTGCATGTGTGTTTTTTCCACAAACCACACATGGATCAACCACTAGAGTCACTTCATGTGTGTTCTTTCCACAAACCACACATGGATGAACCACTAGAGTCATTGCATGTGTGTTATTTCCACAAACAAACATGGATCAACCACTAGAGTCATTGCATGTGTGTTCTTTTCCACAAACCACACATGGATCCACCAGTGGTCATTGCATGTGTGTTCTTTCCACAAACCACACATGGATCAACCATTAGAGTCATTCCATGTGTGTTCTGATACTAAAACCACAAACCAGTACTGGAGTCATTGCATGTGTGTTCTTTTCCACAACTAACACATGGATCCACCAGTGGTCATTGCATGTGTGTTCTTTCCACAAACCACATATGGATCAACCATAGTCATTGCATGTGTGTTCTTTCCACAAACCACACATGGATCAACCACTAGAGTCATTGCATGTTTGTTCTTATACTAAAACCACAAACCAGCACTAGAGTCATTCCATGTGTGTTCTTTTCCACAAACCACACATGGATCCACCAGTGGTCATTGCATGTGTGTTCTTTCCACAAACCACATATGGATTAACCACTAGTCATTGCATGTGTGTTCTTTCCACAAACCACACATGGATCAACCACTAGAGTCATTGCATGTTTATTCTTATACTAAAACCACAAACCAACACTAGAGTCATCGCATGTGTGTTATTTCCACAAACCACACATGGATCAACCACTAGAGTCATTGCATGTGTGTTATTTCCACAAACAAACATGGATCAACCACTAGAGTCATTGCATGTGTGTTCTTTTCCACAAACCACATATGGATCCACCAGTGATCCTTGCATGTGTGTTTTTCCACAAACGACATATGGATCAACCACTAGTCATTGCATGTGTGTTCTTTCCACAAAGCACACATGGATCAACCACTAGAGTCATTGCATGTTTGTTCTTATACTAAAACCCCAAACCAACACTAGAGTCATTGCATGTGTGTTCTTTCCACAAACCACACATGGATCAACCACTAGAGTCATTGCATGTGTGTTATTTCCACAAACAAACATGGATCAACCAATAGAGTCATTGCATGTGTGTTCTTTTCCACAAACCACATATGGATCCACCAGTGGTCATTGCATGTGTGTTTTTCCACAAACCACATATGGATCAACCACTAGTCATTGCATGTGTGTTCTTTCCACAAACCACACATGGATCAACCACTAGAGTCATTGAATGTTTGTTCTTATACTAAAACCACAAACCAGCACTAGAGTCATTGCATGTGTTTTCTTTTCCACAAACCACACATGGATCCACTAGACTCATTGGATGTGTGTTCTTTTCCACAAACCACACATGGATCAACTAGTGGTCATTGCATGTGTGTTATTTTCCACAAACGACATGTGGACCCATTACAGTCATTGCATCTATGTTATTTCCACAAACCACACATGGATCAACCACTAGAGTCATTGCATATGTGTTATTTCCACAAACCACACATGGATCAACCACTAGAGTCATTGCATGTGTGTTCTTATACTAAAACCACAAACCAGTACTAGAGTCATTGCATGTGTGTTCTTATACTAAAACCACAAACCATTACTAGAGTCATTGCATGTGTGTTATTTTCCACAAACCACACATGGATCTACCAGTGGTCATTGCATGCGTTCTCTTTCCATAGACCACATATGGATCAACCAGAGTCATTGCATGTGTGTTCTTTCCACAAACCACACATGGATCAACCACTAGAGTCATTGCATGTTTTTTCTTCTACTAAAACCACAAACCAACACTAGAGTCATTGCATGTGTATTCTTTTCTACAAACCACACATGGATCCACTAGACTCATTGCATGTGTATTCTTTTTCACAAACAACTTATGGATCAACCAGTGGTCATTACATGTGTGTTCTTTCCACAAACCACAAGTGGACCCATTACAGTCATTGCATGTGTGTTATTTCGACAAACCTTACATGGATCAACCACTAGAGTCATTGCATATGTGTTATTTCCACAAATAACACATGGATCAACCACTAGAGTCTTTGCATGTGTGTTCTTATACTAAAACCAACACTAGAGTCATTGCATGTGTGTTCTTTTCACAAACCACACATGGATCAACCACTAGAGTCATTGCATGTGTGTTATTTCCACAAATAAACATGGATCAACCGCTAGAGTCATTGCATGTGTGTTCTTTTCCACAAACCACACATGGATCCACCAGTGGTCATTGCATGTGTGTTCTTTCCACAAACCACACATGGATCAACCACTAGAGTCATTGCATGTGTGTTCTTATACTAAAACCAACACTAGAGTCATTGCATGTGTGTTCTTTTCACAAACCACACATGGATCAACCACTAGAGTCATTGCATGTGTGTTATTTCCACAAACAAACATGGATCAACCACTAGAGTCATTGCATGTGTGTTCTTTTCCACAAACCACACATGGATCCACCAGTGGTCATTGCATGTGTGTTCTTTCCACAAACCACACATGGATCAACCACTAGAGTCATTGCATGTTTATTCTTATACTAAAACCACAAACCAACACTAGAGTCATTGCATGTGTGTTCTTTCCACAAACCACACATGGATCAACCACTAGAGTCATTGCATGTGTGTTATTTCCACAAACAAACATGGATCAACCACTAGAGTCATTGCATGTGTGTTCTTTTCCACAAACCACACATGGATCCACCAGTGGTCATTGCATGTGTGTTCTTTCCACAAACCACACATGGATCAACCACTAGAGTCATTGCATGTGTGTTCTTTCCACAAACCACACATGGATCAACCATTAGAGTCATTCCATGTGTGTTCTTATACTAAAACCACAAACCAGTACTGGAGTCATTGCATGTGTGTTCTTTTCCACAACTAACACATGGATCCACCAGTGGTCATTGCATGTGTGTTCTTTCCACAAACCACATATGGATCAACCACAGTCATTGCATGTGTGTTCTTTCCACAAACCACACATTGATCAACCACTAGAGTCATTGCATGTTTGTTCTTATACTAAAACCACAAACCAGCACTAGAGTCATTCCATGTGTGTTCTTTTCCACAAACCACACATGGATCCACCAGTGGTCATTGCATGTGTGTTCTTTCCACAAACCACATATGGATCAACCACTAGTCATTGCATGTGTGTTCTTTCCACAAACCACACATGGATCAACCACTAGAGTCATTGCATGTTTATTCTTATACTAAAACCACAAACCAACACTAGAGTCATTGCATGTGTGTTATTTCCACAAACCACACATGGATCAACCACTAGAGTCATTGCATGTGTGTTATTTCCACAAACAAACATGGATCAACCACTAGAGTCATTGCATGTGTGTTCTTTTCCACAAACCACACATTGATCCACCAGTGGTCATTGCATGTGTGTTCTTTCCGCAAACCACATATGGATCAACCACTAGTCATTGCATGCATTTTCTTTCCACAAACCACACATGGATCAACCACTAGAGTCATTGCATGTGTGTTCTTTCCACAAACCACACATGGATCAACCACTAGAGTCATTGCATGTTTATTCTTATACTAAAACCACAAACCAACACTAGAGTCATTGCATGTGTGTTCTTTCCACAAACCACACATGGATCAACCACTAGAGTCATTGCATGTGTGTTATTTCCACAAACAAACATGGATCAACCACTAGAGTCATTGCATGTGTGTTCTTTTCCACAAACCACACATGGATCCACCAGTGATCATTGCATGTGTGTTCTTTCCACAAACCACACATGGATCAACCACTAGAGTCATTGCATGTGTGTTCTTTCCACAAACCACACATGGATCAACCATTAGAGTCATTCCATGTGTGTTCTTATACTAAAACCACAAACCAGTACTGGAGTCATTGCATGTGTGTTCTTTTCCACAACTAACACATGGATCCACCAGTGGTCATTGCATGTGTGTTCTTTCCACAAACCACATATGGATCAACCACAGTCATTGCATGTGTGTTCTTTCCACAAACCACACATGGATCAACCACTAGAGTCATTGCATGTTTGTTCTTATACTAAAACCACAAACCAGCACTAGAGTCATTCCATGTGTGTTCTTTTCCACAAACCACACATGGATCCACCAGTGGTCATTGCATGTGTGTTCTTTCCACAAACCACATATGGATCAACCACTAGTCATTGCATGTGTGTTCTTTCCACAAACCACACATGGATCAACCACTAGAGTCATTGCATGTTTATTCTTATACTAAAACCACAAACCAACACTAGAGTCATTGCATGTGTGTTATTTCCACAAACCACACATGGATCAACCACTAGAGTCATTGCATGTGTGTTATTTCCACAAACAAACATGGATCAACCACTAGAGTCATTGCATGTGTGTTCTTTTCCACAAACCACACATTGATCCACCAGTGGTCATTGCATGTGTGTTCTTTCCGCAAACCACATATGGATCAACCACTAGTCATTGCATGCATTTTCTTTCCACAAACCACACATGGATCAACCACTAGAGTCATTGCATGTGTGTTCTTTCCACAAACCACACATGGATCAACCACTAGAGTCATTGCATGTTTATTCTTATACTAAAACCACAAACCAACACTAGAGTCATTGCATGTGTGTTCTTTCCACAAACCACACATGGATCAACCACTAGAGTCATTGCATGTGTGTTATTTCCACAAACAAACATGGATCAACCACTAGAGTCATTGCATGTGTGTTCTTTTCCACAAACCACACATGGATCCACCAGTGATCATTGCATGTGTGTTCTTTCCACAAACCACACATGGATCAACCACTAGAGTCATTGCATGTGTGTTCTTTCCACAAACCACACATGGATCAACCATTAGAGTCATTCCATGTGTGTTCTTATACTAAAACCACAAACCAGTACTGGAGTCATTGCATGTGTGTTCTTTTCCACAACTAACACATGGATCCACCAGTGGTCATTGCATGTGTGTTCTTTCCACAAACCACATATGGATCAACCACAGTCATTGCATGTGTGTTCTTTCCACAAACCACACATGGATCAACCACTAGAGTCATTGCATGTTTGTTCTTATACTAAAACCACAAACCAGCACTAGAGTCATTCCATGTGTGTTCTTTTCCACAAACCACACATGGATCCACCAGTGGTCATTGCATGTGTGTTCTTTCCACAAACCACATATGGATCAACCACTAGTCATTGCATGTGTGTTCTTTCCACAAACCACACATGGATCAACCACTTGAGTCATTGCATGTTTATTCTTATACTAAAACCACAAACCAACACTAGAGTCATTGCATGTGTGTTATTTCCACAAACCACACATGGATCAACCACTAGAGTCATTGCATGTGTGTTATTTCCACAAACAAACATGGATCAACCACTAGAGTCATTGCATGTGTGTTCTTTTCCACAAACCACACATGGATCCACCAGTGGTCATTGCATGTGTGTTCTTTCCACAAACCACACATGGATCAACCACTAGAGTCATTGCATGTGTGTTATTTCCACAAACCACACATAGATCAACCACTAGAGTCATTGCATGTGTGTTCTTATACTAAAACCACAAACCAGTACTAGAGTCATTGCATGTGTGTTCTTTTCCACAAACAACTTGTGGATCAACCAGTGGTCATTGCATGTGTGTTCTTTCCACAAACCACATGTGGACCCATTACAGTCATTGCATGTGTGTTATTTCGACAAACCACACATGGATCAACCACTAGAGTCATTGCATATGTGTTATTTCCACAAACCACACATGGATCAACCACTAGAGTCATTGCATGTGTGTTCTTATACTAAAACCAACACTAGAGTCATTGCATGTGTGTTCCTTTCACAAACCACGCATGGATCAACAACTAGAGTCATTGCATGTGTGTTATTTCCACAAACAAACATGGATCAACCACTAGAGTCATTGCATGTGTGTTCTTTTCCACAAACCACACATTAATCCACCAGTGGTCATTGCATGTGTGTTCTTTTCCACAAACCACACATTAATCCACCAGTGGTCATTGCATGTGTGTTCTTTCCACAAACCACACATGGATCAACCACTAGAGTCACTGCATGTGTGTTCTTTCCACAAACCACACATGGATCAACCACTAGAGTCATTGCATGTGTGTTATTTCCACAAACAAACATGGATCACTAGAGTCATTGCATGTGTGTTCTTTTCCACAAACCACACATGGATCCACCAGTGGTCATTGCATGTGTGTTCTTTCCACAAACCACACATGGATCAACCACTAGAGTCATTGCATGTGTGTTCTTTCCACAAACCACACATGGATCAACCATTAGAGTCATTCCATGTGTGTTCTTATACTAAAACCACAAACCAGTACTAGAGTCATTGCATGTGTGTTCTTTTCCACAACTAACACATGGATCCACCAGTGGTCATTGCATGTGTGTTCTTTCCACAAACCACATATGGATCAACCACAGTCATTGCATGTGTGTTCTTTCCACAAACCACACATGGATCAACCACTAGAGTCATTGCATGTTTGTTCTTATACTAAAACCACAAACCAGCACTAGAGTCATTCCATGTGTGTTCTTTTCCACAAACCACACATGGATCCACCAGTGGTCATTGCATGTGTGTTCTTTCCACAAACCACATATGGATCAACCACTAGTCATTGCATGTGTGTTCTTTCCACAAACCACACATGGATCAACCACTAGAGTCATTGCATGTTTATTCTTATACTAAAACCACAAACCAACACTAGAGTCATCGCATGTGTGTTATTTCCACAAACCACACATGGATCAACCACTAGAGTCATTGCATGTGTGTTATTTCCACAAACAAACATGGATCAACCACTAGAGTCATTGCATGTGTGTTCTTTTCCACAAACCACATATGGATCCACCAGTGATCATTGCATGTGTGTTTTTCCACAAACGACATATGGATCAACCACTAGTCATTGCATGTGTGTTCTTTCCACAAAGCACACATGGATCAACCACTAGAGTCATTGCATGTTTGTTCTTATACTAAAACCCCAAACCAACACTAGAGTCATTGCATGTGTGTTCTTTCCACAAACCACACATGGATCAACCACTAGAGTCATTGCATGTGTGTTATTTCCACAAACAAACATGGATCAACCAATAGAGTCATTGCATGTGTGTTCTTTTCCACAAACCACATATGGATCCACCAGTGGTCATTGCATGTGTGTTTTTCCACAAACCACATATGGATCAACCACTAGTCATTGCATGTGTGTTCTTTCCACAAACCACACATGGATCAACCACTAGAGTCATTGAATGTTTGTTCTTATACTAAAACCACAAACCAGCACTAGAGTCATTGCATGTGTCTTCTTTTCCACAAACCACACATGGATCCACTAGACTCATTGGATGTGTGTTCTTTTCCACAAACCACACATGGATCAACTAGTGGTCATTGCATGTGTGTTATTTTCCACAAACTACATGTGGACCCATTACAGTCATTGCATCTATGTTATTTCCACAAACCACACATGGATCAACCACTAGAGTCATTGCATATGTGTTATTTCCACAAACCACACATGGATCAACCACTAGAGTCATTGCATGTGTGTTCTTATACTAAAACCACAAACCAGTACTAGAGTCATTGCATGTGTGTTCTTATACTAAAACCACAAACCATTACTATAGTCATTGCATGTGTGTTATTTTCCACAAACCACACATGGATCCACCAGTGGTCATTGCATGCGTTCTCTTTCCATAGACCACATATGGATCAACCAGAGTCATTGCATGTGTGTTCTTTCCACAAACCACACATGGATCAACAACTAGAGTCATTGCATGTTTTTTCTTCTACTAAAACCACAAACCAACACTAGAGTCATTGCATGTGTATTCTTTTCTACAAACCACACATGGATCCACTAGACTCATTGCATGTGTATTCCTTTCCACAAACAACTTATGGATCAACCAGTGGTCATTACATGTGTGTTCTTTCCACAAACCACAAGTGGACCCATTACAGTCATTGCATGTGTGTTATTTCCACAAACCTTACATGGATCAACCACTAGAGTCATTGCATATGTGTTATTTCCACAAATAACACATGGATCAACCACTAGAGTCTTTGCATGTGTGTTCTTATACTAAAACCAACACTAGAGTCATTGCATGTGTGTTCTTTTCACAAACCACACATGGATCAACCACTAGAGTCATTGCATGTGTGTTATTTCCACAAATAAACATGGATCAACCGCTAGAGTCATTGCATGTGTGTTCTTTTCCACAAACCACACATGGATCCACCAGTGGTCATTGCATGTGTGTTCTTTCCACAAACCACACATGGATCAACCACTAGAGTCATTGCATGTGTGTTCTTATACTAAAACCAACACTAGAGTCATTGCATGTGTGTTCTTTTCACAAACCACACATGGATCAACCACTAGAGTCATTGCATGTGTGTTATTTCCACAAACAAACATGGATCAACCACTAGAGTTATTGCATGTGTGTTCTTTTCCACAAACCACACATGGATCCACCAGTGGTCATTGCATGTGTGTTCTTTCCACAAACCACACATGGATCAACCACTAGAGTCATTGCATGTTTATTCTTATACTAAAACCACAAACCAACACTAGAGTCATTGCATGTGTGTTCTTTCCACAAACCACACATGGATCAACCACTAGAGTCATTGCATGTGTGTTTTTTCCACAAACAAACATGGATCAACCACTAGAGTCATTGCATGTGTGTTCTTTTCCACAAACCACACATGGATCCACCAGTGGTCATTGCATGTGTGTTCTTTCCACAAACCACACATGGATCAACCACTAGAGTCATTGGATGTGTGTTCTTTCCACAAACCACACATGGATCAACCATTAGAGTCATTCCATGTGTGTTCTTATACTAAAACCACAAACCAGTACTGGAGTCATTGCATGTGTGTTCTTTTCCACAACTAACACATGGATCCACCAGTGGTCATTGCATGTGTGTTCTTTCCACAAACCACATATGGATCAACCACAGTCATTGCATGTGTGTTCTTTCCACAAACCACACATGGATCAACCACTAGAGTCATTGCATGTTTGTTCTTATACTAAAACCACAAACCAGCACTAGAGTCATTCCATGTGTGTTCTTTTCCACAAACCACACATGGATCCACCAGTGATCATTGCATGTGTGTTTTTCCACAAACCACATATGGATCAACCACTAGTCATTGCATGTGTGTTCTTTCCACAAACCACACATGGATCAACCACTAGAGTCATTGCATGTTTGTTCTTATACTAAAACCACAAACCAACACTAGAGTCATTGCATGTGTGTTATTTCCACAAACCACACATGGATCAACCACTAGAGTCATTGCATGTGTGTTATTTCCACAAACAAACATGGATCAACCAATAGAGTCATTGCATGTGTGTTCTTTTCCACAAACCACATATGGATCCACCAGTGGTCATTGCATGTGTGTTTTTCCACAAACCACATATGGATCAACCACTAGTCATTGCATGTGTGTTCTTTCCACAAACCACACATGGATCAACCACAAGAGTCATTGAATGTTTGTTCTTATACTAAAACCACAAATCAGCACTAGAGTCATTGCATGTGTCTTCTTTTCCACAAACCACACATGGATCCACTAGACTCATTGGATGTGTGTTCTTTTCCACAAACCACACATGGATCAACTAGTGGTCATTGCATGTGTGTTATTTTCCACAAACGACATGTGGACCCATTACAGTCATTGCATCTATGTTATTTCCACAAACCACACATGGATCAACCACTAGAGTCATTGCATATGTGTTATTTCCACAAACCACACATGGATCAACCACTAGAGTCATTGCATGTGTGTTCTTATACTAAAACCACAAACCAGTACTAGAGTCATTGCATGTGTGTTCTTATACTAAAACCACAAACCATTACTAGAGTCATTGCATGTGTGTTATTTTCCACAAACCACACATGGATCCACCAGTGGTCATTGCATGCGTGCTCTTTCCATAGACCACATATGGATCAACCAGAGTCATTGCATGTGTGTTCTTTCCACAAACCACACATGGATCAACCACTAGAGTCATTGCATGTGTGTTCTTTCAACAACCCACACATGGATCAACCACTAGAGTCATTCCATGTGTGTTCTTATACTAAAACCACAAACCAGTACTGGAGTCATTGCATGTGTGTTCTTTTCCACAACCAACACATGGATCCACCAGTGGTCATTGCATGTGTGTTCTTTCCACAAACCACATATGGATCAACCACAGTCATTGCATGTGTGTTCTTTCCACAAACCACACATGGATCAACCACTTGAGTCATTGCATGTTTGTTCTTATACTAAAACCACAAACCAGCATTAGAGTCATTCCATGTGTGTTCTTTTCCACAAACCACACATGGATCCACCAGTGGTCATTGCATGTGTGTTCTTTCCACAAACCACATATGGATCAACCACTAGTCATTGCATGTGTGTTCTTTCCAAAAACCACACATGGATCAACCACTAGAGTCATTGCATGTTTATTCTTATACTAAAACCACAAACCAACACTAGAGTCATTGCATGTGTATTCTTTTCTACAAACCACACATGGATCCACTAGACTCATTGCATGTGTATTCTTTTCCACAAACAACTTATGGATCAACCAGTGGTCATTACATCTGTGTTCTTTCCACAAACCACAAGTGGACCCATTACAGTCATTGTATGTGTGTTATCTCCACAAACCTTACATGGATCAACCACTAGAGTCATTGCATATGTGTTATTTCCACAAACCACACATGGATCAACCACTAGATTCTTTGCATGTGTGTTCTTATACTAAAACCAACACTAGAGTCATTGCATGTGTGTTCTTTTCACAAACCACACATGGATCAACCACTAGAGTCATTGCATGTGTGTTATTTCCACAAACAAACATGGACCAACCACTAGAGTCATTGCATGTGTGTTCTTTTCCACAAACCACACATGGATCCACCAGTGGTCATTGCATGTGTGTTCTTTCCACAAACCACACATGGATCAACCACTAGAGTCATTGCATGTGTGTTATTTCCACAAACCACACATAGATCA
Organism: Avena sativa; assembly: GCA_916181665.1. Taxonomy (NCBI): domain Eukaryota; kingdom Viridiplantae; phylum Streptophyta; class Magnoliopsida; order Poales; family Poaceae; genus Avena; species Avena sativa. The sequence continues at coordinate 482,983,911 of OV702279.1, forward strand.
ACCACTAGAGTCATTGCATGTGTGTTCTTATAATAAAACCACAAACCAGTACTAGAGTCATTGCATGTGTGTTCTTTTCCACAAACAACTTATGGATCAACCAGTGGTCATTGCATGTGTGTTCTTTCCACAAACCACATGTGGACCCATTACAGTCATTGCATGTGTGTTATTTCCACAAACCACATATGGATCAACCACTAGAGTCATTGCATATGTGTTATTTCCACAACCACACATGGATCAACCACTAGAGTCATTGCATGTGTGTTATTTCCACAAACCACATATGGATCAACCACTAGAGTCATTGCATATGTGTTATTTCCACAACCACACATGGATCAACCACTAGAGTCATTGCATGTGTGTTCTTATACTAAAACCAACACTAGAGTCATTGCATGTGTGTTCCTTTCACAAACCACGCATGGATCAACCACTAGAGTCATTGCATATGTGTTATTTCCACAAACCACACATGGATCAACCACTAGAGTCATTGCATGTGTGTTCTTATACTAAAACCACAAACCAGTACTAGAGTCATTGCATGTGTGTTCTTATACTAAAACCACAAACCATTACTAGAGTCATTGCATGTGTGTTATTTTCCACAAACCACACATGGATCCACCAGTGGTCATTGCATGCGTTCTCTTTCCATAGACCACATATGGATCAACCAGAGTCATTGCATGTGTGTTCTTTCCACAAACCACACATGGATCAACAACTAGAGTCATTGCATGTTTTTTCTTCTACTAAAACCACAAACCAACACTAGAGTCATTGCATGTGTATTCTTTTCTACAAACCACACATGGATCCACTAGACTCATTGCATGTGTATTCCTTTCCACAAACAACTTATGGATCAACCAGTGGTCATTACATGTGTGTTCTTTCCACAAACCACAAGTGGACCCATTACAGTCATTGCATGTGTGTTATTTCCACAAACCTTACATGGATCAACCACTAGAGTCATTGCATATGTGTTATTTCCACAAATAACACATGGATCAACCACTAGAGTCTTTGCATGTGTGTTCTTATACTAAAACCAACACTAGAGTCATTGCATGTGTGTTCTTTTCACAAACCACACATGGATCAACCACTAGAGTCATTGCATGTGTGTTATTTCCACAAATAAACATGGATCAACCGCTAGAGTCATTGCATGTGTGTTCTTTTCCACAAACCACACATGGATCCACCAGTGGTCATTGCATGTGTGTTCTTTCCACAAACCACACATGGATCAACCACTAGAGTCATTGCATGTGTGTTCTTATACTAAAACCAACACTAGAGTCATTGCATGTGTGTTCTTTTCACAAACCACACATGGATCAACCACTAGAGTCATTGCATGTGTGTTATTTCCACAAACAAACATGGATCAACCACTAGAGTTATTGCATGTGTGTTCTTTTCCACAAACCACACATGGATCCACCAGTGGTCATTGCATGTGTGTTCTTTCCACAAACCACACATGGATCAACCACTAGAGTCATTGCATGTTTATTCTTATACTAAAACCACAAACCAACACTAGAGTCATTGCATGTGTGTTCTTTCCACAAACCACACATGGATCAACCACTAGAGTCATTGCATGTGTGTTATTTCCACAAACAAACATGGATCAACCACTAGAGTCATTGCATGTGTGTTCTTTTCCACAAACCACACATGGATCCACCAGTGGTCATTGCATGTGTGTTCTTTCCACAAACCACACATGGATCAACCACTAGAGTCATTGCATGTGTGTTCTTTCCACAAACCACACATGGATCAACCATTAGAGTCATTCCATGTGTGTTCTTATACTAAAACCACAAACCAGTACTGGAGTCATTGCATGTGTGTTCTTTTCCACAACTAAAACATGGATCCACCAGTGGTCATTGCATGTGTGTTCTTTCCACAAACCACATATGGATCAACCACAGTCATTGCATGTGTGTTCTTTCCACAAACCACACATGGATCAACCACTAGAGTCATTGCATGTTTGTTCTTATACTAAAACCACAAACCAGCACTAGAGTCATTCCATGTGTGTTCTTTTCCACAAACCACACATGGATCCACCAGTGATCATTGCATGTGTGTTTTTCCACAAACCACATATGGATCAACCACTAGTCATTGCATGTGTGTTCTTTCCACAAACCACACATGGATCAACCACTAGAGTCATTGCATGTTTGTTCTTATACTAAAACCACAAACCAACACTAGAGTCATTGCATGTGTGTTATTTCCACAAACCACACATGGATCAACCACTAGAGTCATTGCATGTGTGTTATTTCCACAAACAAACATGGATCAACCAATAGAGTCATTGCATGTGTGTTCTTTTCCACAAACCACATATGGATCCACCAGTGGTCATTGCATGTGTGTTTTTCCACAAACCACATATGGATCAACCACTAGTCATTGCATGTGTGTTCTTTCCACAAACCACACATGGATCAACCACTAGAGTCATTGAATGTTTGTTCTTATACTAAAACCACAAATCAGCACTAGAGTCATTGCATGTGTCTTCTTTTCCACAAACCACACATGGATCCACTAGACTCATTGGATGTGTGTTCTTTTCCACAAACCACACATGGATCAACTAGTGGTCATTGCATGTGTGTTATTTTCCACAAACGACATGTGGACCCATTACAGTCATTGCATCTATGTTATTTCCACAAACCACACATGGATCAACCACTAGAGTCATTGCATATGTGTTATTTCCACAAACCACACATGGATCAACCACTAGAGTCATTGCATGTGTGTTCTTATACTAAAACCACAAACCAGTACTAGAGTCATTGCATGTGTGTTCTTATACTAAAACCACAAACCATTACTAGAGTCATTGCATGTGTGTTATTTTCCACAAACCACACATGGATCCACCAGTGGTCATTGCATGCGTGCTCTTTCCATAGACCACATATGGATCAACCAGAGTCATTGCATGTGTGTTCTTTCCACAAACCACACATGGATCAACCACTAGAGTCATTGCATGTGTGTTCTTTCAACAACCCACACATGGATCAACCACTAGAGTCATTCCATGTGTGTTCTTATACTAAAACCACAAACCAGTACTGGAGTCATTGCATGTGTGTTCTTTTCCACAACCAACACATGGATCCACCAGTGGTCATTGCATGTGTGTTCTTTCCACAAACCACATATGGATCAACCACAGTCATTGCATGTGTGTTCTTTCCACAAACCACACATGGATCAACCACTAGAGTCATTGCATGTTTGTTCTTATACTAAAACCACAAACCAGCATTAGAGTCATTCCATGTGTGTTCTTTTCCACAAACCACACATGGATCCACCAGTGGTCATTGCATGTGTGTTCTTTCCACAAACCACATATGGATCAACCACTAGTCATTGCATGTGTGTTCTTTCCAAAAACCACACATGGATCAACCACTAGAGTCATTGCATGTTTATTCTTTTACTAAAACCACAAACCAACACTAGAGTCATTGCATGTGTGTTCTTTCCACAAACCACACATGGATCAACCACTAGAGTCATTGCATGTGTGTTATTTCCACAAACAAACATGGATCAACCACTAGATTCATTGCATGTGTGTTCTTTTCCACAAACCACATATGGATCCACCAGTGATCATTGCATGTGTGTTTTTCCACAAACCACATATGGATCAACCACTAGTCATTGCATGTGTGTTCTTTCCACAAACCACACATGGATCAACCACTAGAGTCATTGCATGTTTTTTCTTCTACTAAAACCACAAACCAACACTAGAGTCATTGCATGTGTATTCTTTTCTACAAACCACACATGGATCCACTAGACTCATTGCATGTGTATTCTTTTCCACAAACAACTTATGGATCAACCAGTGGTCATTACATGTGTGTTCTTTCCACAAACCACAAGTGGACCCATTACAGTCATTGTATGTGTGTTATTTCCACAAACCTTACATGGATCAACCACTAGAGTCATTGCATATGTGTTATTTCCACAAACCACACATGGATCAACCACTAGATTCTTTGCATGTGTGTTCTTATACTAAAACCAACACTAGAGTCATTGCATGTGTGTTCTTTTCACAAACCACACATGGATCAACCACTAGAGTCATTGCATGTGTGTTATTTCCACAAACAAACATGGACCAACCACTAGAGTCATTGCATGTGTGTTCTTTTCCACAAACCACACATGGATCCACCAGTGGTCATTGCATGTGTGTTCTTTCCACAAACCACACATGGATCAACCACTAGAGTCATTGCATGTGTGTTATTTCCACAAACCACACATAGATCAACCACTAGAGTCATTGCATGTGTGTTCTTATACTAAAACCACAAACCAGTACTAGAGTCATTGCATGTGTGTTCTTTTCCACAAACAACTTATGGATCAACCAGTGGTCATTGCATGTGTGTTCTTTCCACAAACCACATGTGGACCCATTACAGTCATTGCATGTGTGTTATTTCCACAAACCACATATGGATCAACCACTAGAGTCATTGCATATGTGTTATTTCCACAACCACACATGGATCAACCACTAGAGTCATTGCATGTGTGTTCTTATACTAAAACCAACACTAGAGTCATTGCATGTGTGTTCCTTTCACAAACCACGCATGGATCAACAACTAGAGTCATTGCATGTGTGTTATTTCCACAAACAAACATGGATAAACCACTAGAGTCATTGCATATGTGTTCTTTTCCACAAACCACACATGGATCCACTAGTGGTCATTGCATGTGTGTTCTTTCCGCAAACCACATATGGATCAACCACTAGTCATTGCATGCGTGTTCTTTCCACAAACCACACATGGATCAACCACTAGAGTCATTGCATGTGTGTTCTTTCCACAAACCACACATGGATCAACCACTAGAGTCACTGCATGTGTGTTCTTTCCACAAACCACACATGGATATCCCACTAGAGTCATTGCATGTGTGTTATTTCCACAAACAAACATGGATCAACCACTAGAGTCATTGCATGTGTGTTCTTTTCCACAAACCACACATGGATCCACCAGTGGTCATTGCATGTGTGTTCTTTCCACAAACCACACATGGATCAACCACTAGAGTCATTGCATGTGTGTTCTTTCAACAACCCACACATGGATCAACCACTAGAGTCATTCCATGTGTGTTCTTATACTAAAACCACAAACCAGTACTGGAGTCATTGCATGTGTGTTCTTTTCCACAACCAACACATGGATCCACCAGTGGTCATTGCATGTGTGTTCTTTCCACAAACCACATATGGATCAACCACAGTCATTGCATGTGTGTTCTTTCCACAAACCACACATGGATCAACCACTAGAGTCATTGCATGTTTGTTCTTATACTAAAACCACAAACCAGCACTAGAGTCATTCCATGTGTGTTCTTTTCCACAAACCACACATGGATCCACCAGTGGTCATTGCATGTGTGTTCTTTCCACAAACCACATATGGATCAACCACTAGTCATTGCATCTGTGTTCTTTCCAAAAACCACACATGGATCAACCACTAGAGTCATTGCATGTTTATTCTTATACTAAAACCACAAACCAACACTAGAGTCATTGCATGTGTGTTCTTTCCACAAACCACACATGGATCAACCACTAGAGTCATTGCATGTGTGTTATTTCCACAAACAAACATGGATCAACCACTAGATTCATTGCATGTGTGTTCTTTTCCACAAACCACATATGGATCCACCAGTGATCATTGCATGTGTGTTTTTCCACAAACCACATATGGATCAACCACTAGTCATTGCATGTGTGTTCTTTCCACAAACCACACATGGATCAACCACTAGAGTCATTGCATGTTTGTTCTTATACTAAAACCACAAACCAACACTAGAGTCATTGCATGTGTGTTCTTTCCACAAACCACACATGGATCAACCACTAGAGTCATTGCATGTGTGTTATTTCCACAAACAAACATGGATCAACCACTAGAGTCATTGCATGTGTGTTCTTTTCCACAAACCACACATGGATCCACCAGTGGTCATTGCATGTGTGTTCTTTCCACAAACCACACATGGATCAACCACTAGAGTCATTGCATGTGTGTTATTTCCACAAACCACACATAGATCAACCACTAGAGTCATTGCATGTGTGTTCTTATACTAAAACAACAAACCAGTACTAGAGTCATTGCATGTGTGTTCTTTTCCACAAACAACTTATGGATCAACCAGTGGTCATTGCATGTGTGTTCTTTCCGCAAACCACATGTGGACCCATTACAGTTATTGCATGTGTGTTATTTCCACAAACCACACATGGATCAACCACTAGAGTCATTGCATATGTGTTATTTCCACAACCATACATGGATCAACCACTAGAGTCATTGCATGTGTGTTCTTATACTAAAACCAACACTAGAGTCATTGCATGTGTGTTCCTTTCACAAACCACGCATGGATCAACAACTAGAGTCATTGCATGTGTGTTATTTCCACAAACAAACATGGATAAACCACTAGAGTCATTGCATATGTGTTCTTTTCCACAAACCACACATGGATCCACTAGTGGTCATTGCATGTGTGTTCTTTCCGCAAACCACATATGGATCAACCACTAGTCATTGCATGCGTGTTCTTTCCACAAACCACACATGGATCAACCACTAGAGTCATTGCATGTGTGTTCTTTCCACAAACCACACATGGATCAACCACTAGAGTCACTGCATGTGTGTTCTTTCCACAAACCACACATGGATATCCCACTAGAGTCATTGCATGTGTGTTATTTCCACAAACAAACATGGATCAACCACTAGAGTCATTGCATGTGTGTTCTTTTCCACAAACCACACATGGATCCACCAGTGGTCATTGCATGTGTGTTCTTTCCACAAACCACACATGGATCAACCACTAGAGTCATTGCATGTGTGTTCTTTCAACAACCCACACATGGATCAACCACTAGAGTCATTCCATGTGTGTTCTTATACTAAAACCACAAACCAGTACTGGAGTCATTGCATGTGTGTTCTTTTCCACAACCAACACATGGATCCACCAGTGGTCATTGCATGTGTGTTCTTTCCACAAACCACATATGGATCAACCACAGTCATTGCATGTGTGTTCTTTCCACAAACCACACATGGATCAACCACTAGAGTCATTGCATGTTTGTTCTTATACTAAAACCACAAACCAGCACTAGAGTCATTCCATGTGTGTTCTTTTCCACAAACCACACATGGATCCACCAGTGGTCATTGCATGTGTGTTCTTTCCACAAACCACATATGGATCAACCACTAGTCATTGCATGTGTGTTCTTTCCAAAAACCACACATGGATCAACCACTAGAGTCATTGCATGTTTATTCTTATACTAAAACCACAAACCAACACTAGAGTCATTGCATGTGTGTTCTTTCCACAAACCACACATGGATCAACCACTAGAGTCATTGCATGTGTGTTATTTCCACAAACAAACATGGATCAACCACTAGAGTCATTGCATGTGTGTTCTTTTCCACAAACCACACATGGATCCACCAGTGGTCATTGCATGTGTGTTCTTTCCACAAACCACACATGGATCAACCACTAGAGTCATTGCATGTGTGTTCTTTCCACAAACCACACATGGATCAACCATTAGAGTCATTCCATGTGTGTTCTTATACTAAAACCACAAACCAGTACTGGAGTCATTGCATGTGTGTTCTTTTCCACAACTAACACATGGATCCACCAGTGGTCATTGCATGTGTGTTCTTTCCACAAACCACATATGGATCAACCACAGTCATTGCATGTGTGTTCTTTCCACAAACCACACATGGATCAACCACTAGAGTCATTGCATGTTTGTTCTTATACTAAAACCACAAACCAGCACTAGAGTCATTCCATGTGTGTTCTTTTCCACAAACCACACATGGATCCACCAGTGGTCATTGCATGTGTGTTCTTTCCACAAACCACATATGGATCAACCACTAGTCATTGCATCTGTGTTCTTTCCAAAAACCACACATGGATCAACCACTAGAGTCATTGCATGTTTATTCTTATACTAAAACCACAAACCAACACTAGAGTCATTGCATGTGTGTTCTTTCCACAAACCACACATGGATCAACCACTAGAGTCATTGCATGTGTGTTATTTCCACAAACAAACATGGATCAACCACTAGATTCATTGCATGTGTGTTCTTTTCCACAAACCACATATGGATCCACCAGTGATCATTGCATGTGTGTTTTTCCACAAACCACATATGGATCAACCACTAGTCATTGCATGTGTGTTCTTTCCACAAACCACACATGGATCAACCACTAGAGTCATTGCATGTTTGTTCTTATACTAAAACCACAAACCAACACTAGAGTCATTGCATGTGTGTTCTTTCCACAAACCACACATGGATCAACCACTAGAGTCATTGCATGTGTGTTATTTCCACAAACAAACATGGATCAACCACTAGAGTCATTGCATGTGTGTTCTTTTCCACAAACCACACATGGATCCACCAGTGGTCATTGCATGTGTGTTCTTTCCACAAACCACACATGGATCAACCACTAGAGTCATTGCATGTGTGTTATTTCCACAAACCACACATAGATCAACCACTAGAGTCATTGCATGTGTGTTCTTATACTAAAACAACAAACCAGTACTAGAGTCATTGCATGTGTGTTCTTTTCCACAAACAACTTATGGATCAACCAGTGGTCATTGCATGTGTGTTCTTTCCGCAAACCACATGTGGACCCATTACAGTTATTGCATGTGTGTTATTTCCACAAACCACACATGGATCAACCACTAGAGTCATTGCATATGTGTTATTTCCACAACCATACATGGATCAACCACTAGAGTCATTGCATGTGTGTTCTTATACTAAAACCAACACTAGAGTCATTGCATGTGTGTTCCTTTCACAAACCACGCATGGATCAACAACTAGAGTCATTGCATGTGTGTTATTTCCACAAACAAACATGGATAAACCACTAGAGTCATTGCATATGTGTTCTTTTCCACAAACCACACATGGATCCACTAGTGGTCATTGCATGTGTGTTCTTTCCGCAAACCACATATGGATCAACCACTAGTCATTGCATGCGTGTTCTTTCCACAAACCACACATGGATCAACCACTAGAGTCATTGCATGTGTGTTCTTTCCACAAACCACACATGGATCAACCACTAGAGTCACTGCATGTGTGTTCTTTCCACAAACCACACATGGATATCCCACTAGAGTCATTGCATGTGTGTTATTTCCACAAACAAACATGGATCAACCACTAGAGTCATTGCATGTGTGTTCTTTTCCACAAACCACACATGGATCCACCAGTGGTCATTGCATGTGTGTTCTTTCCACAAACCACACATGGATCAACCACTAGAGTCATTGCATGTGTGTTCTTTCAACAACCCACACATGGATCAACCACTAGAGTCATTCCATGTGTGTTCTTATACTAAAACCACAAACCAGTACTGGAGTCATTGCATGTGTGTTCTTTTCCACAACCAACACATGGATCCACCAGTGGTCATTGCATGTGTGTTCTTTCCACAAACCACATATGGATCAACCACAGTCATTGCATGTGTGTTCTTTCCACAAACCACACATGGATCAACCACTAGAGTCATTGCATGTTTGTTCTTATACTAAAACCACAAACCAGCACTAGAGTCATTCCATGTGTGTTCTTTTCCACAAACCACACATGGATCCACCAGTGGTCATTGCATGTGTGTTCTTTCCACAAACCACATATGGATCAACCACTAGTCATTGCATGTGTGTTCTTTCCAAAAACCACACATGGATCAACCACTAGAGTCATTGCATGTTTATTCTTATACTAAAACCACAAACCAACACTAGAGTCATTGCATGTGTGTTCTTTCCACAAACCACACATGGATCAACCACTAGAGTCATTGCATGTGTGTTATTTCCACAAACAAACATGGATCAACCACTAGAGTCATTGCATGTGTGTTCTTTTCCACAAACCACACATGGATCCACCAGTGGTCATTGCATGTGTGTTCTTTCCACAAACCACACATGGATCAACCACTAGAGTCATTGCATGTGTGTTCTTTCCACAAACCACACATGGATCAACCATTAGAGTCATTCCATGTGTGTTCTTATACTAAAACCACAAACCAGTACTGGAGTCATTGCATGTGTGTTCTTTTCCACAACTAACACATGGATCCACCAGTGGTCATTGCATGTGTGTTCTTTCCACAAACCACATATGGATCAACCACAGTCATTGCATGTGTGTTCTTTCCACAAACCACACATGGATCAACCACTAGAGTCATTGCATGTTTGTTCTTATACTAAAACCACAAACCAGCACTAGAGTCATTCCATGTGTGTTCTTTTCCACAAACCACACATGGATCCACCAGTGGTCATTGCATGTGTGTTCTTTCCACAAACCACATATGGATCAACCACTAGTCATTGCATGTGTGTTCTTTCCAAAAACCACACATGGATCAACCACTAGAGTCATTGCATGTTTATTCTTATACTAAAACCACAAACCAACACTAGAGTCATTGCATGTGTGTTCTTTCCACAAACCACACATGGATCAACCACTAGAGTCATTGCATGTGTGTTATTTCCACAAACAAACATGGATCAACCACTAGAGTCATTGCATGTGTGTTCTTTTCCACAAACCACACATGGATCCACCAGTGGTCATTGCATGTGTGTTCTTTCCACAAACCACATATGGATCAACCACTAGTCATTGCATGTGTGTTCTTTCCAAAAACCACACATGGATCAACCACTAGAGTCATTGCATGTTTATTCTTATACTAAAACCACAAACCAACACTAGAGTCATTGCATGTGTGTTCTTTCCACAAACCACACATGGATCAACCACTAGAGTCATTGCATGTGTGTTATTTCCACAAACAAACATGGATCAACCACTAGATTCATTGCATGTGTGTTCTTTCCACAAACCACACATGGATCAACCACTAGAGTCATTGCATGTTTATTCTTATACTAAAACCACAAACCAACACTAGAGTCATCGCATGTGTGTTATTTCCACAAACCACACATGGATCAACCACTAGAGTCATTGCATGTGTGTTATTTCCACAAACAAACATGGATCAACCACTAGAGTCATTGCATGTGTGTTCTTTTCCACAAACCACATATGGATCCACCAGTGATCATTGCATGTGTGTTTTTCCACAAACGACATATGGATCAACCACTAGTCATTGCATGTGTGTTCTTTCCACAAAGCACACATGGATCAACCACTAGAGTCATTGCATGTTTGTTCTTATACTAAAACCCCAAACCAACACTAGAGTCATTGCATGTGTGTTCTTTCCACAAACCACACATGGATCAACCACTAGAGTCATTGCATGTGTGTTATTTCCACAAACAAACATGGATCAACCAATAGAGTCATTGCATGTGTGTTCTTTTCCACAAACCACATATGGATCCACCAGTGGTCATTGCATGTGTGTTTTTCCACAAACCACATATGGATCAACCACTAGTCATTGCATGTGTGTTCTTTAAACAAACCACACATGGATCAACCACTAGAGTCATTGAATGTTTGTTCTTATACTAAAACCACAAACCAGCACTAGAGTCATTGCATGTGTCTTCTTTTCCACAAACCACACATGGATCCACTAGACTCATTGGATGTGTGTTCTTTTCCACAAACCACACATGGATCAACTAGTGGTCATTGCATGTGTGTTATTTTCCACAAACAACATGTGGACCCATTACAGTCATTGCATCTATGTTATTTCCACAAACCACACATGGATCAACCACTAGAGTCATTGCATATGTGTTATTTCCACAAACCACACATGGATCAACCACTAGAGTCATTGCATGTGTGTTCTTATACTAAAACCACAAACCAGTACTAGAGTCATTGCATGTGTGTTCTTATACTAAAACCACAAACCATTACTAGAGTCATTGCATGTGTGTTATTTTCCACAAACCACACATGGATCCACCAGTGGTCATTGCATGCGTTCTCTTTCCATAGACCACATATGGATCAACCAGAGTCATTGCATGTGTGTTCTTTCCACAAACCACACATGGATCAACAACTAGAGTCATTGCATGTTTTTTCTTCTACTAAAACCACAAACCAACACTAGAGTCATTGCATGTGTATTCTTTTCTACAAACCACACATGGATCCACTAGACTCATTGCATGTGTATTCTTTTCCACAAACAACTTATGGATCAACCAGTGGTCATTACATGTGTGTTCTTTCCACAAACCACAAGTGGACCCATTACAGTCATTGCATGTGTGTTATTTCCACAAACCTTACATGGATCAACCACTAGAGTCATTGCATATGTGTTATTTCCACAAATAACACATGGATCAACCACTAGAGTCTTTGCATGTGTGTTCTTATACTAAAACCAACACTAGAGTCATTGCATGTGTGTTCTTTTCACAAACCACACATGGATCAACCACTAGAGTCATTGCATGTGTGTTATTTCCACAAATAAACATGGATCAACCGCTAGAGTCATTGCATGTGTGTTCTTTTCCACAAACCACACATGGATCCACCAGTGGTCATTGCATGTGTGTTCTTTCCACAAACCACACATGGATCAACCACTAGAGTCATTGCATGTGTGTTCTTATACTAAAACCAACACTAGAGTCATTGCATGTGTGTTCTTTTCACAAACCACACATGGATCAACCACTAGAGTCATTGCATGTGTGTTATTTCCACAAACAAACATGGATCAACCACTAGAGTCATTGCATGTGTGTTCTTTTCCACAAACCACACATGGATCCACCAGTGGTTATTGCATGTGTGTTCTTTCCACAAACCACACATGGATCAACCACTAGAGTCATTGCATGTTTATTCTTATACTAAAACCACAAACCAACACTAGAGTCATTGCATGTGTGTTCTTTCCACAAACCACACATGGATATCCCACTAGAGTCATTGCATGTGTGTTATTTCCACAAACAAACATGGATCAACCACTAGAGTCATTGCATGTGTGTTCTTTTCCACAAACCACACATGGATCCACCAGTGGTCATTGCATGTGTGTTCTTTCCACAAACCACACATGGATCAACCACTAGAGTCATTGCATGTGTGTTCTTTCAACAACCCACACATGGATCAACCACTAGAGTCATTCCATGTGTGTTCTTATACTAAAACCACAAACCAGTACTGGAGTCATTGCATGTGTGTTCTTTTCCACAACCAACACATGGATCCACCAGTGGTCATTGGATGTGTGTTCTTTCCACAAACCACATATGGATCAACCACAGTCATTGCATGTGTGTTCTTTCCACAAACCACACATGGATCAACCACTAGAGTCATTGCATGTTTGTTCTTATACTAAAACCACAAACCAGCACTAGAGTCATTCCATGTGTGTTCTTTTCCACAAACCACACATGGATCCACCAGTGGTCATTGCATGTGTGTTCTTTCCACAAACCACATATGGATCAACCACTAGTCATTGCATGTGTGTTCTTTCCACAAAGCACACATGGATCAACCACTAGAGTCATTGCATGTTTGTTCTTATACTAAAACCCCAAACCAACACTAGAGTCATTGCATGTGTGTTCTTTCCACAAACCACACATGGATCAACCACTAGAGTCATTGCATGTGTGTTATTTCCACAAACAAACATGGATCAACCAATAGAGTCATTGCATGTGTGTTCTTTTCCACAAACCACATATGGATCCACCAGTGGTCATTGCATGTGTGTTTTTCCACAAACCACATATGGATCAACCACTAGTCATTGCATGTGTGTTCTTTCCACAAACCACACATGGATCAACCACTAGAGTCATTGAATGTTTGTTCTTATACTAAAACCACAAACCAGCACTAGAGTCATTGCATGTGTCTTCTTTTCCACAAACCACACATGGATCCACTAGACTCATTGGATGTGTGTTCTTTTCCACAAACCACACATGGATCAACTAGTGGTCATTGCATGTGTGTTATTTTCCACAAACGACATGTGGACCCATTACAGTCATTGCATCTATGTTATTTCCACAAACCACACATGGATCAACCACTAGAGTCATTGCATATGTGTTATTTCCACAAACCACACATGGATCAACCACTAGAGTCATTGCATGTGTGTTCTTATACTAAAACCACAAACCAGTACTAGAGTCATTGCATGTGTGTTCTTATACTAAAACCACAAACCATTACTAGAGTCATTGCATGTGTGTTATTTTCCACAAACCACACATGGATCCACCAGTGGTCATTGCATGCGTTCTCTTTCCATAGACCACATATGGATCAACCAGAGTCATTGCATGTGTGTTATTTCCACAAACCACACATGGATCAACAACTAGAGTCATTGCATGTTTTTTCTTCTACTAAAACCACAAACCAACACTAGAGTCATTGCATGTGTATTCTTTTCTACAAACCACACATGGATCCACTAGACTCATTGCATGTGTATTCTTTTCCACAAACAACTTATGGATCAACCAGTGGTCATTACATGTGTGTTCTTTCCACAAACCACAAGTGGACCCATTACAGTCATTGCATGTGTGTTATTTCCACAAACCTTACATGGATCAACCACTAGAGTCATTGCATATGTGTTATTTCCACAAATAACACATGGATCAACCACTAGAGTCTTTGCATGTGTGTTCTTATACTAAAACCAACACTAGAGTCATTGCATGTGTGTTCTTTTCACAAACCACACATGGATCAACCACTAGAGTCATTGCATGTGTGTTATTTCCACAAATAAACATGGATCAACCGCTAGAGTCATTGCATGTGTGTTCTTTTCCACAAACCACACATGGATCCACCAGTGGTCATTTCATGTGTGTTCTTTCCACAAACCACACATGGATCAACCACTAGAGTCATTGCATGTGTGTTCTTATACTAAAACCAACACTAGAGTCATTGCATGTGTGTTCTTTTCACAAACCACACATGGATCAACCACTAGAGTCATTGCATGTGTGTTATTTCCACAAACAAACATGGATCAACCACTAGAGTCATTGCATGTGTGTTCTTTTCCACAAACCACACATGGATCCACCAGTGGTTATTGCATGTGTGTTCTTTCCACAAACCACACATGGATCAACCACTAGAGTCATTGCATGTTTATTCTTATACTAAAACCACAAACCAACACTAGAGTCATTGCATGTGTGTTCTTTCCACAAACCACACATGGATCAACCACTAGAGTCATTGCATGTGTGTTATTTCCACAAACAAACATGGATCAACCACTAGAGTCATTGCATGTGTGTTCTTTTCCACAAACCACACATGGATCCACCAGTGGTCATTGCATGTGTGTTCTTTCCACAAACCACACATGGATCAACCACTAGAGTCATTGCATGTGTGTTCTTTCCACAAACCACACATGGATCAACCATTAGAGTCATTCCATGTGTGTTCTTATACTAAAACCACAAACCAGTACTGGAGTCATTGCATGTGTGTTCTTTTCCACAACTAACACATGGATCCACCAGTGGTCATTGCATGTGTGTTCTTTCCACAAACCACATATGGATCAACCACAGTCATTGCATGTGTGTTCTTTCCACAAACCACACATGGATCAACCACTAGAGTCATTGCATGTTTGTTCTTATACTAAAACCACAAACCAGCACTAGAGTCATTCCATGTGTGTTCTTTTCCACAAACCACACATGGATCCACCAGTGATCATTGCATGTGTGTTTTTCCACAAACCACATATGGATCAACCACTAGTCATTGCATGTGTGTTCTTTCCACAAACCACACATGGATCAACCACTAGAGTCATTGCATGTTTGTTCTTATACTAAAACCACAAACCAACACTAGAGTCATTGCATGTGTGTTATTTCCACAAACCACACATGGATCAACCACTAGAGTCATTGCATGTGTGTTATTTCCACAAACAAACATGGATCAACCAATAGAGTCATTGCATGTGTGTTCTTTTCCACAAACCACATATGGATCCACCAGTGGTCATTGCATGTGTGTTTTTCCACAAACCACATATGGATCAACCACTAGTCATTGCATGTGTGTTCTTTCCACAAACCACACATGGATCAACCACTAGAGTCATTGAATGTTTGTTCTTATACTAAAACCACAAATCAGCACTAGAGTCATTGCATGTGTCTTCTTTTCCACAAACCACACATGGATCCACTAGACTCATTGGATGTGTGTTCTTTTCCACAAACCACACATGGATCAACTAGTGGTCATTGGATGTGTGTTATTTTCCACAAACGACATGTGGACCCATTACAGTCATTGCATCTATGTTATTTCCACAAACCACACATGGATCAACCACTAGAGTCATTGCATATGTGTTATTTCCACAAACCACACATGGATCAACCACTAGAGTCATTGCATGTGTGTTCTTATACTAAACCACAAACCAGTACTAGAGTCATTGCATGTGTGTTCTTATACTAAAACCACAAACCATTACTAGAGTCATTGCATGTGTGTTATTTTCCACAAACCACACATGGATCCACCAGTGGTCATTGCATGCGTGCTCTTTCCATAGACCACATATGGATCAACCAGAGTCATTGCATGTGTGTTCTTTCCACAAACCACACATGGATCAACCACTAGAGTCATTGCATGTTTTTTCTTCTACTAAAACCACAAACCAACACTAGAGTCATTGCATGTGTATTCTTTTCTACAAACCACACATGGATCCACTAGACTCATTGTATGTGTATTCTTTTCCACAAACAACTTATGGATCAACCAGTGGTCATTACATGTGTGTTCTTTCCACAAACCACAAGTGGACCCATTACAGTCATTGCATGTGTGTTATTTCCACAAACCTTACATGGATCAACCACTAGAGTCATTGCATATGTGTTATTTCCACAAACCACACATGGATCAACCACTAGAGTCTTTGCATGTGTGTTCTTATACTAAAACCAACACTAGAGTCATTGCATGTGTGTTCTTTTCACAAACCACACATGGATCAACCACTAGAGTCATTGCATGTGTGTTATTTCCACAAACAAACATGGACCAACCACTAGAGTCATTGCATGTGTGTTCTTTTCCACAAACCACACATGGATCCACCAGTGTTCATTGCATGTGTGTTCTTTCCACAAACCACACATGGATCAACCACTAGAGTCATTGCATGTGTGTTATTTCCACAAACCACACATAGATCAACCACTAGAGTCATTGCATGTGTGTTCTTATACTAAAACCACAAACCAGTACTAGAGTCATTGCATGTGTGTTCTTTTCCACAAACAACTTATGGATCAACCAGTGGTCATTGCATGTGTGTTCTTTCCACAAACCACATGTGGACCCATTACAGTCATTGCATGTGTGTTATTTCCACAAACCACACATGGATCAACCACTAGAGTCATTGCATATGTGTTATTTCCACAACCACACATGGATCAACCACTAGAGTCATTGCATGTGTGTTCTTATACTAAAACCAACACTAGAGTCATTGCATGTGTGTTCCTTTCACAAACCACGCATGGATCAACAACTAGAGTCATTGCATGTGTGTTATTTCCACAAACAAACATGGATAAAACACTAGAGTCATTGCATATGTGTTCTTTTCCACAAACCACACATGGATCCACTAGTGGTCATTGCATGTGTGTTCTTTCCGCAAACCACATATGGATCAACCACTAGTCATTGCATGCGTGTTCTTTCCACAAACCACACATGGATCAACCACTAGAGTCATTGGATGTGTGTTCTTTCCACAAACCACACATGGATCAACCACTAGAGTCACTGCATGTGTGTTCTTTCCACAAACCACACATGGATATCCCACTAGAGTCATTGCATGTGTGTTATTTCCACAAACAAACATGGATCAACCACTAGAGTCATTGCATGTGTGTTCTTTTCCACAAACCACACATGGATCCACCAGTGGTCATTGCATGTGTGTTCTTTCCACAAACCACACATGGATCAACCACTAGAGTCATTGCATGTGTGTTCTTTCAACAACCCACACATGGATCAACCACTAGAGTCATTCCATGTGTGTTCTTATACTAAAACCACAAACCAGTACTGGAGTCATTGCATGTGTGTTCTTTTCCACAACCAACACATGGATCCACCAGTGGTCATTGCATGTGTGTTCTTTCCACAAACCACATATGGATCAACCACAGTCATTGCATGTGCGTTCTTTCCACAAACCACACATGGATCAACCACTAGAGTCATTGCATGTTTGTTCTTATACTAAAACCACAAACCAGCACTAGAGTCATTCCATGTGTGTTCTTTTCCACAAACCACACATGGATCCACCAGTGGTCATTGCATGTGTGTTCTTTCCACAAACCACATATGGATCAACCACTAGTCATTGCATGTGTGTTCTTTCCAAAAACCACACATGGATCAACCACTAGAGTCATTGCATGTTTAGTCTTATACTAAAACCACAAACCAACACTAGAGTCATTGCATGTGTGTTCTTTCCACAAACCACACATGGATCAACCACTAGAGTCATTGCATGTGTGTTATTTCCACAAACAAACATGGATCAACCACTAGATTCATTGCATGTGTGTTCTTTTCCACAAACCACATATGGATCCACCAGTGATCATTGCATGTGTGTTTTTCCACAAACCACATATGGATCAACCACTAGTCATTGCATGTGTGTTCTTTCCACAAACCACACATGGATCAACCACTAGATTCATTGCATGTTTGTTCTTATACTAAAACCACAAACCAACACTAGAGTCATTGCATGTGTGTTCTTTCCACAAACCACACATGGATCAACCACTAGAGTCATTGCATGTGTGTTATTTCCACAAACAAACATGGATCAACCACTAGAGTCATTGCATGTGTGTTCTTTTCCACAAACCACACATGGATCCACCAGTGGTCATTGCATGTGTGTTCTTTCCACAAACCACACATGGATCAACCACTAGAGTCATTGCATGTGTGTTATTTCCACAAACCACACATAGATCAACCACTAGAGTCATTGCATGTGTGTTCTTATACTAAAACCACAAACCAGTACTAGAGTCATTGCATGTGTGTTCTTTTCCACAAACAACTTATGGATCAACCAGTGGTCATTGCATGTGTGTTCTTTCCACAAACCACATGTGGACCCATTACAGTTATTGCATGTGTGTTATTTCCACAAACCACACATGGATCAACCACTAGAGTCATTGCATATGTGTTATTTCCACAACCACACATGGATCAATCACTAGAGTCATTGCATGTGTGTTCTTATACTAAAACCAACACTAGAGTCATTGCATGTGTGTTCCTTTCACAAACCACGCATGGATCAACAACTAGAGTCATTGCATGTGTGTTATTTCCACAAACAAACATGGATAAACCACTAGAGTCATTGCATATGTGTTCTTTTCCACAAACCACACATGGATCCACTAGTGGTCATTGCATGTGTGTTCTTTCCGCAAACCACATATGGATCAACCACTAGTCATTGCATGCGTGTTCTTTCCACAAACCACACATGGATCAACCACTAGAGTCATTGCATGTGTGTTCTTTCCACAAACCACACATGGATCAACCACTAGAGTCACTGCATGTGTGTTCTTTCCACAAACCACACATGGATATCCCACTAGAGTCATTGCATGTGTGTTATTTCCGCAAACAAACATGGATCAACCACTAGAGTCATTGCATGTGTGTTCTTTTCCACAAACCACACATGGATCCACCAGTGGTCATTGCATGTGTGTTCTTTCCACAAACCACACATGGATCAACCACTAGAGTCATTGCATGTGTGTTCTTTCAACAACCCACACATGGATCAACCACTAGAGTCATTCCATGTGTGTTCTTATACTAAAACCACAAACCAGTACTGGAGTCATTGCATGTGTGTTCTTTTCCACAACCAACACATGGATCCACCAGTGGTCATTGCATGTGTGTTCTTTCCACAAACCACATATGGATCAACCACAGTCATTGCATGTGTGTTCTTTCCACAAACCACACATGGATCAACCACTAGAGTCATTGCATGTTTGTTCTTATACTAAAACCACAAACCAGCACTAGAGTCATTCCATGTGTGTTCTTTTCCACAAACCACACATGGATCCACCAGTGGTCATTGCATGTGTGTTCTTTCCACAAACCACATATGGATCAACCACTAGTCATTGCATGTGTGTTCTTTCCAAAAACCACACATGGATCAACCACTAGAGTCATTGCATGTTTATTCTTATACTAAAACCACAAACCAACACTAGAGTCATTGCATGTGTGTTCTTTCCACAAACCACACATGGATCAACCACTAGAGTCATTGCATGTGTGTTATTTCCACAAACAAACATGGATCAACCACTAGAGTCATTGCATGTGTGTTCTTTTCCACAAACCACACATGGATCCACCAGTGGTCATTGCATGTGTGTTCTTTCCACAAACCACACATGGATCAACCACTAGAGTCATTGCATGTGTGTTCTTTCAACAACCCACACATGGATCAACCACTAGAGTCATTCCATGTTTGTTCTTATACTAAAACCACAAACCAACACTAGAGTCATTGCATGTGTGTTCTTTCCACAAACCACACATGGATCAACCACTAGAGTCATTGCATGTGTGTTATTTCCACAAACAAACATGGATCAACCAATAGAGTCATTGCATGTGTGTTCTTTTCGACAAACCACATATGGATCCACCAGTGGTCATTGCATGTGTGTTTTTCCACAAACCACATATGGATCAACCACTAGTCATTTCATGTTTGTTCTTTACACAAACCACACATGGGTCAACCACTAGAGTCATTGAATGTTTGTTCTTATACTAAAACCACAAACCAGCACTAGAGTCATTGCATGTGTGTTCTTTTCCACAAACCACACATGGATCCACTAGACTCATTTCATGTGTGTTCTTTTCCAAAAACCACACATGGATCAACTAGTGGTCATTGCATGTGTGTTATTTTCCACAAACCACATGTGGACCCATTACAGTCATTGCATCTGTGTTACTTCCACAAACCACACATGGATCAACCACTAGAGTCATTGTATATGTGTTATTTCCACAAACCACACATGGATCAACCACTAGAGTCATTGCATGTGTGTTCTTATACTAAAACCACAAACCAGTACTAGAGTCATTGCATGTGTGTTCTTATACTAAAACCACAAACCATTACTAGAGTCATTGCATGTGTGTTATTTTCCACAAACCACACATGGATCCACCAGTGGTCATTGCATGTGTGCTCTTTCCACAGACCACATATGGATCAACCAGAGTCATTGCATGTGTGTTCTTTCCACAAACCACACATGGATCAACCACTAGAGTCATTGCATGTTTTTTCTTATACTAAAACCACAAACCAGCACTAGAGTCATTGCATGTGTATTCTTTTCTACAAACCACACATGGATCCACTAGACTCATTGCATGTGTGTTCTTTTCCACAAACAACTTATGGATCAACCAGTGGTCATTGCATGTGTGTTCTTTCCACAAAGCACAAGTGGACCCATTACAGTCATTGCATGTGTGTTCTTTCCACAAAGCACAAGTGGACCCATTACAGTCATTGCATGTGTGTTATTTCCACAAACCTTACATGGATCAACCACTAGAGTCATTGCATATGTGTTATTTCCACAAATAACACATGGATCAACCAGTAGAGTCTTTGCATGTGTGTTCTAATACTAAAACCAACACTAGAGTCATTGCATGTGTGTTCTTTTCACAAACCACACATGGATCAACCACTAGAGTCATTGCATGTGTGTTATTTCCACAAATAAACATGGATCAACCGCTAGAGTCATTGCATGTGTGTTCTTTTCCACAAACCACACATGGATCTACCAGTGGTCATTGCATCCGTGTTCTTTCCACAAACCACACATGGATCAACCACTAGAGTAATTCATGTGTGTTCTTTCCACAAACCACACATGGATCAACCACTAGACTCATTGCATGTTTGCTCTTATACTAAAACCACAATCCAACACTAGAGTCATTGCATGTGTGTTCTTTTCCACAAACCACACATGTATCCACCAGTGGTCATTGCATGTGTGTTCTTTCCAGAAACCACATATGGATCAACCACTAGTTATTGCATGTGTGTTCTTTCCACAAACCACACATGGATGAACCACTAGAGTCATTGCATGTGTGTTCTTATACTAAAACCAACACTAGATTCGTTGCATGTGTGTTCTTTTCACAAACCACACATGGATCAGCCACTAGAGTCATTGCATGTGTGTTATTTCCACAAACAAACATGCATCAACCACTAGAGTCATTGCATGTGTGTTCTTTTCCACAAACCACACATGAATCCACCAGTGGTCATTGCATGTGTGTTCTTTCCACAAACCACACATAGATCAACCACTAGAGTCATTGCATGTGTGTTCTTTCCACAAACCACACATGGATCAACCAGTAGAGTCATTGCATGTTTGTTATTTCCACAAACAAACATGGATCAACCACTAGAGTCATTGCATGTGTGTTCTTTTCCACAAACCACACATGGATCCACCAGTGGTCATTGCATGTGTGTTCTTTCCGCAAACCACATATGGATCAACTAGAGTCATTGCATGTGTGTTCTTTCCACAAACCACACATGGATCAACCACTAGAGTCATTGCATGTTTGTTCTTATACTAAAACCAACACTAGAGTCATAGCATGTGTGTTCCTTTCACAAACCACACATGGATCAGCCACTAGAGTCATTGCATGTGTGTTATTTCCACAAACAAACATGGATCAACCACTAGAGTCATGTCATGTGTGTTCTTTTCCACAACCCACACATGGATCCACCAGTGGTCATTGCATGTGTGTTTTTCCACAAACCACATATGGATCAACCACTAGGCATTGCATGTGTGTTCTTTCCACAAACCACACATGGATCAACCACTAGATTCATTGCATGTTTGTTCTTATACTAAAACCACAAACCTGCACTAGAGTCATTGCATGTGTGTTCTTTTCCACAAGCCACACATGGATCCACTAGACTCATTGCATGTGTGTTCTTTTCCACAAAAAACTTATGGATCAACTAGTGGTCATTTCATGGGTGTTCTTTCCACAAACCACACATGTGGACCCACTAGAGTCATTCAATGCGTGTTATTTCCACAAACCACACATGGATCAACCACTAGAGTCATTGCATATGTGTTATTTCCACAAACCACACATGGATCAACCACTAGAGTCATTGCATGTGTGTTCTTATACTACAACTAACACTAGAGTCCTTGCATGTGTGTTCTTTTCACAAACCACACATGGATCAACCACTAGAGTCATTGCATGTGTGTTATTTCCACAAACAAACATGGATCAACCACTAAAGTCATTGCATGTGTGTTCTTTTCCACAAACCACACACGGATCCACCAGTGGTCATTGCATGTGTGTTCTTTCCACAAACCACACATGGATCAACCACTAGAGTCATTGCATGTGTGTTCTTTCCACAAACCACACATGGATAAACCACTAGAGTCATTGCATGTGTGTTATTTCGACAAACAAACATGGATCAACCACTAGAGTCATTGCATGTGTGTTCTTTTCCACAAACCACACATGGATCCACCAGTGGTCATTGCATGTGTGTTCTTTCCACAAATCACACATGGATCAACCACTATAGTCATTGCATGTGTGTTCTTTCCACAAACCACACATGGATCAACCACTAGAGTCATTGCATGTGTGTTCTTATACTAAAACCACAAACCAGTACTAGAGTCATTGCATGTGTGTTCTTTTCCACAATCCACACATGGATCCACCAGTGGTCATTGCATGTGTGTTATTTACACAAACCACACATGGATCAACCAGAGTCATTGCATGTGTGTTCTTTCCACAAACCACACATGGATCAACCACTAGAGTCATTGCATGTTTCTTCTGATACTAAAACCACAAACCAGAACTAGATTCATTGTATGTGTGTTCTTTTCCACAAAACACACATGGATCCACCAGTGGTCGTTGCATGTGTGTTCTTTTCCACAAACCACACATGGATCCACTAGACTCATTGCATGTGTGTTCTTTTCCACAAACAACTTATGGATCAACCAGTGGTCATTGCATGTGTGTTCTTTCCACAAACCACATGTGGACCCATTACAGTCATTGCATGTGTGTTATTTCCACAAACCACACATGGATCAACCACTAGAGTCATTGCATATGTGTTATTTCCACAAACCACACATGGATCAACCACTAGAGTCATTGCATGTGTGTTCTTATACTACAACTAACACTAGAGTCATTGCATGTGTGTTCTTTTCACAAACCACACATGGACCAACCACTAGAGTCATTGCATGTGTGTTATTTCCACAAACAAACATGGATCAACCACTAAAGTCATTGCATGTGTGTTCTTTTCCACAAACCACACACGGATCCACCAGTGGTCATTGCATGTGTGTTCTTTCCACAAACCACACATGGATCAACCACTAGAGTCATTGCATGTGTGTTCTTTCCACAAACCACACATGGATAAACCACTAGAGTCATTGCATGTGTGTTATTTCGACAAACAAACATGGATCAACCACTAGAGTCATTGCATGTGTGTTCTTTTCCACAAACCACACATGGATCCACCAGTGGTCATTGCATGTGTGTTCTTTCCACAAACCACACATGGATCAACCACTAGAGTCATTGCATGTGTGTTATTTCCACAAACCACACATAGATCAACCACTAGAGTCATTGCATGTGTGTTCTTATACTAAAACCACAAACCAGTACTAGAGTCATTGCATGTGTGTTCTTTTCCACAAACCACACATGGATCCACCAGTGGTCATTGCATGTGTGTTCTTTACACAAACCACACATGGATCAACCAGAGTCATTGCATGTGTGTTCTTTCCACAAACCACACATGGATCAACCACTAGAGTCATTGCATGTTTCTTCTGATACTAAAACCACAAACCAGAACTAGATTCATTGTATGTGTGTTCTTTTCCACAAACCACACATGGATCCACCAGTGGTCATTGCATGTGTGTTCTTTTCCACAAACCACACATGGATCCACTAGACTCATTGCATGTGTGTTCTTTTCCACAAACAACTTATGGATCAACCAGTGGTCATTACATGTGTGTTCTTTCCACAAACCACATGTGGACCCATTACAGTCATTGCATGTGTGTTATTTACACAAACCACACATGGATCAACCACTAGATTCATTGCATATGTGTTATTTCCACAAACCACACATGGATCAACCAGTAGAGTCATTGCATGTGTGTTCTTATACTAAAACCAACACTAGAGTCATTGCATGTGTGTTCCTTTCACAAACCACGCATGGATCAACAACTAGAGTCATTGCATGTGTGTTATTTCCACAAACAAACATGGATCAACCACTAGAGTCATTGCATGTGTGTTATTTTCCACAAACCACACATGGATCCACCAGTGGTCATTGCATGTGTGTTCTTTCCGCAAACCACATATGGATCAACCACTAGTCATTGCATGCGTGTTCTTTCCAAAAACCACACATGGATCAACCACTAGAGTCATTGCATGTGTGTTCTTTCCACAAACCACACATGGATCAACCACTAGAGTCACTACATGTGTGTTCTTTCCACAAACCACACATGGATCAACCACTAGAGTCATTGCATGTGTGTTATTTCCACAAACAAACATGGATCAACCACTAGAGTCATTGCATGTGTGTTCTTTTCCACAAACCACACATGGATCCTCCAGTGGTCATTGCATGTGTGTTCTTTCCACAAACCACACATGGATCAACCACTAGAGTCATTGCATGTGTCTTCTTTCCACAAATCACACATGGATCAACCACTAGAGTCATTGCATGTGTGTTATTATACTAAAACAACAAACCAGTACTAGAGTCATTGCATGTGTGTTCTTTTCCACAACCAACACATGGATCCACTAGTGGTCATTGCATGTGTGTTCTTTCCACAAACCACATATGGATCTACCACAGTCATTGCATGTGTGTTCTTTCCACAAACCACACATGGATCAACCACTAGAGTCATTGCATGTTTGTTCTTATACTAAAACCACAAACCAGCACTAGAGTCATTCCATGTGTGTTCTTTTCCACAAACCACACATGGATCCACCAGTGGTCATTGCATGTGTGTTCTTTCCACAAACCACATATGGATGAACCACTAGTCATTGCATGTGTGTTCTTTCCACAAACCACACATGGATCAACCACTAGAGTCATTGCATGTGTGTTATTTCCACAAACAAACATGGATCAACCACTAGAGTCATTGCATGTGTGTTCTTTTCCACAAACCACATATGGATCCACCAGTGATCATTGCATGTGTGTTTTTCCACAAACCACATATGGATCAACCACTAGTCATTGCATGTGTGTTCTTTCCACAAACCACACATGGATCAACCACTAGAGTCATTGCATGTTTGTCCTTATACTAAAACCACAAACCAACAATAGAGTCATTGCATGTGTGTTCTTTCCACAAACCACACATGGATCAACCACTAGAGTCATATGTGTGTTATTTCCACAAACAAACTTGGATCAACCAATAGAGTCATTGCATGTGTGTTCTTTTCCACAAACCACATATGGATCCACCAGTGGTCATTGCATGTGTGTTTTTCCACAAACCACATATGGATCAACCACTAGTCATTGCATGTGTGTTCTTTCCACAAACCACACATGGATCAATCACTAGAGTCATTGAATGTTTGTTCTTATACTAAAACCACAAACCAGCACTAAAGTCATTGCATGTGTGTTCTTTTCCACAAACCACACATGGATCCACTAGACTCATTGCATGTGTGTTCTTTTCCACAAACCACACATCGATCAACTAGTGGTCATTGCATGTGTGTTATTTTCCACAAACCACATGTGGACCCATTACAGTCATTGCATCTGTGTTATTTCCACAAAACCACACATGGATCAACCACTAGAGTCATTGCATATGTGTTATTTCCACAAACCACACATGGATCAACCAGTAGAGTCATTGCATATGTGTTATTTCCAGAAACCACACATGGATCAACAACTAGAGTCATTGCATGTGTGTTCTTATACTACAACCAACACTAGAGTCATTGCATGTGTGTTCTTTTCACAAACCACACATGGATCAACCACTAGAGTCATTGCATGTGTGTTATTTCCACAAACAAACATGGATCAACCACTAGAGTCATTGCATGTGTGTTCTTTTCCACAAACCACACATGGATCCACCAGTGGTCATTGGATGTGTGTTCTTTCAACAAACCACACATGGATAAACCACTAGAGTCATTGCATGTGTGTTCTTTCCACAAACCACACATGGATCAACCTCTAGTGTCATTGCATGTGTGTTATTTCCACAAACAAACATGGATCAACCACTAGAGTCACTGCATGTGTGTTCTTTTCCACAAACCACACATGGATGCACCAGTGGTCATTGCATGTGTGTTCTTTCCACAAACCACACATGGATCTACCACTAGAGTCATTGCATGTGTGTTATTTCCACAAACCACACATAGATCAGCCACTAGAGTCATTGCATGTGTGTTCTTATACTAAAACCACAAACCAGTACTAGAGTCATTGCATGTGTGTTCTTTTCCACAAACCACACATGGATCCACCAGTGGTCATTGCATGTGGGTTCTTTACACAAACCACACATGGATCAACCAGAGTCATTGCATGTGTGTTCTTTCCACAAACCACACATGGATCAACCACTAAAGTCATTGCATGTTTCTTCTGATACTAAAACCACAAACCAGAACTAGAGTCATTGTATGTGTGTTATTTTCCACAAACCACACATGGATCCACCAGTGGTCATTGCATGTGTGTTCTTTTCCACAAACCACACATGGATCCACTAGACTCATTGCATGTGTTTTCTTTTCCACAAACAACTTATGGATCAACCAGTGGTTATTGCATGTGTGTTCTTTCCACAAACCACATGTGGACCCATTACAGTCATTGCATGTGTGTTATTTCCACAAACCACACATGGATCAACCACTAGAGTCATTGCATATGTGTTATTTCCACAAACCACACATGGATCAACCACTAGAGTCATTACATGTTTGTTCTTATACTAAAACCAACACTAGAGTCATTGCATGTGTGTTCCTTTCACAAACCACGCATGGATCAACAACTAGAGTCATTGCATGTGTGTTATTTCCACAAAAAAACATGGATCAACCACTAGAGTCATTACATGTGTGTTCTTTTCCACAAACCACACATGGATCCACCAGTGGTCATTGCATGTGTGTTCTTTCCGCAAACCACATATGGATCAACCACTAGTCATTGCATGCGTGTTCTTTCCACAAACCACACATGGATCAACCACTAGAGTCACTGCATGTGTGTTCTTTCCACAAACCACACATGGATCAACCACTAGAGTCATTGCATGTGTGTTATTACCACAAAAAACATGGATCAACCACTAGAGTCATTGCAAGTGTGTTCTTTTCCACAAACCACACATGGATCCACCAGTGGTCATTGCATGTGTGTTCTTTCCACAAACCACACATGGATCAACCACTAGAGTCATTGCATGTGTGTTCTTTCCACAAACCACACATGGATCAACCACTAGAGTCATTGCATGTGTGTTCTTATACTAAAACCGCAAACCACTACTAGAGTCATTGCATGTGTGTTCTTTTCCACAACCAACACATGGATCCACCAGTGGTCATTCCATGTGTGTTCTTTCCACAAACCACATATGGATCTACCACAGTCATTGCATGTGTGTTCTTTCCACAAACCACACATGGATCAACCACTAGAGTCATTGCATGTTTGTTCTTATACTAAAACCACAAACCAGCACTAGAGTCATTCCATGTGTGTTCTTTTCCACAAACCACACATGGATCCACCAGTGGTCATTGCATGTGTGTTCTTTCCACAAACCACATATGGATCAACCACTAGTCATTGCATGTGTGTTCTTTCCACAAACCACACATCGATCAACCACTAGAGTCATTGCATGTGTGTTATTTCCACAAACAAACATGGATCAACCACTAGAGTCATTGCATGTGTGTTTTTCCACAAACCACATATGGGTCAACCACTAGTCATTGCATGTGTGTTCTTTCCACAAACCACACATGGATCAACCACTAGAGTCATTTCATGTGTGTTATTTCCACAAACAAACATGGATCAACCAATAGAGTCATTGCATGTGTGTTCTTTTCCACAAACCACACATGGATCCACCAGTGGTCATTGCATGTGTGTTTTTCCACAAACCACATATGGATCAACCACTAGTCATTGCATGTGTGTTCTTTCCACAAACCACACACGGATCAACCACTAGAGTCATTGAATGTTTGTTATTATACTAAAACCACAAACCAACACTAGAGTCATTGCATGTTTGTTATTTCCACAAACCACACATGGATCAACCACTAGAGTCATTGCATATGTGTTATTTCCACAAACCACACATGGATCAACCACTAGAGTCATTGCATGTGTGTTCTTATACTAAAACCAACACTAGAGTCATTGCATGTGTGTTCCTTTCACAAACCACGCATGGATCAACAACTAGAGTCATTGCATGTGTGTTATTTCCACAAACAAATATGGATCAACCACTAGAGTCATTGCATGTGTGTTCTGTTCCACAAACCACACATGGATCCACCAGTGGTCATTGCATGTGTAATCTTTCCGCAAACCACATATGGATCAACCACTAGTCATTGCATGCGTGTTCTTCCCACAAACCACACATGGATCAACCACTAGAGTCATTGCATGTGTGTTCTTTCCACAAACCACACATGGATCAACCACTAGAGTCACTGCATGTGTGTTCTTTTCACAAACCACACATGGATCAACCACTAGAGTCATTGCATGTGTGTTATTTCCACAAACAAACAGGGATCAACCACTAGAGTCATTGCATGTGTGTTCTTTTCCACAAACCACACATGGATCCACCAGTGGTCATTGCATGTGTGTTCTTTCCACAAACCACACATGGATCAACCACTAGAGTCATTGCATGTGTGTTCTTTCCACAAATCACACATGGATCAACCACTAGAGTCATTGCATGTGTGTTCTTATACTAAAACCACAAACCAGTACTAGAGTCATTGCATGTGTGTTCTTTTCCACAACCAACACATGGATCCACTAGTGGTCATTGCATGTGTGTTCTTTCCACAAACCACATACGGATCTACCACAGTCATTGCATGTGTGTTCTTTCCACAAACCACACATGGATCAACCACTAGAGTCATTGCATGTTTGTTCTTATACTAAAACCACAAACCAGCACTAGAGTCATTCCATGTGTGTTCTTTTCCACAAACCACACATGGATCCACCAGTGGTAATTGCATGTGTGTTCTTTCCACAAACCACATATGGATGAACCACTAGTCATTGCATGTGTGTTCTTTCCACAAACCACACATGGATCAACCACTATAGTCATTGCATGTGTGTTATTTCCACAAACAAACATGGATCAACCACTAGAGTCATTGCATGTGTGTTCTTTTCCACAAACCACATATGGATCCACCAGTGATCATTGCATGTGTGTTTTTCCACAAACCACATATGGATCAACCACTAGTCATTGCATGTGTGTTCTTTCCACAAACCACACATGGATCAACCGATAGAGTCATTGCATGTTTGTCCTTATACTAAAACCACAAACCAACACTAGAGTCATTGCATGTGTGTTCTTTCCACAAACCACACATGGATCAACCACTAGAGTCATTGCATGTGTGTTATTTCCACAAACAAACATGGATCAACCAATAGAGTCATTGCATGTGTGTTCTTTTCCACAAACCACATATGGATCCACCAGTGGTCATTGCATGTGTGTTTTTCCACAAACCACATATGGATCAACCACTAGTCATTGCATGTGTGTTCTTTCCACAAACCACACATGGATCAACCACTAGAGTCATTGCATGTTTGTTCTTATACTAAAACCACAAACCAGCACTAGAGTCATTGCTTGTGTGTTCTTTTCCACAAACCACACATGGATCCACCACTAGAGTCATTGCATGTGTGTTCTTTCCAGAAACCACATATGGATCAACCAGAGTCATTGCATGTGTGTTCTTTCCACAAACCACACATGTGCACCCAATAGAGTCATTGGATGTGTGTTCTTTCCACAAACCACACATGTGGATCAACCAGAGTCATTGCATGTGTGTTCTTTCCACAAACCACACGTGGATCAACCACTAGAGTCATTGCATGTTTGTTGTTATACTAAAACCACAAACCATCACTAGAGTCACTGCCTGTGTGTTCTTTTCCACAAACCACACATGGATCCACTAGACTCATTGCATGTGTGTTCTTTCCACAAACCACACATGGATCAACCAGAGTCATTGCATGTGTGTTCTTTCCACAAACCACACATGGATCAACCACTAGAGTCATTGAATGTTTGTTCTTATACTAAAACCACAAACCAGCACATGGATCAACCACTAGAGTCATTGCATATGTGTTATTTCCACAAACCACACATGGATCAACCACTAGAGTCATTGCATGTGTGTTCTTATACTAAAACCAACACTAGAGTCATTGCATGTGTGTTCCTTTCACAAACCACGCATGGATCAACAACTAGAGTCATTGCATGTGTGTTATTTCCACAAACAAACATGGATCAACCACCAGAGTCATTGCATGTGTGTTCTTTTCCACAAACCACACATGGATCCACCAGTGGTCATTGCATGTGTGTTCTTTCCGCAAACCACATATGGATCAACCACTAGTCATTGCATGTGTGTTCTTCCCACAAACCACACATGGATCAACCACTAGAGTCATTGCATGTGTGTTCTTTCCACAAACCACACATGGATCAACCACTAGAGTCACTGCATGTGTGTTCTTTCCACAAACCACACATGGATCAACCACTAGAGTCATTGCATGTGTGTTATTTCCACAAACAAACATGGATCAACCACTAGAGTCATTGCATGTGTGTTCTTTTCCACAAACCACACATGGATCCACCAGTGGTCATTGCATGTGTGTTCTTTCCACAAACCACACATGGATCAACCACTAGAGTCATTGCATGTGTGTTCTTTCCACAAATCACACATGGATCAACCACTAGAGTCATTGCATGTGTGTTCTTATACTAAAACCACAAACCAGTACTAGAGTCATTGCATGTGTGTTCTTTTCCACAACCAACACATGGATCCACTAGTGGTCATTGCATGTGTGTTCTTTCCACAAACCACATATGGATCTACCACAGTCATTGCATGTGTGTTCTTTCCACAAACCACACATGGATCAACCACTAGAGTCATTGCATGTTTGTTCTTATACTAAAACCACAAACCAGCACTAGAGTCAATCCATGTGTGTTCTTTTCCACAAACCACACATGGATCCACCAGTGGTAATTGCATGTGTGTTCTTTCCACAAACCACATATGGATGAACCACTAGTCATTGCATGTGTGTTCTTTCCACAAACCACACATGGATCAACCACTAGAGTCATTGCATGTGTGTTATTTCCACAAACAAACATGGATCAACCACTAGAGTCATTGCATGTGTGTTCTTTTCCACAAACCACATATGGATCCACCAGTGATCATTGCATGTGTGTTTTTCCACAAACCACATATGGATCAACCACTAGTCATTGCCTGTGTGTTCTTTCCACAAACCACACATGGATCAACCGATAGAGTCATTGCATGTTTGTCCTTATACTAAAACCACAAACCAACACTAGAGTCATTGCATGTGTGTTCTTTCCACAAACCACACATGGATCAACCAGTAGAGTCATTGCATGTGTGTTATTTCCACAAACAAACATGGATCAACCAATAGAGTCATTGCATGTGTGTTCTTTTCCACAAACCACATATGGATCCACCAGTGGTCATTGCATGTGTGTTTTTCCACAAACCACATATGGATCAACCACTAGTCATTGCATGTGTGTTCTTTCCACAAACCACACATGGATCAACCACTAGAGTCATTGCATGTTTGTTCTTATACTAAAACCACAAACCAGCACTAGAGTCATTGCTTGTGTGTTCTTTTCCACAAACCACACATGGATCCACCACTAGAGTCAATGCATGTGTGTTCTTTCCACAAACCACATATGGATCAACCAGAGTCATTGCATGT
Source organism: Avena sativa (assembly GCA_916181665.1). NCBI lineage: Eukaryota > Viridiplantae > Streptophyta > Magnoliopsida > Poales > Poaceae > Avena > Avena sativa. The sequence continues at coordinate 483,017,631 of OV702279.1, forward strand.
GTGTTCTTTCCACAAACCACACATGTGGACCCACTAGAGTCATTGCATGTGTGTTCTTTCCACAAACCACACATGTGGATCAACCAGAGTCATTGCATGTGTGTTCTTTCCACAAACCACACACGGATCTACCACTAGAGTCATTGCATGTTTGTTGTTATACTAAAACCACAAACCAGCACTAGAGTCACTGCATGTGTGTTCTTTTCCACAAACCACACATGGATCCACTAGACTCATTGCATGTGTGTTCTTTCCACAAACCACACATGGATCAACCAGAGTCATTGCATGTGTGTTCTTTCCACAAACCACACATGGATCAACCACTAGAGTCATTGAATGTTTGTTCTTATACTAAAACCACAAACCAGCACTAGAGTCATTGCATGTGTGTTCTTTTCCACAAACCACACATGGATCCACTAGACTCATTGCATGTGTGTTCTTTTCCACAAACCACACATCGATCAACTAGTGGTCATTGCATGTGTGTTATTTTCCACAAACCACATGTGGACCCATTACAGTCATTGCATCTGTGATATTTCCACAAACCACACATGGATCAACCACTAGAGTCATTGCATATGTGTTATTTCCACAAACCACACATGGATCAACCACTAGAGTCATTGCATGTGTGTTCTTATACTAAAACCAACACTAGAGTAATTGCATGTGTGTTTTTTTCACAAACCACACATGGATCAACCACGAGAGTCATTGCATGTGTGTTATTTCCACAAACAAACATGGATCAACCACTAGAGTCATTGCATGTGTGTTCTTTTCCACAAACCACACATAGATCCACCAGTGGTCATTGCATGTGTGTTCTTTCAACAAACCACACATGGATAAACCACTAGAGTCATTGCATGTGTGTTCTTTCCACAAACCACACATGGATCAACCACTAGATTCATTGCATGTGTGTTATTTCCACAAACAAACATGGATCAACCACTAGAGTCATTGCATGTGTGTTCTTTTCCACAAACCACACATGGATCCACCAGTGGTCATTGCATGTGTGTTCTTTCCACAAACCACACATGGATCAACCACTAGAGTCATTGCATGTGTGTTATTTCCACAAACCACACATAGATCAACCACTAGAGTCATTCCATGTATGTTCTTATACTAAAACCACAAACCAGTACTAGAGTCATGGCATGTGTGTTCTTTTCCACAAACCACACATGGATCCACCAGTGGTCATTGCATGTGTGTTCTTTACACAAACCACACATGCATCAACCAGAGTCATTGCATGTGTGTTCTTTCCACAAACCACACATGGATCAACCACTAGAGTCATTGCATGTTTCTTCTGATACTAAAACCACAAACCAAAACTAGAGTCATTGTATGTGTGTTCTTTTCCACAAACCACACATGGATTCACCAGTGGTCATTGCATGTGTGTTCTTTTCCACAAACCACACATGGATCCACTAGACTCATTGCATGTGTTTTCTTTTCCACAAACAACTTATGGATCAACCAGTGGTTATTGCATGTGTGTTCTTTCCACAAACCACATGTGGACCCATTACAGTCATTGCATGTGTGTTATTTCCACAAACCACACATGGATCAACCACTAGAGTCATTGCATATGTGTTATTTCCACAAACCACACATGGATCAACCACTAGAGTCATTACATGTTTGTTCTTATACTAAAACCAACACTAGAGTCATTGCATGTGTGTTCCTTTCACAAACCACGCATGGATCAACAACTAGAGTCATTGCATGTGTGTTATTTCCACAAAAAAACATGGATCAACCACTAGAGTCATTACATGTGTGTTCTTTTCCACAAACCACACATGGATCCACCAGTGGTCATTGCATGTGTGTTCTTTCCGCAAACCACATATGGATCAACCACTAGTCATTGCATGCGTGTTCTTTCCACAAACCACACATGGATCAACCACTAGAGTCACTGCATGTGTGTTCTTTCCACAAACCACACATGGATCAACCACTAGAGTCATTGCATGTGTGTTATTACCACAAAAAACATGGATCAACCACTAGAGTCATTGCAAGTGTGTTCTTTTCCACAAACCACACATGGATCCACCAGTGGTCATTGCATGTGTGTTCTTTCCACAAACCACACATGGATCAACCACTAGAGTCATTGCATGTGTGTTCTTTCCACAAACCACACATGGATCAACCACTAGAGTCATTGCATGTGTGTTCTTATACTAAAACCGCAAACCACTACTAGAGTCATTGCATGTGTGTTCTTTTCCACAACCAACACATGGATCCACCAGTGGTCATTCCATGTGTGTTCTTTCCACAAACCACATATGGATCTACCACAGTCATTGCATGTGTGTTCTTTCCACAAACCACACATGGATCAACCACTAGAGTCATTGCATGTTTGTTCTTATACTAAAACCACAAACCAGCACTAGAGTCATTCCATGTGTGTTCTTTTCCACAAACCACACATGGATCCACCAGTTGTCATTGCATGTGTGTTCTTTCCACAAACCACATATGGATCAACCACTAGTCATTGCATGTGTGTTCTTTCCACAAACCACACATCGATCAACCACTAGAGTCATTGCATGTGTGTTGTTTCCACAAACAAACATGGATCAACCACTAGAGTCATTGCATGTGTGTTTTTCCACAAACCACATATGGGTCAACCACTAGTCATTGCATGTGTGTTCTTTCCACAAACCACACATGGATCAACCACTAGAGTCATTGCATGTGTGTTATTTCCACAAACAAACATGGATCAACCAATAGAGTCATTGCATGTGTGTTCTTTTCCACAAACCACACATGGATCCACCAGTGGTCATTGCATGTGTGTTTTTCCACAAACCACATATGGATCAACCACTAGTCATTGCATGTGTGTTCTTTCCACAAACCACACATGGATCAACCACTAGAGTCATTGAATGTTTGTTATTATACTAAAACCACAAACCAACACTAGAGTCATTGCATGTTTGTTATTTCCACAAACCACACATGGATCAACCACTAGAGTCATTGCATATGTGTTATTTCCACAAACCACACATGGATCAACCACTAGAGTCATTGCATGTGTGTTCTTATACTAAAACCAACACTAGAGTCATTGCATGTGTGTTCCTTTCACAAACCACGCATGGATCAACAACTAGAGTCATTGCATGTGTGTTATTTCCACAAACAAACATGGATCAACCACTAGAGTCATTGCATGTGTGTTCTGTTCCACAAACCACACATGGATCCACCAGTGGTCATTGCATGTGTAATCTTTCCGCAAACCACATATGGATCAACCACTAGTCATTGCATGCGTGTTCTTCCCACAAACCACACATGGATCAACCACTAGAGTCATTTCATGTGTGTTCTTTCCACAAACCACACATGGATCAACCACTAGAGTCACTGCATGTGTGTTCTTTTCACAAACCACACATGGATCAACCACTAGAGTCATTGCATGTGTGTTATTTCCACAAACAAACAGGGATCAACCACTAGAGTCATTGCATGTGTGTTCTTTTCCACAAACCACACATGGATCCACCAGTGGTCATTGCATGTGTGTTCTTTCCACAAACCACACATGGATCAACCACTAGAGTCATTGCATGTGTGTTCTTTCCACAAATCACACATGGATCAACCACTAGAGTCATTGCATGTGTGTTCTTATACTAAAACCACAAACCAGTACTAGAGTCATTGCATGTGTGTTCTTTTCCACAACCAACACATGGATCCACTAGTGGTCATTGCATGTGTGTTCTTTCCACAAACCACATACGGATCTACCACAGTCATTGCATGTGTGTTGTTTCCACAAACCACACATGGATCAACCACTAGAGTCATTGCATGTTTGTTCTTATACTAAAACCACAAACCAGCACTAGAGTCATTCCATGTGTGTTCTTTTCCACAAACCACACATGGATCCACCAGTGGTAATTGCATGTGTGTTCTTTCCACAAACCACATATGGATGAACCACTAGTCATTGCATGTGTGTTCTTTCCACAAACCACACATGGATCAACCACTACAGTCATTGCATGTGTGTTATTTCCACAAACAAACATGGATCAACCACTAGAGTCATTGCATGTGTGTTCTTTTCCACAAACCACATATGGATCCACCAGTGATCATTGCATGTGTGTTTTTCCACAAACCACATATGGATCAACCACTAGTCATTGCATGTGTGTTCTTTCCACAAACCACACATGGATCAACCGATAGAGTCATTGCATGTTTGTCCTTATACTAAAACCACAAACCAACACTAGAGTCATTGCATGTGTGTTCTTTCCACAAACCACACATGGATCAACCACTAGAGTCATTGCATGTGTGTTATTTCCACAAACAAACATGGATCAACCAATAGAGTCATTGCATGTGTGTTCTTTTCCACAAACCACATATGGATCCACCAGTGGTCATTGCATGTGTGTTTTTCCACAATCCACATATGGATCAACCACTAGTCATTGCATGTGTGTTCTTTCCACAAACCACACATGGATCAACCACTAGAGTCATTGCATGTTTGTTCTTATACTAAAACCACAAACCAGCACTAGAGTCATTGCTTGTGTGTTCTTTTCCACAAACCACACATGGATCCACCACTAGAGTCATTGCATGTGTGTTCTTTCCAGAAACCACATATGGATCAACCAGAGTCATTGCATGTGTGTTCTTTCCACAAACCACACATGTGGACCCAATAGAGTCATTGGATGTGTGTTCTTTCCACAAACCACACATGTGGATCAACCAGAGTCATTGCATGTGTGTTCTTTCCACAAACCACACGTGGATCAACCACTAGAGTCATTGCATGTTTGTTGTTATACTAAAACCACAAACCATCACTAGAGTCACTGCCTGTGTGTTCTTTTCCACAAACCACACATGGATCCACTAGACTCATTGCATGTGTGTTCTTTCCACAAACCACACATGGATCAACCAGAGTCATTGCATGTGTGTTCTTTCCACAAACCACACATGGATCAACCACTAGAGTCATTGAATGTTTGTTCTTATACTAAAACCACAAACCAGCACATGGATCAACCACTAGAGTCATTGCATATGTGTTATTTCCACAAACCACACATGGATCAACCACTAGAGTCATTGCATGTGTGTTCTTATACTAAAACCAACACTAGAGTCATTGCATGTGTGTTCCTTTCACAAACCACGCATGGATCAACAACTAGAGTCATTGCATGTGTGTTATTTCCACAAACAAACATGGATCAACCACCAGAGTCATTGCATGTGTGTTCTTTTCCACAAACCACACATGGATCCACCAGTGGTCATTGCATGTGTGTTCTTTCCGCAAACCACATATGGATCAACCACTAGTCATTGCATGTGTGTTCTTCCCACAAACCACACATGGATCAACCACTAGAGTCATTGCATGTGTGTTCTTTCCACAAACCACACATGGATCAACCACTAGAGTCACTGCATGTGTGTTCTTTCCACAAACCACACATGGATCAACCACTAGAGTCATTGCATGTGTGTTATTTCCACAAACAAACATGGATCAACCACTAGAGTCATTGCATGTGTGTTCTTTTCCACAAACCACACATGGATCCACCAGTGGTCATTGCATGTGTGTTCTTTCCACAAACCACACATGGATCAACCACTAGAGTCATTGCATGTGTGTTCTTTCCACAAATCACACATGGATCAACCACTAGAGTCATTGCATGTGTGTTCTTATACTAAAACCACAAACCAGTACTAGAGTCATTGCATGTGTGTTCTTTTCCACAACCAACACATGGATCCACTAGTGGTCATTGCATGTGTGTTCTTTCCACAAACCACATATGGATCTACCACAGTCATTGCATGTGTGTTCTTTCCACAAACCACACATGGATCAACCACTAGAGTCATTGCATGTTTGTTCTTATACTAAAACCACAAACCAGCACTAGAGTCAATCCATGTGTGTTCTTTTCCACAAACCACACATGGATCCACCAGTGGTAATTGCATGTGTGTTCTTTCCACAAACCACATATGGATGAACCACTAGTCATTGCATGTGTGTTCTTTCCACAAACCACACATGGATCAACCACTAGAGTCATTGCATGTGTGTTATTTCCACAAACAAACATGGATCAACCACTAGAGTCATTGCATGTGTGTTCTTTTCCACAAACCACATATGGATCCACCAGTGATCATTGCATGTGTGTTTTTCCACAAACCACATATGGATCAACCACTAGTCATTGCATGTGTGTTCTTTCCACAAACCACACATGGATCAACCGATAGAGTCATTGCATGTTTGTCCTTATACTAAAACCACAAACCAACACTAGAGTCATTGCATGTGTGTTCTTTCCACAAACCACACATGGATCAACCAGTAGAGTCATTGCATGTGTGTTATTTCCACAAACAAACATGGATCAACCAATAGAGTCATTGCATGTGTGTTCTTTTCCACAAACCACATATGGATCCACCAGTGGTCATTGCATGTGTGTTTTTCCACAAACCACATATGGATCAACCACTAGTCATTGCATGTGTGTTCTTTCCACAAACCACACATGGATCAACCACTAGAGTCATTGCATGTTTGTTCTTATACTAAAACCACAAACCAGCACTAGAGTCATTGCTTGTGTGTTCTTTTCCACAAACCACACATGGATCCACCACTAGAGTCAATGCATGTGTGTTCTTTCCACAAACCACATATGGATCAACCAGAGTCATTGCATGTGTGTTCTTTCCACAAACCACACATGTGGACCCACTAGAGTCATTGCATGTGTGTTCTTTCCACAAACCACACATGTGGATCAACCAGAGTCATTGCATGTGTGTTCTTTCCACAAACCACACACGGATCTACCACTAGAGTCATTGCATGTTTGTTGTTATACTAAAACCACAAACCAGCACTAGAGTCACTGCATGTGTGTTCTTTTCCACAAACCACACATGGATCCACTAGACTCATTGCATGTGTGTTCTTTCCACAAACCACACATGGATCAACCAGAGTCATTGCATGTGTGTTCTTTCCACAAACCACACATGGATCAACCACTAGAGTCATTGAATGTTTGTTCTTATACTAAAACCACAAACCAGCACTAGAGTCATTGCATGTGTGTTCTTTTCCACAAACCACACATGGATCCACTAGACTCATTGCATGTGTGTTCTTTTCCACAAACCACACATCGATCAACTAGTGGTCATTGCATGTGTGTTATTTTCCACAAACCACATGTGGACCCATTACAGTCATTGCATCTGTGATATTTCCACAAACCACACATGGATCAACCACTAGAGTCATTGCATATGTGTTATTTCCACAAACCACACATGGATCAACCAGTAGAGTCATTGCATATGTGTTATTTCCACAAACCACACATGGATCAACCACTAGAGTCATTGCATGTGTGTTCTTATACTACAACCAACACTAGAGTCATTGCATGTGTGTTTTTTTCACAAACCACACATGGATCAACCACGAGAGTCATTGCATGTGTGTTATTTCCACAAACAAACATGGATCAACCACTAGAGTCATTGCATGTGTGTTCTTTTACACAAACCACACATAGATCCACCAGTGGTCATTGCATGTGTGTTCTTTCAACAAACCACACATGGATAAACCACTAGAGTCATTGCATGTGTGTTCTTTCCACAAACCACACATGGATCAACCACTAGAGTCATTGCATGTGTGTTATTTCCACAAACAAACATGGATCAACCACTAGAGTCATTGCATGTGTGTTCTTTTCCACAAACCACACATGGATCCACCAGTGGTCATTGCATGTGTGTTCTTTCCACAAACCACACATGGATCAACCACTAGAGTCATTGCATGTGTGTTATTTCCACAAACCACACATAGATCAACCACTAGAGTCATTCCATGTATGTTCTTATACTAAAACCACAAACCAGTACTAGAGTCATTGCATGTGTGTTCTTTTCCACAAACCACACATGGATCCACCAGTGGTCATTGCATGTGTGTTCTTTACACAAACCACACATGCATCAACCAGAGTCATTGCATGTGTGTTCTTTCCACAAACCACACATGGATCAACCACTAGAGTCATTGCATGTTTCTTCTGATACTAAAACCACAAACCAAAACTAGAGTCATTGTATGTGTGTTCTTTTCCACAAACCACACATGGATTCACCAGTGGTCATTGCATGTGTGTTCTTTTCCACAAACCACACATGGATCCACTAGACTCATTGCATGTGTTTTCTTTTCCACAAACAACTTATGGATCAACCAGTGGTCATTGCATGTGTGTTCTTTCCACAAACCACATGTGGACCCATTACAGTCATTGCATGTGTGTTATTTCCACAAACCACACATGGATCAACCACTAGAGTCATTTCATATGTGTTATTTCGACAAACCACACATGGATCAACCACTAGAGTCATTGCATGTTTGTTCTTATACTAAAACCACAAACCAACACTAGAGTCATTGCATGTGTGTTCCTTTCACAAACCAAGCATGGATCAACAACTAGAGTCATTGCATGTGTGTTATTTCCACAAACAAACATGGATCAACCACTAGAGTCATTGCATGTGTGTTCTTTTCCACAAACCACACATGGATCCACCAGTGGTCATTGCATGTGTGTTCTTTCCGCAAACCACATATGGATCAACCACTAGTCATTGCATGCGTGTTCTTTCCACAAACCACACATGGATCAACCACTAGAGTCATTGCATGTGTGTTATTTCCACAAACAAACATGGATCAACCACTAGAGTCATTGCAAGTGTGTTCTTTTCCACAAACCACACGTGGATCCACCAGTGGTCATTGCATGTGTGTTCTTTCCACAAACCACACATGGATCAACCACTAGAGTCATTGCATGTGTGTTCTTTCCACGAACCACACATGGATCAACCACTAGAGTCATTGCATGTTTGTTCTTATACTAAAACCACAAACCAGTACTAGTGTCATTGCATGTGTGTTCTTTTCCACAACCAACACATGGATCCACCAGTGGTCATTCCATGTGTGTTCTTTCCACAAACCACATATGGATCTACCACAGTCATTGCATGTGTGTTCTTTCCACAAACCACACATGGATCAACCACTAGAGTCATTGCATGTTTGTTCTTATACTAAAACCACAAACCAGCACTAGAGTCATTCCAGGTGTGTTCTTTTCCACAAACCACACATGGATCCACCAGTGGTCATTGCATGTGTGTTCTTTCCACAAACCACATATGGATCAACCACTAGTCATTGCATGTGTGTTCTTTCCACAAACCACACATGGATCAACCACTAGAGTCATTGCATGTGTGTTATTTCCACAAACAAACATGGATCAACCACTAGAGTCATTGCATGTGTGTTCTTTTCCACAAACCACATATGGATCAACCAGTGATCATCGCATGTGTGTTTTTCCACAAACCACATATGGATCAACCACTAGTCATTGCATGTGTGTTCTTTCCACAAACCACACATGGATCAACCACTAGAGTCATTGCATGTTTATTCTTATACTAAAACCACAAACCAACACTAGAGTCATTGCATGTGTGTTCTTTCCACAAACCACACATGGATCAACCACTAGAGTCATTGCATGTGTGTTATTTCCACAAACAAACATGGATCAACCAATAGAGTCATTGCATGTGTGTTCTTTTCCACAAACCACATATCGATCAACCAGTGATCATCGCATGTATGTTTTTCCACAAACCACATATGGATCAACCACTAGTCATTGCATGTGTGTTCTTTCCACAAACCACACATGGATCAACCACTAGAGTCATTGCAAGTGTGTTCTTTTCCACAAACCACACGTGGATCCACCAGTGGTCATTGCATGTGTGTTCTTTCCACAAACCACACATGGATCAACCACTAGAGTCATTGCATGTGTGTTCTTTCCACGAACCACACATGGATCAACCACTAGAGTCATTGCATGTTTGTTCTTATACTAAAACCACAAACCAGTACTAGTGTCATTGCATGTGTGTTCTTTTCCACAACCAACACATGGATCCACCAGTGGTCATTCCATGCGTGTTCTTTCCACAAACCACATATGGATCTACCACAGTCATTGCATGTGTGTTCTTTCCACAAACCACACATGGATCAACCACTAGAGTCATTGCATGTTTGTTCTTATACTAAAACCACAAACCAGCACTAGAGTCATTCCATGTGTGTTCTTTTCCACAAACCACACATGGATCCACCAGTGGTCATTGCATGTGTGTTCTTTCCACAAACCACATATGGATCAACCACTAGTCATTGCATGTGTGTTCTTTCCACAAACCACACATGGATCAACCACTAGAGTCATTGCATGTGTGTTATTTCCACAAACAAACATGGATCAACCACTAGAGTCATTGCATGTGTGTTCTTTTCCACAAACCACATATGGATCAACCAGTGATCATCGCATGTGTGTTTTTCCACAAACCACATATGGATCAACCACTAGTCATTGCATGTGTGTTCTTTCCACAAACCACACATGGATCAACCACTAGAGTCATTGCATGTTTGTTCTTATACTAAAACCACAAACCAGCACTAGAGTCATTGCTTGTGTGTTCTTTTCCACAAACCACACATGGATCCACCACTAGAGTCATTGCATGTGTGTTCTTTCCAGAAACCACATATGGATCAACCAGAGTCATTGCATGTGTGTTCTTTCCACAAACCACACATGTGGACCCAATAGAGTCATTGGATGTGTGTTCTTTCCACAAACCACACATGTGGATCAACCAGAGTCATTGCATGTGTGTTCTTTCCACAAACCACACGTGGATCAACCACTAGAGTCATTGCATGTTTGTTGTTATACTAAAACCACAAACCATCACTAGAGTCACTGCCTGTGTGTTCTTTTCCACAAACCACACATGGATCCACTAGACTCATTGCATGTGTGTTCTTTCCACAAACCACACATGGATCAACCAGAGTCATTGCATGTGTGTTCTTTCCACAAACCACACATGGATCAACCACTAGAGTCATTGAATGTTTGTTCTTATACTAAAACCACAAACCAGCACATGGATCAACCACTAGAGTCATTGCATATGTGTTATTTCCACAAACCACACATGGATCAACCACTAGAGTCATTGCATGTGTGTTCTTATACTAAAACCAACACTAGAGTCATTGCATGTGTGTTCCTTTCACAAACCACGCATGGATCAACAACTAGAGTCATTGCATGTGTGTTATTTCCACAAACAAACATGGATCAACCACCAGAGTCATTGCATGTGTGTTCTTTTCCACAAACCACACATGGATCCACCAGTGGTCATTGCATGTGTGTTCTTTCCGCAAACCACATATGGATCAACCACTAGTCATTGCATGTGTGTTCTTCCCACAAACCACACATGGATCAACCACTAGAGTCATTGCATGTGTGTTCTTTCCACAAACCACACATGGATCAACCACTAGAGTCACTGCATGTGTGTTCTTTCCACAAACCACACATGGATCAACCACTAGAGTCATTGCATGTGTGTTATTTCCACAAACAAACATGGATCAACCACTAGAGTCATTGCATGTGTGTTCTTTTCCACAAACCACACATGGATCCACCAGTGGTCATTGCATGTGTGTTCTTTCCACAAACCACACATGGATCAACCACTAGAGTCATTGCATGTGTGTTCTTTCCACAAATCACACATGGATCAACCACTAGAGTCATTGCATGTGTGTTCTTATACTAAAACCACAAACCAGTACTAGAGTCATTGCATGTGTGTTCTTTTCCACAACCAACACATGGATCCACTAGTGGTCATTGCATGTGTGTTCTTTCCACAAACCACATATGGATCTACCACAGTCATTGCATGTGTGTTCTTTCCACAAACCACACATGGATCAACCACTAGAGTCATTGCATGTTTGTTCTTATACTAAAACCACAAACCAGCACTAGAGTCAATCCATGTGTGTTCTTTTCCACAAACCACACATGGATCCACCAGTGGTAATTGCATGTGTGTTCTTTCCACAAACCACATATGGATGAACCACTAGTCATTGCATGTGTGTTCTTTCCACAAACCACACATGGATCAACCACTAGAGTCATTGCATGTGTGTTATTTCCACAAACAAACATGGATCAACCACTAGAGTCATTGCATGTGTGTTCTTTTCCACAAACCACATATGGATCCACCAGTGATCATTGCATGTGTGTTTTTCCACAAACCACATATGGATCAACCACTAGTCATTGCATGTGTGTTCTTTCCACAAACCACACATGGATCAACCGATAGAGTCATTGCATGTTTGTCCTTATACTAAAACCACAAACCAACACTAGAGTCATTGCATGTGTGTTCTTTCCACAAACCACACATGGATCAACCAGTAGAGTCATTGCATGTGTGTTATTTCCACAAACAAACATGGATCAACCAATAGAGTCATTGCATGTGTGTTCTTTTCCACAAACCACATATGGATCCACCAGTGGTCATTGCATGTGTGTTTTTCCACAAACCACATATGGATCAACCACTAGTCATTGCATGTGTGTTCTTTCCACAAACCACACATGGATCAACCACTAGAGTCATTGCATGTTTGTTCTTATACTAAAACCACAAACCAGCACTAGAGTCATTGCTTGTGTGTTCTTTTCCACAAACCACACATGGATCCACCACTAGAGTCAATGCATGTGTGTTCTTTCCACAAACCACATATGGATCAACCAGAGTCATTGCATGTGTGTTCTTTCCACAAACCACACATGTGGACCCACTAGAGTCATTGCATGTGTGTTCTTTCCACAAACCACACATGTGGATCAACCAGAGTCATTGCATGTGTGTTCTTTCCACAAACCACACACGGATCTACCACTAGAGTCATTGCATGTTTGTTGTTATACTAAAACCACAAACCAGCACTAGAGTCACTGCATGTGTGTTCTTTTCCACAAACCACACATGGATCCACTAGACTCATTGCATGTGTGTTCTTTCCACAAACCACACATGGATCAACCAGAGTCATTGCATGTGTGTTCTTTCCACAAACCACACATGGATCAACCACTAGAGTCATTGAATGTTTGTTCTTATACTAAAACCACAAACCAGCACTAGAGTCATTGCATGTGTGTTCTTTTCCACAAACCACACATGGATCCACTAGACTCATTGCATGTGTGTTCTTTTCCACAAACCACACATCGATCAACTAGTGGTCATTGCATGTGTGTTATTTTCCACAAACCACATGTGGACCCATTACAGTCATTGCATCTGTGATATTTCCACAAACCACACATGGATCAACCACTAGAGTCATTGCATATGTGTTATTTCCACAAACCACACATGGATCAACCAGTAGAGTCATTGCATATGTGTTATTTCCACAAACCACACATGGATCAACCACTAGAGTCATTGCATGTGTGTTCTTATACTACAACCAACACTAGAGTCATTGCATGTGTGTTTTTTTCACAAACCACACATGGATCAACCACGAGAGTCATTGCATGTGTGTTATTTCCACAAACAAACATGGATCAACCACTAGAGTCATTGCATGTGTGTTCTTTTCCACAAACCACACATAGATCCACCAGTGGTCATTGCATGTGTGTTCTTTCAACAAACCACACATGGATAAACCACTAGAGTCATTGCATGTGTGTTCTTTCCACAAACCACACATGGATCAACCACTAGAGTCATTGCATGTGTGTTATTTCCACAAACAAACATGGATCAACCACTAGAGTCATTGCATGTGTGTTCTTTTCCACAAACCACACATGGATCCACCAGTGGTCATTGCATGTGTGTTCTTTCCACAAACCACACATGGATCAACCACTAGAGTCATTGCATGTGTGTTATTTCCACAAACCACACATAGATCAACCACTAGAGTCATTCCATGTATGTTCTTATACTAAAACCACAAACCAGTACTAGAGTCATTGCATGTGTGTTCTTTTCCACAAACCACACATGGATCCACCAGTGGTCATTGCATGTGTGTTCTTTACACAAACCACACATGCATCAACCAGAGTCATTGCATGTGTGTTCTTTCCACAAACCACACATGGATCAACCACTAGAGTCATTGCATGTTTCTTCTGATACTAAAACCACAAACCAAAACTAGAGTCATTGTATGTGTGTTCTTTTCCACAAACCACACATGGATTCACCAGTGGTCATTGCATGTGTGTTCTTTTCCACAAACCACACATGGATCCACTAGACTCATTGCATGTGTTTTCTTTTCCACAAACAACTTATGGATCAACCAGTGGTCATTGCATGTGTGTTCTTTCCACAAACCACATGTGGACCCATTACAGTCATTGCATGTGTGTTATTTCCACAAACCACACATGGATCAACCACTAGAGTCATTTCATATGTGTTATTTCGACAAACCACACATGGATCAACCACTAGAGTCATTGCATGTTTGTTCTTATACTAAAACCACAAACCAACACTAGAGTCATTGCATGTGTGTTCCTTTCACAAACCAAGCATGGATCAACAACTAGAGTCATTGCATGTGTGTTATTTCCACAAACAAACATGGATCAACCACTAGAGTCATTGCATGTGTGTTCTTTTCCACAAACCACACATGGATCCACCAGTGGTCATTGCATGTGTGTTCTTTCCGCAAACCACATATGGATCAACCACTAGTCATTGCATGCGTGTTCTTTCCACAAACCACACATGGATCAACCACTAGAGTCATTGCATGTGTGTTATTTCCACAAACAAACATGGATCAACCACTAGAGTCATTGCAAGTGTGTTCTTTTCCACAAACCACACGTGGATCCACCAGTGGTCATTGCATGTGTGTTCTTTCCACAAACCACACATGGATCAACCACTAGAGTCATTGCATGTGTGTTCTTTCCACGAACCACACATGGATCAACCACTAGAGTCATTGCATGTTTGTTCTTATACTAAAACCACAAACCAGTACTAGTGTCATTGCATGTGTGTTCTTTTCCACAACCAACACATGGATCCACCAGTGGTCATTCCATGTGTGTTCTTTCCACAAACCACATATGGATCTACCACAGTCATTGCATGTGTGTTCTTTCCACAAACCACACATGGATCAACCACTAGAGTCATTGCATGTTTGTTCTTATACTAAAACCACAAACCAGCACTAGAGTCATTCCAGGTGTGTTCTTTTCCACAAACCACACATGGATCCACCAGTGGTCATTGCATGTGTGTTCTTTCCACAAACCACATATGGATCAACCACTAGTCATTGCATGTGTGTTCTTTCCACAAACCACACATGGATCAACCACTAGAGTCATTGCATGTGTGTTATTTCCACAAACAAACATGGATCAACCACTAGAGTCATTGCATGTGTGTTCTTTTCCACAAACCACATATGGATCAACCAGTGATCATCGCATGTGTGTTTTTCCACAAACCACATATGGATCAACCACTAGTCATTGCATGTGTGTTCTTTCCACAAACCACACATGGATCAACCACTAGAGTCATTGCATGTTTATTCTTATACTAAAACCACAAACCAACACTAGAGTCATTGCATGTGTGTTCTTTCCACAAACCACACATGGATCAACCACTAGAGTCATTGCATGTGTGTTATTTCCACAAACAAACATGGATCAACCAATAGAGTCATTGCATGTGTGTTCTTTTCCACAAACCACATATCGATCAACCAGTGATCATCGCATGTATGTTTTTCCACAAACCACATATGGATCAACCACTAGTCATTGCATGTGTGTTCTTTCCACAAACCACACATGGATCAACCACTAGAGTCATTGCAAGTGTGTTCTTTTCCACAAACCACACGTGGATCCACCAGTGGTCATTGCATGTGTGTTCTTTCCACAAACCACACATGGATCAACCACTAGAGTCATTGCATGTGTGTTCTTTCCACGAACCACACATGGATCAACCACTAGAGTCATTGCATGTTTGTTCTTATACTAAAACCACAAACCAGTACTAGTGTCATTGCATGTGTGTTCTTTTCCACAACCAACACATGGATCCACCAGTGGTCATTCCATGTGTGTTCTTTCCACAAACCACATATGGATCTACCACAGTCATTGCATGTGTGTTCTTTCCACAAACCACACATGGATCAACCACTAGAGTCATTGCATGTTTGTTCTTATACTAAAACCACAAACCAGCACTAGAGTCATTCCATGTGTGTTCTTTTCCACAAACCACACATGGATCCACCAGTGGTCATTGCATGTGTGTTCTTTCCACAAACCACATATGGATCAACCACTAGTCATTGCATGTGTGTTCTTTCCACAAACCACACATGGATCAACCACTAGAGTCATTGCATGTGTGTTATTTCCACAAACAAACATGGATCAACCACTAGAGTCATTGCATGTGTGTTCTTTTCCACAAACCACATATGGATCAACCAGTGATCATCGCATGTGTGTTTTTCCACAAACCACATATGGATCAACCACTAGTCATTGCATGTGTGTTCTTTCCACAAACCACACATGGATCAACCACTAGAGTCATTGCATGTTTATTCTTATACTAAAACCACAAACCAACACTAGAGTCATTGCATGTGTGTTCTTTCCACAAACCACACATGGATCAACCACTAGAGTCATTGCATGTGTGTTATTTCCACAAACAAACATGGATCAACCAATAGAGTCATTGCATGTGTGTTCTTTTCCACAAACCACATATCGATCAACCAGTGATCATCGCATGTATGTTTTTCCACAAACAACATATGGATCAACCACTAGTCATTGCATGTGTGTTCTTTCCACAAACCACACATGGATCAACCACTAGAGTCATTGCATGTTTGTTCTTATACTAAAACCACAAACCAACACTAGAGTCATTGCATGTGTGTTATTTCCACAAATAACACATGGATCAACCACTAGAGTCATTGCATGTGTGTTCTTATACTAAAACCAACACTAGAGTCATTGCATGTGTGTTCTTTTCACAAACCACACATGGATCAACCACAAGAGTCATTGCATGTGTGTTATTTCCACAAATAAACATGGATCAACCGTCTAGAGTCATTGCATGTGTGTTCTTTTCCACAAACCACACATGGATCCCCCAGTGGTCATTGCATGTGTGTTCTTTCCACAAACCAGACATGGATCAACCACTAGAGTAATTCATGTGTGTTCTTTCCACAAACCACACATGGATCAACCACTAGAGTCATTGCATGTTTGCTCTTATACTAAAACCACAAACCAGCACTAGAGTCATTGCATGTGTGTTCTTTTCCACAAACCACACATGGATCCACCAGTGATCATTGCATGTGTGTTCTTTCCACAAACCACATATGGATCAACCAGAGCCATTGCATGTGTGTTCTTTCCACAAACCACACATGGATCAACCACTAGAGTCATTGCATGTTTGTTCTTATACTAAAACCACAATCCAACACTAGAGTCATTGCATGTGTGTTCTTTTATACAAACCACACATGTATCCACCAGTGGTCATTGCATGTGTGTTCTTTCCAGAAACCACATATGGATCAACCACTAGTTATTGCATGTGTGTTCTTTCCACAAACCACACATGGATCAACCACTAGAGTCATTGCATGTGTGTTCTTATACTAAAACCAACACTAGAGTCGTTGCATGTGTGTTCTTTTCACAAACCTCACATGGATCAACCACTAGAGTCATTGCATGTGTGTTCTTTTCCACAAACCACACATGGATCCACCAGTGGTCATTGCATGTGTGTTCTTTCCAGAAACCACACATGGATCTACCACTAGAGTCATTTCATGTGTGTTCTTTCCACAAACCACACATGGATCAACCAGTAGAGTCATTGCATGTTTGTTATTTCCACAAACAAACATGGATCAACCACTAGAGTCATTCCATGTGTGTTCTTTTCCACAAACCACACATGGATCCACCAGTGGTCATTGCGTGTGTGTTCTGTCCACAAACCACACATGGATCAACCAGAGTCATTGCATGTGTGTTCTTTCCACAAACCACACATGGATCAACCACTAGAGTCATTGCATGTTTGTTCTTATACTAAAACCACAAACCAGCACTAGAGTCATTGCATGTGTGTTCTTTTCCACAAACCACACATGGATCCACCAGTGGTCATTGCATGTATGTTCTTTCCACAGACCACATATGGATCAACCAGAGTCATTGCATGTGTGTTCTTTCCACAAACCACACATGGATCAACCACTAGAGTCATTGCATGTGTGCTCTTTTCCACAAACAACTTATGGATCAACCAGTGGTCATTGCATGTGTGTTATTTCCACAAACCACATGTCGACCCATTACAGTCATTGCATGTGTGTTATTTCCACAAACCACACATGGATCAACCACTAGAGTCATCGCATATGTGTTATTTCCACAAACCACACATGGATCAACCACTAGAGTCATTGCATGTGTGTTCTTTTCCACAAACCACACATGGATCCACCAGTGGTCATTGCATGTGTGTTCTTTCCGCAAACCACATATGGATCAACCACTAGTCACTGCATGCGTGTTCTTTCCACAAACCACACATGGATCAACCACTAGAGTCATTGCATGTGTGTTATTTCCACAAACAAACATGGATCAACCACTAGAGTCATTGCAAGTGTGTTCTTTTCCACAAACCACACGTGGATCCACCAGTGGTCATTGCATGTGTGTTCTTTCCACAAACCACACATGGATCAACCACTAGAGTCATTGGATGTGTGTTCTTTCCACAAACCACACATGGATCAACCACTAGAGTCATTGCATGTGTGTTCTTATACTAAAACCACAAACCAGTACTAGAGTCATTGCATGTGTGTTCTTTTCCACAACCAACACATGGATCCACCAGTGGTCATTCCATGTGTGTTCTTTCCACAAACCACGTATGGATCTACCACAGTCATTGCATGTGTGTTCTTTCCACAAACCACACATGGATCAACCACTAGATTCATTGCATGTTTGTTCTTATACTAAAACCACAAACCAGCACTAGAGTCATTCCATGTGTGTTCTTTTCCACAAACCACACATGGATCCACCAGTGGTCATTGCATGTGTGTTCTTTCCACAAACCACATATGGATCAACCACTAGTCATTGCATGTGTGTTCTTTCCACAAACCACACATGGATCAACCACTAGAGTCATTGCATGTGTGTTATTTCCACAAACAAACATGGATCAACCACTAGAGTCATTGCATGTGTGTTCTTTTCCACAAACCACATATGGATCAACCAGTTATCATCGCATGTGTGTTTTTCCACAAACCACATATGGATCAACCACTAGTCATTGCATGTGTGTTCTTTCCACAAACCACACATGGATCAACCACTAGAGTCATTGCATGTTTGTTCTTATACTAAAACCACAAACCAACACTAGAGTCATTGCATGTGTGTTCTTTCCACAAACCACACATGGATCAACCACTAGAGTCATTGCATGTGTGTTATTTCCACAAACAAACATGGATCAACCAATAGAGTCATTGCATGTGTGTTCTTTTCCACAAACCACAAATGGATACACCAGTGATCATTGCATGTGTGTTTTTCCACAAACCACATATGGATCAACCACTAGTCATTGCATGTGTGTTCTTTCCACAAACCACACATGGATCAACCACTAGAGTCATTGTATGTTTGTTCTTATACTAAAACCACAAACCAGCACTAGAGTCATTGCATGTGTGTTCTTTTCCACAAACCACACATGGATCCACTAGACTCATTGCATGTGTGTTCTTTTCCACAAACCACACATGGATCAACTAGTGGTCATTGCATGTGTGTTATTTTCCACAAACCACATGTGGACCCATTACAGTCATTGCATCTATGTTATTTCCAAAAACCACACATGGATCAACCACTAGAGTCATTGCATATGTGTTATTTCCACAAACCACACATGGATCAACCACTAGAGTCATTGCATGTGTGTTCTTATACTAGAACCAGAAACCAGTACTAGAGTCATTGCATGTGTGTTCTTATACTAAAACCACAAACCATTACTAGAGTCATTGCATGTGTGTTATTTTCCACAAACCACACATGGATCCACCAGTGGTCATTGCATGTGTGCTCTTTCCACAGACCACATATGGATCAACCAGAGGTATTGCATGTGTGTTCTTTCCACAAACCACACATGGATCAACCACTAGAGTCATTGCATGTTTTTTCTTATACTAAAACCACAAACCAGCACTAGAGTCATTGCATGTGTATTCTTTTCTACAAACCACACATGGATCCACTAGACTCATTGCATGTGTGTTCTTTTCCACAAACAACTTATGGATCAACCAGTGGTCATTGCATGTGTGTTCTTTCCACAAACCACAAGTGGACCCATTACAGTCATTGCATGTGTGTTATTTCCACAAACCTTACATGGATCAACCACTAGAGTCATTGCATATGTGTTATTTCCACAAATAACACATGGATCAACCACTAGAGTCATTGCATGTGTGTTCTTATACTAAAACCACAAACCAGTACTAGAGTCATTGCATGTGCGTTCTTTTCCACAACCAACACATGGATCCACCAGTGGTCATTCCATGTGTGTTCTTCCCACAAACCACGTATGGATCTACCACAGTCATTGCATGTGTGTTCTTTCCACAAACCACACATGGATCAACCACTAGATTCATTGCATGTTTGTTCTTATACTAAAACCACAAACCAGCACTAGAGTCATTCCATGTGTGTTCTTTTCCACAAACCACACATGGATCCACCAGTGGTCATTGCATGTGTGTTCTTTCCACAAACCACATATGGATCAACCACTAGTCATTGCATGTGTGTTCTTTCCACAAACCACACATGGATCAACCACTAGAGTCATTGCATGTGTGTTATTTCCACAAACAAACATGGATCAACCACTAGAGTCATTGCATGTGTGTTCTTTTCCACAAACCACATATGGATCAACCAGTGATCATCGCATGTGTGTTTTTCCACAAACCACATATGGATCAACCACTAGTCATTGCATGTGTGTTCTTTCCACAAACCACACATGGATCAACCACTAGAGTCATTGCATGTTTGTTCTTATACTAAAACCACAAACCAACACTAGAGTCATTGCATGTGTGTTCTTTCCACAAACCACACATGGATCAACCACTAGAGTCATTGCATGTGTGTTATTTCCACAAACAAACATGGATCAACCAATAGAGTCATTGCATGTGTGTTCTTTTCCACAAACCACAAATGGATACACCAGTGATCATTGCATGTGTGTTTTTCCACAAACCACATATGGATCAACCACTAGTCATTGCATGTGTGTTCTTTCCACAAACCACACATGGATCAACCACTAGAGTCATTGTATGTTTGTTCTTATACTAAAACCACAAACCAGCACTAGAGTCATTGCATGTGTGTTCTTTTCCACAAACCACACATGGATCCACTAGACTCATTGCATGTGTGTTCTTTTCCACAAACCACACATGGATCAACTAGTGGTCATTGCATGTGTGTTATTTTCCACAAACCACATGTGGACCCATTACAGTCATTGCATCTGTGTTATTTCCAAAAACCACACATGGATCAACCACTAGAGTCATTGCATATGTGTTATTTCCACAAACCACACATGGATCAACCACTAGAGTCATTGCATGTGTGTTCTTATACTAGAACCAGAAACCAGTACTAGAGTCATTGCATGTGTGTTCTTATACTAAAACCACAAACCATTACTAGAGTCATTGCATGTGTGTTATTTTCCACAAACCACACATGGATCCACCAGTGGTCATTGCATGTGTGCTCTTTCCACAGACCACATATGGATCAACCAGAGTCATTGCATGTGTGTTCTTTCCACAAACCACACATGGATCAACCACTAGAGTCATTGCATGTTTTTTCTTATACTAAAACCACAAACCAGCACTAGAGTCATTGCATGTGTATTCTTTTCTACAAACCACACATGGATCCACTAGACTCATTGCATGTGTGTTCTTTTCCACAAACAACTTATGGATCAACCAGTGGTCATTGCATGTGTGTTCTTTCCACAAACCACAAGTGGACCCATTACAGTCATTGCATGTGTGTTATTTCCACAAACCTTACATGGATCAACCACTAGAGTCATTGCATATGTGTTATTTCCACAAATAACACATGGATCAACCACTAGAGTCATTGCATGTGTGTTCTTATACTAAAACCAACACTAGAGTCATTGCATGTGTGTTCTTTTCACAAACCACACATGGATCAACCACTAGAGTCATTGCATGTGTGTTATTTCCACAAATAAACATGGATCAACCGCTAGAGTCATTGCATGTGTGTTCTTTTCCACAAACCACACATGGATCCACTAGTGGTCATTGCATGTGTGTTCTTTCCACAAACCACACATGGATCCACCACTAGAGTAATTCATGTGTGTTCTTTCCACAAACCATACATGGATCAACCACTAGAGTCATTGCATGTTTGCTCTTATACTAAAACCACAAACCAGCACTAGAGTCATTGCATGTGTGTTCTTTTCGACAAACCACACATGGATCCACCAGTGATCATTGCATGTGTGTTCTTTCCACAAACCACATATGGATCAACCAGAGCCATTGCATGTGTGTTCTTTCCACAAACCACACATGGATCAACCACTAGAGTCATTGCATGTTTGTTCTTATACTAAAACCACAATCCAACACTAGAGTCATTGCATGTGTGTTCTTTTATACAAACCACACATGTATCCACCAGTGGTCATTGCATGTCTGTTCTTTCCAGAAACCACATATGGATCAACCACTAGTTATTGCATGTGTGTTCTTTCCACAAACCACACATGGATCAACCACTAGAGTCATTGCATGTGTGTTCTTATACTAAAACCAACACTAGAGTCGTTGCATGTGTGTTCTTTTCACAAACCTCACATGGATCAACCACTAGAGTCATTGCATGTGTGTTCTTTTCCACAAACCACACATGGATCCACCAGTGGTCATTGCATGTGTGTTCTTTCCAGAAACCACACATGGATCTACCACTAGGGTCATTGCATGTGTGTTCTTTCCACAAACCACACATGGATCAACCAGTAGAGTCATTGCATGTTTGTTATTTCCACAAACAAACATGGATCAACCACTAGAGTCATTGCATGTGTGTTCTTTTCCACAAACCACACATGGATCCACCAGTGGTCATTGCGTGTGTGTTCTGTCCACAAATCACACATGGATCAACCAGAGTCATTGCATGTGTGTTCTTTCCACAAACCACACATGGATCAACCACTAGAGTCATTGCATGTTTGTTCTTATACTAAAACCACAAACCAGCACTAGAGTCATTGCATGTGTGTTCTTTTCCACAAACCACACATGGATCCACCAGTGGTCATTGCATGTATGTTCTTTCCACAGACCACATATGGATCAACCAGAGTCATTGCATGTGTGTTCTTTCCACAAACCACACATGGATCAACCACTAGAGTCATTGCATGTGTGTTCTTTTCCACAAACAACTTATGGATCAACCAGTGGTCATTGCATGTGTGTTATTTCCACAAACCACATGTCGACCCATTACAGTCATTGCATGTGTGTTATTTCCACAAACAAACATGGATCAACCAATAGAGTCATTGCATGTGTGTTCTTTTCCACAAACCACATATGGATCCACCAGTGGTCATTGCATGTGTGTTTTTCCACAAACCACATATGGATAAACCACTAGTCATTGCATGTGTGTTCTTTCCACAAACCACACATGGATCAACCACTAGAGTTATTGAATGTTTGTTCTTATACTAAAACCACAAACCAGCACTAGAGCATTGCATGTGTGTTCTTTTCCACAAACCACACGTGGATCCACTAGACTCATTGCATGTGTGTTATTTTCCACAAACCATACATGGATCAACTAGTGGTCATTGCATGTGTGTTATTTTCCACAAACCACATGTGGACCCATTACAGTCATTGCATCTATGTTATTTCCGCAAACCACACATGGATCAACCACTAGAGTCGTTGCATATGTGTTATTTCCACAAACCACACATGGATCAACCACTAGAGTCATTGCATGTGTGTTCTTATACTAAAACCACAAACCAGTACTAGAGTCATTGCATGTGTGTTCTTATACTAAAACCACAAACCATTACTAGAGTCATTGCATGTGTGTTATTTTCCACAAACCACACATTGATCCACCAGTGGTCATTGCATGTGTGCTCTTTCCACAGACCACATATCGATCAACCAGAGCCATTGCATGTGTGTTCTTTCCACAAACCACACATGGATCAACCACTAGAGTCATTGCATGTTTTTTCTTATACTAAAACCACAAACCAGCACTAGAGTCATTGCATGTGTGTTCTTTTCTACAAACCACACATGGATCCACTAGACTCATTGCATGTGTGTTCTTTTCCACAAACAACTTATGGATCAACCAGTGGTCATTGCATGTGTGTTCTTTCCACAAACCACAAGTGGACCCATTACAGTCATTGCATGTGTGTTATTTCCACAAACCTTACATGGATCAACCACTAGAGTCATTGCATATGTGTTATTTCCACAAATAACACATGGATCAACCACTAGAGTCATTGCATGTGTGTTCTTATACTAAAACCAACACTAGAGTCATTGCATGTGTGTTCTTTTCACAAACCACACATGGATCAACCACAAGAGTCATTGCATGTGTGTTATTTCCACAAATAAACATGGATCAACCGTCTAGAGTCATTGCATGTGTGTTCTTTTCCACAAACCACACATGGATCCACCAGTGGTCATTGCATGTGTGTTCTTTCCACAAACCACACATGGATCAACCACTAGAGTAATTCATGTGTGTTCTTTCCACAAACCACACATGGATCAACCACTAGAGTCATTGCATGTTTGTTCTTATACTAAAACCACAATCCAACACTAGAGTCATTGCATGTGTGTTCTTTTCCACAAACCACACATGTATCCACCAGTGGTCATTGCATGTGTGTTCTTTCCAGAAACCACATATGGATCAACCACTAGTTATTGCATGTGTGTTCTTTCCACAAACCACACATGGATCAACCACTAGAGTCATTGCATGTGTGTTCTTATACTAAAACCAACACTAGAGTCGTTGCATGTGTGTTCTTTTCACAAACCACACATGGATCAACCACTAGAGTCATTGCATGTGTGTTCTTTTCCACAAACCACACATGGATCCACCAGTGGTCATTGCATGTGTGTTCTTTCCACAAACCACACATAGATCAACCACTAGAGTCATTGCATGTGTGTTGTTTCCACAAACCACACATGGATCAACCATTAGAGTCATTGCATGTTTGTTATTTCCACAAACAAACATGGATCCACCACTAGAGTCATTGCATGTGTGTTCTTTTCCACAAACCACACATGGATCCACCAGTGGTCATTGCGTGTGTGTTCTTTCCACAAACCAAACATGGATCAACCAGAGTCATTGCATGTGTGTTCTTTCCACAAACCACACATGGATCAACCACTAGAGTCATAGCATGTTTGTTCTTATACTAAAACCACAAACCAGCACTAGAGTCATTGCATGTGTGTTCTTTTCCACAAACCACACATGGATCCACCAGTGGTCATTGCATGTATGTTCTTTCCACAGACCACATATGGATCAACCAGAGTCATTGCATGTGTGTTCTTTCCACAAACCACACATGGATCAACCACTAGAGTCATTGCATGTGTGTTCTTTTCCACAAACAACTTATGGATCAACCAGTGGTCATTGCATGTGGGTTATTTCCACAAACCACATGTGGACCCATTACAGTCATTGCATGTGTGTTATTTCCACAAACAAACATGGATCAACCAATAGAGTCATTGCATGTGTGTTCTTTTCCACAAACCACATATGGATCCACCAGTGGTCATTGCATGTGTCTTTTTCCACAAACCACATATGGATCAACCACTAGTCATTGCATGTGTGTTCTTTCCACAAACCACACATGGATCGACCACTAGAGTCATTGAATGTTTGTTCTTATACTAAAACCACAAACCAGCACTAGAGTCATTGCATGTGTGTTCTTTTCCACAAACCACACATGGATCCACTAGACTCATTGCATGTGTGTTCTTTTCCACAAACCATACATGGATCAACTAGTGGTCATTGCATGTGTGTTATTTTCCACAAACCACATGTGGACCCATAACAGTCATTGCATCTATGTTATTTTCCACAAACCACACATGGATCCACCAGTGGTCATTGCATGTGTGCTCTTTCCACAGACCACATATCGATCAACCAGAGTCATTGCATGTGTGTTCTTTCCACAAACCACACATGGACCAACCACTAGAGTCATTGCATGTTTTTTCTTATACTAAAACCACAAACCAGCACTAGAGTCATTGCATGTGTATTCTTTTCTACAAACCACACATGGATCCACTAGACTCATTGCATGTGTGTTATTTTCCAGAAACAACTTATGGATCAACCAGTGGTCATTGCATGTGTGTTCTTTCCACAAACCACAAGTGGACCCATTACAGTCATTGCATGTGTGTTATTTCCACAAACCTTACATGGATCAACCACTAGAGTCATTGCATATGTGTTATTTCCACAAATAACACATGGATCAACCACTAGAGTCATTGCATGTGTGTTCTTATACTAAAACCAACTCTAGAGTCATTGCATGTGTGTTCTTTTCACAAACCACACATGGATCAACCACAAGAGTCATTGCATGTGTGTTATTTCCACAAATAAACATGGATCAACCGTCTAGAGTCATTGCATGTGTGTTCTTTTCCACAAACCACACATGGATCCACCAGTGGTCATTGCATGTGTGTTCTTTCCACAAACCACACATGGATCAACCACTAGAGTAATTCATGTGTGTTCTTTCCACAAACTACACATGGATGAACCACTAGAGTCATTGCATGTTTGCTCTTATACTAAAACCACAAACTAGCACTAGAGTCATTGCATGTGTGTTCTTTTACACAAACCACACATGGAACACCAGTGATCATTGCATGTGTTTTCTTTCCACAAACCACATATGGATCAACCAGAGCCATTGCATGTGTGTTCTTTCCACAAACCACACATAGATCAACCACTAGAGTCATTGCATGTTTGTTCTTATACTAAAACCACAATCCAACACTAGAGTCATTGCATGTGTGTTCTTTTCCACAAACCACACATGTATCCACCAGTGGTCATTGCATGTGTGTTCTTTCCACAAACCACACATGGATAAACCACTAGAGTCAGTGCATGTGTGTTCTTTCCACAAACCACACATGGATCAACCACTAGAGTCATTGCATGTGTGTTCTTATACTAAAACCAACACTAGAGTCATTGCATGTGTGTTCTTTTCACAAACCACACATGGATCAACCACTAGAGTCATTGCATGTGTGTTATTTCCACAAATAAACATGGATCAACCGCTAGAGTCATTGCATGTGTGTTTTTTTCCACAAACCACACATGGATCCACCAGTGGTCATTGCATGTGTCTTCTTTCCACAAACCACACATGGATCAACCACTAGAGTAATTCATGTGTGTTCTTTCCACAAACCACACATGGATCAACCACTAGAGTCATTGCATGTTTGTTCTTATACTAAAACCACAAACCAGCACTAGAGTCATTGCATGTGTGTTCTTTTCCACAAACCACACATGGATCCACCAGTCATCATTGCATGTGTGTTCTTTCCACAAACCACATATGGATCAACCAGAGCCATTGCATGTGTGTTCTTTCCACAAACCACACATGGATCAACCACTAGAGTCATTGCATGTTTGTTCTTATACTAAAACCACAATCCAACACTAGAGTCATTGCATGTGTGTTCTTTTCCACAAACCACACATGTATCCACCAGTGGTCATTGCATGTGTGTTCTTTCCAGAAACCACATATGGATCAACCACAAGTTATTGCATGCGTGTTCTTTCCACAAACCATACATGGATCAACCACTAGAGTCATTGCATGTGTGTTCTTATACTAAAACCAACACTAGAGTCGTTGCATGTGTGTTCTTTTTACAAACCACACATGGATCAACCACTAGAGTCATTGCATTTGTGTTATTTCCACAAACAAACATGCATCAACCACTAGAGTCATTGCATGTGTGTTCTTTTCCAGAAACCACACATGGATCCACCAGTGGTCATTGCATGTGTGTTCTTTCCACAAACCACACATAGATCAACCACTAGAGTCATTGCATGTGTGTTCTTTCCACAAACCACACATGGATCAACCAGTAGAGTCATTGCATGTTTGTTATTTCCACAAACAAACATGGATCTACCACTAGAGTCATTGCATGTGTGTTCTTTTCCACAAACCACACATGGATCCACCAGTGGTCATTGCATGTGTGTTCTTTCCATCAACCACACATGGATCAACCACTAGAGTCATTGCATGTGTGTTCTTTCCACAAACCACACATGGATCAACCACTAGAGTCATTGCATGTGTGTTCTTATACTAAAACCACAAACCAGTACTAGAGTCATTGTGTGTTCTTTTCCACAAACGACACATGGATCCACCAGTGGTCATTGCATGTGTGTTCTTTCCATAGACCACATATGGATCAACCAGAGTCATTGCATGTGTGTTCTTTCCACAAACCACACACGGACCAACCACTAGAGTCATTGCATGTGTGTTCTTTCCACAAACAACACATGGATCAACCACTAGAGTCACTGCATGTGTTTTATTTCCACAAACAAACATGGATCAATCACTAGAGTCATTGCATGTGTGTTCTTTTCCACAAACCACACATGGATCCACCAGTGTTCATTGCATTTGTGTTTTTCCACAAACCACATATGGATCAACCACTAGTCATTGCATGTGTGTTCTTTCCACAAACCACACATGGATCAACCACTAGAGTAATTGCATGTTTGTTCTTATACTAAAACCACAAACCACCACTAGAGTCATTGCATGTGTGTTCTTTCCACAAACCACACATGGATCAACCACTAGAGTCATTGCATGTGTGTTATTTGCACAAACAAAGATGGATCAACCACTAGAGTCATTGCATGTGTGTTCTTTTCCACAAACCACACATGGATCCACTAGACTCATTGCATGTGTGTTCTTTTCCACAAACCACACATGGATCAACCAGTGGTCATTGCATGTGTGTTCTTTTCCATATACCACATGTGGACCCATTACAGTCATTGCATGTGTGTTATTTCCACAAACCACACATGGATCAACCACTAGAGTCATTGCATGTGTGTTACTTTCACAAACCACACATGGATCAACCACTAGAGTCATTGCATGTGTGTTATTTCCACAAACAAACATGGATCAACCACTAGAGTCATTGCATGTGTGTTCTTTTCCACAACCCACACATGGATCCATCAGTGGTCATTGCATGTGTGTTTTTCCACACACCACATATGGATCAACCACTAGTCATTGCATGTGTGTTCTTTCCACAAACCACACATGGATCAACCACTAGAGTCATTGCATATTTGTTCTTATACTAAAACCACAAACCAGCACTAGAGTCATTGCATGTGTGTTCTTTTCCACAAACCACACATGGATCCACTAGACTCATTGTATGTGTGTTCTTTTCCACAAAGAACTTATGGATCAACCAGTGGTCATTGCATGGGTGTTCTTTCCACAAACCACACATGTGTACCCACTAGAGTCATTGTATGTGTGTTATTTCCACAAACCACACATGGATCAACCACTAGAGTCATTGCATATGTGTTATTTCCACAAACCACACATGTATCAACCACTAGAGTCATTGCATGTGTGTTCTTATAGTAAAACCAACACTAGAGTCATTGCATGTTTGTTCTTTTCACAAACCACACATGGATCAACCACTCGAGTCATTGCATATGTGTTATTTCCATAAACAAACATGGATCAGCCACTCGAGTCATTACATGTGTGTTCTTTTCCACAAACCACACATGGATCCACTAGTGGTCATTGCATGTGTGTTCTTTCCACAAACCACACATGGATCAACCACTAGAGTCACTGCATGTGTGTTCTTTCCACAAACCACACATGGATCAACCACTAGAGTCATTGCATCTGTGTTATTTCCACAAACAAACAAGGATAAACCACTGGAGTCATTGCATGTGTGTTCTTTTCCACAAACCACACATGGATCCACAAGTGGTCATTGCATGTGTGTTCTTTCCACAAAACACACATGGATCAACCACTAGAGTCATTGCATTTGTGTTCTTTCCACAAACCACACATGGATCAACCACTAGAGTCATTGCATGTGTGTTCTTATACTAAAACCACAAACCAGTATTAGAGTCATTGCATGTGTGTTCTTTTCCACAACCAAGACATGGATCCACGAGTGGTCATTGCATGTGTGTTCTTTCCACAAACCACATATGGATCAACCAGAGTCATTGCATGTGTGTTATTTCCACAAACCACACATGGATCAACCACTAGAGTCATTGCATGTTTGTTCTTATACTAAAACCACAAACCAGCACTAGAGTCATTGCATGTGTGTTCTTTTACACAAACCACACATGGATCCACCACTGGTCATTGCTTGTGTGTTCTTTCCACAAACCACATATGGATCAACCACTAGTCATTGCATGTGTGTTCTTTCCACAAACCACACATGGATCAACCACTAGAGTCATTGCATGTTTGTTCTTATACTAAAACCACAAACCAACACTAGAGTCATTGCATGTGTGTTCTTTCCACAAACAACACATGGATCAACCACTAGAGTCATTGCATGTGTGTTATTTCCACAAACAAACATGGATCAATCACTAGAGTCATTGCATGTGTGTTCTTTTCCACAAACCACACATGGATCCACCAGTGGTCATTGCATGTGTGTTTTTCCACAAACCACATATGGATCAACCACTAGTCATTGCATGTGTGTTCTTTCCACAAACCACACATGGATCAACCACTAGAGTAATTGCATGTTTGTTCTTATACTAAAACCACAAACCATGACTAGAGTCATTGCATGTGTGTTATTTTCCACAAACCACACATGGATCCACTTGACTCATTGCATGTGTGTTCTTTTCCACAAACCACACATGGATCAACCAGTGGTCATTGCATGTGTGTTCTTTTCCATAAACCACATGTGGACCCATTACAGTCACTGCATGTGTGTTATTTCCACAAACCACACATGGATCAACCACTAGAGTCATTGCATATGTGTTATTTCCACAAACCACACACGGATCAACCACTAGAGTCATTGCATGTGTGTTCTTATACTAAAACCACAAACCAGTACTAGAGTCATTGCATGTGTGTTCTTATACTAAAACGACAAACCATTACTAGAGTCATTGCATGTGTGTTATTTTCCACAAACCACACATGGATCCACCAGTGGTCATTGCATGTGTGCTCTTTCCACAGACCACATATGGATCAACCAGAGTCATTGCATGTGTGTTCTTTGCACAAACCACACATGGATCAACCACTAGAGTCATTGCATGTTTTTTCTTATACTAAAACCACAAACCAGCACTAGAGTCATTGCATGTGTGTTCTTTTCCACAAACCACACATGGATCCACTAGACTCATTGCCTTTGTGTTCTTTTCCACAAACAACTTATCGATTAACCAGTGGTCATTGCATGTGTGTTCTTTCCACAAACCACATGTGGACCCATTGCAGTCATTGCATGCGTGTTATTTCCACAAACCACAGATGGATCAACCACTAGATTCATTGCATATGTGTTATTTCCACAAACTAAACATGGATCAACCACTAGAGTCATTGCATGTGTGTTCTTATACAAAAACCAACACTAGAGTCATTGCATGTGTGTTCTTTTCACAAACCACACATGGATCAACCACTAGAGTCATTGCATGTGTGTTATTTTCACAAACAAACATGGATCAACCACTAGAGTCATTGCATGTTTGTTCTTTTCCACAAACCACACATGGATCCACCAGTGGTCATTGCATGTGTGTTCTTTCCACAAACCACACATGGATCAACCACTAGAGTAATTGCATGTGTGTTCTTTCCACAAACCACACATGGATCAACCACTAGAGTCATTGCATGTTTGTTCTTATACTAAAACCACAAACCAGCACTAGAGTCATTGCATGTGTGTTCTTTTCCACAAACCACACATGGATCCACCAGTGGTCATTGCATGTGTGTTCTTTCCACAAACCACATATGGATCAACCAGAGTCATTGCATGTGTGGTCTTTCCACAAACCACACATGGATCAACCACTAGAGTCATTGCATGTTTGTTCTTATACTAAAACCACAAACCAACACTAGAGTCATTGCATGTGTGTTCTTTTCCACAAACCACACATAGATCCACCAGTGGTCATTGCATGTGTCTTATTTCCACAAACCACATATGGATCAACCACTAGTCATTGCATTTGTGTTCTTTCCACAAACCACACATGGATCAACCACTAGAGTCATTGCATGTGTGTTTTTATACTAAAACCAACACTAGAGTCATTAAATGTGTGTTCTTTTCACAAACCACACATGGATCAACCACTAGAGTCATTGCATGTGTGTTATTTCCACAAACAAACATGGATAAACCACTAGAGTCATTGCATGTGTGTTCTTTTCCACAAACCACACATGGATCCACCAGTGGTATTTGCATGTGTGTTATTTCCACAAGGATCAACCACTAGAGTCATTGCATGTGTGTTCTTTCCACAAACCACACATGGATCAACCACTAGAGTCATTGCATGTGTGTTATTTCCACAAACAAACATGGATCAACCACTAGAGTCATTGCATGTGTGTTCTTTTCCACAAACCACACATGGATCCACCAGTGGTCATTGCATGTGTCTTCTTTCCACGGACCACATATGGATCAACCAGAGTCATTGCATGTGTGTTCTTTCCACAAACCACTCATGGATCAACCACTAGAGTCATTGCATGTGTGTTCTTTTCCACAAACAACTTATGGATCAACCAGTGGTCATTGCATGTGTGTTATTTCCACAAACCACATGTGGACCCATTACAGTCATTGCATGTGTGTTATTTCCACAAACCACACATGGATCAACCACTAGAGTCATTGCATATGTGTTATTTCCACAAACCACACATGGATCAACCACGAGAGTCATTGCATGTGTGTTCTTATACTAAAACCAACACTAGAGTCATTGCATGTGTGTTCTTATACTAAAACCAACACTAGAGTCATTGCATGTGTGTTCCTTTCACAAACCACACATGGATCAACCACTAGAGTCATTGCATGTGTGTTATTTCCACAAACAAACATGGATCAACCACTAGAGTCATTGCATGTGTGTTATTTTCCACAAACAACTTATGGATCAACCAGTGGTCATTGTATGGGTGTTCTTTCCACAAACCACACATGTGGACCCACTAGAGTCATTGCATGTGTGTTATTTCCACAAACCACACATGGATCAACCACGAGAGTCATTGCATATGTGTTATTTCCACAAACCACACATGGATCAACCACTAGAGTCATTGCATGTGTGTTATTATACTAAAACCAACATTAGAGTCATTGCATGTGTGTTCTTTGCACAAACCACACATGGATCAACCACTAGAGTAATTGCATGTGTGTTCTTTCCACAAACCACACATGGATCAACCACTAGAGTCATTGCATGTTTGTTCTTTTCCACAAACCACACATGGATCCACCAGTGGTCATTGCATGTGTGTTCTTTCCACAAACCACATATGGATCAACCAGAGTCATTGCATGTGTGGTCTTTCCGCAAACCACACATGGATCAACCACTAGAGTCATTGCATGTGTGTTATTTCCACAAACAAACATGGATCAACCACTACAGTCATTGCATGTGTGTTCTTTTCCACAAACCACACATGGATCCACCAGTGGTCATTGCATGTGTGTTCTTTCCACAAACCACACATGGATCAACCACTAGAGCCATTGCATGTGTGTTCTTTCCACAAACCACACATGGATCAACCACTAGAGTCATTGCATGTGTGTTCTTATACTAAAACCACAAACCAGTACTAGAGTCATTGTGTGTTATTTTCCACAAACCACACATGGATCCACCAGTGGTCATTGCACGTGTGTTCTTTCCACAAACCACATATGGATCAACCACTAGAGTCATTGCATGTGTGTTCTTTCGACAAACCACACATGGATCAACCACTAGAGTCATTGCATGTGTATTCTTTCCACAAACCACACATGGATCAACCACTAGAGTCATTGCATGTGTGTTCTTATACTAAAACCACAAACCAGTACTAGAGTCATTGTGTGTTCTTTTCCACAAACCACACATGGATCCACCAGTGGTCATTGCATGTGTGTTCTTTCCACAAACCACATACGGATCAACCACTAGTCATTGCATGTGTGTTCTTTC
The DNA here is from genome assembly GCA_916181665.1 of Avena sativa. Classification (NCBI taxonomy): domain Eukaryota; kingdom Viridiplantae; phylum Streptophyta; class Magnoliopsida; order Poales; family Poaceae; genus Avena; species Avena sativa. The sequence continues at coordinate 483,052,535 of OV702279.1, forward strand.
CACAAACCACACATGGATCAACCACTAGAGTCATTGCATGTGTGTTCTTATACTAAAACCAACACTAGTCATTAAATGTGTGTTCTTTTCACAAACCACACATGGATCAACCACTAGAGTCATTGCATGTGTGTTATTTCCACAAACAAACATGGATCAACCACTAGAGTCATTGCATGTGTGTTCTTTTCCACAAACCACACATGGATCCACCAGTGGTCATTGCATGGGTGTTATTTGCACAAACCACACATGGATCAACCACTAGAGTCATTGCATGTGTGTTCTTTCCACAAACCACACATAGATCAACCACTAGAGTCATTGCATGTGTGTTATTTCCACAAACAAACATGGATCAACCACTAGAGTCATTGGATGTGTGTTCTTTGCCACAAACCACAGATGGATCCACCAGTGGTCATTGCATGTGTGTTCTTTCCACAAACCACACATGGATCAACCAGAGTCATTGCATGTGTCGTCTTTCCACAAACCACACATGGATCAACCACTAGAATCATTGCATGTTTGTTCTTATACTAAAACCACAAACCAGCACTAGAGTCATTGCATGTGTGTTCTTTTCCACAAACCACACATGGATCCACTAGTGGTCATTGCATGTGTGTTCTTTCCACTGACCACATATGGATCAACCAGAGTCATTGCATGTGTGTTCTTTCCATAAACCACACATGGATCAACCACTAGAGTCATTGCATGTGTGTTATTTTCCACAAACAACTTATGGATCAACCAGTGGTCATTGCATGGGTGTTCTTTCCACAAACCACACATGTGGACCCACTAGAGTCATTGCATGTGTGTTATTTCCACAAACCACACATGGATCAACCACGAGAGTCATTGCATATGTGTTATTTCCACAAACCACACATGGATCAACCACTAGAGTCATTGCATGTGTGTTATTATACTAAAACCAACATTAGAGTCATTGCATGTGTGTTCTTTGCACAAACCACACATGGATCAACCACTAGAGTAATTGCATGTGTGTTCTTTCCACAAACCACACATGGATCAACCACTAGAGTCATTGCATGTTTGTTCTTTTCCACAAACCACACATGGATCCACCAGTGGTCATTGCATGTGTGTTCTTTCCACAAACCACATATGGATCAACCAGAGTCATTGCATGTGTGGTCTTTCCGCAAACCACACATGGATCAACCACTAGAGTCATTGCATGTGTGTTATTTCCACAAACAAACATGGATCAACCACTACAGTCATTGCATGTGTGTTCTTTTCCACAAACCACACATGGATCCACCAGTGGTCATTGCATGTGTGTTCTTTCCACAAACCACACATGGATCAACCACTAGAGCCATTGCATGTGTGTTCTTTCCACAAACCACACATGGATCAACCACTAGAGTCATTGCATGTGTGTTCTTATACTAAAACCACAAACCAGTACTAGAGTCATTGTGTGTTATTTTCCACAAACCACACATGGATCCACCAGTGGTCATTGCACGTGTGTTCTTTCCACAAACCACATATGGATCAACCACTAGAGTCATTGCATGTGTGTTCTTTCGACAAACCACACATGGATCAACCACTAGAGTCATTGCATGTGTATTATTTCCACAAACCACACATGGATCAACCACTAGAGTCATTGCATGTGTGTTCTTATACTAAAACCACAAACCAGTACTAGAGTCATTGTGTGTTCTTTTCCACAAACCACACATGGATCCACCAGTGGTCATTGCATGTGTGTTCTTTCCACAAACCACATACAGATCAACCACTAGTCATTGCATGTGTGTTCTTTCCACAAACCACACATGGATCAACCACTAGAGTCATTGCATGTGTGTTCTTATACTAAAACCAACACTAGTCATTAAATGTGTGTTCTTTTCACAAACCACACATGGATCACCCACTAGAGTCATTGCATGTGTGTTATTTCCACAAACAAACATGGATCAACCACTAGAGTCATTGCATGTGTGTTCTTTTCCACAAACCACACATGGATCCACCAGTGGTCATTGCATGGGTGTTATTTGCACAAACCACACATGGATCAACCACTAGAGTCATTGCATGTGTGTTCTTTCCACAAACCACACATGGATCAACCACTAGAGTCATTGCATGTGTGTTATTTCCACAAACAAACATGGATCAACCACTAGAGTCATTGGATGTGTGTTCTTTGCCACAAACCACATATGGATCCACCAGTGGTCATTGCATGTGTGTTCTTTCCACAAACCACACATGGATCAACCAGAGTCATTGCATGTGTCGTCTTTCCACAAACCACACATGGATCAACCACTAGAATCATTGCATGTTTGTTCTTATACTAAAACCACAAACCAACACTAGAGTCATTGCATGTGTGTTCTTTTCCACAAACCACACATGGATCCACTAGTGGTCATTGCATGTGTGTTCTTTCCACTGACCACATATGGATCAACCAGAGTCATTGCATGTGTGTTCTTTCCATAAACCACACATGGATCAACCACTAGAGTCATTGCATGTGTGTCTCTTCCACAAACAACTTATGGATCAACCAGTGGTCATTACATGTGTGTTATTTCCACAAACCACATGTGGACCCATTACAGTCATTGCATGTGTGTTATTTCCACAAACCACACATGGATCAACCACTAGAGTCATTGCATATGTGTTATTTCCAAAAACCACACATGGATCAACCACTAGAGTCATTGCATGTGTATTCTTATAGTAAAACCAACACTAGAGTCATTGCATGTTTGTTCTTTTCACAAACCACACATGGATCAACCACTCGAGTCATTGCATGTGTGTTATTTCCACAAACAAACATGGATCAACCACTCGAGTCATTGCATGTGTGTTCTTTTCCACAAACCACACATGGATCCACCAGTGGTCATTGCATGTGTGTTCTTTCCACAAACCACACATGGATCAACCAGTAGAGTCACTACATGTGTGTTCTTTCCACAAACCACACATGGATCAACCACTAGAGTCATTGCATGTGTGTTATTTCCACAAGCAAACAAGGATAAACCACTAGAGTCATTGCATGTGTGTTCTTTTCCACAAACCACACATGGATCCACCAGTGGTCATTGCATGTGTGTTCTTTCCACAAATCACACATGGATCAACCACTAGAGTCATTGCATTTGTGTTCTTTCCACAAACCACACATGGATCAACCACTAGAGTCATTGCATGTGTGTTCTTATACTAAAACCACAAACCAGTATTAGAGTCATTGCATGTGTGTTCTTTTCCACAACCAAGACATGGATCCACGAGTGGTCATTGCATGTGTGTTCTTTCCACAAACCACATATGGATCAACCAGAGTCATTGCATGTGTGTTATTTCCACAAACCACACATGGATCAACCACTAGAGTCATTGCATGTTTGTTCTTATACTAAAACCACAACCAGCACTAGAGTCATTGCATGTGTGTTCTTTTCCACAAACCACACATGGATCCACCACTGGTCATTGCTTGTGTGTTCTTTCCACAAACCACATATGGATCAACCACTAGTCATTGCATGTGTGTTCTTTCCACAAACCACACATGGATCAACCACTAGAGTCATTGCATGTTTGTTCTTATACTAAAACCACAAACCAACACTAGAGTCATTGCATGTGTGTTCTTTCCACAAACAACACATGGATCAACCACTAGAGTCATTGCATGTGTGTTATTTCCACAAACAAACATGGATCAATCACTAGAGTCATTGCATGTGTGTTCTTTTCCACAAACCACACATGGATCCACCAGTGGTCATTGCATGTGTGTTTTTCCACAAACCACATATGGATCAACCACTAGTCATTGCATGTGTGTTCTTTCCACAAACCACACATGGATCAACCACTAGAGTAATTGCATGTTTGTTCTTATACTAAAACCACAAACCAGGACTAGAGTCATTGCATGTGTGTTCTTTTCCACAAACCACACATGGATCCAGTTGACTCATTGCATGTGTGTTCTTTTCCACAAACCACACATGGATCAACCAGTGGTCATTGCATGTGTGTTCTTTTCCATAAACCACATGTGGACCCATTACAGTCACTGCATGTGTCTTATTTCCACAAACCACACATGGATCAACCACTAGAGTCATTGCATATGTGTTATTTCCACAAACCACACATGGATCAACCACTAGAGTCATTGCATGTGTGTTCTTATACTAAAACCACAAACCAGTACTAGAGTCATTGCATGTGTGTTCTTATACTAAAACGACAAACCATTACTAGAGTCATTGCATGTGTGTTATTTTCCACAAACCACACATGGATCCGCCAGTGGTCATTGCATGTGTGCTCTTTCCACAGACCACATATGGATCAACCAGAGTCATTGCATGTGTGTTCTTTGCACAAACCACACATGGATCAACCACTAGAGTCATTGCATGTTTTTTCTTATACTAAAACCACAAACCAGCACTAGAGTCATTGCATGTGTGTTCTTTTCCACAAACCACACATGGATCCACTAGACTCATTGCCTGTGTGTTCTTTTCCACAAACAACTTATCGATTAACCAGTGGTCATTGCATGTGTGTTCTTTCCACAAACCACATGTGGACCCATTGCAGTCATTGCATGTGTGTTATTTCCACAAACCACAGATGGATCAACCACTAGATTCATTGCATATGTGTTATTTCCACAAACTAAACATGGATCAACCACTAGAGTCATTGCATGTGTGTTCTTATACAAAAACCAACACTAGAGTCATTGCATGTGTGTTCTTTTCACAAACCACACATGGATCAACCACTAGAGTCATTGCATGTGTGTTATTTTCACAAACAAACATGGATCAACCACTAGAGTCATTGCATGTTTGTTCTTTTCCACAAACCACACATGGATCCACCAGTGGTCATTGCATGTGTGTTCTTTCCACAAACCACACATGGATCAACCACTAGAGTAATTGCATGTGTGTTCTTTCCACAAACCACACATGGATCAACCACTAGAGTCATTGCATGTTTGTTCTTATACTAAAACCACAAACCAGCACTAGAGTCATTGCATGTGTGTTCTTTTCCACAAACCACACATGGATCCACCAGTGGTCATTGCATGTGTGTTCTTTCCACAAACCACATATGGATCAACCAGAGTCATTGCATGTGTGGTCTTTCCACAAACCACACATGCATCAACCACTAGAGTCATTGCATGTTTGTTCTTATACTAAAACCACAAACCAACACTAGAGTCATTGCATGTGTGTTCTTTTCCACAAACCACACATAGATCCACCAGTGGTCATTGCATGTGTCTTATTTCCACAAACCACATATGGATCAACCACTAGTCATTGCATTTGTGTTCTTTCCACAAACCACACATGGATCAACCACTAGAGTCATTGCATGTGTGTTTTTATACTAAAACCAACACTAGAGTCATTAAATGTGTGTTCTTTTCACAAACCACACATGGATCAACCACTAGAGTCATTGCATGTGTGTTATTTCCACAAACAAACATGGATCAACCACTAGAGTCATTGCATGTGTGTTCTTTTCCACAAACCACACATGGATCCACCAGTGGTATTTGCATGTGTGTTATTTCCACAAGGATCAACCACTAGAGTCATTGCATGTGTGTTCTTTCCACAAACCACACATGGATCAACCACTAGAGTCATTGCATGTGTGTTATTTCCACAAACAAACATGGATCAACCACTACAGTCATTGCATGTGTGTTCTTTTCCACAAGCCACACATGGATCCACTAGTGGTCATTGCATGTGTGTTCTTTCCACTAACCACATATGGATCAACCAGAGTCATTGCATGTGTGTTCTTTCCATAAACCACACATGGATCAACCACTAGAGTCATTGCATGTGTGTCTTTTCCACAAACAACTTATGGATCAACCAGTGGTCATTGCATGTGTGTTATTTCCACAAACCACATGTGGACCCATTACATTCATTGCATGTGTGTTATTTCCACAAACCACACATGGATCAACCACTAGAGTCATTGCATATGTGTTATTTCCAAAAACCACACATGGATCAACCACTAGAGTCATTGCATGTGTATTCTTATAGTAAAACCAACACTAGAGTCATTGCATGTTTGTTCTTTTCACAAACCACACATGGATCAACCACTCGAGTCATTGCATGTGTGTTATTTCCATAAACAAACATGGATCAACCACTCGAGTCATTGCATGTGTGTTCTTTTCCACAAACCACACATGGATCCACCAGTGGTCATGGCATGTGTGTTCTTTCCACAAACCACACATGGATCAACCACTAGAGTCACTGCATGTGTGTTCTTTCCACAAACCACACATGGATCAACCACTAGAGTCATTGCATGTGTGTTATTTCCACAAGCAAACAAGGATAAACCACTAGAGTCATTGCATGTGTGTTCTTTTCCACAAACCACACATGGATCCACCAGTGGTCATTGCATGTGTGTTCTTTCCACAAATCACACATGGATCAACCACTAGAGTCATTGCATTTGTGTTCTTTCCACAAACCACACATGGATCAACCACTAGAGTCATTGCATGTGTGTTCTTATACTAAAACCACAAAACAGTATTAGAGTCATTGCATGTGTGTTCTTTTCCACAACCAAGACATGGATCCACGAGTGGTCATTGCATGTGTGTTCTTTCCACAAACCACATATGGATCAACCAGAGTCATTGCATGTGTGTTATTTCCACAAACCACACATGGATCAACCACTAGAGTCATTGCATGTTTGTTCTTATACTAAAACCACAAACCAGCACTAGAGTCATTGCATGTGTGTTCTTTTCCACAAACCACACATGGATCCACCACTGGTCATTGCTTGTGTGTTCTTTCCACAAACCACATATGGATCAACCACTAGTCATTGCATGTGTGTTCTTTCCACAAACCACACATGGATCAACCACTAGAGTCATTGCATGTTTGTTCTTATACTAAAACCACAAACCAACACTAGAGTCATTGCATGTGTGTTCTTTCCAAAAACAACACAGGGATCAACCACTAGAGTCATTGCATGTGTGTTATTTCCACAAACAAACATGGATCAATCACTAGAGTCATTGCATGTGTGTTCTTTTCCACAAACCACACATGGATCCACCAGTGGTCATTGCATGTGTGTTTTTCCACAAACCACATATGGATCAACCACTAGTCATTGCATGTGTGTTCTTTCCACAAACCACACATGGATCAACCACTAGAGTAATTGCATGTTTGTTCTTATACTAAAACCACAAACCAGGACTAGAGTCATTGCATGTGTGTTCTTTTCCACAAACCACACATGGATCCAATTGACTCATTGCATGTGTGTTCTTTTCCACAAACCACACATGGATCAACCAGTGGTCATTGCATGTGTGTTCTTTTCCATAAACCACATGTGGACCCATTACAGTCACTGCATGTGTCTTATTTCCACAAACCACACATGGATCAACCACTAGAGTCATTGCATATGTGTTATTTCCACAAACCACACATGGATCAACCACTAGAGTCATTGCATGTGTGTTCTTATACTAAAACCACAAACCAGTACTAGAGTCATTGCATGTGTGTTCTTATACTAAAACGACAAACCATTACTAGAGTCATTGCATGTGTGTTATTTTCCACAAACCACACATGGATCCGCCAGTGGTCATTGCATGTGTGCTCTTTCCACAGACCACATATGGATCAACCAGAGTCATTGCATGTGTGTTCTTTGCACAAACCACACATGGATCAACCACTAGAGTCATTGCATGTTTTTTCTTATACTAAAACCACAAACCAGCACTAGAGTCATTGCATGTGTGTTCTTTTCCACAAAACACACATGGATCCACTAGACTCATTGCCTGTGTGTTCTTTTCCACAAACAACTTATCGATTAACCAGTGGTCATTGCATGTGTGTTCTTTCCACAAACCACATGTGGACCCATTGCAGTCATTGCATGTGTGTTATTTCCACAAACCACAGATGGATCAACCACTAGATTCATTGCATATGTGTTATTTCCACAAACTAAACATGGATCAACCACTAGAGTCATTGCATGTGTGTTCTTATACAAAAACCAACACTAGAGTCATTGCATGTGTGTTCTTTTCACAAACCACTCATGGATCAACCACTAGAGTCATTGCATGTGTGTTATTTTCACAAACAAACATGGATCAACCACTAGAGTCATTGCATGTTTGTTCTTTTCCACAAACCACACATGGATCCACCAGTGGTCATTGCATGTGTGTTCTTTCCACAAACCACACATGGATCAACCACTAGAGTAATTGCATGTGTGTTCTTTCCACAAACCACACATGGATCAACCACTAGAGTCATTGCATGTTTGTTCTTATACTAAAACCACAAACCAGCACTAGAGTCATTGCATGTGTGTTCTTTTCCACAAACCACACATGGATCCACCAGTGGTCATTGCATGTGTGTTCTTTCCACAAACCACATATGGATCAACCAGAGTCATTGCATGTGTGGTCTTTCCACAAACCACACATGGATCAACCACTAGAGTCATTGCATGTTTGTTCTTATACTAAAACCACAAACCAACACTAGAGTCATTGCATGTGTGTTCTTTTCCACAAACCACACATAGATCCACCAGTGGTCATTGCATGTGTCTTATTTCCACAAACCACATATGGATCAACCACTAGTCATTGCATTTGTGTTCTTTCCACAAACCACACATGGATCAACCACTAGAGTCATTGCATGTGTGTTTTTATACTAAAACCAACACTAGAGTCATTAAATGTGTGTTCTTTTCACAAACCACACATGGATCAACCACTAGAGTCATTGCATGTGTGTTATTTCCACAAACAAACATGGATCAACCACTAGAGTCATTGCATGTGTGTTCTTTTCCACAAACCACACATGGATCCACCAGTGGTATTTGCATGTGTGTTATTTCCACAAGGATCAACCACTAGAGTCATTGCATGTGTGTTCTTTCCACAAACCACACATGGATCAACCACTAGAGTCATTGCATGTGTGTTATTTCCACAAACAAACATGGATCAACCACTAGAGTCATTGCATGTGTGTTCTCTTCCACAAACCACACATGGATCCACTAGTGGTCATTGCATGTGTGTTCTTTCCACGGACCACATATGGATAAACCAGAGTCATTGCATGTGTGTTCTTTCCACAAACCACTCATGGATCAACCACTAGAGTCATTGCATGTGTGTTCTTTTCCACAAACAACTTATGGATCAACCAGTGGTCATTGCATGTGTGTTATTTCCACAAACCACATATGGACCCATTACAGTCATTGCATGTGTGTTATTTCCACAAACCACACATGGATCAACCACTAGAGTCATTGCATATGTGTTATTTCCACAAACCACACATGGATCAACCACGAGAGTCATTGCATGTGTGTTCTTATACTAAAACCAACACTAGAGTCATTGCATGTGTGTTCTTATACTAAAACCAACACTAGAGTCATTGCATGTGTGTTCTTATACTAAAACCAACACTAGAGTCATTGCATGTGTGTTCCTTTCACAAACCACACATGGATCAACCACTAGAGTCATTGCATGTGTGTTATTTCCACAAACAAACATGGATCAACCACTAGAGTCATTGCATGTGTGTTATTTTCCACAAACAACTTATGGATTAACCAGTGGTCATTGCATGGGTGTTCTTTCCACAAACCACACATGTGGACCCACTAGAGTCATTGCATGTGTGTTATTTCCACAAACCACACATGGATCAACCATGAGAGTCATTGCATATGTGTTATTTCCACAAACCACACATGGATCAACCACTAGAGTCATTGCATGTGTGTTATTATACTAAAACCAACATTAGAGTCATTGCATGTGTGTTCTTTGCACAAACCACACATGGATCAACCACTAGAGTAATTGCATGTGTGTTCTTTCCACAAACCACACATGGATCAACCACTAGAGTCATTGCATGTTTGTTCTTTTCCACAAACCACACATGGATCCACCAGTGGTCATTGCATGTGTGTTCTTTCCACAAACCACATATGGATCAACCAGAGTCATTGCATGTGTGGTCTTTCCGCAAACCACACATGGATCAACCACTAGAGTCATTGCATGTGTGTTATTTCCACAAACAAACATGGATCAACCACTACAGTCATTGCATGTGTGTTCTTTTCCACAAACCACACATGGATCCACCAGTGGTCATTGCATGTGTGTTCTTTCCACAAACCACACATGGATCAACCACTAGAGCCATTGCATGTGTGTTCTTTCCACAAACCACACATGGATCAACCACTAGAGTCATTGCATGTGTGTTCTTATACTAAAACCACAAACCAGTACTAGAGTCATTGTGTGTTATTTTCCACAAACCACACATGGATCCACCAGTGGTCATTGCACGTGTGTTCTTTCCACAAACCACATATGGATCAACCACTAGAGTCATTGCATGTGTGTTCTTTCGACAAACCACACATGGATCAACCACTAGAGTCATTGCATGTGTATTCTTTCCACAAACCACACATGGATCAACCACTAGAGTCATTGCATGTGTGTTCTTATACTAAAACCACAAACCAGTACTAGAGTCATTGTGTGTTCTTTTCCACAAACCACACATGGATCCACCAGTGGTCATTGCATGTGTGTTCTTTCCACAACCCACATACAGATCAACCACTAGTCATTGCATGTGTGTTCTTTCCACAAACCACACATGGATCAACCACTAGAGTCATTGCATGTGTGTTCTTATACTAAAACCAACACTAGTCATTAAATGTGTGTTCTTTTCACAAACCACACATGGATCAACCACTAGAGTCATTGCATGTGTGTTATTTCCACAAACAAACATGGATGAACCACTAGAGTCATTGCATGTGTGTTCTTTTCCACAAACCACACATGGATCCACCAGTGGTCATTGCATGGGTGTTATTTGCACAAACCACACATGGATCAACCACTAGAGTCATTGCATGTGTGTTCTTTCCACAAACCACACATAGATCAACCACTAGAGTCATTGCATGTGTGTTATTTCCACAAACAAACATGGATCAACCACTAGAGTCATTGGATGTGTGTTCTTTGCCACAAACCACAGATGGATCCACCAGTGGTCATTGCATGTGTGTTCTTTCCACAAACCACACATGGATCAACCAGAGTCATTGCATGTGTCGTCTTTCCACAAACCACACATGGATCAACCACTAGAATCATTGCATGTTTGTTCTTATACTAAAACCACAAACCAGCACTAGAGTCATTGCATGTGTGTTCTTTTCCACAAACCACACATGGATCCACTAGTGGTCATTGCATGTGTATTCTTTCCACTGACCACATATGGATCAACCAGAGTCATTGCATGTGTGTTCTTTCCATAAACCACACATGGATCAACCACTAGAGTCATTGCATGTGTGTCTTTTCCACAAACAACTTATGGATCAACCAGTGGTCATTGCATGTGTGTTATTTCCACAAACCACATGTGGACCCATTACAGTCATTGCATGTGTGTTATTTCCACAAACCACACATGGATCAACCACTAGAGTCATTGCATATGTGTTATTTCCAAAAACCACACATGGATCAACCACTAGAGTCATTGCATGTGTATTCTTATAGTAAAACCAACACTAGAGTCATTGCATGTTTGTTCTTTTCACAAACCACACATGGATCAACCACTCGAGTCATTGCATGTGTGTTATTTCCACAAACAAACATGGATCAACCACTCGAGTCATTGCATGTGTGTTCTTTTCCACAAACCACACATGGATCCACCAGTGGTCATTGCATGTGTGTTCTTTCCACAAACCACACATGGATCAACCACTAGAGTCATTGCATGTGTGTTATTTCCACAAGCAAACAAGGATAAACCACTAGAGTCATTGCATGTGTGTTCTTTTCCACAAACCACACATGGATCCACCAGTGGTCATTGCATGTGTGTTCTTTCCACAAATCACACATGGATCAACCACTAGAGTCATTGCATTTGTGTTCTTTCCACAAACCACACATGGATCAACCACTAGAGTCATTGCATGTGTGTTCTTATACTAAAACCACAAACCAGTACTAGAGTCATTGCATGTGTGTTCTTTCCATAGACCACATATGGATCAACCAGAGTCATTGCATGTGTGTTATTTCCACAAACCACACATGGATCAACCACTAGAGTCATTGCATGTCCGTTCTTATACTAAAACCACAAACCAGTACTAGAGTCATTGCATGTGTGTTCTTTTCCACAAACAACACATGGATCCACCAATGGTCATTGCTTGTGTGTTCTTTCCACAAACCACATATGGATCAACCACTAGTCATTGCATGTGTGTTCTTTCCACAAACCACACATGGATCAACCACTAGAGTCATTGCATGTTTGTTCTTATACTAAAACCACAAACCAACACTAGAGTCATTGCATGTGTGTTCTTTCCACAAACAACACATGGATCAACCACTAGAGTCATTGCATGTGTGTTATTTCCACAAACAAACATGGATCAATCACTAGAGTCATTGCATGTGTGTTCTTTTCCACAAACCACACATGGATCCACCAGTGGTCATTGCATGTGTTTTTTTCCACAAACCACATATGGATCAACCACTAGTCATTGCATGTGTGTTCTTTCCACAAACCACACATGGATCAACCACTAGAGTAATTGCATGTTTGTTTTTATACTAAAACCACAAACCAGGACTAGAGTCATTGCATGTGTGTTCTTTTCCACAAACCACACATGGATCCAATTGACTCATTGCATGTGTGTTCTTTTCCACAAACCACACATAGATCAACCAGTGGTCATTGGATGTGTGTTCTTTTCCATAAACCACATGTGGACCCATTACAGTCACTACATGTGTGTTATTTCCACAAACCACACATGGATCAACCACTAGAGTCATTGCATATGTGTTATTTCCACAAACCACACATGGATCAACCACTAGAGTCATTGCATGTGTGTTCTTATACTAAAACCACAAACCAGTACTAGAGTCATTGCATGTGTGTTCTTATACTAAAACCACAAACCATTACTAGAGTCATTGCATGTGTGTTATTTTCCACAAACCACACATGGATCCACCAGTGGTCATTGCATGTGTGCTCTTTCCACAGACCACATATGGATCAACCAGAGTCATTGCATGTGTGTTCTTTGCACAAACCACACATGGATCAACCACTAGAGTCATTGCATGTTTTTTCTTATACTAAAACCACAAACCAGCACTAGAGTCACTGCATGTGTGTTCTTTTCCACAAACCACACATGGATCCACTAGACTCATTGCCTGTGTGTTCTTTTCCACAAACAACTTATCGATCAACCAGTGGTCATTGCATGTGTGTTCTTTCCACAAACCACATGTTGACCCATTGCAGTCATTGCATGTGTGTTATTTCCACAAACCACAGATGGATCAACCACTAGAGTCATTGCATATGTGTTATTTCCGGAAACTAAACATGGATCAACCACTAGAGTCATTGCATGTGTGTTCTTATACAAAAACCAACACTAGAGTCATTTCATGTGTGTTCTTTTCACAAACCACACATGGATCAACCACTAGAGTCATTGCATGTGTGTTATTTTCACAAACAAACATGGATCAACCACTAGAGTCATTGCATGTTTATTCTTTTCCATAAACCACACATGGATCCACCAGTGGTCATTGCATGTGTGTTCTTTCCACAAACCACACATGGATCAACCACTAGAGTAATTGCATGTGTGTTCTTTCCACAAACCACACATGGATCAACCACTAGAGTCATTGCATGTTTGTTCTTATACTAAAACCACAAACCAGCACTAGAGTCATTGCATGTGTGTTCTTTTCCACAAACCACACATGGATCCACCAGTGGTCATTGCATGTGTGATATTTCCACAAACCACATATGGATCAACCAGAGTCATTGCATGTGTGGTCTTTCCACAAACCACACATGGATCAACCACTAGAGTCATTGCATGTTTGTTCTTATACTAAAACCACAAACCAACACTAGAGTCATTGCATGTGTGTTCTTTTCAACAAACCACACATAGATCCACCAGTGGTCATTGCATGTGTCTTATTTCCACAAACCACATATGGATCAACCACTAGTCATTGCATTTGTGTTCTTTCCACAAACCACACATGGATCAACCACTAGAGTCATTGCATGTGTGTTTTTATACTAAAACCAACACTAGAGTCATTAAATGTGTGTTCTTTTCACAAACCACACATGGATCAACCACTAGAGTCATTGCATGTGTGTTATTTCCACAAACAAACATGGATCAACCACTAGAGTCATTGCATGTGTGTTCTTTTCCACAAACTACACATGGATCCACCAGTGGTATTTGCATGTGTGTTATTTCCACAAACCACACATGGATCAACGACTAGAGTCATTGCATGTGTGTTCTTTCCACAAATCACACATGGATCAACCACTAGAGTCATTGCATTTGTGTTCTTTCCACAAACCACACATGGATCAACCACTAGAGTCATTGCATGTGTGTTCTTATAGTAAAACCACAAACCAGTACTAGAGTCATTGCATGTGTGTTCTTTCCATAGACCACATATGGATCAACCAGAGTCATTGCATGTGTGTTATTTCCACAAACCACACATGGATCAACCACTAGAGTCATTGCATGTCCGTTCTTATACTAAAACCACAAACCAGCACTAGAGTCATTGCATGTGTGTTCTTTTCCACAAACAACACATGGATCCACCAATGGTCATTGCTTGTGTGTTCTTTCCACAAACCACATATGGATCAACCACTAGTCATTGCATGTGTGTTCTTTCCACAAACCACACATGGATCAACCACTAGAGTCATTGCATGTTTGTTCTTATACTAAAACCACAAACCAACACTAGAGTCATTGCATGTGTGTTCTTTCCACAAACAACACATGGATCAACCACTAGAGTCATTGCATGTGTGTTATTTCCACAAACAAACATGGATCAATCACTAGAGTCATTGCATGTGTGTTCTTTTCCACAAACCACACATGGATCCACCAGTGGTCATTGCATGTGTTTTTTTCCACAAACCACATATGGATCAACCACTAGTCATTGCATGTGTGTTCTTTCCACAAACCACACATGGATCAACCACTAGAGTAATTGCATGTTTGTTTTTATACTAAAACCACAAACCAGGACTAGAGTCATTGCATGTGTGTTCTTTTCCACAAACCACACATGGATCCAATTGACTCATTGCATGTGTGTTCTTTTCCACAAACCACACATAGATCAACCAGTGGTCATTGGATGTGTGTTCTTTTCCATAAACCACATGTGGACCCATTACAGTCACTACATGTGTGTTATTTCCACAAACCACACATGGATCAACCACTAGAGTCATTGCATATGTGTTATTTCCACAAACCACACATGGATCAACCACTAGAGTCATTGCATGTGTGTTCTTATACTAAAACCACAAACCAGTACTAGAGTCATTGCATGTGTGTTCTTATACTAAAACCACAAACCATTACTAGAGTCATTGCATGTGTGTTATTTTCCACAAACCACACATGGATCCACCAGTGGTCATTGCATGTGTGCTCTTTCCACAGACCACATATGGATCAACCAGAGTCATTGCATGTGTGTTCTTTGCACAAACCACACATGGATCAACCACTAGAGTCATTGCATGTTTTTTCTTATACTAAAACCACAAACCAGCACTAGAGTCACTGCATGTGTGTTCTTTTCCACAAACCACACATGGATCCACTAGACTCATTGCCTGTGTGTTCTTTTCCACAAACAACTTATCGATCAACCAGTGGTCATTGCATGTGTGTTCTTTCCACAAACCACATGTTGACCCATTGCAGTCATTGCATGTGTGTTATTTCCACAAACCACAGATGGATCAACCACTAGAGTCATTGCATATGTGTTATTTCCAGAAACTAAACATGGATCAACCACTAGAGTCATTGCATGTGTGTTCTTATACAAAAACCAACACTAGAGTCATTTCATGTGTGTTCTTTTCACAAACCACACATGGATCAACCACTAGAGTCATTGCATGTGTGTTATTTTCACAAACAAACATGGATCAACCACTAGAGTCATTGCATGTTTATTCTTTTCCATAAACCACACATGGATCCACCAGTGGTCATTGCATGTGTGTTCTTTCCACAAACCACACATGGATCAACCACTAGAGTAATTGCATGTGTGTTCTTTCCACAAACCACACATGGATCAACCACTAGAGTCATTGCATGTTTGTTCTTATACTAAAACCACAAACCAGCACTAGAGTCATTGCATGTGTGTTCTTTTCCACAAACCACACATGGATCCACCAGTGGTCATTGCATGTGTGATCTTTCCACAAACCACATATGGATCAACCAGAGTCATTGCATGTGTGGTCTTTCCACAAACCACACATGGATCAACCACTAGAGTCATTGCATGTTTGTTCTTATACTAAAACCACAAACCAACACTAGAGTCATTGCATGTGTGTTCTTTTCAACAAACCACACATAGATCCACCAGTGGTCATTGCATGTGTCTTATTTCCACAAACCACATATGGATCAACCACTAGTCATTGCATTTGTGTTCTTTCCACAAACCACACATGGATCAACCACTAGAGTCATTGCATGTGTGTTTTTATACTAAAACCAACACTAGAGTCATTAAATGTGTGTTCTTTTCACAAACCACACATGGATCAACCACTAGAGTCATTGCATGTGTGTTATTTCCACAAACAAACATGGATCAACCACTAGAGTCATTGCATGTGTGTTCTTTTCCACAAACTACACATGGATCCACCAGTGGTATTTGCATGTGTGTTATTTCCACAAACCACACATGGATCAACGACTAGAGTCATTGCATGTGTGTTCTTTCCACAAACCACACATGGATCAACCATTAGAGTCATTGCATGTGTGTTATTTCCACAAACAAACATGGATCAACCACTAGAGTCATTGCATGTGTGTTCTTTTCCAGAAACCACACATGGATCCACCAGTGGTCATTGCATGTGTGTTCTTTCCACGGACCACATATGGATCAACCAGAGTCATTGCATGTGTGTTCTTTCCACAAACCACTCATGGATCAACCACTAGAGTCATTGCATGTGTGTTCTTTTCCACAAACAACTTATGGATCAACCAGTGGTCATTGCATGTGTGTTATTTCCACAAACCACATGTGGACCCATTACAGTCATTGCATGTGTGTTATTTCCACAAACCACACATGGATCAACCACTAGAGTCATTGCATATGTGTTATTTCCACAAACCACACATGGATCAACCACGAGAGTCATTGCATGTGTGTTCTTATACTAAAACCAACACTAGAGTCATTGCATGTGTGTTCTTATACTAAAACCAACACTAGAGTCATTGCATGTGTGTTCCTTTCACAAACCACACATGGATCAACCACTAGAGTCATTGCATGTGTGTTATTTCCACAAACAAACATGGATCAACCACTAGAGTCATTGCATGTGTGTTATTTTCCACAAACAACTTATGGATCAACCAGTGGTCATTGCATGGGTGTTCTTTCCACAAACCACACATGTGGACCCACTAGAGTCATTGCATGTGTGTTATTTCCATAAACCACACATGGATCAACCACGAGAGTCATTGCATATGTGTTATTTCCACAAACCACACATGGATCAACCACTAGAGTCATTGGATGTGTGTTATTATACTAAAACCAACATTATAGTCATTGCATGTGTGTTCTTTGCACAAACCACACATGGATCAACCAGTAGAGTCATTGCATGTGTGTTATTTCCACAAACAAACATGGATCAACCACTACAGTCATTGCATGTGTGTTCTTTTCCACAAACCACACATGGATCCACAAGTGGTCATTGCATGTGTGTTCTTTCCACAAACCACACATGGATCAACCACTAGAGTCATTGCATGTGTGTTCTTTCCACAAACCACACATGGATCAACCACTAGAGTCATTGCATGTGTGTTCTTATACTAAAACCAAAAAACCAGTACTAGAGTCATTGTGTGTTATTTTCCACAAACCACTCATGGATCCACCAGTGGTCATTGCACATGTGTTCTTTCCACAAACCACATATGGATCAACCACTAGAGTCATTGCATGTGTGTTCTTTCGACAAACCACACATGGATCAACCACTAGAGTCATTGCATGTGTATTCTTTCCACAAACCACACATGGATCAACCACTAGAGTCATTGCATGTGTGTTCTTATACTAAAACCACAAACCAGCACTAGAGTCATTGCATGTGTGTTCTTTTCCACAAACCACACATGGATCCACTAGACTCATTGCCTGTGTGTTCTTTTCCACAAACAACTTATCGATCAACCAGTGGTCATTGCATGTGTGTTCTTTCCACAAACCACATGTGGACCCATTGCAGTCATTGCATGTGTGTTATTTCCACAAACCACAGATGGATCAACCACTAGAGTCATTGCATATGTGTTATTTCCACAAACTAAACATGGATCAACCACTAGAGTCATTGCATGTGTGTTCTTATACAAAAACCAACACTAGAGTCATTGCATGTGTGTTCTTTTCACAAACCACACATGGATCAACCACTAGAGTCATTGCATGTGTGTTATTTTCACAAACAAACATGGATCAACCACTAGAGTCATTACATGTTTGTTCTTTTCCACAAACCACACATGGATCCACGAGTGGTCATTGCATGTGTGTTCTTTCCACAAACCACACATGGATCAACCACTAGAGTAATTGCATGTGTGTTCTTTCCACAAACCACACATGGATCAACCACTAGAGTCATTGCATGTTTGTTCTTATACTAAAACCACAAACAAGCACTAGAGTCATTGCATGTGTGTTCTTTTCCACAAACCACACATGGATCCACCAGTGGTCATTGCATGTGTGTTCTTTCCACAAACCACATATGGATCAACCAGAGTCATTGCATGTGTGGTCTTTCCACAAACCACACATGGATCAACCACTAGAGTCATTGCATGTTTGTTCTTATACTAAAACCACAAACCAACACTAGAGTCATTGCATGTGTGTTCTTTTCCACAAACCACACATAGATCCACCAGTGGTCATTGCATGTGTCTTATTTCCACAAACCACATATGGATCAACCACTAGTCATTGCATTTGTGTTCTTTCCACAAACCACACATGGATCAACCACTAGAGTCATTGCATGTGTGTTTTATACTAAAACCAACACTAGAGTCATTAAATGTGTGTTCTTTTCACAAACCACACATGGATCAACCACTAGAGTCATTGCATGTGTGTTCTTTCCACAAACCACACATGGATCAACCACTAGAGTCATTGCATGTGTGTTCTTATACTAAAACCACAAACCAGTACTAGAGTCATTGTGTGCTATTTTCCACAAACCACACATGGATCCACCAGTGGTCATTGCACATGTGTTCTTTCCACAAACCACATATGGATCAACCACTAGAGTCATTGCATGTGTGTTCTTTCGACAAACCACACATGGATCAACCACTAGAGTCATTGCATGTGTGTTCTTTCGACAAACCACACATGGATCAACCACTAGAGTCATTGCATGTGTATTCTTTCCACAAACCACACATGGATCAACCACTAGAGTCATTGCATGTGTGTTCTTATACTAAAACCACAAACCAGTACTAGAGTCATTGTGTGTTCTTTTCCACAAACCACACATGGATCCACCAGTGGTCATTGCATGTGTGTTCTTTCCACAAACCACATACGGATCAACCACTAGTCATTGCATGTGTGTTCTTTCCACAAACCACACATGGATCAACCACTAGAGTCATGGCATGTGTGTTCTTATGCTAAAACCAACACTAGTCATTAAATGTGTGTTCTTTTCACAAACCACACATGGATCAACCACTAGAGTCATTGCATGTGTGTTATTTCCACAAACAAACATGGATCAACCACTAGAGTCATTGCATGTGTGTTCTTTTCCACAAACAACACATGGATCCACCAGTGGTCATTGCATGGGTGTTATTTGCACAAACCACACATGGATCAACCACTAGAGTCATTGCATGTGTGTTCTTTCCACAAACCACACATAGATCAACCACTAGAGTCATTGCATGTGTGTTATTTCCACAAACAAACATGGATCAACCACTAGAGTCATTGGATGTGTGTTCTTTGCCACAAACCACACATGGATCCACCAGTGGTCATTGCATGTGTGTTCTTTCCACAAACCACACATGGATCAACCAGAGTCATTGCATGTGTCGTCTTTCCACAAACCACACATGGATCAACCACTAGAATCATTGCATGTTTGTTCTTATACTAAAACCACAAACCAGCACTAGAGTCATTGCATGTGTGTTCTTTTCCACAAACCACACATGGATCCACTAGACTCATTGCCTGTGTGTTCTTTTCCACAAACAACTTATCGATCAACCAGTGGTCATTGCATGTGTGTTCTTTCCACAAACCACATGTGGACCCATTGCAGTCATTGCATGTGTGTTATTTCCACAAACCACAGATGGATCAACCACTAGAGTCATTGCATATGTGTTATTTCCAGAAACTAAACATGGATCAACCACTAGAGTCATTGCATGTGTGTTCTTATACAAAAACCAACACTAGAGTCATTTCATGTGTGTTCTTTTCACAAACCACACGTGGATCAACCACTAGAGTCATTGCATGTGTGTTATTTTCACAAACAAACATGGATCAACCACTAGAGTCATTGCATGTTTATTCTTTTCCATAAACCACACATGGATCCACCAGTGGTCATTGCATGTGTGTTCTTTCCACAAACCACACATGGATCAACCACTAGAGTAATTGCATGTGTGTTCTTTCCACAAACCACACATGGATCAACCACTAGAGTCATTGCATGTTTGTTCTTATACTAAAACCACAAACCAGCACTAGAGTCATTGCATGTGTGTTCTTTTCCACAAACCACACATGGATCCACCAGTGGTCATTGCATGTGTGATCTTTCCACAAACCACATATGGATCAACCAGAGTCATTGCATGTGTGGTCTTTCCACAAACCACACATGGATCAACCACTAGAGTCATTGCATGTTTGTTCTTATACTAAAACCACAAACCAACACTAGAGTCATTGCATGTGTGTTCTTTTCAACAAACCACACATAGATCCACCAGTGGTCATTGCATGTGTCTTATTTCCACAAACCACATATGGATCAACCACTAGTCATTGCATTTGTGTTCTTTCCACAAACCACACATGGATCAACCACTAGAGTCATTGCATGTGTGTTTTTATACTAAAACCAACACTAGAGTCATTAAATGTGTGTTCTTTTCACAAACCACACATGGATCAACCACTAGAGTCATTGCATGTGTGTTATTTCCACAAACAAACATGGATCAACCACTAGAGTCATTGCATGTGTGTTCTTTTCCACAAACTACACATGGATCCACCAGTGGTATTTGCATGTGTGTTATTTCCACAAACCACACATGGATCAACGACTAGAGTCATTGCATGTGTGTTCTTTCCACAAACCACACATGGATCAACCATTAGAGTCATTGCATGTGTGTTATTTCCACAAACAAACATGGATCAACCACTAGAGTCATTGCATGTGTGTTCTTTTCCACAAACCACACATGGATCCACCAGTGGTCATTGCATGTGTGTTCTTTCCACGGACCACATATGGATCAACCAGAGTCATTGCATGTGTGTTCTTTCCACAAACCACTCATGGATCAACCACTAGAGTCATTGCATGTGTGTTCTTTTCCACAAACAACTTATGGATCAACCAGTGGTCATTGCATGTGTGTTATTTCCACAAACCACATGTGGACCCATTACAGTCATTGCATGTGTGTTATTTCCACAAACCACACATGGATCAACCACTAGAGTCATTGCATATGTGTTATTTCCACAAACCACACATGGATCAACCACGAGAGTCATTGCATGTGTGTTCTTATACTAAAACCAACACTAGAGTCATTGCATGTGTGTTCTTATACTAAAACCAACACTAGAGTCATTGCATGTGTGTTCCTTTCACAAACCACACATGGATCAACCACTAGAGTCATTGCATGTGTGTTATTTCCACAAACAAACATGGATCAACCACTAGAGTCATTGCATGTGTGTTATTTTCCACAAACAACTTATGGATCAACCAGTGGTCATTGCATGGGTGTTCTTTCCACAAACCACACATGTGGACCCACTAGAGTCATTGCATGTGTGTTATTTCCATAAACCACACATGGATCAACCACGAGAGTCATTGCATATGTGTTATTTCCACAAACCACACATGGATCAACCACTAGAGTCATTGGATGTGTGTTATTATACTAAAACCAACATTATAGTCATTGCATGTGTGTTCTTTGCACAAACCACACATGGATCAACCAGTAGAGTCATTGCATGTGTGTTATTTCCACAAACAAACATGGATCAACCACTACAGTCATTGCATGTGTGTTCTTTTCCACAAACCACACATGGATCCACAAGTGGTCATTGCATGTGTGTTCTTTCCACAAACCACACATGGATCAACCACTAGAGTCATTGCATGTGTGTTCTTTCCACAAACCACACATGGATCAACCACTAGAGTCATTGCATGTGTGTTCTTATACTAAAACCAAAAAACCAGTACTAGAGTCATTGTGTGTTATTTTCCACAAACCACTCATGGATCCACCAGTGGTCATTGCACATGTGTTCTTTCCACAAACCACATATGGATCAACCACTAGAGTCATTGCATGTGTGTTCTTTCGACAAACCACACATGGATCAACCACTAGAGTCATTGCATGTGTATTCTTTCCACAAACCACACATGGATCAACCACTAGAGTCATTGCATGTGTGTTCTTATACTAAAACCACAAACCAGCACTAGAGTCATTGCATGTGTGTTCTTTTCCACAAACCACACATGGATCCACTAGACTCATTGCTTGTGTGTTCTTTTCCACAAACAACTTATCGATCAACCAGTGGTCATTGCATGTGTGTTCTTTCCACAAACCACATGTGGACCCATTGCAGTCATTGCATGTGTGTTATTTCCACAAACCACAGATGGATCAACCACTAGAGTCATTGCATATGTGTTATTTCCACAAACTAAACATGGATCAACCACTAGAGTCATTGCATGTGTGTTCTTATACAAAAACCAACACTAGAGTCATTGCATGTGTGTTCTTTTCACAAACCACACATGGATCAACCACTAGAGTCATTGCATGTGTGTTATTTTCACAAACAAACATGGATCAACCACTAGAGTCATTACATGTTTGTTCTTTTCCACAAACCACACATGGATCCACGAGTGGTCATTGCATGTGTGTTCTTTCCACAAACCACACATGGATCAACCACTAGAGTAATTGCATGTGTGTTCTTTCCACAAACCACACATGGATCAACCACTAGAGTCATTGCATGTTTGTTCTTATACTAAAACCACAAACAAGCACTAGAGTCATTGCATGTGTGTTCTTTTCCACAAACCACACATGGATCCACCAGTGGTCATTGCATGTGTGTTCTTTCCACAAACCACATATGGATCAACCAGAGTCATTGCATGTGTGGTCTTTCCACAAACCACACATGGATCAACCACTAGAGTCATTGCATGTTTGTTCTTATACTAAAACCACAAACCAACACTAGAGTCATTGCATGTGTGTTCTTTTCCACAAACCACACATAGATCCACCAGTGGTCATTGCATGTGTCTTATTTCCACAAACCACATATGGATCAACCACTAGTCATTGCATTTGTGTTCTTTCCACAAACCACACATGGATCAACCACTAGAGTCATTGCATGTGTGTTTTATACTAAAACCAACACTAGAGTCATTAAATGTGTGTTCTTTTCACAAACCACACATGGATCAACCACTAGAGTCATTGCATGTGTGTTCTTTCCACAAACCACACATGGATCAACCACTAGAGTCATTGCATGTGTGTTCTTATACTAAAACCACAAACCAGTACTAGAGTCATTGTGTGCTATTTTCCACAAACCACACATGGATCCACCAGTGGTCATTGCACATGTGTTCTTTCCACAAACCACATATGGATCAACCACTAGAGTCATTGCATGTGTGTTCTTTCGACAAACCACACATGGATCAACCACTAGAGTCATTGCATGTGTGTTCTTTCGACAAACCACACATGGATCAACCACTAGAGTCATTGCATGTGTATTCTTTCCACAAACCACACATGGATCAACCACTAGAGTCATTGCATGTGTGTTCTGATACTAAAACCACAAACCAGTACTAGAGTCATTGTGTGTTCTTTTCCACAAACCACACATGGATCCACCAGTGGTCATTGCATGTGTGTTCTTTCCACAAACCACATACGGATCAACCACTAGTCATTGCATGTGTGTTCTTTCCACAAACCACACATGGATCAACCACTAGAGTCATGGCATGTGTGTTCTTATGCTAAAACCAACACTAGTCATTAAATGTGTGTTCTTTTCACAAACCACACATGGATCAACCACTAGAGTCATTGCATGTGTGTTATTTCCACAAACAAACATGGATCAACCACTAGAGTCATTGCATGTGTGTTCTTTTCCACAAACAACACATGGATCCACCAGTGGTCATTGCATGGGTGTCATTTGCACAAACCACACATGGATCAACCACTAGAGTCATTGCATGTGTGTTCTTTCCACAAACCACACATAGATCAACCACTAGAGTCATTGCATGTGTGTTATTTCCACAAACAAACATGGATCAACCACTAGAGTCATTGGATGTGTGTTCTTTGCCACAAACCACACATGGATCCACCAGTGGTCATTGCATGTGTGTTCTTTCCACAAACCACACATGGATCAACCAGAGTCATTGCATGTGTCGTCTTTCCACAAACCACACATGGATCAACCACTAGAATCATTGCATGTTTGTTCTTATACTAAAACCACAAACCAGCACTAGAGTCATTGCATGTGTGTTCTTTTCCACAAACCACACATGGATCCACTAGTGGTCATTGCATGTGTGTTCTTTCAAGTGACCACATATGGATCAACCAGAGTCATTGCATGTGTGTTCTTTCCACAAACCACACATGGATCAACCACTAGAGTCATTGCATGTGTGTCTTTTCCACAAACAACTTATGGATCAACCAGTGGTCATTGCATGTGTGTTATTTCCACAAACCACATGTGGACCCATTACAGTCATTGCATGTGTGTTATTTCCACAAACCACACATGGATCAACCACTAGAGTCATTGCATATGTGTTATTTCCAAAAACCACACATGGATCAACCACTAGAGTCATTGCATGTGTGTTCTTATAGTAAAACCAACACTAGAGTCATTGCATGTGTGTTCCTTTCACAAACCACATATGGATCAACCACTAGAGTCATTGCATGTGTGTTATTTCCACAAACAAACATGGATCAACCACTAGAGTCATTGCATGTGTGTTCTTTTCCACAAACCACACATGGATCCACCAGTGGTCATTGCATGTGTGTTTTTCCACAAACCACATATGGATCAACCACTAGTCATTGCATGTGTGTTCTTTCCACAAACCACACATGGATCAACCACTAGAGTCATTGCATGTTTGTTCTTATACTAAAACCACAAACCAACACTAGAGTCATTGCATGTGTGTTCTTTTCCACAAACCACACATGGATCCACTAGACTCATTGCATGTGTGTTCTTTTCCACAAACAACTGATGGATCAGCCAGTGGTCATTACATGGGTGTTCTTTCCACAAACCACACATGTGGACCCACTAGAGTCGTTGCATGTGTGTTATTTCCACAAACCACTAGAGTCATTGCATATGTGTTATTTCCACAAACCACACATGGATCAACCACTAGAGTCATTGCATGTGTGTTCTTATACTAAAACCAACATTAGAGTCATTTCATGTGTGTTCTTTGCACAAACCACACATGGATCAACCACTAGAGTCATTGCATGTGTGTTATTTCCACAAACAAACATGGATCAACCACTACAGTCATTGCATGTGTGTTCTTTTCCACAAACCACACATGGATCCACCAGTGGTCATTGCATGTGTGTTCTTTCCACGAACCACACATGGATCAACCACTAGAGTCATTGCATGTGTGTTGTTTCCACAAACCACACATGGATCAACCACTAGAGTCATTGCATGTGTGTTATTTCCACAAACAAACACGGATCAACCACTAGTCATTGCATGTGTTTTTTTTCCACAAACCACACATGGATCCACCAGTGGTCATTGCATGTGATTTCTTCCACAAACCACACATGGATCAACCACTAGAGTCATTGCATGTGTGTTCTTTCCACAAACCACACATGGATCAACTACTAGAGTCATTGCATGTGTGTTCTTATACTAAAACCACAAAACAGTACTAGAGTCATTGTGTGTTATTTTCCACAAACCACACATGGATCCACAAGTGGTCATTGCATGTGTGTTCTTTCCACAAACCACATATGGATCAACCAGAGTCATTGCATGTGTGTTCTTTGCACAAACCACACATGGATCAACCACTAGAGTCATTGCATGTTTGTTCTTACACTAAAACCACAAACCAGCACTAGAGTCATTGCATGTGTGTTCTTTTCCACAAACCACACATGGATCCACTAGACTCATTGCATGTGTGTTCTTTTCCACAAACAACTTATGGATCAACCAGTGGTCATTGCATGTGTGTTCTTTCCAGAAACCACATGTGGACCCATTACAGTCATTGCATGTGTGTTATTTCCACAAACGACAGATGATCACCCACTAGAGTCATTGCATGTGTGTTATTTCCATAAACAAACATGGATCAACCACTAGAGTCATTGCATGTGTGTTCTTTACCACAAACCACACATGGATCCACTAGTGGTCATTGCATGTGTGTTCTTTTCCACAAACCACATGTGGACCCATTACAGTCATTGCATGTGTGTTCCTTCCACAAACCACACATGGATCAACCACTAGAGTCATTGCATGTGTGTTCTTATACTAAAACCAACACTAGAGTCATTAAATGTGTGTTCTTTTCATAAACCACACATGGATCAACCACTAGAGTCATTGCATGTGTGTTATTTCCACAAACAAACATGGATCAACCACTAGAGTCATTGCATGTGTGTTCTTTTCCACAAACCACACATGGATCCACCAGTGGTCATTGCATGTGTGTTCTTTCCACAAACCAAACATGGATCAACCACTAGAGTCATTGCATGTGTGTTCTTATACTAAAACCAACACTAGAGTCATTAAATGTGTGTTCTGTTCATAAACCACACATGGATCAACCACTAGAGTCATTGCATGTGTGTTATTTCCACAAACAAACATGGATCAACCACTAGAGTCATTGCATGTGTGTTCTTTTCCACAAACCACACATGGATCCACCAGTGGTCATTGCATGTGTGTTATTTCCACAAACCAAACATGGATCAACCACTAGAGTCATTGCATGTGTGTTCTTTCCACAAACCACACATGGATCAACCACTAGAGTCATTGCATGTGTGTTATTTCCATAAAGAAACATGGATCAACCACTAGAGTCATTCCATGTGTGTTCTTTGCCACAAACCACACATGGATCCACCAGTGGTCATTGCATGTGTGTTCTTTCCACAAACCACACATGGATCTACCAGAGTCATTGCATGTGTCGTCTTTCCACAAACCACATGTGGATCAACCACTAGAGTCATTGCATGTTTGTTCGTATACTAAAACCACAAACCAGCACTAGAGTCATTGCATGTGTGTTCTTTTCCACAAACCACACATGGATCCACTAGTGGTCATTGCATGTGTGTTCTTTCCACAAACCACACATGGATCAACCACTAGAGTCATTGCATGTGTGTTCTT
Source organism: Avena sativa (assembly GCA_916181665.1). Lineage (NCBI taxonomy): Eukaryota > Viridiplantae > Streptophyta > Magnoliopsida > Poales > Poaceae > Avena > Avena sativa. The sequence goes on from OV702279.1 coordinate 483,080,814, forward strand.
TCCACAAACCACAGATGGATCAACCACTAGAGTCATTGCATGTGTGTTCTTATACTAAAACCACAAACCAGTACTAGAGTCATTGTGTGTTATTTTCCACAAACCACACATGGATCCACCAGTGGTCATTGCATGTGTGTTCTTTCCACAAACCACATATGGATCAACCAGAGTCATTGCATGTGTGTTCTTTGCACAAACCACACATGGATCAACCACTAGAGTCATTGCATGTTTGTTCTTACACTAAAACCACAAACCAGCACTAGAGTCATTGCATGTGTGTTCTTTTCCACAAACCACACATGGATCCAGTAGACTCATTGCATGTGTGTTCTTTTCCACAAACAACTTATGGATCAACCAGTGGTCATTGCATGTGTGTTCTTTCCACAAACCACATGTGGACCCATTACAGTCATTGCATGTGTGTTATTTCCACAAACAACAGATCGATCAACCACTAGAGTCATTGCATATGTGTTATTTCAACAAACCACACATGGATCAACCACTAGAGTCATTGCATGTGTGTTATTTCCATAAACAAACATGGATCAACCACTAGAGTCATTGCATGTGTGTTCTTTGCCACAAACCACACATGGATCCACTAGTGGTCATTGCATGTGTGTTCTTTCCCACAAACCACATGTGGACCCATTACAGTCATTGCATGTGTGTTATTTCCACAAACCACACATGGATCAACCACTAGAGTCATTGCATGTCTGTTCTTACACTAAAACCAACACTAGAGTCATTAAATGTGTGTTCTTTTCATAAACCACACATGGATCAACCACTAGAGTCATTGCATGTGTGTTATTTCCACAAACAAACATGGATCAACCACTAGAGTCATTGCATGTGTGTTCTTTTCCACAAACCACACATGGATCCACCAGTGGTCATTGCATGTGTGTTATTTCCACAAACCAAACATGGATCAACCACTAGAGTCATTGCATGTGTGTTCTTTCCACAAACCACACATGGATCAACCACTAGAGTCATTGCATGTGTGTTATTTCCATAAAGAAACATGGATCAACCACTAGAGTCATTGCATGTGTGTTCTTTGCCACAAACCACACATGGATCCACCAGTGGTCATTGCATGTGTGTTCTTTCCACAAACCACACATGGATCAACCAGAGTCATTGCATGTGTCGTCTTTCCACAAACCACACATGGATCAACCACTAGAGTCATTGCATGTTTGTTCGTATACTAAAACCACAAACCAGCACTAGAGTCATTGCATGTGTGTTCTTTTCCACAAACCACACATGGATCCACTAGTGGTCATTACATGTGTGTTCTTTCCACAGACCACATATGGATCAACCAGAGTCATTGCATGTGTGTTCTTTCCACAAACCACACATGGATCAACCACTAGAGTCATTGCATGTGTGTTCTTTTCCACAAACAACTTATGGATCAACCAGTGGTCATTGCTTGTGTGTTATTTCTACAAACCACATGTGGACCCATTACAGTCATTGCATGTGTGTTATTTCCACAAACCACACATGGATCAACCACTAGAGTCATTACATATGTGTTATTTCCAAAAACCACACATGGATCAACCACTAGAGTCATTGCATGTGTGTTCTTATAGTAAAACCAACACTAGAGTCATTGCATGTGTGTTCTTATAGTAAAACCAACACTAGAGTCATTGCATGTGTGTTCCTTTCACAAACCACACATGGATCAACCACGAGAGTCATTGCATGTGTGTTATTTCCACAAACAAACATGGATCAACCACTAGAGTCATTGCATGTGTGTTCTTTTCCACAAACAAACATGGATCAACCACTAGAGTCATTGCATGTGTGTTCTTTTCCACAAACCACACATGGATCCACCAGTGGTCATTGCATGTGTGTTTTTCCACAAACCACATATGGATCAACCACTAGTCATTGCATGTGTGTTCTTTCCACAAACCACACATGGATCAACCACTAGAGTCATTGCATGTTTGTTCTTATACTAAAACCACAAACCAACACTAGAGTCATTGCATGTGTGTTCTTTTCCACAAACCACACATGGATCCACTAGATCATTGAATGTGTGTTCTTTTCCGCAAACAACTTATGGATCAACCAGTGGTCATTGGATGGGTGTTCTTTCCACAAACCACACATGTGGACCCACTAGAGTCATTGCATGTGTGTTATTTCCACAAACCACACATGGATCAACCACTAGAGTCATTGCATATGTGTTATTTCCACAAACCACACATGGATCAACCACTAGAGTGATTGCATGTGTGTTCTTATACTAAAACCAACATTAGAGTCATTGCATGTGTGTTCTTTGCAGAAACCACACATGGATCAACCACTAGAGTCATTGCATGTGTGTTATTTCCACAAACAAGCATGGATCAACCACTACAGTCATTGCATGTGTGTTCTTTTCCACAAACCACACATGGATCCACTAAGGGTCATTGCATGTGTGTTCTTTCCACAAACCACACATGGATCAACCACTAGAGTCATTGCATGTGTGTTCTTATACTAAAACCCCAAACCAGCACTAGAGTCATTGCATGTGTGTTCTTTTCCACAAACCACACATGGATCCACCAGTGGTCATTGCATGTGTGTTCTTTCCACAAACCACATATGGATCAACCACTCGTCATTGCATGTGTGTTCTTTCCACAAACCACACATGGATCAACCACTAGAGTCATTGCATTTGTTCTTATACTAAAACCACAAACCAGTACTAGAGTCATTGCATGTGTGTTCTTTTCCAGAAACCACACATGGATCCACCACTAGATTCATTGCATCTGTGTTCTTTCCACAAACCACATATGGATCAACTAGAGTCATTGCATGTGTGTTCTTTCCACAAACCACACATGTGGATCAACCAGAGTCACTGCATGTGTGTTCTTTCCACAAACCACACATGGATCAACCACTAGAGTCATTGCATGTTTGTTGTTATACTAAAACCACAAACCAGCACTAGAGTCATTGCATGTGTGTTCTTTTCCATAAACCACACATGGATCCACTAGACTCATTGCATGTGTGTTGTTTTCCACAAACCACACATGGATCAACCAGTGGTCATTGCATGTGTGTTCTTTTCCACAAACCACATGTGGACCCATTACAGTCATTGCATGTGTGTTATTTCCACAAACCACACATGGATCAACCACTAGAGTCATTGCATATGTGTTATTTCCACAAACCACACATGGATCAACCACTAGAGTCATTGCATGTGTGTTCTTATACTAAAACCACAAACCAGTACTAGAGTCATTGTGTGTTATTTTCCACAAACCACACATGGATCCACCAGTGGTCATTGCATGTGTGTTCTTTCCACAAACCACATACGGATCAACCACTAGTCATTGCATGTGTGTTCTTTCCACAAACCACACATGGATCAACCACTAGAGTCATTGCATGTGTGTTCTTATACTAAAACCAACACTAGTCATTAAATGTGTGTTCTTTTGACAAACCACACATGGATCAACCACTAGAGTCATTGCATGTGTGTTATTTCCACAAACAAACATGGATCAACCACTAGAGTCATTGCATGTGTGTTCTTTTCCACAAACCACACATGGATCCACCAGTGGTCATTGCATGGGTGTTATTTGCACAAACCACACATGGATCAACCACTAGAGTCATTGCATGTGTGTTCTTTCCACAAACCACACATAGATCAACCACTAGAGTCATTGCATGTGTGTTTTTTCCACAAACAAACATGGATCAACCACTAGAGTCATTGGATGTGTGTTCTTTGCCACAAACCACACATGGATCCACCAGTGGTCATTGCATGTGTGTTCTTTCCACAAACCACACATGGATCAACCAGAGTCATTGCATGTGTCGTCTTTCCACAAACCACACATGGATCAACCACTAGAATCATTGCATGTTTGTTCTTATACTAAAACCACAAACCAGCACTAGAGTCATTGCATGTGTGTTCTTTTCCACAAACCACACATGGATCCACTAGTGGTCATTGCATGTGTGTTGTTTCCACTGACCACATATGGATCAACCAGAGTCATTGCATGTGTGTTCTTTCCACAAACCACACATGGATCAACCACTAGAGTCATTGCATGTGTGTCTTTTCCACAAACAACTTATGGATCAACCAGTGGTCATTGCATGTTTGTTATTTCCACAAACCACATGTGGACCCATTACAGTCATTGCATGTGTGTTATTTCCACAAACCACACATGGATCAACCACTAGAGTCATTGCATATGTGTTATTTCCAAAAACCACACATGGATCAACCACTAGAGTCATTGCATGTGTGTTCTTATAGTAAAACCAACACTAGAGTCATTGCATGTGTGTTCCTTTCACAAACCACACATGGATCAACCACTAGAGTCATTGCATGTGTGTTATTTCCACAAACAAACATGGATCAAACACTAGAGTCATTGCATGTGTGTTCTTTTCCACAAACCACACATGGATCCACCAGTGGTCATTGCATGTGTGTTTTTCCACAAACCACATATGGATCAACCACTAGTCATTGCATGTGTGTTCTTTCCACAAACCACACATGGATCAACCACTAGAGTCATTGCATGTTTGTTCTTATACTAAAACCACAAACCAGCACTAGAGTCATTGCATGTGTGTTCTTTTCCACAAACCACACATGGATCCACTAGACTCATTGCATGTGTGTTCTTTTCCACAAACAACTTATGGATCAGCCAGTGGTCATTGCATGGGTGTTCTTTCCACAAACCACACATGTGGACCCACTAGAGTCATTGCATGTGTGTTATTTCCACAAACCACTAGAGTCATTGCATATGTGTTATTTCCACAAACCACACATGGATAAACCACTAGAGTCATTGCATGTGTGTTCTTATACTAAAACCAACATTAGAGTCATTGCATGTGTGTTCTTTGCACAAACCACACATGGATCAACCACTAGAGTCATTGCATGTGTGTTATTTCCACAAACAAACATGGATCAACCACTACAGTCATTGCATGTGTGTTCTTTTCCACAAACCACACATGGATCCACCAGTGGTCATTGCATGTGTGTTCTTTCCACGAACCACACATGGATCAACCACTAGAGTCATTGCATGTGTGTTGTTTCCACAAACCACACATGGATCAACCACTAGAGTCATTGCATGTGTGTTATTTCCACAAACAAACATGGATCAACCACTAGAGTCATTGCATGTGTGTTCTTTTCCACAAACCACACATGGATCCACCAGTGGTCATTGCATGTGTGTTCTTTCCACAAACCACACACGGATCAACCACTAGAGTCATTGCATGTGTGTTCTTTCCACAAACCACACATGGATCAACCACTAGAGTCATTGCATGTGTGTTCTTATACTAAAACCACAAACCAGTACTAGAGTCATTGTGTGTTATTTTCCACAAACCACACATGGATCCACCAGTGGTCATTGCATGTGTGTTCTTCCCACAAACCACATATGGATCAACCAGAGTCATTGCATGTGTGTTCTTTGCACAAACCACACATGGATCAACCACTAGAGTCATTGCATGTTTGTTCTTACACTAAAACCACAAACCAACACTAGAGTCATTGCATGTGTGTTCTTTTGCACAAACCACACATGGATTCACTAGACTCATTTCATGTGTGTTCTTTTCCACAAACAACTTATGGATCAACCAGTGGTCATTGCATGTGTGTTCTTTCCACAAACCACATGTGGACCCATTACAGTCATTGCATGTGTGTTATTTCCACAAACCACAGATGGATCAACCACTAGAGTCATTGCATATGTGTTATTTCCACAAACCACACATGGATCAACCACTAGAGTCATTGCATGTGTGTTATTTCCATAAACAAACATGGATCAACCACTAGAGTCATTGCATGTGTGTTCTTTGACACAAACCACACATGGATCCACTAGTGGTCATTGCATGTGTGTTCTTTTCCACAAACCACATGTGGACCTATTACAGTCATTGCATGTGTGTTCTTTCCACAAACCACACATGGATCAACCACTAGAGTCATTGCATGTGTGTTCTTATACTAAAACCAACACTAGAGTCATTAAATGTGTGTTCTTTTCATTAACCACACATGGATCAACCACTAGAGTCATTGCATGTGTGTTATTTCCACAAACAAACATGGATCAACCACTAGAGTCATTGCATGTGTGTTCTTTTCCACAAACCACACATGGATCCACCAGTGGTCATTGGATGTGTGTTATTTCCACAAACCAAACATGGATCAACCACTAGAGTCATTGCATGTGTGTTCTTTCCACAAACCACACATGGATCAACCACTAGAGTCATTGCATGTGTGTTATTTCCATAAAGAAACATGGATCAACCACTAGAGTCATTGCATGTGTGTTCTTTGCCACAAACCACACATGGATCCACCAGTGGTCATTGCATGTGTGTTCTTTCCACAAACCACACATGGATCAACCAGAGTCATTGCATGTGTCGTCTTTCCACAAACCACACATGGATCAACCACTAGAGTCATGGCATGTTTGTTCGTATACAAAAGCACAAACCAGCACTAGAGTCATTGCATGTGTGTTCTTTTCCACAAACCACACATGGATCCACTAGTGGTCATTGCATGTGTGTTCTTTCCACAGACCACATATGGATCAACCAGAGTCATTGCATGTGTGTTCTTTCCACAAACCACACATGGATCAACCACTAGAGTCATTGCATGTGTGTTCTTTTCCACAAACAACTTATGGATCAACAAGTGGTCATTGCATGTGTGTTATTTCTACAAACCACATGTGGACCCATTACAGTCATTGCTTGTGTGTTATTTCCACAAACCACACATGGATCAACCACTAGAGTCATTACATATGTGTTATTTCCAAAAACCACACATGGATCAACCACTAGAGTCATTGCATGTGTGTTCTTATAGTAAAACCAACACTAGAGTCATTGCATGTGTGTTCTTATAGTAAAACCAACACTAGAGTCATTGCATGTGTGTTCCTTTCACAAACCACACATGGATCAACCACGAGAGTCATTGCATGTGTGTTATTTCCACAAACAAACATGGATCAACCACTAGAGTCATTGCATGTGTGTTCTTTTCCACAAACCACACATGGATCCACTAGTGGTCATTGCATGTGTGTTTTTCCACAAACCACATATGGATCAACCACTAGTCATTGCATGTGTGTTCTTTCCACAAACCACACATGGATAAACCACTAGAGTCATTGCATGTTTGTTCTTATACTAAAACCACAAACCAGCACTAGAGTCATTGCATGTGTGTTCTTTTCCAGAAACCACCCATGGATCCACTAGACTCATTGCATGTGTGTTCTTTACCACAAACAACTTATGGATCAACCAGTGGTCATTGCATGGGTGTTCTTTCCACAAACCACACATGTGGACCCACTAGAGTCATTGCATGTGTGTTATTTCCACAAACCACACATGGATCAACCACTAGAGTCATTGCATGTGTGTTCTTTCCACAAACCACACATGGATCAACCACTAGAGTCATTGCATGTGTGTTATTTCCACAAACAAACATGGATCAACCACTACAGTCATTGCATGTGTGTTCTTTTCCACAAACCACACATGGATCCACCAATGGTCATTGCATGTGTGTTCTTTCCACAAACCACACATGGATCAACCACTAGAGTCATTGCATGTGTGTTCTTTCCACAAACCACACATGGATCATCCACTAGAGTCATTGCATGTGTGTTATTTCCACAAACAAACATGGATCAACCACTAGAGTCATTGCATGTGTGTTCTTTCTACAAACCACACATGGATCAACCACTAGAGTCATTGCATGTGTGTTCTTTCCACAAACCACACATGGATCAACCACTAGAGTCATTGCATGTGTGTTCTTATACTAAAACCCCAAACCAGCACTAGAGTCATTGCATGTGTGTTCTTTTCCACAAACCACACATGGATCCACCAGTGGTCATTGCATGCGTGTTCTTTCCACAAACCACATATGGATCAACCACTCGTCATTGCATGTGTGTTCTTTCCACAAACCACACATGGATCAACCACTAGAGTCATTGCATTTGTTCTTATACTAAAACCACAAACCAGTACTAGAGTCATTGCATGTGTGTTCTTTTCCAGAAACCACACATGGATCCACAACTAGAGTCATTGCATGTGTGTTCTTTCCACAAACCACATATGGATCAACCAGAGTCATTGCATGTGTGTTCTTTCCACAAACCACACATGTGGATCAACCAGAGTCACTGCATGTGTGTTCTTTCCACAAACCACACATGGATCAACCACTAGAGTCATTGCATGTTTGTTGTTATACTAAAACCACAAACCAGCACTAGAGTCATTGCATGTGTGTTCTTTTCCATAAACCACACATGGATCCACTAGACTCATTGCATGTGTGTTCTTTTCCACAAACCACACATGGATCAACCAGTGGTCATTGCATGTGTGTTCTTTTCCACAAACCACATGTGGACCCATTACAGTCATTGCACGTGTGTTATTTCCACAAACCACACATGGATCAACCACTAGAGTCATTGCATATGTGTTATTTCCACAAACCGCACATGGATCAACCACTAGAGTCATTGCATGTGTGTTCTTATACTAAAACCACAAACCAGTACTAGAGTCTTTGCAGGTGTGTTCTAATGCTAAAACCACAAACCATTACAAGAGTCATTGCATGTGTGTTCTTTTCCAAAAACCACACATGGATCCACCAGTAGTCATTGCATGTGTTTTTTTCCACAAACCACATATGGATCAACCAGAGTCATTGCATGTGTGTTCTTTCCACAAACCACACATGAATCAACCACTAGAGTCATTGCATGTTTGTTCTTATACTAAAACCACAAACCAGCACTAGAGTCATTGCATGTGTGTTCTTTTCCACAATACACACATGGATCAACCAGTGGTCATTGCATGTGTGTTCTTTCCACAGACCACATATGGATCAACCAGAGTCATTGCATGTGTGTTATTTCCACAAACCACACATGGTTCAACCACTAGAGTCATTGCATGTTTGTTCTTATACTAAAACCACAAACCAGCACTAGACTCATTGCATGTGTGTTCTTTTCCACAAACCACACATGGATCCACTAGACTCATTGCATGTGTGTTCTTTTCCAAAAACAACTTATGGATCAGCCAGTGGTCATTCCATGTTTATTCTTTCCACAAACCACATGTGGACCCATTACAGTCATTGCATGTGTGTTATTTCCACAAACTACAGATGGATCAACCACTAGAGTCTTTGCATATGTGTTATTTCCACAAACCACACATGGATCAACCACTAGAGTCATTGCCTATGTGTTATTTCCACAAGCCACACATGGTTCAACCACTAGAGTCATTGCATGTGTGTTCTTATACTAAAACCAACATTAGAATCATTGCATGTGTGTTCTTTGCACAAACCACACATGGATCAACCACTAGAGTCATTGCATGTGTGTTATTTCGACAAACAAACATGGATCAATTACAAGAGTAATTGCATGTGTGTTCTTTTCCACAAACCACACATGGATCCACCAGTGGTCATTGCATGTGTGTTATTTCCACAAACCACACATGGATCAACCACTAGAGTCATTGCATGTGTGTTCTTTCCACAAACCACACATGGATCAACCACTAGAGTCATTGTATGTGTGTTATTTCCACAAACAAACATGGATCAACCACTAGAGTAATTGCATGTGTGTTATTTTCCACAAACCACACATGGATCCACCAGTGGTGATTGCATGTGTGTTCTTTCCACAAACCACACGTGGATCAACCAGAGTCATTGCATGTGTCGTCTTTCCACAAACCACACATGGATCAACCACTAGAGTCATTGAATTTTTGTTCTTATACTAAAACCACAAACCAGCACTAGAGTCATTGCATGTGTGTTCTTTTCCACAAACCACACATGGATCAACCAGTAGTCATTGCATGTGTTTTTTTCCACAAACCACATATGGATCAACCAGAGTCATTGCATGTGTGTTCTTTCCACAAACCACACATGAATCAACCACTAGAGTCATTGCATGTTTGTTCTTATACTAAAACCACAAACCAGCACTAGAGTCATTGCATGTGTGTTCTTTTCGACAAACCACACATCGATCAACCAGTGGTCATTGCATGTGTGTTCTTTCCAGAGACCACATATGGATCAACCAGAGTCATTGCATGTGTGTTCTTTCCACAAACCACACATGGTTCAACCACTAGAGTCATTGCATGTTTGTTCTTATACTAAAACCACAAACCAGCACTAGAGTCATTGCATGTGTGTTCTTTTCCACAAACCACACATGGATCCACTAGACTCATTGCATGTGTGTTCTTTTCCACAAACAACTTATGGATCAGCCAGTGGTCATTCCATGTGTGTTCTTTCCACAAACCACATATGGACCCATTACAGTCATTGCATGTGTGTTATTTCCACAAACCACAGATGGATCAACCACTAGAGTCATTGCATATGTGTTATTTCCACAAACCACACATGGATCAACCACTAGAGTCATTGCATATGTGTTATTTCCACAAGCCACACATGGATCAACCACTAGAGTCATTGCATGTGTGTTCTTATACTAAAACCAACATTAGAGTCATTGCATGTGTGTTCTTTGCACAACCCACACATGGATCAACCACTAGAGTCATTGCATGTGTGTTATTTCGACAAACAAACATGGATCAACCACAAGAGTAATTGCATGTGTGTTCTTTTCCACAAACCACACATGGATCCACCAGTGGTCATTGCATGTGTGTTATTTCCACAAACCACACATGGATCAACCACTAGAGTCATTGCATGTGTGTTCTTTCCACAAACCACACATGGATCAACCACTAGAGTCATTGCATGTGTGTTATTTCGACAAACAAACATGGATCAACCACAAGAGTAATTGCATGTGTGTTCTTTTCCACAAACCACACATGGATCCACCAGTGGTCATTGCATGTGTGTTATTTCCACAAACCACACATGGATCAACCACTAGAGTCATTGCATGTGTGTTCTTTCCACAAACCACACATGGATCAACCACTAGAGTCATTGCATGTGTGTTATTTCCACAAACAAACATGGATCAACCACTAGAGTCATTGCATGTGTGTTATTTTCCACAAACCACACATGGATCCACCAGTGGTAATTGCATGTGTGTTCTTTCCACAAACCACACGTGGATCAACCAGAGTCATTGCATGTGTCGTCTTTCCACAAACCACACATGGATCAACCACTAGAGTCATTGCATGTTTGTTCTTATACTAAAACCACAAACTAGCACTAGAGTCATTGCATGTGTGTTCTTTTCCACAAACCACACATGGATCCACTAGTGGTCATTGCATATGTGTTCTTTCCACACACCACATATGGATCAACCAGAGTCATTGCATGTGTGTTCTTTCCACAAACCACACATGGATCAACCACTAGAGTCATTGAATTTTTGTTCTTATACTAAAACCACAAACCAGCACTAGAGTCACTGCATGTGTGTTCTTTTCCACAAACCACACATGGATCAACCAGTAGTCATTGCATGTGTTTTTTTCCACAAACCACATATGGATCAACCAGAGTCATTGCATGTGTGTTCTTTCCACAAACCACACATGAATCAACCACTAGAGTCATTGCATGTTTGTTCTTATACTAAAACCACAAACCAGCACTAGAGTCATTGCATGTGTGTTCTTTTCCACAAACCACGCATGGATCAACCAGTGGTCATTGCATGTGTGTTCTTTCCACAGACCACATATGGATCAACCAGAGTCATTGCATGTGTGTTCTTTCCACAAACCACACATGGTTCAACCACTAGAGTCATTGCATGTTTGTTCTTATACTAAAACCACAAACCAGCACTAGAGTCATTGCATGTGTGTTCTTTTCCACAAACCACACATGGATCCACTAGACTCATTGCATGTGTGTTCTTTTCCACAAACAACTTATGGATCAGCCAGTGGTCATTCCATGTATGTTCTTTCCACAAACCACATGTGGACCCATTACAGTCATTGCATGTGTGTTATTTCCACAAACCACAGATGGATCAACCACTAGAGTCATTGCATATGTGTTATTTCCACAAACCACACATGGATCAACCACTAGAGTCATTGCATATGTGTTATTTCCACAAGCCACACATGGATCAACCACTAGAGTCATTGCATGTGTGTTCTTATACTAAAACCAACATTAGAGTCATTGCATGTGTGTTCTTTGCACAAACCACACATGGATCAACCACTAGAGTCATTGCATGTGTGTTATTTCGACAAACAAACATGGATCAACCACAAGAGTAATTGCATGTGTGTTCTTTTCCACAAACCACACATGGATCCACCAGTGGTCATTGCATGTGTATTATTTCCACAAACCACACATGGATCAACCACTAGAGTCATTGCATGTGTGTTCTTTCCACAAACCACACATGGATCAACCACTAGAGTCATTGCATGTGTGTTATTTCCACAAACAAACATGGATCAACCACTAGAGTCATTGCATGTGTGTTATTTTCCACAAACCACACATGGATCCACCAGTGGTGATTGCATGTGTTTTCTTTCCACAAACCACACGTGGATCAACCAGAGTCATTGCATGTGTCGTCTTTCCACAAACCACACATGGATCAACCACTAGAGTCATTGCATGTTTGTTCTTATACTAAAACCACAAACTAGCACTAGAGTCATTGCATGTGTGTTCTTTTCCACAAACCACACATGGATCCACTAGTGGTCATTGCATATGTGTTCTTTCCACACACCACATATGGATCAACCAGAGTCATTGCATGTGTGTTCTTTCCACAAATCACACATGGATCAACCACTAGAGTCATTGAATTTTTGTTCTTATACTAAAACCACAAACCAGCACTAGAGTCATTGCATGTGTGTTCTTTTCCACAAACCACACATGGATCAACCAGTAGTCATTGCATGTGTTTTTTTCCACAAACCACATATGGATCAACCAGAGTCATTGCATGTGTGTTCTTTCCACAAACCACACATGAATCAACCACTAGAGTCATTGCATGTTTGTTCTTATACTAAAACCACAAACCAGCACTAGAGTCATTGCATGTGTGTTCTTTTCCACAAACCACACATGGATCAACCAGTGGTCATTGCATGTGTGTTCTTTCCACAGACCACATATGGATCAACCAGAGTCATTGCATGTGTGTTCTTTCCACAAACCACACATGGTTCAACCACTAGAGTCATTGCATGTTTGTTCTTATACTAAAACCACAAACCAGCACTAGAGTCATTGCATGTGTGTTCTTTTCCACAAACCACACATGGATCCACTAGACTCATTGCATGTGTGTTCTTTTCCACAAACAACTTATGGATCAGCCAGTGGTCATTCCATGTGTGTTCTTTCCACAAACCACATGTGGACCCATTACAGTCATTGCAAGTGTGTTATTTCCACAAACCACAGATGGATCAACCACTAGAGTCATTGCATATGTGTTATTTCCACAAACCACACATGGATCAACCACTAGAGTCATTGCATATGTGTTATTTCCACAAGCCACACATGGATCAACCACTAGAGTCATTGCATGTGTGTTCTTATACTAAAACCAACATGAGAGTCATTGCATGTGTGTTCTTTGCACAAACCACACATGGATCAACCACTAGAGTCATTGCATGTGTGTTATTTCGACAAACAAACATGGATCAACCACAAGAGTAATTGCATGTGTGTTCTTTTCCACAAACCACACATGGATCCACCAGTGGTCATTGCATGTGTGTTATTTCCACAAACCACACATGGATCAACCACTAGAGTCATTGCATGTGTGTTCTTTCCACAAACCACACATGGATCAACCACTAGAGTCATTGCATGTGTGTTATTTCCACAAACAAACATGGATCAACCACTAGAGTCATTGCATGTGTGTTATTTTCCACAAACCACACATGGATCCACCAGTGGTGATTGCATGTGTGTTCTTTCCACAAACCACACGTGGATCAACAAGAGTCATTGCATGTGTCGTCTTTCCACAAACCACACATGGATCAACCACTAGAGTCATTGCATGTTTGTTCTTATACTAAAACCACAAACTAGCACTAGAGTCATTGCATGTGTGTTCTTTTCCAGAAACCACACATGGATCCACTAGTGGTCATTGCATATGTGTTCTTTCCACACACCACATATGGATCAACCACTAGAGTCATTGCATGTGTGTTCTTTCCACAAACCACACATGGATCAACCACTAGAGTCATTGCATGTGTGTTCTTTTCCACAAACAACTTATGGATCAACCAGTGGTCATTGCATGTGTATTATTTCCACAAACCACATGTGGACCCACTAGAGTCATTGCATGTGTGTTATTTCCACAAACCACACATGGATCAACCACTAGAGTCATTGCATATGTGTTATTTCCACAAACCACACATGGATCAACCACTAGTGTCATTGCATGTGTGTTCTTATACTAAAACCAACATTAGAGTCATTGCATGTGTGTTCTTTGCACAAACCACACATGGATCAACCACTAGAGTCATTGCATGTGTGTTATTTCCACAAACAAACATGGATCAACCACTACAGTCATTGCATGTGTGTTCTTTTCCACAAACCACACATGGATCCACCAGTGGTCATTGCATATGTGTTCTTTCCACAAACCACACATGGATCAACCACTAGAGTCATTGCATGTGTTTTCTTTCCACAAACCACACATAGATCAACCACTAGAGTCATTGCATGTGTGTTCTTATACTAAAACCACAAACCAGTACTAGAGTCATTGCATGTGTGTTCTTTTCCAGAAACCACACATGGATCCACCACTAGAGTCATTGCATGTGTGTTCTTTCCACAAACCACATATGGATCAACCACTAGAGTCATTGCATGTGTGTTCTTTCCACAAACCACACATGGATCAACCACTAGAGTCATTACATATGTGTTATTTCCAAAAACCACACATGGATCAACCACTAGAGTCATTGCATGTGTGTTCTTATAGTAAAACCAACACTAGAGTCATTGCATGTGTGTTCTTATAGTAAAACCAACACTAGAGTCATTGCATGTGTGTTCCTTTCACAAACCACACATGGATCAACCACGATAGTCATTGCATGTGTGTTATTTCCACAAACAAACATGGATCAACCACTAGAGTCATTGCATGTCTGTTCTTTTCCACAAACCACACATGGATCCACCAGTGGTCATTGCATGTGTGTTTTTCCACAAACCACATATGGATCAACCACTAGTCATTGCATGTGTGTTCTTTCCACAAACCACACATGGATCAACCACTAGAGTCATTGCATGTTTGTTCTTATACTAAAACCACAAACCAGCACTAGAGTCATTGCATGTGTGTTCTTTTCCACAAACAACTTATGGATCAACCAGTGGTCATTGCATGGGTGTTCTTTCCACAAACCACACATGTGGACCCACTAGAGTCATTGCATGCATGTTATTTCCACAAACCACACATGGATCAACCACTAGAGTCATTGCATATGTGTTATTTCCACAAACAACACATGGATCAACCACTAGAGTCATTGCATGTGTGTTCTTATACTAAAACCAACATTAGAGTCATTGCATGTGTGTTCTTTGCACAAACCACACATGGATCAACCACTAGAGTCATTGCATGTGTGTTATGTCCACAAACAAACATGGATCAACCACTACAGTCATTGCATGTGTGTTCTTTTCCACAAACCACACATGGATCCACCAGTGGTCATTGCATGTGTGTTCTTTCCACAAACCACACATGGATCAACCACTAGAGTCATTGCATGTGTGTTCTTTCCACAAACCACACATGGATCAACCACTAGAGTCATTGCATGTGTGTTATTTCCACAAACAAACATGGATCAACCACTAGAGTCATTGCATGTGTGTTCTTTCCACAAACCACACATGGATCAACCACTAGAGTCATTGCATGTGTGTTCTTTCCACAAACCACACATGTATCAACCACTAGAGTCATTGCATGTGTGTTCTTATACTAAAACCCCAAACCAGCACTAGAGTCATTGCATGTGTGTTCTTTTCCACAAACCACACATGGATCCACCAGTGGTCATTGCATGTGTGTTATTTGCACAAACCACACATGGATCAACCACTAGAGTCATTGCATGTGTGTTCTTTCCACAAACCACACATGGATCAACCACTAGAGTCATTGCATGTGTGTTATTTCCACAAACAAACATGGATCAACCACTAGAGTCATTGCATGTGTGTTCTTTTCCACAAACCACACATGGATCCACCAGTGGTCATTGCATGTGTGTTCTTTCCACAAACCACACATGGATCAACCACTAGAGTCATTGCATGTGTGTTGTTTCCACAAACCACACATGGATCAACCACTAGAGTCATTGCATGTGTGTTCTTATACTAAAACCACAAACCAGTACTAGATTCATTGTGTGTTATTTTCCACAAACCACACATGGATCCACCACTGGTCATTGCATGTGTGTTCTTTCCACAAACCACATATGGATCAACCACTAGAGTCATTGCATGTGTGTTCTTTCCACAAACCACACATGGATCAACCACTAGAGTCATTACATATGTGTTATTTCCAAAAACCACACATGGATCAACCACTAGAGTCATTGCATGTGTGTTCTTATAGTAAAACCAACACTAGAGTCATTGCATGTGTGTTCTTATAGTAAAACCAACACTAGAGTCATTGCATGTGTGTTCCTTTCACAAACCACACATGGATCAACCACGAGAGTCATTGCATGTGTGTTATTTCCACAAACAAACATGGATCAACCACTAGAGTCATTGCATGTCTGTTCTTTTCCACAAACCACACATGGATCCACCAGTGGTCATTGCATGTGTGTTTTTCCACAAACCACATATGGATCAACCACTAGTCATTGCATGTGTGTTCTTTCCACAAACCACACATGGATCAACCACTAGAGTCATTGCATGTTTGTTCTTATACTAAAACCACAAACCAGCACTAGAGTCATTGCATGTGTGTTCTTTTCCACAAACCACAAATGGATCCACTAGACTCATTGCATGTGTGTTCTTTTCCACAAACAACTTATGGATCAACCAGTGGTCATTGCATGGGTGTTCTTTCCACAAACCACACATGTGGACCCACTAGAGTCATTGCATGTGTGTTATTTCCACAAACCACACATGGATCAACCACTAGAGTCATTGCATATGTGTTATTTCCACAAACCACACATGGATCAACCACTAGAGTCATTGCATGTGTGTTCTTATACTAAAACCAACATTAGAGTCATTGCATGTGTGTTCTTTGCACAAACCACACATGGATTAACCACTAGAGTCATTGCATGTGTGTTATCTCCACAAACAAACATGGATCAACCACTACAGTCATTGCATGTGTGTTCTTTCCACAAACCACACATGGATCAACCACTAGAGTCATTGCATGTGTGTTCTTTCCACAAACCACACATGGATCAACCACTAGAGTCATTGCATGTGTGTTATTTCCACAAACAAACATGGATCAACCACTAGAGTCATGGCATGTGTGTTCTTTCCACAAACCACACATGGATCAACCACTAGAGTCATTGCATGTGTGTTCTTTCCACAAACCACACATGGATCAACCACTAGAGTCATTGCATGTGTGTTCTTATACTAAAACCCCAAACCAGCATTAGAGTCATTGCATGTGTGTTCTTTTCCACAAACCACACATGGATCCACCAGTGGTCATTGCATGTGTGTTATTTGCACAAACCACACATGGATCAACCACTAGAGTTATTGCATGTGTGTTCTTTCCACAAACCACACATGGATCAACCACTAGAGTCATTGCATGTGTGTTATTTCCACAAACAAACATGGATCAACCACTAGAGTCATTGCATGTGTGTTCTTTTCCACAAACCACACATGGATCCACCAGTGGTCATTGCATGTGTGTTCTTTCCACAAAACACACATGGATCAACCACTAGAGTCATTGCATGTGTGTTCTTTCCACAAACCACACATGGATCACCCACTAGAGTCATTGCATGTGTGTTCTTATACTAAAACCACAAACCAGTACTAGATTCATTGTGTGTTATTTTCCACAAACCACACATGGATCCACCAGTGGTCATTGCATGTGTGTTCTTTCCACAAACCACATATGGATCAACCACTAGAGTCATTGCATGTGTGTTCTTTCCACAAACCACACATGGATCAACCACTAGAGTCATTGCATGGGTGTTCTTTCCACAAACCACACATGTGGACCCACTAGAGTCACTGCATGTGTGTTATTTCCACAAACCACACATGGATCAACCACTAGAGTCATTGCATATGTGTTATTTCCACAAACCACACATGGATCAACCACTAGAGTCATTGCATGTGTGTTCTTATAGTAAAACCAACACTAGTCATTGCATGTGTGTTCTTATAGTAAAACCAACACTAGAGTCATTGCATGTGTGTTCCTTTCACAAACCACACATGGATCAACCACGAGAGTCATTGCATGTGTGTTATTTCCACAAGCAAACATGGATCAACCACTAGAGTTATTGCATGTCTGTTCTTTTCCATAAACCACACATGGATCCACCAGTGGTCATTGCATGTGTGTTTTTCCACAAACCACATATGGATCAACCACTAGTCATTGCATGTGTGTTCTTTCCACAAACCACACATGGATCAACCACTAGAGTCATTGCATGTTTGTTCTTATACTAAAACCACAAACCAGCACTAGAGTCATTGCATGTGTGTTCTTTTCCACAAACCACACATGGATCCACTAGACTCATTGCATGTGTGTTCTTTTCCACAAACAACTTATGGATCAACCAGTGGTCATTGCATGGGTGTTCTTTCCACAAACCACACATGTGGACCCACTAGAGTCACTGCATGTGTGTTATTTCCACAAACCACACATGGATCAACCACTAGAGTCATTGCATATGTGTTATTTCCACAAACCACACATGGATCAACCACTAGAGTCATTGCATGTGTGTTCTTATACTAAAACCAACATTAGAGTCATTGCATGTGTGTTCTTTGCACAAACCACACATGGATCAACCACTAGAGTTATTACATGTGTGTTATTTCCACAAACAAACATGGATCAACCACTACAGTCATTGCATCTGTGTTCTTTTCCACAAACCACACATGGATCCACCAGTGGTCATTGCATTTGTGTTATTTCCACAAACCACACATGGATCAACCACTAGAGTCATTGCATGTGTGTTCTTTCCACAATCCACACATGGATCAACCACTAGAGTCATTGCATGTGTGTTATTTCCACAAACAAACATGGATCAACCACTAGAGTCATTGCATGTGTGTTCTTTCCACAAACCACACATGGATCAACCACTAGAGTCATTGCATGTGTGTTCTTTCCACAAACCACACATGGATCAACCACTAGAGTCATTGCATGTGTGTTCTTATACTAAAACCCCAAACCAGCACTAGAGTCATTGCATGTGTGTTCTTTTCCACAAACCACACATGGATCCACCAGTGGTCATTGCATGTGTGCTCTTATACTAAAACCACAAACCAGTACTAGAGTCATTGCATGTGTGTTCTTATACTAAAACCACAAACCATTACTAGAGTCATTGCATGTGTGTTATTTTCCACAAACCACACATGGATCCACCAGTGGTCATTGCATGTGTGCTCTTTCCACAGACCACATATGGATCAACCAGAGTCATTGCATGTGTGTTCTTTGCACAAACCACACATGGATCAACCACTAGAGTCATTGCATGTTTTTTCTTATACTAAAACCACAAACCAGCACTAGAGTCACTGCATGTGTGTTCTTTTCCACAAACCACACATGGATCCACTAGACTCATTGCCTGTGTGTTCTTTTCCACAAACAACTTATCGATCAACCAGTGGTCATTGCATGTGTGTTCTTTCCACAAACCACATGTGGACCCATTGCAGTCATTGCATGTGTGTTATTTCCACAAACCACAGATGGATCAACCACTAGAGTCATTGCATATGTGTTATTTCCACAAACTAAACATGGATCAACCACTAGAGTCATTGCATGTGTGTTCTTATACAAAAACCAACACTAGAGTCATTGCATGTGTGTTCTTTTCACAAACCACACATGGATCAACCACTAGAGTCATTGCATGTGTGTTATTTTCACAAACAAACATGGATCAACCACTAGAGTCATTGCATGTTTATTCTTTTCCACAAACCACACATGGATCCACCAGTGGTCATTGCATGTGTGTTCTTTCCACAAACCACACATGGATCAACCACTAGAGTAATTGCATGTGTGTTCTTTCCACAAACCACACATGGATCAACCACTAGAGTCATTGCATGTTTGTTCTTATACTAAAACCACAAACCAGCACTAGAGTCATTGCATGTGTGTTCTTTTCCACAAACCACACATGGATCCACCAGTGGTCATTGCATGTGTGATCTTTCCACAAACCACATATGGATCAACCAGAGTCATTGCATGTGTGGTCTTTCCACAAACCACACATGGATCAACCACTAGAGTCATTGCATGTTTGTTCTTATACTAAAACCACAAACCAACACTAGAGTCATTGCATGTGTGTTCTTTTCCACAAACCACACATAGATCCACCAGTGGTCATTGCATGTGTCTTATTTCCACAAACCACATATGGCTCAACCACTAGTCATTGCATTTGTGTTCTTTCCACAAACCACACATGGATCAACCACTAGAGTCATTGCATGTGTGTTTTTATACTAAAACCAACACTAGAGTCATTAAATGTGTGTTCTTTTCACAAACCACACATGGATCAACCACTAGAGTCATTGCATGTGTGTTATTTCCACAAACAAACATGGATCAACCACTAGAGTCATTGCATGTGTGTTCTTTTCCACAAACTACACATGGATCCACCAGTGGTATTTGCATGTGTGTTATTTCCACAAACCACACATGGATCAACGACTAGAGTCATTGCATGTGTGTTCTTTCCACAAATCACACATGGATCAACCATTAGAGTCATTGCATGTGTGTTATTTCCACAAACAAACATGGATCAACCACTAGAGTCATTGCATGTGTGTTCTTTTCCACAAACCACACATGGATCCACCAGTGGTCATTGCATGTGTGTTCTTTCCACGGACCACATATGGATCAACCAGAGTCATTGCATGTGTGTTCTTTCCACAAACCACTCATGGATCAACCACTAGAGTCATTGCATGTGTGTTCTTTTCCACAAACAACTTATGGATCAACCAGTGGTCATTGCATGTGTGTTATTTCCACAAACCACATGTGGACCCATTACAGTCATTGCATGTGTGTTATTTCCACAAACCACACATGGATCAACCACTAGAGTCATTGCATATGTGTTATTTCCACAAACCACACATGGATCAACCACGAGAGTCATTGCATGTGTGTTCTTATACTAAAACCAACACTAGAGTCATTGCATGTGTGTTCTTATACTAAAACCAACACTAGAGTCATTGCATGTGTGTTCCTTTCACAAACCACACATGGATCAACCACTAGAGTCATTGCATGTGTGTTATTTCCACAAACAAACATGGATCAACCACTAGAGTCATTGCATGTGTGTTATTTTCCACAAACAACTTATGGATCAACCAGTGGCAATTGCATGGGTGTTCTTTCCACAAACCACACATGTGGACCCACTAGAGTCATTGCATGTGTGTTATTTCCAAAAACCACACATGGATCAACCTCGAGAGTCATTGCATATGTGTTATTTCCACAAACCACACATGGATCAACCACTAGAGTCATTGCATGTGTGTTATTATACTAAAACCAACATTATAGTCATTGCATGTGTGTTCTTTGCACAAACCACACATGGATCAACCAGTAGAGTCATTGCATGTGTGTTATTTCCACAAACAAACATGGATCAACCACTACAGTCATTGCATGTGTGTTCTTTTCCACAAACCACACATGGATCCACAAGTGGTCATTGCATGTGTGTTCTTTCCACAAACCACACATGGATCAACCACTAGAGTCATTGCATTTGTGTTCTTTCCACAAACCACACATGGATCAACCACTAGAGTCATTGCATGTGTGTTCTTATACTAAAACCAAAAAACCAGTACTAGAGTCATTGTGTGTTATTTTCCACAAACCACACATGGATCCACCAGTGGTCATTGCACATGTGTTCTTTCCACAAACCACATATGGATCAACCACTAGAGTCATTGCATGTGTGTTCTTTCGACAAACCACACATGGATCAACCACTAGAGTCATTGCATGTGTATTCTTTCCACAAACCACACATGGATCAACCACTAGAGTCATTGCATCTGTGTTCTTATACTAAAACCACAAACCAGCACTAGAGTCATTGCATGTGTGTTCTTTTCCACAAACCACACATGGATCCACTAGACTCATTGCCTGTGTGTTCTTTTCCACAAACAACTTATCGATCAACCAGTGGTCATTGCATGTGTGTTCTTTCCACAAACCACATGTGGACCCATTGCAGTCATTGCATGTGTGTTATTTCCACAAACCACAGATGGATCAACCACTAGAGTCATTGCATATGTGTTATTTCCACAAACTAAACATGGATCAACCACTAGAGTCATTGCATGTGTGTTCTTATACAAAAACCAACACTAGAGTCATTGCATGTGTGTTCTTTTCACAAACCACACATGGATCAACCACTAGAGTCATTGCATGTGTGTTATTTTCACAAACAAACATGGATCAACCACTAGAGTCATTGCATGTTTGTTCTTTTCCACAAACCACACATGGATCCACGAGTGGTCATTGCATGTGTGTTCTTTCCACAAACCACACATGGATCAACCACTAGAGTAATTGCATGTGTGTTCTTTCCACAAACCACACATGGATCAACCACTAGAGTCATTGCATGTTTGTTCTTATACTAAAACCAACACTAGAGTCATTGCATGTGTGTTCCTTTCACAAACGACACATGGATCAACCACTAGAGTCATTGCATGTGTGTTATTTCCACAAACAAACATGGATCAACCACTAGAGTCATTGCATGTGTGTTATTTTCCACAAACAACTTATGGATCAACCAGTGGCAATTGCATGGGTGTTCTTTCCACAAACCACACATGTGGACCCACTAGAGTCATTGCATGTGTGTTATTTCCAAAAACCACACATGGATCAACCTCGAGAGTCATTGCATATGTGTTATTTCCACAAACCACACATGGATCAACCACTAGAGTCATTGCATGTGTGTTATTATACTAAAACCAACATTATAGTCATTGCATGTGTGTTCTTTGCACAAACCACACATGGATCAACCAGTAGAGTCATTGCATGTGTGTTATTTCCACAAACAAACATGGATCAACCACTACAGTCATTGCATGTGTGTTCTTTTCCACAAACCACACATGGATCCACAAGTGGTCATTGCATGTGTGTTCTTTCCACAAACCACACATGGATCAACCACTAGAGTCATTGCATTTGTGTTCTTTCCACAAACCACACATGGATCAACCACTAGAGTCATTGCATGTGTGTTCTTATACTAAAACCAAAAAACCAGTACTAGAGTCATTGTGTGTTATTTTCCACAAACCACACATGGATCCACCAGTGGTCATTGCACATGTGTTCTTTCCACAAACCACATATGGATCAACCACTAGAGTCATTGCATGTGTGTTCTTTCGACAAACCACACATGGATCAACCACTAGAGTCATTGCATGTGTATTCTTTCCACAAACCACACATGGATCAACCACTAGAGTCATTGCATGTGTGTTCTTATACTAAAACCACAAACCAGCACTAGAGTCATTGCATGTGTGTTCTTTTCCACAAACCACACATGGATCCACTAGACTCATTGCCTGTGTGTTCTTTTCCACAAACAACTTATCGATCAACCAGTGGTCATTGCATGTGTGTTCTTTCCACAAACCACATGTGGACCCATTGCAGTCATTGCATGTGTGTTATTTCCACAAACCACAGATGGATCAACCACTAGAGTCATTGCATATGTGTTATTTCCACAAACTAAACATGGATCAACCACTAGAGTCATTGCATGTGTGTTCTTATACAAAAACCAACACTAGAGTCATTGCATGTGTGTTCTTTTCACAAACCACACATGGATCAACCACTAGAGTCATTGCATGTGTGTTATTTTCACAAACAAACATGGATCAACCACTAGAGTCATTGCATGTTTGTTCTTTTCCACAAACCACACATGGATCCACGAGTGGTCATTGCATGTGTGTTCTTTCCACAAACCACACATGGATCAACCACTAGAGTAATTGCATGTGTGTTCTTTCCACAAACCACACATGGATCAACCACTAGAGTCATTGCATGTTTGTTCTTATACTAAAACCACAAACAAGCACTAGAGTCATTGCATGTGTGTTCTTTTCCACAAACCACACATGGATCCACCAGTGGTCATTGCATGTGTGTTCTTTCCACAAACCACATATGGATCAACCAGAGTCATTGCATGTGTGGTCTTTCCACAAACCACACATGGATCAACCACTAGAGTCATTGCATGTTTGTTCTTATACTAAAACCACAAACCAACACTAGAGTCATTGCATGTGTGTTCTTTTCCACAAACCACACATAGATCCACCAGTGGTCATTGCATGTGTCTTATTTCCACAAACCACATATGGATCAACCACTAGTCATTGCATTTGTGTTCTTTCCACAAACCACACATGGATCAACCACTAGAGTCATTGCATGTGTGTTTTATACTAAAACCAACACTAGAGTCATTAAATGTGTGTTCTTTTCACAAACCACACATGGATCAACCACTAGAGTCATTGCATGTGTGTTCTTTCCACAAACCACACATGGATCAACCACTAGAGTCATTGCATGTGTGTTCTTATACTAAAACCACAAACCAGTACTAGAGTCATTGTGTGTTATTTTCCACAAACCACACATGGATCCACCAGTGGTCATTGCACATGTGTTCTTTCCACAAACCACATATGGATCAACCACTAGAGTCATTGCATGTGTGTTCTTTCGACAAACCACACATGGATCAACCACTAGAGTCATTGCATGTGTGTTCTTTCGACAAACCACACATGGATCAACCACTAGAGTCATTGCATGTGTATTCTTTCCACAAACCACACATGGATCAACCACTAGAGTCATTGCATGTGTGTTCTTATACTAAAACCACAAACCAGTACTAGAGTCATTGTGTGTTCTTTTCCACAAACCACACATGGATCCACCAGTGGTCATTGCATGTGTGTTCTTTCCACAAACCACATACGGATCAACCACTAGTCATTGCATGTGTGTTCTTTCCATAAACCACACATGGATCAACCACTAGAGTCATTGCATGTGTGTTCTTATGCTAAAACCAACACTAGTCATTAAATGTGTGTTCTTTTCACAAACCACACATGGATCAACCACTAGAGTCATTGCATGTGTGTTATTTCCACAAACAAACATGGATCAACCACTAGAGTCATTGCATGTGTGTTCTTTTCCACAAACAACACATGGATCCACCAGTGGTCATTGCATGGGTGTTATTTGCACAAACCACACATGGATCAACCACTAGAGTCATTGCATGTGTGTTCTTTCCACAAACCACACATAGATCAACCACTAGAGTCATTGCATGTGTGTTATTTCCATAAACAAACATGGATCAACCACTAGAGTCATTGGATGTGTGTTCTTTGCCACAAACCACACATGGATCCACCAGTGGTCATTGCATGTGTGTTCTTTCCACAAACCACACATGGATCAACCAGAGTCATTGCATGTGTCGTCTTTCCACAAACCACACATGGATCAACCACTAGAATCATTGCATGTTTGTTCTTATACTAAAACCACAAACGAGCACTAGAGTCATTGCATGTGTGTTCTTTTCCACAAACCACACATGGATCCACTAGTGGTCATTGCATGTGTGTTCTTTCCACTGACCACATATGGATCAACCAGAGTCATTGCATGTGTGTTCTTTCCACAAACCACACATGGATCAACCACTAGAGTCATTGCATGTGTGTCTTTTCCACAAACAACTTATGGATCAACCAGTGGTCATTGCATGTGTGTTATTGCCACAAACCACATGTGGACCCATTACAGTCATTGCATGTGTGTTATTTCCACAAACCACACATGGATCAACCACTAGAGTCATTGCATATGTGTTATTTCCAAAAACCACACATGGATCAACCACTAGAGTCATTGCATGTGTGTTCTTATAGTAAAACCAACACTAGAGTCATTGCATGTGTGTTCCTTTCACAAACCACACATGGATCAACCACTAGAGTCATTGCATGTGTGTTATTTCCACAAACAAACATGGATCAACCACTAGAGTCATTGCATGTGTGTTCTTTTCCACAAACCACACATGGATCCACCAGTGGTCATTGCATGTGTGTTTTTCCACAAACCACATATGGATCAACCACTAGTCATTGCATGTGTGTTCTTTCCACAAACCACACATGGATCAACCACTAGAGTCATTGCATGTTTGTTCTTATACTAAAACCACAAACCAGCACTAGAGTCATTGCATGTGTGTTCTTTTCCACAAACCACACATGGATCCACTAGACTCATTGCATGTGTGTTCTTTTCCACAAACAACTTATGGATCAGCCAGTGGTCATTGCATGGGTGTTCTTTCCACAAACCACACATGTGGACCCACTAGAGTCGTTGCATGTGTGTTATTTCCACAAACCACTAGAGTCATTGCATATGTGTTATTTCCACAAACCACACATGGATCAACCACTAGAGTCATTGCATGTGTGTTCTTATACTAAAACCAACATTAGAGTCATTTCATGTGTGTTCTTTGCACAAACCACACATGGATCAACCACTAGAGTCATTGCATGTGTGTTATTTCCACAAACCACACATGGATCCACCAGTGGTCATTGCATGTGTGTTCTTTCCACGAACCACACATGGATCAACCACTAGAGTCATTGCATGTGTGTTGTTTCCACAAACCACACATGGATCAACCACTAGAGTCATTGCATGTGTGTTATTTCCACAAACAAACACGGATCAACCACTAGTCATTGCATGTGTGTTCTTTTCCACAAACCACACATGGATCCACCAGTGGTCATTGCATGTGATTTCTTCCACAAACCACACATGGATCAACCACTAGAGTCATTGCATGTGTGTTCTTTCCACAAACCACACATGGATCAACTACTAGAGTCATTACATGTGTGTTCTTATACTAAAACCACAAACCAGTACTAGAGTCATTGTGTGTTATTTTCCACAAACCACACATGGATCCACAAGTGGTCATTGCATGTGTGTTCTTTCCACAAACCACATATGGATCAACCAGAGTCATTGCATGTGTGTTCTTTGCACAAACCACACATGGATCAACCACTAGAGTCATTGCATGTTTGTTCTTACACTAAAACCACAAACCAGCACTAGAGTCATTGCATGTGTGTTCTTTTCCACAAACCACACATGGATCCACTAGACTCATTGCATGTGTGTTCTTTTCCACAAACAACTTATGGATCAACTAGTGGTCATTGCATGTGTGTTCTTTCCACAAACCACATGTGGACCCATTACAGTCATTGCATGTGTGTTATTTCCACAAACGACAGATGATCACCCACTAGAGTCATTGCATGTGTGTTATTTCCATAAACAAACATGGATCAACCACTAGAGTTATTGCATGTGTGTTCTTTGCCACAAACCACACATGGATCCACTAGTGGTCATTGCATGTGTGTTCTTTTCCACAAACCACATGTGGACCCATTACAGTCATTGCATGTGTGTTCTTTCCACAAACCACACATGGATCAACCACTAGAGTCATTGCATGTGTGTTCTTATACTAAAACCAACACTAGAGTCATTAAATGTGTGTTCTTTTCATAAACCACACATGGATCAACCACTAGAGTCATTGCATGTGTGTTATTTCCACAAACAAACATGGATCAACCACTAGAGTCATTGCATGTGTGTTCTTTTCCACAAACCACACATGGATCCACCAGTGGTCATTGCATGTGTGTTCTTTCCACAAACCAAACATGGATCAACCACTAGAGTCATTGCATGTGTGTTCTTATACTAAAACCAACACTAGAGTCATTAAATGTGTGTTCTTTTCATAAACCACACATGGATCAACCACTAGAGTCATTGCATGTGTGTTATTTCCACAAACAAACATGGATCAACCACTAGAGTCATTGCATGTGTGTTCTTTTCCACAAACCACACATGGATCCACCAGTGGTCATTGCATGTGTGTTATTTCCACAAACCAAACATGGATCAACCACTAGAGTCATTGCATGTGTGTTCTTTCCACAAACCACACATGGATCAACCACTAGAGTCATTGCATGTGTGTTATTTCCACAAAGAAACATGGATCAACCACTAGAGTCATTCCATGTGTGTTCTTTGCCACAAACCACACATGGATCCACCAGTGGTCATTGCATGTGTGTTCTTTCCACAAACCACACATGGATCTACCAGAGTCATTGCATGTGTCGTCTTTCCACAAACCACACATGGATCAACCACTAGAGTCATTGCATGTTTGTTCGTATACTAAAACCACAAACCAGCACTAGAGTCATTGCATGTGTGTTCTTTTCCACAAACCACACATGGATCCACTAGTGGTCATTGCATGTGTGTTCTTTCCACAAACCACACATGGATCAACCACTAGAGTCATTGCATGTGTGTTCTTTCCACAAACCACACATGGATCAACCACTAGAGTCATTGCATGTGTGTTCTTATACTAAAACCACAAACCAGTACTAGAGTCATTGTGTGTTATTTTCCACAAACCACACATGGATCCACCAGTGGTCATTGCATGTGTGTTCTTTCCACAAACCACATATGTATCAACCAGAGTCATTGCATGTGTGTTCTTTGCACAAACCACACATGGATCAACCACTAGAGTCATTGCATGTTTGTTCTTACACTAAAACCACAAACCAGCACTAGAGTCATTGCATGTGTGTTCTTTTCCACAAACCACACATGGATCCAGTAGACTCATTGCATGTGTGTTCTTTTCCACAAACAACTTATGGATCAACCAGTGGTCATTGCATGTGTGTTCTTTCCACAAACCACATGTGGACCCATTACAGTCATTGCATGTGTGTTATTTCCACAAACAACAGATCGATCAACCACTAGAGTCATTGCATATGTGTTATTTCAACAAACCACACATGGATCAACCACTAGAGTCATTGCATGTGTGTTATTTCCATAAACAAACATGGATCAACCACTAGAGTCATTGCATGTGTGTTCTTTGCCACAAACCACACATGGATCCACTAGTGGTCATTGCATGTGTGTTCTTTCCCACAAACCACATGTGGACCCATTACAGTCATTGCATGTGTGTTATTTCCACAAACCACACATGGATCAACCACTAGAGTCATTGCATGTCTGTTCTTATACTAAAACCAACACTAGAGTCATTAAATGTGTGTTCTTTTCATAAACCACACATGGATCAACCACTAGAGTCATTGCATGTGTGTTATTTCCACAAACAAACATGGATCAACCACTAGAGTCATTGCATGTGTGTTCTTTTCCACAAACCACACATGGATCCACCAGTGGTCATTGCATGTGTGTTATTTCCACAAACCAAACATGGATCAACCACTACAGTCATTGCATGTGTGTTCTTTCCACAAACCACACATGGATCAACCACTAGAGTCATTGCATGTGTGTTATTTCCATAAAGAAACATGGATCAACCACTAGAGTCATTGCATGTGTGTTCTTTGCCACAAACCACACATGGATCCACCAGTGGTCATTGCATGTGTGTTCTTTCCACAAACCACACATGGATCAACCAAAAGTCATTGCATGTGTCGTCTTTCCACAAACCACACATGGATCAACCACTAGAGTCATTGCATGTTTGTTCGTATACTAAAACCACAAACCAGCACTAGAGTCATTGCATGTGTGTTCTTTTCCACAAACCACACATGGATCCACTAGTGGTCATTGCATGTGTGTTCTTTCCACAGACCACATATGGATCAACCAGAGTCATTGCATGTGTGTTCTTTCCACAAACCACACATGGATCAACCACTAGAGTCATTGCATCTGTGTTCTTTTCCACAAACAACTTATGGATCAACCAGTGGTCATTGCTTGTGTGTTATTTCTACAAACCACATGTGGACCCATTACAGTCATTGCATGTGTGTTATTTCCACAAACCACACATGGATCAACCACTAGAGTCATTACATATGTGTTATTTCCAAAAACCACACATGGATCAACCACTAGAGTCATTGCATGTGTGTTCTTATAGTAAAACCAACACTAGAGTCATTGCATGTGTGTTCTTATAGTAAAACCAACACTAGAGTCATTGCATGTGTGTTCCTTTCACAAACCACACATGGATCAACCACGAGAGTCATTGCATGTGTGTTATTTCCACAAACAAACATGGATCAACCACTAGAGTCATTGCATGTGTCTTCTTTTCCACAAACCACACATGGATCCACCAGTGGTCATTGCATGTGTGTTTTTCCACAAACCACATATGGATCAACCACTAGTCATTGCATGTGTGTTCTTTCCACAAACCAAACATGGATCAACCACTAGAGTCATTGCATGTGTGTTCTTATACTAAAACCAACACTAGAGTCATTAAATGTGTGTTCTTTTCATAAACCACACATGGATCAACCACTAGAGTCATTGCATGTGTGTTATTTCCACAAACAAACATGGATCAACCACTAGAGTCATTGCATGTGTGTTCTTTTCCACAAACCACACATGGATCCACCAGTGGTCATTGCATGTGTGTTATTTCCACAAACCAAACATGGATCAACCACTAGAGTCATTGCATGTGTGTTCTTTCCACAAACCACACATGGATCAACCACTAGAGTCATTGCATGTGTGTTATTTCCACAAAGAAACATGGATCAACCACTAGAGTCATTCCATGTGTGTTCTTTGCCACAAACCACACATGGATCCACCAGTGGTCATTGCATGTGTGTTCTTTCCACAAACCACACATGGATCTACCAGAGTCATTGCATGTGTCGTCTTTCCAAAAACCACACATGGATCAACCACTAGAGTCATTGCATGTTTGTTCGTATACTAAAACCACAAACCAGCACTAGAGTCATTGCATGTGTGTTCTTTTCCACAAACCACACATGGATCCACTAGTGGTCATTGCATGTGTGTTCTTTCCACAAACCACACATGGATCAACCACTAGAGTCATTGCATGTGTGTTCTTTCCACAAACCACACATGGATCAACCACTAGAGTCATTGCATGTGTGTTCTTATACTAAAACCACAAACCAGTACTAGAGTCATTGTGTGTTATTTTCCACAAACCACACATGGATCCACCAGTGGTCATTGCATGTGTGTTCTTTCCACAAACCACATATGTATCAACCAGAGTCATTGCATGTGTGTTCTTTGCACAAACCACACATGGATCAACCACTAGAGTCATTGCATGTTTGTTCTTACACTAAAACCACAAACCAGCACTAGAGTCATTGCATGTGTGTTCTTTTCCACAAACCACACATGGATCCAGTAGACTCATTGCATGTGTGTTCTTTTCCACAAACAACTTATGGATCAACCAGTGGTCATTGCATGTGTGTTCTTTCCACAAACCACATGTGGACCCATTACAGTCATTGCATGTGTGTTATTTCCACAAACAACAGATCGATCAACCACTAGAGTCATTGCATATGTGTTATTTCAACAAACCACACATGGATCAACCACTAGAGTCATTGCATGTGTGTTATTTCCATAAACAAACATGGATCAACCACTAGAGTCATTGCATGTGTGTTCTTTGCCACAAACCACACATGGATCCACTAGTGGTCATTGCATGTGTGTTCTTTCCCACAAACCACATGTGGACCCATTACAGTCATTGCATGTGTGTTATTTCCACAAACCACACATGGATCAACCACTAGAGTCATTGCATGTCTGTTCTTATACTAAAACCAACACTAGAGTCATTAAATGTGTGTTCTTTTCATAAACCACACATGGATCAACCACTAGAGTCATTGCATGTGTGTTATTTCCACAAACAAACATGGATCAACCACTAGAGTCATTGCATGTGTGTTCTTTTCCACAAACCACACATGGATCCACCAGTGGTCATTGCATGTGTGTTATTTCCACAAACCAAACATGGATCAACCACTACAGTCATTGCATGTGTGTTCTTTCCACAAACCACACATGGATCAACCACTAGAGTCATTGCATGTGTGTTATTTCCATAAAGAAACATGGATCAACCACTAGAGTCATTGCATGTGTGTTCTTTGCCACAAACCACACATGGATCCACCAGTGGTCATTGCATGTGTGTTCTTTCCACAAACCACACATGGATCAACCAAAAGTCATTGCATGTGTCGTCTTTCCACAAACCACACATGGATCAACCACTAGAGTCATTGCATGTTTGTTCGTATACTAAAACCACAAACCAGCACTAGAGTCATTGCATGTGTGTTCTTTTCCACAAACCACACATGGATCCACTAGTGGTCATTGCATGTGTGTTCTTTCCACAGACCACATATGGATCAACCAGAGTCATTGCATGTGTGTTCTTTCCACAAACCACACATGGATCAACCACTAGAGTCATTGCATGTGTGTTCTTTTCCACAAACAACTTATGGATCAACCAGTGGTCATTGCTTGTGTGTTATTTCTACAAACCACATGTGGACCCATTACAGTCATTGCATGTGTGTTATTTCCACAAACCACACATGGATCAACCACTAGAGTCATTACATATGTGTTATTTCCAAAAACCACACATGGATCAACCACTAGAGTCATTGCATGTGTGTTCTTATAGTAAAACCAACACTAGAGTCATTGCATGTGTGTTCTTATAGTAAAACCAACACTAGAGTCATTGCATGTGTGTTCCTTTCACAAACCACACATGGATCAACCACGAGAGTCATTGCATGTGTGTTATTTCCACAAACAAACATGGATCAACCACTAGAGTCATTGCATGTGTCTTCTTTTCCACAAACCACACATGGATCCACCAGTGGTCATTGCATGTGTGTTTTTCCACAAACCACATATGGATCAACCACTAGTCATTGCATGTGTGTTCTTTCCACAAACCACACATGGATCAACCACTAGAGTCATTGCATGTTTGTTCTTATACTAAAACCACAAACCAACACTAGAGTCATTGCATGTGTGTTCTTTTCCACAAACCACACATGGATCCACTAGATCATTGAATGTGTGTTCTTTTCCGCAAACAACTTATGGATCAACCAGTGGTCATTGGATGGGTGTTCTTTCCACAAACCACACATGTGGACCCACTAGAGTCATTGCATGTGTGTTATTTCCACAAACCACACATGGATCAACCACTAGAGTCATTGCATATGTGTTATTTCCACAAACCACACATGGATCAACCACTAGAGTGATTGCATGTGTGTTCTTATACTAAAACCAACATTAGAGTCATTGCATGTGTGTTCTTTGCACAAACCACACATGGATCAACCACTAGAGTCATTGCATGTGTGTTATTTCGACAAACAAGCATGGATCAACCACTACAGTCATTACATGTGTGTTCTTTTCCACAAACCACACATGGATCCACTAAGGGTCATTGCATGTGTGTTCTTTCCACAAACCACACATGGATAAACCACTAGAGTCATTGCATGTGTGTTCTTTCCACAAACCACACATGGATCAACCACTAGAGTCATTGCATGTGTGTTATTTCCACAAACAAACATGGATCAACCACTAGACTCATTGCATGTGTGTTCTTTCCACAAACCACACATGGATCAACCACTAGAGTCATTGAATGTGTGTTCTTTCCACAAACCACACATGGATCAACCACTAGAGTCATTGCATGTGTGTTCTTATACTAAAACCCCAAACCAGCACTAGAGTCATTGCATGTGTGTTCTTTTCCACAAACCACACATGGATCCACCAGTGGTCATTGCATGTGTGTTCTTTCCACAAACCACATATGGATCAACCACTCGTCATTGCATGTGTGTTCTTTCCACAAACCACACATGGATCAACCACTAGAGTCATTGCATTTGTTCTTATACTAAAACCACAAACCAGTACTAGAGTCATTGCATGTGTGTTCTTTTCCAGAAACCACACATGGATCCACCACTAGATTCATTGCATCTGTGTTCTTTCCACAAACCACATATGGATCAACTAGAGTCATTGCATGTGTGTTCTTTCCACAAACCACACATGTGGATCAACCAGAGTCACTGCATGTGTGTTCTTTCCACAAACCACACATGGATCAACCACTAGAGTCATTGCATGTTTGTTGTTATACTAAAACCACAAACCAGCACTAGAGTCATTGCATGTGTGTTCTTTTCAATAAACCACACATGGATCCACTAGACTCATTGCATGTGTGTTCTTTTCCACAAACCACACATGGATCAACCAGTGGTCATTGCATGTGTGTTCTTTTCCACAAACCACATGTGGACCCATTACAGTCATTGCATGTGTGTTATTTCCACAAACCACACATGGATCAACCACTAGAGTCATTGCATATGTGTTATTTCCACAAACCACACATGGATCAACCACTAGAGTCATTGCATGTGTGTTCTTATACTAAAACCACAAACCAGTACTAGAGTCATTGTGTGTTATTTTCCACAAACCACACATGGATCCACCAGTGGTCATTGCATGTGTGTTCTTTCCACAAACCACATACGGATCAACCACTAGTCATTGCATGTGTGTTCTTTCCACAAACCACACATGGATCAACCACTAGAGTCATTGCATGTGTGTTCTTATACTAAAACCAACACTAGTCATTAAATGTGTGTTCTTTTCACAAACCACACATGGGTCAACCACTAGAGTCATTGCATGTGTGTTATTTCCACAAACAAACATGGATCAACCACTAGAGTCATTGCATGTGTGTTCTTTTCCACAAACCACACATGGATCCACCAGTGGTCATTGCATGGGTGTTATTTGCACAAACCACACATGGATCAACCACTAGAGTCATTGCATGTGTGTTCTTTCCACAAACCACACATAGATCAACCACTAGAGTCATTGCATGTGTGTTTTTTCCACAAACAAACATGGATCAACCACTAGACTCATTGGATGTGTGTTCTTTGCCACAAACCACACATGGATCCACCAGTGGTCATTGCATGTGTGTTCTTTCCACAAACCACACATGGATCAACCAGAGTCATTGCATGTGTCGTCTTTCCACAAACCACACATGGATCAACCACTAGAGTCATTGCATGTTTGTTCGTATACTAAAACCACAAACCAGCACTAGAGTCATTGCATGTGTGTTCTTTTCCACAAACCACACATGGATCCACTAGTGGTCATTGCATGTGTGTTCTTTCCACAAACCACACATGGATCAACCACTAGAGTCATTGCATGTGTGTTCTTTCCACAAACCACACATGGATCAACCACTAGAGTCATTGCATGTGTGTTCTTATACTAAAACCACAAACCAGTACTAGAGTCATTGTGTGTTATTTTCCACAAACCACACATGGATCCACCAGTGGTCATTGCATGTGTGTTCTTTCCACAAACCACATATGTATCAACCAGAGTCATTGCATGTGTGTTCTTTGCACAAACCACACATGGATCAACCACTAGAGTCATTGCATGTTTGTTCTTACACTAAAACCACAAACCAGCACTAGAGTCATTGCATGTGTGTTCTTTTCCACAAACCACACATGGATCCAGTAGACTCATTGCATGTGTGTTCTTTTCCACAAACAACTTATGGATCAACCAGTGGTCATTGCATGTGTGTTCTTTCCACAAACCACATGTGGACCCATTACAGTCATTGCATGTGTGTTATTTCCACAAACAACAGATCGATCAACCACTAGAGTCATTGCATATGTGTTATTTCAACAAACCACACATGGATCAACCACTAGAGTCATTGCATGTGTGTTATTTCCATAAACAAACATGGATCAACCACTAGAGTCATTGCATGTGTGTTCTTTGCCACAAACCACACATGGATCCACTAGTGGTCATTGCATGTGTGTTCTTTCCCACAAACCACATGTGGACCCATTACAGTCATTGCATGTGTGTTATTTCCACAAACCACACATGGATCAACCACTAGAGTCATTGCATGTCTGTTCTTATACTAAAACCAACACTAGAGTCATTAAATGTGTGTTCTTTTCATAAACCACACATGGATCAACCACTAGAGTCATTGCATGTGTGTTATTTCCACAAACAAACATGGATCAACCACTAGAGTCATTGCATGTGTGTTCTTTTCCACAAACCACACATGGATCCACCAGTGGTCATTGCATGTGTGTTATTTCCACAAACCAAACATGGATCAACCACTACAGTCATTGCATGTGTGTTCTTTCCACAAACCACACATGGATCAACCACTAGAGTCATTGCATGTGTGTTATTTCCATAAAGAAACATGGATCAACCACTAGAGTCATTGCATGTGTGTTCTTTGCCACAAACCACACATGGATCCACCAGTGGTCATTGCATGTGTGTTCTTTCCACAAACCACACATGGATCAACCAAAAGTCATTGCATGTGTCGTCTTTCCACAAACCACACATGGATCAACCACTAGAGTCATTGCATGTTTGTTCGTATACTAAAACCACAAACCAGCACTAGAGTCATTGCATGTGTGTTCTTTTCCACAAACCACACATGGATCCACTAGTGGTCATTGCATGTGTGTTCTTTCCACAGACCACATATGGATCAACCAGAGTCATTGCATGTGTGTTCTTTCCACAAACCACACATGGATCAACCACTAGAGTCATTGCATGTGTGTTCTTTTCCACAAACAACTTATGGATCAACCAGTGGTCATTGCTTGTGTGTTATTTCTACAAACCACATGTGGACCCATTACAGTCATTGCATGTGTGTTATTTCCACAAACCACACATGGATCAACCACTAGAGTCATTACATATGTGTTATTTCCAAAAACCACACATGGATCAACCACTAGAGTCATTGCATGTGTGTTCTTATAGTAAAACCAACACTAGAGTCATTGCATGTGTGTTCTTATAGTAAAACCAACACTAGAGTCATTGCATGTGTGTTCCTTTCACAAACCACACATGGATCAACCACGAGAGTCATTGCATGTGTGTTATTTCCACAAACAAACATGGATCAACCACTAGAGTCATTGCATGTGTCTTCTTTTCCACAAACCACACATGGATCCACCAGTGGTCATTGCATGTGTGTTTTTCCACAAACCACATATGGATCAACCACTAGTCATTGCATGTGTGTTCTTTCCACAAACCACACATGGATCAACCACTAGAGTCATTGCATGTTTGTTCTTATACTAAAACCACAAACCAACACTAGAGTCATTGCATGTGTGTTCTTTTCCACAAACCACACATGGATCCACTAGATCATTGAATGTGTGTTCTTTTCCGCAAACAACTTATGGATCAACCAGTGGTCATTGGATGGGTGTTCTTTCCACAAACCACACATGTGGACCCACTAGAGTCATTGCATGTGTGTTATTTCCACAAACCACACATGGATCAACCACTAGAGTCATTGCATATGTGTTATTTCCACAAACCACACATGGATCAACCACTAGAGTGATTGCATGTGTGTTCTTATACTAAAACCAACATTAGAGTCATTGCATGTGTGTTCTTTGCACAAACCACACATGGATCAACCACTAGAGTCATTGCATGTGTGTTATTTCGACAAACAAGCATGGATCAACCACTACAGTCATTACATGTGTGTTCTTTTCCACAAACCACACATGGATCCACTAAGGGTCATTGCATGTGTGTTCTTTCCACAAACCACACATGGATAAACCACTAGAGTCATTGCATGTGTGTTCTTTCCACAAACCACACATGGATCAACCACTAGAGTCATTGCATGTGTGTTATTTCCACAAACAAACATGGATCAACCACTAGACTCATTGCATGTGTGTTCTTTCCACAAACCACACATGGATCAACCACTAGAGTCATTGAATGTGTGTTCTTTCCACAAACCACACATGGATCAACCACTAGAGTCATTGCATGTGTGTTCTTATACTAAAACCCCAAACCAGCACTAGAGTCATTGCATGTGTGTTCTTTTCCACAAACCACACATGGATCCACCAGTGGTCATTGCATGTGTGTTCTTTCCACAAACCACATATGGATCAACCACTCGT
Organism: Avena sativa; assembly: GCA_916181665.1. Taxonomy (NCBI): domain Eukaryota; kingdom Viridiplantae; phylum Streptophyta; class Magnoliopsida; order Poales; family Poaceae; genus Avena; species Avena sativa. Next base: position 483,119,698 of record OV702279.1, read on the forward strand.
CATTGCATGTGTGTTCTTTCCACAAACCACACATGGATCAACCACTAGAGTCATTGCATTTGTTCTTATACTAAAACCACAAACCAGTACTAGAGTCATTGCATGTGTGTTCTTTTCCAGAAACCACACATGGATCCACCACTAGATTCATTGCATCTGTGTTCTTTCCACAAACCACATATGGATCAACTAGAGTCATTGCATGTGTGTTCTTTCCACAAACCACACATGTGGATCAACCAGAGTCACTGCATGTGTGTTCTTTCCACAAACCACACATGGATCAACCACTAGAGTCATTGCATGTTTGTTGTTATACTAAAACCACAAACCAGCACTAGAGTCATTGCATGTGTGTTCTTTTCAATAAACCACACATGGATCCACTAGACTCATTGCATGTGTGTTCTTTTCCACAAACCACACATGGATCAACCAGTGGTCATTGCATGTGTGTTCTTTTCCACAAACCACATGTGGACCCATTACAGTCATTGCATGTGTGTTATTTCCACAAACCACACATGGATCAACCACTAGAGTCATTGCATATGTGTTATTTCCACAAACCACACATGGATCAACCACTAGAGTCATTGCATGTGTGTTCTTATACTAAAACCACAAACCAGTACTAGAGTCATTGTGTGTTATTTTCCACAAACCACACATGGATCCACCAGTGGTCATTGCATGTGTGTTCTTTCCACAAACCACATACGGATCAACCACTAGTCATTGCATGTGTGTTCTTTCCACAAACCACACATGGATCAACCACTAGAGTCATTGCATGTGTGTTCTTATAATAAAACCAACACTAGTCATTAAATGTGTGTTCTTTTCACAAACCACACATGGGTCAACCACTAGAGTCATTGCATGTGTGTTATTTCCACAAACAAACATGGATCAACCACTAGAGTCATTGCATGTGTGTTCTTTTCCACAAACCACACATGGATCCACCAGTGGTCATTGCATGGGTGTTATTTGCACAAACCACACATGGATCAACCACTAGAGTCATTGCATGTGTGTTCTTTCCACAAACCACACATAGATCAACCACTAGAGTCATTGCATGTGTGTTTTTTCCACAAACAAACATGGATCAACCACTAGACTCATTGGATGTGTGTTCTTTGCCACAAACCACACATGGATCCACCAGTGGTCATTGCATGTGTGTTCTTTCCACAAACCACACATGGATCAACCAGAGTCATTGCATGTGTCGTCTTTCCACAAACCACACATGGATCAACCACTAGAATCATTTCATGTTTGTTCTTATACTAAAACCACAAACCAGCACTAGAGTCATTGCATGTGTGTTCTTTTCCAGAAACCACACATGGATCCACTAGTGGTCATTGCATGTGTGTTGTTTCCACTGACCACATATGGATCAACCAGAGTCATTGCATGTGTGTTCTTTCCACAAACCACACATGGATCAACCACTAGAGTCATTGCATGTGTGTCTTTTCCACAAACAACTTATGGATCAACCAGTGGTCATTGCATGTTTGTTATTTCCACAAACCACATGTGGACCCATTACAGTCATTGCGTGTGTGTTATTTCCACAAACCACACATGGATCAACCACTAGAGTCATTGCATATGTGTTATTTCCAAAAACCACACATGGATCAACCACTAGAGTCATTGCATGTGTGTTCTTATAGTAAAACCAACACTAGAGTCATTGCATGTGTATTCCTTTCACAAAACACACATGGATCAACCACTAGATTCATTGCATGTGTGTTATTTCCACAAACAAACATGGATCAAACACTAGAGTCATTGCATGTGTGTTCTTTTCCACAAACCACACATGGATCCACCAGTGGTCATTGCATGTGTGTTTTTCCACAAACCACATATGGATCAACCACTAGTCATTGCATGTGTGTTCTTTCCACAAACCACACATGGATCAACCACTAGAGTCATTGCATGTTTGTTCTTATACTAAAACCACAAACCAGCACTAGAGTCATTGCATGTGTGTTCTTTTCCACAAACCACACATGGATCCACTAGACTCATTGCATGTGTGTTCTTTTCCACAAACAACTTATGGATCAGCCAGTGGTCATTGCATGGGTGTTCTTTCCACAAACCACACATGTGGACCCACTAGAGTCATTGCATGTGTGTTATTTCCACAAACCACTAGAGTCATTGCATATGTGTTATTTCCACAAACCACACATGGATCAACCACTAGAGTCATTGCATGTGTGTTCTTATACTAAAACCAACATTAGAGTCATTGCATGTGTGTTCTTTGCACAAACCACACATGGATCAACCACTAGAGTCATTGCATGTGTGTTATTTCCACAAACAAACATGGATCAACCACTACAGTCATTGCATGTGTGTTCTTTTCCACAAACCACACATGGATCCACCAGTGGTCATTGCATGTGTGTTCTTTCCACGAACCACACATGGATCAACCACTAGAGTCATTGCATGTGTGTTGTTTCCACAAACCACACATGGATCAACCACTAGAGTCATTGCATGTGTGTTATTTCCACAAACAAACATGGATCAACCACTAGAGTCATTGCATGTGTGTTCTTTTCCACAAACCACACATGGATCCACCAGTGGTCATTGCATGTGTGTTCTTTCCACAAACCACACATGGATCAACCACTAGAGTCATTGCATGTGTGTTCTTTCCACAAACCACACATGGATCAACCACTAGAGTCATTGCATGTGTGTTCTTATACTAAAACCACAAACCAGTACTAGAGTCATTGTGTGTTATTTTCCACAAACCACACATGGATCCACCAGTGGTCATTGCATGTGTGTTCTTCCCACAAACCACATATGGATCAACCAGAGTCATTGCATGTGTGTTCTTTGCACAAACCACACATGGATCAACCACTAGAGTCATTGCATGTTTGTTCTTACACTAAAACCACAAACCAACACTAGAGTCATTGCATGTGTGTTCTTTTGCACAAACCACACATGGATCCACTAGACTCATTGCATGTGTGTTCTTTTCCACAAACAACTTATGGATCAACCAGTGGTCATTGCATGTGTGTTCTTTCCACAAACCACATGTGGACCCATTACAGTCATTGCATGTGTGTTATTTCCACAAACCACAGATGGATCAACCACTAGAGTCATTGCATATGTGTTATTTCCAGAAACCACACATGGATCAACCACTAGAGTCATTGCATGTGTGTTATTTCCATAAACAAACATGGATCAACCACTAGAGTCATTGCATGTGTGTTCTTTGACACAAACCACACATGGATCCACTAGTGGTCATTGCATGTGTGTTCTTTTCCACAAACCACATGTGGACCTATTACAGTCATTGCATGTGTGTTCTTTCCACAAACCACACATGGATCAACCACTAGAGTCATTGCATGTGTGTTCTTATACTAAAACCAACACTAGAGTCATTAAATGTGTGTTCTTTTCATTAACCACACATGGATCAACCACTAGAGTCATTGCATGTGTGTTATTTCCACAAACAAACATGGATCAACCACTAGAGTCATTGCATGTGTGTTCTTTTCCACAAACCACACATGGATCCACCAGTGGTCATTGGATGTGTGTTATTTCCACAAACCAAACATGGATCAACCACTAGAGTCATTGCATGTGTGTTCTTTCCACAAACCACACATGGATCAACCACTAGAGTCATTGCATGTGTGTTATTTCCATAAAGAAACATGGATCAACCACTAGAGTCATTGCATGTGTGTTCTTTGCCACAAAGCACACATGGATCCACCAGTGGTCATTGCATGTGTGTTCTTTCCACAAACCACACATGGATCAACCAGAGTCATTGCATGTGTCGTCTTTCCACAAACCACACATGGATCAACCACTAGAGTCATTGCATGTTTGTTCGTATACAAAAGCACAAACCAGCACTAGAGTCATTGCATGTGTGTTCTTTTCCACAAACCACACATGGATCCACTAGTGGTCATTGCATGTGTGTTCTTTCCACAAACCACATATGGATCAACCACTAGTCATTGCATGTGTGTTCTTTCCACAAACCACACATGGATCAACCACTTGAGTCATTGCATGTTTATTCTTATACTAAAACCACAAACCAACACTAGAGTCATTGCATGTGTGTTATTTCCACAAACCACACATGGATCAACCACTAGAGTCAATGCATGTGTGTTATTTCCACAAACAACTTATGGATCAAAAAGTGGTCATTGCATGTGTGTTATTTCTACAAACCACATATGGACCCATTACAGTCATTGCTTGTGTGTTATTTCCACAAACCACACATGGATCAACCACTAGAGTCATTACATATGTGTTATTTCCAAAAACCACACATGGATCAACCACTAGAGTCATTGCATGTGTGTTCTTATAGTAAAACCAACACTAGAGTCATTGCATGTGTGTTCTTATAGTAAAACCAACACTAGAGTCATTGCATGTGTGTTCCTTTCACAAACCACACATGGATCAACCACGAGAGTCATTGCATGTGTGTTATTTCCACAAACAAACATGGATCAACCACTAGAGTCATTGCATGTGTGTTCTTTTCCACAAACCACACATGGATCCACTAGTGGTCATTGCATGTGTGTTTTTCCACAAACCACATATGGATCAACCACTAGTCATTGCATGTGTGTTCTTTCCACAAACCACACATGGATAAACCACTAGATTCATTGCATGTTTGTTCTTATACTAAAACCACAAACCAGCACTAGAGTCATTGCATGTGTGTTCTTTTCCACAAACCACACATGGATCCACTAGACTCATTGCATGTGTGTTCTTTACCACAAACAACTTATGGATCAACCAGTGGTCATTGCATGGGTGTTCTTTCCACAAACCACACATGTGGACCCACTAGAGTCATTGCATGTGTGTTATTTCCACAAACCACACATGGATCAACCACTAGAGTCATTGCATGTGTGTTCTTTCCACAAACCACACATGGATCAACCACTAGAGTCATTGCATGTGTGTTATTTCCACAAACAAACATGGATCAACCACTACAGTCATTGCATGTGTGTTCTTTTCCACAAACCACACATGGATCCACCAATGGTCATTGCATGTGTGTTCTTTCCACAAACCACACATGGATCAACCACTAGAGTCATTGCATGTGTGTTCTTTCCACAAACCACACATGGATCAACCACTAGAGTCATTGCATGTGTGTTATTTCCACAAACAAACATGGATCAACCACTAGAGTCATTGCATGTGTGTTCTTTCTACAAACCACACATGGATCAACCACTAGAGTCATTGCATGTGTGTTCTTTCCACAAACCACACATGGATAGACCACTAGAGTCATTGCATGTGTGTTCTTATACTAAAACCCCAAACCAGCACTAGAGTCATTGCATGTGTGTTCTTTTCCACAAACCACACATGGATCCACCAGTGGTCATTGCATGCGTGTTCTTTCCACAAACCACATATGGATCAACCACTCGTCATTGCATGTGTGTTCTTTCCACAAACCACACATGGATCAACCACTAGAGTCGTTGCATTTGTTCTTATACTAAAACCACAAACCAGTACTAGAGTCATTGCATGTGTGTTCTTTTCCAGAAACCACACATGGATCCACAACTAGAGTCATTGCATGTGTGTTCTTTCCACAAACCACATATGGATCAACCAGAGTCATTGCATGTGTGTTCTTTCCACAAACCACACATGTGGATCAACCAGAGTCACTTCATGTGTGTTCTTTCCACAAACCACACATGGATCAACCACTAGAGTCATTGCATGTTTGTTGTTATACTAAAACCACAAACCAGCACTAGAGTCATTGCATGTGTGTTCTTTTCCATAAACCACACATGGATCCACTAGACTCATTGCATGTGTGTTCTTTTCCACAAACCACACATGGATCAACCAGTGGTCATTGCATGTGTGTTCTTTTCCACAAACCACATGTGGACCCATTACAGTCATTGCACGTGTGTTATTTCCACAAACCACACATGGATCAACCACTAGAGTCATTGCATATGTGTTATTTCCACAAACCGCACATGGATCAACCACTAGAGTCATTGCATGTGTGTTCTTATACTAAAACCACAAACCAGTACTAGAGTCTTTGCAGGTGTGTTCTAATGCTAAAACCACAAACCATTACAAGAGTCATTGCATGTGTGTTCTTTTCCAAAAACCACACATGAATCCACCAGTAGTCATTGCATGTGTTTTTTTCCACAAACCACATATGGATCAACCATAGTCATTGCATGTGTGTTCTTTCCACAAACCACACATGAATCAACCACTAGAGTCATTGCATGTTTGTTCTTATACTAAAACCACAAACCAGCACTAGAGTCATTGCATGTGTGTTCTTTTCCACAATACACACATGGATCAACCAGTGGTCATTGCATGTGTGTTCTTTCCACAGACCACATATGGATCAACCAGAGTCATTGCATGTGTGTTATTTCCACAAACCACACATGGTTCAACCACTAGAGTCATTGCATGTTTGTTCTTATACTAAAACCACAAACCAGCACTAGACTCATTGCATGTGTGTTCTTTTCCACAAACCACACATGGATCCACTAGACTCATTGCATGTGTGTTCTTTTCCACAAACAACTTATGGATCAGCCAGTGGTCATTCCATGTGTGTTCTTTCCACAAACCACATGTGGACCCATTACAGTCATTGCATGTGTGTTATTTCCACAAACTACAGATGGATCAACCACTAGAGTCTTTGCATATGTGTTATTTCCACAAACCACACATGGATCAACCACTAGAGTCATTGCCTATGTGTTATTTCCACAAGCCACACATGGTTCAACCACTAGAGTCATTGCATGTGTGTTCTTATACTAAAACCAACATTAGAGTCATTGCATGTGTGTTCTTTGCACAAACCACACATGGATCAACCACTAGAGTCATTGCATGTGTGTTATTTCGACAAACAAACATGGATCAATTACAAGAGTAATTGCATGTGTGTTCTTTTCCACAAACCACACATGGATCCACCAGTGGTCATTGCATGTGTGTTATTTCCACAAACCACACATGGATCAACCACTAGAGTCATTGCATGTGTGTTCTTTCCACAAACCACACATGGATCAACCACTAGAGTCATTGCATGTGTGTTATTTCCACAAACAAACATGGATCAACCACTAGAGTCATTGCATGTGTGTTATTTTCCACAAACCACACATGGATCCACCAGTGGTGATTGCATGTGTGTTCTTTCCACAAACCACACGTGGATCAACCAGAGTCATTGCATGTGTCGTCTTTCCACAAACCACACATGGATCAACCACTAGAGTCATTGCATGTTTGTTCTTATACTAAAACCACAAACTAGCACTAGAGTCATTGCATGTGTGTTCTTTTCCACAAACCACACATGGCTCCACTAGTGGTCATTGCATATGTGTTCTTTCCACACACCACATATGGATCAACCAGAGTCATTGCATGTGTGTTCTTTCCACAAACCACACATGGATCAACCACTAGAGTCATTGAATTTTTGTTCTTATACTAAAACCACAAACCAGCACTAGAGTCATTGCATGTGTGTTCTTTTCCACAAACCACACATGGATCAACCAGTAGTCATTGCATGTGTTTTTTTCCACAAACCACATATGGATCAACCAGAGTCATTGCATGTGTGTTCTTTCCACAAACCACACATGAATCAACCACTAGAGTCATTGCATGTTTGTTCTTATTCTAAAACCACAAACCAGCACTAGAGTCATTGCATGTGTGTTCTTTTCGACAAACCACACATGGATCAACCAGTGGTCATTGCATGTGTGTTCTTTCCACAGACCACATATGGATCAACCAGAGTCATTGCATGTGTGTTCTTTCCACAAACCACACATGGTTCAACCACTAGAGTCATTGCATGTTTGTTCTTATACTAAAACCACAAACCAGCACTAGAGTCATTGCATGTGTGTTCTTTTCCACAAACCACACATGGATCCACTAGACTCATTGCATGTGTGTTCTTTTCCACAAACAACTTATGGATCAGCCAGTGGTCATTCCATGTGTGTTCTTTCCACAAACCACATGTGGACCCATTACAGTCATTGCATGTGTGTTATTTCCACAAACCACAGATGGATCAACCACTAGAGTCATTGCATATGTGTTATTTCCACAAACCACACATGGATCAACCACTAGAGTCATTGCATATGTGTTATTTCCACAAGCCACACATGGATCAACCACTAGAGTCATTGCATGTGTGTTCTTATACTAAAACCAACATTAGAGTCATTGCATGTGTGTTCTTTGCACAAACCACACATGGATCAACCACTAGAGTCATTGCATGTGTGTTATTTCGACAAACAAACATGGATCAACCACAAGAGTAATTGCATGTGTGTTCTTTTCCACAAACCACACATGGATCCACCAGTGGTCATTGCATGTGTGTTATTTCCACAAACCACACATGGATCAACCACTAGAGTCATTGCATGTGTGTTCTTTCCACAAACCACACATGGATCAACCACTAGAGTCATTGCATGTGTGTTATTTCGACAAACAAACATGGATCAACCACAAGAGTAATTGCATGTGTGTTCTTTTCCACAAACCACACATGGATCCACCAGTGGTCATTGCATGTGTGTTATTTCCACAAACCACACATGGATCAACCACTAGAGTCATTGCATGTGTGTTCTTTCCACAAACCACACATGGATCAACCACTAGAGTCATTGCATGTGTGTTATTTCCACAAACAAACATGGATCAACCACTAGAGTCATTGCATGTGTGTTATTTTCCACAAACCACACATGGATCCACCAGTGGTGATTGCATGTGTGTTCTTTCCACAAACCACACGTGGATCAACCAGAGTCATTGCATGTGTCGTCTTTCCACAAACCACACATGGATCAACCACTAGAGTCATTGCATGTTTGTTCTTATACTAAAACCACAAACTAGCACTAGAGTCATTGCATGTGTGTTCTTTTCCACAAACCACACATGGATCCACTAGTGGTCATTGCATATGTGTTCTTTCCACACACCACATATGGATCAACCAGAGTCATTGCATGTGTGTTCTTTCCACAAACCACACATGGATCAACCACTAGAGTCATTGAATTTTTGTTCTTATACTAAAACCACAAACCAGCACTAGAGTCATTGCATGTGTGTTCTTTTCCACAAACCACACATGGATCAACCAGTAGTCATTGCATGTGTTTTTTTCCACAAACCACATATGGATCAACCAGAGTCATTGCATGTGTGTTCTTTCCACAAACCACACATGAATCAACCACTAGAGTCATTGCATGTTTGTTCTTATACTAAAACCACAAACCAGCACTAGAGTCATTGCATGTGTGTTCTTTTCGACAAACCACACATGGATCAACCAGTGGTCATTGCATGTGTGTTCTTTCCACAGACCACATATGGATCAACCAGAGTCATTGCATGTGTGTTCTTTCCACAAACCACACATGGTTCAACCACTAGAGTCATTGCATGTTTGTTCTTATACTAAAACCACAAACCAGCACTAGAGTCATTGCATGTGTGTTCTTTTCCACAAACCACACATGGATCCACTAGACTCATTGCATGTGTGTTCTTTTCCACAAACAACTTATGGATCAGCCAGTGGTCATTCCATGTGTGTTCTTTCCACAAACCACATGTGGACCCATTAGAGTCATTGCATGTGTGTTATTTCCACAAACCACAGATGGATCAACCACTAGAGTCATTGCATATGTGTTATTTCCACAAACCACACATGGATCAACCACTAGAGTCATTGCATATGTGTTATTTCCACAAGCCACACATGGATCAACCACTAGAGTCATTGCATGTGTGTTCTTATACTAAAACCAACATTAGAGTCATTGCATGTGTGTTCTTTGCACAAACCACACATGGATCAACCACTAGAGTCATTGCATGTGTGTTATTTCGACAAACAAACATGGATCAACCACAAGAGTAATTGCATGTGTGTTCTTTTCCACAAACCACACATGGATCCACCAGTGGTCATTGCATGTGTGTTATTTCCACAAACCACACTTGGATCAACCACTAGAGTCATTGCATGTGTGTTCTTTCCACAAACCACACATGGATCAACCACTAGAGTCATTGCATGTGTGTTATTTCGACAAACAAACATGGATCAACCACAAGAGTAATTGCATGTGTGTTCTTTTCCACAAACCACACATGGATCCACCAGTGGTCATTGCATGTGTGTTATTTCCACAAACCACACATGGATCAACCACTAGAGTCATTGCATGTGTGTTCTTTCCACAAACCACACATGGATCAACCACTAGAGTCATTGCATGTGTGTTATTTCCACAAACAAACATGGATCAACCACTAGAGTCATTGCATGTGTGTTATTTTCCACAAACCACACATGGATCCACCAGTGGTGATTGCATGTGTGTTCTTTCCACAAACCACACGTGGATCAACCAGAGTCATTGCATGTGTCGTCTTTCCACAAACCACACATGGATCAACCACTAGAGTCATTGCATGTTTGTTCTTATACTAAAACCACAAACTAGCACTAGAGTCATTGCATGTGTGTTCTTTTCCACAAACCACACATGGATCCACTAGTGGTCATTGCATATGTGTTCTTTCCACACACCACATATGGATCAACCAGAGTCATTGCATGTGTCTTCTTTCCACAAACCACACATGGATCAACCACTAGAGTCATTGAATTTTTGTTCTTATACTAAAACCACAAACCAGCACTAGAGTCATTGCATGTGTGTTCTTTTCCACAAACCACACATGGATCAACCAGTAGTCATTGCATGTGTTTTTTTCCACAAACCACATATGGATCAACCAGAGTCATTGCATGTGTGTTCTTTCCACAAACCACACATGAATCAACCACTAGAGTCATTGCATGTTTGTTCTTATACTAAAACCACAAACCAGCACTAGAGTCATTGCATGTGTGTTCTTTTCCACAAACCACACATGGATCAACCAGTGGTCATTGCATGTGTGTTCTTTCCACAGACCACATATGGATCAACCAGAGTCATTGCATGTGTGTTCTTTCCACAAACCACACATGGTTCAACCACTAGAGTCATTGCATGTTTGTTCTTATACTAAAACCACAAACCAGCACTAGAGTCATTGCATGTGTGTTCTTTTCCACAAACCACACATGGATCCACTAGACTCATTGCATGTGTGTTCTTTTCCACAAACAACTTATGGATCAGCCAGTGGTCATTCCATGTGTGTTCTTTCCACAAACCACATGTGGACCCATTACAGTCATTGCATGTGTGTTATTTCCACAAACCACAGATGGATCAACCACTAGAGTCATTGCATATGTGTTATTTCCACAAACCACACATGGATCAACCACTAGAGTCATTGCATATGTGTTATTTCCACAAGCCACACATGGATCAACCACTAGAGTCATTGAATGTGTGTTCTCATACTAAAACCAACATTAGAGTCATTGCATGTGTGTTCTTTGCACAAACCACACATGGATCAACCACTAGAGTCATTGCATGTGTGTTATTTCGACAAACAAACATGGATCAACCACAAGAGTAATTGCATGTGTGTTCTTTTCCACAAACCACACATGGATCCACCAGTGGTCATTGCATGTGTATTATTTCCACAAACCACACATGGATCAACCACTAGAGTCATTGCATGTGTGTTCTTTCCACAAACCACACATGGATCAACCACTAGAGTCATTGCATGTGTGTTATTTCAACAAACAAACATGGATCAACCACTAGAGTCATTGCATGTGTGTTATTTTCCACAAACCACACATGGATCCACCAGTGGTGATTGCATGTGTTTTCTTTCCACAAACCACACGTGGATCAACCAGAGTCATTGCATGTGTCGTCTTTCCACAAACCACACATGGATCAACCACTAGAGTCATTGCATGTTTGTTCTTATACTAAAACCACAAACTAGCACTAGAGTCATTGCATGTGTGTTCTTTTCCACAAACCACACATGGATCCACTAGTGGTCATTGCATATGTGTTCTTTCCACACACCACATATGGATCAACCAGAGTCATTGCATGTGTGTTCTTTCCACAAATCACACATGGATCAACCACTAGAGTCATTGAATTTTTGTTCTTATACTAAAACCACAAACCAGCACTAGAGTCATTGCATGTGTGTTCTTTTCCACAAACCACACATGGATCAACCAGTAGTCATTGCATGTGTTTTTTTCCACAAACCACATATGGATCAACCAGAGTCATTGCATGTGTGTTCTTTCCACAAACCACACATGAATCAACCACTAGAGTCATTGCATGTTTGTTCTTATACTAAAACCACAAACCAGCACTAGAGTCATTGCATGTGTGTTCTTTTCCACAAACCACACATGGATCAACCAGTGGTCATTGCATGTGTGTTCTTTCCACAGACCACATATGGATCAACCAGAGTCATTGCATGTGTGTTCTTTCCACAAACCACACATGGTTCAACCACTAGAGTCATTGCATGTTTGTTCTTATACTAAAACCACAAACCAGCACTAGAGTCATTGCATGTGTGTTCTTTTCCACAAACCACACATGGATCCACTAGACTCATTGCATGTGTGTTCTTTTCCACAAACAACTTATGGATCAGCCAGTGGTCATTCCATGTGTGTTCTTTCCACAAACCACATGTGGACCCATTACAGTCATTGCAAGTGTGTTATTTCCACAAACCACAGATGGATCAACCACTAGAGTCATTGCATATGTGTTATTTCCACAAACCACACATGGATCAACCACTAGAGTCATTGCATATGTGTTATTTCCACAAGCCACACATGGATCAACCACTAGAGTCATTGCATGTGTGTTCTTATACTAAAACCAACATTAGAGTCATTGCATGTGTGTTCTTTGCACAAACCACACATGGATCAACCACTAGAGTCATTGCATGTGTGTTATTTCGACAAACAAACATGGATCAACCACAAGAGTAATTGCATGTGTGTTCTTTTCCACAAACCACACATGGATCCACCAGTGGTCATTGCATGTGTATTATTTCCACAAACCACACATGGATCAACCACTAGAGTCATTGCATGTGTGTTCTTTCCACAAACCACACATGGATCAACCACTAGAGTCATTGCATGTGTGTTATTTCAACAAACAAACATGGATCAACCACTAGAGTCATTGCATGTGTGTTATTTTCCACAAACCACACATGGATCCACCAGTGGTGATTGCATGTGTTTTCTTTCCACAAACCACACGTGGATCAACCAGAGTCATTGCATGTGTCGTCTTTCCACAAACCACACATGGATCAACCACTAGAGTCATTGCATGTTTGTTCTTATACTAAAACCACAAACTAGCACTAGAGTCATTGCATGTGTGTTCTTTTCCACAAACCACACATGGATCCACTAGTGGTCATTGCATATGTGTTCTTTCCACACACCACATATGGATCAACCAGAGTCATTGCATGTGTGTTCTTTCCACAAATCACACATGGATCAACCACTAGAGTCATTGAATTTTTGTTCTTATACTAAAACCACAAACCAGCACTAGAGTCATTGCATGTGTGTTCTTTTCCACAAACCACACATGGATCAACCAGTAGTCATTGCATGTGTTTTTTTCCACAAACCACATATGGATCAACCAGAGTCATTGCATGTGTGTTCTTTCCACAAACCACACATGAATCAACCACTAGAGTCATTGCATGTTTGTTCTTATACTAAAACCACAAACCAGCACTAGAGTCATTGCATGTGTGTTCTTTTCCACAAACCACACATGGATCAACCAGTGGTCATTGCATGTGTGTTCTTTCCACAGACCACATATGGATCAACCAGAGTCATTGCATGTGTGTTCTTTCCACAAACCACACATGGTTCAACCACTAGAGTCATTGCATGTTTGTTCTTATACTAAAACCACAAACCAGCACTAGAGTCATTGCATGTGTGTTCTTTTCCACAAACCACACATGGATCCACTAGACTCATTGCATGTGTGTTCTTTTCCACAAACAACTTATGGATCAGCCAGTGGTCATTCCATGTGTGTTCTTTCCACAAACCACATGTGGACCCATTACAGTCATTGCAAGTGTGTTATTTCCACAAACCACAGATGGATCAACCACTAGAGTCATTGCATATGTGTTATTTCCACAAACCACACATGGATCAACCACTAGAGTCATTGCATATGTGTTATTTCCACAAGCCACACATGGATCAACCACTAGAGTCATTGCATGTGTGTTCTTATACTAAAACCAACATTAGAGTCATTGCATGTGTGTTCTTTGCACAAACCACACATGGATCAACCACTAGAGTCATTGCATGTGTGTTATTTCGACAAACAAACATGGATCAACCACAAGAGTAATTGCATGTGTGTTCTTTTCCACAAACCACACATGGATCCACCAGTGGTCATTGCATGTGTGTTATTTCCACAAACCACACATGGATCAACCACTAGAGTCATTGCATGTGTGTTCTTTCCACAAACCACACATGGATCAACCACTAGAGTCATTGCATGTGTGTTATTTCCACAAACAAACATGGATCAACCACTAGAGTCATTGCATGTGTGTTATTTTCCACAAACCACACATGGATCCACCAGTGGTGATTGCATGTGTGTTCTTTCCACAAACCACACGTGGATCAACAAGAGTCATTGCATGTGTCGTCTTTCCACAAACCACACATGGATCAACCACTAGAGTCATTGCATGTTTGTTCTTATACTAAAACCACAAACTAGCACTAGAGTCATTGCATGTGTGTTCTTTTCCACAAACCACACATGGATCCACTAGTGGTCATTGCATATGTGTTCTTTCCACACACCACATATGGATCAACCAGAGTCATTGCATGTGTGTTCTTTCCACAAACCACACATGGATCAACCACTAGAGTCATTGCATGTGTGTTCTTTTCCACAAACAACTTATGGATCAACCAGTGGTCATTGCATGTGTATTATTTCCACAAACCACATGTGGACCCACTAGAGTCATTGCATGTGTGTTATTTCCACAAACCACACATGGATCAACCACTAGAGTCATTGCATATGTGTTATTTCCACAAACCACACATGGATCAACCACTAGTGTCATTGCATGTGTGTTCTTATACTAAAACCAACATTAGAGTCATTGCATGTGTGTTCTTTTCACAAACCACACATGGATCAACCACTAGAGTCATTGCATGTGTGTTATTTCCACAAACAAACATGGATTAACCACTACAGTCATTGCATGTGTGTTCTTTTCCACAAACCACACATGGATCCACCAGTGGTCATTGCATATGTGTTCTTTCCACAAACCACACATGGATCAACCACTAGAGTCATTGCATGTGTTTTCTTTCCACAAACCACACATGGATCAACCACTAGAGTCATTGCATGTGTGTTCTTATACTAAAACCACAAACCAGTACTAGAGTCATTGCATGTGTGTTCTTTTCCAGAAACCACACATGGATCCACCACTAGAGTCATTGCATGTGTGTTCTTTCCACAAACCACATATGGATCAACCACTAGAGTCATTGCATGTGTGTTCTTTCCACAAACCACACATGGATCAACCACTAGAGTCATTACATATGTGTTATTTCCAAAAACCACACATGGATCAACCACTAGAGTCATTGCATGTGTGTTCTTATAGTAAAACCAACACTAGAGTCATTGCATGTGTGTTCTTATAGTAAAACCAACACTAGAGTCATTGCATGTGTGTTCCTTTCACAAACCACACATGGATCAACCACGATAGTCATTGTATGTGTGTTATTTCCACAAACAAACATGGATCAACCACTAGAGTCATTGCATGTCTGTTCTTTTCCACAAACCACACATGGATCCACCAGTGGTCATTGCATGTGTGTTTTTCCACAAACCACATATGGATCAACCACTAGTCATTGCATGTGTGTTCTTTCCACAAACCACACATGGATCAACCACTAGAGTCATTGCATGTTTGTTCTTATACTAAAACCACAAACCAGCACTAGAGTCATTGCATGTGTGTTCTTTTCCACAAACAACTTATGGATCAACCAGTGGTCATTGCATGGGTGTTCTTTCCACAAACCACACATGTGGACCCACTAGAGTCATTGCATGCCTGTTATTTCCACAAACCACACATGGATCAACCACTAGAGTCATTGCATATGTGTTATTTCCACAAACCACACATGGATCAACCACTAGAGTCATTGCATGTGTGTTCTTATACTAAAACCAACATTAGAGTCATTGCATGTGTGTTCTTTGCACAAACCACACATGGATCAACCACTAGAGTCATTGCATGTGTGTTATGTCCACAAACAAACATGGATCAACCACTACAGTCATTGCATGTGTGTTCTTTTCCACAAACCACACATGGATCCACCAGTGGTCATTGCATGTGTGTTCTTTCCACAAACCACACATGGATCAACCACTAGAGTCATTGCATGTGTGTTCTTTCCACAAACCACACATGGATCAACCACTAGAGTCATTGCATGTGTGTTATTTCCACAAACAAACATGGATCAACCACTAGAGTCATTGCATGTGTGTTCTTTCCACAAACCACACATGGATCAACCACTAGAGTCATTGCATGTGTGTTCTTTCCACAAACCACACATGTATCAACCACTAGAGTCATTGCATGTGTGTTCTTATACTAAAACCCCAAACCAGCACTAGAGTCATTGCATGTGTGTTCTTTTCCACAAACCACACATGGATCCACCAGTGGTCATTGCATGTGTGTTATTTGCACAAACCACTCATGGATCAACCACTAGAGTCATTGCATGTGTGTTCTTTCCACAAACCACACATGGATCAACCACTAGAGTCATTGCATGTGTGTTATTTCCACAAACAAACATGGATCAACCACTAGAGTCATTGCATGTGTGTTCTTTTCCACAAACCACACATGGATCCACCAGTGGTCATTGCATGTGTGTTCTTTCCACAAACCACACATGGATCAACCACTAGAGTCATTGCATGTGTGTTGTTTCCACAAACCACACATGGATCAACCACTAGAGTCATTGCATGTGTGTTCTTATACTAAAACCACAAACCAGTACTAGATTCATTGTGTGTTATTTTCCACAAACCACACATGGATCCACCACTGGTCATTGCATGTGTGTTCTTTCCACAAACCACATATGGATCAACCACTAGAGTCATTGCATGTGTGTTCTTTCCACAAACCACACATGGATCAACCACTAGAGTCATTAGATATGTGTTATTTCCAAAAACCACACATGGATCAACCACTAGAGTCATTGCATGTGTGTTCTTATAGTAAAACCAACACTAGAGTCATTGCATGTGTGTTCTTATAGTAAAACCAACACTAGAGTCATTGCATGTGTGTTCCTTTCACAAACCACACATGGATCAACCACGAGAGTCATTGCATGTGTGTTATTTCCACAAACAAACATGGATCAACCACTAGAGTCATTGCATGTCTGTTCTTTTCCACAAACCACACATGGATCCACCAGTGGTCATTGCATGTGTGTTTTTCCACAAACCACATATGGATCAACCACTAGTCATTGCATGTGTGTTCTTTCCACAAACCACACATGGATCAACCACTAGAGTCATTGCATGTTTGTTCTTATACTAAAACCACAAACCAGCACTAGAGTCATTGCATGTGTGTTCTTTTCCACAAACCACAAATGGATCCACTAGACTCATTGCATGTGTGTTCTTTTCCACAAACAACTTATGGATCAACCAGTGGTCATTGCATGGGTGTTCTTTCCACAAACCACACATGTGGACCCACTAGAGTCATTGCATGTGTGTTATTTCCACAAACCACACATGGATCAACCACTAGAGTCATTGCATATGTGTTATTTCCACAAACCACACATGGATCAACCACTAGAGTCATTGCATGTGTGTTCTTATACTAAAACCAACATTAGATTCATTGCATGTGTGTTCTTTGCACAAACCACACATGGATTAACCACTAGAGTCATTGCATGTGTGTTATCTCCACAAACAAACATGGATCAACCACTACAGTCATTGCATGTGTGTTCTTTTCCACAAACCACACATGGATCCACCAGTGGTCATTGCATGTGTGTTCTTTCCACAAACCACACATGGATCAACCACTAGAGTCATTGCATGTGTGTTCTTTCCACAAACCACACATGGATCAACCACTAGAGTCATTGCATGTGTGTTATTTCCACAAACAAACATGGATCAACCACTAGAGTCATGGCATGTGTGTTCTTTCCACAAACCACACATGGATCAACCACTAGAGTCATTGCATGTGTGTTCTTTCCACAAACCACACATGGATCAACCACTAGAGTCATTGCATGTGTGTTCTTATACTAAAACCCCAAACCAGCATTAGAGTCATTGCATGTGTGTTCTTTTCCACAAACCACACATGGATCCACCAGTGGTCATTGCATGTGTGTTATTTGCACAAACCACACATGGATCAACCACTAGAGTCATTGCATGTGTGTTCTTTCCACAAACCACACATGGATCAACCACTAGAGTCATTGCATGTGTGTTATTTCCACAAACAAACATGGATCAACCACTAGAGTCATTCGATGTGTGTTCTTTGCCACAAACCACACATGGATCCACCAGAGGTCATCGCATGTGTGTTCTTTCCACAAAACACACATGGATCAACCACTAGAGTCATTGCATGTGTGTTCTTTCCACAAACCACACATGGATCAACCACTAGAGTCATTGCATGTGTGTTCTTATACTAAAACCACAAACCAGTACTAGATTCATTGTGTGTTATTTTCCACAAACCACACATGGATCCACCAGTGGTCATTGCATGTGTGTTCTTTCCACAAACCACATATGGATCAACCACTAGAGTCATTGCATGTGTGTTCTTTCCACAAACCACACATGGATCAACCACTAGAGTCATTACATATGTGTTATTTCCAAAAACCACACATGGATCAACCACTAGAGTCATTGCATGTGTGTTCTTATAGTAAAACCAACACTAGTCATTGCATGTGTGTTCTTATAGTAAAACCAACACTAGAGTCATTGCATGTGTGTTCCTTTCACAAACCACACATGGATCAACCACGAGAGTCATTGCATGTGTGTTATTTCCACAAGCAAACATGGATCAACCACTAGAGTTATTGCATGTCTGTTCTTTTCCATAAACCACACATGGATCCACCAGTGGTCATTGCATGTGTGTTTTTCCACAAACCACATATGGATCAACCACTAGTCATTGCATGTGTGTTCTTTCCACAAACCACACATGGATCAACCACTAGAGTCATTGCATGTTTGTTCTTATACTAAAACCACAAACCAGCACTTGAGTCATTGCATGTGTGTTCTTTTCCACAAACCACACATGGATCCACTAGACTCACTGCATGTGTGTTCTTTTCCACAAACAACTTATGGATCAACCAGTGGTCATTGCATGGGTGTTCTTTCCACAAACCACACATGTGGACCCACTAGAGTCATTGCATGTGTGTTATTTCCACAAACCACACATGGATCAACCACTAGAGTCATTGCATATGTGTTATTTCCACAAACCACACATGGATCAACCACTAGAGTCATTGCATGTGTGTTCTTATACTAAAACCAACATTAGAGTCATTGCATGTGTGTTCTTTGCACAAACCACACATGGATCAACCACTAGAGTTATTACATGTGTGTTATTTCCACAAACAAACATGGATCAACCACTACAGTCATTGCATCTGTGTTCTTTTCCACAAACCACACATGGATCCACCAGTGGTCATTGCATTTGTGTTCTTTCCACAAACCACACATGGATCAACCACTAGAGTCATTGCATGTGTGTTCTTTCCACAAACCACACATGGATCAACCACTAGAGTCATTGCATGTGTGTTATTTCCACAAACAAACATGGATCAACCACTAGAGTCATTGCATGTGTGTTCTTTCCACAAACCACACATGGATCAACCACTAGAGTCATTGCATGTGTGTTCTTTCCACAAACCACACATGGATCAACCACTAGAGTCATTGCATGTGTGTTCTTATACTAAAACCCCAAACCAGCACTAGAGTCATTGCATGTGTGTTCTTTTCCACAAACCACACATGGATCCACCAGTGGTCATTGCATGTGTGTTATTTGCACAAACCACACATGGATCAACCACTAGAGTCATTGCATGTGTGTTCTTTCCACAAACCACACATGGATCAACCACTAGAGTCATTGCATGTGTGTTATTTCCACAAACAAACATGGATCAACCACTAGAGTCATTCGATGTGTGTTCTTTGCCACAAACCACACATGGATCCACCAGAGGTCATTGCATGTGTGTTCTTTCCACAAACCACACATGGATCAACCAGAGTCATTGCATGTGTCGTCTTTCCACAAACCACACATGGATCAACCACTAGAGTCATTGCATGTTTGTTCCTATACTAAAACCACAAACCAGCACTAGAGTCATTGCATGTGTGTTCTTTTCCACAAACCACACATGGATCCACCAGTGGTCATTGCATGTGTGTTCTTTCCACAAACCACATATGTATCAACCACTAGTCATTGCATGTGTGTTCTTTTCCACAAACCACACATGGATCCACCAGTGGTCATTGCATGTGTGTTATTTGCACAAACCACACATGGATCAACCACTAGAGTTATTGCATGTGTGTTCTTTCCACAAACCACACATGGATCAACCACTAGAGTCATTGCATGTGTGTTATTTCCACAAACAAACATGGATCAACCACTAGAGTCATTGCATGTGTGTTCTTTTCCACAAACCACACATGGATCCACCAGTGGTCATTGCATGTGTGTTCTTTCCACAAAACACACATGGATCAACCACTAGAGTCATTGCATGTGTGTTCTTTCCACAAACCACACATGGATCAACCACTAGAGTCATTGCATGTGTGTTCTTATACTAAAACCACAAACCAGTACTAGATTCATTGTGTGTTATTTTCCACAAACCACACATGGATCCACCAGTGGTCATTGCATGTGTGTTCTTTCCACAAACCACATATGGATCAACCACTAGAGTCATTGCATGTGTGTTCTTTCCACAAACCACACATGGATCAACCACTAGAGTCATTACATATGTGTTATTTCCAAAAACCACACATGGATCAACCACTAGAGTCATTGCATGTGTGTTCTTATAGTAAAACCAACACTAGTCATTGCATGTGTGTTCTTATAGTAAAACCAACACTAGAGTCATTGCATGTGTGTTCCTTTCACAAACCACACATGGATCAACCACGAGAGTCATTGCATGTGTGTTATTTCCACAAGCAAACATGGATCAACCACTAGAGTTATTGCATGTCTGTTCTTTTCCATAAACCACACATTAATCCACCAGTGGTCATTGCATGTGTGTTTTTCCACAAACCACATATGGATCAACCACTAGTCATTGCATGTGTGTTCTTTCCACAAACCACACATGGATCAACCACTAGAGTCATTGCATGTTTGTTCTTATACTAAAACCACAAACCAGCACTAGAGTCATTGCATGTGTGTTCTTTTCCACAAACCACACATGGATCCACTAGACTCATTGCATGTGTGTTCTTTTCCACAAACAACTTATGGATCAACCAGTGGTCATTGCATGGGTGTTCTTTCCACAAACCACACATGTGGACCCACTAGAGTCATTGCATGTGTGTTATTTCCACAAACCACACATGGATCAACCACTAGAGTCATTGCATATGTGTTATTTCCACAAACCACACATGGATCAACCACTAGAGTCATTGCATGTGTGTTCTTATACTAAAACCAACATTAGAGTCATTGCATGTGTGTTCTTTGCACAAACCACACATGGATTAACCACTAGAGTCATTGCATGTGTGTTATCTCCACAAACAAACATGGATCAACCACTACAGTCATTGCATGTGTGTTCTTTTCCACAAACCACACATGGATCCACCAGTGGTCATTGCATGTGTGTTCTTTCCACAAACCACACATGGATCAACCACTAGAGTCATTGCATGTGTGTTCTTTCCACAAACCACACATGGATCAACCACTAGAGTCATTGCATGTGTGTTATTTCCACAAACAAACATGGATCAACCACTAGAGTCATGGCATGTGTGTTCTTTCCACAAACCACACATGGATCAACCACTAGAGTCATTGCATGTGTGTTCTTTCCACAAACCACACATGGATCAACCACTAGAGTCATTGCATGTGTGTTCTTATACTAAAACCCCAAACCAGCATTAGAGTCATTGCATGTGTGTTCTTTTCCACAAACCACACATGGATCCACCAGTGGTCATTGCATGTGTGTTATTTGCACAAACCACACATGGATCAACCACTAGAGTCATTGCATGTGTGTTCTTTCCACAAACCACACATGGATCAACCACTAGAGTCATTGCATGTGTGTTATTTCCACAAACAAACATGGATCAACCACTAGAGTCATTCGATGTGTGTTCTTTGCCACAAACCACACATGGATCCACCAGAGGTCATTGCATGTGTGTTCTTTCCACAAAACACACATGGATCAACCACTAGAGTCATTGCATGTGTGTTCTTTCCACAAACCACACATGGATCAACCACTAGAGTCATTGCATGTGTGTTCTTATACTAAAACCACAAACCAGTACTAGATTCATTGTGTGTTATTTTCCACAAACCACACATGGATCCACCAGTGGTCATTGCATGTGTGTTCTTTCCACAAACCACATATGGATCAACCACTAGAGTCATTGCATGTGTGTTCTTTCCACAAACCACACATGGATCAACCACTAGAGTCATTACATATGTGTTATTTCCAAAAACCACACATGGATCAACCACTAGAGTCATTGCATGTGTGTTCTTATAGTAAAACCAACACTAGTCATTGCATGTGTGTTCTTATAGTAAAACCAACACTAGAGTCATTGCATGTGTGTTCCTTTCACAAACCACACATGGATCAACCACGAGAGTCATTGCATGTGTGTTATTTCCACAAGCAAACATGGATCAACCACTAGAGTTATTGCATGTCTGTTCTTTTCCATAAACCACACATGGATCCACCAGTGGTCATTGCATGTGTGTTTTTCCACAAACCACATATGGATCAACCACTAGTCATTGCATGTGTGTTCTTTCCACAAACCACACATGGATCAACCACTAGAGTCATTGCATGTTTGTTCTTATACTAAAACCACAAACCAGCACTTGAGTCATTGCATGTGTGTTCTTTTCCACAAACCACACATGGATCCACTAGACTCACTGCATGTGTGTTCTTTTCCACAAACAACTTATGGATCAACCAGTGGTCATTGCATGGGTGTTCTTTCCACAAACCACACATGTGGACCCACTAGAGTCATTGCATGTGTGTTATTTCCACAAACCACACATGGATCAACCACTAGAGTCATTGCATATGTGTTATTTCCACAAACCACACATGGATCAACCACTAGAGTCATTGCATGTGTGTTCTTATACTAAAACCAACATTAGAGTCATTGCATGTGTGTTCTTTGCACAAACCACACATGGATCAACCACTAGAGTTATTACATGTGTGTTATTTCCACAAACAAACATGGATCAACCACTACAGTCATTGCATCTGTGTTCTTTTCCACAAACCACACATGGATCCACCAGTGGTCATTGCATTTGTGTTCTTTCCACAAACCACACATGGATCAACCACTAGAGTCATTGCATGTGTGTTCTTTCCACAAACCACACATGGATCAACCACTAGAGTCATTGCATGTGTGTTATTTCCACAAACAAACATGGATCAACCACTAGAGTCATTGCATGTGTGTTCTTTCCACAAACCACACATGGATCAACCACTAGAGTCATTGCATGTGTGTTCTTTCCACAAACCACACATGGATCAACCACTAGAGTCATTGCATGTGTGTTCTTATACTAAAACCCCAAACCAGCACTAGAGTCATTGCATGTGTGTTCTTTTCCACAAACCACACATGGATCCACCAGTGGTCATTGCATGTGTGTTATTTGCACAAACCACACATGGATCAACCACTAGAGTCATTGCATGTGTGTTCTTTCCACAAACCACACATGGATCAACCACTAGAGTCATTGCATGTGTGTTATTTCCACAAACAAACATGGATCAACCACTAGAGTCATTCGATGTGTGTTCTTTGCCACAAACCACACATGGATCCACCAGAGGTCATTGCATGTGTGTTCTTTCCACAAACCACACATGGATCAACCAGAGTCATTGCATGTGTCGTCTTTCCACAAACCACACATGGATCAACCACTAGAGTCATTGCATGTTTGTTCCTATACTAAAACCACAAACCAGCACTAGAGTCATTGCATGTGTGTTCTTTTCCACAAACCACACATGGATCCACTAGTGGTCATTGCATGTGTGTTCTTTCCACAGACCATATATGGATCAACCAGAGTCATTGCATGTGTGTTCTTTCCACAAACCACACATGGATCAACCACTAGAGTCATTGCATGTGTGTTCTTTTCCACAAACAACTTATGGATCAACCAGTGGTCATTGCATGTGTGTTATTTCCACAAACCACATGTGGACCCATTACAGTCATTGCATGTGTGTTATTTCCACAAACCACACATGGATCAACCACTAGAATCATTGCATATGTGTTATTTCCAAAAACCACACATGGATCAACCACTAGAGTCATTGCATGTGTGTTCTTATAGTAAAACCAACACTAGAGTCAATGCATGTGTGTTCCTTTCACAAACCACACATGGATCAACCACGAGAGTCATTGCATGTGTGTTATTTCCACAAACAAACATGGATCAACCACTAGAGTTATTGCATGTTTGTTCTTTTCCACAAACCACACATGGATCCACCAGTGCTCATTGCATGTGTGTTTTTCCACAAACCACATATGGATCAACCACTAGTCATTGCATGTGTGTTCTTTCCACAAACCACACATGGATCAACCACTAGAGTCATTGCATGTTTGTTCTTATACTAAAACCACAAACCAGCACTAGAGTCATTGCATGTGTGTTCTTTTCCACAAACCACACATGGATCCACTAGACTCATTGCATGTGTGTTCTTTTCCACAAACAACTTATGGATCAACCAGTGGTCATTGCATGGGTGTTCTTTCCACAAACCACACATGTGGACCCACTAGAGTCATTGCATGTGTGTTATTTCCACAAACCACACATGGATCAACCACTAGAGTCATTGCATATGTGTTATTTCCACAAACCACACATGGATCAACCACTAGAGTCATTGCATGTGTGTTCTTATACTAAAACCAACATTAGAGTCATTGCATGTGTGTTCTTTGCACAAACCACACATGGATCAACCACTAGAGTCATTACATGTGTGTTATTTCCACAAACAAACATGGATCAACCACTACAGTCATTGCATCTGTGTTCTTTTCCACAAACCACACATGGATCCACCAGTGGTCATTGCATTTGTGTTCTTTCCACAAACCACACATGAATCAACCACTAGAGTCATTGCATGTGTGTTCTTTCCACAAACCACACATGGATCAACCACTAGAGTCATTGCATGTGTGTTCTTTCCACAAACCACACATGGATCAACCACTAGAGTCATTGCATGTGTGTTATTTCCACAAACAAACATGGATCAACCACTAGAGTCATTGCATGTGTGTTCTTTCCACAAACCACACATGGATCAACCACTAGAGTCATTGCATGTGTGTTCTTTCCACAAACCACACATGGATCAACCACTAGAGTCATTGCATGTGTGTTCTTATACTAAAACCCCAAACCAGCACTAGAGTCATTGCATGTGTGTTCTTTTCCACAAACCACACATGGATCCACCAGTGGTCATTGCATGTGTGTTCTTTCCACAAACCACACATGGATCAACCACTAGAGTCATTGCATGTGTGTTCTTTCCACAAACCACACATGGATCAACCACTAGAGTCATTGCATGTGTGTTCTTATACTAAAACCCCAAACTAGCACTAGAGTCATTGCATGTGTGTTCTTTTCCACAAACCACACATGGATCCACCAGTGGTCATTGCATGTGTGTTATTTGCACAAACCACACATGGATCAACCACTAGAGTCATTGCATGTGTGTTCTTTCCACAAACCACACATGGATCAACCACTAGAGTCATTGCATGTGTGTTATTTCCACAAACAAACATGGATCAACCACTAGAGTCATTCGATGTCTGTTCTTTGCCACAAACCACACATGGATCCACCAGTGGTCATTGCATGTGTGTTCTTTCCACAAACCACACATGGATCAACCAGAGTCATTGCATGTGTCGTCTTTCCACAAACCACACATGGATCAACCACTAGAGTCATTGCATGTTTGTTCCTATACTAAAACCACAAACCAGCACTAGAGTCATTGCATGTGTGTTCTTTTCCACAAACCACACATGGATACACTAGTGGTCATTGCATGTGTGTTCTTTCCACAGACCATATATGGATCAACCAGAGTCATTGCATGTGTGTTCTTTCCACAAACCACACATGGATCAACCACTAGAGTCATTGCATGTGTGTTCTTTTCCACAAACAACTTATGGATCAACCAGTGGTCATTGCATGTGTGTTATTTCCACAAACCACATGTGGACCCATTACAGTCATTGCATGTGTGTTATTTCCACAAACCACACATGGATCAACCACTAGAATCATTGCATATGTGTTATTTCCAAAAACTACACATGCATCAACCACTAGAGTCATTGCATGTGTGTTCTTATAGTAAAACCAACACTAGAGTCATTGCATGTGTGTTCCTTTCACAAACCACACATGGATCAACCACGAGAGTCATTGCATGTGTGTTATTTCCACAAACAAACATGGATCAACCACTAGAGTTATTGCATGTCTATTCTTTTCCACAAACCACACATGGATCCACCAGTGCTCATTGCATGTGTGTTTTTCCACAAACCACATATGGATCAACCACTAGTCATTGCATGTGTGTTCTTTCCACAAACCACACATGGATCAACCACTAGAGTCATTGCATGTTTGTTCTTATACTAAAACCACAAACCAACACTAGAGTCATTGCATGTGTGTTCTTTTCCACAAACCACACATGGATCCACTAGACTCATTGCATGTGTGTTCTTTTCCACAAACAACTTATGGATCAACCAGTGGTCATTGCATGGGTGTTCTTTCCACAAACCACACATGTGGACCCACTAGAGTCATTGCATGTGTGTTATTTCCACAAACCACACATGGATCAACCACTAGAGTCATTGCATATGTGTTATTTCCACAAACCACACATGGATCAACCACTAGAGTCATTGCATGTGTGTTCTTATACTAAAACCAACATTAGAGTCATTGCATGTGTGTTCTTTGCACAAACCACACATGGATCAACCACTAGAGTCATTACATGTGTGTTATTTCCACAAACAAACATGGATCAACCACTAGAGTCATTGCATGTGTGTTCTTTCCACAAACCACACATGGATCAACCACTAGAGTCATTGCATGTGTGTTCTTTGCACAAACCACACATGGATCAACCACTAGAGTCATTGCATGTGTGTTATTTCCACAAACAAACATGGATCAACCACTACAGTCATTGCATGTGTGTTCTTTTCCACAAACCACACATGGATCCACCAGTGGTCATTGCATGTGTGTTCTTTCCACAAACCACACATGGATCAACCACTAGAGTCATTGCATGTGTGTTCTTTCCACAAACCACACATGGATCAACCACTAGAGTCATTGCATGTGTGTTATTTCCACAAACAAACATGGATCAACCACTAGAGTCATTGCATGTGTGTTCTTTCCACAAACCACACATGGATCAACCACTAGAGTCATTGCATGTGTGTTCTTTCCACAAACCACACATGGATCAACCACTAGAGTCATTGCATGTGTGTTCTTATACTAAAACCCCAAACCAGCACTAGAGTCATTGCATGTGTGTTCTTATACTAAAACCCCAAACCAGCACTAGAGTCATTGCATGTGTGTTCTTTTCCACAAACCACACATGGATCCACCAGTCGTCATTGCATGTGTGTTATTTGCACAAACCACACATGGATCAACCACTAGAGTCATTGCATGTGTGTTCTTTCCAGAAACCACACATGGATCAACCACTAGAGTCATTGCATGTGTGTTATTTCCACAAACAAACATGGATCAACCACTAGAGTCATTGCATGTGTGTTCTTATACTAAAACCAACATTAGAGTCATTGCATGTGTGTTCTTTGCACAAACCACACATGGATCAACCACTAGAGTCATTGCATGTGTGTTATCTCCACAAACAAACATGGATCAACCACTACAGTCATTGCATGTGTGTTCTTTTCCACAAACCACACATGGATCCACCAGTGGTCATTGCATGTGTGTTCTTTCCACAAACCACACATGGATCAACCACTAGAGTCATTGCATGTGTGTTCTTTCCACAAACCACACATGGATCAACCACTAGAGTCATTGCATGTGTGTTCTTATACTAAAACCACAAACCAGTACTAGATTCATTGTGTGTTATTTTCCACAAACCACACATGGATCCACCAGTGGTCATTGCATGTGTGTTCTTTCCACAAACCACATATGGATCAACCACTAGAGTCATTGCATGTGTGTTCTTTCCACAAACCACACATGGATCAACCACTAGAGTCATTACATATGTGTTATTTCCACAAACCACACATGGATCAACCACTAGAGTCATTGCATGTGTGTTCTTATACTAAAACCAACATTAGAGTCATTGCATGTGTGTTCTTTGCACAAACCACACATGGATCAATCACTAGAGTCATTACATGTGTGTTATTTCCACAAACAAACATGGATCAACCACTACAGTCATTGCATCTGTGTTCTTTTCCACAAACCACACATGGATCCACCAGTGGTCATTGCATTTGTGTTCTTTCCACAAACCACACATGGATCAACCACTAGAGTCATTACATGTGTGTTCTTTCCACAAACCACACATGGATCAACCACTAGAGTCATTGCATGTGTGTTATTTCCACAAACAAACATGGATCAACCACTAGAGTCATTGCATGTGTGTTCTTTCCACAAACCACACATGGATCAACCACTAGAGTCATTGCATGTGTGTTCTTTCCACAAACCACACATGGATCAACCACTAGAGTCATTGCATGTGTGTTCTTATACTAAAACCCCAAACCAGCACTAGAGTCATTGCATGTGTGTTCTTTTCCACAAACCACACATGGATCCACCAGTGGTCATTGCATGTGTGTTATTTGCACAAACCACACATGGATCAACCACTAGAGTCATTGCATGTGTGTTCTTTCCACAAACCACACATGGATCAACCACTAGAGTCATTGCATGTGTGTTATTTCCACAAACAAACATGGATCAACCACTAGAGTCATTCGATGTGTGTTCTTTGCCACAAACCATACATGGATCCACCAGTGGTCATTGCATGTGTGTTCTTTCCACAAACCACACATGGATCAACCAGAGTCATTGCATGTGTCGTCTTTCCACAAACCACACATGGATCAACCACTAGAGTCATTGCATGTTTGTTCTTATACTAAAACCACAAACCAGCACTAGAGTCATTGCATGTGTGTTCTTTTCCACAAACCACACATGGATCCACTAGTGGTCATTGCATGTGTGTTCTTTCCACAGACCACATATGGATCAACCAGAGTCATTGCATGTGTGTTCTTTCCACAAACCACACATGGATCAACCACTAGAGTCATTGCATGTGTGTTCTTTTCCACAAACAACTTATGGATCAACCAGTGGTCATTGCATATGTGTTATTTCCACAAACCACATGTGGACCCATTACAGTCATTGCATGTGTGTTATTTCCACAAACCACACATGGATCAACCACTAGAATCATTGCATATGTGTTATTTCCAAAAACCACACATGGATCAACCACTAGAGTCATTGCATGTGTGTTCTTATAGTAAAACCAACACTAGAGTCATTGCATGTGTGTTCCTTTCACAAACCACACATGGATCAACCACTAGAGTCATTGCATGTGTGTTATTTCCACAAACAAACATGGATCAACCACTAGAGTCATTGCATGTGTGTTCTTTTCCACAAACCACACATGGATCCACCAGTGGTCATTGCATGTGTGTTTTTGCACAAACCACATATGGATCAACCACTAGTCATTGCATGTGTGTTCTTTCCACAAACCACACATGGATCAACCACTAGAGTAATTGCATGTTTGTTCTTATACTAAAACCACAAACCAGCACTAGAGTCATTGCATGTGTGTTCTTTTCCACAAACCACACATGGATCCACTAGACTCATTTCATGTGTGTTCTTTTCCACAAACAACTTATGGATCAGCCAATGGTCATTGCATGGGTGTTCTTTCCACAAACCACACATGTGGACCCACTAGAGTCATTGCATGTGTGTTATTTCCACAAACCACTAGAGTCATTGCATATGTGTTATTTCCACAAACCACACATGGATTAACCACTAGAGTCATTGCACGTGTGTTCTTATACTAAAACCAACATTAGAGTCATTGCATGTGTGTTCTTTGCACAAACCACACATGGATCAACCACTAGAGTCATTGCATGTGTGTTATTTCCACAAACAAACATGGATCAACCACTACAGTCATTGCATGTGTGTTCTTTTCCACAAACCACACATGGATACACCAGTGGTCATTGCATGTGTGTTATTTCCACAAACCACACATGGATCAACAACTAGAGTCATTGCATGTGTGTTCTTTCCACAAACCACACATGGATCAACCACTAGAGTCATTGCATGTGTGTTATTTCCACAAACAAACATGGATCAACCACTAGAGTCATTGCATGTGTGTTCTTTCCACAAACCACACATGGATCAACCACTAGAGTCATTGAATGTGTGTTCTTTCCACAAACCACACATGGATCAACCACTAGAGTCATTGCATGTGTGTTCTTATACTAAAACCCCAAACCAGCACTAGAGTCATTGCATGTGTGTTCTTTTCCACAAACCACACATGGATCCACCAGTGGTCATTGCATGTGTGTTATTTGCACAAACCACACATGGATCAACCACTAGAGTCATTGCATGTGTGTTCTTTCCACAAACCACACATGGATCAACCACTAGAGTCATTGCATGTGTTTTATTTCCACAAACAAAGATGGATCAACCACTAGAGTCATTCGATGTGTGTTCTTTGCCACAAACCACACATGGATCCACCAGTGGTCATTGCATGTGTGTTCTTTCCACAAACCACACATGGATCAACCAGAGTCATTGCATGTGTCGTCTTTCCACAAACCACACATGGATCAACCACTAGAGTCATTGCATGTTTGTTCTTATACTAAAACCACAAACCAGCACTAGAGTCATTGCATGTGTGTTCTTTTCCACAAACCACACATGGATCCACTAGTGGTCATTGCATGTGTGTTCTTTCCACAGACCACATATGGATCAACCAGAGTCATTGCATGTGTGTTCTTTCCACAAACCACACATGGATCAACCACTAGAGTCATTGCATGTGTGTTCTTTTCCACAAACAACTTATGGATCAACCAGTGGTCATTGCATGTGTGTTATTTCCACAAACCACATGTGGACCCATTACAGTCATTGCATGTGTGTTATTTCCACAAACCACACATGGATCAACCACTAGAATCATTGCATATGTGTTATTTCCAAAAACCACACATGGATCAACCACTAGAGTCATTGCATGTGTGTTCTTATAGTAAAACCAACACTAGAGTCATTGCATGTGTGTTCCTTTCACAAACCACACATGGATCAACCACTAGAGTCATTGCATGTGTGTTATTTCCACAAACAAACATGGATCAACCACTAGAGTCATTGCATGTGTGTTCTTTTCCACAAACCACACATGGATCCACCAGTGGTCATTGCATGTGTGTTTTTCCACAAACCACATATGGATCAACCACTAGTCATTGCATGTGTGTTCTTTCCACAAACCACACATGGATCAACCATTAGAGCAATTGCATGTTTGTTCTTATACTAAAACCACAAACCAGCACTAGAGTCATTGCATGTGTGTTCTTTTCCACAAACCACACATGGATCCACTAGACTCATTTCATGTGTGTTCTTTTCCACAAACAACTTATGGATCAGCCAATGGTCATTGCATGGGTGTTCTTTCCACAAACCACACATGTGGACCCACTAGAGTCATTGCATGTGTGTTATTTCCACAAACCACTAGAGTCATTGCATATGTGTTATTTCCACAAACCACACATGGATCAACCACTAGAGTCATTGCACGTGTGTTCTTATACTAAAACCAACATTAGAGTCATTGCATGTGTGTTCTTTGCACAAACCACACCTGGATCAACCACTAGAGTCATTGCATGTGTGTTATTTCCACAAACAAACATGGATCAACCACTACGGTCATTGCATGTGTGTTCTTTTCCACAAACCACACATGGATCCACCAGTGGTCATTGCATGTGTGTTCTTTCCGCAAACCACACATGGATCAACAACTAGAGTCATTGCATGTGTGTTCTTTCCACAAACCACACATGGATCAACCACTAGAGTCATTGCATGTGTGTTATTTCCACAAACAAACATGGATCAACCACTAGAGTCATTGCATGTGTGTTCTTTCCACAAACCACACATGGATCAACCACTAGAGTCATTGAATGTGTGTTCTTTCCACAAACCACACATGGATCAACCACTAGAGTCATTGCATGTGTGTTCTTATACTAAAACCCCAAACCAGCACTAGAGTCATTGCATGTGTGTTCTTTTCCACAAACCACACATGGATCCACCAGTGGTCATTGCATGTGTGTTATTTGCACAAACCACACATGGATTAACCACTAGAGTCATTGCATGTGTGTTCTTTCCAGAAACCACACATGGATCAACCACTAGAGTCATTGCATGTGTGTTATTTCCACAAACAAACATGGATCAACCACTAGAGTCATTGCATGTGTGTTATTTTCCACAAACCACACATGGATCCACCAGTGGTCATTGCATGTGTGTTCTTTCCACAAACCACACATGGATCAACCACTAGAGTCATTGCATGTGTGTTCTTTCCACAAACCACACATGGATCAACCACTAGAGTCATTGCATGTGTGTTCTTATACTAAAACCACAAACCAGTACTAGATTCATTGTGTGTTATTTTCCACAAACCACACATGGATCCACCAGTGGTCATTGCATGTGTGTTCTTTCCACAAACCACATATGGATCAACCACTAGAGTCATTGCATGTGTGTTCTTTCCACAAACCACACATGGATCAACCACTAGAGTCATTACATATGTGTTATTTCCAAAAACCACACATGGATCAACCACTAGAGTCATTGCATGTGTGTTCTTATAGTAAAACCAACACTAGAGTCATTGCATGTGTGTTCTTATAGTAAAACCAACACTAGAGTCATTGCATGTGTGTTCCTTTCACAAACCACACATGGATCAACCACGAGAGTCATTGCATGTGTGTTATTTCCATAAACAAACATGGATCAACCACTAGAGTCATTGCATGTCTGTTCTTTTCCACAAACCACACATGGATCCACCAGTGGTCAATGCATGTGTGTTTTTCCACAAACCACATATGGATCAACCACTAGTCATTGCATGTGTGTTCTTTCCACAAACCACACATGGAACTACCACTAGAGTCATTGCATGTTTTTTCTTATACTAAAACCACAAACAAGCACTAGAGTCATTGCATGTGTGTTCTTTTCCACAAACCACAAATGGATCCACTAGACTCATTGCATGTGTGTTCTTTTCCACAAACAACTTATGGATCAACCAGTGGTCATTGCATGGGTGTTCTTTCCACAAACCACACATGTGGACCCACTAGAGTCATTGCATGTGTGTTATTTCCACAAACCACACATGGATCAACCACTAGAGTCATTGCATATGTGTTATTTCCACAAACCACACATGGATCAACCACTAGAGTCATTGCATGTGTGTTCTTATACTAAAACCAACATTAGAGTCATTGCATGTGTGTTCTTTGCACAAACCACACATGGATCAACCACTAGAGTCATTGCATGTGTGTTATCTCCACAAACAAACATGGATCAACCACTACAGTCATTGCATGTGTGTTCTTTTCCACAAACCGCACATGGATCCACCAGTGGTCATTGCATGTGTGTTCTTTCCACAAACCACACATGGATCAACCACTAGAGTCATTGCATGTGTGTTCTTTCCACAAACCACACATGGATCAACCACTAGAGTCATTGCATGTGTGTTATTTCCACAAACAAACATGGATCAACCACTAGAGTCATGGCATGTGTGTTCTTTCCACAAACCACACATGGATCAACCACTAGAGTCATTGCATGTGTGTTCTTTCCACAAACCACACATGGATCAACCACTATAGTCATTGCATGTGTGTTCTTATACTAAAACCCCAAACCAGCACTAGAGTCATTGCATGTGTGTTCTTTTCCACAAACAACACATGGATCCACCAGTGGTCATTGCATGTGTGTTATTTGCACAAACCACACATGGATCAACCACTAGAGTCATTGCATGTGTGTTCTTTCCAGAAACCACACATGGATCAACCACTAGAGTCATTGCATGTGTGTTATTTCCACAAACAAACATGGATCAACCACTAGAGTCATTGCATGTGTGTTCTTTTCCACAAACCACACATGGATCCACCAGTGGTCATTGCATGTGTGTTCTTTCCACAAACCACACATGGATCAACCACTAGAGTCATTGCATGTGTGTTCTTTCCACAAACCACACATGGATCAACCACTAGAGTCATTGCATGTGTGTTCTTATACTAAAACCACAAACCAGTACTAGATTCATTGTGTGTTATTTTCCACAAACCACACATGGATCCACCAGTGGTCATTGCATGTGTGTTCTTTCAACAAACCACATATGGATCAACCACTAGAGTCATTGCATGTGTGTTCTTTCCACAAACCACACATGGATCAACCACTAGAGTCATTACATATGTGTTATTTCCAAAAACCACACATGGATCAACCACTAGAGTCATTGCATGTGTGTTCTTATAGTAAAACCAACACTAGAGTCATTGCATGTGTGTTCTTATAGTAAAACCAACACTAGAGTCATTGCATGTGTGTTCCTTTCACAAACCACACATGGATCAACCACGAGAGTCATTGCATGTGTGTTATTTCCACAAACAAACATGGATCAACCACTAGAGTATTGCATGTCTGTTCTTTTCCACAAACCACACATGGATCCACCAGTGGTCATTGCATGTGTGTTCTTTCCACAAACCACATATGGATCAACCAGAGTCATTGCATGTGTGTTCTTTGCACAAACCACACATGGATCAACCACTAGAGTCATTGCATGTTTGTTCTTATACTAAAACCACAAACCAGCACTAGAGTCATTGCATGTGTGTTCTTTTCCACAAACCACACATGGATCCACTAGACTCATTGCATGTGTGTTCTTTTCCACAAACAACTTATGGATCAACCAGTGGTCATTGCATGGGTGTTCTTTCCACAAACCACACATGTGGACCCACTAGAGTCATTGCATGTGTGTTATTTCCACAAACCACACATGGATCAACCACTAGAGTCATTGCATATGTGTTATTTCCACAAACCACACATGGATCAACCACTAGAGTCATTGCATGTGTGTTCTTATACTAAAACCAACATTAGAGTCATTGCATGTGTGTTCTTTGCACAAACCACACATGGATCAACCACTAGAGTCATTGCATGTGTGTTATCTCCACAAACAAACATGGATCAACCACTACAGTCATTGCATGTGTGTTCTTTTCCACAAACCACACATGGATCCACAGTGGTCATTGCATGTGTGTTCTCTTCCACAAACCACACATGGATCAACCACTAGAGTCATTGCATGTGTGTTCTTTCCACAAACCACACATGGATCAACCACTAGAGTCATTGCATGTGTGTTATTTCCACAAATAAACATGGATCAACCACTAGAGTCATGGCATGTGTGTTCTTTCCACAAACCACACATGGATCAACCACTAGAGTCATTGCATGTGTGTTCTTTCCACAAACCACACATGGATCAACCACTAGAGTCATTGCATGTGTGTTCTTATACTAAAACCCCAAACCAGCACTAGAGTCATTGCATGTGTGTTCTTTTCCACAAACCACACATGGATCCACCAGTGGTCATTGCATGTGTGTTATTTGCACAAACCACACATGGATCAACCACTAGAGTCATTGCATGTGTGTTCTTTCCACAAACCACACATGGATCAACCACTAGAGTCATTGCATGTGTGTTATTTCCACAAACAAACATGGATCAACCACTAGAGTCATTGCATGTGTGTTCTTTTCCACAAACCACACATGGATCCACCAGTGGTCGTTGCATGTGTGTTCTTTCCACAAACCACACATGGATCAACCACTAGAGTCATTGCATGTGTGTTCTTTCCACAAACCACACATGGATCAACCACTAGAGTCATTGCATGTGTGTTCTTATACTAAAACCACAAACCAGTACTAGATTCATTGTGTGTTATTTTCCACAAACCACACATGGATCCACCAGTGGTCATTGCATGTGTGTTCTTTCCACAAACCACATATGGATCAACCACTAGAGTCATTGCATGTGTGTTCTTTCCACAAACCACACATGGATCAACCACTAGAGTCATTACATATGTGTTATTTCCAAAACCCACACATGGATCAACCACTAGAGTCATTGCATGTGTGTTCTTATAGTAAAACCAACACTAGAGTCATTGCATGTGTGTTCTTATAGTAAAACCAACACTAGAGTCATTGCATGTGTGTTCCTTTCACAAACCACACATGGATCAACCACGAGAGTCATTGCATGTGTGTTATTTCCACAAACAAACATGGATCAACCACTAGAGTTATTGCATGTCTGTTCTTTTCCACAAACCACACATGGATCCACCAGTGGTCATTGCATGTGTGTTCTTTCCACAAACCACATATGGATCAACCAGATTCATTGCATGTGTGTTCTTTGCACAAACCACACATGGATCAACCACTAGAGTCATTGCATGTTTGTTCTTATACTAAAACCGCAAACCAGCACTAGAGTCATTGCATGTGTGTTCTTTTCCACAAACCACACATGGATCCACTAGACTCATTGCATGTGTGTTCTTTTCCACAAACAACTTATGGATCAACCAGTGGTCATTGCATGGGTGTTCTTTCCACAAACCACACATGTGGACCCACTAGAGTCATTGCATGTGTGTTATTTCCACAAACCACACATGGATCAACCACTAGAGTCATTGCATATGTGTTATTTCCACAAACCACACATGGATCAACCACTAGAGTCATTGCATGTGTGTTCTTATACTAAAACCAACATTAGAGTCATTGCATATGTGTTCTTTGCACAAACCACACATGGATCAACCACTAGAGTCATTGCATGTGTGTTATCTCCACAAACAAACATGGATCAACCACTACAGTCATTGCATGTGTGTTCTTTTCCACAAACCACACATGGATCCACCAGTGGTCATTGCATGTGTGTTCTCTTCCACAAACCACACATGGATCAACCACTAGAGTCATTGCATGTGTGTTCTTTCCACAAACCACACATGGATCAACCACTAGAGTCATTGCATGTGTGTTATTTCCACAAATAAACATGGATCAACCACTAGAGTCATGGCATGTGTGTTCTTTCCACAAACCACACATGGATCAACCACTAGAGTCATTGCATGTGTGTTCTTTCCACAAACCACACATGGATAAACCACTAGAGTCATTGCATGTGTGTTCTTATACTAAAACCCCAAACCAGCACTAGAGTCATTGCATGTGTGTTCTTTTCCACAAACCACACATGGATCCACCAGTGGTCATTGCATGTGTGTTATTTGCACAAACCACACATGGATCAACCACTAGAGTCATTGCATGTGTGTTCTTATACTAAAACCAACATTAGAGTCATTGCATGTGTGTTCTTTGCACAAACCACACATGGATCAACCACTAGAGTCATTGCATGTGTGTTATCTCCACAAACAAACATGGATCAACCACTACAGTCATTGCATGTGTGTTCTTTTCCACAAACCACACATGGATCCACAGTGGTCATTGCATGTGTGTTCTCTTCCACAAACCACACATGGATCAACCACTAGAGTCATTGCATGTGTGTTCTTTCCACAAACCACACATGGATCAACCACTAGAGTCATTGCATGTGTGTTATTTCCACAAATAAACATGGATCAACCACTAGAGTCATGGCATGTGTGTTCTTTCCACAAACCACACATGGATCAACCACTAGAGTCATTGCATGTGTGTTCTTTCCACAAACCACACATGGATCAACCACTAGAGTCATTGCATGTGTGTTCTTATACTAAAACCCCAAACCAGCACTAGAGTCATTGCATGTGTGTTCTTTTCCACAAACCACACATGGATCCACCAGTGGTCATTGCATGTGTGTTATTTGCACAAACCACACATGGATCAACCACTAGAGTCATTGCATGTGTGTTCTTTCCACAAACCACACATGGATCAACCACTAGAGTCATTGCATGTGTGTTATTTCCACAAACAAACATGGATCAACCACTAGAGTCATTGCATGTGTGTTCTTTTCCACAAACCACACATGGATCCACCAGTGGTCATTGCATGTGTGTTCTTTCCACAAACCACACATGGATCAACCACTAGAGTCATTGCATGTGTGTTCTTTCCACAAACCACACATGGATCAACCACTAGAGTCATTGCATGTGTGTTCTTATACTAAAACCACAAACCAGTACTAGATTCATTGTGTGTTATTTTCCACAAACCACACATGGATCCACCAGTGGTCATTGCATGTGTGTTCTTTCCACAAACCACATATGGATCAACCACTAGAGTCATTGCATGTGTGTTCTTTCCACAAACCACACATGGATCAACCACTAGAGTCATTACATATGTGTTATTTCCAAAACCCACACATGGATCAACCACTAGAGTCATTGCATGTGTGTTCTTATAGTAAAACCAACACTAGAGTCATTGCATGTGTGTTCTTATAGTAAAACCAACACTAGAGTCATTGCATGTGTGTTCCTTTCACAAACCACACATGGATCAACCACGAGAGTCATTGCATGTGTGTTATTTCCACAAACAAACATGGATCAACCACTAGAGTTATTGCATGTCTGTTCTTTTCCACAAACCACACATGGATCCACCAGTGGTCATTGCATGTGTGTTCTTTCCACAAACCACATATGGATCAACCAGATTCATTGCATGTGTGTTCTTTGCACAAACCACACATGGATCAACCACTAGAGTCATTGCATGTTTGTTCTTATACTAAAACCGCAAACCAGCACTAGAGTCATTGCATGTGTGTTCTTTTCCACAAACCACACATGGATCCACTAGACTCATTGCATGTGTGTTCTTTTCCACAAACAACTTATGGATCAACCAGTGGTCATTGCATGGGTGTTCTTTCCACAAACCACACATGTGGACCCACTAGAGTCATTGCATGTGTGTTATTTCCACAAACCACACATGGATCAACCACTAGAGTCATTGCATATGTGTTATTTCCACAAACCACACATGGATCAACCACTAGAGTCATTGCATGTGTGTTCTTATACTAAAACCAACATTAGAGTCATTGCATATGTGTTCTTTGCACAAACCACACATGGATCAACCACTAGAGTCATTGCATGTGTGTTATCTCCACAAACAAACATGGATCAACCACTACAGTCATTGCATGTGTGTTCTTTTCCACAAACCACACATGGATCCACCAGTGGTCATTGCATGTGTGTTCTCTTCCACAAACCACACATGGATCAACCACTAGAGTCATTGCATGTGTGTTCTTTCCACAAACCACACATGGATCAACCACTAGAGTCATTGCATGTGTGTTATTTCCACAAATAAACATGGATCAACCACTAGAGTCATGGCATGTGTGTTCTTTCCACAAACCACACATGGATCAACCACTAGAGTCATTGCATGTGTGTTCTTTCCACAAACCACACATGGATAAACCACTAGAGTCATTGCATGTGTGTTCTTATACTAAAACCCCAAACCAGCACTAGAGTCATTGCATGTGTGTTCTTTTCCACAAACCACACATGGATCCACCAGTGGTCATTGCATGTGTGTTATTTGCACAAACCACACATGGATCAACCACTAGAGTCATTGCATGTGTGTTCTTTCCACAAACCACACATGGATCAACCACTAGAGTCATTGCATGTGTGTTATTTCCACAAACAAACATGGATCAACCACTAGAGTCATTGCATGTGTGTTCTTTTCCACAAACCACACATGGATCCACCAGTGGTCATTGCATGTGTGTTCTTTCCACAAACCACACATGGATCAACCACTAGAGTCATTGCATGTGTGTTCTTTCCACAAACCACACATGGATCAACCACTAGAGTCATTGCATGTGTGTTCTTATACTAAAACCACAAACCAGTACTAGATTCATTGTGTGTTATTTTCCACAAACCACACATGGATCCACCAGTGGTCATTGCATGTGTGTTCTTTCCACAAACCACATATGGATCAACCACTAGAGTCATTGCATGTGTGTTCTTTCCACAAACCACACATGGATCAACCACTAGAGTCATTACATATGTGTTATTTCCAAAAACCACACATGGATCAACCACTAGAGTCATTGCATGTGTGTTCTTATAGTAAAACCAACACTAGAGTCATTGCATGTGTGTTCTTATAGTAAAACCAACACTAGAGTCATTGCATGTGTGTTCCTTTCACAAACCACACATGGATCAACCACGAGAGTCATTGCATGTGTGTTATTTCCACAAACAAACATGGATCAACCACTAGAGTTATTGCATGTCTGTTCTTTTCCACAAACCACACATGGATCCACCAGTGGTCATTGCATGTGTGTTCTTTCCACAAACCACATATGGATCAACCAGAGTCATTGCATGTGTGTTCTTTGCACAAACCACACATGGATCAACCACTAGTCATTGCATGTTTGTTCTTATACTAAAACCGCAAACCAGCACTAGAGTCATTGCATGTGTGTTCTTTTCCACAAACCACACATGGATCCACTAGACTCATTGCATGTGTGTTCTTTTCCACAAACAACTTATGGATCAACCAGTGGTCATTGCATGGGTGTTCTTTCCACAAACCACACATGTGGACCCACTAGAGTCATTGCATGTGTGTTATTTCCACAAACCACACATGGATCAACCACTAGAGTCATTGCATATGTGTTATTTCCACAAACCACACATGGATCAACCACTAGAGTCATTGCATGTGTGTTCTTATACTAAAACCAACATTAGAGTCATTGCATGTGTGTTCTTTGCACAAACCACACATGGATCAACCACTAGACTCATTGCATGTGTGTTATTTCCACAAACAAACATGGATCAACCACTACAGTCATTGCATGTGTGTTCTTTTCCACAAACCACACATGGATCCACCAGTGGTCATTGCATGTGTGTTCTTTCCACAAACCACACATGGATCAACCACTAGAGTCATTGCATGTGTGTTCTTTCCACAAACCACACATGGATCAACCACTAGAGTCATTGCATGTGTCTTATTTCCACAAACAAACATGGATCAACCACTAGAGTCATGGCATGTGTGTTCTTTCCACAAACCACACATGGATCAACCACTAGAGTCATTGCATGTGTGTTCTTTCCACAAACCACACATGGATCAACCACTAGAGTCATTGCATGTGTGTTCTTATACTAAAACCCCAAACCAGCACTAGAGTCATTGCATGTGTGTTCTTTTCCACAAACCACACATGGATCCACCAGTGGTCATTGCATGTGTGTTATTTGCACAAACCACACATGGATCAACCACTAGAGTCATTGCATGTGTGTTCTTTCCACAAACCACACATGGATCAACCACTAGAGTCATTGCATGTGTGTTCTTATACTAAAACCACAAACCAGTACTAGATTCATTGTGTGTTATTTTCCACAAACCACACATGGATCCACCAGTGGTCATTGCATGTGTGTTCTTTCCACAAACCACATATGGATCAACCACTAGAGTCATTGCATGTGTGTTCTTTCCACAAACCACACATGGATCAACCACTAGAGTCATTACATATGTGTTATTTCCAAAAACCACACATGGATCAACCACTAGAGTCATTGCATGTGTGTTCTTATAGTAAAACCAACACTAGAGTCATTGCATGTGTGTTCTTATAGTAAAACCAACACTAGAGTCATTGCATGTGTGTTCCTTTCACAAACCACACATGGATCAACCACGAGAGTCATTGCATGTGTGTTATTTCCACAAACAAACATGGATCAACCACTAGAGTTATTGCATGTCTGTTCTTTTCCACAAACCACACATGGATCCACCAGTGGTCATTGCATGTGTGTTCTTTCCACAAACCACATATGGATCAACCAGAGTCATTGCATGTGTGTTCTTTGCACAAACCACACATGGATCAACCACTAGTCATTGCATGTTTGTTCTTATACTAAAACCGCAAACCAGCACTAGAGTCATTGCATGTGTGTTCTTTTCCACAAACCACACATGGATCCACTAGACTCATTGCATGTGTGTTCTTTTCCACAAACAACTTATGGATCAACCAGTGGTCATTGCATGGGTGTTCTTTCCACAAACCACACATGTGGACCCACTAGAGTCATTGCATGTGTGTTATTTCCACAAACCACACATGGATCAACCACTAGAGTCATTGCATATGTGTTATTTCCACAAACCACACATGGATCAACCACTAGAGTCATTGCATGTGTGTTCTTATACTAAAACCAACATTAGAGTCATTGCATGTGTGTTCTTTGCACAAACCACACATGGATCAACCACTAGACTCATTGCATGTGTGTTATTTCCACAAACAAACATGGATCAACCACTACAGTCATTGCATGTGTGTTCTTTTCCACAAACCACACATGGATCCACCAGTGGTCATTGCATGTGTGTTCTTTCCACAAACCACACATGGATCAACCACTAGAGTCATTGCATGTGTGTTCTTTCCACAAACCACACATGGATCAACCACTAGAGTCATTGCATGTGTCTTATTTCCACAAACAAACATGGATCAACCACTAGAGTCATGGCATGTGTGTTCTTTCCACAAACCACACATGGATCAACCACTAGAGTCATTGCATGTGTGTTCTTTCCACAAACCACACATGGATCAACCACTAGAGTCATTGCATGTGTGTTCTTATACTAAAACCCCAAACCAGCACTAGAGTCATTGCATGTGTGTTCTTTTCCACAAACCACACATGGATCCACCAGTGGTCATTGCATGTGTGTTATTTGCACAAACCACACATGGATCAACCACTAGAGTCATTGCATGTGTGTTCTTTCCACAAACCACACATGGATCAACCACTAGAGTCATTGCATGTGTGTTATTTCCACAAACAAAGATGGATCAACCAGTAGAGTCATTGCATGTGTGTTCTTTTCCACAAACCACACATGGATCCACCAGTGGTCATTGCATGTGTGTTCTTTCCACAAACCACACATGGATCAACCACTAGAGTCATTGCATGTGTGTTCTTTCCACAAACCACACATGGATCAACCACTAGAGTCATTGCATGTGTGTTCTTATACTAAAACCACAAACCAGTACTAGAGTCATTGCATGTGTGTTCTTTTCCACAAACCACACATGGATCCACTAGTGGTCATTGCATGTGTGTTCTTTCCACAGACCTCATATGGATCAACCAGAGTCATTGCATGTGTGTTCTTTCCACAAACCACACATGGATCAACCACAAGAGTCATTGCATGTGTGTTCTTTTCCACAAACAACTTATGGATCAACCAGTGGTCATTGCATGTGTGTTATTTCCACAAACCACATGTGGACCCATTACAGTCATTGCATGTGTGTTATTTCCACAAACCACACATGGATCAACCACTAGAATCATTGCATATGTGTTATTTCCAAAAACCACACATGGATCAACCACTAGAGTCATTGCATGTGTGTTCTTATAGTAAAACCAACACTAGAGTCATTGCATGTGTGTTCCTTTCACAAACCACACATCGATCAACCACTAGAGTAATTGCATGTGTGTTATTTCCACAAACAAACATGGATCAACCACTAGAGTCATTGCATGTGTGTTCTTTTCCACAAACCACACATGGATCCACCAGTGGTCATTGCATGTGTGTTTTTCCACAAACCACATATGGATCAACCACTAGTCATTGCATG
Source organism: Avena sativa (assembly GCA_916181665.1). NCBI lineage: Eukaryota > Viridiplantae > Streptophyta > Magnoliopsida > Poales > Poaceae > Avena > Avena sativa. Next base: position 483,164,693 of record OV702279.1, read on the forward strand.
TGTGTTCTTTCCACAAACCACACATGGATCAACCACTAGAGTAATTGCATGTTTGTTCTTATACTAAAACCACAAACCAGCACTAGAGTCATTGCATGTGTGTTCTTTTCCACAAACCACACATGGATCCACTAGACTCATTGCATGTGTGTTCTTTTCCACAGACAACTTATGGATCAGCCAGTGGTCATTGCATGGGTGTTCTTTCCACAAACCACACATGTGGACCCACTAGAGTCATTGCATGTGTGTTATTTCCACAAACCACACATGGATCAACCACTAGAGTCATTGCATATGTGTTATTTCCACAAACCACACATGGATCAACCACTAGAGTCATTGCATGTGTGTTCTTATACTAAAACCAACATTAGAGTCATTGCATGTGTGTTCTTTGCACAAACCACACATGGATCAACCACTAGAGTCATTGCATGTGTGTTATTTCCACAAACAAACATGGATCAACCACTACAGTCATTGCATCTGTGTTCTTTTCCACAAACCACACATGGATCCACCAGTGGTCATTGCATTTGTGTTCTTTCCACAAACCACACATGGATCAACCACTAGAGTCATTGCATGTGTGTTCTTTCAACAAAACACACATGGATCAACCACTAGAGTCATTGCATGTGTGTTATTTCCACAAACAAACATGGATCAACCACTAGAGTCATTGCATGTGTGTTCTTTCCACAAACCACACATGGATCAACCACTAGAGTCATTGCATGTGTGTTCTTTCCACAAACCACACATGGATCAACCACTAGAGTCATTGCATGTGTGTTCTTATACTAAAACCCCAAACCAGCACTAGAGTCATTGCATGTGTGTTCTTTTCCACAAACCACACATGGATCCACCAGTGGTCATTGCATGTGTGTTATTTGCACAAACCACACATGGATTAACCACTAGAGTCATTGCATGTGTGTTCTTTCCAGAAACCACACATGGATCAACCACTAGAGTCATTGCATGTGTGTTATTTCCACAAACAAACATGGATCAACCACTAGAGTCATTGCATGTGTGTTATTTTCCACAAACCACACATGGATCCACCAGTGGTCATTGCATGTGTGTTCTTTCCACAAACCACACATGGATCAACCACTAGAGTCATTGCATGTGTGTTCTTTCCACAAACCACACATGGATCAACCACTAGAGTCATTGCATGTGTGTTCTTATACTAAAACCACAAACCAGTACTAGATTCATTGTGTGTTATTTTCCACAAACCACACATGGATCCACCAGTGGTCATTGCATGTGTGTTCTTTCCACAAACCACATATGGATCAACCACTAGAGTCATTGCATGTGTGTTCTTTCCACAAACCACACATGGATCAACCACTAGAGTCATTACATATGTGTTATTTCCAAAAACCACACATGGATCAACCACTAGAGTCATTGCATGTGTGTTCTTATAGTAAAACCAACACTAGAGTCATTGCATGTGTGTTCTTATAGTAAAACCAACACTAGAGTCATTGCATGTGTGTTCCTTTCACAAACCACACATGGATCAACCACGAGAGTCATTGCATGTGTGTTATTTCCATAAACAAACATGGATCAACCACTAGAGTCATTGCATGTCTGTTCTTTTCCACAAACCACACATGGATCCACCAGTGGTCAATGCATGTGTGTTTTTCCACAAACCACATATGGATCAACCACTAGTCATTGCATGTGTGTTCTTTCCACAAACCACACATGGAACTACCACTAGAGTCATTGCATGTTTTTTCTTATACTAAAACCACAAACAAGCACTAGAGTCATTGCATGTGTGTTCTTTTCCACAAACCACAAATGGATCCACTAGACTCATTGCATGTGTGTTCTTTTCCACAAACAACTTATGGATCAACCAGTGGTCATTGCATGGGTGTTCTTTCCACAAACCACACATGTGGACCCACTAGAGTCATTGCATGTGTGTTATTTCCACAAACCACACATGGATCAACCACTAGAGTCATTGCATATGTGTTATTTCCACAAACCACACATGGATCAACCACTAGAGTCATTGCATGTGTGTTCTTATACTAAAACCAACATTAGAGTCATTGCATGTGTGTTCTTTGCACAAACCACACATGGATCAACCACTAGAGTCATTGCATGTGTGTTATCTCCACAAACAAACATGGATCAACCACTACAGTCATTGCATGTGTGTTCTTTTCCACAAACCGCACATGGATCCACCAGTGGTCATTGCATGTGTGTTCTTTCCACAAACCACACATGGATCAACCACTAGAGTCATTGCATGTGTGTTCTTTCCACAAACCACACATGGATCAACCACTAGAGTCATTGCATGTGTGTTATTTCCACAAACAAACATGGATCAACCACTAGAGTCATGGCATGTGTGTTCTTTCCACAAACCACACATGGATCAACCACTAGAGTCATTGCATGTGTGTTCTTTCCACAAACCACACATGGATCAACCACTATAGTCATTGCATGTGTGTTCTTATACTAAAACCCCAAACCAGCACTAGAGTCATTGCATGTGTGTTCTTTTCCACAAACAACACATGGATCCACCAGTGGTCATTGCATGTGTGTTATTTGCACAAACCACACATGGATCAACCACTAGAGTCATTGCATGTGTGTTCTTTCCAGAAACCACACATGGATCAACCACTAGAGTCATTGCATGTGTGTTATTTCCACAAACAAACATGGATCAACCACTAGAGTCATTGCATGTGTGTTCTTTTCCACAAACCACACATGGATCCACCAGTGGTCATTGCATGTGTGTTCTTTCCACAAACCACACATGGATCAACCACTAGAGTCATTGCATGTGTGTTCTTTCCACAAACCACACATGGATCAACCACTAGAGTCATTGCATGTGTGTTCTTATACTAAAACCACAAACCAGTACTAGATTCATTGTGTGTTATTTTCCACAAACCACACATGGATCCACCAGTGGTCATTGCATGTGTGTTCTTTCAACAAACCACATATGGATCAACCACTAGAGTCATTGCATGTGTGTTCTTTCCACAAACCACACATGGATCAACCACTAGAGTCATTACATATGTGTTATTTCCAAAAACCACACATGGATCAACCACGAGAGTCATTGCATGTGTGTTATTTCCATAAACAAACATGGATCAACCACTAGAGTCATTGCATGTCTGTTCTTTTCCACAAACCACACATGGATCCACCAGTGGTCAATGCATGTGTGTTTTTCCACAAACCACATATGGATCAACCACTAGTCATTGCATGTGTGTTCTTTCCACAAACCACACATGGAACTACCACTAGAGTCATTGCATGTTTTTTCTTATACTAAAACCACAAACAAGCACTAGAGTCATTGCATGTGTGTTCTTTTCCACAAACCACAAATGGATCCACTAGACTCATTGCATGTGTGTTCTTTTCCACAAACAACTTATGGATCAACCAGTGGTCATTGCATGGGTGTTCTTTCCACAAACCACACATGTGGACCCACTAGAGTCATTGCATGTGTGTTATTTCCACAAACCACACATGGATCAACCACTAGAGTCATTGCATATGTGTTATTTCCACAAACCACACATGGATCAACCACTAGAGTCATTGCATGTGTGTTCTTATACTAAAACCAACATTAGAGTCATTGCATGTGTGTTCTTTGCACAAACCACACATGGATCAACCACTAGAGTCATTGCATGTGTGTTATCTCCACAAACAAACATGGATCAACCACTACAGTCATTGCATGTGTGTTCTTTTCCACAAACCGCACATGGATCCACCAGTGGTCATTGCATGTGTGTTCTTTCCACAAACCACACATGGATCAACCACTAGAGTCATTGCATGTGTGTTCTTTCCACAAACCACACATGGATCAACCACTAGAGTCATTGCATGTGTGTTATTTCCACAAACAAACATGGATCAACCACTAGAGTCATGGCATGTGTGTTCTTTCCACAAACCACACATGGATCAACCACTAGAGTCATTGCATGTGTGTTCTTTCCACAAACCACACATGGATCAACCACTATAGTCATTGCATGTGTGTTCTTATACTAAAACCCCAAACCAGCACTAGAGTCATTGCATGTGTGTTCTTTTCCACAAACAACACATGGATCCACCAGTGGTCATTGCATGTGTGTTATTTGCACAAACCACACATGGATCAACCACTAGAGTCATTGCATGTGTGTTCTTTCCAGAAACCACACATGGATCAACCACTAGAGTCATTGCATGTGTGTTATTTCCACAAACAAACATGGATCAACCACTAGAGTCATTGCATGTGTGTTCTTTTCCACAAACCACACATGGATCCACCAGTGGTCATTGCATGTGTGTTCTTTCCACAAACCACACATGGATCAACCACTAGAGTCATTGCATGTGTGTTCTTTCCACAAACCACACATGGATCAACCACTAGAGTCATTGCATGTGTGTTCTTATACTAAAACCACAAACCAGTACTAGATTCATTGTGTGTTATTTTCCACAAACCACACATGGATCCACCAGTGGTCATTGCATGTGTGTTCTTTCAACAAACCACATATGGATCAACCACTAGAGTCATTGCATGTGTGTTCTTTCCACAAACCACACATGGATCAACCACTAGAGTCATTACATATGTGTTATTTCCAAAAACCACACATGGATCAACCACTAGAGTCATTGCATGTGTGTTCTTATAGTAAAACCAACACTAGAGTCATTGCATGTGTGTTCTTATAGTAAAACCAACACTAGAGTCATTGCATGTGTGTTCCTTTCACAAACCACACATGGATCAACCACGAGAGTCATTGCATGTGTGTTATTTCCACAAACAAACATGGATCAACCACTAGAGTATTGCATGTCTGTTCTTTTCCACAAACCACACATGGATCCACCAGTGGTCATTGCATGTGTGTTCTTTCCACAAACCACATATGGATCAACCAGAGTCATTGCATGTGTGTTCTTTGCACAAACCACACATGGATCAACCACTAGAGTCATTGCATGTTTGTTCTTATACTAAAACCACAAACCAGCACTAGAGTCATTGCATGTGTGTTCTTTTCCACAAACCACACATGGATCCACTAGACTCATTGCATGTGTGTTCTTTTCCACAAACAACTTATGGATCAACCAGTGGTCATTGCATGGGTGTTCTTTCCACAAACCACACATGTGGACCCACTAGAGTCATTGCATGTGTGTTATTTCCACAAACCACACATGGATCAACCACTAGAGTCATTGCATATGTGTTATTTCCACAAACCACACATGGATCAACCACTAGAGTCATTGCATGTGTGTTCTTATACTAAAACCAACATTAGAGTCATTGCATGTGTGTTCTTTGCACAAACCACACATGGATCAACCACTAGAGTCATTGCATGTGTGTTATCTCCACAAACAAACATGGATCAACCACTACAGTCATTGCATGTGTGTTCTTTTCCACAAACCACACATGGATCCACAGTGGTCATTGCATGTGTGTTCTCTTCCACAAACCACACATGGATCAACCACTAGAGTCATTGCATGTGTGTTCTTTCCACAAACCACACATGGATCAACCACTAGAGTCATTGCATGTGTGTTATTTCCACAAATAAACATGGATCAACCACTAGAGTCATGGCATGTGTGTTCTTTCCACAAACCACACATGGATCAACCACTAGAGTCATTGCATGTGTGTTCTTTCCACAAACCACACATGGATCAACCACTAGAGTCATTGCATGTGTGTTCTTATACTAAAACCCCAAACCAGCACTAGAGTCATTGCATGTGTGTTCTTTTCCACAAACCACACATGGATCCACCAGTGGTCATTGCATGTGTGTTATTTGCACAAACCACACATGGATCAACCACTAGAGTCATTGCATGTGTGTTCTTTCCACAAACCACACATGGATCAACCACTAGAGTCATTGCATGTGTGTTATTTCCACAAACAAACATGGATCAACCACTAGAGTCATTGCATGTGTGTTCTTTTCCACAAACCACACATGGATCCACCAGTGGTCATTGCATGTGTGTTCTTTCCACAAACCACACATGGATCAACCACTAGAGTCATTGCATGTGTGTTCTTTCCACAAACCACACATGGATCAACCACTAGAGTCATTGCATGTGTGTTCTTATACTAAAACCACAAACCAGTACTAGATTCATTGTGTGTTATTTTCCACAAACCACACATGGATCCACCAGTGGTCATTGCATGTGTGTTCTTTCCACAAACCACATATGGATCAACCACTAGAGTCATTGCATGTGTGTTCTTTCCACAAACCACACATGGATCAACCACTAGAGTCATTACATATGTGTTATTTCCAAAACCCACACATGGATCAACCACTAGAGTCATTGCATGTGTGTTCTTATAGTAAAACCAACACTAGAGTCATTGCATGTGTGTTCTTATAGTAAAACCAACACTAGAGTCATTGCATGTGTGTTCCTTTCACAAACCACACATGGATCAACCACGAGAGTCATTGCATGTGTGTTATTTCCACAAACAAACATGGATCAACCACTAGAGTTATTGCATGTCTGTTCTTTTCCACAAACCACACATGGATCCACCAGTGGTCATTGCATGTGTGTTCTTTCCACAAACCACATATGGATCAACCAGATTCATTGCATGTGTGTTCTTTGCACAAACCACACATGGATCAACCACTAGAGTCATTGCATGTTTGTTCTTATACTAAAACCGCAAACCAGCACTAGAGTCATTGCATGTGTGTTCTTTTCCACAAACCACACATGGATCCACTAGACTCATTGCATGTGTGTTCTTTTCCACAAACAACTTATGGATCAACCAGTGGTCATTGCATGGGTGTTCTTTCCACAAACCACACATGTGGACCCACTAGAGTCATTGCATGTGTGTTATTTCCACAAACCACACATGGATCAACCACTAGAGTCATTGCATATGTGTTATTTCCACAAACCACACATGGATCAACCACTAGAGTCATTGCATGTGTGTTCTTATACTAAAACCAACATTAGAGTCATTGCATATGTGTTCTTTGCACAAACCACACATGGATCAACCACTAGAGTCATTGCATGTGTGTTATCTCCACAAACAAACATGGATCAACCACTACAGTCATTGCATGTGTGTTCTTTTCCACAAACCACACATGGATCCACCAGTGGTCATTGCATGTGTGTTCTCTTCCACAAACCACACATGGATCAACCACTAGAGTCATTGCATGTGTGTTCTTTCCACAAACCACACATGGATCAACCACTAGAGTCATTGCATGTGTGTTATTTCCACAAATAAACATGGATCAACCACTAGAGTCATGGCATGTGTGTTCTTTCCACAAACCACACATGGATCAACCACTAGAGTCATTGCATGTGTGTTCTTTCCACAAACCACACATGGATAAACCACTAGAGTCATTGCATGTGTGTTCTTATACTAAAACCCCAAACCAGCACTAGAGTCATTGCATGTGTGTTCTTTTCCACAAACCACACATGGATCCACCAGTGGTCATTGCATGTGTGTTATTTGCACAAACCACACATGGATCAACCACTAGAGTCATTGCATGTGTGTTCTTTCCACAAACCACACATGGATCAACCACTAGAGTCATTGCATGTGTGTTATTTCCACAAACAAACATGGATCAACCACTAGAGTCATTGCATGTGTGTTCTTTTCCACAAACCACACATGGATCCACCAGTGGTCATTGCATGTGTGTTCTTTCCACAAACCACACATGGATCAACCACTAGAGTCATTGCATGTGTGTTCTTTCCACAAACCACACATGGATCAACCACTAGAGTCATTGCATGTGTGTTCTTATACTAAAACCACAAACCAGTACTAGATTCATTGTGTGTTATTTTCCACAAACCACACATGGATCCACCAGTGGTCATTGCATGTGTGTTCTTTCCACAAACCACATATGGATCAACCACTAGAGTCATTGCATGTGTGTTCTTTCCACAAACCACACATGGATCAACCACTAGAGTCATTACATATGTGTTATTTCCAAAAACCACACATGGATCAACCACTAGAGTCATTGCATGTGTGTTCTTATAGTAAAACCAACACTAGAGTCATTGCATGTGTGTTCTTATAGTAAAACCAACACTAGAGTCATTGCATGTGTGTTCCTTTCACAAACCACACATGGATCAACCACGAGAGTCATTGCATGTGTGTTATTTCCACAAACAAACATGGATCAACCACTAGAGTTATTGCATGTCTGTTCTTTTCCACAAACCACACATGGATCCACCAGTGGTCATTGCATGTGTGTTCTTTCCACAAACCACATATGGATCAACCAGAGTCATTGCATGTGTGTTCTTTGCACAAACCACACATGGATCAACCACTAGAGTCATTGCATGTTTGTTCTTATACTAAAACCGCAAACCAGCACTAGAGTCATTGCATGTGTGTTCTTTTCCACAAACCACACATGGATCCACTAGACTCATTGCATGTGCGTTCTTTTCCACAAACAACTTATGGATCAACCAGTGGTCATTGCATGGGTGTTCTTTCCACAAACCACACATGTGGACCCACTAGAGTCATTGCATGTGTGTTATTTCCACAAACCACACATGGATCAACCACTAGAGTCATTGCATATGTGTTATTTCCACAAACCACACATGGATCAACCACTAGAGTCATTGCATGTGTGTTCTTATACTAAAACCAACATTAGAGTCATTGCATGTGTGTTCTTTGCACAAACCACACATGGATCAACCACTAGACTCATTGCATGTGTGTTATTTCCACAAACAAACATGGATCAACCACTACAGTCATTGCATGTGTGTTCTTTTCCACAAACCACACATGGATCCACCAGTGGTCATTGCATGTGTGTTCTTTCCACAAACCACACATGGATCAACCACTAGAGTCATTGCATGTGTGTTCTTTCCACAAACCACACATGGATCAACCACTAGAGTCATTGCATGTGTCTTATTTCCACAAACAAACATGGATCAACCACTAGAGTCATGGCATGTGTGTTCTTTCCACAAACCACACATGGATCAACCACTAGAGTCATTGCATGTGTGTTCTTTCCACAAACCACACATGGATCAACCACTAGAGTCATTGCATGTGTGTTCTTATACTAAAACCCCAAACCAGCACTAGAGTCATTGCATGTGTGTTCTTTTCCACAAACCACACATGGATCCACCAGTGGTCATTGCATGTGTGTTATTTGCACAAACCACACATGGATCAACCACTAGAGTCATTGCATGTGTGTTCTTTCCACAAACCACACATGGATCAACCACTAGAGTCATTGCATGTGTGTTATTTCCACAAACAAAGATGGATCAACCAGTAGAGTCATTGCATGTGTGTTCTTTTCCACAAACCACACATGGATCCACCAGTGGTCATTGCATGTGTGTTCTTTCCACAAACCACACATGGATCAACCACTAGAGTCATTGCATGTGTGTTCTTTCCACAAACCACACATGGATCAACCACTAGAGTCATTGCATGTGTGTTCTTATACTAAAACCACAAACCAGTACTAGAGTCATTGCATGTGTGTTCTTTTCCACAAACCACACATGGATCCACTAGTGGTCATTGCATGTGTGTTCTTTCCACAGACCTCATATGGATCAACCAGAGTCATTGCATGTGTGTTCTTTCCACAAACCACACATGGATCAACCACAAGAGTCATTGCATGTGTGTTCTTTTCCACAAACAACTTATGGATCAACCAGTGGTCATTGCATGTGTGTTATTTCCACAAACCACATGTGGACCCATTACAGTCATTGCATGTGTGTTATTTCCACAAACCACACATGGATCAACCACTAGAATCATTGCATATGTGTTATTTCCAAAAACCACACATGGATCAACCACTAGAGTCATTGCATGTGTGTTCTTATAGTAAAACCAACACTAGAGTCATTGCATGTGTGTTCCTTTCACAAACCACACATCGATCAACCACTAGAGTAATTGCATGTGTGTTATTTCCACAAACAAACATGGATCAACCACTAGAGTCATTGCATGTGTGTTCTTTTCCACAAACCACACATGGATCCACCAGTGGTCATTGCATGTGTGTTTTTCCACAAACCACATATGGATCAACCACTAGTCATTGCATGTGTGTTCTTTCCACAAACCACACATGGATCAACCACTAGAGTAATTGCATGTTTGTTCTTATACTAAAACCACAAACCAGCACTAGAGTCATTGCATGTGTGTTCTTTTCCACAAACCACACATGGATCCACTAGACTCATTGCATGTGTGTTCTTTTCCACAGACAACTTATGGATCAGCCAGTGGTCATTGCATGGGTGTTCTTTCCACAAACCACACATGTGGACCCACTAGAGTCATTGCATGTGTGTTATTTCCACAAACCACACATGGATCAACCACTAGAGTCATTGCATATGTGTTATTTCCACAAACCACACATGGATCAACCACTAGAGTCATTGCATGTGTGTTCTTATACTAAAACCAACATTTGAGTCATTGCATGTGTGTTCTTTGCACAAACCACACATGGATCAACCACTAGAGTCATTGCATGTGTGTTATTTCCACAAACAAACATGGATCAACCACTACAGTCATTGCATCTGTGTTCTTTTCCACAAACCACACATGGATCCACCAGTGGTCATTGCATTTGTGTTCTTTCCACAAACCACACATGGATCAACCACTAGAGTCATTGCATGTGTGTTCTTTCAACAAAACACACATGGATCAACCACTAGAGTCATTGCATGTGTGTTATTTCCACAAACAAACATGGATCAACCACTAGAGTCATTGCATGTGTGTTCTTTCCACAAACCACACATGGATCAACCACTAGAGTCATTGCATGTGTGTTCTTTCCACAAACCACACATGGATCAACCACTAGAGTCATTGCATGTGTGTTCTTATACTAAAACCCCAAACCAGCACTAGAGTCATTGCATGTGTGTTCTTTTCAACAAACCACACATGGATCCACCAGTGGTCATTGCATGTGTGTTATTTGCACAAACCACACATGGATCAACCACTAGAGTCATTGCATGTGTGTTCTTTCCACAAACCACACATGGATCAACCACTAGAGTCATTGCATGTGTGTTATTTCCACAAACAAACATGGATCAACCACTAGAGTCATTCGATGTGTGTTCTTTGCCACAAACCACACATGGATCCACCAGTGGTCATTGCATGTGTGTTCTTTCCACAAACCACACATGGATCAACCAGAGTCATTGCATGTGTCGTCTTTCCACAAACCACACATGGATCAACCACTAGAGTCATTGCATGTTTGTTCTTATACTAAAACCACAAACCAGCACTAGAGTCATTGCATGTGTGTTCTTTTCCACAAACCACACATGGATCCACTAGTGGTCATTGCATGTGTGTTCTTTCCACAGACCACATATGGATCAACCAGAGTCATTGCATGTGTGTTCTTTCCACAAACCACACATGGATCAACCACTAGAGTCATTGCATGTGTGTTCTTTTCCACAAACAACTTATGGATCAACCAGTGGTCATTGCATGTGTGTTATTTCCACAAACCACATGTGGACCCATTACAGTCATTGCATGTGTGTTATTTCCACAAACCACACATGGATCAACCGCTAGAATCATTGCATATGTGTTATTTCCAAAAACCACACATGGATCAACCACTAGAGTCATTGCATGTGTGTTCTTATAGTAAAACCAACACTAGAGTCATTGCATGTGTGTTCCTTTCACAAACCACACATGGATCAACCACTAGAGTAATTGCATGTGTGTTATTTCCACAAACAAACATGGATCAACCACTAGAGTCATTGCATGTGTGTTCTTTTCCACAAACCACACATGGATCCACCAGTGGTCATTGCATGTGTGTTTTTCCACAAACCACATATGGATCAACCACTAGTCATTGCATGTGTGTTCTTTCCACAAACCACACATGGATCAACCACTAGAGTAATTGCATGTTTGTTCTTATACTAAAACCACAAACCAGCACTAGAGTCATTGCATGTGTGTTCTTTTCCACAAACCACACATGGATCCACTAGACTCATTGCATGTGTGTTCTTTTCCACAAACAACTTATGGATCAGCCAGTGGTCATTGCATGGGTGTTCTTTCCACAAACCACACATGTGGACCCACTAGAGTCATTGCATGTGTGTTATTTCCACAAACCACTAGAGTCATTGCATATGTGTTATTTCCACAAACCACACATGGATCAACCACTAGAGTCATTGCACGTGTGTTCTTATACTAAAACCAACATTAGAGTCATTGCATGTGTGTTCATTGCACAAACCACACATGGATCAACCACTAGAGTCATTGCATGTGTGTTATTTCCACAAACAAACATGGATCAACCACTACAGTCATTGCATGTGTGTTCTTTTCCACAAGCCACACATGGATCCACCAGTGGTCATTGCATGTGTGTTCTTTCCACAAACCACACATGGATCAACCACTAGAGTCATTGCATATGTGTTATTTCCACAAACCACACATGGATCAACCGCTAGAGTCATTGCATGTTTGTTCTTATACTAAAACCACAAACCAGCACTAGAGTCATTGCATGTGTGTTCTTTTCCACAAACCACACATGGATCCACTAGTGGTCATTGCAAGTGTGTTCTTTCCACAGTCCACATATGGATCAACCAGAGTCATTGCATGTGTGTTCTTTCCACAAACCACACATGGATCAACCACTAGAGTCATTGCATGTGTGTTCTTTTCCACAAACAACTTATGGATCAACCAGTGGTCATTGCATGTGTGTTATTTCCACAAACCACATGTGGACCCATTGCAGTCATTGCATGTGTGTTATTTCCACAAACCACACATGGATCAACCGCTAGAATCATTGCATATGTGTTATTTCCAAAAACCACACATGGATCAACCACTAGAGTCATTGCATGTGTGTTCTTATAGTAAAACCAACACTAGAGTCATTGCATGTGTGTTCCTTTCACAAACCACACATGGATCAACCACTAGAGTAATTGCATGTGTGTTATTTCCACAAACAAACATGGATCAACCACTAGAGTCATTGCATGTGTGTTCTTTTCCACAAACCACACATGGATCCACCAGTGGTCATTGCATGTGTGTTTTTCCACAAACCACATATGGATCAACCACTAGTCATTGCATGTGTGTTCTTTCCACAAACCACACATGGATCAACCACTAGAGTAATTGCATGTTTGTTCTTATACTAAAACCACAAACCAGCACTAGAGTCATTGCATGTGTGTTCTTTTCCACAAACCACACATGGATCCACTAGACTCATTGCATGTGTGTTCTTTTCCACAAACAACTTATGGATCAGCCAGTGGTCATTGCATGGGTGTTCTTTCCACAAACCACACATGTGGACCCACTAGAGTCATTGCATGTGTGTTATTTCCACAAACCACTAGAGTCATTGCATATGTGTTATTTCCACAAACCACACATGGATCAACCACTAGAGTCATTGCACGTGTGTTCTTATACTAAAACCAACATTAGAGTCATTGCATGTGTGTTCATTGCACAAACCACACATGGATCAACCACTAGAGTCATTGCATGTGTGTTATTTCCACAAACAAACATGGATCAACCACTACAGTCATTGCATGTGTGTTCTTTTCCACAAGCCACACATGGATCCACCAGTGGTCATTGCATGTGTGTTCTTTCCACAAACCACACATGGATCAACCACTAGAGTCATTGCATATGTGTTATTTCCACAAACCACACATGGATCAACCACTAGAGTCATTGCATGTTTGTTCTTATACTAAAACCACAAACCAGCACTAGAGTCATTGCATGTGTGTTCTTTTCCACAAACCACACATGGATCCACTAGTGGTCATTGCAAGTGTGTTCTTTCCACAGTCCACATATGGATCAACCAGAGTCATTGCATGTGTGTTCTTTCCACAAACCACACATGGATCAACCACTAGAGTCATTGCATGTGTGTTCTTTTCCACAAACAACTTATGGATCAACCAGTGGTCATTGCATGTGTGTTATTTCCACAAACCACATGTGGACCCATTACAGTCATTGCATGTGTGTTATTTCCACAAACCACACATGGATCAACCACTAGAGTCATTGCATATGTGTTATTTCCAAAAACCACACATGGATCAACCACTAGAGTCATTGCATGTGTGTTCTTATAGTAAAACCAACACTAGAGTCATTGCATGTGTGTTCTTTTCCACAAACAACTTATGGATCAGCCAGTGGTCATTGCATGGGTGTTCTTTCCACAAACCACACATGTGGACCCACTAGAGTCATTGCATGTGTGTTATTTCCACAAACCACACATGGATCAACCACTAGAGTCATTGAATATGTGTTATTTCCACAAACCACACATGGATCAACCACTAGAGTCATTGCATGTGTGTTCTTATACTAAAACCAACATTAGAGTCATTGCATGTGTGTTGTTTGCACAAACCACACATGGATCAACCACTAGAGTCATTGCATGTGTGTTATTTCCACAAACAAACATGGATCAACCACTACAGTCATTGCATCTGTGTTCTTTTCCACAAACCACACATGGATCCACCAGTGGTCATTGCATTTGTGTTCTTTCCACAAACCACACATGGATCAACCACTAGAGTCATTGCATGTGTGTTCTTTCCACAAACCACACATGGATCAACCACTAGAGTCATTGCATGTGTGTTATTTCCACAAACAAACATGGATCAACCACTAGAGTCATTGCATGTGTGTTCTTTCCACAAACCACACATGGATCAACCACTAGAGTCATTGCATGTGTGTTCTTTCCACAAACCACACATGGATCAACCACTAGAGTCATTGCATGTGTGTTCTTATACTAAAACCCCAAACCAGCACTAAAGTCATTGCATGTGTGTTCTTTTCCACAAACCACACATGGATCCACCAGTGGTCATTGCATGTGTGTTATTTGCACAAACCACACATGGATCAACCACTAGAGTCATTGCATGTGTGTTCTTTCCACAAACCGCACATGGATCAACCACTAGAGTCATTGCATGTGTGTTATTTCCACAAACAAACATGGATCAACCACTAGAGTCATTCGATGCGTGTTCTTTGCCACAAACCACACATGGATCCACCAGTGGTCATTGCATGTGTGTTCTTTCCACAAACCACACATGGATCAACCAGAGTCATTGCATGTGTCGTCTTTCCACAAACCACACATGGATCAACCACTAGAGTCATTGCATGTTTGTTCTTATACTAAAACCACAAACCAGCACTAGAGTCATTGCATGTGTGTTCTTTTCCACAAACCACACATGGATCCACTAGTGGTCATTGCATGTGTGTTCTTTCCACAGACCACATATGGATCAACCAGAGTCATTGCATGTGTGTTCTTTCCACAAACCACACATGGATCAACCACTAGAGTCATTGCATGTGTGTTCTTTTCCACAAACAACTTATGGATCAACCAGTGGTCATTGCATGTGTGTTATTTCCACAAACCACATGTGGACCCATTACAGTCATTGCATGTGTGTTATTTCCACAAACCACACATGGATCAACCACTAGAATCATTGCATATGTGTTATTTCCAAAAACCACACATGGATCAACCACTAGAGTCATTGCATGTGTGTTCTTATAGTAAAACCAACACTAGAGTCATTGCATGTGTGTTCCTTTCACAAACCACACATGGATCAACCACTAGAGTAATTGCATTTTTGTTAATTCCACAAACAAACATGGATCAACCACTAGAGTCATTGCATGTGTGTTCTTTTCCACAAACCACACATGGATCCACCAGTGGTCATTGCATGTGTGTTTTTCCACAAACCACATATGGATCAACCACTAGTCATTGCATGTGTGTTCTTTCCACAAACCACACATGGATCAACCACTAGAGTAATTGCATGTTTGTTCTTATACTAAAACCACAAACCAGCACTAGAGTCATTGCATGTGTGTTCTTTTCCACAAACCACACATGGATCCACTAGACTCATTGCATGTGTGTTCTTTTCCACAAACAACTTATGGATCAGCCAGTGGTCATTGCATGGGTGTTCTTTCCACAAACCACACATGTGGACCCACTAGAGTCATTGCATGTGTGTTATTTCCACAAACCACTAGAGTCATTGCATATGTGTTATTTCCACAAACCACACATGGATCAACCACTAGAGTCATTGCACGTGTGTTCTTATACTAAAACCAACATTAGAGTCATTGCATGTGTGTTCATTGCACAAACCACACATGGATCAACCACTACAGTCATTGCATGTGTGTTATTTGCACAAACCACACATGGATCAACCACTAGAGTCATTGCATGTGTGTTCTTTCCACAAACCACACATGGATCAACCACTAGAGTCATTGCATGTGTGTTATTTCCACAAACAAACATGGATCAACCACTAGAGTCATTCGATGTGTGTTCTTTGCCACAAACCACACATGGATCCACCAGTGGTCATTGCATGTGTGTTCTTTCCACAAACCACACATGGATCAACCAGAGTCATTGCATGTGTCGTCTTTCCACAAACCACACATGGATCAACCACTAGAGTCATTGCATGTTTGTTCTTATACTAAAACCACAAACCAGCACTAGAGTCATTGCATGTGTGTTCTTTTCCACAAACCACACATGGATCCACTAGTGGTCATTGCATGTGTGTTCTTTCCACAGACCACATATGGATCAACCAGAGTCATTGCATGTGTGTTCTTTCCACAAACCACACATGGATCAACCACTAGAGTCATTGCATGTGTGTTCTTTTCCACAAACAACTTATGGATCAACCAGTGGTCATTGCATGTGTGTTATTTCCACAAACCACATGTGGACCCATTACAGTCATTGCATGTGTGTTATTTCCACAAACCACACATGGATCAACCGCTAGAATCATTGCATATGTGTTATTTCCAAAAACCACACATGGATCAACCACTAGAGTCATTGCATGTGTGTTCTTATAGTAAAACCAACACTAGAGTCATTGCATGTGTGTTCCTTTCACAAACCACACATGGATCAACCACTAGAGTAATTGCATGTGTGTTATTTCCACAAACAAACATGGATCAACCACTAGAGTCATTGCATGTGTGTTCTTTTCCACAAACCACACATGGATCCACCAGTGGTCATTGCATGTGTGTTTTTCCACAAACCACATATGGATCAACCACTAGTCATTGCATGTGTGTTCTTTCCACAAACCACACATGGATCAACCACTAGAGTAATTGCATGTTTGTTCTTATACTAAAACCACAAACCAGCACTAGAGTCATTGCATGTGTGTTCTTTTCCACAAACCACACATGGATCCACTAGACTCATTGCATGTGTGTTCTTTTCCACAAACAACTTATGGATCAGCCAGTGGTCATTGCATGGGTGTTCTTTCCACAAACCACACATGTGGACCCACTAGAGTCATTGCATGTGTGTTATTTCCACAAACCACTAGAGTCATTGCATATGTGTTATTTCCACAAACCACACATGGATCAACCACTAGAGTCATTGCACGTGTGTTCTTATACTAAAACCAACATTAGAGTCATTGCATGTGTGTTCATTGCACAAACCACACATGGATCAACCACTAGAGTCATTGCATGTGTGTTATTTCCACAAACAAACATGGATCAACCACTACAGTCATTGCATGTGTGTTCTTTTCCACAAGCCACACATGGATCCACCAGTGGTCATTGCATGTGTGTTCTTTCCACAAACCACACATGGATCAACCACTAGAGTCATTGCATATGTGTTATTTCCACAAACCACACATGGATCAACCACTAGAGTCATTGCATGTTTGTTCTTATACTAAAACCACAAACCAGCACTAGAGTCATTGCATGTGTGTTCTTTTCCACAAACCACACATGGATCCACTAGTGGTCATTGCAAGTGTGTTCTTTCCACAGTCCACATATGGATCAACCAGAGTCATTGCATGTGTGTTCTTTCCACAAACCACACATGGATCAACCACTAGAGTCATTGCATGTGTGTTCTTTTCCACAAACAACTTATGGATCAACCAGTGGTCATTGCATGTGTGTTATTTCCACAAACCACATGTGGACCCATTACAGTCATTGCATGTGTGTTATTTCCACAAACCACACATGGATCAACCACTAGAGTCATTGCATATGTGTTATTTCCAAAAACCACACATGGATCAACCACTAGAGTCATTGCATGTGTGTTCTTATAGTAAAACCAACACTAGAGTCATTGCATGTGTGTTCTTTTCCACAAACAACTTATGGATCAGCCAGTGGTCATTGCATGGGTGTTCTTTCCACAAACCACACATGTGGACCCACTAGAGTCATTGCATGTGTGTTATTTCCACAAACCACACATGGATCAACCACTAGAGTCATTGCATATGTGTTATTTCCACAAACCACACATGGATCAACCACTAGAGTCATTGCACGTGTGTTCTTATACTAAAACCAACATTAGAGTCATTGCATGTGTGTTGTTTGCACAAACCACACATGGATCAACCACTAGAGTCATTGCATGTGTGTTATTTCCACAAACAAACATGGATCAACCACTACAGTCATTGCATCTGTGTTCTTTTCCACAAACCACACATGGATCCACCAGTGGTCATTGCATTTGTGTTCTTTCCACAAACCACACATGGATCAACCACTAGAGTCATTGCATGTGTGTTCTTTCCACAAACCACACATGGATCAACCACTAGAGTCATTGCATGTGTGTTATTTCCACAAACAAACATGGATCAACCACTAGAGTCATTGCATGTGTGTTCTTTCCACAAACCACACATGGATCAACCACTAGAGTCATTGCATGTGTGTTCTTTCCACAAACCACACATGGATCAACCACTAGAGTCATTGCATGTGTGTTCTTATACTAAAACCCCAAACCAGCACTAAAGTCATTGCATGTGTGTTCTTTTCCACAAACCACACATGGATCCACCAGTGGTCATTGCATGTGTGTTATTTGCACAAACCACACATGGATCAACCACTAGAGTCATTGCATGTGTGTTCTTTCCACAAACCGCACATGGATCAACCACTAGAGTCATTGCATGTGTGTTATTTCCACAAACAAACATGGATCAACCACTAGAGTCATTCGATGCGTGTTCTTTGCCACAAACCACACATGGATCCACCAGTGGTCATTGCATGTGTGTTCTTTCCACAAACCACACATGGATCAACCAGAGTCATTGCATGTGTGTTCTTTCCACAAACCACACATGGATCCACTAGTGGTCATTGCATGTGTGTTCTTTCCACAGACCACATATGGATCAACCAGAGTCATTGCATGTGTGTTCTTTCCACAAACCACACATGGATCAACCACTAGAGTCATTGCATGTGTGTTCTTTTCCACAAACAACTTATGGATCAACCAGTGGTCATTGCATGTGTGTTATTTCCACAAACCACATGTGGACCCATTACAGTCATTGCATGTGTGTTATTTCCACAAACCACACATGGATCAACCACTAGAATCATTGCATATGTGTTATTTCCAAAAACCACACATGGATCAACCACTAGAGTCATTGCATGTGTGTTCTTATAGTAAAACCAACACTAGAGTCATTGCATGTGTGTTCCTTTCACAAACCACACATGGATCAACCACTAGAGTAATTGCATTTTTGTTAATTCCACAAACAAACATGGATCAACCACTAGAGTCATTGCATGTGTGTTCTTTTCCACAAACCACACATGGATCCACCAGTGGTCATTGCATGTGTGTTTTTCCACAAACCACATATGGATCAACCACTAGTCATTGCATGTGTGTTCTTTCCACAAACCACACATGGATCAACCACTAGAGTAATTGCATGTTTGTTCTTATACTAAAACCACAAACCAGCACTAGAGTCATTGCATGTGTGTTCTTTTCCACAAACCACACATGGATCCACTAGACTCATTGCATGTGTGTTCTTTTCCACAAACAACTTATGGATCAGCCAGTGGTCATTGCATGGGTGTTCTTTCCACAAACCACACATGTGGACCCACTAGAGTCATTGCATGTGTGTTATTTCCACAAACCACTAGAGTCATTGCATATGTGTTATTTCCACAAACCACACATGGATCAACCACTAGAGTCATTGCACGTGTGTTCTTATACTAAAACCAACATTAGAGTCATTGCATGTGTGTTCATTGCACAAACCACACATGGATCAACCACTACAGTCATTGCATGTGTGTTATTTGCACAAACCACACATGGATCAACCACTAGAGTCATTGCATGTGTGTTCTTTCCACAAACCACACATGGATCAACCACTAGAGTCATTGCATGTGTGTTATTTCCACAAACAAACATGGATCAACCACTAGAGTCATTCGATGTGTGTTCTTTGCCACAAACCACACATGGATCCACCAGTGGTCCTTGCATGTGTGTTCTTTCCACAAACCACACATGGATCAACCAGAGTCATTGCATGTGTCGTCTTTCCACAAACCACACATGGATCAACCACTAGAGTCATTGCATGTTTGTTCTTATACTAAAACCACAAACCAGCACTAGAGTCATTGCATGTGTGTTCTTTTCCACAAACCACACATGGATCCACTAGTGGTCATTGCATGTGTGTTCTTTCCACAGACCACATATGGATCAACCAGAGTCATTGCATGTGTGTTCTTTCCACAAACCACACATGGATCAACCACTAGAGTCATTGCATGTGTGTTCTTTTCCACAAACAACTTATGGATCAACCAGTGGTCATTGCATGTGTGTTATTTCCACAAACCACATGTGGACCCATTACAGTCATTGCATGTGTGTTATTTCCACAAACCACACATGGATCAACCGCTAGAATCATTGCATATGTGTTATTTCCAAAAACCACACATGGATCAACCACTAGAGTCATTGCATGTGTGTTCTTATAGTAAAACCAACACTAGAGTCATTGCATGTGTGTTCCTTTCACAAACCACACATGGATCAACCACTAGAGTAATTGCATGTGTGTTATTTCCACAAACAAACATGGATCAACCACTAGAGTCATTGCATGTGTGTTCTTTTCCACAAACCACACATGGATCCACCAGTGGTCATTGCATGTGTGTTTTTCCACAAACCACATATGGATCAACCACTAGTCATTGCATGTGTGTTCTTTCCACAAACCACACATGGATCAACCACTAGAGTAATTGCATGTTTGTTCTTATACTAAAACCACAAACCAGCACTAGAGTCATTGCATGTGTGTTCTTTTCCACAAACCACACATGGATCCACTAGACTCATTGCATGTGTGTTCTTTTCCACAAACAACTTATGGATCAGCCAGTGGTCATTGCATGGGTGTTCTTTCCACAAACCACACATGTGGACCCACTAGAGTCATTGCATGTGTGTTATTTCCACAAACCACTAGAGTCATTGCATATGTGTTATTTCCACAAACCACACATGGATCAACCACTAGAGTCATTGCACGTGTGTTCTTATACTAAAACCAACATTAGAGTCATTGCATGTGTGTTCATTGCACAAACCACACATGGATCAACCACTAGAGTCATTGCATGTGTGTTATTTCCACAAACAAACATGGATCAACCACTACAGTCATTGCATGTGTGTTCTTTTCCACAAGCCACACATGGATCCACCAGTGGTCATTGCATGTGTGTTCTTTCCACAAACCACACATGGATCAACCACTAGAGTCATTGCATATGTGTTATTTCCACAAACCACACATGGATCAACCACTAGAGTCATTGCATGTTTGTTCTTATACTAAAACCACAAACCAGCACTAGAGTCATTGCATGTGTGTTCTTTTCCACAAACCACACATGGATCCACTAGTGGTCATTGCAAGTGTGTTCTTTCCACAGTCCACATATGGATCAACCAGAGTCATTGCATGTGTGTTCTTTCCACAAACCACACATGGATCAACCAGAGTCATTGCATGTGTGTTCTTTCCACAAACCACACATGGATCCACTAGTGGTCATTGCATGTGTGTTCTTTCCACAGACCACATATGGATCAACCAGAGTCATTGCATGTGTGTTCTTTCCACAAACCACACATGGATCAACCACTAGAGTCATTGCATGTGTGTTCTTTTCCACAAACAACTTATGGATCAACCAGTGGTCATTGCATGTGTGTTATTTCCACAAACCACATGTGGACCCATTACAGTCATTGCATATGTGTTATTTCCACAAACCACACATGGATCAACCACTAGAATCATTGCATATGTGTTATTTCCAAAAACCACACATGGATCAACCACTAGAGTCATTGCATGTGTGTTCTTATAGTAAAACCAACACTAGAGTCATTGCATGTGTGTTCCTTTCACAAACCACACATGGATCAACCACTAGAGTAATTGCATTTTTGTTAATTCCACAAACAAACATGGATCAACCACTAGAGTCATTTCATGTGTGTTCTTTTCCACAAACCACACATGGATCCACCAGTGGTCATTGCATGTGTGTTTTTCCACAAACCACATATGGATCAACCACTAATCATTGCATGTGTGTTCTTTCCACAAACCACACATGGATCAACCACTAGAGTAATTGCATGTTTGTTCTTATACTAAAACCACAAACCAGCACTAGAGTCATTGCATGTGTGTTCTTTTCCACAAACCACACATGGATCCACTAGACTCATTGCATGTGTGTTCTTTTCCACAAACAACTTATGGATCAGCCAGTGGTCATTGCATGGGTGTTCTTTCCACAAACCACACATGTGGACCCACTAGAGTCATTGCATGTGTGTTATTTCCACAAACCACTAGAGTCATTGCATATGTGTTATTTCCACAAACCACACATGGATCAACCACTAGAGTCATTGCACGTGTGTTCTTATACTAAAACCAACATTAGAGTCATTGCATGTGTGTTCATTGCACAAACCACACATGGATCAACCACTACAGTCATTGCATGTGTGTTATTTGCACAAACCACACATGGATCAACCACTAGAGTCATTGCATGTGTGTTCTTTCCACAAACCACACATGGATCAACCACTAGAGTCATTGCATGTGTGTTATTTCCACAAACAAACATGGATCAACCACTAGAGTCATTCGATGTGTGTTCTTTGCCACAAACCACACATGGATCCACCAGTGGTCATTGCATGTGTGTTCTTTCCACAAACCACACATGGATCAACCAGAGTCATTGCATGTGTCGTCTTTCCACAAACCACACATGGATCAACCACTAGAGTCATTGCATGTTTGTTCTTATACTAAAACCACAAACCAGCACTAGAGTCATTGCATGTGTGTTCTTTTCCACAAACCACACATGGATCCACTAGTGGTCATTGCATGTGTGTTCTTTCCACAGACCACATATGGATCAACCAGAGTCATTGCATGTGTGTTCTTTCCACAAACCACACATGGATCAACCACTAGAGTCATTGCATGTGTGTTCTTTTCCACAAACAACTTATGGATCAACCAGTGGTCATTGCATGTGTGTTATTTCCACAAACCACATGTGGACCCATTACAGTCATTGCATGTGTGTTATTTCCACAAACCACACATGGATCAACCGCTAGAATCATTGCATATGTGTTATTTCCAAAAACCACACATGGATCAACCACTAGAGTCATTGCATGTGTGTTCTTATAGTAAAACCAACACTAGAGTCATTGCATGTGTGTTCCTTTCACAAACCACACATGGATCAACCACTAGAGTAATTGCATGTGTGTTATTTCCACAAACAAACATGGATCAACCACTAGAGTCATTGCATGTGTGTTCTTTTCCACAAACCACACATGGATCCACCAGTGGTCATTGCATGTGTGTTTTTCCACAAACCACATATGGATCAACCACTAGTCATTGCATGTGTGTTCTTTCCACAAACCACACATGGATCAACCACTAGAGTAATTGCATGTTTGTTCTTATACTAAAACCACAAACCAGCACTAGAGTCATTGCATGTGTGTTCTTTTCCACAAACCACACATGGATCCACTAGACTCATTGCATGTGTGTTCTTTTCCACAAACAACTTATGGATCAGCCAGTGGTCATTGCATGGGTGTTCTTTCCACAAACCACACATGTGGACCCACTAGAGTCATTGCATGTGTGTTATTTCCACAAACCACTAGAGTCATTGCATATGTGTTATTTCCACAAACCACACATGGATCAACCACTAGAGTCATTGCACGTGTGTTCTTATACTAAAACCAACATTAGAGTCATTGCATGTGTGTTCATTGCACAAACCACACATGGATCAACCACTAGAGTCATTGCATGTGTGTTATTTCCACAAACAAACATGGATCAACCACTACAGTCATTGCATGTGTGTTCTTTTCCACAAGCCACACATGGATCCACCAGTGGTCATTGCATGTGTGTTCTTTCCACAAACCACACATGGATCAACCACTAGAGTCATTGCATATGTGTTATTTCCACAAACCACACATGGATCAACCACTAGAGTCATTGCATGTTTGTTCTTATACTAAAACCACAAACCAGCACTAGAGTCATTGCATGTGTGTTCTTTTCCACAAACCACACATGGATCCACTAGTGGTCATTGCAAGTGTGTTCTTTCCACAGTCCACATATGGATCAACCAGAGTCATTGCATGTGTGTTCTTTCCACAAACCACACATGGATCAACCACTAGAGTCATTGCATGTGTGTTCTTTTCCACAAACAACTTATGGATCAACCAGTGGTCATTGCATGTGTGTTATTTCCACAAACCACATGTGGACCCATTACAGTCATTGCATGTGTGTTATTTCCACAAACCACACATGGATCAACCACTAGAGTCATTGCATATGTGTTATTTCCAAAAACCACACATGGATCAACCACTAGAGTCATTGCATGTGTGTTCTTATAGTAAAACCAACACTAGAGTCATTGCATGTGTGTTCTTTTCCACAAACAACTTATGGATCAGCCAGTGGTCATTGCATGGGTGTTCTTTCCACAAACCACACATGTGGACCCACTAGAGTCATTGCATGTGTGTTATTTCCACAAACCACACATGGATCAACCACTAGAGTCATTGCATATGTGTTATTTCCACAAACCACACATGGATCAACCACTAGAGTCATTGCATGTGTGTTCTTATACTAAAACCAACATTAGAGTCATTGCATGTGTGTTGTTTGCACAAACCACACATGGATCAACCACTAGAGTCATTGCATGTGTGTTATTTCCACAAACAAACATGGATCAACCACTACAGTCATTGCATCTGTGTTCTTTTCCACAAACCACACATGGATCCACCAGTGGTCATTGCATTTGTGTTCTTTCCACAAACCACACATGGATCAACCACTAGAGTCATTGCATGTGTGTTCTTTCCACAAACCACACATGGATCAACCACTAGAGTCATTGCATGTGTGTTATTTCCACAAACAAACATGGATCAACCACTAGAGTCATTGCATGTGTGTTCTTTCCACAAACCACACATGGATCAACCACTAGAGTCATTGCATGTGTGTTCTTTCCACAAACCACACATGGATCAACCACTAGAGTCATTGCATGTGTGTTCTTATACTAAAACCCCAAACCAGCACTAAAGTCATTGCATGTGTGTTCTTTTCCACAAACCACACATGGATCCACCAGTGGTCATTGCATGTGTGTTATTTGCACAAACCACACATGGATCAACCACTAGAGTCATTGCATGTGTGTTCTTTCCACAAACCGCACATGGATCAACCACTAGAGTCATTGCATGTGTGTTATTTCCACAAACAAACATGGATCAACCACTAGAGTCATTCGATGCGTGTTCTTTGCCACAAACCACACATGGATCCACCAGTGGTCATTGCATGTGTGTTCTTTCCACAAACCACACATGGATCAACCAGAGTCATTGCATGTGTCGTCTTTCCACAAACCACACATGGATCAACCACTAGAGTCATTGCATGTTTGTTCTTATACTAAAACCACAAACCAGCACTAGAGTCATTGCATGTGTGTTCTTTTCCACAAACCACACATGGATCCACTAGTGGTCATTGCATGTGTGTTCTTTCCACAGACCACATATGGATCAACCAGAGTCATTGCATGTGTGTTCTTTCCACAAACCACACATGGATCAACCACTAGAGTCATTGCATGTGTGTTCTTTTCCACAAACAACTTATGGATCAACCAGTGGTCATTGCATGTGTGTTATTTCCACAAACCACATGTGGACCCATTACAGTCATTGCATGTGTGTTATTTCCACAAACCACACATGGATCAACCACTAGAATCATTGCATATGTGTTATTTCCAAAAACCACACATGGATCAACCACTAGAGTCATTGCATGTGTGTTCTTATAGTAAAACCAACACTAGAGTCATTGCATGTGTGTTCCTTTCACAAACCACACATGGATCAACCACTAGAGTAATTGCATTTTTGTTAATTCCACAAACAAACATGGATCAACCACTAGAGTCATTGCATGTGTGTTCTTTTCCACAAACCACACATGGATCCACCAGTGGTCATTGCATGTGTGTTTTTCCACAAACCACATATGGATCAACCACTAGTCATTGCATGTGTGTTCTTTCCACAAACCACACATGGATCAACCACTAGAGTAATTGCATGTTTGTTCTTATACTAAAACCACAAACCAGCACTAGAGTCATTGCATGTGTGTTCTTTTCCACAAACCACACATGGATCCACTAGACTCATTGCATGTGTGTTCTTTTCCACAAACAACTTATGGATCAGCCAGTGGTCATTGCATGGGTGTTCTTTCCACAAACCACACATGTGGACCCACTAGAGTCATTGCATGTGTGTTATTTCCACAAACCACTAGAGTCATTGCATATGTGTTATTTCCACAAACCACACATGGATCAACCACTAGAGTCATTGCACGTGTGTTCTTATACTAAAACCAACATTAGAGTCATTGCATGTGTGTTCATTGCACAAACCACACATGGATCAACCACTACAGTCATTGCATGTGTGTTATTTCCACAAACAAACATGGATCAACCACTACAGTCATTGCATGTGTGTTCTTTTCCACAAGCCACACATGGATCCACCAGTGGTCATTGCATGTGTGTTCTTTCCACAAACCACACATGGATCAACCACTAGAGTCATTGCATATGTGTTATTTCCACAAACCACACATGGATCAACCACTAGAGTCATTGCATGTTTGTTCTTATACTAAAACCACAAACCAGCACTAGAGTCATTGCATGTGTGTTCTTTTCCACAAACCACACATGGATCCACTAGTGGTCATTGCAAGTGTGTTCTTTCCACAGTCCACATATGGATCAACCAGAGTCATTGCATGTGTGTTCTTTCCACAAACCACACATGGATCAACCACTAGAGTCATTGCATGTGTGTTCTTTTCCACAAACAACTTATGGATCAACCAGTGGTCATTGCATGTGTGTTATTTCCACAAACCACATGTGGACCCATTACAGTCATTGCATGTGTGTTATTTCCACAAACCACACATGGATCAACCACTAGAGTCATTGCATATGTGTTATTTCCAAAAACCACACATGGATCAACCACTAGAGTCATTGCATGTGTGTTCTTATAGTAAAACCAACACTAGAGTCATTGCATGTGTGTTCCTTTCACAAACCACACATGGATCAACCACTAGAGTCATTGCATGTGTGTTATTTCCACAAACAAACATGGATCAACCACTAGAGTCATTGCATGTGTGTTCTTTTCCACAAACCACACATGGATCCACCAGTGGTCATTGCATGTGTGTTTTTCCGCAAACCACATATGGATCAACCACTAGTCATTGCATGTGTGTTCTTTCCACAAACCACACATGGATCAACCACTAGAGTCATTGCATGTTTGTTCTTATACTAAAACCACAAACCAGCACTAGAGTCATTGCATGTGTGTTCTTTTCCACAAACCACACATGGATCCACTAGACTCATTGCATGTGTGTTCTTTTCCACAAACAACTTATGGATCAGCCAGTGGTCATTGCATGGGTGTTCTTTCCACAAACCACACATGTGGACCCACTAGAGTCATTGCATGTGTGTTATTTCCACAAACCACTAGAGTCATTGCATATGTGTTATTTCCACAAACCACACATGGATCAACCACTAGAGTCATTGCATGTGTGTTCTTATACTAAAACCAACATTAGAGTCATTGCATGTGTGTTCTTTGCACAAACCACACATGGATCAACCACTAGAGTCATTGCATGTGTGTTATTTCCACAAACAAACATGGATCAGCCACTACAGTCATTGCATGTGTGTTCTTTTCCACAAACCACACATGGATCCACCAGTGGTCATTGCATGTGTGTTCTTTCCACAAACCACACATGGATCAACCACTAGAGTCATTGCATGTGTGTTATTTCCACAAACCACACATGGATCAACCACTAGAGTCATTGCATGTGTGTTATTTCCACAAACAAACATGGATCAACCACTAGAGTCATTGCATGTGTGTTCTTTTCCACAAACCACACATGGATCCACCAGTGGTCATTGCATGTGTTTTCTTTCCACAAACCACACATGGATCAACCACTAGAGTCATTGCATGTGTGTTCTTTCCACAAACCACACATGGATCAACCACTAGAGTCATTGCATGTGTGTTCTTATACTAAAACCACAAACCAGTACTAGAGTCATTGTGTGTTATTTTCCACAAACCACACATGGATCCACCAGTGGTCATTGCATGTGTGTTCTTTCCACAAACCACATATGGATCAACCAGAGTCATTGCATGTGTGTTCTTTGCACAAACCACACATGGATCAACCACTAGAGTCATTGCATGTTTGTTCTTATACTAAAACCACAAACCAGCACTAGAGTCATTGCATGTGTGTTCTTTTCCACAAACCACACATGGATCCACTAGACTCATTGCATGTGTGTTCTTTTCCACAAACAACTTATGGATCAACCAGTGGTCATTGCATGTGTGTTCTTTCCACAAACCACATGTGGACCCATTACAGTCATTGCATGTGTGTTATTTCCACAAACCACAGATGGATCAACCACTAGAGTCATTGCATATGTGTTATTTCCACAAACCACACATGGATCAACCACTAGAGTCATTGCATGTGTGTTATTTCCATAAACAAACATGGATCAACCACTAGAGTCATTGCATGTGTGTTCTTTGCCACAAACCACACATGGATCCACCAGTGGTCATTGCATGTGTGTTCTTTTCCACAAACCACATGTGGACCCATTACAGTCATTGCATGTGTGTTCTTTCCACAAACCACACATGGATCAACCACTAGAGTCATTGCATGTGTGTTCTTATACTAAAACCAACACTAGAGTCATTAAATGTGTGTTCTTTTCATAAACCACACATGGATCAACCACTAGAGTCATTGCATGTGTGTTATTTCCACAAACAAACATGGATCAACCACTAGAGTCATTGCATGTGTGTTCTTTTCCACAAACCACACATGGATCCACCAGTGGTCATTGCATGTGTGTTATTTCCACAAACCAAACATGGATCAACCACTAGAGTCATTGCATGTGTGTTCTTTCCACAAACCACACATGGATCAACCACTAGAGTCATTGCATGTGTGTTATTTCCATAAACAAACATGGATCAACCACTAGAGTCATTGCATGTGTGTTCTTTGCCACAAACCACACATGGATCCACCAGTGGTCATTGCATGTGTGTTCTTTCCACAAACCACACATGGATCAACCAGAGTCATTGCATGTGTCGTCTTTCCACAAACCACACATGGATCAACCACTAGAGTCATTGCATGTTTGTTCGTATACTAAAACCACAAACCAGCACTAGAGTCATTGCATGTGTGTTCTTTTCCACAAACCACACATGGATCCACTAGTGGTCATTGCATGTGTGTTCTTTCCACAGACCACATATGGATCAACCAGAGTCATTGTATGTGTGTTCTTTCCACAAAACACACATGGATCAACCACTAGAGTCATTGCATGTGTGTTCTTTTCCACAAACAACTTATGGATCAACCAGTGGTCATTGCATGTGTGTTATTTCTACAAACCACATGTGGACCCATTACAGTCATTGCATGTGTGTTATTTCCACAAACCACACATGGATCAACCACTAGAGTCATTGCATATGTGTTATTTCCACAAACCACACATGGATCAACCACTAGAGTCATTGCATGTGTGTTCTTATACTGAAACCAACATTAGAGTCATTGCATGTGTGTTCTTTGCACAAACCACACATGGATCAACCACTAGAGTCATTGCATGTGTGTTATTTCCACAAACAAACATGGATCAACCACTATAGTCATTGCATGTGTGTTCTTTTCCACAAATCACACATGGATCCACCAATGGTCATTGCATGTGTGTTCTTTCCAAAAACCACACATGGATCAACCACTAGAGTCATTGCATGTGTGTTCTTTCCACAAACCACACATGGATCAACCACTAGAGTCATTGCATGTGTGTTATTTCCACAAACAAACATGGATCAACCACTAGAGTCATTGCATGTGTGTTCTTTCCACAAACAACACATGGATCAACCACTAGAGTCATTGCATGTGTGTTCTTTCCACAAACCACACATGGATCAACCACTAGAGTCATTGCATGTGTGTTCTTATACTAAAACCCCAAACCAGCACTAGAGTCATTGCATGTGTGTTCTTTTCCACAAACCACACATGGATCCACCAGTGGTCATCGCATGTGTGTTATTTGCACAAACCACACATGGATCAACCACTAGAGTCATTGCATGTGTGTTCTGCCACAAACCACACATGGATCAACCACTAGAGTCATTGCATGTGTGTTATTTCCACAAACAAACATGGATCAACCACTACAGTCATTGCATGTGTGTTCTTTTCCACAAGCCACACATGGATCCACCAGTGGTCATTGCATGTGTGTTCTTTCCACAAACCACACATGGATCAACCACTAGAGTCATTGCATATGTGTTATTTCCACAAACCACACATGGATCAACCAGTAGAGTCATTGCATGTTTGTTCTTATACTAAAACCACAAACCAGCACTAGAGTCATTGCATGTGTGTTCTTTTCCACAAACCACACATGGATCCACTAGTGGTCATTGCAAGTGTGTTCTTTCCACAGTCCACACATGGATCAACCAGAGTCATTGCATGTGTGTTCTTTCCACAAACCACACATGGATCAACCACTAGAGTCATTGCATGTGTGTTCTTTTCCACAAACAACTTATGGATCAACCAGTGGTCATTGCATGTGTGTTATTTCCACAAACCACATGTGGACCCATTACAGTCATTGCATGTGTGTTATTTCCACAAACCACACATGGATCAACCACTAGAGTCATTGCATATGTGTTATTTCCAAAAACCACACATGGATCAACCACTAGAGTCATTGCATGTGTGTTCTTATAGTAAAACCAACACTAGAGTCATTGCATGTGTGTTCCTTTCACAAACCACACATGGATCAACCACTAGAGTCATTGCATGTGTGTTATTTCCACAAACAAACATGGATCAACCACTAGAGTCATTGCATGTGTGTTCTTTTCCACAAACCACACATGGATCCACCAGTGGTCATTGCATGTGTGTTTTTCCACAAACCACATATGGATCAACCACTAGTCATTGCATGTGTGTTCTTTCCACAAACCACACATGGATCAACCACTAGAGTCATTGCATGTTTGTTCTTATACTAAAACCACAAACCAGCACTAGAGTCATTGCATGTGTGTTCTTTTCCACAAACCACACATGGATCCACTAGACTCATTGCATGTGTGTTCTTTTCCACAAACAACTTATGGATCAGCCAGTGGTCATTGCATGGGTGTTCTTTCCACAAACCACACATGTGGACCCACTAGAGTCATTGCATGTGTGTTATTTCCACAAACCACTAGAGTCATTGCATATGTGTTATTTCCACAAACCACACATGGATCAACCACTAGAGTCATTGCATGTGTGTTCTTATACTAAAACCAACATTAGAGTCATTGCATGTGTGTTCTTTGCACAAACCACACATGGATCAACCACTAGAGTCATTGCATGTGTGTTATTTCCACAAACAAACATGGATCAACCACTACAGTCATTGCATGTGTGTTCTTTCCACAAACCACACATGGATCCACCAGTGGTCATTGCATGTGTGTTCTTTCCACAAACCACACATGGATCAACCACTAGAGTCATTGCATGTGTGTTATTTCCACAAACCACACATGGATCAACCACTAGAGTCATTGCATGTGTGTTATTTCCACAAACAAACATGGATCAACCACTAGAGTCATTGCATGTGTGTTCTTTTCCACAAACCACACATGGATCCACCAGTGGTCATTGCATGTGTTTTCTTTCCACAAACCACACATGGATCAACCACTAGAGTCATTGCATGTGTGTTCTTTCCACAAACCACACATGGATCAACCACTAGAGTCATTGCATGTGTGTTCTTATACTAAAACCACAAACCAGTACTAGAGTCATTGTGTGTTATTTTCCACAAACCACACATGGATCCACCAGTGGTCATTGCATGTGTGTTCTTTCCACAAACCACATATGGATCAACCAGAGTCATTGCATGTGTGTTCTTTGCACAAACCACACATGGATCAACCACTAGAGTCATTGCATGTTTGTTCTTATACTAAAACCACAAACCAGCACTAGAGTCATTGCATGTGTGTTCTTTTCCACAAACCACACATGGATCCACTAGACTCATTGCATGTGTGTTCTTTTCCACAAACAACTTATGGATCAACCAGTGGTCATTGCATGTGTGTTCTTTCCACAAACCACATGTGGACCCATTACAGTCATTGCATGTGTGTTATTTCCACAAACCACAGATGGATCAACCACTAGAGTCATTGCATATGTGTTATTTCCACAAACCACACATGGATCAACCACTAGAGTCATTGCATGTTTGTTATTTCCATAAACAAACATGGATCAACCACTAGAGTCATTGCATGTGTGTTCTTTGCCACAAACCACACATGGATCCACCAGTGGTCATTGCATGTGTGTTCTTTTCCACAAACCACATGTGGACCCATTACAGTCATTGCATGTGTGTTCTTTCCACAAACCACACATGGATCAACCACTAGAGTCATTGCATGTGTGTTCTTATACTAAAACCAACACTAGAGTCATTAAATGTGTGTTCTTTTCATAAACCACACATGGATCAACCACTAGAGTCATTGCATGTGTGTTATTTCCACAAACAAACATGGATCAACCACTAGAGTCATTGCATGTGTGCTCTTTTCCACAAACCACACATGGATCCACCAGTGGTCATTGCATGTGTGTTATTTCCACAAACCAAACATGGATCAACCACTAGAGTCATTGCATGTGTGTTCTTTCCACAAACCACACATGGATCAACCACTAGAGTCATTGCATGTGTGTTATTTCCATAAACAAACATGGATCAACCACTAGAGTCATTGCATGTGTGTTCTTTGCCACAAACCACACATGGATCCACCGGTGGTCATTGCATGTGTGTTCTTTCCACAAACCACACATGGATCAACCAGAGTCATTGCATGTGTCGTCTTTCCACAAACCACACATGGATCAACCACTAGAGTCATTGCATGTTTGTTCGTATACTAAATCCACAAACCAGCACTAGAGTCATTGCATGTGTGTTCTTTTCCACAAACCACACATGGATCTACTAGTGGTCATTGCATGTGTGTTCTTTCCACAGACCACATATGGATCAACCAGAGTCATTGTATGTGTGTTCTTTCCACAAAACACACATGGATCAACCACTAGAGTCATTGCATGTGTGTTCTTTTCCACAAACAACTTATGGATCAACCAGTGGTCATTGCATGTGTGTTATTTCTACAAACCACATGTGGACCCATTACAGTCATTGCATGTGTGTTATTTCCACAAACCACACATGGATCAACCACTAGAGTCATTGCATATGTGTTATTTCCACAAACCACACATGGATCAACCACTAGAGTCATTGCATGTGTGTTCTTATACTGAAACCAACATTAGAGTCATTGCATGTGTGTTCTTTGCACAAACCACACATGGATCAACCACTAGAGTCATTGCATGTGTGTTATTTCCACAAACAAACATGGATCAACCACTATAGTCATTGCATGTGTGTTCTTTTCCACAAATCACACATGGATCCACCAATGGTCATTGCATGTGTGTTCTTTCCACAAACCACACATGGATCAACCACTAGAGTCATTGCATGTGTGTTCTTTCCACAAACCACACATGGATCAACCACTAGAGTCATTGCATGTGTGTTATTTCCACAAACAAACATGGATCAACCACTAGAGTCATTGCATGTGTGTTCTTTCCACAAACCACACATGGATCAACCACTAGAGTCATTGCATGTGTGTTCTTTCCACAAACCACACATGGATCAACCACTAGAGTCATTGCATGTGTGTTCTTATACTAAAACCCCAAACCAGCACTAGAGTCATTGCATGTGTGTTCTTTTCCACAAACCACACATGGATCCACCAGTGGTCATCGCATGTGTGTTATTTGCACAAACCACACATGGATCAACCACTAGAGTCATTGCATGTGTGTTCTGCCACAAACCACACATGGATCAACCACTAGAGTCATTGCATGTGTGTTATTTCCACAAACAAACATGGATCAAACACCAGAGTCATTCGATGTGTGTTCTTTGCCACAAACCACACATGGATCCAGCAGTGGTCATTGCATGTGTGTTCTTTCCACAAACCACACATGGATCAACCAGAGTCATTGCATGTGTCGTCTTTCCACAAACCACACATGGATCAACCACTAGAGTCATTGCATGTTTGTTCTTATACTAAAACCACAAACTAGCACTAGAGTCATTGTATGTGTGTTCTTTTCCACAAACCACACATGGATCCACTAGTGGTCATTGCATGTGTGTTCTTTCCACATACCACATATGGATCAACCAGAGTCATTGCATGTGTGTTCTTTCCACAAACCTCACATGGATCAACCACTAGAGTCATTGCATGTGTGTTCTTTTCCACAAACAACTTATGGATCAACCAGTGGTCATTGCATGTGTGTTATTTCCACAAACCACATGTGGACCCATTACAGTCATTGCATGTGTGTTATTTCCACAAACCACACATGGATCAACCACTAGAGTCATTGCATATGTGTTATTTCCAAAAACCACACATGGATCAACCACTAGAGTCATTGCATATGTGTTCTTATAGTAAAACCAACACTAGAGTCATTGCATGTGTGTTCCTTTCACAAACCACACATGGATCAACCACTAGAGTCATTGCATGTGTGTTATTTCCACAAACAAACATGGATCAACCACTAGAGTCATTGCATGTGTGTTCTTTTCCACAAACCACACATGGATCCACCAGTGGTCATTGCATGTGTATTTTTCCACAAACCACATATGGATCAACCACTAGTCATTGCATGTGTGTTCTTTCCACAAACCACACATGGATAAACCACTAGAGTCATTGCATGTTTGTTCTTATACTAAAACCACAAACCAACACTAGAGTCATTGCATGTGTGTTCTTTTCCACAAACCACACATGGATCGACTAGACTCATTGCATGTGTGTTCTTTTCCACAAACAACTTATGGATCAGCCAGTGGTCATTGCATGGGTGTTCTTTCCACAAACCACACATGTGGACCTACTAGAGTCATTGCATTTGTGTTATTTCCACAAACCACTAGAGTCATTGCATATGTGTTATTTCCACAAACCACACATGGATCAACCACTAGAGTCATTGCATGTGTGTTCTTATACTAAAACCAACATTAGAGTCATTGCATGTGTGTTCTTTGCACAAACCACACATGGATCAACCACTAGAGTCATTGCATGTGTGTTATTTCCACAAACAAACATGGATCAACCACTACAGTCATTGCATGTGTGTTCTTTTCCACAAACCACACATGGATCCACCAGTGGTCATTGCATGTGTGTTCTTTCCACAAACCACACATGGATCAACCACTAGAGTCATTGTGTAGAGGCCTCAACCTGACAATAAGGTTGATCCCTCATGTGTTTACAATGCTAGTCCCTGGATCAATAGCTAGCATCCACAGTTAAGATGTAATATCAAGAAACAAGGGTCATAATACAACTTTATAACCAGGAATAAAATACTTTATTACATCTTACATAGCTCATTTGGCTATTACAATACATTGCAGCGGAATAACTATAAGCATGGGGTCCTTCATCTTCAAAATGCCACAGGCAGACATGTTGGTTGTAGACTTTGTAATCCTAATCAACACACTTCACTAAATCAATCAAACCTGCAACATAACAAGTTACAGCCACAAGGGTCAATACATTTGAATTGTATTGGCAAGTGATACTATGGTAGTATAGTGGAGTCTATCATCTATATGAATTTGGCTAAGTGAAGTTGAGGCTTGCATTGCTCAAAATAGATTTTCCTTATCATTTTGAAAATACTAAGTTTTTGCTTGACAAAAATCTTTCCCAAGGCATCTACCAATCAAAGATTGAAGATCCTTTAACCCTTGTTCAACCACAAGATTTTAACTTAGAAATTGGGATGACGAGATTCTTGATTGCTTCCATGTCTTGATGCTCAAATTGTCCTTTACTAGGGACATGGCTAAGTACTTAGATTTTACACTCTTGATGCTCAACATTTGACATCTCAAATCTCTTTGTTCCTGGGTGGCCATCCACAAGTGAGATACACAAGCCAAGTCCATGGCCTTGTGAACCACTCAACACATACCATTCCTTCCATTCCAGCCAGGTGATTCATTCACTTAGTTTGTTTTATTAAACAAAACATAAGTCCACAGACTTAGAAATTTTCCATAGCATGAATATATATTCCACCCTTGTTTTCTATTAGCTAAGCTAAGCATGAAAGTAATAGGAATCTTAACTTAGGAAATTTCTACTAAGGTTTCATCTACTAGGTTTTCCCATAGCATAGTTTATACTTAGCAAAATTCCATGCAAGTCCTACTTAGAAATATCACTAATGCATAGTAAAAATAATGGGACAAAAGTATGAAGCATCACTTGCCTTTTTGGTAGAGGGTATAGGTTCACTCCTTGTCCTTGCAACAATCACACTCTTCAAGTCACTATAATCCAATCAAACAAGGCACAAACTCAATCTACCAATCAAGCAAAACAACACACATAAAATAACAAAGTCAAAGTAATGCATGCAAGCATGCCAAGCTTTGTTTTGTTTGAAAAAGTGGTTCCTAATGGGTCATAAACATTTGATAACACCTATTGGTCATTTTTTAAAGTGGCAAAGTCATTTGCAAAGAGGTTTCACTTCAAAACCATTTTCAAAATAAAGTATCATTTTATGTGGTGTAGAAATATTTTTACTAAGGCATTATCCTATAGGGTTCACCAAATATGTTTTCAAACTATAAAACTTGGTATTTGGGGTCAGAGGTTTTAAGACAAAACATTTCCCAAAAAGTTTTCTTCAAAAACCATTTTTAATAATTAAACCACATTTCTATTTGACTAGAAATGGTTTTAATTCAAGGAATCCTTATTTTGTTTCACCAAATTCATTTTTGAATCCACAAAGTGGTTCCCAATGTTAGTAGGTTCAAAATACACCTTTGCCAAAGATTTTATCCCCAAATTCATTTTTAAACCATTTTCATAATCAAAACAATAGTTTTATTTGGCTAGAAATGGACTAATCAATTAATTCATCCTAAACTTTTCCAAATCCATTTTCCAAAACATGGGTTGATTCCTAGGGTTAGTAAGGTCACAACAAATCATTTTGCAAAGGTTTTATCCCAAAAATCATTTTTAAATAATTTTTATACTCTAAACAAGCTCACAAAAGAATCTACAAAAACAAGCAAACTAACAGATACTATTTGCTAAACCAAGGGCAGGGTTGGTTAGGTCTTGCTCTCCTGAATCCAACGACATAAAATTTGTAATTTTTGGACGTGTGGATTCAAAGTTACAAGGGTTTGAAAATGGCATTTAAATCTGGTTTCTAAATCTGTTTTAATCAGAACCTGGCCACGTGGCTTGCTCCTATTCGTCGGTACCATTTCGGTTGGATCACGCGACGACAGCCGTTGGATTTAAGTTAAATCGTGCGGCGCGCAGAGGTCACTTACCGCTTCAGTTATGTTCTATCGTGGCCATACGATTACGATCTAACAGTGCTAGGCACACCATCCACAGATGGGCGGCGCTGCGGTGGCTACCGGCGGCGGAGCTGTCGGTCGACGACGGTGCCGATGCTACAGGAGGTGAGGGAGAAAGGGGAGATGCTCACCGGGCTCAGGGGGTCACGGCGATGCTCAACGTGCTGATGGCTCGACGAGGGGCGCGCAAGGTTGCGGTTAATTGCTCGCCGGAGATGTGGACGGCGTCAGATGGTCCTGGAGCTCGTCGAGGGTGGAGCTGTGGTTCG
Source organism: Avena sativa (assembly GCA_916181665.1). Taxonomy (NCBI): domain Eukaryota; kingdom Viridiplantae; phylum Streptophyta; class Magnoliopsida; order Poales; family Poaceae; genus Avena; species Avena sativa. The sequence continues at coordinate 483,203,744 of OV702279.1, forward strand.
CCCAGAGGGAAAATGAAGACGCATTTAGTCGCGCAAGATCAAGGCGAAGCTTCTCGCGTGAAAGAGAGGGCTCGGGGTGGTCGGATACTACCTGTGGACGTCGTCGGAGAAGAGCCAGGCGGCGGCGATGCTGGAGGTTGTCGAGGGCGAGGATAGGGGGCACCCTAGGACAAAAGGAAGGCACCATTAGGTTCGTCAGATCATGGCAGTCACTATCGTGTCCACGAGGAAAGGAGGGGAGGTCAGGTTTACCGGGGAACGTCGCCGCAGTTGGAGCAGGCGGCGGCGCTGGCTCAGAGCTTGTCGAAGACGGCGTTCTGGTTCACGCGCGGGCGAACCAGGAGTACTAGGAGATGCGTGAGGTCGAGCGGAGTCCACTCGCGTGAAGTAGAGGCAGAGGGGTGGTCGGAGTTGGCTGGAATCGCTGCGACAGCTCGTCGGAGACGGCAGGGTTGCAGAGAGCAATTCGTGCAGCCTGGGGGCGCTCTGGGCTTGGGGTTTGGGGGGAGGGAGAGGGGACAGAGGCGGTTTAAATAGCCTTGTCGTGAGCGAGATTTACTCGAGCATTGATACGAATTGAAGCTGTGAATTAAACAGGAAATGACCGCGCTAATTTGGGGATGGACAGGTCGTGCGGGTGGAGACGACGATGACTCAGCGGTGGGGTCTGTTGTCAGCGAGAGGGAGAGAGGAGGAGTGGGTCCCGGTTGTCTGTGACTGAGTGGGTTCTTTCCGCGGTGAGAAAATGGTTAGCTCGGGTGAGAGGGAGAGGTGGGCTGCTGGGCCTTAGTGGGCTGTTGGGTTGGGTCGACTTCTTTCTTATTTTTTTCTGTTTGTGATTCTTTTTCTAAATCTATTTTTCTGTTTTGAATTTCATCCAACTATTCAAGCATTCAACCAATTCAAACAATCACCAACTTCACAACTTTGAACTTGGTTCTGTTTATCAACATCAACCAACATTCCAAAATATAATAATATTTTTATTCTTTTTAGGACCATTCATTAATTAAATAAAATGGTTCATTAGTTATTTAATAAAATAGGGTTTGATTTAATTAATAGAATCTCCATTTGAAATCCAAATATTTTCAAAACCAAATCAGTAGGTTTTATTTGGAAATAAAGAATATTTGGAAGATTTGTTTAAAACAAAATAACCTTTTATTTTAGGTTCCATTAATAATTAAATAGAATGGACCTTAGTTAATAAATCAAGTAGGGTTTGTTTTATTTAAAATCTTTATTTGAAATATAAATAAAATCAAAATACTTCAGTAGGTTTTATTTGAGAATATAAAATACTTGGAAAACTTATTTTAAATAAATAAATAAGTTTTGATGTTTTGGAAATAGTAAAACCTTTATTAATAAAACTTGGATATTTAAATCCTTTTTATTTTATTTTAAATAAACCTCTACTATTTTAATCAAAGCAAAACCTTTTGTTTCAAAGTCTTGGCCAAGGTTTAATTTGGCTTTATAAAATAATCTTTATTTAAAATATTTCTTTTCATTTTGAGAACCAAAACCTTTTATAAAAAGATTTCAAAGTAGTAATAAAATACTTTTATTTATAAATCCACCTTCTCTTTTGAAAACCAAAACTCTTTACTTAAAGATCCAAAATAGTATTTCCAAAATATTTTGCTTTCCTTTATTAACTGTTTTATCTTTTTAAATCCCTTTAGGATTATTTGTTCACCAATTGGTATGGGTTTTTGGTAAGGGCTTTATCAGCTTTGGAAATTCAATTTCCTTATCTTATTATATTCATAAAATTTTATTTATGGTTCCAATTTGAGTGAAACCAACTTCTATGGTCTTTCTTGATCCTTTGTGACTATTTGTTGATCAATTTTTGATATGGATCAAATCCATGGATTTGGAGATACTTTGGAAAATGATTTTCTTCCATTAGGGTTTTAGGATTTGGATTTATTTTCCAAATGTTTAAATTTCCAGATACATTCATTGAGGAATGCATTTCACTTGATTTGGATTTGTTGAATTCAAACCTTAACCAAAGTTTGTTCAAGATGGGATTTTAAGTTTCCTTTTAGAAACAAAAGTTTCTTTTCACCCTGATTTTCAACAAAAAATTATTTTGTTTATTTATTTTTCACATTACAAGATTTGGAAAATCTTGGGATGTGACAGGCTACCACCCTTAAAATAAATCTCGTCCCGAGATTTGGGGAGGCTAGGGTTTACAAGTTGGCTCAAAAGCATCTAGGGTACTACCACCCTTAAAAATTTTCAAACAAAAATTACACATTGTCCTTATTGGGATCCTGGGGAAACTTCTCTGGGCAACCATCTGCCTAGTGTCCTTTATTTCCATACTTGACTCATGGGCCAAGGTTGAGCTTCTCCATAGGCTTGTTCAACTTGTTCTTCATCTTTTCTGGACAGTTGCTTGCATAGTGTCCTGGTTCTTTGCAATTGAAACACATCACTTGGCTGATATCTTTCTTTTCCTTTGATATCATTGCCTCTTGTTTGTTTCCTTGGTTCTTATTCTTTTCTGGGCATTCATTGGCATAATGTCCCATTTCTTTGCAATGATTACATTGCTCTTGGGTAATATCCTTCTTGCTAGGGTTGGGGCATTTCTTCTTCTTCTTGGGTCTCTCCAAAGCTTGGAGTGCTTCTAGTTCATGCTCTTCATATCTCACCTCAAAGGTGGGAAATCTTTCTCTCTTCTTGGGGCATTGATCTTCATGCTCCTTGGATGCATGATCCTTGACTTCACAAGTATTGCTAACTTGGGTTCCTTCTAGAATAACATCTTTGTCATTCTTGTTGTCACAAATTCTTTTGGAAGAGTTGTCTCCAATGTTGATCATTTGAGTAACCAATCCTTGCATCAATTGGGATTGAGTTTTTAAAAACTTTTGCATGGTTGGGTCTAATCCATTGTTGTTGGTTAAAAACTGAGTTGTCATTTGGCTTAATTGGGTTTGGTTTGCTAGTAGTTGTTCTCTCTTGTGCATCTCTTGGTTGTTGTTGTCATCATCTTTGATGTTGGAGTCTCTTGGAGAAGTCATCTGTTTGGGTTGGATTGGGATTAGAATAGGCAACAAAATTTCTAAGGGAATAATTCTTTTCACACACATTACAATTCACTCAAACAATGTGCAAGCAATCACAAACAAACACTCCACTCAAACAACAAGTTTCAAGCACATACTTAGGCAACAAAATATTTTTGTTACACCACATCAGTTGGTGTGTTTGACTTAACTAAAATATGGTGGTCCATATATATGGTTCACTTGTGATTTTTCCTTCCTTCATGATTCTTCTTGCATGAGATCATGGTTTTCTTGGGAAAAACTCTTGGTTGCAATACCTCAAATGATGTAGGCTCCTTCTAACTTTTGCATTCCCTCAGTCTCTAAATCTTGAGCAAGATTTCCTTGTCTATCTTGTAGTCCTTAGTGATATCCAAGATTGAAGTCCTTGTTGAGAAAAAGGTTGAATCTACTTGAAGATGTTGAAGTCATTAGAGTTGAAGAAGTTGAAGTCATTAGAGTTGATGAAGTCCTTTGCACATGGTGAAGTCTTTGGTCATGGGGTAGGCTTTTCCATCAAGTTGAAATAGATGAGGTGTAGAGTTGAAACCAAAATGGTTGAGGAAAGAGTTTACAAGATTTTGTAAATAAGTTTTTGGAACAAAATGCAACTCCTATTTTTCTAAGGGTTTTTGTCCAATCCTAGGTTTACAAATCCTACAGGCAACACAATGCTCTGATACCATCTTGTAGAGGCCTCAACCTGATAATAAGGTTGATCCCTCCTGTGTTTACAATGCTAGTCCTTGGATCAATAGCTAGCATCCACAGTTAAGATGTAATATCAAGAAACAAGGGTCATAATACAACTTTATAACCAAGAATAAAATACTTTATTACATCTTACATAGCTCATTTGGCTATTACAATACATTGCAGCGGAATAACTATAAGCATGGGGTCCTTCATCTTCAAAATGCCATAGGCAGACATGTTGGTTGTAGACTTTGTAATCCTAATCAACACACTTCACTAAATCAATCAAACCTGCAACATAACAAGTTACAGCCACAAGTGTCAATACATTTGAATTGTATTGGCAAGTGATACTATGGTAGTATAGTGGAGTCTATCATCTATATGCATTTGGCTAAGTGAAGTTGAGGCTTGCATTGCTCAAAATAGATTTTCCTTATCATTTTGAAAATACTAAGTTTTTGCTTGACAAAAATCTTTTCCAAGGCATCTACCAATCAAAGATTGAAGATCCTTTAACCCTTGTTCAACCACAAGATTTTAACTTAGAAATTGGGATGAGGAGATTCTTGATTGCTTCCATGTCTTGATGCTCAAATTGTCCTTTACCAGGGACATGGCTAAGTACTTAGATTTTACACTCTGCAGAGGTGGTGCACTTTCCCCACAAGACTTGGTTTCACCAAGACAAGATCTTTCAGAAGCCTTCCCTTAGACCAACATGGACGCGCTCCAACCTATCAAACCCCTACCACCAACTGTCCATTTGGCTAAGTTATTGCAACCTATATGATCCAGGCAGAGCCCATAATGCAAAGTGGCTGCACTTGAAGCTTCTCAACATTTGACATCTCAAATCTCTTTGTTCCTCGGTGGCCATCCACAAGTGAGATACACAAGCCAAGTCCATGGCCTTGTGAACCACTCAACACATACCATTCCTTCCATTCTAGCCAGGTGATTCATTCACTTAGTTTGTTTTATTAAACAAAACATAAGTCCACAGACTTAGAAATTTTCCATAGCATGAATATATATTCCACCCTTGTTTTCTATTAGCTAAGCTAAGCATGAAAGTAATAGGAATCTTAACTTAGGAAATTTCTACTAAGGTTTCATCTACTAGGTTTTCCCATAGCATAGTTTATACTTAGCAAAATTCCATGCAAGTCCTACTTAGAAATATCACTAATGCATAGTAAAAATAATGGGACGAAAGTATGAAGCATCACTTGCCTTTTTGGTAGAGGGTATAGGTTCACTCCTTGTCCTTGCAACAATCACACTCTTCAAGTCACTACAATCCAATCAAACAAGGCACAAACTCAATCTACCAATCAAGCAAAAGAACACACATAAAATAACAAAGTCAAAGTAATGCATGCAAGCATGCCAAGCTTTGTTTTGTTTGAAAAAGTGGTTCCTAATGGGTCATAAACATTTGATAACACCTATTGGTCATTTTGTAAAGTGGCAAAGTCATTTGCAAAGAGGTTTCACTTCAAAACCATTTTCAAAATAAAGTATCAGTTTATGTGGTGTAGAAATATTTTTACTAAGGCATTATCCTATAGGGTTCACCAAATATATTTTCAAACTATAAAACTTGGTATTTGGGGTCAGAGGTTTTAAGACAAAACATTTCCCAAAAAGTTTTCCTCAAAAACCAATTTTTAATAATTAAACCACATTTCTATTTGACTAGAAATGGTTTTAATTCAAGGAATCCTTATTTTGTTTCACCAAATTCATTTTTGAATCCACAAAGTGGTTCCCAATATTAGTAGGTTCAAAATACACCTTTGCCAAAGATTTTATCCCCAAATTCATTTTTAAACCATTTTCATAATCAAAACAATAGTTTTATTTGGCTAGAAATGGACTAAATCAATTAATTCATCCTAAACTTTTCCAAATCCATTTTCCAAAACATGGGTTGATTCCTAGGGTCAGTAAGGTCACAAAAAATCATTTTGCAAAGGTTTTATCCCAAAAATCATTTTTAAATAATTTTTATACTCTAAACAAGCTCACAAAAGAATCTGCAAAAACAAGCAAACTAACAGATACTATTTGCTAAACCAAGGGCAGGGTTGGTTAGGTATTGCTCTCCTGAATCCAACGACATAAAATTTGTAATTTTTGGACGTGTGGATTCAAAGTTACAAGGGTTTGAAAATGGCATTTAAATCTGGTTTCTAAATCTATTTTAATCAGAACCTGGCCACGTGGCTTGCTCCTATTCGTCGGTACCGTTTCGGTTGGATCACGCGACGACAGCCGTTGGATTTAAGTTAAATCATGCGGCGCGCAGAGGTCACTTACCGCTTCAGTTACGTTCTATCGTGGCCATACGATTACGATCGAACGGTGCTAGGCACACCAGCCATAGATGGGCGGCGCTGCGGTGGCTACCGGCGGCGGAGCTGTCGGTCGACGACGGTGCCGATGATACAGGAGGTGAGGGAGAAAGGGGAGATGTTCACCGGGCTCAGGGGGTCACGGTGATGCTCAACATGTTGATGGCTCGACGAGGGGCGCGCAAGGTTGCGGTTAATTGCTCGCCGGAGATGTGGACGGCGTTAGATGGTCCTGGAGCTCGTCGAGGGTGGAGCTGTGGTTCGCCCCGAGGGAAAATGAAGACGCATTTAGTCGCGCAAGATCAAGGCGAAGCTTCTCGCGTGAAAGAGAGGGCTCGGGGTGGTCGGATACTACCTGTGGACGTCGTCGGAGAAGAGCCAGACGGCGGCGATGCTGGAGGTTGTCGAGGGCGAGGATAGGGGCACCCTAGGACAAAAGGAAGGCACCATTAGGTTCGTCAGATCATGGCAGTCACTATCGTGTCCACGAGGAAAGGAGGGGAGGTCAGGTTTACCAGGGAACGTCGCCGCAGTTGGAGCAGGCGGCGGCGCTGGCTCAGAGCTTGTCGAACACGGCGTTCTGGTTCACGCGCGGGCGAACCAGGAGTACTAGGAGATGCGTGAGGTCGAGCGGAGTCCACTCGCGTGAAGTAGAGGAAGAGGGGTGGTCGGAGTTGGCCGGAATCGCTGCGACAGCTCGTCGGAGACGGCGGGGTTGCAGAGAGCAATTCGTGCAGCCTGGGGGCGCTCTGGGCTTGGGGTTTGGGGGAGGAGGGAGAGGGGACAGAGGCGGTTTAAATACCCTGGTCGTGAGCGAGATTTACTCGAGCATTGATACGAATTGAAGCTGCGAATTAAACAGGAAACGGCCGCGCTAATTTGGGGATGAACAGGTTGTGCGGGTGGAGACGACGATGACTCAGCGGTGGGGTCTGTTGTCAGCGAGAGGGAGAGAGGAGGAGTGGGTCCCGGTTGTCTGTGACTGAGTGGGTTCTTTCCGCGGTGAGAAAACGGTTAGCTCGGGTGAGAGGGAGAGGTGGGCTGCTGGGCCTTAGTGGGCTGTTGGGTTGGGTCGACTTCTTTCTTATTTTTTTCTGTTTCTGATTCTTTTTCTTTTTCTAAATCTATTTTTCTGTTTTGAATTTCATCCAACTATTCAAGCATTCAACCAATTCAAACAATTCAAACAATCACCAACTTCACAACTTTGAACTCGGTTCTGTTTATCAACATCAACCAACATTCCAAAATATAATAATATTTTTATTCTTTTTAGGACCATTCATTAATTAAATAAAATGGTTCATTAGTTATTTAATAAAATAGGGTTTGATTTAATTAATAGAATCTCCATTTGAAATCCAAATATTTTCAAAACCAAATTAGTAGGTTTTATTTGGAAATAAAGAATATTTGGAAGATTTGTTTAAAACAAAATAACCTTTTATTTTAGGTTCCATTAATAATTAAATAGAATGGACCTTAGTTAATAAATCAAGTAGGGTTTGTTTTATTTAAAATCTTTACTAGGTTTTATTTGAGAATATAAAATACTTGGAAAACTTATTTTAAATAAATAAATAAGTTTTGATGTTTTGGAAATAGTAAAACCTTTATTAATAAAACTTGGATATTTAAATCCTTTTTATTTTATTTTAAATAAACCTCTACTATTTTAATCAAAGCAAAACCTTTTGTTTCAAAGTCTTGGCCAAGGTTTAATTTAGCTTTATAAAATAATCTTTATTTAAAATATTACTTTTCATTTTGAGAACCAAAACCTTTTATAAAAAGATTTCAAAGTAGTAATAAAATACTTTTATTTATAAATCCACCTTCTCTTTTGAAAACCAAAACTCTTTACTTAAAGATCCAAAATAGTATTTCCAAAATATTTTGCTTTCCTTTATTAACTGTTTTTTTAAATCCCTTTAGATTATTTGTTCCCCAATTGGTATGGGTTTTTGGTAAGGGCTTTATCAGCTTTGGAAATTCAATTTCCTTATCTTATTATACTCATAAGATTTTATTTATGGTTCCAATTTGAGTGAAACCAACTTCTATGGTCTTTCTTGATCCTTTGTGACTATTTGTTGATCAAATTTTGATATGGATCAAATCCATGGATTTGGAGATACTTTGGAAAATGATTTTCTTCCATTAGGGTTTTAGGATTTGGATTTATTTTCCAAATGTTTAAATTTCCAGATACATTCACTGAGGAATGCATTTCACTTGATTTGGATTTGTTGAATTCAAACCTTAACCAAAGTTTGTTCAAGATGGGATTTTAAGTTTCCTTTTAGAAACAAAAGTTTCTTTCCACCCTGATTTTCAACAAAAATTTATTTTGTTTATTTATTTTTCACATTACAAGATTTGGAAAATCTTGGGATGTGACACATTGCATGTGTGTTCTTTCCACAAACCACACATGGATCAACCACTAGAGTCATTGCATGTGTGTTATTTCCACAAACAAACATGGATCAACCACTAGAGTCATTGCATGTGTGTTCTTTTCCACAAACCACACATGGATCCACCAGTGGTCATTGCATGTGTGTTCTTTCCACAAACCACACATGGATCAACCACTAGAGTCATTGCATGTGTGTTCTTTCCACAAACCACACATGGATCAACCACTAGAGTCATTGCATGTGTGTTCTTATACTAAAACCACAAACCAGTACTAGAGTCATTGTGTGTTATTATCCACAAACCACACATGGATCCACCAGTGGTCATTGCATGTGTGTTCTTTCCACAAACCACATATGGATCAACCAGAGTCATTGCATGTGTTCTTTGCACAAACCACACATGGATCAACCACTAGAGTCATTGCATGTTTGTTCTTATACTAAAACCACAAACCAGCACTAGAGTCATTGCATGTGTGTTCTTTTCCACAAACCACACATGGATCCACTAGACTCATTGCGTGTGTGTTCTTTTCCACAAACAACTTATGGATCAACCAGTGGTCATTGCATGTGTGTTCTTTCCACAAACCACATGTGGACCCATTACAGTCATTGCATGTGTGTTATTTCCACAAACCACAGATGGATCAACCACTAGAGTCATTACATATGTGTTATTTCCACAAACCACACATGGATCAACCACTAGAGTCATTGCATGTGTGTTATTTCCATAAACAAACATGGATCAACCACTAGAGTCATTGCATGTGTGTTCTTTCCCACAAACCACACATGGATCCACCAGTGGTCATTGCATGTGTGTTCTTTTCGACAAACCACATGTGGACCCATTACAGTCATTGCATGTGTGTTCTTTCCACAAACCACACATGGATCAACCACTAGAGTCATTGCATGTGTGTTCTTATACTAAAACCAACACTAGAGTCATTAAATGTGTGTTCTTTTCATAAACCACACATGGATCAACCACTAGAGTCATTGCATGTGTGTTATTTCCACAAACAAACATGGATCAACCACTAGAGTCATTGCATGTGTGTTCTTTTCCACAAACCACACATGGATCCACCAGTGGTCATTGCATGTGTGTTATTTCCACAAACCAAACATGGATCAACCACTAGAGTCATTGCATGTGTGTTCTTTCCACAAACCACACATGGATCAACCACTAGAGTCATTGCATGTGTGTTATTTCCATAAACAAACATGGATCAACCACTAGAGTCATTGCATGTGTGTTCTTTGCCACAAACCACACATGGATCCACCAGTGGTCATTGCATGTGTGTTCTTTCCACAAACCACACATGGATCAACCAGATTCATTGCATGTGTCGTCTTTCCACAAACCACACATGGATCAACCACTAGAGTCATTGCATGTTTGTTCGTATACTAAAACCACAAGCCAACACTAGAGTCATTGCATGTGTGTTCTTTTCCACAAACCACACATGGATCCACTAGTGGTCATTGCATGTGTGTTCTTTCCACAGACCACATATGGATCAACCAGAGTCATTGCATGTGTGTTCTTTCCACAAACCACACATGGATCAACCACTAGAGTCATTGCATGTGTGTTCTTTTCCACAAACAACTTATGGATCAACCAGTGGTCATTGCATGTGTGTTATTTCTACAAACCACATGTGGACCAATTACAGTCATTGCATGTGTGTTATTTCCACAAACCACACATGGATCAACCACTAGAGTCATTACATATGTGTTATTTACAAAAACCACACATGGATCAACCACTAGAGTCATTGCATGTGTGTTCTTATAGTAAAACCAACACTAGAGTCATTGCATGTGTGTTCTTATAGTAAAACCAACACTACAGTCATTGCATGTGTGTTCCTTTCACAAACCACACATGGATCAACCACGAGAGTCATTGCATGTGTGTTATTTCCACAAACAAACATGGATCAACCACTAGAGTCATTGCATGTGTGTTCTTTTCCACAAACCACACATGGATCCACCAGTGGTCATTGCATGTGTGTTTTTCCACAAACCACATATGGATCAACCACTAGTCATTGCATGTGTGTTCTTTCCACAAACCACTCATGGATCAACCACTAGAGTCATTGCATGTTTGTTCTTATACTAAAACCACAAACCAGCACTAGAGTCATTGCATGTGTGTTCTTTTCCACAAACCACACATGGATCCACTAGACTCATTGCATGTGTGTTCTTTTCCACAAATAACTTATGGATCAACTAGTGGTCATTGCATGGGTGTTCTTTCCACAAACCACACATGTGGACCCATTAGAGTCATTGCATGTGTGTTATTTCCACAAACAACACATGGATCAACCACTAGAGTTATTGCATATGTGTTATTTCCACAAACCACACATGGATCAACCACTAGAGTCATTGCATGTGTGTTCTTATACTAAAACCAACATTAGAGTCATTGCATGTGTGTTCTTTCCACAAACCACACATGGATCAACCACTAGAGTCATTGCATGTGTGTTATTTCCACAAACAAACATGGATCAACCACTAGAGTCATTGCATGTGTGTTCTTTTCCACAAACCACACATGGATCCACCAGTGGTCATTGCATGTGTGTTCTTTCCACAAACCACACATGGATCAACCACTAGAGTCACTGCATGTGTGTTCTTTCCACAAACCACACATGGATCAACCACTAGAGTCATTGCATGTGTGTTCTTATACTAAAACCACAAACCAGTACTAGAGTCATTGTGTGTTATTTTCCACAAACCACACATGGATCCACCAGTGGTCATTGCATGTGTGTTCTTTCCACAAACCACATATGGATCAACCAGAGTCATTGCATGTGTGTTCTTTGCACAAACCACACATGGATCAACCACTAGAGTCATTGCATGTTTGTTCTTATACTAAAACCACAAACTAGCACTAGAGTCATTGCATGTGTGTTCTTTTCCACAAACCACACATGGATCCACTAGACTCATTGCCTGTGTGTTATTTTCCACAAACAACTTATGGATCAACCAGTGGTCATTGCATGTGTGTTCTTTCCACAAACCACATGTGGACCCATTACAGTCATTGCATGTGTGTTATTTCCACAAACCACAAATGGATCAACCACTAGAGTCATTACATATGTGTTATTTCCACAAACCACACATGGATCAACCACTAGATTCATTGCATGTGTGTTATTTCCATAAACAAACATGGATCAACCACTAGAGTCATTGCATGTGTGTTCTTTGCCACAAACCACACATGGATCCACCAATGGTCATTGCATGTCTGTTATTTTCGATAAACCACATGTGGACCCATTACAGTCATTGCATGTGTGTTCTTTCCACAAAGAACACATGGATCAACCACTAGAGTCATTGCATGTGTGTTCTTATACTAAAACCAACACTAGAGTCATTAAATGTGTGTTCTTTTCGTAAACCACACATGGATCAACCACTAGAGTCATTGCATGTGTGTTATTTCCACAAACAAACATGGATCAACCACTAGAGTCATTGCATGTGTGTTCTTTTCCACAAACCACACATGGATCCACCAGTGGTCATTGCATGTGTGTTATTTCCACAAACCAAACATGGATCAACCACTAGAGTCATTGCATGTGTGTTCTTTCCACAAACCACACATGGATCAACCACTAGAGTCATTGCATGTGTGTTATTTCCATAAACAAACATGGATCAACCACTAGAGTCATTGCATGTGTGTTCTTTGCCATAAACCACACATGGATCCACCAGTGGTCATTGCATGTGTGTTCTTTCCACAAACCACACATGGATCAACCAGAGTCATTGCATGTGTCGTCTTTCCACAAACCACACATGGATCAACCACTAGAGTCATTGCATGTTTGTTCGTATACTAAAACCACAAGCCAGCACTAGAGTCATTGCATGTGTGTTCTTTTCCACAAACCACACATGGATCCACTAGTGGTCATTGCATGTGTGTTCTTTCCACAGACCACATATGGATCAACCAGAGTCATTGCATGTGTGTTCTTTCCACAAACCACACATGGATCAACCACTAGAGTCATTGCATGTGTGTTCTTTTCCACAAACAACTTATGGATCAACCAGTGGTCATTGCATGTGTGTTATTTCTACAAACCACATGTGGACCCATTACAGTCATTGCATGTGTGTTATTTCCACAAACCACACATGGATCAACCACTAGAGTCATTACATATGTGTTATTTCCAAAAACCACACATGGATCAACCACTAGAGTCATTGCATGTGTGTTCTTATAGTAAAACCAACACTAGAGTCATTGCATGTGTGTTCTTATAGTAAAACCAACACTACAGTCATTGCATGTGTGTTCCTTTCACAAACCACACATGGATCAACCACGAGAGTCATTGCATGTGTGTTATTTCCACAAACAAACATGGATCAACCACTAGAGTCATTGCATGTGTGTTCTTTTCCACAAACCACACATGGATCCACCAGTGGTCATTGCATGTGTGTTTTTCCACAAAACACATATGGATCAACCACTAGTCATTGCATGTGTGTTCTTTCCACAAACCACACATGGATCAACCACTAGAGTCATTGCATGTTTGTTCTTATACTAAAACCACAAACCAGCACTAGAGTCATTGCATGTGTGTTCTTTTCCACAAACCACACATGGATCCACTAGACTCATTGCATGTGTGTTCTTTTCCACAAACAACTTATGGATCAACCAGTGGTCATTGCATGGGTGTTCTTTCCACAAACCACACATGTGGACCCACTAGAGTCATTGCATGTGTGTTATTTTCACAAACAACACATGGATCAACCACTATAGTCATTGCATATGTGTTATTTCCATAAACCACACATGGATCAACCACTAGAGTCATTGCATGTGTGTTCTTATACTAAACCAACATTAGAGTCATTGCATGTGTGTTCTTTGCACAAACCACACATGGATCAACCACTAGAGTCATTGCATGTGTGTTATTTCCACAAACAAACATGGATCAACCACTACAGTCATTGCATGTGTGTTGTTTTCCACAAACCACACATGGATCCACCAGTGGTCATTGCATGTGTGTTCTTTCCACAAACCACACATGGATCAACCACTAGAGTCATTGCATGTGTGTTCTTTCCACAAACCACACATGGATCAACCACTAGAGTCATTGCATGTGTGTTATTTCCACAAACAAACATGGATCAACCACTAGAGTCATTGCATGTGTGTTCTTTCCACAAACCACACATGGATCAACCACTAGAGTCATTACATATGTGTTATTTCCAAAAACCACACATGGATCAACCACTAGAGTCATTGCATGTGTGTTCTTATAGTAAAACCAACACTAGAGTCATTGCATGTGTGTTCTTATAGTAAAACCAACACTACAGTCATTGCATGTGTGTTCCTTTCACAAACCACACAGTGATCAACCACGAGAGTCATTGCATGTGTGTTATTTCCACAAACAAACATGGATCAACCACTAGAGTCATTGCATGTGTGTTCTTTTCCACAAACCACACATGGATCCACCAGTGGTCATTGCATGTGTGTTTTTCCACAAACCACATATGGATCAACCACTAGTCATTGCATGTGTGTTCTTTCCACAAACCACACATGGATCAACCACTAGAGTCATTGCATGCTTGTTCTTATACTAAAACCACAAACCAGCACTAGAGTCATTGCATGTGTGTTCTTTTCCACAAACCACACATGGATCCACTAGACTCATTGCATGTGTGTTCTTTTCCACAAACAACTTATGGATCAACCAGTGGTCATTGCATGGGTGTTCTTTCCACAAACCACACATGTGGACCCACTAGAGTCATTGCATGTGTGTTATTTCCACAAACCACACATGGATCAACCACTAGAGTCATTGCATACGTGTTATTTCCACAAACCACACATGGATCAACCACTAGAGTCATTGCATGTGTGTTCTTATACTAAAACCAACATTAGAGTCATTGCATGTGTGTTCTTTGCACAAACCACACATGGATCAACCACTAGAGTCATTGCATGTGTGTTATTTCCACAAACAAACATGGATCAACCACTACAGTCATTGCATGTGTGTTCTTTTCCACAAACCACACATGGATCCACCAGTGGTCATTGCGTGTGTGTTCTTTCCACAAACCACACATGGATCAACTACTAGAGTCATTGCATGTGTGTTCTTTCCACAAACCACACATGGATCAACCACTAGAGTCATTGCATGTGTGTTATTTCCACAAACAAACATGGATCAACCACTAGAGTCATTGCATGTGTGTTCTTTCCACAAACCACACATGGATCAACGTCTAGAGTCATTGCATGTGTGTTCTTTCCACAAACCACACATGGATCAACCACTAGAGTCATTGCATGTGTGTTTTTATACTAAAACCCCAAACCAGCACTAGAGTCATTGCATGTGTGTTCTTTTCCACAAACCACACATGGATCCACCAGTGGTCATTGCATGTGTGTTATTTGCACAAACCACACATGGATCAACCACTAGAGTCATTGCATGTGTGTTCTTTCCACAAACCACACATGGATCAACCACTAGAGTCTTTGCATGTGTGTTCTTTTCCACAAACAACTTATGGATCAACCAGTGGTCATTGCATGTGTGTTATTTCCACAAACCACATGTGGACCCATTACAGTCATTGCATGTGTGTTCTTTCCACAAACCACACATGGATCAACCACTAGAGTCATTGCATGTGTGTTCTTATACTAAAACCAACACTAGAGTCATTAAATGTGTGTTCTTTTCGTAAACCACACATGGATCAACCACTAGAGTCATTGCATGTGTGTTATTTCCACAAACAAACATGGATCAACCACTAGAGTCATTGCATGTGTGTTCTTTTCCACAAACCACACATGGATCCACCAGTGGTCATTGCATGTGTGTTATTTCCACAAACCAAACATGGATCAACCACTAGAGTCATTGCATGTGTGTTCTTTCCACAAACCACACATGGATCAACCACTAGAGTCATTGCATGTGTGTTATTTCCATAAACAAACATGGATCAACCACTAGAGTCATTGCATGTGTGTTCTTTGCCATAAACCACACATGGATCCACCAGTGGTCATTGCATGTGTGTTCTTTCCACAAACCACACATGGATCAACCAGAGTCATTGCATGTGTCGTCTTTCCACAAACCACACATGGATCAACCACTAGAGTCATTGCATGTTTGTTCGTATACTAAAACCACAAGCCAGCACTAGAGTCATTGCATGTGTGTTCTTTTCCACAAACCACACATGGATCCACTAGTGGTCATTGCATGTGTGTTCTTTCCACAGACCACATATGGATCAACCAGAGTCATTGCATGTGTGTTCTTTCCACAAACCACACATGGATCAACCACTAGAGTCATTGCATGTGTGTTCTTTTCCACAAACAACTTATGGATCAACCAGTGGTCATTGCATGTGTGTTATTTCTACAAACCACATGTGGACCCATTACAGTCATTGCATGTGTGTTATTTCCACAAACCACACATGGATCAACCACTAGAGTCATTACATATGTGTTATTTCCAAAAACCACACATGGATCAACCACTAGAGTCATTGCATGTGTGTTCTTATAGTAAAACCAACACTAGAGTCATTGCATGTGTGTTCTTATAGTAAAACCAACACTACAGTCATTGCATGTGTGTTCCTTTCACAAACCACACATGGATCAACCACGAGAGTCATTGCATGTGTGTTATTTCCACAAACAAACATGGATCAACCACTAGAGTCATTGCATGTGTGTTCTTTTCCACAAACCACACATGGATCCACCAGTGGTCATTGCATGTGTGTTTTTCCACAAAACACATATGGATCAACCACTAGTCATTGCATGTGTGTTCTTTCCACAAACCACACATGGATCAACCACTAGAGTCATTGCATGTTTGTTCTTATACTAAAACCACAAACCAGCACTAGAGTCATTGCATGTGTGTTCTTTTCCACAAACCACACATGGATCCACTAGACTCATTGCATGTGTGTTCTTTTCCACAAACAACTTATGGATCAACCAGTGGTCATTGCATGGGTGTTCTTTCCACAAACCACACATGTGGACCCACTAGAGTCATTGCATGTGTGTTATTTTCACAAACAACACATGGATCAACCACTATAGTCATTGCATATGTGTTATTTCCATAAACCACACATGGATCAACCACTAGAGTCATTGCATGTGTGTTCTTATACTAAACCAACATTAGAGTCATTGCATGTGTGTTCTTTGCACAAACCACACATGGATCAACCACTAGAGTCATTGCATGTGTGTTATTTCCACAAACAAACATGGATCAACCACTACAGTCATTGCATGTGTGTTCTTTTCCACAAACCACACATGGATCCACCAGTGGTCATTGCATGTGTGTTCTTTCCACAAACCACACATGGATCAACCACTAGAGTCATTGCATGTGTGTTCTTTCCACAAACCACACATGGATCAACCACTAGAGTCATTGCATGTGTGTTATTTCCACAAACAAACATGGATCAACCACTAGAGTCATTGCATGTGTGTTCTTTCCACAAACCACACATGGATCAACCACTAGAGTCATTACATATGTGTTATTTCCAAAAACCACACATGGATCAACCACTAGAGTCATTGCATGTGTGTTCTTATAGTAAAACCAACACTAGAGTCATTGCATGTGTGTTCTTATAGTAAAACCAACACTACAGTCATTGCATGTGTGTTCCTTTCACAAACCACACATTGATCAACCACGAGAGTCATTGCATGTGTGTTATTTCCACAAACAAACATGGATCAACCACTAGAGTCATTGCATGTGTGTTCTTTTCCACAAACCACACATGGATCCACCAGTGGTCATTGCATGTGTGTTTTTCCACAAACCACATATGGATCAACCACTAGTCATTGCATGTGTGTTCTTTCCACAAACCACACATGGATCAACCACTAGAGTCATTGCATGCTTGTTCTTATACTAAAACCACAAACCAGCACTAGAGTCATTGCATGTGTGTTCTTTTCCACAAACCACACATGGATCCACTAGACTCATTGCATGTGTGTTCTTTTCCACAAACAACTTATGGATCAACCAGTGGTCATTGCATGGGTGTTCTTTCCACAAACCACACATGTGGACCCACTAGAGTCATTGCATGTGTGTTATTTCCACAAACCACACATGGATCAACCACTAGAGTCATTGCATACGTGTTATTTCCACAAACCACACATGGATCAACCACTAGAGTCATTGCATGTGTGTTCTTATACTAAAACCAACATTAGAGTCATTGCATGTGTGTTCTTTGCACAAACCACACATGGATCAACCACTAGAGTCATTGCATGTGTGTTATTTCCACAAACAAACATGGATCAACCACTACAGTCATTGCATGTGTGTTCTTTTCCACAAACCACACATGGATCCACCAGTGGTCATTGCGTGTGTGTTCTTTCCACAAACCACACATGGATCAACTACTAGAGTCATTGCATGTGTGTTCTTTCCACAAACCACACATGGATCAACCACTAGAGTCATTGCATGTGTGTTATTTCCACAAACAAACATGGATCAACCACTAGAGTCATTGCATGTGTGTTCTTTCCACAAACCACACATGGATCAACCACTAGAGTCATTGCATGTGTGTTCTTTCCACAAACCACACATGGATCAACCACTAGAGTCATTGCATGTGTGTTTTTATACTAAAACCCCAAACCAGCACTAGAGTCATTGCATGTGTGTTCTTTTCCACAAACCACACATGGATCCACCAGTGGTCATTGCATGTGTGTTATTTGCACAAACCACACATGGATCAACCACTAGAGTCATTGCATGTGTGTTCTTTCCACAAACCACACATGGATCAACCACTAGAGTCTTTGCATGTGTGTTCTTTTCCACAAACAACTTATGGATCAACCAGTGGTCATTGCATGTGTGTTATTTCCACAAACCACATGTGGACCCATTACAGTCATTGCATGTGTGTTATTTCCAAAAACCACACATGGATCAACCACTAGAGTCATTGCATGTGTGTTCTTATAGTAAAACCAACACTAGAGTCATTGCATGTGTGTTCCTTTCACAAACCACACATGGATCAACCACTAGATTCATTGCATGTGTGTTATTTCCACAAACAAACATGGATCAACCACTAGAGTCATTGCATGTGTGTTCTTTTCCACAAACCACACATGGATCCACCAGTGGTCATTGCATGTGTGTTTTTCCACAAACCACATATGGATCAACCACTAGTCATTGCATGTGTGTTCTTTCCACAAACCACACATGGATCAACCACTAGAGTCATTGCATGTTTGTTCTTATACTAAAACCACAAACCAGCACTAGAGTCATTGCATGTGTGTTCTTTTCCACAAACCACACATGGATCCACTAGACTCATTGCATGTGTGTTGTTTTCCACAAACAACTTATGGATCAGCCAGTGGTCATTGCATGGGTGTTCTTTCCACAAACCACACATGTGGACCCACTAGAGTCATTCATGTGTGTTATTTCCACAAACCACACATGGATCAACCACTAGAGTCATTGCATATGTGTTATTTCCACAAACCACACATGGATCAACCACTAGAGTCATTGCATGTGTGTTCTTATACTAAAACCAACATTAGAGTCATTGCATGTGTGTTCTTTGCACAAACCACACATGGATCAACCACTAGATTCATTGCATGTGTGTTATTTCCACAAACAAACATGGATCAACCACTACAGTCATTGCATGTGTGTTCTTTTCCACAAACCACACATGGATCCACCAGTGGTCATTGCGTGTGTGTTCTTTCCACAAACCACACATGGATCAACCACTAGAGTCATTGCATGTGTGTTCTTTCCACAAACCACACATGGATCAACCACTAGAGTCATTGCATGTGTGTTATTTCCACAAACAAACATGGATCAACCACTAGAGTCATTGCATGTGTGTTCTTTCCACAAACCACACATGGATCAACACTAGAGTCATTGCATGTGTGTTATTTCCACAAACCACACATGGATCAACCACTAGAGTCATTGCATGTGTGTTCTTATACTAAATCCCCAAACCAGCACTAGAGTCATTACATGTGTGTTCTTTTCCACAAACCACACATGGATCCACCAGTGGTCATTGCATGTGTGTTATTTGCACAAACCACACATGGATCAACCACTAGAGTCATTGCATGTGTGTTCTTTCCACAAACCACACATGGATCAACCACTAGAGTCATTGCATGTGTGTTATTTCCACAAACAAACATGGATCAACCACTAGAGTCATTTGATGTGTGTTCTTTGCCACAAACCACACATGGATCCACCAGTGGTCATTGCATGTGTGTTCTTTCCACAAACCACACATGTGTCAACCAGAGTCATTGCATGTGTTGTCTTTCCACAAACCACACATGGATCAACCATTAGAGTCATTGCATGTTTGTTCTTATACTAAAACCACAAACCAGCACTAGAGTCATTGTATGTGTGTTCTTTTCCACAAACCACACATGGATCCACTAGTGGTCATTGCATGTGTATTCTTTCCACAGACCACATATGGATCAACCAGAGTCATTGCATGTGTGTTCTTTCCACAAACCACACATGGATCAACCACTAGAGTCTTTGCATGTGTGTTCTTTTCCACAAACAACTTATGGATCAACCAGTGGTCATTGCATGTGTGTTATTTCCACAAACCACATGTGGACCCATTACAGTCATTGCATGTGTGTTATTTCCACAAACCACACATGGATCAACCACTAGAGTCATTGCATATGTGTTATTTCCAAAAACCACACATGGATCAACCACTAGAGTCATTGCATGTGTGTTCTTATAGTAAAACCAACACTAGAGTCATTGCATGTGTGTTCCTTTCACAAACCACACATGGATCAACCACTAGATTCATTGCATGTGTGTTATTTCCACAAACAAACATGGATCAACCACTAGAGTCATTGCATGTGTGTTCTTTTCCACAAACCACACATGGATCCACCAGTGGTCATTGCATGTGTGTTTTTCCACAAACCACATATGGATCAACCACTAGTCATTGCATGTGTGTTCTTTCCACAAACCACACATGGATCAACCACTAGAGTCATTGCATGTTTGTTCTTATACTAAAACCACAAACCAGCACTAGAGTCATTGCATGTGTGTTCTTTTCCACAAACCACACATGGATCCACTAGACTCATTGCATGTGTGTTCTTTTCCACAAACAACTTATGGATCAGCCAGTGGTCATTGCATGGGTGTTCTTTCCACAAACCACACATGTGGACCCACTAGAGTCATTCATGTGTGTTATTTCCACAAACCACACATGGATCAACCACTAGAGTCATTGCATATGTGTTATTTCCACAAACCACACATGGATCAACCACTAGAGTCATTGCATGTGTGTTCTTATACTAAAACCAACATTAGAGTCATTGCATGTGTGTTCTTTGCACAAACCACACATGGATCAACCACTAGATTCATTGCATGTGTGTTATTTCCACAAACAAACATGGATCAACCACTACAGTCATTGCATGTGTGTTCTTTTCCACAAACCACACATGGATCCACCAGTGGTCATTGCGTGTGTGTTCTTTCCACAAACCACACATGGATCAACCACTAGAGTCATTGCATGTGTGTTCTTTCCACAAACCACACATGGATCAACCACTAGAGTCATTGCATGTGTGTTATTTCCACAAACAAACATGGATCAACCACTAGAGTCATTGCATGTGTGTTCTTTCCACAAACCACACATGGATCAACCACTAGAGTCATTGCATGTGTGTTATTTCCACAAACCACACATGGATCAACCACTAGAGTCATTGCATGTGTGTTCTTATACTAAATCCCCAAACCAGCACTAGAGTCATTACATGTGTGTTCTTTTCCACAAACCACACATGGATCCACCAGTGGTCATTGCATGTGTGTTATTTGCACAAACCACACATGGATCAACCACTAGAGTCATTGCATGTGTGTTCTTTCCACAAACCACACATGGATCAACCACTAGAGTCATTGCATGTGTGTTATTTCCACAAACAAACATGGATCAACCACTAGAGTCATTTGATGTGTGTTCTTTGCCACAAACCACACATGGATCCACCAGTGGTCATTGCATGTGTGTTCTTTCCACAAACCACACATGTGTCAACCAGAGTCATTGCATGTGTTGTCTTTCCACAAACCACACATGGATCAACCATTAGAGTCATTGCATGTTTGTTCTTATACTAAAACCACAAACCAGCACTAGAGTCATTGTATGTGTGTTCTTTTCCACAAACCACACATGGATCCACTAGTGGTCATTGCATGTGTATTCTTTCCACAGACCACATATGGATCAACCAGAGTCATTGCATGTGTGTTCTTTCCACAAACCACACATGGATCAACCACTAGAGTCTTTGCATGTGTGTTCTTTTCCACAAACAACTTATGGATCAACCAGTGGTCATTGCATGTGTGTTATTTCCACAAACCACATGTGGACCCATTACAGTCATTGCATGTGTGTTATTTCCACAAACCACACATGGATCAACCACTAGAGTCATTGCATATGTGTTATTTCCAAAAACCACACATGGATCAACCACTAGAGTCATTGCATGTGTGTTCTTATAGTAAAACCAACACTAGAGTCATTGCATGTGTGTTCCTTTGACAAACCACACATGGATCAACCACTAGAGTCATTGCATGTGTGTTATTTCCACAAGCAAACATGGATCAACCACTAGAGTCATTGCATGTGTGTTCTTTTCCACAAACCACACATGGATCCACCAGTGGTCATTGCATGTGTGTTTTTCCACAAACCACATATGGATCAACCACTAGTCATTGCATGTGTGTTCTTTCCACAAACCACACATGGATCAACCACTAGAGTCATTGCATGCTTGTTCTTATACTAAAACCACAATCCAGCACTAGAGTCATTGCATGTGTGTTCTTTTCCACAAACCACACATGGATCCACTAGACTCATTTCATGTGTGTTCTTTTCCACAAACAACTTATGGATCAACCAGTGGTCATTGCATGGGTGTTCTTTCCACAAACCACACATGTGGACCCACTAGAGTCATTGCATGTGTGTTATTTCCACAAACCACACATGGATCAACCACTAGAGTCATTGCATACGTGTTATTTCCACAAACCACACATGGATCAACCACTAGAGTCATTGCATGTGTGTTCTTATACTAAAACCAACATTAGAGCCATTGCATGTGTGTTCTTTTCACAAACCACACATGGATCAACCACTAGAGTCATTGCATGTGTGTTATTTCCACAAACAAACATGGATCAACCACTACAGTCATTGCATGTGTGTTCTTTTCCACAAACCACACCTGGATCCACCAGTGGTCATTGCATGTGTGTTCTTTCCACAAACCACACATGGATCAACCACTAGAGTCATTGCATGTGTGTTCTTTCCACAAACCACACATGGATCAACCACTAGAGTCATTGCATGTGTGTTATTTCCACAAACAAACATGGATCAACCACTAGAGTCATTGCATGTGTGTTATTTCCACAAACCACACATGGATCAACCACTAGAGTCATTGCATGTGTGTTCTTTCCACAAACCACACATGGATCAACCACTAGAGTCATTGCATGTGTGTTCTTATACTAAAACCCCAAACCAGCACTAGAGTCATTGCATGTGTGTTCTTTTCCACAAACCACACATGGATCCACCAGTGGTCATTGCATGTGTGTTATTTGCACAAACCACACATGGATCAACCACTAGAGTCATTGCATGTGTGTTCTTTCCACAAACCACACATGGATCAACCACTAGAGTCTTTGCATGTGTGTTCTTTTCCACAAACAACTTATGGATCAACCAGTGGTCATTGCATGTGTGTTATTTCCACAAACCACATGTGGACCCATTACAGTCATTGCATGTGTGTTATTTCCAAAAACCACACATGGATCAACCACTAGAGTCATTGCATGTGTGTTCTTATAGTAAAACCAACACTAGAGTCATTGCATGTGTGTTCCTTTCACAAACCACACATGGATCAACCACTAGAGTCATTGCATGTGTGTTATTTCCACAAACAAACATGGATCAACCACTAGAGTCATTGCATGTGTGTTCTTTTCCACAAACCACACATGGATCCACCAGTGGTCATTGCATGTGTGTTTTTCCACAAACCACATATGGATCAACCACTAGTCATTGCATGTGTGTTCTTTCCACAAACCACACATGGATCAACCACTAGAGTCATTGCATGTTTGTTCTTATACTAAAACCACAAACCAGCACTAGAGTCATTGCATGTGTGTTCTTTTCCACAAACCACACATGGATCCACTAGACTCATTGCATGTGTGTTATTTTCCACAAACAACTTATGGATCAGCCAGTGGTCATTGCATGGGTGTTCTTTCCACAAACCACACATGTGGACCCACTAGAGTCATTGCATGTGTGTTATTTCCACAAACCACACATGGATCAACCACTAGAGTCATTGCATATGTGTTATTTCCACAAACCACACATGGATCAACCACTAGAGTCATTGCATGTGTGTTCTCATACTAAAACCAACATTAGAGTCATTGCATGTGTGTTCTTTGCACAAACCACCCTTGGATCAACCACTAGATTCATTGCATGTGTGTTATTTCCACAAACAAACATGGATCAACCACTACAGTCATTGCATGTGTGTTCTTTTCCACAAACCACACATGGATCCACCAGTGGTCATTGCGTGTGTGTTCTTTCCACAAACCACACATGGATCAACCACTAGAGTCATTGCATGTGTGTTCTTTCCACAAACCACACATGGATCAACCACTAGAGTCATTGCATGTGTGTTATTTCCACAAACAAACATGGATCAACCACTAGAGTCATTGCATGTGTGTTCTTTCCACAAACAAACATGGATCAACCACTAGAGTCATTGCATGTGTGTTCTTTCCACAAACCACACATGGATCAACCACTAGAGTCATTGCATGTGTGTTCTTATACTAAAACCCCAAACCAGCACTAGAGTCATTACATGTGTGTTCATTTCCACAAACCACACATGGATCCACCAGTGGTCATTGCATGTGTGTTATTTGCACAAACCACACATGGATCAACCACTAGAGTCATTGCATGTGTGTTCTTTCCACAAACCACACATGGATCAACCACTAGAGTCATTGCATGTGTGTTATTTCCACAAACAAACATGGATCAACCACTAGAGTCATTGGATGTGTGTTCTTTGCCACAAACCACACATGGATCCACCAGTGGTCATTGCATGTGTGTTCTTTCCACAAACCACACATGGATCAACCAGAGTCATTGCATGTGTTGTCTTTCCACAAACCACACATGGATCAACCATTAGAGTCATTGCATGTTTGTTCTTATACTAAAACCACAAACCAGCACTAGAGTCATTGTATGTGTGTTCTTTTCCACAAACCACACATGGATCCACTAGTGGTCATTGCATGTGTGTTCTTTCCACAGACCACATATGGATCAACCAGAGTCATTGCATGTGTGTTCTTTCCACAAACCACACATGGATCAACTACTAGAGTCTTTCCATGTGTGTTCTTTTCCACAAACAACTTATGGATCAACCAGTGGTCATTGCATGTGTGTTATTTCCACAAACCACATGTGGACCCATTACAGTCATTGCATGTGTGTTATTTCCACAAACCACACATGGATCAACCACTAGAGTCATTGCATATGTGTTATTTCCAAAAACCACACATGGATCAACCACTAGAGTCATTGCATGTGTGTTCCTTTCACAAACCACACATGGATCAACCACTAGAGTCATTGCATGTGTGTTATTTCCACAAACAAACATGGATCAACCACTAGAGTCATTGCATGTGTGTTCTTTTCCACAAACCACACATGGATCCACCAGTGGTCATAGCATGTGTGTTTTTCCACAAACCACATATAGATCAACCACTAGTCATTGCATGTGTGTTCTTTCCACAAACCACACATGGATCAACCACTAGAGTCATTGCATGTTTGTTCTTATACTAAAACCACAAACCAGCACTAGAGTCATTGGATGTGTGTTCTTTTCCACAAACCACACATGGATCCACTAGACTCATTGCATGTGTCTTCTTTTCCACAAACAACTTATGGATCAGCCAGTGGTCATTGCATGGGTGTTCTTTCCACAAACCAGACATGTGGACCCACTAGAGTCATTGCATGTGTGTTATTTACACAAACCACTAGAGTCATTGCATATGTGTTATTTCCACAAACCACACATGGATCAACCACTAGAGTCATTGCATGTGTGTTCTTATACTAAAACCAACATTAGAGTCATTGCATGTGTGTTATTTGCACAAACCACACATGGATCAACCACTAGAGTCATTGCATGTGTGTTATTTCCACAAACAAACAGGGATCAACCACTACAGTCATTGCATGTGTGTTCTTTTCCACAAACCACACATGGATCCACCAGTGGTCATTGCATGTGTGTTCTTTCCACAAACCACACATGGATCAACCACTAGAGTCATTGCATGTGTGTTCTTTCCACAAACCACACATGGATCAACCACTAGAGTCATTGCATGTGTGTTATTTCCACAAACAAACATGGATCAACCACTAGAGTCATTGCATGTGTGTTCTTTTCCACAAACCACACATGGATCCACCAGTGGTCATTGCATGTGTGTTCTTTCCACAAACCACAAATGGATCAACCACTAGAGTCATTGCATGTGTGTTCTTTCCACAAACCACACATGGATCAACCACTAGAGTCATTGCATGTGTGTTCTTATACTAAAACCACAAACCAGTACTAGAGTCATTGTGTGTTATTTTCCACTAACCACACATGGATCCACCAGTGGTCATTGCATGTGTGTTCTTCCCACAAACCACATATGGATCAACCAGAGTCATTGCATGTGTTCTTTGCACAAACCACACATGGATCAACCACTAGAGTCATTGCATGTTTGTTCTTATACTAAAACCACAAACCAGCACTAGAGTCATTGCATGTGTGTTCTTTTCCACAAACCACACATGGATCCACTAGACTCATTGCATGTGTGTTATTTTCCACAAACAACTTATGGATCAACCAGTGGTCATTGCATGTGTGTTCTTTCCACAAACCACATGTGGACCCATTACAGTCATTGCATGTGTGTTATTTCCACAAACCACAAATGGATCAACCACTAGAGTCATTGCATATGTGTTATTTCCACAAACCACACATGGATCAACCACTAGCGTCATTGCATGTGTGTTATTTCCATAAACAAACATGGATCAACCACTAGAGTCATTGCATGTGTGTTCTTTGCCACAAATACACATGGATCCACCAGTGGTCATTGCATGTGTGTTCTTTTCGACAAACCACATGTGGACCCAATATAGTTATTGCATGTGTGTTCTTTCCACAAACCACACATGGATCAACCACTAGAGTCATTGCATGTGTGTTCTTATACTAAAACCAACACTAGAGTCATTAAATGTGTGTTCTTTTCATAAACCACACATGGATCAACCACTAGAGTCATTGCATGTGTGTTATTTGCACAAACAAACATGGATCAACCACTAGAGTCATTGCATGTGTGCTCTTTTCCACAAACCACACATGGATCCACCAGTGGTCATTGCATGTGTGTTATTTCCACAAACCAAACATGGATCAACCACTAGAGTCATTTCTTGTGTGTTCTTTCCACAAACCACACATGGATCAACCACTAGAGTCATTGCATGTGTGTTATTTCCATAAACAAACATGGATCAACCACTAGAGTCATTGCATGTGTGTTCTTTGCCACAAACCACACATGGATCCACCAGTGCTCATTGCATGTGTGTTCTTTCCACAAACCACACATGGATCAACCAGAGTCATTGCATGTGTCATCTTTCCACAAACCACACATGGATCAACCACTAGAGTCATTGCATGTTTGTTCGTATACTAAAACCACAAACCACACATGGATCCACTAGTGGTCATTGCATGTGTGTTCTTTCCACAGACCACATATGGATCAACCAGAGTCATTGCATGTGTGTTCTTTCCACAAACCACACATGGATCAACCACTAGAGTCATTGCATGTGTGTTCTTTTCCACAAACAACTTATGGATCAACCAGTGGTCATTGCATGTGTGTTATTTCTACAAACCACATGTGGACCCATTACAGTCATTGCATGTGTGTTATTTCCACAAACCACACATGGATCAACCACTAGAGTCATTACATATGTGTTATTTCCAAAAACCACACATGGATCAACCACTAGAGTCATTGCATGTGTGTTCTTATAGTAAAACCAACACTAGAGTCATTGCATGTGTGTTCTTATAGTAAAACCAACACTAGAGTCATTGCATGTGTGTTCCTTTCACAAACCACACATGGATCAACCACGAGAGTCATTGCATGTGTGTTATTTCCACAAACAAACATGGATCAACCACTAGAGTCATTGCATGTGTGTTCTTTTCCACAAACCACACATGGATCCACCAGTGGTCATTGCATGTGTGTTTTTCTACAAACCACATATGGATCAACCACTAGTCATTGCATGTGTGTTCTTTCCACAAACCACACATGGATCAACCACTAGAGTCATTGCATGTTTGTTGTTATACTAAAACCACAAACCAGCACTAGAGTCATTGCATGTGTGTTCTTTTCCACAAACCACACATGGGTCCACTAGACTCATTGCATGTGTGTTCTTTTCCACAAACAACTTATGGATCAACCAGTGGTCATTGCATGGGTGTTCTTTCCACAAACCACACATGTGGACCCACTAGAGTCATTGCATGTGTGTTATTTCCACAAACCACACATGGATCAACCACTAGAGTCATTGCATATTTGTTATTTCCACAAACCACACATGGATCAACCACTAGAGTCATTGCATGTGTGTTCTTATACTAAAACCAACATTAGAGTCATTGCATGTGTGTTCTTTGCACAAACCACACATGGATCAACCACTAGAGTCATTGCATGTGTGTTATTTCCACAAACAAACAGGGATCAACCACTACAGTCATTGCATGTGTGTTATTTCCACAAACAAACATGGATCAACCACTAGAGTCATTGCCTGTGTGTTCTTTTCCACAAACCACACATGGATCCACCAGTGGTCATTGCATGTGTGTTAATTCCACAAACCAAACATGGATCAACCACTAGAGTCATTGCATGTGTGTTCTTTCCACAAACCACACATGGATCAACCACTAGAGTCATTGCATGTGTGTTATTTCCACAAACAAACATGGATCAACCACTACAGTCATTGCATGTGTGTTCTTTTCCACAAACCACACATGGATCCACCAGTGGTCATTGCATGTGTGTTCTTTCCACAAACCACACATGGATCAACCACTAGAGTCATTGCATGTGTGTTCTTTCCACAAACCACACATGGATCAACCACTAGAGTCATTGCATGTGTGTTCTTTCCACAAACAAACATGGATCAACCACTAGGGTCATTGCATGTGTGTTCTTTGCACAAACCACACATGGATCAACCACTAGAGTCATTACATGTGTGTTCTTTCCACAAACCACACATGGATCAACCACTAGAGTCATTGCATGTGTGTTCTTATACTAAAACCCCAAACCAGCACTAGAGTCATTGCATGTGTGTTCTTTTCCACAAACCACACATGGATCCACCAGTGGTCATTGCATGTGTGTTCTTTCCAGAAACCACATATGGATCAACCACTCGTCATTGCATGTGTGTTCTTTCCACAAACCATAGATGGATCAACCACTAGAGTCATTGCATTTGTTCTTATACTAAAACCACAAACCAGTACTAGAGTCATTGCATGTGTGTTCTTTTCCACAAACCACACATGGATCCACCACTAGAGTCATTGCATGTGTGTTCATTCCACAAACCACATATGGATCAACTAGAGTCATTGCATGTGTGTTCTTTCCACAAACCACACATGTGGATCAACCAGAGTCACTACATATGTGTTATTTCCACAAACCACACATGGATCAACCACTAGAGTCATTGCATGTGTTTTCTTATACTAAAACCAACATTAGAGTCATTGCATGTGTGTTCTTTGCACAAACCACACATGGATCAACCACTAGAGTCATTGCATGTGTGTTATTTCCACAAACAAACATGGATCAACCACTACAGTCATTGCATGTGTGTTCTTTTCCACAAACCACACATGGATCCACCAGTGGTCATTGCATGTGTGTTCTTTCCACAAACCACACATGGATCAACCACTAGAGTCATTGCATGTGTGTTCTTTCCACAAACCACACATGGATCAACCACTAGAGTCATTGCATGTGTGTTCTTTCCACAAACAAACATGGATCAACCACTAGAGTCATTGCATGTGTGTTCTTTCCACAAACCACACATGGATCAACCACTAGAGTCATTACATGTGTGTTCTTTCCACAAACCACACATGGATCAACCACTAGAGTCATTGCATGTTTGTTCTTATACTAAAACCCCAAACCAGCACTAGAGTCATTGCATGTGTGTTCTTTTCCACAAACCACACATGGATCCACCAGTGGTCATTTCATGTGTGTTCTTTCCACAAACCACATATGGATTAACCACTCGTCATTGCATGTGTGTTCTTTCCAGAAACCACAGATGGATCAACCACTAGAGCCATTGCATTTGTTCTTATACTAAAACCACAAACCAGTACTAGAGTCATTGCATGTGTGTTCTTTTCCACAAACCACACATGGATCCACCACTAGAGTCATTGCATGTGTGTTCATTCCACAAACCACATATGGATCAACCAGAGTCATTGCATGTGTGTTCTTTCCACAAACCACACATGTGGATCAACCAGAGTCACTGCATGTGTGTTCTTTCCACAAACCACACATGGATCAACCACTAGAGTCATTGCATGTTTGTTGTTATACTAAAACCACAAACCAGCACTAGACTCATTGCATGTGTGTTCTTTTCCACAAACCACACATGGATCCACTAGACTCATTGCATGTGTGTTCTTTTCCACAAACCACACATGGATCAACCAGTGGTCATTGCATGTGTGTTCTTTTCCACAAACCACATGTGGACCCATTACAGTCATTGCATGTGTGTTATTTCCACAAACCACAGATGGATCAACCACTAGAGTCATTGCATATGTGTTATTTCCACAAACCACACATGGATCAACCACTAGAGTCATTGCATGTGTGTTATTTCCACAAACAAACATGGATCAACCACTAGAGTCATTTGATGTGTGTTCTTTGCCACAAACCACACATGGATCCACCAGTGGTCATTGCATGTGTGTTCTTTCCACAAACCACACATGGATCAACCAGAGTCATTGCATGTGTTGTCTTTCCACAAACCACACATGGATCAACCATTAGAGTCATTGCATGTTTGTTCTTATACTAAAACCACAAACCAGCACTAGAGTCATTGTATGTGTGTTCTTTTCCACAAACCACACATGGATCCACTAGTGGTCATTGCATGTGTGTTCTTTCCACACACCACATATGGATCAACCAGAGTCATTGCATGTGTGTTCTTTCCACAAACCACACATGGATCAACCACTAGAGTCATTGCATGTGTGTTCTTTTCCACAAACAACTTATGGATCAACCAGTGGTCATTGCATGTGTGTTATTTCCACAAACCACATGTGGACCCATTACAGTCATTGCATGTGTGTTATTTCCACAAACCACACATGGATCAACCACTAGAGTCATTGCATATGTGTTATTTCCAAAAACCACACATGGATCAACCACTAGAGTCATTGCATGTGTGTTCTTATAGTAAAACCAACACTAGAGTCATTGCATGTGTGTTCCTTTGACAAACCACACATGGATCAACCACTAGAGTCATTGCATGTGTGTTATTTCCACAAGCAAACATGGATCAACCACTAGAGTCATTGCATGTGTGTTCTTTTCCACAAACCACACATGGATCCACCAGTGGTCATTGCATGTGTGTTTTTCCACAAACCACATATGGATCAACCACTAGTCATTGCATGTGTGTTCTTTCCACAAACCACACATGGATCAACCACTAGAGTCATTGCATGCTTGTTCTTATACTAAAACCACAATCCAGCACTAGAGTCATTGCATGTGTGTTCTTTTCCACAAACCACACATGGATCCACTAGACTCATTTCATGTGTGTTCTTTTCCACAAACAACTTATGGATCAACCAGTGGTCATTGCATGGGTGTTCTTTCCACAAACCACACATGTGGACCCACTAGAGTCATTGCATGTGTGTTATTTCCACAAACCACACATGGATCAACCACTAGAGTCATTGCATACGTGTTATTTCCACAAACCACACATGGATCAACCACTAGAGTCATTGCATGTGTGTTCTTATACTAAAACCAACATTAGAGCCATTGCATGTGTGTTCTTTTCACAAACCACACATGGATCAACCACTAGAGTCATTGCATGTGTGTTATTTCCACAAACAAACATGGATCAACCACTACAGTCATTGCATGTGTGTTCTTTTCCACAAACCACACCTGGATCCACCAGTGGTCATTGCATGTGTGTTCTTTCCACAAACCACACATGGATCAACCACTAGAGTCATTGCATGTGTGTTCTTTCCACAAACCACACATGGATCAACCACTAGAGTCATTGCATGTGTGTTATTTCCACAAACAAACATGGATCAACCACTAGAGTCATTGCATGTGTGTTATTTCCACAAACCACACATGGATCAACCACTAGAGTCATTGCATGTGTGTTCTTTCCACAAACCACACATGGATCAACCACTAGAGTCATTGCATGTGTGTTCTTATACTAAAACCCCAAACCAGCACTAGAGTCATTGCATGTGTGTTCTTTTCCACAAACCACACATGGATCCACCAGTGGTCATTGCATGTGTGTTATTTGCACAAACCACACATGGATCAACCACTAGAGTCATTGCATGTGTGTTCTTTCCACAAACCACACATGGATCAACCACTAGAGTCTTTGCATGTGTGTTCTTTTCCACAAACAACTTATGGATCAACCAGTGGTCATTGCATGTGTGTTCTTTCCACAAACCACATGTGGACCCATTACAGTCATTGCATGTGTGTTATTTCCACAAACCACAAATGGATCAACCACTAGAGTCATTGCATATGTGTTATTTCCACAAACCACACATGGATCAACCACTAGCGTCATTGCATGTGTGTTATTTCCATAAACAAACATGGATCAACCACTAGAGTCATTGCATGTGTGTTCTTTGCCACAAATACACATGGATCCACCAGTGGTCATTGCATGTGTGTTCTTTTCGACAAACCACATGTGGACCCAATATAGTTATTGCATGTGTGTTCTTTCCACAAACCACACATGGATCAACCACTAGAGTCATT
Source organism: Avena sativa (assembly GCA_916181665.1). Lineage (NCBI taxonomy): Eukaryota > Viridiplantae > Streptophyta > Magnoliopsida > Poales > Poaceae > Avena > Avena sativa. The sequence continues at coordinate 483,237,079 of OV702279.1, forward strand.
GCATGTGTGTTCTTATACTAAAACCAACACTAGAGTCATTAAATGTGTGTTCTTTTCATAAACCACACATGGATCAACCACTAGAGTCATTGCATGTGTGTTATTTGCACAAACAAACATGGATCAACCACTAGAGTCATTGCATGTGTGCTCTTTTCCACAAACCACACATGGATCCACCAGTGGTCATTGCATGTGTGTTATTTCCACAAACCAAACATGGATCAACCACTAGAGTCATTTCTTGTGTGTTCTTTCCACAAACCACACATGGATCAACCACTAGAGTCATTGCATGTGTGTTATTTCCATAAACAAACATGGATCAACCACTAGAGTCATTGCATGTGTGTTCTTTGCCACAAACCACACATGGATCCACCAGTGCTCATTGCATGTGTGTTCTTTCCACAAACCACACATGGATCAACCAGAGTCATTGCATGTGTCATCTTTCCACAAACCACACATGGATCAACCACTAGAGTCATTGCATGTTTGTTCGTATACTAAAACCACAAACCACACATGGATCCACTAGTGGTCATTGCATGTGTGTTCTTTCCACAGACCACATATGGATCAACCAGAGTCATTGCATGTGTGTTCTTTCCACAAACCACACATGGATCAACCACTAGAGTCATTGCATGTGTGTTCTTTTCCACAAACAACTTATGGATCAACCAGTGGTCATTGCATGTGTGTTATTTCTACAAACCACATGTGGACCCATTACAGTCATTGCATGTGTGTTATTTCCACAAACCACACATGGATCAACCACTAGAGTCATTACATATGTGTTATTTCCAAAAACCACACATGGATCAACCACTAGAGTCATTGCATGTGTGTTCTTATAGTAAAACCAACACTAGAGTCATTGCATGTGTGTTCTTATAGTAAAACCAACACTAGAGTCATTGCATGTGTGTTCCTTTCACAAACCACACATGGATCAACCACGAGAGTCATTGCATGTGTGTTATTTCCACAAACAAACATGGATCAACCACTAGAGTCATTGCATGTGTGTTCTTTTCCACAAACCACACATGGATCCACCAGTGGTCATTGCATGTGTGTTTTTCTACAAACCACATATGGATCAACCACTAGTCATTGCATGTGTGTTCTTTCCACAAACCACACATGGATCAACCACTAGAGTCATTGCATGTTTGTTGTTATACTAAAACCACAAACCAGCACTAGAGTCATTGCATGTGTGTTCTTTTCCACAAACCACACATGGGTCCACTAGACTCATTGCATGTGTGTTCTTTTCCACAAACAACTTATGGATCAACCAGTGGTCATTGCATGGGTGTTCTTTCCACAAACCACACATGTGGACCCACTAGAGTCATTGCATGTGTGTTATTTCCACAAACCACACATGGATCAACCACTAGAGTCATTGCATATTTGTTATTTCCACAAACCACACATGGATCAACCACTAGAGTCATTGCATGTGTGTTCTTATACTAAAACCAACATTAGAGTCATTGCATGTGTGTTCTTTGCACAAACCACACATGGATCAACCACTAGAGTCATTGCATGTGTGTTATTTCCACAAACAAACAGGGATCAACCACTACAGTCATTGCATGTGTGTTATTTCCACAAACAAACATGGATCAACCACTAGAGTCATTGCCTGTGTGTTCTTTTCCACAAACCACACATGGATCCACCAGTGGTCATTGCATGTGTGTTAATTCCACAAACCAAACATGGATCAACCACTAGAGTCATTGCATGTGTGTTCTTTCCACAAACCACACATGGATCAACCACTAGAGTCATTGCATGTGTGTTATTTCCACAAACAAACATGGATCAACCACTACAGTCATTGCATGTGTGTTCTTTTCCACAAACCACACATGGATCCACCAGTGGTCATTGCATGTGTGTTCTTTCCACAAACCACACATGGATCAACCACTAGAGTCATTGCATGTGTGTTCTTTCCACAAACCACACATGGATCAACCACTAGAGTCATTGCATGTGTGTTCTTTCCACAAACAAACATGGATCAACCACTAGGGTCATTGCATGTGTGTTCTTTGCACAAACCACACATGGATCAACCACTAGAGTCATTACATGTGTGTTCTTTCCACAAACCACACATGGATCAACCACTAGAGTCATTGCATGTGTGTTCTTATACTAAAACCCCAAACCAGCACTAGAGTCATTGCATGTGTGTTCTTTTCCACAAACCACACATGGATCCACCAGTGGTCATTGCATGTGTGTTCTTTCCAGAAACCACATATGGATCAACCACTCGTCATTGCATGTGTGTTCTTTCCACAAACCATAGATGGATCAACCACTAGAGTCATTGCATTTGTTCTTATACTAAAACCACAAACCAGTACTAGAGTCATTGCATGTGTGTTCTTTTCCACAAACCACACATGGATCCACCACTAGAGTCATTGCATGTGTGTTCATTCCACAAACCACATATGGATCAACTAGAGTCATTGCATGTGTGTTCTTTCCACAAACCACACATGTGGATCAACCAGAGTCACTACATATGTGTTATTTCCACAAACCACACATGGATCAACCACTAGAGTCATTGCATGTGTTTTCTTATACTAAAACCAACATTAGAGTCATTGCATGTGTGTTCTTTGCACAAACCACACATGGATCAACCACTAGAGTCATTGCATGTGTGTTATTTCCACAAACAAACATGGATCAACCACTACAGTCATTGCATGTGTGTTCTTTTCCACAAACCACACATGGATCCACCAGTGGTCATTGCATGTGTGTTCTTTCCACAAACCACACATGGATCAACCACTAGAGTCATTGCATGTGTGTTCTTTCCACAAACCACACATGGATCAACCACTAGAGTCATTGCATGTGTGTTCTTTCCACAAACAAACATGGATCAACCACTAGAGTCATTGCATGTGTGTTCTTTCCACAAACCACACATGGATCAACCACTAGAGTCATTACATGTGTGTTCTTTCCACAAACCACACATGGATCAACCACTAGAGTCATTGCATGTTTGTTCTTATACTAAAACCCCAAACCAGCACTAGAGTCATTGCATGTGTGTTCTTTTCCACAAACCACACATGGATCCACCAGTGGTCATTTCATGTGTGTTCTTTCCACAAACCACATATGGATTAACCACTCGTCATTGCATGTGTGTTCTTTCCAGAAACCACAGATGGATCAACCACTAGAGCCATTGCATTTGTTCTTATACTAAAACCACAAACCAGTACTAGAGTCATTGCATGTGTGTTCTTTTCCACAAACCACACATGGATCCACCACTAGAGTCATTGCATGTGTGTTCATTCCACAAACCACATATGGATCAACCAGAGTCATTGCATGTGTGTTCTTTCCACAAACCACACATGTGGATCAACCAGAGTCACTGCATGTGTGTTCTTTCCACAAACCACACATGGATCAACCACTAGAGTCATTGCATGTTTGTTGTTATACTAAAACCACAAACCAGCACTAGACTCATTGCATGTGTGTTCTTTTCCACAAACCACACATGGATCCACTAGACTCATTGCATGTGTGTTCTTTTCCACAAACCACACATGGATCAACCAGTGGTCATTGCATGTGTGTTCTTTTCCACAAACCACATGTGGACCCATTACAGTCATTGCATGTGTGTTATTTCCACAAACCACAGATGGATCAACCACTAGAGTCATTGCATATGTGTTATTTCCACAAACCACACATGGATCAACCACTAGAGTCATTGCATGTGTGTTATTTCCACAAACAAACATGGATCAACCACTAGAGTCATTTGATGTGTGTTCTTTGCCACAAACCACACATGGATCCACCAGTGGTCATTGCATGTGTGTTCTTTCCACAAACCACACATGGATCAACCAGAGTCATTGCATGTGTTGTCTTTCCACAAACCACACATGGATCAACCATTAGAGTCATTGCATGTTTGTTCTTATACTAAAACCACAAACCAGCACTAGAGTCATTGTATGTGTGTTCTTTTCCACAAACCACACATGGATCCACTAGTGGTCATTGCATGTGTGTTCTTTCCACACACCACATATGGATCAACCAGAGTCATTGCATGTGTGTTCTTTCCACAAACCACACATGGATCAACCACTAGAGTCATTGCATGTGTGTTCTTTTCCACAAACAACTTATGGATCAACCAGTGGTCATTGCATGTGTGTTATTTCCACAAACCACATGTGGACCCATTACAGTCATTGCATGTGTGTTATTTCCACAAACCACACATGGATCAACCACTAGAGTCATTGCATATGTGTTATTTCCAAAAACCACACATGGATCAACCACTAGAGTCATTGCATGTGTGTTCTTATAGTAAAACCAACACTAGAGTCATTGCATGTGTGTTCCTTTGACAAACCACACATGGATCAACCACTAGAGTCATTGCATGTGTGTTATTTCCACAAGCAAACATGGATCAACCACTAGAGTCATTGCATGTGTGTTCTTTTCCACAAACCACACATGGATCCACCAGTGGTCATTGCATGTGTGTTTTTCCACAAACCACATATGGATCAACCACTAGTCATTGCATGTGTGTTCTTTCCACAAACCACACATGGATCAACCACTAGAGTCATTGCATGCTTGTTCTTATACTAAAACCACAATCCAGCACTAGAGTCATTGCATGTGTGTTCTTTTCCACAAACCACACATGGATCCACTAGACTCATTTCATGTGTGTTCTTTTCCACAAACAACTTATGGATCAACCAGTGGTCATTGCATGGGTGTTCTTTCCACAAACCACACATGTGGACCCACTAGAGTCATTGCATGTGTGTTATTTCCACAAACCACACATGGATCAACCACTAGAGTCATTGCATACGTGTTATTTCCACAAACCACACATGGATCAACCACTAGAGTCATTGCATGTGTGTTCTTATACTAAAACCAACATTAGAGCCATTGCATGTGTGTTCTTTTCACAAACCACACATGGATCAACCACTAGAGTCATTGCATGTGTGTTATTTCCACAAACAAACATGGATCAACCACTACAGTCATTGCATGTGTGTTCTTTTCCACAAACCACACCTGGATCCACCAGTGGTCATTGCATGTGTGTTCTTTCCACAAACCACACATGGATCAACCACTAGAGTCATTGCATGTGTGTTCTTTCCACAAACCACACATGGATCAACCACTAGAGTCATTGCATGTGTGTTATTTCCACAAACAAACATGGATCAACCACTAGAGTCATTGCATGTGTGTTATTTCCACAAACCACACATGGATCAACCACTAGAGTCATTGCATGTGTGTTCTTTCCACAAACCACACATGGATCAACCACTAGAGTCATTGCATGTGTGTTCTTATACTAAAACCCCAAACCAGCACTAGAGTCATTGCATGTGTGTTCTTTTCCACAAACCACACATGGATCCACCAGTGGTCATTGCATGTGTGTTATTTGCACAAACCACACATGGATCAACCACTAGAGTCATTGCATGTGTGTTCTTTCCACAAACCACACATGGATCAACCACTAGAGTCTTTGCATGTGTGTTCTTTTCCACAAACAACTTATGGATCAACCAGTGGTCATTGCATGTGTGTTATTTCCACAAACCACATGTGGACCCATTACAGTCATTGCATGTGTGTTATTTCCAAAAACCACACATGGATCAACCACTAGAGTCATTGCATGTGTGTTCTTATAGTAAAACCAACACTAGAGTCATTGCATGTGTGTTCCTTTCACAAACCACACATGGATCAACCACTAGAGTCATTGCATGTGTGTTATTTCCACAAACAAACATGGATCAACCACTAGAGTCATTGCATGTGTGTTCTTTTCCACAAACCACACATGGATCCACCAGTGGTCATTGCATGTGTGTTTTTCCACAAACCACATATGGATCAACCACTAGTCATTGCATGTGTGTTCTTTCCACAAACCACACATGGATCAACCACTAGAGTCATTGCATGTTTGTTCTTATACTAAAACCACAAACCAGCACTAGAGTCATTGCATGTGTGTTCTTTTCCACAAACCACACATGGATCCACTAGACTCATTGCATGTGTGTTATTTTCCACAAACAACTTATGGATCAGCCAGTGGTCATTGCATGGGTGTTCTTTCCACAAACCACACATGTGGACCCACTAGAGTCATTGCATGTGTGTTATTTCCACAAACCACACATGGATCAACCACTAGAGTCATTGCATATGTGTTATTTCCACAAACCACACATGGATCAACCACTAGAGTCATTGCATGTGTGTTCTCATACTAAAACCAACATTAGAGTCATTGCATGTGTGTTCTTTGCACAAACCACCCATGGATCAACCACTAGATTCATTGCATGTGTGTTATTTCCACAAACAAACATGGATCAACCACTACAGTCATTGCATGTGTGTTCTTTTCCACAAACCACACATGGATCCACCAGTGGTCATTGCGTGTGTGTTCTTTCCACAAACCACACATGGATCAACCACTAGAGTCATTGCATGTGTGTTCTTTCCACAAACCACACATGGATCAACCACTAGAGTCATTGCATGTGTGTTATTTCCACAAACAAACATGGATCAACCACTAGAGTCATTGCATGTGTGTTCTTTCCACAAACAAACATGGATCAACCACTAGAGTCATTGCATGTGTGTTCTTTCCACAAACCACACATGGATCAACCACTAGAGTCATTGCATGTGTGTTCTTATACTAAAACCCCAAACCAGCACTAGAGTCATTACATGTGTGTTCATTTCCACAAACCACACATGGATCCACCAGTGGTCATTGCATGTGTGTTATTTGCACAAACCACACATGGATCAACCACTAGAGTCATTGCATGTGTGTTCTTTCCACAAACCACACATGGATCAACCACTAGAGTCATTGCATGTGTGTTATTTCCACAAACAAACATGGATCAACCACTAGAGTCATTGGATGTGTGTTCTTTGCCACAAACCACACATGGATCCACCAGTGGTCATTGCATGTGTGTTCTTTCCACAAACCACACATGGATCAACCAGAGTCATTGCATGTGTTGTCTTTCCACAAACCACACATGGATCAACCATTAGAGTCATTGCATGTTTGTTCTTATACTAAAACCACAAACCAGCACTAGAGTCATTGTATGTGTGTTCTTTTCCACAAACCACACATGGATCCACTAGTGGTCATTGCATGTGTGTTCTTTCCACAGACCACATATGGATCAACCAGAGTCATTGCATGTGTGTTCTTTCCACAAACCACACATGGATCAACCACTAGAGTCTTTCCATGTGTGTTCTTTTCCACAAACAACTTATGGATCAACCAGTGGTCATTGCATGTGTGTTATTTCCACAAACCACATGTGGACCCATTACAGTCATTGCATGTGTGTTATTTCCACAAACCACACATGGATCAACCACTAGAGTCATTGCATATGTGTTATTTCCAAAAACCACACATGGATCAACCACTAGAGTCATTGCATGTGTGTTCCTTTCACAAACCACACATGGATCAACCACTAGAGTCATTGCATGTGTGTTATTTCCACAAACAAACATGGATCAACCACTAGAGTCATTGCATGTGTGTTCTTTTCCACAAACCACACATGGATCCACCAGTGGTCATTGCATGTGTGTTTTTCCACAAACCACATATAGATCAACCACTAGTCATTGCATGTGTGTTCTTTCCACAAACCACACATGGATCAACCACTAGAGTCATTGCATGTTTGTTCTTATACTAAAACCACAAACCAGCACTAGAGTCATTGGATGTGTGTTCTTTTCCTCAAACCACACATGGATCCACTAGACTCATTGCATGTGTGTTCTTTTCCACAAACAACTTATGGATCAGCCAGTGGTCATTGCATGGGTGTTCTTTCCACAAACCAGACATGTGGACCCACTAGAGTCATTGCATGTGTGTTATTTACACAAACCACTAGAGTCATTGCATATGTGTTATTTCCACAAACCACACATGGATCAACCACTAGAGTCATTGCATGTGTGTTCTTATACTAAAACCAACATTAGAGTCATTGCATGTGTGTTATTTGCACAAACCACACATGGATCAACCACTAGAGTCATTGCATGTGTGTTATTTCCACAAACAAACAGGGATCAACCACTACAGTCATTGCATGTGTGTTCTTTTCCACAAACCACACATGGATCCACCAGTGGTCATTGCATGTGTGTTCTTTCCACAAACCACACATGGATCAACCACTAGAGTCATTGCATGTGTGTTCTTTCCACAAACCACACATGGATCAACCACTAGAGTCATTGCATGTGTGTTATTTCCACAAACAAACATGGATCAACCACTAGAGTCATTGCATGTGTGTTCTTTTCCACAAACCACACATGGATCCACCAGTGGTCATTGCATGTGTGTTCTTTCCACAAACCACAAATGGATCAACCACTAGAGTCATTGCATGTGTGTTCTTTCCACAAACCACACATGGATCAACCACTAGAGTCATTGCATGTGTGTTCTTATACTAAAACCACAAACCAGTACTAGAGTCATTGTGTGTTATTTTCCACAAACCACACATGGATCCACCAGTGGTCATTGCATGTGTGTTCTTCCCACAAACCACATATGGATCAACCAGAGTCATTGCATGTGTTCTTTGCACAAACCACACATGGATCAACCACTAGAGTCATTGCATGTTTGTTCTTATACTAAAACCACAAACCAGCACTAGAGTCATTGCATGTGTGTTCTTTTCCACAAACCACACATGGATCCACTAGACTCATTGCATGTGTGTTATTTTCCACAAACAACTTATGGATCAACCAGTGGTCATTGCATGTGTGTTCTTTCCACAAACCACATGTGGACCCATTACAGTCATTGCATGTGTGTTATTTCCACAAACCACAGATGGATCAACCACTAGAGTCATTGCATATGTGTTATTTCCACAAACCACACATGGATCAACCACTAGCGTCATTGCATGTGTGTTATTTCCATAAACAAACATGGATCAACCACTAGAGTCATTGCATGTGTGTTCTTTGCCACAAATACACATGGATCCACCAGTGGTCATTGCATGTGTGTTCTTTTCGACAAACCACATGTGGACCCAATATAGTTATTGCATGTGTGTTCTTTCCACAAACCACACATGGATCAACCACTAGAGTCATTGCATGTGTGTTCTTATACTAAAACCAACACTAGAGTCATTAAATGTGTGTTCTTTTCATAAACCACACATGGATCAACCACTAGAGTCATTGCATGTGTGTTATTTGCACAAACAAACATGGATCAACCACTAGAGTCATTGCATGTGTGCTCTTTTCCACAAACCACACATGGATCCACCAGTGGTCATTGCATGCGTGTTATTTCCACAAACCAAACATGGATCAACCACTAGAGTCATTTCTTGTGTGTTCTTTCCACAAACCACACATGGATCAACCACTAGAGTCATTGCATGTGTGTTATTTCCATAAACAAACATGGATCAACCACTAGAGTCATTGCATGTGTGTTCTTTGCCACAAACCACACATGGATCCACCAGTGCTCATTGCATGTGTGTTCTTTCCACAAACCACACATGGATCAACCAGAGTCATTGCATGTGTCATCTTTCCACAAACCACACATGGATCAACCACTAGAGTCATTGCATGTTTGTTCGTATACTAAAACCACAAACCACACATGGATCCACTAGTGGTCATTGCATGTGTGTTCTTTCCACAGACCACATATGGATCAACCAGAGTCATTGCATGTGTGTTCTTTCCACAAACCACACATGGATCAACCACTAGAGTCATTGCATGTGTGTTCTTTTCCACAAACAACTTATGGATCAACAAGTGGTCATTGCATGTGTGTTATTTCTACAAACCACATGTGGACCCATTACAGTCATTGCATGTGTGTTATTTCCACAAACCACACATGGATCAACCACTAGAGTCATTACATATGTGTTATTTCCAAAAACCACACATGGATCAACCACTAGAGTCATTGCATGTGTGTTCTTATAGTAAAACCAACACTAGAGTCATTGCATGTGTGTTCTTATAGTAAAACCAACACTAGAGTCATTGCATGTGTGTTCCTTTCACAAACCACACATGGATCAACCACGAGAGTCATTGCATGTGTGTTATTTCCACAAACAAACATGGATCAACCACTAGAGTCATTGCATGTGTGTTCTTTTCCACAAACCACACATGGATCCACCAGTGGTCATTGCATGTGTGTTTTTCTACAAACCACATATGGATCAACCACTAGTCATTGCATGTGTGTTCGTTCCACAAACCACACATGGATCAACCACTAGAGTCATTGCATGTTTGTTGTTATACTAAAACCACAAACCAGCACTAGAGTCATTGCATGTGTGTTCTTTTCCACAAACCACACATGGGTCCACTAGACTCATTGCATGTGTGTTCTTTTCCACAAACAACTTATGGATCAACCAGTGGTCATTGCATGGGTGTTCTTTCCACAAACCACACATGTGGACCCACTAGAGTCATTGCATGTGTGTTATTTCCACAAACCACACATGGATCAACCACTAGAGTCATTGCATATTTGTTATTTCCACAAACCACACATGGATCAACCACTAGAGTCATTGCATGTGTGTTCTTATACTAAAACCAACATTAGAGTCATTGCATGTGTGTTCTTTGCACAAACCACACATGGATCAACCACTAGAGTCATTGCATGTGTGTTATTTCCACAAACAAACAGGGATCAACCACTACAGTCATTGCATGTGTGTTATTTCCACAAACAAACATGGATCAACCACTAGAGTCATTGCCTGTGTGTTCTTTTCCACAAACCACACATGGATCCACCAGTGGTCATTGCATGTGTGTTAATTCCACAAACCAAACATGGATCAACCACTAGAGTCATTGCATGTGTGTTCTTTCCACAAACCACACATGGATCAACCACTAGAGTCATTGCATGTGTGTTATTTCCACAAACAAACATGGATCAACCACTACAGTCATTGCATGTGTGTTCTTTTCCACAAACCACACATGGATCCACCAGTGGTCATTGCATGTGTGTTCTTTCCACAAACCACACATGGATCAACCACTAGAGTCATTGCATGTGTGTTCTTTCCACAAACCACACATGGATCAACCACTAGAGTCATTGCATGTGTGTTCTTTCCACAAACAAACATGGATCAACCACTAGGGTCATTGCATGTGTGTTCTTTGCACAAACCACACATGGATCAACCACTAGAGTCATTACATGTGTGTTCTTTCCACAAACCACACATGGATCAACCACTAGAGTCATTGCATGTGTGTTCTTATACTAAAACCCCAAACCAGCACTAGAGTCATTGCATGTGTGTTCTTTTCCACAAACCACACATGGATCCACCAGTGGTCATTGCATGTGTGTTCTTTCCACAAACCACATATGGATCAACCACTCGTCATTGCATGTGTGTTCTTTCCACAAACCATAGATGGATCAACCACTAGAGTCATTGCATTTGTTCTTATACTAAAACCACAAACCAGTACTAGAGTCATTGCATGTGTGTTCTTTTCCACAAACCACACATGGATCCACCACTAGAGTCATTGCATGTGTGTTCATTCCACAAACCACATATGGATCATTAAATGTGTGTTATTTTCATAAACCACACATGGATCAACCACTAGAGTCATTGCATGTGTGTTCTTTTCCACAAACCACACATGGATCCACCAGTGGTCATTGCATGTGTGTTATTTCCACAAACCAAACATGGATCAACCACTAGAGTCATTGCATGTGTGTTCTTTCCACAAACCACACATGGATCAACCACTAGAGTCATTGCATGTGTGTTATTTCCATAAACAAACATGGATCAACCACTAGAGTCATTGCATGTGTGTTCTTTGCCACAAACCACACATGGATCCACCAGTGCTCATTGCATGTGTGTTCTTTCCACAAACCACACATGGATCAACCAGAGTCATTGCATGTGTCATTTTCCACAAACCACACATGGATCAACCACTAGAGTCATTGCATGTTTGTTCGTATACTAAAACCACAAACCAGCACTAGAGTCATTGCATGTGTGTTCTTTTCCACAAACCACACATGGATCCACTAGTGGTCATTGCATGTGTGTTCTTTCCACAGACCACATATGGATCAACCAGAGTCATTGCATGTGTGTTCTTTCCACAAACCACACATGGATCAACCACTAGAGTCATTGCATGTGTGTTCTTTTCCACAAACAACTTATGGATCAACCAATGGTCATTGCATGTGTGTTATTTCTACAAACCACATGTGGACCCATTACAGTCATTGCATGTGTGTTATTTCCACAAACCACACATGGATCAACCACTAGAGTCATTACATATGTGTTATTTCCAAAAACCAGACATGGATCAACCACTAGAGTCATTGCATGTGTGTTCTTATAGTAAAACCAACACTAGAGTCATTGCATGTGTGTTCTTATAGTAAAACCAACACTAGAGTCATTGCATGTGTGTTCCTTTCACAAACCACACATGGATCAACCACGAGAGTCATTGCATGTGTGTTATTTCCACAAAAAAACATGGATCAACCACTAGAGTCATTGCATGTGTGTTCTTTTCCACAAACCACACATGGATCCACCAGTGGTCATTGCATGTGTGTTTTTCTACAAACTCACATATGGATCAACCACTAGTCATTGCATGTGTGTTCTTTCCACAAACCACACATGGATCAACCACTAGAGTCATTGCATGTTTGTTCTTATACTAAAACCACAAACCAGCACTAGAGTCATTGCATGTGTGTTCTTTTCCACAAACCACACATGGGTCCACTAGACTCATTGCATGTGTGTTCTTTTCCACAAACAACTTATGGGTCATACAGTGGTCATTGCATGGGTGTTCTTTCCACAAACCACACATGTGGACCCACTAGAGTCATTGCATGTGTGTTATTTCCACAAACCACACATGGATCAACCACTAGAGTCATTGCATATGTGTTATTTCCACAAACCACACATGGATCAACCACTAGAGTCATTGCATGTGTGTTCATATACTAAAACCAACATTAGAGTCATTGCATGTGTGTTCTTTGCACAAACCACACATGGATCAACCACTAGAGTCATTGCATGTGTGTTATTTCCACAAACAAACATGGATCAACCACTACAGTCATTGCATGTGTGTTCTTTTCCACAAACCACACATGGATCCACCAGTGGTCATTGCATGTGTGTTCTTTCCACAAACCACACATGGATCAACAACTAGAGTCATTGCATGTGTGTTCTTTCCACAAACCACACATGGATCAACCACTAGAGTCATTGCATGTGTGTTCTTTCCACAAACAAACATGGATCAACCACTAGAGTCATTGCATGTGTGTTCTTTCCACAAACCACACATGGATCAACCACTAGAGTCATTACATGTGTGTTCTTTCCACAAACCACACATGGATCAACCACTAGAGTCATTGCATGTGTGTTCTTATACTAAAACCCCAAACCAGCACTAGAGTCATTGCATGTGTGTTCTCTTCCACAAACCACACATGGATCCACCAGTGGTCATTGCATGTGTGTTCTTTCCACAAACCACATATGGATCAACCACTCGTCATTGCATGTGTGTTCTTTCCACAAACCACAGATGGATCAACCACTAGAGTCATTGCATTTGTTCTTATACTAAAACCACAAACCAGTACTAGAGTCATTGCATGTGTGTTCTTTTCCACAAACCACACATGGATCCACCACTAGAGTCATTGCATGTGTGTTCATTCCACAAACCACATATGGATCAACCAGAGTCATTGCATGTGTGTTCTTTCCACAAACCACACATGTGGATCAACCAGAGTCACTGCATATGTGTTATTTCCACAAACCACACATGGATCAACCACTAGAGTCATTGCATGTGTTTTCTTATACTAAAACCAACATTAGAGTCATTGCATGTGTGTTCTTTGCACAAACCACACATGGATCAACCACTAGAGTCATTGCATGTGTGTTATTTCCACAAACAAACATGGATCAACCACTACAGTCATTGCATGTGTGTTCTTTTCCACAAACCACACATGGATCCACCAGTGGTCATTGCATGTGTGTTCTTTCCACAAACCACACATGGATCAACCACTAGAGTCATTGCATGTGTGTTCTTTCCACAAACCACACATGGATCAACCACTAGAGTCATTGCATGTGTGTTCTTTCCACAAACAAACATGGATCAACCACTAGAGTCATTGCATGTGTGTTCTTTCCACAAACCACACATGGATCAACCACTAGAGTCATTACATGTGTGTTCTTTCCACAAACCACACATGGATCAACCACTAGAGTCATTGCATGTGTGTTCTTATACTAAAACCCCAAACCAGCACTAGAGTCATTGCATTTGTGTTCTTTTCCACAAACCACACATGGATCCACCAGTGGTCATTGCATGTGTGTTCTTTCCACAAACCACATATGGATTAACCACTCGTCATTGCATGTGTGTTCTTTCCACAAACCACAGATGGATCAACCACTAGAGTCATTGCATTTGTTCTTATACTAAAACCACAAACCAGTACTAGAGTCATTGCATGTGTGTTCTTTTCCACAAACCACACATGGATCCACCACTAGAGTCATTGCATGTGTGTTCATTCCACAAACCACATATGGATCAACCAGAGTCATTGCATGTGTGTTCTTTCCACAAACCACACATGTGGATCAACCAGAGTCACTGCATGTGTGTTCTTTCCACAAACCACACATGGATCAACCACTAGAGTCATTGCATGTTTGTTGTTATACTAAAACCACAAACCAGCACTAGACTCATTGCATGTGTGTTCTTTTCCACAAACCACACATGGATCCACTAGACTCATTGCATGTGTGTTCTTTTCCACAAACCACACATGGATCAACCAGTGGTCATTGCATGTGTGTTCTTTTCCACAAACCACATGTGGACCCATTACAGTCATTGCATGTGTGTTATTTCCACAAACCACACATGGATCAACCACTAGAGTCATTGCATGTGTGTTATTTCCACAAACAAACATGGATCAACCACTACAGTCATTGCATGTGTGTTCTTTTCCACAAACCACACATGGATCCACCAGTGGTCATTGCATGTGTGTTCTTTCCACAAACCACACATGGATCAACCACTAGAGTCATTGCATGTGTGTTCTTTCCACAAACCACACATGGATCAACCACTAGAGTCATTGCATGTGTGTTCTTTCCACAAATAAACATGGATTAACCACTAGAGTCATTGCATGTGTGTTCTTTCCACAAACCACACATGGATCAACCACTAGAGTCATTACATGTGTGTTCTTTCCACAAACCACACATGGATCAACCACTAGAGTCATTGCATGTTTGTTCTTATACTAAAACCCCAAACCAGCACTAGAGTCATTGCATGTGTGTTCTTTTCCACAAACCACACATGGATCCACCAGTGGTCATTGCATGTGTGTTCTTTCCACAAACCACACATGTGGACCCACGAGAGTCATTGCATGTGTTTTCTTTCCACAAACCACACATGTGGATCAACCAGAGTCATTGCATGTGTGTTCTTTCCACAAACCACACATGGATCAACCACTAGAGTCATTGCATGTTTGTTGTTATACTAAAACCACAAACCAGCACTAGACTCATTGCATGTGTGTTCTTTTCCACAAACCAC
Organism: Avena sativa; assembly: GCA_916181665.1. Lineage (NCBI taxonomy): Eukaryota > Viridiplantae > Streptophyta > Magnoliopsida > Poales > Poaceae > Avena > Avena sativa. The sequence goes on from OV702279.1 coordinate 483,253,024, forward strand.
ACATGGATCCACTAGACTCATTGCATGTGTGTTCTTTTCCACAAACCACACATGGATCAACCAGTGGTCATTGCATGTGTGTTCTTTTCCACAAACCACATGTGGACCCATTACAGTCATTGCATGTGTGTTATTTCCACAAACCACACATGGATCAACGACTAGAGTCATTGCATGTGTGTTATTTCCACAAACAAACATGGATCAACCACTACAGTCATTACATGTGTGTTCTTTTCCACAAACCACACATGGATCCACCAGTGGTCATTGCATGTGTGTTCTTTCCACAAACCACACATGGATCAACCACTAGAGTCATTGCATGTGTGTTCTTTCCACAAACCACACATGGATCAACCACTAGAGTCATTGCATGTGTGTTCTTTCCACAAATTAACATGGATCAACCACTAGAGTCATTGCATGTGTGTTCTTTCCACAAACCACACATGGATCAACCACTAGAGTCATTACATGTGTGTTCTTTCCACAAACCACACATGGATCAACCACTAGAGTCATTGCATGTTTGTTCTTATACTAAAACCCCAAACCAGCACTAGAGTCATTGCATGTGTGTTCTTTTCCACAAACCACACATGGATCCACCAGTGGTCATTGCATGTGTGTTCTTTCCACAAACCACATGTGGACCCATTACAGTCATTGCATGTGTGTTATTTCCACAAACCACACATGGATCAACCACTAGAGTCATTGCATGTGTGTTATTTCCACAAACAAACATGGATCAACCACTACAGTCATTGCATGTGTGTTCTTTTCCACAAACCACACATGGATCCACCAGTGGTCATTGCATGTGTGTTCTTTCCACAAACCACACATGGATCAACCACTAGAGTCATTGCATGTGTGTTCTTTCCACAAACCACACATGGATCAACCACTAGAGTCATTGCATGTGTGTTCTTTCCACAAATAAACATGGATTAACCACTAGAGTCATTGCATGTGTGTTCTTTCCACAAACCACACATGGATCAACCACTAGAGTCATTACATGTGTGTTCTTTCCACAAACCACACATGGATCAACCACTAGAGTCATTGCATGTTTGTTCTTATACTAAAACCCCAAACCAGCACTAGAGTCATTGCATGTGTGTTCTTTTCCACAAACCACACATGGATCCACCAGTGGTCATTGCATGTGTGTTCTTTCCACAAACCACACATGTGGACCCACGAGAGTCATTGCATGTGTTTTCTTTCCACAAACCACACATGTGGATCAACCAGAGTCATTGCATGTGTGTTCTTTCCACAAACCACACATGGATCAACCACTAGAGTCATTGCATGTTTGTTGTTATACTAAAACCACAAACCAGCACTAGACTCATTGCATGTGTGTTCTTTTCCACAAACCACACATGGATCCACTAGACTCATTGCATGTGTGTTCTTTTCCACAAACCACACATGGATCAACCAGTGGTCATTGCATGTGTGTTCTTTTCCACAAACCACATGTGGACCCATTACAGTCATTGCATGTGTGTTATTTCCACAAACCACACATGGATCAACTACTAGAGTCATTGCATGTGTGTTATTTCCACAAACAAACATGGATCAACCACTACAGTCATTACATGTGTGTTCTTTTCCACAAACCACACATGGATCCACCAGTGGTCATTGCATGTGTGTTCTTTCCACAAACCACACATGGATCAACCACTAGAGTCATTGCATGTGTGTTCTTTCCACAAACCACACATGGATCAACCACTAGAGTCATTGCATGTGTGTTCTTTCCACAAATTAACATGGATCAACCACTAGAGTCATTGCATGTGTGTTCTTTCCACAAACCACACATGGATCAACCACTAGAGTCATTACATGTGTGTTCTTTCCACAAACCAGACATGGATCAACCACTAGAGTCATTGCATGTTTGTTCTTATACTAAAACCCCAAACCAGCACTAGAGTCATTGCATGTGTGTTCTTTTCCACAAACCACACATGGATCCACCAGTGGTCATTGCATGTGTGTTCTTTCCACAAACCACATATGGATTAACCACTCGTCATTGCATGTGTGTTCTTTCCACAAACCACAGATGGATCAACCACTAGAGTCATTGCATTTGTTCTTATACTAAAACCACAAACCAGTACTAGAGTCATTGCATGTGTGTTCTTTTCCACAAACCACACATGGATCCACCACTAGAGTCATTGCATGTGTGTTCATTCCACAAACCACATATGGATCAACCAGAGTCATTGCATGTGTGTTCTTTCCACAAACCACACATGTGGATCAACCAGAGTCACTGCATGTGTGTTCTTTCCACAAACCACACATGGATCAACCACTAGAGTCATTGCATGTTTGTTGTTATACTAAAACCACAAACCAGCACTAGAGTCATTGCATGTGTGTTCTTTTCCACAAACCACACATGGATCCACTAGACTCATTGCATGTGTGTTCTTTTCCACAAACCACACATGGATCAACCAGTGGTCATTGCATGTGTGTTCTTTTCCACAAACCACATGTGGACCCATTACAGTCATTGCATGTGTGTTATTTCCACAAACCACACATGGATCAACCACTAGAGTCATTGCATATGTGTTATTTCCACAAACCACACATGGATCAACCACTAGAGTCATTACATGTGTGTTCTTATACTAAAACCACAAACCAGTACTAGAGTCATTGCATGTGTGTTCTTATGCTAAAACCACAAACCATTACAAGAGTCATTGCATGTGTGTTCTTTTCCAAAAACCACACATGGATCCACCAGTAGTCATTGCATGTGTGTTTTTTCCACAAACCACATATGGATCAACCAGAGTCATTGCATGTGTGTTCTTTCCACAAACCACACATGAATCAACCACTAGAGTCATTGCATGTTTGTTCTTATACTAAAACCACAAACCAGCACTAAAGTCATTGCATGTGTGTTCTTTTCCACAAACCACACATGTGGACCCACTAGAGTCATTGCATGTGTGTTATTTCCACAAACCACACATGGATCAACCACTAGAGTCATTGCATATGTGTTATTTCCACAAACCACACATGGATCAACCACTAGAGTCATTGCATGTGTGTTCATATACTAAAACCAACATTAGAGTCATTGCATGTGTGTTCTTTGCACAAACCACACATGGATCAACCACTAGAGTCATTGCATGTGTGTTATTTCCACAAACAAACATGGATCAACCACTACAGTCATTGCATGTGTGTTCTTTTCCACAAACCACACATGGATCCACCAGTGGTCATTGCATGTGTGTTATTTCCACAAACCACACATGGATCAACAACTAGAGTCATTGCATGTGTGTTCTTTCCACAAACCACACATGGATCAACCACTAGAGTCATTGCATGTGTGTTCTTTCCACAAACAAACATGGATCAACCACTAGAGTCATTGCATGTGTGTTCTTTCCACAAACCACACATGGATCAACCACTAGAGTCATTACATGTGTGTTCTTTCCCCAAACCACACATGGATCAACCACTAGAGTCATTGCATGTGTGTTCTTATACTAAAACCCCAAACCAGCACTAGAGTCATTGCATGTGTGTTCTCTTCCACAAACCACACATGGATCCACCAGTGGTCATTGCACGTGTGTTCTTTCCACAAACCACATATGGATCAACCACTCGTCATTGCATGTGTGTTCTTTCCACAAACCACAGATGGATCAACCACTAGAGTCATTGCATTTGTTCTTATACTAAAACCACAAACCAGTACTAGAGTCATTGCATGTGTGTTCTTTTCCACAAACCACACATGGATCCACCACTAGAGTCATTGCATGTGTGTTCATTCCACAAACCACATATGGATCAACCAGAGTCATTGCATGTGTGTTCTTTCCACAAACCACACATGTGGATCAACCAGAGTCACTGCATATGTGTTATTTCCACAAACCACACATGGATCAACCACTAGAGTCATTGCATGTGTTTTATTATACTAAAACCAACATTAGAGTCATTGCATGTGTGTTCTTTGCACAAACCACACATGGATCAACCACTAGAGTCATTGCATGTGTGTTATTTCCACAAACAAACATGGATCAACCACTACAGTCATTGCATGTGTGTTCTTTTCCACAAACCACACATGGATCCACCAGTGGTCATTGCATGTGTGTTATTTCCACAAACCACACATGGATCAACCACTAGAGTCATTGCATGTGTGTTCTTTCCACAAACCACACATGGATCAACCACTAGAGTCATTGCATGTGTGTTCTTTCCACAAACAAACATGGATCAACCACTAGAGTCATTGCATGTGTGTTCTTTCCACAAACCACACATGGATCAACCACTAGAGTCATTCCATGTGTGTTCTTTCCACAAACCACACATGGATCAACCACTAGAGTCATTGCATGTTTGTTCTTATACTAAAACCCCAAACCAGCACTAGAGTCATTGCATTTGTGTTCTTTTCCACAAACCACACATGGATCCACCAGTGGTCATTGCATGTGTGTTCTTTCCACAAACCACATATGGATTAACCACTCGTCATTGCATGTGTGTTCTTTCCACAAACCACAGATGGATCAACCACTAGAGTCATTGCATTTGTTCTTATACTAAAACCACAAACCAGTACTAGAGTCATTGCATGTGTGTTCTTTTCCACAAACCACACATGGATCCACCACTAGAGTCATTGCATGTGTGTTCATTCCACAAACCACATATGGATCAACCAGAGTCATTGCATGTGTGTTCTTTCCACAAACCACACATGTGGATCAACCAGAGTCACTGCATGTGTGTTCTTTCCACAAACCACACATGGATCAACCACTAGAGTCATTGCATGTTTGTTGTTATACTAAAACCACAAACCAGCACTAGACTCATTGCATGTGTGTTCTTTTCCACAAACCACACATGGATCCACTAGACTCATTGCATGTGTGTTCTTTTCCACAAACCACACATGGATCAACCAGTGGTCATTGCATGTGTGTTCTTTTCCACAAACCACATGTGGACCCATTACAGTCATTGCATGTGTGTTATTTCCACAAACCACACATGGATCAACCACTAGAGTCATTGCATGTGTGTTATTTCCACAAACAAACATGGATCAACCACTACAGTCATTGCATGTGTGTTCTTTTCCACAAACCACACATGGATCCACCAGTGGTCATTGCATGTGTGTTCTTTCCACAAACCACACATGGATCAACCACTAGAGTCATTGCATGTGTGTTCTTTCCACAAACCACACATGGATCAACCACTAGAGTCATTGCATGTGTGTTCTTTCCACAAATAAACATGGATTAACCACTAGAGTCATTGCATGTGTGTTCTTTCCACAAACCACACATGGATCAACCACTAGAGTCATTACATGTGTGTTCTTTCCACAAACCACACATGGATCAACCACTAGAGTCATTGCATGTTTGTTCTTATACTAAAACCCCAAACCAGCACTAGAGTCATTGCATGTGTGTTCTTTTCCACAAACCACACATGGATCCACCAGTGGTCATTGCATGTGTGTTCTTTCCACAAACCACACATGTGGACCCACGAGAGTCATTGCATGTGTGTTCTTTCCACAAACCACACATGTGGATCAACCAGAGTCACTGCATGTGTGTTCTTTCCACAAACCACATATGGATCCACCAGTGGTCATTGCATGTGTGTTTTTCCGCAAACCACATATGGATCAACCACTAGTCATTGCATGTGTGTTCTTTCCACAAACCACACATGGATCAACCACTAGAGTCATTGCATGTTTGTTGTTATACTAAAACCACAAACCAGCACTAGACTCATTGCATGTGTGTTCTTTTCCACAAACCACACATGGATCCACTAGACTCATTGCATGTGTGTTCTTTTCCACAAACCACACATGGATCAACCAGTGGTCATTGCATGTGTGTTCTTTTCCACAAACCACATGTGGACCCATTACAGTCATTGCATGTGTGTTATTTCCACAAACCACACATGGATCAACCACTAGAGTCATTGCATGTGTGTTATTTCCACAAACAAACATGGATCAACCACTACAGTCATTGCATGTGTGTTCTTTTCCACAAACCACACATGGATCCACCAGTGGTCATTGCATGTGTGTTCTTTCCACAAACCACACATGGATCAACCACTAGAGTCATTGCATGTGTGTTCTTTCCACAAACCACACATGGATCAACCACTAGAGTCATTGCATGTGTGTTCTTTCCACAAATAAACATGGATTAACCACTAGAGTCATTGCATGTGTGTTCTTTCCACAAACCACACATGGATCAACCACTAGAGTCATTACATGTGTGTTCTTTCCACAAACTACACATGGATCAACCACTAGAGTCATTGCATGTTTGTTCTTATACTAAAACCCCAAACCAGCACTAGAGTCATTGCATGTGTGTTCTTTTCCACAAACCACACGTGGATCCACCAGTGGTCATTGCATGTGTGTTCTTTCCACAAACCACACATGTGGACCCACGAGAGTCATTGCATGTGTTTTCTTTCCACAAACCACACATGTGGATCAACCAGAGTCATTGCATGTGTGTTCTTTCCACAAACCACACATGGATCAACCACTAGAGTCATTGCATGTTTGTTGTTATACTAAAACCACAAACCAGCACTAGACTCATTGCATGTGTGTTCTTTTCCACAAACCACACATGGATCCACTAGACTCATTGCATGTGTGTTCTTTTCCACAAACCACACATGGATCAACCAGTGGTCATTGCATGTGTGTTCTTTTCCACAAACCACATGTGGACCCATTACAGTCATTGCATGTGTGTTATTTCCACAAACCACACATGGATCAACCACTAGAGTCATTGCATGTGTGTTATTTCCACAAACAAACATGGATCAACCACTACAGTCATTACATGTGTGTTCTTTTCCACAAACCACACATGGATCCACCAGTGGTCATTGCATGTGTGTTCTTTCCACAAACCACACATGGATCAACCACTAGAGTCATTGCATGTGTGTTCTTTCCACAAACCACACATGGATCAACCACTAGAGTCATTGCATGTGTGTTCTTTCCACAAATAAACATGGATCAACCACTAGAGTCATTGCATGTATGTTCTTTCCACAAACCACACATGGATCAACCACTAGAGTCATTACATGTGTGTTCTTTCCACAAACCACACATGGATCAACCACTAGAGTCATTGCATGTTTGTTCTTATACTAAAACCCCAAACCAGCACTAGAGTCATTGCATGTGTGTTCTTTTCCACAAACCACACATGGATCCACCAGTGGTCATTGCATGTGTGTTCTTTCCACAAACCACATATGGATTAACCACTCGTCATTGCATGTGTGTTCTTTCCACAAACCACAGATGGATCAACCACTAGAGTCATTGCATTTGTTCTTATACTAAAACCACAAACCAGTACTAGAGTCATTGCATGTGTGTTCTTTTCCACAAACCACACATGGATCCACCACTAGAGTCATTGCATGTGTGTTCATTCCACAAACCACATATGGATCAACCAGAGTCATTGCATGTGTGTTCTTTCCACAAACCACACATGTGGATCAACCAGAGTCACTGCATGTGTGTTCTTTCCACAAACCACACATGGATCAACCACTAGAGTCATTGCATGTTTGTTGTTATACTAAAACCACAAACCAGCACTAGAGTCATTGCATGTGTGTTCTTTTCCACAAACCACACACGGATCCACTAGACTCATTGCATGTGTGTTCTTTTCCACAAACCACACATGGATCAACCAGTGGTCATTGCATGTGTGTTCTTTTCCACAAACCACATGTGGACCCATTACAGTCATTGCATGTGTGTTATTTCCACAAACCACACATGGATCAACCACTAGAGTCATTGCATATGTGTTATTTCCACAAACCACACATGGATCAACCACTAGAGTCATTACATGTGTGTTCTTATACTAAAACCACAAACCAGTACTAGAGTCATTGCATGTGTGTTCTTATGCTAAAACCACAAACCATTACAAGAGTCATTGCATGTGTGTTCTTTTCCAAAAACCACACATGGATCCACCAGTAGTCATTGCATGTGTGTTTTTTCCACAAACCACATATGGATCAACCAGAGTCATTGCATGTGTGTTCTTTCCACAAACCACACATGAATCAACCACTAGAGTCATTGCATGTTTGTTCTTATACTAAAACCACAAACCAGCACTAGAGTCATTGCATGTGTGTTCTTTTCCACAAACCACACATGGATCCACCAGTGGTCATTGCATGTGTGTTCTTTCCACAGACCACATAGGGATCAACCAGAGTCATTGCATGTGTGTTCTTTCCACAAACCACACATGGATCAACCACTAGAGTCATTGCATGTTTGTTCTTATACTAAAACCACAAACCAGCACTAGAGTCATTGCATGTGTGTTCTTTTCCACAAACCACACATGGATCCACTAGACTCATTGCATGTGTGTTCTTTTCCACAAACAACTTATGGATCAACCAGTGGTCATTGCATGTGTGTTCTTTCCACAAACCACATGTGGACCCATTACTGTCATTGCATGTGTGTTATTTCCACAAACCACAGATGGATCAACAACTAGAGTCATTGCATATGTGTTATTTCCACAAACCACACATGGATCAACCACTAGAGTCATTGCATATGTGTTATTTCCACAAACCACACATGGATCAACCACTAGAGTCATTGCATGTGTGTTCTTATACTAAAACCAACATTAGAGTCATTGCATGTGTGTTCTTTGCACAAACCACACATGGATCAACCACTAGAGTCATTGCATGTGTGTTATTTCCACAAACAAAGATGGATCAACCACAAGAGTAATTGCATGTGTGTTCTTTTCCACAAACCACACATGGATCCACCAGTGGTCATTGCATGTGTGTTATTTCCACAAACCACACATGGATCAACCACTAGAGTCATTGCATGTGTGTTCTTTCCACAAACCACACATGGATCAACCACTAGAGTCATTGCATGTGTGTTATTTCCACAAACAAACATGGATCAACCACTAGAGTCATTGCATGTGTGTTATTTTCCACAAACCACACATGGATCCACCAGTGGTGATTGCATCTGTGTTATTTCCACAAACCACACATGGATCAACCACTAGAGTCATTGCATATGTGTTATTTTCCACAAACCACACCTGGATCAACCACTAGAGTCATTGCATGTTTGTTCTTATACTAAAACCACAAACTAGCACTAGAGTCATTGCATGTGTGTTCTTTTCCACAAACCACACATGGATCCACTAGTGGTCATTGCATATGTGTTCTTTCCACACACCACATATGGATCAACCAGAGTCATTGCATGTGTGTTCTTTCCACAAACCACACATGGATCAACCACTAGAGTCATTGCATGTGTGTTCTTTTCCACAAACAACTTATGGATCAACCAGTGGTCATTGCACGTGTATTATTTCCAAAAACCACATGTGGACCCATTACAACCATTGCATGTGTTTTATTTCCACAAACCACACATGGATCAACCACTAGAGTCATTGCATATGTGTTATTTCCACAAACCACACATGGATCAACCACTAGATTCATTTCATGTGTGTTCTTATACTAAAACCAACACTAGAGTCATTGCATGTGTGTTCCTTTCACAAACCACACATGGATCAACCACTAGAGTCATTGCATGTGTGTTATTTCCACAAACAAACATGGATCAACCACTAGAGTCATTGCATGTGTGTTCTTTTCCACAAACCACACATGGATCCACCAGTGGTCATTGCATGTGTGTTTTTCCACAAACCACATATGGATCAACCACTAGTCATTGCATGTGTGTTCTTTCCATAAACCACACATGGATCAACCACTAGAGTCATTGCATGTTTGTTCTTATACTAAAACCACAAACCAGCACTAGATTCATTGCATGTGTGTTCTTTTCGACAAACCACACATGGATCCACTAGACTCATTGCATGTGTGTTCTTTTCCACAAACAACTTATGGATCAACCAGTGGTCATTGCATGGGTGTTCTTTCCACAAACCACACATGTGGACCCACTAGAGTCATTGCATGTGTGTTATTTCCACAAACCACACATGGATCAACCACTAGAGTCATTGCATATGTGTTATTTCAACAAACCACACATGGATCAACCCCTAGAGTCATTGCATGTGTGTTCTTATACTAAAACCAATATTAGAGTCATTGCATGTGTGTTATTTGCACAAACCACACATGGATCAACCACTAGAGTCATTGCATGTGTGTTATTCCCACAAACAAACATGGATAAACTACTACAGTCATTGCATGTGTGTTCTTTTCCACAAACCACACATGGATCCACCAGTGGTCATTGCATGTGTGTTCTTTCCACAAACCACACATGGATCAACCACTAGAGTCATTGCATGTGTGTTCTTTCCACAAACCACACATGGATCAACCACTAGAGTCATTGCATGCGTGTTATTTCCACAAACAAACATGGATCAACCACTAGAGTCATTGCATGTGTGTTCTTTCCACAAACCACACATGGATCAACCACTAGAGTCATTGCATGTGTGTTCTTTCCACAAAACACACATGGATCAACCATTAGAGTCATTACATGTGTGTTCTTATACTAAAACCACAAACCAGTACTAGAGTCATTGTGTGTTCTTTTCCACAAACCACAGATGGATCCACCAGTGGTCATTGCATGTGTGTTCTTTCCACAAACCACATATGGATCAACCAGAGTCATTGCATGTGTGTTCTTTCCACAAACCACACGTGGATCAACCACTAGAGTCATTGCATGTTTGTTCTTATACTAAAACCCCAAACCAGCACTAGAGTCATTGCATGTGTGTTCTTTTCCACAAACCACACATGGATCCACCACTGGTCATTGCATGTGTGTTCTTTCCACAAACCACATATGGATCAACCAGAGTCATTGCATTTTTGTTCTTTCCACAAACCACACATGGATAAACCACTAGAGTCATTGCATGTTTGTTCTTATAATAAAACCACAAACCAACAATAGAGTCATTGCATGTGTGTTCTTTTCCACAAACCACACATGGATCCACCAGTGGTCATTGCATGTGTGTTCTTTCCACAAACCACATATGGATCAACCACTAGTCATTGCATGTGTGTTCTTTCCACAAACCACACATGGATAAACCACTAGAGTCATTGCATGTGTGTTCTTATACTAAAACAGACACTAGAGTCATTAAATGTGTGTTCTTCTCACAAACCACACATGGATCAACCACTAGAGTCATTGCATGTGTGTTATTTCCACAAACAAACATGGATCAACCACTAGAGTCATTGCATGTGTGTTCTTTTCCACAAACCGCACATGGATCCACCAGTGGTTATTGCATGTGTGTTATTTCCACAAACCACACATGGATCAACCACTAGAGTCATTGCATGTGTGTTCTTTCCACAAACCACACATGGATCAACCACTAGAGTCATTGCATGTGTGTTATTTCCACAAACAAACATGGATCAACCACTAGAGTCATTGCACGTGTGTTATTATCCACAAACCACACATGGATCCACCAGTGGTCATTACATGTGTGTTCTTTCCAAAAACCACACATGGATCAACCAGAGTCATTGCATGTGTCGTCTTTCCACAAACCACACATGGATGAACCACTAGAGTCATTGCATGTTTGTTCTTATACTAAAACCACAAACCAGCACTAGAGTCATTGCATGTGTGTTATTTTCCATAAACCACACATGGATCCACTAGTGGTCATTGCATATGTGTTCTTTCCACAGACCACATATGGATCAACCAGAGTCATTGCATGTGTGTTCTTTTCCACAAACAACTTATGGATCAACCAGTGGTCATTGCACGTGTATTATTTCCAAAAACCACATGTGGACCCATTACAATCATTGCATGTGTTTTATTTCCACAAACCACACATGGATCAACCACTAGAGTCATTGCATATGTGTTATTTCCACAAACCACACATGGATCAACCACTAGATTCATTTCATGTGTGTTCTTATACTAAAACCAACACTAGAGTCATTGCATGTGTGTTCCTTTCACAAACCACACATGGATCAACCACTAGAGTCATTGCATGTGTGTTATTTCCACAAACAAACATGGATCAACCACTAGAGTCATTGCATGTGTGTTCTTTTCCACAAACCACACATGGATCCACCAGTGGTCATTGCATGTGTGTTTTTCCACAAACCACATATGGATCAACCACTAGTCATTGCATGTGTGTTCTTTCCATAAACCACACATGGATCAACCACTAGAGTCATTGCATGCTTGTTCTTATACTAAAACCACAAACCAGCACTAGATTCATTGCATGTGTGTTCTTTTCGACAAACCACACATGGATCCACTAGACTCATTGCATGTGTGTTCTTTTCCACAAACAACTTATGGATCAACCAGTGGTCATTGCATGTGTGTTATTTCCACAAACCACACATGGATTAACCACTAGAGTCATTGCATATGTGTTATTTCAACAAACCACACATGGATCAACCCCTAGAGTCATTGCATGTGTGTTCTTATACTAAAACCAATATTAGAGTCTTTGCATGTGTGTTATTTGCACAAACCACACATGGATCAACCACTAGAGTCATTGCATGTGTGTTATTCCCACAAACAAACATGGATAAACTACTACAGTCATTGCTTGTGTGTTCTTTTCCACAAACCACACATGGATCCACCAGTGGTCATTGCATGTGTGTTCTTTCCACAAACCACACATGGATCAACCACTAGAGTCATTGCATGTGTGTTCTTTCCACAAACCACACATGGATCAACCACTAGAGTCATTGCATGCGTGTTATTTCCACAAACAAACATGGATCAACCACTAGAGTCATTGCATGTGTGTTCTTTCCACAAACCACACATGGATCAACCACTAGAGTCATTGCATGTGTGTTCTTTCCACAAAACACACATGGATCAACCGTTAGAGTCATTACATGTGTGTTCTTATACTAAAACCACAAACCAGTACTAGAGTCATTGTGTATTCTTTTCCACAAACCACAGATGGATCCACCAGTGGTCATTGCATGTGTGTTCTTTCCACAAACCACATATGGATCAACCAGAGTCATTGCATGTGTGTTCTTTCCACAAACCACACGTGGATCAACCACTAGAGTCATTGCATGTTTGTTCTTATACTAAAACCCCAAACCAGCACTAGAGTCATTGCATGTGTGTTCTTTTCCACAAACCACACATGGATCCACCACTGGTCATTGCATGTGTGTTCTTTCCACAAACCACATATGGATCAACCAGAGTCATTGCATTTTTGTTCTTTCCACAAACCACACATGGATCAACCACTAGAGTCATTGCATGTTTGTTCTTATAATAAAACCACAAACCAACAATAGAGTCATTGCATGTGTGTTCTTTTCCACAAACCACACATGGATCCACCAGTGGTCATTGCATGTGTGTTCTTTCCACAAACCACATATGGATCAACCACTAGTCATTGCATGTGTGTTCTTTCCACAAACCACACATGGATAAACCACTAGAGTCATTGCATGTGTGTTCTTATACTAAAACAGACACTAGAGTCATTAAATGTGTGTTCTTCTCACAAACCACACATGGATCAACCACTAGAGTCATTGCATGTGTGTTATTTCCACAAACAAACATGGATCAACCACTAGAGTCATTGCATGTGTGTTCTTTTCCACAAACCGCACATGGATCCACCAGTGGTTATTGCATGTGTGTTATTTCCACAAACCACACATGGATCAACCACTAGAGTCATTGCATGTGTGTTCTTTCCACAAACCACACATGGATCAACCACTAGAGTCATTGCATGTGTGTTATTTCCACAAACAAACATGGATCAACCACTAGAGTCATTGCACGTGTGTTATTATCCACAAACCACACATGGATCCACCAGTGGTCATTACATGTGTGTTCTTTCCAAAAACCACACATGGATCAACCAGAGTCATTGCATGTGTCGTCTTTCCACAAACCACACATGGATGAACCACTAGAGTCATTGCATGTTTGTTCTTATACTAAAACCACAAACCAGCACTAGAGTCATTGCATGTGTGTTATTTTCCATAAACCACACATGGATCCACTAGTGGTCATTGCATATGTGTTCTTTCCACAGACCACATATGGATCAACCAGAGTCATTGCATGTGTGTTCTTTCCACAAACCACACATGGATCAACCACTAGAGTCATTGCATGTGTGTTCTTTTCCACAAACAACTTATGGATCAACCAGTGGTCATTGCATGTGTGTTCTTTCCACAAACCACATGTGGACCCATTACAGTCATTGCATGTGTGTTATTTCCACAAACCACACATGGATCAACCACTAGAGTCAATGCATATGTGTTATTTCCACAAACCACACATGGATCAACCACTAGAGTCATTGCATATGTGTTATTTCCACAAACCACACATTGATCAACCACTAGAGTCATTGCATGTGTGTTCTTATACTAAAACCAACACTAGAGTCATTGCATGTGTGTTCCTTTCAAAAACCACACATGGATCAACCACTAGAGTCATTGCATGTGTGTTATTTCCACAAACAAACATGGATCAACCACTAGAGTCATTGCATGTGTGTTCTTTTCCACAAACCACACATGGATCCACCAGTGGTCATTGCATGTGTGTTTTTCCAAAAACCTCTTATGGATCAACCACTAGTCATTGCATGTGTGTTCTTTCCACAAACCACACATGGATCAACCACTAGAGTCATTGCATGTTTGTTCTTATACTAAAACCACAAACCAGCACTAGAGTCATTGCATGTGTGTTCTTTTCCACAAACCACACATGGATCCACTAGACTCATTGCATGTGTGTTCTTTTCCACAAACAACTTATGGATCAACCAGTGGTCATTGCATGGGTGTTCTTTGCACAAACCACACATGTGGACCCACTAGAGTCATTGCATGTGTGTTATTTCCACAAACCACACATGGATCAACCACTAGAGTCATTGCATATGTGTTATTTCAACAAACCACACATGGATCAACCCCTAGAGTCATTGCATGTGTGTTCTTATACTAAAACCAACATTAGAGTCATTGCATGTGTGTTATTTGCACAAACCACACATGGATCAACCACTAGAGTCATTGCATGTGTGTTATTTCCACAAACAAACATGGATAAACCACTACAGTCATTGCATGTGTGTTCTATTCCACAAACCACACATGGATCCACCAGTGGTCATTGCATGTGTGTTCTTTCCACAAACCACACATGTATCAACCATTAGAGTCATTGCATGTGTGTTCTTTCCACAAACCACACATGGATCAACCACTAGAGTCATTGCATGTGTGTTATTTCCACAAACAAACATGGATCAACCACTAGAGTCATTGCATGTGTGTTCTTTCCACAAACCACACATGGATCAACCACTAGAGTCATTGCATGTGTGTTCTTTCCATAAACCACACATGGATCAACCATTAGAGTCATTGCATGTGTGTTCTTATACTAAAACCACAAACCAGTACTAGAGTCATTGTGTGTTCTTTTCCACAAACCACACATGGATCCACCAGTGGTCATTGCATGTGTGTTCTTTCCACAAACCACACATGGATCAACCACTAGAGTCATTGCATGTTTGTTCTTATACTAAAACCCCAAACCAGCACTAGAGTCATTGCATGTGTGTTCTTTTCCACAAACCACACATGGATCCACCAATGGTCATTGCATGTGTGTTCTTTCCACAAACCACATATGGATCAACCACTTGTCATTGCATGTGTGTTGTTTCCACAAACCACACATGGATCAACCACTAGAGTCATTGCATTTTTTCTTATACTAAAACCACAAACCAGCACTAGAGTCATTGCATGTGTGTTCTTTTCCACAAACCACGCATGGATCCACCACTAGAGTCATTGCATATGTGTTCTTTCCACAAACCACATATGGATCAACCAGAGTCATTGCATGTGTGTTCTTTCCACAAATCACACATGTGGACCCACTAGAGTCATTGCATGTGTGTTCTTTCCACAAACCACACATGTGGATCAACCAGAGTCATTGCATGTGTGTTCTTTCCACAAACCACACATGGATCAACCACTAGAGTCATTGCATGTTTGTTGTTATACCAAAACCACAAACCAGCACTATAGTCATTGCATGTGTGTTCTTTTCCACAAACCACACATGGATCCACTAGACTCATTGCATGTGTGTTCTTTTCCACAAACCACACATGGATCAACCAGTGGTCATTGCATGTGTGTTCTTTTCCACAAACCACATGTGGACCCATTACAGTCATTGCATGTGTGTTATTTCCACAAACCACACATGGATCAACCACTAGAGTCATTGCATATGTGTTATTTCGACAAACCACACATGGATCAACCACTAGAGTCATTGCATGTGTGTTCTTATACTAAAACCACAAACCAGTACTAGAGTCATTGCATGTGTGTTCTTATGCTAAAAGCACAAACCATTACAAGAGTCATTGCATGTGTGTTCTTTTCCAAAAACCACACATGGATCCACCAGTAGTCATTGCGTGTGTGTGTTTCCACAAACCACATATGGATCAACCAGAGTCATTGCATGTGTGTTCTTTCCACAAACCACACATGAATCAACCACTAGAGTCATTGCATGTTTGTTCTTATACTAAAACCACAAACCAGCACTAGAGTCATTGCATGTGTGTTCTTTCCACAAACCACACATGGATCAACCACTAGAGTCATTGCATGTGTGTTCTTTCCACAAACCACACATGGATCAACCACTAGAGTCATTGCATGTTTATTCTTATACTAAAACCACAAACCAGCACTAGAGTCATTGCATGTGTGTTCTTTTCCACAAACCACACATGGATCCACCACTAAAGTCATTGCATGTGTGTTATTTTGACAAACCACATATGGATCAACCAGAGTCATTGCATGTGTGTTCTTTCCACAAACCACACATGTGGACCCACTAGAGTCATTGCATGTGTGTTCTTTCCACAAACCACACATGTCGATCAACTAGAGTCATTGCATGTGTGTTCTTTCCACAAACCACACATGGATCAACCACTAGATTCATTGCATGTTTGTTGTTATACTAAAACCACAAACCAGCACTAGAGTCATTGCATGTGTGTTCTTTTCCACAAACCACACATGGATCCACTAGACTCATTGCATGTGTGTTCTTTTCCACAAACCACACATGGATCAACCAGTGGTCATTGCATGTGTGTTCTTTTCCACAAACCACATGTGGACCCATTACAGTCATTGCATGTGTGTTATTTCCACAAACCACACATGGATCAACCACTAGAGTCATTGCATATGTGTTATTTCCACAAACCACACACGGATCAACCACTAGAGTCATTGCATGTGTGTTCTTATACAAAAACCACAAACCAGTACTAGAGTGATTGCATGTGTGTTCTTATGCTAAAACCACAAACCATTACAAGAGTCATTGCATGTGTGTTCTTTTCCAAAAACCACACATGGAGCCACCAGTAGTCATTGCATGTGTGTTTTTTCCACAAACCACATATGGATCAACCAGAGTCATTGCATGTGTGTTGTTTCCACAAACCACACATGAATCAACCACTATATTCATTGCATGTTTGTTCTTATACTAAAACCACAAACCAGCACTAGAGTCATTGCATGTGTGTTCTTTTCCACAAACCACACATGGATCCACCAGTGGTCATTGCATGTGTGTTCTTTCCAGAGAGCACATATGGATCAACCAGAGTCATTGCATGTGTGTTCTTTCCACAAACCACACATGGATCAACCACGAGAGTCATTGCATGTTTGTTCTTATACTGAAACCACAAACCAGCACTAGAGTCATTGCATGTGTGTTCTTTTCCACAAACCACACATGGATCCACTAGACTCATTGCATGTGTGTTCTTTTCCACAAACAACTTATGGATCAACCAGTGGTCATTGCATGTGTGTTCTTTCCACAAACCACATGTGGACCCATTACAGTCATTGCATGTGTGTTATTTCCAGAAACCACACATGGATCAACCACTAGAGTCATTGCATATGTGTTATTTCCACAAACCACACATGGATCAACCACTAGAGTCATTGCATGTGTGTTCTTATACTAAAACCAACACTAGATTCATTGCA
Organism: Avena sativa; assembly: GCA_916181665.1. NCBI lineage: Eukaryota > Viridiplantae > Streptophyta > Magnoliopsida > Poales > Poaceae > Avena > Avena sativa. Next base: position 483,271,411 of record OV702279.1, read on the forward strand.
TGTGTGTTCTTTTCACAAACCCCACATGGATCAACCACTAGAGTCATTGGATGTGTGTTATTTCCACAAACAAACATGGATCAACCACTTGAGTCATTGCATGTGTGTTCTTTTCCACAAACGACACATGGATCCACCAGTGGTCATTGCATGTGTGTTCTTTCCACAAACCACACATGGATCAACCACTAGAGTCATTGCATGTTTGTTCTTATACTAAAACCACAAACCCGCACTAGAGTCATTGCATGTGTGTTATTTTCCACAAACCACACATGGATCCACCAGTGGTCATTGCATGTGTGTTCTTTCCACAGACCACAAATGGATCAACCAGAGTCATTGCATGTGTGTTCTTTCCACAAACCACACATGGATCAACCACTAGAGTCATTGCATGTGTGTTATTTCCACAAACCACACATGGATCAACCACTAGAGTCATTGCATGTGTGTTATTTCCACAAACCACACATGGATCCATTTGAGTCATTTCATGCTTGTTCTTATACTAAAACTAGCACTGCCCCCCAATGGATTCACCGTTAGACCGAGTCTTCTAGAAGGCATACCATAACATAGTTGTTCTGCTTGACGATTGTTACATACCGTTCGATTGGGGTGCTTGGATGATTGGGATGGTCTTCACGAGAGTGATCCTCGAGTAGGCTGTTCTGCGACATGATTGGCCACGCCTGCTCTAGACAAACTGGCATGTTGCAAGTGTTACGACTCACGAGTTAAGTGGGCCATATCCCAGTGTCACGTCCCCGTTACTTCTCTTCCTCCCTGTACTTCTCTTCCTTCCCCTCGAAGCCACTTTCCCCACTTCACTTCCATCTTGTCGTAGCCGCAAGACGACGACATCCGCCAATTCTATGGTCGCTACCTTCATGGTAAGAAATCATTTTACAAGCTTTTGAACTTATCCTACACATTCCTGCTATTCGCCAATCTAACTGCTACTCTTTTTTCCAATTTCTCGACGAACTTCAGTTGTGGCAGATGTGGGAGCCCAAGAATCTGGAGATCCTCGCGCGCAACTTCGCTGCGGCATTCCCGCTCGTGTGCTCCCACCCAGGATGCTTTCGCCGTTACTCCTACCGTGAGCTCCCGCTCCATGAGATCGCGTGCCCGCACGGCGCGTGCGCCTGCACGAAGCCGGGCTACAACTACACCGGCCCGCCGGCAGAGATCGTCGTCCACCTTGTAGATGGGCACTTGATCGAAGTGATTAGGATCTCGTACGGGCAAGCCCAACTTCTCCAAGAGCAGGTGTCGTTCACTGACTCGGCACGCCGCCTGCTAATTTTCTAGGGGGAGGGGACGGCTCTGTTTTCATCCTGACCATCACCGCCGGTGTTCCGGGAACCAGAGCCGGGCCCACCGTCGTGGGTGCCGTATGCGTCAGGTCGGTCTCATGCGCCTGGCCCGTATACACGGTGCACATGTGGGCGAACGCCCAGCCGCCATCGTCGGATAGCATTCTTGTGCTAGCCGAGGCGCCGAGCTGTCCGACGCCGCGGGAGGTGGAGTATGTGGACCTAAGGTCGATCCTATGCGTGCCATCTCAGTACCTTGTCGGTACTGGACCGAACAGGCAGATGCATTTCTACATTTGTATCGACAAGACCGACAGACAAATGTAGTACTTGTGCTGTCGTTACTGTTATACTTAAGCGATGCTTCTCACGTGATTAGATCATACGTGTTGTGCGAATGTACCCCAGTTGTAGTTTTCAGTACTCCTTAATACTTCGACGAGTTATTATATTGGTCCAATCATCTTGTTGTTGTCACGTTGCAAAGTCCGCTTGCTCTGGACAAACCGGCAATACCGTGTGCTCCCGCTCCCGCATGTCAGTGTCATGTGTTCTGAGGGCCCACCTGCCAGTGTCCTTCCCCTCGAAGCCACTGTCCCAACTTCTCTTCCATCCTGCCACTCCCGTCCGATGGTTGTAATCTGATGATTTTTGTTTGATTGTTTACAAGTAATCTATGTTGATAATGCAACATGCAAATGACACAGACACAATTTCTAAAGTGGAAGCACTCAATGGCTGCTATTGCAAACATTTCTTAATATAGCTCGACAAACACATTACAATAATTGTACTCGCATTAAACACAACCGAAATTGCAACCATCCTAAACAACATCTAAACCCACATCACACAGCTGTCGTTAGAGTCCACCTCGATTGGTGACACCGCCGTGCCCTTCCCGGCGACATCCACTCCTGCATGTGGCTTGCCCTTCGCCAAGGAGGCAACAATGGCGTTCTCCACAGCTTCGTCCCCGTCGCCCTACACATCGGAATTGACAATGATGAAGGTGACGGGGTTGGCATGGACCGAGCACCGTCGCGCCTGGCGGCTCCTGCTCGAGCTCGACGCCGCATCAGTCCTTCTACAGGTAGGAGGGGTCGAGCTCGCATACGTAGCGTCGTCGCTCCTCTCAAGAAACCATGGCCATTTGATACTGCGACGGTAGGATCTTGGGGTGGATCCACCGCGGCGAGCCCTACCGGAAGCGGTGGAGCGGATGGATCTGCCGGCACGAGTCATGACAAGTTCCTAGGAGGGAGTAAGATTGTGGGCCAGGCGTGTCTGGTTCCTGAGCAAGACCTCCCAGTGATATGTACGGGGCCAGGTACCAAAAAATTTCGTCCAATGCGCGCGACAGGGCTTTTGAACCACGAAGGCACGAGTTTCTTTTGACAAGTCCACACGCTAGGTCCCCCACCTGTCAGCCGAATGTGGACGGTAGGATTCTACCCGAGTTATTAAGTAGGGATAAATCACGCTTCACCACTACCCTGACATCCAAAGGCTCATCTTTCTTCTGCCCTCGCTCCGCTCGCTCATGGCTCGCAGCTATAATTAAGCGGAATCAGGGTCGGCTCAACGCCGTCAGGCGGGTGCCCCCATCAGGTACCGAAGGGCGCCCTATAATTACTACCCCAATATGTTGTGTTTGTGTGGTGAGAAGATGCCGAGATGGATTTCATGGACCGACGAAAATACTTCAAGAAAATTCAGCAATTGCAGCATCAAAGCGATAAGTTCCTACTGTAGGTACAATGGTAACCCGGATCCGGAAAGCGTAATGTAATTCTTTTTTTTGTTTCCTTCGATCTACTACGCAGGAAGGGAGGGGGACTGGCTGTGACAAGTTTGTGTGGATCGAAAAGCCACTGACAGGTTTTCACAAAGAGCTTGTTCAGGATCTGCGTGATGATGTGTGGGACAAGAAAGAGGAGAATAGTGCGATGGAGCGAGAGATCCGAGAGCTTCGCCAGGTGCAGGGGAGGCAGTGGCAGGGAGGTGGTGAGACAGACGGGCTCAAGATTAGGCCAGATAGTAGACACAATTTCCTCATTATCTGGGCATTATCTGTTGCATTTGCAGTTTATGTTGCCATGCCGTTGTCCAGCAGCTGAAATAAGTTGCTGCTTCGTGGAGTGTAGCGGCCAGCTTAAGAAATTGTTTTCCAGCCTAGAAACTTATCATAAGTGTAATGCCAACAGCAGGGATTTATTAAGCGCCTATAAATAAATCATGTCTGTGCCACTAACACCCATCGATTTTGGAAAGGATTTAACCGCTCAGCTATCGTGATTGTTCAGATAGTAGTGGCACAGTCACAATTTTGGATTCAACTAGTGGCCTCGGCCGTATCAAATCCTAAAGTCGCGATACATTTTACTCCGAGTACGAGAGGCAGATTGTTTCGCCCGACAAGTTCCACGCACACAGCTCCAGAGTTTAACTGAACTACATATATAGGTTCAAGTTCAATACATCATTAGGCTGCTACACTGCTAGCCCTCTTTCTCTGCTTGGGTGCCAACTTTCTTCCTCTTTCCTTCACGTCCACTGGCTTCTTCATCTCCTGCCTTCTTCCTCTTCCTGGGTGCCAATTTTCTTACCTTCACATACCCTGCATCTTCGGGCCAAGGCAAGTCAGGCCAATCAGCACCAGAATCTTGTCCGGGATCATCACTCCACTCGTTTTGGTTTTCTTCCCGCAGCAAAATCACTGAGTCGGCTGTCTTGTTTCTTACCTTCCGCTTCCTATAAAAAAAACAGTACATGGATTACTACCTTATATCTACAGACTATAAACAATTTTTTTGTGTGAATGTACCATCTCATACCTAGGTTTGGGAGCATTAAGGGGACATCCAGCTGCTCTATGGCCTATAAGATGGCAGGTCTTGCATCTGCTTTTTCCCTTCTTTGTAGCACAGAAAGCCGAACCCTTCTTCTCGAGAAAATTCTTAAACCTATTCACCTGGGGTCTTCCTCTGCCCCTTTTTGTAACTGGCTGGCAAAGCTCGAAAGACAGTTGGACTTGAGGCCACTAAGATGGGTCTGTACATGGCTCGACGGATCCAGCGTACGCAGCTCTGAACTTTTCCATAGAGTAGTAGTCTGACAAATACCGATTCAAATGTGGTAGAGTTCTTTTCTTAACCAAGAAGGCCAAGGCGTGGTCGCAAGGTTTCCCGGTATGCTGCCACTCTAAGCAGGTGCATTCTTGCAGCTGGATGTTCACAACATCCCTTTTGCCACTCTTGGACATATCGACCACCTCACAGCTTATGTTGGTTGACGGGAGAACCTTAAGATGAGCAAGTCCTCGGCTTCTCTTGTGCAGTTGCTGTACAACTAGCGGTAGCATATGTCCTCTAAGTCTCCTACCGATCTCTCTCTTTATATTTAACAGCTTCATGATCATACCACGTATGTTATCCATCAAGATATGAATAGGACGCACTTTTATGTCCTTCACCCAGTTATTCAAGCATTCTGTAAGGTTGTTTTTTATGTAATCAACTTTGATGTCAGGGTTGAATTGACTCCTCTTCCATAGCTGCGAATGATGGATGGCTAAGTACTCTGGAAGTTCAGGGGCTTCGGCAAAAATCTTAGTCATGAAATAATCGCTGCTACTAGGTTTGTAAACTCTAGCAGCAGGAAACATGTAACAAAATACGCTGCCTGCATAGTGTGAGTACAAGTTGAGCATCATATGGGCATGGCATTCTCTACCTTCAGCTCGCGGGAACACCTCCTTCACTGCATTCGTCAGCCCTTTGCATGCATCCGTGGATATAGCCAATGGATCCATGTGGCCTATTGATCTCCTAAGCTGCCTCATAAACCAGACCCAGTTTTCCTCCGTTTCTGTTTCAAACAGCCCGAATGCCACTGGGAACATCTAGTTGTGACCATCAAGTGATGTGGCAGATGGCAGGCAGCCTTTCCATTTGTCAGTTAGGACAGTGCTGTCTACACTCAGATACGGCCTACAGTCGCCCTTGAATCCATCGATGCAAGGTTTAAGCGCCATGAAAAATCTTTTGAAATATATTTTACCACCTTCTAATTCGGTGTCAATCTCCACAACACTCCCCGGACACCTAGCTTGTACCTCCGCCTTGAAGTTGTATAGCATCCCGAAGCTATTGGTCCAATCCCCGTGCAAGACCCCCAGAGCTTTCTCTTTACCTTTCCAAACCGTGTAATACGGAAGGACAATGTTGTATTTAGAACCGAGGCTAGTCTGAATATTCTTCGCGGTCTCCTTAGGGTTATCCTTTAGTATGGACATAGATTGCATAGCCACCCACTCCGTATCAGCCATTGAGGATTTCAGTTTGCTTCCTGTCGGACACATGTGTGCAGGGCCCATTCTGTTCACCTGCAACACAGATTCATTTAAAAGATAAGCGGAGTCGACTAGTTGCTAGAAAGATATCGCACATCAATTGTAGTTATAGAGTGAAAAGAGAGAGAAAGAGAGTTCTAATGGTTTGCTGCATTCATTGCCCCAATACCCTAATTGCAGTCGACGCAGGTAAGGATCTTGTTGTGATCCTCCATGGACAATGTACCTCGGCCCGTCCATTCATCCATGTTAACTTGCAAACGGCCTCATACCTCTCGGCAGAGTTCTTCAGTCAATAAACGTCGAACTCCCCCTTGATACAAAAATGCCGGAATGACATCCTGAACTCATGCATGCTCCTGAACTCGGTGCCGACCGAAATTATAGGATACTCGTGGTCATGTTTCATTTCTTCTACTTCAACACCCAAATCATCGACTGGAATACCAGCCTCATCATTAAGTTCCTCGTCTATTTCATCATCACCAGATTCTTGATCCTCTATAGTGCCTGCTTCTTCATCTGATTCAGAATCTTCGCCATCGTCTATAATGCCTAGTACTGCACACATCATATTGACTCCCATGGGTGGGGCTGCACCATTGTCTCCACCCGGATGGACAGGAACATTGCCCCAGTCCACCTCACCGGCAACTCTGTTTTCTCCAAGACACTCGGTTGGTTGTGCTGCAACCACATGGGGTGGTCTTACGTTTGCACGCATCCCAGGTACTTCAGTGGACAAACAGCAGTCAGAATCAATTTCATCTTGAGTGTACAGAACCCTCTTGCTCTTCCTGTGTACATCCTCCTTCCTGATGTAATCTTTCCTGATGGTATCAGTAGGGCTTGACATCCGCGTTCCATTCCCCATCTAACTAGACCTTTTGCTGCCGCTCTTGGGTGTGATCTCCTTACTGCCTCCCCTCACGGGTGTTGGCTCCAGGGTGCTGGCATTATTGCCCGACCTCTGCGGCGTGTTCTTCTTTGAATTAGCCCTTTTGCAGCTACTATTGGGCGTGTTCTCCTTCGTGGTGGCATTATTGCCTGATCCCAGCGGCGTGTTCCGCTCCAAATTAGCCCTTTTGCTGCTACTATTGGGCGTCTTCTCCTTCGTGCTGGCATTATTGCCTGACCTCAGTGGCGTGTTCCGCTCCAAATTAGCCCTTTTGCTGCTACTATTGGGTGTGTTCTCCTTCGTGCTGGCATAATTCCCTAACAGCGGCGTGTTCCGCTCCAAATTAGTGTTTTTTCTGCTCCCACTGGGTGTGGTAGCCTCCGTGCTGGCCATCTTTGCCTCTTTGCTACCACTCCTAGGAGTGTTCACCACCGTGCTAGCCCTCTTAGCGTTTTTGCTGCTACCGTTCGGTGTGGCATTTTGACTGGATCTCAGGGGTGTACTCTGCGGCATGGTGCCTTTTGTCATGCGACTCTTGGGTGTCCTCTTCTCTGGCGTGGTCTCCTTGGTGATGTTCTTCTTCGGGGTGCCCTTTCTGGGGATGCTCTTCCTGCTCCTCTTTATGACGCTCCTCTGTAAGACTCTCCTCTGTTTGAAGCCACCCTCAGTCGCACCAACCCCAGTGATGCCATGGATCAGGTCATGTATGCCTTCTAAAAGTCCATCATCTCTATTGTCGAGTTCCAATTCCTCTCCAACTGTGAGCACTACCAAGTGGAAGTAAACTTCACCTCTATAATGTTTCCTTGTAAACGATACGACGAAATCCCTGGTATCTTTCACTTCGATAGCCTTTTTGCTCCTGTAACCATAATATAACAAACGTGCTTCCTGGGAGGACCCCCACAACACCTTCACACGTAACGATGCCATCATGTCAGATAACTCTACCACTTCAGGGTCATATCTACCAAGGATTACATCAAACTCGTCACAGAATTTTTCTGTGCCATCATCTAATTTTGCAGTATAATACGCGACACCGACACGTACGATTACTTTGCCATCATCAGGTTCTTCAGGATAGAAACCTCCGAGAGGTTCGAGAGATGGAGCGGCACCATCAGACCCAGCCCCAATGCCACCGCCGGCATCACCAGCGTCATCGTTAGCTAGATCAACCTCGGTGGAAGTACCATGACCAGGAGCAAGGAGAGGGACCTTAGTAGCGGGAGCTACATTACATGGTGGACAGGCAGGGCCCCTTCTAACAGCAGCCACAATAGGATCAGCTGCTGCCATGCCACCTCGACGATCAGGATCAGTTCCCACAACAGAAGTGTTTCGAGTGCTAGCAGAGTCCAGACCATGAGCTGGCTTCAGACCAGCAGCTCGCTGAACCCGAGCACGGGTTCGAGGAGGAGAGAATGGTTCGGTCTTTGCAACAACAGTGGGGCAGCCTCCGGAAGCCTTAGTTTGCTCAATAGCGGCAGGGATTGGGTCAACATCGTCTAGATCAACAACAACACGAGGACGACCAGTACCGGCAGATTCCAGAGCACGGGTTCACACAACTTGAGGACGGTTTCAAGGAGGAGGAGCACACAAGGCGGCGGTCTTGGCAACAACAGCGGGGTAGCCTCCGGACGCCTTAGTTTTCTCAACAGCGGCATGGATTGGGTGAGCAGCAGCCGCAGCAACACGGGCACGAGGACAACCAGTACCAGCAGATTCCAGAGCAGAGTTTTCCACAACGGTAATACGGGGACTCCTACGAGGAGGTTGCCTGACAGAAGCATGTCACGGACGAGGAACCACATTTTGCTCAACAACAGCAGGGGTCGAGTTAAACCTCCCTGTCCAATAATAGCTGGGTGACTCCCAGTAGCAGGAGCTTCCTCATCCACTATGTTACACACCAGCGTAACCACGCGAAGCCTAACATGTTGTTTCATCAACCCAATTAGCTGACTGTCACATGCTATAGGAACCCTGAAGCCTCGTTCATCAACGATGCTGAACCGTGCAGTCTGCTCTAGCCTCATTTCAGCAAGTTCACGCATAGCAGCAACCAAATCAGGGACAGTGCATAACTGCACATGCGCTACTTCGATCTTCAGACTCTGAGCCTGTTTCCACGTGCTCTTCCCATGTGATAATTTAACGAGGTAGCCGCAGATGCTCACCAGAACCGTGTATTTGGGTTCATCGGAGATCCTAGTTGACAGAAAATTGGAGACAAAAGATAAGAATTATTTGTCAGCGTCGTGCTAGCAAACAATTCGATGTCCGATATATCTCTGTAATGCCAATAGCCAGCTAGCAGTCATAGGTAGTGCGAATAGCAAAGAGAAGAGTAGCTCACCCGAAATTAGCCAGAAGTACTTCTTGCTCGGCAAATGGATCTACCATCCTTCGCGCTGCTCAACTCATCGGCGGTAGAGGCGGGCTAGATCGTCGCAATGGCTGGCACGGCATTTGGCATTAGAGCTCGGTAGCAGCGAGTAGGCGCAGCAACTTGGCGCCAGAAGTCAAATGCCTGAAGAGATCATTCTGGTTGGAGAGGGGATTTCGACACCGCCGGTGCTAGGGTTCATGCGAAAGGAGGAAGGGAGTGGATTTGTGAATTTGGTCAACGCACGATGCTCCTTTAGTATCTCGTTTTGCCTACGTGGTTGCCGCGTTGGCGCCCGCGTCACGGACAGATAACCGACATGTGGGTCCCGACCGTCTACTTCACGGGGCAGTTTCACAGCATGTTTGGATTTGGCAGGGGTGAGACGAGTTTGCCTCGAAATGGCCCCTCTCGGTAGTTGGCAGCCCAACTTTTCGAAACACGGTAATTTCAGGCAACTTAGGTACCGCCATGCGCTGGCCTGCCAACTTTGGTACCGCAGACGAACAAGCCCCTTCCATCTCGCATGCCAGGGGGCTGAGGCGGGGCGACCCATTATCACCGATGCTCTTCATCCTCGCGATTGATCCCCTACACCACCTTTTCCACGTGGCCTTAGAGGAGGGAGTGCTTCGGCCGATTCGGACCAGGCCCGTCCGCTTTGCAGTCTCCCTTTACGCTGATGATGTGGGTACTATTGTGGGGCCTTCGAGGCAGGACATGGCGGTGGTCTATCACATTCTTGGTGCTTTCGGTGATGCAAGCGGACTGCGTACCAATTTGGAGAACTCGGAAGCCTTTCCGATAGCTTACTCCGAGGAGCAAATCGTCGCAGCTTTTGCAATCTTCCAGACAAAGAGAGGTTCTTTCCCATGCACGTACATTGGCCTTCTGCTGCACTATGCGCGTCTCAATGCCATCCACTTCCAGCTTCTCTTGGACAAGCTCGGGGTGCGGCTTGCTGGATGGTTTGGAAAGAATTTCACGCATGCGGGGAGGGGTGCTTCTATGCCGTGCTGTCCTCTCCTCCATGGTGTTGTACCATCTAGCAGTATTCAAATTTCCCAAGTGGATAATTCATAGGATTGAAAAGATTCACAGATCCTTCCTTTGGATGAAGTCAGGAGCGGCGCCGGGGTCTCGCCCACATCCTCTAGTCAACTGGAGCATAGTATGTCGTCCAAAGAAGTTAGGTGGCCTTGGAGTCTTTGACACCGAAAAATTTGGGAGGGCCATGAGGCTTTGCTGGCCATGGGTTGCTTGGACTGATCCTTCTTAGCCTTGGCTCGGAACTTCATTATCGTGTGACGCCACTGATATGGAGCTCTTCCGGGCTTACACAAACATCGTCATTGGGGACAGGGCTCGATGCTTATTTTGGCATGATCGTTGGCTACTAGGGGCCCCTCAAGTTGCAGGTCACGAACCTCTTCGCAATCGCAACATGCAAAGGAAGGACGGTGCAAAAGGAGCTCACGGACAAAAATTGGATGCGCTCCTTGGTTCATATCGTGACACCGACATACCTGTCCAAATTCCTCAAGATTTGGAGCCTATTGCAGGGCGTGGCCCTTCAATAAGGGCCAGACTCGATCACATGGAGATGGACGGCTTCCGGGATTTATTCGACGTCGGCGGCTTACCGTTGCCAATTTGTTGGCTCATGCACACCATTCATAACTGACAAGGTTTGGAAGGCGCAGGTGGAACCAAATGTCGTTTTTTCACTTGGCTCGTGCTCCACGGCAAGATAGTCACCGTTGACAATCTGGTGATACGAGGCTAGCCCCATGATCCGGTCTCCAAGCTTTGCATGCTTCACCCCGAGACAATTCAGCACCTCCTTCTCGATTACTCCTTCTCCTCAGCTGTGAGAGAGCAAATTTTTGCTTGGAATGGAACATTAGGGGTGTCTACACTTGTGGCTGGGCGAAGCCTAAATCAATGGTGGAAGGAAACCATCGTGGCCTTGCCTAAGGTAAAGAGAAGAGGAGCTAGTGACGCCTTCATCTACGCCTTGTGGGGCTCTTGGAAGGAGCGGAATAGGTGTGTGTTTCGAAACACGGCTATCCCGCCGGACGCTGTGGCTAAGCTGGTCTACGAGGAGATCGTGCAAAGGGCGTATGCCCATACCCAGGACCCTGGATATGTACATGTTGCGGTCTATGCGCTGTCGGTGTCCTGGGAACCTAGCTTGCCTTGTGCCGGTTATCTTTTATTTGTTTCAACCCTCTGTATATAACCATCTTTTCTAATCTAATCAGATGGTACAACGATTGCCTTTAACCTAAAAAAATGTATCTTTCAAGCATATTTTTGTTAAATTCATGTGTTCCCTTACCTTGAGCCCTTCAAAATTACATGAAAGTTGTGATTCTTCAAAAGCAGTGGTGAAAGTTGTGATATTTTAGAAGCAGCGGTTTTAACACGTACTCCTATAAAACCCTATGTGCCAAAGACATGGGCCGATTTGTTTCTTTCCGCCAAAACATGAGGCAAGGCCTAAATGGCCCATTAACACTTACCATTAGTTGCCCGCTGGCTGGCCCTCAAAAAAAAAACCCCAACCCGCTGGCTTTGCTCAAAAAACAAAACAATTCTTTTTTAAGAATATAAAAAACAAACAAAACAATTCAACCCTCTGCCCATACAAAAATCTGTGCGACCAGGTCAGCAAATCTGCAACCTTAAGTTACGATAGTATAATACTTTTTTCACGTGCGGCTTTATCGCCATTATACACACATAATCCGAATCCCAATCTTCATTCTAGCTCAGTTGATCCAATGGAAACATGCATCACTGTCATAGCACAAATAGCTTGCTTGCTTACACACGCGACTTATCGCCGTTGACCGCCGTGTGTATCAGATCAGCACGTAAAACAGTTAGCTCTCCCAGACGTCGACCCGAGACCCCCTGTCGCCGTCGCCTCCCCGCGGGTGGCCGGGGCACCACCGTCTACCCCGCCTTAGGCCCCGCCCCTCGTCCCTCCTCCCCCGCCACCGCCGCCGGCGGGAGCTCCCTGGCTAAGCCCGAGCGGCGCTGGCGGCGGCGGTTCCTCCCCTTCCCCCACGCGCGAAGGGCCCGACGGGGCGGCGTCCGTCCTGGCCGCGGGGAGGCTCGCCGGTGCGACCTTGGCGGAGCTTCGCGGCATCATGGTGGGGGGCGAGGCAGGGCTCCGGCGGATCTTGGGCGACCTGGACTCGTTGACCCGATGCGGTGTGGTGGAGACGGCGGTCGCCAGCCGCGATCTGCTTTGGGAGCGGGCGGGCCCCCGTGCTTTGGCCGAGCCTGGTGGCCTCGGGGAGGTCACCAGGTGGTTCTCCGCGCGCTGCCTCTGAAGGGTTGTGATGACCCACAAGTATAGGGAGTGTATCGCAGTATTTTCGATAAGTAAGAGTGTCGAACCCAACAAGGAGCAGAAGGTGCTGGCTAGTGGTATGGATCAGGAATTCTTTGCAAATACTTAGCAAACGGATTTTTAGGAGTTTTCGATAAAGCAAGTAAACAAAGTACGAGTAAACAAAAGACAGTAGGAATAAATGCAGCAAGGGTCCCAATCCTTTATGCAGCAAAGGACAAGCCGGTTGTATTTCTATAGATGACCAAATGTTCTCGAGGACACATGGGAAGACTGTCAAGTGCTTTCGCTTCATATAGTCGATTAATCTTTTTTAGCTTGTTAAGTGTTGTGTGGGTGAACCTGTGCTAATGTACCGCCCCATCCAAGACTAATACATACTTATGATTATACCCCTTGCAAACATCCGTAAGTACAAGAAAGTAATTAAGGTAAAACCTAACCACAGCTTTAAACTCTAAGACCCTTACGTCCCTTGTGCAATGGTTTCCTAACAGGGGTTTAGGTTTTTGTCACTCCGGTAACCCCTACGATTAGTAGCCAAATACACAATGCATTCCCCTAGGCCCATATAGGTGAAGTGTCATGTAGTCGACCTTCACATGACACCACTAAAAGAAGTACACCACAACTTAAATAACAATCTATTGAATCTTTCTCAACACAACTCCACTACTAACAATAAGGCTTCTCCCATGTCCTCAAGAACAAAACGAACTACTCACAAGACATCATATGGATCATGATCAGAGATGGAATAATTATGTATAACAATCTGAACATAAACAATAATTCAATGGTTCACTCAATAGCATCAACTACAAGGAGTAATCAACACCGGGAAAGTTTTCCCTATGAACTATGGCAAGATTCAACGCAATTGTTACAGCAATATGGAGATGGTGATGAGGGTGCTGATGGTGATGATGGTGGTGATGATGATGATGATCCCGATGAAGTCTAGCTTGATGGTGGTGTTGATGGCGACGATCTCCCCTCTCCGGGAAGGAATTCCCCTGGCAGAAATCTGTCTGTCGGAGAGATCTTTCTCTCTCGGTGTTTTCCGCCCCGCAGAGGCGACAGAATATTTCTGTGGTTGCTCCCCGAGTCTTAGGGTTTCGTGGGGATGATATACGCCAGAAGGGAGAGGCTGGAGTGGGCCAGGGCGGCCAGGGCCAGGGCGGCCACACCACCTCCAGGCGCGGCCTAGGCCTGCCCGCGCCATGGGGTGGTGTGGGCCCTCTGTGGCCCACCTCCACTCCATCTTCTGGCATCCTTAGTCTTCTGGAAAAATAGGATTTTCCATATATTTTCCTGGATTTTCTGATCTTCATGAATTTTGCCTCCAAACAGCACCTTTTCCATCAGAATCCTGACTGCAGCGGTCCATGCTCCAAAAGTCATCAACCATGCAAAAATAGATGAAATAACATAAGTATCACCTCTCAATACGAAATATATCAATCAATAATAGTGAATTAAGACATAGAATAGTGATGCAAAATGGACGTATCAGGTTGGTGGCCGGTGGCGGCCAGATCTGGGCCCGCGGGTCTAGGTCTGGGCCGGGTTGGGCCTGCGGATTGTCCCCACGTCTCCATCCTGGGCTCGTCGCCCTGTTTTGGGCCAGTTGATGCTGTTTCGCAACGGCCGGGCGTCGTGCCTGCCGGTTCGCTGGGAGGGGTTCCCGGGGCCGACGCATGCTTGCCGGGGTAGGAAGCATGTTTCCCCTCCGACCCACGGGTGGGTCGGTGGTGCGGTAGTGATCTCTGCTAGGTCCACTTTGCAGCCTCATGTCGATGTCCGGTTTTGGGTTTGGGATGGATCTTGGCGAAAGCTTCGCTTGGCGTTGGCTAATGCCGGTGGTGGCGTCACCTCTGGGTGTCGTTCCCTTGTTGAAGGCGTCCCGAGGATGATCCCCTGGGCCAGCTTGCTGGATTCCGACCCTCTGCCCCAAGTTGTTCCTTTGGGTGGCCTCTCTTCGGACTAGCCTCACTAGTAGTGTCCTGTGGATCACCCTGTGACCTCCCGCTGGTGTCCCATCCCTCACATACCATCGTCCTAGCGGAATTACCCGGTTGGGTTGCGGTAGCTAATGTCTCCTCTAGTGCCTTTGGGGGCTCTGCTAGGGCAGTCGTCTGGTCATAGCCGATACCGTTGAGCTATTCCCAATGCCATGCGAAGATGCTATATTTTTGGTCTGGCCCTAGCCTGAGCTCTAGGGGTGGGGGTTCCGGGTCTAGCTGAAAGCTTTGCAGGACATTGGTTCCTGCCGACAACGATGACACGTTCTTGCGCCATTCACCTTCTTGGAGGTGTCACCACAAGACCCCCCCCCCTCCTTTGGCTCCTTAGGTGCTGCTAGGTTGCTGATCCGGTGTTGAGTTCCCCATGGGCTACAATCTTGGTGTGGTGGAGGCTTGTTGGTGTGAACTTGATCAAGATTGCTCCGGTGCATCAGAAGACAAGGCTCCCTAATCTTAGACCAAGATGTTAGACAAAGCTTATATACGTATGGATATGGTGTAGTACACCAGTCCTGTATACGTATATCTCTATGTACATGTCACGGTAGAGGTTGTTTCTACCCTATATAAACACGTTACACGAGACCCCAAAGGGTTATCGTTTCTGCCACATCAATATGGTATCAGAGCCTATCTCCTCCTAAAACCTAGCCACCGCCAGGCTCCCACATCCGCCACCGCCGCCGCCACCGCCGTCGCCAGGCTCTCTGGCCGCTGCCGTCGCAGCTCCTGCTCTCACGCCGCCTCAAAACCCATGACCAAAGACACCTGCCGCCGCCCTAGCATCGTCTTCGGCCGACGCCACGGCACAAATCTGCCGCCTCCCTAGCCTCATCTACGGCCGCCGCCACGACATGATACAACCTCTGCCGCCGCCCTAGCTCCATCTACGGCCGCCGCCACGACGCAACGACACAAAAATCGCCGCCGCCCTAGTCCCATCTAAGGGCCGCCGCCACGACAACAAAATCCGCCGCCGCCCTAGTCTCATCTACGGCCGCCGCCATGATAACATCCATGGCTCTCTCCACTGCCGTCGCGTCTTCCTCCACCGCTGCATCAATGGCCCCCGTCGGCAGCACGCTCGACACTCCACCGACAATGAAGCTCACGCGCTCCAACTTCCTGTTCTGGAAGACGCTGGTTCTCCCTACGATCCGCGGAGCCCTTGCGCTCGGACTCCTGGATGGCACCGACGTGGCCCCGCCTCAGGTGGTCGAGGTCACTGATGAAGCCCAAAAGAAGACTATGGTGGTGAACCCCGCCTATGCTGCGTGGGTCGCTCGCGATCAGGCTGTTCTGGGCTACCTTCTAAACTCCCTATCGCTCGAGCTCTTGCCTCATGTGTTCAACCTTGACACGTCTGCAGCAGTATGGGCGGCCATCAACCGCATGTTCTCCACGCAGTCCCCATCCAAGATCAATGCGATCCAGGAATCCCTCACCAACACAAGGAAGAACTCCCTCACCACCGCCCAATACTTCGCCAAGATGAAGGGGTTTGCCTCGGAGCTGGTGGCTCTAGGCAAAACCCTAGATGAAAGTGAGCTGATCAGCTACATCCTCAACGGGCTCGGCGGATCCTACAACGATGTCGTCTCCACCATCAACAGGAACCCTAATACCACACTTGATGATCTTTTTGATCAAATTTCTGCTCATGATCTTCGTCAGACTATGTTACAAGACACCGGTGATGTCTTCACCACGACGACAAATCTTGCTCGCCGGCAGCCTCCACCTCGCTCGCGTGATGATCGAGCACCTCGCCGCGATGACGACTGTGGCTATCGTGCCCGCGATGATGACCGTGCTCCGCGCGGCCGTGGTGATGAGTGCCGTGATGACGGTGGCTACATGTGTCGCCGCGATGAACCCCGTCATGACGACTATCGCCGCTGCGATGATAGTGTCCGCCGGGATGATGGTGGCAGGTGTGATGGCCGCCGCCGTGATCGTGCCCCCACTCGCTTCGTCGATGTCCACTGTTAAATCTGCAAGATCCACGGGCATCCTGCCAGCGATTGCTGGTGGAGGTATCAAGACAAGGACAAGGGGGACTCTGATGATGGAGATCGCAAGGACAAGGCTGCCCACGTTGCCTCCTATGGCGTGGAAACCAACTGGTACCCTGACACTGGAGCTACAAATCATGTCACTGGAGAACTGAGCAAGCTCTCTGTCCATGAGAGGTACACCGACCATGATCATGTTCACACGGCAAATGGTCATGGTATGCAAATCTCCCATGTTGGTCATTCAGTTTTGCATACCCCACATAGTTCCTTGCATCTTAATGATATCTTGCATGTTCCTACTGCCTCCAAAATTTTATTATTTGTTCATAAACTCACTCTTGACAATGGTGTCTTTCTTGAGTTTCACCCTTATTTCTTTTTGATCAAGGATCAGGCCACCAGGGAGGTTCTGTTTAAGGGTCCGTGTCATGGTGGCCTCTACCCACTAGTTCCTACTCCCAGTGGGTCACGCAAGGAAGCCTTCATCACAATAAAGCCGTCATCCTCCACATGGCATCATCGTCTAGGCCACCCCTCTTCCTTTGTGGTTCACCAAATAATTAGAAAAAATGAACTCTCGTATTCGCCAGAAATAAACCCATATGTCTGTGATGCATGTCAGTTAGCAAAGAGTCATCAATTGCCATATCCCGTATCTACTAGTGTTTCCACTGTTCCTTTGGAACAAGTGTTCTCTGATGTTTGGGATCCAGCTCCTCTTTCTGTTGGCAAACATGCATATTATGTAAGTTTTATTGATGATTTTAGCAAGTTCACTTGGATCTATTTGCTTAAGAAACGCTCTGAAGTTTATCAGGTCTTTCTTAACTTCCAACAGTTTGTAGAACGCAAGTTTGATAGAAAGATAAAAACTATGCAAACTGACTGGGGTGGTGAATATGAAAAACTCAATAGCTTCTTCCAAAAAGTTGGGATTGTCCATCATGTGTTCTGTCCCCATGCTCATCAACAAAACGGTTCTGCTGAACAGAAACATCGTCACATAGTTGAAGTTGGCCTCTCTCTCCTTGCAAATGCATCCATGCCTCTCAAATTCTGGGATGAAGCCTTCCTTACCGCTACATTCCTCATAAATCTGCTACCTAGCAAAGTCATTAAGTTTGACACTTCCGTAGAACGGCTTATGCATACTAAACCCAACTATGAGTCCCTTCGTGTTTTTGGCTGCGCATGTTGGCCTAATCTTCGGCCCTACAACAAACACAAACTAGCTTTTCGATCCACCAGATGTGTGTTTCTTGGCTATAGTCCTCTTCATAAAGGGGTTAAATGTCTTGATGTTTCCACTGGCCGTGTTTATGTCTCACGTGATGTTGTTTTTCATGAGCATGTTTTTCCTTTTGCCGACCTTCATCCCAATGCAGGTCGTCGTCTACGTCATGACATTCTTCTACTTCCACATGATACACCCTCTGATTTATCTACTATTGGGGATGCACAAACTAATGACCACATGCCTTTGCCTGTTATACCAATTGTGACTAACCATGACCAGGAAACAACAATAGCTGCTCCAGCTACAACGGATTCCGAGTACACTACTGAAAATTCCATGGAAAATGATGATGGCATGGAGCCAACCGAGCAATCAGCTGACTCCCCTACGTCGCCGCTACACGACAACATGAGCATGCCATCCACCTTAGTTCGTGCGTCCTCGGGATCCCGCGTCGCAGATACGGCGTCGTCTTCTCCTGCACCGAACGCCACACCAACACCGCCTGGCTCCCCTCCCGCGTCGCCACGCGTCACGCCCCAGGTGGACTCCCGCGCATCGTCGCCCAGCTCCCCGCTGGTGCCCACCGCGGCCCGCTGTGACTCGGGGCACGTGGCCGACAACGACCTGCCCCCAGTCCCGCCAGAATCTGCCACGGGTTCCGTGCCCTCTACAGCACCTGATGGATCGCCTGTGGCACCGGCAACTGTTGCACATCCTATGTCTACTGTTCGCACTCATCTCCAACAAGGTATTTGTCAAGCAAAGATTCGTACTGATGGTACTATACGCTATGGTCTTGTTACATCTATAGGTGAACCACGTACTCTTTCCGAGGCTCTTGATCATCCTCAATGGAGAAGTGCTATGGAAGAAGAATACATGGCACTCCAACACAATCAAACATGGCATCTTGTTCCTCCTAGTTCCAGCAAGAATTTGATTTACTGCAAATGGCTCTATCGTATCAAGAAGCGAGCTGATGGTACAACTGGCAGGTTCAAGGCTCGTCTTGTTGCAAAAGGATTCAAGCAAAGGTATGGTATTGATTATGAGGATACTTTCAGTCCAGTTGTCAAAGCTGCTACTATTAGAACTGTCCTAGCAGTTTCTGTGTCTCGAGGTTGGAGTCTTCGACAGCTAGATGTTAAGAACGTGTTTTTACATGGTGTTCTGGAGGAGGAAGTTTACATGCGCCAACCCCTAGGTTTTGAGGATCCTGATGCTCCACATCATTTTTGCAAATTTGACAAATCTTTATATGGTCTCAAGCAAGCTCACCGTGCTTGGTTCTCTCATCTCAGTTCCAAGCTTCATGCACTTGGGTTTATTTCCTCACAGGCTGACACATCTCTGTTTCTTTATCACAAGACAGTTGTCACTATGTATGTTCTCATTTATGTTGATGTTATCATTGTTACAAGCTCTTCAGATCAGGCTATTTCAACATTACTCAAGGATCTCAATGTTCCCTTTGCCATTAAGGATCTTGGTGATTTGCACTTCTTTCTAGGTATTGAGGTTAAGAAAATTCCTGATGGCATTGTTCTAACTCAAGAAAAATACGCCTCTGATCTCCTTGCCAAAGTCGGCATGACTGGATGCAAGGCCACGCCTACATCCCTGTCCTCGGTGGACAAGCTGTCTCTGACTGAGGGGGAGCTACTTAGCACAGAAGACATCACACGGTATCGCAGTATTGTGGGGGCTCTTCAATACCTCACCCTGACTCGGCCTGATCTGTCATTTTCAGTAAACAAGGTTTGCCAGTATCTCCATGCCCCTGCAACCGCTCATTGGACTGCAGTCAAACGCATCTTACGCTATGTATGTGATACTATTAATCTTGGTATTACCTTTCAGAAATCCACTTCCACCCTGTTAAGTGCTTTTTCAGATGCAGATTGGGCTGACTGTTTAGATGATAGACGTTCTACAGGAGGTTTTGCGATATTTGTTGGACCAAACTTGGTCTCATGGAGTTCTCGCAAGCAACCCACAGTTTCTCGATCCAGTACTGAAGCTGAATACAAGGCTCTTGCTAATGCTACGACTGAACTTATTTGAGTTGAAGCCCTTCTCGAAGAACTTGGTGTTAAACTACAGGAAAGACCATGTCTATGGTGTGACAACCTAGGTGCTACCTATTTATGTGCAAATCCAGTTTTTCATGCTCGCACAAAACACATTGAGATTGACTTTCATTTTGTACGTGAAAGAGTGGCTAGCATACAACTTGAGATCAAGTTCATATCTAGTAAAAATCAAATAGCTGATGGTTTTACCAAAGCTCTTCCAGTTATAAATCTTTAGACTTTAGGCGTAATCTAAATCTTCAAAGAAGTTTAGATTAAGGGGGCTGTTAGACAAAGCTTATATACGTATGGATATGGTGTAGTACACCACTCCTGTATACGTATATCTCTATGTACATGTCACGGTAGAGGTTGTTTCTACCCTATATAAACATGTAACACGAGACCCCAAAGGGTTATCGTTTCCGCCACATCAATACAAGCTGTCGCTCTGGCTTGATGTTTTGTGTGTTGTCTTTTGTTGTGTGTTGGGTTGTGCGTTCTGGAAGCGTGTGTATTGTAACTTGTGGTGTAACTTCTAGTCGGCTTCGTTAATTAAAAGTCAGCCTCGTTTCGAACCTTCCGTCTAAAAAGCTCTCCCACGTACTGGCAGTCTGGGATGGAATAGAGACAGCGCGCAGGTGTGGTGATACGGATCATGTGGTGTGATCGGTTGCTGCCGCGTTCGTGGCCGGCACAGACAGCACGTAGACACGTTGGCATGCCCTGGAAGCATACGCATGTTCGAAATAATTCAGCGCCTCCACAAGTTATGTGCTGTTCAGGTTGGTGTTTGTTGCTAGCTAGCCGAACATTTCAAAGATTTGAGATTGCCATCTATAGTACTACCAGTAGTTTATCTAAATGCATACAGGTACAATGTTGGAACTCTTCTGAGATGGAAATATGGGGCATCTGGCTGTCTTAGCTAGCTAATAGCTGTGCATAATTGTTGGTACTAAGTACAGTACATGGCTTTATTCCAAGTTCGTCCAGCTCCTTGTTAGCACATTAGCTACCTTAATCACACTGTCTGTGGCCGCCTGTCACGATCAGAGGCGATCAGCAAAGTCTTAAATTCCAGCCAATAATTTCCTTTATGCGCCTGTACTGTACCAATCATTGCTCCATTTAGCTTTAGCAGATGGGTGGGAGGCTCGTCAATTTGGAGGTTTTCGCGTAAAATATACGTGCGTGGATTGCAGCATCATATTGTGCCTGGGACTGGGAATATATATCATGTGAGGTATCGGTCGCCCCTCGCTCGATCATTATTTCTGGAACCCAAGGTACTCCGCGATTATTGGCTTGGTCACTTGGTGGCGGAGATGTTAACTTGTTCGAAGTTTTCGCGGTCCTTGACAGTGCTTATATATACTGATTGGATTCCTTTCAAAAAAAAAATACTGATTGGATAGATCTTCCATTCAAACGTCAGCAGGACTGTAGATGTGATCTGCTCCTCATTGGATCCTCAGTTGTAATAGTAGCTACGTACTTGATTCCTTCCTCCTTGATTTTATTTAGGTGGTGAAAGAACTAAGCTGAGTCATTGACAAAGCGGAGGATATGAAAATCAGCACGCCATAGGATGTCCAAACGCGTATGACTGGACTCTGGAGAAAAGTATAAAAAGTCCCGAGGTTCATGCATGTTGCCACTAAACTCTTTGGCACGTACGTAGGACCTGGACATCAACGGTACTGTGACCTCTTGGCAGAGCTCTGAAAATCATTTCTCTGTACGGATTATACAACGGGCTGCCTGCTGATTTTGCGGCGCCGATGAGATCTGCAGGCGGCGAGGTGCCACGTCCATGCCGAACCCCTCTCCGACTCCGACAGAAGGCTGCGAAACAATTTCGACGTTTAGCGAGATGCTCGACCGTTAGTGGAAGCAGTGAAGTGACCTGGCAGGCAGGGCATAGGACTGGATGCCATTGTGACGTGTCCTTTTTTCTTTTCTGAATCAGTGCATCTCCACCCGCATGATCTAAACAGTCCCGCTGACTGCCAGACAGCTGCGCGCCAGCCCAGCGGAGCGATCCATCCGGTCCGACTCACGCGGGCTGACTAACCAAATTTGGATCACGGTTGCGTCGGCCTAGAAAACACAGTTGTCCTCCTGCGTCCTCTCCTAGGCCGCCTGGCCTTCTCATCCGTGGCACAAGAGGCACTCTCCTTTTACAAACCCTCGCCCTCCATATTCGTGGCCAGAGCAGTCACAACCGTGCCGCCGCCACTGCCTGTTGTCGCCATCGCCCCCGCAATATCAAGCAACATCGCATGCCACGCGTGTTGCCGGAGTTGAGCGTGTCCATCCCGCCACCCGCCTCCGCCTATGTACTAGACGCGTGAGAGCCTCTGGGGTGCGTCGCGTACAACCTACTCGGTCTTTTGCCTGACCGCGCTTAAGGTACGTTTGTCGGTCATTTCTATGTTATCTGGTCCCTGTGGGAGTTGGCATGGCCATTGACGGCCATAGATTTTAACAGATGGGTAGCAGTCGGAGCATAATCGAGTTCTTCTACAAGAATTTTGTCAAGTCATCGTCTGAAGAGGAGTCCGACGGTGAGACCGAAGTTCTACTGGCCGCTGCACAGATGGTGCACGATCAATACCTCTTGCCACCGCGTAGAGGTGGGTCGGCGAAGCTGTTAGCTTTGCGACAATCAAATAACGGAGAACGATAAAGGAATCACAGCAAGGGGACACAGATTTAACGTGGAAAAACCTCTCCAACAAAGAGAGGAAAAAACCACGGGCGCCAGCTAGCGAAACTTCACTATAACGGGAAGTGTTTACACAACGCCGGGGATTTCACATATGCAACTTATCCCAGCCGGCGGCTTACAAGAGGTTTATATAACGGTGGTAACCTAGGTCATTAACGATCCGTACCACGGGGGCTGTCGCCCCCCACACCCCCCACAGGCGTCCCTATTGGGCACGGAGTGGGCCAACTTCAGACTCCGCTCCGCATCGGCCCAAGCCTCCGGCGACGGGCCTCGCTCCGGTCCGTCGTGTTAGCTAATCATGGAGGGGAAGAAATCGTAAGAATAAAATGTTTCAATGAATCTTTATTAGTAGATTAGCAAACTCCTCGACCCCCAATAGGGCCTCCCAATAGACTTTTGACAATTTCTTAGCAAATATAACCATATTGCATAGTTTTAAAACTACATAAATTTAGCATGAGATTTTGCATCACATGCATACAACATTTTTCATATTTCCTATGAGTTTTTTGTGACATTACTGAAACTGTTCTTTTGCTCGAGAATTGACAAACTGAACGATTTAGTTTCGCGGGTCGTGTTAGCTAATCATGGAGTGGAAGAAATCATAAGAATAAAATGTTTCAATGAATCTTTATAAGTAGATTAGCAAACTTCTCAAAACAAGCTTCCGCCCCACTTTATAAATAAAGCAACCATTCATACAAAGTTCACATAATACAACCATAAAAAAGAAAATTCTGCTAGGACAACAACACAAACATACCCAAACTAAGAGAGCAAAGCTCTCAAAAACGAAAATGCCAAGCAAAAGCGAACAGCAATATATGTACTCAATGGCTGGACGAAGTGAAGAGACGGCTAGCCGCGTCCAGCAGGTGTCGAAGAAGTACGTCCAGCCTCTCGTTGTCCTTCTATCTACATAGCGGGTACCAGCAGGTGTAGATCAGCAAATTATTCACAAGTGACATAGTTACTTTGTAAATTAGCACACATGTAGGAAATCAAAATCAAGAACGAGGGGCAACACATTTTAGTGAAAACCCCTTGCAAGCAACACGGTGTATACTGACGATATTCACCATATTAAGAAAGTAGTTCTAACGCAAGAAGTGCTGAAGCCAACATTAAAACTATGGGTGTGCATAGTTAGTAATTCCTTAATATTCAGTGTTTTCCTAGGTTTTCTACTCCCATTCGTCCTATATAAGGCCTTTTTAGCCAAACAAGTTGCTAAAAACATCTTGTATTGTGGGGCAGAGGAAATCATTTATTTTTTGATACGATAGTTCTATACATGTGAACTATGCATAGGTATTCAACATTTTCTAAATATATGGGTGTACACCTGTACTCCCATGTCACTATGTCAACCAAGAACACAAGGGATCCGTTGCAGTTTAGTAAGAGGTAGTCACACGTTGCTCGAAGAGGCGAAACATGAATTCTGAAAATGTGCAATAATCCATAAACTATTTGACATCTCTTGTTTTCAAAATATGGTCCACATATCTACAACTAGAATAATCTCCAAATTTAGATGAATTCGGTACTTATAGCAGGTGCGGTTCATTTGCGAACTTCCGGCAACCAACACACGGCTCCACTATCTTGATAGCGTCCCGTCGGCATGAGCCGTTATCCAGAAGAAGAAAGGACTTGGCGACTAAAGCCCGTGCTGAAACTGTTGCTTCTGTTTCTCAAACCGCGTTTTAAATTTGGATTTGGAATTTTATGACAAGGGAATTTGGATTTGGATCGCCCAAAAAGGTAAGCAGCAGCGAGAAAGCAGTGAAAGGTCGCGCTGCCCACTTGCACGTCGCGCCGTCCACCGCCAGCGCTGCCCGCCGCCACCATGCCTCACAACTCGCCGCCACGCCCCCCAGCGGCTCTCCGCCGGCGTCGAGGACGACACTCTCTTCGTTCAGCAGGCCATGGCCCTCCTTGCTCCAAGCTCCGCCGCCGGATGAGGGCCACCGTAGCTTGCACCTGCCGCCATCGAACAAGATCTTCGGTCATGATTGTGCCTCCAAATCCGCAACCGGTGACGAGAGGCTCTAGTAAGGCGTTGGGCGTTGCTACCACCAGCAACGAGCGACTCCATCATTGGCGATGGGCAGCGCTACTACCGGCGAGGCCGGATGCTACAATCTCACCGGCGAATTTTGCTACATCGCACGGTGCTACATAGGCAGGACGACGATGCTACTGGAAGTGGTCATCGTTGTTACAGATGAAGGGTCGCGATGCTACCGACCAATAAATGGGTTTTGAGATTTTGCTATAGGGCGATGCTACAATAGTAGTAATTTTTTTCTATTTTTATTCTATGTTTTTGCTGCAATATTATAAAATATTTACTACGACATTTTCGACGAAAATCCATAGCAAAGTCGGTTTTGCTACGACAGGCACCGGCGATTTCTTTGGCGAGGTCGTTCTTTTTGCTACATTATCATTTTTTTTTGCTATCACCGTTTTGCGGTTTTGCTAAAGTTTGCTACACGGTCTCCGGTGAGGTCTATCGGCGAAAGCCTCCGGCGATGTCGGATATGCTACGTTATCCTAACTTTCTTGCTACACGGTCGCCGGCGAAATCTCCGGCGAGATTCAGTCTATTTTTCTATTTTGGGTCAAACTGTTTTCTGCTAAATGTAGCAAAAGCGAGATTTTAGAGTTTTTGGGATATGTGTCACCAGGGGATCCGGGGTATTTTTGGAAATTATCAAGGGAGACGCGTAGTAAGCAGCCAGAAAGTAGTGAAGGTGAGTGGTAGAGAAAGTACTCGGCTAAATAAAACAAGGGGAAAAGCGGTTAATGACATACACTTAGCTGGTTTTCACCTTTGTCCCAATGTCCCAAGAAAGGAAAAAGGACGGATGGAAGAAGACAGAAAACGAGATCACGACTTGCTCGACCCACACTGGCAAGTGGAAATGAACTGGCGACGCCCACGGGAACAAGCGAGTACAAAACCGAGGCGTGCCTCACTTCCATCCCCTTACTAGAAATTTGCCGTCCGCTAAACGGCGTCGGCGAGCGTGTCTGTCCAGAGACCGGTTGTGCATTCCGTGGCTCGTTTAAGGATAACGATTAACAAAATTAGGAAAATTAAGCGGCGGACAGAAGAACAGACATGCCTCGTCACGGTCGCTGTCGCCGCCGGCCGCAAGTTTCAAACCTTCACGGTCCCGTAAACTGGTATCTTCGGAAGCACAGGTGACCCGATCGACTGGTTAGGCGCGCGCCAACGATCGATAAGCTAATTAATTGCTTTGTAGTGGAGTAACAGTTGTGCGGGCGGAAGTGTTGTCATTTCGGTCGTGCGCTGCAAGCTCGAACGGATGGCGGTGGATGGGCAACCTGACAGTGATCTCCGGGGAAAAGAGACGGGACATACATGGCGTGACCGGACCCGGTAAAGGCTGCCATGTCTGGGCTGCTACATCGTCGCCGTCGCGTATGCCTCACACGAATTTAGATTTTCTAATCGTCACAAGGAGCTCATGCCTTTGAACAATGGTGGCGGCTGTTTTTGACTTTCTTCCCAGAGGGGGAAAAGCGAGAGAAGGGGGAGCAGAAAGCAGGGTCACGCTAGGCCGAGGGACGGAGGGAGTGCGTGGGCCCCGCCGCGGCAGAGTACCTAGGCTAGGCGCATACTGTCGCTCTGCTCTGCTGGCTCAGCGCAGCGCATGCTTCTTCCAGCAAAGCAGACAAACGTCAGGCGAAACCAAACCAAAATAAGCTGGTCGCTCCGCCTGACCTGACACCCCCTGCCTTTCCCTCTCTCCCTCTACAAATCCCTCGCCTCCTTCCTCCTCCCTCTCCCTCTCCCCACAGATTTCTCTCGCACACTCCCACCGTTTTGTGTCGCCTCCACGCGCGCACCGCAGTTCGATCCATCCGAACGGTTCCAGCAGCTGTGTCGGGCATGGCTGAGGAGACGAAGAAGGAGACGGCTGCCGCTGCGGCAGCAGAGGTGGTCGTGACGGAGGAGGCGGAGAAGAAGGTGGAGATGGAGGTGGAGGAGAAGGCCGTGGAGACGGTGGAGAAGGCCGTCGAGGCGGCCGCGGAGGAGGAGGAGAAGACGATGGAGGAGGCGGTGGCCGAGGCCGGGGCGGACGAGGCGGCGGTCATCGAGGGCAGCACCGCCTCCTTCATGGAGGAGAGCAACCTCGTCTCCGACCTCGCCGACCCCGAGCAGAAGGCGCTCGCCCAGCTCAAAGAGCTCGTCGCGGCTGCGCTCGCCGCCGGAGAGTTCGACCTGCCGCCTCCGGCGACTCCGGCGGCCGACGAGGCCAAGGTGGAGGAGCCGAAGACGGAGGTGGCTGCCGGCGGAGAGGAGCCCAAGGCCGAGGTGGCGGCCGAGAGCGAGCCCAACACCGAGGTCCCCGCCGCGGAGAAGCCCAAGACGGACGCCCCGGCCCAGGAAGAGCCCAAGGCCGACGAGCCTGCCAAGGAGGAGCCCAAGACAGAGGCGCCGGCTGCTGCCGTGGCTGCGGCTGCCGCCGAGGAGCCCAAGGCCGAGGTCACTGCGACCGAGGAGGCCAAGCCGGCGGAGCCGGAGCCGGAGGAGAAGACAGTCGTGGTCGCGGAGGAGGAAGCCACAAAGACCGTGGAGGCCATCGAGGAGACCGTTGTCCCCGCTGCGGCCGAGGCAGACGCTGCCCCGGCGCCGGCCGAGGCCGAGCCGAAGGAGGAGCTGATCTGGGGCGTGCCCCTCGCGGGCGACGACGAGCGCACGGACACGGTGCTCCTCAAGTTCCTCCGCGCGCGCGAGTTCAAGGTCAAGGAAGCCATGGCCATGCTCAAGGCGGCCGTGCTGTGGCGGAAGAGCTTCGGCATCGACGCGCTCCTCGACGCCGACCTCGGCGTGCCCGAGCTGGAGAACGTCGTCTTCTACCGCGGCGCCGACCGCGAGGGACACCCCGTCTGCTATAACGTATACAGCGAGTTCCAGGACAAGGACCTCTACGAGAAGGCCTTTGGCGACGACGACAAGCGGGAGCGATTCCTCAAGTGGCGCATCCAGCTCCTCGAGCGCGGCATCCGGGAGCAGCTCGACTTCTCGTCCAGCGGCATCTGTTCCATGGTGCAGGTCACCGACCTCAAGAACTCGCCACCCATGCTCGGCAAGCACCGCGCAGTCACCCGCCAGGCGCTCGCTCTGCTCCAGGACAACTACCCTGAATTCATTGCCAAGAAGGTAAACACCTCTACACTTCCTTTGTCATATCATTTCCTCATTCTTATATCGAAATTCAGTATCATTAGCAACACACGGATTAGACATCTATATGATTTTTGTGCTTGTAGTGGACTGAACTGAATTCATCTGATGTAGTGTGTTTTGTAAGCCTGTGATTCTAACCTTTGACTGTTATGTCTTTGGGGGTAGTTGACTAGTGTTTCCTAATGCTTAATGAGAAATTCGGTATCATTAGCAACACAAGGTTTGACATACCTTTGATTTTAAGGAAATAGTTATAGTAGATTGAACTGAATTCATCTGATGTAGTGTATGCTGTGATTTTTTATCTTTGACTGCTATGTCCTTGGGGGATGTGGTGGATTTCTGCTGCGAATGAACTGGGATAGCGGCATCGTTTCACTTCTAGAATTCTAGTTCTCCTTCTCTTTCGTGCTTGAGTTATATTCCTTGCTATTGAACTGAATTCATCTGATGTAGTGTATCCTGTTTTTCTTGATCACTTTTTCTGAATAATATAATTAGATATGGTGGATTGGTTGTGCAAATAAGCTTGGATAGTGGCATCATTTTACTTCTATTCTTTTTTTCTGTTTGACGGCGTGCTTGTTCAGAAACTAGAGTTTCTTCGATATATAATCAACTGAACTGAACTCGATTGGGATTAATTTGCTTTGAATCATGAACCATATGCAGGTATTCATCAATGTGCCATGGTGGTATATTGCGGCGAATAAAATGATGAGTCCGTTCCTCACACAACGCACCAAGAGCAAGTTCACATTTTGCAGCCCAGCCAAGACCGCAGAGACTCTTTTCAGGTTCGCGCGCGATAATTTCTAGAAGTCTTCTTTTCATGCATTGTAGTCACACTTTCTGTTGAAATACTTTACTACCATGTTCATTAGTACTTTCTTACTCTGTTCTTACCTGTCTTTTTGCCTTCACTAATATGATGATGCAGATACATCGCGCCAGAGCAGGTTCCTGTCCAATTTGGCGGCCTCTTCAAAGAGGATGATACCGAGTTCTCAACTTCTGATGTTGTCACTGAGCTCACCGTGAAGCCTTCTTCCAAAGAAACCATTGAGATTCCTGCTACTGAGGTTGATCCCTGTTCTCGTATCTTGAAATTTATGTACATTACAATAGTAGAATAAACACTCACGGTGGCCTCTGTAATGTGGCTATCGTTGCAGAACTCCACGGTCGTGTGGGAGCTCCGTGTGCTTGGATGGGAGGTGAGCTACGGCGTGGAGTTCACCCCTGACGCAGAGGGCGGCTACACGGTGATCGTGCAGAAGACGAGGAAGGTGCCCGCCAACGAGGAACCAATCATGAAGGGCAGCTTCAAAGTCAGCAAGGCCGGCAAGGTGGTGCTCACCGTCAACAACCCGACGTCGAAGAAGAAGAAGCTGTTGTGCCGGTTCAAGGTCAAGAGCTCCACCGAGTCCGCCTAAGGTTCCAGCTGGCTGGCTCCGCTGATACATTCACCAACCAGGTCCATACCGCCACCATTTGAACATTTGTCATGATAGAGGAGAGCAATAAGATTTTAGATTGGACGTTTTGTGCTTGGTTCTTTGATTTGTTGGGTTTCTGCTGTTTTTTGGAGGATCAGACTTGTGTATGTGTTTGCTTGAAAACCAAAGTGATCTTATTCTGGGAGATAGCTGGGATCAGAAGGTGGGGAAACTATGAGGTACTGATGGTTCTTGTTATCGTTGGGGGAGCTGTGCTAGGAAAAAGGAAGGACCGAAGTATTGCTGATCTGTAAAAAATCTGTCTGTACATGGTATCCATATGGATTCTCTTTCATCGACATGTGAATTGTTAGTAGAAAATATTCATGTTTTGTGGTCACTCACCCCATGTTACTCTCCATGTTCTTCTGCTCCTTCCGTCTTGTCGTGGTTCTTGTTCTTGCCTGTTAAATGTTGCTCTGCGTTTGGCAATGATCAGGGTCAAATTAAGTGCATGACATGGACGTCAGGGTGTCAGCCATTGGTTTGTTTATGTAATGTAAATTCGAAGCGTCTCTTCGCTACCGATTGCCACGGCTGTAGTGGCTATCTGAATTCTGATCAACGTTGTGTCGGAGCCTCCAGTTTCTGTCTACAACACTCTGTCACTCTTGTGTAATCCTGAAGTTGTGTCGGAGCCTCCAGTTAGGCGAAACAGAATCTTTCACATTCATTCGGATGAGGAGCATGCTGACAGACAAACCGAGTGTGCAGGCCCGAACCAAAAGCAGGCATCTTTCAAGGACTGATATGCCGCTAATGATGAGCATCAACCATGCTTGGGTGGGTGGTACAGTTAGCAGAAAGCAAAAGACCAAGCCAAAAGCGGGCAAGCTGTGGACAGATGGACAGTATTATGGAAGCCAAAAGGAAAAGAGAGAATGTGTGTGTGTAGTACCTTTGCTCTGCAACAACTTTCCCTTTGACTACTGTACTACACAAGCAGGCCCATATAAAAACCAAAAGTTGAAACCGCAGCATTATGCAGTGTCCAGCTTGGCCCTGATCCTCTCTACCTGTCTCTCTGCGTGCCCTCTGATTATTGGGTAATGGAGGCAGCTGATGTCCCGAGCATCTGTTGTTACTGTGCGCTGCATTCGTCTTCTATCCAATGGCCTAGGGAGCAGTGGGGAGGGGAGGCCCATTCAGTCGGGATTTCCACGGTCAGGGAGAAAACATTATGATTGATTGCATGGACAAGCGGCAGTGTCAGCTGTCATGCCGTGCTGTTCTTAGGCGTTGGGTGTGTCTCCACTTACTTGCATGCGGAATTCCCTCCTCCGTCCATATGTCCTGGTCGGGAGAGGAGGCTCTCAGTCTCTGGTTAATATATTATTAGCCATGGGGTTATTTAGAGTCATCAGTCATGTAGCAGGCAGCAACACCATGATTGTAAACTTGAAACGCCTCATGGTCACCGTCTTGTAATTGGACGAGATGGATGCTCATGTGCAGCTGCTGTGCAGTGCATGGATGGATTGATGGGCCAGGGAGCTGCAAACCTGCTCGTCGGTCGGTGTTGCATCTTCAGTTTGGGACCAACCAGAGCAAAGACAGAGCTACTACCAGCCAATTCAGCATTCGTCAACTGAAGCTGCAGTAACTCACTCTTTAGGTTCATTTCAGGTGTACCCATGTTTTGAAAATTCACTCTCGTTGAGTTGAGCCTGGTCTAAATTCAAGGATCGTGAAGAGCGATTCGCTTGGAACCGTATTAGGCAACTTAAGCCGCCACGAGATGTATTGCCCAATAAGAGGTTTAATAGCAACCCTAACATAACGCATATAATAGACCCTTTAAAAATGCATATAAAGGGATCCGAACTCCAGTTTTTTTAGTTCGCAAAATAGCTTGGTAGAACAGAAAACGAACTTGAAACTGAATAATTTTAAAACCTGATAAGTTGCCTTCGTGGCAAAATTTAGGCATACGATGATCATACATTGGATCATACAATTTGCATACTACTGCTAATTCAAAAAAATGCACTACGCATCTGCAGCTAACTCTAGCATCTTGCCCTAACCATAGAACTCCCAAAATCGGCCCCAGGAAACCTCGCCGGAGCCGGAGGGCGCGACGGCGACGCGGTCGTCAAGCTCCTCAGTCGGAGTCGAAGGTGAAGTCCACGATCTCCTCCTTGATGTGGCGCGTCGCGATCTCCTTCTCCTTGGAGAGGAACGCCTCCACCATGATGACGGCATGGCGGTCTTACATCTTGCTAGAATTTTATAAATTCTTGGTCTAGGCTAGCAATTTACATGCATTATAAGCTTTTGTATTATCTTTGGTTCAAAAAGGAGGGTTTGTTCTCTTGAACTCACGGAGTTTCTGTCCTGGACGCAATTGTTTGGAAATTTGTCAAAGATGGATGCTATTTGATGGTTTCGGGATATAGGACGCAATTTTTGGGCCTCGCCTCCTCTCCAATGCCATCCTTGGTTTGAAAATCTTGGGCTCTTCCGAAGTGCAATTTTTCTTCCTAGTTGATTCTTTAAAATCGTGCTCGGACCATGGATAGACTTGAGAAGAGGGGATGGTAAAAATGTGGTCTTTGTAAGCTTTGCAATACAGTTCAAGAAACAGTTGCCCATCTTCTTCTCAAATTCCATTTCACTTTGTGAATGTGGTTGTCTTTGAAATCTTCGCCTGGGATTGTTGACATATATGGACCCAAATGGTTGGTGATAGTTTGGGAGAGAAATAACTTATATTGATTTAGACAATATTACAACGTTTATATAGAAGAGAGGGAGAGTCGGCCGGCCTAGGGTTGGGTCCTAAACCGACTTAGGCTAGAGTCCTACTCCAATACAAAACAAACTCTAATACCCCCCGCAGTGTCAATGTCGGGTGCCACGATGTTGAGACTGGAGCGAATGTCGATGAAGGACGAAGGATGTAGTCCTTTGGTAAAAATATCTGCAAACTGTGCACTCGTTGGAACATGTAGAACACGAACTTCTCCAAGAGCAACTTTTTTCCGAACAAAATGAATGTCGATCTCGATGTGCTTGGTACGACGATGTTGCACGGGGTTGGAGGCCATATAGACAGCTGATATATTGTCACCGTAGACAATAGTGGCTTGCTGGACGAGACACTGAAGTTCCACAAGTAGTTGGCGAATCCAAACTGCTTCAGCAACAGCATGCGCAACCGCCCTGTATTTCGCTTCAACCGAAGACCGGGACACCATAACCTGCCTTTTTGATGACCAAGAAACAAGATTATCACCCAAATAAACACAAAAGCCGGATGTGGATCGTCGAGTATCTGGACATCCTGCCCAGTCTGCATCAGAATAAACTGTCAAGCTTGTTGGGGAGGATGAATTAAGAAGTAGACCATGATCAAGAGTGCCTTTTAAGTATCGAAGAATCTTTTTGACATGAGCTAGATGGGGTAAACGAGGATCATGCATATAGAGACATGCTTACTGAACAGAATAAGAAATATCAGGTCTGGTGAGAGTGGCGTATTGCAAAGCACCAACAAGACTGCGATATAGAGTTAGATCGGGGACATAATCACCTTTAGCTGAAAGTTTTGAGCCAACATCAGCTGGTGTACGACAAGGTTGACAGTCTATCATGCCTGCTCGGTTTAAGAGATCAAGAATGTATTGACGTTGAGAAAGAAATAGAGTAGAAGATGTTCTAGTGGCGGTAACACCGAGAAAATGATGAAGTGATCATAAATCAGTCATAGAAAATTCTTTGTTGAGAAGAGTAATGATATGTTTAAGAAAAGAATCAGAAGAAGCTGTAAGAACAATGTCGTCTACGTATAGAAGAAGATATGATGTGTGAGAGGAAGAATGAAAGATAAAAAGAGATGTATCAGATTTGGAAGAAAGAAAGCCAATAGTTTGAATAAATGTAGCAAAACATTGAAACCAGGCACGAGGAGCTTGTTTGAGACCATACAGAGATTTCTTGACAAGACAGACAAGATTGGGATTAGAGGAATCTTCAAAACCTAATGGTTGTTGGCAATATACAGTTTCATTGAGAGTACCATTAAGAAAAGCATTTTTTACATCAAGTTGATGAATAGACCAGGAAGAGGAGACTGCAAGACTGAGAATAATGCTGGGCTTAACAACAGGGGAGAAAGTTTCATCAAAGTCAATTCCTTGTTGTTGAGAAAAACCTCTGCAAACCCAACGAGCCTTATACCGAGCCAAATACCCATCGGAGTTATACTTATGACGAAAAATCCACTTTCCCGAGACAATATTGGCGCCAGATGGTTTAGGAACGAGAGTTCATGTATTATTTTGAATAAGAGCATTGAACTCATCTCGCATGGCAGAGTGCCATAATGGATCGAGAAGGGCTCGTTTGTAGGAACTTGAGATAGGAGAAATCGATGGAGTAACCGAAAGATTAAGAAAACGTCGGGGAATATGGAAGCCCCGTTTGCCACGAGTACACATAATATGATCATTTGTAGGAATGGGTATTGGAACGGCATGAGAAGGAATGTGAGTAGTTGGGGAAGGAGATGATTGAGTAGGGGGTGTGTTTGAGGCCGGAGAGACAGAGTTGGATGATGTGCTAATGGGAGACTCTGCCGCGACAGGAGAAGGAGACGCGGCAGGAGGTGAGGCTACCGTGGCAGGGGTTTGGGCAGATTCAGCTGCCGCGGTAGGGTTTTGGGGGGTTTTGGCTACCGCATCAGGGTTTTCGGGGGTTTTGGCTGCCGTGGCAGGGGGATTGACGGGAACAAAAACATGACGCAATATAGGGGCAGTAGATGTGGATAGTGGGGTAGGGACCGTCAGTGACTGAATGGTCGAAAAGGGAAAAGTATTTTCATCAAAAGTGACATGACGAGATATAAGAACACGACCGGAGGAGGGATCAAAACATCGTGCTCCTTTGTGATCATCGGATGGACCTAAATATATACATGGCAATGATCTTGGAGCGAGTTTATTGGCAGCAGTAGATGAAGTGTTAGGAAAGCAAAGGCAGCCAAAAACACGTAAATCAGAATAATCGGGGTGAGATAGAAAAAGAGATTAAAAGGGGGAATAAAGAGGACATGTTTTGGTTGGTCGTATATTTAGAAGATATGTGGCGGTCCGGAGAGCCTCAGCCCAAAAACACGGTTGAAGAGATGCTTGAATGAGGAGAGTGCGTAAGATGTCGTTGATAGAACGAAGAGAGCGTTCAGCCTTGCCGTTTTGAGGATAAGTGTAAGGACACGAAAAACGAAATAGGATGCCTTGGGAGAGAAAGAAAGTTCTGTTTTGATTGTTATCAAATTTTTTCCGTTGTCACATTGGGTGAAACGAATAGGGAGGCCAAAGTGAGAACATATTGTCGAAAATTAAGAAAAAGTTGATGAACATCAGATTTAGCACGAAGAGGAAAGGTCCAAACATAATGAGAATAATCATCCAAAATAACGAGATAATATTTGAAACCAGAAACACTTGGTATTGGAGAGGTCCATAGATCACAATGTAACAATTCAAACGGAAAAGAACTATAGGTTGAAGAAGTGCCGAAAGGTAATCTAATATGTTTGCCGCATTGACAGGCATTACAAACTGAGGAATCATGCGAAGAACTATCACTAGATATGCGAAACTCTTGAAGCAGGGATGACATGGTATGTTTATTGGGGTGACCAAGACGACAGTGCCAAAGGGTGACAGAGGCAATCATGGCTTGAGGTGTGGAGGTGGGTGTGCCATGGAGAGGATAGAGGTCGCCCGAACTATTGTAACGATCGAGGACCGCTGCCGTTTTCAGATCCTTCACAGGCAAACCAAAGGGATCAAATTTTATGAAAACATTATTATCAATAGTAAATTATCGAACAGATATTAGATTTTTAATTAATGAGGCAGCAACTAGGATATTTCGTAGAATAAAATTGGTGTTTGGATTAATGATGTAAGATTGGCCGGTGCAAGAGATGGGGATAGAAGATCCATCGCCAATGGTGATAGAAGAAAAAGGAGAGGAAGAACAAGCTGACAGAAAATCCATATTTGAAGACATATGCGAGGAAGCACCAGAATCAAAAATCCAATCCGTACCTTCATGATTGTTGAGTGTAAAATTGTTCATGGCAGCGATGAAGGCGGCTTGGTCCCAGCTTGGTGGAGCGGTTGACGGAGCGGGAGACGCAGGCATGTACTGAGGAGCTGGAGTAGCATTGTACATGTAGGGCAGCGACGTCGGCGAGGCCACGTATTGAGGTGGCGCCATCTGGGCCATGTAGGGAGGGGGTGGCGCCTGCACGGTGTAGACTTGCTGAGGCTGTCGTCCAAGGAGCCCGAGGGAACCGATTGCAGGACGGAGCCCAGGACTCCAGGTTCTGGTGTAGGCGGGAGGGGCCCCGTAGGGAGACGGAGCGGACCAAGGCATGGACCACGCCTGAACAAGTCCAGTCCACGTGTCGTGCGGAGGTCGCCATGTCGGAGCCGATGGTGGTGCTGTCGGGGGCGCCGTAGGTGGAGCAGGAGCAGGTGGTCGAGGTTGAGGCGGTCTGTACGTGGGATTCTTCCCGCGATAATTTGGACTTGGACGCCATCCAGGTGGGGGCTGCGGGGCAGCGTGGGGAGGGCCGGCGGAGGGGGCCGGAGGGGAGGACGAGCCGCCGTGTGGAACACCTAAGCTTGAGTGAGGCGCGATGCTTTGCGATCTTGTGTTGTGGCCTCCAGTTGGAGGAGAGATCGGACTTCAGCGAAAGTGGGACGCTGGCGCATCAGCGGAATAAAGGCCACCTGCTTGTCGAATTGCTCGCCGAGGCTGACGAGGAGAGCATTGATGAGTGTGCGATCTTCAACAGGGTCGTCGAGCTCACGTAATTCGTCGCCGATAGCCTTGATCTTCTGGCATAGAACGGTGACAGAGGCGTCTCCTTGAGACATGGTACGGAACTCGGTATATAGGGCATTGATGCGGGCGTCGCTATTATCCTGGAAAAGCTGTTGAAGAGAGGCCCATAGATGCGCGGCGGTGGCGTCGTTGTTGGAGACGAGATTGAAAAGCTCGGTGGATATGCGGGTGTAGATCCATTGTATAATTGCTAGATCATCTTGGACCCAGCGAGGATCGGCAGGACGAGGCACCGAGTTCGGATCGATGTGATCACGGAGACCACATCGGCCGAGATGAACATGAAATAAGTGGCGCCAATAGTAGTAGTTGTGGAGTGCAAGATCTAGGGTAATAGGTATGAACGGAGAGACGTCGGAGATTGTATAGGCTAAAGAAATTGGGGCTATTTGGATAGGATTGTGTTGGGTAATAGGGGTAGAGGTGGAGGAGGAGGGTTTCACGCCGGCGGCGCGAGCTTCCGCCGTGGTCCAGAGAGGACCTTTCGATGGCGGCGGTGGAGTAGGCGGAGCCATCTAGGTGCGGAAAAACCTAGGCGTCTGATACCATGATAGTTTGGGAGAGAAATAAATTGTATTGATTTAGACAATATTACAACGTTTATATAGAAGAGAGGGAGAGTCGGCCGGCCTAGGGTGATGGGTTCATAGCATGGAAAACAAAAAATTTCTACCGCAAGAACGAACAAAACCCAGATCTAATCTAGATAAAAGCCAAGATCTAATCTATTAGACATGTGCAACGAGATAGATCTGTACTAACCCTCGTAGATCCGAAAGCGTTACGAGATTGGATCTCGTAGTTGATGTAGTCGATCACTTGCCGATCTCAAGATCGAGTAGATGATCCTTCTGGCGCCGCGTTCCGGCAGCGCTTCCGCAGTCGGTCACACGTGCGGAGTCGAAGCAGACCTTCCTCTCCCCGTTCCAGCGAGCAGCGGAGGTAGTATATCTTCTCCACGGAATCCCAGCAGCACGACGGTGTGGTGGTGGTGGTGGAGTAGAGAATTCTGCAGGGCTTCGCCTAAGCCAGAGCAGAGGGAAGGAGGAGGAGAGAGGCGGCTAGGGTTTGCGGATTGTGAGGGGGCAAGGGGGTGGCGCCCCCACCCCTCTATTTAAAGGAGGGAGGCGCCATGGGAGGGGGAGTCCTAGTAGGACTCCCCTCCCTCCTTGGCCGGCGGATTGGGAAGGGGGGAGGAGTCCTCCTCCCCCACTACTCCTTGTCTTGCCCTACAAGGATTCCTTGATCCTTTCTTGGTTTTCAAGCAAACTCCAAGAAATCTTCTAGAACCTTCCGGAACATTCTGAAACCTTCTAGAATCCCCATACAAATACTCCGGAACATTTCCTAACTTAGAAAATGATCCCCAATATATGAATCTCATTCTCCGGACAATTCCGGATCTCCTCGTGATTTCCCGGATCCAATCCGAGACTCCGAACAACATTCGGTCTCCAACGCACATTCCATATCTACTTAAAACAACTTCGAACCTTAAGTGTGTCACCCTACGGTTCGTGAATATGCAGACATGATGGAGACACCTCTCCGATCAATAACCATCAGCGGAATCTGGAGATCCATAGCGGCTCCCACATACTCAACGATGACTTCGTGATTGATAGAACCATTAACATACGAAACCAATTCCCTTTGTCACGCGATATTCTACTTATCCGAGGTTTGATCGTTGGTATCTCCATACCTAGTTCTACCTCGTTACTGATAAGTACTCTTTACTCGTTCCGTGTTATGTCATCCTTTGTGACCTAGTCACATGCTTGCAAGCTAACTAGATGACATTCCACCGAGAGGGCCTAGAGCATATCTATCCGTCATATGGATGGACAAATCCCAATCTTGGTCCATGAGCTTCAACACATACTTTCAGAATACCCAATGTCACATTTATAACCATCCAGTTATGAAGCAGCGTTTGATGTCATCAAAGTACCCATCCGGTGATGGTGATTATCATAACCTCATGGTCGAAGGATTAGGTTACTATGCATTTGAAAAGCTTGTAGCAAAACGAACTTAATGACTTGATCTTATGCTATGCTTACTATGGGTGTGTGTGTCCATCACATCATTCTCCTAATGATATGATCTTGTTATTAGCGACACCCAATGTCCATGATTAGGAAACCACGAACATCCATTAATCAACAAGCTAGCTTAACAAGAGGCTTACTAGGGACTCTTTTATGTTTACAAAACACACAAGTATTAATGTTTCCGGTTAATACAATTATAGCATGGGATGTAAACATTTATCATAAACATAAAGATATAATAATAACCACTTTATTATTGCCTCTTGGGCATATCTCCAACATAGGGTTGGGCCCTAAACCGACTTAGGCTAGAGTCCTACTCCAATACAAAACAAACTCTAATAGTTGGCACATATACTCTTCCGTTGAACATCGGTGGATCATCAAGATTCATAAAAGTAGAGCTTCCGTAGAAAAGTACATCCTATATATAAACTCAAATCCTACAAATTTCTCTTGTTTTTTGACAAATAGCATATATTAATATCATGGAGATATCAATTACACTTAGCCTCTGCAACAACTTATGCCCTAACGTCCTTATGGTTACACACAACCAGAAAGAAGAAGAATTACGAAAAACAAAAGTCCCGCTATAGAGAACGATTCCCCGTAGCAATGAAACTAACACCACCAGTCCAAGCACTCCAATAGAGACACCTTCAAGAAGGAAATAGTACACAAGTGTCGTCGTCGTCCGATCAATGATCATAGTTTTTCACCCTAGAGAAAGTCCTCTCTCACAAAACAATGACATCAACAAGGCCATTGCCAGGCACAACCAATTAAAGTCAGACCTTGGATTTTCGCCTGCAAGGTAGGACTGTGAACTCCTCCTGTATTGGCGCATCCACAAATAGTCGTTGCTACGAGTCATAGATCATGCAGCTAGTTCCTCATCACCACAAAGACTCAAATCGCCATCGCTAGCCCTCATGTTCCTGCTTTCATGATATTCTCCTCATCTGACTTCACCATGGATCGTCTAAGACAATACACATGATGGTATCAGATAGTAGAGCTTCGTAACGGTCCCTCTGAAACCAAACGGCCAGATTTTTTTTGGGTACGCATGACCGAATACCTTATGATCTAGCAATCTCTAGGCATAATATACGTCCATGGGAGTTTGCCGGCGGAGCCTTCCGGAACTCGCCTCTCCGAGCCAGAACAACGAGTATAGACATCAAGCAGATCTTCATCTTCACGCGAAAGAAACTCTAGAACCACTTCCTTTATTGATGCCGATGTAGCAGTCCCCACACCACCGGCCGGCTTTCGGCGATCGGAACAAGAAGATCGATCCCGAGTCCAGAAGATCCCGACCACTGCCTAGGGGTGGCCACGCCGCCCCAACAGGCCTACAATCGAGTCAAATCCACCCACCTCCTCGCCTCCCATCCGCGAGTCAGCGAGCCCCCTACATCGGCAAGCGCTGCCACCCCACAGGCCGCCCATCATCCGCACCGCCCCGGTCAGACCTTCCCGCTGATGGAAGGATGACAAGGCGCACGAAGGGGGCGGCCCGCCGCCTTTGGAGGTGAGGCGTGGCCACCACCACCGGCGCCGCGGCCGCAGCAGACGGAATGGCCGTCGGAGGGAACTTTAAAGGTTAGGGTCGGCGCCTCAGGAGTCGCCCACACACGAACGACCCAGGAGGTGGAGGGAGGGAGTAGGAGGGAGAGGGGGAGAGGACGACGACGGGGAGGTCCGGCCTGTCGGCTAGGGTTGGGGACTTTCATAGTTCAATACCAATCAACACATCAAGCAATAACCAGATAGATGGAATGATAACCGGTAATACGAAGATATCAACAAAAAGAGTCACGAGGCTCGATAATGACCAATGGGTTAGGATCTGAGGAAGCTTAGTTTCGATGATGGAATATTCGTTGTTCTGATTGTTGAGATACTGCAAATCCACTTATCCAACAATTTCAGTCCATTTTCCTACTTTTTCTGCAAGGGGTGAAAGGGGAAAGCATTAGCCCTATCCTTAATATGACTCTCTGTCACACGGATACTGCTGGGCTGCTACAAAACCCCTATAGTCAAAAAAAAGATCGAAACAGGAATAAAACGTAGGATAACCCAGATCACTCGGACTAGCTGAACTCTCTAGAACAAACACAATCTAGGTGGTTTGATTAACGTTTTGGCACATCAGACTAACCTAACTCCTAGCTACATTTAGTCCTATCGAGATACAATACAAGTTGTTACCAACCTGATAGAACACAAGTCACAAGCTTGACACGACGCGAATTTGTTTTTCGCACATAAGGGGTTATTTCTTGGTTTCATCCAGTCATTAATAACTTGATTATTTTTAGATAATAGTAGATAAAAAAACGTTCGTAAGGAGTCCTATTGTAACTAAGAAATGTAGGCCTGCTTTTCATCCACACCAGAATAGATAGAGTTTTCCGAAGAAACCTGCTAGTGGAGGAAGACCTCCTAGGGATAAGAGACATACGACTAAAGAGAGAGCCAAAAAAGATTTTTCGTGCATAATCCTGCATAATCTCGAATGTTATCACTTCCGGGTCGTAGACCAAATAATACAATGCCACCAACCTTTTGCTCTTTTTTTAGGTTTCTCTTCTTTAAGAAATGCAACTGCTACAACACACGGAACCGCACTCTGGAATTATTAAAAACTGGTACCACAGGTCAACAGTTGCACCTACTAGAGAATGTTATGGTTAAGCAAAACATTGTATATCTTAATGATTATGCGGCTAGCTGGCTGGGTGTCCTCATCAGTTTGTGTTCAGTTGGACGCCTAGATACAGTGACGTCCGCACAAGTACTGCACTATAGTCTAATCGATAGGTAAATTTCTTGCCTCTGTTTCAAAAATACAGTGATGCCCAGCGGCTGTTCCTGAGGAAGTCTGTCTACTGTAGCTTCTCGCTTTTGTCAACCATTTGATAAAGGGAGAGAAAAGAGAGAAGGGAATCACACAACGGGGACGAAAGAGCAGGCGAAAAAGAAACTAATCAGAATGATTGGTAATGCTCGAAAGAAGAAACTTGTACGTACTACTAATAAAAGGTGATGTTTTGGGTAACAGGAAAAGACACTACCTGCTTTTCTCTTTACCAAACGGCCGTTGCATGGATTACTGACAGAGGTCAGTCATCAAACTCCCTGAAATACTGGCTGCAAAAAATGAGCTCCGTGATTCTAGCTTATGTTGAGTGAAAAC
This sequence comes from Avena sativa, assembly GCA_916181665.1. Lineage (NCBI taxonomy): Eukaryota > Viridiplantae > Streptophyta > Magnoliopsida > Poales > Poaceae > Avena > Avena sativa. Next base: position 483,312,702 of record OV702279.1, read on the forward strand.
CAGGAAGCTGCATTTTCCTCCAAGAAATTACTCCCTCCGATCCATATTATTTATCGTTCAAATGGATGTATTTGGACATGTTTTAGTACTAGATACGTCCAATTTAGCGACAAGTAATATGAATCGGAGGGAGTAGTATATACTAGCAAAATATTACTCTGTATATTTTTTTTGTTTCTAGTGAAATCTTGAAGTATGCATATATAATATTCATTTACCAAATAACATGCAGGTCTCCTAAAATAATATATGCAAGGAACTGCAAGGGATATCAAACTTTTTTTTTCTTTTGGCAAGGATGAGATGTAAAGCTGATATCTGTTTCTATCGCCTTACATAAAAAAGGGATCGCCTTGGGCTTAGAATTATTCTACAATTTAAGTTTGCTACAATGCAGCGCTTCTGAGCCTACTTGCCGGCCTAGCCGCGCCAGCGGCCGGTTGGAGCTGCAGTGGGCAAGCTTGAGGCGAGGAAACAGAGGAAGCCGACGCAGGACGTCGGAGCCGGACGTGGTCGTCGCCGGAGGAGGGAGATGGCTTGAGATGTTCTAGAGCCAGCTGCCGGGAGTCATAGGGGAGATTGACTAGGTGGAAGTGGAGGATCTCGCGCAGCAGCAAAATGGGCCCATGGGGAAGGTATCCAAGGGGAGCTGGTGCCAGTGAAGGTAGGCGGCGGCCATCATCTTTCTATGCGCCTCCCACGCAATTTTCTGCAGTGGTTCCAGCTGGCCGCCCTCAATCTTCCCTAGTTGCCGCCGACCCCTCTCGCTTCCCCTGAATTGTTCCGTCCCCTCTGTGTTCATTGCGTCTCTCCGCGCCGTCGTCCCTACCCGCTCAGATGAGGTGGGGCTAGGGCACTGCGGACGCCAGGCTTACGGTCTCGAGGAGGTCGCAGCGGCGCATACGTGTTGGACGGAGGCAGAGGCTAGGGGATGGTGGTGATGGGCACCTGGGTGGGCCGGCATGGAGGGCACGCCCATCAGCAATGTGCTCAATGCCCCTCCTGATGTCCTCTGTGGACAGCGTGTGTTCGCCGAGTAGAGTTCATGCTGACGGTGGTCTTTGCGTTTACGCTCACTCGGTGGTTGTGATACTTTTTGTGGACTTTGATGCAGGTTGGTAGACAGGCGCCGCCGGCAACGAAAACTACATCCATAAGTTGTGATCTCTCTCTATCTATATATTGTAGCGGTTCGCGTATGAAAACAATAGAAATTTTACCCTACGCCCAGAACCCCAGTTGCCAGGACCTATCTATTAGTAATGCAGTAACAGGAGGGGCTTTTCACGAACTTACCCTTGAAGACTGAAAAGCGTTGTCAACGCTCGGAAGAGCGTGGTTGATGTAGACGAACCGAAGCCGACCTCAAGGTCATGTTGAAGTCCCGGAAGCTTTTGCGGCTCCAACGACTCCTAGTGCCCCAAGTGTTGCACCTCGTAGGGAGTTACACACATCCGGTGCCTGGCGATGACTCCCGCTTCCCCAATCCAGCAATAGTTGCGGAAGTAGAGCTCTTGGATCCGAATCCCGCAGCACGACGGCGCTCCACGGTGAAGAAGTCTCTTGTTCACGCGATCCGGACTTGGTACCACGGTCACGGGAGAGAGAGAGATAGAGATATAGAATCAATTTGGAGGTCTCCCTAAAATAGAGGGAACCTTTTATTGATTATTGTGTATTTAATTTGTCAAAATACCTCTCTTTATATAGGGAAAACCCCCCATAACTAACTAGCTTAGCCATGTGGGACTAAACAAGGGAGAGGGGAGAGGGAGGCATAGCTGCCGCCGTCCTGGTCTGAAGTGGGCCCCATGCGGGGTGCCTTGCCCCAGCCCACCATCCCCCTCCTTCCTTCCTTCGGTCTTTCCCTCATGGGCCCTTTTCCCTCTGGATTTGGCCCAATTAGGTATTTGACCCTTTTTAATTATTTTTCTTTTATTGAATAAATATAATTGAATGATTAAATCAGTATTCAACATTCACTTACATATTATTCAATCCCCATTGATGTGGAACTCATTCCCTCTCATTCTAGACATCCTCCTGACTTACCAAAACCCTTTCGGTTTTCTCTCTTTTCTTTTCTTTGGTGATTCTACCGATCTTAAAAACACTCTCTGAGTATCATCAATCCCATTAAGCGTGATACCCCACAGTTCAGGAGAACTCCAGACATGGTCGTGACCCTCCCGCACCAATGATTAACAGAGGGACCTGGATGGCCATGTGTCCCCTGTGCATTCCACGAAATCTTTCGTCGTTTGAACCATGACGTCGTGTCATATTCCTTTTATCTCTCGATACTTGCATTGTCCAAGATCTGATCAATGACATCACCATGCCATGTTCAATCTCGTTACCGACAAATGCTACTTGACTCGTTCCGACAAGTGATATTCCCGTGATCAAATCACACACTGTGCAGCTATTGGATACAACTTCTCCGAGTGGGACCTCGAGTATCTTTTCTTCAAGCAGATGGACAAATCCTGCTCTTGATGCATATTGCCTTAACTGTTCCTCCGAATATCTGAACACACCTTTATGATCACCATTAACCGAGTGTCGTTTGATGCTATCAAAGTACCCTCGGATGACAGTGATTGATATGGCCTCATGGTCTAAGAAATAGTACACTAGGACTATTCTAATCATCATAACTTGAACTTCGTGACATGATCGGGTCACGATGCTTAGGTTGGGCCAAAAATCCTATTTCACCAGAAGACTCACGGAGCCAGAAGACGAGACGGAGTAGGGCCACGAGGAGCCCACACCACCTGGCCACGCGGGTTAGGCCAGGCTGCGCCTAGGGGTAGTGTGGCCGCCTCGGTCACCCCTCGGCCTCCCTCTTCACCTATAAGTTGCCTCTTGACCTAAAAACCAAAGGGTGTTCGACGTTTTTCTAGAAAGAGTTCCGCTTCGCTGCCACCACCAGATTCCGCGAATCAGCACCAGAAACTCCGTTCTGGCACCCTGCCGGGACGGGGAATTGGAGGAGATCATCACCACCATCGCTTCTCCATCGACCATCCATGTTTCCCCCATCTATGAGTGAGTAATCCCTCGCTGTAGGCTATGGGGATGGTAGGTATTGGATGAGATTGTTCATGTAATGGCATGGGATTGTTAGGGCATGGTGCCTAGTATCTATTATTAGTGCTTTTTGACTTTGTTGCAACTTGTTATGCTTAATGCTTGTCATTAGGGCCCGAGTGCCATGATTTCAGATCTGAACATATTATTGATTCATTATGATAGTATTGTTTATGGTCTTACCTGCAAGTTGTATACACACGTTATTGTCCGGAACCAATGGCCCCGAAGTGACAGAAATCGAGATAACCGGAGGGAATGGCTTTGATGGGAGGATCACATGTGTTCATGGAGTGTTAATGCTTTGCTCCGCTGCTCTATTAAAAGGTTCACCTTAATATCTAGTAGTTCCCTTGAGGCCCCGCTGCAAACGGGCCGGCAGGACAAAAGATGTTGTGTAAGTTCTCATTGCGAGCACGTATGACTATATATGGAACACATGCCTATGATTATTTAGTACTTGGATGCTTTATCTTATTTATCTGGAATTGCCCTATGTCTTGATTGCCATGTGAATTGTCTTGTCCATGCAACGCCCGTCCATCCATCCCTATGCCTACCGCGCTTTAATCCTACTGTTTACTGCTATTGTTACTACTGTCTTTACTTTTACTACTGCTGCTACTTTACTATCGCTACCATTAAACTGTTGCTACTGATAAACTGCTGTGAGCAAGATTGTTTCCAAGTGCAGATAAATTGACAACTCAGTTGTTAAGGCTTATAAATATTCTTTGGCTCCCCTTGTGTCGAATCAATAAATTGGGTTTCACTTCCCTCAAAAATACTGCGATACACCCCCTATACTTGTGAGTCATCAAGACTATTTTCTGGTGCCGTTGCCGGGGAGCATAGCTCTATTTATCAAGTTCACTTGGAATCACTATTGTTCGCTGCTATCCATCCATCATGGGTAAGTTTCGTGATGGAAAGGTTCCTATTTTACCATCCACTACAAGAAGAGGTACGGTTCTGAACACCTTTGTTGCTCTTGATTCACCATCTGTTATGAGTAAGCTCCTTACACCACCACATACACATGCTACACACACTGCTACTACTGTTGAATCTGAAACTTGTGATACTTATGATGCTGCTTCTATGTGCTTGATAAGAGTGGTTCATTAGGTCCTTTCCTAGATGCTACGATTTCTAGAACTATAGCTGGAAATACTGAAACTCCTAATGAAGACACTACTACACCTGTTAGTTCAGCTGAGTCTAGAGAGAGTTATGATATTGAAGATGGTTATATAGAGATGACCGATGAATTTATTAAAGAATGTGAAAACACCCATGATAGGAGTGCTATTAAGACTCTCCTTGAGAGGCGTACTATAAAACCCAAATTGTCTCCTAATGCTAAGTTTGCTGCATCTCCCATAAACATTAAAGATAAGGATTATGACTTCTCTCTTGATTTATCTTACATAACTATTGTTGAGAAGGAACCTTTTTATGGGACTAAGAATGAGAGTGCGGTGGCACATATGACTGAGCTTTCTACCATGAGTGGTTTATTTTCTGATGATATTAAGATGCGCACCTACTTTGTTGCTAAAATTTTCCCTTTTTCGCTAAAAGGAGAAGCTAAAACTTGGTTTAATAATTTACCTCCTGGATCTATTGATAGTCCTGATTGCTTGATTAGTACCTTACTTTAGAAATATTTCCCTCCTAGTGCTAGACATGCCATTTTGCAGGAACTTTTTGATTTTAAACAAGGAGAAAAAGAGGTATTGACTAAATCATGGGCAAGGTTTTGTGCTTTGATTCATGCATAGGCTGGATGTCCATTACCTAAAAATGAGCTTCTTGATATATATTATAATGGACTAACTGAAGAATCTAGGACATTCCTGGATAGTTGTGCTGATTATGTTTTTAGGAATAGGACTCCCAAGGAAGCTGAGGAATTAATGGCTAAAATAAGCAAGAACTATGAAGATTGGACTCCTCTTGAACCAGCTATACCTGAGACAACTACACCTGAGTTAACGGTGCCTGCGCCTATACCAACATCAAAGAAGAGGGGAGTTATTAAACTAAATGATGAAGTGATGAAGGAAGCCAGAAAATGTCTTAAGGAGAAGGGTACTAAAGCTGTAGATGTGAAGAATTTACCTCCTATAGAAGAATTATGTAAGCCAATCTCCCACTCATCCACTATTGAGGTACACTCTCTCCAACACTTTGATGAAGGTGATATTCGTTACTCTAAACCTCCTGATCAATGCTTAGAAGAATTTGATATTTTTATTGTTAAGCAAGATAATTTTAATAAAAGGGTGCAAAATCATCTAATGGAAAACTCAAGAGCTATTATTGAGTTAAAACATATTGTAGAAAGAACCTCTAATGATGTTAAAATGCTTGTTAAACACTTCCAAATGGTTCAGACTCAAATTGATCAGCTTATTAAAGTACAAAAAGACTTGCTAGTTAATGCTGCTAAAGAAAAACATGCTTATGAAATTAGAACTAGAAGTGGTGCTGCTACCCAAGATCCTCTATATCCTGAGGGGTATCCTAAAAGAATTGAGCAGGATTCTCAACAAATTGAAAATAGTGGCACTTCTGCTAAGAAAAGAAAAAATAAACGTAAAACTATTGTAGAATCCCCTGAACCTGCTGAAGATCCCAAAAGTATATATATCTGTCTCTGATGCTGAAACTGAAAGTGGTAATGAGGGAAACGATGCTCCAAATAAAGAAAAAGTTGAAGAAGAACCTGAAAGGCACACTAAGAATATTAAATACACTAAAGAAGATTTTGTTGCTAAGAAACATGGTAATAAAGAGAGCCTTGGGTCCAAAAACCTATGCCTTTCCTTGATAAGAAACACAAGTCAAAGGAAGATGAACACTATAATAAGTTTTGTGAGTGGATGAAACCTTTACTTGCAAATTCCTTTGACTGATGCTATTAAATTGCCTCCTTATTCAAAGTATATGAAGGATATTGTCTAATAAAAGGAAGATTCGTAATGAAGAAATTTCTACTTCGCTTGCTAATTATTCCTTTAATGGTAAGGTTCCAAAGAAACTTGGAGACCTAGGGATTCCAACTATTCCTTGCTCTATTAAAAATAGTTACGTTAGAATTGCTTTGTGTGATTTGGGAGCAGGAGTTAGTGTTATGACTTTTTCTCTCTATAAGAGACTTCAACTAGAAAAACTAATACCAACTGATATATCTTTGCAAATGGCTGATAAATCTACTACTATTCCTGCTGGTATATGTGAGGATGTACCTGTTCAAGTGGCTCATAATTGCTTGATATTAACTGATTTTGTTGTGCTTGAAATGCCTGAAGATGACAATATGTCTATTATTCTCGGGAGACCTTTTCTTAATACTACAGGAGCTGTTATTAATTGTAATCAAGGAAAGGTGACTTTTAATGTTAATGACAAGGAGCATACTGTCTATTTCCCCAAGAAGATTGATAGGACTTATGGCTTAAATTCAATTGAACATGTTGAGGGCATTCAAGTTGGAGAAATATATTGTCCCATACCACGAGAAAAATATGAAATTATATGATTGGGACCATTGCTCTCAAGGTTGAGGTAACATAATCATTAGTGGAATACAAAGTTTTGTTTCATATAAAATTGTTTTGGTAACAAGACCTGATCAACCTTGTTAACAAAGGGATTTTAATGAACAAAACAATGTTTTCACCATGATCATCTTCGCTTACTTTTACTTTATCCATTTTAGTTTTTGCTTTCGCTTAGTTTACTTTTCTGTTGCTAGTTGCTTGCATATTAGAGTGTCTTAGAACTTCTAAAGTTTTAGTTTTGTTTTGCTTTTGCATCTTTTCAAAATCATCTTTCTATCAGAAAATCATTCATCAATACCTGAAAATTGCTAAAAAATAAAGTGTCTCGAAAAATTCCAGAAAATTCATATTAAATTTTTACGTGAAAAAAGGGGCAGAGGAGTGCCTGGAGTGACCCAGGGGGGCCCACCAGACAGGCACACCACCTGGTGGCGCGGCTAGCCCAGGGGCGCGCCTAGACATGGTGTGGGCCACCCTGGCCCTCCACTCACTCTCTCACTTGCCTCTGCCTTCTCTCTCCCGAGAAAACACCAGCTCATTGCTTAAAATCGCGTTCTTGCTGTTCTTGCCCATGATTTTTCGATCTCCTTGCTCAGCCCAACTTTGCTACTAAAATTTGGAGCATTTGTTCTCCAGTATGTGACTCCTCCGCTTGTCCCAGTAGATTTGTGTTTAGTGGATTATATCTTGAGTATTTTGCTGCCGTAGGTGACAGGTTATGAGAGCTTGTAAGCTTGTTCAATGCTTAGATACATTGTCTTGATGCATGTTTAGGCCTCTTACAAGTCCCTATGAGTAGTTCCCTTCATTATGTATTCACTTTGCAATCACTTGTATAATGGATGTTTAAATTTCATAATAGAAGATGAATGAACACCAACTCAACCAACATGAACTGAGGATGCCTGAAGTTATGAAGGTTCACTAAGAGGAGGAAGTTTTTCCTTCTATCTATCCATGCCCCAAATTCATGGGGATGCGGGGATCTCTCAAGACTTCCATACTTTAATCACTAATGCAGGGTTGGAGCACTTTGTGGGAGATGAACCCTACCAATTTGTGAAGCTAACCATGTCTGTGGTGCAGGACTTTCGATTTAGTTGCTCTTTGCCTAACCCCATGGTTCACTACAAAATTTACAATATAGCTGTCGACCTCCCTTTTGATGATTTTTGTACAGCTATTAGAGTACCTCAGTGGGGATCGTGTGGAAGGATTAAAGAGCGACCTGCACCACTCATGGACTTGTATGCGGAGATTTGCCAAGGGAGCAGCTTCTCAAAGGAGAGTGGGAAAATTCATAACATTCATCTCCCGTCTATTCGTTACTTTGGTTACTTTATTGCCAAGTGTGGTCTCGCTAGGAAAACTTCTAATAAGTTATCCTCATATGATCTAGCATTCATCTCAGCTGCCCTAAAACGAGATAGGACTTATAACTTGGGTGCCTTGATAGCTTTTCGTCTTGCTGCGAACCGCGAGAAAGGTGGAATTTGTGGAGGCCTCATTGCCTCTCGTTTATTAGCTTTGCATGGTTTAGTGCCTCATCATTTAGACCTACAGTTTCCCATAGAGAGACTTGACCTTAATTCGATGATATAGCATAAATTTGTTTCTTCTTGGGCTAATTTGAGTGATTTATCTTATGAAATAACCTTTCTTAATGCTGGTTGGAGAAGGAGTAAGTCCGAGCGAGTTGTTCTTTTGCCTGCACCTGTTTTGTTTAACCTCGATAGCAGGGTAAGATGGTCACTCTCTGAGGAAGAACTTGATGCATACTTGGGAGAGCTCTCCCAACAGGAGCAGGATACTGGAAGGGCGGTTACAGATGATTCGGTCCAGCCTTCGAATGAGGGGGAGTCTTCATATCAGCAGCCTACCTATGATTGGGGAGCCTCTTCTTCTTCCCAAGGGCCTAACCACGATTATTCCTACGATGACCCGCCTTCTTGGAACCCTTACCTGCATTGGTATTGATACCCACTTAGGCCAAAAGCCTAATCTTGGGGGGAGGTACACCGACACCACACTCATCTACATATCATGTTTAGTCGGTACTTAGTATATCCATGCTTTGTTCTCTTTTTAGTTTTCGTTTTTTCTTTGCTTTTGCTTTCTAAAACACAAAAAGACCAAAAATATTTTCTTTGTTTCTCTTTGTTTGCTTCCTTTTCTTTTTGCCTTGGTTTGCTTTTTTCCTTTTTGGCTTTGTTTTAATTATTCGAAAAACCCAAAAAGATTTCGCTTTGCTTGTTCTCCCTTTTGGTTCTTTCCTTTAATCGAAAACCCAAAAATATTTGTTGTTCTTCTTTGGTTTTGTGAAGTTTGTTGCAGGGTTCAGCAGTCCTCAGTGGAGTTTGGTTTTCATGTTATTATTCAAGCCACACAAGTGAAGGGTAATAATGAAGATTAATGACAACTTGAGGTGTGGTAAGAGGCTGGTAACGAACTCTATTTGTTTTCATTTTTGTACATATACTTATCATTGTGGGCATGCTTAGTCCGTTCATGTAAGGTGTATGTTATTTATGGATGCTTAGTAGTTCTTGCTTTCTTATGATTAGCTCCAGCTTGCTAATAGTTTTTAGCATGTCATATGAATGTTTGCTTGCATTGCTCTATTCATAACTTGGTATGACACTATGGTATCCTCCTCTGAAAGTTTCACTTGAATTGACTTGGCACATGCTCACGCATGATGACTGAAATAATCAGTTAAGCCTCAATGAATTATTTTGCCTCAGGGGTCTTGAATCACTTTCATGCCATGATTAGTCTTGTTTTGTTGCAAGCATGATTATGACAGTTATTGCTCTCTCGTTTGTCGCTCCCTTACTTTTGCTAGCCTTCACTTGTGCTGAGTATAATCTTTACTCGTGCATCCAACTCCCCAAAACCAATATTGCCAAAAGTGTCCACCATACCTACCTATTAGCATCATTTGCTATTCCGTGCATATTAAGTATGCCATGTTTCCTTCCGAATAAAATGTTTGCCTGTTATGAGAAAGTTAGTTAGTAAAGCTCTCACGAACTAGATGGCACACTTTATTTTCTTGTACTTAATAAACTTGAACCATTGTGTCCATCTTTGTTGCGTATATGCTTGCGCTTTATAAGTTGAAGTTAGAAGAACCATGTATCATGGGGAACGCTTTCAACATTGCACTGGTACTTTGTACCTCGTTGATATCATGATTCTTTTGCTTATGGATCCTGGCGGTGTGAAATAAAAGGGTAACTTGTAAGATCATGGAGTTTGTATGTGTGTTAGACAAACGCCTGGGCCGCTAGCCTAAGCCATGCCTAATCATGGTGGAAACTTGCAGCATAACTATAATGAGCATTCTATGAAGCATCCTCAATAAAAACCTATGCAAATAGCAAATAAAAAGATCGCTGAGATGCTCATTGTCTGCTTGCCTTGTCATTTTGATTATGGGATAGCTCCTGTATCATGTGCAAGGGGTACCCCGTTAGCAGTTCTCTATGATACATATGTACTTATAATGACAAGAGCTTACTTGTGACTAAAGTTGAGTAGCATGAGGTTCGGTCTTCGTAAGTAAGGGACATGAGACTTCGACTTATAACTTGTCAAGCATATCCTCTTAGTTGTGTCACTTTAACCTTAATCACCTAAAATATGCTTATGATAGGGGCAATGAGAGCTCAAAGCTAATGAGTACCATACTTTCAGCATTTGGAAGCCTTTCAAACTCTTCAAAACCTTTTCGTTTTCCTTGTTGAGTCTCCACATATTCTATGAGCACTTTCTTGAGAGCATGGTTGTCATTCTTAGTGTAATGTGCTTGTCTCAAAACTTGATTAATTGTGTTATGACCTTGATGCTCGTACCTTTGATATCTTTACTTCTAGTCTTGACTTGAACTTCAGAGGTGCCTTGGCATTTATATTTGCTCTACAATCAAAGGCAAACGAGATACCACTCTATCATACCTTTTTATGAGCATTGCAATGTTGCTTGTGTTTATGTTTCATGCTACTTATTATTTTTGAGTTGGAATCTCTTCATAGCTTGCAATGACTATTGAGTAAACATCAGTTGCACACTCTTTATTGTGAATTGTCTAAGTAGTTGATCACACGCTGAGAATATATACATCATATGAAGAAAATGTGTTCGTGAAAGTTTCTTTTATCGCACTCAGTTTTCAACTGAATTGCTTGAGGACAAGCAATAAGCTAAGCTTGGGGGGAGTTGATACGTCCAAAATGTATCTACTTTCCAAACACTTTTGCTATTGTTTTTCCTCTAAACTTGTGTGATTTGGATACAACTAACACGGACTGACGCTGTTTTCAGCAGAATTACCTTGGTGTCTAGTTTTTGTGCAAAAAATCAACTATCAGGAAAAATCCCGGAAAATATGCCAAAAATCCTATTTCACCAGAAGACTCATGGAGCCAGAAGACGAAACGGAGTAGGGCCACGAGGGGCCCACACCACCTGGCCGCGCGAGCCAAGCCAGGCCGCGCCTGGGGGTGGTGTGGCCACCTCGGTCACCCCCTCGGCCTCCCTCTTCGCCTATAAGTTGCCTCTTGACCTAAAAACCAAGGGGGGTTCGACATTTTTCCAGAAAGAGTTCTGCTTCGCCGCCACCACCAGATTCCACGAATCAGCACCAGAAGCTCCGTTCCGGCACCCTGCCGAGACGGAGAATTGGAGGAGATCATCGCCACCATCGCTTATCCATCGACCATCCATGTTTCCCCCATCTATGAGTGAGTAATCTCCCGCTGTAGGCTATTGGGATGGTAGGGATTGGATGAGATTTTTCATGTAATGGCATCGGATTGTTAGGGCATGGTGCCTAGTATCTATTATTAGTGCTTTTTGACTTTGTTGCAATTTGTTATGCTTAATGCTTGTCACTAGGGCCCGAGTGCCATGATTTCAGATCTAAACATGTTATTGATTCATTATGATAGTATTGTTTATGGTCTTACCTGCAAGTTGTATACACACGTTATTGTCCGGAACCAATGGCCCCGAAGTGACAGAAATCAGGATAACCGGAGGGAATGGCTTTGATGTGAGGATCACATGTGTTCATGGAGTGCTAATGCTTTGCTCTGGTGCTCTATTAAAAGGAGCACCTTAATTGCTAGTAGTTCCCTTGAGGCCCCACTGCAAACGGGCTAGCAGGACAAAAGATGTTGTGCAAGTTCTCATTGTGAGCACGTATGACTATATATGGAACACATGTCTATGATTATTTAGTACTTGGATGCTTTATCTTATTTATCTGGAATTGCCCTATGTCTTGATTGCCATGTGAATTGTCTTGTCCATGCAACGCCCGTCCATCCATCCCTATGCCTACCGCGCTTTAATCCTACTGTTTACTGCTATTGTTACTACTGTCTTTACTTTTACTACTGCTGCTACTTTACTATCGCTACCATAAAACTGTTGCTACTGATAAACTGCTATGGTCAAGATTGTTTCTAGGTGCAGCTGAATTGACAACTCAGGTGTTAAGGCATATAAATATACTTTGGCTCCCCTTGTGTCGAATCAATAAATTGGGTTTCACTTCCCTTGAAAATACTACGATACACCCCCTATACTTGTGGGTCATCATTGGGTATTGTTCATCATCTCATTTTCATAATGAGGTGACTCCATTTCCAACTGACATAAATGCCACATGATCAGGAAACCTTGATCATCTATTGACCAATGAACCAGTGATTAGAGTTTCACCGGGAACTCCTGGTTATTTATATATCACACGTGTATTGATGTTTTCTTTCAATGCAGCTATAGCATGATATAAAACTTAATCATAAACTTTATAAAATATGATAATAATCCTTATTACTATTTGTCTCTAGGGCATATTTCCAACGTGTATTTGTCTCTGATATCATAATATATTTACTATCAACTTCTAATCTCTATAAATTATTATTTATCGGTACTTGCGCTTTTATTCTTAATGTGTCGTACACACTTAAGAATCAATCTATAAGCTCCCACTCAAAATATGTTCCCAACATATTTGAGTCTGAGTCTTATATTGCTCCCACTCAAAATATGTTCCCGACATATTTGAGATCGAGGCTTATATTGCTCCCACTCAAAAATATGTCATTCACATATTGTTTTAGGAAGACTTTCATAGCCCCCACTCAATTTCATGCAAATTTCATATCCTCTCATTATTTTCAATGACTTCAAAATCCTTTGATCAATTATCAAACTTAGAGATTTATTATGAGTCACTAGTATCTTACTAGTATTAAATCCACTAGACTTTTAGCACTTCTAAATCAAATTCTTTTTAATTTGTCTAATACATTATTCATGAAAAATTGTGCCTTTTTTCATTCACCTTTTCCTTCATGACTTTGTAGTCTTTCCGAAAATTCAAGTAACCCTTTACTTGGTAAGATTCAGCAATGAATTGCTCTAATCTTAAGTGAATTTTGCCTCTAGGATTTATCATAATTTTAGTTTACTATTATTTTCCTTCGTAATTCGTAGTTCTGTCATATTCTGGTAATATGACAAGTGATCTTCAAATGTCTCCATACCAGATATAGGGTACATTTTGAATCCTACTTCCTGTAGTGAAAACATTAGCGGGGAAAACACACTGATCATTATCATTGATTCTTTCCTCTATGAAGAGAATCGTCCAGGAATGCTTTCCGTTGCGCTTCTCAACACTCTGATGTAGGGTTTTGAATCCTCATTGTTTTTTTACTATCTTTCATAAGCTCCTTATTCGAGAACATAAACTTTCTCAAAAAACACCAAAATTCAAGCAACACTAGTTTTGCCTTTCTTTTGGTTCTAGCCATGGGTTTTGTATTCAAAGTTTCCAATGAATACTCTATAAGGACTTATTCGCTTTTGTTTTGGTGATATCGAATAACCCCAAAATGTTTACGACGATCCATACAAGATATGGCGCCGATCTCATGAATCTAGATGGTTCACTATATATACTAATTGAGTGCTAACTATTTCTAACTAATGGTCTTTACACTTACACTACAACGATTTATTCGGCGCCATCTATTCACCCACTTGATATCAAATATCACATTGTGATGCTTTGCATTTTGACATTTTAAACGCATTGCATTTCACAATTTCTTATGCCAATCTTATAATGTCGAATTTCATTACTATTGATCAAATTGTAGTAATTAAATTCTCTTTTATCTTTAATACCCTTGGATGATGAAATACTTTAATCATATTAAATAGTTTCATACTCTTGTTTCCTTTGGTAAACCTCTTTACAAAATTCAAACAATCATATAATGATAATCACCATTTTGTTAAAATACAATACATCGAATATGCATTCACTTTCAACAATTCATCAACCACTTTGTATTCATGCAATACACGGTGTTTAAGTTATCTTTGCCTAATTTGGGCATGATTCATATGTGACAAGAAATCAAATGTCTTTCACATATTATCAACATAACTTTGAATTTACAATGGTTTCATTCAAAATGAATATATCCCTAAGTTGGGTATTTTTAAGACATTTTCAATATTTTACAAATGTTCATGCATTATCAATTAGTTTCAACAACCAGGATAATTCATACATAATCAAACAAGATATGAACACAAATAGAAATCATTCATAAAAGTAGAACAACTGTTTGTTTCAAACTCATATGAATAACCGTCTCACGAAGTGTGAGACACACTAACGAAGTTCGCATTCTATCGATTACAAAAATCATCCTAAAACGATAAACTAAGTGATAAATGTCGAGGGAGAGTGCCAATGGCCATCATCATCATGCTTTCCATCAACACGCAACATCACCTCCTCTCCAGCAAGCAGCTCTCATGTAGAAGGACCCGTTTTCACCAAAACAGAATAAGTATCAAATACTTCAACACTTCAATATGTGTTTAGAAGATTATAACATTTCTAAAACTGTATATCAAATATATACCTTTGTCATTGATGACCTCTCCAACAACGGTTCAACCTTCATATTCCTGAAATGTGATATGAACTCGTGGAAATCCTGTGTTTCCGCATCGCCTCTCATAATGCAAGTCATGACATGTGCTTGGTAGCTTGGTGGCAGCGACCGTAGCAACACGTTACAAAATAGCTCGCGAACCAGTCGTCCAGGAAGTATGCAAGCATCATGTATGCGCACCAAGTGGTCGTCAAGCGAAGAATTCTCCTCCATCTTTAAGGAAATCTCCCATGAGCTCATGCTCCCATATGTGTACTTGTTCCACGAAATATGATCTAAGCTATGCCATAACTATTCGAGGGTTAATGCTACCCATAATCGGCCATAGCTCATCAACCATTCTGAAGCGCATCATCACTGATATGAAGATGGACATCACACGACGGCAGCAGCGGTAATCCCGCTGCTCTGGGGTCTCATCAAAATAGGGCTGCTCCAAATCCATCTCGTAGAGTCTATAGTCGACCACGTCATCCTCGCTAAGGAGAACATGGAGACTCGCAACCCACATAGAAAAGTTTGATCCATCTAGTTTGATGTTTTCTCCTTCTAACCAATCTCAACAGGGAAGGTAACATCGGGGAGAACCATTTTCTACATTTATAGTTGCAAAAGGAATTTAGACTAAGTTTATAATTATATGAGCTAAGATAATAACTCCTCTAAAATCTCCTATCCCTAGAAGGGTTCTAGTTATTACACGATCCCTATTCACTACACCGCCTCCGATCGTCATGGCCAGCGATATAGTTGCAAAGGTGGACGCCTAAACGTCAATCACATCATTCATGCGACTCGTGCTTGATCTTTCGACCATTTGTGTTCCGAGGCCATGTCTACACATGCTAGGCTCGGCAACTCAACCTTAGTGTATTCGTTGTGCAACATGGATTACACCCACTGTATGCGAACATAGATATGTCTGACACCCGATCATCATGGCCCGCCTCATACCGAAGAACTTTCTTGGTGGTGCACACTAAGAGAGAACACTTTTATTGGTATTTTAATTAGGGATCATCTTATTAGTCTACCGTAGAGTATCTAATACTAGCACACAATAAGATATACAAACAATAAACATTGAATGTAAGAGCAATGTGATATGGTCCTTCTCGCAGTGATCTCCATCCTGCGCCTCTGGATTCCGGCGCCATAGGCACCAGGGTACCGATGCCTTCCAGCGTGGTAGTCTGTCACCTCCATGACCGTCCACTACTACTTAGCAACATAAAGTAAACTTACTTTACCTTTGCCACGACCATATTACATCACAACGCCCCCTACAAAACAAAGTTAGATGCATCTACTTTATTTTTACATGTTTTACGTGACTGATTGGGTTTTCGCACAAGAACCGTTCTTACCTACAAACTTTCACCACAACGCTGATTAAGTAGTTATCTATATTACACCCCTTTTGGGGCACTCCGTTGCAAATGGCATACCAACTAATGCAAGAGAGACAGACACCCCCAAAGCCACTTTATACGGTACAAGCCGTATGTCAAGAGTGGACCAGTCTCGCAAATGAACGCGTAAAGTCGGTTGGGGGCCGCTTCATCAAGAATTGCTGCGGTATATACAAGTACACGTGGGAGGGTAACAACCAAAAGATCAACGCCCACACGCTACATCTCGTGTGTTCTACCCGTACTAGCAATACTACACATTGATCTAGCTCTGATACCACTATAGGGGTTCGCATATGAAAACAACAGAAATTTTACCCTACACCCAGAACCACAGTTGCCAGGACCTATCTATTAGTAATGCAGTAATAGGAGGGGCTTTTTGCGAACTTACCCTTGAAGACCGAAAAGCGTTGTCAACGCACGGGAGAGCATGGTTGATGTAGACGAACCGAAGCTGACCTCAAGGTCGTGTTGAAGTCCTGGAAGCTTCTGCGGCTCCAACGACTCCTAGTTCCCCAAGTGTTGCACCTCGCAGGGAGTTACACACATCCGTTGCCTGGCGACGACTCCTGCTTCCCCGATCCAAAAACATTTGCAGAAGTAGAGCTCCTGGATCCGAATCCCGCGGCGTGACGGCACTCCACGGTGAAGAACTTTCCTGTTCACGTGATCCAGACTTGGGACCACGGTCACGGGAGAGAGAGAGAATCAATTAGAGGTCTCCCCAAAATAGAGGGAACCTTTAATTGATTATTGTGTATTTAATTTGTCAAAATACCTCTCTTTATATAGGGGGAAAACGCCCCCATAGCTAACTAGCTTAGCCATGTAGGACTAAACAAGGGAGAGGGGAGAGGGGGCATAGCCGCCGCCAGCCTAGGCCCAAGTGGGCCCCACGTAGGGTGCCTTGGCCCAACCGGCCATCCCCTCCTCCTTCCTCCCTTCGGTCTTTCCCTCATGGGCCCTTTTCGCTCCAGATTTGGCCCAATTAGGTATTTGACCCTTTTTAATTCCTTTTCTTTTATTGAATAAATATAATTGAATGATTAAATCAATATTCAACATTCACTTACATATTATTCAATCCCCATTGATGTGGAACTCATTCCCTCTCATTTCGGACATCCTCCGGACTTACCGAAACCCTTCCGGTTTTCTCTCTTCTCTTTTCTTCGGTGATTCTAGCGATCCTAAAAACACTCTCTGAGCATCATCAAGCCCTTAAGCATGATACCACACGGTTCGGGAACACTCCAGATATGGTCGGGACCCTCTCGCACTAATGATCAACAGAGGGACCCGGATGGCCATGTGACCCCTGTGCATTCCACAAAATCTTTCGTCGTTTGAACCATGAACGTCGTGTTATATTCCTTTTTTCTCTCAATACTTGCTGACGAGGTTTAATCTCGTCAATGCCCATTGTTATGGACTTGGGTTTTGGAGAAGATGGGGATGCTGGAGATCGTGGCACGGTTAACAGACAAGCAACCAGGGGACACGAGATTTACCCAGGTTCAGGCCCCCGGAGGGAAAACCCTACTCCTGCTTGTCTGCTCTTTGATTACGGCGGAACCGAAGATTACAAGATGCGCAGATTCGATCTGGTGTGGAGGTGTGTCTGTTGTGTGTAATCGTCGTACCCCTCGTTGGACCCTCCTAGCCTTTATATATGAGGAGGCTAGGTCTCGGGTGCCAATATGATTAGGTTACAAGTTGTATTCAAACTCTAGTCTTGCTCTCCAAGGATCCGAAGGCGTCATGGGCCTGGGCCACCCGAAAATCTTCATGGGCCGGCGTATATCTGCCGTGGGCCTTCCTTGGGCTGGACCAGGTATGGTGGAGGAGCTCCGTGTGCTATTTCACCTGGCGCAGGTGCGTTTCCGAACGCAGGAATTGGAGTTTGTTGCCTCATCTGCATCATGCCTTCGCTGAGTTTCTGGAACTCGCGGCAGTCCTTGAGCATGTGGCTAGCTTTCTTTTTGCCATCTTGTTTGTCGATGTAGAAGTGGATGGTGCATGGACCCGAAAGTTTGTCGAATGCTAAGGGTCCGTTATCGCGGTCGCGGCGTTGCCACGACTGCGTTGGTCGTCCGTTGTCGCGGAAGTTTCCGCTGCGGTATCCTCCGCTGTTGCGGCTGTTGTCGTTACGACGGTCGGCGTAGCCGGCTGCGACCATGTCGGGTCCATCGCGGTCTTCGTAGACGCACGATCTCCTCTTGCTGCGGCGTTCGCGTCTTCGGCTGTAGTCGTCCTCTTCATCTGATTGCGCTCGCTGGATGCAATCTTCGCCGTCTGCCCAACTGTTGGCGATTTCCATGAGCTGGTCGAGTGTCTTGGGCTTTACACGTCCAAGTTTTTCCTTGAAGTCTGGGCGTTTGACGCCGTCCCTGAAGGCGTCGATGGCCCGCTCTTCGGAGATGTGTGCTGTGGAGTTCTTGGTTGTAGACCAGCGTAGTATGTACGAGCGAATAGATTCACCTGTTCTCTGAGTGCAGGCTCGCAACTCTTCGATTGAGGCGGGCCTCTTGCTAGTGCCTTTGAAGTTTCGGATGAAGCTATAAGCGAGCTCCTCATAGCTTCGGATGGATCCTGATGATAGGCTGCTAAGCCAGACCCGTGCCGCGCCTGTCAGCTGCAGCTGAAGGCATTGCATGGTGGTTTCTTTGTTGCCTCCGTGAAGCTTAACGGATGACAGATGGTCACTGAGCCAGGACTTTGGATCTTGCGTGCCATTGAATTTCGGAGTATCCGAAGGAAGCTTGAAGTTGCGTGGCATCTGTGTTCGCCGGACGGATCTGCTGAAACATCGAGCCCCGCAGAGTTCTCCTTCGTCTTCATCCATCTCAGATTCAGACGAGCATGCGCGTTTGGCGCGTTCTTTGTCGATCTTGCGCTGTGTAAGCTTGTCTCTGGCGTCGTAGTCGTGTTTATGGCGGTGCGAGCTCTTCTTCCTTCGAGGAAGGTCGTGTTCTTCTTCATCTTCGGATGAGGGAGTGGGGCTCCGGTCGCGCCTGGCCGGAGCTTTCTTCTTCGGCTCCGTAGGAGCGTCTTCGTGGAGCGCAGCTCCGATTAGTCCTAGTCCGGTGAGTGCGGACCTATGCATGGCCCTTTTCGGGTCCCCCTCCGGAGGTGGGTGAGCCGCGAGATACGCAGTGGCTACCATGATCGCAGCTTGTGGCGTCTTCGGAGTGAGCCGTCGGCGTCCATATCCATGAACGATGTGTGGAGGGTTCGGGTCACGTCACGCCGCTCCTTCGGGTCCATGTTTGCCACCCGAGAGTGGTGCTTGTTTCCCTGGTTTCCGTTCGTGCTAGAGCCGGGTCCCATGGCGGAGAGCGCAGCTCGTCGCGCACTGGACTCAGAGGCTGCTTTCTTGCGTTTGTCGAGCGTCTCCTGCATCTTGACTTGCTTCTTGTGCTCCTCGATGAGGAGGTAGTGGTATGCCATCAGCAGATCACGTGGGGAGTCCAGAGGTAGGACTATTTCGCCTGCGACGGCGCGGCGTGCTTCGGCCCATCCTTCTTTGCTAAGTTGGATGAGGTGGCCCCTGTTGTCCCCGTTTTCGCCGTTTGTGTCCTGCGGGTTGGGGTTGGGCGGCGGGTTAGGCGTTTCCTCGTCGGTTTGGATGATTGCGGCGCACAGATAGCGCCTGCAGATTGGTTGGCTGCTGCCGCAGCTTTCGGATCCGGAGCCGTAGGTTCCTTCCTCCGAAGGTGGATCGCATAGATCGGAGTTGCAGCTGCTGCTGATGTAGAACTCATCTGTTGATGGTGACGTGCGTAGCACGGGGTGTGGAGCCCATGAAGCGGGCCTGATTGGCGGCACGGGCATCCGCTCAGGGAGGCGGAGAGTGCCAGTTTGTCCCACCTGGAAGCAGAAGCTCCCGAACAGAATTTCGAGTCCGTCGCCTACGGGCTCGAAATCCTTCATGGTATCCGGCGAGTGGGCGGTGAAGTCGAAAGCGCCGAAGAGGAGGTGATTCTCCGTCGCTGCGGAGTTGTAGATCGATCGGGTCGGAACCGTCACGACCGCACAATCAGCAGCCCCGATTCCCACAGACGGCGCCAATTGACGAGGTTTAATCTCGTCAATGCCCATTGTTATGGACTTGGGTTTTGGAGAAGATGGGGATGCTGGAGATCATGGCACGGTTAACAGACAAGCAACCAGGGGACACGAGATTTACCCAGGTTCAGGCCCCCGGAGGGAAAACCCTACTCCTGCTTGTCTGCTCTTTGATTATGGCGGAACCGAAGATTACAAGATGCGCAGATTCGATCTGGCGTGGAGGTGTGTCTGTTGTGTGTAATCGTCGTACCCCTCGTTGGACCCTCCTAGCCTTTATATATGAGGAGGCTAGGTCTCGGGTGCCAATACGATTAGGTTACAAGTTGTATTCAAACTCTAGTCTTGCTCTCCAAGGATCCGAAGGCGTCATGGGCCTGGGCCACCCGAAAATCTTCATGGGCCGGCGTATATCTGCCGTGGGCCTTCCTTGGGTTGGACCAGGTATGCTGAAGTTACGTACCCGTAGGGTATAACCATGTCACTTGCATCGTCCGAGATCTGATCAATGACATCACCATGTTGTGTTCAATCTTATTACTGACAAATGCTACTTGACTCGTTCTGACAAGTGATATCCCTATGATCAAATCACACGCTGCGCAACTATTGGATACAACTTCTCCGAGTGGGCCCTCGAGTATCTTTCTGTCACGCGGATGGACAAATCCCGCTCTTGATGCATATTTACTCAACTGTTCCCGCGAATACCTGAACACACCTTTATGATCACCGTTTAACCGAGTGATATTTGATGCTATCAAAGTACCCTCGGGTGACAGTGATTGATATGGCCTCACAGTCTAAGAAATAGTACACTAGGTCTATTCTAATCATCGTAACTTGAACTTCGTGACATGATCGGGTTATGATGCTTAGGTTGGGTATAGTTTATTATCTCATTCTCATAATGAGGTGACTCCATTTCCAACTAGCATAAATGCCACATGATCAAGAAACCTTGATCATCTGTTGACCAATGAACCAGTGACTAGAGTTTCACCAAAAACTCCTAGTTGTTTATATATCACACGTGTATTGACGTTTCCTTTCAATACAGTTATATTATGATATAAAACTTAATCATAAACTTTATGAAATATGATAATAATCCTTGTTATTATTTGTCTCTAGGGCATAATTCCAACAAATATCTCATATATATCTATGGTCTTAAAGCTTTCTTACGATTTACTTATCCTTACATGAAACTGAATGTGGAGGCAGCCCAATATAATGGCTGTTTTTTGCACGAGAATTCAAGTTCTAGCAAGTAATATATGGTCTCTTCCTTTTTCCAAGTTCGTTACATATTTATTTTACCTTAGAGCTTTTTGAATGCAGAGTAAGAGAGCTCACCGGATATACAGATAGATGAGGATGTTGTCTCATCTAGGCAAGAAGATTTGTAGGACAAGTCGCTGGCATAATATGGCAATTAACTGGTGCAGCCGAGGTGATTCCTGGTATAAGTGACACTACCTTCTACATGTGCATTTTGGTCTAGGTTAGTAAGAACTAATCAATACAGTTTTTCTCATACACCAAATATTCCTTGAATCTAAGATGGCCAGACTATCAAAGGTATCTCTGACCTTGCGATGATTAGGCTTGATTTTTTGGTAGAAATCGTTCTAGGGTTGAGACATTCAAAAATGATGGGCATTGTTGCTCGCACACGAGAGTTTTTCTAGATGAGGTGAAGGATTTATCAGATTATATGGAACTGAACTGGTTACTTCTACTATTTGGCATTGGCATTTTAATCTAGGTTGGTCTCTGTGTGAAGATCATAAAAAGCATTTAAAGCCATTCCTCAGTTCCTACCACTTTTATTGTTACATATGTTTATTTCCTTCGAGTGTGCTTGGTGCAACTATTGGTTTTTAGATTATTTTTGATGTAGGTAGAATGTCATAACATTGTAGATTTTGCGAGTGTAAAGTTGAAGAACCTGAATTATTATTTGTATGCCATTCATAACATTTTTTAGAGGTATGACATTCGTAACTGGTTGGCTGTTAGTTACATATAAATATTTGTATAGCAGAGTTCCTACTATTATTTGATAATATTAATAAACATTCCATTGCATCAGATTAAGTGAGAAATAACAGTGGCATGGACATGTCCTTTTGGATCATTGTAGCCATTGCTAGATGCCCAAGCTTTTAGCTCTTGCTATTACTTTGGTATGCAACAAAATCTACCCGTAGCTTTTCAACAAGAATGTGATGGGTACAATAAGAAGCACCACTTCACGTGGTCTGGAAAGAAAATTTCAAATGATATATTTTCCCTGTTGTATAACATTAGATTGAAAAAAGTATATATAACCCCTACAAGCATTCAATTTGAACAGAGAATCCCCACAACTAAAATTTGGCATAAATAATCCCCTTAAGTTCAGAAAACCGGACAGAGAGCCCCCGGGACGAGTTGAGGCTGTTTTGACTAGTGGTTTTGCTGACGTGGCTGTTTGACGGTGCCACACAGGCTCGTACCCAATAACCCATGCGGCCTGCGTTGCTGCTACCTGGTTCGACCAAACCAGTTCTTCTCCACCCGTGCGTAGACTGCTCCGTCCTTCACCTCCGCGGCAATTTCTCTACTAAACGGCGGCGACGCGACTATGATAGACGATCAACGCATGTGCTGCTGATTTGAGTGTAGCGCGACCACCAGGTCAGTTTCCCAAACCCTAGCTCTGCAGCTTACTTTGTGTTGCCAAACTTTCCAATCCTCCCGAGGCAGTTTGTGTAGGGTTTTAGGGTTTATTTGGCGGTCGATTTGTGTAGTGATTCCATGATTTTGTCTGTTTATGGTGTCCTTTGTAGATTATATTGGTAATTCTAGCATGTAAGGTTATGATTACTTCGATTTTACATGAACTCGAGTAGATACTGTCAGTGTCAAGGAGGGTTTTTTAAAAGTTCAGTATTTGTGATGTATACACAATGCCAAGTTTGAAATTTTCTGTATTTTTCTATAGGAGAAACCATAAATCGTCTAGACTATTTGACATGGGTATACCCTACAGGTACTCGAGTTTGGTATATACGACCTGAATACGGCGGAAGCCCACGGCGTTGCCAAGGCCCAAATGGAGAATTCGAGTAACCTACGGACTCTCGATTTCTTGCGGAACAAGGAGAAGCTAAAGATAGAAAGTTTAAAGGGAAAACCCTAACCTGTAACCGACTCGACCTGCTATCTGAGACCTAGCCTATCTATATAAAGGCTAGGAGGGGGCGGCGAGGAGGACACACGCAACCCTAGTTTCCACAACCCTCGTCAGATTGCATCTGCGCACCATTGTAATCTTCGATTCCTCTGTTAATTCCACGAGCAGACAAGCAGGAGTAGGGACCTCTACGAGGCCTGAACCTGGGTAAATCTTCGAGTCCCCTGTGTGCTTGTTTGCTAGCCGATTGATGCTTCCAGCGCTCCCTCCTTCTCCAAAACCCAAGTCCATAACAATGGGCATTGATGAGTTAAACCCTCGTCAATTGGCACCGTCTGTGGGAAACTGGGAGTGCGGATGTTGAGGCTTCTTCGGCCCCATCAACTGCGATCTACAACTCCGCAACAGTGGAGATTCGCCAGCTCTTCGGTGCGTTTGACTTCACCGTCCACACGCCGGCCACTCGCCCGGCTTTCGAATCCGTGGGCGACGGAATTAGCCTAGCGATCGGGAGCTTCCGCTTCCAAGTTGATCAGATGGGCACGCTTCGCAAGCCTGACCAGCCGACAATACCATCGATTGCTCCAGCATCGTGGTTCCCTCCGCCGATCGGCACCCTCAGTGAGCTCAATGCCTTGACAACTGTCGAGAATACAGACAACGACAGCAGTCGCGAATCCGATCTAGGCGATCTAGCAACTGAATATGGAGCCTACGACTCCGGATCTGAAAATTGCGGGAGCAGCAGCTTCCCCAACCACTTCATGTGCACCGTCATTAACGCGGGCGACTCCTCTGCCAATCGCGACAACACGGGCAACGGTGGCAATGGAACCGACCCGCCAAACGGTGGCATACCTAATGGCGGGCCACCCAATGGCGAACCACCAAACAGCGGCCCCACTAACGGCGCCCCCGTCAACAACGGAGGGGCAGTCGAACCTCCAACTATGATAAACGAGCAACCTGGTGAACGCGTCGTGATCAGGCTCAACGATCTCGAGTGGGCCCGCTACCGAGAAGCCCTACGAGGCCACCCTCTGCCTTTCGACTCCCTGCAAGAACTGCTGATGGGCTACCATTGGCTCCTGAAAGAAGAATACAAACGCCAACTGCAAAACAATCGTGCAACTCGAGGCGCGTAAAAAGACGGCAGACGAGTCGAGCCTCCGACGAGCTCGGATCTCCTCCCACGGAGGATCCTCTGTGAGATCCAGGCACATGGCTTAATAGGATTGATAGGATACCCATATCAACAAGTTGCAACTTCTTTTCCGGAAGCTCATTCGAAAAGAACTCTAAGGTTAAGCGTGCTTGGCCTAGAGCAATTCTAGGATGGGTGACCGACCGGGAAGTGGGTAACCGGGTGCGCACGAGTGAGGACAAAGTGCACAGAAAAGACTAGTGTTGGTCTGTGGGGCCAGTCTAGATATCCTATTAAGATGCCAGGAGTGACACCCCCCGGGCCCAGGAGTGGACGGGGTGTTACATCCTCCTCCAAGTGCAACGAGTACATCGTTAATAAGAAGCGATCTCGACTGGCCCGCCTCACTGAACAAGAGTGTGTAGAAGCCGCAAAGGTCCTCGACTTCGGCTCCATGACGGTGGATACGTGTGGCAACGTGCTCCCAAAAACGCCGCAAGCTGCGGTAACGGCGGCCACCATGTACCTCCTCAAGAACCAACCGCCAGCTGGAGATCCTCGAGCTGCCATGCACCGATCTATGATCGCAGGCTTGGGGTTAATCGAGGACTCTCTTGACAAAGAGCCGACACTGGAGCCGAAGAAAGGCAAGGCTCTGGCAAAACGCTATTCCTCGCCCTCATCCAGCGATGACAGTCACGATCTGTCTCGATGCCGCCGTTCACGGCGCCATGACCATGACTACGACGCGTGTGATGACATCACGCAGTGCAAGATCGACAAGTCAAGGGCGCGACATGCCTGGTCGACTGACTCGGAAGACGAAGATGTGGAGCTCTGTGGCGCTAGATGCTTCAGCAGGGCCATCAGGCAAAAGCGAATGCCCAAGGGGTTTAAGCTCCCATCAGAGATCCCAAAGTTTGACGGTCTGCAGGACCCGAAAATCTGGTTAGAGGACCATATATCCTCTGTCAGGTTCCACGACGGGAGTCGAAGCACGGCCATGCAACGCCTGCAGCTATAGCTACAGGGCGCTGCCCGGGCATGGCTCAACAACCTCCCACGTGGATCCATTCGCAGTTGGGAAGAGCTGGTCTACAACTTTGTGCGTAACTTCAAGGGCACCTACAAAAGGCCCGCGTCAATAGAAGAGCTGAGGTGCTGCAAGGAAAGGTCGGGCGAATCGCTACGCTCGTACATCCAGAGGTGGTCCATTATCAAGAACTCCGCAGAAAATATCTCGGAGGATCGTGCAATCGACGCGTTCAACGGCGGCATTCGCGGCATGGAGCTCAGGGAGGAGCTGGGCCACTCGAAGCCCAAAACCATTGACCATTTGATGGAAATCGCGAATCGATGGGTAGACGGAGAAGATTCGGTGAAGAATCACGTTCACTCTAACGATGAAGCATAACTCGAGCGCAGACGCGACCGCCGAAGCAAACATCAAATGCGCATCTATGATGACTGCAATGATGTCAACATGGTCGCAGCCAGCTACACCGACAGACGCGACGACAACCACAATAACAGCTACTGTAGCGGTGGATACCGCGACTCCGGGAAAACCACGCAAGTATGGCAGCGTCGCACTCGCGATGAGGCACCCGCAACATCCATTGAAGACAAGCTATCCGGGCCATGCACCGTGCACTTCTACATCGACAAGCATGATGGCAAAAAGAAATCCAACCACCTCCTCAAAGACTGCTGCGAGTTCCTCAAACTCCATGAGGGCCTGGCCCGGATGAATCGCGACGCGGTCAACAGGGGCTACGGAGCCGCCCCAGGTGCTGTGGCACATGGAGCTCCTCCACCACCACCCGGACCACCGCCAAACACAGCTGCGCCTGACCAGCATCACGGAGGCGAGCCGTACCCACGGGCCATGGGCACCATGATGATCCAAAAGGGTCGCCCCTCCAACCGAGTGCAAAAAGCCATCACTCACCAAGTGAATCTGGCGACAAACTTGCCACCATCCACCACTGAGTACCTCAGTGGAAGCGACTCCTGCATCACCTTCAACAAGCGCGACCATCCACTCCAAGTACCTCGTCTAGGCCACTGTCCCCTCGTACTCGAGGCACAAATTGGAGGTTTCGACATGAGCCACGTCTTCATGGATGGCAGAAGCGACATCAACCTTATGTTCGCGAGTACCTTGCGAGAAATGAGGATCCCTCGGACCTTCCTAGAGGCCTCGGATACAACATTCCATGGCATCGTCCCAGGCAAGGGCGTATATCCCCTTGGCAAAATCAACCTCGACCTTATCTTTGGCACGCCGAAAAATTTCGGCGCGAACGCATCGACTGGACCTCACAGTACCACTACATCCTCGGACATGTCACGTTTGCTAGGTTCATGGCAGTGCCACACTACGCCTATCTGCAGATGAATGGGAGCTTCGAGAGGTCCGACAGTTGCCACAGGGAGTTCAACAGAATTTCCCAGTCCTTCGGCATGCAGGAAGAACTCGCGAGACTAAAGGAGTCGACAGACAACAGTCTGCCTTCCCTGAGCCGGCCAAGTTCACCCGATCTATCCTTCAACTCATCGGTGCACACGAAGAAAGTTCAGGTCCACCCATCGGATCCCGCCAAGACGGCCCTCATCGCCAACAACTTGAGTCCCACATAGGAACTCATGCTCGTCGAATTCCTTCGTGAGCACTGGGAAATCTTCACCTGGTGTCCAGCGGACATGCCAGGAGTTCCCAAGGAATTCGCCGAGCACGCACTCAACATCAACCTAGACGCAAGGCCAGTCAAACAAACAATTAGGCGACTGACTGAGCCAAGAGCAAAAGCAGTCGGAATGGAGATCAACAGACTCCTCGACGCCAAGTTCATACACGAGATCAAGGAAAGCACTTGGCTCGCCAACACGGTGCTAGTACCAAAAAAGGACACGGATATCCTATGGATGTGCGTGGATTTCACCTCTCTGAATAAGCACTGCCTGAAGGATCACTTCCCGCTGGCACGAATCGACCAGATCATCGACTCCACCGCGAGATGTGAGCGCCTCTGCTTCCTCAACGCCTACTCAGGCTACTATCAGATTCGAATGAAGGAGGAGGATCAAGAGAAAACGGTGTTTACAACGCCTTTTGGTGTGTTCTGCTATAACACAATGCCCTTCGGGCTAAAAAATGCAGGAGCCACCTACCAGCGGTGCATGCAGGCTTGCCTGAAGAACCAACTTGGTTGCAACATCCAAGTCTATGTTGACGACATCGTAAGCAAGACCAAAGAGGAAGCTTCACTAATCGACGATTTACGCGAAACCTTCGCCAACCTCGACCGCTACTGGATCAAGCTCAATCCGGACAAGTGCGCCTTCGGCGTACCATCTGGGCAACTACTCGGGTATCTCATCTCCGCAAGAGGGATCGAGGCGAACCTGAAGAAAATAAAAGCCATACTGGCCATGGAGAAGCCGAAGAACATAAGAGGTGTCCAGCAGCTGGTTGGGCGAATCGCTGATACATTGCAAATGTATCTACAATTTTTGATGTTCCATGCTTAGTTTTATCCACTTTCTTGTGTTTTTTCCAACTTTGGAGTACTTTTCATATGATTTCTTGGACTAACCTATTAACAAGAGCCACAGTGCCAGCTGCCTGTTTTCTCCTATTTTTGGTTCCAGAAAAGTCATAAAATGAACATTCTCGGAATTGGACGGGACAAAAGCCAAAGTGCCTATTTTCCCGGAAGTCATCAAGTGCCAGAATACAAGACAGAGAGGGGCCAGGGGGCCACCACACCACCTGGCCGCGCGGCCTGGCCTGGCCCATGCCAGGGGGTGGTGTGGCCACTCCCAGAACCCCCTCGGCCTCTCCTTCCGCCTATATATTGCCCTCCGGATGAAAACCCTAAGGGCCCGATCAAAAATCCACGAAAGAGTCTGTAGCCGCCGTCATCTCCATCCCTAGATCGGGAGGAATCTGAAGCTCTTTCCGGCACCCTGTCAGAGAGGGGAATTCACCCTGGAGGCCTTCTTCATCACCATGCAAGCCTCCGGTGTGATGCGTGAGTAGTTCATCCTTGGACTACGGATCTATGTAGTAGCTAGATGGTTGGTTCTCCTCCATGTGCTTTCATGTTTAGATCTTGTGAGCTCCGTTCATGATCAAGATCATCTATTTGTAACCATACATGTTGTGTTTGCGGGGATCCGATGGATATTGAGATGCTATTTTAGATTGATTATTGATTCTATCATGTCTTTGTTATTTGTGATCTTGCATGCTTTCCGTTGTTAGTAGCTATCTTAGCCAAGTAGATGCTAGCAACTCCAAGAGTTAGTATTTATGTTCGATAGTGGGTTCATGCCTCTGGTAATCTGGGGAAGTGACAGAAATCTCTAAGGTACTAGATGTGCTATTGCTACTAGGGAGAAAACAACAATCCTTTGTTCATAGAACAATCGCATTGTTTACTTTACACGCAGTTCGTAAAGCAATAATCTGTTGCTTGCAACTTAATACTAGAGGGGATTCAGATGATAACCTGAAGGTGGATTATTAGTCATAGATGCAGTTGGATGGCGGTCTATGTATAATGTTGTAATGCCCAATCGAATCTCAAAGGATTCAAGATGATTAGTATATGCATGTATTGCTTTCTCGATGTTGGTCAATTGCCTCGCTATAATTTGTTCACCCAGCATGTTATCTATCTAAGGAGTGCCACCTCTTGTGACCTATGGATCCCGGTCCTTTCTTTACATACAATCTACAAACAGTTTACTTCTTTGTGTTTACTTTCTACAAACTTTTACTTCTTTCCATTCGATACGTTTAATCCTTTGTTTTCAGCAAAACACAGTGAGATTGACAACCTCATCGCAAGTTGGGGACAAAGTTCTGTGGTTGTGTTGTGCAGGTCTCCACGTTGCTAGTAGCACTGGTAGTGCGCCCTGCCAAGGCTCAGCTAGTAACACCTTTGGGGTGTTTCCTTGCTCCTACTGGTTCGATTAAACCTTGGTTTCATAACTGAGGGAAACTTGCTGCTGTGCTCATCATACCTTCCTCTTGGGGTTCCCAACGAGCTCTACATCAACCACGCACCAGCACTTTTCTGGGCGCCGTGCATTAAGCCATCAATCGCCGCGCTCAGTCGATTCATTAGTCAAATGGGCGAAAAGGAACTGCCCTTGTACCAACTTCTCCGCAAAGCTGACAAGTTCGAGTGGACCAATGAGGCACAGGAAGCATTCGAAGACCTCAAGCGCCTACTGTCCACCTCGCCAGTACTTGTGACCCCACGCGAAAGGGAACCACTGTTGCTATACATCTCCGCCACCAACCAGGTGGTCAGCACAGTCCTCATGGTAGAACGAGCCAAGGAAAACAAGGTCCACGGGGTACAACGCCCAGTCTACTACCTCAGCGAGGTACTCACGCCAACAAAGATGCAGTACCCGCACTACCAGAAGCTGACGTACAACTTCTTCATGACAGCCCGGCGACTGCGCCACTACTTCCAGGAATACCCAATCGAGGTAGTCAATGACGCCCTGCTTGGGCATATCCTCAACAATCCTGACGCCACCGGATGAGTCGCGCTTTGGGGGATCGAACTGTCTCCACGAGACATTACATATGAAAAACGCGATGCAATCAAGTCGCAAGTCCTCCCTGACTTTCTCGTGCACTAGATGGAGAACCAGCTCCTTGAAAAACCAGATATGTCCTACCTCTGGACAATGCACTTCGACGGATCCAAGCGAAAGGATGGAGATGGCACATGTGTCATACTGACATCGCCCCAGGGAGACAAGCTGAAGTATATTCTGCGAATGCAGTTCACCGCCTCCAACAATGAAGCTGAATACGAGGCCCTACTACACGGGATGAGGATGGCAAAAGCCTGTGGCGCCAACAGGCTCATAATATACAGCGACTCCAAGATGGTCATCAACCAGACAATGCACGAGTGCGACGCACTGGACGACAATATGATCGCCTACCGCGACCTCTACGACACACTCGAAGGGGACTTCGACGGTTGTGAGCTGCGGCACATAGGCTGCGAAAGCAATGAAGAGGCGGACGCACTCGCCAACATTGGCTCTACCTGCGCCCCATACCACCTAGGGTATTTCTCGAGCGCATCTGCGAACGCTCCATCAAGCCAAAGGCCACAGAGAAGAAAACAAGAACAACAACGAACTCGGGGGCTGCGCCGCCCAATGAGCCAATGGCACTCGACGACTTGGAGCTTGACACTGTACTCGAAGGACCGATGAGCGCCATGGTAATCGAGCAATCCTGGACTCAATCGTACATCACATACCTTCTCAGCAAGAGGCTGTCGGATGATCCGACTGACGCACGACACATTGCACGGCGATCCAAGGCATTCGCTATTATGAACGGCGAACTATACAAGCGCATCATGACAGGAGTACTTCAATGATGCGTCTCAAACGCTGATGGAAGAGCCGTTCTCCTCGACATCCATGAGGGGACTGGCAGGCACCACGCCAACAGTCGCTCCCTCATCGCCAAAGCTCTACGAGCTGGATTCTACTGGCCTATGGCCATGCGTGACGCCAAGGACATCGTCCAAAAATGCAATGCTTGCCAGCGATTCGCGGACAAACCACACGCACCTAGCGCGGAGCTCCGACCAATTCCATTGGCCTGACCCTTTGCGCAATGGGGACTCGACATGGTCGGCAAGCTCCCAAAGTCCTCACGAGGAGGCTACGTCTACCTCTTGGTCGCAGTCGACAAATTCATCAAGTGGATAGAGGCCATGCTAGTGACTAACCAATCGGGATACAACGCAGTCAAGTTCTTCGAGTCCATCGTCTATCGCTTCGGAGTACCACACAACATCATAACGGATAATGGGACGAACTTCACATCTAAGGAGTTCCAAGAATTCTGCGAGAATCTGGGAATCAATGTAAGCTATGCCTCCGTAGCACATCCATAGACCAATGGTCAGGTCGAAAAAGCCAAAGGGCTCGTCTGCGGCGGCATCAAGAAGCGACTCCTCAGGCCACTCGAACAAGCCGCATGCTGCTGGCCAGACGAGCTGCAATCAGTACTCTAGAGCCTACGCACAACTCCAAACAGTGCCACGGGGTACACCCCGTTCTTCATGGTGCACGGTGCTAAAGCGGTGCTACCCGCAGAGGTACGATACAAAGCATCGCGAGTGGTCGCTTACAGCGAGCAGGAGTCAACTCTTGCACTCGAAGATTCCGTCGACCTCCTTGACGAGGCATAGGAAATCACCGCGGAAAGATCAACGATCTACCAGCAAAACCTACGCAACTACCACAGCAGAAGGCTACGCCCTAGGTCCTTCGTCGAAGGAGACCTGGTCCTGCGACTGAAACAACAAGGGCATCTCAAGCTCGAGTCCCCCTGGGAGGGACCATACGTGATTACAGAAGTAATCCCAGGCGACGCCTATCACCTTAAAGATTTCGAGACAGGAGTCGCATACTCCAACCCCTAGAATGTCGTGCAGCTGCGACGCTTCTACCCTTAGTCGTCTTTTATTTTTACATTGCAAATAAGGCTACTTAGCCACACATTGTATCCCGTACTATCCTATGAATACATAAAGCTAAGTGCCCCAAAACTCTGTGTTCCTTTTATTTTTGCAAATTATCCACTAGGGGGCTACACCACCCTATACATATCTATTCTACGAACTAACGCGATATCCTGAGTAGCTGACGTACTAATCGAACCCTTGACAAAAACCAACCCAGTTGCAACGCACCTGACAGGTTGGCAAGGGGCTGAGATAAACATAAGTCAGGCTAACGAAAAAGAATCGCATAGTGCAATGCACTCGCAAAACATACACGCTAACAAGCTCTTTATATACACCAATACCAATCTATACACAGCATATATATATATGAACTTTACAAAACTGGTGCAACTATGTGCAGGATAACAACTATACTACTGTTGCAACAAAGGAACATTTGTCTGCTCCTCGAAGAAGTCGGCGATTTCCTCCGCTGGGCGATCCACCGCCTGGTAGTGAGGAACCATGTTCCAAGTCGAACCTGCTGGCGGTGCTAGCGGTCCGGCAGCAATCGCTGCAACATCCACATCAGGCCTATGCAGTCGCACCAGCGACAAAGCAGCCTTGGCACCAGCCACTAACTGTTGCCTTACACACTCGCGGACTGCACTCAAGTCTTGAAACTTGGCAAAAAGGCTAGCAGGCTCGATGAAACGATGTCCAGCAGGAACATCGTCTAATAAATATTTCTTAAGCACGATTGCAACTTCTTCAGGAAGTGAAGCACTCGCGAAGCACGATCCTGCATGGTTGCCAGTGCGATGGCCCGATCATGATCTACCCAGAAGTACCCACTCGCTTGAAGCTACTCTTGGGGTCAGATCATTCATGCGAATGGCAATCCTGTCCTTCTCATCCTGCGGATGGCGTGCACTGACAACTATACCAAGCAAAGGCAAAAGTATGAAGACAACGAACTACTGCGAGTGACTACAAGGAAAGATAAGGAAGAAGAAAGCTAACACTTGAATTGGTCGCCCAGCTGCGTCACCTCCCCTAGCAGATATTGCTCTCAGGCGACAGCCTTCTCCGCCCTCAACTTCCATACATCTGCGTTACCATGGAGCACAGGCAGTTCGCGCTCCAACTGCTT
This sequence comes from Avena sativa, assembly GCA_916181665.1. Classification (NCBI taxonomy): domain Eukaryota; kingdom Viridiplantae; phylum Streptophyta; class Magnoliopsida; order Poales; family Poaceae; genus Avena; species Avena sativa. The sequence continues at coordinate 483,345,833 of OV702279.1, forward strand.
CACGCGATCACGGAGTCGCGAGAGCAGAGATAGCTCATCCACCCTTGAGCGCGACTGCGCCAAAGTATCATCAGTGGAAAGCATATTCCGAGGTTCACTCGAAGGACCACCTGATGTGCCCTATCACAAGGCAAACAAGAGATAATAGGAAGACTAAGGCGATGCATGGACAAAAGACTCGAGTGCATTCAAGCATAATAAAGTATCAACAGATACACTCGCCAAATGCATGTTCCAGACAAAAGAGACAGGCTATTTAACTATTACAGACACGACCACTGAGGAGCAACTGGCTTCTTCGACTTGGACTTCGGTTTTGGGGGCCTCATCGAGTCTATGGCAGTATCAGACGCCACAGACTTCCCGCCGGCCCCTGACGCCGCTCCGCCTTCTTGGCTCACTGCAGTTCCCCAGAGTACTTCGCAACTGTATTGATCAGCTGCGGCCCGTACTTGCCACAGGCAGCTGCGAAAGGAGCAAAGACTACCTGTTGACCATCCGCGTTGACAGACATTGCCTTGGATACCGCAGTAGGATCAACCTCGACTCCATGGGCTTGAACCATCGCGAGTGACATCGAAGTGCCAGCCGCATAGAGTGAGTTCTTGAAGCCTGCAGGAATGCCTCCAGCAAGGGACTCCACCAGATCATCTACATTTTCGATTAACTCGGCCTTGGGCGCCAGCTCCTCACGGAGGCGACTGAGCACGCCCTTGGCCTTGGTGTGCGTCCCCTGAATGGCAGCACTGTGATCTTCGACTGCCGAGATGGCACCTGCCAAGGCATCATCACGATGGAGTGCCTGGGCGTCAAAGCTCAGACCGCTGGCATCTACACAAGAATCAAGCATTGGCACAAAAGTCAGCACAACAACAAATTCGAAAGAAGGGACACGACGAAAATCCAGACAAGGGAATACCTAAGAGAGCCTTGGCAATCGAGAAAAGCCGTTCTTCGAACAACTTCTCCCTAGCTACAATGGAGGCGCGCAGATCTTCTTCGCGTTTCCGCGATTCGTCATGTGCTGCGATTGCCTCATCGTGACTCTTCACCGCTGCGGCGAGCGCCTTTTCGAGGATAGCGGCGTCACGAAGGAGTGCATTATGCTCAGCTATGATACAAACAAAGATAGACCGTCAGTCGAATATATCACAAGGATGTAGAAGAAGAAGCAAAAAACACTCACTTTCAACCACGCGATGGCGAGTGTCCAGCATTGCATGCTGGCGACCCATCGCAAGCACCTGCTCCGCTAGGCGAGCGGCTTCCTTCACAATGAGATGCGACAAGAGAAACAGTAAAGGATTAGCAGATGGTATTGATGATAAAATTCGACTGCAAAAATCAGAAGAAGCAACACTACACATACATGATCCTCTAATGACTCCGAAGTCAATTGACGCGCAGTCATCCGGAGAACCATCTGGTGCTCCACCTCGTGTGGAGAACTTGATGAATTATGCCCGGAGTGGGCCGCCAATGGAGGAGAAGGAGTGCGTTCAGCCACTTTCTTGGCCTTGGAGGTCGCGACTCCAGATTCCTTCAAAAATTGGACATCGCCAGAAGATGACGATGCCGGCTGACTACAGAGCAAAACCAACATCAAGAGAATGCAACTCCAAAGAAGAACCAAAAAGAAGACTCGTATACTTACCAATCAAACTTGTCAAAATTGAAGGTTTGATCCCCCGACTCCGACGACGACTCCTTCGGCAGCCGCATCTTCTTGCGGGAAGACGGCGCCACCGCGCTCACAGGAACGACTGGTATTGGCGACTCTGCACCAATCGTCGCGCCTTCCGGAGTCAAAGGAGATGATGCATCTGAATCCTTGTTGCGCGAACGCTTGCGAGTGTCCGGACTACTCGACTTGGGGGCTTCCTCCTCCCCCTCAGATGGGATGGTCGACTCCGACTCGTCCTCTTCCAAGGATTCATGAGGGATAACCCCCTCAGGAAGAGGCGGCATATAGGGTGACACCCTCCAATCCTGTATACAGGAAACAAGTTAGCACAAGTCAAGAAAAGAGAAACATTCGAAAAAACAAAGCTACTTCATAGCACAACCATACGTCAGGAGGGGGATTAGCAGCATCGAATGGAGGTACGACTGGTTCACTGGGGAGCACATCATTGGCGGTGTACTTGGTGACCAGTTGCACCCCTTTATCTACCTCACTCGCGAAAATGCCATCGGCAGATACGCGAGTGACATCATCCGCGCCAGCCCACTGGAACACAGGGTGGACTCTGGCCTACAGGGGCTGGACACGGCGGCGCAGCCACGTGCGAATGAGGGCGCAACCTCCCTCTTCTTTACCCATGTGACTCTCGAGGTCGCAGACGCGCTCGTACAGCACATCTGTCTCTGCGGACTCGCCGGGCATCACTACGTTCTTCCAGGAGCGCCTCCTCTTGCACGGCGTTGCGGGATCGAAGAGCGCGAGTCCATAGTGGTCTCCGTCGGCTTTCTGGCCGCGGATGTAGAACCACATTTCCCTCCACCCTTGGACGGACGCCATGAGTTTGATTTGAAGTACGTGACGGAGGAGTCGACGTGGATACCGCAGCCACCTACATCGTAGACTAAGGAGCCAGACGCCGACTGGCGCTTCAGCTTGAAGAGACGTTTGAAGAGACCAAAGTGTGGCTCGATTCCGAGCCAGCACTCACAAGGAGTAATGTAGCAAGCTACATGGAGGATGGAGTTGGGGGACAGCTGGTGCAGCTGGAGCCCATAGAAACAAAGAAGGCCCCTGAAGAAAGGATGCAGGGGCAGCGAGAGACCGCGGATGATGAACGCTAGGAACATCACCCGGAAACCGGTAGGAGGACAAGGGGTTACCTCACCACCTGGGACACGCGAGTCAGCGACCGCGGGAGAAAGAACTCCGTCTTGGCGCAGGAGATGGAGCTCAGAAGACTTGATAATGGACGCGCGCCACGCGCCATTGGTGATGCGAGTGCCCACGCCCTTCTTCTTCCCAGCGACAGCGGCACTGGTGCCCGCAGCGGTGGAGCTACCCTTCTTCTTGGCAGCAACAGTGGCGGCGGCGGATTCAGCCGCATCACCTCCCTTCTTCTTCCCCATCTTGCGGTGGCGATGCGACCAGAGGAAGTAACTAGGGAATACGCGGAGCTGGTCCAGTGCCGCGAGAAAGATGAACTCTAGGAAGCAGAGGAGAAGCAACAATGGCGACAGAGGCAAAGGCAGAGAAAAGAGCAGATGGGAAAACTTACCGTCGCAGCACTGCTACTTAACCCCCTGGAAGATGTAATCCAATGGCCAGCAAAAACCATATCAGACGCGTGGCGTTCATCGTGATCGACACGTGGAGGACCCGGAGCGCGAACCGTCCCCCACTACCCCCATTACGCGCGGAACTCGAGGAGGCACAGTTAAAACAAAGATTACGCACGCCTGGTCAAGTCAGAGTCAGAAAATGGGACCCACCGCTCGTCACGTCCCGTCAAACCCGCTCACGCGGACAAGTGAGGTCATCACATCGTCAACACTGATGTCATCCAAAATTGAGAAGCAGAAGACTTCGACTACTTTAGTCCTTGCTCGAATCTTCGACTCCACCAAGCACTCGAGGGCTATTCCCATAGGGAGCGCTAGTCGTGCACCCTATGATTTTTCTTTTTCTCTTCTGCAGGAACATGGACATTCAAAGCATACCCAATCACTCGAATCCACGATTCGACTATGGACATGCGTTACTCCCATAGGGAGCGCTAGAAATAAATTCGACTGAAACAAGCAAACAAAAGACGACAACAGTCGCAAAAGTTCTTTAGTCCTTGCCTGAGTCTTCGACTCAACCAGGCACTTGGGGGCTACTCCCATAGGGAGCGCTGGTCACGCACTCTATGATTATTTGTACATCGTACTGTGTGTCGATAATATCCACACTCGAAGCTTATGGCGACACCGCCTCATGATTTTTCCCTATAAAGAGACCACGTCTCTTGGGCCACCCGAATCATCTCCGCGATGATCAAAACTTTGAATGCCGCGCTTACAGCGTGAAGATAAGACCTGAATAAGGTCTGGCAACGCATTTGCTATGCACTACTAGAAATACATCCGTGCCTACAGGTACGATGAACATGCCTTGACGGACGCGTCGAGTGCTCACACCTATATACTGGAATTCGACTCCTATAAGACCTCCGCGGTTTGAGTCGAATTACACCAGCATTTTTCCGAATTCGAGTCCGGGGACTCGAGTTCGAGTAGATTGCGTTATTTCACCCTAAGGTAGTTAACTGACACCGATACATCGGTTAAATCAGGCACGCACATCAACAATCCCTATGACACAAACAGAGCAGTCGAAAAAATACTCATTCATGCACTCGAAAGGCTTCATAAAATCCCCAATCGAATCTGCGATTCCACTGGACACTCGGGGGCTACTGACATGGGTATACCCTACAGGTACTCGAGTTTGATATATACGGCCTGAATACGGCGGAAGCCCACGGCGTTGCCAAGACCCAAATGGAGAATTCGAGTAACCTACGGACTCTCGATTGCTTGCGGAACAAGGAGAAGTTAAAGATAGAAAGTTTAAAGGGAAGACCCTAACCTGTAACCGACTCGACCTGCAATCTGAGACCTAGCCTATCTATATAAAGGCTAGGAGGGGACGGCGAGGAGGACACACGCAACCCTAGTTTCCACAACCCTCGCCAGATTGCATCTGCGCACTATTGTAATCTTCGATTCCTCTGTTAATTCCACGAGCCGACAAGCAAGAGTAGGGACCTCTACGATGCCTGAACCTGGGTAAATCTTCGAGTCCCCTGTGTGCTTGTTTGCTAGCCGATTGATGCTTCCAGCGCTCCCTCCTTCTCCAAAACCCAAGTCCATAACAATGGGTATTGATGAGTTAAACCCTCATCACTATTTATCTATTTGATTTCAATTTCGTGGAGAATTCGTATGGAATAAGAATAAGAAGAAATTTGAGTACATTGGTGGCAAGCAAGGAATGTCAACAGTGGAATACTCCAAGCTTTCTTTGCCTGAACTGAAGAGTCACATTGCCGACCATGTCGGCTGCTTAGATGATGCTCTGTAGTGCACACAACTATGCTAGAAGTTTCCTGAAGGTGATCATAGAGGTACATTGATAGAGCTCGAGGACAAGGTTTCAGTGATATCAATGGCCAGGAACTTCATAGATGTTGGTGTAATTGATTTATATACAAGGCTGCCTTCTGTAGCAACCGATTTAGAGCATGGAAATGCAACAGTCACAGACATTACAACTAGAGACACAGAAATTGACAAATGCAATAATGCAACTTATCAACGTGAGTTGCTGAAACTTTCAGTAAAGAACATGTTCAAAATTCCTATTAAATCACTATTCTATCTTGTCATCTTGTTCATCTTCTCTTCATTCTGATGTACTGAATTGTATCTACCAAAGTGCAGCCTATTTGCTGTCAACACGCTAGCACATATTTTGCATTATAGGTGCATTTTTAGTTCTCAGGTATCATGCGTTCCTGCAATATCAGTCGGCTCTGAAGCCAGAAGCCCCAACATATTTGCAGTTCGGGTATCAGCACTACTCCCACACCTTTTCCGGAGTGTAGGCACAGTTTATTTCTCGAGCATCATGCACTCCTTGAGTGTCAGCTAACACTGCTAACTGAAAGGTCCAAATTATCTACAGTTCAGCCTAATACTCATGCAGGCATCTAACATGATTGAAGTGTAAGGTGTTTCTTCAATTCTTACTTAAAGTGGTAGATATATGTGGATTTGTTTCTCTATGTACTTGTATGTAGTGTACTCTTTGTTTTTGTTTTCAACTTCGGCTTCAAAAAAAGGTTCAATGTATGTATTGGTGTACATTGCCTCAGACCGTAAATGGGGCATGTCTTTTTATGTACTGGTGCTTCAGAGAGGAAATAAATTCTTCCTGCTAGGAATTGTTGGCGTACTGATCAGATCGTGGTCTACTCTGATTGTTTGGTGTACTGAGTGTCAGAATCGCACAAAGAGGAGAATTTTTCAGCCGCGCGCTGCTGTCTAACCGTTAACATGCCTACCTGCCGCTTGACAGCCGCCATGTCAGCAAAACCACTCTTCAAAACAACCTAAACCGGTGTCAGGGGCTGTTTTTCCAGTTTAGTTAACTTAGGCCTTGTTTTGCAGGCCGGTATTGGCAGGTTTTGTAGAGTATTTATCGGGCCAGCCTATGATACCCGATAATTCTCATTATACTGTTTTGTAGTCGGGGATTAGACAGTCTCTGCCCCAAATATCCCCGCTGAAACCCTCAAATAGGCATGTAGGTCAAAACGCGACCCTTCCCTCGCTTTTTGGAATCTCTCGCTGGCACGCATCGTGGATCTCTGAGGCACACCCAGCACCCCCAGCGGCGTTTTTGAGTGTTGGGAATTGAAAGGGCAAGGGAGAGATTTTGATGGGATTGGGTGAGGGGAGTGGATTCACCCAATCCCGGTGGATATTATTTCACTGATCCCCTAAAAACACTACAACAAAACAAGACCTTAAGGGGATTATGTAAGCCGATTTTTAGTTGTGGTGTTCTTTGTTCCAACTTCCAAACTGAATACTTGTGGGGGTTATGTATACTTTTTATACACTAGCAGTGCATACCACCGAGCTCTTGCCGAAGCTTCCGACGACGACCAACCTCAACACCACCGGGGACTTTGCCACTTGGGGTGCAGTGGCGGGAACAGATTGCGTCGGAGACGAAGGGCCTCCAGAAAGGCACAAAGGGCTGGAGGTTGAGGAACACCTTGCGCTTAATATGGGAAAATAGATAGGATGCTTTCTATTTCATTGCTCTATTTTCTCTTGCAAAACGTGAAACATGAGATCCTTTTCTCTTGCGAAATGTGATGCATGAAAGAAAAAGATTAGTCGGTATGTAACGCTGACGTATACGTATTCTTTGTTCTAAGCTAACTTCTAGGATGTTCAGCCATTTGAGAAATTTTCTTTATTGCTTTTTAAGCATATGTGAGGTTCGAATCATTGTCCAAACTAATTAATCAACTACTCGCTCCGTTCAACAATATAAGACTTTTTAGCAAGATGTTTTAGCTTTCTAAAAAGGCGGAGGTAGTACTATATATCTTTAGGTATATCACATACATTATTCCATTGTGCAGGCTATATTTCGTATGTAGTTCTACAATAGAGAGTGGATAAATGGTTCCCGAGCTACATGGAGCTCTTTATTTTCAAAAATCAAAAAATTATATTTAAAATTATCAAAAAATTCTAAAGATAGTCATTGATATATACTAAAAGTGTGCGTAAGTCCCACTGTGATTCCACCGCACAATGCCAAAGCGTAATGTTGGTGGCGCAGCAAAGCGCGCGTATCCACCTAGTTTCTACAACAGGCGAACAAGGCCCTGGGCTATGGAAATGTCAGCCGTGGAGTCATCGCCCACTCGTCGGGTCGGAGTTCACAAGGGAAGAGGCTCCAAAATCGAAGCCCACAAACTTGCTCGCTACGCTCCCTTCAACCATTTGAGCGAAATTTAGCAAAAGGAAGAAAAATGCATAGACCAACCTCATTTTTTTCTTTTGCTTGTCTGGCCGGGTAATCCGCGACCTCCTATACTATGCTTCAGACGTCCATTGGGGGCACGACGTCTGAAGGCATTCCTAGGTGGGCGGTCCAATTTGGCCGGTCTTTTTTTTCTACTTCTTTTTCTATTTTTCTACGAGTTTCAAAATATTTGATGAAATGAAAAATGTCCAGATTAAAAAAAAATGTATCGAAAACTCTGACATTTGAAAAATGTTCGGATGCGCAATTTGTTCAATTTTTTTTTGAAATTGTTCAAATGAAAATTGTTTGAGAAGAGCGCAAGGAGCGCATCGGGCTGGAGGGAGAAGAAGTCTACAAGGTGGACTGCAAATTGTACAAGAGGGAATGCTGTTTAGGAGGGAGGCCAAAGAAGGGTAACAATATGGTCCATTTGTAATTTTTATTAGCTTTGGAACACTTTGAACTCCTTTTGATGATTTCTAATACATAGGTGAAATTTCGCAAAAGAAAGTAAGAGCTCAACTTCAAGACCACCGGCACGAACATGACGCCTCTAATGGTCTCCACAGTCGTGCCAAGTGGAACAAGCTAGCGAACCCACATGTACATCTTCATGCCACGACATCACCATGTCCCGTCATTACCGTAGAAACCTTGACGCACACGTGTGACAACAGCGGCTACGCTACACACACGTGACACACCGATCCGCAGATCAAACTGCATGTTTTGCAACGTTTCCTCAGCCTACGATGTTGCGTAGATCACCCCCGGAACGATCCAGCAGAGCTGTAGCGCTGACCCTCCCACTGTGTCGTGCGCAAAAGCTTGGAGAAAGAAACGGCCATCTCAGACTCTTGTCTCACCTGGTCTCCTGACGTCGGAACAGATACTAGATCTCTAATCTATCTACCATCTATTTGTCCTGTCCTACGTTTGCAAGTTTGTAGGACTCTTTGACTTTCAGTCTCCTGGTCTATAAATATATATTGCGTATCCTCACTTACAGAATAGTACTGCCTCCATAGCAAACTATACTACTGAAAGAATATTGAGGAAGTAGATTCCTGAAACTTCGGTCGACATCGATCACCGTAACACTGTCGAGCATGGCGTGTGCGAGGATTGCTACCGTGTGCTGCTGTGCACTGATGCTCGTGCTGTTCGCGAGCCATGCTTCCGCAGGTTTGTGCTCCTCTCTCACCGTGTTTAAATTCATCACTGGCTAAGTAAGTTATGAGGGATTTGCAGCGACGATTCTCTTCTTCCACCTAGAGTGATCGAATTTCTCATTTCTTCTCCGATTACGAGTTTATCAATTCATGGGTTTGTAAATATTATGCGTCTTAATCTCTTGCATGAAATAGATCTTGTCTCCATTTACTTCAAGTCCTCAAATTTTAGAACAAGACAACACAAAATAGATAAAATAGAAAAATGAAGTGTCGACAAAAGTCCGATTTGGGATTTTGTTCTTCTACAACTTTATCCATTCCTTCAATTTTCAGTACCAAGGATACAAGTACACGTACGCATCAGTTCATCAATTCATGGGTTTATAAATCATGCATGTTAATCTCTTGCAGAAAAAGGAAAGTGCTGGGGTAATTTATCTGGGGCTCCGATCTGTGTAAGCTTTCTGTGCGACATAACATGCTGGATGGCGGGCATAATGTTTAATGCCGTTGTCAAGGAACACAAGTGTGTGGGACCAGCGCTCAACAGCCAGTGTTGCTGCTATGTCTGCGACAAATCTTAGAAGAGAACTAAAGTGCCTAGAATTGAGCTCCTGTGGTTGCTCGAGGGGTGTACTTGGGTGGGGTCTAACTTGTGCTGTGGTGGAATGGTCCAAAAACAAGATTTACAATCTGTTAAAAAATAAATACTTCAAAAATAGTATGATGCATTATGTGGGAAAAACGATTTCAATTTTCAACTGTGGTTTCCTCGTGTATTTTTATTACGTGACTGCTTTAATTACGAGATAGTTTAAGTGCGGAAGAGAAAATAATGGTATGAAAACGGTGATTTAAGAGCATTAATCACACTTGGACTTATAAGCGTGAAATATCTGATTTTAGCTTTTGAATTGGGTCGTCTCGGTTATGTCCTTTCGATTGGCCCCTAGCTGTCGGCGTGTAACCGCGGAGAAATAGACGGCGTCGTTTCGTGCAGGCCTGTGTACATGTCTTTTGTGTTCTTGATATTGCGGCGGGCCGTGTGTAGCTGCATGTGTTCTACGTGGAAGGCTGAGGCGGGGCACATGGTCGGTTCGTTGTTGCTTTCACCGCAGGGTCGTTCTCTCTCCTTCTCTTCTTGATGTGGCGGTGGTTTTCTTTGGCGCTATTATAACCTCTTGCTTCTTCGCCTCCCGAACTTAGTCTGTGCGTACTAGTACTCGGTGCACCTGTTACGTGCCCATACGTGTTCTCTAGGGATGCCTTCTTTTTTGTCCGTTTCCTCTACTCCCTACTCTGCGTTTTTGTTCAATGTTGTTTAGGGGCTGGTTCCGGTGGGACGGGTCATGGGGCGTGATTGTTGTATGTGCGTGTGTGTGATGTGAATATGGTGATCATCATTACGGCGACTGGTCGCTGGTCGAGACCGGTGCGCGGGTGTACAGTGGGTTTGCGGATTTAAGGGTGCATGGAACGCAATTCGCTCTCGTCATCCTCAATGTATAATGAACAAGCCCATGCCATACAAACCGAAATGAGGCACAACAGACCGAATACGAAATCATATATACTCAAGAAAGAGAACACCCCTACCATAAAATTTAAACGCAATTAGCATATGACGGCGCGACAGGGCGCGCTGGGTCCATCTAGTAAGTTACTAAGATGGGAGCTAAAGAAAGCCTTGTGGCTGCGGAGGGACAAAACACCATGATATTATTTTGTGATTTCTTTGTTTACCGTATGTAAGGAGGGAATGGATAATTTCTTCTAGTAGTAGGTCCCCTAACATGTCTCTATTTGCTCCAAATGATACTAGTACTCCCTCTATCCTAAATTAGAACGCATATAGTTTGGTCAAAGTCAACAAATTATCAACATCTAATGCACACCATATGAATATATATTTTATAATAGTTCTACCAATACTAATTAGGGATTATAAATATCAACACATTTTCTATATAGTTAATCAAAATTTGAAAAGTTTAGCTTTGATAAAAAACTATATGCATTCTATTTTGCGATATAAGGAGTACTGCTTAATACTTCCTCCGTTCAGAAATATAAGACATTTTAGTTTTGTGAAATAAATGTACCTACACGTTTTTAATGTATAGGTTCACTCCGAACCTCTATGAACTATACAGTAAAAGACATTTAGATACATTCTATTCACAATGTGTTATATTTCTGAACGGAGGGGGTACTTAATAGTGTAACGTTTTTAGAACTACTGGCATCTGCGCTTTTGTTGCCGATCTTGTATGCCGATCTCGTAGATTCAGTGGCAGGTAATGTGTGACAACACAACGAAATCATTAGCTCTCCGCGTAATTGGAAGAAACAACAAGGACAACCAGTGTGTAGCAATCTAATACGCACAGAGATGTTGATTTTGATGCTTTGTATGAAACATAACATGATCAAGGTAAGTTTTACATTAGTTGGTGCCAAGATAGCAAAAGTCACGATAGAATCCGGGCTACTTGATCGCACGCCTCGGGCCCCTCTCATATATTTATATGAACAAATAGTACAAGTACATTTATGATACACGTGTACGTATATTCAGGTAGGAGCCTTGGAGTGTACTCCAAGATGAAGATTGATTGACGGCCTATCCTTCTCTAACACACCCCCACAATCTACACCACCCAACTGATACACGTAAGGGCATGTACAATGCTAGAGAAGGCATGCCTTCTCTTAGCTTTCCACATCATTTAGAGAAGACACAAGATATAACTTGTACAATGCATTATCTCTTATTGATGTCTCTATCAATTAATGAGAATTAACTATTTTTAGTAAGAAATTGGTTGGCTAAGGGAAGCCATATGGTACAATGGAGAAAATAGTCTTCTCTTATTTCTAAGAGATCATTCCTTAGCTAAGGGAAGACAACCTTCTCTTTCTTGTTTCTCTCTTCTCCAACTAGGCAAAAATCCAACGTGGCAAGCATAAGGGAAGGCTGATGTCACCGCATTGTACATGCCCTAAGGACATGGAAGCTCGACTTCACAACAAGAGAAGATCAATACGAAGGCACTCGGACATGCCGGAATAGGGCCAACTAGCACGGCCTTGCCGCTACTGGACCATTGCTCATCCCCATTGTCATTGCCACACTAGCCTCCATCCGAAAATCTCGCATCTCCGGTTTATTGAATTGATGCACTATCCAACTGAACCAAAAGTCCGAACTGATGGAAAGAGCTAGGCTATATATTTATATTCTTAACACTCCCCCTCACGTCTAGGCTATTTTAGTACGTAGCGTGGGTTCGGTGCAGACCGTAAGATCATTTTTTTTAAACTACGTGAGCAGGGGCTTGAACTTGAGACATCTTGACTCCATACCATATTTAATTGTTGCCATAACCAATTATTCCAAAAGTCCGAACTGATGAAAAGGGTTAGACATGTATTATGTTCTTAACACTCCCCCTCACGTTTATGCTATTTTAGCCCTTAGCGTGGGTTCGGTGCAGACCGCAGAATCTTTTTTAAACTATGTGAACAGGGTCTTGAACTTGAGACCTCTTGGCTCTGATACCATATTGAATTGATGTAGTAGCCATCTGAACCAAAAGTCCGCGCCGTCGGACTTTCGCCCGGTGTGTACCAGCCTCCACACCCCACGTAACCGGACATGATGATGGAGACCGCAACGCCGCCAGCAACATTATTATATTATATTGGTTACCTGTCAAAAAGTAATATAGAGTTTATTGTGTGCACCCTATTACGATGTTGCAAAAGATTTTATTCTTATCTATTCATTACTATATTATCTATTAGTTGTAAAAAAATATACTATATTATTGATTGTTCTCTCTAGCCATTCCTGTGTTGTGAACAAACTGCATTCTTATATAGTCATTACTATATCATACTGATTACCTATCAAAAAGTACTATATAATTTATTGTGCGTGCCAGCTATTCCGACGTCGCAAAAGATTTCACTTTTTATATAGTCATTACTATATTTATTTATTACTTGTCAAAAAATCCAGTACTATATTAGTATTTATTGTTCTCTCCAGCTATTCGGACTATAGAAAAAGATTTCATTCGTATATAGTCATCACTAATATTATTTTTTTACTTATCAAAAAGAGATATCTGCTCTCTCCAACATATGCAAGTTTGTACAACTCTTTTGACTTTTAAGTCTACAAATATTGCACATCCTCTCTCACATTATATCAGTTGATCCTTAGAGTATATAGCAAACTAAAGTACACACTTGAGACTTGGCTCAACGTACGTAGAAACTATCAAGTATGGCGGGTGCGAGGAATGCAACCATGTGCTTTGTATTGATACTCCTGTTATTCGCGAATCATGGTTCCGCAGGTCCGTGCTCCTCTCTCTCTCCATCTGAAAACTAATGATCACAAACGAACTCACGAGGGATTTACAAAAGTTGGATCTCTTCTTCTACCTAGCTAGCATGTATTTCTTCATGTTTCTGCGATTATATATGATGAATTCTCCGTGGATATATAAGTATGTGGACATGCATGTTAATCTCTTCTTGCAGAAGACAAGTGCTGGGGAGATAGCGATGGCGGCCCACTATGTGTAGGCTTTCTTTGCAAGACGCAATGTTGGCTCGAGGCAAAAATATGGCTTGGAGCCACTGCCAATGTTGGGGGGATACCCCCGGGTAGGGTCACGCCGGGGCATAAAGGCCGAGTTAGCCGAGGTTCGGCAAGGCTAAAGCGGATGCTGGCCGGGTCACTTCAAGGCAGGCCGAATCATGGGGTAACCCGGACCAGGGGCGTCCACCTAACTAGGTCTCAACCGACTTAAGCCGTAAGTCGGAAAGGCATATTTAACTTGTATGCAGGAATGGGTGTGGCCGGATCAACTATGATCCGGGTCATATCTAGCTTCTAGGAGAAGGAAGGAATCTCGCTGGTCAAAAGAAGCCCCGGTACGCACTGCATGAGCGAAGCGAACAGGGGCAGGACCACCGAGGCGTGGCCGACAGAGGTGACGACGCTCGTGTCGACTGGCGCCGCAGAGGCTCACGTAGCCTCTGCTTGTGTGACGCGGGGGACAAGCAACCCGGTCGGCTTACTATTTTGGGAGGAGGCATATTCCCAGGAATATGCCTCCACGCATGGCCTAAGTGGAGGCCTAGCCACCCCTATATAAGGAGGGCTAGAGCCTCTGTAGAAGGGGCTGGGCGATTCTGATTTGTTTTAGGTTCTAAGGGTTGATCTCTAGTTGGTCTTGTACGGGTTAACTGTGGGTGAGAGTAAGAGAGTTCTTTCTTCCTCCTCTCGCCAATACAGCTCTAGGAGCACTTGTAACCTTGGAAGTGAATCATATATAAAACTTATGTGTGAGGAATCATCTCACTATCCTTCCCTGGATTCTCCTAGTGCATTTAGTCCCCACCTTTAGCCTATCCATGGTATCTGCCGTGACACCGCCACGACAGTCAAGGAATCAGGGTGTGAGGGACCAGCATTGCAGAGCCATTGTACCTGCACTTTTTGCAACAAATAGCTGATGGTTAAGATGGCAGCAGAAGTAGCCTCGTGGTTACAAAGGGTCAAAGATCGTGTTGGTGATTTATTGGTTTAGCATTGAGAAGGAAGGAATAATTTCTTCTAGGAGTACTAGTTAAGTAAACAGTTTGCCAAGCTGTCTCTGTTTGCTCCTATGACAACGATGTCGATGTTTTCCCCCGTCGATGTCTCAGATTCTGTGGTCATGTGTTATCCCAGCAAAAGGTACCCACTGATTTATGATAGCATATGATCTGAAACAATTTTCTTTACGATTGTGGTGCGACTTATTTACGAGGCTTGTTTATAACTGTCGACTCAAACCAATATCCTCACCTTGTTCCTTGCTACTATTAGTACTAGCAGAATACCGTGCTTTGCCAGTCTTTCACATTTTTCTCAACGTCGCACATATAAACATCAAATGCACGTTAATGCTCAAGTGTATAACAAAGTATCCACATAGAATTAGAAAATACTGATTTCTTATCACATAATCCTATAACATGTAAAGACCTAACTAATTATCTCTATTAACTACTATATACTCCTTAACATGGTTAAAATATTCTCATACAAAATTAAAAAGTTCTCTTTCTGGCGAATCATGGCTTAACTCTGTCGTTTCATAGGCACCATTATTTTCTCCACCCTCATGTTCATAAGTGGTTCATGTGTATATGGTATGCCTCTACACGTCTTCAGCTCCACCTCACCCAGTCGTTGTTAAGGATACTTATGTGTGTAAGTTAGAAGTTCTGTTGATGAAAAATAAAATTAAAATCCTAAGAGAAATGTCAAAATCAAGATTTTATTTTCAAATGTCTTTGCCTCCGCTGCCATGTGTCACACCGTTTGACATCTGCGACAACAACATACATGTGGGGAACAAGTTTTAATTTATTAATTTTTCACCACTTTACCATAGGGGAAGCCCCTACGGTTTAAATTTTATATTATGTGAGATAAAACTGTACAAACAATAGTCTTCTGGTTAATAGACAAATACGACATTCAAATGGCACACAACCCCTGCAGATTGTCAACCACTAGAAGTGGAACCGATCTAGAACAATTTGGAATGGTCTAAAAATATAAATGATACCAATTTAAGCTTTAACAAGAAGTAGCCGACACAATTTTCTACTTCCTCCGTCCCACATTATAAGATGTTTAAGCCTTTTTCTGAAACACATGTATTTAGACGCCTTTTAACTATGTAAGTTCACTCATTTCGATCTGTATGTAGTCCATAGTAAAATATCTAAAATATCTTATAATTTTAAATGGAGAGATTAACTTGTTGTAACAATATTGTATCGCCTCTCCTCGAGCAGATAGTTGCTTACCGGTCTCCACTCGGGCCATCAATATGTATATACTTCCTTGTTTGCACCACAACCCTTCAATCAGCTACAAGCTTTAGTAGCTTGTGACACACGACAATGTCATATTTATTACCTGCACTATGGTTGACTTGCATATGATGGATGGATGTCTCTTGCTTGTCACAATGTCTTTGTTTTTCACAGAATTACGAGAAGCATCCATTGGATAAGGAATACATCATCGTGACACAAGAAAATGTTGGTTCTGTGATAAATGAAAACATATTCGCATCTCCTCTCCTATTATCTTAATAACTTAGGTAAAAGTAAATGATCCGTACCTAGATTTATTTTTTTATAGCATTTGTTACAACACACCACAACAAGTAATTCTAGGAAGGGTAACATTCTATAGAGATGCCCGCCACCACTAAATATGATGCTACTAAGAAATGACCATTAGGAAATATATTTTACAACACATAAAGGTTAAACAAGCCATTTTCATGACATTGCACAAAAATAATGGTTGGAACATTGAAAAAAGGCATGAAAACATTTAGGTAGGTTACTCTCTCCGATCCAAATTAATTGACTCAATTTATCTAGATATGTACGTATCTAGACGAATTTTTTATCTAGATACATGCGTATCTAGTCAAATTTGAATCAATTAATTTGGATACGAGAAAGTATTATCATCTAGACACGAGATACCAGGTCATTCTAAGCTGGAATTTTCACCAATATTAAGTTCCGACCTGAAGCATCGTTTCAGTGGTTTGTCAAATTACAAGCACCAACTGAGAAAAATACATCCTAGCACAACCTGCTGTTCGATGGTTTTATTTTCATTTTTATTACTCCCCCGACCCATATTAGTTGCCTCCACTTTATCTAGGTACGGATGCATCTAGACTAGATATTAGATAAACTTGAGTCAACTAATATGGATAAGAGGGAGTATTTTTATTTACAAAGGTAGAAGGATCAGAGTGACATGTTGATGATGGATGCGAAACATAAGATCATCAAAGCTAGCAAAGCTGTGTATATGCATGTACGTACGTGGACAGGACAAACAATACTCTGGCGGTGTAAGCGCAGTCCGGCTGGCCGATTTGAGGCTGCAACACGGCACGCGCGTGCCGGTCTACGGGATCGACTTGCATGCCTCAACGAAACACAGATATTTTCGGGCCAGCTTCACCAATCCTTCGAGGCGACAAGGATCACAGTCGCAAAGGCGCTCAGAACAGCCGCGATTCTGCAGGAGAATTAGCGCGTACAGATGTGAAGATAAGCATCGCGGCCGAAAAACTCTCGGAAGGGGAGGCTCTCCGTCGCTATCTATTTTCTTTCCCGTGACCTGCTTGCGATGGCCTATAAAAGACCCAGAAGAACACGCACCTGAGGAGGCCACCCGGATCAAAAAACAACACAGCCACGCCACCAGAACACAGCACATACGCCAGCTGAGAGCTCTCGCCATCTCCACCTCTCGCGCCCAGAAAATCCCATATAAGCACACAGCTAGCCAATCTCCAATCAGCACACGCACAAAAATTCTAAAACTTCATACACATACACGTAGAGCAAGGAAGCCATGGAGAAGAAGCTAGCATCCCCAGATGGTGAGCATACGGATTGAATCCCTCTCTCTTCTCTCCTTCTACTCTCTTTCTTTTTCTCTGCACCATACATGCACACATGCATCTCGCCCCCGGAGACGGCGTGCTTCCGGACGACATCTTCATCCCGACAAGCTGTGCTGAAGACGGTGGTGTCGGGGCTGCCGGCGTGCAGCCCGGCGACGCTCTCTCTCTCCATGCGTCGAAGACGTCGGCCTAGGGCTGCCGGCGTGCAGTCCGGCGCCGGCTTCAACTCCATGATGTCGGCGTGCAGCCCGTCTTCATCTCCATCTCTGCCGTCGCCAAGACGACGGCCTCGAGGATGCGCGGCTGCCGGCGTGCGGCCTCGCGCCATCTCCATCTCCTTCGCCGCCAAGACGACGGCCTCGAGGACGTGTGGCCGCCGACGTGCGGCCCGATGCCATCTCCATCTCCTTCACCGCCAAGATGATGTGCCTCGAGGCGTGCGGCTGCCGGCGTGCAGCCTGGCGCCATCTCCATCGCCTTCGCTGCCAAGACGACGGCTTCGAGGAGGCATGGCCACCGACGGGCAGCCCGGCGCCAAGACGGCGGCCTCGAACGGCGGCCGCCTTCTTCATCTAGACGACACTGGCCATGCCGAAGACGACGTCGTTGAGTCGCTGGCGTGCAACTCCGGCGCTCTCCATCCATGGCACCGAAGAAGACGACGTTGAGCCGCCGGCCTACAGCCCGGCGCTCTCCATCCATGGCGCCGAAGAAGACGGCGTTGAGTTGCCGGCGTGCAGTCCGGTGCCCTCTCCACGACACCCAAGATGGCGACGTCGGGACGGCCGACGTGCAGCGGCGCCAAGACGGTGACGTCGGGGCTGCCGGCGTGCAGCCTGGCGCCCTCTCCATGACCCCCGAGATGGCGACGTCGGGGCAGCCGGCGTGCAGCGGCGCCAAGACGGCGACGTCGGGACTGCCGGCGTGCAACCCGACCTCCCCTCCACCGTCCACTAACGGCCAAGAGACGGCGGTGCCGAGGCCACTGGCATGCAGCCTAGCGCTAGTGCCACTTCATCCGGACGGCATTGATCCCGACGCCAAGAAGACGTCCTCAAAGGCGAACGGCGCGGCCGTCCTCTTCATCAAGACGGTGCCTTCTACACCTCTACGACCCATAGGCAATGGCGTCGAGGCAGCCGACTAGCAGCGACACCATCTCCACACTCGCTGTCCTCTCCGCAGACGGCGGAGGTGGCTGTCAAAGGGCAGCCTGATGCTCCCCTCACTCTGGCGCTACCTCCGCATCCAACAACTGATGGTCGAACACGGCGGCACCTAGGCTTCTGACGTGCAGCTCCGGCCGCGGATTCATTGGAGCTGGCCGGCGTAGTTCTCACGGCCTCGGCGTGACCCATGGCGCTGCCAGCGACCGTGCTGAACTTGCGGCCGTGCAACTCGTGAGGCCATCCCTTCATCATGCTCGGCTGCGGACTGCTGGGCCATCGTGAAGATCCGGCGTGCCAACGCGAATTGGCTGTACATGCTACGTAGCCATGCCATAGCGTTGCACCCCTTCTACACGCAACGTATATATATACTAGATCAATCGGATGAAGTACGGGAGGGCACTGGCGGCGTAGATAAGTTTCTCTCATGGAAAGGATAAGTAAGAGCCTAAAAAAAGTGCCCTCAGATCTCTCCCTCGCGACAGCCCCGCACGCAGCGACGAAAGCAATGGACGCCCACAGCCAGAGGCAGAAGAACGTCAAAACGCCTCGCAAGTGTCATGAGAGGCCTTGCTTTCTCTCAAGCTTAAGCCTTTAGATAATATGCCTTTGCCATGCGTGTTACGAATTTAGCTAGCTGTTGCTACTGCTAAGGACGTGACGGCCTAGCTGCTGTTGCTGCTAACGACGGATGAAGGTCGGCGGTCGCCGTTCCAACGCGAAGCAAAGACGACGCCTCCGAGATCACTTCTCCACAAGCCCGTGAGACGGCTCTTGGCCACGCCGACTGCCATGCACTCGGCGTCAGGCCGGGACGAGGCGCCGACCATACTGGACGCACCTGTGTCGGTTTTCACACCGACGCCGATCTCCACCGACACCTACTCCCGCGAGGCATATCCCTTGCACACCCCGACGAGGCTACTGGTCGTCGAGAAGTCCCAGCTGATCGGACCCATGCTACCCCAACTCCAACTACATCGACGCTGTCAAGACCGACGAAGCACGACGACGAGGGCGGGCGTGGCCGGAGCAAAGGCCACGCTACTCGCGGCGCGTGTACCGACGAGGACACGGGCTCTGCCGTCGCCCACACACACACACCATCACTACATCATGCATGGAGAACGCGAAGCGAAGACGACCACACAGCTTAATCGGAGGTGTCTCGCGGCGTAACCCGCGGAAGTAATTAACCGGGTGCCTTCCGAGGCCCCGGGAACCAGGAGATCGCAATCTCCACGGTCAGCCTGGCCGCGCAAGCAGGCCACGGAATGCATGTATTAGGGACTTTGTACTTTGTTTCTCCAAGAGAGATTAATGAAATGCATCTTCCCTACGTTTCTTTTGTGTACTACGGTACACTGGCACGCCCGTATTTCTTTTTCTTTACCCGGCGCATGAGAAAAACACGCTACCATCTTCTTCTCCAAAGTAGCACCCTTCTACTACCTAGACGGTTTTCTCGTGTCAAACACCTGCATGAGGCAAGCAAAGCATATCAACAACCACTTACAGTTATGTACTCTCAAGTTGTATTGCAAATTTCAGCTCCATAATCCTCATGAAATTTGATAATGGGAAGTATTTTGGAAAACAAAATTTACATACTGATTCATAAAGCAGCGCGAACACATTACTTGGACACTTCATCTCTTCCTTCTGGTCTTCAATGCGAAGGGAGAAGGCACTCGGTCTCCTTCATCGGTGATACCTTTTCTTCCTTCTTTCTCCTCATCATCTTCCCCCCTTCACCTGGAGTGCCGTAATTACTTGTACCCAAGTATCTCATCTCAGACTAATATTCTTGCAAGAGAAGAAAATGCGTTGCTAACTAATCCTTGAGTGAATGGAAGATATAAATGTAGGGAAGGATCAAGGATGGATGTCAAAAGGACCTGAAGAAAGCTTTTGTGTTGCGTTTGTAATTGCCTTTCCTTTAGCTTTTCCCCCGTGACATTGGGCATGGGTTAATAAAACCGTCTTCATCTTCACATGGCCGTGATGGATTCACATCATCCAAGACAAACGAGTCATCCATCATGTCGAGGAAGAAAATGTACCCGGTGTCCATTTCCCCACTACATAGCACGAACTGATCGGAAATTCAAATAATTTCAATAGTATTGCATAGCAAATGATCAACAAATTAAATAATGGGGCGGAAAATAACCTTGTTGGCATTGACCGAGAACGTTGTGTGCGTCCAGCATGGCGGCAGCGGGGGGACTGGCGAGGTGGCACTGAGAGAGCGTATGAGGTTTGAGGTATATATGGATTCAACTGGAGAAGCGCCACCATGGTTGTAGTTCGCCTTCCACGCCCGACGCTGGTATATGCTGGGTCGCCCGGCGGCCGGCAATGGCCTAGTGCCAATGCTGTCGTGACCTCCTTCGGTGCGAGATGTTCCTCTTGACGAACCACAGCGATGGCCGCATCCTCCTGGCTGGCTCCGGCGGTCACGCCACTGTTCTCATCGACATGCATATATGGGATAGACATGGTAGACGTTTTGATATCCTGCATATAGATAATGCTACTAACATCTTTTTCACGGAACCAAACAGGTGAGCCTTAGAGAGGGGGCACGGGCCTTTGTTGTTTAAATTTTCATTGGATAAAGTTAATTTGTTACATATGTTATTGTGTGCTAATTTTTCTCCACCGCTTGTAAGGTTTGTTACATCTGTTGTTGTGCTCTAATGTTTTGTCCACCGAACTGCTCGCGAAGTTTGTTACTGCTGTTGTTGAGCGCGTTGTTTCTTCTCCACCAAACAAACCGTGCATGCTCGATGAGAAAGTTTAGGAAAATTAGTTAGCGGTGGCATTTGACATGTAATTAGTGTGAAGTGTGACACCGTGTGACACCATCGCTTTGCTTTTAATAGTAAAGATTCTTGTAGTTTATAACAGTAGGTAACCAGGAATGGGACCAACGTGGGTGTGTGAGCTACTCACTATTGCTTGGACTAGCCAAGAGGCATTTGTTTTCAGGGGTCTTCACTACCCGAAAGGATGGTGCTTCACTGCTTCTCGGTCTCAACATCCAAGCCGGCTACCCTGAAGGCTCTAGTCGTGTGTTGCCCACAGCCCAACGATACCGTCCATTCGAGACTCGACATCAGTGGTTCACCTATGGAAGGGGTACTACGTGGACACCAAAGGAATGCAAATCATGTATTATCATCGGCCCGGGATGCTTATTCCGAATTCCGATTGGCACTAGTGGGCAGGCTAATGATAAGCATCGTAGATTGCAGTTTAGTCCATTGGCCAAATAAGTGAAAAAAAAAAGATACAAAACTACCACCGATGGAAAAGCGATTCTTACACAAGATACAGTGACACGAAGGAAATTCAGCAGGAGAATCTGAAATTGGCTCTCAACCCAAGCCTTACTTTAATTTGTTTACATGTGCTATCATATAAGGTTTCCTAGCCCCTCGAGTAGTTTGACAGTTTGTTTGGCATAATTGGTTGATTGTTTGTTTGGTATAATTCTCCACCGGAAACAGCCACAAGTGTATTCTAGTGTGCACGAAGTAATATGTCGGGGATGCTAAAAATAGCCTAATAACAACAGCCTAATAAAAGAATCAGTTTTCTTAGAAATCAGGCGTCCGATTTTTATTTACGTCTCAGTCATCTCTCTCACCATTGGATATACCTCGCGATTCGTGTAGTGTGCGAGTGATGGCTGTGAAAATAGCCATCTCTTTGTTTTTAGTCAAGTAATTGACCAAGAATCTCTCTAGCCTTGCTACTAATGACTAATTATTGCACAGATATGTAATCCATTATTTTGAATTGTGTTGTGCAGGAAATCATGATTTTAAGACGAAATCAGGAGTCATAAATAAAGATTTGGGGAAAGTCCACACAACCAAGTAATTCTGGAGAAAAACCAGTCGATATAGGCCATAACGACCACTGGTACAGGCAAGGTCCGCCCATACGGCTCGCCCGTACCAGGTGGCGTTGGCTTCGTCTCATCAAACCCTACAACTTTCGTGAAGGTGTCTATATATTTGAAGGACCCAACCGCCGCGCAGAGGACCGCCATTCTAAGATTGCATAACAACACCACCAAAGGAGATCCACCACCGTAGTTCATCCTCTCCCCCATCCATCCTCTCCATAGACATAGCCATTAGCTTGTACTTGAGATCTCTGATGTCTACGCACTTCTATTATTGTAGACAGTTATTGAGCCTCCAAGTGCAGAGGTTTGTAGAACAGCAGCAAGTTTTCCCTTAAGTGGATCACCCAAGGTTTATCGAACTCAGGGAGGATCTGGTCAAAGGTATCCCCGCTCAAGCAACCCTGCAATCAAGATACAAGAAGTCTCTTGTGTCCCCAACACACCCAATACACTTGTCAGGTGTATAGATGCACTAGTTCGGCGAAGAGATAGTGAAATACAAGTGGTATGGATATAAGACAACGGTGCCAGAAAGTAGCTTGATGGCGTAGACGAGACTAAAGGAAAACTGAAATAAAGATGGAAGCAAACAAACATGTAACAGATCCAATTGCAAGCGGTGTTTCAATGTTTAGAAACAAGGCCTAGGGATCATACTTTCACTCCGGTTGGACACTCTCATATAAATATCTTCTCTTTATGATACTACTCTAAATTACTCTCCGGTTGGACACTCTAATCCATGGTAGGGCTATAACAGCACACCTCAAAGTAATCCTTTCCCATCTAGATAATCCCACAATGTCACCTTGAGCTCTAGATGGTTCCAACAAACACCACAATTTCATAGAAACATCTAACTCTAAATATAACTCATAACAAGTATTTGTAATCTCTAGCCTAAGTGCCACCATGGTGTGCACGCTGTCACTTTCACACACATGAGGAGAGCAGAGATCTATTAAAACACTTGAGTAGCAAGGTAGATCTACTTGATTACAATGCTCATGATCACAATATGATCATGCGTAGAGAGAGAGATGAACACATAGCTACCGTTAGAATCCTTAGCCTCGAGGAAGAACTACTCCCTCATCATCATGGGAGTTAGCAACGGAGATGGAGATGGCGGTGAAGATGGTGAAGAGGCGGCGGCACGGCGCCTCCAGCGGCGCGGAGGACTGCTTCCCTACCGCCGGTATTACAGGGAAGCACCGCCCCTTAGCACCCTTCCTTCATAGCTTCTTGGGAGCCTTTCCCCATTGAGATGAGATCTATGGGGGAAGCAAAAACGTCGCTTTGGTCGCTGCAAATTCGTGGGTGGAGTTGTCTCCCACGAATTAGGTTTCCTCCCTTTATATAGCTTCTCGGATTCCCGTCACCCCATCTTGGGCTGCAGTAAATCGGGTCTATCGGGCCCATCCGGACTCGGAATCAGCTAAACTTTATGTCCAGAACATTTGTCGTCAAATTTCTAACAACTTTGTAGTTGAAGAGTTTTCTATTTGACGCCGTCTTCGACCCGAAACGTGACCATCTTCAAAAAGAGTTCTGAGACAGATTTCTGGAAAATCCCAATTTGACTCCAACAAGGTTTCCACTTGTATTCTTGGTAATTCCTACACATCAAAGTGTAAAACAAGAACATTGTGCACTTTTGCAACTATTAGTAGGTTAGTCCAAAAAAGTGTATAAAAATACTTCAAAGTGTGGACAAAACATAAGAAAGTACATATAAAACAAGCATGGAACATCAAAAATTATAGATACGTTTCCAACGTATCAATCTCCTTATGATTCAGCGACCATTGTAAGAATACTTGATTTTAATCTAAGTATTTTGCATAATGTTTTCTATCTTTGATCTTATTGTTATGAGTGAGTAGTCCTCACGGGATGTGGGTTGGGGTGAAATCTCGCAGCGATTATGTGCATCTAATGTATAGGACTACTATGTATTGATTGAATAAAAATTTGTATCTTTGTCTTTTGTCTCGATCTATTGACTTGTAGGTATCCAAGATTCTAGAGATTGATAAAGGCTCGAGGTGAGATACTTGGTTAGCGGCGATCTTATAGGAAATCCAGTGACAGAAAGCGGAGTACGGTCTTCGCTTAGCGACCCATTGGGGAACAACAACAACAAAAACAACATCATCATCATTTTTAAGGCTTTGATCTGTGTTTTCACTCAATAATTGTTTGTAGCCTGGTGCTTCGTGGTGGAAACAGTTGGATCAAAATACTATTGCTGTGTCTGTGACTTGCAGAGACTAGTATATCAGGATGTGCTGCCCACAAATATTATCTATATTAAATCACTACACATGAATATGTGTATATCCCATATGATGCAAAGCTGCAGGTGAATATTCAACGCTGGCATATCTCCATCCATTGATACAACCCACATTATAAAGTAAACTAGAAAGATCCGGTGGTCTATTAGTCTTGTAGCCGTGTCTTATTATTTTCCTTTTAGCATTCTTTCACAAGAATTCGATTAAACCTAGGTTTATTAGAGAAAAAGCTACTATATTGCATCCGGATAAATCTGGATCTAAGGTATCAATGAGTTACACTGCGTTGCAACTAGGTTGTAACTGAAAATTTAATGAGTTGAAACTAGGTTGCAACTGAGAATTGATATCAATTTTATAAGTTGCAACTAGGTTGCAACTGATAATTAGCACTAAATAGTAGTATGACGGCAGCGATTGAGACATAACTAAAAATCAGACGCCTGAAATCTAGGCACTCCCTAAAAGAATACAATAAATATCAGATTGTGTTTATACGCCCGTAATTATTTCATTTAGGCCCCGATTGACAATTTCTTTGGTATATTTCTCCACCGGAAAGAACCACATGTGTATTCTAGTGTGGAGGAAGCAATACATTGCAGGTGTTCAAAAAAATCTCCCTCCATTCACTAACTTAAGATATTCTAGTTTTTTTCTAAAACACGTATATGTGGACGTGTTTTTTCTTTTTTTTTGCGAAATTCCACCGATCTATTAATAATCATCAACAGCAGTACAAAGAATCCTAAAAGTAATAAAAATTACAAATAGGTCATTGGACCACCTAGCGACGACTACAAACACTGGCACGAGCTGAAGGCGCACCGCCGTCCTCGCCCCTCCATCTCACCGGAGCCAGGCAAAGCTTGTCGTAGTAGAGCTTGTTGTAGTAGACAGACGGGAAGACGTCGTGCTAAGGTCCCAAAGGACCAGCGCACCAGAACAGCAACCATCGCCGAAGATGAACAACGTAGATCGGAAGAGACTGGCCTCAAAACACACGTACGAAAAACGACTAGATCCCAAGGAACCTGCCGGACACATGACTTCACGCGCCCCCCCCCCCCCCCCCCCCCGCTGATGCTAGACGCACCACCAGAGCGAGGATAGAGCGGAAAGGACCTTATTCTGATCTCAGGACGTAGCCGCCGCTTCAACATCCTGAAGAATACACTGAAAATAGTCTAAAGAAAACACTAAAACTTCCCGCCGGCGAGAGGCCGTGGTCCGTCACGCCTCCAAGGCCCTAAGGCCGCCGGATACGGGACGGACCGGTGGCGCCGCCAGCGGAGGAAAGGAAAACCCTAGATGGGTTTGCTGCCGCCGCCTCTGGAGAGCTCACGCGTAGGTTTACTCATTTTTAAGTGTATCTAGTCCACTTTAAAATAAAAAACCTATCAATATGGATCTAGCTCTGAAGATTTCGGTGCAGCAACATAAGGTGAAAATACTTCACAACTCGGACAAATCGTTCCAAAGATTTTTTTCATTTTTCATTTTTGTTTCTCTAAAAACAAAAACTATATACTCCTAACTCCCCCTTGTTTTATCTCTATGATCCTCACCCTACATCTCTTCTATTTTTGACCCTCCCAAGTGTGGTCTCTCCGCTCGTAGAGGAGATGAAGAGGCATGTCTGCCTCCTTTGGCGGTTGGGTGCCGCTACCACCGCCGTGGTGGCCAGGGGAGCCCTGATCGAGCACATGTTTTAGGAGTTTAGGAGCCGCCCGCGTGAGCGACCGGTGAGGGAATGTGTTTGCTCGTCACCCAGCTAATCAGCCATGAGTTTATGATACCTATTTTCGATAGAACCAAGATGGTATAGACACAAGGATCCAAAAGAAATCGTCAGATCTCCACAACCATCGAGAAAACAACAAGAACCGGAGAATCGCCCACGTGAGCCAAGCCATCAAATTTGTTCCCACTTACCTAGAGGCAAACAACAAGGGAAGTTCTGATGGTGATATTTGGTCGCACTAAAAAGTGAATATAAATTAGCTATTTTAAAATACAATTGTTATTTATTTATTATTTATATTTCTATGCTATAAATCAAGATAAAGTTCTAATTTTTGTGACATTGATAAAACATGTTTCTTTTGTTTATGTTATGTTTCATATCTAGATTATCCATGGACGCAGGACCATGCCAACGATGTTGCAACAAAGCTTTTCCAAACTCTATGTATCCCGGATGATACTTGGATTAAAGAAAATATATATTGGAATTAGTTTAGATTTAATTTGGTGCAATCTTTTTGAGATACATAGTACTCCCTCCGTCCAGAAATAACTGACTTGATGTTGTCTAGATTTAAATGTATCTATACACTAAAACATATCTATATACATGTGGATCTAGACAAATCAAAGTCACTTATTTCTGAACGGAGGAAGTATTTTCTTGATACCCAGCTCCAAATCAATTGAACTTTTAGCTATGTCTAACCATTTTTAATGTTGATCAAGTCTGCTACCTCCGTTTCATAAAAGAAGAAGACGTGTAAATTTTTGGAGACAAAATATGTAAAGTTTGATCAATCTTACAAGAATTCCATTGAGAATTATAATACTACATAGATATAGTACGTCACATTGATATGACGTGGTAGATGTTTTTTTTTGAAACAGTACAATCGTAATCGCTCACAACGTACATGCACACACCCCTATAAACGCACACACGTATACCCTACCCTATGAGCACCTCCGAGAACCTGAGCCGGCGGATCGGGTCTTGAGATTGACGAAGTCACCACGGGCGCCTCGCTGTCGACGGGAACGTCGCCTCCTACTGAAAGAATATGCCTTTTATGCAACACACAGTGTCAAACCTGGGGTTTGAACTCTGGTTGACGTGTTAGATGTTGATAGTCTTTGTTTAATTTGTTTTTAAAAATTTACATCTTTTGATTTTAAAACAATTATATACCTTATTTTACGGATTAGAGGTAGTATAAAAGAATGTGCCGGTATATATTACAACATAATTTTTTAATACAAATTACATTTTGCATGTGCTAGGTGGACAATTTGATTTAGCCACGCGCCCACCATATTATACTATATTCATTACCTATCAAATAATACTAGTATATCATATTCATTACTTGTCAAATAATACTATATTTGTTACTTGATCGGTAAGTTCTAGTAGGATGCACTCCATCACACATGAAGTTTCTTAAGATCACAGATGTGATCGTTGTAGTAGTGTCACATGCTCTGCGATGCTTTGATGGTCCGGACCGCCTCTACCTCGCCGCCTCGGTTCCCGGAGCCGCTGAGTTAGGTTTTTGGTTCATCCACGGACGGTTTTCGTCTCCGCAATTCTAACGTCGCCATTTTTCACTTCAGACTTCCCGTTCACCAACTATTATTTTTCAGAAAAATACTATATTATTTATTTTTTGCACCAGCTATATTATTTATTACTTATAAGAAAACACTACTACTTGTCATTAATTATTGTATATTATTTATTGTGAGCGCCAGCTATTGTGATATTGCAAAATATTGCATTCTTATCTAGTCATTACTTATATTATATTCCTTACTTGTCAAAAAAATACTGGTATATTACTTATTTGTTCGGGCCAGCTATTGTGACATCTCAAAAGATCGCATTCTTGTCTAGTAATTACTATATTATTATTATATCATATTCATTACTTGTCAAATAATATAATACGTTCATTACTTGTCAAAAATACTAGTATATGATTAACTATTCTGACGTCGCAATAGCTTTCTTTCAAAGTTTGTAGGACTCTTTGACTTTTAAAAGTCTATAAATATTGCACCTCCTCTCTGACATAATAGTCCTGGCTCCATAGCAAACTAAAATACACACCTGAGAGTTCGCTCAATATCAACACTCACTATCGAGTATGGCTGGTGCGAGGAATGAATTGATGTGCTTTGTATTGATACTCGTATTATTGCTCGCGAATCATGGTTCCGCAGGTTCGTGCTCCTATCTCTTGTCTCACTGTTCGTTCAGACTGATAGATGACCGCAAACTGACTCATTGAAGTCATGAGGGATTCACAGCAATTGAATCTCTCTTCTTCCAACTAGCTAGTGTGTGAATCTCTTGATCATTCTTCGATTGTATTTTAGCTCTCCAAGCATGGATATATATATAAGTATGTCTACATGACATGTTATATTCTCTTGCAGAAAAGAAGTGCTTTGAAACTACCTCTGGCAGCCCAATCTGTATAGGCTTTCTTTGCAAGACGACATGCTGGATTGGCGGGATAATGTTTAAAGCCACGGTCAAGGAACACAAGTGTATCGGGCCGGCACTCAACAGCTGCTGTTACTGCTATTTTTGTGAAAAATAGTTGCTAAACAAGGGAGCTGAAGTAGTAGCTAGGCTCGTGACTAATCGCTCTCATGAATCAACATTATAAAACGTCGGTGCCGAACTTCAGGTGCCACTGGCGGCTGGGTCAGACCGATCTCTTTCGGAAAAGATTACGTGTTACTCTCTCTCCGTTTCATAAATATAAGACATTTTAGTCTCCTAAGAGCAACTCCAAACCGCACCCGCGCGCTAAAAACTGAAAATTTACCGCGCGAGAGCGCCGCGCCCTTCAACAGGCCCTGTATCTTCTTGCGCGCTGGAAAAACTTTGCCGTGGGAAAAACCTTGCAGCGCGCCCAGTTCCGCGCGCTTGTTTTGACGCACCGCTCAGCACGTGCTTGTTAAATGCAGTGCATCGCGTGAAACCAACTGCCAGTTCCTCTTCCGCGCGCGCAGGAAAATCCCCTCCCCTCCCGCCTCTCTGCCGACGTGCCCGCGCGGCCGCCGCCACCACCACCGCCAACACCACCAGCACCGACGCCATGCCGCCGCGCCGGGGAAGTTCCTGGTACTGTGGCGTACGCGCGCATCCTACCGCCACCTTCTACGGCGAGATACGGACCGACGACGAGCGAATCGCTCTCGGCACCTTCAACACCGCACACGAGGCCGCCCGCGCCTACGACGCCGTGGCGTGGCGGCTCAGCCGCCTGCGCGAGTAGATGAACTTTCACGATGTCTGGACGCGCGAGTAGGTGGAGGCGCTGCCGTCGCCGCCTCTCCTCGTGATGGAGGAGGAGCGCTATCGCCGGCGCGAAACGGAGCGCCGTCTGCTCATCGTCGAGCGTGACGAGCGCCTACACCAGGAGTGGCGCCGCCGCTTCCCCGAAGACGTCGCAGCGCAGCGCAAGCACGACGCCGAGCAGGCGCGGCGAGAGCGGTGACGCACCAGGAACGCCACAACCGCCGGGTGGACAAGGCGCGGAGGCGCGCCTTCATCGAAGCGTAGATGGCCGGGCCGACGACCATCTCCGACGACAATCCTTGTTGGGATGACTACTGGTCGTCGTCGCCGGTGTCCGACACGACACCGGTCTCGTCCGGCGATGACTATATTTCGATCTCCTCGTCGGACTAGATTGTACTAGTTTATAGTAGTAGTAGTAATTTCTAGTATTTTTCTTGCACTATGTCTATGTAATTTTCACTTTAATTTTTAGATCTTTTTTCTGTTATATTTGTTGCAAAATCTAGTTTGCCCACGCTCTAATTTGGCTCGCCTATTGGAGGGTTTGGGCTGTAAATTTAGCGCGCATGTTTTCGCGTCTCTACAGGAGGAGATTCGTGCGCGACACACGAAACCCGGATCGCGCACGCTGCATACGCGTTTTACAGTGCCAAAATTTAGCATGTCTGTTGGAGTTGCTCTGGGCGTGTTTGGTAGGCTGGATCCTCTCTTCTCGTATCCAGCAGAAAGAAATAAGCCCGTTTGCTGTCTCGCGGCGTGCCTGGGATTTTGCCGGCACGAGTCTTAAAGCAGGCCTCATCCTGGCTCCGGAGAAATGACAAAATCGAGCGTTTCCACGGATACAGGCTCTGGCGAGCGCAAGGGTAGGAACGGCGTGCGCAGGGAGGCGGCGAGAGCCGAAAGATTCGCAGCGTCGTATGGCACGAAAAGTAGGCTCACCTCCCTCTTATCCTAGCACCTCCCGCTGGGAGACAAATCCCTCCCCATTTTCCCCTTGTGCGGCGGCGGTGATACATTGCAAATGTATCTATAATTTTTGATGCTCCATGCTTGGTTTTATCTACTTTCTTATATTTTGTCCACACTTTGGAGTACTTTTCATATGATTTCTTGGACTAACCTATTAACAAGAGCCACAGTGTCAGTTGTCTGTTTTCTGCTATTTTTGGTTCCAGAAAGTCAGAAAATCAATATTCTTGGAATTGGACGGGACAAAAGCCAAAGTTCCTATTTTACCGGAAGACTCACGGAGCCAGAAGCAGAGACGGAGGAGGGCCAGGTCCTGGCCCCACCATATGGTGGCGCGGGCTAGCCCTGGCCGCGCCACCAGGTGGTGTGGGCCCCCTGGCACTCCACCGACCTTGACTCCTTCGCCTATAAGAGCCTCCCGACACCAAAACCCTAAATCGTCAATCAGAAATCCACGAAAAGTTCCGCAGCGCCGCCTCCACCAAAGGGGAGATTCGGGGGACAGAAAGTCTCTGTTCCGGCATCCTGCCGGGACGGGGAAGTGCCCCCGAAGCCATCTCCATCGATCTCTACCACCATCTCCATCACCATTGCTGATTCCCATGGTGAGGAGGGAGTAGTTCTCTCTCGAGGCTAAGGGTTCTACCGGCAGCTATGTGTTCATCTCTCTATCTATGCATGATCATATTGCGATTATGAGCTTTGTAATCAATTAGATCTACCTTGCTACCCAAGTGCTTTAATAGATCTCTGCTCTCTCCATGTGTGTGAAAGTGACAACGTGCACACCATGGTGGCACTTAGGCTAGAGATTACAAATACTTGTTATGAGTTATATTTGGAGTTGGATGTTTCTATGAAATTGTGGTGTTTGTTGGACCTATCTAGTACTCAAGGTGACAGTGTGGGGTTTTCTAGATGGGAAAGGCTTACTTTGAGGTGTGCTGTTATAGCCCTACCATCGATAGAGTGTCCAACCGGAGAGTAGTTCAGCGTCGTATCATAAAAAGAAGATATTTATATGAGAGTGTTCACTAGCGAAAGTATGATCCCTAGGCCTTGTTTCTAAGCATTGATACATAGTTTGCTACTAGATCTGTTACATGTTTGCTTGCTTCCATCTTTATTTCAGTTTGCTTTTAGTCTCTTCCACGCCATCAAGTTATCTTCTACCACCGTTACCACTTATAATTATCCATACCACTTGTATTTCACTATCTCTTCGCCGAACTAATGCACCTATACACCTGACAAGTGTATTGAGTGTGTTGGGGACACAAGAGACTTCTTGTATCTTGATTGTAGGGTTGCTTGAGAGGGGATACCTTTGACCACTTCCTCCCTGAGTTCGATAAACCTTGGGTGATCCACTTAAGGGAAAACTTGCTGCTGTTCTACAAACCTCTGCACTTGGAGGCCCAACAACTGTCTACAAGAATAGAAGTGCGTAGACATCAAGCTCTTTTCTGGCGCCGTTGCCGGGGAGGTAAGGTAAAAGGTACTCACATCCTCTGGTGTGAGTGCTCGAAGTTATTTCCTTTAGACTCTGCAGTTTTGTCTTTTTGTTTCTTGTTTTCACTAGTTAGGCTTAATGGAAAACAACAAAAAAATAGAGAGCTTTTTAGTCTTTTTCCTAAGTTAGAACTCGAATTGTTTGAAAAGAAAATTAAAAAAACCATGGAACTTTCGTTGCATGCTAATAGCAATGTTATTAGTATGAATCTTTTGAACACCTTTGTTACTACTGCTATGGAAACGTCTAAGCTTGGGGAAGTTGGTTCTTATGAAAATGATCTCTTTAGTTCCCTAGCTTTAAGGAAGAAAATTTGCTCTGATGATACTTTATCTCCCATATGTGGTAATTCTAATAATACTTGTGATATTTTAAATCCACATACTGAAAGCATCCATTTTAAAATACCTATAAAAATTATTGATCATGTGATGGATAACTACTATTTTGGAGATGGAACTGTCCATCCCGGTGATCATTTGCTCTTTATACACGAATTATGCAGGTTGTTCAAGTGTGCAGGTATTACAACAGATCACGTCAAGAAGAAGTTATTCTCTTTTTCACTTAAGGGCAAAGCAAGGGAGTGGTATGAGCTACTAGATGATCCTCATCATTTGGAGTGGAAGGAACTGAAGGAAATATGCCCTGAGAGGCAATAATAATTGCAAAGAATTGCAAAGCGCAGGAATTGTTTCAATAGAAACCGGAAATTGTTTCGGGTGAAATTGCAGAAGGTGGTTCTGCATGTGATATTGAAATATTGCAAGGGGCTATATGTGAATGTTTTGTTAATTAAAGTAATTAACAAAATTCTGAATAAATTTAATAAAAGAGTTTTATTAAATGAGAGAGCATTAAATTTGGAGAAACTTAATGCATTTAAAGTGGAGACTTTAAAAGGGAATGTGAAGAGGCATTTTAATGTAGAGGAGTTACCACCACATGAATGGGGAAGGTGAGGGGTCACCCCCCATGTGCCGGCCATGGAGAGAGGGGGCACCCCCTCCTCCTATAAAAGGCCACCCATTCCCTCCTTCATCCACACACCTCCTTGTGAAGGATCTCTCTCCCCCTCTAGAATTATTCCCCCATGGTCTCGGATTAGCGAGATACATGTTCCCGGTGGCATTTCGTCTGGTAGGAGTTGCTGCTTCCGCTGGATCGCTGGAGCGAGGAGGTGGAGGTTGTCCGGTGGCTTGGACGTGTGTGCGAGTGCGGATGCGCTGCTGAGTTGCGGCGCTCGGACTTCCTCACGATCTTGAGATCGGCAAGTGTACGACTACATCAACCATGAGTTCCTACTCGTTAACAAAGCTCGTTGTCTTCGAGGGTAAGTTCTCTATGGATGTATGTCCACCCGTTTGCTTTGTACCTAGTAGATAGATCTTGGCGTGTAGTTCACACCGTAGGAATTTTTTTGTTTTCTATGCTGCGGACCCAACAGTGGTATCAGAGCCTCATCTATGCGTAGGTGCTTTGCACGGGTAGTACACATATGTTTATATGTGGGCGATGATGATCATGTTATTGCATCTTCTATGTACTTTGGATATTGGTGGCATAGTGGGATGAAGCGGCCCGGACCAACCTTACATGTCATCGTACATGAGACCGGTTCCACGACTGACATGCAACTTGTTTTGCATAGGTGGATGGAGGGTGTCTGTCTCTCCTACTATAGTCAATATCTGATTTACAACGAGTTGCTAATAACTTGGTTATCCTCGTTGTGGTTCATGTTCGTAGGTTAGACAGGTTCTATCTCCGAAAGCCCTAAGCCACATAAAACTTGCAATTGATAAATTAGAGGCGTCTAGTTTAGATCGTTGCTGGGCTAGTGTTTTGATATGGTATTGTTGTAAGTAGATGTATGATAGATACTCTTACAACTCACTTAACGTGTAAGTTCCATAGACCTTGGCCTTACACACAAAGGAATGATAGAGATCATACCACGATGCAAATGATAGAGATCAAATGCATGGACCATATCACCTCACTTCACACATTAGATGTTAGCATCGTATACTGCTAGTTTGGCGCGTTTGGTAGCATTATAAGATGATCCCTCATTTAGATATCAAGATAAAATGTGTTCTTCCTTAAGTATGCACCGTTTTGTGGATCGTGTTTTGAGGCATCACGTGATGATCCGGTGTTTTCACCTCTACGCTTTCATACAACGGGTGTAAGACAGTTTTACACACGCAAATGCTAAGGTTCTTACTTGACGAGCCTAGCATGTACAGACATAGCCTCGGAACACGGACCGAAAGGTTAAGCATGAGTCATATAGTTGATATGATGCCCATATAGATGCTCGCCTTTGAAGCTACGCCGACTCACGTGATGATCGGACTTGGTGTAGTGGATTTGGTTCATGTAATCACCAAAAGGACATGAGGGATGTCGTTTTTGAGTGGGAGTTCATTAGTAATTTGGATTAGTTGAACTCAATCTATCATAAACTTAGTCTAAATATACTTTACAAATTCTGTTGTAGATGGCATCACCTGCTTTTAATTTCAATGTGTTCATGGAGAAAGAGAAACTTGCTGCGAATGGTAGCAACTTCACCAACTGGGCTATGAATTTGAGGATTCTCCTCACTGCTGCACAAAAGCAATATGTGCTAGATGCGCCGCTAGGCCCCCCACCAGCTCCTGATGCCCCTGACGAGGAAAAGAACGTCTATATAACTCGTCAGGAGGACCACAACTTAGTTCATTGCGGCATACTGTATGGGCTAGAGCCAGAACTTCGAAAGCGTTTCAAAAATGGCAATGCCTTTGATACCATGGGAGAATTGAAAATGATTTTCGATACCCATGCTGCCGTAGAGAGTTATAATGCTACA
This sequence comes from Avena sativa, assembly GCA_916181665.1. Lineage (NCBI taxonomy): Eukaryota > Viridiplantae > Streptophyta > Magnoliopsida > Poales > Poaceae > Avena > Avena sativa. Next base: position 483,380,883 of record OV702279.1, read on the forward strand.
GAAAAGTTCTTTAGCTGCATGATGGAGGAAAACAGCTTCGTTAGTGAGCACGTACTCAAAATGTCTGGGTACGCCGATAAGCTTGTGTCCTTGGGAATAACGATTCCCATTGACTTAGGCATACATCGTGTTCTCCAATCTCTGCCACCTAGCTACAAGAGCCTCGTGATGAAATATAATATGTAGGGCATGAAGAAGTCTCTTCCCGAGCTTCTGTCAATGCTTAAGACTGCAGAAGTGGAGATTAGGAAAGAACATCAAGTGTTGACGATCAATAGGACCACCGGTTTCAAGAAGGACAAGAAAGGCAAGAACAAGGGAAAGAAGGGTGGCAAGTCTGTTGCCACGCCTGAAAAGAAACCCCGAGCTGGCCCTAAGTCTGACACCGAGTGCTACTATTGCAAGGGGACTGGCCATTGGAAGCGCAACTGCCCCAAGTATTTGGCGGACAAGAAGTCCGGTAAGGCAAACAAAGGTATATGTGATATACATGTTATTGATGTGTACTTGACTAGTACTCGCAGTAGCACCTGGGTATTTGATACGGGATCGGTTGCTAATATATGTAACTCGGTTCAGGGGCTGCGAAACAAGCGACAACTAGCAAGGGATGAGGTCACGATGCGGGTCGGCAATGGATCAAGAGTTGATGTGATCGCCGTCGGAACGCTGCCTCTCCATATGCCATCGGGATTAGTTATAAACCTAAATAATTGTTATTTGGTGCCTGCACTGAGCATGAACATTGTATCCGGATCGTGTTTGATGCAAAGTGGTTATTCATTTAAGTCTGAAAACAATGGTTGTTCGATTTATATGAATAATATCTTTTATGGTCATGCACCTATGTGGAATGGTTTGTTTCTGTTGGATCTCGATAGTAGTATTACACATATTCATAATGTTAATGCTAAAAGGATTAAACTTGATAATGATATATCTACATATATGTGGCACTGCCGTCTAGGTCATATTGGCGTTAAACGCATGAAGAAACTCCATTCTGATGGACTTTTGGAATCACTTGATTTTGAATCATTTGATACATGTGATCCATGCCTTATGGGCAAGATGACTAGAACGTCGTTTTCTGGTTCAATGGAACGGGTGACAGATCTATTGGAAATCATACATACTGATGTGTGTGGACCAATGAGTGTGTCGGCGCGAGGTGGATATCGTTATTTTGTTACTTTCACGGATGATTTGAGTAGATAGGGGTATATCTATTTGATGAAACACAAGTCTGAAACTTTTGAAAAGTTCAAAGAATTTCAGAATGAAGTGGAAAACCATCGTAACAGAAAGATCAAATGTCTGCGGTCCGACCGTGGAGGAGAGTATCTTAGTTACGAGTTTAGCACACATATGAAAGACTGTGGAATAGTTTCACAACTCACGCCTGCCGGAACACCACAACGTAATGGTGTGTCAGAACGTCTTAATCGTACTTTATTGGATATGGTTCGATCTATGATGTCTCTGACTGACTTACCACTGTCATTTTGGGGTTATGCACTGGAAACAGCTGCATTCACTTTAATTCGGGCACCATCTAAATCCGTTGAAACGACACCGTATGAATTATGGTTTGGAAACAAACCTAAGCTGTCATTTCTTAAGGTTTGGGGATGCGATGTTTATGTGAAGAAACTTCAACCGGATAAACTCGAACCCAAAGCGGAAAAATGCGTCTTCATAGGATACCCTAAGGAAACGATTGGGTATACCTTCTATCACAGATCCGAGGGCAAGGTTTTTGTTGCCAAGAATGGATCCTTTCTTGAGAAGGAGTTTCTCGCGAAAGGTGTGAGTAGTCGGAAGGTAGAACTTGAAGAGGTTATTGAACCTTCTCTTCATGAAATGGCGAGTAGCACAACTCCAGAAGTTGTTTCGGAGTTGACTTCACCTAATGAAGAGAGAGCTAATGATATTGATCATGAAACTCCGAAAGAGGACACTACCGAACCTCGCAGGTCAAGCAGGACACGTGCAACTCCTGAACTGTACGGCAATCATATTATGAATTTCATGATTGATGAAATGGATGACCCTGCGACGTATGAAGAAGCGATGATGAGCCCGGATTCCAACAAATGGCTAGAAGCCATGAAATCCGAGATGAAATCCATGTATGAAAACCAGGTTTGGACCTTGGTGGACTTACCTCACGACCGAAAGGCCGTTGAGAATAAATGGATTTTCAAAAGGAAAACTGATGCTGATGGTAATGTGACCATCTATAAGGCTCGACTTGTCGCAAAGGGGTTTCGCCAAATTCAAGGAGTTGACTACGATGAGACATTCTCTCCCGTAGCGATGCTTAAGTCGGTTAGGATTATGTTAGCAATTGCTTCATATTTCAATTATGAAATATGGCAGATGGATGTCAAAACTGCGTTCCTCAATGGTAAGATTGAAGAAGAGTTGTATATGATACAACCTAAGGGTTTTGTCGATCCTAAGGATGCTAATAAGGTGTGCAAACTTCAGCGATCCATCTATGGACTGAAGCAAGCATCACGAAATTGGAATCTCCGCTTTGATGAGGTGATCAAAGAGTTTGGATTTGTCCAAACTTATGGAGAGGCTTGTATTTACAAGAAAGTGAGTGGGAGCAATGTGGCATTTTTGATATTATATGTGGATGACATATTATTGATTGGAAATGATTTAGATCTTTTAAACAGTGTTAAAAGTTATCTAAACAGCAAATTTTCGATGAAGGACCTTGGTGAAGCTTCATATATATTAGGCATTAAAATCTATAGAGATAGATCAAGACACCTAATTGGGCTACCGCAGAGTACATACCTTGATAAGATATTAAAGAAGTTTAATATGGACGGAAGTAAGAAGGGGTTCTTACCTATGTTGCAAGGCAAGACATTGAGTAAGACTGAAAGTCCGGCTACGGCGGAAGAAAGAGAGATAATGGATAAGATCCCCTATGCCTCAGCCATAGGCTCTATAATGTATGCCATGCTATGTACAAGACCGGATGTGGGACATGCTATTAGTTTGACTAGTAGGTACCAATCTGATCCAGGTTCGGAACACTGGATAGTGGTCAAGAATATCCTCAAGTACTTGAGAAGAACTAAGGATATGTTTCTTATATACGGAGGTGAAGAAGAGCTAGTCGCTAAGTGTTATGTCGATGCTAGCTTTGACACTGATCCGGATGACTCTAAGTCTCAATCCGAATACGTATTTCTCTTGAACGGAGCAGCAGTTAGTTGGAGGAGCTCCAAACAACCTGTGGTGGCTGGATCAACAACGGAGGCGGAATATGTTGCTGCTTCAGAAGCAACGCAGGAAGCGGTTTGGATGAAGGAGTTCATAACGGAACTGGGTGTGGTTTCCAGTGTGTTGGACCCGATGGTGATCTATTGTGACAACAATGGAGCCATAGCCAACGCAAAGGAACCAAGAGCTCACAAGAATTCCAAGCATATTAAGCGCCGGTTTCACTCCATCCACGAGCATGTCAAGGATGGAGATATAAAGATTTGTAAAGTGCACACGGACCTGAATGTAGCAGATCCATTGACTAAAGTACTCCCTAGGGCAAAACATGATCAACACCAGAACTCCATGGGTGTTAGATTTATCACTATGTGAACTATATTATTGTCTCTAGTGCAAGTGGGAGACTGAAGGAAATATGCCCAAAGAGGCAATAATAAAGTTGTTATTATGTATTCCTGTTATATGATAGATGTTTATTTTGCATGCTATAATTGTATTGATAGGAAACATCAATACATGTGTGTTTAATAAACAAAAAGGGTTCCTAGTCATGCCTCTCTTATAGACTAGCTTGTTGATTAACAGGATGATCAAGGTTTCCTGATCATGGACATTGGATGTTGTTAATAACAAGGTCACACCATTGGTGGAATGATGTGATGAACATTCATCCGAAGTATAGAATTACGATCAAGTCATTGTGTTTATATTGCTATAACATCATACGAAGTAATCTTTATCCTTATACCATGAGATCATGTTAATTGCTAACACTGGAAGAGTATCTTGATAACATCAAACGTCACACCGTAACAGGGTGACTATAAAGATGGGTTCAGTGCTACGAAGGTGTTATGTTGAGGCTCATGGATCAAGAGTGGAATTTGTCAATCCAGATGACGGATAGATATACTCTGGGCCCTCTCGGTGATATCACATTAGGATAGTTTGCAAGGAAGTGATGTGATCACTAGAATGTTATATCACGGGAACGAGAAAAGAGTGCATGTCGGTAACAAGATCAAACTAGGTATGGATATACCGATGATCGAATCTCGGACATGTAATATATCGAGAGACAAAGGGATTTAGTTACAAGCGTTAAAGGTTCTCACGATCACAGGAGTCATTGTTGAATGTGTAGGAGTCAGTACGGATCTCCAGGTCCCGCTGCTGATTATTGATCGGAGAAGGGTCTCAATCATGTCTGCATTATTCGCGCACCGTAGGGTGGCACACTTAAGAGTTACCGGTCACCATTTTGGAGCACATATGTTTCAGACGAAAGAATTGCAAAGCGCAGGAATTGTTTCAATAGAAACCGGAAATTGTTTCGGGTGAAATTGCAGAAGGTGGTTCTGCATGTGATATTGAAATATTGCAAGGGGCTATATGTGAATGTTTGTTAATTAAATTAATTAACAAAATTCTGAATAAATTTAATAAAAGAGTTTTATTAAATGAGAGAGCATTAAATTTGGAGAAACTTAATGCATTTAAAGTGGAGACTTTAAAAGGGAATGTGAAGAGGCATTTTAATGTGGAGGAGTTACCACCACATGAATGGGGGAGGTGAGGGGTCACCCCCCATGCGCCGGCCATGGAGAGAGGGGTACCCCCTCCTCCTATAAAAGGTCACCCATTCCCTCCTTCATCCACACACCTCCTTGTGAAGGATCTCTCTCCCCCTCTAGAATTAGTCCCCCATGGTCTCGGATTAGCGAGATACATGTTCCCGGTGGCATTTTGTCTGGAAGGAGTTGCTGCTTCCGCGGGATCGCTAGAGCGAGGAGGTGGAGGTTGTCCGGTGGCTTGGACGTGTGTGCGAGTGCGGATGCGCTGCTGAGTTGCGGCGCTCGGACTTCCTCACGATCTTGAGATCGGCAAGTGTACGACTACATCAACCACGAGTTCCTACTTGTTAACAAAGCTCGTTGTCTTCGAGGGTAAGTTCTCTATGGATGTATGTCCACCCGTTTGCTTTGTACCTAGTAGATAGATCTTGGCGTGTAGTTCACACCGTAGGAAATTTTTTGCTTTCTATGCTGCGGACCCAACAGGAACTTGAATCTCTCTTTTACTCTGAATTTTATCCTCCTCATGAAATTCATAAAGATAGGAATTACATTTATAATTTTCATTCTCATGATGGAGAAAGTATTGCCCAAGCATGGGGGAGATTGAAGTCACTAATGCTCAAATGTCCCATTCAGGAGCTCCCCCGTAATATTGTTATTAATAATTTCTATGCAAGGCTTTCAGGACATTACAAGGACTATATAGATACTTGTTTAGAGGGATCCTTCACAAGTAAGGAGGTCAAAACTAAGTGGGATCTTCTTGAAACAATTCAAAGCTATACCGAAGATTGGGATAACAACGAAGGTAAAGAACCAGGTATAAACTATGGGTATGATTGCATTAAGTCTTTCGCTGAAACTGCTGATTTTCAAGAGCTTAGTGCTAAATATGGTCTTGATCCTCAAATTCTTATTGATTGTTTTAAAACCTTTGCTTCTCATATTAATGCTCCTAAAGAAAAGTGGTACATGTATCATGAGCCTTTTAAAGACACTTGCATGGAAAATGAAATTGTTGTTAATGATAGCAATAAACATGCTCAAACCTCTAAAAGTACTATTTCTTATAAGCATGTTAATTTTTGTGGAATACATAGACCTTGTGAGAATAATCAAATTGAAGAAGAATATTGTATCACCCACAGGAATGAAAAAACTAGAATGTGGTATAGGGCTTTAAATGATCTTGGTAAAAAAGTTTGTGCCCTTTATCCTTTTATTTGTGAACTTTGTTTTGAAGTGGGTCATTTCAATTTTCAATGCTCAGGACATAATAATAGCCCTTCTAATCCAATGAGTACTGTAAGTTTGTATTGTGATGACATGATCACTCCGAATCAACATGATGAACTTACATTATTTTTGGGATGTGAAGAGTTATCAAGAAAAACCTCTTTGGTAGATATGGGTGCTTTTGACATGAATAGTGTCCTGCATGGTTGTCATCTTTATTGTGTTGATAATTGTCACACAAATACTTACATACAAAATATTATAGAAGATGATATTTTACCAAAATATTACAGGACTAATATGTGTTTTGATCTTATTAATGAAAAGAAGGAATCCTCCAAAGTTTCTTCTATTGTCTCTAACAATGAACCAGGGTATATGGAGAAGCTTCCTTTCAAGCCTCTCCCTCCTAAAGAGAAGAATAAAAATAAGAAAATGAGGAGTAAAAGGAGAGAGGATACGGTATTTTCCCCTAAGCATGTTGCTCCTATTATAGTTTTTGATGAGTCTGAACTCGATGATGTTCCTATGCCTATTACCTATAGTAGTGATCATGATTGGGAAAATCACACTACTTTTGATATTGAAAATCTCTTCGGTACCAATTCTGAAAATGATGATATTAATAATAGCTATATTATTAGTGCTATCCATGATCCTTCCAATGATGATATGTTTACAAATGAACACACTTGGGAAGATAACTATTCTATTGCTTATGATGATTCTATACCTCCAATATATGATGATTGCAATGATGATTATGATATTTTCAGTCCACCTACTATTGAGGTGGAAATTAATTATGATTACAATATGCCTCCTATATTTGATGATTATGGTGATGAGAATAATAATGATAGCTATTTTGTTGAATTTGCTCCTACTACAATTAATAAGAATAACTATGTTTATGTGGGGAGTATTAATTCTTTTACGCATGTGGCTCATGATAATAATGTTTTTGTGATAGTTTTATTGTTAAGTTTATTCATGATGCTACTGAAAGTTATTATGAGAGAGGCAAACATGGTTTTATGCATCTCAATAATATTAAGTTTCCCCTCTTTATGTTAAATGCCTTGAAGTTGCACTTGTTTTGCTTTACTATGCTTGTTGCTTTGTGCTTTCATGACTTGTTTCTTTACAAGATTCCTATGCATAGGAAGTGGGTTAGACTTAAATATGCTTTGAATTTGCTTCTTGATGCTCTCTTTTACTTCAATTCATATTTCTTATGTGAGCATCTTCTCAAACTATCATGCCTCACTTAAAGGCGTTAAAGAAAAGTACTTATTAGGAGATAATCCAAAAGTTTTAGTTGAGTCTTGGAAGTTATTACCTCTGTAATAACCACTCCTTATCCTTTTTATTTGCTTTTTGTGCCAAGAGTGACCTCTAATGAGAGAGAAGTAATGCTTGGGAAAGTTGCTGTCCCAAAACAGATTTCTGTTCTTCACCGTACAAATTCGTGTAAAATCTCTGTAGGTCCTTTTGAGGCGTGAATTTTTGTGCTTCTACCCCAGGTTGTTATCTAACTTTCGTTAGTTCAACACTTTTCGATTTGAGCAACAGAAGGTTTTCGAAAAAATTCGTCTTTACCTGCTGGTCTGTTTTGACAGATTTCTGCCATTATTTGCGTTTGCTTCTTGTTGGTTCCTTTTTGAGTTATTTTGGGGAATTGAGATTTTTGAGGGAAGTGCTACAGTAGCTAGTGTTCTAATGGAAGTTTATTTGGTGTTGAAACTTAACTTAAAGACTTATTTATCTTAAGTGCACTAATGTTGCTAATAAAGATTGTGTGAAGTTTTGTATGAAGGAAAATTTTCAGGTGTATGGAAGGAATGAGTAATGAGATGAAGGATGGACTAGTTCAAGCTTGGGGATGCCACACGTGTCACCCCAAGAAATATCCAACAAGTACAAGCATCAAATCTTGGGGATGCCCAAGGCATCCCCCTTCTTCATCAATAAAAACTCCAGGTTTCTTCTAAACACTTCATTTTTATTGTTTCATGCACAGTTGTGTTGTTCTTGGAGCGTCTTCTTTTTTGTTTTTGTTTTTGGTTTTCGTTTTCGTTTGCTTTGTTTGCTTAGTTTGCTGAATAAATTGGTTGGACCCCCTCTTTCATACATTGGTTTTCAAATAGTTTGGTTTGGTTTGGAAAAGAGTAGGAAACTTCATGCTTAAGTGGTAAAGAGAGTTTGTTTTTGACTGTGGCCTATGCTTTGTCATGCCATGCTTGATATTGTTTTGGCTTTATGCTTAGTATTCTTTGCTGTAGCATGACTTGTTATAAACAATTGAGATTGCTTAATGTGCCTTGGATGAATCATGCGTTGTTTTAGCATATTAAAGCATAGTATTGTGGCATTCTCCTTTGATGCTTTATTTGAGTTGACTTGGCACATGCTCACACCATGTTATGACTATCCAAAGTCACCATAGCCTTTATGATCCTTTAGTTTTCAACTTGTAGTATCCCTTTATGCTTTGATCAATGATGTTTTGTCGCTCTGCATGATTATGGCCATTATTGCTCTCTTAGTTTGTCGCTCCCAGTCTTTTGCTAGCCTCCACAACCAAGTATGAGTTCAATTCATGCATCCAACTCCCTAAACCAAGGTATTCCAAAGAGTCCACCATACCTACCTACTAGCTTATGCTATTCCAAGTATATTCATGCTTTTGTTTACCTTCCGAATTAAACTTGTTATGAGAAAACTAGTGATTAAAGCTCTCACGAACTTGATGGCACACTTTACTTTTCTTGCCCTTAATAAACTTGAACCATTGTGTCGTCTATGTTGTATATGCTTGCACTTATTTGTTGGGGATTAGCAGAACCATGCTTTCATGGGGAACGCTTACAACATTGCACTTGGTACTTGTACCTAGTTGATATCATGCTCTTTTGTATATGGATGTCGTCGGTGTGAAATGAAAGGGGAGCTTGTAAGTCCATGGAGTTATGTATATGTGTTAGAGAAACGCCTGGGCCACTGGTCTAATCCATGCTGACATGGTGGAAACCTGCAGCGTAACCATAATGAGCTGTCTATGAAGCATTCTTCTTATAAAAAAAGAGTCCTATATTGAGAAAAAACGAGAAAAGGAGAAAAAAAAGATTATGAAAAGAGGAAAGAGAGAAAAAAGCACCATATTCCCATGGTAAATAAGAAGATTGCTGAGATGCTCGTTGTCTGCTTGCCTTGTCATTTTGATATGGGGATTCTTTCATATCATCGGGCAAGGGGTACCCCGTTGGCGGTTCTCTATGATACACATGTACTTACGATGACAAGAACTTACCGGTGACTAAACTTGAGCAGCATGAGGAGCGGCCCTCGTATACAAGGGACATGAGATTTCTGACTTATACTTCGTCAAGCATGTGCACCATAGTTTGTTCACTTTAACCTTAATCACTTCAAGATGCTTATGATAGGGGCAATGAGAGCTGAAAGCTATAAGTACCATAATTTTTGGAAGCTCTTTATGAGACCTGAATCCATACTTCCTTCTATGAAGGCCTTTCTTCCACCATTATACTGAGTCTTCACCTTCTACCTTTATGCACCTACTTTGAGAGCATAGTGGCCATTCTTAGTTCTATGTGCATTGTCCCGAGACTGGTTGATTGATGCATACCTTGATATTGCTTGTTCTAAACTATTTGTATATAGTCACTCTTATGAACTTTGAAGGTGTCCTATGCATTTATGTTTGCTACTCTATGAGGGACAAGCTGAATGCTACTATGCTATGTCTTCTTTATGTGAAACAAACAAACGTCTTGCAAAGCATTGTTATTCATGAATCTTTTGTTTGTACCCTTTCATGTTGCAACATAGTTGCTATGTCTTATTGCTAGAACTTTATCTTTCATGCTATGTTGAAGTACTATGATCCCAGCTATCCCTGTTTTACAAATACTTTGAACAAGTTTATGATGGTGCATGTCACCTCAAAAATTATTCTTTCTTTTTATCACTTACCTACTCGAGGACGAGCAGGAGTTAAGCTTGGGGATGTTGATACATTGCAAATGTATCTATAATTTTTGATGCTCCATGCTTGGTTTTATCTACTTTCTTATGTTTTGTCCACACTTTGGAGTACTTTTCATATGATTTCTTGGACTAACCTATTAACAAGAGCCACAGTGCTAGTTGCCTGTTTTCTGCTGTTCTTGGTTCCAGAAAGTCAGAAAATCAATATTCTCGGAATTGGACGGGACAAAAGCCAAAGTTCCTATTTACCGGAAGACTCACGGAGCTAGAGGCAAAGGCGGAGGAGGGCCAGGGCCTGGCCACACCATATGGTGGTGCGGGCTAGCCCTGGCCGTGCCACCAGGTGGTGTGGGCCCCCTGGCACTCCACCGACCTTGACTCCTTCGCCTATAAGAGCCTCCTGACACCAAAACCCTAAATCGTCAATCAGAAATCCACGAAAAGTTCCACAGCGCTGCCGCCACCGAAGGGGAGATTCGGGGGACAGAAAGTCTCTGTTCCGGCACCCTGTCGGGACGGGGAAGTGCCCCCGGAGCCATATCCATCGATCTCCACCACCATCTCCATCACCATTGCTTATTCCCATGATGAGGAGGGAGTAGTTCTCTCTCGAGGCTAAGGGTTCTACCGGTAGCTATGTGTTCATCTCTCTATCTATGCATGATCATATTGTGATTATGAGCTTTGTAATCAATTAGATCTACCTTGCTACTCAAGTGCTTTAATAGATCTCTGCTCTCCCCATGTGTGTGAAAGTGACAGCGTGCACACCATGGTGGCACTTAGGCTAGAGATTACAAATACTTGTTATGAGTTATATTTGGAGTTGGATGTTTCTATGAAATTGTGGTGTTTGTTGGACCTATCTAGTACTCAAGGTGACAGTGTGGGGTTTTCTAGATGGGAAAGGCTTACTTTGAGGTGTGCTGTTATAGCCCTACCATCGATTAGAGTGTCCAACCGGAGAGTAGTTCAGCGTAATATCATAAAGAGAAGATATTTATATGAGAGTGTTCACTAGCGAAAGTATGATCCCTAGGCCTTGTTTCTAAGCATTGATACATAGTTTGCTACTAGATCTGTTACATGTTTGCTTGCTTCCATCTTTATTTCAGTTTGCTTTTAGTATCTTCCACGCCATCAAGCTATCTTCTACCACCGTTACCACTTATAATTATCCATACCACTTGTATTTCACTATCTCTTCGCCGAACTAGTTCACCCATACACCTGACAAGTGTATTGGGTGTGTTGGGGACACAAGAGACTTCTTGTATCTTGATTGCAGGGTTGCTTGAGAGGGGATACCTTTGACCACTTCCTCCCTGAGTTTGATAAACCTTGGGTGGTCCACTTAAGGGAAAACTTGCTGCTATTCTACAAACCTCTGCACTTGGAGGCCCAACAACTGTCTACAAGAAAAGAAGTGCGTAGACATCAGGCGGCGATTTAGATCTCCGGCTAGCGTCTTCTGTCCGACTCCGGCATCTGCTAGCTCGCAGATCTGTGGCGTGTACTTCTCCCCCGTCTTCTTCTCCGCCTGCCGCAGGTCCTCGCCGTCCGCCAGCATGAAGGTAAGAACTGCAGCCTTGCCTCCTCTTCAACTTGTTTACGTATGTAGTTAGCTCGATTTTGGGATAGTACATACTAAGTGCTTAAGCAATTCCACTCCCTTTAGGGCCAACAATTGAAGGTTCTCATCCAGGAAGCTACTCTAGTAGCCATGATTCAGGTATGATTCAGGCATGGATGTTCCTGATCTATAGAAGAACGGTTGCTGGGAATAACAGACCGGCAGTGAAATATGGTCCCCTGATGTAGCGCGACAGAGAGAGGATGGCAAACCTGAACTACATCTACAACAACAACGATGTCGTGGCTATCGCCATGCTTAGGATGAGAAGAGGCCCATTTAACCATCTTGTGCAGACATTCAGGTCTAGGGGTTGCTCAAAGACAACATCAACTGCTGTATTGAAGAACAAGTGGCTCTGTTTCTTCATCTCCTAGTCCGTAACCAGAGATTCTGAGTGATTCACAGCACATGGAGGAGATCAACCGAGACAATTTCCCGGTATTTCCATCAGGTGTTGTATGCTGCCATCTGGTCAAATCCCTGTGAAGATACATGGCAACAGTCGATGGTTCCCCTTTTTCAAGGTGAGAAGCTCTTTCATTTTCTCTGTTGGATGATTGTATTAGACTACCGGCTAACAATCTTGTAATGCCAGGATTGTATTGGAGCAATTGATGGTACTCATGGCATGGCTAGTGCCGAAAGCTGAGCAGGCTGCATATAGGGGGAGGAAGCACTTCCCCAACCAGAATGTGCTTGCTGCTGTTGATTTCGACCTAAAGTTCACTTATGTGCTTGCTGACTGGGAAGGATCTACACACGATGCGACGATTCTGGCTGACAGCTTTAGCAGAACTGATGGCCTCCATCTCCCTGAAGGCAAATTCTACCTTGCAGATGCCGGGTATGCCTGTCAGCCAGGAATTCTGTCACCCTTCAGGTTAACAAGGTAGATCTCAATGAGTTCTCTGCTAGGAACTACCCAAGGACTCTGGAAGAACTTTTCAACCTTAGGCACTCTAGCCTTAGAGTCACGGTTGAGAGGGTTTTCGCTACTCTGAAGAACAGGTTTAAGATCCTTGATCAAAAGCCTTTCCACTCTTTCCCCACCCAAGTTAAGCTTGTCCTTGCATGTTGCATTTTGCACAACTGGATCTTGCAATTCGGCACCGACGTGTACTTCCCGGCTGAGGAAGACGTAGTTCCTAACGACAACGACACTAACGGTGGCCATGGTGTTGCACAAAACGATTGTGCAGCTTGGAAGAGCATGAGACAAAGTGGGCGCTCGACATGTGGGCGACAAGAGGCAACTACAGGATATGAAGAACATGATGATGGTTTGTTGATGAAGTGTTGGCTTGTGTTCCATGAACAACCCCTGATGTTCGTGTTAAACTGTCATTTGCTAGTAGCTAGGTAATATATTGGAGAACTGTCATTTGGTAGTATCTAGGGTCGTAATTTCATACTACTAGTTTAATTTTCCGTTTGTTTGAAACTGCTATTTCAGTTTTATGCCTATTTGGTAATTTGTGGTAACATCACCTGCCGTGAGAAGGGGTGAGGGCATCACTTTGGCATGAGCAACCAAACATGCAGATTTTTGCATCAAACGAGAGAAAATCTGATATATTGACAACCAACCAACTTGCCAAAATTGCAGGAAAACTAGATATGGGTAACCAAACGAAGTGCCAAACTTGGCCCCATCCCAATCTCCCCCATGCAGCACCCGCCGAGCCAAGTAGGAAAAACGGGAAATTTGGGCCCAACCAACCAAACACACCCTCCAACTCCCATGATGCTATGCATGCATTCCCCTGGACGTTGTACGGGAAGAAGCAATTTCAACGTGTTTGCCAGCTTGATTAGGATCGTGCACGGTCTGCCAGCTGTCTCCATTCTGTTATTTGTTTTTCTGACTGATCAAGGAGGGAAAATCCGCTCCGTTGGTGCTTCCGCTGTGATGTCCTCGCGCATGCATGGGCATGGGCTAGGAGGGCTAGGCTTCAAATGAACCAATTGATCTCCTTTCTTCCTCTTTCCAATTTCCAAACCAAAAAGCCGGACAGTTGTTGCTCAAGGGATGGACAGCGCGGGGCATGGGGAGGCTCCCTGGGAGGTCGTCCAGCCCAGGCGCAACCTGCGCCGCACGGTCTTCTGCGGGACGAGAGTGACCCATGAGACCATGGTGCGCGGAGGTTGGCGGGAGGTGTTACCGCGTTCGTCCTCGGTGTGCCATCACGACGGGCTTCTCCAAGATCCAACCGTGTTGGTTGAGGGGCTTGGGTCCCTGTCACTACCACCAGCTTCCTTAGGTGCCCCTGTCTCTGCCGAGGTGTCCCTTCCTACTCGTGATGAGTGGCTTGCTCTAAGCCTGCTCCGGGTTGATTCTTTGGGCTCCTATGAGGATGACGACGATGAAGAGTTGGCCCTGCAGACTGAAGGAAATATGCCCTGAGAGGCAATAATAAAGTTGTTATTATATATTCCTTATATATGATAGATGTTTATTTTACATGCTAGAATTGTATTGATCAGGAAACATCAATACATGTGTGTTTAATAAACAAAAAGGGTTCCTAGTTATGCCTCTCTTATAGACTAGCTTGTTGGTTAACAAGATGATCAAGGTTTCTTGATCATGGACATTGGATGTTGTTAATAACAAGGTCACACCATTGCTGGAATGATGTGATGAACATTCATCCGAAGTATAGAATTACGATCAAGTCATTATGTTTATATTGCTATAACATCATACGAAGTAATCTTTATCCTTAGACCATGAAATCATGTTAATTGCTAACACCGGAAGAGTATCTTGATAACATCAAACGTCACACCGTAATAGGGTGACTATAAAGATGGGTTCAGTACTACGAAGGTGTTATGTTGAGGCTCATGGATCAAGAGTGGAATTTGTCAATCAAGATGACGAATAGATATACTTTGTGCCCTCTCGGTGATATCACATTAAGATAGCTTGCAAGCAAGTGATGTGATCACTAGAATGTTATATCACGGGAACGAGAAAAGAGTGCATGTCGGTAACGAGATCAAACTAGGTATGGAGATACCGATGATCGAATCTCGGACATGTAATATATCGAGAGACAAAGGGATTTAGTTACAAGCATTAAAGGTTCTCACGATCACAGAAGTCATCGTTGAATGTGTAGGAGTCAGTACGGATCTCTAGGTCCCGCTGGTGATTATTGATCGGAGAAGGGTCTCGATCATGGCTGCATTATTTGCGAACCATAGGGTGGCACACTTAAGAGTTACCGGACACCATTTTGGAGCACATATGTTTCAGACGAAAGAATTGCAAAGCGCAGGAATTGTTTCAATAGAAACCGGAAATTGTTTTGGGTGAAATTGCAGAAAGTGATTTTGCATGTGATATTGAAATATTGCAAGGGGCTATATGTGAATGTTTGTTAATTAAAGTAATTAACAAAATTCTGAATAAATTTAATAAAAGAGTTTTATTAAATGAGAGAGCATTAAATTTGGAGAAATTTAATGCATTTAAAGTGGAGACTTTAAAAGGGAATGTGAAGAGGCATTTTAATGTGGAGGGGTTACCAGCACATGAATGGGGGAGGTGAGGGGTCACCCCCCCATGCGCTGGCCATGGAGAGAGGGGGCACCCCCCTCCTCCTATAAAAGGCCACCCATTCCCTCCTTCATCCTCACACCTCCTTGTGAAGGATCTCTCTCCCCCTCTAGAATTATTCCCCATGGTCTCGGATTAGTGAGATACATGTTCCCGGTGGCATTTCGTCTGGAAGGAGTTGCTGCTTGCGCTGGATCGCTGGAGCGAGGAGGTGGAGGTTGTCCGGTGGCTTGGATGTGTGTGCGAGTGCGGATGCGCTGCTGAGTTGCGGCGCTCGGACTTCCTCACGATCTTGAGATCGGCAAGTGTACGACTACATCAACCACGAGTTCCTACTTGTTAACTAGGTGCATAGGTGCTTTGCATAGGTGCTTTGCACGGGTAGTACACATTTGTTTATATGTGGGCGATGATGATCATGTTATTGCATCTTCTATGTATTTTGGATATTGGTGGCATAGTGGGATGAAGCGGCCCGGACCAACCTTACATGTCACCGTACATGAGACTGGTTCCACGACTGACATGCAACTTGTTTTGCATAAGTGGCTGGCGGGTGTTTGTCTCTCCTACTATAGTTAATATCTGATTTACAATGAGTTGCTAATAACTTAGTTATCCTCGTTGTGGTTCATGTTCGTAGGTGAGAACGGTTCTATCTCTGAAAGCCCCAAGCCACGTAAATCTTGCAATTCATAAATTAGAGGCGTCTAGTTTAGATCGTTGCTGGGCTAGTGTATTGATATGGTATTGTTGTAAGTAGATGTATGATAGATACTCTTACAACACACTCAACGTGTAAGTTCCATAGACCTTGGCCTTACAAACAAAGGAATGATAGAGATCATACCACGATGCAAGTGATAGAGATCAAATGCATGGACCATACCATCTCACTTTACACATTAGATGTTAGCATCTTATACTGCTAGTTTGGCGCTTTTGGTAGCATTATAAGATGAACGCTCTTTTAGATATCAAGATAAAAATGTGTTATTCCTTAAGTATGCACCATTCTATGGATCGTGTTTCGAGACATCACGTGATGATCGGGTGTACTCGAATCTACGCTTTCATAAGAACGGGTGTAAGACAATTTTACACACGCGAATACTAAGGTTCTTACTTGGCGAGCCTAGCATGTACAGACATGGCCTCGGAACACGGACGAAAGGTTAAGCATGAGTCATATAGTTGATATGATGCCCATATAGATGCTCGCCCTTGAAGTTACATCAACTCACGTGATGATCGGACTTGGTGTAGTGGATTTGGTTCATGTAATCACCAAAAGGACACGAGGGATGTCGTTTTTGAGTGGGAGTTCATTAGTAATTTGGATTAGTTGAACTCAATTTATCATAAACTTAGTCTAAATAAACTTTACAAATTCTGTTGTAGATGGCACCACCTGCTTTTAATTTAAATGTGTTCATGGAGAAAGAGAAACTTGTTGCGAATGATAACAACTTCACCAACTGGGCTATGAATTTGAGGATTCTCCTCACTACTGCACAAAAGAAATATGTGCTAGATGCGCTGCTAGGCCCCCCACCAGCTCCTGATGCTCCTGATGAGGAAAAGAATGTCTATGTGACTCGTCAGGAGGACCACAACTTAGTTCATTATGGCATACTGTATGGGCTAGATCCAAAACTTCAGAAGCGTTTCGAAAATGGCAATGCCTTTGATACCATGGGAGAGTTGAAAATGATTTTCGATACCCATGCTGCTGTAGAGAGTTATAATGCTACAGAAAAGTTCTTTAGCTGTTGATGGAGGAAAACAACTCCGTTAGTGAGCACGTACTGAAAATGTCTGGGTACGCCGATAAGCTTGTGTCCTTGGGAATAACGATTCCCATTGACTTAGCCATACATCGTGTTCTCCAATCTCTGCCACCTAGCTACAAGAGCTTCGTGATGAACTATAATATGCAGGGCATGAAAAAGTCTCTTCCCGAGCTTCTGTCAATGCTTAAGACTGCAGAAGTGGAGATTAGGAAAGAACATCAAGTGTTGATGATCAATAGGACCACCGGTTTCAAGAAAGACAAGAAAGGCAAGCACAAGGGAAAGAAGGGTGGCAAGTCTGTTGCAACGCTTGAAAAGAAACCCCGAGCTGGCCCTAAGTCTGACACCAAGTGCTACTATTGTAACGGGACTGGCCATTGGAAGCGCAACTGCCCCAAGTATTTGGCGGACAAGAAGTCCGGCAAGGCAAACAAAGGTATATGTGATATACATGTTATTGATGTGTACTTGACTAGTACTCGTAGTAGCACCTGGGTATTTGATACGGGATCGGTTGCTAATATATGTAACTCGGTTCAGGGGCTGCGGAACAAGCGACAACTAGCAAGGGATGAGGTCACGATGCGGGTCGGCAATGGATCAAGAGTTGATGTGATCGCCGTCGGAACGCTGCCTCTCCATATGCCATCGGGATTAGTTATAAACCTAAATAATTGTTATTTGGTGCCTGCACTGAGCATGAACATTGTATCCGGATCATGTTTGATGCAAAGTGGTTATTCATTTAAGTCTGAAAACAATGGTTGTTCGATTTATATGAATAATATCTTTTATGGTCATGCACCTATGTTGAATGGTTTGTTTCTGTTGGATCTCGATAGTAGTATTACACATATTCATAATGTTAATGCTAAAAGGATTAAACTTGATAATGATATATCTACATATATGTGGCACTGCCGTCTAGGTCATATTGGCGTTAAACGCATGAAGAAACTCCATTCTGATGGACTTTTGGAATCACTTGATTTTGAATCATTTGATACATGTGAGCCATGCCTTATGGGCAAGATGACTAGAACGCCGTTTTCCGGTTCAATGGAACGGGCGACAGATCTATTGGAAATCATACATACTGATGTGTGTGGACCAATGAGTGTGTCGGCGCGAGGTGGATATCGTTATTTTGTTACTTTCACGGATGATTTGAGTAGATACGGGTATATCTATTTGATGAAACACAAGTCTAAAACTTTTGAAAAGTTCAAGGAATTTCAGAATAAAGTGGAAAATCATCGTAATAGAAAGATCAAATTTCTACGGTCTGACCGTGTAGGTGAGTATCTAAGTTACGAGTTTAGCACACACATGAAAGAGTGTGGAATAGTTTCACATGTCACGCCTGCCGGAACACCACAACGTAATGGTGTGTCAGAATGTCGTAATCGTACCTTTTTGGATATGGTTCGATCTATGATGTCTCTGACTAACTTGCCACTGTCATTTTGGGGTTATGCACTAGAAACAGCTGCATTTACTTTAAATCGGGCACCATCTAAATCCGTTGAAACGACACCGTATGAATTATGGTTTGGAAACAAACCTAAGCTGTCATTTCTTAAAGTTTGGGGATGCGATGTTTATGTGAAGAAACTTCAACCAGATAAACTCGAACCCAAAGCGGAAAAATGCGTCTTCATAGGATACCCTAAGGAAACAATTGGGTATACCTTCTATCACAGATCCAAGGGCAAGGTTTTTGTTGCCAAGAATGGATCCTTTCTTGAGAAGGAGTTTCTCACGAAAGGTGTGAGTAGTCGGAAGGTAGAACTCGAAGAGGTTATTGAACCTTCTCTTCATGGAATGGCGAGTGGAGCAGCACCGGAAGTTGTTTCGGAGTTGACTTCACCTGATGAAGAGAGAGCTAATAATAATGATCATGAAACTCCGAAAGAGGACACTACCAAACCTCGCAGGTCAAGCAGGACACGTGCAACTCCTGAACTGTACGGCAATCCTGTTGTGAATTTGATGGTTGATGAAATGGATGACCCTGCGACGTATGAAGAAGCGATGATGAGCCCGGATTCCAACAAATGGCTAGAAGCCATGAAATCCGAGATGGAATCCATGTACGAGAACCAAGTTTGGAACTTGGTGGACTTACCTCATGATCAAAAGGCTGTTGAGAATAAATGGATTTTCAAAAGAAAAAATGATGCTGATGGTAATGTGAACATCTATAAGGCTCGACTTTTCGCAAAGGGGTTTCGACAAATTCAAGGAGTTGACTACGATGAGACATTCTCTCCCGTAGCGATGCTTAAGTCGGTTAGGATTATATTAGCAATTGCTGCATATTTCGATTATGAAATATGGCAGATGGTTGTGAAAACTGCATTCCTCAATGGTAATATTTAAGAAGATTTGTATATGATACAACGTAAGGGTTTATCCTAAGGATGCTAATAAGGTATGCAAACTTCAGCGATCCATCTATGGACTGAAGCAAGCATCCCGGAGTTGGAATCTCCGCTTTGATGAGGTGATCAAAGAGTTTGGATTTGTCCAAACTTATGGAGAGGCTTGTATTTACAAGAAAGTGAGTGGGAGCAATGTGGCATTTATGATATTATATGTGGATGACATATTATTGATTGGAAATGATATAGATCTTTTAAACAGTGCTAAAAGTTATCTAAACAAAAAAAATTCGATGAAAGACCTTGGTGAAGCGTCATATATATTAGGCATTAAAATCTATAAAGATAGATCAAGGCGCCTAATTGGGCTATCGCAGAGTACATACCTTGATAAGATATTAAAGAAGTTTAATATGGACGAAAGTAAGAAGGGGTTCTTACCTATGTTGCAAGGCAATACATTGAGTAAGACTCAAAGTCCGGCTACGGCGGAAGAAAGAGAGATGATGGATAAGATCCCCTATGCCTCGGCCATAGGCTCTATTATGTATGCCATGCTATGTACAAGACCGGATGTGGCACATGCTATTAGTTTGACTAGTAGGTACAAATCTGATCTAGGTTCAAGACACTAGATAGCGGTAAAGAACATCCTCAAGTACTTGAGAAGAACTAAGGATATGTTTCTTATATACGGAGGTGAAGAAGAGCTAGTCACTAAGTGTTATGTCGATGCTAGCTTTGACACCGATCTGGATGACTCTAAGTCTCAATCCGGATACATATTTCTCTTGAACGAAGTAGCAGTTAGTTGGAGGAGTTCCAAACAACCTATGGTGGCTGGATCAACGACGGAGGCGTAATATGTTGCTGCTTCAGAAGCGGCGCAGGAGGCGGTTTGGATGAAAGAGTTCATTACAGAACTAGGTGTGGTTCCTAGTGCGTTGGACCCAATGGTGATCTATTGTGACAACAATGGAGCCATAGCCAACACAAAGGAACAGAGGTATCACAAGAATTCCAAGCATATTAAGCGCCGGTTTCACTCCATCCGCGAGCATGTCAAGGATGGAGATATAAAGATTTGTAAAGTACACACGGACCTAAATGTAGCAGATCCATTGACTAAAGTTCTCCCTAGGGCAAAACATGATCAACACCAGAACTCCATGGGTGTTAGATTTATCACTATGTGAACTAGATTATTGTCTCTAGTGCAAGTGGGAGACTGAAGGAAATATGCCCTGAGAGGCAATAATAAAGTTGTTATTATATATTCCTTATATATGATAGATGTTTATTTTACATGCGAGAATTGTATTGATCAGGAAACATCAATACATGTGTGTTTAATAAACAAAAAGGGTTCCTAGTTATGCCTCTCTTATAGACTAGCTTGTTGATTAACAAGATGATCAAGGTTTCTTGATCGTGGACATTGGATGTTGTTAATAACAAGGTCACACCATTGGTGGAATGATGGGATGAACATTCATCCGAAGTATAGCATTACGATCAAGTCATTATGTTTATATTGCTATAACATCATACGAAGTAATCTTTATCCTTAGACCATGAGATCATGTTAATTGCTAACATCGGAAGAGTATCTTGATAACATCAAACGTCACACCGTAACAGGGTGACTATAAAGATGGGTTCAGTACTACGAAGGTGTTATGTTGAGGCTCATGGATCAAGAGTATAATTTGTCAATCCTGATGACGGATAGATATACTCTGGGCCCTCTCGGTGATATCACATTAAGATAGCTTGCAAGCAAGTGATGTGATCACTAGAATGTTATATCACAGGAACGAGAAAAGAGTGCATGTCGGTAACGAGATCAAACTAGGTATGGAGATACCGATGATCGAATCTCGGACATGTAATATATCGAGAGACAAAGGGATTTAGTTACAAGCGTTAAAGGTTCTCACGATCACAGAAGTCATCGTTGAATGTGTAGGAGTCAGTATGGATCTCTAGGTCCCGCTGCTGATTATTAATCAGAGAAGGGTCTCGATCATGTCTGCATTATTCGCGAACCGTAGGGTGGAACACTTAAGAGTTACCGGACACCATTTTGGAGCACATATGTTTCAGACGAAAGAATTGCAAAGCGCAGGAATTGTTTCAATAGAAACCGGAAATTGTTTCGGGTGAAATTGCAGAAAGTGGTTCTGCATGTGATATTGAAATATTGCAAGGGGCTATATGTGAATGTTTGTTAATTAAAGTAATTAACAAAATTCTGAATAAATTTAATAAAAGAGTTTTATTAAATGAGAGAGCATTGAATTTGGAGAAATTTAATGCATTTAAAGTGAAGACTTTAAAAGGGAATGTGAAGAGGCATTTTAATGTGGAGGGGTTACCACCACATGAATGGGGGAGGTGAGGGGTCACCCCCCCATGCGCCGGCCATGGAGAGAGGGGGCACCCCCCTCCTCCTATAAAAGGCCACCCATTCCCTCCTTCATCCTCACACCTCCTTGTGAAGGATCTCTCTCCCCCACTAGAATTATTCCCCCCAAGGTCTCGGATTAGCGAGATACATGTTCCCGGTGGCATTTCGTCTGGAAGGAGTTGCTGCTTCCGCTGGATCACTGGAGCGAGGAGGTGGAGGTTGTCCGGTGGCTTGAACGTGTGTGCGAGTACGGATGCGCTGCTGAGTTGCGGCGCTCAGACTTCCTCACGATCTTGAGATCGGCAAGTGTACGACTACATCAACCACGAGTTCCTACTTGTTAACAAAACTCGTTGTCTTCGAGGGTAAGTTCTCGTTGGATGTATGTCCACCCGTTGCTTTGTAGCTAGTAGATAGATCTTGGCGTGTAGTTCACACTGTAGGAATTTTTTTTGTTTTCTATGCTGCGGACCCAACACAGACGCCATGGGACTCCACCAACGACATTGTTCCCGGCTCGGTTCGAAGCCCTATTGATGTGCGCCATGCTGGGAAGACGCCAACAGACCTCTACAGCAGCCACCCTTCTTCAGTTGTGGCTCTTGGTGATGAGGGAGGTCGGGTTGATACATTGTAAATGTATCTATAATTTTTGATGTTCCATGCTTGGTTTTATCCACTTTCTTGTGTTTTGTCCACACTTTGGAGTACTTTTCATATGATTTCTTGGACTAACCTATTAACAAGAGCCACAGTGCCAGCTGCCTGTTTTCTGCTGTTTTTGGTTCCAGGAAAGTCAGAAAATGAATATTCTCGGAATTGGACGGGACAAAAGCCAAAGTGCCTATTATTCCGGAAGTCATCAGATGCCAGAATACGAGACGGAGAGGATCCAGGGGGCCACCACACCACCTGGCCGCACGGGACAGGCCTGGCCGCGCCAGGGGGTGGTGTGGCCAGCCCAGGCACCCCCTTGGCCTCTCCTTCCGCCTATAAGATGCCCTCGGGACGAAAACCCTAAGTACCTGATAAAAAATCCACGAAAGAAGTCTGTAGCCGCCATCATCTCCATCCCTAGATCGCGAGGGATCTGAAGCTCTTCCCGGCACCCTGCCGGAGAGGGGAATTCACCCTGGAGGTCTTGTTCATCACCATGCAAGCCTCCGGTGTGATGCGTGAGTAGTTCATCCTTGGACTACGGATCCATGTAGTAGCTAGATGGCTGGTTCTCCTCCTTTGTGCTTTCATGTCTAGATCTTTTGAGCTCCGTTCATGATCAAGATCATCTATTTGTAATTCTGCATGTTGTGTTTGCGGGGATCCGATGGATATTGAGATGCTATTTCAGATTGATTATTGATTCTATCATGTCTTTGTTATTTGTGATCTTGCATGCTTTCCGTTGTTAGTAGCTATCTTGGCCAAGTAGATGCTAGCAACTCCAAGAGTTAGTATTTATGCTCGATAGTGGGTTCATGCCTCTGGTAATCTGGGGAAGTGACAGAAATATCTAAGGTACTAGATGTGCTGTTGCTACTAGGGAGAAAACAACAATCCTTTGTTCCTAGAACAATCGTATTGTTTACATTACACGCAATTCGTAAAGCAATAATCTGTTGCTTGCAACTTAATACTGGAGGGCATTCGGATGATAACCTGAAGGTGGATTATTAGTCATAGATGTAGTTGGATGGTAGTCTATGTATAATGTTGTAATGCCCAATCAAGTTCCAAAGGAGTCAAGATGATTAGTATATGCATGTATTGCTTTCTCGATGTTTGTCAATTGCCCCGATGTAATTTGTTCACCCAACATGTTATCTGTCTTAAGGAGAGCCACCTCTAGTGAACTATGGATCCCGGTCCTTTCTTTTACATACAATCTATAAACTGTTTACTGCTTTATGTTTACTTTCTACAAACTATTACTTCCTTCCATTCGATACGTTTAATCTGTTGTTTTCAGCAAAGCCGGTGAGATTGACAACCTCATCGCAAGTTGGGGACAGAGGTCCGTGGTTGTGTTGTGCAGGTCTCCACGTTGCTGCTGGCACCGGTAGTGCGCCCTGCCATCGTTCAGCTAGCTACACCTTTGGGGTGTTTCCTTACTCCTACTGGATTGATAACCTTGGTTTCGTACTGAGGGAAAACTTGCTGATGTGCTCATCATACCTTCCTCTTGGGGTTCCCCAACGAGCTCGATATATTTTGGGCCATCAAGCATATTTTCTAGCGCCATTGCCGGGGAGTCAAGAACATCTTCACAAGGGGAGTCCCTCATAACCAATCTCTATACTTTGTTATTTTTGTTTTGCTTAGTTTCTTTTTGCTTTGTTTGCTTGTTTCTTTATCAAAAACACAAAAAAATTAGTCTTACTAGTTTGCTTTCTTTATTCAAAAACACAAAAAAATTAGTTCCTATCTTGAGTTGCTATTATGTCTAGCCTTGCTCCAGTCACTATGTCACCTGAGGAAATGATTTTCACTTTTAAACAAGGAATTGAAGAGAGTTTCAAGGAAGCTTGGTCTAGAATCTCCGATCTACATGAAAAAACTGAGCCTAAAATGACACAAAGCTTGTTCCTTAGCAGTTTTTACCTTGGAATTTCTCTTCGCTATAGATATGCTTTAGATGCTGTTGTGGGAGGAGATTTCCTCCAATGTAATGAGGATGATGCTATTAATGCTATAAAGAAATTGATCCTTACTTACAACTTGCCTAGCCAAACTGATATTTCTTTCGCAAAAATATTTGGTAAATTGAACACTCTTGAGACTAGCACTACTAGCTTAAAAGATTGCTATAATACGCTTAGGGAGCATCACAATTATGTTCCCATAAATTCTGAACCATCAAAGTGGCTCCCTACAGTAAAGATTGAGATAAACACTGAAACTTTTCAAGCCTCCTGTGATATCATGTCTGGATTTTGTCTTATGCCCAAAGATATTTATGAATCTTTGAATCTTTGGGGGCTTAATGAAGGAGGAAAAGAAATATCTCTTGCTAATAATGCTACCATATTACCTACTGGAATAGCTGAAGGAGTGTTTACAAAGATCCTTGGGAAAATGATTTCTACTGATTATCTTGTCATTGAATGTGCAGGAAAAGGACAAATTACACTTGGAAGGTCCTTATTAGAACTCCTTGGAGCAATAATAGATGTGGGAAAGGGGACCATGCACCTTTCTTCTCCACCAAACAATCATATTTTCCCCAAGGTTAAGAATAAAAGTAAGAGAGGTAAGGGCAAGAAATTTGGTCTTAATGCTTCTTCATTTAAGAACATTTGATTCTTTCTTGCTTCTTATGCCTAAGCAAAGTTGTCGGGGTCCTCGGCGAGCTCCGGATCGGCGATGCCGGCCTGGATCTCCTCCACAATCTCGTGGTCCGCCGGTACCGGCAGCACCGGTATGCCGCAGCCGCTAAGCCTCCACCTAGGGGGGGGGGACAACGGAAGTCCGGCGGCGCCATATAGCCGGCGTCGTGGAGCATCCTTGTCTCCCACGGCTGGAGCGTCCGCCGACCGAAGCCGTTCGCCGCCGCGGGGTCGCCTGGATACCTCTCTGCCATCTTCCTTTTCACCGATAGTTTCTTTCGCCGGAGTTCGGGGTGGTGCGGGGTGAAGGAGGCAGTGTGCTGCGAACCGGCGTGCGGCCGTGTTTTATAGGCCGAGCGAGGGCGACGAAGGCGGGAGGGGTGTAGCGGCGAGGGCGGGAAAAGGAGAAGCCGCGGGAAGTTATTGCCCGCCGGTCCGTCGAGGGAGCCGAGGCGATGGTGGCGTGCCATTACGGCTACGCGTGGCCGACGAATCCGGTGGTTAATGCCCGGAGGTCCTTCGCGGCGTTCCGATGCGGGAGGATGAGGACGACTCGGCTTCTGCCGCTGAATGGGCGGGCCTACTCGGCGAACGGCTCTTTTCCAGCCGAATTCGCTTCGTCCGGCGTTCCCAGCGTGTTCCTGTCGCCCCGGGAACAGCCTAGGAAGACCGAACGTAGTTTGGGCCAAATCCGGACAAAACCGGGGTCCTGGGAACATGACTGGACCAAATTTCGGCATCCGGACCAAAAATACGCCCTGGGAACGGTGTGCTGGGAAGCCGAGTGGAGATGCTCTAAGTAAGTTACGAGGGGTTTGCAGCGACGATTCTCTACTTCCACCTAGTGTGAATTTCTCGTTTCTACTCCGATTATTAGTTCATCAATTTTCATGGGTTAGTAAATATTACTCTGTGTTAATCTCTTGCATGAAAAGGGGCCTGCTGGATAAATAAGTCTGGTGCCCAAATCCTTGCAAGCTATCTGTGCGACACGACATGCTGGATCTCCGGCAAAATGTTCAATTCCGTTGTGAAGGAACACAAGTAAAGAAAACTTTTCTAGGCTATAAATCAAGTTAAAGTTTTAATTTTAGCTCTTCTTTTGTTTCTGTTAGGTTCGGATCTAGACTAACCTAACTTGCTTCAGACAAAAGGCTTAGTTGTTATTATTGTCATTGTGGTACACGTAAGCATCAGTTCATCAATTCATGGGTTTATAAATCATGGATGTTAATCTCTTGCAGAAAAAGGAAAGTGTTGGGCGAATTTATCTGGGCCTCCGCTCTGTGTAAGCTTTCTGTGCGACATAACATGCTGGATGGCGGGCATAATGTTTAATGCCGTTGTCAAGGAACACAGGTGTGTGGGGCCAGCGCTCAACAGCGAGTGTTGCTGCTATGTCTGTGACAAATCTTAGAAGAGAGCTAAGCTACCTAGAATTGAGCTCCTGTGGTTGCTCGAGGGGTGTACTTGGGTGGTATCTAACTTGTGCTGTGGTGGAATGGTCCAAAAACAAGATTTACAATCTGTTAAAAAATAAATACTTCAAAAATAGTATGATGCATTATGTGGGAAAAAGGATTCCAATTTTTAACTGTGGTTTCCTCGTGTATTTTTGTTACGTGACTGCTTTAATTACGAGATAGTTCAAGTGCGGAAGAGAAAATGATGGTACGGAAATGGTGATTTAAGAGCATTAATCATACTTAGACTTATAAGCGTGAAATATCTGATTTTAGCTTTCGAATTGGGTCGTCTCGGTTATGTCCTTTCAATTGGGCCCTATCTGTCGGAGTGTAACCGCGGAGAAATAGACGGCGTCATTCCGTGCGGGCCTGCGTACATGCCTTTTGTGTTCTTGATATTACGGCGGGCCATGTGTAGCTGCATGTGTTCTACGTGGAAGGCTGAGGCGGGGCACATGGTCGGTTCTTTGTTGCTTTCACTGTAGGGTCGTTCTCTCTCCTTCTCTTCTTGATGTGGCGGTGGTTTTCTTTGGCGCTATTGTAACCTCTTGCTTCTTCGCCTCCCGAACTTAGTCTGTGCGTACTAGTACTGTGTGCAGCTGTTACGTGCCCATACGTGTTCTCTAGGGATGCCTCCTTTTTTGTTCTTTTCCTCTGCGTTTTTGTTCAATGTTGTTCTGGGGTTGGTTCCGGTGGGACGGGTCATGGGGCGTGATTGTTGTATGGGCGTGTGTGTGATGTGAATCTATGGTGATCATCATTACGACGGCTGGTCGCTGGTCGAGACCGGTGCGTGGGTGTGCAGTGGGTTTGTGGATTTAGGGGTGCGCATAATGCAATTCGCTCTCGCCATCCTCCAATGTACAATGAACAAGCCCATGCCATACAAACCGAAACGAGGCACACCAGACCGAATACGAATCATATATACTCAAGGAAGAGAACACCCTGCCATAGAATTTAAACGCAATTAGCATATGACGGCGCGACGGCGCTGGGTCCATCTAGTAAGTTACTAAGATGGGAGCTAAAGAAAGCCTTGTGGTTGCGGAGGGACAAAGAAACCATGATATTATTTTGTGATTTCTTTGTTTACCGTATGTAAGGAGGGAATGAATATTTTTTTCTAGTAGTTAACTACTAGTAGGTCCCCCAACATGTCCGTGTTTGCTCCAAATGATACTAGTATTCCCTCTATCCTAAATTAGAACGCATATAGTTTGGTCAAATTCAACAAATTCAAAGTTTGATCATCTATATAGAGAAAATTATCAACATCTAATGCACACCATATGAATATATATTTTATAATAGTTCTAACAATACTAATTAGGGATTATAAATATCAACACATTTTTCTATATAGTTAGTCAAAATTTGAAAAGTTTAATTTTGACAAAAACTATATGCATTCTATTTTGGGACATAAGGAGTACTGCTTAATACTTCCTCTGTTTAGAAATATAAGACATTTTAGTTTTGTGAAATGAATGTACCTAAACGCTTTTAGTGTGTAGGTTCACTCCGGACCTCTACGAACCTATACAGTAGACGTCTAGATACATTCGATTTACAAAGCTAAAACGTGTTATATTTCTGAAGTACTTAATAGTGTAACGTTTTCAGAACTAATGGCATCTGCGCTTTCGTTGCCGATCTTTTATACCGATCTCGTAGATTCGGTGGCAGGTGATGTGTGACTACACAACGAAATGATTAGCTCTCCACATTGTTCGAAGAAACAACAAGGACAACCAGCACTGCGTGTAGCAATCTACTATGCACAGAGATGTTGATTTTCATGCTTTGTATGAAACATAACATGATCAAGGAAAGTTTTACTCCCTCTGGTCCATATTATTGTTCTCAACTTTATCTAGATACAGATGTATCTAGTCATATCAGTTAGTGCCAAGATAGCAAAAGTGGCGATAGAATGCGGTTTACTTGATCGCACGCCTCGGGCCCCCTCTCATATATTTATATGAACAAATAGTACAAGTACATTTATGATACACGTATCGTATACATATATTCAGGTAGGATCCTTGGTGTGTACTCCAAGACGATGATCGGTTGTCGTCCTATCCTTCTCTAACACACCCTTACAGTCTACACCGCCCAGCTGATGCTGATACACGTAAGGACATGGAAGCTTCGACTTCACAACAAGACGAGATCAACACGAAGGCACTCAGACATGCCGGAATAGGGCCGACTACCACGGCCTTGCCACTACTGGACCATTGCTCATCACCATTGTCATCATAGGAGGACCTAGCATCCCTATAGCCCGAGAAGCCGCTCAGGCTTACCGATTGCGCAAAGCTTACAATTTGTGATTTTTATAGTAATTTTGTCCAGAATTTGACCACTTAAACTCGTTTGCCCATGCTTCTAGAAGTTTCTGGGTCCGCCACTGATTGACGTTGCCACACTAGCCTCCGGCCGGAAATCTCGCATCTCCAGTTTACCTCCCGCCAACCACAATGTCGTGTATGTCTAGCCCATCGGAGCGCATGAAGGGGACTACATGCTTCAAGACGATGCGCACAAGAGGGGAAGTGACGGAGGACCGACGCTGTCACTCGATCCCACAAGGAAGAACCTAGGCTTTCACCCGAAGACGTGAACATGATGGAGATTGAAGGTCGGAGGGCTCCTCGACGCCCCCTAGGAAGGACAACAACATCCAGCCTCCATACCCCCACGCAGCTGGACATGATGACGGACATCGCAACGCCGCCAGCAACATTACTATATTATATTGGTTACTCGTCAAAAAGTAATATACAGTTTATTGTGTGCGCCCTTATTACTACGTTGCAAAAGATTTTATTCTTATCTGTTCATTACTATATTATTTATTACTTGTAAAAAATATACTATACTATTTATTGTTCTCTCTAGCTATTCTTGCATTCTTATATGGTCATTACTATATCATACCGATTACCTATCAAAAAGTATTATACCGTTTATTGTGCGTGCCAGCTATTCTGACGTCGCAAAAGATTTCATTTTTGTCTAGTCATTAAAATATTATTTATTACTTGTCAAAAAATCCAGTACTATATTAGTATTTATTGTTCTCTCCAGCTATTCGGACTATAGCAAAAGATTTTCATTCTTATATAGTCATCACTAATATTATTTTTTTGAGGTAATCACTAATATTATTTATTACATATCAAAAAGAGATATCTTCTCTCTTTCCAACGTATGCAAGTTTGTACAACTCTTTTGACTTTCAAGTCTACAAATATTGCACATCCTCTCTGACATTATAGCACTTGCTCCTTAGAGTATAGCAAACTAAAGTACACACTTGAGACTTGGCTCAACGTAGGTAGAAACTCTTAAGCATGGCGGGTGCGAGGAATGCAACCATGTGCTTTGTATTGATACTCATATTATTATTCGTGAATCATGGTTCTGCAGGTCCGTGCTCCTCTCTCTCTCTTTCTCTCTCCATCTGAAAACTGATGATCGCAAACGAACTCACGAGGGATTTACAGAAGTTGGATCTCTTCTTCTACCTAGCTAGCGTGCATTTCTTCATGTTTCTACGATTATATATGAATTATTCTCCATGGATATATAAGTATGTGGACATGTTAATCTCTTCTTGCAGAAGGCAAGTGCTGGGGAGATAGCGATGACGGCCCACTATGTGTAGGCTTTCTTTGCAAGACGCAATGCTGGCTCGAGGCAAAAATATGGCTTGGAGCCACTGTTAAGGAATCAGGGTGTGAGGGACCAGCATTGCAGAGCCATTGTTCCTGCACTTTTTGTGACAAATAGCTGGTTAAGCTGGGAGCAGAAGTAGCCGGCCTCGTGGTTACAAAGGGTCAAAGATTGTGTTGGTGATTTACCGGTTTAGCACGGAGAGGGAAGGAATAATTTCTTCTAGTACTACAAGTCAAAAAAAAAAAGTAGTCGGTCTGTCAAGTTGTATCCGTTTGCTCCTATGATAACGATGTCTACATTTTTCCCTGTCGATCTCTCAGATTCTATGGTCATGTGTTATCCTAGCAAAAGATATATACCCACTTATTTTATGATACTCCCTCCGGCCCATATTAGTTGACTCAGATTTGTCTTGATACGGATGTATCTAGCCACATTTTAGTACTCCTTCCGACCCATATTAGTTGATTTGAGTTTGTCTAGATTCAGATGTATCTAGACATGTTTTAATGCTACATACATCCGAATCTAGACAAATCCAAGTCAACTAATATGGGTCGGAGGGAGTATTAGATACATCCATATCTAGACAAATGTAAATCAACTAATATGAGTCGGAGGGAGAGAGTAGGATCTGAAACAAATCTTTTTGCGATTGTGGTACGAGTTATTTACAAGGCTCGTTTATAACCGTCAGACTCAAACCACTATCCTCACCTTGTTCCTCGCTACTACTAGTATTCTTTGCAGTTTATAATGGTAGGTAACCAGGAATGGGACCAACGTGGGTGTTTGAGTTACTTGACTGGCCAAAAGGATGGTGCTTCACTGCTTCTCGGTCACAACGTCCAAGCGGGCTACCCCTGAAGGCTCTAGTCGTGCGTTGCCCACTGCCCAACGATACCATCCATACGAGACTCGACATCAGTGGTTCACCTACGGAAGGGGTACTATGTGGCCACCAAAAGAATGCAAATCATGGATTATCATCGGCCCGGGATGCTTGTTCCGAATTCCGATTGGCACTAGCAGTGGGCCGGCTAATGATAGGCATCGCAGATTGCAATTTAGTCCATTGGCCAAATAAGTGAGCAAAAAAAGACACTACAAACTGCCACGGATGGAAAAACGATTCTTACACAAGATGTAAAGGGAGTTCGACCGGAGAATCTGAAATTGGCTCTCGACCCAGGCTTTACTTTAATTTATTTACCTGTCCTTTCATATCAGGTTTTCTAGCCTAGCCCATCTCAGTGTCTGCTACCGAAAGAGAGAATGACCCGCCCGGCCCCTCGAGTAGTATGGGTAATCGCTAAAAACAGCCTAATAACAGATTACAATAAATATCAGATTGTGTTTATACACCCGCGTAATCTGTTCCATTTAGGCCCCGGTTGACAGTTTGTTTGGTATAATTCTCCAACGAAAATAACCAATGGTGTATTCTAGTGTGCACGAAGTAATACATTGGGGGTATGGTGCTTAAAAATAATCTTCCTCCAAATCGTAATATTCTAGATTTTTTCTAAAACACATATATGTGGACATGTTTTAGTGTGTAAGTTCACTCATTTTTAAGTGAACATAGTCCGCTTTGAAATATCTAAAACATCTTACATTAGTAAACAAATATCTAAAACATCTTACATTACTGAACACATGGAGTACATACAACTCAGCATGGAATGCCTTAATTTCTAGGGTACTACAAAATAGAACTACAAAAAATCATCTAAAACCTATCAATATGGATCTACTACCTCCGTTCCACAATATAAACTTTTGTAGCGAGCTAAAACACAGATTTCTAAAAAGACTTATATTATAAAACGGAGGTAGTAGCTTTGAAGATTTCGGCGCAGCAACACAAGGTGAAAATTCTTCACAACTCGGGCGAATCATTCCAACGATTTTTCATTTTTTTTCATTTTGTATCTCTAAAAACAAAAACTATATACTCCCAACTCCCCCTGTTCTCTCTATGACCCTCACCCTACACCTCTTCTGTTTTTGACCTTTGGCGGTCGGGTGCCGCTACCACCCGGTGGTGGCTAGGGGAGACCGGATCGACCACCTGTTTTCTAAGTTTAGGTGCCCTCCGGAGCCACCGCGTGAGCGACCAGTGAGGGAATGTGTTTGCTCATCACCCAACCAGTCATCAACCATGAGTTTATGACACCTATTTTCGATAGACATAGCAACACGTGTTGCACCATGCCATGTAAAAAACAAGATGGTATAGCTACGAGGATCCAAAAGAAATCATCGGATCTCTAGAACCATTGAGAAAACAACAAGAACCAGAGAATCACCCACGTGAACCAAGCCATCAAATTTGTTCCCACTTACCTAGAGGCAAATAACAAGGGAAGTTCCGATGGTGATAATTTTTTTTTCGAAATTCCACCAATTTATTCATAATCATCAATAGTAATTTAAAGAGACTCAAAAGTAATAAAAATACAAATAGGTCACTGGACCACCTAGCGACGACCACAAACACTAGCGCGAGCCGAAGGCGCGTCGCCGTCCTCGTCCGTCCATCACCGTAGCCGGGCAAAGTTTATAGTAGTAGAGCTTGTTGTAGCAGATAGACGGGAAGTCGTTGTGCTAAGGTGTAGCACCCTGATAAAATCATTACTAGAAAATCGCTTGATGTTTTTATTTTATTCATCATCATGATCGCATGCTCATGTCATCATGCCACATTGCATTTGAGCATCTTCATGTCATCATGCATGGTTTGCCTAAAACTATTTTCTAAAAGCCTAATTTTGTTTTCTAAAATATCCAACCCCCCCCCCCCCCGCCTTTATTTCAAATCCAAAACCGCGGCTTCTGGATATTTTTGTTTTGTCTAAAAATAATTTATAAAGGTCTTTAAAATAAAACAGAACAAATGTGTAAATAAAAATAAAAACTATTTTTACCCGGGGAGGCCGCCACCGGCCAGGCCCAAAGGGCCAGCTGGCAGCAACCTACTACCCAGATAAAAACCCAATCCTCCCCAGACCAAACCCTAGTTGCCTACCCCAAAACCACACCCCGCCGCCTCACCCGACACGGCCACACTACCCGGTCCCACCTTGTCGCTCCTCTCATCACGACGCACCCGTCCCACCGCACTCGTCCATCGCCTCCTGTCACGATCCCCACCCCACACTCACCTTGTCCCTGGGTCCTTGGCCCCACCTCTCACCTGCCCCACGACCCTGCACTGCACCCTCGCCTCGCTCCTTCCACCCCGTATCCCCAATCCTGAGCCTGCAACCTCCCTCTCGCTCGCCTCCTTCCCATCGCAGGCCCCGCCGCCTCTCTCCTTTGCAGGCCGCGCGCCGCCAGGGCTCCCCTTCTTCCTTCCACCACCGAGCCACCTTGATCTGCGTCTGTCGCCGCCGCCCGGAGATGCTCCCTCGAGCCCACCTCCCGCGAGCGCCGCTGCCGCCCTGCCAGAGACCTGCCGCCACGCGCGGGATCCCCTTCCTCGCTGGTCGCCATCACCGGGACCCCGCCGTGGAGCTCCTCCGCCCATGAGGCTCCTCCGCCTCTCCCCGTACCGCGCGAGGCCGCCGCCGGCCGCTACCACCTCGTGTTGTCGCGGCACTAGTTGCAGATGACGACCTCTTCTTTTGATGTTTGGTGGAAGTTTCTCCTGGTGATACATACAGTAGAGTGGGATTAGGGTGTCAGGTGGGATCCCGCCAAAATCCCACTTCTAGTTCATTTGCCAAAATCTAGTTCAATTTTTTCCTCAAAATTTACACTAGATTTTAAGAAATGAACTAGAAGTGGGATTTAGGCGGGATCCCACTTGACACCCTAAGTGGGATGTGTTCTTGGAGTGAAATACTTGTGTGTGGATGTGACGATGGTGTATTTTCGTTTGGCTTCGACTACCTCGGCAAGCAAGATCGGCATCCACTCGGACTAACCACACGAACCACATCGAGAACCAGCAGTACCTGGAGGTCGACATTGGACTGGAGCGACAAGTACTCTTCATGGTTCCGATGATTCGAAGACGAACCCTGAAGACCCGATCTTGGATCTGAAGACCGATCCCGAACCCTCGAACCACCAAGCTCTCATTCCCGGATCCAAAGACCGATCCCGCCGAACACGAACCCCGTCGAACCCCCAAGATCTTCGACCCCGATGTGTGACCCTTTCCTAGCCCTATTTTATAAATTGCCACATATATAAATTGTTGCATATTAAATTGTTCATGATTGCATACATCTTTGGGTGGTTTGGGGGTATTATGTCGATTCACCTAATAATTAAATATGGAGGTTATATGCGGGCTATTCTAGTCTTATAATGACTCCATTTAAATTTGTGTAGCAAACCGATGCCATGTTTTGCCTTGTTAAACAACATTTAAATTGCGGGGTACCTAAACAACATGAAACTTCTATTTAATTGTCGGGACCCCGGTTCCGCTTAATATTGCCTAATTGCATTGTATCTTTGCCATGTCATGCATCATATCATAAACATGCCAATTCTTCTGCCGCAGTATTAAATATTGCATCCGGTGTTTCTTTTAGTGTTTTGTTCTTCGCGGATTAGGCCGTTGAGTGGATGCGAGTGATATCTACGCACTTCTATTCTTGTAGACAGTTGTTGGGCCTCCAAGTACAGAGGTTTGTAGAACAGCAGCAAGTTTTCCCTTAAGTGGATCACCCAAGGTTTATCGAACTCAGGGAGGAAGTGGTCAAAGGTATCCCCTCTCAAGCAACCCGGCAATCAAGATACAAGAAGTCTCTTGTGTCCCCAATACACCCAATACACTTGTCAGATGTATAGGTGCACTAGTTCGGCGAAGAGATAGTGAAATACAGTGGGATGGATAATTATAAGTGGTAACGGTGATAGAAAATAGCTTGATGGCATGGAAAAGACTAAAGGCAAATTGAAATAAAGAAGGAAGCAAGCAAACATGTAACAAATCTAATTGCAAACGGTGTTTTAATGCTTAGAAACAAGGCCTAGGGATCATACTTTCACTAGTGAACACTCTCATATAAAGATCTACTCTTTATGATACTAGTCTTAACTACTCTCCGGTTAAACACTCTAATCGATGGTAGGGCTATAACAGCACACCTCAAAGTAAGTCTTTCTCATCTAGAAAACCCCACACTGTCACCTTGAGCACTAGATGGTTCCAACAAACACCACAATTTCATAGAGACATCCAACTCCAAATATAACTCATAACAAGTATTTGTAATCTCTAGCCTAAGTGCCACCATGGTGTGCACGATGTCACTTTCACACACATGGGGAGAGCAGAGATCTATTAAAGCACTTGAGTACCAAGGTAGATCTACTTGATTACAAAGCTCATGACCACAACAAGATTATGCACAGATAAAGAGATGAACACATAGCTACCGGTAGAATCCTTAGCCTCGAGAGAGAACTACTCCCTCCTCATCATGGGAATCAGCAATGGTGAAGGAGATGGCGGTGGAGATCGATGGAGATGGCTCCGGGGGCACTTCCTCGTCCCGGCAGGGTGCCGGAACAGAGACTTTCTGTCCCCCTAATCTCCCCTTCGGTGGCGGCGGCGCTACGGAACTTTTCGTGGTTGGAGGCTTGATGATCTAGGGTTTATGCATCGGGAGGCTTCTTATAGGCGAAGAGGCAAGGTCGGTGGAGTGCCAGGGGTCCCACACCACCTGGTGGTGCGGCCAGGGCTAGACCACGCCACCATATGGTGTGGCCAGGCCCTGGCCCTCCTCCGTCTCTGCTTCGGGCTCCGTGAGTCTTCCGGTAAAATAGGAACTTTGGCTTTTGTCCCGCCCAATTCCGAGAATATTGATTTTCTGACTTTCCTGGAACCAAAAACAGCAGAAAACAGGCAACTGGCACTGTGGCTCTTGTTAATAGGTTAGTCCAAGAAATCATATGAAAAGTACTCCAAAGTGTGGACAAAACATAAGAAAGTAGATAAAACCAAGCATGGAACATCAAAAATTATAGATACATTTGCAATGTATCAACATCCCCAAGCTTAACTCCTGCTCGTCCTCGAGTAGGTAAGTGATAAAAACAAAGAATAATTTTTGAGGTGACATGCACCATCATAAACATGACCAAAGTATTTGTAAAACATTCAAAGCTGGGATCATAGTACTTCAATCATAACATGAAAGACAAAGTTCTAGCAATAAGACAAAGAAACTATGTTGCAACATGAAAAGGCACAAACAAAAGATTCATGAATAACAATGCTTTGCAAGACGTTTGTTTGTTTCACATAAAGAAAACATAGCATAATAGCATTCAGCTTGTCTCTCATAGAGTAGCAAATATAAATACATAGGACACCTTTAGAGTTCATAAGAGTGACTAGATACAATAGTTTAAAACAAGCAATATCAAAGTATGCATCAATCAACTAGTCTTGGGACAATGCACATAGAACTAAGAATGGCCACTATGCTCTCAAAGTAGGTGCATAAAGACAGAAGGTGGAGACTCAATATAATGGTGGAAGAAAGGCCTTTGTAAAAGGAAGTAGGGATTCAAGTCTCATAAAGAGCTTCCAAAAATTATAGTACTTATAGCTTTCAGCTCTCATTGCCCCTATCATAAGCATCTTGAAGTGATTAAGGTTAAAGTGAACAAACTATGGTGTACATGCTTGGCGAAGTATAAGTCAGAAATCTCATGTCCCTTGTATACGAGGGCCGCTCCTCATGCTACTCAAGTTTAGTCACCGGTAAGTTCTTGTCATTGTAAGTATATGTGTATCATAGAGAACCGCCAACGGGGTACCCCTTGCCCGATGATACGGAAGAATCCCCATATCAAAATGACAAGGCAGGCAGACAACGAGCATCTCAACATTCTTCTTATTTACCATGGGAATATGGTGCTTTTTTCTCTCTTTCCTCTTTTCATAGTATCTCTCTTTTTTTCTCTTTTTTCTCAAGATAGGACTCTTTTTTTATAAGAAGAATGTTTCATAGACAGCTCATTATGGTTACGCTGCAGGTTTCCACCATGTCAGTATGGATTAGACCAGCGGCCCAGGCGTTTCTCTAACACTTATACATAACTCCATGGACTTACAAGCTCCCCTTCCATTTCACACCGACGACATCCATATACAAAAGAGCATGATATCAACTAGGTACAAAGTACCAGTGCAATGTTGAAAGTGTTCCCCATGATAGCATGGTTCTGCTAATTCCCAACAAATAAGTGCAAGCATATACAACATAGACGACACAATGGTTCAAGTTTATTAAGGGCAAGAAAAGTAAAGTGTGCCATCAAGTTCGTGGGAGCTTTAATCACTAGTTTTCTCATAACAAGTTTAATTTGGAAGGTAAACAAAAGCATGAATATACTTGGAATAGCATAAGCTAGTAGGTAGGTATGGTGGACTCTTTGGAATAACTTGGTTTAGGGAGTTGGATGCATGAGTGGAACTCATACTTGGTTGTGGAGGCTAGCAAAAGACTGGGAGCGACAAACTAAGAGAGCAATAATGGCCATAAGCATGCAGAGCGACAAAACATCATTGATCAAAGCATAAAGTGATACTACAAGTTGAAAACTAAATGATCATAAAGGCTATGGTGACTTGAGATAGTCATAACATGGTGTGAGCATGCGCCAAGTCAACCCAAATAAAGCATCAAAGGAGAATACCACTATACTATGCTTTAATATGCTAAAACAACGCATGATTTATCCAAGGCACATTAAGCAATCTCAACTGTTTATAACAAGTCATGCTACAACAAGAATACTAAGCATAAAGCCAAAACAATATCAAGCATGGCATGACAAAGCATAGGCCACAGTCAAAAACGAGCTCTTTTTACCACATAAGCATGAACTTTCCTACTCTTTTCCAAACCAAACCAAACTATTTGTAAACCAATGTATGAAAGAGGGGGTCCAACCAATTTATTCAGGAAACTAAGCAAATAAAAGCAAAATAAAAACCAAAATGAAAACAAAAAAGAAGACGCTCCAAGAATAACACAACCGTGCATGAAACAATAAAAAATAAAGCGTTTGGAAGAAACCTAGGATTTTTATTGATGAAGAAGGGGATGCCTTGGGCATCCCCAAGCTTTGACGCTTGTACTTCTTGGATATTTGTTGGGGTGACACGCGTGGAATCCCCAAGCTTGGGCTTTAGTTCATCCTTCATCTCATTACTCATTACTCATTCCTTCCATACACCTAAAATTTTTCCTTCATACAAAACTTCACACAATATTTATTAGCAACATTAGTACACTCAAGATAAATAAGTCTTAAGGTTCAGTTCTAACACCAAATAAACTTCCATTAGAACACTAGATACTGTAGCACTTCCCCCAAAAAGCTCAGTTCCCCAAAAGAACTCAAAAAGAAACCCACAAGAAGCAAATGCAGAAAATTGCAGAAATCTGTCAAAACAGACCAGCAGGTAAAGACGAATTTTTGCAAAGACCTTATGTTGCTCAAATAAAAAAGTGTTGAACTAACGAAAGTTAGATAACAACCTGGGGCAGAAGCACAAAAAATTACAGCTCAATCCGACATACAGAGCTCTCTCACGAATTTTTACGGTGAAGCACAAAATTCTGTTTCAGGACAACAACTTTTCCAATCATTACTTCTCTCTCATTAGAGGTTACTCTTGGCACAAAAACCAAATAAAAATGATAAGGAGCGGTTATTACAGAGGTAATAACTTTCAAGACTCATCTAAAACTTTTGGGTTATCTCACAATAAGTATTTTTCTTTAACGCCTTTAAGTTAGGCATGATAATTTGAGAAGATGCTCACATAGGAAATATGAATTGAAGTAAAAGAGAGCATCAAGAAGCAAATTCAAAACACATTTAAGCCTAACCCACTTCCTATGCATAGGAATCTTGTAAAGAAATAAGTCATGAAAGCACAAAGTAACAAGCATAGTAAAGCAAAACAAGTGCAACTTCAAGACTTTCAACCTAAAGAGGGGAAACCTAATATTATTGAGATGCATAAAACCATGTTTACCTCTCTCATAATAACTTTCAGTAGCATCATGAATAAAATTAACAATATAACTATCACATAAGACATTCTTATCATGAGCCACATGCAATTATTACTCTCCACATAAGCATAGTCATTCTTATTAATTGTGGTGGGAGCAAATTCAACAAAAGAGCTATCATTATTATTCTCATCACCATAATCATCAAGGAGGCATATTGTAATCATTAATTTTCTCCTCAATAGTAGGTGGACTCAAAATATCATATTCATCATTGTAATCATCATATATTGGAGGTTTTGTATCATCAAAGTAAATTTTCTCCTCCGTGCTTGGGGGACTAAAAAGATCATGCTCATCAAAACTAGCTTCCCCAAGCTTAGACTTTTCCATAGCATTAGCAATAATGGTGTCCAAAGAATTCATACTAATAACATTGCTATTAGCATGCAAATAAAGTTCCATAGGTTTTTTAATTTTCTCTTCAAACACTTCATGTCCTAACTCAAGATAAATACTATAAAGCTCTCTAATTTTTTTGTTGTTTTCCATTAAGCCTAACTAGTGAAAACAAGAAACAAAAAGACAAAATTGCACAATCTAAAGGAAATAACTACGAGCACTCACACCAGAGGATGTGAGTACCTTTTACCTTACCTCCCCGGCAACGGCGCCAGAAATAGGCGTTTGCCATGGGAGGTTCTTCTTCTTTAATCCTCCGGTGTGAATACCTTTTACCTTACCTCCTCGGCAATGGCGCCAGAAAATAGCTTGATGTCTACGCACTTCTATTCTTGTAGACAGTTGTTGGGCCTCCAAGTGCAGAGGTTTGTAGAACAGCAACAAGTTTTCCCTTAAGTGGATCACCCAAGGTTTATCGAACTCAGGGAGGAAGTGGTCAAAGGTATCCCCTCTCAAGCAACTCTGCAATCAAGATACAAGAAGTCTCTTGTGTCCCCAACACACCCGATACACTTGTCAGATGTATAGGTGCACTAGTTCGGCAAAGAGATAGTGAAATACAAGTGGGATGGATAATTATAAGTGGTAACGGTGATAGAGAATAGCTTGATGGCGTGGAAAAGACTAAAGAGAAACTGAAATAAAGAAGGAAGCAAGCAAACATGTAACAGATCTAATTGCAAACGGTGTTTTAATGCTTAGAAACAAGGCCTAGGGATCATACTTTCACTAGTGAACACTCTCATATAAATATCTAATTTTTATGATACTACTCTTAACTACTCTCCGGTTGAACACTATAATCGATGGTAGGGCTATAACAGCACACCTCAAAGTTAGTCTTTCCTATCT
Source organism: Avena sativa (assembly GCA_916181665.1). Taxonomy (NCBI): domain Eukaryota; kingdom Viridiplantae; phylum Streptophyta; class Magnoliopsida; order Poales; family Poaceae; genus Avena; species Avena sativa. Next base: position 483,421,545 of record OV702279.1, read on the forward strand.
AGAAAACCCCACACTGTCACCTTGAGCACTAGATGGTTCCAACAAACACCACAATTTCATAGAGACATCCAACTCCAAATATAACTCATAACAAGTATTTGTAATCTCTAGCCTAAGTGCCACCATGGTGTGCACGCTGTCACTTTCACACACATGGGGAGAGCAGAGATCTATTAAAGCACTTGAGTAGCAAGGTAGATCTACTTGATTACAAAGCTCATGACCACAACAGGATCATGCATAGATAAAGAGCTGAACACATAGCTACCGGTAGAACCCTTAGCCTCGAGAGAGAACTACTCCCTCCTCATCATGGGAACCAGCAATGGTGATGGAGATGGCGGTGGAGATCGATGGAGATGGCTCCGAGGGCACTTCTCCGTCCCGGCAGGGTGCCGGAACAAAGACTTTCTGTCCCCCGAATCTCCCCTTCGGTGGCGGCGGCGCTGTGGAACTTTTCATGGTTGGAGGCTTGATGATCTAGGGTTTATGCATCGGGAGGCTTCTTATAGGCGAAGAGGCAAGGTCGGTGGAGTGCCAGGGGGCCCACACCACCTGGTGGCGTGGCCAGGTCTAGCCCGTGCCACCATATGGTGTGGCCAGGCCCTGGCCCTCCTTCGTCTCTGCTTCGGGCTCCGTGAGTCTTCCGGTAAAATAGGAACTTTGGCTTTTGTCCTGTCCAATTCCGAGAATATTGATTTTTTGACTTTCCTGGAACCAAAAACAGCAGAAAACAGGCAACTAGCACTGTGGCTCTTGTTAGTAGGTTAGTCCAGGAAAATCATATGAAAAGTACTCCAAAGTGTGGACAAAACATAAGAAAGTAGATAAAACCAAGCATGGAACATCAAAAATTATAGATACATTTGCAATGTATCAGCGAGTATCGACAAGTCCTTCGGATAATGAACCTTTGGCAGTGTTTCTCAGGCGAGCATTCTCCCCCTTTCTACCTATTTTGCATTTATAGTCTTTACTTCCTCCTGTTGATCTATTGCTATCCGTGTTGCGATGCTTTAGTTTCTGTGCACCCTTTATATTCCTTGCAGTCTCTATATTGTCTTGGACACATCCTATTGCCTGTTGTTTGATAGACAGTCGGCCTTGCGAGTCGTAGTTGCTTGCTCAGGTGCTGCTTCGCGTTGTTGTCGCTCCACCGTTGTTGAAAGGTTGGCACATGTTTAATGGTGGAGATGATCATGACTTTAAATACAACTTGATTAAAATGCTGGGAATAGTTATAACTAATGCAGAAGCATCGGTGGGCAATAGCAAATATTTGGTTTTTAACCGCTCACTTGTGTCCCGTAGGCCCCGAGTACTTGATACCTGTTCCTTGACTATCGCACTATCCGCATGTGGGACCATGAATCCCCTTAGCTAGAGCTTGATTCATTTCTTATTTCTTGGGGCCAGAAACTAGTTTGGGGTTTTATTACTATCATGTACTTATGCCATGCTTTACTGCTTTATTTACGATTGTGCGTGGAGCACCTGTACTGTTTTGGAACGTGGAATGTTTTCGCGGTATTGACAAGCCCAGTCACACTTTCGGGTTCCCAGTCGTTTACAGCCATTGACACAAAACCAGGGTCCGTCTCGGAGCCGGCCAACTTTGTTGCGGGTAGCTTAGTGGGGTGGCCCCTGAAATATTTTATGAATCCTGTGATTGCTTTGTCGTGAAAGCCTCGTTGGGTTTTGATTTGGTTTTTCTGAGGTTGATCGTGCGTGTGTTGCTATTTGTGCACCCCTGCAGGGTAAATCTTTCTGAAAGCCGTGTCCGCAGTTATCAACGACTTGGAGCACAGTATCTCGATCATAGACAAGCATAACTAAAGTAGTGCTATAAATTTGACTTAATATGTGACTAGTAATCAGCTTCACTACAATGGAATGGATAATAAAAGTGCCAACAACTAGTGGAACTGGGGTGTATCGTGTCATGTTATACCTGCCTAGTAAGTATCGCAACTCCAATGGAATGAAATAAAAGTGCCAACAACTACTGGGTTTGGGATGTCACATGCTAATTGTATCTGACTAGTAAGTACTGCAACTACAACTGAATGGTTAACTAAAATTGCCCACTACTTATGCTATCAGGATGACTCATGCTATCTATATCTGACTAGTAAGTGCTTCAACCATAATGGAATGAATAAAACTGCCAACTCTGTGAGTTCCTCTAATTGGTGTTAGTATAAGGTTGGTTCCGAATAGGTCTTTCTTATCTCTCTCTAATAGACAACAGTTGTACCGAGTCTCTATAGGTTGTTTAGTGCATGCTTCACTACCGTTTCAGTCCACCATACCTATGTAGGCGAGAGCCACCGAATTCTAGCCTCGCGGTGTACTGGCCTCAGTACTGACCACTCTCTTTTTCCTTTGCCCTTTGTCGGCACCCCTTTTGTTTTAGCAGGTGTAAGTTCGACGTCGTTAGCAGGGTTACCCTTTCGGCTTGGCCTGGGCAGGGTTATGGACGCCATTGGTTCTTCTTCAGGGCTCTTAGCCCCATTTGCATCTTGTCCGTACTCGGACGTTTCAAGGTGATTTTGATCTTTGTATTGTATATCTGTATTCTTGACTCATGGAGTCGTGTTGTATATATCTGTTCTATGGGTTCCATCGTGGACTATTGTGTAATGGTATTACTTCGTTTTCCACCCGCACGAAAGTGCCTGGTGGGCGTCCTTGAATGTTTCTATGCGGGTTTGGCGGGAAGTGCTGAAACTTGCATAGTGTTGATTCGAGGGTGTTACAAAGTGGTATCAGAGCTCAGCAGTTACGATACCCCACTGGTCCAGCCTGTAGGATAACCTAGCTAACGGCCGATGTAGAACGTTAAAACTATTTTCACAAAATCAGTTGGATAGATCTGATTAGCTCTGCTTTTACTCCTTACCCCTATGCTATTCTCCTCTTACCTTTGCGAGTTTTGAATCTATTCTCTTACCTTTTTTCAAGTCTAGGATTTCTCGTGGTTGGGTTTCCGTAGAACCTTTAGGGTTTAGGTTCCTTCCTCTTGCAATGGTGTTTCCACATCCGGTCTTCGTGTTATCTGAGTAACCCTTCATCTGTTGTACCATTCGGTGGATCAAAATCCACTGAAATCTTTCTTTTGTATCTTCCGGTGTTTTCCAACGCGACGACATCTTCTTCATTAGATCCGATGCAGAGCCTACATCACTCCTTTGTTTTCAGGACACCGCTTTTGAAGATCTTCAGTCTAAAATTCCGAGAGTTGGTTGCATAATTTTGCTATTCATGTGTAGAGTAATGCTTCGGGTGCGCGATGGGCTGATCACCATCCGACTATTCTTAACATTTGCTCTTGTACATTGAATCGGTGGATCTGCAATTACTCCTTCCACTGAAGTGAGAGGTGGCCTTACCTTTTGATGCCTTTACCTTCGTCCTTTGTTCTCCAGAGAGTTCTCTCGATGAATGTGAGCAACAATCCTTGTTGGTGGTGTCACCGATTTGAAGATGGAGTAAGAATCTTTGTTAGTGGTGTCGCGAGGATCTACACGAAGCATGACGAATCCGATCGTCGACCTTCTTCCCTGTACCATGAGGCGAATCTCCAGGGCGAGATCCATTGTTAGTGGTGTCGAATTGTAGCATCCCAATAAAATCACTACTAGAAAATGCTTGATGTTTTTATTTTATGCATCATCATGATCGCATGCTCATGTCATCATGCCACATTGCATTTGCGCATCGTCATGTCATCATGCATGGTTTGCCTAAAACTATTTTCTAAAAGCCTAGTTTTGTTTTCAAAAATACCCCCCCCCCCCCGCCTTTATTTCAAATCTAAAACCCCGGCTTCTTCCGGATATTTTTGCTTTGTCTAAAAATAATTTATAAAGGTCTTTAAAATAAAATAGAACAAATGTGTAAATAAAAATATAAACTATTTTTACCCGGGGAGGCCGCCACCGGCCAGGCCCAAAGGGCCAGCTGGCAGCAACCTACTACCCAGATAAAAACCCAATCCTCCCAAGACCAAACCCTAGTTGCCTACCCCAAAACCACACCCCGCCGTCGCACTCACCTCACCCGACACGGCCACAGTACCCGGTCCCACCTTGCCTCTCCTCTCGTCGTGACGCACCCGCCCCATCGCACTCGTCCATTGCCTCCTGTCACGATCCCCACCCCACACTCACCATGTCCCTGGGTCCTTGCCCCCACCTCTCACCTGCCCCGCGACCCTGCACCGCACCCTCGCCTCGCTCCTTCCACCCCGTATCCCCAATCCTGAGCCTACAACCTCCCTCTCGCTCGCCTCCTTCCCATCGCAGGCCCCGCAGCCTCTCTCCTCTGCAGGCCGCGTGCCGCCAAGGCTTCCCTTCTTCCTTCCACCACCGAGCCGCCTTGATCTGCGTCTGTCGCCGCTGCCCAGAGATGCTCCCGCGAGCCCACCTCCCGCGAGCGCCGCTGCCACCCTGCCAGAGACCTGCCGCCGCGCGCGGGATCCCCTTCCTCGCCGGTCGCCATCACCGGGACCATGTCCGCCATTCTCCCTCGACAGCACACCGCCGCCCGGAGCTGAGCAAGCTTGCTCCCGCATCGGTTGCCACCCGTGTCCGCGGTCCCTAGTCACTGCAACCCCGACCTGCCGAACCACCAAGGCCGCCCCTGCAAACTCGGCCGCAACCAGCACCTCTCGGCCGTCGTCTCTGCTCACCTTGCAACCTCACCCCTCTGCATCGAGCGCCTCCTATGGAGCTCCGCCCTCCTAGGTGTTCTCTGCAGCTGCGGGGTGGGTCTCCTCTGCGTGCTGTCAGGATCTCGCCGGCCCGCTCGCAGTACCCCGCCGTGGAGCTCCTCCGCCCATGAGGCTCCTCCGCCTCTCCTCGTACCGCGTGAGGCCGCCGGCGGCCGCTACCACCTTGTGTTGTCACAGCACTAGTTGCAGATGACGACCTCCTCTTTTGATGTTTGGTGGAAGTTTCTCCTGGTGATACATACAGTAGAGTGGGATGTGTTCTTGGAGTGAAGTACTTGTGTGTGGACGTGACGATGGTGTATTTTCGTTTGGCTTCGACTACCTCGGCAAGCAAGATCGGCATCCACTCGGACAAACCACAGGAAGCACATCGAGAACCAGCGGTACCTGGAGGTCGACACTGGACTGGAGCAACAAGTACTCTTCACGGTTCCGATGACCCGAAGACGGACCCGATCCTGGATCTGAAGACCGACCCCGAACCCTCGAACCACCAAGCTCTCCTTCCTGGATCCGAAGACCGATCCCGCCGAACACGAACCCCGTCGAACCCCCAAGATCTTCGACCCCGATGTGTGACCCTTTTCTAGCCCTATTTTATAAATTGCCACATATATAAATTGTTGCATATTAAATTGTTCATGATTGCATACATCTTTGGGTGGTTTGGGGGTATTATGTCGATTCACCTAATAATTAAATATGGAGGTTATATGCGGGCTATTCTAGTCTTATAATGACTCCATTTAAATTTGTGTAGCAAACCGATGCCATGTTTTGCCTTGTTAAACAACATTTAAATTGCGGGGTACCTAAACAACATGAAACTTCTATTTAATTGTCGGGACCTCGGTTCCGCTTAATATTGCCTAATTGCATTGTATCTTTGCCATGTCATGCATCATATCATAAACATGCCAATTCTTCTGCCGTAGTATTAAATATTGCATCCGGTGTTTCTTTTAGTGTTTTGTTCTTCGCGGATTAGGCCGTTGAGTGGATGCGAGTATCGACAAGTCCTTCGGATAATAAACCTTCGGTAGTATTTCTCAGGCGAGCATTCTCCCTCTTTCTACCTATTTTGCATTTATAGTCTTTACTTCATCCTGTTGATCTATTGCTATCTGTGTTGCGATGCTTTAGTTTCCATGCATCCTTTATATTCCTTGCAGCCTCTATATTGCCTTGGACACATCCTATTGCATGTTGTTTGATAGATAGTCGGCCTTGCGAGTCGTAGTTGCTTGCTCAGGTGCTGCTTCGCGCTGTTGTCGCTCCACCGTTGTTGAAAGATTGGCACATGTTTAATGGTAGAGATGATCATGACTTTAAATACAACTTGATTAAAATGCTGGGAATAGTTATAACTAATACAGAGGCATCGGTGGGCAATAGCAAATATTTGGTTTTTAACCGCTCACTTGTGTCCCGTAGGCCCCGAGTACTTGATACCTGTTCCTTGACTATCGCACTATCCGCATGCGGGACCATGAATCCCCTTAGCCAGAGCTTGATTCATTTCTTATTTCTTGGGACCACAAACTAGTTTGGGGTTTTATTACTATCTTATACTTATGCCATGCTTTACTGCTTTATTTACGATTGTGTGTGGAGCACCTGTACTGTTTTGGAACGTGGAATGTTTTCGCGGTATCGACAAGCCTAGTCACACTTTCGGGTTCCCAGTCGTTTACATCCATTGACACAAACCCTGGGTCCGTCTCGGAGCCGGCCAACTTCGTTGCAGGTAGCTTAGTGGGGTGGCCCCCTGAAATATTTTATGAATCATATGATTGCTTTGTCGTGAAAGCCTCGTTGGGTTTTGATTTGGTTTTTCCGAGGTTGATCGTGCGTGTGTTGCTATTTGTGCACTCCTGCAGGGTAAATCTTTGTGAAAGCCGTGTTCGCGGTTATGGACGACTTGGAGCACAGTATCTCGATCATAGACAAGCATAAAGTAGTGCTATAAATTTGACTTAATATGTGACTAGTAATCAGCTTCACTACAATGGAATGGATAATAAAAGTGCCAACAACTGGTGAAACTGGGGTGTATCGTGTCATGTTATACCTGCCTAGTAAGTATCGCAACACCAATGGAAAGAAATAAAAGTGCCAACAACTGCTGGGTTTGGGATGTCACATGCTAATTGTATCTGACTAGTAAGTACTGCAACTATAACTGAATGGTTAACTAAAACTGCCCACTACTTATGCTATCAGGATGACTCATGCTATATATATCTGACTAGTAAGTGCTTCAACTATAATGGAATGAATAAAACTGCCAACTCTGTGAGTTTCTCGGTTTGACTTCCTCGTTTGGTCTCGAGGGGGAATACCAGGATGGATATGATTGGTGTTAGTATAAGGTTGGTTCCGAATAGGTCTTTCTTATCTCTCTCTAATAGACGACAGTTGTACCGAGTCTCTATAGGTTGTTTAGTGCATGCTTCACTGCCGCTTCAGTCCACCATACCTATGTAGGCGAGAGCCGCCGAATTCTAGCCTCGCCGTGTACTGGCCTCAGTACTGACCGCTCTCTTTTTCCTTTGCCCTTTGTCGGCATCCCTTTTGTTTTAGCAGGTGTAAGTTCGACGTCGTTAGCAGGGTTACCCTTCCGGCTTGGCCTGGGCAGGGTTATGGACGCCATTGGTTCTTCTTTAGGGCTCTTAGCCCCATTTGCATCTTGTCCGTACTCGGACGTTGTATCGTTTTCAAGGTGATTTGGATCTTTGTATTGTATATCTGTATTCTTGACTCATAGAGTCGTGTTGTATATATTTGTTCTGTGGGTTCCATCATGGACTATTGTGTAATGGTATTACTTCGTTTTCCACCCGCACGAAAGTGCCTAGTGGGCGTCCTTGAATCGTTTCTATGCGGGTTTGGCGGGAAGCACTGAAACTTGCATAGGGCCGATTCGAGGGTGTTACATAAGGCCATGATGGACCAACACACTAGAGCAGAAACCATCGCCAATGATTATATTCGTAGATCGGAAGAGACTGATATGAAAACAAACCGACGAACATGAAAACGGACAGAATCCCAGGAGATCCGCCAGAAAAACGACTCCACGTGTCCTCCGCTCGCGCTAGATGCACCACCGGAGCGAGGATAGAGCGAGAAGGACCTTATTCTGACTTCAGGACATAGCCGTCGCCTCAACGTCCCGAAGAAGACATAAAAAACAGACAAAATAAGAACGGAAAATCTCTCTCCGGCGAGAGGCCGTGGTACGCCACACCTCCAAGGCCCTAGCTCTACCGGAGACAGAGTAGACCGGCGACGTCGCCTGCAAGTGGTACGGAACTCTATATGGGTTTCTCTCTTCCCGGTCGCTCTCCTAGCGGTGGTGGCGTACGGATGAATATATTGTTTGATAAAGAGATAGTTATGATAGTGATAATTGGTCAGAAAAGTAAATATAAATTAGCTATTTTAAAATACAATTGTTATTTTTATTTATTTATTTTTTATGCTATAAATCAAGTTAAAGTTTTAATTTCTGTGACATTGATAAAACATGTTTCTTTTGTTTATGTTAGGTTTCATATCTAGACTATCCATGGACGCAGGATCATGCCAACGATGTTGCAACAAAGCTTTTCCAAAATTTATGTATCCCCGGGATTTTTTTTTCTGCGAAAATTCCATCGATCCATTAATAATCATCAACAGTAGTACAAAGAGGCCTAAAAATAATAAAAATTACAAATAGGTCGATGGACCACCTAGCGAAGACTATAAACATTAGTTTAGATTTAATTTGGTGCAATTTTTTGGAGATAGAAAGTATTTTCTTGATACCCAGCTCCAAATCAAATGAAGTTTTAGCTCTGTCTAACCATTTTTAATGCTGATCAAGTCTACTACCTCTGTTTCATAAAAGAAGACGGTAAATTTTTTGGAGACAAAAGATGTAAAGTTTGTCCAATCTTACAAGAAATCCATTGAGAACTATAATACTACATAGATATAGTACTTCACATTGATATGACATGGTAGCTGTTGATAATTTGTTGAATTTTTTTCAAACTTTATATTTTTTGACTTTAAAATAATTATATACCTTATTTTACGGATGGGAGGTAGTATAAAAGAATGTGCCGGTATATATTACAACATAAAAATGTAATACACATTACATTTTGCATGTGCTAGGTGGACCGTTTGATTTAGCCACGCGCCCACGGCCCACCATAATTCTTAATGCACACGCGGCAAGAGCAGCCACCGCATCCGATTCCACTCACACAAACTATCCGCAGGTCAAATGGACCGCAAAGTTATTCCGACCACGATGATGCCTAGACCCAGAACGATCCACTTACAATGCCGTCTCTCCAACTATGTCGTATGCAACTGCTTGGAAAAATAAACAGTCATCTCAGACTTTTCTTTCCCCTTGATCTCTCTATTGGCCATGTCGTAGATGCTGGTTTCGGTGATGCCCTGTACTTGGCACTAAAAAATGGCAAACCTCTTCTGGAATTTCCGTAGTGGCTCTTTGGGCAGTTGGAGGGTGGCTTGCAGGTCGATGGAGGTATAGGTCTGCTTCCGGCAACCTTCTAAGTGGTTATGCAAGAGCCGATAGAGATGATCCCAGGAACGGACCGAGTTGGGGTGCATCCCTAGGTACCAAGACTGCGCGATTCCGGTGAGTGCCAGGATAAGAGCCTTGTCCATGGTGTTCTCGTTGCCACCCATTGCTACGACGAATGCTGCATATATCCGGGTGTACACTAGCGGGTCGGTGTCACCGGTGTATTTGGGCAGATCTCCGCCTCAAAACTTCTTCGGGTACGGTCCACTATGATCCTGGCCACAAGCGGGAAGACGAGGTCCGTGAGGTCAATGACGTTCTTGTCTCCTGATCCCGGTTGGTGTGTGGCTTCAGCATGTCATAACGTGGCGGGTCGTAAGCGAAGCCTAATTCCGCCAGGGCTTGCGATAGAGTTGAGTTTATAGCTCTTCGGCTTTCTCGTAAGTGCCACCGGGATGATCCCGCACTCCAACACGAATGAAGTTTCCGAGATCACGGATGCGATCGTTGTAGTAGTGTGGCATGCTCTGCGATACTTTTATGGCCTAGAAAGCCTCTGCCTTGGCTTCCTGGAGCTGCTGAGTTAGGTCTTCGTTTTATCTACGTGCGGTTTATGCCTCCACAGTTCTAACGATCCCAAAAGATTTTCACCTCAGATTTTTCTTTCCCCAACTATTGTTTGTCAAAAAATGCTATAGTATTATTTATTGTTTGCACCAGCTATATTATTTATTACTTGCCAAAACAGTACTACTAGTACTTGTCATTACTTATTGTATATTATTTATTGTGCGCGCTAGCTATTGTGACATTGCAAAAGATTGTATTCTTATCTAGTCATTACTATATTATACTATATTCATTACTTGTCAAATAATAATAGTATAGCATATTCATTACTTGTCAATATTATATTGGTTACTTGATCGTAAGTTCTAGTAGGATGCACTCCATCACAGATTTTTTTTTTAAAAAAAGGGAGCGGAGCCCCGGCCTCTGCATCAAACGGTGCACACAACCCTTATTTTTATTAGAACCATATTATTTGGCAAAAGCCATTACAAAGATGATACACACCGGAACCACCAATGCTAAACACCGAGCAAAAATGATAACTGTATCGCCAGCTCCCCAACGAGATATATCAAACCCCTATCAACCTGTTTCGACCCCCCATGGTCACCCACACTGTTGTCACTCGCCAAGAGAAGTTAGAGTGCCTCGGCACGGCAGCAAAAACTCAAGTGAAAGGAGTCCTAGAACCGCACATCATATCCACAGAGTTGCGCCCACGCACACGCTCCGGATGTCGCCGCCTGCAAAATCTTCCGCCAACCCGACGTCAGCATGTAGATCAAAGCGCAGACTCTCGCCACACCAGCCACCGACATCGCCTCGGTGCCAAGCAGCAGCACCCCCCCCCCCCCCCCCCCGCGCTAGCCGCTCCATCCTCCTGCCGCTTCCGCCCAACGCTGCTCCACAAGCGATGCTCCCAGGAGATAACTGTATCACATATGAAGTTTCTTAAGATCACGGATGCGATCGTTGTAGTAGTGTCACATGCTTTCATGGTCTGGACAGCCTCTGCCTCGCCGCCTCGGTTTCCCGGAGCCGCTGAGTTAGGTTGTTATTTTTATCCACGAGCGGTTTCCGTCTCCGCAATTCTAACGTCATAAATAGATTGCATTTTTTCACTTCAGACTTCTCTTTCACCAACTATTATTTTTCAGAAAAATACTATATTATTTATTTTTTGCACCAGCTATTTTATTTTTGAGAAACACAGTACAACCGTAGACACTCACAACACGTACATGCACCCACCCCTATGAACGCACACACCCAAACCCTACCCCTATGAGCACCTCCGAGAGACTGAGCCGGCGGATCAGGTATTGAGATTGACAGAGTTACCACGGACGCATCGTTGTCGACGAGAACGTCGCCTCCCACTGTCTTTATGCAACACACAGTGTCAAACCTAGGATTTAAACTCTGGTGGACTGGTTGCACCAGCTATATTATTTATTACTTATAATAAAGTACTACTACTTGTCATTAATTATTGTATATTATTTATTGTGAGCGCCAGCTATTGTGATATTGCAAAATATTCCATTCTTATCTAGTCATTACTTATATTATATTCCTTACTTGTCAAAAAAATACTGGTATATTACTTATTTGTTCGGGCCAGCTATTGTGACATCTCAAAAGATCGCATTCTTGTCTAGTAATTACTATATTATTATTATATCATATTCATTACTTGTCAAATAATATAATACGTTCATTACTTGTCAAAAATACTAGTATATGATTAACTATTCTGACGTCGCAATAGCTTTCTTTCCAAGTTTGTAGGACTCTTTGACTTTTAAAAGTCTATAAATATTGCACCTCCTCTCTGACATAATAGTCCTGGCTCCATAGCAAACTAAAATACACACCTGAGAGTTCGCTCAATATCAACACTCACTATCGAGTATGGCTGGTGCGAGGAATGAATTGATGTGCTTTGTATTGATACTCGTATTATTGCTCGCGAATCATGGTTCCGCAGGTTCGTGCTCCTATCTCTTGTCTCACTGTTCGTTCAGACTGATAGATGACCGCAAACTGACTCATGATGAAGTCATGAGGGATTCACAGCAATTGAATCTCTCTTCTTCCAACTAGCTAGTGTGTGAATCTCTTGATCATTCTTCGATTGTATTTTAGCTCTCCACGCATGGATATATATATATATAAGTATGTGTACATGACATGTTATATTCTCTTGCAGAAAAGAAGTGCTTTGAAACTACCTCTGGCAGCCCAATCTGTATAGGCTTTCTTTGCAAGACGACATGCTGGATTGGCGGGATAATGTTTAAAGCCACGGTCAAGGAACACAAGTGTATCGGGCCGGCACTCAACAGCTGCTGTTACTGCTATTTTTGTGAAAAATAGTTGCTAAACAAGGGAGCTGAAGTAGTAGCTAGGCTCGTGACTAATCGCTCTCATGAATCAACATTATAAAACGTCGGTGCCGAACTTCAGGTGCCACTGGCGGCTGGGTCAGACCGATCTCTTTCGGAAAAGATTACGTGTTACTCTCTCTCCGTTTCATAAATATAAGACATTTTAGTCTCCTAAGAGCAACTCCAAACCGCACCCGCGCGCTAAAAACTGAAAATTTATCGCGCGAGAGCGCCGCGCCCTCCAACAGGCCCTGTATCTTCTTGCGCGCTAGAAAAACTTTGCCGTGGGAAAAACTTTGCAGCGCGCCCAGTTCCGCGCGCTTGTTTTGACGCACCGCTCAGCACGTGCTTGTTAAATGCAGTGCATCGCGTGAAACCAACTGCCAGTTCCTCTTCCGCGCGCGCAGGAAAATCCCCTCCCCTCCCGCCTCTCTGCCGACGTGCCCGCGCGGCTGCCGCCACCACCACCGCCAGCACCACCAGCACCGACGCCATGCCGCCGCGCCGGGGAAGTTCCTGGTACTGTGGCGTACGCGCGCATCCTACCGCCACCTTCTACGGCGAGATACGGACCGACGACGAGCGAATCGCTCTCGGCACCTTCAACACCGCACACGAGGCCGCCCGCGCCTACGACGCCGTGGCGTGGCGGCTCAGCCGCCTGCGCGAGTAGATGAACTTTCACGATGTCTGGACGCGCGAGTAGGTGGAGGCGCTGCCGCCGCCTCCTCGTGATGGAGGAGGAGCGCTATCGCCGGCGCGAAACGGAGCGCCGTCTGCTCATCGTCGAGCGTGACGAGCGCCTACACCAGGAGTGGCGTCGCCGCTTCCCCGAAGACGTCGCAGCGCAGCGCAAGCACGACGCCGAGCAGGCGCGGCGAGAGCGGTGACGCACTAGGAACGCCACAACCGCCGGGTGGACAAGGCGCGGAAGCGCGCCTTCATCGAAGCGTAGATGGCCGGGCCGACGACCATCTCCGACGACAATCCTTGTTGGGATGACTACTGGTCGTCGTCGCCGGTGTCCGACACGACACCGGTCTCGTCCGGCGATGACTATATTCCGATCTCCTCGTCGGACTAGATTGTACTAGTTTATAGTAGTAGTAGATTCTAGTAGTAGTAGTAATTTCTAGTATTTTTCTTGCACTATGTCTATGTAATTTTCACTTTAATTTTTAGATCTTTTTTCTGTTATATTTGTTGCAAAATCTAGTTTGCCTACGCTCTAATTTGGCCCGCCTAATGGAGGGTTTGGGCTGTAAATTTAGCGCGCATGTTTTCGCGTCTCTACAGGAGGAGATTCGTGCACGGCGCACGAAACCCAGATCGCACGCGCTGCATACGCGTTTTACAGTGCCAAAATTTAGCATGTCTGTTGGAGTTGCTCTGGGCGTGTTTGGTAGGCTGGATCCTCTCTTCTCGTATCCAGCGGAAAGAAATAAGCCCGTTTGGTGTCTCGCGGCGTGCCTGGGATTTTGCCGGCACGAGTCTTAAAGCAGGCCTCATCCTGGCTCCGGAGGAATGACAAAATCGAGCGTTTCCATGGATACAGGCCCTGGCGAGCGCAAGGGTAGGAACGGCGTGCGCAGGGAGGCGGCGAGAGCCGAAATATTTGTAGCGTTGTATGGCACGAAAAGTAGGCTCACCTCCCTCTTATCCTAGCACCTCCCGCTGGGAGACAAATCCCTCCCCATTTTCCCCTTGTGCGGCGGCGGTGATACATTGCAAATGTATCTATAATTTTTGATGCTCCATGCTTGGTTTTATATACTTTCTTATGTTTTTTCCACACTTTGGAGTAATTTTCATATGATTTCTTGGACCAACCTATTAACAAGAGCCACAGTGTCAGTTGTCTGTTTTCTGCTGTTTTTGGTTCCAGAAAGTCAGAAAATCAATATTCTTGGAATTGGACGGGACAAAAGCCAAAGTTCCTATTTTACCGGAAGACTCACGGAGCCAGAAGCAGAGACGGAGGAGGGCCAGGTCCTGGCCACACCATATGGTGGTGCGGGCTAGCCCTGGCCGCGCCACCAGGTGGTGTGGGCCCCCTGGCACTCCACCGACCTTGAGTCCTTCGCCTATAAGAGCCTCCCGACACCAAAACCCTAAATCGTCAATCAGAAATCCACGAAAAGTTCCGCAGCGCCGCCGCCACCAAAGGGGAGATTCGGGGGACAGAAAGTCTCTGTTCCGGCATCCTGCCGGGACGGGGAAGTGCCCCCGAAGCCATCTCCATCGATCTCTACCACCATCTCCATCACCATTGCTGATTCCCATGGTGAGGAGGGAGTAGTTCTCTCTCGAGGCTAAGGGTTCTACCGGTAGCTATGTGTTCATCTCTCTATCTATGCATGATCATATTGCGATTATGAGCTTTGTAATCAATTAGATCTACCTTGCTACCCAAGTGCTTTAATAGATCTCTGCTCTCTCCATGTGTGTGAAAGTGACAGCGTGCACACCATGGTGGCACTTAGGCTAGAGATTACAAATACTTGTTATGAGTTATATTTGGAGTTGGATGTTTCTATGAAATTGTGGTGTTTGTTGGACCTATCTAGTACTCAAGGTGACAGTGTGGGGTTTTCTAGATGGGAAAGGCTTACTTTGAGGTGTGCTGTTATAGCCCTACCATCGATTAGAGTGTCCAACCGGAGAGTAGTTCAGCGTAGTATCATAAAGAGAAGATATTTATATGAGAGTGCTCACTAGCGAAAGTATGATCCCTAGGCCTTGTTTCTAAGCATTGACACAACATTCCATGGCATCGTCCCAGGCAAGGGCGTATATCCCCTTGGCAAAATCAACCTCGACCTTATCTTTGGCACGCCGAAAAATTTCGGCGCGAACGCATCGACTGGACCTCACAGTACCACTACATCCTCGGACGTGTCACGTTTGCTAGGTTCATGGCAGTGCCACACTACGCCTATCTGCAGATGAACGGGAGCTTCGAGAGGTCCGACAGTTGCCACAGGAAGTTCAACAGAATTTCCCAGTCCTTCGGCATGCAGGAAGAACTCGCGAGACTAAAGGAGTCGACAGACAACAGTCTGCCTTCCCTGAGCCGGCCAAGTTCACCCGACCTATCCTTCGACTCATCCATGCACACAAAGAAGGTGCAGGTCCATCCATCGGATCCCGCCAAGACGGCCCTCATAGCCAACAACTTGAGTCTCGCACAGGAACTCGCGTTCGTCGAATTCCTCCGTGAGCACTGGGAAATTTTTGCCTGGTGTCCTGCGAACATGCCAGGAGTTCCTAGGGAATTCGCCGAGCACGCACTCAACGTCAACCCCGACGCAAGGCCAGTCAAGCAAACAATCAGGCGACTGTCTGAGCCACGAGCGCAGGCAGTCAGAATGGAGATCAACAGACTCCTCGAGGCCAAATTCATACGCGAGATCAAGGAAAGCAGTTGGCTCGCTAATACGGTGCTGGTACCAAAAAAGGACACGGATATCCTACGGATGTGCGTGGACTTCACTTCTTTAAACAAGCACTGCCCAAAAGATCACTTCCCGCTGCCACGGATCGATCAGATCATTGACTCCACCGCTGGATGTGAGCGCCTCTGCTTCCTCGACGCCTACTCAGGCTATAACCAAATTCAAATGAAGGAGGAAGATCAGGAGAAAACAGCGTTTACAACGCCTTTTGGTGTGTTCTGCTACAACACAATGCCCTTCGGGCTAAAAACGCGGGAGCCACCTACCAGCGATGCATGCAGGCTTGCCTCAAGGAACAACTAGGTCGCAACATCCAAGTCTATGTCGACGACATAGTAATCAAGACCAAGGAGGAAGCCTCTCTAATCGATGATTTGCGCGAAACCTTCGCCAACCTCGATCGCTACTGGATCAAGCTCAATCCGGACAAATGCGCCTTCGGCGTACCATCTGGGCAGCTACTCGGATACCTCATCTCCGCGAGGGGGATCGAGGCGAACCCGAAGAAGATAAAAGCCATACTAGCCATGGAGAAGCCGAAGAACATAAGAGGCGTCCAGCAACTGGCCAGACGAATCGCGGCCCTCAGTCGATTTATCAGTCGGATGGGTGAAAAGGCACTACCCTTCTACCAGCTCCTCCGCAAGACCGAAAAATTCGAGTGGACCAATGAAGCACAAGAATCATTCGAAGATCTCAAGCGCTTGCTATCCACCTCGCCGGTACTGGTGACTCCACGAGAAAGGGAACCACTGTTGCTGTACATCTCCGCAACCAACCAGGTGGTCAGCACAATGCTCGTCGTCGAGCAAGCCGAGGAAAACAAAGTCCATGGCGTACAACGCCCGGTATATTACCTCAGCGAGGTCCTCACGCCAACAAAACAATGGTACCCACACTACCAGAAGCTAGCGTATGGCGTCTTTATGACCGCCCGGCTATTGCGCCACTACTTCCAGGAACGCCCAATAGTGGTAGTCAACGACGCCCCGTTGGGGCATATCCTCAATAACCCCGACGCCACGGGGCGAGTCGTGCTTTGGGGGATAGAGATGTCTCCATGAGACATCACATAGGAAAAACGCGACGCCATCAAGTCGCAAGTGCTCCCTGACTTTCTCGTGCACTGTATGGAGAACCAACTCCCGGACAAGCCAGATATGTCCTACCTCTGGACAATACACTTCGACGGGTCCAAACGGAAGGACGGAGCAGGCGCAGGTGTCATATTGACATCACCTCAAGGGGACAAGCTGAAATATATCCTACGAATGCAGTTCACAGCCTCAAACAATGAGGCTGAATATGAGGCCCTATTACATGGGATGAGGATGGCAAAAGCTTGTGGCGCCAAAAGGCTCATCATATATGGCGACTCCAAGTTGGTCGTCAACCAAACAATGCATGAGTGCGACGCACTGAACGACAACATGATTGCGTATCGCGACCTCTACGACACATTTGAAGGAGACTTCGATGGTTGCGAGTTGCGACACATAGATCACGAAAGCAACGAGGAGGCGGACACACTCGCCAACATAGGCTCTACCTGTGCCCCCATACCACCTAGAGTATTTCTCGAGCGCATATGCGAACGATCCATCAAGCCAAAGGCCGCAGAGAAGAGAACAAGCGCAACAACGGACTCGGGGGCTACGCCACCCAATGAGCCAATGGCACTCGATGACTTGGAGCTGGACACAGGACTCGAGGGACCAATGAGCATCATGATGATCGAACAATCTTGGACACAGCTGTACATTACGTACCTCCTCAGCAAGAGACTACCGGACGATCCGACAGATGCACGACACATCGCCCGACGCTCCAAGGCATTCGCCGTTCTCAACGGCGAACTGTATAAACGCAGCATCACAGGAGTGCTACAACGATGTGTCTCCATGGCTTACGGAAGAGCAATACTCCTCGACATCCATGAAGGGACCTCCGGGCACCACGCAGGCAGTCGCGCCCTCGTTGCCAAAGCTCTACGAGCTAGATTTTACTGGCCCACGACCATGCGCGATGCCAAGGACATAGTCCAAAAGTGCAATGCTTGCCAGCGATTCACGGACAAGCCACACGCGCCAGGCGCAGAGCTACGGTCCATTCCATTGGCCTGTCCCTTTGCACAATGGGGGCTTGATATGGTTGGCAAGCTGCCAAGATATTCGCGCGGAGGCTACGTCTACCTCTTGGTGGCAGTCAACAAATTCACCAAGTGGATCGAGGCTATGCCAATGACCAACCAATCAGGGCGCAACGCAGTCAAGTTCTTCGAGTCCATCGTCTACCATTTCGGCATGCCACACAGCATTATTACTGACAACGGGACGAACTTCACATCCAAGGAGTTCCAAGAATTCTGCGAGAACCTGGGGATCAACATCAGCTACGCCTCAGTAGCACATCCACAGACCAACGGTCAGGTGGAAAAAGCAAACGGGCTCGTCTGCAGCGGCATCAAGAAGCGACTCCTGCGACCACTCGAACAAGCGGCGGGTTGCTGGCCAGATGAGCTGCAATCCGTACTCTGAAGTCTACGTACAACTCCAAACAGCGCCACGGGATACACGCCATTTTTTATGGTGCACGGAGCAGAGGCAGTGCTAGCAGCTGAGGTACGGTACAAAGCGCCACGCGTGGTCGCTTATAGTGAACAAGAGTCATCCCTAGCACTCGAGGATTCCGTCGACCTCCTTGACGAGGCAAGGGAAATCGTCGCGGAAAGATCAACAATCTACCAACAGAACCTGCGCAACTACCACAGTAGAAGGCTTCGCCCCAGATCCTTCGTCGAAGGTGACTTGGTCCTGCGACTGAAGCAGCAGGGGCATCTCAAGCTTGAGTCCCCCTGGGAAGGACCGTACGTGATTACAGAAGTAATCCCAGGTGGCGCCTACCGCCTTCAAGATTTAGAGACAGGAGTCACATACTCCAACCCTTGGAACGTCGCACAACTGCGACGCTTCTACCTTTAATCGTTTTTTTACTTTTACATCGCAAATAAGGCTACTTAGCCACACATTATACTTGGTACTATTCTTCGAATAAATAAAAGCTAAGTGCACTAAAACTCTGTGCTCTCCTTTACTTTGTCAATTTTCATACTCGGGGGCTACGCCACCCTATACACATATGTTCTTCGAACAAAAACGCCACATCCTGAGTAGCTGGCACATCAATCGAACCCCTTAACACAATCTCAACCCAGCTGCAACGCACCTGGCAGGTTGACAAGGGAACGAGATAAAAGGATGGCCAGGCTAACGAAAAGGACTCGCATAAGTGCAACGCACACCACGCTTACAACGCTATTTGTACACATTCAACAATAAATTATCTACAAATATATATGAACTTTACAACACAAGTACACTTATGTGCAGGATACATATTTGGCTACCCTTGCAACAGTAGAACATTAGTTTGTTCCTCGAAGAAGTTGACGATCTCCTCGGCTGGGCGGTCCACCGCCTGATAGTGCGGCACCATATTCCTGGAAGATCCTTCTGGTGGCGCCGGTGGCCCAGAGGCAATGGCGGCGACATCCACGTCAGTCCTGTGCAAATGCACCATTGAGAGGGCAGCCTTGGCACCAGCCACCAACTGCTGCCTCACGCACTCGCGAACCGCGGACATATCTTGAAATTTGGTCAGGAGAGCCAGCAGGCTTGATGGAGTGTCATCCAACGGAAACATCGCCCAAGAGATCTTCAAACACGACTGTGACTTCTTTAGGAAGAGTAGCACTCGCGAGGCGCGATCCTGCAGGGTCGTCAACGCAGTCGCACGATCATGATCTACCCAGAAGTATCCACTCTCCTGAAGTTGCTCCTGGGTGAGATCATGAAGGCGGATGGCAATCCTATCCCTCTCCTCCTGCGGATGGTGTGCGCTAACAACTCCACGAAGAAGCATCAACAGCATGAGTACAACGTACCATTGCGACTAACTACAAAGGAAAAGATGAGGATGAGCAAACTAACACTTAAACTGGTCGCCCAGCTGCGTCACCTTGCCAAGCAGATATTGCTCGCGGGCGGCGGCTTTTTCAGCCTTCGACTCCCACACGTCCGTGCTACCGCGGATCACGGGTAACTCATGCTCCAGTTGCTTAGCACGATCACGAAGTTGCGAAAGCAAGGACATCTCCTCTAACCTGGAGCGCGGTGGTGCCACTGTATCCTCAAGAGATGGCGAGTCCTGGGTTCCCCCCACAGGACCACTTGATGTACCCTACCAAAAAGTCAAGCCAGAGCAAATAAGGCGACCAACTTAACACAAAGTCAAAAGTAACAGATGCATTCAGGATCAGCATAAAGTATCCACAAACACACTCGCCAACAGGCATGTTCTCCAATCAAAAGGACAATTCATCAACTATTACAAAAAACTAACTACGGAGCAGCTGGCTTCTTCGACTTCGACGGCTTCGGGGGCTTCATCAAGTCAGTGGCAGTATCAAACGCCACAGACTTTCCGCCAGCTCCTGAGGCGAAGCCTTCGCGATCTTCTTAGCACGCTGGAGCTCCTCCGAATACTTGGCAACGGTATTTATCGAGGAATGGCCATATTTGGCACAGGCAGTCGTAAAGGGAGCGAATACTACCTGCTGACCATATGCGCCAACAGGCATCGTCTTCGACACCGCAGAGGGATCTATCTTGACTCCATGGGCTTGCACCATGGAAAGTGACATGGTCGCGCCAGCCGCGCGGAGGGAGTTCTTGTACGTGGTAGGCACACCCCCGGCGAGCGACTCCACCAGCTCTTCCACATTGTCGACCAGCTCCGCCTTCGGCATCAACTCCTCCCGGAGGCGACTAAGGGTGACCTTGGCCTTGGACAACATATTTTGGACAGCGGTGCTACGATCCTCGACCGCAGACACCGCGCCCGCCAGCGCGTCATCGCGACAAAGGGCCTGCGGGTCAAAGCTCAAAATGCCAGCATCTGCACAGAAAACCCACACATGGATGAAATCTCTAGCGCCACCGGCAAAACTCCAGATGAAGAGAAGGACAACAATAAAATATCTACCGGCAAAGGTACCTGAGAGGGCCTTGGCGACTGAGGACAGTTGCTCTTCGAACAACTTTTCCCTAGCCGCAAAGAAGGCACGCATATCCTCTTCGCGCTTTTGTGCATCATTACTAGCCGCGATTGCCTCGTCGCGCCCCTTCACAGCTGCGGCTAACGTCTTTTCCAAGGTGGCAACGTTGCGGAGTAAAGCATTATGCTCAGCTACAAGGCAACCAAAAGTTAACTATCAGTCGACTACACCAAGAAGGAAGAGACGAAAAGAACAAGTGTAGAACACTCACTTTCGACGATGCGGTGACACGACTCCAGCATCGCATGCTGGCGGCCCATTTCCATCACTTGCTCCGCCACTTGCGCGGCTTCCTTTACAAGGAGCTGTCGCACAAAACAAGGGATCAGAAAGGGCAACAGAAAACATCGACTGCCACACTAAAAAGAAAGGAAGATATACTCACATGGTCCTCTAGCGACTCCGAAGAGGTTTGCTGAACCAACATCCGAGCAACCATTCGATGCCCCCCTACGTGAGGAGAGCTCGAAGAATTGTGCCCAGAGTGGGCCGCCGCCAGAGGAGAAGGAGCGCGCTCGACCTCTACCTTGGCCCTTGAAGTCGCGACTCCCGATTCTTTCAAAAACTCGACGTCGCCAGAAGATGACGACGCCTCTTGACTACAAGACCAAGTCCACATTGATAAAAGGGCAAAACCAACAAGAAGAAAAAATAAAAGAATGAATGACCTAGCAAACTTACCAGTTAAAGTTGTCAAGATCAAACGTGGCTGCCGCCGATTCTGACGAAGACTCCTTGGGCAATCGCATCTTCTTGCGAGAAGACGGTGCCACAGCCCTCACAGGAACGGCTGGAATTAGCGACTCCGTGCCAACAGCCACGCCTCCTGGAGTCGAAGGAGTCGACGCATCGGAGTCCTCGCTACGCGAACGCTTGCGAGTATCCAGGCTCTCGGACTCGGGGGCTTCCTCTTCCACATTAGAAGGGACAGTCGACTCAGACTCGTCCTCTTCCAAAGCTTCACGAGGAATAATCCCCTCAGGGAGAGGAGGCATACAAGGCGACACCGCCCAATCCTGCATACAAACAGAACAAGTAAGCAAACAGAAAAGCAATCGTGAAAATAAGCTACTGCGTAGCACAACTATACCTCGGGAGGAGGATTCGAAGCATCAAAAGGAGGAACAACTGGTTCGCTTGGAAGCACATCCTTGATAGTGCACTTCGTAACCAGTCGAATCCTCTTATCCACCTCACTCGCGGACATGCCATCGGCAGACACGCGAGTGGAATCATCAGCGCCACTCCATTGAAACATGGGATGGACTCTAGCTTGGAGAGGCTGGACGCGACGGCGCAGCCAAGTCCTGATAAGAGCGCAACCTCCCTCTTCTGCGCCTATGCGACTTTCGAGGTTGCAGACGTGCTGATACAGCACGTCCGTCTCCGTGAGTTTGCCAGGCATAACTACGTTCTTCCAAGAACGCATCTTCTTGCAGGGAGTCGCCGGATCAAAGGGCGCGAGTCCAAAGTGCTCATCTTTGGCCTTATGATCACGGCCATAGAACCATTTGTCCCTCCATCCCTGGACAGACTTGGTAAGCTTGATGTCAAAGTAGGTGGCGGATGGGTCGACATGGATACCGCAACCACCTACGTCATAAACTAAAGAGCCAGATGCAGACTGGCGCTTCAATTTAAACAAGCGCTTGAAAAGACCGAAGTGTGAAGCAGGTGGCGGATGGGTCGACATGGATTCCGAGCCAGCACTCGCAAAGGGTAATGAAGCAGGTGATGTGGAGAATCGAATTTGGGGACAGCTGATGGAGCTGGAGCCCGTAGAAGCAAAGAAGACCCCTAAGAAAGGGGTGGAGAGGCAATGAGAGACCTCGAATGATGAATGCGAGAAACATCACTCGAAAACTAGCAGGAGGAGTAGGAATGGTCTCACCGCTAGGGACGCGTGCATCGGCGACTGCCGCAGAAATACCTCCATCCTGGCGGAGAAGACGGAGATCCGATGCCTTGATGATGGAAAGGCGCCACGCACCATTTGTCACACGGGTGCCCGCGACCTTCTTCTTCCCGCCGGCGGTGGCACTGGTGCCCGCAGCAGCGGAGCCACCCTTCTTATTCGTCGCGGCAACGGTGGCTGCGGAATCAGCAGCAGCGCCTCCTTTCTTCTTTCCCATTGCGCGGCGGCAATGAGAGCTCAGAAAGTAACATGGAAACGAACGGAGGTGGTCCAGCGCTGTGGAGGAGACGAGCACAGGAAAGCAGAAGAACAGTAGCAATGGCAATGGCAGCAAGGACGAAAAAGTGCAGATGAAAAATTACCACCGCAGCGCCGCTACTTAACCCCTGGAAGATGTAATCCAACGGCTGACAAAAACCCTATTGGATGCGTGGCACGCATCGCGTTGGACATGTGGAGAAGAGGAAGCGTGAACCGTCCCCCACTTCTACCATTACGCGTGGAAATCGAGGAGGCGTAGTTAAAAATAAGATTACGCACGCCTAGTCAAATCAAAGTCAGAAAGTGGGACCCCCCGCTCGTCACGTCCCGTCAAAATCGCTCACGCGGGCAACTGAGGTCATACAAGCGTCAGCACTGACGTCACCAAGGCTAAGCAGTGGAAAACTTCGACTATTTTTAGTCCTTGCTGGAGTCTTCGACTCCACCAAGCACTCGGGGGCTACTCCCATAGGGAGCGCTGGCTGCGCACCCTATGACTCTTTCTTTTCTTGTTGCAGGCACAAAGACAATCACAAAAGCAAACCCAGCCACTCGAAACACAGTTCGATTATGGACATGGGTTACTCCCATAGGGAGCGCCGGAAACAAATTCGACTGAAACAAGCAGGCAAAAGACGACAGCAGTCGCGGAAATATTTAGTCCCTTCCTGAGTCATCGACTGAAACAAATAAACAGAAAGACCACAGCAGTCACAAAAGTTCTTTAGTCCTTCCCTGAGTCTTCGACTCAACCAGGCACTCGGGGGCTACTCCCATAGGGAGCGCTGGTCGCGCACCCTATGATTATTTGCACAAAAACTGTGTGTTGATAACATCCGCACTCGCAACCTTTGGCGACACCGCCTCACAAATTTTCCCTACAAAGAGCCTATGTCTCCTGGGACGCCCGAATCGTCTCCGTGATGATAAAATTCGGATGCCGCGCTTACGGCGTGAAGGTAAGACCTGAATAAGGCCTGGCAACGCATTTAACTGTGCACTACCAGAAATATATCCGTGGCTACAGGCACGATGAACATGCGTTGATGGACGCGTCGAGTGCTCACACCCATATTACTGGAATTCGACTCCTGTAAGACCTCCGCGGCCTGAGTCGAATTACACCAGCACTTTTCCGGATTCGAGTCCGGGGACTCGAATTTGAGTAGATTGCGTTGTTTCACCCTAAGGTGGTTAACTGATACCGATACTTCGGTTATATCAAGCACGTATATCAACAATCCCTATGACACAAATAAAGCAATCAAAATGTACTCATTTAGGCACTCGAAGGCTTCAAAAGTCCCTAGTCGAATCTACGATTCCACTGGACACTCGGGGGCTACTGACATGGGTATACCCTACAGGTACCCGAGCTTGGTATATACGGTCCAAATACATACAAACCCACGGTGTCGCCAAGGCCCGGATGGAAGGACTCGAGTAACCTACGGACTCTCGATTGCTTGAAGAACAAGAAGAGGCTAAAGTTAGAAAGATTAAAGGGGGAACCCTAACTTGTAACCGACTCGACCTGCTACCCGAGACCTAGCCTATCTATATAAAGGCTAGGAGGGGCGGCGAGAAGGACACACGCAACCCTAGTTTCCACAACCTTCGCCGGATTACATCTACGCACCATTGTAACTTTCGACTCCCTCGATAATTCCACGAGCAGACAAGCATGAGTAGGGACCTCTATGAGGCCTGAACCTGGGTAAATCCTTTGTCCCCTGTGTGCTTGTTTGCTAGCCGATAGATGTCTCCAGTGCTCCCTTCTTCTCCAAAACCCAAGTCCATAACAATGGGCATTGACGAGTTAAACCCTCGTCAATGTCCTTAGGTGAGAATAACTCACAACGGTGTTGTTAGCTGCATTAAGTGCACTGAGACATGTAACATAGTATTGCATGTCAGAGAGATGGAAAAATCATCCTCATCATGAAGCCGACATATCCTGCTTACATCCTTCAGCATCTCAAAAGTAATGCCATACATGTCTTCCATAGTAATTAGATGCATATCTGTGAAAACACTCTTGTAGAAAACACCTCTAATATAGGGATCCACAAATGGCACTCTAAATCCTATAAAATTCAATTACCATTAAAAGGAATTCTAGATAATTAATATTGAAGGCAATATACATACATTTGATGGAGAAAACACACATACCATAAATATTATGGAATCTCTTGATGCCACCATTAGGGGCATGTACTTCCATACTAAACACAAATTGATCATCTCCTTCCTCTTCACCTCCTTCCTAATCACCTCCTTCATTTTCTTCATCATCAACTTCTGTGATTAAGCTAAGGGTCACCACAACATGGATAGCAGCATTGTGTGTCCTCAAGAAAGATAACCATAAAGGTCCTCTTATGGATGTAGCTTCTTCCCTTTTCACCAGGAAAAGCTCAAACTTATGCCCTCCAGCCAAAGCTGGTAACCACTTATTGGCATACTGGTTGAGTTTTTTACTTGAAGTGACAACGAACAGTCTGAGAAAAAACCAAATAAATATGTGATGTTGATCATACATATAACTAAGAAAATAGTACTCCTAAAATAATAAGAAAACTACTAATCAAATATATATATATAACAGTAGGAAAAACAAAAATGCATGTAGTCATGTGTGGCTTATCACATCAAAACAAAGATGCATATATGGCAGAAATAGAGCACAATTCTTTGATGTTTCTAATTGCTCAAAACAAAAATCCACTACTCCTAATTTTTTTAAATTGTCTTTATAACACACATGTCACAATAATTTTCCTCCTAAAATCTAAAGAAAACTTTCCAACGTATGCCCATTGATGTTTCTAATTCCTCAAACAAAAATCTCCAATTCCTAGCTACCAAGAGATGGCTCCAAAAATAGCCATCTTTTTCGCGTTTAAACATTGTTTTTAGTCAAGCAATTGATAAGAAACTCTCTATCATTGCCACTAGTGACTAATAATTGCAAACATAGGAAAACCATTACTTTGATTAGTGTTGTCCAGGAAATAATGATTTTTAATGCAAAATCAGGAGTCATAATGAAGATTTTGAGGAAGTCCACATGACCAAATAATTCTAGAGCAATTACCAGGCATCCGTATCCATAACGACCACTGGTACGGGCAGTGCCCGCCTATACCGTCCGCCGGTATCATGTGATGGCGGCTCCATCTCGTCAAACCATATAACTTTCATGAATACGCCTATAAATTTTGAGGCTTCAGCCGCCATGCAGAAGGCCACCATTCTTAGATTACATCACAACACCACCAAAGGAGATCTGCACCATAGTTCATCCCTTCCATCTTCCATCACCTCCATTAGCCATAGGCATTACTTTGTACTTGAGATCTCCTTGTGATTTGGCGACCATTTTAAGAATATTTGATTTCAATCTAAGTATTTTGCACAATGTTTTCTATCCTTGATCTTATTATTATGAGTGAGTAGTCCTCACGGGTTGCGGGTTGGGGAGAAACCTCGCAGTGATTGTGCGCATCTAATCTATGGGAGAATTGTGTATTGTTTGAAAGAGGGATTATTATCTTTTGTTTCTTTGTCCCTTTCCCCAATCTTTGGACTTGTAGGTACCCAAGATCCCCGAGATCGATAAAGGCTTGAGGTGAGATACTTGTCTAGCGGTGATCTCATAGAAAACCTAGTGACATGGCGGTATGGTCTTCGCTTAGCGACCCATTCAGGATCATAGAAACATCACCTTGATACATTTCAAATGTATCTATAATTTTTGATGTTCCATGCTTGGTTTTATCCACTTTCTTGTGTTTTGTTCCAACTTTGGAGTACTTTTCATATGATTTCTTGGACTAACCTATTAACAAGAGCCACAGTGCCAGCTGTCTGTTTTCTGCTGTTTTTGGTTCCAGGAAAGTCAGAAAATTAATATTCTCGGAATTGGACGGGACAAAAGCCAAAGTGCCTATTTTTCCGGAAGTCATCAGATGCCAGAATACGAGACGGAGAGGGGCCAGAGGCCGGCCACACCACCTGGCCTTGCGGCCAGGCTTGGCCCGCGCCAGGGGGTGGTGTGGTGGCCCCTGGCACCCCCTCGGCCTCCCCTTCCACCTATATATTTCCCTCGGGACGAAAACCCTAAGTACCCGATCAAAAATCCACGAAAGAGTCTGTAGCCGCCGTCATCTCCATCCCTAGATCGGGAGGGATCTGAAGCTCTTCCCGGCACCCTGCCGGAGAGGGGAATTCACCCTGGAGGCCTTCTTCATCACCATGCAAGCCTCCGGTGTGATGCGTGAGTAGTTCAGCCTTGGACTACGGGTCCATGTAGTATCTAGATGGCTAGTTCTCCTCCTTTGTGCTTTCATGTCTAGATCTTGTGAGCTCCGTTCATGATCAAGATCATCTATTTGTAATTCTGCATGTTGTGTTTGCGGGGATCCGATGGATATTGAGATGCTATTTCAGATTGATTATTGATTCTATCATGTCTTTGTTATTTGTGATCTTGCATGCTTTCTGTTGTTAGTAGCTATCTTGGCCAAGTAGATGCTAGCAACTCCAAGAGTTAGTATTTATCCTCGATAGTGGGTTCATGCCTCTGGTAATCTAGGGAAGTGATAGAAATCTCTAAGGTACTAGATGTGCTATTGCTACTAGGGAGAAAACAACAATCCTTTGTTCATAGAACAATCATATTGTTTACTTTACACATAGTTCGTATAGCAATAATCTGTTGCTTGCAACTTAAAACTGGAGGGGGTTCGGATAATAACCTGAAGGTGGATTATTAGTCATAGATGTAGTTGGATGGCGGTCTATGTATAATGTTGTAATTCCCAATCAAGTTCCAAAGGAGTCAAGATGATTAGTATATGCATGTATTGCTTTCTCGATGTTTGTCAATTTCCCCGCTGTAATTTGTTCACCCAGCATGTTATCTATCTTAAGGAGAGCCACCTCTAGTGAACTATGGATCCCGGTCCTTTTCTTTACATACAATCTACAATCTTTTACTGTTTTGTGTTTACTTTCTGCAAACTATTACTTTTTTCCATTCGATACGTTTAATCCTTTGTTTTCAGCAAAACACGGTGAGATTGACAACCTCATCGCAAGTTGGGGACAAAGTTCTGTGGTTGTGTTGTGCAGGTCTCCATGTTGCTACTAGCACCGGTAGTGCGCCCTGCCAAGGCTCAGCTAGCAACACCTTTGGGGTGTTTCCTTGCTCCTACTGGTTCGATTAAACCTTGGTTTCATAACTGAGGGAAACTTGTTGTTGTGCTCATCATACCTTCCTCTTGGGGTTCCCAACGAGCTCTACATCAACACCGCTCCAGCATTTTTCTGGCGCCATACCACGAGCCATCACACCTCTTAAGACCTTGATCTATGTTTTGCACTTAATAATAGTTTGTATCCTGGTGCTTCATGGTGCACTTGGTTGGATCAAAATACTATTTCTATGCTCGCTGTTCGCAGGGGCTCTAGCATATTAGGATGTGTTGCCCACAAAATATTATCTCTATTAAAACATTACACATGACTGTGCTTATTATTATCTTTTCCCATATGATGTGCAGCCGCAGGTGGATCTTCAATCCTGGCCTATCTCCATCCATTGAATCAACCCATGATAAAAGTAAACTAGATTGGTCCGACAAATGAAGGTAAAATGAAAAAACAAAGTATTGTAGATGTGTCCTTTTTAATTCCTTTTATCTTGTTTCCCAAGGTTCGATTAAACCTAGGTCTATTAGGGAAAAAGACTATTATACTACATCCATGAATCCGGATCAAAGGTATCAACCCTTTTCTGGTGTCGCTGCCGGGGAAGCAATTTCGCTATCCTGGTGAGATCACTAGAGACCTTGTTTTTAGTTTTATTATTTGTTTGTAGTTTCTTTCTTGTTATTAGTTTACTTTCTTGTTATATATTTGAAAACCCAAAAAAATTAGTTACTTTTACTTGTTTTCTTTACTTTAAAAAGTACCAAAAAGATAAGAGCCATGGCTGAAAAGAAACTTGGATAGTATGTTACTCCCACTGATGATTTTATTCATGCACCTATTACTCAGCCCAATATTGATGGGGAAGCATATGAAATTAAGCCTAACCTTTTAAGTTTGGTTCAACAAAACCAATTTGGGGGCTCATCTTTTGAGGATTCGGGTATGCACTTAAATACTTTTACTGAAATTTGCGACATGATGCGTATTAAGGATGTAGATCCAAATGTTGTTAAATTATGTTTTTTCCTTTCTCTTTGAGAGGAAAGGCTAAGGACTGGTTGCTAGCTCTACCTAAGGGCACTACTAAATCTTGGGAGGAATGCACTAATCTTTTTATGACTAAATGTTTTCCCTAGCTAAAACTATGCAACTAAGATCCAACATTACAAGTTTTAGACAAGAAGATCGCGAGCCACTAGCGCTTGCATGTGACAGGATGAAAGAAGCCGTAATGAACTATCCTAGTCATGGGATGGAAGAATGGCTTATATTACATTTATTTTATAATGGCCTTAACCTAATGTCTAAGTCTATGATAGATACTGCAGCAGGAGGAACAATCATGGGAAAGCATGTGAGTGTTGCAAAAAAATTACTTGATGATATGCAAAACAACCATGCCTAGTGGCATGTGGAAAGAACCTCAAAAAGGGTGAATCAATAACCAAGGTAAACAATGAAGATCTTAATTCTAATGTAGACAAGTTACTCAACATAGTAAAGGGTAAGGAGGACACCCAAGTTAATTCTATCGCTACCGATGTTAATGATGTCAATTTTAAAGTTCGAACTCCTTATAATCCTACTTGGAAGAACCAAAAAAATTCTTCTAATGTTCAAAAACATTATTCTAATCCTGCAGGATCTCCTTACAATAATTATGATAATCATAATGGATCAAATCATGGCAATCTCTCATTTGAACAAACTGTTAGAACCTTTATGCAAGCTCAAACCAAGCAAAATAATATGCTTATTAAAATCATGCAGAACCATGAGAGTAGTATAGGTAGATTATCTAACCAAGCCATTGCAATTAGAAATGATGTGCAGGCTCTACGGGAAAGGACAAAGACCATGGAGGATCAATTGGGAAAGATAGCTGAGAGCCAAGCTCTCATAGTAGCAAAGTTTGCTGGAAAGCCTGAGCCAAATCCGGTGGAAGACCTCAAGATGATGAGGGTGGAAATTAATGAAGAGAAGCCTGCAGAGCTGGACTATAGCAATGCGCCAACACCTAAATACACTGTGGAAGATCTATTAAAGATGATCACCATAAAGAATCCCAGTCTAGAACAAGGTAATGATGCTATGTACCGACAATTTATTCAACAAGTAGCATCTAAAGTTTGAGATTTAGAAATGGAGTATAAAAGACTAGTTGATAAGCTTCCTACTAAGCTAGATGATATATTTGAGCCGACCATTAAAATTAGGGATTTCTATTTTCGTGCCCTCGGTTCGTTAGTTGTACTCAGTTTTTCCTAGCCGCTTAGTTTTTCCTCACTTTTGCCCATCTCCTTGTACGAAACTCTTACATGGTCTGAAACTCGCCGTCCGTCATCCTTGTCGTTACGTGCTAACAAGTGGGGTCGCGTTCAGTTGAGTCCCGTAGTGGACCCTCGCCGTTACGTGCTGACAAGTAGGGCCGCGTTATATCGGGTCCCGTAGTGTACCCTTGCCGTTACATGCTGACAAGTGGGGCAACATTCAGTGGATTCCCGTAGTGGACACCTCTCTCAACTTATCCAGATCAGCATCAGTCCCATAGCTTATCCACATGAGCACCGGACCCACAGCTTATCCATGTCAGCGCCAGACCCACAGCTTACCTAGGTTGGCGTTGCAAGATGGGACCCCGAGCCAGCCCCGCGCCCACGCCCGTGCCGTTGCTTCATTTTCATATAGTGAAATGTAATTCATATATGAAAATTATACACCTTTGAATTCTTTTAAATCGCACTTAGGACATGATAATGTTGTGCTAATAAAAATCCTGATTATTTATCATTTCCATGGAGTGAAATATAATGCATAAACTTGCATATACAAAAATTATACACCTTTGGACTCTTTTGAAATCGCACTTAATACGTGATAATGTCATGCTAAGAAAATCTTGAGAGATTATCATTTTCATAGAGTGGAATGTAATGCACAAACTTACATATGCAAAAATTATAAACCTTTGAACACTTTTAAATCACACTTAATACGTGATAATGATGTGCTAACAAAATTTTGAGAGATTATTATTTTCTCCCCCATTTTCGTAGAGTGGAATATAATGCATAAACTTGCATATACGAAGTTTATACACCTTTGAACTCTTTGAAATCGCACTTAATACGTGATAAATGTTGTGCTAAAAATCTTGAGAGATTATCATTTCCATAGAGTGAAATTTAATGCATAAACTTGCTTATACAAAAACTATACACCTTTGAACTCTTTGAAATCGCACTTAATACGTGATAATGTTGTGCTAAGAAAATCTTAAGAGATTACCATTTCTATGGAGTTAAATATAATGCATAAACTTGCGTATGCAAAAATTATACACCTTTGAACTCTTTGAAATCGCACTTAATACATGATAATGTTGTGCTAAGAAAATCTTGAGAGATTATCGTTTTCATATAGTGGAATGTAATGCATAAACGGGCATATATGAAAATTATACACCTTTGGACTCTTTGAAATCGCACTTAGGTCATGGTAATTAATGGCCCATAAGTATAGGGGGTGTATCGCAGTATTTTCCAGGGAAGTGAAACCCAATTTATTGATTAGACAGAAGGGGAGCCAAAGGATATTTATAAGCCTTAACAACTGAGTTGTCAATTCAGATACACCTGGAAACAATCCTGCTCACAGCAATTTATCAGTAACAACAGTTTTGTAGTAGGAATAGTAAAGTAGAAGAAGTAGTAAAGTAAAGACAGCAGTAACAATAGCAGTAAATAGTAGGATTCGAGTGCGGTAGGCATAGGGATGGATGGACGGGCATTGCATGGACAAGACAATTCACATAGCAATCAGAACATAGGGCAATTGCAGATAAATAAGATAAAGCATCCAAGAACTAGATAATCCTTGGCATGTGTTCCATATATAGTCATACGTGCTCGCAATGAGAACTTGCACAACATCTTTTGTCCTGCCAGCCCGTTTGCAGCGGGGCCTCAAGGGAACTACTGGCAATTAAGGTGCTCCTTTTAATAGAGCACCGGAGCAAAGCATTAACACTCCGTGAACACATGTGATCCTCACATCAAAGCCATTCCCTCCGGTTATCTCGATTTCTGTCACTTCGGGGCCATTGGTTCCGGGCAACAACGTGTGTATATAACTTGCAGATAAGACCATAAACAATACTATCATAATGAATCAATAACATGTTCAGATCTGAAAACATGGCACTCGGGCCCTAGTGACAAGCATTAAGCACAACAAGTCGCAACAAAGTCATAAAGCACTAATAAAAGATACTAGGCACCATGCCCTAACAATCTGATGCCATTACAAGAACGATCTCATCCAATCCCTACCATCCCCATAGCCTACAGCTGGGGATGAATCACTCATAGATGGGGGAAACATGGATGGTCGATGGAGAAGCGATGGTGATGATGATGGCGATGATCTCCTCCAATTCCCCGTCCCGGCAAGGTGCCAGAATGGAATTTCTGGTGCTGTTTCATGGAATCTGGTGGTGGCGGCGGAGTGGAACTCCTTCTGGAAAAACGTCGACCCTACTGAGTTTTTAGGTCAGAAGGCAACTTATAGGCAAAGAGGGAGACTGAGGGGGTGTCTAGGGCGGCCAGACCACCCCCTGGCGCGGTCAGGCCCAACCCGTGCAGCCAGGTGGTGTGGCTAGGCCCCAGCCCCACTCTGTCTCATATTCTGGCTCCGGGAGTCTTCTGGAAAAATAGGCACTTTGGCTTTTGTCCTGTCCAATTCCGAGAATATTCATTTTTTGACTTTCCTTGAACCAAAAACAGCAGAAAATAGGCAGCTGACACTATGGCTCTTGTTAATAGGTTAGTCCAAGAAATCATATGAAAAGTACTCCAAAGTGTGGACAAAACACAAGAAAGTAGATAAAACCAAGCATGGAACATCAAAAATTATAGATACATTTGCAATGTATCAACATCCCCAAGCTTAACTCCTGCTTGTCCTCGAGTAGGTAAGTGATAAAAAGAAAGAATAATTTTTGAGGTGACATGCACCATCAAAGACCTGATCAAAGTATTTGTAAAACATTCAAAGTTGGGATCATAATACTTCAATCATAACATGAAAGACAAGGTTCTAGCAACAAGACAAAGAAACTATGTTGCAACATGAAAAGGCATAAACAAAAGATTCATGAATAACAATGCTTTGCAAGACGTTTGTTTGTTTCACATAAAGAAAACATAGCATAATGGCATTCAGCTTGTCCCTCATAGAGTAGCAAATATAAATTCATAGGACACCTTCAAAGTTCATAAGAGTGACTAGATACAAATAGTTTAAAACAAGCAATATCAAGTTATGCATCAATCAACTAGTCTTGGGACAATGCACATAGAACTAAGAATGGCCAACTATGCTCTCAAAGTAGGTGCATAAAGGTAGAAGGTGGAGACTCAATATAATGGTGGAAGAAAGGCCTTCATAAAAGGAAGTAGGGATTCAAGTCTCATAAAGAGCTTCCAAAAATTATGGTACTTATAGCTTTCAGCTCTCATTACCCCTATCATAAGCATCTTGAAGTGATTAAGGTTAAAGTGAACAAACTATGGTGTATATGCTTGACGAAGTATAAGTTGGAAATCTCATGTCCTTGAATACGAGGACCGCTCCTCATGCTACTCAAGTTTAGTCACCGGTAAGTTCTTGTCATCGTAAGTACATGTGTATCATAGAGAACCGCCAACGGGGTACCCCTTGCCCGATGATATGAAAGAATCCCCATATCAAAATGACAAGGCAAGCAGACAACAAGCATCTCAGCAATCTTCTTATTTACCATGGGAATATGGTGCCTTTTTATCTCTTTCCTCTTTTCATAATCTCTTTTTTTTTTCTTTTTCTCTTTTTTTTCTCAATATCTGACCCTTTTTTATAAGAAGAATGCTTCATAGACAGCTCATTATGGTTACGCTGCAGGTTTCCACCATCTTAGCATGGATTAGACCAGCGGCCCAGGCGTTTCTCTAACACATATACATAACTCCATGGACTTACAAGCTCCCCTTTCATTTCACACCGACGACATCCATAGACAAAAGAGCATGATATCAATTAGGTACAAAGTACCCGTGCAATGTTGAAAGCGTTCCCCATGACAGCATGGTTCTGCTAATCCCCAACAAATAAGTGCAAGCATATACAACATAGACGACACAATGGTTCAAGTTTATTAAGGGCAAGAAAAGTAAAGTGTGCCATCAAGTTCGTGGGAGCTTTAATCACTAGTTTTCTCATAACAAGTTTAATTTGGAAGGTAAACAAAAACATGAATATACTTGGAATAGCAAATTCTAATAGGTAGGTATGGTGGACTCTTTGCAATAACTTGGTTTAGGGAGTTGGATGCATGAGTGGAACTCATACTTGGTTGCGGAGGCTAGCAAAAGACTGGGAGCGACAAAGTAAGAGAGCAATAATGGCCATAATCATTCAGAGCGACAAAACATCATTGATCAAAGCATAAAGTGATACTACGAGTTGAAAACTAAAGGATCATAAAGACTTATGGTGACTTGGGATAGTCATAACATGGTGTGATCATGCGCCAAGTCAACCCAAATAAAGCATCAAAGGAGAATACCACTATACTATGCTTTAATATGCTAAAACAACGCATGATTCATCCAAGGCACATTAAGCAATCTCAATTGTTTATAACAAGTCATTCTACAACAAAGAATATTAAGCATAAAGCCAAAACAATATCAAGCATGGCATGACAAAGCATAGGCCATAGTCAAAAACAATCTCTCTTTACCACTTAAGCATGAACTTTCCTACTCTTTTCCAATCCAAACCAAACTATTTGAAAACCAATGCATGAAAGAGAAGGTCCAACCATTAAGCAATCTCAATTGTTTATAACAAGTCATTCTACAACAAAGAATATTAAGCATAAAGCCAAAACAATATCAAGCATGGCATGACAAAGCATAGGCCATAGTCAAAAACAATCTCTCTTTACCACTTAAGCATGAACTTTCCTACTCTTTTCCAATCCAAACCAAACTATTTGAAAACCAATGCATGAAAGAGAAGGTCCAACCAATTTATTCAGCAAACTAAGAAAACAAAGCAAACGAAAAACCAAAACGAAAACGAAAAAGAAGACGCTCCAAGAACAACACAACTGTGTATGAAACAATAAAAATGAAGTGTTTGGAAGAACCTGAGATTTTTATTGATGAAGAAGGGGATGCCTTGGGCATCCCCAAGATTTGACGCTTGTACTTCTTGGATATTTATTGGGGTGACACGCGTGGCATCCCCAAACTTGAGCTTTAGTCCATCCTTCATCTCATTACTCATTCCTTCCATACACCTGAAATTTTTCCTTCATACAAAACTTCACACAATCTTTATTAGCAACATTAGTGCACTCAAGATAATAAGTCTTTAGGTTCAGTTCTAACACCAAATAAACTTCCATTAGAACACTAGCTACTGTAGCACTTACCTCAAAAATCTCAATTCCCCAAAAGAACTCAAAAAGGAATCGACAAGAAGCAAATGCAGAAAATGGCAGAAATCTGTCAAAACAGATCAGCAGGTAAAGACGAATTTTTTCGAAGACCTTCTGTTGCTCAAATAAAAAAGTGTTGAACTAACTAAAGTTAGATAACAACCTGGGGCAGAAGCACAAAAATTCACGCCTCCAAAGGATGTACAGAAATTTTACACGAATTTTAACGGTGAAACACAGAAATCTGTTTCGGGACAGCAACTTTCCCAACCATTACTTCTCTCTCATTAGAGGTTACTCTTTGCACAAAAAGCAAATAAAAAGGATAAGGAGCGGTTATTACTGAGGTAATAACTTCCAAGACTCATCTAAAACTTTGGGTTATCTCCCAATAAGTACTTTTCTTTAACGCCTTTATGTTAGGCATAAGCAAAAACTAAAATGGATAGAATAGAAGTAAGCGGATATAATCATGGTGAAAACATTGTTTTGTTCAATGAAATCCTTTTGTTAACAAGGTTGATCAGGTCTTCCTACCAAAACAATTTCATACGAGACAAAACTTTGTATTTCACTAGTGATTATGTTACCTCAACTTTGATAGCAATGGTCCCAATCATAATTGTTTCAAATTTTTCTCTTGGTATGGGACAATATATTTCCCCAACTTGAATGCCCTCAACATGTTCAATTGAATTCAAACCATAAGTCCTTTCAATCTTCTTGGGGAAATAGACAGTATGTTACTTGTCATTAACATTGAAAGTCACCTTTCCTTGATTACAATTAATAATAGCTCCTGCAGTATTAAGAAAAGGTCTCCCAAGAATAATGGACATATTATCATCTTCAGGCATTTCAAGCACAACAAAATCAGTTAATATCAAGAAATTATGAGCCACTTGAATAGGTACATCCTCACATATACCAAGAGGAATAGTGGTAGATTTATCAGCCATTTGCAAAGATATATCAGTTGGTATCAGTTTTTCAAGTTGAAGCCTCTTATAGAGAGAGAAAGGCATAACACTAACTCCAGCTCCCAAATCACACAAAGCAGTTCTAACATAACTGTTCTTAATAGAGCAAGGGATGGTTGGAATCCCTGGGTCTCCAAGTTTCTTAGGAACCTTACCATTAAAGCAATAATTAGCAAGCAAAGTAGAAATTTCTTCATTAGGGATCTTCCTTTTATTCGAGACAATATCCTTCATATACTTTGAGTAAGGAGGCAACTTAATAGCATCAGTCAAAGGAATTTGCAGGAATAAAGGTTTCATCCACTCACAAAACTTATTATAGTGTTCATCCTCCTTTGACTTGTGTTTCTTATCAGGGAATGGCATAGGTTTTTGTACCCAAGTCTCTCTTTCACTACCATGTTTCTTAGCAATAAAATCTTCTTTAGTGTATTTAGTATTCTTAGTGTGGTTTTCAGGTTCTTCAACTTTTTCTTCATTAGGAACTTCATTTTCTTCATTACCACTTTCAGTTTCAACATCAGAGATAGATATACTATTAGGATCTATAGCAGGTTCAGACGGTTCTACAACAGTTTTATATTTCTTTTTCCTTTTCTTACGAGTAGAACCACTATTTTTAGCTTGTTGAGAATCCTGCTCAATTCTTTTGGGATGCCCCTCGGGATATAGAGGATCCTGGGTAGCAACACCACTTCTAGTTCTAATTTCATAAGCATGTTTTTCTTTAGCAGCATTAACTAGCAAGTCTTTTTGCACTTTAATGAGTTGATCTATTTGAGTTTGAACCATTTGAAAGTGTTTAACAATCATTTTAACATCATTAGAGGTTCTTTCCACAATATCTCTCAACTCAACAATAGCTCTAGTGTTTTCCATTAGATGATTTTGCACCCTTTTATTAAATTATCTTGCTTAACAATAAAGATATCGAATTCTTCTAAGCATTGATCAGGAGGTTTAGAGTAAGGGATATCACCTTCATCAAAGTGTTGGAGAGAGTGTACCTCGATAGTGGATGAGTAAGGAATAGGCTTACATCATTCTTCTATAGGAGGTAAATTCTTGACATCTGCAGCTTTAATTCCCTTCTCCTTAAGACATTTCTTAGCTTCCTTCATCACTTCATCATTTAATTCAATAACTCCCCTCTTCTCTGATGTTGGAATAGGCACTGGAATAGTTGGTTCAGGTACAATTATTTCAGGTATAGCTTGTTTAGGAGGAGTCCAATCTTCATAGTTCTTACTTATTTTAGCCATTTATTCCCCAGCTTCCTTAGGAGTCCTATTCCTGAAAACACAATCAGCACAACTATCTAGG
Source organism: Avena sativa (assembly GCA_916181665.1). Taxonomy (NCBI): domain Eukaryota; kingdom Viridiplantae; phylum Streptophyta; class Magnoliopsida; order Poales; family Poaceae; genus Avena; species Avena sativa. Next base: position 483,459,548 of record OV702279.1, read on the forward strand.
TATGTCCTAGATTCTTCAGTTATTCCATTATAAAAATATCAAGAAGCTCATTCTTAGGTAATGGACTTCCCGCTTGTGCATGAATCAAAGCACAAAACCTTGCCCAAGATTCGGGCAATACCTCTTTTTCTCCTTGTTTAAAATCAAAAAGTTCCTGCAAAATAGCATGTCTAGCACTAGGAGGAAAATATTTCTGCAGGAAAGTACTAATCAAGCAATCAGGCCTATCAATAGATCCAGGAGGTAAATTACTAAACCAAGTTTTAGCTTCTCCTTTCAGTGAAAAGGAGAAAATCTTAGCAACAAAGTAAGTACGCATCTTAATATCATCAGAAAACAAGCCACTCATGGTAGAAAGTTCATTCATATGTGCTACCGCACTTTCATTCTTAGTCCCACAAAAAGGTTCTTCTCAACAATAGCTATGTAAGATAGATCGAGAGAGAAATCATAATCTTTATCTATAATGTTTATGGGAGAAGTAGCAAACTTAGCAATAGGAGACAATTTGGGTCTAATAGTACGCCTCTCATGGAGACTCTTAGCAGCGCTCCTATCATGGGTGTTTTTACATTCTTTAATAAATTCATCGGTCATCTCAACATAACCATCTTCAATATCATAACTCTCACTAGACTCAGGTGAACTAATAGGTGTGGTAGTGTCTTCATTAGGAGTTTCAGTATTTCTAGCTATAGTTCTAGCAATCATAGCATCTAGGAAAGGACCTAATGAACCACTCTTATCAAGCACAGTAGAAGCAGCATCATAAGCATCAGAAGTTTCAGATTCAGCAGTAGTAGCAGTGTGTGTAGCATGTGTATGTGGTGGTGTAACGAGCTTACTTATAATAGATGGTGAATCAAGAGCAGCAGAGGTGTTCAGAACCCTACCTCTTCTTGTAGTGGATGGTAAAATAGGAAACTTGCCATCACGAGACTTACCCATGATGGATGGATAGCAGCGAACAATAGAGAATCCAAGTGAACTTGATAAATAAAGCTATGCTCCCCGGCAATGGCGCCAGAAAATAGTCTTGATGACCCACAAGTATACGGGGTGTATCGCAGTATTTTCGAGGGAAGTGAAACCCAATTTATTGATTCGACACAAGGGGAGCCTGCCTTAACAACTGAGTTGTCAATTCAGCTACACCTGGAAATAATCTTGCTCACAGCAGTTTATTAGTAGCAACAGTTTTGTAGTAGGAACAATACAGTAGCAGCAGTAGTAAAGTAAAGACAGCAGTAACAATAGCAGTAAACAATAGGATTCGAGTGCGGTAGGCATAGGGATGGATTGACGGACGTTGCATGGACAAGACAATTCACATAGCAATCAGAACATAGGGCAATTGCAGATAAATAAGATAAAGCATCCAAGAACTAGATAATCCTAGGCATGTGTTCCATATATAGTCATACGTGCTCGCAATGAGAACTTGCACAACATTTTTTGTCCTGCCAGCCCGTTTGCAGCGGGGCCTCAAGGGAACTACTGGTAATTAAGGTGCTCCTTTTAATAGAGCACCGGAGCAAAGCATTAACACTCCATGAACACAGTGATCCTCACATCAAAGCCATTCCCTCCGGTTATCCCGATTTCTGTCACTTTGGGGCCATTGGTTCTGGACAACAACATGTGTATACAACTTGCAGATAAGACCATAAACAATACTATCATAATGAATCAATAACATGTTCAGATCTGAAAACATGGCACTCGGGCCCTAGTGACAAGCATTAAGCACAACAAGTCGCAACAAAGTCATAAAGCACTAATAAAAGATACTAGGCACCATGCCCTAACAATCTGATGCCATTACATGAACGATCTCATCCAATCCCTACCATCCCCATAGCCTACAGCGGGGGATTACTCACTCATAGATGGGGGAAACATGGATGGTCGATGGAGAAGCGATGGTGATGATGATGGCGATGATCTCCTCCAATTCCCCGTCCCGGCGGGGTGCCAGAACGGAGTTTCTGGTGCTATTTCATGGAATCTAGTGGTGGTGACGGAGCGGAACTCCTTCTGGAAAAACGTCGAAACCCCTGAGTTTTTAGGTCAGAAGGCAACTTATAGGCGAATAGGGAGACCGAGGGGGTGTCTAGGGCGGCCAGACCACCCCCTGGCGTGGCCAGGCCCAACCCGTGCGGCTAGGTGGTGTGGCTAGGCCCCAGCCCCACTCCGTCTCATATTCTGGCTCCGGGAGTCTTCTGGAAAAATAGGCACTTTGGCTTTTGTCCCGTCCAATTCCGAGAATATTCATTTTCTGACTTTCCTGGAACCAAAAACAGCAGAAAAAAGGCAGTTGGCACTGTGGCTCTTGTTAATAGGTTAGTCCAAGAAATCATATGAAAAGTACTCCAAAGTGTGGACAAAACACAAGAAAGTAGATAAAACCAAGCATGGAACATCAAAAATTATAGATACATTTGCAATGTATCAGTAATGTTGTGCTAATAAAATTCTGATCATTTATCATTTCCATGGAGTGAAATATAATGCATAAACTTGTGTATACAAAAAATTTAAACCTTTGAACACTGTGAAATCGCACTTAATAATGAGTTAATGTTGTGCTAGCAAAATTTTGAGAGATTATCATTTTCTCCCCCCATTTTCATAGAGTAGAATGTAATGCATAAACTTGCATATATGAAAATTATACACATTTGAACTCTTTGAAATCGCACTTAATACGTGATAATATTGTGCTAAGAAAATCTTGAGAGATTATCATTTTCATAGAGTGGAATGTAGTGCACAAATTATACACCTTCGAACATGTTCCCTTCAAATTATATTCAAGTTCATTTATTTATGGCGTTAAAGTATCGATGGCATACTCATTATTTTGCATGGATAGAGGGGTGCCCCCGACAAATATAGGGGTTATCATATCCGCTAGATCATAGAGGATCAACGGTTGGTGGGTACGATCCGTGTGACTACTGTCTTGACCAATCAGAGCGTAGCAGCGAAGATGAGCACACGTGCGAGAGATTGATACAAAGAGAGGGGAAACCTGAGTAGCACTTAAGAACCAAGGGTAAAACTGAGTAGAACTTAAAAACAAAAGGCAAGACTGACAAAGGGATTCAAATAGAAAATAGAAAAAGATTTAAGAAATGGAAAATGTGTTTTTTATACAATAAAATACATCTTGGCATACATCAAACTATTTGTAATTCAAATATACACCAGTTTGACAACTATTGCCTCATTCAGACAAACTATGTTTTGGAGAGGGATGTTTTGGGAAGAGGCTTGAGTAGAAAGCCATGAACCTTCATAGATAGTAGGTGATTTGAGAAGTCCTGATTTAGGTTAAAACTTGGTTTATATATATTTCTTATGGTGGCAGGTCATATAATAAGACTCCTCGGGTAGATGCCACTATGTTTTGCTCTTTTTGAATTTGATGTGCATAAAATGAGTCAATTAGCTAGCTAAAACCTATTTGTTGACTCTCTGTTGACCAGCCACCGGAGGGTAAAACTGAGTATATTGTACACGGCAGTGTTAGTACTGGAGGGAAAAACTGAGTACAACCAAACTACCAGTGTTACACTCGAGGGCAAAACCGAGTACAACTGAGTCGCTAGGGTTAGACATGAGGGAAAAACGTGACTCATGGTACGGATGTGCGGTGCACGGGGCGGTAGCGGACACGTGTGGTCGTGCACGGTGCAGTAGCATATGCGGTTACGTAGTGCATGGTAGTGCAACGAAATGTCGCTTCCCTTCTCCTTTAATAAAGGCCTCCCCACTCTCACTCATCACTCACTCGCTCACTCAACCGTCTCCACTGTCCCATCACCTTCCGCAAACCCCCAAGAAAACCCCAACCACGCGGACGATGGAGAAGAACGACACAGTGGCCATCAGCGTCTCCAAGGCCGCCCGCGAGGAGGTCCCCGTCCCCGTATAGGCCCCCGTCCCCGCATCCGCTGTAGCCGCCAGCGAGGAGGCCCCCGCCGTTCTCGGGCAGATCCCGCTCAGCTGGGACCCCTACGAGGAGGTTGATTACATAAGGCAAGAGAACCCCTACGACACAAGCATCACCGACCCATGGTCGGAGGTAACCATCATTGGATGCTAGATCGTATTTTATTAGGGCTCGGTTGTTCATATTTTTATAGTAGCTAATCCTCTTGTGTTAGATCTCATATTTCGATGAATCCCCCTGTTTGTATTTGAACCCACCTGCTCGTAGTTGGGATCAGTATTCGATTTGGTTTGAGATTTGGCGAATAATCAGGAGATCTCAATCGGTTAATTTATGCAAATAATCAATCCTGATAATCAAAGTATCTCAATCATGTCCTTATTGCACTCTACTATTTTTTCCAACAAGAGGATAGCAGCGACGACGAGTCCAAGGACACCAAGACTCGTCATGTGCTGAGGAGGCTGAAGTCCGACCAGTACAACAACTTCTTCGTCGGCGACGTGTACAAGTGCCCCTTCTACCCTACTAGGAGGCTCCATGCCATAGACTTCAACTCCCTCATGAAGCATGCTGAGGACGTGAGGACATATGGCGAGTCCGTGAATGTCTACGGCTTCATAGCCAAGCACCAGGCACTCGGTCTTCACCTCCGCAACCTCCATAAGGTGGCTATCGAGAAGGGTTGCATGCCCCCGATCAACCACAAGGCGCCCAAGGTTAAGGGACAGGATAGCAAGAAGTGGAGGAGGTGCCAAAGGGAGGAGGCAGAGGCCCTCCTGGCAGAGACCATGAGGGGCCACTAATCTGCTGCTGTTGCTGCTGTAAAGTAGCTTATTTTGTCTTGTCTGTGTTGAACTTCTCTGCTCCTGCTACTGAACAGCCTAATTATCGAACCTCATTAAGTACTGTACTATATAACCTATATTAGCTGTTTTATCTACATCTGCTCTGTTTACTGAATTTATTTATGGTGATGGTTAGTTTTGCTACTCTAGATTTGCTACCAGATTGGGGAAAAACGAGGGCAAAAGGAACAATGAATGAAGAGAGAAGTTGCTCTAGATTCTCTACCTTTTTGGGAAAAAAACACAAATATTAGCGAGAGAGAGGGGGAAAAGCGCTCTTAAAAAGGCTAATCATAAATAAAAATAACAAAAAATAAAACTTCCAATTCAGGCAATAGGGCACACATAACCACCAAACGCTTCCCACATGGTCTCACACCACGTCCCCCATAACCAGCGAGAGATGGATGGCTGGTCCGTGATGACCCACAAGTATAGGGGGTGTATCATAGTATTTTCGATAAGTAAGAGTGTCGAACCCAACGAGGAGCAGAAGGTGCTGGCTAGTGGTATGGATCAGGAATTCTCTGCAAATACTTAGCAAACGGATTTTTAGGGTTTTTTGATAAAGCAAGTAAACAAAGTACGAGTAAATAAAAGACAGTAGGAATAAATGCAGCAAGTGGCCCAATCCTTTATGCAGCAAAGGACAAGCCGGTTGTATTACTTAAGATGACCAAACGTTCTCGAGGACACATGGGAAGAACGTCAAGTGCTTTCGCTTCATATAGTTGATTAATCTTCTTTAGCTTGCTAAGTGTTGTGTGGGTGAACCTGTGCTAATGTACCGCCCCATCCAAGACTAATACATACTTGTGATTATACCCCTTGCAAAAATCCGTAAGTACAAGAAAGTAATTAAGGTGGAAACCTAACCACAACTTTAAACTCTAAGACCCTTACGTACCTTGTGCAATGGTTTCCTAACGGGGGTTCAGGTTTCTGTCACTCCGGCAACCCCTACGATTAGTAGCCAAATACACAATGCATTCCCCTAGGACCATATAGGTGAAGTGTCATGTAGTCGACGTTCACATGACACCACTAGAAGAAGTACACCACAACTTAAATAACAATCTATTGAATCTTTCTCAACACAACTCCACTACTAACAACAAGACTTCTCCTATGTCCTCAAGAACAAGACGAACTACTCACAAGACATCATATGCATCATGATCAGAGATGGAATAATGATGTATAACAATCTGAACATAAACAATAATTCAACGGTTCACTCAATAGCATCAACTACAAGGAGTAATCAACACCAGGAAAGTTTCCCCTATGAACTAATGCAAGATTCAACTCAATTGTTACAGCAATATGGATATGGTGATGAGGGTGCTGATGGTGATGATGGTGGTGATGATGATGATCCCGATGAAGTCCAGCTTGATGGTGGTGTTGATGGCGACGATCTCTCCTCTCCGGGAAGGAATTCCCCCGGCAGAAATCTGTCTACCGGAGAGATCTTTCTCTCTTGGTGTTTTCCGCCCCGCAGAGGCGGCGGAATCTTTCTGTGGTCGCTCTCCGAGTCTTAGGGTTTCAGGAGGATGATATACGCCAGAGGGGAGAGGCTGGAGTGGGCCAGGGTGGCCACACCACCTCCAAGCGCGGCTAGGGCTGCCCGCGCCAGGGGGTGGTGTGGGCCCCCTGTGGCCCATCTCCACTCCGTCTTCTGGCATCCTTCGTCTTCTGGAAAAATAGGATTTTCCGTATATTTTCCCAGATTTTCTGATCTTCGTGAATTTTGCCTCCAAACAGCACCTTTTCCATCAGAATCCTGACTGCAGCGGTCCATGCTCCAAACGTCATCAACCATGCAAAAACAGATGAGATAACATAAGTATCATCTCTCAATATGAAATATATCAATGAATAATAGTGAATTAAGACATAGAATAGTGATGCAAAATGGACGTATCAACTCCCCCCAAGCTTAGACTTCGCTTGTCCCCAAGCGAAACTGAGCTCAATAAACATGGCCTCAGGTTTATGGAGTGAAGAGTCGATAAAAGAATACGGACAAGAAGCATCACATTCATCAAATACATAGATCATAATAGAAGACAACTCACTATTATATAACTCATCTTGTAATGAGTAAAGCAAACACAATAAAGATACATAAAGTGAATCATAATTGGTAATGGCAAACTTAGCTCTTGGTCGAAGAATAGTTGATAATTTGCTGGAGTTCACAAATAGCTGGTTTTTCAATGATAGCTTTCAAAGTAGTAAACATCAAGATAAGAGCAATGTGCAAAACAAGGAATATAAGAAACTTGATTTAATAAATCATCATATGAATGAATGAAACACAACAACTCAAAATACTTGCTGAGATAGAAGGGAGTAGGTTTACTGACTCAACTACAAAGTAAAAGAAAGGCCCTTCACAGAGGGAAGTAGGGATTGCAAGTCTCATAAACTGCTCCCAAAAATTATGATACTTACTAGCTTTCAGCTCTCATTGCCCCTATCATAGGCATCTTTAGGTGATTAAGGTTAAAGTGATCAAATATGAGGATATGCATTGACAAGTTGTAAGTTGAGAATCTCATGCCCCTTGAATACGAGGGACGCTCCTCATGCTACTCAATTTTAGTCACCGGTAAGTTCTTGTCATCGTAAGCATATGTGTATCATTGAGGACCGCCAACGGGGTACCCCTTGCCCGATGATACGGAAGTATCCCCATATCAAAATGACAAGGCAAGTAGACAACAAGTATCTCAGCAATCTTCTTATTTACCATGGGAATATGGTGCTTTTTTCTCTCTTTCCTCTTTTCATAATATCTCCTTTTTTTCTTTTCTCTTTTTCTCAATCTCTATCTCTTTTTTTATAAGAATAATGCTTCATAGATACTCGTTATGGTTACGCTGCAGGTTTCCACCATGTCAGCATGGATTAGACCAGCGGCCCAGGCATTTCTCTAACACATATGCATAACTCCATGGACTTACAAGCTCCCCTTTCATTTCACACCGACAACATCCATAGACAAAAGAACATGATATCAACTAGGTACAAAGTACCAGTGCAATGTTGAAAGCGTTCCCCATGATAGCATGGTTCTGCTAATCCACAACTTACAAAGCACAAGCATATACGCAAATAGGTGAGCACAATGGTTCAAGTTTATTAAGTGCAAGAAAGTAAAGTGTGCCATCAAGTTCGTGAGAGCTTTAATCACTAATTTTCACATAACAAGTTTAATTTGGGAGGTAGATAAAACAAGAATTTACTTGGAATAGAAATAATGCTAATAGGTAGGTATGGTGGACACAAATGGCAAAGGTTTTGGTTTAAAGGAGGTGGATGCACGAGAAGAATACCCTCTCAGTACAGGTTTTTGGCTATCAAGTACAAGAGTTGAAGGAAACAACCAAACATACAGGTGATAAAAATAAACATGCAATCTTCCTTGGAAGCACAAAAGATCTTAACTAGAGAATACTAAAATTATGAGCAAATCAAGAAAGAAAGATGATGAAATTATTTTTCTTTAGAGTACTTCTATCTTTTTCATTTAATTCTCAAAAATAGTGTTGCTACTGACCAAGACAGATTTGCCAAAACCAACTAAATTAACTCAATGATCCCAAAGTAATACCAATACTAACAACAAGATCAATCATATAACCACGAATTGAAAACTAATATAAGCTATGCAAAAGAGTAAATGATAGAACTTCTCATTAATATTCCATAACGGCAACTCACACCAAGGGATACATATCTAACGAGAGAGGGGACACTTCCATAATGCAAACCATCCTACATAATAACTCCTCTATTCAAGATATGACTCTACTAAAAAGGCAAAAAGATAGAAGATAGTGATGTGATATCGCGGCACTCCCCCAAGCTTGGAACAAACCAAGGGGATGCCAAACCTGATGACGAATTACTCCTTTGGTGGTGGTATCCTCTTGATGAGCTTCTTGACCAATTTCCCCAAGTCCTCAATCTCGAAAGTGAGATTACGAATCAGCTGTGAGTTTTGCTCAATGCGGCTCATGATCATGTCGTGTTGAGAATTCCAGCTCTTGCTATTCTTTCCCCACTCTTCCTCCTTGAAGTCTTCTTTTCCTGCATGGCTAGAACGAGGCAAATCCCAATTGGAGGGTAATTTCCCTTTGGGCATATTCTGGTATTGATGCTCATGGATAGGGGTATGGAAAAGATTCTTGGTGTGTGGAGGAAGCGACCGTGGAGCCAAACTGTGACGAGGAGCTTTTCCCCCAGTATGCATCCGCGCAGTCCTTCTAACCCTGGCAGGTTCCATCACCACTCCAATGCTCGCAATGGTAGTGTCGGTGAGCAGATGTTGGCCTTGCTCCTCTTCATCTTCACTTTTGATCTCCTTCTCCTTCCCGGGGTCTTGGAGGTCTTCCTCCATAGGCTCCTTCCCTTTATCCTTGGCGGACACCATTATGCTTCTAAACCTTCAAAGAGTATGTCCTGGCAGAAACAGATCGAAACAAAAACACGACGAAAACACGATATATGAACCTCGGGGGATCCGGGGGTTATATATTACGAAGTTACATAACAAGAGGAAAGTACTGGGTGAAAACGGGTCAGAGGCGGAGTCTGAGGTGGCCTCACCACCTGGTGGCGCGGCCAGGGGTGGGCCCGCGCCTGATACGTCCATTTTGCATCACTATTCTATGTCTTAATTCACTATTATTCATTGATATATTTCGTATTGAGAGGTGATACTTATGTTATTTCATCTATTTTTGCATGGTTGATGGCTTTTGGAGCATGGACCGCTGTAGTCAGGATTCTGATGGAAAAGGTGTTGTTTGGAGGCAAAATTCGTGAAGATCAGAAAATCCGGGAAAATATACGGAAAATCCTATTTTTCCAGAAGACTCAGGATGCCAGAAGATGGAGTGGAGGTGGGACACAGGGGGCCCACACCACCCCATGGCGCGGGCAGGCCTAGGCCGCGCTTGGGAGTGGTGTGGACACCCTGGCCCACTCCAGCCTCTCCCCTCAGGCGTATATCATCCCCACAAAACCCTAAGACTCGGGGAGGGACCACAGAAAGATTCCACCGCCTCTGCGGGGCAGAAAACACCGAGAGAGAAAGATCTCTCCGGCAGACAGATTTCTGCCGGGGGAATTCCTTCCCGGAGAGGGGAGATCGTCGCCATCAACACCACCATCAAGCTGGACTTCATCGGGATCATCATCATCATCACCACCATCAGCACCCTCATCACCATCTCCATATTGCTATAACAATTGAGTTGAATCTTGCATTAGTTAATAGGAGAAACTTTCCCGGTGTTGATTACTCCTTGTAGTTGATGCTATTGAGTGAACCATTGAATTATTGTTTATGTTCAGATTGTTATACATCATTATTCCATCTCTGATCATGATCCATATGATGTCTTGTGAGTAGTTCGTCTTGTTCTTGAGGACATGGGAGAAGTCTTGTTGTTAGTAGTGGAGTTGTGTTGAGAAAGATTCAAAAGATTGTTATTTAAGTTGTGGTGTACTTCTTTTAGTGGTGTCATGTGAACGTCGACTACATGACATTTCACCTATATGGTCGTAGGGGAATGCATTGTGTATTTGGCTACTAATCGTAGGGGTTGCCGGAGTGATAGAAACCTGAACCCCCGTTAGGAAACCATTGCACAAGGGACGTAAGGGTCTTAGAGTTTAAACCTTTGGTTATGTTTCTACCTTAATTACTTTCTTGTACTTACGGATGTTTGCAAGGGGTATAATCACAAGTATGTATTAGTCTTGGATGGGGCGGTACATTAGCACAGGTTCACCCACACAACACTTAGCAAGCTAAAGAAAATTAATTGACATTACGAAGCGAAAGCACTTGACAGTCTTCCCATGTGTCCTCGAGAATGTTTGGTCATCTATAGAAATACAACCGGCTTGTCCTTTGCTGCATAAAGGATTGGGCCACTTGCTGCATTTATTCCTACTGTCTTTTGTTTACTCATACTTTGTTTACTTGCTTTATCGAAAACCCCTAAAAATCCGTTTGCTAAGTATTTGTAGAGAGTTCCTGATCCATACCACTAGTCAGCACCTTGTGCTCCTCGTTGGGTTCGACACTCTTACTTATCGAAAATACTGCGATACACCCCCTATACTTGTGGGTCATCAGCGCCACCCTGGCTCCGGTTCCGTCCCTTTTTCGCTTCGTAACTTCCCTTATTTACTGAAAACTGCAAAAATATAGGTGGATAGTATTTTCGCGGAACTTTTCTTACCGGAACTGTTACCTATTTGAAAACAGACTCTGCAGGTCTCTAAATTTGGTATCTAGTAGATTCTTCCAGAGTCATCACTTGAATAACTTCAATATCTTCATCTTCATACACTTATTACTTGAGTCATAAAACCCTTCTCTTCCTTATTACACCATTGTCTCCACTTCCTGGAAATTTCTCTCACACAAAACTTCACACCGTTCTCATTAGCAACATTAGTATAAGTGAAGTGGTAAAACCTTTTGTGTAAAAATTCAACTGAAAACCAACAAAACATAAGCTACTGTAGCAACTCCTTCCGAAAACCCGAAAAGAATTCAAAAAGGAAATCGAATAATGAAGCAAATGCAAGAGTGGCAAAGTCTGTCAAAACAGACCAGTAGGTAAAGATCAATTTTTTTGGAAATCTTCTGTTGCTCAAATCAAAAAGTGCAAAACTAACAAAAGTTAAATCGCAACCTGGGGCAGAAGCACAAATAATTACAGCTCAATCCGACATACAGAGATCTCTCACGAATTTTTACGGTGAAGCACAGAAATCTGTTTGGGGACAGCAACATCCCCAAATCTTACTTCTCTTTCATTAGAGGTTGATCTTGACACAAAAACCAAACAAAACTGATAAGGAGCAGTTATTAATGAAGTAATAACTTCCAAGACTCAAAGAAACAAAAACAAACTGAAAGCAAAAACAAATTGGGTTGTCTCCCAAAAGGCTCTTTCTTTATAGCCATTAAGATGGGCATGATAATTTTGAAGATGCTCACATAAGAATATGAATTGAAGTGAAAGGGAGCATTAAGAAGAAAAAATACACACATTTAATTCTAACCCACTTCCTATGCAAGGTAATTTTGTAAACAAACAAGTTATTGAAACCAGAGGTTACTTGCATAAGAAGGCAAAAGAAGTGCAACATAAAGACTTTAAGCATAAAACGAGGAAACTTGATATTATTGAGATGCATAAGAACACTTTTCCCTCTCTCATAGTAACTTTCAGTATCATGCATAAACTTAACAATATAGCTATCACAAGGACCATCATAGCAATGATCACTTATTCTAACTGAAAACACAGGAATACTAGCTCTCATAACAGTACTTTGTGAAACAATATTAGAGGTGTCCTTACAAAGGATAGTGTGTCCCTCTTTTTCATATTTAGTAACAAATTCTTTCACATTTGCTATTATAGGTTCATCAACCATTTGTTTATCATGTTCAACAGCTTTATTTGTAATTTCATTAACCATACTAGCTATCATAGAATGTTCCTTTATCTTAACTGGGAAAGGCATTTTCTCAATGTAAGGTTTAGGTAAGACATGATTAGCAGTATAAACTTCAGTATTTCTTGAAGGAACACTCTTAGTAATATCTTTATAAGGTTCATGATACTTATTCCACTTCTTTTTAGGCACTTCAATGTAGGAAGCAAAAGCCTTAAAATAAGAAGCAATAGCTTGAGAGTCTAGACCATAAGAATTTTTAATATTTTGAAAGTCATCAGTTCCCATAAAAGATTCAATGCATTCATAATCATAATTTATACCTGACTTTCTACCTTTGTCATTCTCCCAAGCTTCAGCATTGTCTTGAATACGGTCCAGAAGATCCCATTTAGCTTCTTCTTTCATGCGAGTGAATGATCCAGCACAAGAAGCATCCAATAAATCCTTATCATGTAGAGGAAGCCTTGCATAGAAGTTATTGATAATAATATTGTTGGGGAGCTCATGAATGGGACATTTGAGCATTAGTAACTTCCATCTCCCCCAAGCTTGAGCTGTACTCTCTCCATCAAGAGGACAAAAGTTGTATATTTGATTCCGATCTTTATGAATCTCATTAGGAGGATAAAACTTTGAATAAAAGAGACGCACTATTTCCTCCCATTCCAGAGCTTGACCATTCTTCTGCAGCTTATACCATTTCTCAGCTCTTCCTTTCAGTGATAATGACAATAACTTCTTCTTGACTTGATCTGTAGTAATACCTGCACACTTGAACAAGCCGCATAATTCGTGTATAAAAAGCAAATGATCACCGGGATGGATAGTTCCATCCCCAACATAGTAGTTATCCATAACACGATCAATAATTCTTGTAGGTATTTTGAAAACATCATTCTCAATAGGTGGTGGCTTATCTACTACCTTAGCATTACCAAATAAGAAACTCAGCGAATTATCCATAACGAAAATAAAGCAACTAACAGAAGTAAACAATACATAGTAGAAGTTTCCTTTACCAGTTCCACTCTCCAATAGTGCTTCACTCCCCGGCAACGGCGCCAGAAAATAGTCTTGATGACCCACAAGTATAGGGGGTGTATCGCAGTATTTTTGATAAGTAAGAGTGTCGAACCCAACGAGGAGCAGAAGGTGCTGGCTAGTGGTATGGATCAGGAATTCTCTGCAAATACTTAGCAAACGGATTTTTAGGGGTTTTTGATAAAGCAAGTAAACAAAGTATGACTAAAAAAAGACAGTAGGAATAAATGCAGCAAGTGGCCCAATCCTTTATGCAGCAAAGGACAAGCCGGTTATATTACTTAAGATGACCAAACATTCTCGAGGACACATGGGAAGACCGTCAAGTGCTTTCTCTTCATATAGTTGATTAATCTTCTTTAGCTTGCTAAGTGTTGTGTGGGTGAACCTGTGCTAATGTACTGCCCCATCCAAGACTAATACATACTTGTGATTATACCCCTTGCAAACATCCGTAAGTACAAGAAAGTAATTAAGGTAGAAACCTAACCACAACTTTAAACTCTAAGACCCTTACGTCCGTTGTGCAATGGTTTCCTAATGGGGGGTCAGGTTTCTGTCACTCCGGCAACCCCTACGATTAGTAGCCAAATACACAATGCATTCCCCTAGGCCCATATAGGTGAAGTGTCATGTAGTTGACGTTCACATGACACCACTAAAAGAAGTACACCACAACTTAAATAACAATCTTTTGAATCTTTCTCAACACAACTCCACTACTAACAACAAGACTTCTCCCATGTCCTCAAGAACAAGACGAACTACTCACAAGACATCATATGGATCATGATCAGAGATGGAATAATGATGTATAACAATCTGAACATAAACAATAATTCAATGGTTCACTCAATAGCATCAACTACAAGGAGTAATCAACACCGGGAAAGTTTCTCCTATTAACTAATGCAAGATTCAACTCAATTGTTATAGCAATATGGAGATGGTGATGAGGGTGCTGATGGTGGTGATGATGATGATGATCCCGATGAAGTCCAGCTTGATGGTGGTGTTGATGGCGATGATCTCCCCTCTCCGGGAAGGAATTCCCCCGGCAGAAATCTGTCTGCCAGAGAGATCTTTCTCTCTCGGTGTTTTCCGCCTCGCAGAGGCGGCGGAATCTTTCTGTGGTCGCTCTCCAAGTCTTTGGGTTTCGGGAGGATGATATACGCCAGAGGGGAGAGGCTGGAGTGGGCCAGGGTGGCCACACCACCTCCAGGCGCGGCCTAGAGCTGCCCGTGCCAGGGGGTGGTGTGGGCCCTCTGTGGCCCATCTCCACTCCGTCTTCTGGCATCCTTAGTCTTCTAGAAAAATAGGATTTTCCATATATTTTTCTGGATTTTCTGATCTTCGCGAATTTTTCCTCCAAACAGCACCTTTTCCATCAGAATCCTGACTGCAGCGGTCCATGTTCCAAAAGTCATCAACCATGCAAAAACAGATGAAATAACATAAGTATCACCTCTTAATATGAAATATATCAATGAATAATAGTGAATTAAGACATAGAATAGTGATGCAAAATGGACGTATCAGTCCGCTGTGTATCCTGGCCCCACCTGTCAGTATGTAATGGTTGAGGTGACGTAACGTAACGCTTAATGCACGAGCCGCCCCAACATGGTCCCACCAGTCAAGCCTTTGACCTGACGACATTCCCCCGTCTGAGCGCATGTGAGGGTTTCGGAATGGAGGGAGGGCAAAAGTGAGGAAAACTAAGCGGCTGGGGAAACTGAGTACAACCAACAAACCAGGGGCATGAAAATAGAAATCCCTTAAAATTAAAATTGGTGTTAATGAGATATTTGCACTTTGTGATCTTAGGGAAGCGTCTCAACAATTTCCAAAAGTCTATTTGACAAGTTAAACTTGGGGCCTTTTGCAACCACTAAATTGAGACTCCATCTTGCTGATTCAACTTATAAAAAGCTGTTGGTATAAAAGAAAACATAGTTGTTAAAATTAAAGAAAGTCCCGCTTTTATTGATCTTGTTATAGTGGACATGCCTGAAGATTCCATAGCACCTATAATTCTAGGTAGGCCATTGCTAAGAACTACTAAAGCTCTAATAAATCTACATGAAGGGAATGTGAGAATATGACTGCCGTCTAGAGATTCTTTTATACTCCACATCCCTAGGAAGAGAAAGGCCAAACCTAATAGTGATGATGGTATAATTACACTGAAAGCCAATTACTTTTGAGTGGGTGTTCCACTCACCAATCCTAAATGATCACCATCTTGGTCAAGCTAATTGACCTTAACTAGAAGCGCTTCATGGGAGGCAATCCATGTGAAATAAAAGTTTTACTATTGTGTTAGTTTTTTTGTTTTATTTTTGTTTCATTTTTTTTAGTAATGAGTGTTTGAGAAGTCCTTTGGAGAGAGGAGAAGAAATAAGATAATCCTCGATCTTTTATTTACTAACACATGGCCTATAAGGTATTGCTGATTTTTATGAAGTCTATTTACTGTTATTTTGTTATTTGTTAAGTTGTGTAAAGGCGCACAAAGCTACTAACCAAATTCTATAAGTTTTGCAGCTTACTGGCTGTTTAACGACCACTGGTATGACCGGGATGCCCCGTACCATGCGTTCGTACCACATTGAGGCTCTGTAAAATAGAAATATTGATTTTTGCCGTTGGACTGAGTGGCTGTAACGACTACTGGTACGACCGGAGGCGGTCGTACCACCCTCCCATACCGTATCCTCGAGCAAAGTATCAGGTTTCAAGCAAATATGTTGCACGTATAACGACCAGCTATATACCAAGTGCGCCACCGGAAAGAGTCCTTCGACACCAAGGTATGCACTCGGTACGGGTGAGCTCCGGCCGTACCACCCGCCCGTACCACGTACACGGTCGCCATATCACAGGAGGAGGTAACCCTAAATTTCTAAAACATAAAAATTTCTCTTTCTTCTAACTCCAAACTTCAAACCACCTCTATTAGATCTTTAAATTTATTCAGTCTTTCTTCAATTCCTCACACCCATTCGATTTAAGGTACGATTCTCCTCCGATCCCCAATATTTTTGCATCAAAACTCTGCTCAATCTTTCACCATTACCAATCTAGACTTATGTCTTGTTCTTGAGCTAATCTTCATATTGAGCATGTTTAGTTTTGTTTTTAGAGGAGTTTCTTTTGTAACAAGTGTAGAGATCGTTTATGCTATATTTCTATTGGACTAAGAAAATTATTAGCATTTTTATTATTTTATTTTAGATGAACACGAAGAGATGTACACGTGTGATGGGTGCGGAACAATTCGCACCACCCGTTGATACGTTGACCCCCAAGTCACTTGGTATCGAGTTCATCAAGAAGTTTCAATCAAGTCCACCAAGTGGGCGTGTCCCTATATCCTAAACCAACTTGGCATCCGTCCTGATTTTAATTTACTTTGCAACAATATTAGTTTGTATGACTTTGTCTTTCAGGATGTCTCCACGTACCGCCGCTTGACGCTTGAGTTTCTCAGCACCTTGACACATTCGTTGTACTCTCACTATTGTTCTGAGGAGCAAATGCCTAGAGTTGATCGCATCAACTTCTGTCTTATGAACTGTGAGTACTCATTGACGCTCGACCAGTGGGCTCACTACTTTGGGTTTGCCAACAACACCATAGACATACGCTCCACCGCCTTTATTCTAAATCTAGCACCTTAGGAGTACTTTAATAGTATGAGAATTCGCGGAAACACATTCCAGGGAAATCAAATTGATCATCCTGCTATGCGTTACTTGTTTTATGTTATTCCTAACACCATGCAGGCACGTGGTGAGTTTAGTAGAGTCGATGAGGAGGATATGATGATCCTTCCTAACTGTAACTTAACGCCAAATTTGGGCATTCTTCTTTTGTTTTACCTTAAGCATACAACTCTATAGTCTTGAGGTCCCATATACGGAGTAGGAATCATAAACGTTCTTGCTTGTGTACTTCAAGTCAACCTAGGTAGTATCCAACCATTGGCAGGAAGTCCTAGTCTTGGTTTTTCTACTCTGAGAGCTTGTGGTATGATTTCTAAAACCAATGGTAGATACTTTCTTGATATACCTAGGGCAGATCACTTGATCCCAGATCCTTTTCCTAATGGTCTATTCTCTATCGAGGAGGGACGTTTGCGTTATGACGCGTAGGTTTAAGCAGGTCTACCCCAATAAGAAGTACCCATGAGAGAGGAACGAGAAGATGAAGAAGTAGAACAAGAAGGAACCGAACAAGATGTGTAGCCACCAAACTACTACACCACCTATGAAGATATTTATGCTCTCGAAGGAAATATCCAAAACATGAACAACCTCTCCATAAACCTTTAAGATGCTACTGCCAACCTCGCCACCTAGTTCCATAATTGGAGAAGCCAATGGAATGTGGGAGATTATCCACCACCACCACAATGAGCAATAAAAGGGCTTGCAAAATCCTGAGCTTGGGGATGTTTCCCCCGACAATTTTATTTGTGTAATAATGAGGTTATACTCCAGCTCCTTCAGAACTTTGAAACACTCGTGTTGGCTTGTTCCAACACTTTCCTTTGCTTTCGTTTTTCATTTGCTTTCTTCCTTATTTGTTTTTCATTAGTTTTTCTTTTCTTAGTTCCTTGCTTGGTCGCAAGTTCTTTTCTATTCTCTAATCCCTATCCTCAAAAATACAATTTTTTTCCATTTTTCCTTTTTCGTGAAAGTGGATTCACACTTTGCGACTTTGCTTTAATTTTATTATGGGAGTTATTTCACTTGAGTTTTGAAGGAACACATCCCTATAAGGAAGAGGATTATGAAGTCGTTCATGAGAGGTATGTCCTATGTCTCCCACTTTTGAAGTTTGAGCTGTTTATTTTAGTTGGTTGATTTGCTAAGATGCCATGCTAGTGGGAGTAATTCAAAATAGTTAGAGTAAAGCTTTTTATTGGTATGAATGATTAGTTTTGGAAGCTTTTGCTTTAGTTCTTTTAGCTAACCGAGTCTTGCCTTGGAAATAATATTGCCAAATAAGTACAATAAGAAAAAAGGCTGAAATTTATTACTTGTTTGATGAATGATTGTCTTGAGAGTTTACCCTTGAAGATAATTAACCCCATAGATGTTTTGATAGACTTGACGACACTCTTGAAAGGAGTTGTTTGATTGAAATGAAGTCTAACGGTAATTTGATGCATGCCAAAGCTAAACCCATGGATCAAACTGCGATACTATTTAAAGAGTTCTATGTTTCTTATGCACACCTTTGGATGCCAACAACTCCGCTGGCCTACGAACAATGTATGGTACAACCCCTGATTTTGGCTATGAGTTGATGACATGGGTGGCATAAAATGTCACCGTAATGGGCAAAAGTATTGGTACTCTCAAAAGGTTGTGCAACCATTGTTCAAAAGAATCAATCAATGATCCTTGAAAGAAGGAAGGAAAAAATGAAGATCCACATAACAAGTCCATGGCATGGTCTCATTACTACTTTATGAATTTTTTTGAAAGGCAATGATTGGAATATAAGTGTTTTGATAGCATTGATTTACTGATGTGGGTGTAAATAAGACACTTAACTGTTATGCTACTTAGGACATGAACTCTCTTACTCAATTTTTTCTATATTAA
Organism: Avena sativa; assembly: GCA_916181665.1. Classification (NCBI taxonomy): domain Eukaryota; kingdom Viridiplantae; phylum Streptophyta; class Magnoliopsida; order Poales; family Poaceae; genus Avena; species Avena sativa. The sequence continues at coordinate 483,478,513 of OV702279.1, forward strand.
AACATCCTAGTGTTCCTTGGCAAGATGAGAGCTAACTAGAAGAATTGGATTGATTGTTACACTTCAAGATTTTTATACTTATATTAAACTCTACTTTGATCGTCTTGATTTGCGAAGCTTGTATAGTATTCTTGTCATATATCTAACTCTTATGAGCCTTTCAAATGGATGAAGTGCTGGACGCATATGACTGCCAACCGTAAGTGAATTCATACTCTCGTTGTTTCAAGTTTAAATGTTGAATTCCTTATAGTTCTTTTGTTTCTTCTTGATCGAGAGCGATCAAGGTTTGAGCTTTGGGAGGTTGATGGCTCCAAAAATAGCCATCTTTTCCCGCGTTTAAACATTATTTTAGTGCAGTAATTGATACGAAACTCTCTATCCTTGCCACTAATGACTAATAATTGCAAAGATATTCAAACTATTACTTTGATTTGTGTTATGCAGGAAATCACGCTTTTTACTGCGAAATCAGGACTCATAATGAATATTTTGAGGAAGTACACACCACCAAGTAATTCTGGAGTAATTGACATGCGTCTACAGCGTAATGACCACCGGTACAGGCAGGGCCCACCCGTACCGTCCGTCCATACCATGTTGGCGGCTCCGTCTCGTCAAATTCTATAACTTTCGTGAAGACGCCTATATATTTTGAGGTCTCAACCGCCGTATAGAAGGCCGCCGTGCAGAAGGCCGCCATTCTCAGATTTCAGCACAACACGACCAAAGGAGATCCACACCATAGTTCATCCCCTGCATTAGCCATAGTCATTACTTTGTACTTGAGATCTCCTTGTGATTCAGCAACCATTGTAAGAATATTTGATTTCAATCTAATTATTTTGCATAATGTTTTCTATCTTTGATCTTATTATTATGAGTGAGTAGTCCTTACGGGCTGAGGGTTAAAGAAAAACCTCGTAACGATTATGTGCATCTAATCTATGGGAGAATTGTGTATTGTTTGAAAGAGGGATTTGTATCTTTTGTTTCTTTGTCTCTTGCCTCAATCTTTGGACATGTAGGTACCAAAGATTGATAAAGGCTTGAGGTAAGATAATTGCCTAGCGGCGATCTCATAGGAAACCCAGTGACAGAAAGGGCGGTACAGTCTTCGCTTAGCGACCCATTCGGAATCACAACAACATCACCTCTTAAGGCTTTGATCTATGTTTTGCACTTAATAATCATTTGTAGCCCGGTGCTTCATGGTGCACTCGGTTGGATCAAAAGAATATTGCTATGCCTGCTGCTCGCAGGGGATCTAGTATATTAGGATGTGTTGCCCACAAAAGATTATCTTTATTAAAACATTACACATGACTGTGCTTATTATTATTATTTATCCCATATGAAGTGCAGCTGCAGGTGGATCTTCAACCCTGACCTATCTCCATTCGTTGAATCAACCCACGATAAAATTAAACTAGATTGGTCCGGTAAATGAAGGTAAAATGAAAAAACAAAGTCTTGTAGACATGTCCTTTTTAATTCCTTTTAGCGTTATTTCCCAAGGTTCAATTAAACCTAGATCTATTAGGGAAAAAGACTATTATACTACATCCGTGAATCCAGATCGAATGTATCACGAAGCACCCGAGCAATAATTTTGGTTCATACATAGGCATGCTAATTAACCAACATTACTCTAATGATTGAGGATAAACATTGGTACTTTGTAGATAGATTGAGGCTAAAATTACTGACCATAGCTTGCCGAAAGTTTGGTTGGTTCAGGACGATGGTGAAGAAATCTGAAGTCCTGTTTGAATGGCCACAATTATGCCTTAGGTGGCTGCAGACATGACAAATATCCATCACCACAACTTGGTTTTGCGCACTAAAAAAATGGAAGATCGAATAAAAGATTAGAACAAACATAGTGAACACCCTATTTATACTATAGACGGAGTGGGGAAAAATCAGAGCAAGAAAATCTCATTTGCATAATAGATGTGGAGAAGTCATATGAACAATCTGCAACTCGAGCTCTATGTATGAATAAACGCCTATGTATGATTAGACTAAATCCAAAAATAGAAAGAAGAGTAGAGAGGAAGAAGAACCTGCAGGCGGGAGTTCCTCTGTACTCTACCTCTGGAACTGACCGTTGAGTGCGCAGATTCAGTTTGCCCCAAGTCTAGGTGTAGGAGGCAGTGCAACCTAACCACTTCCACGTGACCACTCTCCGAGGCGGTTCTTATTATCATCCGTCTAAGGTGCACTCGCGGGAGCTACACGTGGCAGAACAATCAGTTGTGCCATAACTGCACAACCAGTTGTGTCATAACTGCATGTGTCAGGCAAGCAAATATAGGTGGCTTGTAATAATAACTGTCTCATCGCTCCGAGTATTGGGGACGATTGGTTTTTCTGACCGTCTAAGGTTATATACTGATGCTTTTTTATTATCCACCTCCCATCGGGTCTTTTCTGAGTTGTCTATGATAAACAACCGCTTCGAAAATTAGTAGAGGTGGTCGTCTTGTAACAACATGCTGAGGGTGACGAACATAGGCGGATTTTTTCGTACTTGAGGCAAACCGTCTGAGTGCACTGTCTCTAAGTAACGAGTTTGTACTAGTGCACACTCTTCCAGAAGTGCAAGAAAGAGTGGGTTTACCTACATTTTTAGCTTTCACTTTACCATGGGCGAATTTGAAAGCTTCTGTATCAAGTGTGACTACGTTGCAATGAGAAAACATGGCCATCATTGTTTCCTTGTGACATGTTCATTGGTACCAGGTGGGCCCATACAACCGAAAGGGCCCACCGAGAACCATGATGGGCAAACATGAAGGCTCGGGCCTCAGGTGGATGCCCGAATGAAGACGCCTTGGTGGCCAAGGCAGGGCACATCGCCGAACAGATTCTTCGGGATATCATGATTACACCGGCAAGACCGGATATACATATCTTCGTTAGGGTTTTGCATAGATATCACCACGTGTAACCCATCTTGGCACTCTGTAACCTTGGCCCCCGACCATATATATAAGGGGGGCAGGGATGCCGAATGGGAGGACGATCTTAGGAACAACCTAGAGACATCTTTTAGATTTCTCCGATCATGTACGATCGTCTTATACCACCATCCACCATAGGTGATATCGAGTTGTATCTCGATCTCACCCGAGCACACTACGATAATCGCAAACACCACCAAACAGTAGTAGGTTTTTACCGTACACTGTTTAATTTGTTTGGGGGCCTGAACCTATATAAATCCCTGTCTCGGTGTGCTACCATCCCGATCTCTGAGCATGACCCCTCGGAACATAAATCTACCATCGTAAAATACCTCGACAGTTGTCGCGCCAGGTAGGGCCCACAGAATTTAAAGAGCCTAAAGACGTGTGGATCATATATCCTATTGCATGTTTTGAATCTCAGATCGTGATGGCAAGGGTTATATTTAACCATAGTGTGGGGTCTGCCTGGCCCTCAGAAAATCTATTTGATTTGGATCCTTGGAGTTTATCACGGAACGGATAGGAGGGTTGTTTCAGTAGTTGTTTTTCATAAATTTAAAGAAAATGTTCAAATTAGCAAGTTTATACAGAGACTGCCCTAGTCAAATGTTGTGCCCCTAGTCACAATTTCTTCTGGGTCCACCCCTATTGACAGGACAAAGACCCACCTCTTAAGAGGACGTACGGAGACGTGGCTTAGGCTCCAAGCAATCCTAAAATTCCTTCTCCAGTATGGTTCCCATCCTCTCTTGCACTTTGTGTGGTATAAGAATGGCGGACCAAACACATTCGGTATCGGGAGGCCGGAAACCTTGCACATCAGTCGTATGCGTCTCTAGAGAAGAAGGATTCTCCAAGAGATAAAGTCATGGACAAGAATTGGTTGACCCATTCCCGTTCGGCATTGGAGAACTTCCTCGACCAAGTCGACCCCGAGGGATTCCTAGCTCTGACGGGGGGATGGAACCCTCCAGGTTGCGGCAATAGCCTTCTTAGAACTCACAAATTTCCACCCGGGGTATTCATGGTCGATCTACGACCAACGCTGAAATTGAGCGCATCTAGCCATGCACTTACCTCCTCGTCAGGTCTTTATTTTCTTTTTTCTTCTTCTTTTGTTTTTCAGCTCCGCGCTTCCCTGATGTCTAGACTCGCTCTAGTCATTATGTTGTTGCAGAGGCTAGGTGTAGATGATATCATCTTAGTATGAATATGTTCCCTTTATCGAAAAAAAAGATACAAGAGAAGGGTGACTTTCCATGCCCTAAAGTTGGTGTCGCCTGTCTACGATTTAACCACTAATGATTATTCTAAAGTATTTATTTGTCTGAACAAGAATTGTTGCAATTATTTTTGCAATATTTCATACAGCCCATCATCACTAACTTCACGAGCTAGGCCACCAATTTCCCCTTTTGTAAACCACTAGTTTAATAAACTGGGTACATTATTCTCGGCCAACAAAATGGCAGCAGAGTTCAGGTAAAGGCGTAAAGCCCACCCATGATCAGTACGTAGGTACGTCGGCAGAGGAGAGCCAACAAATTTATTCAAAAATCAGGGACTCGAGATCATGATGTGATGTGAAATATGTGATGCCTATTTAAGGGTGCCCACAAGCTGTCACTTGTGAGGCCAGCGATGTGAGCCTCCAGTAATTGTTCCCAGCATCGTGTTGGCTAATGGCTACCCTGAATGATGTTGGCTCAACGGTCTCATTCAGCTGTTCTTAGTCAAGGTCGCCCCATGTCATAATCTCCAGTAATTACGACACTGCAAAATAATGTTCTTTAACCTTTTCCCGTCTAACAGAGATCCAAACCTTATCACGATATCACGAAATCACCTACCCCGGTCGAATGCTCGATCGTGTGAAAGGGAAGTGTGTCGCTCGATCGATCAGCAAACCTGTTCTGGTTCTGAAACCATGCATATATATAGTACGTATGTCGTCCAGCTAACGTTAGAAATACACAGAAAGCTGGAAACATCTTACAGCGTCGATCGGTCGATACAACAGCGCAAGGAAGTTCTTTGATTACCAGGTTGATTGTCCGTCGTGTCAAGCCCAAAATTGGAAAAAAAAGAAACATCTTAAATTCCCAACAGTGTGCATCTGTCGTGATAAACATGGAGAAGCAAAACTGCACTTTGCGCGCCCCAACAGTGTGCGTCCGCGACGATCGATGGAGACCGCAGTCACTGCACCATGCACCGTCCACACCAATCAATTCTTCGCTGGAAAGCTCCAAAACCAAAAGGACCTGAGGAATCAGCACCTATATGCTTGGCACCCGAGGCAGACACATTTGCACGGACCAGGGCATCGATCCACATCAACCAACATTCGTTCCATACACAGACAAGTAGCTCAAGTACGGCTGCCGCACGGTGAATTCTCCCAGCCACAGCAACCACCACCACCGGCCATGTATATCGATCTATAGCAACCGTGGCTGCATCGATCAGGAGCTACGTAGCCTGCGTGCGCGCGCGGTAGCTCTGCATATATAGTGGCCCGAAACCAGAGGCCGGCGGGCCGTGCCTGGTCACTTTCGTCTCCGGACAGGACCTCCTCCATTATTGATACTAGATAGATCGATCCATGGATGGGATGCCCGCCTCCATTATTAATTTCGATGCCTTGATTTGATTCCTGCTCTGCCCTTGCCTTTCTCGGTTCCCTCTCTCTTCCATCTCTCTGGCTAGCTCCCCGGCCGCCCGCACCATATGCTCCATATACACCTCGCAGTAGCACGTACGTGTTCTGATTAGCCGCGGTTGTCCAAGGGATTAAGGCAGTTGCACTTTTCCGACGGGAGCAATGAAGATTTCCAGCTTCCAGAGCACCAGCAGCGGCGGCGCCAGCGGCTCCGGCTCCGGCTCCGGCTCGGGCACCGGCACCGGCTCCTTCAACCTGCGGAGCCTCTCCAAGCTCATGCTGCCGCCCCTCGGCTACAGCCAGTCCCCCGCCGGCCCCGACAAGTGGGTCGTCTCGCCACTCGACTCAAGATATAGGTGCGTGCGTGCGACCGGCCACCGCGGCTATCTCTTCTCAGCTGCCGCTTGACCTTCCATCAATCGGCGATGATGCATATGTGGGTGGCTCAGGTGCTGGGAGACGTTCATGGTCATCCTGGTGGCCTACTCGGCGTGGGTGTACCCGTTCGAGGTGGCCTTCATGAACGCCTCACCCAAGGGCGGCCTGGAGTTTGCCGACATCGTCGTCGACCTCTTCTTCGCCGTCGACATCGTCCTCACCTTCTTCGTCGCCTTCATTGACTCCAAGACGCAGCTACTCGTCCGAAACAGGAAGATGATAACATTCAGGTACGTAACGCTAACGCCTTGCCTGCCTGCACTCTTCTTCTTCCTTTTCTTGAGTTGCATGACGACACACATCCTTCTCATCTCGCCATATATATGCTGCATTTGAGATGCAAAACACGTTATGTATGCCGTGGGCGTTGCCTGTTTTTGATACAAAGCATTTCTCCACTTCTATCACCTCATTTCTTCTAAAAACGGGCAGGATATGACAAGATATGTGTTCTCATGTAAATAAAGCTATCGCCTTTTCCAAAAGTAAACATACCAAAGATAAACATAATTGTTGTCACGCAAAAGTCATGGGTGGTATCTTGTCATGAATCCACACTTGACACTCCTGACAACATCTTTTCTTAGAAACTTTAAGGATTATGGAGTGAAGTAAAAAAAATGTATTGGGAATGTGCAAGTCATCATCTTCCTCTTTAATTCCCCACATCCGATAAGTTTAGTGCATCTAGAAAAATAAGAAGACCATGCGTTGAATTTTATTGGCTTGATTTCTGTATGATGAGAGGGGAACATTTTTTTCTTATCTTAAAATCCATTGGGAAGGTGAAGTACACCTTTTGTGGACAAATTTGGAGGCTAAACATCCACTTATTTTGTCGACGGAGCGAGTAAATTCGTTGTGGTGCCGGTATGTTGACAGCTTCATAGTTCAAACTAATTTTCTTGGGATATACTCGCTCAACGTTTCAGAATAATTGAAATGCTATGGTTATCCTATGTCAAACTAATTTAAGTTCAAACGATTTTATAGAAAAATATAGGAATACCTACAACACCAATTTAAGCTTTATGAGTCATCATATAATATATTTCTGTAAGACTATATATATGCTGCATTTGAGATGCAAAACACGTTAGCTGTGCCGTGGGCGTTGCCTGTCTTTTGATACAAAGCATTTCTCCACTTCTCTCACCTCATTTGTTCTAAAAATGGACAGGATATGACAAGATATATATTCTCATGTAAATAAAGCTATGGCCTTTTTCCAAAAGTAAACATACCAAAGATAAACATAATTGTTGTCACGCAAAAGTCATGGGTGGTATCTTGTCATGAATCCACACTTGACACTTCTCACAACATCCAATCAACCCTTTACGACTTTTCTTAGAAACTTACTCCCTCAAATAAGTGGGCATCTACTAGAATTTTTAATACAAATGATGGAGTGAAGTAAAAAATGTACCGGGAAGGTGCAACCGTGCAACTCATCATCTCCCTCCTCTTTAATCCCCCCACCTCCGATAAGTTAAATGCATCTAGAAAATAAGAAGACCATGTGCTGAATATTATTGGGCTTGATTTCAGCATGACGAGAGGGGAACAATTTTTTTCTTATTTTAAAATTCATTGGAAAGGTGAAGTACACTCTTTTGTGGACAAATTTTGAGGCTAAACATCCACTTATTTGTCGGCGGAGGGAGTAAATTCTTTGTGGTGCTGGTATGTTAGGGACAGCTTCATGGTTCAAACTATTTTTTCTTGGGATATACTCGCTCCCCGTTTCGGAATAATTGAAATGTTATGGTTATCCTAAGTCAAACTAATTTAAGTTTGAATTTTTTTATAGAAAAATATAGGAATATCTACTACAAATTTAAGTTTTATGAGATTCATTGTATAATATATTTCTGTAAGACTATAGTACTACATAGATTTGATGTTATAAATATTGATATAATTATCATCAAGTCTAGCAAAACTTAGAAAATCTTAACTCAGAACAAATTGAACATCAATTATTTTGGAAGGAAGGAAGTTTATATATACAAGCGATCCCCTCTTTCTTACTGTTCTTTGCTTCTCATATTAGCATGCAGATTGCAAGGAACCACATGCCAGAAAATTCTATTTCTGATCCTGAAGTGTCTGGTACATATGTTGATCATGCCATGTGTCACGGATGGTATATATAGTTGTTTCATGTACCCACACCTGACACTTGTGATAAAATCAAATCTTGATGACGTGTGCTAGCTAGGGAGACTTAGTGGAATACCTTGGTACGTGGCGACACTTCACTCACGCTAGAAAAAAGGCAAGTGGTAGCAAAAGAAAGTAGAGATATAGGACTTGTGAAACCAGTAGAGAACCCAGACCAAACCGCACTATGACGACGTTACTCCACTATGCAGCATTGGCCTACACCATTACACATTTGTGAGCGAGTCGTGAATAATTATCAAGGCAAACGTGCAAAACAGACTGCACGCCTGCTGCCTGCACGAGTACCACGTACCGCGATGCGTGTGAAGCTCCGGTCCGATCCGGCGCATCGATCGCATGGACCACATCGTGTGACCGAATAGTATAGTATAGCTTTTGTTTCTTTTTGATAAGGCACTATCTTTACAGATCAGGGCAGGGTCCACAAGGATCCATCTATAATTTTAAGTTGCATTGTCATGTCAAGGTTTTCAGAATCTGGTTCTGATTTTTCGACAGAGGAAATATATTAATATCGCGAAATCTGGTTCCTATAATAGTTACATAATTTGATGGTATTCCTTTAGTACATGTTAGAAGACTTTGTGAATTTTACTGGTCTCTAAGGATTTGCTGAAACCTTGTAAATGTGCATAGGTATCTGAAGACATTTTTTTTCTTGGACGTGGTGTCGACGATTCCCTTCCAAGGCCTGGCCTACCTGGCCACCGGCGAGGTGAGGGAAGGTTTGGCGTACAGCGTGCTCGGCGTTTTCCGGCTGTGGCGTCTCAGGAAGGTCAAGCAGTTCTTCACAAGGTAACTTGTGCAGAACTGGATAAACAGACATTCAAATGCAGAACAATCAGAGCAGAGGCTAACTGCACATTGTCAGGCTGGAGAAGGACATCCGTTTCAGCTACTTCTGGATCCGCTGCGCCCGGCTGATCGCGGTGACCCTGTTCCTGGTGCACTACGCCGGCTGCCTCTACTACCTGATCGCCGACCGGTACCCGAACCGCGACAAGACCTGGATCGGCGCGGTGATCCCCAACTTCCGGCAGGAGAGCCTGTGGATGCGGTACATCTCCTGCATCTACTGGTCCATCACCACCATGACCACCGTGGGCTACGGCGACCTGCACGCCCAGAACAACGTGGAGATGATCTTCAACATCCTCTACATGCTCTTCAACCTCGGACTCACCGCCTACCTCATCGGCAACATGACCAACCTCGTCGTCGAGGGGACACGCCGCACCATGGAGTTCAGGAACAGCATCCGGGCCGCCTCCAGCTTCGTGTGCCGGAACCGCCTGCCGCCGCACCTGCAGCAGCAGATCCTGGGCTTCATGTGCCTCAAGTTCCGGGCCGAGAGCCTGAACCAGCAGCAGCTCATGGACCAGCTGCCCAAGTCCATCTGCAAGAGCATCTGCGAGCACCTCTTCCTCCCTGTGGTTAGCGAGGTGTACCTGTTTAGGCAGGTCTCCAGGGACACGCTGCTGCTACTGGTTACCAGGACCAAGCCCGAGTACATACCGCCCAGGGAGGACGTGATCGTGCAGGGCGAGGCCGCCGACGACGTCTACATCGTCGTGTCTGGGGAGGTGGAGGTGATCCATTATTTTGACGGCGAGCGGGAGCAGGTGGTGGGCACGCTGGGCACCAGGGACATCTTCGGCGAGGTCAGCGCGCTCAGCGACCGCGCGCAGTGCTTCACCTTCCGGACCAGGACGCTCAGCCAGCTGCTCAGGCTCAAGCAGGCCACGCTCAAGGAAGCCATGCAGAGCAAGCCCGCTGACAGCGTCATCATCATCAAGAACTTCCTCAGGGTACTACACGTCATGCATCTTTTTTTCTTTTGTCTCTGCCAGTCAGTCAGTAGTTGATTTGTGTGGGTGATGTCTGAACGATGCCATTTTCTACTGTGTATGGTATGGTGTTGCAGCATCAGATCGAGGTGCATGACATGAAGGACCTGCTGGGCGAGAACGCCGGAGAGGACGGCAGCGGCGGCAACATCCCCTGCAACCTGCTCACCGTCGCCGCCACGGGGAACAGCAGCTTCCTCGAGGACCTACTCAGGGTAGGGATGGACCCGGACGTCGGTGACTCCAAAGGAAGAACTGCATTGGTGAGCAGAGTATCCCACAATTTCCAGCTCGATGTAATGTAACCTCGATACATACATACAGTGTGCTGATCTTTGGCAATCATTGGCAGCACATCGCGGCGTCAAAGGGGTACGAGGAGTGCGTGCTGGTTCTACTCAGGCACGGCTGCAACGCCAACATCAAAGGTAACAGCAGCAGAGAGATCATAGTAACTGTTCATTCGAGAAGATCAATCAAGTTTGCTGATGACTCGTGATCGTCGCATCGTGTTGAGCGCAGACGCGCAGGGCAACACGGCGCTGTGGCATGCCATCGCGGCGCGGCACCACAAGGTGTTCAGCATCCTCTACCACCTGGCGCGCCTCTCGACCCCGCACGCCGGCGGCGACCTCCTGTGCCTGGCCGCGCGGCGTGGAGACGTCGACACGCTCCGCGAGATCCTGAAGCACGGCCTGAGCGTGGACTCCGAGGACCGCGACGGCGCCACCGCGCTGCGCGTCGCGCTGGCCGAGGGCAAAGCCGACGTGGCCAGGTTCCTCGTCACGAACGGGGCCAGCGTGGACAAGGCCGGCCTCCACGAGGGCCGTGCCACCCCCAACGTGTCGGTGGCGGAGCTGCGGGAGCTCGCCAAGCGGCGGGAGGTCAGCCACCCGGTAACCATCTACGACACGCCCGCCGACGCCGTGACGACGGTGGTCGGCTCGTCGGGGGACCTTAGTAAGAGGAGGATCCCGAGCACGAGGTCGGACAGCGCGCACTGGCCACGGGTGAGCGTATACAGGGGCCATCCGTTCGTCAGAAACCACGGCTCCGAAGCCGGCAAGCTCATCAATCTGCCAGCCACGATGGAGGAGTTCAGAACCCTCGTTGGTACGTTGCTGCGTGCGTACACACCATGAACTTGGAAAGGCAGCTGCATCTGTCGCAATGGGAGATTAGCTGAAAGAAAAACGTTTGTGTGTGCTGTTTTCTTTCAGGAGAGAAGCTGAAAGTGGATGCCGAGAAGGCGCTGGTCCTGAACGAGGAAGCAGCGGAGATCGAGTCGGTGGACGTGATCCGGGACAACGACAAGCTGTTCATCGTCACCCAAGACCACATGAGGATGTTGGCGTCAATGGATACCGTGCCAGCATCGTAGAGGTTCACGCGTTTCGGTAGCATATCTAGCATAATTCTTGTGCTACCTGCTGGAATGCCAATCTTCTCGATCTTGCTCTGAATAATCCAGTCATCTCGATCCGTGGCATTTCAAGAAACGTGAGAAGTGCCACGCTGAGTGTCCTGTGATGTTTTCCATTCATACATGGAGACGAGCTAGTAGAGTACAGATAGCGCAAATGTTGTTCGTAATAGGAGGATTCACCTGTTGTTCTGACCATGGGTCACAACATTTCAGCTGCAGTATATGAACAGTCGAACGGATACAGTATTGTTTTTGCGATGACGCAGCGCTTATGCAGGTGTTACATTTTCAGCCACTGCGTTATATCGCGCAGGTTATGAAATTACCGTGAGAAACTGTGGAACTTTACATGTTGAACATTTTTGTTGTTGAAACAAGAAAGAGCGGAGCCTCCTAAAACTGCAAATATAATGGCTGGCAAGGAACAAGGTGAGGATAACGTTTTGACTCTGACAGTTATAGCGGAGCCTCCTAAATATATTGACAGTTAATTTTTTCGGATCAATGCTTGCAAGAGATCGGAGTCTAACCGTTGGTTTAGACCAGCCGGAGGCATCTGAAGTCGGCGGTGATGGGGGCAAGCAGCCCACGCTTTATGATGTTCATGAGAGGGATTACCATACCATATACATGTACAATTACAAATCGATGGGCAAATCTTCTGCAGGGATAACATTCCGTCTGTTTATAAAATTCACATGACCATTGAATCTGTGAGATCGACGCGAGAAACGCAGACACCGATAGTTCTGAAATCATAAAAATCAACTATTGGTATCACCTATTCTACTCAAAAAATGGTACCACCGGAGCAAACAGACAACTTGACAGTGTAACTAGCTGAAGATATTATTCATTCACGAGGCTACTTCAGCTCACATGTTACCCAACTATTTTTCACAAAGATAGCATGAACATTCGCTCTTCAATGCCGGCCCGATACACTTGTGCTCCTTGACAGTGGCCTTGAACATTTTCCCCGCAATCCAGCATGTCGACTTGCAGAGAAAGCCTACACAGAGTGGGCTGCCAGAGGTATTCTCCCAGCACTTCTCTTCTGCAAGAGATTAACATGTACACATACTTATATATCCATGGAGAACTAAAATTTAATCGAAGAAAAAATTAAGAATCTCACGTAGGTGGAAGAATAGATCGAACTGCTGTAAATCTCTCGCGAGTTAGTTTGTGGTCATCAGTTTGAACAGCGAGACAGATAGGGGCACGAACCTGCTAAACCTTGACTAGCGAATAGTACGAGTATCAATATAACGCACATGACTGCATTCCTCGCACCCGTCATACTCGATAGCGTTGAGGCTGAGCAAAGTCTCGAGTTAGTTTGCCGTGGACCAAGTACTATTAGGTCAGTGAGGATATCCAAATATTTATAGACTTGATTGAAAGTCAAAGAGTCCAACAAAACGGCAAACGTTGGAGACAACAAATGAAGACTTTACTATCTTTTTGAAGAGTAATAAATATTACTCCCTCTGTTTCACAATATAAGACTTTTTAGTTAACTGTTTTAGCTTTCTAAAAAGGTTTATATTACAGAACGGAGAGTATGTAGTAATGACTAGATAAGAATGCAACCTTTTGCGACCTTGGAATAGCTAGCGCTATTTTTTTGACAAGTAGTAAAAAATAATATAGCTGGGGCGAACAATAAATAATATAGTTGTGGAGTAGTACTTTTTGACAAGTAATAGATGGCCGTTTCTTTTTCCAAGCCGTTGCACACGACAGTCAGAGAGTCAGTGCATGAAGTGGATCATTCCGGGTAACCTAGCCGAAAGAACGTTGCAAAAATGCACTGGCCGCTCTTGTCACGTGTGTACAGTGGCGGAGGACGGAAAAAATCTGAGGTAGGACGAACTCTAATAAAAATAAATACCAACTCAGTTTTGATGATCTTTGTCATCAATAAAGCTCTTTCAATTGTTATTGCTACGAGTAAAAGCAATACCAACCCAACAAGGCGATAAACGATATAAAGCATGATTCAAATACTAACATAATCTCCGAAGCCTTTAATTTTCCTCATATGAATAACAAATATCTTAAGATTAGCTCATGCTCATAATAAGATAAATCTGTGTAAGCTGAGAAATCTTATTCACATTGTAACTATAAAATGAGTCACTTGAGTCAAACAAGAAGTTCTGAAACAACTCTAACAACAACTTATCAAAGCAACAATCAAAATTAGTTGTAATAGATTTTATAGAATAATAGAAATTGTACATAGTCCCAAATAATTAATAGTGACCTAGTGCGTTCTCGCTTTTAATGACTTTTCATGAATCACATCTTTCAGGAGGGATCTAAACCATCATTCCTGCAATTGAGACAGAATGTCAATTAAAATTTTAGATCAATTGTATATATAAGCCAAAATAGAAACATCAATTATCATACAATTAGAGTTGGTTCTAGCCACATGCCATAAGGTAGCCGAATTACTCTCAGGTCCTCCTTAGATACCCCATCTAGAACATTGTTTAGAATCTATTTTTATTAGATTGAGAATCAAATGTTGCAAATAGAAATAGTTGGTTTCAACCTAGACTATGCCTAGACCATATTCCACTCCAAAATCAGATTTGCGCAGTGTTCACTAAAACAAGCATAACTTTCTCATACGAAGTCTGTTTTCAGTGTATGACCACTCAAAATGTTCAGAAAAAACATATGCATCTAAAGGTTCTTGCCAAAAATCAAGGTAGGGCAGCCGCCCTATCTTGCCCTACTGGGAGCTTCGCCCCTGCGTGTGCATTGATTTGTAACTGAGGGAGAACAGAAAAGAAAAATACTCTGAACTAATTTCACTATTTTCTTCTCTCAAATCCGCCCTATGGACATCATCTGAAGTCCTATCTGGCTAGTTATCTGCCACGATATATAGAGCAGTTGTAACGTGTCGGCCTGGTCTTGCGTCCGTGGAGGCAAACATCCATATTTTTCACGGCCGTATCTAACTTCACAAAAGGCTTGTAGTGAACGAATGCTGGAAGTTGGACTCAAATTTCAAAATACCCTTTGTGCACATTTAATTCCCGGCATGGGCGAACCTAGAGTTGTCATGGCAAATAAAATATGAAAACTTCATAGATGTCATAGTATTTAGTATTTATACCCTGGTATAATTTTGTGTGGCATATTTTAATGTATTTTCTAAAATCATTATGATATGGAGTATGTCATAGATTATTTGTATTAGTTATTCAAAACTAGCACCATGGCCCTCACAAATGCCTTTAGGATGTTGAAAAGGTTATTTATTTTTTATGTTACACAAATTATGCTTCATGTTATTTACCTCCTTCATTGCACAATACACAATATTTTAGGTATGGATATTGTCGAAGGGTGGAGCGTAGCAAGGACGAGGCTACCAGGGACGAGATCAGTACACACGATGTACCTAGGTTCGGCTCCTCTTTCTAGAGCTAAAGACCTACTTCTTCTCTTATTCGATTACAAAGGTATGCTCTTGGGCTAGGGTTTAGCATGAGGGCGAGTTTTCTACTTTTGAGTTGGTTCCTCCCTCTAGGGAAATCCTAGCCTGCCTTATACACAGCCGACTTAGGGTTTATAGACCTAACCTATGTTGGTACAAGGTTGAAGTTCCTATAGGAGTCAACTTCTTCAACTTGTCATGCATATCTGGTTGTCTATGACGTCTTGCTCCTGGACTCGGGCTGGACCGACTAAGGCGTGAGTTGGCTCAAATCGTCTTTGTGTAATCCCATCAGGGAGGGGCGGACATAAGCATGCCATGGGCCTCCTTGGTCTTGTGGGTCGAGGACTTACCCGTTTGATATTCCCTTGTTAGATGTATTTGTAAATGTGTACCTTTGGCAACGTACGAAATAATAATTAAAAACATATTTTACTAAAAATCTATAAATTTATGTTTTTCTCAATTGAATATTTGTATAGTCACATCCCGAGACATCGACCGACTAGCCCCAATCTGCATGACTGCTAGATCAATTATTATAGGAATTTTCTTATAAATATTTGTTGTCAAACAGTAGGGCATAACTTTACTAGTTCTACTAACCCTAACCCAAGATCAGTACCTAACCCTAGATCAGCGGTGCTACGCCTCGTCGCTAGAGCGCTCATCGCATGCCCTTAGATGCCGAGGGAGCGGATGAAAATCTCATCATGTGGGGTCGGCAGCCCTACACGAACGAGGCCCAACTTATCCTCGGAAAAGCGGACGATGGACTTCTTTTTATAATGGGCGCTTTATTATTTAAAATATTTAAGTCATTACACCCGGTCTCTGCATAACCAGGATGCACATAGCCGACAAAAATCCGAACAATAATGTAAGCTGAAAAGCAAGGCAAAATACATGATACTAAGATAGAGTATAGCACCTAAGAAGCTGGGGGACCAATATCCTAAGATAACGTGACCACCCATGCTGGGGAAAATGTCCTCGCCGTGTCCTCCAATTGTGTACAGATCTCCATAAATAGGTCGCGAAACTCCACCCATTGTACAGACGGCCATAAGCAGAGCGTAGCAGTGGACCAGTAGATAATCTATAAATAAGAAGACATTTTATTATCATAAACCTTGTCATTTCTATATAGCCAAAGTGGCCAAATAATGTCAAGCACTCTCGTCCTAATAAGTATCCTGAACCCATGCTCAGTTTCATGTAACCAACTCCCAAAAATATGGGCAACACCACAGGGAGGATAAGCTTCATGGATAACTGACCATACAAAACGAGCAAATTTATATTGAAAAAAATAAATATTCTATTGTCTCATCGTGTTAGACAAAAAACATATTTTTTTACTTCCATACCAATTCCTATTAGCAAGGTCGTCTTTGGTAAGAATAAACCCCCGACATAGATACCAATCGAAATTTTTCGTCTTTAAAGGTATCTTCATCTTCTAGATTTTCTATTTATGATCAACTGGTATATTAGACTAAATTAGAGCTCTGTACAAGGAATCTACTGAGAGAAATACCGTTCTCTTGTAAGTTCCAATGGAACTCATCAAAACCCTCTAACAGTTATACTGTACTTAACCGTTGCAATAGGTCATTCCACAATACAAGTCTAGGTCTGATGAGACTCCTCCTGAACGACCTGTTAGGAGGAGAAGAGCCTAATACTGCGGCAATCGTTTCCCCTTTGTGTCGAACAATATTATATAGTCCTAGATATTGTTCCCGGAGTGAATCATTTCCAAGCCATTTATCCTCTCAGAAACTAATTTCTGATTAATTTAATAGAGAACGTACCAAAGCGGAAGAAATTTTTTCTTCGACGCCATCAGCCCGGCCCAGAAATACGAGTCTCCTGGCTTCCATAGCACTTGAGACAACACCTTTGAATCAACATACTTCCTCTTCAGGAGGGTTTTCCATACACATCCTCGGTGAGTAGCTTATAAAGCCACTTACCTAGCAGCGCAGTATTCTTAATCTGAAGGTCATGAATATTAAATTCACCTTGGTCTTTCGGCAAACCATACTCCGTTTAGCCAGTCCATATGTTTTTCTCACTATCTCCTTGCCAAAATAATCTTGATTGGAAATAATCCAAACTATGAAAACTCTTTTAGGAAGTTGGAAAAAATAGATCATATATAGTACCATATTGCGTAGAGATAGTAATTTTCCTTTCCAACTACTCAGACGCTTTTGTAGTGGTTCATCGACATGTTTCCATTCCGCATTTATGAGTCTCCGATAATGGATTCGAATTCCCAAATAGTAATCAGAAACTGACCTTGTCCGTAGCCAAAAAGCTCAACATACAGATGGACCTCGTCTTGAGCCTCACCGAAACAAAACAATTTACTTTTATGGAAATTAATCTTTAACCCAGGGAGTTACCCGAATGTTGATAAATATTAATTTTAGATTCTTCATCTTCTCTAAGTTATGCTCCATAAAAAGAATAGTATCGTCGGTGTATTGGAGGATAGAAAGAACACCATCCACCGGATGGGGAACTATACCTTCAATCTGGCCATCAACTTTAGCACGCTCAATCAAGATAGCCAACATATCCACCACTATATTAAATAGTTTTGGCGATAGTGGGTCAGCTTGTCTTAATACTTTCAATGTCTAGAAGTATTTACCAAAATCATTGTTGAATATAATGGCAACACTACCTCCAAAAACAAAACTATAGACTAGATCATTCTGAGAGTTTGTTGAAGGAATGATTATTTAACTTTTTCCTATGCCGTTCGTGAACGGTTTCATGAAGGAAATATTATTTAACACTACCTCTTCAACTTTTTCCTATGCAGTTCGTGAACGGTTTCATGAAGGATCACTATATTATATAGGATGTTTCTTCCTTGCATAAAAGTTGTTTGGGAAGGAGGAACAACATGAACAACCACTGAGTTAAGCCTCAACGTCGTGGTTTTTGTGAAAATCTTAAAACTAATGTTTAGGAGACAACTTGTCCATACTGTCATATCCTTTCTACTCCATTAACCTTAGATAATAAGATTATCTCACCAAAATTGAGGCGAAACAAGTCTAACTGTCTAGCATGAAGAACACTGAACATGTCAACAAGGTCCACCTTGATTACCTCCTAGAAGTTTTGGTAAAACTTTGTCGAGAAGCCATCCGGACCAGGAGCCTTGTTGTGTTCCATTTGAAAACTGCCTTCTTAACTTCCTCCTCTATATAGGGGGGCTGTCAAGAAGTTATTTTACTCATCTAGAACTTGGGGGTATGTCATCCATTCGGGATTCGTACAACGAGAAGGTACCTTCTTCTAGTGGCCCGAACAGATCTTTATAAAAAATTGTAATATATGTCTTGAGTTGCTCATGGCCTTCGATCGTGCCCTCGTCTTGTACATGAGAATTAATAAGTTTCTTACTATGTATACCATTGGCAACACCATGGAAGTATCTAGTATTCGCATATCCTTCTAGGATAAATTTCGCTTTGGATCGTTGATACCATTTGATTTCCTCCTCTAGCAGAAGTCGTGCTATCTCTATATTTGATTGGCTTTTTAGCTCAATTTTTTGTGCAGTTAACGGCCTTACTTCCGCAAAAGCCTCTAACTCATCAAAAATAGATGATAGTCAAATTTTCTCCTTCCTAAGAATACCGACCACGTGTCCAACCCATCCATCGAGGAATTTACGTGTAGCACATATCTTATTATTCCATCGTTGAATTGGGGGTGGACCTAGTCACCGGCCTTTCCCAGACCAACTTTACCATCTCCTGAAGACCGTGTCGGTGTAACCATCCTAACTCAAACTTGAATTGTTGTTTACACTGTGACCTTGGTATTCCAGTTGTTAGTAAAATGGGAGCGTGATCCGATAGAGCCTCAATACGTTCTAACATGCACACAGTTAGATTCCATATCGATGTCCATAAGCACACACTCGAATTTCTCACATGTAAGCTCAGGAAGACTATTCGCCCATGTGAACTGTCTTCCAACCATAGATACATCTCGTAAATCAAGGTTGTCAATCACAAAGTTGAACATGAAAGGCCAATGCTCGTCGAAATGGCGCCGACTTTTCTCATAGGAATCTCAGCAAATTAAAATCCCCTCCTATAAAAATAGGATATGAAATGTCTTTTGACAGATTAACCACCTCACTTAGAAAGTCAGTCTTAAACCCATCCTAGGCAGCACCATACACAACAACCAGAGTCCATATGAAGTTATCGGCTTTGTTACGAACATGAAGTTTAATATGAAAATCTCAAGACAAACTAGCCAATACGTCCATGGTCTCTGTCTTAACACCAAGTAATATGCCACCCGATATTCCACATTGTGGACGAGAAATCCAAGTAAATTCTATTCCGCCAGAAAGACGGTTTAGTAGACTTACTGAGAAATCATATCTACCTGTTTCATAGATGCCCAAAATGTCCAATTAATGATCTATTGAACAATGAACAATGTATAAATGTTTAGCCAGTCACCAAGACCTCTGCTATTTAAAAACATGCCATTCATCGAGAAACATTTGGATATTTCGGCGAACACTGTCTCTTCGATACTTGAATGCTCCCTTCAACTTTCGTCCAGAAGCTTTCAGTTCGTAAATAGAACTAGGTTTGGTATCGTCAAAGTCCACCTCTGCTACCTCACCAACTAAGTGAGAAAAGAGTTGACCATCAACTGTAGCATGCAATTCCTCCTCTATTAACGAGGTAACCAACTTTGTAGAGGACTTAGGAGTAACCGTTAGACGGTCATACTCCATATGTCGCAAACCAGTTGTTGAAACAGATATTGCTTTGTCATTATTACCCAGGCTAACACCCACATGGGCTCATCTAGAATTAATAAAAGGAGTAGAAAATGACAAACAATTTAGTGGAAGTTTTTGTACCTGAATAGTCAAGGTTACGTGTAGCTTTTCTACGCAAGTGTGTTCGTCCATAGAGCCAAAGGATGGAGACTGCTGCGCCTCGAAGGGGTGCAATCCTGCATAGCTACTAGGCTAGGGATGTGAGCCAATGTTGAATCCCTGGCCCCAAAATCTATAGTCGATGAAGAGGGCGCCATGTCTATAGGTGAATCGGCCAGGGTGTCATCACTAGGTGTCGTCAAAGCAGGCACCTCGAGCGGTTCCTGCTTGCCACTGTCCAGGTTACCGTAGTCAGCTGCCGTCCAAGCGGCCTGGTCCGCTGTGACCGCATCAGCAACCATCAGCGGCACATGACCACCTAGCACCCAGGCGGTAGACATTGTATTTTCTTCCTTAGCCGGATCAGCTGTTGGAGCATGCGGCGGCACGGTCCGGCCCTTGACATTAGGCTAGGAACAGGCCCGAGTAGCCAGTCGGCCATCCCCGGTTTCTCCCTGGGATGGCAACATAGTGGGCTGCAAGGTTGGCGAGGTTTCCGTAGTAGCTTGCTAAGCATCTGCCACAACACCCACCTCTGCAGAAGAAGCAAAGGCCAACACCTCCATAAGAATGCACCGAAGTGACTCAAGGAGTAGGAGGTGTCGGAGTAGCCGTCGTAGTCGAAACAGTAGTACTCGGAGGGACGCCCATCGATGGAGTCTTGTTCCGCATAGAAGCAGCCAACCCGATGCCCCATGGCATCTTTGGGTTAGCACAGAAAGGTGTGATGGCAATGAACGATGCTCCCTTGGAGCGAGAAATTGTAGACGGGGCAAAATTACCATGCCCAACACCATGAGACATAGATGTAATAGCACCTCCCCAACATTAGCAGAATTACTATGTGACTCTAAAGTATCCATGGCATCATCAGCAAATTTCCCATTACCATCATCCTTGGGATCAGAACCATTACATCTCCAAACATAAGGAATAAACTCCGATTCCGTAATATAGCCCTCAGGCACCCTTCTACAACGGAATTCATAACCTTTTAGTTTGACCACTGCATCGGAGCTCGTATAGTGACCACCAACATCTTTTTTCTTCAATAGAGGTTTAGTGTCAAACATGCCAACAAGAATGCGCACAACACCTCGACGCCTCATATTGACCAAATCGACATCAAGAGTGGTCCCCATGGGAGACCCTACAACCTATAAGCTCAGGAAAGAACGAACTATATGAGACAAACCATCAACATGGATCCAAACCTGCTGCAACTCAACCTTGTGTGGAATTTCTTGAGTTTTCCATGCACTAAACAAAAGATGGGCCTGTAACTGAGGTACCCCAATCTGCATACCATCAACCCTGTCCAGATCCTCAAACGACAGGAAGCTAACAAGGAAGGCATTCTCCCCATAAGGTAAAGCTTCTCACTTCCACTGTGGTCTAACCTGCTGACATCTTCTAGCAATATTTTGCACAACAATATCAGCCGATACCATCTCACTTGTCACTTAATCATGAGCAATAGGTGAATTTCTGGGTGCAATATGGCCCTTCACCACACTATCAGGGTAAACAAAGTTTCTTCAGAACCCATTCCATCCATGCATGCAGTCGGTCTAGGAAACTTCAGTACAAGACGATAGAGTGTTGGATGGGCATTAGAATCACAGATATAATGGTGATGAATTACAGTGCAATCCTTGGTTGCATGTGTGTCCACCGCACATTTCCAACAACGTCTAAATTTTTTACCCTTCCCTTTCACATGCACAACAACACCAGTGTCCTCCACAGCTGCTATCACACCTGGTTCTGTAGCTCCCGCACCTGGTGTTATATTAAATCCAGGGGTACAACCGGCTGTTGGATATGCTGTATAGCTTGCTGAGTTAAAATTGACCCGATATTTTGCATATGTTCAGGAAACTGTGGGTAGCTACTCCCTCCGTTTCATAATATAAGATGTTTTAGTTTTGTGAAAGAAGTGTATCTAGTCCACTAGGTTTATCTAGGTTTAGAGTGAACCTACACACTAAATATGGTTTAGATACATTTCCTTCACAAAGCTAAAACATCTTATATTTTGAAACGGAGGGAGTACATGTAAACTGCGTGGGAGGTGCCTGTGGTGCAGCATCCGGTTTCTTCTTCTTGCGTTTTGCTTCGCTCCCTTCGCTCCCACGTCAAATGGAGGTGTAGCACCCAAACATCCTGCCGCAGCCAGACCAGACAGAGGCACAAATGGCTGATAGCCAGCGGTCGGTGTACCCATTGTATATAGAGGCCTAGGATACAGTCATATGAGCTGCACCAGGGTACGCATACCCATGTTGCTGCGGCGCGGAAGATAGGCCGTAGCGTTGCGGCAGCCGCCCGCGATGTCGCCGATGGACCCGGGAAAGTGGCCGGAGGAGGAGCACCACGCACCTGAGGTGCCTCAGGCCTCGGCATTGGCGCCTCCGCCCCCGTGAAGTGAGGAGCCAGCATGGGTGCTACCTCCCCGCGAAGTGAGGACCCCTAGGGTTCGCCCCCTAGGGTTGGAGTGAGGGGGCATCCTTGCCATCCGTAGCGGCCGAGAGGCAGTGACAGCCGTGTACAAAATTGAAGGTGTGGAGGCCGATGGAGATGGTGGAAACGAAGGCGATGGAAATGAGAAGGCGGCGATGATGAAACACAATCAACCGTGGCGGCTGACCCAGTCGATGTCCTTGACCAAAGGTATTGCATCGGATGGGGCAACTATATCCAGGAATAGGAGTAGTCCCGATCAGCATGCATGTGGGCGAGGTCCTTCGATGCGGCATCCACTTGATTCCCCGTCGATTTTCGCATCGGTAGGAAACGACTCCATGATCGACTCCATCGAGCGGGACCGGCCAACCGATCTTCTCCTAGTCAAAGTTTAGGTTTCCGTGGGGCAATTGCCTCACCACGGGATCAATATATATAATGATCAGCTCAAGTTACATACAAGTTATATACGTACATATGTGTACAAATATATGACAGAATACTACAACTAGACCTATTTTAACACTGCCCCTCAATCTGAACTTCTACTATGAACAAAATTCAGATTGGTCTTAAATCGGTCTAGCATATGTCGAGTGGCTGGTTTAGTAAACACATCAGAAGATATGAACCTGACCTGCAAAGCTCCAGCAGCGACACGCTCCCGCACAAAATGAAAGTCGATCTCAATGTGATTGGTACGAGCATGGAAAACTGGATTGGCGATAAAATATGTTGCCCCTAAATTATCACACCACAACACATGGGTGCGTTGTTGAGAAACACCCGGCTCCTTGAATAGATATTCTACCCACACAGCTTCGGCTGCTCCATTTGCCAAAGCTTTATACTCAGCCTCGGTACTCGATCTCGACACTGTGGACTGCTTCTTCGAACTCCATGAGATGAGGTTCGGTCCAACAAACACTGCGAAGCCTCCTGTGGATCGGCGATCATCAACACATCCTGCCCAATCCGCATCGGTGAAGATATTGATGCTAGTGGAGATAGACTTGCGGAAACTCAGTCATGTACTCAGTGTTCCCTTTATATATCGCAAGATGCGCTTCACGGCCTCCCAATGAACATCCGTGGGCTGTGAGACAAACTGGCAAACCTTATTCACCGTAAACGAGATGTCTAGGCGAGTAAGAGTGAGATACTGTAGGCCTCCAACAACGCTGCGGTACCGGAACGCATCATCAGTAGCAAGTGGAGTACCAGACTCACGGGATAGGCGATCTCCGGTGGCCAAAGGCGTGGAAGTGGACTTGCAATTCTCCATACTCACACGGTGCAAAAGATCCAATGCATACTTCCGTTGAGTAACCATCATCCCCCCTGAATTGAAAGACGCTTCCAATCCTAGAAAATAGTCCAATGGTCCAAGATCCTTGATAGGAAAAGTGGCAGAGAGAGCAGACCAAGACATCGACGGCATCGGGAGTAGAACCAGCAATCACAATGTCATCAACATAGACCAGCATATATATCTGTATACCTTTACGGGAGTAGATGAACATGGAGGTATCCGCCTTGGAGGAGACAAAACCTAGCTGATAGAGGAGAGAACTCAACGGAGCATACCAGGCACGAGGAGACTGCTTAAGACCATTCAGCGCCCGCTGCAACTTGCAGACATGAGAGGGGTAACGAGAATCCTCAAAACCAGGGGGCTGCTGCATGTACACATCTTCCGTCAAAAAACCATGGAGAAAAGCATTACTCACATCAACCTAACGAAGACTCCATCCCTTGGACATAGCGAGAGAGAGAACCAGACGAACAGTGGCAGGTTTCACAACCGGACTAAACGTGTCTCCATAGTCAATACCATGCTGCTGAGTAAACCCACGAGCAATAAGGCGCGCCTTGCGCTTATCAACCGAACCATCAGGACGCTGCTTGGTATTGAAGATCCACTTGCAGCCAACCACATTCACACCACGCGGACGAGGAACAAGGACCCATGTCTTGATGTGTTGAAGCGTGTCGAACTCATCAGTCATGGCTGAACGCCACATAGCGTCACGGAGAGCATCGCGATGAGTCGATGGCGTGGCGAAGAAGGCGCGATGCTGAGGGTTATAGCGCACCGTCCCGTCAGTGAACTGCTTCTCACGACGTGTATGATCACGAGTGCGAGTAACCATGGTGTGGACGGGCTCAGCCGAGGGCGTCGCGATCGGCGAGGGACTTGCGACAGGAGGCGACGCGGGTTGAGCGGGAGACACCGAGGGGGACACCGGAGGCGACGGCCCAGTCGGGAGCGACGAGACCGAGGGCCTTCCGTTATCTGCCACGCTGGGCGGCGAGGAGGGACGGGCCGGGGAGGGAGTCGTGCTCCCTGGCGCCGGATTGGCCTCGTGACGCGTGTCGCCATGCACGTCGATCATGGGTGCGCCGTGCACGTCGGCTAGACGGGTACCTGCACAAGATCAGCGCTACCTAGGACAGGTGCATTAGTGTCCAAATAAGATAAGTCATATTTACGCATATAATCACTCATCACCGATTCATTGGAAGGAAAAGTGATGGCTTTTTCGGGAGTGGACACATCAACGGTTACACCAGGAGTAGCATAGGGAAACACCATCTCATCAAAAACGACATCACGAGAAATATAAATACGTCCCGTGGACCGATCCAAGAACTTATACCCCTTATGCATCGGACTATACCCTAAGAACACACACATAGTCGAGCGGAAAGACAACTTATGGGTGTTATACTTGCGAAAACTCGGCCAACACGCATAGCCGAAAACGCGAAGTGACGAGTATGTGGGTGGAACTTTGAGGAGACGATGGACGGGCGTGTCGTTTTGCAACACCGGAGTAGGCATGCGATTAATAAGGTAGCATGCGGTGAGGAAGGCTTCATCCCAAAAACGCAATGGGAGAGATGAATGTGCAAGTAAAGCAAGCCTGGTTTCTACCAAGTGGCGGTGTTTGTGCTCGGCCACCCCGTTTTGCTGCGAGGTATGAGGGCACGAAACACGATGAGATATGCCGGTGCGCTGAAAATATTGGTGTAAACGGTGATACTCACCACCCTAATCCGACTGGACAGCTTTGATTTTAGAGTCTAAGAGACGCTCAACATGAGCTTGAAAGTTGTAGAAAACTTGCTCAACATCAGACTTGTGCTTGAGAAGGTAAATCCAACAAAAATGAGAGTAATCATCGACAAAGCTAACATAATA
Organism: Avena sativa; assembly: GCA_916181665.1. Lineage (NCBI taxonomy): Eukaryota > Viridiplantae > Streptophyta > Magnoliopsida > Poales > Poaceae > Avena > Avena sativa. Next base: position 483,504,124 of record OV702279.1, read on the forward strand.
TTTATACCCCCCTGAGGATGCAATAGCAGGACCCCATACATCAGAATAGATTAACTCAAGAGGCATAGTAGAAACACGACTGGAATTATTATAAGACAATTGTCGACTTTTAGCACGCTGACAAGCATCACACACAGAAGTCTGATTATTGGAAGAACACTCTAAATCATTATTCCTAACAATAGATTGAACGACATTATTGGTAGGGTGCCCAAGTCGATGATGCCACCGAGATGCGGTGGTTTTGATGCCGGAGGACGCCTGGTGGTGGGTGGCAAAATTTCTCCTAAACGGGATGGGGTACAGCCCGTTGCGACTCCTACCGTGAAGGAGAATTTTCCTCGTGGTTTTGTCCTTGACAAGAAAAAACAAACGATGAAACTCAATGAAGACGTCATTATCAAAACACAGACGAAACACGGAGAAGAGATGTTTGTTGATATGAGGAACATGAAGAATATTTCTCGCTCTAGTTCGCTGGTGAAGTGGTCCGAAGCGCCGGAGTCCATGATCCACTGTGGTGGCTCGGCGGCGGACGAGGTGGAAGCGGAGTTACCCACACGATTGTCGTAGTCGTAGCGCTTCCTGCAGTTGTCCGCCTAATGCCCCTAGTATTTGCAAATCTGGCACTGGGGGCGCCAACGCCGGTTGCGGCCATTGCCGCCTCCTCTGTTGCGGTTGCGGTCATTGCCGCCACCGCTGTTTCCTCCGTTGTTGCGACGGTCACCGTTTCTGCCATGGTCGTTGCCATGCTGGCCTTGGCCGCCTTGGTCCTGTGGGGCACCACCCGTAGGACGTCCTCCTCCTCCTCCGCCTTGGCGCTCAGGATTGTTGTGGTAGACCGGGCGCGATACGACGTTAGCCGGCAAGGAACAGTCGTCGACCTCCGCCTGCTGCTGCTTCTAGAGGGCCTCGTAGCTGAGCACGTTGGCGTAGAATGTGCCGAGGGTGATCGCAACCACCGAAAAATTCATCGAGGCGGCGATGGGGTTGAAGGTCGGGCCGAGCCCGGTCAACATGTAGTCGATGACCTCGTCATCGCGGAAAGGGGATCCGGTAGTGACCATGGCGTCAGCCATAGCCTTCACCTGGTTCATGTACTCGCTGGCGGACTTGTCCCCTTTGCGTAGCACCTGGATCTGGCGCCGGAGGTGATGGACGTTGGCGCTATTTTCGGCACCGAACTTGGCGGTGATGGCTGCCCAAGCCGTCGCGGCCGTCTTGCAGCCAATGAGTTGGGCTACGATCTCCTCGGTCATGGACCCGAGAAGAAGACCGAGGACCTTCTGATCCAGGGTCCACCACTGCTCGTAGTCGGGGTTGTTGACAGTACAAGTGGCATCGCCGGTGCCGGTGGTCACGGTCGGCGGTGGTGCGGTGTCCGTGCCGTCGAGGAAGCCGTGGAGACGGGCGCCGGAGAAGTTGGGGAGGCTCAGCGCCCTCCACAACATGGAGTTGGTGCAATCAAGGCGGACCGCGATCAGCGTCACGACGGAGACGGGAGCCATAGACTACGACGGGGCGATGATGGGGCGAGCGGGGGTCATGGACAAGGAGCCCACGGTGGCCAGCATGAGCGCTGACTCAGTCATCGCGGTGGCGGTGGCATGGAGACGCGGCGGCAGCGGAGGATCGCCCTAGCTAGGGTTTTGCGGCGGCGGAGTGGTGGAGAGGCTCGCGCGGCTCTAATACCAAGTCAAAGTTTAGGGTTTCCATGGGGCAATTGCCTCACCACTGGGTCAATATATATAATGATCAGCTCAAGTTACATACGTACACATGTGTACAAATACATGACAGAATACTACAACTAGACCTATTTTAACACTCGTTGCCACGTGCTTCACCTTCTCCATGAACGAGCCCAAGACTGGCGTTGGTGTGATACGGCAAGGTGGCAGGAGGCGTCTCCACGGCCCCATACGTACCCCCGAACCTCCCAACCGTAGAGGCACCAACATCGTCCTCCGCAACATCCTAGAGGGGAAAGGTCGAGGACGGGACGGAGAAGCAGACCTTGGCCTTCCTGTCCCATCCACCGTAGGAGACTGCGACCTCAAACCCCCAGTCGACAAGCCCATCTTCATTCTGCAATCAACAGAAGAAGACACACTTGGTGCAGTAGTCGCCTCCAATGAGGCACTCTCCCAATAACGTGATGACAGTGATGGATACACAATGTCAGCCCAAAATTCCGCCAACATATCCTCATCAGAGTTAATCCATCGTGTAACCACCAGAGTCCTAGCATGAAGTGGATCCTCCTCAATGGCCAACTTGGCTTCCCTGACTGCAATGTGGCCATCGTCGACCACGAAGTCCTCACCCTCTTCCGCCAAGCATGCAAAGCGAGAGCCCCCAGATCCCAGCGAAATAGACGATGATGACCTAGCGGCAGTAGGGGAAAGAGTTAAGCAGCATCGGTGGCCTTCCGCTAGCGAGACCGGCAAAACCTCCCTCAGCATCCAGATCGATATAAGAGAGTTGTCATGCAGCAACCACCAGTTCAGACTCGATGAGTTTCTTGCTGGAGGGAGAGTGGTGGTGTAGCGGAAAAGACCGAACTGAAGTGAATGGCTAGGGGAGTAGAACCCTCCATTGCATTCCAGCCTAGGTATATCATGGCAGGGTGGCCACTATCATGTGATGATCAAGTAAGACGATGTAGAATCCCCGGCCCAGTAGCTACATTCGATGAAGGGGGCGCCCCGTCTAGAGGTGAGTTGGCCAGGGTGCCATCATTAGGTGTCGTTGAAGCAGCCACCTAGAGCGGTTCCTGCTTGCCACTATCTAGGTTGCTGTCGTCAGTTGTCTTCCTAGCGGACTGATCGTCTACGACCGCATCAGCAACCATTAGCGGCCCATCACCACCTAGCGCACGAGCGGTAGACACCATTTTTTTTGACTTAGCTAGATCAACTGCTGGCACACACGGCGGCACGGTCTAGCCCATTACATTGGCCGAGAACGGGCCCGAGCAGCCGGCCGGGCATCCTGATATCTACACACTTCTATTCTTGTAGACAGTTGTTGGGCCTCCAAGTGCAGAGGTTTGTAGAACAGTAGCAAGTTTTCCCTTAAGTGGATCACCCAAGGTTTATCGAACTCAGGGAGGAAGTGGTCAAAGGTATCCCCTCTCAAGCAATCCTGCAATCAAGATACAAGAAGTCTCTTGTGTCCCCAACACACCCAATACACTTGTCAGGTGTATAGGTGCACTAGTTCGGCGAAGAGATAGTGAAATACAAGTGGTATAGATAATTATAAGTGGTAACGGTGATAGAAAATAGCTTAATAGCGTGGAAAAGACTAAAGTAAAACTAAAATAAAGATGGAAGCAAGCAAACATGTAACATATCTAATAGCAAATGGTGTTTCAATGCTTAGAAACAAGGCCTAGGGATCATACTTTCACTGTGAACACTCTCATATAAATATCTTCTCTTTATGATACTACTCTGAACTACTCTCCGGTTGGACACTCTAATCCATGGTAGGGCTATAACAACACACCTCAAAGTTCGCTTTCCGCATCTAGATAACCCCACACTGTCACCTTGAGCACTAGATGGTTCAAACAAACACCACAATTTCATAAATACATCCAACTCCAAATATAACTCATAACAAGTATTTGTAATCTCTAGCCTAAGTGCCACCATGGTGTGCACACTGTCAACTTCACACACATGGGGAGAGCAGAGATCTATTAAAGCACTTGAGTAGCAAGGTAGATCTATAGATTACAAGCTCATGATCTCAATAAGATCATGCATAGAGAGAGAGATGAACACATAGCTACCGGTAGAACCCTTAGCCTCGAGAGAGAACTACTCCCTCCTCATCATGGGAATCAGCAATGGTGATGGAGATGGTGGTGGAGATCGATGGAGATGGTTCCGATGGCACATCCCCGTCCCGGCAGGGTGCCGAAATAGAGACTTTATGTCCCCCGAATCTCCCCTTCGGTGGCGGCAGCGCTGCAGAACTTTTCGTGGCTGGAGGCTTGACGATTTAGGGTTTTTGCATTGGGAGGCATCTTATAGGCGAAGAGGCAAGGTTGGTGGGCGGCCAGGGGGCCCACACTACCTGGTGGCGCGGCCAGGGCTAGCCCATGCCACCATATGGTGTGGCCACCCTGTGGCCCCTCTCCGTCTCGTCTTCTGGCTCTGTGAGTCTTCCGGTAAAATATCGACTTTGGCTTTTGTCCGGTCCAATTCCGAGAATATTGATTTTTTGACTTTCCTGGAACCAAAAACAACAGAAAACATGCAATTGGCACTGTGGCATCTTGTTAATAGGTTAGTCCAAGAAAATGCATAAAATACTCTAAAGTATGGGCAAAACATAAGAAAGTGGATATAAACCAAGCATGGAACATTAAAAATTATAGATACGTTAGCAACGTATCAACATCCCCAAGCTTAACTCCTGCTCGTCCCCGAGTAGGTAAGTGATAAAAAGAAAGAATAATTTTGAGGTGACATGCACCATCATAAACTTGATCAAAGTATTTGTAAAACATTGATAGCTGGGACCATAGTACTTCAATCAAAATATGAAAGACAAAGTTCTAGCAATAAGACAAAGCAACTAAGTTGCAACATTAAAAGGCACAAACAGAATATTAATGAATAACAATGCTTTGCAAGACGTTTGTTTGTTTCACATAAAGAAAATATAGCATAGTGGCATTCAACTTGTCCCTCATAGAGTAGCAATCATAAATGCATAGGACACCTTCAAAGTTTATAAGAGTGACTAGATACAAATAGTTTAGAACAAGCAATATCAAAGCTATGCATCAATCAACAAGTCTTGGGACAATGCACATAGAACTAAGAATGGCCACTATGCTCTCAAAGTAGGTGCATAAATATAGAAGGTGGAGACTCAACATAAAGGTAAAAGAAAGGCCTTCATAGAAGGAAGTAGGGATTCAAGTTTCATAAAGAGCTTCCAAAAATTATGGTACTTAATAGCTTTCATCTCTCATTGCACCTATCATAAGCATCTTGAAGTGATTAAGGTTAAAGTGAACAAACTATGGTGTATATGCTTGACGAAATATAAGTTGGAAATCTCATGTCCCTTGAATACGAGGGCCACTCCTCATGCTACTCAAGTTTAGTTACCGGTAAGTTCTTGTCATTGTAAGTACATGTGTATCATAGAGAACTGCCAACGGGGTTGCCCGATGATACGGAAGAATCAACATATCAAAATGACAAGGCAAGCAGACAACAAGCATCTCAGCAATCTTCTTATTTACCATGGGAATATGATGCTTTTTTATCTCTTTCCTCTTTTCTCATATTTTCTCTTTTTTCTCTTTTTTTCAATATCTGACTCTCTTTTTTTATAAGAAGAATGCTTCATAGACAACTCATTATGGTTACGCTGCAGGTTTCTACCATGACAGCATGGATTAGACCAGCGGCCCAGGCGTTTCTCTAACACACATACATAACTCCATGGACCTACAAGCTCCCCTTTCATTTCACACCGACGACATCCATAGACAAAAGAGCATGATATCAACTAGGTACAAAGTACAAGTGCAATGTTGAAAGCGTTCCCCATGACAACATGGTTCTGCTAATCCCCAACAAATAAGTGCAACATATACAACATAGATGACACAATGGTTCAAGTTTACTAAGGGCAAGAAAAGTAAAGTGTGCCATCAAGTTCGTGAGAGCTTTAATCAGTAGTTTTCTCATAACAAGTTTAATTCGGAAGGTAGATAAAAAACATGAATATACTTGGAATAGCATATGCTAGTAGGTAGGTATGGTGGACTCTTTGGAATAACTTGGTTTTAGGAGTTGGATGCGTGAGTGGAACTCATACTTGGTTGTGGAGGCTAGCAAAAGACTGGGAGCGACCAACTAAGAGAGCAATAATGGCCATAATCATGCAGAGCGACAAAACATCATTGATCAAAGCATAAAGTGATACTACAAGTTGAAAACTAATGGATCATAAAGGCTATGGTGACTTGGGATAGTCATAACATGGTGTGAGCATGTGTCAAGTCAATCCAAATAAAGCATCAAAGGAGAATACCACAATACTATGCTTTAATATGCTAAAACAACGCATGATCCTTACAAGACACATTAAGCAATCTCAATTGTTTATGACAGGTCATGCTACAACAAAGAATACTAAGCATAAATCCAAAACAATATCGAGCATGGCATGACAAAGCATAGGCCACGGTCAAAAACAAGCTCTCTTTACCACTTAAGCATGAACTTTCCTACTCTTTTCCAATCCAAACCAAACTATTTGAAAACCAATGCATGAAAGAGGGGGTCCAACCAATTTATTCAGCAAACTAAGAAAACAAAGCAAATGAAAAAACAAAACAAAAATGAAAAAGAAGACGCTCCAAGAACAACACAACTGTGCATGAAACAATAAAAATGAAGTGTTTGGAAGAAACCTGGGATTTTTATTGATGAAGAAGGGGATGCCTTGGGCATCCCCAAGCTTTGACGCTTGTACCTCTTGAATATTTCTTGGGGTGACACGGGGTGGCATCCCCAAGCTTGATCTTTAGTCCATTCTTCATCTCATTACTTCATTCTCTCCATACACCTAAACATTTTCCTTCATACAAAACTTCACACAATCTTTATTAGCAACATTAGTGCACTCAAGATAGAAACCTGGGGCAGAAGCACAAAAATTCACGCCTCAAAACAACATACAGAGATTTTACAAGAATTTTTACGGTGAAGCATAAAAATCTGTTTCGGGACAGCAACTTTCACAAGCATTACTTCTCTCTCATCAGAGGTTACTCTTGGCACAAAAAACAAATAAAAAGGATAAGGAGAGGTTATTACTGAAGCAATAACTTCCAAGACTCAACTAAAACTTTTGGGTTATCTCCCAATAAGTACTTTTCTTTAATGCCTTTAAGTTAGGCATGATAGTTTGAGAAGATGCTCACATAAGAAATATGAATTGAAGTAAAAGAGAGCATCAAGAATCAAATTCAAAGCACATTAAATCTAACCCACTTCCTATGCATAGGAATCTTGTAAAGAAACAAGTCATGAAAGCACAAAGCAACAAGCATAGGAAAGCAAAACACGTGCAACTTCAAAACTTTCAACATAAATAGGAGAAACTTAATATTATTGAGATGCATAGAACCATGTTTCCCTCTCTCATAATAACTTTCAGTAGCATCATGAATAAAATTAACAATATAACTATCACATAAACCATTCTTATAATGATACACATGCATATAATAATTATTACTCTCCACATAAGCATAGTCATTCTTATTAATTATAGTGGGAGCAAAGTCAACAAAATAGCTATCATTATTATTCTCATCACCATAATCATCAAATATAGGAGGCATATTGTAATCATAATTAATTTTCTCCTCAATAGTAGATGGACTGAAAATAGCATATTCATCATTGTAATCATCATATATTGGAGGTTTGGTATCATCATAAGCAATAGAATAGCTATCTTCCAAAGCTGGGAACTAAAAAGATCATTTTCATAAAAACTTGCTTCCCCAAGCTTAGACTTTTCCATAGCATTAGTAACAAAGGTGTTCAAAAGATTCATACTAATAACATTGCTATTAGCATGCAAAGAAAGTTCCATGGGTTGTTTAATTTTCTTTTCAGATAATTCATGTTCTATTGATACATTGCAAATGTATCTATAATTTTTGATGTTCCATGCTTGGTTTTATCTACTTTCTTGTGTTTTGTCCACACTTTGGAGTACTTTTCATATGATTTCTAGGACTAACCTATTAACAAGAGCCACAGTGCCAGCTGCCTGTTTTCTGCTGTTTTTGGTTCCAAGAAGTCAGAAAATGAATATTCTCGGAATTGGACGGGACAAAAGCCAAAGTTATTATTTTACCGAGGGACACTTGGAGCCAGAATACGAGACGGAGAAGGGCCAGAGTGTGGCCACACCACCTGGTGGCGCGGGCTAGTCCAGGCTGCGCCAGGGGTGGTGTGGGCCCCTCCGGCACCCCCTCGGTCTCCCCTCTCGCCTATAAGAGCCTCCCGATGCATAAACCCTAAAACATCTAGCCTCCAGCCACGAAAAGTTCCGCAGAGCTGCCGCCACCGAAGGGAGATTCAGGGGACAGAAAGTCTCTGTTCCAGCACCCTGCCGGGACAGGGAAGTGCCCCCGGAGCCATCTCCATGGATCTCCACCACCATCTCCATCACCGTTGCTGATTCCCATGATGAGGATGGAGTAGTTCTCTCTCGAGGCTAAGGGTTCTACCGGTAGCTATGTGTTCATCTCTCTCTCTATGCATGATCATATTGTGATCATGAGATTTGTAATCAAGTAGATCTACCTTGCTACTCAAGTGCTTTAATAGATCTCTGCTCTCCCCATGTGTGTGAAAGTGACAGCGTGCACACCATGGTGGCACTTAGGCTAGAGATTACAAATACTTGTTATGAGTTATGTTTGGAGTTGGATGTCTTTATGAAATTGTGGTGTTTGTTGGACTCATCTAGTGCTCAAGGTGACAATGTGGGGTTTTCTAGATGGGAAAGATGAACTTTGAGGTGTGTTGTTATAGCCCTACCATCGATTAGAGTGTCCAACCGAAGAGTAGTTAAGAGTAGTATCATAAAGAAGAATATATTTATATGAGAGTGTTCACTAGTGAAAGTATGATCCCTAGGCCTTGTTTCTAAAGCACTGAAACACCGTTTGCCATTAGATCTGTTACATGTTTGCTTGCTACTATCTTTATTTCAGTTTGTCTTTAGTCTTTTCCACGCCATCAAGCTATTTTCTAGCACCGTTACCACTTATAATTATCTATACCACTTGTATTTCACTATCTTTTTTTTTGCACTAGTGCACCTATACACCTGACAAGTGTATTAGGTGTGTTGGGGACACAAGAGACTTCTTGTATCTTGATTGCAGGGTTGCTTGAGAGGGAATACCTTTGACCACTTCCTCCCTAAGTTCGATATACCTTGGGTGATCCACTTAAGGGAAAACTTGCTGATGTTCTACAAACCTCTACACTTGGAGTCCCAACAACTGTCTACAAGAATAGAAGTGTGTAGACATCAAGCTATTTTCTAGCGCTGTTGCCGGGGAGGTAAGGTAAAAGGTATTCACACCGGAGGATTAAAGAAGAAGAACCTCCCACGGCAAACGCCTATTTTCTAGCGCCGTTGCCGAGGAGGTAAGGTAAAAGGTACTCACATCCTCCGGTGTGAGTGCTCAAAGTTATTTCCTTTAGATTCTGCAATTTTGTCTTTTTGTTTCTTGTTTTCACTAGTTAGGCTTAATGTAAAACAACAAAAAAATTAGAGCGCTTTATAGTATTTATCTTGAGTTAGGACATGAAGTGTTTGAAGAGAAAATTAAAAAACCTATGGAACTTTATTTGCATGCTAATAGCAATGTTGTTAGTATGAATTCTTTGGACACCATTATTGCTAATGCTATGGAAAAGTCTAAGCTTGGGGAAGTTGGTTTTGATGAGCATGATCTTTTTAGTCCCCCAAGCATGGAGGAGAAAGTTTACTTTGATGATACTATGCCTCCAATATATGATGATTACAATGACGAATATGATATTTTCAGTCCACCTACTATTGAGGAGAAAATTAATTATGATTACAATATGCCTCCTATATTTGATGATTATGGTGATGAGAATAATAATGATAGCTATTTTGTTGAATTTGCTCCCACTACAATTAATAAGAATGACTATGCTTATATGGAGAGTAATAATTATTTTATGCATGTGGCTCATGATAAGAATATTTTATGTGATAGTTATATTGGTAATTTTATTCATGATGCTACTGAAATTTATTATGAGAGAGGGAAACATGGTTTTATGTATCTCAACAATATTAAGTTTCCCCCCTTTATGTTGAAAATCTTGAAGTTGCACTTGTTTTGCTTTACTATGCTTATTGCTTTGTGATTTCATGACTTGTTTCTTTACAAGATTCCTATGCATAGGAAGTGGGTTATACTTAAATGTTCTTTGAATTTGCTTCTTGATGCTCTCTTTTACTTAAATTCATATGTCTTATGTGAGCATCTTCTCAAACTATCATGCCTAACTTAAAGGCGTTAAAGAAAAGTACTTATTGGGAGATAACCCAAAAGTTTTAGATGAGTCTTGAAAGTTATTACTTAATAACCGCTCCTTATCCTTTTTATTTATTTTTTGTGCCAAGAGTAACCTCTAATAAGAGAGAAGTAAGACTTGGGAAAGTTGCTGTCCCGAAACAGATTTTTGTGCTTCACCGTAAAAATTCCTGTAAAATATCTGTACATCATTTTGAGGCGTGAATTTTTGTGATTCTTCCCAAGGTTGTTATATAACTTATGTTTGTTCAAAACTTTTCGATTTGAGCAAAATAAGATCTTCGAAAAAATTTGTCTTTACCTGCTGGTCTGTTTTGATAGATTTCTGCCATTTTCTGCATTTGCTTCTTGTTGGTTCCTTTTTGAGTTCTTTTGGAGAATTGAGCTTTTTTGAGGGAAGTGCTACAGTATCTTGTGTTTTAATGGAAGTTTTATTGGTGTTGGAACTGAACCTAAAGACTTATTATCTTGAGTGCACTAATGTTGCTAATTAAGATTGTGTGAAGTTTTGTATGAAGGAAAAATTTCAGGTGTATGGAAGGAATGAGTAATGAGATGAAGGATGGACTAAAGCTCAAGCTTGGAGATGCCACGCGTGTCACCCCAAGAAATGTCCAAGAAGTACAAGCGTCAGAGCTTGTGGATGCCCAAGGCATCCCCCTCTTCATCAATAAAATCCCAGGTTTCTTCCAAACACTTCATTTTTATTGTTTCATGCACAGTTGTGTTGTTCTTGGAGCGTCTTCTTTTTCGTTTTCGTTTTGGTTTTTCGTTTGCTTTGTTTGCTTAGTTTGCTGAATAAATTGGTTGGACCCCTCTTTCATACATTAGTTTTCAAATAGTTTGGTTTGGTTTGGTTTGGAAAAAGAGTAGGAAAGTTCATACTTAAGTGGTAAAGAGAGCTTGTTTTTGACTATGGCCTATGCTTTGTCATGCCATGCTCGATATTGTTTTGGCTTTATGCTTAGTATTCTTTGTTGTAGCATGACTTGTTATAAACAACTAAGATTGCTTAATGTGCCTTGGATGAATCATGCGTTGTTTTAGCATATTAAAGCATAGTATAGTGGTATTCTCCTTTGATGCTTTATTTGGGTTGACTTGGCACATGCTCACACCATGTTATGACTATCCCAAGTCACCATAGCCTTTATGATCCTTTAGTTTTCAAATTGTAGTATCACTTTATGCTTTAATCAATGATGTTTTGTCGCTCTGCATGATTATGGCCATTATTGCTCTCTTAGTTTGTCGCTCCCAGTATTTTGCTAGCCTCCACAATAAAGTATGAGTTCCACTCATGCATCCAACTCCCTAAACCAAGTTATTCCAAAGAGTCCACAATACCTACCTACTAGCATATGTTATTCCAAGTTTATTCATGTTTTTATCTACCTTCCGAATTAAACTTGTTATGAGAAAATTAGTGATTAAAGCTCTCACGAACTTGATGGCACACTTTACTTTACTTGCCCTTAATAAACTTGAACCATTGTGTAGTCTATGTTGTATATGCTTGCACTTATTTGTTGGGGATTAGCAGAACCATGCTGTCATGGGGAACGCTTTCAACATTGCACTTGTACTTTGTACCTAGTTGATATCATGCTCTTTTGTCTATGGATGTCGTCGGTGTGAAATGAAAGGGGAGCTTGTAAGTCCATGGAGTTATGTATATGTGTTAGAGAAACGCCTGGGCCACTAGTCTAATCCATGCTGGCATGGTGGAAACCTGCAGCATAACCATAATGAGCTGTCTATGAAGCATTCTTCTTATAAAAAAAGGGTCCTATATTGAGAAAAAAGAGAAAAAGAAAAAAAAGATTATGAAAAGAGGAAAGAGAGAAAAAAACACCATATTCCCATGGTAAATAAGAAGATTGCTGAGATGCTTGTTGTCTGCTTGCCTTGTCATTTTGATATGGGGATTCTTCCGTATCATCGGGCAAGGGGTACCCCATTGGCGGTTCTCTATGATACACATGTACTTACGATGACAAGAACTTACCGGTGACTAAACTTGAGTAGCATGAGGAGCGGCCCTCATATTCAAGGGACATGAGATTTCCAACTTATAGTTTGTCAAGCATATACTCCATAGTTTGTTCACTTTAACCTTAATCACTTCAAGATGCTTATGATAGGGGCAATGAGAGCTGAAAGCTAATAAGTACCATAATTTTTGGAAGCTCTTTATGAGACTTGAATCCCTGCTTCCTTTTATGAAGGCCTTTCTTCCACCATTATATTGAGTCTCCACCTTCTATCTTTATGCACCTACTTTGAGAGCATAGTGGCCATTCTTAGTTCTATGTGCATTGTCCCAAGACTTGTTGATTGATGCATAGCTTTGAGTTTGCTTGTTTTAAACTATTTGTATCTAGTCAGTCTTATGAACTTTGAAGGTGTCCTATGCATTTATATTTGCTACTCTATGAGGGATAAGCTGAATACTATTATGCTATGTTTTCTTTATGTGAAACAAACAAACTTCTTGCAAATCATTGTTATTCATGAATCTTTTGTTTATGCCTTTTCATGTTGTAACACAGTTGCTTTGCCTTATTGTTAGAACTTTGTCTTTCATGTTAGATTGAAGTACTATTATCCCAGCTTTGAATGTTTTACAAATACTTTGATCAAGTTTATGATGGTGCATGTCACCTCAAAAATTATTCTTTCTTTTTATCACTTACCTACTCGAGGACGAGCAGGAGTTAAGCTTGGGGATGTTGATACATTGCAAATGTATCTATAATTTTTGATGTTCCATGCTTGGTGTTATCTACTTTCTTATGTTTTGTCCACACTTTGGAGTACTTTTCATATGATTTCTTGGACTAACCTATTAACAAGAGCCACAGTGCCAGCTGCCTGTTTTCTGCTGTTTTTGGTTCCTAGAAGTCAGAAAATGAATATTCTCGGAATTGGACGGGACAAAAGACAAAGTTATTATTTTACCGAGGGACACTTGGAGCCAGAATACGAGACGGAGAAGGGCCAGAGGGTGGCCACACCACCTGGTGGCGCGAGCCAGGCCAGGCCGCGCTAGAGGGTGGTGTGGGCCCCTCCGGCACCCTCTCGGTCTCCCCTCTCGCCTATAAGAGCCTCCTGATGCATAAACCCTAAATCATCCAGCCTCCAGCCACGAAAAGTTCTGCAGAGCCGCCGCCACCGAAGGGGGGATTTAGGTGACAGAAAGTCTCTGTTCCGGCACCCTACCGGGATGGGGAAGTGCCCCCGGAGCCATCTCCATCGATCTCCACCACCATCTCCATCACCGTTGCTGATTCCCATGATGAGGATGGAGTAGTTCTCTCTCGAGGCTAAGGGTTCTACCGGTAGCTATGTGTTCATCTCTCTCTCTCTATGCATGATCATATTGTGATCATGAGCTTTGTAATCAAGTAGATCTAACTTGCTACTCAAGTGCTTTAATAGATCTCTGCTCTCCCCATGTGTGTGAAAGTGATAGCGTGCACACCATGGTGGCACTTAGGCTAGAGATTACAAATACTTGTTATGAGTTATGTTTGGAGATGGATGTCTTTATGAAATTGTGGTGTTTGTTGGACTCATCTAGTGCTCATGGTGACAGTGTGGGGTTTTCTAGATGGGAAAGATGAACTTTGAGGTGTGCTGTTATAGCCCTACCATCGATTAGAGTGTCCAACCAGAGAGTAGTTAAGAGTAGTATCATAAAGAAGAATATATTTATATGAGAGTGTTCACTAGTGAAAGTATGATCCCTAGGCCTTGTTTCTAAAGCACTGAAACACCGTTTGCCATTAGATATGTTACATGTTTGCTTGCTACTATCTTTATTTCAGTTTGTCTTTAGTCTTTTCCACGCCATCAAGCTATTTTCTAGCACCGTTACCACTTATAACTATCTATACCACTTGTATTTCACTTCTTTTTTTTGCACTAGTGCACCTATACACCTGACAATTGTATTGGGTGTGTTGGGGACACAAGAGACTTCTTGTATCTTGATTGCAGGGTTGCTTGAGAGGGAATACCTTTGACCACTTCCTCCCTGATTTCGATATACCTTGGGTGATCCACTTAAGGGAAAACTTGCTCCTGTTCTACAAACCTCTGCACTTGGAGGCCCAACAATTATCTACAAGAATAGAAGTGTGTAGACATCATCTATCTTAGGAAAAATACTAAAAAGCTCTCTAATTTTTTTGTTGTTTTCCATTAAGCCTAACTAGTGAAAACAAGAAACAAAAAGACAAAATTGCAGAATCTAAAGGAAATAACTTCGAGCACTCACACCGGAGGATGTGAGTACCTTTTACCGTACCTCCCCGGCAACGGCGCCAGAAAATAGCTTGATGTCTACGCACTTCTATTCTTGTAGACAGTTGTTGGGCCTCCAAGTGCAGAGGTTTGTAGAACAGAAGCAAGTTTTCCCTTAAGTGGATCACCCAAGGTTTATCGAACTCAGGGAGGAAGTGGTCAAAGGTATTCCCTCTCAAGCAATCCCGCAATCAAGATACCAGAAGTCTCTTGTGTCCCCAACACACCCAATACACTTGTCAGGTGTATAGGTGCACTAGTTCGACGAAGAGATAGTGAAATACAAGCGGTATAGATAATTATAAGTGGTAACAGTGATAGAAAATAGCTTGATGGCGTGGAAAATACGAAAGTAAAACTGAAATAAAGATGGAAGCAAGCAAACATGGAAACAAGGCCTAGGGATCATACTTTCACTAGTGAACACTCTTATATAAATATCTTCTCTTTATGATACTACTCTGAACTACTCTCCGGTTGGACACTCTAATCCATGGTAGAGCTATAACAACACACCTCAAAGTTCGCTTTCTGCATCTAGATAACCCCACACTGTCACCTTGAGCACTAGATGGTTCAAACAAACACCACAATTTCATAAAGACATCCAACTTCAAATATAACTCATAACAAGTATTTGTAATCTCTAGCCTAAGTGCCACCATGGTGTGCACACTATCAACTTCACACACATGGGGAGAGCAGAGATCTATTAAAGCACTTGAGTAGCAAGGTAGATCTATAGATTACAAGCTCATTATCTCAATAAGATCATGCATAGAGAGAGATGAACACATAGCTACCGGTAGAACCCTTAGCCTCGAGAGAGAACTACTCCCTCCTCATCATGGGAATCAGGAATGGTGATGGAGATGGTGGTGGAGATCAATGGAGATGGTTCCGGGGGCACTTCCCCGTCCTGGCAGGGTGCTGGAACAGAGACTTTCTGTCCCTCAAATCTCCCCTTTGGTGGCGGTGGCGCTGCGGAACTTTTCGTGGCTGGAGGCTTGACGATTTAGGGTTTTTGCATCGGGAGGCATCTTATAGGCAAAGAGGCAAGGTCGGTGGGCGGCCAGGGGGCCCACACCATCTAGTGGCGTGGCCAGGGCTAGCCCGCGCCACCATATGGTGTGGCCCCCTCTCCGTCTCGTCTTCTGGCTCCGTGAGTCTTCCTGTAAAATATCGACTTTGTCTTTTATCCGGTCCAATTCCGAGAATATTGATTTTCTGACTTTCCTGGAACCAAAATAACAGAAAACAGGCAATTGGCACTGTGGCATCTTGTTAATAGGTTAGTCCAAGAAAATGGATAAAAGTACTCCAAAGTATGGGCAAAACATAAGAAAGTGGATATAAACCAAGCATGGAACATCAAAAATTATAGATATGTTAGCAACGTATCACATCCCCAGTTTCTCCCCGGGACAACAATGTAATGGGCTGCAAAGGTTGCAAGGCCTCCATAGTATCTTGTTGAGCATCCACCACAGCACCCACCCATTCAAAAGCAGAGGCCAGCGCCTCCTGAAGAATGCACCGAGGTGACTCGAGGCATAGGAGGTGTCAGAGTAGCCGCTGAAACAGTAGTACTCGGAGAGATGCCCATCGATGGAGTCTTGTTCCGCATAGAAGCAGCCCAATCAATCCCCCATGGCGTCTTCGGGTTAACACATAAAGGTGTGATGGTGATGAACGATGCTCCCTTGGAGCAAAAAATTGTGGGCGGGGCAGAATTACCATGCCCAACACCATGATATGTAGATGTACTAGCACCTCCCCCAACATTAGCACAATTACTATGTGGCTCAAAAGTATCCATGGCATCATTAACAAATTTCCCATTACCATCATCCTCGGTATTAGCACCATTAAGTCTCCAAACATAAGGAATGAACTTCGGTTCTGAAATATACCCCTCAAGCTCCCTTCTAAAATGGAATTCATAGCCTTTTAGTTTGACCACCACATCGGAGCTAGTATAGTGACCAACATCTTTTTTCTTCAATTTAGGTTTAGTGTCAAATGATGGCTGTGAAATACCACCTCTTTTATCCATATAAAATGTGCCATTTATCTCTCATATTATGTTTATTCCAGCTATAGCTATGCCTTATATGCATGACTTCTAATTCTCATTTACTTGGATAGCTACATATAAACTGCGCAGGAGGCAGCTATGGCGCAGTAGCCGGTTTCTTCTTCTTCTTGCGTTTTGCTTCGCTCCCTCTGCTCCCATGGAAAATGGAGGTGTAGCACCCACATATCGCACCATAGCCAGACCAGACGGAGGAATACACGGTTGATAGCCAGCGATCAGCGTACCCTGGGCGTACCCAGCATATATAGCGGCCTTGGGTACATTCATCTGAGCTGCACCAAGGTACGCATACCCATGTTGTTGCAGGCACACAAGATAAGCCGTAGCGTTCGGCGTTGCGGCAGTTGCCGGCGGCGTCGCATATGGACCCAGAAAAGCGGTCGGAGAGGAGCACCACACACTTGAGGCACCGTAGGCCTTGACATGGGCGTTGCCGCCCCAGCGAAGTGAGGACCTAGCATGGCTCCGCCGCCCCCGTGAAGTGAGGACCCCTAGGGTTCATCCCCCTAGGGTTGGGGTGAGGGGGCATCCCTGCAATCCGCAGTGACCAGGAAGTGGTGATAGGCGTGTATGACCTTGAAGGTGTGGAGGCCGATGGTGATGGCGAAAACAAAGGCGACGGCAACAAGATAGGCTCGGATGACGATGAAGGTAGTGATGACGAAACACAATCAACTATGGTGGCTGACCCAGTCGATGTCCTTGACCAATGGAATCGCATCGGATGGTGCAATGATTCCAGGAAAATGAGTGGTCCCGATTAGCTTGCATGTACGCCAGGTCCTTCAACGTTGCATCCACTTGCTTCCACATCGATTCAGTAAATGGCTCAATGACCGACTCCATCAAGCGGGATGATGACTGCAAGTGCACAGATCGTTTGTAGCTAGTTTCAAAATAAAGATATCGATCCCACGAGGAGCAATAGGCGAAAGACTAAAATGCTTTTAACTAAAACTAAATGAAGTACTTAAGGAATAATTTTGAGATGCAAGAAAAGTAGAATTATTATTGGGTTTTTGATTGAATGAAGCAATTAAAGTAAAGTAAAACTTAATGCAAAAAGTAAGAACCATGTGTGTAAAAGATCTTGGAACTGCAATAGGGAAAAAGGCGTTCTCAGGGAGTGGTGGATACACCGCTAGCAATTTAGACTAAGCAATCAAGATTATTATAACAAATATTCTCATGATATGTATGTATGTGGGAGGAGCTCCATATATGGACAAATAGACATCAACCACTGCTCACATAATCATTCATAACCATAGCTGGAAGATAAATGACATCAACCGTATTATCCCACTATTAAGGGATTTCTCCCGTGGCATGGGCATGGCTTTATGAGTTCTCCTTGTTTCTCCAAGTTAGTATGTAAAGAATGACAATAGCTTTATAGTCACAGTGAGTGTTATCATCCTTCCGTCTACCAACAAGTAATCCCCTTCATCGTGTCCCCATAAGAGGCAAATATTAAGGAGGTGCACAACTCCCAACATCAAGATGAAGACAATTAACACATACACATAATGATGTATAACATAATAATCCATATCTTATCTCAAACATATGCTAGGGTTTCTCCATCTCCCCAAGAACTAATGATCTACTTAGACATGGAGGCAATCAACATCATGGTAATGGTAATGGAAACAATTGTAAATGAATAGTTCTTGTATAAATCCAAAACGAGTATGGAAATTACAATAAGGTCTAGATGGGGTGAAGATGGGATGGATGGATATGATGGTGGTGCAGTGGTTGATGAAGATGAAGATCGATGCCTTGGCCTTCCAGATCTGCGTAGGGCGAAGATGGATCCCTTGGGAAAGTTCCCCCTCCAGATTCCTTCCGGAGGTGAGGTTTTCGGTGATTTCTGGATGTTCTGTATGTCATCTCTCCGATCCAGTTGCACGGGATGAAACTATTTGAGGAGGTGGTGTCAGCGCCAACTATACGCCGAGAACTATATGGCTGGAAAATTAATTCCCGCCGTATAGTTGGTCGTTAAACCTTCTGGATGCCTCGATCACCTCGGGTTTTCTTCTGGTGTTATTGATATTTCTCAAATAAGCGATTTACGTTGGTTTTGACTCCTTTTCTCCCTAATACAACTGCTCCAAGAATTGTGTCTACTATATCTATCATTTGTCCTGATCCTGGTGAAAATAGACATAAAATGTGCGCGCGAACACCGTAAAACACCAAGATCCTACCACTATAATGCAAAACAATAATATAAAACATGATGCAAATATGCACTCATCAACTTCCCCAAGCTTAGACTCTTGATCGTCTCGAGTAAGGCTGGCTTAGTGAATGTGATCCTCATATTCATGAAGCTGAGTCGATAAAATAAATGAGGCAATTGCAGCATGTGTTTATCTTATAAGATACATAGGAATGAGTTCATGAATAGTACCTTACTCAAACCATCTGAATAATATTACCAGGCTTCCACACCTTAGTGATCAATAGTTCACAAAAGATGAATCTCAACATGATGTAAAAGTATTTGGTTCAACCGAATGAGTTAGTGAGGTAGTCCAGAGTGTTTTAGGGTTAACATATTCACTTGGGATTCAAAATCTCAAAACATCTCTTTGTCTTACTACAATATAGTGGTATATGCCTGTTTGCTCTATGCACATTCGCTCTTTTTCTTCTCTCTTATATATATATATATATATGCTCACACTTTTGTTTAAGTGTTGTGCAAAGGAGCTAGCCATACATTCCACTTTATGTAAGAATTCAAAGTTTAACGATCTCAATTACCAAATTCCAATTGTATATGAAGCATCTTTATGACTTGAAGACTTGATGGCCCAAAATATATCGAGCTCGTTGGGGAACCCCAAGAGGAAGGTATGATGAGCACAGCAGCAAGTTTTCCCTCAGTACGATACCAAGGTTATCAATCCAGTAGGAGCAAGGAAACACCCCAAAGGTGTAGCTAGCTGAACGTTGGCAGGGCGCACTACCGGTGCCAGCAGCAACGTGGAGACCTGAACAACACAACCACAGAACTCTGTCCCCAACTTGCGATGAGGTTGTCAATCTCAACGGTTTTTCTAAAACAAAGGATTAAACGTATCGAATGGAAGGATGTAATAGTTTGTAGAAAGTAAACACAAAGAAGTAAACAGTTTGTAGATTGTATGTAAAAGAAAAGACCGGGATCCATAGTTCACTAGAGGTGGCTCTCCTTAAGATAGATAACATGCTGGGTGAACAAATTACAGCGGGGTAATTGACAAACATCGAGAAAGCAATACATGCATATACTAATCATCTTGACTCCTTTGGAACTTGATTGGGCATTACAACATTATACATAGACCGCCATCCCACTGCATCTATGACTAATAATCCACCTTCAGGTTATCATCCGAACCCCCTCCAGTATTAAGTTGCAAGCAACAGATTATTGCTTTACGAATTGCGTGTAATGTAAACAATATGATTGTTCTATGAACAAAGGATTGTTGTTTTCTCCCTAGTAGCAACAACACATCTAGTACCTTAGAGATTTCTGCCACTTCCCCAGATTACCAGAGGCATGAACCCACTATCGAGCATAAATACTAACTCTTGGAGTTGCTAGAATCTACTCGGCCAAGATAGCTACTAACAACGGAAAGCATGCAAGATCACAAATAACAAAGACATGATAGAATCAATAATCAATCTGAAATAGCATCTCAATATCCATTGGATCCCCGCAAACACAACATGCAGAATTACAAATAGATGATCTTGATCATGAACGGAGCTCACAAGATCTAGACATGAAAGCACAAAGGAGAAGAACCAGCCATCTAGCTACTACATGGATCCGTAGTCCAAGGATGAACTACTCACGCATCACACCGGAGGCTTGCATGGTGATGAGAAGGCCTCCAGGGTGAATTCCCCTCTCCGGCAGGGTGCCGGGAAGAGCTTCATATCCCTCCCGATCTAGGGATGGAGATGACGGCGGCTATAGACTATTTCGTGGATTTTTGATTGGGTACTTAGGGTTTCGTCCCAAGGGCATCTTATAGGCGGAAGGACAGGCCGAGGGGGTGTTGGGGTCAGCCAGACCACCCCCTGGCGCGGGCTAGGCCTGGCCGCGCGGCTAGGTGGTGTGGTGGCCCCCTGCCCTTCTCCGTCTCGTATTCTGGCATTTGATGACTTCCGAAAAAATAGGCACTTTGGCTTTTGTCCCGTCCAATTCCGAGAATATTCATTTTCTGACTTTCCTAGAACCAAAAACAGCAGAAAATAGGCAGCTGGCACTGTGGCTCTTGTTAATAGGTTAGTCCAAGAAATCATATGAAAAATACTCCAAAGTGTGGACAAAACACAAGAAAGTGGATAAAACCAAGCATGGAACATCAAAAATTATAGATACATTTGCAATGTATCAACTGTAGGGAATATGCCCGAGAGGCAATAATAAAGTGGTTATTATCTTATTCCATGTTTATGATAAATGTTTATTTTGCATGCTATAATTGTATTAATCGGAAACGTTAATACATGTGTGTTTAATAAACAAATGCAAAGTTCCTAGTAATGCCTCTCATATAAACTAGCTCGCTGATTAACAAGATGATCAAGGTTTCCTAATCATGGACATTAGATGTTGTTAATAACGAGGTCACAACATTGGTGGAATGATGTGATCAACATTCAGCCGAAGTATAGCATTATTATCAGAGTCATTATGTTTATATTGTTATAACATCATACGAAGTAATCTTAGTACTTAGACCATGAGATCATGTTAATTGCTAACACCGGAATAGTATCTTGATAACATCAAACGTCACACCATAACAGGGTGACTATAAAGGTGGGTTCAGTGCTACGAAGGTGTTATGTTGAGGCTCATGGATCAAGAGTGGGATTTTTCCATCCCGATGACGGATAGATATACTCTGGGCCCTCTCGGTGATATCACATTGAAATAGCTTGCAAGCAAGTGATGTGATCACTAGAATGTTATATCACGGGAACGATAAAAGAGTGCATGTCGGTAACGAGATCAAACTAGGTATTTGGATGCCAATGATCGAATCTCGGACATGTAATATATCGCGAGAAAAAAGGGATTTAGTTACGATGTTAAAGGTTCACACGATCACAAGAGTCATCGTTGAATATGTGGGAGTCAGTATGGATCTCTAGGTCCCGCTGCTAATTATTGATCGGAGAAGGGTCTCGATCATGTCTGCATTATTCAAGAATCGTAGGGTGACACACTTAAGGGATACCGACACCATTTGGATCAAATATGTTTCAGATAAAGATTTAAGAAAGCGTTGGAATTATTTCAATAGACACTGAAACTGTTTCGGGTGAAATTGCTGAAATTGGTTCTGCATGTGATATTGAAATGTTGCAAGGGGTTTTATGTGAATGTTTGTTAATTAATGTAATTAACAAAATTCTGAATAAAATAAATAAAATAGTTTTATTTAATAAGAGCTTGCATTAAATTTGATGGAAATTTAATGCATGTGTGAGTGGAATTTTGAGTGGAGGCTTTTTATGGGAGTGGGAGCTCCACCCACATGAATGTGGAAGAGGTGGGGGAACCACCATGGATGCCACGCCATGGCCCTTGGGTGCCCCCTCTCCCCTATAAAAGTCCCCCTATCCTCCTCACAAACCACACCTCCTCGTGAAGGATCTCTCTCCCCCTCTAGTTATTCCCCATGGTCTCGGATTAGCGAGATACATGTTCCCGGTGGCTTTATCTGGAAAGGAGTTGCTGCTTCCGCTGCTTTGCTGGCGAGGGACGGAGGTTGTCGGGGTACCGAACATGTGTGCGATCACGGATGCACCACTGCTTTGCGGTGCTGGACTTGGTGGTGCTGGACTTGCTGGAGCTGGATCTGATGGACGTGTTGGAGCCGGACCTGCTGGACTTCATCACGATCTTGAGATCGGCAAGTGTACGACTACATCATCCACGAGTTCCAACTCGTTAACAAAGCTTTGTGCTCTTCGAGGGTAAGTTCTCTATGGATGTATATCCACCCGTTGCTTGTATCTAGTAGATAGATCTTGGCGTATAGTTCCCATCGTAGGAAATTTTTTGTTTTCTATGTTGCGAACCCAAAAGTGGTATCAGAGCCTGATCTATGCATAGGTGCTTTGCATGGGTAGTACACATATTTTTATATGTAGGCGATGATGATCATGTTATTGCATCTTCTATGTATTTTGGATAGTGGTGGCATAGTGGGATGAAGCAGCCCGGACCAACCTTACATGTCATCGTACATGAGACCGGTTCCACGACTGACATGCAACTAGTTTTGCATAAGTGGCTGGCGGGTGTCTGTCTCTCCTACTATAGTCAATATCTGATTTACATCGAGTTACTAATAACTTGGTTATCCTCGTTGTGGTTCATGTTCGTAGGTAAGATCGGTTCTATCTCCGAAAGCCCTAAGTCACGTAAAACTTGCAATTGATAAATTAGAGGCGTCTAGTTTAGATCGTTGCTGGGCTAGTGTCTTGATATGGTATTGTTGTAAGTATATGTATGATAGATACTCTTACAACACACTTAACATGTAAGTTCCATAGACCTTGGCCTTACACACAAAGGAATGATAGAGATCATACCACGATGCAAATGATAGAGACCAAATGCATGGACCATATCATCTCACTTTACACATTAGATGTTTGCATCTTATATTGCTAATTTGGCGCTTTTGGTAGCATTGTAAGATGATCCCTCATTTAGATATCAAGATAAAAATGTGTTCTTCCTTAAGTATGCACCGTTTTATGGATCGTGTTTCGAAACATCACGTGATGATCGAGTGTACTTGACTCTACGCTTTCATACAACGGGTGTAAGACAGTTTTACACACGCGAATACTAAGGTTCTTACTTGGCGAGCCTAGCATGTACAGACATGGCCTCGGAACACGGACCGAAAGGTTAAGCATGAGTCATATAGTTGATGTGATGACCATATTGATGCTCGCCTTTGAAGCTACACCGACTCACGTGATGATCAGACTCGGTGTAGTGGATTTGGTTCATGTAATCACCAAAAAGGCACGAGGGATGTCATTTTTTGAGTGGGAGTTCATTTCTAATTTGGATTAGTCGAACTCAATTTGTCATAAACTAAATCAAAGTGAATTTGCAAAATTTGTTGTAGTCATTGGCATCTGTTCACTACCTTATGCTTAGTTTTAATTGAGATAATAGAACTATAGAATTCTGGATATTTACTTTACGAACTGGTATCGTATTGTTTTGAATGTCAATTTAAAGTTTAGAAGTCATATTGCAAACTTTAAGCAAACTCTATTTACTCCATGAAGTTTAATAAGTAGTATTAAATCAAGAGTAAGAATTCCAATGTTAGTATCTAAAGTATCATGTTTGCCTCCATGATTATTGATATTCAAAAGTTGTTTTAATATCAAGGTTATCTAGGAGCTGAAAGAATTGTTTCAGGAACCATCATGTGTGGAAGATATTGTGATATCTGAAACAATATTTTTGGTTGCATTATGATAGAGTATAATTTATCAAAATACATGTTCTCATATTGTATGAGAATTTGTGAAGGATGGAGATGCTAGGCATCCGGATCTCCCAAAAAGGTGTTGGGAACTAACATTTTACTCGTGATTCTTCCTTATAGGCTATAGTAGCTTGATCATGAAAGTTGTCATGATAAGGATGAATATAAGATGTAAGTAAAATGTTTACTACACTAATAGATTACTAAAGAACAGATTTTTGAAAGAACACCAAACATTTGATGATGGTGATCCACTTCAAAGTGCAAGTCCAAAGGTATTAGTATTTGACTATATACGCTTTGTACTGTGTGTCATGTAAATGATACCACTATTGATGTTGATAGATTCTTTTAAAAGAAAAGGAATTGTTGAAAGAGAATCTATAAAATATTTGGCAGAAAAGAAAAGGTTGGAGATGTCCAACTTAGGTATATAGAAGATATACATGTTATGGCTGTATTCCTTGCTTGTTAAACAATGTGGTTGTGAGGTATTGGATACCGGTATTGGATACCGAATTGGTTGGTGTGAAGTGTCATACAGAACAACATAATTCATGAACTGCAACGGCCGAAGTAACTAGAAAGTGATGATGTTCATTGAAAACAAATAAATTGTTATTTTGTTCCGGTGTTACGAGAACAATAGTTGTTCAAATAATTACCGTATTCCATAAAGGATGGATGAACTTTTACAAGTCTAGTTGGAGAAATCACATCCATAAACATTATTGCTAAAATGTCATAAGACAAATGATTGGAAGATCACTTATGAAGTGACATCGTTGTTTGAATTATATTGGAAAGTAAACATGAAGAAACTCCATGTTGATGGATTTTTGGAGTCTTTTAATTTTGATCAATTGACGCTTGTGAAACTTTCCTCGAGATAATTGAAACTCCGTCCATAGGCCAAAGAGGAACGGATGACTAAATTATTGGATATTATGCATGTTGATGTATATAGTCCATTATGTTTAGCCATATGCGATGGATCTTTTTGCTTCATATGCTTTCTCCAAAATTTGAGTGAATATATCTATATATTTACTTAATAAGGAAGAAGTATGAAACATTTGAAAATTGTTCAAAGACTTTCAAGATGAAGTGAAAAATCATTGTAACAAGAAAATAAAAGAGTTTATGATTTGATCATAGAGGAAGATATTTGAGTTACAGGTTTAGCAAAAACACCTAAGATTTCAGGAATTGTTCCATGAAATTGCATTTCCCGGTAAACCACAGGAGTATGGTATGTTCGATAGATCAAATCAAACCTTGTTTGACATGGTAAGATCAAAGGTGTCATTTATATTAGTGCCATTATGTTTTAAGGATTAAAGCTTTAGAGACTATCGCTTTTACACTAAAAATAGCACCATCGTGATCCGTTGAAATGACACCATATGAGTTATGGTTTGGGATAAAACCCGAATTGTCTTTTCTTAAATTTTGGTATGCTATGCATAAGTAAAATGTTTACAACCAAAGTCGGATAAGCACGTCTTTGTAGGTTATCCCAAAGAATTTGTTGGGAATTCCTCCATAACACCGAGGACAAAAGAGTTTGTCGCTTGGAACGTCAAGTTTCTTGAGAAGGAATTTTTCGTGAAAAGTTAAGTGGGAGGACAATAGAACTTTGATAAGGTTGTTGAACCTTAGCTATATGTGCTGAGTAGCGCAGCGCCAGAAAGTGTCCCAGTGGCGGCCACAATGCTCATGGCTCCCGTGATTACAAAGGGTGTGATCTTGGAGATTAGAGTTCTTATTGAACCATGTGGGTCGGTAAGAATCAAATAGTAAGATTTGAAACAGAAGTCGTTATTGTTTTGACAATGATGAACCGACTACATGCAAAGAAGTGATGATGGGCCCTGACTCCATAAAATGACTAGAAGTCATAGAATCCGTGATAGTATCCATACATGAGAAAATCAAGTTTCTGAACTTGGAAGACCCTCCGGAAAGGCGTGAAGCCTATCGGTCGTGTTTGGATCTATAAAGAAATAGACATGGATGTTTAACATCTATGAAATAGTCGACATGTCGGAAAGAAGTTTACGGCAATGTTCAAGGAGTTGACTATGACAAGATTTGATCTTTCATAGCGATATTTAGTCTTGACGGATTAATGTAGCAACCACTACATATAATTTGGTATATGGTAGTTGAATAAACAAAACAAGGTTCTTCTAATAGAATGGTTACCTAGGACGTGTACATCACATGGTCCGACGGGTTTTGTTAATTCAAAGGGTGCTAAAAGGGCATTGATACATTGCAAATGTGTCTATAATTTTTGATGTTCCATGCTTGGTTTTATCTACCTTCTTATGTTTTGTCCACACTTTGGAGTACTTTTCATATGATTTCTTGGACTAACCTATTAACATGAGCCACAGTGCCAGTTGCCTGTTTTCTGCTATTTTTTGGTTCCAGGAAAGTCAGAAAATGAATATTCTTGGAATTGGACGGGACAAAAGCCAAAGTTCCTATTTTCCCGGAAGACTCACGGAGCCATAAGGAGAGTCGGAGAGGGGCCACAGGGTGGCCACACCCCCCTGGCACGGGCCACCTTAGACCGCGCCAGGGCAAGGTGTGGCCCCCCTGGCTAGCCACCGACCTTGCCCCTTCGCCTATATATTCCTCCCGATGTGAAAACCCTAAATAGTCAATCAGAAATCCACGAAAAGTTCTGCAGCGCCGCCGCCACCGAAAGGGAGATTCAGGCAACAAAAAGTCTCTGTTATGGCACCCTGCCAGGACGGGGAAGTGCCCCCAGAGCCATCTCCATCGATCTCCACCACCATCTCCATCACCGTTGCTGATTACCATGATGAGGAGGGAGTAGTTCTCTCTCGAGGCTAATGGTTCTACCGGTAGCTATGTGTTCATCTCTCCCTCTATGCATGACCTTATTGAGATCATGAGCTTGTAATCTATAGATCTACCTTGCTACTCAAGTGCTTTAATAGATCTCTGCTCTCCCCATGTGTGTGAAAGTGACAGTGTGCACACCATGGTGGCACTTAGGCTAGAGATTTCAAATACTTGTTATGAGTTATATTTGGAGTTGGATGTCTTTATGAAATTGTGGTGTTTGTTCGAACCATCTAGTACTCAAGGTGACAGTGTGGGGTTATCTAGATGGGAAATAAGAACTTTGAGGTGTGCTATTATAGCCCTACCAACGATTAGAGTGTCCAACCGAAGAGTAGTTCAGCGTAGTATCATAAAGAAGAATATATTTATATGAGGGTGTTCACTAGTGAAAGTATGATCCCTAGGCCTTGTTTCTAAGCATTGAAACACCGTTTGCTACTAGATCTGTTACATGTTTGCTTGCTTCCATCTTTATTTCAGTTTACCTTTAGTCTCTTCCACGCCATCAAGCTATTTTCTAGCACCGTTACCACTTATAATTATCCATACCACTTGTATTTCACCATCTCTTCGCCGAACTAGTGCACCTATACACCTGACAAGTGTATTGGGTGTGTTGGGGACACAAGAGACTTCTTGTATTTTGATTGCAGGGTTGCTTGAGAGGGAATACCTTTGACCACTTCCTCCCTGAGTTCGATAAACCTTGGGTGATCCACTTAAGGGAAAACTTGTTGTTGTTCTACAAACCTTTGCACTTGGAGGCCCAACAACTGTCTACAAGAATAGAAGTGTGTAGACATCAAGCTATTTTCTGGCGCCGTTGCCGGGGAGGTAAGGTAAAAGGTATTCACACCGGAGGATTAAAGAAAAAGAACCTCCCACGACAAACGCCTATTTTCTGGCGCCGTTGCCAGGGAGGTAAGGTAAAAGGTACTCACATCTTCCGGTGTGAGTGCTCGAAGTTATTTCCTTTAGATTCTGCAATTTTGTCTTTTGTTTTTTGTTTCTTGTTTCTTGTTTTCACTAGTTAGGCTTAATGGAAAACTACAAAAAAATTAGAGAGCTTTATAGTATTTATCTTGAGTTAGGACATGAAGTGTTTGAAGAGAAAATTAAAAATCCTATGGAACTTTATTTGCATGCTAATAGCAATGTTGTTAGTATGAATTCTTTGGACACCATTATTGCTAATGCTATGGAAAAGTCTAATATTGGGGAAGCTAGTTTTGCTGTGCATGATCTTTTTAGTCCCCCAAGTATGGAGGAGAAAACTTACTTTGATGATACGAAATCTCCAATATATGATGATTACAATGATGAATATGATATTTTCAGTCCACCTACTATTGAGGAAAAAATTAATGATTATAATATGCCTCCTATATTTGATGATTATGGTGATGAGAATAATAATGATAGCTATTTTGTAGAATTTGCTCCCACTACAATTAATAAGAATGACTATGCTTATGTGGAGAGTATTAATTCTTTTATGCATGTGGCTCATGATAAGAATGTTTTATGTGATAGTTATATTGTTAATTTTATTCATGATTCTACTGAAAGTTATTATGAGAGAGGGAAACATGGTTTTACGTGTCTCAACAATATTAAGTTTCCCCTCTTTATGTTGAAAATTTTGAAATCGCACTTGTTTTATTTTCCTATGCTTGTTGCTTTGTGCTTTCATGACTTGTTTCTTTACAAGATTCCTATGCATAGGAAGTGGGTTAGACTTAAATGTGCTTTGAATTTGCTTCTTGATGCTCTCTTTTACTTCAATTCATATTTCCTATGTGAGCATCTTCTCAAACTATCATGCCTAACTTAAAGGCATTAAAGAAAAGTACTTATTGGGAGATATCCTAAAAGTTTTAGATGAGTCTTGGAAGTTATTACCTCAGTAATAACCACTCCTTATACTTTTTATTTGCTTTTTGTGCCAAGAGTAACCTCTAATGAGAGAGAAGTAATGATTGGGAAAGTTGCTTTCCCAAAATAGATTTCTGTGCTTCACCGTAAAAATTCTTGTAAAATTTCTGAACGTCTTTTTGAGACGTGAATTTTTGTGCTTCTGCCCCAGGTTGTTATCTAACTTTCGTTACTTCAATACTTTTTGATTTGAGCAACAGAACATCTTCAAAAAAATTCGTCTTTACCTTCTGGCCTGTTTTGACCAATTTCTGCCATTTTCTGCATTTGCTTCTTGATGGTTCCTTTTTGAGTTCTTTTGGGGAATTGAGCTTTTTGAGGGAAGTGCTTCAGTATCTAGTGTACTAATGGAAGTTTATTGGTGTTATAACTGAACCTTAAGACCTATTATCTTGGGTGCACTAATGTTGCTAATAAAGATTGTGTGAAGTTTTGTATGAAGGAAAAAATTTAGGTGTATGGAGAGAATGATGAAATGAGATGAAGAATGGACTAAATCTCAAGCTTGGGGATGCCACGCCGTGTCACCCCAAGAATTATCCAAGAAGTAAAAGCATCAAATCTTGTGGATGCCCAAGGCATCCCCTTCTTCATCAATAAAACCCCAGGTTTCTTCCAAACGCTTCATTTTTATTGTTTCATGCACAGTTGTGTTGTTCTTGGAGCGTCTTATTTTTTATTTTCGTTTTGGTTTTTTGTTTGCTTGGTTTTCTTAGTTTGCTAAATAAATTGGTTGGACCCCCTCTTTCATACATTGGTTTGCAAATAGTTTGGTTTGGATTGGAAAAGAGTAGGAAAGTTCATGCTTAAGTGTTAAAGAGAGCTTGTTTTTGACTGTGGCCTATGCTTTGTCATGCCATGCTTGATATTGTTTTGGCTTTATGCTTAGTATTCTTTGCTATAGCATGACTTGTTATAAACAATTGAGATTTCTTAATGTGCCTTTGAAGAATCATGCGTTGTTTTAGCATATTAAAGCATAGTATAGTGGTATTCTCCTTTGATGCTTTATTTGGGTTGACTTGGCGCATGCTCACACCATGTTATGACTATTTCAAAGCACCTAAGACTTTATGATCCTTTAGTTTTCAACTTGTAGTATCACTTTATGCTTTGTTCAATGATGTTTTGTCGCTCTGCATGATTATGGCCATTATTGCTCTCTTAGTTTGTCGCTCCCAGTCTTTTGCTAGCCTTCGCAACCAAGTATGAGTTCCACTCATGCATCTAACTCCTTAAACCAAGTTATTCCAAAGAGTCCACCATACCTACCTACTAGCTTATGCTATTCCAAGTATATTCATGTTTTTGTTTACCTTCCAAATTAAACTTGTTATGAGAAAACTAGTGATTAAAGCTCTCACGAACTTGATGGCACACTTTACTTTTCTTGCCCTTAATAAACTTGAACCATTGTGTCTTCTATGTTGTATATGCTTGCACTTATTTGTCAGGAATTAGCAGAACCATGCTGTCATGGGGAACGCTTTCAACATTGCACTTGGTACTTGTACCTAGTAGATATCATGCTCTTTTGTATATGGATGTCGTCGGTGTGAAATGAAAGGGGAGCTTGTAAGTCCATGGAGTTATGTATATGTGTTAGAGAAACGCCTGGGCCGCTGGTATAATCCATGCTGACATGGTGGAAACCTGCAGCGTAACCATAATGAGCTGTCTATGAAGCATTCTTCTTATAAAAAAAAGGAGTCAGATATTGAAAAAAAAGAGAAAAATAAAAAAAAGAGATATGAGAAAAGAGGAAAGAGAGAAAAAAGCACCATTTTCCGATGGTAAATAAGAAGATTGATGAGATGCTCGTTGTTATCTTGCCTTGTCATTTTGATATGGGGATTCTTCTGTATCATCGGGCAAGGGGTACCCCGTTGGCGGTTCTCTATGATACACATGTACTTACTATGACAAGAACTTACCGGTAACTAAACTTGAGTAGCATGAGGAGCGGCCCTCGTATTCAAGGGACATGAGATTTCCAACTTATACTTCGTCAAGCATATACACCATAGTTTGTTCACTTTAACCTTAATCACTTCAAGATGCTTATGATAGGGGCAATGAGAGCTGAAAGATAAAAAGTACCATAATTTTTGGAAGCTCTTTATGAGACTTGAATCCCTACTTCCTTCTATGAAGGCCTTTCTTTTACTTTTTTGTTGAGTCTCCACCTTCTATCTTTATGCACCTACTTTGAGAGCATAGTGGCCATTCTTACTTCTATGTGCATTGTCCCAAGACTTGTAGATTGATGCATAGCTTTGATATTGCTTGTTTTAAACTATTTGTATGTAGTCACTCTTTTGAACTTTGAAGGTGTCCTATGAATTTATGTTTGCTACTCTATGAGGGACAATCTGAATACCACTATGCTATGTTTTCTTTATGTGAAACAAACAAACATCTTGCAAAGCATTGTTATTCATGAATCTTTTGTTTGTGCCTTTTCATGTTGCAACATAGTTTCTTTGTCTTATTGCTAGAACTTTGTCTTTCATGTTTTGATTGAAATACTATGATCCCAGCTTTGAATGTTTTACAAACACTTTGATCAAGTCTTTGATGGTGCATATCACCTCAAAAATTATTCTTTCTTTTTATCACTTACCTACTCGAGGACGAGCAGGAGTTAAGCTTGGGGATATTGATACATTGCAAATGTATCTATAATTTTTGATGTTCCATGCTTGGTTTTATCTACTTTCTTATGTTTTGTCCACACTTTGGAGTACTTTTCATATGATTTCTTGGACTAACCTATTAACAAGAGCCATAGTGCCAGTTGCCTGTTTTCTGCTGTTTTTGGTTCTAGGAAAGTCAGAAAATGAATATTCTCGGAATTGGACGGGACAAAATCCAAAGTTCCTATTTTCCCGGAAGACTCACGGAGCCAGAAGGAGAGTCGGAGAGGGGCCACAGGGTGGCCACACCCCCCAGGCGCAGGCCACCCCAGACCGCGCCAGGGCATGGTGTGGGCCCCCTGGCTAGCCACCGACCTCGCCCCTTCGCCTATATATTCCTCCCAATGCGAAAACCCTAAATAGTCAATCAGAAATCCACGAAAAGTTTTGCTGCGCCACCACCACCGAAAGGGAGATTCGGGGGACAGAAAGTCTCTGTTCCGGCACCCTGCCGGGATGGGGAAGTGCCCCCGGAGCCATCTCCATCGATCTCCACCACCATCTCCATCACCGTTGTTGATTCCCATGATGAGGAGGAAGTAGTTCTCTCTCGAGGATAATGGTTCTACCGGTAGCTATGTGTTCATCTCTCTCTCTATGCATGATCTTATTGAGATCATGAGCTTGTAATCTATAGATCTACCTTGCTACTCAAGTGCTTTAATAGATCTCTGCTCTCCCCATGTGTATGAAAGTGACAGCGTGCACACCATGGTGGCACTTAGGCTAGAGATTACAAATACTTGTTATGAGTTATATTTGGATTTGGATGTCTTTATGAAATTGTGGTGTTTGTTCGAACCATCTAGTACTCAAGGTGACAGTGTGGGGTTATCTAGATGGGAAAGATGAACTTTGAGGTGTGCTGTTATAGCCCTACCAACGATTAGAGTGTCCAACCGGAGAGTATTTCAGCGTAGTATCATAAAGAAGAATATATTTATATGACAGTGTTCACTAGTGAAAGTATGATCCCTAGGCCTTGTTTCTAAGCATTGAAATACCGTTTGCTACTAGATCTGTTACATGTTTGCTTGCTTCCATCTTTATTTCAGTTTGCCTTTAGTCTCTTCCACGCCATCAAGCTATTTTCTAGCACCGTTACCACTTATAATTATCCATGCCACTTGTATTTCACTATCTCTTCGCCGAACTAGTGCACCTATACACCTGACAAGTGTATTGGGTGTGTTGGGGACACAAGAGACTTCTTGTATCTTGATTGCATGGTTGCTTGAGAGGGAATACCTTTGACCACTTCCTCCCTGAGTTCGATAAACCTTGGGTGATCCACTTAAGGGAAAACTTGCTGCTGTTCTACAAACCTCTGCACTTGGAGGCCCAACAACTGTCTACAAGAATAGAAGTGCGTAGACATCAGACATGCAAACTTCAATAGTTGAAGTGAGCATAGCGGAGTTAGAATCTTCACCATGATGAAAATGTTGAAGGAGTTTAAATTCATCGGAGATGATGAAGATGCTTGCATTTGCAAGAAATTAAGTGGGAGCACTGAGACATATTTCTAATACATTATGTAGAGGACATGGTGTTGATTGGAAATGATGTATCTTGTATTGACACAAGTTAAGAATTTCATTAAAATATTATTTCGATGAAAGACTTGGGCAAAACCGGAATATTCGGCATCAATGTCTATATGGATATATTGAGGCGCTAATATGGTTACGCCAGACGTACATATATGAGATATTGAAAGGGTTCAATATGGAAAAACAAGAAAGGTTCTTGCTGCATGGAAAGGATTGTATCGAGATTCAAGTGTTTCAACACTTGGTGAGTAAAATCACATGAATATTTTGATCGATTATACCGTGATATGTATATATCCAGATATGTCCTATGCTCTAAAAGTTATGAGCACATACCAGAATGATTCATAAGATGATCATTGGACGATAGTAAAGATATTCTTATGAGCTTTGGAAGAACTAAGAATATATCATGTATAAGTGACAAATAGTTAAAGGTGGTTCATTGTAAAGTGTTACATTGATACTAGTTTTGTCACAAGATACAAATTAAATTTATCTCAATTTAGACTATGGGTGGCACAATGTAATGGAAAGGATGTTCCACGATGGATTTGGATGAGTTCCAAAGTTGAGACATTGTGACGGATACTACAACAAAAGGCTAAGTATATGACTGCTATAGTAGCAGCAAAGGAGGGCATTTGTGTTAAGTAGTTTGTTATCAAACTAGGTGTGGTTCAAAGTGGGCTAATACTATGAAGATATATTGTATGAAAATAATATCAACATATTTTAAACCCGAACAAACTAAAGGTCTCACCAAAGGACCAAATTTATACAATGCCATCTCATTTGAGAATGAGTGATGCGTAGAGATGCAAAGACATGCAAATACACACGAACCTGAAACAGTCGGATCCGGAGATTATGTTAACCACTAGCAATCGCGTATATGCAACACCAGAAAGCCATAGGTGTTCAATACGCAAAGTTTTTCAAACTAGATTATTGACTCTAGTGCAAGTGGGAGACTCAAGGGAATATGCCCGAGAGGCAATAATAAAGTGGTTATTATCTTATTTCATGTTTATGATAAATGTTTATTTTGCATGCTATAATTGTATTAATCGGAAACGTTAATACATGTGTGTTTAATAAACAAATTACAAAGTTCCTAGTAATGCCTCTCATATAAACTAGCTCATTGATTAACAAGACGATCAAGGTTTCCTGATCATGGACATTGGATGTTGTTAATAACGAGGTCACAACATTGGTGGAATAATGTGATGAACATTCATCCAAAGTATAGCATTACGATCTGAGTCATTAAGTTTATATTGCTATAACATCATACGAAGTAATCTTAGTCCTTAGACCATGAGATCATGTTAATTGCTAACACCGGAATAGTATCTTGATAACATCAAACGTCACACCGTAATAGGGTGACTATAAAGGTGGGTTCAGTGCTACGAAGGTGTTATGTTGAGGCTCATGGATCAAGAGTGGGATTTGTCCATCCCGATGACGGATAGATATACTCTAGGCCCTCTCGGTGATATCACATTGAAATAGCTTGCAAGCAAGTGATGTGATCACTAGAATGTTATATCACGGGAACGAGAAAAGAGTGCATGTCGGTAACGAGATCAAACTAGGTATTTGGATGCCAATGATCGAATCTCGGACATGTAATATATCGCGAGACAAAGGGATTTAGTTACGATGTTAAAGGTTCACACGATCACAAGAGTCATCGTTGAATATGTGGGAGTCAGTACGGATCTCTAGGTCCCGCTGCTAATTATTGATCGGAGAAGGGTCTCGATCATGTCTGCATTATTCACGAATCGTAGGGTGACACACTTAAGGGATACCGACACCATTTGGATCAAATATGTTTCAGATAAAGATTTAAGAAAGCGTTGGAATTATTTCAATAGACACTGAAACTGTTTCGGGTGAAATTGCTGAAATTGGTTCTGCATGTGATATTGAAATGTTGCAAGGGGTTTTATGTGAATGTTTGTTAATTAATGTAAATTAACAAAATTCTGAATAAAATAAATAAAATAGTTTTATTTAATAAGAGCTTGCATTAAATTTGATGGAAATTTAATGCATGTGTGAGTGGAATTTTGAGTGGAGGCTTTTTATGGGAGTGGGAGCTCCACCCACATGAATGTGGAAGAGGTGGGGGCACCACCATGGCTGCCACGCCATGGCCCTTGGGTGACCCCCTCTCCCCTATAAAAGGCCCCCATCTCCTCCTCACAAACCACACCTCCTCATGAAGGATCTCTCTCCCCCTCTAGTTATTCCCCATGGTCTCGGATTAGCGAGATACATGTTCCCGGTGGCTTTATCTGGAAAGGAGTTGTTGCTTCCGCTGCTTTGCTGGAGCGAGGGATGGAGGTTGTCGGGGTACCGGACCTGCTGGACTTCATCACGATCTTGAGATCAGCAAGTGTACGACTACATCAGCCACGAGTTCCAACTTGTTAACAAAGCTTTGTTGTCTTCGAGGGTAAGTTCTCTATGGATGTATATCCACCCGTTGCTTGTATCTAGTAGATAGATCTTGGCGTATAGTTCCCATCATAGGAAAATTTTTGTTTTCTATGCTGCGAACCCAACATCAACGTCCCCAAGCTTAACTCCTGCTTGTCCTCGAGTAGGTAAGTGATAAAAGGAAAGAATAATTTTTGAGGTGATATGCACCATCAAAGACTTGATCAAAGTATTTGTAAAACATTCAAAGCTGGGATCATAGTACTTCAATAATAACATGAAAGACAAAGTTCTAGCAATAAGACAAAGAAACTATGATGCAACATGAAATGGTACAAACAAAAGATTCATGAATAACAATGCTTTGCAAGACGTTTGTTTGTTTCACATAAAGAAAGCATAGCATAATAGTATTCAGCTTGTCCCTCATAGAGTAGCAAATATAAATGCATAGGATACCTTCAAAGTTCATAAGAGTGACTAGATACAAATAGTTTAAAACAAGCAATATCAAGATATGCATCAATCAACTAGTCTTGGGACAATGCACATAGAACTAAGAATGGCCACTATGCTCTCAAAGTAGGTGCATGAAGGTAGAAGGTGGAGACTCAATATAATGGTGGAAGAAAAACCTTTATGAAAGGAAGTAGGGATTCAAGTCTCATAAAGAGCTTCCAAAAATTATGGTACTTATAGCTTTCAGCTCTCATTTCCCATATCATAAGCATCTTGAAGGTGATTAAGGTTAAAGTGACACAACTAAGAGGATATGCTTGACAAGATATAAACTGAAATCTCATGCCCCTTACTTACGAAGATCGAACCTCATGCTACTCAACTTTAGTCACGAGTAAGCTCTTGTCATTGTAAGTACATGTGTATCATAACGAACCGCCAATGGGGTACCCCTTGCACATGATACAGGAGCTATCCCATAATCAAAATGACAAGGCAAGCAGACAATGAGCATCGCAGCGATGTTTTTATTTGCTATTTGCATAGGTTTTTATTGAGGATGCTTCATAGAGTTCTCATTATGGTGATGCTGCAAGTTTCCACCATGATTAGGCATGGCTTAGGCTAGCGGCCCAGGCGTTTCTCTAACACACATACAAACTGCATGATCTTACAAGTTCCACTTTTATTTCACACCGCCAGGATCCATAAGCAAAAGAACATGATATCAACGGGGTACAAAGTACAAGTGCAATGTTGAAAGCGTTCCCCATGATACATGGTTCTGCTAATTTCAACTTATAAAGCGCAAGCATGTACGCAACAAAGAAGGACCCAATAGTTCAAGTTTATTAGATGCAAAAAAGGTAAAGTGTGCCATCAAGTTCGTGAGAGCTTTAATCACTAGTTTTCTCATAATAAGTTTAATTTGGAAGGTAAAAAAAAGCATGAATATACTTGGAATAGCATAAGATAGTAGGTAGGTATGGTGGAATCTTTGGAATAACTTGGTTTAGGGAGTTGGATGCATGAGTGGAACTCATACTTGGCTGTGGAGGCTAGCAAAAGACTGGGAGCGACAAACAAAATAGCAATAATGACCATAATCATGCAGAGCGACAAAACATCATTGATCAAAGAATAAAGTGATACTACAAGTTGAAAACTAAAGGATCATAAAGGCTATGGTGACTTGTGATAGTCATAACATGGTGAGAGCATGCGCCAAGTCAACCCAAATAAAACATCAAAGGAGAATACCACTATACTTTGCTTAAATATGCTAAAACAACGCATGATTCATCCAAGGCACATTAAGCAATCTCAATTGTTTATAACAAGCCATGCTACAGCAAATAATACTAAGCATAAAGCCAAAACAATATCAAGCATGGCATTAAAAATCATAGGCCACAGTCAAAAACAAGCTCTTTTTACCACATAAGCATGAACTTTCCTACTCTTTTCCAAACCAAACCAAACTATTTGCAAACCAATGTATGAAAGAGGGGGTCCAACCAATTTATTCAACAAACTAAGCAAACAAAAGAAAACGAAAAACCAAAACAAAAACAAAAACGAAGACGCTCCAAGAACAACACAACTGTGCATGAAACAATAAAAATGAAGCGTTTGGAAGAAACCTGGAATTTTTATTAATGAAGAAGAGGATGCCTTGGGCATCCCCAAGATTTGACGCTTGTACTTCTTGGATATTTCTTGGGTGACACGCGTGGTATCCGCAAGCTTGAGCTTTAGTCCATCCTTCATCTCATTACTCATTCCTTCCATACACCTGAAATTTTTCCTTCATACAAAACTTCACACAATCTTTATTAGCAACATTAGTGCACTCAAGATAATAGGCCTTAAGGTTCAGTTCTAACACCAAATAAACTTCCATTAGAACACTAGCTACTGAAGCACTTCCCTCAAAAAGCTCAATTCCCCAAAAGAACTCAAAAAGGAACCAACAAGAAGCAAATGCAGAAAATGGCAGAAATCTGTCAAAACAGACCAGCTGGTAAGACGAATTTTTCGAAGACCTTCTATTGCTCAAATCAAAAAGTGTTGAACTAACGAAAGTTAGATAACAACCTGGGGCAGAAGCACAAAAATTCACGCCTCAAAAAGACGTTCAGAGATTTTACACGAATGTTTACGGCGAAGCACAGAAATCTGTTTCGGGACAGCAACTTTCCCAATCATTACTTCTCTCTCTCATTAGAGGTTACTCTTGGCACAAAAATCAAATAAAAAGGATAAGGAGTGGTTATTACTAAATTAATAACTTCCAAGACTCATCTAAAACTTTTGGGTTATCTCCCAATAAGTACTTTCCTTTAACGCCTTTAAGTTAGGCATAAGAAGCAATAAAAAGGATCAAGTGTTCTCAAATGAAGAAGCATTAAAATTAATACCAGAAATATCTTCAACAAGGCAAGGTATATCATCCAAATAAGTTCTAGAAGATCCTCTCTTAGTGCTCTTAGGTTCACTACTTTCATCAAACGGGTTTTCAGGAACGATCCAATGATGATTCTTTTCTATGGCTCCATGCATTGCTACTAGTTTAAAGGGTATTGGTATCTTAGGTTCCCCCCCCCCATTAGGTTCGGTTTTGTTCATCTTTTCTCTAGTACCAACAATATCTACACATGAGCCTAGCATATTTAAATGTTCAAAGACTTTTCTAGCTTCTTTGGAAACATCATAGAATTCCTTAAACAAAGTTTCTAGAATAAAATCCCTCTTTTCAGGGTCCTCAATTTCTTTAAGCTTAAGAAACATTACTTGCATTACGGGGTTGAGGTTAACAAACCTAGCTTCTAACATGTGCATTAAAGAAGCTGCAGCAATCTCATAGTTTGGAGCAAGTTCTGCAAGGGATCTATCCTCAGTATCCTCATGTTTACTAACATGATTAAATAATTCTTCAATATTATCTTTACCAATTATAGAACCACTACCAATTGAAAGGTCTTTCAGGGTGAATTTAGGGATCAACATGGTGAGCTAAGGAAGTGGTGACAACTAAAGGAGTCTTAATTTTTGTGTGTTTTTGATAAAGAAACAAGCAAACAAAGCAAAAAGAAACTAAGCAAAACAAAAATAACAAAGTAAAGAGATTGGTTATGAGGGACTCCCCTTGTGAAGATGTCCTTGACTCTCTGGCAACGGCGCCAGAAAATATGCTTGATGGCCCAAAATATATCGACCTCGTTGGGGAACCCCAAGAGGAAGGTATGATGAGCACAGCAACAAGTTTTCCCTCAGTACGAAACCAAGGTTATCAATCCAGTAGGAGCAAGGAAACACCCCAAAGGTGTAGCTAGCTGAACATTGGAAGGGCGCACTACCGGTGCCAGCAGCAACGTGGAGACCTGCACAACACAACCACATAACTCTGTCCCCAACTTGCGATGAGGTTGTCAATCTCACCGGTTTTGCTGAAAACAAAGGATTAAACGTATCGAATGGAAGGATGTAATAGTTTGCAGAAAGTAAACACAAAGCAGTAAACAGTTTGTAGATTGTATGTAAAAGAAAAAGACCGGGATCCATAGTTCACTACAGGTGGCTCTCCTTAAGATAGATAACATGCTGGGTGAACAAATTACAGCGGGGAAATTGACAAACATCGAGAAAGCAATACATGCATATACTAATAATCTTGACTCCTTTGGAACTTGATTGGGCATTACAACATTATACATAGACCGCCATCCAACTGCATCTATGACTAATAACCCACCTTCAGGTTATCATCCGAACCCCCTCCAGTATTAAGTTGCAAGCAACAGATTATTGCTTTACGAATTGCGTGTAATGTAAACAATACGATTGTTCTATGAACAAAGGATTGTTGTTTTATCCCTAGTAGCAACAGCACATCTAGTACCTTAGAGATTTCTGTCACTTCCCAGATTACCAGAGGCATGAACCCACTATCGAGCATAAATACTAACTCTTGGAGTTGCTAGCATCTACTCGGCCAAGATAGCTACTAACAACGGAAAGCATGCAAGATCACAAATAACAAAGACATGATAGAATCAATAATCAATCTGAAATAGCATCTCAATATCCATCGGATCCCCGCAAACACAACATGTAGAATTACAAATAGATGATCTTGATCATGAACGGAGCTCACAAGATCTAGACATGAAAGCACAAAGGAGAAGAACCAGCCATCTAGCTACTACATGGATCCGTAGTCCAAGGATGAACTACTCACGCATCACACCAGAGGCTTGCATGGTGATGAAGAAGGCCTCCAGGGTGAATTCCCCTCTCCGGTAGGGTGCCAGGAACTGCTTCAGATCCCTCCCGATCTAGGGATGAAGATGACGGCGGCTACAGACTCTTTCGTGGATTTTTGATCGGGTACTTAGGGTTTTCGTCCCGAGGGCATCTTATAGGCGGAAGGAGAGGCCGAGGGGGTGCTGGGGTCGGCCAGACCACCCCCTGGCACGGGCCAGGCCTGGCCACGCGGCTAGGTGGTGTGGCCGGCCCCCAGCCCTTCTCCGTCTCGTATTCTGGCATTTGATGACTTCCAGAAAAACAGGCACTTTGGCTTTTGTCCCGTCCAATTCCGAAAATATTCATTTTCTCACTTTCCTGGAACCAAAAACAGCAGAAAACAGGCAGCTGCCACTATGGCTCTTGTTAATAGGTTAGTCCAAGAAATCATATGAAAAGTACTCCAAAGTGTGGACAAAACACAAGAAAGTGGATAAAACCAAGCATGGAACATCAAAAATTATAGATACATTTGCAATGTATCAAGACTCTACCTCGACTTGTTCTCACTCTATTTTGATAGCACTTTTAAATTTTTTCTCTGTTCGAGGTTTCTTTCTCAACTTGACTAATCAGATTATTTTTACTTTTTGTAAATCAAACCATGAACTTACAACATATCGATTTAAATTATCTTTATATGTTCCATTAATACCAATGGTGTGGAAGACTCCTATTGCTATCGTCAAGTGCAATTAAAATTATACTCAAGCCATTCATATATATCCAATAAAACAAGCACAAACTCAATAATGCTCCATATATGATAATAAACTCGGAATTCCACAAATGGGATCGACTATTCCTTAAGGGAATTCAAATGATGCAAACTTTATTTCTAAGTTCAAACTAATGCAAAACTAAAATAGTAGTATAAAACTTATAAGATAGATTACAAGGTCTTAAAGATCTCCCCAACCTTGGAATCAAGACAGGCGAGATCAAATAACTCCTTGTTGGTACCTATTCCTCCTCCTGGGTAGGAAGAGTATTGCCTTCTTCCCCTGTGTTGCAAACTTTAGCTAAGCTTGCGAGGCGGATGCTGAGCTCGGCCATGTCGTATTGAAGCTTCAAAATTTTATTTTGGAGGAATTTCTTCTTATCTGTCAACTCAAAGACAAATTTAATCAAGAAACCAACTCTACCATCGATGTCATTGACCTTTTTCTCAAGGTCTTTGCTCATCATCCAGTAGGAGTCAATCCCTTCTCCCATTGTTTCAACACATGCTTTCGAAGCTTTTTCCAACTGATATATCTTATCATGAATCTCATCTTGCCGCACCTTCTTAGGCTTAAGAGGCGATGCAGCAAGAGGAGGTTTATAATAGGATCCTATGTTGTGACGATAGGGATTAGGGAGATACTCATCCTTGCTCTTTTCCCGCTCTGCTTGCCTCATCATCTCCATCCTTTGTGGGAATATGTCCTCTCAGTTTGGGAGAGGCTTGATCTCCGGCCTGGACGATGACGATGATCCTTTAGGTTCTACTTCTTTGATCCTATTTACAGGCTTCTCTTCTTTCTTCCTCCAAATCTTGTTGACATGGAAGGGCTGCATGGCTTTGCTGCACGGATATTATTAGAAGGGGCTTGTATAGGGATGATGAGGATTTTTTCGAGGCTGGATGTTGTAGCTCTGTGAAAACTTAATGAAAAAGGTTAGATACGATCAGCTTTAAAAGGGGAGATCAAAAACCCTAGCCGTAGTTTGTAACAAGCAACTATACGGGCGCGACCCGTATAGGTCCTGTCGTATAGTTATGAAACGACCATAGATTTTCCTTCTATGGTGGAACCAACTATACGGCCGGAACTATACGGGCAGGAATTTTTTTATTCCTGCCATATAGTTGGTCGTTAAACCTTCTGTACTCCGAATAAATTTTTTGGAGACGGGTCGATAACTATACGACGACAACTATACGGCCGGAATTTTCATTCTCGATGTATAGTTGGTCGTTAAACTTTCAATATGCTAGAAAAGAATTTTGATGAAGGCATTGATATCTATACGACGGCAACTATACGGCCGGAATTTTTATACCCCCCATATAGTTGGTCGTTAAACTTTCAGTACCTTTTGTAAATGGAAGAGGTGATGTCGAAACAACTATACGACCGCAACTATACGGCCTGCTTCTCCGAGAATTTTTTATTAATCTGAAACTTAATAAAATATCAAGTTTTGACAGAAAAATGATAGCTTAAATTTTCGACCAATATTAGCATCCCTTGAACTAGATTTTAGCATTATCAATCTTCTTTTTCTTCGCTAGAGCTTTAAATGTTCCTTATTTAACACAAGATCTTAATTGAAAATTTAAAAACTTACTCAAACCTTTATTACGCATGGGTTGCCTCCCATGAAGTGCTCTTTTATGGTTAATAGCTTGACCATAGTGTTTCTCATTTCGTCTCGATTCTATCCTTCTTGTAGTTGCCATTCCTTGTATATCTTTGCTTAATCACCTCTTCTAGGGTGGTCACATGTATGGTGACTGCACTTATATCTTCTTTTGCTCGATAATGCTTCAAGCGTTGTCCATTTACCATCCATGAAAGAGAGGTTGTTTTCCCTGGAGCTTCACTGCTCCGATGAATAAGCTTCTTCAACTATATAGGGGCCTTCCCACTTTGATTTGAGATTTCCTAGAAACAACTTAAGACGAAAATTATAGAGCAACACCTTGTCTCCACTTTTAAAGGCCTTATTTTCTTTTTTTCTATCATGCCATATTTTCACTTTTTGTTTAAACAATCTAGCATTCTCATAAGCCTCACTTCTAAACTCATCTAAAGTATGAATATCTAATAAACGTTTTTCTC
Organism: Avena sativa; assembly: GCA_916181665.1. Taxonomy (NCBI): domain Eukaryota; kingdom Viridiplantae; phylum Streptophyta; class Magnoliopsida; order Poales; family Poaceae; genus Avena; species Avena sativa. The sequence continues at coordinate 483,547,337 of OV702279.1, forward strand.
CCGTCGCTTTAAGATCATAGTTTAGGTTCTTGATCGCCCAAAAAGCTTTGTGTTCCAATTCTAAAGGTAAATGGCATGCCTTACCGTATACCATCTTATAAGGTGTCATACCCATTGGATTTTTAGACGCAGTATGGTATGCCCATAGAGTGTCATTTAACTTGTATGACCAATCTTTTCTTGATTTGTCCACCATCTTCTTGAGTATGGTCTTTAATTCTCTATTGGAGAGTTCCACTTGACCACTCGTTTGAGGATCATATGGTGAAGCAATGCGGTGAGTTACTCCATATTTGTAGAGGATTTTCCTGAAAGTTCCTTTCATAAAATGAGAACCACCGTCAGTGATTAAAAATCTAGGAACTCCAAACCTAGGGAATATAACATCCTTGATCATCTTCATTGAAGCAGCTGCATCTGCATGGCTTGTTGGAATAGCTTAAGCCCATTTAGTAACATAATCGATAGCAACAAGAATATGAGTGTAACCATTTGATTCTATAAAAGGTCCTATGTAATCCATTCCCCATACATCAAAGGGTTCAATTATAAGACTATAATTCATTGCCATCTATTGTCTCCTACCTATATTACCCCTTCTTTGGCAAGCATCATAGTGTTCTACATACCTGTGTGCGTCCTTGAGCAAGGTGGGCCAATAGAATTTGGATTGAAGTAACTTTCTTACAGTTCGCTTGCCTGCATGATGTCCTCCATACGGGCTGTCATGACAAGCTTGCAAAATTGCATTCATTTCATGGTTAGGAACACACTTCCGAGTCATTCCGTCAGGTCCATGACGATATACATATGAATCATCCCAAAAGTAATATTCAAGATCATTAAAGAATTTCATTCTTTGATTTCTTGTCATACCAAGAGCTATAAATTTTACTGCAAGATAGTTAGCATAATCCGCAAACCAAGGATCAGCAATTTCAATGTTTGCTAAATATTTTCCTGGAAATAACTCATTTATAGGTATGGGGTTAGTAATTATTCCCTCCATCCTAGAGAGATGATCTACTACCGGATTATCCTTACCCCTCCTATCTACTATTTGTAAATCATATTCTTGCAGTAATAAAACCCACCTAATCAACCTGGGATTTGCATCCTTTTTCACAAGGAGGTGATGCAAAGCTTGGTGATTCGTATGAGCTATTATCTTAGAATTGATGATGTAAGATCTAAATTTGTCACAAGCAAAAATTATAGCTAGGAACTCTTTTTCTGTAGTAGCATAATTTTTCTGAATCTTATTAAGAGTTCTACTAGCGTAATAAATAACATTTAAATTAGTTCCGTCTCATTGTCCTAACACAGCCCCTAAAGCATAGTCACTAGCATCACACATGATTTCGAAAGGTTCGTCCCATTTTGGAGATTGCATACTGGGTGCTGAAACTAATTTGTTTTTAAGGTTCTCAAAAGCTGCAATGTAGCCATGATCTAAGTAGAATGGAGTTTTTCTCTCAAGAAGTTTGGTGAGAGGCAGAGCTATTTTAGCAAAATCTTTTATAAAACGCTTATAAAACCTGCATGTCCCAGAAATATTTTTAAGTTTTTTATGTCCTGAGGTATTGGAAGATTTTCTATAGTATCTAGACTAGTTTTATCTATTTCAATACCCTTCTCCGAAACCTTATGCCCAAAAACTTTACCTTCTCTTTCCATGAAATGACATTGTTCCCAATTCAAAACCAAATTTGATTGCATGCATCTCTACAAAACTTTGGTTAAATTATAGAGGCAATTATCAAATGTTGTTTCACAAACAACGAAATCATTTGTTAGAACTTCCATAGTCTTCTTAACAAGATCATCAAAGATTTTTAAAACACATTCTTAAAAAGTCGCAGCTGCATTCACTACAACAAGACCCCCCATATAGCAATGCATACTCTGCAACACATTTTTAATCCGTTGCAGAATACCGAAGTAGCTACGCATATTTGCGTTAGTAGGTACATCCGTTCTCAGCTATAAGAATAACAACGAATACCATGTGTTGCAGCCTATGCGTTGGAACATAGGAGTACTCATCTTGCGTGCGCAAACTTAGACATGTATAGCTCGGCGCGCCCCGAACTAACCCGCTCGGGCCAAACAAAAGCATGTATGTTGGCCTAGCCGGGCCCGAGCGAAGTAATTTGGCAGGTTGCAACAGCGGCATGAACGGAGACCTAACAGGTTTTTTGTGTGTTTGTGCTGAAAACAAACGAAATATTATAAGGATGAACAAAACAAAAAGGCATGTATGTCGATCAAGTTTGACTCGCATATTGACTGTATTTGGGATGCAACTTACAAATGAGCTATGTGCGTCCGTGTTTTTAGCTCGCCCAAAAAATGACTGAACTTTAATTTTCAGGGAAATTTTCATTTTTGAGTGAAAAATTCACCCTAATTTCTAAATAATTTCATTCACAATTTGGGAAAGTTTGGATATAATATTTCAGAATGATGATCCTCTGAGATTAGCGATGAATGCCTGCTAAATTTTTCCCAACATGACTATCTCACTTGTCAATTTCTTTTTCTGTAAAAATGGGATATGAGCAAAGTCAGGCAACATAATTGTGGATGTCGAGAACTATTTTTAACTCCGTCCATTTTTTTCCCGTATTCCACCTTTCCCTCTACTTTTTTCCTCTGTTTATTATTCATTTCCCTCCAACTCTTTTGGGCGCTTGCTGATTACACGCGCATTTTCTCTCATTTTAAAGCGAAGAAATAGAAAATGGCCTGGTATTAGTTAAGTGACCCCACCTATCATAGAAATTAAACAGTGAAACTGGGTTACTTATAATGTTAAAAAAATGATCAAGGTAACTGCCCTCTAAATCTCTGGACCTCCATATTTGTTCGGCCATTCTCTTCCTCAACTAGAGCTCCAGCGAGCCTGACTGGTAGCGGCAGGGCGATTCGGTGGCGGGGCGGTTCGATTGCAGGTCAGTTCCTCTCCCCTGGGTTTCCGCTCCTTCTGTCTGATCCAATAGGCTATCGCATCCACACATCTCGCCTGCCCGCACATCTCGCCGCCGCCCTCCAGATGCCACTCGTCGACCATTCCACCCAGAGCACGCCGGGCAACTCCGGTTGCCGCATAGGGAGAGGCCGTGTGTGGGCGACTGGCCGGTCCGCCTAGTTGCTAACTCCGGCTGCCACATAGGGGAAAGGCTGGCGGTGGGAGCATAGGAGCAGTGCCAACTACAGCAGAGGGCACTGGTGGCTCCACCTCTGCCGCATAGGGAGACCTCGTGGGACTTCTCTCGCTCCCTGTGATAAGCCTCTCTTCCGCAACATATCCGTCCTGTTGCTCCTTGCTATTTCCTATGATCTATAGGCGCGATGGCATTTTTCAGTCTTTGGGTCACTTTAGTGTTCTGTTTTGTCGGTCTGATGCATGTTCTTAATTCAGGCATGTCAAACGAATTTGATGCTCGTCAGATGGGAATTTTAGATGCGTATTATAGTGTATATGTGAATTGTGTGTATACTCGTACATCTATTCTCTCCTAGGAAATTTTAGATCCAAAATGGTAATATATGGATAGCCTGAACATGATCTATGTGAATTGTGTGATCTTATTAATCAAAGAATCTTGTAGTTGTAGAGGCAGAATTTGACCTTCTAACTTTTAAGCATCAACCATGGATAGAGGGATGATAAATGAGGGGAGAGAGAGGCAGTGAGAGACGAGTTCTAGGCGGAGTGTGTTGATGAGTTCTAGGGGCCATGAGACAAGCGGGGTGGCGAGGAGTGTGTGGCTGGTGCCTGTGGTGAATTGGCCGGCGCGGCGGAAGAGTCGAGGTCTTGAGAGGCGGCATGTGGAGGCGAGAGCTGGACGCGAGGAAGATAGTTGTAGGAGTAGTGGGTCCGATTCATGAGTAGTGGGTCCAGATCATTGCCACAACGTTATACCATATGAACTTGTAGTTAGAACCGTATATGGACATTCTGAGCAACTTTCAGGACAGTACCAAGGCAATTCTTGGGTTCCATGACTGTTTTGGACATAGCCAGTGACTTCCCGGACCATAGATGCATTTTACTCGATACACAACTGATTGACAATTTCTGATTCCTTTAGCCCATCTGCATCTTCATTCTCAATTCCTGAGAAATGCAGTATGTGTGCATGAGCATTACTAGTAGTTTTAACTAGGCCTATGAACATATTAAGTCATGCTCTGTGAGAACATACAACATGTGTCCTTTTATGTGATTTCTATTTTCTATTAGATGTCGTACAAAAGATGTTCTAATTAGTTACTGACATTACCATTAAGCCGCAATCTGTATGCACTCACCTTGACATTGAGTATATCTTTGAATATGAATGTTCTTGAATAATATTAGTTTGATTTCCATATACAATGATTATGGACATATATACAGAGATCATTACTGACCACAAACATGCTTGTTGATTTAATTTACAAATTAGAACAGTGGTTTTCACTTAATGTGTTGGTTTACTCCAGGAGCAGATATGGCACGAAGTAAATTGAGTGTTGTTCAATGTGATGATGAATACATGACTAAGGAACATGAGAATACTACACAACAAGATCCTGAGTCATCTGATTTTCAACCTTTATCTTATAATGATGAAGAAGGCTTCACACAAAGTGACGATGAGGAGGATGAAGATGATGATGATGACACCAGTGATAATGCCCAAGGTAATTGCTAACATATTCAGTATTGATGATATATATATACATGCTTCCTTTACCTATTTCTAGAACATAATTGTTTTGGAAATTTATGCATGATCAGATGAAAATACAAAAACAATCAAGCGTGGGATGACAAAGTTGAAACAGACATGGAATCTTATAAAAGGACAAATAATTGTGGTCAAGTGCAATGATCTCAATCAGCCAATTGGAAAAGAAGCTAGACGTCTAGGTTACTTTCATTGCACGGTTGCTAGGAATGGAAAATTGTATAGCTTGAGCTACTCAGACTTGAGAAAACTAATAGGGGAGAGAGATAAAACGACAGATGAACAAATAAATAAAAAGAATATACAGCTGGTGCAAGTAAAGATAGATCTAGAGTATGTTTATATATATATTTTGCTTGCATTATTATTCTTTACATTTCGTGTTATCATGATATTACTTTTGTTTGATATGTAGAAGAGGTTTCTTTACCCTTCTCGATTGGAAAAGTATATATTGAAAACAATTGGAGAAAGATGGAGGCAACATAAGTCAAATCTGAAATCACTTCAATTTGATGCAAGCAAGAGCATGGAAACAAACAACACCAATGTTCCAAAGGGTGTGATTAAGGACTAGTGGATTTCTCTTGTTATTAATTTGATGAGCCAAAAGGCACAGGTACAAATAAACTTGTCAGATTTACTACTACATGTTGCTTAGTCTTTTTACAAAGTTATGCAAATGCATGTGCATTCTTTACAAATTATATGACAGGATATAAGTGAGAAAAATAAGGAATATTGTACAATGAAGAAGTCGATAGACAAAGCTGGAACTAAGAGTTTTGCTCGGAATAGAGAAGAGCTAGTCAGTTTATAGAACACAAACATATGTATCTACATTCCATTTGCAACGTATGTTGTCATCACCTACTAAAGATTTTTAAGGTTTAACAAATATAGGGGCAAAAGGATCCAGAAAAGAAGACCCCCCATAGAGTTGTATTGTACATTCATACACACCGGCACAAAAGCGACAAGAAGATTCTTAATGAACATGTGGTATACTGTTTTCAGGATATGCACCTTACTCCTTTGAGGATACCCAAAATGATGATATTTTGTCTTTTAGACTTCAACTGGAAAAGTTTGAGCAGCACATGAAAAATCAAGATGCTAAACTTCCGGAACTAATTGAGAAGAGAGTAAGCCCTAAAAGAGAAGTAAATTTAAAGAACTTTTCCATTGTTCAATACATGTACTAATTTATAATTGGTCATTATTGGGTTCTGTGGGTCAGATATCTACATCTCGAGATGCTCTTGGTGTTGCCTAGACAACCTCAAAAAGTAAAGTATGTATCCTTGGAAAGGTCAAAGTAATTCAAATAAATACAGTATAATCTTATTCTTATGTGGTTTTCGATTGGCAGAGAGTATACGGTGATCTTTATAGTCAACATCTTGGGACCGTTGGACAACATAACAATGTGATGGTACTGTAGGCATGCATTTATACATTCCTTTTTGTTTTTATGGAAAATACTCATCTCTTGGCTTTCACTACAGAGCAAGGAAAACTTTATTAGTGACATGGAGATGCAACGATCAACCAAACGTGCTGCTACAGATAAGTTTTACGCATTTCATATAACAGAGAACCTTTGCTCCATGATGAAAATGTCCAACCTAGGAAAGAAAGGGCCAGGGCAGAAAAGGTTTGTGCACTTCTTTAATTTTTGGTGTTCTCTCTTATGTAGTTGTTAGTCGTCCTGTCCATTCCGTGGTTATTACTTTTTCCACGCATATTTATTCCAGTCATGATGTCTGTATAGTAGCGCACCCATTTATGAAATGAATTTCCATGTACTTCAGGACCAGGACATTACACCCCAGCACAACAACACACTTGAACATTTTAAAGTTCCCTACACACATTACCTTCTCATTCATCATAATTTATACTCAGTTTTCTGCTTCTGTTACTTCTAATTATTATGCATCTTATCATTAGCATGGTGGCCAGAACAAGAAGATCTTAAAATGGGATAGCGCAATAAATCATGCCAATGTATGACAATATTTTTCTTCTCCTTTTCAGTTTTCGTATTATATCTTTGCAGCAGCAAATTTGTTATTACCTGTCGTTCTTGCAATACGAGTGTTTATTGTAATCCATGCCAATCTTATAGTGTATCTTTCGTCATAGATTAAAGAGACTTTGGTCCACGATGAAGATGTCCAACTAAGGGAAATACGAGTGTTTATTGTAATCCATGTCAATCTTATAGTGTATCTTTCGTCATAGATTAAAGAGACTTTGGTCCACGATGAAGATGTCCAACTAAGGAATGAAAGTTCTAGTGCAGAAAAGGTTAGTACAACTTCTTATGAAGTTTCTTACTTTATTTTCTGATTATTTTTCTCTTCTCATTAACTTGGTGTCCAGAACATGAAGAGCTCAATAGGGGCTAGTGCAACAAAGCATGCTAATGTATGACATCGAATTTCTAATCCTTTTACTTCTCCTTTTAAGTTTGCTTATGATTTAATTTATGCATCTTGATGTTGAACTATATCATCTGCAGCAACAACCGTGCAATAGGGCTAATTGCTCGGATGCCAACTCAATAGATCTACGCACATTATGTTTTTTATTCATGATTCTTCACATGTTTCAAATTACATTTTTAAATTATTCTTCATAGGTTGGCACTATAATATTTTTGAAGAGTTTGGGAAATCTAAACAAGAGTGTTGTTCTTGCTACACTCCAGAGTAGAGACCTAGAATATATAGTTGAAGGTGTTAAATTTGGAAATCAATTCTGGGCAGTGCGTGTCGATGCTACATTGGCAAAATCTGATGAGTTGATACGACCACTGAAAACGTCAAGATTATTGGTCATGTAGCAGGATTAACTATCACATGGACTTCAACCTTTTTATATTACCCACTTTTAAATCTTACCCCTCTTAAATCTTACTACTTCATTAATTTGATGAGTTTTCTTTACTGATCTCAATGTGTGTTCTTGTAGATTTCCAAGATAAATTGATGATGTCTGGTTGGGGTGTTGATTGTAGTATGGAGACTGATGCTACTACTAGGGATCTCACATTATGTTTTAGAATGTCATTTTCATGGTCAAAGTTTGGAACATAACATATATATTTGTAATAGTGCAAGTACCAGATAATTTGTATTCCCTAAATCTTGTTCTTTGTAATGCAACACAGACGAAATATTATATGAAAGGTTTATGTTTCCTCTATCGTCTCTCCTGTGTGCACTATATGATTGTTGTGAACAATATGTAAACTAGTATTAACTGATTGTGCTAGCATTGTTTCTATGTGCTGCAAAGTTCTATTATGTCATTTTTGAAATACATTTCCTTAGGGTACTACCAACGCATGCAAAGTGTGGTTATCCTCTTCTCATATATGTTGCTACCTTACAACGCTTATGCACATCAATTACCAACGCATTATTTTGTGTTGTAGTAGACCCTTGCAACGCCACCAACGGGAACGCATAATAATCTGTTGGTGTAGGCCCTACCAACGCTTATATGGACATTTGGCAACGCATTGATGCATGGCTGAAGGGGAGGTCATGTTGTAGTGATTACATAAGCCAAACGGAATTAATCTATAAGCATATGTGCCATAAGGACAAGTGAAAGTTGTTTTCTCTTGATCTTCCGGTTGTATACCAATTTGAAAATATCCAGAATAACCATAAAAAAACAGAAATAAGAATTATTACTAAGTCTTTCTAAAATTTTATCTATAAATGGTATAGGTTTATGATTTTTCGTCTCACGGTTTAGTTTCCTAAAATCAATGCACCTGCGATACCAACAATAGGTTTTATAGGAACTACCTCACCATCCTTATTCATAGCAGCATCAAGACCCCCTTATCTTGGTATGAAATGAGCTGGGCTAACCCACTTACTGTCAGAAATAGGATATATTATGCCAGCATCTAATAAGTGTATAACCTTTTTTCTTACTACTTCCTTCATTTTCGGATTAAGCCTTCTTTGTGTGTCAACTACAGGTTCAGCATCATCAAGCATGGTAATCTTATGTGTTACAATAGATGGATCTATTCCATTAATATCACTTAGAGTATATCCAAAGGCTTCACGATGCTTAATCAAGACCGAAATGAGTTTATTTGTTTCATTTTCTGATAGATTTTTACTAATAATATCAGGACATTTATTTTCGTTATCTAAAAACTCGTACCTCATATCATCTAGAAGTTGTTTCAATTCAATTGGTGGAGGTTCTTCATCTCCTTTTCTTACCAGTTCTTTATAGTCATGTGGATTTTGTGCTTCCGGAACTGAATCAAGGTAATCATCCATGTCTTCTCTCTCCTTATCATCTTGTGCTTTCTCCCAATTAATTAGGCTCCTCTCTAATTCATCTTGTGGAGTACTGAAATGAATTGCCGCTAGCTCGGCAATCATTTTCTCTTCCTTGATATCTTCCACTTCATATGGCCTCTTCTTTAGTTTGGCAAAGTGGAATGGCATTTCCTCTTCTCCAAACATCATTGAAATAGTCTCCTTCTTATTATCAATTCGAGCTTTGGTTATAGAAACAAAAGGCCTGCCTAAAAGAATAGGACAAAAAGAATCTCGAGGCATATCAACAATATGAAAATCAAGGGGGTACATGAGTGATCCAATAAAGACATAGATATTTCTGATAATACCTTTCGGTTTTATATTAGTTCTATTAGACAATTTAATAGTAGTGTCTACCGATTCCACATCTGGAATATTTAAATTGTAGAGAAGTTCCTCATAAAGTGATGAAGGCATAATGTTTGCAGTGGAAATCGGCTCACAAATTCCATAAAAGAAAGTTTCTCCACAATATATAGGAATCATCGGTTTAGAAAGTTTTGTTACCTTGTAACTTAACTTCGATGAATTCTGAGGTTTCAAAGTCTAGCATAACCACTTCATTATCCAATGTTCGTGCTTCCATAAGATCCTTCAATATAACATTATTTATATTGGTAGCTTCAGGGTTCCTTTCTGGTTTCTTTAATCTTCTCTTTATTTGTTCTTCCTCTTTTTGCTTTTTGTTGATATTCTCTTGAATAGGTGCAGAGGAGAACTCTTCCATTAGAGCACTTTCTCTTGCACACTTCTTTTCTTCAAGGGGTTTATGGGGTTCCCATTCTGTGGGTACCTGTAAATGCCCTGTATAATTCTCAATAATTTTCTTTATTGAGTAATACCAAGGGTTTTAATCATTGCACAAGTCCTTTCATATGCAAGGAAATCGTTAACACAAGCATATTCAGAAGAACTATTCGTAATGTTATCCTCATTTTTAAGATTTTCCGTTGTCTCCCTCATTTTCATTATTAATTTCCAGACTTCATCATACATATAAGATAGAAAACTACCATTTTAAGTGGTGTGTAGGTTCGTTCTATTTTTATTATTAAGCCCTCCATAAAAAGTATGAGTGATTAACCAATAAGGCAAACGATGATGGGGGCAATTATCTAGATAGATTTTGTACCTTAGATACCCTTCGTACAAACTCTCATCAGGACTATTTTTGAAACTGATAATAATACCTCTCATCTTGTGAGCTTTGCTTTCTGAATAATATTTTGATAGGAAATTGGGTTGTCAATTCCGTCCATGTCCTTAATGCTTCTGCACAACAAGATCTATACCAGTCGCAAACATTATTAGAGAGAGTTTGTCTAAACAACTGGGTTTTAACCATATCGAGATTACAGTTGTCGAATATAAAGGAACCAAGAACGTCTTCAAAAAATTGTAAGTGTCCATATGGACTCTTTTCATCGGTTCCTGCAAATTTCTTAGAGTGTAGTACTTCAAATAATAAAGGGTGGATCTCAATTCCATCCGAATTTATGCTTTTACTGACAGTTATAAAAGCGTCCATGGGCGAACCTATTTTCCTTACTGCCTCAAGCTGGATTAAATGCTGAGTGTTGTCCATTGTTGCAGTCCTGCAACTTAAATTAAAAATTAGTACAACAAAAGTAAATAACTAAAAGTAAAGTGACTTATAGCGCTAAGCTCCCCAGCAACGGCGCCAGAAAATAGCTTGATGACTGTAAGTACACATATCTTTTGTAGCTAGTTTCGAAATAAAGATATCGATCCCACAGGGAGTGGTAGGTGAAATACAAAATGCATTTAACTAAAACTAAACAAAGTATTTAAGGAATGATTTTGATATACAAGAAAAGTAGAATTATTTTTGGGTTTTTTATTGAATGAAGCAATTAAAGTAAAGTAAAACTTAATGCAGAAAGTAAGAATCGCGTGTGTAAAAAAGCTTGGAACTGCAATAGGGAAAAAGACGTTCTCAGAGAGTGGTGGATACACCGCTAGCAATTTAGACTAAGTAAATTATTATAACAAATATTCTCATGATATGTATGTATGTGGGAGAAGCTCCATATATGGACAAATAGGCAGAAATCACTGCTCATATCATCCTTCATAACCACAGCTCACAGATAAACGACATCAATTGTATTATCCCGCTATTAAGGGATTTCTCCCGTGGCATGGACATGGCTTTATGAGTTTTCCTTGTTTCCCCAAGTTAGTACGTAAAGAACAACAATATCTTTATAGTCACAGTAAGTGTTATCATTCCTCCGTCTACCAACAAGTAATCCCCTTCATCGTGTCCCTATAACAGGCAAATATTAAGGAGGTGCACAACTCCCAACATCAAGATGAAGACAATTAGCACATACACATAATGATGTATAACATAATAATATTAATATCTATTTTATCTCAATCATATGCTAGGGTTTCTCCATCTCCCCAAGAACTAATGATCTACTCAGACATGGAGGCAATCAACATCATTGCAATGGTAATGAAAACAATTGTAAATGAATAGTTCTTATATAAATCCACAGCGAGTACGGAAATTACAAAAAGGTCTAGATGGCATGAACATGGGATGGATGGAGATGATGGTGGTGCAGCGGTTGATGAAGATGAAAATCGATGCCTTGGCCTTCCAGATCTGCGTAGGGCGAAGATTGGTCCCTTGGGCAAGTTCCCCCTCTAGATTCCTTCCGGAGGTAAAGTTTTCGGTGATTTCTGAGTGTTCTGTATGTCGTCTCCCTAATCCAGTTGAACGGGGTGAAACTATTTAAGGAGGCGGTGGCGGCGCCAACTATACGGCCGGAAAATTAATTCCCGCCATATAGTTGGTCGTTAAACCTTCTGGATGCCTCGATCGCTTCGAGTTTTGTTCTAGTTTTATTGATATTTCCCAAATAAGCGATTTACGTTGTTTTTTACTCCTTTTTCTTCCCAATACAACTGCTCCAAAAATTGTGTCCATTGTATTCATCATCTGTCCAGATCCTGATGAAAATAGACATAAAATGTGCGTGCGAACGCTATAAAATACCAAGATCCTACCACTATAATGCAAAACAATAAATTAAAACATGATGCAAATACGCACTCATCACGGGACCGGCCAACCGAGCTTACCATTTCCATGTGCTTCGCCGTCTCCATGAACAAGCCCAGGACTGGCGATGGCATGATACGGCGAGGTGGGAGGGGGCCTCTCCACTGCCCCATACGTACCCCCGGACCTCCCACTCGTAGCGGCACCGATGTCTCCCTCCGCAGCAGCTTGGAGGATCAAGTTCAGGGACGGGGCGGCGAAGCAGATCTTGGCCTTCCTTTCCCATCCACCATAGGAGACGGCGACCTCGAACCCCCAGCCGACGAGCCCCTCTTCATCCTGCAATCAAGAGAAGAAGACGCACTTGGCATGGTATTCACCTCTAGTGAGGTCCTCTCCCAATAACACGACGACAATGATGGATACCCAACATCGGCCCAGAATTCCGCCAACAGCTCCTCATCAGACTTAATCCGCCATTTAACCATTGGAGTCTAGCATCAATCGGATCCTCCTCAATGGCCAGCTCAGCTTCCCTAATTGCAATGTGGCCATCGGCGACCACGAAGTCCTCACCCTCGTCAACCAAGCATGCAAAGCAAGAGCCCCTAGATCCCGGCGAAATAGACGACGACGACCTAGCGGTGGTAGGGGAAACAGTTGGGCAGCGTCGGCAGCCTTCCTCCCGCGAGACCGGTAGAACCTGGCTCAATATCCAAATCGATCTAAGTGATCTAACATGAAACAGCTACCAATTTAGACTCCGACGATGAATTTCTTGCTGGAGGGAGAGCGGCTATGTAGCGACAAAGAGAGAATTTCGGTGAAGGGCTACGGGAGTAGAACCCTCCATTGCATTTCGGCCTAGGTATATAGTGGAGGGGTGGCTGCTATCATGTGCTCTACGGAAGTTGTGCGCGGCAATGCAGCCTCTCATGCCTAAAGAGAATTTCGTTTGGTTTAGTGCATTCTCATTTCTCTGTGGTTTGAGAAGCCATGTCCCAGTTGTTTGCTTGCATGTTTTCTTGGTTTTCTTTAATTCGGTACTCATTTGGCTAGTTGCATTCTCCTTGATATCCTTACCTCCTTGCTCGTGTGGTGAGCTTACCCATGAAAACAACATAGCAGACAACAAAGTTCAGATAATTGCAATTTAGAAAACAACTAGATTAAGATTGGATCGACATAATCAGTCAAGACGTGTGTGATGCACCACGAATTCACGAACAACTACCCATGATGCAACACAATTTCATCACAAACGGAGGGGTTATAAGTGAATACCACTTCCCAAAATATACAAACCAGAGTTCATGAGTCACCACAACCAAATTTCATTAGCCTAGCTACTCAAAAATATACATCATAGTCATCATCAACAACACCGCTACCACCACCTCCTCGAACACCACAGTCGGTTGCTCAGGGTAGTGCTTGTTCAGGAAGGCTATGAGCCAGCTCATCCTGCGATCAGGGGTCATGGCAAGATACCTGCTCGCCTGTGCATTGTGCTCCATCAGGTGGCTTAGAGCACGATTTATCACAGTCGGAGAGATGGGCGCAGCGGGAATACAAGCACCGTAGATCATCTTTATTTGAGCATAATTCTCAATGAGCTTGTTGATCAACTCGGTGTCCTTCGGTTGAGCCTATATGAGAACACAGTTAGTTCAAAATGTATAGTTCATATGTGAGCTTTATAACTACTCAACGTACTAATGCAAATGCAAATATATCGAACCGTGATGTGTGCATAGTAATGGTCGTCGTCCATCATGATAGCAGATGCTTCCTCAACCTAACGCACGTTCTCAAGTCTTTTGATCCTGAGCACCTGAATTCACCTAACTCTCAAGTGTCTCATGTGATTGTACACGTGGTTCGGGGTGATTGTCCGGCCATAGAACTTGAAGGCATCATATGCAATCGATCGCATGTCCACCTCTCTGAATCCCCGATGAACTGAACTCCCTTTCCGGATCAACGAGCAGACCCTATTCAGGATGAAGGTGGATAGAGAAGCTAGCCATGACATGACCAACTTCTTTTTGCACACTTTATCAGGCATCGGCGCATAATGCAAAGGTGGCAAAGAGGTTGCCGACCAGTCTAGGGACACAACCTTCTCCTACGACACCAGAGATACGCATTGTGTTCGATACAAGGAGAAGAACTATACTTTTAGCACTAATCCTAACACCAATCATCAAGCTTATACATCAAGTACACTAGCAGAGAAGATCAGTAATCGAACCTACCAACACCACATGACAATCCTCACAGTAGAGCATGAATAATGACCGCTAAAATTTACCATAAAAGGTCCACATCTATTAGGAATGACCACATGCGAACATGTCAACTATGAGCGATAACATGGTAACATATCTAAATCTCCGAGAGATAGGATTATGTGTCTCTTACAACGGTCTCAAATATTGGAAGATGAGGATGACAGGTTGGAGAAGCGATGGAAGAAGACTTGCCGGAGATGAGCTTGATCCACCGGTGTAGGAAGCGCCGCTTACCTGCTCGTCGGTGAAGAAGATGATTTGGAGGGAGAGCTCGAAATGGGGGAGCGGAAATTGGAGCCGAGGCGAAGCGGGCTAAATAGGCGGTGCGAATAGGCGGACGGTGACCCAATTTGTCCCGCCAAAATTTCCCGTACGCGAGCGAGCTTCTGCCATCCCTCCCTTGCACGCATGAGTGCATCTTCTTCTCCCGCGAGTGCGAGAAAAAGTTAGCTCCGTGAAAATGCCCGTATTTCGACGTTCTGCATGGTGAGGCCGAGAGCTGACTCCTGCGGTGCAAAGATTTTTTTCACATCTTTATTTCTTTCTTTCCCGTGCAAAAACCGGGATCCGACCTAGCAAATGCGCCCCTAGCGAAGAATTGATTGGTGTCGACTGTGCACGGTGCACGGTGCAGTGACTGCGGTCTCCATCGATCGCGGATGCCGGGCGGGGCGCGCAAACTGCAGTTTGGCTTCTCCATGTTTATCACGACAGAAGACACTGTTGGGAATTTCAGATGTAATTATTTCCAAATTTTTGGGCTTCAAACAACGACTAATTAACGTGGCAAAGAAGTTGTTTCTACCTGTTCGAATATACTCTTTCCGTTTTAAAATATAAGATGTTTTAGCTTTGTGAAATGAGTGTATTTAGACTTTTTTTTAGTGTGTAGGTTCACTCCAAACCTAAATAAACCTACGTAAAGGGTCCAGATAAAATTTTTTCACAAATCTAAAATATTTTATATTTTAAAATGGAGGGAGTACCGTCATGCGCGCACTTTTCCTTGCTAAGGTGCCTTGTTGTACCGACCGATCGACGCTGTAAGAAGTTTCCAGCTTTCTCTGTATTTCTAACGTTAGCTGAACGAACGACATACTATATGGTTCCAGAACTGAAAAGGTTCGCTCATCGAGCGACATGTTTCCTTTTCAGACGATCGAGTATCCAGTGGGTACCCCTCCGATTTAAATTAATAGACTCAGATTTATTTAGATTTGGATATACCTATTATTAAAATATGATTAGATACATCTAACTTTGAGGCTAATATTAGATCGGAGGGAGCAGGTGATTTCGTGACATCGTGATAAGCCTTGGATCTCTGAGACGAAATAAGCTAAAAAAACATTATTATTGTGCAGTGTCGTAATTACAACCGGAGATTATGACGGGGTGATCTTGGCTAGGAAACAGCAGTAATGAGACAGTTGAGCCCACATCCGGGAGGCCATATACGCCAACACGATGCTGCAAACAATTACTGGAAGCTCACACTGCTGGCCTCACAAGTGACAGGTTGTGGGCACCCTTAAATAGGCATCACATCATGATCTTGAGTCTCCGATTTTGCCTAAACTTGTTGGCTCTACGCCTTTACCTGAATTCCACTGCAGTTTTCTTGGCCGAAAGTAGTTCCTAGTTGATTAAATTGATGTTTTACAAAAAAAAAAGGAAAATTGGTGCCCCAACTCGTGAAGTTAGAGCGATGGGTGTATGAGATATTGCAAAGAATAATATACTCCCTCCAACCCATATTAGTTGACTTGAATTTGCCTATATTCGAATGTATCTAGCACTAAAACATGTAGATACATCCGAATCTAGATAAATCAAATTCAACTAATATGAGTCGGAGAGAGTATATAATTTTCGTGCAAACGAATAGATAGTTTAGCATAATTCCTTGTTAAAAAAACTTAAACCGACGGCGCTAAGTTTAGAACATGGAAAGCCATTATTCTCTTATATCTAAGTGATGCATGAGACGGTTGAGGCGGCTCGTATCACCATTGTAATGGTTGCGGCTCTCGTAAAGCCCAATGACAATGGAAGGATCACGGTGGTGTGTTGTTGGAAGTCACTGCACACACGTTTGTGATACTGAGCACCGGTGGCAGAGCCAGCTCCAGCGACCTCTGTAGCCGAGGATATCCACTAGAATTTGAGCTAAACATCAAGGTTTTGTTAGTAAATTAATTGGCAAACTATCAGCTAGATTTTTTTTAACGAAAAAAATCCCGAAGGACCTGGAATCTGTATTAGATCAGCGGTGGGTGGACAATTCCAGAAAGGACCTCAAAGAAAACAAAGATTACAATACAGTCCTTCACTTTTACATCCAACACACTAAAAATTTCATGAAAACGCGATTGAGTCCGTCGACGCCGATGATCGATGACCTCCAGTCGCGATCGCCAGCACCCTTGACAGGGACGACACCACTTGGCAGAGAGCCGGCGTCTAGCGTGGCGCTGAGGTCAGAGTAGATCCTCCACTCAAGGAGGAAGAGGGAGCCTGAGCTACCATGCTCGAGCGCAGCAGGGCCATCCCCATGGCCGAAGGTAGCTCCGGCATGACCATGTCGTCGCTTGGGAGGTGCTATAGGCACCACAGATTCCAAAGGCACCCCGAACCTGGCCACCTCCACCGTTGTCACATCACTCCAGTCTCTCTTCCTCGCCACCTTGGTCGGCCAAGAGAAGAAATAGAGTGTCAGAGCTAGGCGGTTAGAGCTAGCCGTGCTTATTGAAGACGCCGACTTCATCGACTTCCTCCTTGAAATCCTAGTTGAGTTCTCCAGGAGCGACTGCTCGACGCCACGCGTGAGTGCCGCGCAGCAGCATGCCCACACTACCTCGCCGTCCACCGATGCCTCTGCTTGCCCACTCCTTACCCTTGCCTCCACGGTAGGCCAGACCAAGAGGACACAACAAAAGAACACCCCAAATGAGAGGGGGCAAATCTTGACCTATTAACGGAGATCTAGAGGTGGAGGTGTTCTCCATCGTCTCCAACCGCTGAAGTCGACGAGGAGAAGCCACCTCATGGTGCACCAGATCTGGCCAAGGTAGATCGATGCCCTACTCCTGAATACTGGCATGCCACCAGAAACCCTAGAACTGCTTTGTACACAGCAGTCCGAGCCACCTCTCCCATCCTTGCTCACAGCGACGACGCCATCGGAGAAGAAGGGGGGTCCCGGGCGTGCACGAGGGACTCTTGAGGACGGAGAGACAGGGGGAGGAGAGTCATCAACTATCAGCTACTCCCTCCATTTCAAAATATAAGATGTTTTAACTTTGTGAAGCTAATGTATCTATACCTTTTTTATAGTGTACGTTCAGAGAGGTTCGAAGTGAACCTACACACTAAAAGAGGTCTAGATACATTCACTTCATAAAGCAAAAACATCTTATATTTTGAAACGGAGGGATTAGATTGGTGCCTATTTTCCCTACCCGGCTCCACAATATCTCGATAAAAGTTACGGTGAGGTGTTGTGCCGATGGAAACTACGTGGTTGGACAGTCGAGTAGATTTGATAGGGGTACAATGTTACATGCATGCTTTTTCTATTGAAACAAGTGCATCTTTGATGTTTTTTTTTTCAAAATTTCACTGATCTATTAATAATCATCAATAACGGTACAAAGAGATCTAAAAAATAAAAATTACAATAGTTCATTGGACCACCTAGGGACGACTACAAACACTAGCGCAAATTAAAAGCACGCCGCCATTCTTACACCTCCATCACCGGAGCCGGGCAAACCTTGTCATTGTTGACCCCTTGTTTCATAACCATCTATATAACTTTGTTCTATCGGTGCCTAAGTGTGTGTGTCTTTGAATACAATATCACAAATAATTAGTTCCAAGACCAAGTCACTATGAATTACTCATGAACTATATATTGTCATCCCTCAACGTGCAAAAAGGAGCCAACAATCTCGATCGTGGAGTAGCAACATGGAAATGCCTCCCAGCTGCAACATGCCAACATAAACATGGGTGGCTCCTTATTGTTTCTTTTTTGATGAGGTTTGACTAGGAGGTGATGGAGCCGGGCATGATGAACCAAAGTCGTAGGTTAACACATGGAAAGATAAGTCAAGAAATGAACTGGGAGCAGGGCGTTCATGTTTGAAAGAATGGTAAAACATTGATGGCTCGAACGTTGCACAATAAGTTGGACATAGTTGCTGGTTGGATCGCTTGACCAACACCAAGTAGTCACCATATTTCTTTTTTTTTGAAGTTTACACAAAAGCATATGAAACCTTCAGATTTGATTAAAATTGTTAATTACCTTACCTAACTCGTAGAAACCCGATTGCAAACAAATATTAATATTTATGTTTCTATTTTAAAACTTTGAAGAAACTATAAACACGTAATTTTTTACCAAACGAATTTTCCTAATATACCGGCTGATGTTAGTGTCCTTACGTATTATACTCATCAAAATCCACCTCTCCACCACCAAAAAGAGAGACAAAATGACAGAAAACAAATTAAGATTAAGTGAAAGTAAAATACACTCATTGAAATAGTGTCCTTCATTATGTACAAAAAACAAATTAATTCTTTATTCACTTTATTTGTCCTTAGTACACCCGATCAATTAACTTTTGTTCCAATTAAACACAATTAACTAAACTCCTAACTATTATTTAGGCTGCCATAAAAAATAGAATCAATATTCATATATTTATACTAATTTTTTTTACTTCTTTATAACTCACTTTGTCCTCATATGTCTTGATTTTCCATGCAAACATAACATACCATAATTTTTAAGTTGTCTTGAGCTAGAATCAGTTTCCATTATATCAAAGTGACTTAACATGTAAACATGCTTGCTATATATTAAGGGATAATCTTCTTTGTCATGTAACTTTTACAAAATTTCATAACAAACTCACTTTGGTGAAATCATAAAATTATGTTGGTAAAGTTTTCAAAAGATTGTCAATCATGTTTTCCTCGCAGGCTAGTTTTCATGCTATCCAGCCAATGCACATTGTCTTTAAATATCTTCATAGAGGGCGTACGAATAAACTCGACGGCTTTAATACAAAATTTTCTAGCTTAGGCGTAATTAAGTAGAGAATTAAGAGTTTTTCACAGGTGGTTTGTTTTTCAATACTCTCCTCCTACTCTCACATATTGAGTTATTTGTCATGGCTTGTGCTTGGGTGGATTTAAGGTACTCATCCCTTGTTGGGCCTGGGGACAAAGGCCTCATTTCTTCTTTGTCGGCTTCCTCTTGTCGTACGAGTAGAACTCCTAGACGTCTATGATATATATCCTTGTCTTTCAGCAACTCGTCGGGGTATCTTTAGATTGCATATGTACAAGCCTCCTGAATTTGCTTTTATCGTAAAGTATTCCCCACTTGTTCTTTGTGTAAAACAATCGATGGGACACACAAGCCTGATTTGTACATGGGTTCGAAATGAAAGTGATTATTTCAAGAGAATGAAAACCCGTTGAGTCTTGTAATTTGTTGATTTGGTTTGATTTTTAATTACACTAAGGCCATGTTCGGTTAATCCACCCCCACAAGTGGATTAGAGTGGATTGGGGTGGATTTGGGTGGATTTTGACTTGTATGGGATTAAAACCACCTCTAACCCTTCCAAACCACCTCAATCCAGACCAAACCGAACATAGCCTAATGAATGTGCACACTTAATTGGGCGTATTTTATGGTCTAATCATGAACATTATGGTTGGTTTCTTCTAGTCTTTCAAAACATTAAATTGTGTTTGTATTTTCAAATATTATTATACCTATGCGGATATTATACACGTGCTTTTATATTAGTCGCACTGCCACTGACGAGGGTTTAACTCGTCAATGCCCATTGTTATGGACTTGGGTTTTGAAGAAGGAGGGAGCGCTCGAGACATCTATCGGCTAGCAAACAAGCACACAGGAGACAAAGGATTTACCCAGGTTCAGGCCTCATAGAGGTCCCTGCTCCTGCTTGACTGCTCGTGGAATTATCAAGGAGTCGAAAGTTACAATGGTGCGCAGATGCAATCTGACAAGGGTTGTGGAAACTAGGGTTGTGTGTGTCCTCCTCGCCGCCCTCTCCTAGCCTTTATATAGATAAGCTAGGTCTCGGGTAGCAGGTCGAGTCGGTTACAAGTTAGGGTTTTTCCCTTCAAACTTTCTATCTTTACCTTCTTCTTGTTCTTCAAGCAATCGAGAGTCCGTAGGTCACTTGAGTCCTTTCATCCGGACCTTGGCGACACCATGGACCTGTACGTATTTGGACAGTATATACCAAGCTCGAGTACCTATAGGGTATACCCATGGCAGTAGCCCCCCGAGTGTCCAGTGGAATCGTAGATTCGACTGGGGACTTTTTGAAGTCTTCGAGTGCTTGATTGAGTACATTTCGACTGCTTTTATTTGTGTCATAGGGATTGTTGATATACGTGCCTAATATAACTGAAGTACCGGTATTAGTTAACCACCTTAGGGTAAAACAACGTAATCTACTCGAACTCGAATCCCCGAACTTGAATCCGGAAAAGTGCTGGCGTAATTCAACTTAGGCCGCGGAAGTCTTACAGGAGTCGAATTCCAGTTATACGGGTGTGAGCACTCGACGCGTCCATCAAGGCATGTTCATCGTGCCTGTAGGCACGGATATATTTTTTATAGTGCGCAGCTAGATGCGTTGCCAGGCCTTATTCAGGTCTTACCTTCACGCTGTAAGCGCGGCATCCGAATTTTATCATCGCGGAGACGATTCAGGCGACCCAGGAGACGTAGTCTCTTTGTAGGGAAAAATTATGAGGCGGTGTCGCCATGAGCTGCGAGTGCGGACGTTATCCACATACAATTTTCTGTGCAAATAATCATAGGGTGCGCGACCAGCGCTCCCTATGGGAGTAGCTCCCGAGTGCCTAGTTGAGTCGAAGACTCAGGCAGGGACTAAATAATGTTTGCGACTGCCGTCGTCTTTTGGTTGCTTGTTTCAGTCAAAATTTAACACCGCTCCCTATGAGAGTAACCCATGTCCATAGTCGAATTGTATTTCGAATGGTTTGGGTTTGCTTTTAATTGTCCTTGTTCCTGCAAAAAGAATAGAAAATCGTAGGGTGCACGGCCAGCGCTCCCTATGGGAGTAGCCCCCGAGTGCGGTGAAGTCGAAGACTCCAGCAAGGACTAAAGTAGTTGAATTTTTCCACTGCGTAGCTTTGATGACGTCAGTACTGACGCTTGTATGACCTCAGTTGCCTGCGTGAGCGAGTTTGACGGGACATGAAGAGCGGTGGGTCCCACTTCTTGACTTTGATTTGACTAGGCGTGCGTAATCTTTATTTTAACTGCGCCTCCTCGATTTCCGCATGTAATGGGAGTAGTGGAGGGACGGTTCGCGCTTCCCCTTCTCCACATGTCCAACACGATGTGTGCCACGCGTCCAGTAGGGTTTTTCTGAGCCGTTGGATTGCATCTTTTAGGGGTTAACTAGCGATGCTACGGCGGTAATTTCCCATCTGCGCTCTTTCTTCCTTGCTGCCATCGCCATTGCTACTGCTCTGCTGCTTTTTCTTGCGCTCGTTTCCTCCATAACGCTGGACCACCTCCGCTCGTTTCCGAGCTACTTTCTGCGCTCGCATCACCGCCGTTCAATGGGGAAGAAGAAAGGAGGCGTTGTTGCTGATTCCGCGGCCATCGTCGCCGTGGCGAAGAAGAAGGGTGGCTCCGCTGCTGCGGGCACCAGCGCCGCCGCCGGCAGGAAGAAGAAGGTCGCGGGCACCCGCGTGACAAATGGTGCATGGCACCCTTCCATCATCAAGGCGTCGGATCTCCGTCTTCTTCGCCAAGATGGAGTTATCTCCGCAGCAGTCGCCGATGCGCGCGTCCCCAGCAGTGAGACCATTCCTGCTCCTCCTGCTGGTTTTCGAGTGATGTTTCTGGCATTCGTCATTCGCGGTCTTTCCTTGCCTCTCCACCCCTTTCTTAGGGGTCTTCTCTGTTTCTACGGGCTCCAGCCCCATCAGCTATCCCCAAATTCGATCCTCCACATCACCTGCTTCATCACTCTTTGCGAGTGCTGGCTCGGAATCGAGCCACACTTTGGTCTTTTCAAGCGCATATTTAAATTGAAGCGTCAGTCCGCATCTGGCTCTTTAGTTTATGACGTAGGTGGTTGTGGAATCCACGTCGACCCATCCACCACTTACTTCGACATCAAGCTCACCAAGTCCGTCCAGGGATGGAGGGACAAATGGTTCTATGTCCGCGATCAGAAGTCCAAAGATGAGCACTTTGGACTCACGCCCTTCGATTCCGCGACTCCCTACAAGAAGATGCGTTCCTGGAAGAACGTAGTTATGCCTGGCGAACTCGCGGAGACAGACATGTTGTATCAACGCGTCTGCGACCTCGAGAGTCGCATAGGCGCAGAAGAGATAGGTTGCGCCCTTATCCGAACCTGGCTGCGCCGTCGCGTCCAACCCCTTCAAGCCAGAGTTCATCCCATGTTTCAATGGGCTGGCGCTGATGATGCCACTCACGTGTCTGCCGATGGCATGTCCGCGAGTGAGGTGGATAAGAGGGTTCGACTGGTCACGAAGTACACTGGCAAGGATGTGCTTCCGAGTGAGCTAGTTGTTCCTCCTTTTGATGCTTCGAATCCTCCTCCTGAGGTACAGTTGTGCTACGCAGTAGCTTATTTTCTTGATTGCTTTTATGTTGCTTACTTGTTTTTTTGTTGATCTTCGCTGTCTGTATGCAGGATTGGGCGGTGTCGTCTTGTATGCCCCCTCTCCCTGAGGAGATTATTCCTCGCGAATCTTTGGAAGAGGACGAGTGTGAGTCGACTGTCCCTTCTGATGTGGAAGAGGAAGCCCCCGAGTCCGAGAGCCCGGATACTCGCAAGCGTTCGCGCAGCGAGGATTCTGACGCATCGTCTCCTTCGACTCTAGAAGGCACGGCTATTGGCACGGAATCGCCAATTCCCGTCGTTCCTATGAGAGCTGTGGCACCATCTTCTCGCAAGAAGATGCGATTGCCTAAGGAGTCTTCGTCAGAGTCGGTGGAGGCCACGTTTGATTTTGACAAGTTTGACTGGTAAGTTTTCGAGTTCATTTGTTCTTCTCTGTTTTCTTCTTGTTGGCTTTGCCCTAGAGTTTGCCCTTTCTCAATGTGGATTTTGTCTTGTAGTCAAGAGGCGTCGTCATCTTCTGGCGACGTCGAGTTTTTGAAAGAATCAGGAGTCGCGACCTCAAGGGCCAAGGAAGAGGTCGAGCGCGCTCCTTCCCCTCCGGTGGTGGCCCACTCCGGGCACAATTCTTCGAGCTCTCCTCACGCAGGGGAGCATCGAATGGTTGCTCGGATGACGGTACAGCAAACCTCTTCGGAGACGTTGGAGGATCATGTAAGTATATATTTCCTTTTTTTTAGTGTGGCAGTCGACGTTATCCGTTGCTTTCACTAATTCCTTGTTTGTTCGACAACTCCTTGTAAAGGAAGCCGCGCAAGTGGCAGAGCAGGTGATGTCGATGGGTCGCCAGCATGCAATGCTGGAGACGCGTCACCGCGTGGTCGAAAGTGAGTGTTCTACACTTATTCTTTTTCGTCTTCTCCTTTTTGGTATAGTCGACTGATAGTCAACTCTTGATTGCCGTGTAGCTGAACATAACGCTTTACTGCGCAACGTCGCCACCTTGGAGAAAACGCTTGCCGTGGCTGTGAAGGGTCGCGACGAGGCACTCATAGCTCGTGACGAGGCACAGAAGCGTGAAGAGGATCTGCGTGCCTCCTTTGCGGGCAGGGAGAAGTTGTTCGAAGAACAACTGTTCTCAGTCGCCAAGGCTCTCTCAGGTACCTTTTACTTGTGGATATTGTTTTCCTTCTCTACCCTTAGTGTTTTTTGCTGGTAGCGCTGAAGTTTTTGATCCATGCATGGGTTCATGTGCAGATGCTGACGATCTAAGCTTTGACCCGCAGGCCCTTTGTTGCAACGATGCTCTGGCAGGCGCGGTGTCTACAGTCGAGGACCGTAGCGCCGCTGTCTAAGATACACTTTCCAAGGCCAAGGTCGCCCTCAGTCGCCTCCGGGAGGAGTTGATGCCGAAGGCTGAGCTGATCGATAACATGGACGAGCTGGTGGAGTCATTCGCCAGTGGTGTGCCTTCCTCCTACAAGAACTCCCTCTGCGCGGCTGGCGCGTCCATGACACTCGTGATGGTGCAGGCCCACGGAGCTGATATCGATCCTTCCGCGGTGTCGAAGGCGATGCCTGTTGGCGCGGATGGTCAGCAGGTAGTCTTCTCTCCTATTGCGACTGCCTGTGCTAAATATGGCCATCACTTGATAAATACTGTTGCGAAGTACTCGGAGGAGCTCCAACGTGCTAAGAAGGCGGCGAAATCCTCGGCCTCAGGGGCCGGCGGAAAGTCAGTGGCGTCTGACACTGCCACGAACTTGATGAAGCCCCCGAAGCCGTCGAAGTCGAAGAAGCCAGCTGCTCCGTACTTATCTTTTGTAATAGTTGATTGATTGTTCTTTTGGTTTAAGAACATGCCTGCTGGCGAGTGTGTCTGTGAATACTTATGCCGATCCTAAATGCATCTGTTTCCTTTACCTTTGTGTTAATTTGGTCGCCTTATTTGCCTCTATCTTGACTTGTGGTAGGGTACATCAAGTGATCGCGTGGGGAGAACCCAGGACTCGCCATCTCTTGATGATACAGTGGCACCACCGCGCTCCAGGGTAGAGGAGCTATCCTTGCTTTCGCGACTTCGTGACCGCGTGAAGCAGCTGGAGCGCGAGTTGCCTGTGATTCGCGGTAGCGCAGACGTGTGGAAGTCGAAGGCGGAAAAAGGCGTCGCCCGCGAGCAATATCTGCTTGGCGAGGTGACACAGCTGGGCGGCCAGTTTAAGTGTTAGTTTGCTTATTCTCATCTTTTCCTTTGTAGTTACTCGCAGCGGTACGTTGTACTCATGCTATTGATGCTGCTTCATGTAGTTGTTAGCGCGCGCCATCCGCAGGAGGAGAAGGATAGAATTGCCATTCGCCTTCATGATCTCACCCAGGAGCAACTTCAAGAGAGTGGATACTTCTGGGTAGATCACGATCGTGCGACTGCGTTGGCGACCCTGCAGGATCGCGCATCGCGAGTGCTGCTCTTCCTAAAGAAGTCGTAGTCGTGCTTGAAGAACATTTATCGGGCGATGTTCCCGCTGGACGACACTCCATCAAGCCTGTTGGCTCTTCTTGCCAAATTTCAAGACCTGTTCGCGGTTCGCGAGTGCGTGAGGCAGCAATTGGTGGCTGGTACCAAGGCTGCCCTCTCAATGGTGCGATTGCACAGGCCTGACGTGGATGTTGCCGTCATTGCCTCTAGGCCGCCAGCGCCACCAGCAGGATCTGCCTGGAATATGGTACCACACTATCAGGCGGTGGACCGTCCAGCGGAGGAGATCGTCGACTTCTTCGAGGAACAAACCAACGTTCTTATGTTGCGAGAGTAGCCAAATTTGCATCCTGCACATAAGTGTACTTGTGTTGTAAAGTTCGTATAGATGTTGTAAATTTATTGTCGAATGTGTATAAAGAGCTTTATGAGCGTGAGGTGCGTTGCACTATGCGAGTCCTTTTCGTTTAGCCTGGCCAATTTTTATCTCAGTCCCTTGTCAACCTGTCAGGTGCGTTGCAGCTGGGTTGAGTTTGTGTTAAGGGGTTCGATTGATGTGCCAGCTACTCAGGATATCGCGTTTTTGGTTCGAAGAACAGATGTATTTAGGGTGGCGCAGCCCCCGAGTATAAAAATTGACAAAGTAAAGGAGAACACGGAGTTTTGGGGCACTTAGCTTTTATTTATTCGAAGAACAGTGCGAGGTACAATATGCGGCTAAGTAGCCTTAGCTGAGTAGCCTTATTTGTGATGTAAAAGTAAAAGACGACTAGGGGTAGAAGTGTCGCAGTTGTGCGACGTTCCAAGGGTTGGAGTATGCGACTCTTGTTTCTAAATCTTGAAGGCGATATGCGCCACCTGGGATTACTTCTGTAATCACGTACGGTCCTTCCCAGGGGGACTCGAGCTTGAGATGTCCCTACTGCTTCAGTCGCAGGACCAGGTCACCTTCGACTAAGGATCTGGGGTCAAGCCTTCTACTGTGATAGTTGCGCAGGTTCTACTGGTAGATCGTGGATCTTTCTGCGGCGATTTCTCTTGCTTCATCAAGGAGGTCGACGGAGTCTTCGAGTGCAAGGGATGACTCTTGTTCGCTGTAAGCGACCATGCATGGCGCCTTGTACCATACTTCGGCGGGTAGTACTGCTTCTGCTCCGTGCACCATAAAGAATGGTGTGTAGCCCGTGGGGCTGTTTGGAGTTGTATGTAGGCTCCAGAGTACGGATTGCAGCTCATCTGGCCAGCAACCCGCGGTTTGTTCGAGTGGTCGGAGGATTCGCTTCTTTATGCCGCTGCAGACGAGCCCGTTTGCTTTTTCCACCTGACCGTTGGTCTATGGATGCGCTACTAAGGCGTAGCTGATGTTGATCCCCAGGTTCTCGCAGAATTCTTGGAACTCCCATGATGTGAAGTTCGTCCCGTTGTCGGTGATGATGTTGTGCGGCACGCCGAAGCGGTAGACGATGGACTCGAAGAACTTGACTGCGCTGTGCCATGATTGGTTGGTCACCGGCATGGCCTCGATCCACTTGGTGAATTTGTCGACTGCAACCAAGAGGTAGACGTAACCTCCGCGCGAGGACCTTGGAAGCTTGCCAACCATGTCGAGCCCCCACTGTGCGAAGGGCCAGGCCAATGGAATAGGCCGTAGCTCTGCGCCTGGTGCGTGTGGCTTATCCGCGAATCGCTGGCAAGCATTGCATTTTTAGACTATGTCCTTGGCGTCGCGCATGGCCGTGGTCCAGTAAAATCCAGCTCGTAGAGCTTTGGCAACGAGGGCGCGACTGCCGGCGTGGTGCCCGCAGGTCCCTTCATGGATGTCGAGGAGAACTGCTCTTCCATCGGCCATGGAGATGCATCGTTGCAGCACTCCTGTAATGCTGCGTTTATACAGTTCGCCGTTGATAACAGCGAATGCCTTGAAGCGCCGCGCGATGTGCCGTGCATCTGCATGGACCGTCCGGTAGTCTCTTGCTGAGGAGGTACATAATGTACGGCTGCGTCCAAGATTGCTCGATCATCATGACGCTCATTGGTCCCTCGAGTCCTGTGTCTAGCTCCAAGTCACCGAGTGCCATTGGCTCATTGGGTGGCGTAGCCCCCAAGTCTGTTGCTGCGCTTGTTTTCTTCTCTGTGCCCTTTGGCTTGATGGAGCATTCACATATGCGCTCGAGAAATACCCCAGGTGGTATGGGGGCACAGGTAGAGCCTATGTTGGCGAGTGCGTCTGCCTCCTTGTTGCTTTCGCGACCTACGTGTCGCAACTCGCAACCATCGAAGTCTCCTTCGAGTGTATCGTAGATGTCGCGGTACGCGATCATATTGTCGTTCAGTGCGTCGCACTCGTGCATTGTTTGGTTGACGACCAACTTAGAGTCGCCATATATGATGAGCCTCTTGGCGCCGCAAGCTTTTGCCATCCTCATCTCACGCAACAGGGCCTCGTATTCAGCCTCGTTATTTGAGCCTGTGAACTGCATTCACAGGATATACTTCAGCTTGTCCCTTGAGGTGATGTCAGTATGACACCTGCGTCTGCTCCGTCTTTCCGCTTGGACCCATCGAAGTGCATTGTCCAGAGGTAGGACATATCTGGCTTGTCCGGGAGCTGGTTCTCCATCCAGTGCATGAGAAAGTCAGGTAGCACTTGCGACTTGATTGTGTCGCATTTTTCGTATGTGATGTCTCGTGGAGACAGCTCTATTCCCCAAAGCGCGACTCGCCCCATGGCGTCGGGGTTATTGAGGATATGTCCCAACGGGGCGTCGTTGACTACCACGATTGGGTGTTCCTGGAAGTAGTGGCGCAGTCGCCGGGCGGTCATAAAGACGCCATACGCCAGCTTCTGGTAGTGCGGGTACCGCCGTTTTGTTGGCGTGAGGACCTCGCTGAGGTAGTATACCGGGCGTTGTATGCCGTGGACCTTGTTTTCCTCAGCTCGCTCGACGACGAGCACTGACTACCTGGTTGGTGGCGGAGATGTACAGCAACAGTGGTTCCATTTCTCGTGGAGTCACCAGTACTGGCGAAGTGGATAGCAGGCGCTTGAGATCTTCGAATGCTTCTTGCGCTTCATTGGTCCACTCGAACATTTCAGCTTTGCCGAGGAGCTGGTAGAAGGGCAGTGCCTTTTCACCCATCCGACTGATAAATCAATTGAGAGCCGCGATTCGTCTGGCCAGTTGCTGGACGCCTCTTATGTTCTTCGGCTTCTCCATGGCCAGTATGGCTTTTATCTTTTTCGGGTTTTCCTCGATTCCTCTCGCAGAGATGAGATACCCGAGTAGCTGCCCGGATGGTACGCCGAAGGCGCATTTGTCCGGATTGAGCTTGATCCGGTAGCGGTCGAGGTTGGCGAAGGTTTCGCGCAAATCATCGATTAGAGAGGCTTCCTCCTTGGTCTTGATTACTATGTCGTCGACATAGACTTGGATGTTGCGACCCAGTTGTTCCTTGAGGCAAGCCTGCATGCACCGCTGGTAGGTGGCTCCCGCGTTTTTTTGCCCGGAGGGCATTGTGTTGTAGCAGAACACACCAAAGGGCGTTGTAAACGCTGTTTTCTCCTTGTCTTCCTCCTTCATTCGAATTTGATTATAGCCTGAGTAGGCGTCGAGGAAGCAGAGGCACTCGCATCCAACGGTGGAGTCGATGATCTGGTCGATCCGTGGCAGCGGGAAGTGATCTTTTGGGCAGTGCTTGTTTAAAGAAGTGAAGTCCACGCACATCCGTAGGATATCCGTGTCTTTTTTTGGTACCAGCACCGTATTGGCGAGCCAAGTGCTTTCCTTGATCTCGCGTATGAACTTGGCCTCGAGGAGTCTGTTGATCTCCATTCCGACTGCCTGCGCTCGTGGCTCAGATAGTCGCCTGATTGTTTGCTTGACTGGCCTTGCGTCGCGGTTGATGTTGAGTGCATGCTCGGCGAATTCCCTGGGAACTCCTGGCATGTCCGCAAGACACCAGGCAAAAATTTCCCAGTGCTCACGGAGGAATTCGACGAGCGCGAGTTCCTATGCGGGACTCAAGTTGTTGGCGATGAGGGCCATCTTGGCGGGATCCGATGGATGGACCTGCACCTTCTTTGTGTGCACAGATGACTCGAAGGAGAGGTCGGGTGAGCTTGGCCTACTCAGGGGAGGCAGACTGTTGTCTGTCGTCTCTTTCAGTCTTGCGAGTTCCTCCTGTATGCCGAAGGACTGGGAGATTCTGTTGAATTCCCTGTCGCAACTGTCAGATCGCTCAAATCTCCCGTTGATCGTTATGATGCCATTGGGACCTGGCATTTTCATCTGCAGGTAGGCGTAGTGGGGTACTGCCATGAACCTAGCGGCGACGCGCCCAAGGATGCAATGATATTGTGAGGGCCAATCGACGACCTCAAAATCGATGCGCTCGCGCCAGAAGTTCTTCGGCGTGCCGAAGATGACGCCGAGGTTGATTTTGTCCAGGGGGTATACACCTTTCCCCGGGACGATGCCGTGGAACGTTGTCTCCGATGCCTCCAGGCAGGTTAGAGGGATCCTCATTGCTCGCAAGGTACTCGCGAATATGAGGTTGATGCCGCTTCCGCCATCCATGAAGATGCGACTCATGTCGAAACCTCCAATTTGCGCCTCGAGTACAAGGGGGCAATGACCTGGGCGAGGTATCTGAGGCGGGTGGTCGTGTTTGTCGAAGGTGATGCACGACTCGCTGCCACTGAGGTACTCAGTGGTGGATGGTGGCGAGTGCGTGGCCAAGTTGACTTGGCGAGTGATGGCCTTCTGCACCCTATTGGAGGGGCGCCCCTTTTGGATCATCATGGTACCCATGGCCCGTGGGTACGGTTCGCCCCCGTGGTGCTGGTCCGGTGCGGCTCCGTTCGGGGGTGGCCCAGGTGGTGGTTGTGCGCCATGTGCCACGGCGCCTGGGGCGGCTCCGTAGCCTCTTTCGACCGCATTGCGGTTCATCCGAACCAATCCCTCGTGTAGCTTGAGGAACTCGCGGCAGTCCTTGAGGAGGTGGCTGGATTTTCTCTTGCCATCATGCTTGTCGATGTAGAAGTGTACCGTGCATGGCCCGGACAATTTGTCCTCGATGGAGGTCGCGGGTGCTTCATCGCGAGTGCGGTGTTGCCATACTTGCGTGGTTTTCCCGAAGTCGCGGTATCCGCTATTGCGATTATCATCGCGTCTATCGGTGTAGCCGGCCGCGACCATGTTGACATCGTCGCGGTCATCGTAGATGCGCATGCGGCGCTTGCCTCTGCGGTCGCGTCTGCGTTCGAGTTCTGCCTCCTCGTCGGAGTGAGCGTGATTTTTTACTGAATCTTCTCCATCAGCCCACCGATTCGTGATCTCCATCAGGTGGTCGATAGTCTGGGGCTTTGAGCATCCCAGCTCCTCCCTGAGCTCTAGGCGACGGACACCACCGTTGAATGCATCAATCGCGCGGTCTTCTGAGATGTTTTCCGCGGAATTCTTGATGATGGACCACCTTTGGATGTAGGAGCGCAGCGATTCGCCAGATCTTTGCTAGCAGCATCTCAGCTCTTCGATTGATGCGGGTCGTTTTTACGTGCCCTTAAAGTTGCGCACGAAGCTGTAAACCAGCTCATCCCAACTGCGAATGGATCCGCGTGGGAGGTTATTGAGCCATGCTCGGGCGGCGCCCTGCAGCTGTAGCTGCAAGCATTGCATGGCAGTACTTCGACTGCCTCCGTGGAGCCTGACGGAGGATATGTGGTCCTCCAGCCAGATCTTGGGGTCCTGCAGACGTCAAATTTCGGGTTCTCCGATGGGAGTTTAAACCCTTTAGGCATTCGCTTCTGCCTAATGGATCTGCTGAAGCATCGGGCGCCACAGAGCTCCCCATCTTCTTCTTCCATGTTAGTCAACCGAGCACGATGTGCCCTTGATTTGTCGATCTTGCGCTGCGTGAGGTCGCCGCGTGCATCGTAGTCACAATCGTGTCGCCGTGAGCGATGGTGTCGAGACAGGTCGTGACTGTCATCGCTGGATGAGGACGCGGAGTGGCGCTTTGCTAGCGCTTTGCCCTTTTTTGGGTCTGGTACTGGCTCCTTGTCGAGGGTGGCCTCGATTAACCCCAAACCCGCGATCGTATATCGGTGCATGGCAGTTCGGGGATCTCCAGCTGGCGGCTGGTTATTGAGGAGGTACATGGTGGTTGCCGTCATCGCAGCCTGCGGTGTCCTGGGAACCACGTTGCCTCTCGTGTCGACTGTCATAGAGCCAAAGTCGAGGACTTTCGCGGCCTCTATGCGCTCTTGTTCGGTGAGGTGAGCCATCCGCGACTGCCTCTTCTTGGCGAGGTATTCATTGCCTCTTGAGGAGGATCCTCCGTAGGAGGAGAGCCCAGCACGACGAAGGCTCGATTCGTCCGCTGCCTTTTTACGCGCCTCAAGTTGCGCGATTGTTTGCAGTTGGCGTTTGAATTCTTCCTTTAGGAGCCAGTGATAGCCCATCAGTAGTTCCTGCGGGGACCCAAAGGGTAGATGTGTGCCCCGTAGGGCTTCGCGGCAGCGATCCCACTCTTGCTCGTTGAGCTTGATTACAACGCGTTCGCCGGTTTGCTCATTGATTATGCTGGGAGGTTCGACTGCTCCTCCGTCGTTGACGGGAGCGTGATTGCCGCCATTACCGCCGTTGCCACCGTTGCCACCGTTGCCAGCGTTGGGTGGATCGGTGCCGTTACCGGTGTTACCACCGTTGACGCGATTGGCGGAGGTGTCGACTGCGTTGATGACGACGCACATGAAGTGATTGGGGAAGCTGTTGCTTCCACAACTTTCAGATCCAGAACCGTAGGTTCCATCTTCAGTGGCCAGATCGCTCATATCGGAATCACGACTGTTGTCGCTGATCATATTCTCGACTGCCACCGGGGTGTTGAGCTCGCTGAGGGTGCCGATCGATGGAGGGAACCATGATGCTGGGGCAATCGCCGGTGCTGTCGGCTGATCAGGCATGCGAAGCGTACCCATCTGACCAACTTGGAAGTGGAAGCTCCCAATCGCCAGGCTAATTCCGTCGCCCGCAGACTCGAAGGCCGGGCGGGTGGCCGGCGTGTGGACGGTGAAGTCGAAGGCACCGAAGAGCTGGCGAATCTCCGTTGTTGCGGAGTTGTAGATCGCAGTTGATGGGGCCGAAGAAGCCGCAACATCAGCACTCTCACTTCCCACAGACGGCGCCAATTGACGAGGGTTTAACTCGTCAATGCCCATTGTTATGGACTTGGGTTTTGGAGAAGGAGGGAGCGCTGGAGACATCTATCAGCTAGCAAACAAGCACACAGGAGACAAAGGATTTACCCAGGTTCAGGCCTCATAGAGGTCCCTACTCCTGCTTGTCTGTTCGTGGAATTATCGAAGGAGTCGAAAGTTACAATGGTGCGCAGATGCAATCTGGCGAGGGTTGTGGAAACTAGGGTTGCGTGTGTCCTCCTCGCCGCCCCCTCCTAGCCTTTATATAGATAGGATAGGTCTCGGGTAGCATGTCGAGTCGGTTACAAGTTAGGATTTTCCCCTTCAAACTTTCTATCTTTAGCTTCTTCTTGTTCTTCAAGCAACCAAGAGTCCGTAGGTCACTCGAGTCCTTTCATCCGGGCCTTGGCGACACCGTGGGCCTGTACGTATTTGGACCGTATATACCAAGATCGAGTACCTGTATGGTATACCCATGTCAGCCACAATACACACCTTTAGAGACGATTTTCCACGATGAGCATGTGATGGAGCGCCGCTGGTCAATTAGGGACCCTTCGGTAGCCTAAGTACAAGGAGTGGGTCCGACTAGGGTGCTGCCTAAAGCACCTTTGAGCCGAGCCTGGTACCTCGGTTCGGTCTTTCTACAAGTACTTCCTCCCTTTTAAAATATAAGATATTTTAGCTTTGTGAAAAAATTGTATCTAGATCCTTTTTAATGTACAGATTCACTTTAAATTTACATAAACCTACACACTAAAAGATAGTTTAGATACACTTCTTTCAAAATAATAAAACATCTTATATTTTAAAACGGAGGGAGTAAGACACACAGAGGAGTGAATTATGCATGAGTGGTATCAAGTGAGACCGAAATTGCATGTGGGAGAAGGGCTAAAATCCGGCGCTATAAAATTCCTATGCAGCACACGCGGTCCAGTTTTAGCGCGCGCGTGACATTTCTCCTCCGATGGACGCGCTAAATTCGGAGCGCGGAAATAGAGCTCAGAAAGAACCCAGCAGATGCACAAAAATATAGTGCGCGGGTGTCGGAGCAAACATGTTTCACAATAAACTATATGTTCAAGAAGATCAAACAAACCTAAATAAATTCAACAAAAAATTGTCTAGTTATTATTACAACACAACCAAATGGTATGAATAGTACAAAAAATATAGGAATTGTTCATCAACAAATACAACAAGTTTTTCATCAAACACTACAGTAAAATGTTTTCCAACAATACAACAAACAACAAATAAAAGAAGGGCTCAACATTGTGCTCCAAACCATTTCCACCACTCCTCGATGAGATCTTTTTGAAGATTATCATGGATCTCGTTGTCGCGGATGACATGATATGAGACAATGAAACGCGCCACCATATGCTCTCTCCTATGCAATTGCGCGGGAATCCCCATCAAGTCATAGTGGTGGCTGCGATCTACATCTTTGCCACGATCATCCTCTATGATCATGTTATGCATGATCATACAAGCGGCCATGATGTACCAAAGACATTCTTGGTCCCAAAATCCAGTTGGTTCTCGCACAATAGCAAATTGGGCTTGCAAAATCCCAAAGGTTCTCTCCACATCTTTCCTAGCCGCCGCTTGTGCGGCATGGAAATCCTTTTCTTTCTTACCTTTGGGTTTGTGAACCGGCTTCACAAAAGTTTGCCACCTTGGGTAGATGCCATCTGCAAGATAATAGCCATAGTTGTATGTGCGGCCATTTGCTTCAAACTCTACTTGTGGACATTCACACAATGCAATCCTTGATATAAGAGGAGACCATTGAACAACATTCATATCATTGCAGGACCCAGGCATTCCAAAAAAGCATGCCAAATCCAAGTCTCATAATCTGCCACAGCTTTAAGGATGATAGTGCAATCCTTCTTGTGACCTTTGAATTGTCCATGCCATGCCGGACAATTCTTCCAACTCCAATGCATACAGCCAATAGAGCCAAGCATTCCAGGGAACCCTCAAGCCTTGTTCTCCTCCAAAAGCCTAGCCGTGTCTTCGACATTGGGAGCACTCAAGTAGACGGTGCCAAACACACGCACAATTGCGACGGGAAAGCGCTTGACACACTCAATGGCTTGACTCTCACTCATTGCTAAATGGTCGTCAATAAGGTCCGCCGGAATACCGTATGCCATCATACACAAGTCGGCGGTCACCTTCTGGTAGGTGCTATGTCCAAGCTCTCTGGCAGCATTCCTTCCTCGCTCGAAGAACCGATCAAACTTGGTCACCTCTTTGCAAATGCGCTTGAACAAACCGGTGCTCATCCTAAAACGCCGATGAAAATACTCCTCTAGAAAGGTGGCATTGTCGTTGAAATACATCCTCATCAACCTCTCGTGCCCTTCAATCCTTTCCCTCCATAGCTTGCGCCTACCAAAAACCAAGCCACCGCGCTTCGGTTCTTTCGTATCGCGCCAAGCTAATAGCATCGATATGTTCTCATCTTCCTCGAGCTCTAGTTCCTCGTTGGATGAATCATACAAGATCCTCTAAAAACACGAATATACGCTCACTTCGTCTACAGAAAGTAAAATAAAATTTGTAGCCGCGGCGGCGGCGAAACGTACGTTGCGGCGGCGAAAAAGCGTGCGCCAAGCAGCTTCCTGGCTTGAGGAGGACATGGCGGCCTAGGGCAGCGCGGCGCTGCGGTCGCCGAGGTTCAGGGAGGCAGCGCGGCAGCGGCAGTCGTTTGACGATGCGAGAGGACACGCGGCGCCAGCCACTCGAGTCGATCCTGCCGCGGCGAGCTCCAAGGAGGTGTAGGGAGGCGCGGCGGCGGCGGATCTGCAGCTTCCGTGCGCGGCGGCGGCGGATCTGCAGCTTCCGCGCGCGGGTGAGCGATGGCGAGTGGCGAATCAAAGTGGCGGCGCCGGTGCAATCGCGAAAGAGGAATGGAGGCAGTGAACAAGCGCGGGAAGTTTCAGAGGTCATTGGTGTTCGCGTGCGAGAGAGAGTGATAGCGCGCTGGCGGCCGGTCACCAAATTTGGGGCGCGCTGGTGGGAAAATTGACGCGCGCCCGAATTTTTTTAGAGCGCGCTGGATTTTCGCGCGCCTGTTAGAGGAAGAAAAAGTGCAGCGTGATGACCCACAAGTATAGGGGATCGCAATAGCCTTCGAGGAAAGTAAAATCCAATTTATTGATTCGACACAAGGGGAGCCAAAAAATATTTATAAGTTTTAACAACTGAGTTGTCAATTCAGCTGCACCTGGAATCAATCTTTCTTGCAGTAGTTTATCAGTGGCAACAGATTTGTAGTAGTAATAGCAAGGTAATAACAATAGTAAAATAAAGACAGTAGTGACAATTGCAGTAAACAGTAGGATTAAAGTGCGGTAGGATTAGGTATGGATGGACGGGCGTTGTATGGACAAAACAATTCATGTAATAATCAAGACATAGGGCATTTGCAGATAAATAAGTTAAAGTATCTAGTACTAAATAATCATAGGCATGTATTCCATATATAGTCATATGTGCTCGTAATGAGAACTTGCGCAACATCTTTTTTCCTGCCAACCCGTTGCAGCGGGGCCTCAAGGGAATCTACTGGCAATTAAGGTGCTCCTTTACTAGAGCACCGGAGAAAAGCATTAACACTCCATGAACACATGTGATCCTCACATCATAGCCATCCCCTCCGGTTATCCTGATTTCTGTCACTTTGGGGCCTCGGGTTCCGGATAAGAATATGTGTATACAACTTGCAGGTAAGATCATAAATAATAAAATCATCATGAATCAATAACATGTTTAGATCTGAAATCATGGCACTCAGGCCCTAGTGACAAGCATTAAGCATAACAAGTTGTAACAATATCAAAAAGCACTAACAATAGATACTAGGCACCATACTCTAACAATCTGATGCAATTACATGAACGATCTCATCCAATCCCTACCATCCTCATAGCCTACTGCGGGGGATTACTCACTCATGGATGAGGGAATCATGGATGGTTTATGGAGAAGCGTTGGTGACGATGATGGCGAGAATCTCCTCCAATTCCCCGTCCGGCAGGGTGCCAGAACGGAATTTCTGGTTCTGAATCACGGTTTCTGGTGGCGGCGGTGCAGCGGAACTCTATCTGGAAAAATGTCGAACCCCCTTTGTTTTTAGGTCAGAGGGCTTATGTAGGCGAAATGAGAGGTCGAGGCGGAGACCGAGGCGGCCACACCACCCACTGGCGTGGCCTGGCCTAGCCCGCGTCACCAGGTGGTGTGGGCCCCTCGTGGCCCCTTTCCGTCTCGTCTTCTGACTCCGTGAGTCTTCTGGTAAAATAGGAGTTTTGCGATATTTTTCGGGATTTTTCCTAAAAGTTGATTTCCTGCACAAAAACGAGACACTAAAGCAATTCTGCTGAAAACAGCGTTAGTCCGCATTAGTTATATCTAAATCACACAAATTAGAGAAGAAACAATAGCAAAAGTGTTCGAGAAAGTAGATACGTTTTGGACATATCACATCCCACGCGCTATATCGATGGTTATTTTTACAGCGCCGGGTTTAGCTCGGTTGTTGGAGTTGCTCTTAGTATTTCGTGCTCTTGCCTCTCTTCATTGACGACCGTTAACGCCATGACAAAGACGATGGTATTGAGTTCTCCTTTGAGTGTTCTTTTTTATTTCTCGTTTCTTATCTTTTTCTTGTTCTTTTAATATTTTTAAATTAAATTTTGCTTATTTTTCATTTCTTTATTTTGTTCTTACTTTAATATGCAGGTGTTCTTCTATCATATATTTTATCTTCATGTTTCTTAATTTGTGTTCTACTTTTGATTCCTTCAATCATTGTCCACTTACCTTATTTTTACCTCTGCAAATACGTGAACATTTTCAAATTTCATGAATGCATTTCCTCCATAAATATAGAATAGTTTTGTCCGTTCATTCATTTTTTTCCTTGTATTCTTTTCTATTTTCTAATTTTCATACGTGCATAATTTTTTGATATATATGAACATATTTGTTATTATTGTGACAATCAATTTAAGAACAGATAATCATTATTTTAATAATATGAATAATAACTTTGAGATATATGAAGAATTAAAAATATTTAAAAACTGTTTTATATACTTCTCACTATATTTTATATAAGTTTTATTATTTATCTTAAAAATAAAAAATGTAAGTGTGTGGATGGGTCATGCCAAGTGCGGCCCATGTATCGGAATCATCAAGCGTCACGGGCCCATTCAAAACTCATTCGCCCACTTATAGTGTCTCACGGTTGTTTATGGTGAAGCACAAGTTGTTGAGCGGTTAAAGACATGGGACATGATCATGTTTATTCGCTCGGCGAATGATTTGCCGTGGCTCTGTATTGGGGACTTCAACAAGGTTCTTCACCGATCGGAGCATATGGGGATCAACGAACGAAGTGACAACCAGATGGCTGGTGTCAGGGATGCGGTTGATGTGTGCGGCCTATGTGATCTCGGGTAAAGGGGCGTGGCATGGACCTAGAAAAGAAGGTGGCCGGCGGGTCATATAGTCGAACCAGGCTGGACAGGGCACTTGCGTCCCCCAGCTGGTGCGAGCGGTTTCCCATGGCCGTGGTCCATCACCTCGCAATAGTGGTGACCTCGGATCGTCTACCTTTGAGGCTTGATTTTCAGCCAAGGAGGATGGATAGGAGACAGAAGAAAGTGTTTCGGTATGAGGTTATGTGGGAGGGCCATGAGGAGTTCTCGCCCATGCTAAAAAAGGAGTGGAGCGAAGCTACTTCTGGCGGAACTAAGATGATTTGCATAAGAAGCTTGATCGGGTGGTTGGTAGCTTATCAAAGTGGGGACGTGAATCCTTCGAAAGTGTACAGGCTAGAGTGAGGCAGCTTCAGCGCCAGCTTCAGGCCCTCCGTAGTGCGCCGGACAGGCTGGGGCCGACTGAGGAGGAGAAGAGTGTAACAGCCGAGCTGGTAGAAGCCCTTGAGAGGGAAGAGGTCATGTGGCGACAGAGGTCGTGAGTGCAGTGGTTGGCTGAGGGCGACAAGAACACAAAATATTTCCACATATGCTCGAGCCATCGTCGAAAAAAGAACAGAGTTGTGGAACTGCGAAAATCGGATGGTACTCTACAAGTTGGGGAGGAAGAGAATGGAAGATTGGCCAGCGATTTCTATAAAGATTTATATCGGTCCGAAGGAGTAGAGGAGATGGCGGCAGTCCTTGACACGGTTCCATGCCGAGTTAGCGCTGCCATGAATGCTAATCTTAGTGCTTATTTTGAAGACAAAGAAATTAAATAGGCTTTGTTTGAGATGTACCCGACCATGGCACCGGGGCCTGATGGATTTCCAACGCACTTCTTCTAGAGGCACTGGGATATTTGTGGGACTAAAGTATGTAAGGCGGTTCACCTAGTGTTGGCAGGAGTGGAGAGCCCGGAGGTGATTAATAGGACCTTCATAGTAATGATTCCAAAGGTTGCAAGCCCACAAGAGATGGGACAATTTAGGCCAATCATCTTATGCAATGTGATCTATAAAATTTCATCTAAGGTGGTGGCGAATAGACTGAAGGTGATTTTGCCAGAGATCATCTCAGAGGAGCAGTTAGCGTTTGTACCGGGGAGGTTAATCACTGACGATATTATTACCGCTTATGAATGCTTGCATTTTATGAAGCGGAGTAGATCCAAAAAACACAGATTCTATGCGCTGAAACTCGACATGAGAAAAGCGTATGATAGGGTCAAGTGGAGTTATTTGGAGGCTATTATGTTGAAACTAGGATTCAGCAGTACATGGGTGGCCTTGATCATGCGCATGGTCACATCGGTATCATGCACGGTGTTTTTCAATGGGACACCACAGGATGAGTTTAAGCCCACCAGAGGGATCCACCAGGATGATCCAATATCCCCTTATTTGTTTTTTATGGCAGCAGAGAGCCCTTTCGTGCCTCTTGAAAAATTTGAATCCATCAATGAAATTAAGTTGGCTCCACGGCTCTGGCTGTGAACCACTTACTCCCTGCAGATGATAGCCTACTGTTTTTCGAAGCAACTATGGAGAGAGCAATGGAAGCTAAGGAGGTGCTTGAAAAGTACTGCCGTGCTTCTGGTCAACGAATTAATGAGCTGTGTTACGGTGATTGGAGAGTACTTCTCAGTACTACCGGTCTGATTTGTTTTGACCGTCTGATCTGGTTCAATTAATTAAGTTATTAAATTAAGTTACCAGGGGTATTTTGGTAACATCATTTGCAGAACCGCCCCGCACGATCGGTCCCGTTCACGAGTCGCGTCGCGACCAGGAATATCCCTCCAGATACGCCGCCCGCTGCCATGGCGTCGGTGCTTGCCGAGATTCTAGCACTATCCTGACGCGTCGCCGAAGCAGCTCTCCGCCTCCCCATCCATTCTGCCCGAGGGGTCACTGGTGGCCACGGAAGGACTAGAATTTGCGCAGCTCGTGGAGAAGTACGGTCCCCAGAACTGCTCTGGCTCCAGCTCTTCCCACCGTGAACACAGTCCTCACGGCGGCCCAGCTCGGCGTTCCTGAGCGCGGCGAGCACCAACTGGGCCTCGTTGAAAACATCCCCGTCCGCGCGCCTCCAGCCGTGACGGTCGCCACAAGCCGGCGTAGCCGCCTCTGCATCGCCGCCGCCTCCAATACTCGACCCCGCCCCAGTAAATAACATGCACACAAGTATGGATTCCAAGGTGCCGTAATGACATGGACCTCGCTATAGAGCTTGACCGTGCCAGGATGGACTGCAGGAATATGAATACACGCGCGAAGACCTCCAGAAGGAGAGTGAGGACATGCATTCCAACATGAAGTTCGACAAAAGAGATTCCTACTACATTCATATTCCACGAGTTCGACACAGTCTGTCTGTGCTGCATGTGCGAACGACACCATGCCCGCGAGTGCCTGAGCGGCGTCGGCGTGCTCGTCGGTCCAGCGGCGCTTTGCCTCGTTCGTGCGCGCTGACACAGGAGTGTGTGGCGGCGGTCACCAAAGGTCGCCGGTGCCGGTCCATCTCGTCCGGCAGAGGTCGGTGGAGAGGATCTCGTCGGCGCGTCGGCGGCGGCGTGAAAGGGGCCGGGAGGGCTGGAGCCGCGGGACAGGAAGCCATGGAGACAGCGGCGACAGAGAAAGCCGCGGGGCGAGCTGGAGTCGAGGGATAGGAAGCCACGAAGGCGGAGGTCGGTGGAGAGGACCGCGACTGCGCCGGTGCATCGGCGACGGCGTCAAAGTGGGCGTGGCGGCGGCGAAGTAATAGAGGATGTCGGGGCAGAGAAGAACTTGTCCGACACAGTTTGATGGAACGGTGTGAAATGACCTGCATACCCTTTTAGTAAATAAAAATCAAATAATATTTTCAGTAATTCTTAGTACTTCTTCTCAATACTTCCCAGTACTACATATTTCTCCATCGATGGATCACCCTAGCTGGACGGTTGATGAAATCCCCAACCATACTAAAACTTATACGAATTAATATGGAAACATCTTCTATTTATTTCAGCAAAGGATGTCCAGCTACGGTGAGAGAAAACATCAAGATTGAGATTGATGTGGAGAAAGAAACTCTCAAAGATAAGTATATTGGCCTTCCATCTGATGTTGGGAGATCGAAGAGTGGTTAGTTTAAGTTCTTAAAAGATCGTGTCTGGGAGAAAGTCCTGGGCTGGCTAGAACAACTTCTTTCAGTGGGAGGAAAAGAAATACTGATTAAGTCAGTGGCTCAAGCAGTACCTACCTTCTCAATGTCTTGTTTTAAGCTACCGAAGGGTCTTTGTGAACACATAAACTCGATGCTACGGAAGTTTTGGTGGGGTAGCAAAGAGGGAAATCGCAGAACGTGTTGGGTCGCTTGGGAGACGATGACACGGCCTAAATATGCAGGAGGGCTCGGTTTTCGCGACATTGAGTTATTCAACCTTGCTCTACTGGCTCTCCAAGCATGGCGGATACTGCAGGAACCGAGCACCCTTAGTGCACGTGTTCTGACGGCAGCTTATTTCCCGAATGCGGATATTTTGAGTGCAGAGGTTGGATCTCACCCATCTCAAATTTGGCGGGCGATCATCGAGGGCAGGGATGCTCTGAAGATCGGTTTGATCAAGAGGATTGGAGACGGCAAGGATACGAGGGCGTGGGAGCACAACTGGCTGCCACGAGACACCAGGCATCGGCCAGTGGCCCCTCGTCGGATAGATGCGCCAGAATTGGTGAGTGACTATATTGATCGGGCTACGGTGTCATGGCGTGATGACAGACTTGAATAATTCTTCTTACCCATGGACGTTGATATTATACGGAACATCCCACTGTTAACTCGGAACCAAAAAGATTTCTAGGCATGGCACTTTGAGAAGAAGGGGGTGTTATCGGTCAGGTCCGAGTACAGAGTTTTGGTTATGACTGCATACCAGGGAGGGGTGGCTTGACAGCCGCTCAGGCTCCTCCAGCGTGGTGGACGAAGGTAAATCATGGTGCAAACTCTGGAAAATACCAGTTCCCTCGAAAATTAGAATTTTCCTCTAGAGGCTGGCTCTCTCCCAACGGGCGATCTGAGGCATCACCGCAATATGGCACCAACTCCTGCCTGTTCGAACTGTGGCCAGGAGGATTCGTGTCGTCATTCCTTATTGGAGTGTCAGATGTCTCGCTACGTTTGGGCTCTAACTTATGGATGTAGATGGACAGAAACACGGACTATACGGACAGTCCGTATATCTTTTCTAATTTGCACCGGCTATACAATATTAGGAGCTTTCCTTCTAGTGCGTACGAATCCGGTTTTAGACGGACTGTCCGTGCTGTCCGTTTAATTGTCCGTCTACATCCCTACTCTAACTGCAGCAGAAATAGTGGAACACATCTTGCTATCTACTGAAGGTTCAGCGAGGAAG
This sequence comes from Avena sativa, assembly GCA_916181665.1. Lineage (NCBI taxonomy): Eukaryota > Viridiplantae > Streptophyta > Magnoliopsida > Poales > Poaceae > Avena > Avena sativa. The sequence goes on from OV702279.1 coordinate 483,590,047, forward strand.
TGGTTATTTTCCCTGTTCGATACACTAGAGAAGGAGGACCTGGCAAGGAAACGGGTGACTCTTTGGGTAGTGTGGCATGCGAGACGGAAAGCAATTCACGCAGAAATTTTCCAATGCCCAATGTCCACCATTCAGTTTGTTGAAAGATTTTGGAGGACCTCAGTATGAGTGCTCCAAAGAAGCAACCACAGGCCGTGGTGATGGGAGTCCGAAACAGAAGCAGACGATGGATCCCCCCACCTCAGGGCAGGGTGAAGATCAATGTTGACGCGGCGGTGGCTAAAACGGTGGTCAGAGGGGCAGTGGGTGCTGACTGCAGATCGACGGAAGGTACATTTTTGGGAGCTTCGGCGGTGGTGTTCGCAGGATCACTGATCCGGGCTCTCTCGAGGCGATGGCGTGTAGGGAAGCTATGGCCCTAGCGACAGACCTGCAAACGGGACCTGTCCATGTTGCAAGCGATTGCATGGAGGTGATCACCACGATGAGGACCCAATATCTTGGGGTTTTTGCGAGCGTGCTAGAGGAGGTGAAGGATACAACAGCTTGGATCGATGCTACGTTCAGCCACGAAGGACGAGCATGCAATATGGAGGCACATACTTTGGCAAGGACTGCATTTTCTTTGCCAGTAGGTCGTCATGTTTGGTTTCTAGCCCCGCCTGAGGGCTTAAACATTCCTGTAAACATTGATATCTATCTATTATATACTAAAAACAATATAAGGGTATTTTTCGAGGCACGTGGTTGATCCACATATGCTTAAAATATATAGTATGTTGATCTATATTTTAACAGTTAGGATTTAAAGATGAAGAAGTGTTACATAAAACATTAAACCTGTACACACCAGTATATGTCACGTAAGTTTAAAAGGAAACTATAGTCTGACTCTCGATATTACGGAAAAGTTTGCAAACTCCGTACGTGGACTTCCGGCCGTCTCAAGGGGCCGTGACAACATCTCAAATAAAAAAAGGGTACCGTGACAATCTGCAAACCTTGTCCAACATGCTCGTGTTCACAATATAGACAACCGTCTCATATGGCTAGACCAAAATAATGTCTTCTTAAACCTTCCCTCTAGCACGCATCTTCTCATGAGGTGCAATGAAGAGCACCAATCTAGCTAGGAGGAACTCGATCGTATCTCGCATTATCTATCCTGATTCCTGGATCGACAACATCAAATTAAGCGCACGTCGCCGTGGTTGTCAAGCTCCTCGGCGACCAGCCGTGCTGAACTACTGACCTGGACTGGAACGGAGAATACCTGAAGCGGTATTTGGCCGTCGCTGACGAAGACCAAGCGGAAACCGAAGTAGGCAAAGGCGACTCTGACATGTGTGAAGCAATAGGACCGTTAGATAATTAATACATATGGTTGTGATTTAATCAGCTAATTAATGAACCACGTAACTCCTCTAGGCCATGTCGAAGTAACGTATCGTGCTGCTCATATAGCGTTTGAAAGAAGAAAAAAAAAGGAGTTTGTGCACATCACGACATGTTAATTGATGCTACGTGTCCATGTCTCACTAGGATGTCTTCAGGTTAATATATGGAAGACTATTATGTGTATAAACGTGCTGCTCATATACCGTTTAAAGAAAAAGAGTTTGTGCATGGCACACGACATGTTAGTTGATATGGTACGATCTTAGGTGTAAACTAAGACGTGGCGGGTAACCATGCTAACCTATAACAAGTATATATTTTTTACATGTAAAGTGAGAATTTATCAATTATATCAAAAATCAATATGAGTGTTTTTTGGGCACCATATTAGTCTGCATCATCCAAACTATATTGATGGTGGTATATGTAATCTAGGTCCCATGTCTATGTTGCACATGAACATGAAAAGAAAATCCTAAACCCAGTATACCATCTACATTTTTCCTTTGGTTTCACTTTCCATGTCCAGTGCATCTACGCATTCTCTGTGAGAATTTGGTGTTCCAATGTAAAAGCTTTTTTGCCTGTCGAGAGCAATTTGTGCCTCATTACCGACCAGTGCCCGCCCGCCTAGATAGATACATGAGTGTCAGTTTGAATGAAGTACCGATCTGAGGCCATTGTGCAACAGCTAGAGGTTCTTTGCAGTTATGTTTGAGGTCTTTGTACACCATGATTAGCATTGCTAGACTTTAAGGGTTAACTAGGTTAGAGGTTCTTCTGCAGTTATGTTCATTGTCTTTGTCCACAATGATTAGCATTCCATGACCATTACTGACCAGTACCTACCTGGGGCCATTGTGCAACAGCTAGCGGTTCTTTGCAGTTATGTGATGTCTTCGGCCACAACGATTAGCATTGCTCGACCATTACTGACTACTACCTATCTAAGGCCATTGTGCAGTAGGTAATAGTTCTTTGCAGTTTTGTTCGATGTCTTCGGCCACCACGATTAGCATTGCTCGACTTTGAGGGTCTTTGGAGTTATATTAATTTTCTTCGGCCAACACGATTAGCATTGGTCAATTTTGTGGGTCTACTATGTCAGATATGTTTTGGAATGCTCTTTGGTAGTTTTCCGTCGATACCAACACACTTAGTGTCGCATAACGGAAATCCTGAATGGACAATCACCCACACAACCCATTTATTTCTTAATGTTCGATGGTTCATATACTACCTCATTATCGTAAGCATTACCAAGTACTACTACCACCATTCAAATGTACATTTAATGTTGACAGCTAACCGAATGTGTCATTTGGGTTTCTTAGGTGAACATTATAACATTAGATTTATCATCATATTGAAATATCTTCAGTAAAATTGGTTGTAAGCGGGGTCAACTAAGGGCGAGGAACACCTCAGATGACTAGAATCAGATACTTTGGCGGACAGTGACCTAATCTAGCTCTATAAAACAAAAAATAGAGGAAATACACAATATTTTTTTTGCCAGCATAGGATGGAGAGATATGATTCATAAAAAAATATTTTTAATATACAACCATGCGGGGCCAGTTACTCGAGATAAATTTTACATGTTAGGCCATAGTTCTTCAGTAATGCAGCAATTAATAACTCCCTAACAGAGTTGGCAAAAAAAGGTATAGCTTATGGATGATTTTGACTCCTAAACAGAACCAATGCACGTGTTACTTTACTCTCTAATATAGATAAGTTCTTATGCCACGAGTGGGTGGGTCCTGTTGTTGGGATTCATATTATCAGTAATTCATATATATTAGATATACTGCCTCCCGTTCTGAAATGGAAGCCTTTAATTCGTTCAATTTATACTATTAGAAAGGTTTTCATTTAGGAACCGAGGTAGTACGATTATCAAAGTCTACATGTTATATTACAAATAAACATGAGGGGCTAGCATAACAATGACCTGATGATCTTAAGATATTTGAGCGGAGGTCAAAAATGTACCTCCACATTGGATATTATATTTACTAAAGTATCCTTGGTGGTTAATGAAACATAATATTATGTATCACGCGTAACGTGAATATTCATGAAACGATGAAGCCATCTCTCGAACACTCTTAACTCAATAAAAATGATGCCCTCGCAGTTGCGAGGGCCACCTTGCTAGTTATATACTAAAAGCAATATAAGGTTGTTTTTCGAGGCACCAGGTTGATCCACATCACCTGAATTATTTTAATAGTTGGATTTAGAATTTTCGGCTAGGATTTAATGAAATATTATTAATTACGTAACCATGTAGTACCTATCTGGCACGTTGACTGTGTACTTTGATATGTGTCCATAGATTTCTTTAAACTAATTTTCTCAGCGAATATATCCCCTAAAAATAGGAGTCCGTTCAGAATAAAAGACATACAATCGTTAGCTATAACGGTCCGTTCAAAATAAAATGTAGACTAGGCAGCCGGCCGGGTCCGTTCGAAAAAAGTAACACATATACTATAGCTAGCTTGCTCCGATTCCGTTCAAGAAAAAATGTGTACACAAGCCTAGCTAGTAGAAAAATGTTTTTCTTAGAATAGCTAGAATAATGCTGGAAGTAATCTTTCACGTGGGAAACTATTCATGTGCAGTTTTGCACGCATGGTTGAGTATACAAAAATAATCACGAGACATCTAACTATTTAATTTGTGTACAAAATGTTAAAAGAGATAAAATATTCTAAAAATCTGTTTACTAAAACATTGGGCGGATTGCTGCAATATCGTGCTCTTTCAATATTAACAAAAAAATTACAAACAGCTTATTATCAACTTTTTTTTAAGTTTAAGCATCTGATCTATATGTTTTGATCTCGATATATTTTGAAAGAGCTACATATTACCTCATAAATATGCATAGCCTTGATATTATCGACATGATCTATTATATATTACAATCAGTATAATACAAGAAACACGAGATATAATAGAATTTTTAATGAAACACCAAAGCACCCGATTGCCAATCCATTGTATCCTCCTTTTGGCATGATTAATATATATCCCTACGTATCATAGGAAATATGTCATCACAATTATAGTTAAAACGATTATGCACATGTTAGAATTTTTTGTAGAAATGCAAGCTAGCTTGGCAGAAAAACGATCAAAACCAATAAGTCTTCATAATTATCATATACTATGTATTGCATGGATAAACATATTGACACATGTAGCCTTTACGGTAATCTACTGCTATGACACCCTTGTGAGCATCAACAAAGGTGTAGATGAAATTTGAAGTTAAAGGATTGAGACTAAAAATATGTATCATAAGAAATATGTCATCACAATTATAGTTAAAATGATTATGCACATGTTAGAAATTTTTGTAGAAATGCAAACTAGCTGGGAATAAAAACGATCAAAACCAATAAGTATTCATAATTATCATATACTACGTATTGCATGGATAAACATATTGACACACGTAGCCTTTACGGTAATCTACTGCTATGACACCCTTGTGAGCATCAACAGGGGTGTAGATGCAATTTGAAGTTAAATGATTAAGACTAAAAATGGTTATGTGTGCCAACTGATCACATGCCATCGTAGGTCCCTTTTCTCAAAAAAGGCTTGAAACATATTAAAAAGATATCTATTACTTACAAATGACACATTTGTGTATTTCGTCGGATGATGCAATATCATTAGCCTATAAATTTAGGTTGGTTAAAGGTGTTACTTAGCAAATATGATACTTTAAGCGGTAGTACTTACTATCATAAAATGTGATAATATCCCTAAAATAGTAACTTTATTTTTTCAACACTTTGAACCTATTAAAAATGGTGCCCTCGCAACTTTATTTTTTCGACACTTTGAACCTTTTGAAGATGGGGCCCTCGCATTTGCGAGGGACACCACCCTAGTTATTTGAATAAAGCAAGAAGTTCTCAAAAAAAAAAAACTTACGCGTTCAGCCAACTGAGCGGTCGGCCAGAAGTGTCATCAAGTCTGCTGCTGATCGGCATGGGAGCATCTCGTCGGCTCTATTTTTGGGTCGGGGACGCACTCATCCGGCCACGCCTCCACTTTCGGTTCCGAGGACATCACGATTTGTTTTGAAAGTTGATTTCTTAAAAGTGGGCACACGTTCACTCAACTCGACAAAATCGCTGAAAAAATGAGGCACAGTTCCGCGATCGAATTAAAGACGTGGAAATCAAATAGCACGCTTCTCTGTCGTGGCACAAGGCGCCTCCTCTGCGGGAGCAGAGCTCGACGATGGTGTGGAGGACGAGGCACGGGCAGAGCCAGGCGATGGCGTGGAAGCCGCTGTTGTGGTTGTCGTGGCAGAGCTTGGCGACAGTGTAGGAGTGGCTGTAGAAGCAGAGATCGGTGTAGATGTGGCAGACCTCGGCGGAGGTGCCCGCATATCTTCCAAGATGAGCCCACGCTGCATCATGTACCATGCCTTCACTTCGTCGTTCATCACCGTCTTGTCGCCTTCCAACAGGAACGCCAGGTCGGTGTTCCTCTTCTTGGCCTCGACATTAGCCTTGAGAAGGTCGATCTTGACGCCCTGCTTCTACAGCATCACCGTCCACCTCACGTCGTTCTTCTCTTCCCTCCTGATGGCATGGGTGTTGACATCGGCTATGCACTGCTCGATCAATACTACAGCCTTTCGCTGGAGGATGCCATGTTCTTGGCAAGCTTGGCTTTCTTGTGTCCATCAGGGCGCCCATCCGCCTTCTTTGCCCTTGCCGAGTGATAGGCGGACCTCCATCCACTTGTCGAACTCTTCTATCCTTGAGAAGGTGTGGAGGTACCTGAAGTCGGCGTCATTGTTGTCTTGTCGGTAGGTGTCAAACATCCGGAACATCTGCAAAACGAGAACCGATGTGTCGGCAACCAAACCGGCTGCACAAACAGCAAATATGCAGCAAAAAGCGAGCTTACCTAGCGATCATAGTTGGCGCCATTCTCTGGGTAGGCTTGGACCTTCTCTTGGATCCCATGCCTAAAAGCTTGTTGGATATCGCCCAATGGTTGGTGATGGACTTCTTGCCGAGTTCCATGTGAATCATGTTGAAGTCGGAATCACAAAGCTTGCACTAGTCGAACGACGTCTTCATCCTCTTCCAATAGTGCTCGAAATTCTAGTTTGCGCCCGTGATCATGCCGATGCTCACGGTCTTCACGCTTCGGCGAGGCACTCGTCTTATTTGTAGGTCCACTTGATACGAAGCTCGACAGTTGGGCGAGGTTTCACCGCCTTTCCCTTGTTCTTCTTCCCCACGATCCCTGTCGGTTCTTCCTCTTTCAGCTTGCCTTCCTCCTTGGGATCCTGGTCATCGTCGGCCTGCTATGAATCCATGCCGCCATTTTCCTCTTATGTGAAGAACCCGGGGGAGGACGCGGTGTCCATGTGACCAGTTGCCATGAGCTAGTTCATGTAGGTGTCGCCCGTCATTCCGCCGAGCACACTGCGTGCGTCGGTGGTGGTGCCACTAAACTAGTGTGATGGCCTGGTGCCATGGCTTGGGGAAAAGGGGAGAGGTCCTCGGTGCAGCACTGACGAGCTTGCGTAGGACGGGAGCTGTAGGGGGGTTTAGCTCGGCGTTGATGACAGGAGGAGTGTAGTGTGGGAAGGCGACATTGGGGTTGAAGCCGCCGAGTGGGTTGAACATCGTGTGGGGAGTGTTGTGGCCATGGCTCTTTTGGAATAGCACCGGAGAGGATGGCGAGAAGCTCGACGGAGAAGCAACACTTGCTTGGCTGCCCCCACACGATGCATGGAAAGTTCTTGCCGGTTGGCCAGGCCAGTCCATGGCCATCTTCGCCGCTGCCATGTCTCGCTCCATGACAAGTCGTGTTGCCTCCGCCTCTTGTAGAACCTCCTCCACATTCCAGGCCTTGAGCTTCAAATATCTCTTCTAGCGATCATCCGTGACCGCCTCCCTGCGCTTAACGTTGGCCGCCAGTTGGTGTTGCTCATGCCCGGTGGTCTCTGCTTCGGCTCCCTCTTCTTCCTTTGCTTCGGCTCCCACGTTGGGCAGATGCTTCGGCTCCCTCTTCTTCCTCAATCCGGTGAATTTTCGTTGTTGGGTAGACTAAAAGAAAATCTTTTCGCCGGCGTTAAAAAAGGCACCAGAAGGGGCTCTTAGAGCATCTCCACTCGTCCCTCCCCCATATGAGGTCTGACGTGAGTGTTTTTTGCCTGTATGGGGGGTGCCAGACAACTTATGAATTTGGGGGGTGGAGGCTACTCAGTCACACCCCCATACCAAAATACTATTAGCTCTATCATTTTCGCAAACACTTGAGGGCATCGGGCGGCGAGACGGCAAGGCACGCGCACGCGAGCTCGACGGAGATGGCGAGACGGTTGCAGGACGACCAACATGCGAGACGGCTGGAGGGCGTCGGGCAGCGAGATAGGGTGGCGTGCAGTGTCCAGTGGTGGTGCCCGGGGCATCCACAGCTCGCGCATGGTGCGCGAGGCGACGACGCGTCGGGGCGGTGCACAGCAAGGCCATCGGGGCGGGGCAGCGGCACGTCGGGAGCAGCGTTGGGGCAGAGCGGCGACCCCCGCGGTATCCATAGCGTTCTCAGCAATGGCTCGCGCCCACGGCGTCCATAGTTCGCATGCAAAGTGCGCGAGGGGACGATGTGTTTGCGGTCACCCAGCATACCACTACATGATGCAGTACACTATATCGATTGACAGAACACCAATGAACACCGTTCACCCGTGTTGCATCCCTCAGAATGGCACAACAGAAACATCGCGGGTCCACAACATGACTTTATATTACATATAACACATTACAGAAGATCCAAAGAACTTCCTCAATATAACGAGGATTATAATTTACAAAAGAGAACCAGAAATAGCAACTCGAAGTCGATTCTAGAAATAGTACTACTATATAACTATGGCTTGTGATTGCTATTATAGCAATGCTCTACAGAAGTAGGTTTTGGTTTCTAAGGTTATTTATATGCTACGCTTCAGCTTGAGTTCTATGACTTCAGATGTAGACGTTGACTCCGTTGGATGTCTTCAATTCTTCAAGTAGTTCACCTCCTAAGTTCGCCATTAAGGGTTAAGAAGGTACGGTTGAGTACGAGCGTACTCAACAAGTTCACTAAAAAGGAGTGTTTGATGCACTAACTACAACCATAGACCAAAAGGTCGTAGGTTATGCAGGTTTTCGTAAACATTTCTTCAAAGGTTGCTTTTACTTTGAAAAGTTATGTATGTTAGTCTTCACAGGTTAACCAAAACTTTCGTGAAGTTCCTTTCCTGCAGCGTTCACAACTCCTTTCAGAACAGGGAGTAACATGTCATAGTTCTTACACTCTGCAGAGGTGCGTCACTTTTCCCATAAGAGACCTTAAGCTTTATTGCATGGCCAGGAGTATGTCCCCGTTTAAACTTCCTTGGTTTGAGGCCCAACCTAAGATCCAAGCCAGTACTACCCTCTCCATGACCCCCATGAAGACACGATCCCCCAAGAAGGTTTACCACAAGTATAGTCCGGGTAGCCTCTCGAAGACTCTATAAGCAGCTCTGCTTGGCAGCCATCATCAACTATGGTGAACATCCACCAAGACAACTATGCACAGATAATCTAGACACCAATATCACGGGGCACTGAGGGGTCCCACCCATGTGCTAGATTCTCCACGAGAATTCCGCAGCTTCACAATAAGGTCATCTTGTTGGAGATATGCCCAAGAGGCAATAATAAAAGTGGTTATTATATCTTTGTGTTTATGATGAATGTTTACATCCCATGCTATAATTGTATTATAAGGAAACACTAATACATGTGTGTTTTGTAAACATAAAAGAGTCCCTAGTAAGTCTCTTGTGGAACTAGCTTGTTGATTAATTGATGATCATGGTTTCCTGATCATGGACATTGGATGTCATTAATAACAAGGTTATATCATTAGGAGAATGATGTGATGGACACACACCCATAGTAAGTGTAGCATAAGATCAAGTCATTAAGTTCGTATTGCTATAAGCTTTCAAATGCATAGTAACCTAATCCTTAGACCATGAGGTTATGTTAATCACCATCACCGGATGGGTACTTTGATGACATCAAACACCGCTTCGTAACTGGGTGGTTATAAAGGTTTCATTGGGTATTCTGAAAGTATGTGTTGAAGCGCATGGACCAAGATTGGGATTTGTCCATCCATATGACAGATAGATATGCTCTGGGCCCTCTCGGTGGAATGTCATCTAGTTAGCTTGCAAGCATGTGACTAGGTCACAAGGGATGACATAACATGGAACGAGTAAAGAGTACTTATCAGTAACGAGGTAGAACTAGGTATGGAGATACCGACGATCAAACCTCGGATAAGTAGAATATCGTGTGACAAAGGGAATTGGTTTCGTATGTTAATGGTTCTATCGATCACGAAGTCATCGTTGAGTATGTGGGAGCCATTAGATCCCGTTGATGGTTATTGATCGGAGAGGTGTCTTCATCATGTCTGCATATTCACGAACCGTAGGGTGACACACTTAAGGTTCGAAGTTGTTTTAAGTAGATATGGAATATGCGTTGGAGACCGAATGTTGTTCGGAGTCTCGGATTGGACCCGGGACATCACGAGGAGATCTGGAATTGTCCGGAGAATAAGATTCATATATTGGGGATCATTTTCTAAGTTAGGAAATGTTTCGGAGTATTTGTATGGGGATTCTAGAAGGTTTCGGAATGTTCCGGAAGGTTCTAGGAGATTTCTTGGAGTTTGCTTGAAAACCAAGAAAGGATCAAGGAGTCCTTGTGGGGCAAGACAAGGAGTCGTGGGGGAGGAGGACTCCTCCCCCCTCCCAATCCGCCGGCCAAGGAAGGGAGGGGAGTCCTACTAGGACTCCCCCTCCCATGGCGCCTCCCTCCTTTAAATAGAGGGGTGGGGGCGCCACCCCCTTTCCCCCTTCACTCCAAGCCCTAGCCGCCGCCTCTCTCCTCCTCCTTCCCTCTGCTCAGGCTTAGGCGAAGCCCTGCAGAATTCTCTACTCCACCACCACCACCACACCGTCGTGCTGTTGGGATTCCGTGGAGAAGATCTACTACCTCTACTACTCGCTGGAACGGGGAGAGGAAGGTCTACTTCGACTCCGCACGTGTGACCGACTGCGGAAGCGCTGCCGGAACGCGGCGCCGGAAGGATCGTCCACACGATCTTGAGATCGGCAAGTGATCGACTACATCAACCACGAGATCCAATCTCGTAACGTTTTCGGATCTACGAGGGTTAGTACAGATCTATCTCGTTGCACATATCTAATAGATTAGACCTTGGCTTTTATCTAGATTATATCTGGGTTTTGTTCGTTCTTGTGGTAGAGATTTTTTGTTTTCCATGCTACGAACCCATCAGTGGTATCAGAGCCGTATCTATGCGTAGATCTGTTGCACGAGTAGAACACAATGGTTTTGTGGGCGTTGGTGCTCGTGCCGTCTTTTGCTTTGTGTACTTTGCATCTTGCGGTATGGTGGGATGATCGGCTTGGGCTAACCTTACATGTCATCGCACATGAGACTTTCTCCACGCTTGACGTGTAACTTGCTTTGCACAAGTGGCTTTGCGGGTGTCTGTCTCTCCCGCCATAGTATAGATCCAATTTACACTTTGCACTTGATAGCACTTGTATCAACATTGTGGTTCAGTTTCGTAGGTAAGATCCGTTCTTATTCGAAAGCCCCAAACCACATAAAACATGCAAAAAAAATTAGAGACGACTAACTTGTTTTTGCAGGGGTTTTGTGATGTGATATGGCCATCACGTGATTGTGATTATATTTGATGTATGCAATGATCCTTGTTGTAATATGGCAACCGGCAGGAGCCTAATGGTTGTCTTTAATTCTGTTAAGACCTACGTGTCTATTCATCTTGTAATAGCTTTATTCCAAGTAGTTGTAATAGTTGCTGGTGATGATGGACAACCATGAAGCGGCGCCACTGACCTTGACGCAATGCTGGTGATGATGGAGATCATGTCCGTGCTTTGGAGATGGAGATCAAAGGCATAAGAAGAAAGGGCCATATCATATCACACTAATTATGAATTGCCTGTGATGTTAATCCTTTATGCATCTTGTATTGTTTAGATCGCGACGGTAGCATTATAAGATGATCCCTCTCACTAAATTTCAAGTAATAAAGTGTTCGTCCTTAGTTGGCACCATTGCTGAGACTTCTCGTCTCGAAGCATCTCGTGATGATCGGATGTGATAGATTCTACGTGTGCATACAACGGGTGCAAGCCAGATTTGCACATGCGGAAACTAAGGTTAATCTTGACGAGCCTAGCATGTATAAACATGGTCTCGGAACACGGAATACCAAAAGGTAGAGCATGAATCATATAAGTGATATGATGAACATGAAGATTGTTCGCCGATGAAACTACATCTTCTCTCGTGAAGATCGGACTTGGTGTAGTGGACTTGGTTCGTGTAATCACTAAGACAATGTGAGGGATGTTGTTTTGAGTGGGAGTTCACCTAGTTAATTTAAGAATTAAAATTGAACTCAATTTATCATAAACTTAGTCTAAACTACTTGCAAATTTGTTGTAGATTATGGCGAACCTCTCCATCAATTTCAATGCGTTCCTAGAGAAAGAAAAGCTTAAGAACAATGGAAGCAACTTCATGGACTGGCTCCATGGTCTGAAGATTATCCTCAGGGCTGGTCAGATGACCTATGTGCTCGAAGCACCGCTAGGTGACCCACCTGCAGAAGATGCCACCGATGACATAAAGAATGTTTACGCCACTCGGAAAAATTATTGCTCCAGTTCAGTGTGCCATCTTGTACGGTTTAGAAACGGAACCCCAGAAGTGTTTTGAGCACCACGACCCGTTCGAGATCATTAAGGAGCTCAAGCTCATTTTTGAGACTCACGCGGCCATGGAGAGCTATGAGGCCTCCGAAAAGTTCTTTACCTGTAAGATGGAAGAGGGAAGCTCTGTTAGCGAGCACATGCTCACCATGTCTAGGCATGCAAACAAGCTCCAAGAGTTGGGGATAACGATTCCTAATGAGTTAGGGATTCACCGTGTCCTCCAAGCACTGCCACCGAGTTATAAGAACTTTGTGATGAACTACAATATGCACTGCATGAACAAGACGTTGCCTGAACTATCGTCCATGCTGAAAACTGCTGAAGTGGAGATCAAGAAGGAGCACCAAGTGTTGATGGTCAATAAGACCACCAATTTCAAGAAACAGGGCAAGCCTAAGAAAAAGGGCAACTTCAAGAAGGACGGCAAGAAAGTTGCCGCACCTGCTAAGAAGCTCAAGGCTAGTCCTAAGCCTGAAACTGAATGCTTCTACTGCAAGGGTGCTGGTCACTGGAAGCGTAACTGCCCCAAGTACCTGGCGGATCTGAAGAACGGCAACATCAAGAAGAAAGGTATATTTGATATACATGTTATTGATGTATATCTTACTGGTAATCGTAGTAGTGCCTAGGTATTTGATACTGGTTCGGTTGCTCATATTTATAACTCGAAACAGGAGCTACGGAATAAACCAAGACTGGCGAGAGACGAGGTGACGATGCGCATTGGAAATGGCTCCAAGGTTGATGTGATCGCCGTCGGCACGCTCCCTCTACATCTACCTTCGGGATTAGTTTTAAATTTAAATAATTGTTATTTGGTGCCTGCGTTAAGCATGAACATTATATCTGGATCTTGTTTATTGCGAGACGGTTACTCTTTTAAGTCTGAGAATAAAGGTTGTTCGATTTATATGAGTAATATCTTTTATGGTAATGCACCTGAGATGAATGGTTTATTCTTATTGAATCTCGATAGTAGTGATACACATGTTCACAACATAGATGCTAAACGAATAAAATTGAATGATAATTTTACATACATGTGGCACTGTCGTCTTGGTCACATTGCAGTGAAGCGTATGAAGAAACTCCATTCTGATGGACTTCTTGAATCACTTGATTTTGAATCACTTGAAAGATGCGAAGCATGTCTAATGGGAAAAATGACTAAGACTCCATTCTCTGGAATAATGGAGCGAGCTATAGACTTATTGGAAATAATACATACCGATGTGTGCGGTCTAGTGAGTGTAGCATCGCGTGGTGGATATCGTTATGTTCTCACTTTCACGGATGACTTAAGTAGATATGGGTATGTCTACTTTATGAAACATAAGTCCGAAACTTTCGAGAAGTTTAAGGAATTTCAAAGTGAAGTGGAAAATCATCGTAACAAGAAGATTAAGTTTCTGCGTTCTGATCGCGGAGGTGAATATCTAAGTTATGAGTTTGGCATGCATTTAAAGAAATGTGGAATACTTTCGCAGTTGACACCGTCGGGAACACCACAGCGTAATGGTGTGTCCGACATCGTAATCGAACTCTCTTAGATATGGTTCGGTCTATGATGTCTCTTACAGACTTACCGCTATCGTTTTGGGGCTATGCATTAGAGACAGCCACATTCACTTTAAATAGGGCACCATCTAAATCCGTTGAAACGACACCGTACGAATTGTGGTTTGGTAAGAAACCTAAGTTATTGTTCCTTAAAGTTTGGGGTTGCGAAGCGTATGTAAAGAAGTTACAATCTAATAAGCTTGAAACCAGAGCGGAGAAATGCGTCTTCATAGGATACCCTAAAGAAACAATTGGGTATACCTTCTATCATAGATCCGAAGGCAAAGTTTTTGTTGCCAAGAATGGATCCTTTCTTGAGAAGGAGTTTCTCTCGAAGGAAGTGACTGGAAGGAAAGTAGAACTCGACAAGGTTATTGAACCTTCTCTCGGAGTTGAGAGTAGCGCGGCACCGGAAGATGTTTTTGTGCCGCCTGCACCAATTGGAGAGGAAGCTAATTATGGTGATCATGAAACTTCAAACGAAGTTACTGCAGAACCTCATAGGTCAACGAGGGTTCGTACCACTCCTGATTGGTATGACTCTGCCTTGAACGTCATGTTGGTGGACAACACTGATGACCCTGCGACGTATGAAGAAGCTATGGTGAGCCCAGATTCTGACAAATGGCTAGAAGCCATGAAATCCGAGATGGGATCCATGTACGAAAACCAAGTGTGAACTTTGGTGGACTTACCGGATGGCCGTAAGGCTGTCGAGAACAAATGGATTTTCAAAAGAAAAACAGATGCTGATGGTAATGTTACCGTCTATAAAGCTCGACTTGTCGCGAAAGGGTTCCGACAAATTCAAGGAGTTGACTACGATGAGACTTTCTCACCAGTAGCGAAGCTAAAGTCTGTGAGGATTTTGTTAGCAATCGCTACATATTTCGATTATGAAATTTGGCAGATGGATGTCAAAACGGCGTTCCTTAATGGTGACATTGAGGAAGAGTTGTATATGGTACAACCCAAGGGTTTTGTCGATCCTAGTGATGCTGACAAGGTATGCAAACTTCAGCGCTCCATTTATGGACTGAAGCAAGCATCCCGGAGTTGGAATCAACGTTTTGATAAAGTAATCAAAAACTTTGGATTTATACAAACTTATGGAGAAGCTTGTATTTACAAGAAAGTGAGTGGGAGATCTGTAGCATTCCTAGTACTATATGTAGATGACATATTGTTGATTGGGAATGATATAGAACTTCTTAATAGCGTCAAAACCTATTTGAATAATAGTTTTTCAATGAAGGATCTTGGCGAAGCGGCGTATATTCTAGGCATCAAGATTTATAGAGATAGATCAAGACGCCTAATAGCGCTTTCACAAAGTACATACTTAGACAAAGTTCTAAAGAAGTTTAGAATGGAAGAGAGCAAGAAAGGGTTCGTGCCCATGTTGTCAGGTAAGACCTTGAGTAAGACTCAAAGTCCGGCTACGGCAGAAGATAGAGAAAAGATGAATAATATTCCCTATGCCTCGGCCATAGGTTCTATCATGTATGCCATGCTGTGTACAAGACCGGATATAGCACATGCTGTTAGTTTGACTAGCAGATATCAAAGTGATCCTAGAATGGAACACTAGACAACGGTCAAGAATATCCTAAAGTACCTGAATAGGACTAAGGATATGGTTCTTTCTTATGGAGGTGATGAACAGCTTGTTGTAAACGGTTACACTGATGCTAGTTGGAACACCGATCCAGATGACTCGAAGTCACAGTCTGGATACGTATTTATTTTGAATGGTGCTGCAGTGAGCTGGAGGAGTGCCAAGCAAAGCGTTGTGGCGAAATCTTCAACTGAATCGGAATACATAGCTGCTTCGGAGGCTGCACAAGAAGCCATATGGATGAAGGAGTTCATTACTGAACTTGGCGTGGTTCCCAGTGCGTTGGACCCGATGGCCATCTACTGTGACAACACAGGTGCCATAGCTAATGCACAGGACCCAAGGTCACATAGCAAGCTGAAGCACATCAAGCTACGTTTCCATGCTATTCGCGAGTATGTCCGAGATGGTGACATAAAGATTTGCAAAGTACACACTAATCTGAATGTGGCAGATCCGTTGACTAAACCTCTCCCTAGAACAAAGCATGACCAACACCAGAACGCCATGGGTGTTAGGTATATTACCATGTAATCTAGATTATTGACTCTAGTGCAAGTGGGAGACTGTTGGAGATATGCCCAAGAAGCAATAATAAAAGTGGTTATTATTATATCTTTGTGTTTATGATGAATGTTTACATCCCATGCTATAATTGTATTATAAGGAAACACTAATACATGTGTGTTTTGTAAACATAAAAGAGTCCCTAGTAAGTCTCTTGTGGAACTAGCTTGTTGATTAATTGATGATCATAGTTTCCTGATCATGGACATTGGATGTCATTAATAACAAGGTTATATCATTAGGAGAATGATGTGATGGACACACACCCATAGTAAGCGTAGCATAAGATCAAGTCATTAAGTTCGTATTGCTATAAGCTTTCAAATGCATAGTAACCTAATCCTTCGACCATGAGGTTATGTTAATCACCATCACCGGATGGGTACTTTGATGACATCAAACACCACTTCGTAACTGGGTGGTTATAAAGGTGTCATTGGGTATTCTGAAAGTATGTGTTGAAGCGCATGGACCAAGATTGGGATTTGTCCATCCATATGACGGATAGATATGCTCTGGGCCCTCTCGGTGGAATGTCATCTAGTTAGCTTGCAAGCATGTGACTAGGTCACAAGGGATGATATAACATGGAACAAGTAAAGAGTACTTATCAGTAACGAGGTAGAACTAGGTATGGAGATACCGACGATCAAACCTCGGACAAGTAGAATATCGCGTGACAAAGGGAATTGGTTTTCTATGTTAATGGTTCTATCGATCACGAAGTCATCGTTGAGTATGTGGGAGCCATTATGGATCTCCAGATCCCGTTGATGGTTATTGATCGGAGAGGTGTCTTCATCATGTCTGCATATTCACGAACCGTAGGGTGACACACTTAAGGTTCGAAGTTGTTTTAAGTAGATATGGAATATGCGTTGGAGACCGAATGTTGTTCAGAGTCTCAGATTGGATCTGGGACATCACGAGGAGATCCGGAATTGTCTGGAGAATAAGATTCATATATTGGGGATCATTTTCTAAGTTAGGAAATGTTCCGGAGTATTTGTATGGGGATTCTAGAAGGTTTCGGAATGTTCCGGAAAGTTCTAGGAGATTTCTTGGAGTTTGCTTGAAAACCAAGAAAGGATCAAGGAGTCCTTGTGGGGCAAGACAAGGAGTCGTGGGGGAGGAGGACTCCTCCCCCCTCTCAATCCGCCGGCCAAGGAAGGGAGGGGAGTCCTACTAGGACCCCCCTCCCATGGTGCCTCCCTCCTTTAAATAGAGGGGTGGGGGCGCCACCCCCTTGCCGCCTCCACTCCAAGCCCTAGCCGCCGCCTCTCTCCTCCTCCTTCCCTCTGCTCAGGCTTAGGCGAAGCCCTGCAGAATTCTCTACTCCACCACCACCACCACACCGTCGTGCTGCTGGGATTCCGTGGAGAAGATCTACTACCTCCGCTTCTCGCTGGAACGGGGAGAGGAAGGTCTGCTTCGACTCTGCACGTGTGACCGACTGCGGAAGCGCTGCCGGAATGCGGCGCCGGAAGGATCGTCCGCACGATCTTGAGATCGGCAAGTGATCGACTACATCAAC
The DNA here is from genome assembly GCA_916181665.1 of Avena sativa. Classification (NCBI taxonomy): domain Eukaryota; kingdom Viridiplantae; phylum Streptophyta; class Magnoliopsida; order Poales; family Poaceae; genus Avena; species Avena sativa. Next base: position 483,607,603 of record OV702279.1, read on the forward strand.
CACAAGATCCAATCTCGTAACGCTTTCGGATCTACGAGGATTAGTACAGATCTATCTCATTGCACATATCTAATAGATTAGATCTTGGCTTTTATCTAGATTAGATCTGGGTTTTGTTCATTCTTGCGGTAGAATTTTTTTGTTTTCCATGCTACGAACCCATCACATATGTCCATGCGAAAGGGAGAAGATACAGCTGACTTCCCTAGAGCCATTATAGATCTTATGGTTAACACGTAACTTACGGCGCAAGAATCGCTGGCGACATTGGTTTAAGTCCTAGGTATTATGTTCTTTTACCACTGGAACTGTATCAATAGATTATTACCATTTGGTAAATAATCCATAATCATATTATTATGAAAATAGTGTTTTCTATCCTTTTTGAAATGCAGGTAATGACAACATTCGAGTTACAAGCATTTGATAGAAAATAACCAAAGTACATGAGCAAGTGTGAACTTGCCTTGATATAGCAAAGTATTATAGTCGAATGCCACGACTTGACCCTGGACCTCGGGTTCTTCAAAATACCATCATTTCCCGGTAAGGACAATGTTTAAAGAAGCAATATGCTGTTATGCATAAGTAATGAGATGCATGTTGTAAAATCCCAAGTAATTCCCCAACATTACACGTGAGTTGTTATGACTTAAAAGAAGTAGCATCATGTTTATTTTGAAGTGGCAAAAAGAATATTTTTTTAAGAAATTACTTATTATATCAAGTTAAGTAATGTGTGGTGTTCTTAGATTACAATTGATGACTATTTGGATCGCTTCATCGATCTTTAAGTGTGCTTTTGGTTGTTTAAATCATAGACCAAAGTTAACTGTGGATTAGAATTTAGTATTTTTATATCATGGTTAGGGTTAAGAACTTCTTCGATAAGATCGAAGACAGATCTGTATAGGTATTTGGTATAACTTTATGAATCTAAGCTCAGCAAAAATTGATGCTAAGGAGATTATAGAGTTAAAGATAATTATGAGATATAGTGATCTCATTATAGGGTTTTTTGAACTCCTTTTAAACTTTAAAGTCGTCTAAGGTAAGGCTTGAGGTATGAGATCATTCACCACCAATATAAGTGATTGATGCTAAAGGTTAATTTGAAGTTATTAGTTATAATTGATTTAAGACTCTAAAGGAGTATTAATTATTTACACTTAGGTTTTATTATAGATCCAAGTTATGGTTTTGGAATTAGTATTTAGATATAAAGGGCTTAAGGTTTCATATAGAATTGTGATTATTTCTTACTTAAGAAATGCTTTTAAAGAATTTACAAAAATAGGTATTTTATAAAATAGATAAGGATTTATTACTTTAAATCTTAAACACCTTTGGAATAATATATTTAGTATTTTCTAGTGAAATATAATCATTCAAGTTCTTAGAAATGGTTTTTATTTATTTTTAAGAAGTGTTATTATCTATTATATACTAAAAGCAATATAAGGTTGTTTTTCGAGGCAGCAGGTTGATCCACGTCACCTGAATTATTTTAACAGTTGGATTTAGAATTTGTGGCTGGGATTTAATGAAATATTATTAATTATGTAACCATGTAGTACCTATCTGGCACGTTGACTGTGTACTTTTGATACGTGTCCATAGATTTCTTTAAACTAATTTTCTCAGCGAATATATCCCCTAAAAATAGGAGTCCGTTCAGAATAAAAGACATACAATCGCTAGCTATAACAGTCCGTTCAAAATAAAATGTAGACTAGGCAGCCGGCCGGGTCCGTTCGAAAAAAGTAACACATATACTATAGCTAGCTTGCTCCGATTCCGTTCAAGAAAAAATGTGTACACAAGCCTAGCTAGCTAGAAAAATGTTTTTCTTAGAATAGCTAGAATAATGCTGGAAGTAATCTTTCACGTGGGAAACTATTCATGTGCAGTTTTGCACGCATGGTTGAGTATACAAAAATAATCACGAGACATCTAACTATTTAATTTGTGTACAAAATGTTAAAAGAGATAAAATATTCCAAAAATCTGTTTACTAAAACATTGGGCGGATTGCTGCAATACGTGCTCTTTCAATATTAACAAAAAAATTACAAACAGCTTATTATCAACTTTTTTTAAGTTTAAGCATCTGATCTATATGTTTTGATCTCGATATATTTTGAAAGAGCTACATATTACCACATAAATATGCATAGCCTTGATATTATCGACATGATCTATTATATATTACAATCAGTATAATACAAGAAACACGAGATATAATAGAATTTTTAATGAAACACCAAAGCACCCGACTGCCAATCCATTGTATCCTCCTTTTGGCATGATTAATATATATCCCTACGTATCATAGGAAATATGTCATCACAATTATAGTTAAAACGATTATGCACATGTTAGAAATTTTTGTAGAAATGCAAGCTAGCTTGGCAGGAAAAGATCAAAACCAATAAGTCTTCATAATTATCATATACTATGTATTGCATGGATAAACATATTGACACATGTAGCCTTTACGGTAATCTACTGCTATGACACCCTTGTGAGCATCAACAAAGGTGTAGATGAAATTTGAAGTTAAAGGATTGAGACTAAAAATATGTACCATAAGAAATATGTCATCACAATTATAGTTAAAACGATTATGCACATGTTAGAATTTTTTGTAGAAATGCAAGCTAGCTTGGCATAAAAACGATCAAAACCAATAAGTATTCATAATTATCATATACTACGTATTGCATGGATAAACATATTGACACACGTAGCCTTTACGGTAATCTACTGCTATGACACCCTTGTGAGCATCAACAGGGGTGTAGATGCAATTTGAAGTTAAATGATTAAGACTAAAAATGGTTATGTGTGCCAATTGATCACATGCCATCGTAGGTCCCTTTTCTCAAAAAAGGCTTGAAACATATTAAAAAGATATCTATTACTTACAAATGACACATTTGTGTATTTCGTCGGATGATGTAATATCATTAGCCTATAAATTTAGGTTGGTTAAAGGTGTTACTTAGCAAATATGATACTTTAAGCGGTAGTACTTACTATCATAAAATGTGATAATATCCCTAAAATAGTAACTTTATTTTTTCAACACTTTGAACCTATTAAAAATGGTGCCCTCGCAACTTTATTTTTTCGACACTTTGAACCTTTTGAAGATGGGGCCCTCGCATTTGCGAGGGGCACCACGCTAGTTTTTATAAAAATCCACAAAGGATTAAATGTTCTTAGATATTAGTTTCAAGTTTTGTTTGTAAAAAATCTAGCCAGTATTTTTATAAAATAGCAGATTTATTTTTATATGCAAAAATGTTTTTTCTTCATTTTTAGGACTTCTCCTTATTTTATTAACTTTTATTTAGAGTTTTAGTTTCCTTAACATTTATTTGTATTTTATTTAACTTAAACAAGTAAGGTTATATTTTTCTTAAGTATATATTATCTTTGTGGTCTTTTTGATATATTATCTATCAAATTATTTGTCTGTCTTGGTTACACCAAGTTATTTGTCTGTGACATGTAGAGAAATTATTTGTCTGTCTTGGTTACACCAAGTTACTTTAAAAAAAAATCTACTCCCTCCCGATCCAAATTACTTATCGCTCATTTGCTGAATCTAGACATATTTTAGACAATATTTTTTCTAAAGCTGTGACAAGTAATTTGGACAGGAGGAGTATTATTTTTCAGAACGTCATTTGAAATCAGTAGGCGCCCAAACTGGCCAAACAGACTACAGAAAACAGACGACGGTTGGGGAAACTTAAATCACATCCGTCGATTCACGCCCATGATGAAAGGCTCTGTGGCCTCGGGATCTGGTGCGTCCAAGTTGATGCAGCGAGTCAGCGACATTTGCAGAGCTCAGCAAAAGTAAGCAGTAAGCACAGCCCGCAGGCTAAATACCCGGGAAGCATTCAAGTCCCGCTGTCTGTCAGGCTCTGAAAGTCTGAATCCTCTTCGGGTGACTGATTTTGTGGTCTATTTTTTCCTTCACACGCTTGTCCTGATCGACGGGCTGAAGTACAGACATATGGATACAACGTGTTCGTATGTTGTATGCCGCTCACTTGCTTTGACTGTAACTCTAAGAATACTTGTGGAAGAAATGATCAAATTTCTAGTTGTTTGATACGTGCACGTCAATAGCCATCGATGAGGAAATCGATTAGGATCGAAATTTAAGAGCGATGTTGGTTGCTCTGGCTCGACGGCACTACTGGAGCCTAGAGTTTGGTGACTAAAACTTCTAGACGGAGTACAGAAAACTACAGGTCGTAGATGTAGGACAGCGCCAAGAAAATGTGATAGCTAGTTGGGTCCTTGGGGTAGCCCAGACACCACGGGGGGACACAGGTGTGGCAGGGTGGGCTACAACCCTACACCCTAAGATCCGACAGGCCCTCTATTGTATTACTCCATCCGATCTCAAAATAATGTCAAAATTTTGTCTGAATTTGAATGTATGTACACACTATTTAGTACAAGATTCATTCAAATTTAAAAAAAATCCAAGACATCTATTTTGAGACTTTTAATATGATATTTTATTTTCAGTCATTTTGATTTTCTTTGTTGTACATCGGGTTTTAGTTGCTAACCATGTATGCAACATGGTAGTGATTTTCTTGTTTTGTGTACATTTTAGATGATATTACACCCTCCGATCTCACTTTGTTTTGTTTAAGTTTATAAGAACATCTCCATCTGCGCCACCATCGCCCTCGCCCTTCCGCCTCGACCCACTGGTGGCTTGGAACACAAAATTATGCACTAGCGGGGCCCACATCGGTCCAAATGCCTCTCTACTTTGTGTGACCACCGCTTTCACCCCAACAATTGGTGTCCGATATGGGTGTCTAGACACGTCGGGACACACCTATCACGTGATAAGGGTTGGCCGGCCCACATGTCACCCTCTAGCGAGAGGCAAGGTGAAATTAATAATCGTTCTATGGGCATAAAAGATCGTGTGGATAGAGGGAGTGGAAGAATTCATGTTGTGAATAGCATAGCCACCTGGTTTGGGACAGAGTTTGCAATAATCTGAGTTATCAATATCAAAATTGTTTATCAATTTACAATGTTAACTCTATGTGAAATTTATGGATATTTTAGAAACAAAAAAAGGGACAAACTAACACTTATTTTGCAAAATGACTTGTATTACTCAAGAATATCGGGAATTACAAAGGAATTGACATGTTTTCTCTAAACCCTCAGGACCAGAGGCTAACCAAACTGTCGTACGGACATTATTTCTAACATAGTTTGCCATAAAATGGCTACTAACATTCTAATACCTCTTGACATAAGTAATACAAGTTTGCCTAATCTCCAATAATGACTTGATCTCTTCGATTGTCGTTGTGTACACATATCTATCCACCTCGGTAGTACTAACCAGCTTAATTATCTCCAAACAATCTGTTTCCAATAGAATAGGTTGATTACACCAATGCAGGGCCAAGGATAAACCTTCCCGGACAGCACAAAGATCGGCTTCTAGGGCATCAGAGCAACTCCAATAGTTTACCCCATATATGGGTAAGCAAAAGTTGTTTAGGTAAGAGGAGAGATAAGGTATAGCTCAGAATAGTTTGGTTCACTTTTCCAGCTTACCCATATGAGCAGGGGCGGAGCTCCGGCCGGTGCTGCCCGGGCTGTAGCACCGGTCCAGCAAATCGGTCCAACGTTATGTATTCTGACCAGAAACTCATAGCCCAGCAGGATAGTACCAACCAGCTCGTCCAAGCACCCTTTGCCCACGCAGTAAACAGACTTTTGATCGCTACTGTAGTCCTGTTCAAACGCTGCCGAGAGGGCCATGCACGCTGGCATGATCGATCATTTATCTGTGGCTACTTCCCTAGACTCCTTTTCAAAATGTAAATGATACTACTCCCCCGGGATCATCCTTCCCATCCCCCGGGTACACCGAACACGTTTTCTCCCATGACCTTACCACCCACGGGCCTCCTCATCCTCTCATTTCTTATATTCTAGTACTCCGTCCCTGCATCGCGTGCCACTGCCCCTGCACCGTGCGCTCCTGCAGCTGCTACGCCGCGCGCCGCCGCGCGCCGCCACGCGCGCTGCAGCTCCTGCGCCGCTAGCCACCTGCAGCTTGTGCTTCCTAGCGCCTCCCCATCGGCGTCGAGAACCATCGCCGTCCTCCACGTATGCACGAGCTCGAGATCCCGTCGCCATAGGTGTCTACTGCAACGGCCATCGCCGGAGTCCCACCCAAGCGCCGCCGCACCTCATCTCTCGTCGGCGCCTGATCTCGTTCCCGCACAAGGGTCAGGACAACATCTTACTCTGATTTTGTATAAGGGATTTTTGCTACATTTGTTCTGCGGTTTTGCTACCCTAGGCATGAGGGGGTGCTACCATAGACATAATAGTGGTGCTACCAGCTTCAGGCCGGGCGATGGTACAAAATGGCATAAATTTTTTGCTACATCCGTTTTGTGTTTTTGCTATAATGGTATAAAGTTTTGCTACAAGGTCGTCGACAAGATCTCCGGCGAGGTCTTCGGCTAAGCTTGATTTGCTACAATAGGATATTTTTTTGCTACAACCGTCTAGTGGTTTTGCTACAATATCGCAAAGTTTTTGCTACACGGTCTCCGGCGAGGTCAGCGGGTGAAAGTCTCCGGCGAGGTCTCCCGGCAAAAGTCTCCGACGAGATCAATTTTGCTACATTAGTTCAATCTTTTTGCTACATGGTCTCCGGCGAGGTTTCCGGCGAACTCTCCGGCGAGATCTAGTCTGTCTGTTATTTTTCTGGACCGAACCGTTTTCTGCTACACGTAGCAAAAGCGGGACTGTTTATAGCAAAAGCGGGATTTGGAGATTTTTTAGGGGACACGTGTCAGAGGGGAGGCAGGGATCCGGGAGAAATATCCCCCGGGGGACGCGTAGCACTGCCCTTTCCAAAAACCATACCACGTGAATATTTATGGTCCTCTGCTAGAATATTATTACATTTAAGTCTTGTCATTTTTTCAATTTTTGGTCCTCTGCTAGAATATTTATCTCGTGTTAGTGGGAATGTGTTTTTGTTATCTTTTTTGTTGGAACTAGCATAATTGTGGTGCATTTTAGCCGAGAATTAGATATATCTTTTCAATTTTTTGTTGCCAAGAAAATCAGTATGCCGCAAGCTAGCACCCCTCCTGCTCCGTTCTCAGCTCCGCCACTGCATATGAGCCTACCCAAAACTGCACTAAGAAAAATCTACATGTAGGACCCACTTGTCAGTGGGTCTTTCTTTTCTCCTCTCTCCTCCATGTACGCCACCGGAGAAGCCCCGACTGCCGCCGCCCCACACCACAGAGACCCCGACCGCCGCCACCGCTCTCCTCCCCGTCCGCCGGCGCCCTACCCCGTCGCGAGAAGCCCCGACCACCTCCTTGTCCGTGGCCTACATTCGTTGCCCCTCGCTGGTGCCCCACCACACCGCGAGAAGCCCCGACCACCTCCTTGTCCGTGGCCTGCAGTCGTTGCCCCTCCCCGCCGGAATCGAGCTTTTCCCCATCGGAATCGAGCTTCTCCTGGACGGAATCGAGCTTCCCCAACCGGAAATTGAGCTTTCCTGGCCTGAATCGAACTTCACCGGCGGGCTTGATCTTGGCCGCAGTGGCGCCGGAAGCGGCGAGAGCGGAGGGGGGATGGTTGGTGAGGACATTGGGAAGGTGGGGCCGGGGTTGGGCGGCGCGACCGACGGTCACCGGCGAGCACACACGGCGAGGATGGTGGCGCAACATCAGGCAGCTCGCGAGGAAGTTTCCGCGTGGAGCGGTTGGGCCTTCCCGAGATGGTTGCGCTGACGTGGCATCTTACCCAAAAATTGTCTAATCTTACCCAGAAATGGGTAGGAGGGGCTAAAAAATGGGTGATCATCCAAAAAAAATCAGTGGGAGACCCCTTTTGGGTAAACTGTTGGAGCTGTATTTTTGTCCCATCTGATCCAAAAAAGCGGTTATAGCCCTCTTACCCATGTATATGTAAGGTCTTGGAGATGCTCTCACGACAGAAGAGTAAGGCAACAAGACGGTAGGATAGCCCCATTGTGGTCTCTAACAACCATACATCGCCTACAACTCCAAAGAAACCATCGGTGTTTAACTTGCACCAACGCAGAGAGAGGGTGTTTCCAAGACAACTCATGGTCTGGTTGATGTACAGACCTAGTATGCAATTACTTCTCTTCAACACAAACCAAACACCTGTTTGGTCTCACTTAGGAAGGGTGTCATTAGAGGCGTCCGAGCATTACATTGGGAGCGCCGGGAGAGATGTTTTTACTACCTCAAGTTTAGTGTTACACCTAAATCAAGATTTTAACTAATAAAATAGAAGTTACATGAGATTTTTTAACGGTATAGATCATGCGACATGTCACTCATATTTATTTATTTTTTGCGAAACTCCTGCCGTATCTATTAATAATAGTATAAAGATGCCTAAAAGTAATAAAAATTACAAGTAGGTCGATGGACCACTATGTGAAAGAGTATGAGTTTGACGGAATATGATGGATATATTATTGAGCCTCATGGGTGAGTATATATAGGCGTACAGAGGATTATTTTGGAGTACGAGTCTGTTGGGCCACGCGGAGAAAAACAAAACATTTTCCTACGCGGTGAACCCAAGATCTAGCTGAGGTAGTAGGCCACGAGAATTACCACTAGACGCGCGGTTGCGGAATCGATGAAGCACGTCGCTTGATGCCGTGCAGTCCTCACGACCCGTTCCGGTTCCACGATCGTCGAAGTGCTGAACGTACAACACCTCCGTCGGTATCCACACGTACGAGGAGGAGCGCCGGCAATGGACTACTAGATCCGGTACATCGGCGGCATGACGGACTGGGGCTAGGGTTCTCAACACATGGAGTGACCTAACTGTCTGCTCTAAGCACCTGCGCCCCAGCTTATATAGGGAGTGAAAGTGAGCTCCACACACTTATGGCCCATTCACTAAAAGGCCTATATTAGTCACTGCGAGTCCAACTCACTGACTCTGTCCGTTTCCTTTTTGGGTCCAACCCAAATATGCTCCTGCTCTTAAGTGTGTGACCCGACAGGCTCATGGTGACCCGGACACGATCCGAGTCTCACTCGTGACCGATCAGTTGGTAGCGGCTCCTAGCAGAACGTGCCAACTCCCAAGTACCAAAGAGTCATGACGACATACCTTCCAATGTGACTTTCGTCTGAGTCCCTTTTGCCTCACGATATACCTTGTCGAACTATAGGCGAATAATCGTCATCCCTTAAATAGTTCGACTCTCTTTCTCGATCTGAGATAAGTGATTCATCCGACTAACTCTTAGTCGGTCGCCTTGGTTAACACTTAACCGAGTCACGCATGGCCATGCTTTCCGAATTATATCTTCCGAGAGGGACCAGAGAATACCTCTCCAGACGAAGGGGCAAAATCCCATCTCGGTTATTCACATCACGCAGCTTGATTCTCAGTCGACCCGAACTCCGCCTTTATAACTGCCCAGTGACGGAACATCGTTTGATAGAACATAAGTCGGTGATCCTCAACTCGGATTGTGCAATAACTTTAGGTGTAAGGATTACATTGATTGAGATATGCAAATGACGACTTGTTCGTTGCATCTCAATATGGGTCAGTCCGACTCGCTAAACTCTTTAGCCGGATCCGTGTAAGTCGGAATAGCATCTCCATGCCCATGACAAGTGGAATCTAGTCATCTGCCGACTTTCACATTGGTCTAAGTTGTGTGTCCAGCACAACCTCAATGCCCAAGGACAATTAGTATGAACAACATGAATATATAATTCCACAATCAAATCACATATTCGATGATACATATCAACAGTTCATACATGGACCATAACCTTATGAATACATTGGGAAATATCATCAACCATGATTGCCTCTAGGGCATATTCCCAACAGAGTCAAGTTAGGGTTGTACGTAAACAGATCCTAACTCTATCTAAACTACCATAACAACCGTATATACCTAATACTCTAACATCCCCCCGCAGTCGTAGCGGTACCGTCGTGAACAACTGGAACATCATGAATGGTCAAACTAGAGATAAACCGAAGTAGCATCCAGTAGGCTGACATCCTCCCACTTTCGTAGCGGGAACATCATGGACGGTGTCGCGTCGCGGTTGCTTGGACTGTAGAGGAAGCTGGTGATGCTCAAGTGAGATGGTAGCCCTTGTGCCGATGTCGAGGGAGCCGAGAGCGTTGGGCGGTGTCGTGGTCGAAGTAGCCGTGCGAGGGGTCGCCATGGTCGATGTCATGGTCGGGGATGCCGGTGTCGAGGTAGCCGCATGCGCATAGTGCACGAGGAGAATGACGAAGACGCGTCGAGGCTGTCGTCGAGGGTGTCGATGCCGAAGCCGATGCAGTCCGAGCCATCGAGGACGAGGTGCGGCCATAGTTTTGCCAGAACTAGGCGCACGTCGGGGACGAACGCACACTCCGGTTTTGCCAGAACCGAGTATGCAAAGAAGAACTCGTCGATGACGCGGTCGAGGCAGTCATAGAGGGGTCGATGCCGAAGAAGACGTTGTCGAAGTCGATGAAGACGAGGCACCGATCCGAGCTTGCCAGACTCGGGAACGCGTCGGGGACGAAGGCACTCCTAGTGTTGCCAGTACCAGGCGTGCGGGGGCAGGGACCATCATGAACTTGCCGCCATGTCAGAAAGACTAGCAGAGGAAGCCTCTAGAGCGGTTGCGACGCGCAGAGCTGCGAAGGGAGAGATGTCGGCGCTGTCCGTGGTTGTCAGAGTAGAGTAGCAGGTGGTGTAGTCGGGGATGAGGCGATGACGCTGGCGGCGAAGTTGTAGTGGGCGAAGACGTAGAAGGCGGCGAAAACAGCGGTGACCTGGGGTAGTCATGCTGGATGCCTGGAGTGGCGATAGGGTAGTCGGCGGGACCTGCGACTGCGAGAGGGCGCCCTGCAGGTTACCTTGTGAAGCGCGGCGGCGGTGCTCGAAGTAGGCGAGGAAGACCCGGCGGCGTGACGAAGACCATGTGCAAACGACGACGATCTGCGCCGTAGGAGATGGTGCGGTGAAAGCCGAGGCCGTCGATGCATGAGGACGGTGAAGTAGACTGCGTGCAGCCACGCTACGACCCGAGGAGTCGGCATAGCTGCAGTGCGCAAGTCGGTGCAGCGGCTGGGAGACCACCAGCGACGTACACGCCAAGGAAGACGCGTTGGAAGCTGGTAGCATGGACCAAAGGCGGCGGCGCTGCGGCCCGATGGGGCGACACAACGGCAGCCCGTAGCTCCATCGGCGGTAGGCGCGTGCTCGAGGACGTGCTTGGCGTAGACAGGCACAGGATCAGTTGATTAGACCGACGGTGCACCATATGCACCATGGCGTGGACGACGCGTAGATCGGATTCGATGGCGGTATTGTCGGTGAAGTCCCGGAGATGATCCGAGGGGGACGGTCGTGGTAGCCTTTCGAGGAAGGTGTAGCAGCCGTTCGCGGTGCGCGGCAGCCTGCCGAGGCAGGCGCAGCAGCGGAGGGGACAGGCGCACGGACGCGATGTAGATCCTCGATGCCGATGGTCTGAGTAGAGGCGCGGCGATGACGACGCCAGTGGGCGACTCAATCCGATCAAAGATCGGTAAACCAAAAAAGAAAACCAATCAAGAGATCGGAAAAATAGACTTAGAGAGCAGCCGATCACGGATCGGCGGACGAACCCTGCATACAGGTTGCGCAGCCCCCGACGGAGATCATGGAGTGTTAGAAATAATGGGCTAAATAAATAAGCCCATATAGATTTCAGATTTTTCCTAAATCTCAAAGCCCATGTGTGTGGAAGCCCATGTGTGATTTGGCCCAATTTGGTGGCAGCTCACATATGAGTGGAGTGGAAGCTAAAGTTTAGTCCCACATGGAAAGTTGGAGGAGAGTTACACCACCTTATAAGGTGGAGTGGTTCACCACTTAGTAAAGTGAGTGAGAAGAGGAGAACAACACGCGCGCTCCTCCTCCGCCGCCGCCGCCGCCGCTCGCTCGCTCGCCTCGTCATGACACGCGCGCGCGCCGCGGGTTGCGGGTTGCGGGTTGCGGGAATCTCGCCGAGCCGAGCTTTATTTTTGCTTCTTGGGAAAACTTGTGCGGTTTTGACAGACGTGTCAACAGTTAGCCTATTCGGGTCGCTCCCGGAACGTGGGCTATCTGTAACCGACCCGAACGTGCGCAACGTGGGCTTGGTCCACGACGTGCCCTATGCGGGATTCCTGAGCCACTCTATATAAACTCCAGTGCGGCTTCCACCACGTACACACCGAAAACCAATATAGGGTTTGCCAACCTCTCTGCTTGCACCGCCACCGTAGTCTACTCCATCCCGCTTGCCGGCGTGCACCGGCGGACGGGAGAGCAGGTCTCCGGAACCACTCGCCTTTGCGATCCTGTACGGGAGGGGGTGAATAAGGTTTTTGGGAAGCGTCATGCGCGACTGCTCAAGTTCTGCATCACGGCTCGTCTTCCATCCAAGTCGGGCGGTGTTGCCTATCGTTGTCTTCGCCGCCGTCTGCTTCGACCAATCTTCCCCAAGGCTACTGCTGCGATTACTGCAATCGAACGGTACGTGCGACGTGCTGCTCTCTGGTTATTAATCATGTTCTGCGAGTACATGTTTAGCTGCTGCCTGTTTCCGTTCATCTTGTTGTTTAGTACATCTAGTATGTTCGAGTTACATGTGCGAGTAGCTGGTATTATCATGTTTAATATTCTGGAATTAATCACGGAAATTGTGCCTAATTATCCAACAATCAAAAACCTTATTATAGGCAATTTTTCGAGATAAACATGGGACACTTGGCGGATGTGATGAAGCCGGAAAAGTTTACCGGTGTTTACTTTAAGAGGTGGAAGTATAAGACCACTATGTGACTGCAAAATCTAAAAGTATTCGAGGCTAGTGAGGGTTTACCTGAAGGAACTATATGTGAACAAGATCAGAACAAGTTCAAGGAAACCAATCTTGCCTTTGTGGGATGCGTTCTGAGTGTTCTTGACAACAAGCTTTTTGATGTGTACATGCACTTCAAAGATGGCAAACAGCTCTAGGAGGCACTGAACGTTCAGTGTAACAGATGTTGGCAGTGAACTGTACATCATAGAGAACTTTCATGATTACAGGATGGTTAACAATCGTTCTGTAGTCGAGCAAGCTCATGAGAAACAGTGCTTTGCCAAGGAGCTTGAAATCCTTAAGTGTAACTTACCTGGCAAGTTTGTGGCTGGGTGCATCATTGCAAAGTTGCCTTCTTCATGGAGGAATTTTGCCACAACTCTCAAGCATAAGAGACAAGAGATATCGGTTGAAAACCTGATAGCGTCTCTTGATGTTGAGGAGAAGGCTCGGGCTAAGGACACTGCTGAGAAAGGAGGCGAGGGTCAGTCTAGCGCCAACATGGTGCAAAAGAGGACCTTCAGCAAGAACAAAGGAAACTATAAGCCCTCCTTCAACAAGCCTGAAAAGACTACAACCTTCAAGAAGAAGAAGAAGCCGAACAAGGCCGAGCTAGGTTGCTTTACCTGTGGAGAGCTCGGGCACTTTTCCAAGGACTGCCCAGAACGTGCAGATCGTAAAGGGAAAAAGGGGAAGACTGTCAACGTCGTGACTGCTAGCAATGCTGATGGGTATGGTAATCTATTTACTGTTATTTCAGTTTTTCAATCACCATGTTGGTGGATTGATACGGGTGCTAATATTCATGTGTGTGCTGACATCTCTATGTTCACTTCTTATCAGGTCGCTCGGGATTCATCCGTCCTAATGGGGAATGGGTCACATGCTTCTGTTCATGGTGTTGGCACGGTGGATCTGAAGTTCACTTCGGGAAAGATCGTGCAGTTGAAGAACGTGCAGCATGTCCCTTTCATGAACAAGAATCTCGTTAGCGGCTCCCTTCTATGCACAGATGGGTTTAAGGTTGTTTTTGAGTCTAATAAAGTCATTGTGTCGAGACATGGACAATTTATTGGTAAAGGATATGAGTGCGGAGGGTTGTTCCGCTTTTCACTTTCAGATTTTTGTAATAAGTCTGTAAACCATATTTGTGGCGGTGTTAATGATAATACCAGTGTTTGGCATTCTCGTTTATGTCACATTAATTTTGGTTTTATGTCCAAGTTGTCCAATATGAGTTTAATTCCGAATTTCACTATTGCCAAAGGTTTCAAGTGCCATAGTTGTGTGCAATCAAAGCAACCTCGAAAGCCTCACAAGGCAGCCGAGGAGAGAAACTTGGCACCTCTGGAGCTCATACATTCTGATCTTTGTGAGATGAATGGTGTGTTGACAAAAGGTGAAAAGAGATATTTCATGACTTTGATTGATGATGCGACTAGATACTGCTATGTTTATTTGTTGCGCACAAAAGATGAAGCTTTAGACTACTTTAAAATTTATAAAGCCGAAGTTGAAAATCAACTAGAGAGAAAGATCAAACGTCTTAGGTCGGATCGTGGTGGTGAATATTTCCCCAAAATCTTCGATGAATTCTGTGAGGAACATGGCATTATTCATGAAAGGACGCCTCCCTACTCGCCTCAATCAAACGGGGTTGCCGAGAGAAAAAACCGCACGCTGACCGACTTGGTGAATTCCATGTTAGCCACCGCTGGTTTATCTAAGGCATGGTGGGGGGAGGCCTTGTTGACAGTGTGTCATGTCCTAAATAGAGTTCCTAACAAGAATAAAGATAAAACCCCTTATGAGGAGTGGGCTGGGAGAAAACCATCACTTTCTTACTTGCGCACTTGGGGGTGTTTGGCTAAGGTCAACATACCGATTTCTAAGAAACGCAAACTTGGACCAAAGACAGTGGATTGCATCTTTCTAGGATATGCTCTGCGGAGTGTAGGCTATAGATTTTTAGTAGTTAAATCTGAGGTTCCTGATATGCATGTTGATACTATAATGGAATCTCGTGATGCAACATTCTTTGAGAATATGTTTCCTATGAAAGACATGCATAGCACTGCTAGAATTTCTTCTGAAATACTTTCTGAAACTAGTGCATCTAGTGAGAATTTTGAGCAACCACGTGAGGAAGAAGTCCTAGAGAAGGATGACAATGAAGCTCCTACACAGAGTAAGAGACAGAGGATTGCAAAATCCTTTGGAGATGATTTCATTGTGTACCTTGTGGATGATACCCCCAGTTTCATTGCAGAGGCATATGCATCTCCTGATGCAGATGATTGGAAAGAAGCTGTTCATAATGAGATGGACTCGATTCTTTCTAATGGAACTTGGGAACTATCAGGACGACCCCATGGATGTAAGCCTGTGGGTTGCAAGTGGGTGTTCAAGAAGAAGCTAAGGCCTGATGGTACTATTGAAAAGTACAAGGCTCGGCTTGTAGCAAAAGGCTACACCCAGAGAGAAGGTGAAGATTACTTTGACACCTATTCACCTGCTGCTAGACTGACCACCATTCGAGTACTACTATCCCTGGCTGCCTCTTATGGTCTTATCGTTCATCAAATGGACGTTAAGACAGCTTTCCTCAATGGAGAGTTGGAAGAGGAGATCTATATGGATCAGCCTGATGGGTTTGTGGTAAAAGGTGAAGAGAGAAAGGTGTGCAAGTTGTTAAAATCTTTATATGGCCTGAAGCAACACCTAAGCAATGGCATGAGAAGTTTGACAAAACATTAACTTCTGTTGGCTTTGTCATTAATGAGGCTGACAAGTGCGTCTACTATCGCCATGGTGGGGGCGAAGGTGTTATATTATGTTTGTACGTAGATGATATCCTTATCTTTGGTACAAACATGAATGTGATAAATGAAGTTAAGTCCTTTCTGTCAAAGAGCTTTGATATGAAAGATCTGGGAGAAGCTGATGTTATTCTGAATATCAAGCTGATTAAGCACGAGAGTGGGATTACTTTGACGCAATCACACTATGTTGAGAAGATCTTGAGCCGTTTCGGTTTCGTTGATGGCAAGTCTTCCCCAACACCTTATGATCCCAGTGTGACGTTATGGAAAAACAAGAAAGAGCCGAAAGAACAATTGAGATACTCTCAAATCGTTGGCTCACTCATGTACTTAGCTAGCGCGACAAGACCCGACATCTCTTTTGCTGTGAGCAAGTTGAGTAGGTTCATGTCTAACCCGAGTACTAAACATTGGTGTGCACTTGAAAGGGTCATGCGCTATCTATGTGGTACAATGAGTTATGGGGTACACTATTCGGGGCATCCAGCGGTGCTCGAAGGATATAGTGATGTGAACTGGATCTCGGATGTAGTTGAACTCTACGCCACTAGCGGGTATGTATTTACCTTTGGAGGTGGCGCAGTATCATGGAGATCTTGCAAACAAACCATATTGACAAGGTCGACTATGGAAACAGAACTTGCTGCTTTAGACACAGCCACTATAGAGTCAGAATGGCTACGTGAACTCTTGATGGACTTGCCGGTGGTTGAGAAACCTATACCGGCCATCCTCTTGAATTGTGATAATCAAACTGTTATTGTCAAAATGAACAATTCTAAGGATAACGCGAAGTCATCAAGACACGTCAAGAGACGTTTGAAGCCTGTCAGGAAATTGAGAAACTCCGGAGTAATTACTGTTACGTATATTCAAACTGACAAAAACCTGGCAGATCCCTTTACAAAAGGACTATCACGAAACGTGATAGAAAGTGCATCGAGAGAGATGGGTTTGAGACCCATGGATGTTACACACCTTTTTGATCGGAGATCCCGTGAATTAGGACCTGGAAAAAACAAGCTAGTGGTGTGACGGAGGAGAGTATTAGACAACCCTCTCTATATGAAGATATATAACTCTCAAAGTTGTAAGGCAGGTTGACAACATGCCTTAATGTGTTTCTGTTGGCTATGATTAGCAAAGATGCTGTCCTACAGAGCATTCTTGAAAGAACACACCTATACGAGTTCTGATTGTTAAACGTCGCAATCTATGAGATTTGGGTGATCTCTAGTAAACTCATGAAGAGACCAAATAGTATGACGCATATGCTACACCCGCGGGGTAGGCTACTGGCAGCCAGGTACTAGTTATGACTTTGTGTGAAATCTAAAAGCACCAAACTTGCAATTTAAGGTTCGTCCATTGTTCAAGTTGCTGATAGCCGTAGCTCAAGGTTCTAGGCAGAAGTTCAACTTAACAGTCTCTGCTGAAACACTGGTATATAAACAAGTAGTGAGAATTGGCAAATATTCAAATGGGCATTTGAGATCTGGTGGGGGATTGTTAGAAATAATGGGCTAAATAAATAAGCCCATATAGATTTCAGATTTTTCCTAAATCTCAAAGCTCATGTGTGTGGAAGTCCATGTGTGATTTGGCCCAATTTGGTGACAGCTCACATATGAGTGGAGTGGGAGCTAAACTTTAGTCCCACATGGAAAGTTGGAGGAGAGTTACACCACCTTATAAGGTGGAGTGGTTCACCACTTAGTAAAGTGAGTGAGAAGAGGAGAACTACACACGCGCTCCTCCGTGCTCCTCCTCCGACGCCGCCGCCGCCCGCTCGTCTCGTCACGACGCGCGCGCCGCGGGTTGCGGGTTGCGGGAATCTCGCCGAGCTGCTTCGCCGCCGTCTGCTTCGACCAATCTTCCCCAAGGCTATTGCTGTAATTGCTGCAATCAAACGGTACGTGCGACGTGCTGCTGTCTGGTTATTAATCATGTTCTGCGAGTACATGTTTAGCTGCTGCCTGTTTCCGTTCATCTTGTTGTTTAGTACATCTAGTATGTTCGAGTTACATGTGCGAGTAGCTGGTATTATCATGTTTATTATTCTGGAATTAATCACGAAAATTGTGCCTAATTATCCAACTGGAGATCGACCTCTCCGGGGGCAACGCGGCGGAAGCTAGGGTTTGAGATTGATTTAGGCTGATACCATGAATATGATGGATATATTATTGAGCCTCATGAGCGAGTATATATAGACGTACAAATGATTATCTTAGAGTACGAGTCAAGTAAGGACTCTACGTAAACAGATCCTAACTCTATCAAAATTATCATAACAACCGTATATACCTGATACTCTAACACTATGAAATCATAATTAACTTTTAGCTAGACTTATAAACTCCCAGTACCAAAATTCTGTATTTCTCAATCCTAAAATCCAAGGAGATCCTAAATTTTACTCCATGCCACAATCTGGTGGCTTGATTCTCTCTCTTAAAAAAGCTTGTGGCTTCATTCGCAAAGCTGATGGCCTGGATATTTGACATGTACTACACGGTTCGAACAGATATATACTCCCATAATCCATATGTTTCGTAGGTAAAGTTTTCTTAATTTATTTCCGTATTCTTTTAGGAACATCAGAGGAAATTGAAGGAGCCAGACAAGATTTCAGAATGAAGTACTAGTAGTAACCCGTCACCATAACGTGCAATTTTATACTAGTAGTAATGTCCCTTGTTTTTTTTTAGATCATAATGTCCCTTGTTATTTCCCGCTATTCAACGCCATGGAAAATTATCGGCTTTGGGATATTGGCTGAAAAGTGAAAACAACACGGGAGTACAGCAGAATCCCATATAAAGCCAAGGTCGACTCATCACGCGTCGATTAATAAAAAGGTTAAAGGAAAAATATTACTACTCGTATATAGGTAATTTTTTAGGCATCCAGCTACAATTAGTAGTACTGCATCGCTGCACGGTCCTTCCCCGAATAAAACCAGACCTGAAATCGTCATCACGACAAAGTACGGCCTTGCTTCAGAGGTACAGCCTACAGCTCACCACCATTGCAAAGACGAAACTACTATAGCAGCGTTGCAAAGATGCGCAGCAGCTTTGGAGAGGTACGGTCACGACCAATGAGGACCAAACACTATCATTTATTCCTACAGAATACAGATCGATTAGATCCCGATTACTATAGTACTTTCTCCGTTTTAAAATATAAAATGAATGATTTAGATTTGTGAATGTAATGAATCTAGACCATTTTAGTCTAGATTCAGAGTGAACCTCTATAAACATACACACTAAAAAATATTCAGATACACTGTCTTCACAAAGCTAAAACATCTTATATTATGAAATCAAGAGAGTACTAACTATACTTTCCACGAAGATAGATTAATAATTAAACTATGGTCGTCGGGTTGGCACAGCCAGAGGAATGAGAATCTCGCAGGTGTTTATTAATTCCAGCTGAGACGCCAGGGAGCTCTGACGTGATGTTAGGTGACCGGGCATGGCTGAGCTGACTGAACCATCACAGGTCTCTTGAAGCCTTGTTCGATTCTGCCTCGGCGCGATGATTTTATTCGCGGAATCCTTTCGTGGAAAAGAATCCCTTCTTTTCGATACAATGTTTATTCGCGGCTCACGTGGCCGTATGGCCCGTATGAGAAAGCTGCATGCTGGTCTGGTCTGGTCTACAGACTACAGGTCTACAGTATCCCGTACAAGGAACAGCGCAAACAATAAACCGGCAATTTAATCGTGACAGCATGCTCGGTACCGCTACTCGCTGTTCTCAAAACGAAGTAGACCTGGACGGGGCAGGCTCGTGCTAGTGTGCCATGGCAGCAGGTTCTTCGGACGGCGTTGGCTTCAGCCTTGGTTGGCAGCGGGGATGGCGGATGTGACGGCAACGGTGGTGCCATGAGGGTGGACAACGATGACCATGTTCTGGGCCTACGGGCCTAGATCTGGGCCTTGGTGAGCCCTGACGGGGCTCCTAGCATTTGCAGGGTGCCTACTTGGTGGCGCAGAGGCGCTGCGTCGGCTGTGCTGGCCGCTCTCCGTTGTCTGACCTTCCTCTCCATCGGCCGCATTCGAGCTAGGTGGTGCGTGCTCGGCTTGGGAGATTGCGTGGTGCGGCGGAGACCTGGCAGCGTGGACGATATGTGGTGGTGCGGGGCGGCATGAAGGGGCGATGGTCGGTGGTGCGGGGGATATGCTCCCGACGGCGTGGGCCTAGATCTGGGCTAGCGTGGGCCCTATCTAGGTCGGTCTAGCCCTAGTCGATGCATGATGGTGCTCGTTCACACCGGTACCCTAAGCACTCCCCTGGATGCAAGGCATCTGAGGCACTGGTTATGGCCAGGCGGGCCAGTTCCGGCGGCTGACCAATAGGAAGCTGCTAGGTGGGACTTGTGGGTGACATGGAGGAGCCGTGTACGCCGTGCTTGTTAAACCTCCGCTACCTCTATGCTGATCCAACACCATGTCCGTCTATACAGTCCGGTTCGTGGTGGTGTTCTTGCTATCTCCTAGGTACGAGATGGCTTTTCCTCAGACTGATGGCGGTCCGACAAGTCCGTGTAAGCACGGTGGCGACAGAGCTGCTGCTTCATGGCAGGGATCTGCGGTGGCGGACCTCCTGGTGGGTGGAGGAGTAGGAACTAGAGCTGGGGTTGGCGATGACAGTGGCACCCTTGCTACGGTGCGCACGCGGGGCTTCCGAGGTCCATTTGGGCTCGACCGAGCACGTGAGGGTTTGGTCTGCCCCTGCTGCTGCATCCGGTCGGCTACCATCTTCCGGCGGTGGAGGCAGTAGCGTCCCACGTGCTGATGTTCCGTCGACCCTCGCCGAAGTTTCTCCTTTCGGTCTTTTCGGCTTCGCAATGTGGGTCACGGTGAAACGATGGTGTGACTGCAATTGTGGCATGTGTTGGTGGGCGGCGACCTTGGTGAAGCAATCCAAAGCTTCCAGGAGTGTGGTTTTCTGAGCGATCTGGAGAAATCCTTGTCGTCTGACACCGACACGGTGACACCTGTAGCTGTCGCCATCCTACCTAAATGGCGAGGGGTGAGGACGGCGGCGCACCTTCGGCTCGTGCTAGTGTTTGTAGTCGTCGCTAGGTGGTCCAATGACCTATTTATAATTTTTATTACTTTTGAGACTCTTTGTACTACTTTTGATGATTATTAATAGATCGGTGGAATTTTGCAAAAAATATATATAGTGGGATGAAATGATGTTTCCAGAAGAAAAAAAAAGATATAGAAGCACGCACGAACTAGCTCAAGCTGATGGTACTCGAAAAAGAAAGTTAAGAAACCACGAAAAGATAAGTACTGACACCGTTCAGTTTTTTTTCTTTCAAAATCTTTTTGTATGTACCAGCCGTACGTGTCGTAAAGGCTGCGGACCATGTGTGCGGCGACAGCGCCGTGGTGGTGCATTGCACTGCATTGTCCGTGGCGATACATGCACGGATCCGACCCCGTCCGTGCATGCTGCATCACACGTCGCGTCGCGTTGCAGCGACGATGTTTTCAGGAAATGGCAAGTTCCTGCTCTGTCTCGCGCTGCTGCTGCCACCATCCATGCCGCGCTCCGAATCTTCAGCGTCCATTCCGGCCGGGCCAGCGCGCGCCGCTACGATCCAAGCCAATACCTCCGCCCTCTCCCTATCCGTTTCCTCGCAGGCATGCTACTCCACTAACTTAATGCGGAAACTTGTTGCGTTTATGGCAAGTGATTACTGCCATGGACTTGCGCGCCGAAGAAAATTGGAAATCCGTGCTTCGCTTCTTTTCTCAAAAGGAAAAATTGGAGATCCGGGCTGCTGCCTCTCTACTCGCAAAAGCAAAAGTACCTCCTGTGCCGCCCGGACACGCTACAACCTTGGGCGAAGTTTCAAACTGTTGTTGGTGGCCAATCCGCTGATTTGGCGCGATCAATCAGTCCGAAACCTGTTGGTACCCAAAGACAGGAAGGAAGGGACGTCGGTGCTCACGTGCGAATCGTCGAGTAGAGCGGAGCGAGCCACTCCAGATTCCAGGAAAAATAGTTGTACGGGACTACAACTAGTACTGCCAGTACTATCTCATACGTACGAACCTACCCGTAAGAAAAGAAAAACTCGTACGAGCTAGTAGTATTAGTGTCTGAACGAGTCAGCAGCCAGACGTAACCATCCCCGAACAAGTGTTGCTAACAACCGAATCATCAATCAAACAACAGACCCCTACATCTGTCGCCACGACGTGAGCGGTACACTAGCGGCAGCGATATAGTGTACCAATAAAAGTACAGTACAGAAGGAGTAGTTTTTTATCCGACTACTACGGAGTACTACTAGTTTAGCAGGGCGTGTGGCCTAGTACCAAACAACTAGGCTTTGTAATAAACCTCGAAAAGTTACCGATCTTTTGGCTGTTCCATTTGCGTATTCACCCCGTGTGGCCTGCGTGCGTCCTTTTCCGAGTCCACCACCCTATCCTTATTACTCCCGCCAGCGCCCTGTCTCCGCTTTAAAGCAGAGGAACCCAACGTTACACACGCTCACCGCACTCCCAAAGCGCACCACCGCACCCAGCCGACAGCGGGGGAGGAGACCGATGGGGAGCAGCGGGGGCAGCAGCGAGTACTTCCTGCGTCAGCTGAGCTCCAGCGACGGCGGCAGCGCGCCGGCGCCGGCGCCGCACCGGCAGCCGGAGGAGTGGGAGTGCGGCGGCGGCGGCAGGAGGGGGTCGAGGCGGTGGGCCGGCAGGAAGAAGGCGAGGGGGAGGGGACACCGGCGCGGCGGCGGGTTCTGCGGGGCCACGGAGGAGGCGGCCGCTCCGGCGGGGAGGAAAAGGGTGATGGTGGTGGTGGACCAGAGCTCCGGCGCCAAGCACGCCATGATGTGGGCGCTCACCCACGTCGCCAACAGGGGGGACTTCCTCACGCTGCTCCACGTCCTGCCCCGCGGCAGCGGCGGCGGGGAGGAGGCCTCCGCGCTCGCCAACTCCCTCGGCTCCCTCTGCAAAGCATGCAAGCCTGAGGTGCGTCATTTTTCCACTCTGTTTTAGTTTCACATCTTAGTGTTATGCACAGTGCTTTGCATTTCAATGCTCGACGTTGTCTGTGTTTGGTAGAGTTTTGACGCTCTTTGGGACCTTAATTAGGTGGATATTGCTAGTCTGTACTACTGTTCAGGTGTTTTAGGTTCTACGTTATGACCTTAATTTTACTTAAAGAAAGACCTCAAGTGCCATACTACACCACAGTCCACAGTGATGTAGTAGGAGTAGTTAAATTTGTTTTAGGACAGTAGTAGTATTAACTAGTCCTCTCTATAAATAGTGAACCAAGTGGAAAGATGCTAAGAGGTTGTTTGATATCCATCATTTAGTTTGGAATCCGGGAATATTATTTTGCAATTTCATCCCTATTTGGTTGGCACGGAATTGGACTTCCAAATGAAATATCCCCATGTGTAAATCCAATTCCTATCTTAGACCCGTCATTCGCAAATGTGTAAACCCAATTTCTATCTTAGACCCGTCATTTGTAAATTTCAGTGTCAACCAAACATTAAAATCATAATAGTATAAATGAACGATTCATTTCTGCCAAACGACCTCTTAGTTCTACCGACACTGATTTTGTTGGCCTCTTCAGGCGTAAAAGCGCAGCGCACTTAACATTTCTCCCTAGAGAAACCTGTGTTGCTGCTAGCCTGGTTGGTTCCGTGGCTTTTCTGAGATCAAGTGTTTTTCTGGTACGTACTTGGCCCACCTGGAGGCAAGAGTTACGCTAGGCAGAGAGATAGATCAGATCAGAGCGTTGATGAAAAGTAAAAGCGAGCCAGGGGAATCATACCAAACTTTCTATTGATGGATCATGGCAGGGCTAAAGCTAGAAAGGCCTCAACCTCAACTTCATAAAAGCGAGGTCACCTAGCTAGATGCCCAGAATCATGGCCGGAAATCCCTGAAATTTTGTAGCCTTCTCAATAGTGAAGGACTCTACACAAATTTCCGTGCCTAGTTGAAGGAACTGTTGTCATTTTTTATTTGAATAAGAAACTATTGCATCTGGTGAGTGTACTTCACTGCGACTGCGAGGTCTGAATGTTAGCAGCAGTATTCCTCGTCGTTTAGCCCGTGAAACGGGAGGGGGGCTCGTCATCCCTTCACAGACCCACAGTGTCCCCATACTACGTGCATATTTACAGTGTTACTAATTTACAACATTTTTGTTTTGGATGAAATGTTGTTAGGTGGAGGTGGAGGCGCTTGTGATCCAAGGGCCCATGCTGAGCACCGTGCTGAGCCAGGTGAAGAAGCTGGAGGCATCCGTGCTCGTGCTCAGCCAACGCAAGCCGTCCCCTTTCTGCTGGTAAGCTTTCAGTTGGTACCACGCTTTACACAGGATGCATCTGCATGCGCGCACCACATCTGCACATGCACCCGCCCGTCACGGGATCGTCCCGTAGAAAGTTTACAAAGGAGAGAATCTAGCATGTAGCTGGCATTGCCCATCACACACTTGTAAAGCCCATCGTCCTTTACAGATTAAAATGTTGAGACCTTTACCTTACAAATTGGAACGAAAAAAATGAATTGCAGAAGGGAGTTTTAGGATTTTAGCAAGTTAACTACTGTAGTATGTTTTCTACGGAGTGAGCTTTTTGGCTTGAGAGTAGGATGTATTTTGGGGAAGAAACTTTAGAGAGGTCTCGAGAGTTCAGAGCGGGGACACTGCCTTTTGTGAAAAGGAAAAACTGGTACGCATCAAGAGAGAGAGGCATGTGCGCATCCATAAATCAGCGACGCCTTTTCCTTGCCCTGTCCTGCCAGCTTAAACTCTATAGATGAATCGAGTAGTGGCAAGAGCCCATGGGGGCACTACTGTACACTGACCACTGCAGCGTTGCTGACTCGCTGTTGCTGCTCTGTTGTACTCATGCAGTACGTACTACTAGTTTAAAACCCCACGGAAAGACATATCAGTCTGTGGAAAGTTACTGCCCGAGGGAAAGTTTACCTTTTTCTTGGGAGTGTCATTAAGCTGTTCCTTGCTGAGAAGTTTGTGTATTATTTGCAGCTTCATGAGGAGCAGCGGCGAGGAGCTGGTGGAGGAGTGCATCAGCAGGGCGGAGTGCCTGACGCTGGCGGTGAGGAGGCAGAGCAAGGGCGTCGGCGGCTACCTCATCAGCACCCGGTGGCAGAAGAACTTCTGGCTCCTGGCTTGATCTTTGACATCCATAACACCAAGCCTCCCCGCCGGGAAGATTTTACTATACTGCGAGGCTGCTAATAAGTGATCGCTGCATCTTCAGTAACCATCATCCGGTGCCCCCACTGTTTGTTTGTTTGTTTGTTTGTTGAGGTTGAGCAGGACGTACAGCGCATAAACTACCATTTGTCTTAGTATTTGTTTGTTGGTGTATGTTACTGAGCGAGTATAGTCTGAGGTGTTTGACTAACTGTCTCTTCTCGCACGCTCGGCCTGATCATGTTCTGCCAAAGAAAATGATTTCAGTAGTGACTGAAACAAAGATCTTCAGTTACAATGGAAAAAAACAAAGATCTTCAGTAGAAACCAATGGCTCAGCAAGGGAACAAGCACTGCTAGCACGTAGCAGTAGGTTGATCTCGAGCAAACCATGTGCCGCACGAGCCACATCAAAGTTCAGTTTCGCACGCAGCATGATGGTTGCTGTCAAAAACGATGTACGGTGACCCCGTTGCAGGGTGCAAAGCAAGACTAGGAGTGGGAGAGCCCTTGCTTGAACCTCCATGGCTCCTACACAGGGAGGGCAGAGGAAAGCCGGAGCGGATCAGAATCATTGCGCGACTGGAAATAGTATGCCGGAGAGGTCTGACCCGGCGCCACTGCTATCATGGCGTGTAGTACTGTGCTCGGGATAGGGAAGGCTCTATGCTCTACCGCACGAGTCATAACTCGATTGCTCGGGCGGGGGCAGGCTTTTGCTCCCACGGGCGCAGAGGCCCATCATGAACCCTGCATGATTCGCGGCCGTTCAAGGCCAGCTCAACCACCGCTCCTCTGTGGAACAATTCAATCCTGCCTGATTTGCGGCAGTGGTTGGTACTGTATCTTTTTTTTTTCTGTTTCAGAAAAGACACCACCACATTCGAATCCACCATATGTAATCTTTCGGGGTTTTTTACCATCGGAAAGCCCCTCTCTACCGCTAACCTAGAGTATCTCGTTCAGTAGCGATGTACGGTGCTGCGCTGTTGAATTGCTGCCCTTATTAGAGATATGGTTCGATCGGCTTGTTGTGTTGCTGCCCTGTGTTTGGTTTCGACCATGAGGTGGATAGGGTTTTTCCCAAGACAAATACTCGGAATAAACCTATATCTCCTTTTGGGCGATGGTTTGCCAAAACACACGAAGGAACCACCTGGTGTGTGGACGAGACCTGAAGATGGTTGGCATAAACTGAATATGGATGCCAGCTTCTCGCAGGACGAAAATAAAGGATTTTTTGGATGCATTCCTTAGAGATAAAGAAGGGAAGGTGCAACTTTCGACCCGGGGGATAATTTCATATTGTCAATCAGCTGATATAGCAGAAGCAATAGCAGTCTGAGAAGGTATAAAAACTATCATTCCAATGGGAACTAACCTTGTGATTGTTGAATGTGATAATATTGCAGTGGTGAATGAACTGAAAATGATAGTAGGGAGCAGATCACAAATTGTACCGATCCTTTCTGAAGCTAGAGATCTACTGGCTCATCTGCCTGATTACAAAATCCAAAAAGTGAATTGGGCAAGTAATATAGTGGCTCATGAATTAGCTAGCTTTGGGTCGTAGTGTGTGGAGTGGGGGTGCATTACTGAGTGCGAGTCCTCCCTGCGTGTTGGACTCGGCTCAAAAATATTGTAATGACAGTTGTAATCATAACATTGATGTCTAAGTAATACACACCAAATTTCAAAAAAAAAAATACTCCATCTGTTTCAAAATATAAGATGTTTTAGTTTTTTTTCTGAAACGTCTTCTAGTATCCTGAATTTAACAATTCACTCGTTTTGCTCTGATGCGTTTACACACATGTGTTCCATAAAAAAGCTAAAATATCTTATAATTTGGAACAAGAAAAGAAGAATATTCCTCCAAAAGGCTAGTTGGAGTCGTTCAATAAAATCCTCTTCTTAGACTTTGCCTCAACCAAAAAACTCTCCGACAAATCCTATCATTTCCCTATCTGGTTTCTCTCATGTGGGGCCCGACATCCCGTGTGTGTGGCAGGACAAACCGAGGTACCACACTCACACCCTCTGCGGCTTGGAGCATCTCCGACAAATGCCTTAAAATAGGACACCACTTTTGGGTTTTGGGCTACTATTTCAGTTTTAAGGCATGAAATATGCTGCAGCTGTTCCAGATGATGTAAAATAGGCTACGAGCAAAATTTCATATGCCCTAAAATAGGCGCCGCACACATGTCTCTTCTACATAATTGCTAACATATATGCAACAAATGAAACACAAATAATACTTAATTGTTACATCATGTACAAATAGTCCATCAATTATTACACAAACAATTCATCAACTAGCATAGAAATCAACACACATAAACACAAAGTTCCACATACAACATGACACATGGAGGTGAAACTAGTGGTTTTTGCCGTGCCATGACCACCATTCCTGGATGAGATCTTTTGAAGGCCCTTATGCACATCGGAATATCGAATGGCATGGTACGAGGCAAGAACGCATTCTGGGTTGTTTGGGGTCCCGATTCACCTAGGAAGTTGGATTTAGTGCCCTTCACCATCAATGATAAGACTAAGGGAGACAAGGGACAAAAGGTCCGCCAACGATGCAACGATAAGGGAACAAAAACATGGAATGTGCTCTCCAATGAGTGGAGAATGCATGATACATCAATGAGGTGGAGCGAGGTTTGCTCATATGGGGAATTGTTGGGTATGTGGGAGAAAGGTGGAGACTCTAAAGGTTTTAGCTAGGGTATGCGTCATGCGGGTGAAAACGGTTAGGTATATATACAAAAGGGAAAACATTCTAAAGCGGTCCTCTAGGACCCTGTTGGCCTTCAAAGAATTTGTAGTTGAGCTACCCGAGGTGCTAAACACCAGTCAACTGAGATTTTCTTAAGTCTTAGTTGACGCTTCATCCGTCTGATGCAGTGCGTCATGATGTAGTTCACATTTGCGTGTGTTAGGCGTTTTCGTGTATGTGCTTCATTCTGGTGACTCTTGGACTCAACTTGTGTTGCTGGACGGGCCTTTTTCATTCTTGGGCTAGTTTTGTGTCTTTTTGGTGGGTTTTTGCTTGTGTTGCTCTAGTAGCTAAAGAGACTCAAAGAGAGAACTAGAGAGGAAACGGTGGGAGTGTTTCGGTTTTTTAGTTTCTTTGGCATATTTTTTATTTCAAAAGTACTTTCACTTTTCCACCTCCCATTTGTCAAGAAATGAATGCGACGTGTTTTACTTTTATGCATGTTTTGTATGTGAGCTATCCATATATCTTTTCTCCTTTATTTACAAGTGGGGTATGTGAAGAGACTAAAAAAATGCGCAGAGCATTTAGCGGTTTGTAAGTGTACGTCTGGCTTCGAAATGTCAAACTCCAACCGTTTTTTCAAAAATAAGTTGCCTTTTTTTGACAAATATACAATGAGTACCGATATTTTATATGAGTTACACTTTTCTCAAAAAATATGCGACTCTAACGGGTTTTCAAAATGAGTTAAACCTTTCGCCAGAAATTTGGAATAGACAACCGAGAGTCGATACGAGTTGCACTTAATTAAAAAAGTGCAACTCCAACTGGTTTTCGAATTGAGGTGCACTCTTCTCAATAAATGTGCATCTCCAACCGGTTTTCAAAATGAGTTGCATTTTTTAAGTAGCAACCAGTTTCAATATGAGTTCAAATTTTCTGAAAAATGTGTAGCTCCAGCCGGTCTTCTAAATGAGTTGTATTTTTTCTCAATAAACGTGCAAATGTTAACCATGTTTTGATATGAGTTGCACCTTTTTTAAAGAAACGTACAACTCCAACCTGTTTTCAAAACAATTACACTTTTTGGAAGAAACCTTCATCAGGCACTTCAAGGGCTCCTACACCCGCGCCACCACCATAGAAGACCTGGAGCGATGCATCTAGGGACAACGCGAGTCGACTCGCCGCTGGATTCAAAGATGGCAAGAACTATGGATCAATGCCTCCGGCATCCACCCAGACATGGCGATACATTGCTTCAAGAACGCGTGCCGGTACGAACCCCTGGTCGCTAAGATCAAGAGGGTCTACCGGACGCTCGTCCCCGACCTCCTCGAGATCGCCAAGCGCTACGCGGAGGAGGACCCCAACCAAGACTCTGACGACGAGTCGGGAGGACGGCGCCGAACCAGCATCCACGACAGCGGACGCCTCCGCGACATGCGCTATAGCAACACCCGCATCATCGGCAAGCGCCGCACGGACGGGCGAGTCGACTTCGTCGCCAATGCCAGCTACCGCCAGCGCGACACCAAGAGTTACCGCCGCGACGGAGGAAATTACCACGATAGCGGAAACTACCGCTCCAACAACACAGCGAGGCTGAAATTCGACCCCGCTGCCCTGCTCAATCCGCCCTGCATCTACCATAGCAGGGAGGGAAAACTCGCCACCCACACCACTGCTGATTTCCACTCTCTCAAAGAGATCGAGAAGGCGAGGCGAGCAAGGTAGGACCCCAATAACAACCCACCTCGGGACAACGGGAACGGCGGCGGCTTTGGCACCACCGTCGGCTCGCTACACACCTTCACCTGACTTGGCACCAATCGTGAGAAGAAGGTGCTCGCCCGCGCGGTCGCCGTCAACACGGTGACACAGGTCGACATCCCTCGCTTCCTCAACTGGTCCGAGCAGAGCATCACCTGGAGTCGCCAGGACCACGCGCCAAGAATCGAATACCCAGGGCGAGTCGCCCTGGTAGTCAGGCCCAAGGTGGCCGACTACTGGATACCCAAGACACTAATGGACGGTGGGAGCTCCATCAACATCATGTACCTAGACATGTTCAAGAGGCTCCAGCTCCCAGAAGCAGCCATTGAGCCAACCCTGACGACCTTCCACGGTATCGTCCCCGGTCGGAAGGCGTACCCGATCGGAAAAGTGATGCTACCAGTCACCTTCGGTACTCCGGCAAACTACCGCACGGAGAGGATCGTATTCGAGCTGGTGAACTTTCGCATCCCCTACCACTACGTCCTGGGTCGCCAGGCATTCGCAAAGTTTATGGCAACCCCACACTACGCCTACAACATGATGAAGCTCCCCGGGCCAAGCGGCATCATCACCATCCACGGCGACCCCGACATGGCCATGGAATGCGAGGACAAAGGAGCCGAGCTCGCCGACGCAGTCATCGCTATGGAGATCGACCACGCGGAGGAGCTCGCGAAATACGCGGGCAACATCAATAAGGATGACCCCACCATCCTGAAGAAACCAACCGCCGCGAACTCCACGTTCGAGGCGACCACGCACACCCGCACCGTCGAGCTCGTCCCAGGCGATTCCAGCTAGACGGTCACCATCGGGGCGCACATGAACCCCGCATAGGAAAGCGCGCTCATCGGGTTCCTCCGTGAGAACCACGACACCTTCTCATGGAAGCCATCCGACATGCCAGGTGTCCCGAGGGAACTCGCTGAGCACAAACTCAACGCCGACCCCAAAGTGCGACCAGTAAAGCAGTCGCTACGACCCTTCAATGAAGAGCACCGCCGAGCAATCGCCGAAGAAGTACAACGCCTGCTAGCCGCAGGCTTCATCCGGCCAATCAAATACTCCAAGTGGCTGGCAAACCCAGTCCTGGTTCTAAAAAAGAACAATACATGGAGAATGTGTATCGACTACACCAACCTCAACAGCGCATGCCCGAAGGAGGAGGTCGTCCTACCGCGCATCGATCAGATCATCGACTCGACCGCGGGATCGGAGTCGCTGTGCTTCCTTGACGCTTACTCTGGTTATAACCAGATCAAGATGGCGGTCGAGGACGAGAAGAAGACGGCGTTCATCACGCCATTCGGCGCCTTCTGCTACACGACCATGACGTTCGGCCTCAAGAACGCCGGCGCCACATACCAGAGATGCATGCAGGAGTGCCTAGCGAGCCAAATTGGTCGCAACATTCACGTCTACATCGACGACGTGGTGGTAAAATCCACCCACCAGGACGACCTGCTCACCGACCTAGCAGAAACCTTCGCAAACCTGCAGAGGTACAACATCAAGCTGAACCCAGGAAAATGCACCTTCGGCGTCCCTACCAGACAGCTCCTGGGATATGTAGTCTCCAAGCGAGGCATCGAAGCCAACCCCACCAAGATCGACACCATCGCGTGACTCGGGAAACCTGAGTGCCTGCGCGACGTCCAGAAGTTGGCAGGGCGAGTCGCGGCCCTCAATCGCTTCATCCCCCGACTAGGCGAGAAGGCAATGCCCCTCTATCGCCTAATGCGCAAGAACCCCACGTTCCAATGGGACGCGGAGGCCGACGACGCACTCAAAGCGCTCAAAGAAGTGCTACTCGCGGCTCCACTCCTCGCTGCTCCACTCGACAAAGAGCCAATGCTCGTCTATGTCGCGGCCTCCACTCGAGTCGTCAGCACCGTGATGGTCGTCGAACGACCGGAGGAGGGCAAGGAGCACCTCATGCAACGCCTTGTCTACTACATCAGCGAAGTCCTGACAGATTCACGACAGCGCTACCCGCAGTACCGAAAACTGGTGTACGCGGTATTCCGAGCTCAGTGGCGACTCCCACACTACTTCCAGGAGAACCTGATCACGGTGGTCTCCTCCGCACCCCTGCAAGATATAATACGCAATCGCGAGGCGACCGGACGAGTCGCCAAGTGGGCCGTCGAAATCGGCGTCCACAACATCAAATACGAGCCCCGCAAAGCGATCAAGTCAGAAGCCCTGGCTGATTTCATCGCAGATTGGGAAGAAGCACAGCAGCTAGATAAGCTCCCGTACCTCCACTACTGGTCGCTCCATTTTGACGGCTCCCAGAACGCCGACGGCGCAGGGGCTAGGGTCATACTGACCTCCCCCAAAGGAGACAAGCTCCGCTATGTGCTCCACCTCAACTTCAAGCCCTGCACCA
The DNA here is from genome assembly GCA_916181665.1 of Avena sativa. Lineage (NCBI taxonomy): Eukaryota > Viridiplantae > Streptophyta > Magnoliopsida > Poales > Poaceae > Avena > Avena sativa. The sequence goes on from OV702279.1 coordinate 483,639,508, forward strand.
ACAACATGGCAGAATATGAGGCCACTAAGGAGATGAACGTCAACCGCTTACGATGCTATGGCGACTCCGACCTAGTCGCCGGGACGTGCGACGCCGTCTCCCCAACAATGATCCTGTACCGCCAAGCGGTAGACCAGCTGGGAGGACACTTCGACGGCTACTCCGTCGAGTGGATCGACAGGCGCAAAAACGAGGAGGCATACGCTCTTTCCCGCACCGGATCGACCCAACAAGCGCCACCAGTAGGCGTCTTCCTCGACATCATCCACAAACCGTTGGTCAACCCACCAAAAGAGATCGACGTCGGGATACCACTGCAACCAGAACCGGCCCTAGTCGCCATGGTTGTAGAGCCTAGCGACTGGACAACACCATACGTCGCCTTCTTGGAGCACAAAATCCTACCAAGCAACGAGACGGAGGCGCGAATGATCGTGCGCCGCTGCAAATCCTTCGTCATCATCAATGGCGAGCTCCACAGACGCAGCATGACTGGGGTGTTCCAGCGCTGCGTACAACCAGAAGAAGGCCGCAAGATCCTCCAGGACATTCACGCCGGCGACTATGGCCATCACGTCGGTGCCAAGTCGCTAGTCACCAAGGCTATGCGGCACGGTTTCTACTGGCTCACCGCACACGCCGACGCCACCAACATCGTCCAGCGATGCGTCGGGTGCCAGAAGTACACCCACCAGACGCACCTCCCTGGTTTGGCACTCAAGACCATCCCCATCACATGGCCATTCGCCGTATGAGGCATGGACATGGTAGGCCCGTTCAAGAAGACCCCATCTGGCTTCACCCATCTCCTGGTCGCGGTCGACAAGTTCACCAAATGTGTCGATGCCAAGCCAATAAAGAAGTGCGATGGCAAGACGGCCACCAAGTTCTTACGCGTGCTCATCTACCGATACGGCTACCCGCATAGCATCATAACAGACAATGGCACCAACTTCGCCAAGGGGGCCATGGTGGAATTTTGTGAGGAACATGGCATACGACTCGACCTCGCTTCAGTTGCCCACCCGGAGTCGAATGGCCAAGCAAAACACGCCAACCAGAGCGTCCTCCACGGGCTCAAGCCGCGACTCCAGGTGCCCCTAGAGCGCACCCCAGGATGCTGGGTCGATGAGCTCCCTTCTGTGATATGGGGGATCCGCACTTCCGTCAATCGCTCCACCGGGTTCACACCCTTCTTCATGGTGTACGGCGCCAAGGCCGTAATGCCAACTGACCTAGAGCACGATTCACCTCGAGTCGCCAACTACGTCGAGGCGACCAACAAGGTCGCCCGCCAAGACAGCATCGATCAACTCGACGAGGCACGCGACCTGGCTCGCTCTCGCACCACCATATACCAGCAAGGACTCCGCCGCTACCACAGCCTCCGAGTACGAACTCGCACCTTCCAGGAAGGTGACCTGGTCCTACGACTGGCCCAAGAAAAGAAAGGCATGCACAAACTCTACCCCCATGGGAAGGGCCATTCGCCATAGGACGAGTCCTCGGCAATGACGCCTACTACCTCATCGACATACGGGGTGACAGCCAGCTCGAGGTCGGGAGGCCATGGAATGTAAACCTCCTCAAGAAGTTCTATACTTAGAACCTCAAATTGTACTTAGCTAGCACATATAATGAAATTCATTCGGATCGCACAAATTGTGTCTACTCGCCATATTCTTGTGCCGCTCGCACTCGTACATATTAGCAATATGCTACTCACAGAAGTCAACCTCTGGTCGAGCGACCGGCACGGCTAAGTAGTGCGGCACAAGGGCATCGGAAATACTCGGGCCTTGGGTCGTCCATGAAAACGCCAACCCGGAGCTGCCATTGGAGTCTCCTAGCCCGACTGGCCCACCGGGCCAAGACAACCGGTATACGCTTCTCACAGCGACCTGTCCTGCCATCCTCGCGCAAAGCGACTCGAATGGTTAAGTACCACACACGGGGACTCCGCAAAACGGGAACCCCCACGCGGCTCGGGAACACACCAAGTAAGATAGCTGCCTTGGACTCGCCAAGCGACTGGCTCTTCGGGCCAGGGGAGGAGACGCGTTACAAACAACGCATTCACAAGCTACAACAGGAAGACCAATATGGTTGAGCACCACGCTCGGGGACTCGCCACTTAGAAGACGCGAGAGATAAAATAATGCACAACCAAAACAAAACACAAAAGTATACAATTGAGTTATACCCCATTAAAGGGCGGACGCGCTCGGGGACTCGCTCAATCAAAAATAAACACACCACACAATCCTGGCCGCAATACGAGTCGATTGACTCCCTTTGGCATACATTACAAACTACATTACAGCAGTCGCCACTTGGCATACATCACAAACTGCCCAACTACATTGTTTATTCCATAGGTCCTGATGAAGCAGCACCGCCACCCCCTTGACGCGAACAAAAGGCTGCCACGGGTTTGTCGGGTACGTCGTCAGTGACTTCGACAACGACGACCAGAAGGGATGCTCCGACTTCATATCGCGATGCTCCGGCTCGGGGTCGCCAGGCGCCAACACTTTCTGCTGGTATGGCAGCAGATCCCCCATAGCCAGGACCCGATCGGCATAAGGGGCGGCCTTCGCAGTCAGCTTTAGCACCTCTGACATCTCCACCATGCCGGTCGCCGATGGGTAGCCACTCGTCACATCGTCAAGGTCGAAGTCGTCGGGGGAAGTGGGCGAGACCCAAGCTCAATGCCGTGGTGGCCCCGCGCCTAAACACTGAGCGCGCCATCCATTCTACGACAACAGACACCTCCTCCAGATAGCACCACACCTCCGTAAGCCCCCCAGGAATAACCTCGGTGGGGGACATGCCTTGAAGAGCCGCTTGGACACATAACACTGAAGCCATGGCCGCATTCACCACGGCAATCACGCACTGTGAAGCATTGAAGGTATGAACCACCGGGTCGCTTTGGCCTATCACAGCTACAAAATCAGACGTCAGTGAAACTACTGACCTCCCTAATCAGGGACTCGCCGAACAAGTCAGGCAAAGACGGAGACTCACCAAGGAGTTTGCGGCAGTTCTCCGTGACATGCTTCTCCAAGGCGGCTTGCTTGTTGTGCAGCCCCACGATGATTGAATCCGTGGCTTTGCGTTCCTCCTCAGCCATAGCGACAGCAACCTTCGCTCGGCCCTCCGAAGAAACTGAGGCCGCTTTCGCCTCCTCCAAGTCTTGGATCAGGGAGGCAATTCGTCCATTCACCGCATCCAGCTCAGCGACTGGAACATACACTTCGCGGGCCTTGAAAATCGCAGCCGAGAAACCATCTGAAAGAGAAACCATCAGCGTGCCATACACCAATAGTTCACACTTGACGGAGGAAAGGATAGAGAAGCAGATACTCACCAATAGTTTCCTGAAGCCGTTGGTTCGCCTCCTGCGCTTCGCGCAAATCACGCTCCAAGCGCTCCCTCGCGGCCTGTCAATCGGTCGATTCCCTCTACAAACCCTGCAAACAAACAACACACCTCAGCACTTACCAAAATCAACATCCAGTTCCCAGCCGCTAAAATTCAGCGACTAAGAACTCGGGGACTGGAGAGTAGGAAAAAAGTTCAATTCCTAGCCGCTGAAATTCAGCGACTAGGAATTCGGGGACTGGAGAGTAGAAAGAAGTTCAGTTCCCAGCCGCTGAAATTCAGCGACTGAGAACTCGGGGACTGGAAATACCTGAATAGCGGCGCCAAGCATCCTGTGAAGTTCTCCGGCGTCAGTCGACGGGATCGTGAAAGAAGTGCGCCCACGACAAGACCCAATCTCCGCATCCATGATCTCCGGACTCTGCGGAGACTGGGTGTCCGCCACGCCTAGAAACCCCCTAGCCATGAAGCGCGGGAACGTCGCCGACGCTCTGGCGGGGGCAGTGGTTGTCGGGGCCGGTGCTTCCGGCGCGATCGCAACCAAGACTGGCTCCGATCACACTGCCACCACTTCTTCAGCGACTGCCGCGACTTCGGGCTCCGCGGCGCCGTCCATGGTTGTGGCGTCATCGGCACCCCCTTCTACTTCTTCATGCCTTCCGCGGTCGCTACATATCCGACGGATTTTCTCTTCTTGGGGAGGTTGCCCTCTACCGTGGTGGCGGCCGGCGGAATCTTTGCCACCAAAGGACGACCAATCTTCTTGGCTCCGGATCTGCCCGAATTGCCACAGTCAATATAACGACAGTACAAAAACAAGAGGCGAGTTGGAATGAAGAACCAATACTCACTTAGCGACGGGGAGAACACGAAGCCCGGTGCTGATGTGCGCAGGCTTGTCCAATTCTGGACCCAGCTTGCGAGTGAGACCCCTCTCGAAGACGTATGAAGCCCACGACACCGCAGGCTTCCTCGACGACGAAGCCGCAGTCGCCGGAATCTCTGGCTCCGAAGACGCGGCCGCTCTCGACGGCTGCGACGACTTAGACGTCGCTGCCTCAACCGCTTCCTGGCTTGGAACCCCCGAAACCATGAGCGCAATCGCTGCCAGAGGAACCTCTACCACTACCTCGGCGTCCTCACCCTCCAACCCCTTCGTCGGGGTCGCGTCCTTTGGGGATTTGCGTGAGACTTCGGGGGAGTCTTCATTGTCGGAGTCATCATCTGACTCAAACACCACCACCAACTTGTACGGCGACATTGGCTTCTTCGCTGGTGACTTGGGCTTGCGTGCGGGCTTCGACGGCGTAGCAGTACACCGGGACGTGTGCTCCTGTGGCACCTCGTTGCCTCCGTCGTGTTCATCCACGCTGCGACTTGCCTCGAACTCACGCTATTTCTGCATGCGGGTCTTGCGAACCACAGGTGCTGGGGGAGGAACCTCCTCCTCCTCCCCATCGATGTCGGATGAGTGTCCCTCAAAGTCTTCCTCGAGTTCCTGGGGAACCTCTTCATCCACTGGAGGAAGCCAGCCCTCTGATGTCTACGCACTTCTATTCTTGTAGACAGTTGCTGGGCCTCCAAGTGCAGAGGTTTGTAGAACAACAGCAAGTTTTCCCTTAAGTGGATCACCCAAGGTTTATCGAACTCAGGGAGGAAGTGGTCAAAGGTATTCCCTCTCAAGCAACCCTGCAATCAAGATACAAGAAGTCTCTTGTGTCCCCAACAAACCCAATACACTTGTCAGGTGTATAGGTGCACTAGTTCGGCGAAGAGATAGTGAAATACAAGTGGTATGGATAATTATAAGTGGTAACGGTGATAGAATATAACTTTATGGCGTGGAAAAGACTAAAGCTAAACTGAAATAAAGATGGAAGCAAGCAAACATGTAACAAATCTAATAGCAGACGGTGTTTTAATGCTAAGAAACAAGGCCTACGGGTCATACTTTCACTAGTGAACACTCTCATATAAATATCGTCTCTTTATGATACTACTCTTAACTACTCTCCGGTTGAACACTCTAATCGATGGTAGGGCTATAACAACACACCTCAAAGTAAGCCTTTCCCATCTAGAAAACCCCACACTGTCACCTTGAGTACTAGATGAGTCCAACAAATACCACAATTTCATAAAGACATCCAACTCCAAATATAACTCATAACAAGTATTTGTAATCTCTAGCCTAAGTGCCACCATGGTGTGCACGCTGTCACTTTCACACACATGGGGAGAGCAGAGATCTATTAAAGCACTTGAGTAGCAAGGTAGATCTATAGATTACAAGCTCATGATCTCAATAAGATCATGCATAGAGAGAGAGATGAACACATAGCTACCGGCAGAACCCTTAGCCTCGAGAGAAAACTACTCCCTCCTCATCATGGGAATCAGCAATGGTGATGGAGATGGCGGTGGAGATCGATGGAGATGGCTCCGGGGGCACTTCCCCGTCCCAGCAGGGTGCCGGAACAGAGACTTTCTGTCCCCTGAATCTCCCCTTCGGTGGCGGCGGCGCTGCGGAACTTTTCGTGGTTGCAGGCTTGACTATTCAGGGTTTATGCATCGGGAGGCATCTTATAGGCGAAGAGGCAAGGTCGATGGAGGCCAGAGGGGCCCACACCACCTGGTGGCGCGACCAGGGTTAGCCCGCGCCACCACATGGTGTGGCCATGCCCTGGTCCTCCTCCGTCTCGTATTCTGGCTCCGTGAGTCTTCCGGTAAAATAGGAACTTTGGCTTTTGTCCCGTCCAATTCCGAGAATATTCATTTTCTGACTTTCCTGGAACCAAAAACAGCAGAAAACAGGCAACTGGCACTGTGGCATCTTTTTAATAGGTTAGTCCAAGAAATCATATGAAAAGTACTCCAAAGTTGGAACAAAACATAAGAAAGTAGATAAAACCAAGCATGGAACATCAAAAATTATAGATACATTTGCAATGTATCAACATCCCCAAGCTTAACTCCTGCTCATGCAACATGAAAAGGCACAAACAAAAGATTCATGAATAACAATGCTTTGCAAGACGTTTGTTTGTTTCACATAAAGAAAACATAGCATAATAGTATTCAGCTTGTCCCTCAATAGAGTAGCAAATATAAATGCATAGGACACCTTCAAAGTTCATAAGAGTGACTAGATACAAATAGTTTAAAACAAGCAATATCAAGTTATGCATCAATCAACTAGTCTTGGGACAATGCACATAGAACTAAGAATGGCCACTATGCTCTCAAAGTAGGTGCATAAAGATAGAAGGTGGAGACTCAATATAATGGTGGAAGAAAGGCCTTCATAGAAGGAAGTAGGGATTCAAGTCTCATAAAGAGCTTCCAAAAATTATGGTACTTATAGCTTTCAGCTCTCATTGCCCCTATCATAAGCATCTTGAAGTGATTAAGGTTAAAGTGAACAAACTATGGTGTACATGCTTGACGAAGTATAAGTCAGAAATCTCATGTCCCTTGTATACGAGGGTCGCTCCTCATGCTACTCAAGTTTAGTCATCGGTAAGTTCTTGTCATTGTAAGTATATGTGTATCATACAGAACCGCCAACGGGGTACCCCTTGCCCGATGATACGGAAGAATCCCCATATCAAAATGACAAGGCAAGCAGACAGCAAGCATCTCAGCATTCTTCTTATTTACCATGGGAATATGGTGCTTTTTTCTCTCTTTCCTCTTTTCATAATCTTTTTTTTCTTTTCTCTTTTTTCTCAATATGACTCTTTTTTTATAAGAAGAATGCTTCATAGACAGCTCATTGTGGTTACGCTGCAGGTTTCCACCATGTCAGCATGGATTAGACCAGTGGCCCAGGCGTTTCTCTAACACATATACATAACTCCATGGACTTACAAGCTCCCCTTTCATTTCACACCGACGACATCCATATACAAAAGAGCATGATATCTACTAGGTACAAGTACCAAGTGCAATGTTGAAAGCGTTCCCCATGAAAGCATGGTTCTGCTAATTCCTGAAAAATAAGTGCAATCATATACAACATAGAAGACACAATGGTTCAAGTTTATTAAGGGCAAGAAAAGTAAAGTGTGCCTTCAAGTTCATGAGAGCTTTAATCACTAGTTTTCTCATAACAAGTTTAATTTGGAAGGTAAACAAAAGCATGAATATACTTGGAATAGCATAAGCTAGTAGGTAGGTATGGTGGACTCTTTGGAATAACTTGGTTTAGGGAGTTGGATGCATGAGTGGAACTCATACTTTGTTGTGGAGGCTAGCAAAAGACTGGGAGCGACAAACTAAGAGAGCAATAATGGCCATAATCATGCAGAGCGACAAAACATCATTGATCAAAACATAAAGTGATACTACAAGTTGAAAACTAAATAATCATAAAGGCTATGGTGACTTGAGATAGTCATAACATGGTGTGAGCATGCGCCAGGTCAACCCAAATAAAGCATCAAAGGAGAATACCACTATACTATGTTTTAATATGCTAAAACAACGCATGATTCATCCAAGGCACATTAAGCAATATCAATTGTTTATAACAAGTCATGCTACAACAAAGAATACTAAGCATAAATCCAAAACAATATCAAGCATGGCATGACAAAGCATAGGCCACAGTCAAAAACGAGCTCTTTTTACCACATAAGCATGAACTTTCCTACTCTTTTCCAAACCAAACCAAACTATTTGCAAACCAATGTATGAAAGAGGGGGTCCAACCAATTTATTCAGAAAACTAAGCAAACCAAGCAAACTAAAAACCAAAACGAAAACAAAGAAGAAGATGCTCCAAGAACAACACAACTATGCATGAAACAATAAAAATGAAGCGTTTGTAAGAAACCTGGGATTTTTATTGATGAAGAAGGGGATGCCTTGGGCATCCCCAAGCTTTTACACTTGTACTTCTTGGGTATTTCTTGGGGTGACATGCGTGGCATCCCCAAGCTTGAGCTTTAGTCCATCCTTCATCTCATTACTCATTCCTTCCATACACCTGAAAATTTTCCTTCATACAAAACTTCACACAATCTTTATTAGCAACATTAGTGCACTCATGATAAAAGGTCTTAAGGTTCAGTTCTAACACCAATAAACTTCCACTAGAACACTAGCTACTGAAGCACTTCCCTCAAAAAGCTCAATTCCCCAAAAGAACTCAAAAAGGAAACAACAAGAAGCAAATGCAGAAAATGGCAGAAATCTATCAAAACAGACCAGCAGGTAAAGACAAAAAATTTCGAAGACCTTATGTTGCTCAAATCAAAAAGTGTTGAACTAACGAAAGTTAGATAACAACCTGGGGCAGAAGCAAAAAATTCACGCCTCAAAAAGACATTCAGAGATTTTACACGAATTTTTACGGTGAAGCACATAAATCTGTTTCGGGACAACAACTTTCCCAAGCATTACTTCTCTCTCATTAGAGGTTACTCTTGGCACAAAAAGCAAATAAAAAGGATAAGGAGCAGTTATTACAGAAGTAATAACTTCCAAGACTCATCTAAAACTTTTGTGTTATCTCCCAATAAGTACTTTTCTTTAATGCCTTTAAGTTAGGCTTGATAGTTTGAGAAGATGCTCACATAAGAAATATGAATTGAAGTAAAAGAGAGCATCAAGAAGCAAATTCAAAGCAAATTTATGTCTAACCCACTTCCTATGCATAGGAATCTTGTAAAGAAACAAATCATGAAAGCACAAAGCAACAAGCATAGGAAAGCAAAACAAGTGCAACTTCAAAATTTTCAACATAAAGAGGGGAAACTTAATATTATTGAGATGCATAAAACCATGTTTCCTCTCTCATAATAACTTTCAGTAGCATCATGAATAAAATTAACAATATAACTGTCACATAAAACATTCTTATCATGAGCCACATGCGTAAAAGAATTAATACTCTCCACATAAGCATAGTCATTCTTATTAATTGTAGTGGGAGAAAATTCAACAAAATAGCTATCATTATTATTCTCATCACCATAATCATCAAATATAGGAGGCATATTGTAATCATAATTAATTTCCTCCTCAATAGTAGGTGGACTGAAAATATCATATTGATCATTGCAATCATCATATATTGGAGGCATAGTATCATCAAAGTAAATTTTCTCCTCCGTGAGCCCCCTCTCGAAGACGTCTGAAGCCCACGACACCGCGGGCTTCCTCGACGATGAAGCCGTAGTCGCCGGAATCTCTGGCTCCGAAGACGCGGCTGCTCTCGACGGTTGCGGCGACTTAGATGTCGCTGCCTCAGCCGCTTCTAGGCTTGGAACCCCCGAAACCGTGGGTGCAATCACCGCCAGGGGAACCTCTACCGCTGCCTCAGCGTCCTCACCCTCCAATCCCTTCGTCGGGGTCGCGTCCTTTGGGGCTTTGCGCGAGACTTCGGGGGAGTATTCATCGTCGGAGTCATCATCTGACTCAAACACCACCACCGACTTGGACGGCGATGTTGGCTTCTTCGCTGGTGACTTGGGCTTGCGTGCGGGCTTCGACGGGTATGCCGGGACGTGTGCCACCTCGTCGCCTCCATCGTGTTCATCCAGTCTGCGACTTGCCTCGAACTTACGCTATTTCTGCATGCGGGCCTTGCGAACCATAGGCGCTGGGGGAGGAACCTCCTCCTCCTCCCCATCGCTGTCGGATGAGTGTCCCTCAAAGTCTTCCTCGAGTTCCTAGGAAATCTCTTCATCCACTGGAGGAAGCCAGCCCTCTGATGTCTACGCACTTCTATTCTTGTAGACAGTTGCTGGGCCTCCAAGTGCAGAGGTTTGTAGGACAGCAGCAAGTTTTCCCTTAAGTGGATCACCAAGGTTTATCGAACTCAGGGAGGAAGTGGTCAAAGGTATTCCCTCTCAAGCAACCCTGCAATCAAGATACAAGAAGTCTCTTGTGTCCCCAACAAACCCAATACACTTGTCAGGTGTATAGGTGCACTAGTTCGGCGAAGAGATAGTGAAATACAAGTGGTATGGATAATTATAAGTGGTAACGGTGATAGAAAATAAATTTATGGCGTGGAAAAGACTAAAGGTAAACTGAAATAAAGATGGAAGCAAGCAAATATGTAACAAATCTAATAGCAGACGGTGTTTTAATGCTAAGAAACAAGGCCTACGGGTCATACTTTCACTAGTGAACACTCTCATATAAATATCGTCTCTTTATGATACTACTCTTAACTACTCTCCGGTTGAACACTCTAATCGATGGTAGGGCTATAACAACACACCTCAAAGTAAGCCTTTCCCATCTAGAAAACCCCACACTGTCACCTTGAGTACTAGATGAACACATAGCTACCGGTAGAACCCTTAGCCTCGAGAGAAAACTACTCCCTCCTCATCATGGGAATCAGCAATTGTGATGGAGATGGCGGTGGAGATTTATGGAGATGGCTCCGGGGGCACTTCCCCGTCCTGGCAGGGTGCCGGAATAGAGACTTTATGTCCCCCGAATCTCCCCTTCGGTGGCGGCGGTGCTGCGGAACTTTTCGTGGCTGGAGGCTTGACTATTTAGGGTTTATGCATCGGGAGGCATCTTATAGGCGAAGAGGCAAGGTCGGTGGAGGCCAGAGGGGCCCACACCACCTGGTGGCACGGCCAGGGCTAGCCCGCGCCACCGCATGGTGTGGCCAGGCCCTGGCCCTCCTCCGTCTCGTATTCTGGCTTCGTGAGTCTTTTGGTAAAATAGGAACTTTGGCTTTTGTCCCGTCCAATTCCGAGAATATTCATTTTCTGACTTTCCTGGAACCAAAAACAGCAGAAAATAGGCAACTGGCACTGTGGCATCTTGTTAATAGGTTAGTCCAAGAAATCATATGAAAAGTACTCCAAAGTTGGAACAAAACATAAGAAAGTAGATGAAACCAAGCATGGAACATCAAAAATTATAGATACATTTGCAATGTATCACCCTCCAACACCTGAAAAAGCTGGGAACCACCACGAATAAACACCAAATGCAGCGACTGAGAATTGAGGTGCGGAAATAGCGACTGGGGAGAAAACTTACTGTGGGGGCTTTATTCTTCACGGGAGTGTACGGGGTGAGCCCGATCGACACGCTGGTGAACTCCGTGTTAGTGATCTTTTTCAGGGCGGCCTTGTAGTCCTCGGCCTCCCATGATTCCTTGCTGGTTCGGGAGGGGTCGTTGATGACCCACAAGTATAGGGGGTGTATCACAGTATTTTCGATAAGTAAGAGTGTCGAACCCAATGAGGAGCAGAAGGTGCTGGCTAGTGGTATGGATCAGGAATTCTGTGCAAATACTTAGCAAACGGATTTTTAGGGGTTTTCGATAGAGCAAGTAAACAAAGTACGAGTAAATAAAATACAATAGGAATAAATGCAGCAAGTGGTCCAATCCTTTATGCAGCAAAGGACAAGCCGGTTGTATTACTTAAGATGACCAAACATTCTCGAGGACACATGGGAAGACTGTCAAGTGCTTTCGCTTCATATAGTTGATTAATCTTCTTTAGCTTGCTAAGTGTTGTGTGGGTGAACCTGTGCTAATGAACCGACCTTCCTAGGACTAATACATACTTGTGATTATACCCCTTGCAAACATCCGTAAGTACAAGAAAGTAATTAAGGTAGAAACCTAACCACAACTTTAAACTCTAAGAACCTTACGTCCCTTGTGCAATGGTTTCCTAACGGGGGTTCAGGTTTCTGTCACTCCGGTAACCCCTATGATTAGTAGCCAAATACACAATGCATTCCCCTAGGCCCATATAGGTGAAGTGTCATGTAGTCGATGTTCACATGACACCACTAGAAGAAGTATACCACAACTTAAATATCAAACTATTGCATCTTTCTCAACACAACTCCAATACTAACAACATGACTTCTCCCATGTCCTCAAGAACAAAACGAACTACTCACAAGACATCATATGGATCATGATCAGAGATGGAATAATGATGTGTAACAATCTGAACATAAACAATAATTCAATGCTTCACTCAATAGCATCAACTACAAAGAGTAATCAACACCGGGAAATTTTCCCCTATGAACTATAGCAAGATTCAACCAATTGTTACAGCAATATGGAGATGGTGATGAGGGAGCTGATGGTGATGATGGTGGTGATGATGATGATGATCCCGATGAAGTCTAGCTTGATGGTGGTGTTGATGGCGACGATCTCCCCTCTCCAGGAAGGAATTCCCCCGGCAGAAATCTGTCTGCCGGAGAGATCTTTCTCTCTCGGTGTTTTCCGCCCCGCAGAGGCGGCGGAATCTTTCTGTGGTCACTCCCCAAGTCTTAGGGTTTTGGGAGGATGATATACGCCAAGGGGGAGAGGCTGGAGTGGGCCAGGGTGGCCACACCACCTACTGGCGCGGCCTAGGGCTGCCCGCGCCAGGGGTGGTGTGGGCCCCCTGTGGCCCATCTCCACTCCGTCTTCTGGCATCCTTAGTCTTCTGGAAAAATAGGATTTTCCGTATATTTTCCCGGATTTTCTAATCTTCGCGAATTTTGCCTCCAAACGGCACCTTTTCCATCAGAATCCTGACTGCAGCGGTCCATGCTCCAAAAGTCATCAACCATGCAAAAACAGATGAAATAACATAAGTATCACTTCTCAATACGAAATATATCGATGAATAATAGTGAATTAAGACATAGAATAGTGATGCAAAATGGACGTATCTTATGGATGATATCCACTTCGCGCTCCGCCATCTTCCTGTACCCGAAGACTTCTTGCTCCAGTGCTTCCATCCTGTCCTCCAGACTTCCTTCACCTTTAGGGCCTTGAACCTCTTTAATCCGGACCTCCCTACCTTTGAGCAACAACTCCTTGGGATGAATCTTCAACTCTCTCATGCATGGGTTGATGATCTCTTCTAAGGAATCTCCCTCAGCTGATCCAGTGGAAGACATTGTGGCTACAAATCTAGGATTCTACCTGGCAAAAACAGATCGAAACAAAAACACAACGAAAACACGATATATGAACCTCGGAAGATCCGAGGGGTTATATATTACGAAGTTTCATAACAAGAGGAAGGTACTGGGTGAAAATGGGTCGGAGGTAGAGTCAGTGTCGTCGGATTGATGACAATTACACCATGAGGGGGTCCTCGAGGCGTGCGGAAGAGAGGAGGGGTGAGACGTACGGTATTCCGGGATGGTGAGCACACAAGTTTACCCAGGTTTGAATCTGCCGGCTTTGGACGGATCCTACTCCTTCTAGCAATCCAGTAATACAGCAGAGCTGGAATATGGGTTACAAGGGTTTCGCCTGTGCGAGTTGAGGGTCTAAAGTATTGAGGTGCCCTAAAGGCTCTCCCTAGGATGGCTTATATAGATATCCGACCTAGGGTTTAGAGGAGAGATCTATTCGGCTACGACTAAGAGTCGGTTATAGAGTACATCTTGAACTACAATTAACATTATGGGCCTAAGTCAGTAAGTCTTCTAGGCCTTCCCGTAGCCAGATTGGACTCCATCTTTCTCCCTGACTGGGCCGCCCGTGAAGCAAAGCTCTAACCCAAAGTGGGCCACCCTGGTCAGTGAGGAACTGTGAGGATACCCGGAAAGTATATCCCCAACAGCAGCCCCCGGAGGCCTCCAAGATCCAAAGTCGGATTTATCATCGTCTAGCTTGATCTTCGGCTTGCAGAATCTTGAAGGGTTCCTGAAACTTCACAACAAAAGATACGATCCGGGTCTTAAAAATAAGTCAGACCTATCAGTAGGTTACTCGAATTTTCCAGCTCGATTTTGAACTAAGCCGAAACTTGGTCTCTAACGCCACCTGACACAAGTATGGTCAAGTCACGTCATCTGACAAGAGTTCCGTTAGCACGACCATTGGTGGGTCCGCGGTCCACGGAACCGAGGCGCCGTTTCAATGCATGCATGGAGATCGAGGCGACGTAAGCATCGTGCGGGTCCTTCCCAGTTCTTTCCACGACGCGTGGCGGTTGCACTGTAGCGTTTGCACGAATGTTGGCACAGGTAGGTGGATATAAGGGGTTTAGATTTCTCCTTCTCCTTTCCACCAGTCCTTTGCCGTTTCCTTCTTTCCCAATCCCCCTGTGCGCACAGAGCCTCCTCGTCCTTCCCCCACAGAAACTCCCAGCGCCGCCCCTTTAAGGTCACTTTCTCACCGGAGAAAAATGGCTTCATCATCTTCTTCCTCTGGCTTGGCAGCAGCGGCGGCGGCGGTGAAGGCGGAAGCTGCAGCGGAGAAGGAGAGCTTCCGGGGAATCTGGATCCCCTGCGCCCTCAATGAGGAGGGCCTCAAGAAAGTGGAGAAGGAGGGGCTTCTCGTCGCCGGCGACTGGTGGCGCGGCTCCGGTGAAACCGTCCCCAACCCACACGATGGCGAGCGAGTCCACTTCGGCACTCATCTGGACCAAGGTCTGTCTTTTCCTCCCTCGGAGTTCTTCTCCGAGGTGATAGATCACTATGGAGTTCAACTCCATAATCTTCCTCCCAATTCTCTTCTAGAAATGAGCGCATATGCTGCGCTTTGCGAGACCTTTCTCGGCATTAGGCCGAGTTTGCTTCTCTTCCGGTTTTATTTCCATGTCCGTAGGAATTCCATTACTGCCGGTGTTGAAGGAAATATGCCCTAAGAGGCAATAATAAAGTTGTTATTATGTATTCCTTGTATATGATAGATGTTTATTTTACATGCTATAATTGTATTGATAGGAAACATCAATACATGTGTGTTTAATAAACAAAAAGGGTTCCTAGTCATGCCTCTCTTATAGACTAGCTTGTTGATTAACAAGATGATCAAGGTTTCCTGATCATGGACATTGGATGTTGTTAATAACAAGGTCACACCATTGGTGGAATGAAGTGATGAACATTCATCCGAAGTATAGCATTACGATCAAGTCATTGTGTTTATATTGCTATAACATCATACGAAGTAATCTTTATCCTTAGACCATGAGATCATGTTAATTGCTAACACCGGAAGAGTATCTTGATAACATCAAACGTCACACCGTAACAGGGTGACTATAAAGATGGGTTCAGTGCTACGAAGGTGTTATGTTGAGGCTCATGGATCAAGAGTGGAATTTGTCAATACAGATGACGGATAGATATAGTCTGGGCCCTCTCAGTGATATCACATTAGGATAGCTTGCAAGCAAGTGATGTGATCACTAGAATGTTATATCACGGGAACGAGAAAAGAGTGCATGTCGGTAACGAGATCAAACTAGGTATGGAGATACCGATGATTGAATCTCGGACATGTAATTTATTGAGAGACAAAGGGATTTAGTTACAAGCGTTAAAGGTTCTCACGATCATAGGAGTCATCGTTGAATGTGTAGGAGTCAGTACAGATCTCCAGGTCCCGCTGCTCATTATTGATCGAAGAAGGGTCTCGATCATGTTTGCATTATTCGCGAACCGTAGGGTGGCACACTTAAGAGTTACCGGACACCATTTTGGAGCACATATGTTTCAGACGAAAGAATTGCAAAGCGCAGGAATTGTTTCAATAGAAACCGGAAATTGTTTCAGGTGAAATTGCAGAAAGTGGTTCTGCATGTGATATTGAAATATTGCAAGGGGCTATATGTGAATGTTTGTTAATTAAAGTAATTAACAAAATTCTGAATAAATTTAATAAAAGAGTTTTATTAAATGAGAGAGCATTAAATTTGGAGAAACTTAATGCATTTAAAGTGGAGACTTTAAAAGGGAATGTGAAGAGGCATTTTAATGTGGAGGAGTTACCACCACATGAATGGGGGAGGTGAGGGGTCACCCCCCATGCGCCGGCCATGGAGAGAGGGGGCACCCCCCTCCTCCTATAAAAGGCCACCCATTCCCTCCTTCATCCTCACACCTCCTTGTGAAGGATCTCTCTCCCCCTTTAGAATTATTCCCCCATGGTCTCGGATTAGCGAGATACATGTTCCCGGTGGCATTTCGTCTGGAAGGAGTTGCTGCTTCCGCTGGATCGCTGGAGCGAGGAGGTGGAGGTTGTCCAGTGGCTTGAACGTGTGTGCGAGTGCGGATGCCCTGCTGAGTTGCGGCGCTCGGACTTCCTCACGATCTTGAGATCGGCAAGTGTACGACTACATCAACCACGAGTTCCTACTCGTTAACAAAGCTCATTTTCTTCGAGGGTAAGTTCTCTATGGATGTATGTCCACCCGTTTGCTTTGTACCTAGTAGATAGATCTTGGCGTGTAGTTCACATCGTAGGAAATTTTTTGTTTTCTATGCCGCGGACCCAACAGTGGTATCAGAGCCTGATCTATGCGTAGGTGCTTTGCACGGGTAGTACACATATGTTTATATGTGGGCGATGATGATCATGTTATTGCATCTTTTATGTACTTTGGATATTGGTGGCATAGTGGGATGAAGCGGCCCAGACCAACCTTACATGTCATCGTACATGAGACCGGTTCCACGACTGACATGCAACTTGTTTTGCATAAGTGGCTGGCGGGTGTCTGTCTCTCCTACTATAGTCAATATCTGATTTACAACGAGTTGCTAATAACTTGGTTATCCTCGTTGTGGTTCATGTTCATAGGTTAGACAGGTTCTATCTCCGAAAGCCCTAAGCCACGTAAAACTTGCAATTGATAACTTGGTTATCCTCGTTTTGTGGATCGTGTTTTGAGGCATCACGTGATGATCGGGTGTTTTCAACTCTACGCTTTCATACAACGGGTGTAAGACAGTTTTACACACGCAAATACTAAGGTTCTTACTTGACGAGCCTAGCATGTACAGACATGGCCTCGGAACACGGACCGAAAGGTTAAGCATGAGTCATATAGTTGGTATGATGCCCATATAGATGCTCGCCTTTGAAGCTACACCGACTCACGTGATGATCGGACTTGGTGTAGTGGATTTGGTTCATGTAATCACCAAAAGGACACGAGGGATGTCGTTTTTGAGTGGGAGTTCATTAGTAATTTGGATTAGTTGAACTCAATATATCATAAACTTAGTCTAAATATACTTTACAAATTCTATTGTAGATGGCACCACCTGCTTTTAATTTCAATGTGTTCATGGAGAAAGAGAAACTTGCTGCGAATGGTAGCAACTTCACAAACTGGGCTATGAATTTGAGGATTCTCCTCATTTCTGCACAAAAGCAATATGTGCTAGATGCGCCGCTAGGCCCCCCACCAGCTCCTGATGCCCCTGACGAGGAAAAGAACGTCTATATAACTCGTCAGGAAGACCACAACTTAGTTCATTGCGGCATACTGTATGGGCTAGAGCCAGAACTTCGAAAACGTTTCGAAAATGGCAATGCCTTTGATACCATGGGAGAATTGAAAATGATTTTCGATACCCATGCTGCCGTAGAGAGTTATAATGCTACAGAAAAGTTCTTTAGCTGCATGATGGAGGAAAATAGCTCCGTTAGTGAGCATGTACTCAAAATGTCTGGGTACGCCGATAAGCTTGTGTCCTTGGGAATACCGATTCCCATTGACCTAGGCATACATCATGTTCTCCAATCTCTGCCACCTAGCTACAAGAGCTTCGTGATGAACTATAATATGCAGGGCATGAAGAAGTCTCTTCTCGAGCTTCTGTCAATGCTTAAGACTGTAGAAGTGGAGATTAGGAAAGAACATCAAGTGTTGATGATCAATAGGACCACCGGTTTCAAGAAGGACAAGAAAGGCAAGCACAAGGGAAAGAAGGGTGGCAAGTCTGTTGCCACGCCTGAAAAGAAACCCCGAGCTGGCCCTAAGTCTGACACCGAGTGCTACTATTGCAACGGGACTGGCCATTGGAAGCGCAACTGCCCCAAGTATTTGGCGGAAAAGAAGTCCGGCAAGGCAAACAAAGGTATATGTGATATACATGTTATTGATGTGTACTTGACTAGTACTTACAGTAGCACCTGGGTATTTGATACGGGATCCGTTGCTAATATATGTAACTCGGTTTAGGGGCTACGGAACAAGCGACAACTAGCAAGGGATGAGGTCTCGATGCGGGTCGGCAATGGATCAAGAGTTGATGTGATCGCCGTCGGAACGCTGCCTCTCCATATGCCACCGGGATTAGTTATAAACCTAAATAATTGTTATTTGGTGCCTGCACTGAGCATGAACATTGTATCCGGATCGTGTTTGATGCAAAGTGGTTATTCATTTAAGTCTGAAAACAATGGTTGTTCGATTTATATGAATAATATCTTTTATGGTCATGCACCTATGTTGAATGGTTTATTTCTGTTGGATCTCGATAGTAGTATTACACATATTCATAATGTTGATGCTAAAAGGATTAAACTTGATAATGATATATCTACATATATGTGGCACTGCCTTCTAGGTCATATTGGCGTTAAACGCATGAAGAAACTCCATTCTAATGGACTTTTGGAATCACTTGATTTTGAATCATTTGATACATGTGAGCCATGCCTTATGGGCAAGATGACTAGAACGCCGTTTTCCAGTTCAATGGAACGGGCGACAGATCTATTGGAAATCATACATACTGATGTGTGTGGACCAATGAGTGTGTCGGCGCGAGGTGGATATCGTTATTTTGTTACTTTCATGGATGATTTGAGTAGATAAGGGTATATCTATTTGATGAAACACAAGTCTGAAACTTTTGAAAAGTTCAAAGAATTTCAGAATGAAGTGGAAAATCATCGTAACAGAAAAAATCAAATTTCTGCAATCCGACCGTGGAGGAGAGTATCTTAGTTACGAGTTTAGCACACATATGAAAGACTGTGGAATAGTTTCACAACTCACGCCTGCCGGAACACCACAACGTAATGGTGTGTCAGAACGTCGTAATCGTACTTTATTGGATATGGTTCGATCTATGATGTCTCTGACTGACTTGCCACTATCATTTTGGGGTTATGCACTGGAAACAGCTGCATTCACTTTAAATAGGGCACTATCTAAATCCGTTGAAAAGACACCGTATGAATTATGGTTTGGAAACAAACCTAAGCTGTCATTTCTTAAAGTTTGGGGATGCGATGTTTATGTGAAGAAACTTCAACCGGATAAACTCGAACCCAAAGCGGAAAAATGCGTCTTCATAGGATACCCTAAGGAAACGATTGGGTATACCTTCTATCATAGATCCGAGGGCAAGGTCTTTGTTGCCAAGAATGGATCCTTTCTTGAGAAGGATTTTCTCGCGAAAGGTGTGAGTAGTCGGAAGGTAGAACTCGAAGAGGTTATTGAACCTTCTCTTCATGAAATGGCGAGTAACGCAGCTCCAGAAGTTGTTTCGGAGTTGACTTCACCTAATGAAGAGAGAGCTAATGATATTGATCATGAAACTCCGAAAGAGGACACTACCGAACCTTGCAGGTCAAGCAGGACACGTGCAGCTCCTGAACTATACGGCAATCCTGTTATGAATTTCATGATTGATGAAATGGATGACCCTGCGACATATGAAGAAGCGATGATGAGCCCGGATTCCAACAAATGGCTAGAAGCCATGAAATCCGAGATGGAATCCATGTACGAGAACCAAGTTTGGAACTTGGTGGACTTACCTCACGACCAAAAGGCCGTTGAGAATAAATGGATTTTCAAAAGAAAAACTGATGCTGATGGTAATGTGACCATCTATAAGGCTCGACTTGTCGCAAAGGGGTTTCGACAAATTCAAGGAGTTGACTACAATGAGACATTCTCTCCCGTAGCGATGCTTAAGTCGGTTAGGATTATGTTAGCAATTGCTGCATATTTCGATTATGAAATGTGGAAGATGGATGTCAAAACTGCGTTCCTCAATGGTAAGATTGAAGAAGAGTTGTATATGATACAACCTAAGGGTTTTGTCGATCCTAAGGATGCTAATAAGGTGTGCAAACTTCAACGATCCATCTATGTACTGAAGCAAGCATCACGGAGTTGGAATCTCCGCTTTGATGAGGTGATCAAAGAGTTTGGATTTGTCCAAACTTATGGAGAGGCTTGTATTTACAAGAAAGTGAGTGGGAGCAATGTGGCATTTCTGATATTATATGTGGATGATATATTATTGATTGGAAATGATTTAGATCTTTTAAACAGTGTTAAAAGTTATCTAAACAGCAAATTTTCGATGAAGGACCTTGGTGAAGCTTCATATATATTAGGCATTAAAATCTATAAAGATAGATCAAGACGCCTAATTGGGCTATCGCAGAGTACATACCTTGATAAGATATTAAAGACGTTTAATATGGACGGAAGTAAGAAGGGGTTCTTACCTATGTTGCAAGGCAAGACATTGAGTAATACTCAAAGTCCGGCTACGGCGAAAGAAAGAGAGATAATGGATAGGATCCCCTATGCCTCAGCCATAGGCTCTATAATGTATGCCATGCTATGTACAAGACCGGATGTGTCACATGATATTAGTTTGACTAGTAGGTACCAATCTGATCCAGGTTCAGAACACTGGATAGCGGTCAAGAATATCCTTAAGTACTTGAGAAGAACTAAGGATATGTTTCTTATATACGGAGGTGAAGAAGAGCTAGTCGCTAAGTGTTATGTCGATGCTAGCTTTGACACTGATCCAGATGACTCTAAGTCTCAATCCGGGTATGTATTTCTCTTGAACGGAGCAGCAGTTAGTTGGAGGAGCTCCAAACAACCTGTGGTGGCTGGATCAACAACAGAGGCGGAATATGTTGCTGCTTCAGAAGCAGCGCAGGAAGCAGTTTGGATGAAAGAGTTCATTACGGAACTGGGTGTGGTTCCTAGTGCGTTGGACCCGATGGTGATCTATTTTGACAACAATGGAGCCATAGCCAACGCCAAGGAACCAAGGTCTCACAAGAATTCCAAGCATATTAAGCACCGGTTTCACTCCATCCGCGAACATGTCAAGGATGGAGATATAAGATTTGTAAAGTGCACACGGACCTGAATGTAGCAGATCCGTTGACTAAAGTACACCCTAGGGCAAAACATGATCAACACCAGAACTCCATGGGTGTTAGATTTATCACTATGTGAACTAGATTATTGTCTCTAGTGCAAGTGGGAGACTAAAGGAAATATACCCTGAGAGGCAATAATAAAGTTGTTATTATGTATTCCTTGTATATGATAGATGTTTATTTTACATGCTATAATTGTATTGAAAGGAAACATCAATACATGTGTGTTTAATAAACAAAAAGGGTTCCTAGTCATGCCTCTCTTATAGACTAGCTCGTTGCTTAACAAGATGATCAAGGTTTCCTGATCATGGACATTGTATGTTGTTAATAACAAGGTCACACCATTGGTGGAATGATGTGATGAACATTCATCCGAAGTATAGCATTACGATCAATTCATTGTGTTTATATTGCTATAACATCATACGAAGTAATCTTTATCCTTAGACCATGAGATCATGTTAATTGCTAACACCGAAAGAGTATCTTGATAACATCAAACGTCACACCATAACAGGGTGACTATAAAGATGGGTTCAGTGCTACGAAGGTGTTATGTTGAGGCTCATGGATCAAGAGTGGAATTTGTCAATCCAGATGACGGATAGATATAGTCTGGGCCCTCTCGGTGATATCACATTAGGATAGCTTGCAAGCAAGTGATGTGATCACTAGAATGTTATATCATGGGAACGAGAAAAGAGAGCATGTCGCTAACGAGATCAAACTAGGTATGGAGATACCGATGATCGAATCTCAGACATGTAATATATCGAGAGACAAAGGGATTGAGTTACAAGCGTTAAAGGTTCTCACGATCACAGGAGTCATCGTTGAATGTGTAGGAGTCAGTACGGATCTCCAGGTCCCGCTGCTGATTATTGATCGGAGCAGGGTCTCGATCATGTCTACATTATTCGCGAACCGTAGGGTGGCACACTTAAGAGTTACCGGACACCATTTTGGAGCACATATGTTTCAGACGAAAGAATTGCAAAGCGCAGGAATTGTTTCAATAGAAACCGGAAATTGTTTCAGGTGAAATTGCAGAAAGTGGTTCTGCATGTGATATTGAAATATTGCAAGGGGCTATATGTGAATGTTTGTTAATTAAAGTAATTAACAAAATTCTGAATAAATTTAATAAAAGAGTTTTATTAAATGAGAGAGCATTAAATTTGGAGAAACTTAATGCATTTAAAGTGGAGACTTTAAAAGGGAATGTGAAGAGGCATTTTAATGTGGAGGAGTTACCACCACATGAATGGGGGAGGTGAGGGTTCACCCCCCCATGCGTCGGCCATGGAGAGAGGGGGCACCCCCCTCCTCCTATAAAAGGCCACCCATTCCCTCCTTCATCCTCACACCTCCTTGTGAAGGATCTCTCTCCCCCTCTAGAATTATTCCCCCATGGTCTCAGATTAGCGAGATACATGTTCCCGGTGGCATTTCGTCTGGAAGGAGTTGCTGGTTCCGCTGGAGCGAGGAGGTGGAGGTTGTCCGGTGGCTTGAACGTGTGTGCGAGTGTGGATGCGCTGCTGAGTTGCGGCGCTCGGACTTCCTCACGATCTTGAGACCGGCAAGTGTATGACTACATCAACCACAAGTTCCTACTCGTTAACAAAGCTCGTTGTCTTCGAGGGTAAGTTCTCTATGGATGTATGTCCACCCGTTTGCTTTGTACCTAGTAGATAGATCTTGGCGTGTAGGTCACACCGTAGGAAATTTTTTGTTTTCTATGCTGCGGACCCAACAGGTGTTCCTTATATCACCGGCACCATTAGTTTTTCTCTTAGACAAGACCGGGCATATCCCAAAATTTCTGCCAGTGACTCGGTCAAACAATGGCCAGCCACTTTTTTCTACCATAGGGATATTCCGGCTCCCGGCAAAGCTACTGCTTTGCCGGCTTTTGTTGACGGAGCCGCCACGGCCCAACCTTCCTGGGACAAGGCTGCTCTGGCTCTCACAGATGATCTGATCCTCGCTAAGCGGCGGATCGAATATTTGATCAAGCACAATGGTCTGAAGGGATCCGACTTGGTCCAGTGCTGGGTCTCACGCCGGATCCAGCCACTTCAGTACCATGGGGATAGACTGATGCACTCCGTCAGGTCTTCTCTAACCAACTCCCTCCGCATCAGCCCCAAGGCCTACACCACTCAAGGCTACATAAGCCAAATCAAGTGGCTGATCAAGGAGCGGATTGAAAGGTGGATTCCAGAGGTTTCTCTAGACATGCACACAGCGGAAAACCCCGTGGTGCTGGTAAGCTTTTATCATCACATCTTTTATGTGTTTCTATCTTTGAGTTATATTGCAATGCTGATATGTTTTCTTGTTTTTAGCTTGCTGACATCCCCGAGGGGGAACTTGCTCCGCTCGAAGGATATCCTCCAAAGTTTTCTCAGGAGGTAGAGGTAGTTCCACTACCGGATCTTGCGCTCAAGAAGCGCAAAGCTCAGACGGTAGCGGTTGGCACAAAGGAGGTGCCTGTCGTGAAGAGGTATCTTTTCAGTCACAACTTTTCCGTCTTTGTACTTTACTCAAATTTCTTTCCGAGATGTAACGTTTCCAACTTTGTTACCTTCTCAGAGCAAAATCAATCATCAAGGGCAAGGGGAAAGGGATTTCTTCAAAGCCCTTACGCCAGACGAAGCTTACCATAGCTTCCCCTGCCGTGGCTCCTCCGACTCCGGCCCCTCAACCTTTTGCAACTCCGGTTATCTCGTCGAATGCTGCAGAAGATCCGGCTCTTCAAACGGAGCCTATGATCCTTGGGTCACAAACTGACGCCACCGTGGGTGTGTCAGCTCAAGATAAGGGCGAACCCTCTTCGGGTAATGATCCCACGGCTGAAGTCTTCAACAAAAACCTCCTCAGCAATCCGGGCCTTGCCAAGTTTGGCCTGAACCAGAAATCTGCAGAGGAGATCCAGCGGCTAGCCAGGCAAGTCCTGGATAAAAGCCATCTATCCCCCAAGGAGGAAGCGCAAGAAGCAGAGGACGTCAAGTTCTCTGACCTTCTCACTCAAGTCCGCCTTCGCGACGAGAGGATTAGGACTGGTGAGCTTCCAACAGCTCCAGTGATCCCTCTTACTCTTGCCGAGAAGGTGGCCGCTGAAGTGAATGCGGGTTTAGATAAACTCACCCGCGACCAATATGTTATTCAGAATTCCAACTCTTGTTTTTTCCATTATGTTATATCATATCCTCTAGCCCCCAAGCATGAAGTAGGATCCAGAATCCGAGTTTATGCTTCATTAGGATGCCACAGAACCTTCATCTTCTCCGAAGGCAATGTCGGTCCAAGAGTAGGTTTTGCCTGGTTGTTGTTCTCCTCTACCTTGGACCCTTGATGTCCCACGGCCACACCCGCGGCCTCCGCCATGTCCTCCTCGTCCTCCAGACCCGGAAACAGTAGTGACTACCGCTGTTTCCGTGTTGGGTTTTTCTTCCGAGGTGTTTTTGCGCTTCTGAGCTTGTTGCTTTGGTTGTTTTGCCGACTGAGGCACAGCTAGGGCATTGAGTAGTCCTTCTGCATCGTCGTCAGCATCTGCATACTTGCTCGCTGTTTCTATCATCTCTCCCAAATCGGTAACCTTGTCACACTTCAAGCGATGGCGTAGTAAACCAATAGGGAGACCTGCGATGAAAGCTTCAATCGCAGTTTGATCATTTACTCCTTCGCAGTAGTTCTTGGTGTCGATCCATCGTCCGAGGTAATCCCGGCAAGTTTCTCCGTCTTTTTGGGTGCAACATTGTAGGTCTCCAACCGTACAGGGCCTCCGATATGTGCCTTCGAAATTCTGAAAGGACGCGCTTTATAAATCATACCAGTTATGGATGGTGTTTGCCGGAAGTTCATTGAGCCATGATCATGTCGTCTTCCGCAACATAAGTGGGAGATATCGGGTTACGACTAGGCTGTTTCCGCCTTTGGCGATGCAGCAAGCTTGGAAGAAATCTTGTAACCAGGTGTCTGGCCGAGCAATGCCGTCGTAGGCTTGGATATGTCTTGAGATAGCAAATCCTTCCGGGAATTTTGTAGCTCTGATGCATGGACCGAAGCACTTTGGGCCCACATACACGTCATTGTTTTCATAGCGCTGAGCCTCTATGTTGGAGTTGATCCTGTGCCTTGCGTCGTTCGGGGATAGAGATCGTCCCGAATGCCGGCTGTGGCTGCGGTGCCATGGAGCCGGACTTCAGCTTCTGCCACCACCTCCTCCGCCATGTCGTCCTCCTTGCCCTCCATGGGAGCCGTTGTGATGACTGTGTGGTGGAGAGGGTGGAGCGGCTTGACTACGACGAGCCTCCTGCCGGCTTGTACCGGCATGGTTTCCGTCGTTTCTTCGTCCGTCGTTCCCACCATGGTGAGGCTCAGTCGGACGGTTCTCATGTCTAGGAGGTGGCATTCTCTTACGGTCCTCCTCCCGACGTTTCTCTTTATCTTCTCCCCTTCGATCTCTAGATTCTCGTCGGGGAGGGTTCGTCGGATTCAGGGCAGCGATGGCGTCTTTCTCGGCCGCTGGGGCGATGTTGCTCCAGTTACGCGAAGTTTTGTGATGCTGTCCTGAAGATCCGGTTCTTGAATAGTTGTCTTCCCTGTGTTTGGGGTCATGATACTGCGCCCGGATGTAATGGGATCTTACGCCATCCCATGCCGGATCCGTGCGACATTGGTCAGAATCTGAGACCAGTTTTTGACTTCCAGACAGGGCGACCTTTTGCTGCTCCAGTCCCTTGTTGAGTAGCTTGATGCCCAAACGGATCTCCTCTGGTCCTGGATTAGCCAATAGAATTTCTCGGGCTGCCACGATATTTTGTACTAGCGTTGGGTATACCCAATCTCCGTTGCTATCTTTCCATGGCTTCCCCATCTCATCTCCAAAGAGGACGGCACGAACACGTGGGAATTGGTTGTCATCTATGTGACGCTTCCGTGTCTTCTGATGCAGACGAGACATGTACTCCTTGTTCGACATGCGCTTCTTCTCCACCTCGATGTTTTTGGCTTCATCGAGGAGTTGTTGACGACAAGCTTCTAGGGCTTGCGCCCTTTCATCCAGTTCATCTGCAGTAAGTTTTGCAGTTGTAGGGATAGGTGTGGTTAATGCGGCATCGATGAGTTTACGCGCACCTTCAGTGATCACGTGTCCATCCACCGATGCTTCTTTTTTCAGCTCGTCTGGGATAAGTGCTCCATCCGAGTCTTCTTCGTATTCCTCGGCAATCACCTCCTCTGTCAGAGGGTCTTTTGCCAGGGTCTTGTTTTTATTATTCTTCTTCTTTGCCTTCTTGCCAGCGCCGGTAGCAAAGACGGCTTTGGGTCCGTTTCCCGGAGTCAAGCTCTGATCGGTACTTTCGGACATCTGGACCTCGGGATTATCTCCGACGTCCATGTTGTCCTGCGTTTTGGGAGAGTGTTCCCTGGATCCTTCATCCATGGATTCTCCTTCTTCTGCAGCTTTGGAGTTGTACTCCTCTTCATATTCCGCGGAGAACTTTCGGAAATCTGCTAACGTCATCGACTCATCCGAGGATGCGGGTACATCGGTGTTTGTTCCAATTGCTTCCAGCACCGAGTCGGTGTTTTCTCCAGCATCGGCAGAGCCGGATCCGGATCCCACGTATCCGATGAAGTGCGACGCGTGCCTCCTGAGGTACTTGCGGCTTTCGCGATCAGCCATTTCGAAACTTTTGATGGTTTCAAGGATTGCATCTGCGTTTTTGCCTTGCAATATCATACGTCGTAGTGTGTACCTTAGGAAAGGCATGTCTGTTCCGGCATCATCAGAGCCAAAATCAGTGTCGTCGATATGCTCCTCCTAGATTTCGACTTCCACAGGTGGGTCGATCTGGGATTCGGCTCTTCTAGGGAGATCCACTCCAAATTCGACGTTGACCGCTAGGTCTTCTTTAGGTTTGGGTTTCTCTACTATCTTCGCAACTGGTGCGGGCTGGGTGGGATTAGGGTTTTCTGTGATCCGGAATTCTGCCGCCTCCGCGGACAAAGGGGACCCAAAAAATTCTTCTGCCTCTATCATCACCGCTGGGGTGGGTTGGACAGGTTTAGCGAAACCGATGTAAACATCGATCTTGCCAAAAGACATGATTGTGTAGGCAGTCACGGCCTCCTTTGCCAGAATCCAAGTCTCGTCGAGAACGATGAGAGGGACATCGCTGGCGTAGAGGATGCGACCGACGGCGATAGTCTCGCCGATTCCGATTCTTGCAGATTCCGCTCGGAACGCAGATCCGTAGCTCACTTGCCCCACGGTGGGCGCCAACTGTCATCGGATTGATGACAAGTACACCATGAGGGGGTCCTCGAGGCGTGCGGAAGAGAGGGGGTGAGACGTACAGTATTCCGGGACGGTGAGCACACAAGTTTACCCAGGTTCGAATCCGCCGGCTTTGGACGGATCCTACTCCTGCTAGCAATCCAGTAATACGGCAGAGCCGGAATATGGGTTACAAGGGTTTCGCCTATGCGAGTTGAGGGTCTAAAGTATTTAGGTGCCCTAAAGGCTCTCCCTAGGACGGCTTATATAGATATCTGGCCTAGGGTTTATAGGAGAGATCTATCCGGCTACGACTAAGAGTCGGTTACAGAGTACATCTTGAACTACAAGTAACATTATGGGCCTAAGTCGGTAAGTCTTCTGGGCCTTCCCGTAGCCGGATTGGACTCCGTCTTTCTCCCTGACTGGGCCGCCCGTGAAGCAAAGCTCTAACCCGAAGTGGGCCACCCTGGTCAGTGAGGAACTGTGAGGAAACCCGAAAAGTATATCCCCAACAGTCTGAGGTGGCCTCACCACCTGGTGGCGTGGCCAGGGGTGGGCCCGTGCCACAGGGTGGTGTGGGCCACCCTGGCTCTGTTTCCGTCCCTTTTTTGCTTCGTAACTTCCCTTATTGACTGAAAACTGCAAAAATATAGTTGGATTATTTTTTCGCGGAACTTTTCTTACCAGAACTATTACCTATTTGAAAACAGACTTTGCAGGTCTCTGAATTTGGTCCTTGATGAATTTCTCCGGAGTTATAACTTGAAAGGCATCAACATCTTCATTGTAAGAATCTCCAGCAATATAGTGCTTGAGTCGCTGCCCATTCACTACTTGTGTAGTATTATCTTTTAAAGAAGAAATTTTTATTGCTCCTAAACGGTATACTTCTTCAATAATGAAAGGTCCTTCCCATTTTGACAGTAGCTTTCCTGCAAAAAATCTGAGACGAGACCTATACAATAGAACTTTTTCTCACCAACATGAAATTCTCTCTTAAGTATTCGCTTGTCATGCCATCTTTTAACTTTTGCCTTAAAGAGCCTAGCATTTTCAAAGGCTTCACTCCTCCATTCATCTAAAGAACTTAAGTCAAATAATCTTTTCTCACCAGCGAGCTTACAATCTCTATTTAGTTCTTTAACTGCCCAGTAAGCTTTGTGCTCTAATTCTAAGGGTAGGTGACAAGCTTTACCATAAACCATTTTATAAGGAGACATCCCCATAGGATTTTTATAAGCAGTTCTATAAACCCATAAAGCATCATTCAACTTTTTAGCCCAGTTTTTTCTAGATCTATTAACAATCTTTTTCAAGATGGATTTAATTTCTCTATTTGATAACTCTACTTGCCCACTAGTTTGGGGGTGATAGGCTGAAGCAATTCTATGATTAACATCATATTTAGCAAGGGTCTTTCTAAAACCACCATGAATGAAATGAGAACCCCCATCAGTCATGAGATACCTAGGCACTCCGAACCTAGGAAAGATAACATCCTTAAGAATTTTTAGAGAGGTCTCCCTGTCAGCACTCTTTGTAGGAATGGCTTCTACCCACTTAGTAACATAATCAACGACAACGAGAATATGAGTGTAGCCTTTCGAAGGAGGGAAAGGACCCATAAAATCAAATCCCCAACAATCAAAAGGTTCAATAACTAGAGAGTAGTTCATAGGAATTTCACCACGTCTAGAAATATTACCAACACACTGACATTCATCACAAGATAAAACAAATTTTCTTACATCTTTAAAAAGGGTAGGCCAGTAGAAACCTGATTGTAGCACCTTTTGTGCAGTTCTATCTCCTGCATGATGTCCTCCATAAGCACTAGCATGACATTTACGCAATATCTCCTTTTGTTCATATTCTGGAACACATCTTCTCATAATACCATCCACTCCTTCTTTGTATAAGTGTGGGTCATCCCGAAAATAATGCCTCAAATCATAGAAGAACTTCCTTCTTTTCTGAGCTGTAAAAGTTGGAGGCAAATACTTGGTGACGAGGGTTTAACTCATCAATGCCCATTGTTATGGACTTAGGTTCGAGGAATTAAGGAGCGCTGGGGATCTCGGTACGGCTAGCAAACAAGCACACATGTGACACGAGGTTTACCCAGGTTCAAGCCTCGTAGAGGACCCTACATCCTGCTTGTCTGCTCTTGATTGATGATGATCCGAAGGATTACAAGGTCGCCGATGGCGGTGGATGCACATATTAGATCTGGCGTATGTCTAGATCTATTGTGTTCTATCTATTATGGCGATCGTAGATCTATCTATTGGAGGAGTCGCGATCTGTCTATTGGGGGAGAGGATGCCTTCTCGTTGGACCCTCCTAGCCTTTATATATGAGGAGGCTAGGTCTCAGGTACCAATATGAGTTGGTTACAAGTTAGATTATAACTCTAGTCTTGAGCTTTCCTTGTCTTGTACGTTGGGAGTCGGTGTCCATATGGGCTTCATATCAGTCGAACCGTCATGGGCGTCATGGACCTGTGCAGGTTGTCGAGTGCACCTTCCGTCGAGCCGCACCAGGTAGGTTGTAGTCGAGTTCCTATTGGGCATACCCATGTCAGTATCCCCCGAGTGTCCATGTGCGGATGGAGACTCAGAAGTCTTGATCTTGCATTAGGATGTCGGAGTCGACAATTGTGTCGAGTGTAAAGCACTCACCCGGAAGTTCATCGGGTCAGTCGAAATTCATAATAGTTCATAGGGATGTTGGTAAATGTGCCTGGTTCGCTCGATGGAACGGGACCAGTTAATTGCTCTAGGGAAAAAACAACGCTACCTACTCAAACTCGAGTCCCCGGACTCGAATCCGGAAATTGCTGGCGTAATTCGACTCATGCCGCGGAGGCCTTACAGAGTCAAATTCCAGTGTATGGGTGTGAGCACTCGACGCGTCCGTCAAGGCTTATTTCATCGTACCTGCAGGCACGGATTATTTCTGGAAGAGCGCAGCAGATGCGTTGCCAGGCCTTATTCAGGTCTTATCTTCACGCTGTAAGCGCGGCATCCAAAAATTTTGTCATCGCGGAGATGATTCGGGTGGCCCAGGAGACGTAATCTCTTTGTAGGGAAAATATGAGGCGGAGTCGCCATAGCATTCGAGTGTGGATGTTATCGACACACAGTACGATGTACAAGGAAAAATAATCATAGGGTGCGCGACCAGCGCTCCCTATGGGAGTAGCCCCAGAGTGCCTGGTTGAGTCGAAGACTCAGGCAGGGACTAAATAACTTTTGCGACTGATGTCGTCTTTTATTTCTTGTTTCAGTCGAATATGCTTTCAGCACTCCCTATGGGAGTAACCTAAAGCCCACAATCAAATCATAGATTCGAGTGAAGGGTTTTCATAATGCTTGAATATCTTCACAAATTTCTTCGGGTGCGCGGCCAGCGCTCCCTATGGGAGTAGCCCCCGAGTCCTTAGTCGAATCGAGGATTCGAGTGAGGATTCATAGCGTGTCACCCGAGGAACTTGTATATGCGCGACCAGTGCTCTAGTTTGGAGTAGCCCCCAAGTGTCTGGCGGAGTCGTAGACTCGGGCAGAGACTCGAGATTTGTATCTTGTAGACGCAGTTGAAAATAATGCGAGGAGAATCCGCTGACCCGGAAGTGCATCGAGTCAGCATCTCATGCATAAGGAGCTTGAATTGAAGATGCAGTTGGGGTCGACACAGTCACTTCTATTGGGTGCGTCGCTAGCACCGCGTCTTTGTAGTATCAAATGATGCAACCATTCGAGGAGGAACTCGACTCGGGTCTTGAGTGAATGTCGTAGCTAGTTGTTTTGTCGACTCCTGTTGGAGGACCCGATAGAATAGCTCGACGGAGTCGACATCCTTGTAAGCTGCATAAAACATGAAGAATTGTGAAGTACCTGTATCTTGTAGAGAATATTTGCCTATTGGCTTGTAAACTAAAATTCTGGTGCCAATCGAGTCGACATTTTTGCACGGTATGCTAGGCCTTTTCGTTAGCCTGATTACCCTTAGTCTTAGTACCTTGCCGAGGCACTCAGAGTTCAAGGATTCGACGGTCAGGCAGAATCAGCTACTCGGGCTATCGCGTATGAGGTGCTCGAGTGCATGGAGTCGATGGCACATTAGGTTACTCGAAGAGGGCGCAGCTCCCGAGTGTTTCGAGTGCGAGTTAAAAAGAAATCAGCTCTAAGTAGAGAGAAAACTTAGCTTTATTGATAGTTGTCGTGATGAACGAGTCACAAGATCTGATGCGATCGGCGGGTCGCGGGAGTCGAAGATTGTAGCGGCTCACGGTCGCGGGAGTCGAGGGAGCCCCCGAGTCGAATATCGTAGCGGGTCGTCGAAGTTGAAGACCGCAGCGGGTCATCGGAGCAGAGGGAGCCCCCGAGTCGTTGGAGTCGAAGATCGTAGCGAATCACTGGAGTCGAAGACTGTAGCAGGTCGCGAGATTGACACCGGACGAGTAGTCAATGCGGCGGATCGAAATCGCGTGGTGATGACGAATTGCCGCATCCGAAGATCGTAACGGGCCATAGCAGTCGAAGACCGCATCGGGTCGCCTCATCCGAAGACCGCAGAAGGTTGCCGGAGTCGAAGTATGTGGCGGTTCGCCGTAGAGGAGGGATCCCCCGAGTCGCTGGATCCGAAGACCGCAACCGGTAGGTGGATCCGAAGGAGCCCTTGAGTGTAGCATCGAAGTGGTTGATGGAGTCGAGGTAGCGTTTGAGAACCGATGTGGCGGACCGGAGTCAACGCGACAGTGAGTCGCCAAAGCCGATGGCGGCAGTAGTTTGCTATAACCGAAGATTGTAGCGTGTCACCGCAATCAAGATTGTAGAGGGTCGCGGGAGTCGAGGGAGCCCCTGAGTCACCCGATCTGAAGACCGCAGCGGGTCGTTGAAGTTGTAGACCGTAGTGGGTCGCCGATGCCGATGGATCTCTCGGGTCACCGAAGCCGAAGGCCGCTGTAGGTCGCATGACGGAGTCGAAGGAGTTCCCGAGTCGCGGGAGCCAAAGAACGCAGCAGGTTGCTAGATCCAAATATAACAGTGGGTCACATGACGGAGTCGAAGGATGCAACGGATTGCTGTAGCAGCGTCTCGCCGGAGTCGAAGGAGTCCCTCGGTCGCCGGAGTCGAAGTAGTCCTTTAGCGCAGATTCGGCGCGATGAACCTGGAGTCGTCGCGGCAGTGATTGACCGCAGCTCCCGGACATAAAGTCATTAGTCGCAGCCACATGTGATGAGTCGCGCATGTTTAGGCTGGTATAAGTTCTTTGCTGCGCGCGACAAAGTCGTGCGGCCGTTGCCGAGTAAAGTTTGCCACTATTGGATTTTCCTTTTCAGGTGGAGCTTCTTCTTTTTTGGTTGAAGATTTTCTTTGTAGCGTACGTACCAAGCTGGTATGGCCTCTAATCTTTTCATCTACCTTTTTGGGAGTCTAAAATAGCTTGTCGTGTAGAATTAGAACTGCCTTGTTTCCGTTAGAAACCGAGTCATGCATGTGCGTTTGCTTTTTTTGCTTTACGCCAACAACTTTTTTTATCGAAGGTAAACCTGATTGCTTCGGGACTTCGCGCTGGAACACGTCTGATTTGTAATCGAAGTTGTTTGCACGTGCGCCTCCATCTCACGAGTTTACGCGGCGACTGATACACACGTAGGACCATGTGCGTTACCGTCGAGTCACCCGATCCAAATCGTTGAACTAAGATGACCCATAATCGCACGTTCGCTCGACTCCAGATTGATTCTTTTTCACTTCGAGTCCCCACATCCTGCCATGCCGAAGATACGATCGGGTGCCACACGGGTGTATGATGAAGAAATTCGACACGCAAACGCTGATGTAAACGACCTGATCCGATCCAGCCGATGTTGACGATGAGAGATCTCGCTCGGAAGACGATTCGTAGATTGCAGAGGTTGGCGCCGTCGAGATCGCAACATCAGTGCTCCCGGTTCCCACAGACAGCGCCAATTGACGAGGGTTTAACTCATCAATGCCCATTGTTATGGACTTAGGTTCGAGGAATTGAGGAGCGCTGGGGATCTCGATACGGCTAGCAAACAAGCACACAGGTGACACGAGGTTTACCCAGGTTCAGGCCTCGTAGAGGACCCTATATCCTGCTTGTCTGCTCTTGATTGATGATGATCCGAAGGATTACAAGGTCGCCGATGGCGGTGGATGCGCAGATTAGATCTGGCGTATGTCTAGATCTATTGTGTTCTATCTATTACGGCGATCGTAGATCTGTCTGTTGGAGGAGTCACGATCTGTCTATTGGGGGAGAGGATGTCTTCTCGTTGGACCCTCCTAGCCTTTATATATGAGGAGGCTAGGTCTCAGGTATCAATATGAGTTGGTTACAAGTTAGATTAGAACTCTAGTCTTGAACTTTCCTTGTCTTGTAAGTTGGGAGTCGGTGTCCATATGGGCTTCATATCAGTCGAACCGTCATGGGTGTCATGGACCTGGGCAGGTCGTCGAGTGCACCTTCCATCGAGCCGCACTAGGTAGGCTGTAGTTGAGTGCCTATTGGGCATACCCATGTCACTTGGAGACAATAAAGTTAGCATAATCAACGTACCAAGGGCTCCCTCGCGAGCTTACCCCTACTGCATCTAACTGTTCATTTGGGAAACTATCATTAACAGGCATAGGATCAAAAGAGATGTTTTCCAATCGAGATAAATTATCAGCTACAGGGTTTTTAGCACCCTTCCTATCTACTATATGTAGATCAAAATCTTGTAAAAGCAGCACCCATCTAATAAGCCTAGGCTTAGCATCCTTCTTCGTCATAAGGTATTTAATTGCAGCATGATCAGTATGAATGGTGACTTTTGAGTCTACAATATAGGGCCTAAACTTATCACAAGCAAAAACAACAGCTAGGAATTCCTTTTCAGTAGCTAGGAATTCCTTTTCAGTAGTAGCATAATTCCTTTGAGCAGCGTCTAGAGTCTTACTAGCATAATGGATAACGTTTAACTTTTTATCAATACGTTGCCCAAGGACAGCACCTACAACAAAATCACTAGCATCACACATTATTTCAAAGGGTAAACTCCAATCAGGTGGTTGAACAATAGGGGCTGTAGTTAAAGCCTTCTTAGGAGTTTCAAAAGCTTCCTTACAATCATCATAAAAAACGAAGGGTACATCTTTTTGAAGAAGATTAGTAAGGGGTTTTGATATCCTAGAAAAGTCTTTAATAAACCTTCTATAGAAACTAGCATGACCAAGGATACTACGAATACCTTTGATGTCTCTTGGGCATGGCATCTTCTCAATTGCCTCAACCTTAGCTCTATCAACTTCTATGCCTCTTTCAGAAACTTTATGCCCAAGGACAATCCCTTCATTAACCATGAAGTGGCATTTCTCCCAATTAAGAACAAGATTAGTTTCTTCACATCTCTGCAAAACTTTATCAAGGTTGTGCAGACAATTATCAAAATAAGTTCCATAGACAGAAAATTCATCCATGAACACTTCTACAATTTCCTCACAAAAACCATGAAAGATAGCAGACATGCACCTTTGAAAAGTAGCAGGAGCATTACATAAACCAAAATGCATACGTCTATAAGCATAAGTTCCATAAGGGCAAGTAAAAGTAGTTTTTTCTTGATCTTGTTGTTTAACAGCAATTTGAGAGAAACCAGAATAACCATCAAGAAAACAAAAATGGGTCTTTTTAGACAACCTTTCCAACATTTGATTAATAAAAGGAAGCGGGTAATGATCTTTCTTAGTAACTTTATTGACTTTTCTAAAATCGATGCACATCCTATAGCCTACTACTATTCTTTGAAGAATAAGCTCATCATTATCATTAGGAACAACGGTAATACCTCCTTTTTTAGGAACACAATGAACATGACTAACCCATTCACTGTCAGCAATAGGGTAAATAATACCAGCATCAAGGAGTTTCAATACCTCATTCCTTACCACTTCCTTCATCCTAGGATTTAAACGTCGTTGGTGCTCCACCACTGGCTTCGCATCTGGTTCTATGTTGATAGAATGCTGACATATAGTCGGTGAAATCCCTTTTAAATCATCCAGAGTATAGCCCATAGCTCCTCGGTGTTTCTTCAAAACCTCCAACAACCTTTCTTCTTGCTTTCCTGAAAGTTTAGAGCTAATAATAACGTGATATATCTTTTATCATCAATATAAGCATATTTAAGATCATCAGGGAGAGGTTTTAGATCGAAAACCGGATCCTTTTTAGGTGGCAACGTGGTACCCAAGTCTTCTACATGCAAGTCATGCTTTAGCATCTGGGGTTGACGATGGAGGATCTCGTCAATCTCATTCCTTTCTTCCATGAAGATCTCACTTTCGTGATCTTCCATAAATTGCTGCAAAGCATTGTTAGGAGCAAGAGAGATAGAAACAAGTTGTTCAACTCTAAAATCCTCATTATGGGTTTCCTCTTCGCAAGGTTCTTTAGCAAATTTCGAAAAATTAAACTCATAAGATTCCCCATCAAACTTAGTCAAGATTTTCTCCCTCTTGCAATCAATAATAGCTCCACAAGTACTCAAGAAAGGTCTACCAAAAATGATAGGATAAGTTTTACTAGCAGCTGAACCAAGTACTAGAAAATCAGCAGGATACTTGATCTTACCACAAAGAACTTCCACGTCTCGTACGATACCAATTGGAGAGATGGTCTCTCTATTAGCAAGGTGAATAACCACATCAATCTCTTCCAATTTGCAGGGACTGATTTCATGCATAATTTCTCTGTAAAGCTCATAAGGAATAGCACTGGAACTAGCACCAATATCACATAAACCATAATAGCAATGATCACCAATTCTAACAGAAAGCACAGGAACACTAGCTTTTTTAGTTCTATTAGGATGTGAAACAATATTAGAAGCGTCCTCACAAAAGACTATGTGTCCCTCTTCTATGTTCTTAGTGATAAGGTCTTTCACAATTGCTACCACAGGTTCAACGTTTATTTGTTCATCAGGTTTTACAGTTCTCTTTTCACTTTTAGTGATTACATTAGTTATCATAGGATGATCCTTTACCTTATCTGGGAAGGGAATCTTCTCGATATAAGATTCAGGTAAGATATGATCAATAATGTAACACTCAGTGCTCCCAACAGGAACACAGTCAACAATATCTTTATAAGGTGCATGGTACTTATTCCATCCCCTTTTTGGAATTTCAATATAAGAAGCAAAAGCTCTAAAGCAATTCGTAATAACTTGCAAATCAAGACCATAAGCATTACTAATATTTTGAAAGTCATCAGTTCCCATAAAAGATTCAATGCATTCATAATCATAATTTATACCTGACTTTCTACCTTTGTCATTCTCCCAAGCTTCAACATTGTCTTGAATACGGTCCAGAAGATCCCATTTAGCTTCTTCTTCCATATGAGTGAATGATCCAGCACAAGAAGCATCCAATAAATCCTTGTCATGCAGAGAAAGCCTTGCATAAAAGTTGTTGATAATAATATTGTTGGGGAGCTCATGAAGGGGACATTTGAGCATTAATAACTTCAATCTCCCCCAAGCTTGAGCTGTACTCTCTCCATCAAGAGGCCTAAAGTTGTATATTTGATTCCGATCTTTATGAATCTCCCTAGGAGGATAAAACTTTGAATAAAAGAGAGGCACTATTTCTTCCCATTCCAGAGCTTGAACATTCTTCAGCAGCTTATACCATTCCTCAGCTCTTTCTTTTAGTGACAATGAGAATAACTTCTTCTTAACTTGATCTGTAGTAATACCTGCACACTTGAACAACCCGCATAATTCGTGTATAAAGAGTAAATGATCACCGGGATGGACAGTTCCATACCCAACATAGTAGTTATCCATAACACGATCAATAATTCTTGTAGGTATTTTAAAAACATTATTCTCAGCAGGTGGTGGCTTATCTACTACCTTAGCAGTGGTAGTAGCATTACTAAATAAGAAACTCAGCGAATAATCCATAACGAAAATAAAGCAACTAGAAGAAGTAAACAATACTCACAGTAGAAGTTTCCTTTACCAGTTCCACTCTCCAATAGCGCTTCACTCCCCGGCAACGGCGCCAGAAAATAGTCTTGATGACCCACAAGTATAGGGGGTGTATCGCAGTATTTTCGATAAGTAAGAGTGTCGAACCCAACGAGGAGCAGAAGGTGCTGGCTAGTGGTATGGATCAGGAATTCTCTGCAAATACTTAGCAAATGGATTTTTAGGGGTTTTCGATAGAGCAAGTAAACAAAGTACGAGTAAATAAAAGACAGTAGGAATAAATGCAGCAAGTGGCCCAATCCTTTATGCAGCAAAGGACAAGCCGGTTGTATTACTTAAGATGGCCAAATGTTCTCAAGTACACATGGGAAGACTGTCAAGTGCTTTCGCTTCATATAGTTGATTAATCTTCTTTAGCTTGCTAAGTGTTGTGTGGGTGAACCTGTGCTAATGTACCGACCTTCCTAGGACTAATACATACTTGTGATTATACCCCTTGCAAACATCCGTAAGTACAAGAAAGTAATTAAGGTAGAAACCTAACCACAGCTTTAAACTCTAAGACCCTTACGTCCCTTGTGCAATGGTTTTCTAATGGGGGTTCAGATTTCTGTCACTCCGGCAACCCCTATGATTAGTAGCCAAATACACAATGCATTCCCCTAGTCCCATATAGGCGAAGTGTCATGTAGTCGACGTTCACATGACACCACTAGAAGAAGTACACCACAACTTAAATATCAAACTATTGAATCTTTCTCAACACAACTCCACTACTAACAACATGACTTCTCCCATGTCCTCAAGAACAAAATTAACTACTCACAAGACATCATATGGATCATGATCAGAGATGGAGTAATGATGTATAACAATCTAAACATAAACAATAATTCAGTGGTTCACTCAATAGCATCAACTACAAAGAGTAATCAACACCGGGAAAGTTTCCCCTATGAACTATAGCAAGATTCAACCAATTTTTACAGCAATATGGAGATGGTGATGAGGGTGGTGATGGTGATGATGGTGGTGATGATGATGATCCTGATGAAGTCCAGCTTGATGGTGGTGTTGATGGCGACGATCTCCCCTCTCCGGGAAGGAATTCCCCCGGCAGAAATCTGTCTGCCGGAGAGATCTTTCTCTCTCGGTGTTTTCCGCCCCGCAGAGGCGGTGGAATCTTTCTGTGATCGCTCCCCGAGTCTTAGGGTTTCGGGAGGATGATATACGCCAGAGGGGAGAGGCTGGAGTGGGCTAGGGTGGCCACACCACCTGCTGGCGCGGCCTAGGGCTGCCTGCCCCAGGGGGTGGTGTGGGCCCCCTGTGGCCCATCTCCACTCCGTCTTCTAGCATCCTTAGTCTTCTAGAAAAATAGGATTTTCCGTATATTTTCCCGGATTTTCTGATCTTCGCGAATTTTGCCTCCAAACAACACCTTTTCCATCAGAATCCTGACTGTAGCGGTCCATGCTCCAAAAGTCATCAACCATGCAAAAACATATGAAATAACATAAGTATCACCTCTAAATACGAAATATATCGATGAATAATAGTGAATTAAGACATAGAATAGTGATGCAAAATGGACGTATCAGTCGTGCTTCCCGCTGTATTCATACATCCAATGCGGCCGAGCCGCCAGCGGAACCAGACGCCGCCCGAGCCAGCAGTTGTAATGGTTGATCGAAATCAACCCCTGGTCCTTCAGCTTCTAGATCTGGTCCATCATTTCCGCGACGGCCATCCTCTGGTCTTCGGGAAGCTTCTTCAGCGCCAACCGACGAGGCTCGCTCCTCTCGGCGATGAACTCAGGAAGTGCCACCTCGCCGGAGGGAGTGGATTCTTTTACGTAGAACCAGCTCTTCTTCCACTCGCTGGCGGCCTTCTTCGGCAGGAGGAGCTTGATGAAATTAGCCTTCGGCTTCAATTGGAACGTGACGCCGCCTGCGGCCAATATCAAGCCACCGGACGCCTCGTGCCCGATGTGGCCATGGAAGAGCTCCAACCATAGCGGAAAATAAGGTCTGCAGCCGAGATAACACTCGCAGAAGGCGACGAAGATCGCCAGCTGCTCGATGCTGTGCGGGCCGAGATCCGACGGTTTGATCGCGTAATACGCGCAGAAGCGCCGGAAGAAGAGCGAGGTGGGGAATCCCAGACCCCTTTCTTGATGGCTGGGGAAGCAGATAAATTTGCCGGCTCGCGGCTTCGGCTCGGTCTCGGAGGAGGGGGGAACCCACCAGTTCCCCTTGCGGAGGACTCCGGCGTCCTCAAAGGACTTGAGCTAGGCTATGGTGCATTTGGATTTTCCCCATGAGCCTTTGGGAGGCGCCATCGGGTAGGACGTGGAATCGCACGGTGCGGAAAGGACGAATCGAAAGGTTGAAGGCAGGAAGATCAAAGACAGGAAGAATGCGTATGGGAGAATGAAGAATGCGGGGAAGGATTCGCAGAACTGAATCATCACTCCCCTTATATGGGAACGCCACCCGCCAAAATCGGGATAGCCGTTACTCACGGTAGTTGCGCCGAAGTTACCGTTGGAAATTCCAACGGATAGTTTGACCAGAACTGACGGTCCAACTCCTCCATTCCACCCGCTACCCGCCAATCTTTTCCACTCGCCGAAGTGGCGACTTGACAGTAGTAACATTTGTCGGGGTGGCGAGTGGAAACCTGGGGAAATTCTCCTTGGTTCTGACGGAGTCCATCGCCGACTCGACTGGGCGTCCAAATTGGGCTCGCCTACTTCGATCGCCAAAGGGACACCTGCGCCTGAATCAACGATGGCCTCGGGGACTACTGATGGGGATATGCCAAAGGAGGTATGCCTAGCAGGACGTTACGATTGGGCCGAAGGGCCTGTGAGTGCGCCTGAAGGACGGCGACTGGACTACGACTGAAGGAGAAGCCTGGCGATTGGAAGCTGAAGGCCTAGAAGCACATCTGAAGCCCAGTCGGTTTAGGTCAGAAAGCCTCCGAGTCCATATCTGGCTCAGCTGTAACTTGTAAACCCTAGCGAGGTGACTCCTATATAAACCTCCCTAGGGTATCCTAAGTACTCACGTTCCATCATACACCCTCTCAAGCGACTCGCTGCTTAGACGCCGAGCTTGCCACCCGTGTAACTCACTCTCCAATAATCTAATCTAGCAGGAGTAGGTCTTTACTCTCCAGGGGGCCGAACCTGGGTAAACCCATGTGCATCCGCCCCCATCTCGCACCGCAGATGGCCGGCAACTCTTCCTCACGTTACAATCAGTCGCTTCCCGTGGCCATTTCCACGACAAGTTGCACTTTTATCAAGAAACATGCAAATAACAACCGGTTTTCGATTCAAGTTACACATTTTTCAAGGAACGTGCAGTGGCGGACCTAGGATTTTACCGATGGGTATGTCCTGTAAAAATTTGATGAAAATTTTGATAAAAATATATTTACTAATTAAATCAATAACAGTACAATTTGCATTGTAAAATGTAAAAAGACAGTAGAAAATATCTAATTGAAAGATTAAATTAGAAAGTTGCACAAATTACCGCACAAATACTTCC
Source organism: Avena sativa (assembly GCA_916181665.1). Taxonomy (NCBI): domain Eukaryota; kingdom Viridiplantae; phylum Streptophyta; class Magnoliopsida; order Poales; family Poaceae; genus Avena; species Avena sativa. The sequence goes on from OV702279.1 coordinate 483,680,661, forward strand.
AACACAACTAATAGTCTGAATTATGTATAGAAGAAACTTACAATACAATTTGTTTTGACTTATTTGTACGCTTTCTTAAGATCATGAAAGTCTCGATTATATTATCTTCATTCATTTTGAAGAAAATATCCCACTCTATGTATGTAATGAGACAATCAACCAAGAGACTATCACCCATCTTATTTTTTAACTTTATTTTCACTAATATCATTGCGGAAAACACCCTTTTCAACACTTATTATCCCCACCGGTAGAACCAATATCAATTACCACTGCGTGGATATGGAGTTTTATGAACTATATAAACCAAGAATCTATAACTTAAATAAAATTAGCTACAAATAATTACCTCTGCGTGGATATGGCTTACAGTCAAATATCCTGGTTTCGCAGGCTCGTGACGACGGCGAAGAAGGAAACGCGAGCCATAAACTGATGTCTAAGCTCGCAGCGTTGCGGCGAGCGGCGTCCAGAAACCTCACGGCGCGCCGAGTCGCTCGACGACAGTCCGATCGGATGCCGGGCTGGCTCCTCCCAGGTCCTGACCTAGTTGTAATGTCAGGTTGTGTGGTACTGCGAGGACCGTGGCGAAGAGGCGGCGCAGTGATGTAGTCCAAAAGCGATGGGGATCGGAGAGGCAGCCTAGTCCACCGCTCCACGCAGGGACGGCAGGGTGTGGGTTTGGATCGGTACTCACAGAGGAAAGAGGATGTATGGATTAATGTTACCGATCAGTTTTAGCTTTTTCTTTTCCTACTAGACCGCACGTACCGTGTCTCAAGCTGGCTTAGCTGGCCACTTTTGCTAACAATCGACCAGTCTTTGTTTTTCCTCCAACTAATATACAGTAGATTAGCTGGGTCGCAGGGTATGCCCAAGCATATCCGGCATACCATGTAGGTCCGCCCATGGAAACATGCAACTCCAACCGGTTTTCAACACGAGTTGCATTTTCTCAAGAAATGCACGGGTCTAATGGGTTTCTATTCAAGTTGCACCTTTTTAAACTAATTGCAACTCCAGCCGGTTTTCAACATGATTTGAAATTTTTTCAAGAAAGGTACAACTCCAATGGGTTTCGATTCAAGTTGCACCTTTTTCAAGAAACATGCAATTCCAACTGGTTTTCAACAGAGTTGTACTTTTTCCAAGAAAATTATTTCCTTCCGTCCCAATGTATTCGAGCCACTCTAGAAGAGCGCTTATCTCGTGGGCCCTTAAAACATGGATAAGGGCAACGGAAATCGCGTTTTTACCGTTCACGCGTGCTTCCTCTTTTACGGTTCACATATGAGGTGTCTGCCTAGGCACAGCCCGTGCGAACTCTCAATCATAAAATACGACAATTATGCACTATGATAGGTTCTTCAGTTTTAACCGCAGATTAATCAGTTTTAAACATCCAAACACAACAATTAAAGAAAGTTTAACACAGTTTCTCGCAACCACATCGCACATGATCAACCAAAATACCACACAACACCATGAAACAAAGACAATAGTCAAGCATGGGTGCCATGCAAGCCGGAGTCGTCATAACCACCACCACCACTAGCTGGAGCATCACCACTAGAAGGAGCATCATACCTGGGCTGAGCATGGCTTCTTCCCCTCATCGCTTCCCTCTGTCTCTCCATGATGTCCCTCCTTGCATCATCATGTCACTCTATATTGCGGCTATCCATGACGCTTTGGTCCATCAACATGATTTTGTTTTCCTCGGTTAGTAGCTTCGTCATTAATAGCTCCAAATTATGACACATTTAACCAAGAATTTTCCACTAGTTTTCACTTGGTTTCATTGGTTTTCATCTTTCAACTAACGCTAATACCGCGAGTTAGTGAAACCTTCTAGTTTTTATGTGAGTTTTAGATCCTGGACAGTTTTGGAAGGATCTAAGGCCATTTATGAGAAGATTTGAACAAATCAATAAAATCTCTAATTAAAGGTTTTTTGCTTCGAAGTTTTTGACGCATTAACGAGCGTCAGTACAGCCCGAGCTTTCCCGTACTTCCTGCCCGTACCACCTGCAGTCGCTTTCGCCTAATCAATATAAACACTTTTCATGAAGGTAGCAGGACAAAAACAGACGCATCCGCCACCATCCATTCGAGAACAGATGAAGAAGTGATCTAGAAGAAGAATTCCATCTACCCTCTCCGAGATCTCTAGCCTCTAGATCATCTACTCCTCCATAATCCCCCTTGTACTATATTGAGAGAGAGAGAGATGCACACTTCTAAGCTTATGGTTTGCGACTCTATTCATACTTTGCTTTGTATTGGATTCGATCTTTTCTTTATTGTGGCTTGCTACGGTAATATCAATATGAACTCTATTTACATTATAATTATATCATTGTGCTATTCTCCGCTCAAGTGCGAGTAAATCCCCATAGGTGTGGGAGATGTAGGAAATTGATGAGATGTGATGTGCTTACTTTATTTCTATCTATTTGTGATTATCATTGTGATTATTCTGTGTGATAATGATCATCTCTGTGTGACTAATGCTTGTTGACTAATTTAAGGGCCTAGAAAACATGATACTGAGATATCATGTACATGAACTTGTTCGCTAGTGAGTTGACGACCCCCCGAGTGACAGGGCCAATATCGTATAACTCGAGGAAGAACGAGGAACCAACGAGTTTAAATCCTTTATCTAGTCTCATGAACTTAATTGCTCTGCTAACCATGGCTACGATAATAGGAAAATGGATCATTGAAGCCAAGTGAATATATCGAGAGGAGTGTTGACTATTACATGGGTTGCTCGCCTACTTGCATACTTATAAGAAGTATTATAATTACTTATTCCATTATATTCCACCTAGCACATTCACTATCACCATGAACCGTATCTCTCTGCGCCTAATAACTCATCTACAGGAAACTCAAGAAATCTTAGTTATGTTTACTTTTATATTCTTTACTTTAAAACACTACTCAATACTCAATTATCAACCATTCACACTCAGGCTTTTCCATCTCAATTCTTGCAGTCAATTCACTTAAGACTAGTGACACCTTGAGTGCGACAGAAACACCGTAGATAAATACTTTTCTATGCTCCTTGTTGGGATCGATAAAAATGGAGCTAATACTTCCACGAAAACGTCCTCTAACGAACTTGTGCTCTTCCAGGATATCAAACTATTTTCTAGCGCCGTTGCTGAGGAGCTAAGCGCTAAGTGTTTATTTCTTGACATTTATAAGTTTTGAAATATTAGATGATCTTTGTTGAATATAGAGTATCTACACACTCTGAAAGAACTTATTTTCTACCTTATATTGAGCATGTAATTTTTTTTAATCTTGCTAATTCACGTGTTATAGACGTTAATAGTTTGAGTTCTTTAATGACAGAACTATCTCTAACAAGGAGGACAGAGGAGCCTCAGAAGACACTAAAATAATGTGCTGCTCCTTCTAAACTTTCTATGAGACAACCTATGCTTTATCCTGATCTAGAAGGTATGGAATATGAGATATATCCTAACCTTATGCGTATGATGCAAGATATTATTACCTTTTCAAGAGAAGTGGATGAAGATCCAGATCATCACCTAACTAGGGTCTATAAAATCTGTGATACTTTCGAACCAACAGGATTACCTAAAGAACTAGATAGTGTAAGATGAAGTATGGTATATAAGTGTTACTTGAAGTAGATGAAGCCATAATAATTTGACCAAGCATATACAAGAGCAACCTTGGATTCTGGGAGTAGTATCATACCTCTTACAGTGAGTTGTCATCACTTGAGATGTGATGTGGAGTGTAGAACCCTTGGAAGTAAAATGGAGTAGAATATTAAGGGAGTTAGTATTGGACTAAGAAATAACTAACTTGATGGATTCATCAAATGTAGATAAGAAATGGAAGTTTATATATTAAGGAGATGATGAAGAATGAGTAGTTGAGAAGTGATATGACCATGTCATCGTATGATGATGGATATGGCGAAGTTAGACGATTGGTTTATTTAGGAAGATATGTTTCTTGTGAGTAAGTTTAGTGGTTTAGAAATACAATGTCTAACAAAGGTATTCCTTAATTAGTAAACCTAAACATGTGGAGTTTGGATGATAAGAAATTCACAATGACATTTTAACGAAGATCCATATCAAGCCATATCAAGTTACATAGCTTTTTCATATACCTTGATAAACAATTTCATGTTTCCAAATGTTTATAGGAATATATCATATGGACATTTACTTAATCTCCACTTTATTATTTTAAACACTAAGACCAAGTTTGCTTGGGTACAATCAATATCACATTTTCTCATGAGCCACCTTTGAAAGCAATCCTACTATTTAATCCTAGATTTAAATACCATCTTCCTAACCACAAAATCAAAGACAATATTCTTTAACCATTGATCTTTAGCAATATCTATAAATGAATGTGAGTGTAGTATAGTGTCCAAAGAAAATATTTGGAAGTAAAAAACCTAGTGAAAAGGAATTATTATTTGATATGTGTGTCACATTGATCATATAGGTAATAACTCCAACAAAACCATTTTTAATAAATGTTAAATACTCACGTAGTCCTTACTTATATCTTATAACAATTCTTAAAATATTAAAGAATAAAATTCTTAGTAAAAGAATCAGAGAAACTTCTGAAAAGGATCATTCTTATCAAAGCTATGTATTAATTAAATTAAAGTAAATACAAAATCACAATAATTGTTCATGTGGAAACCTCGAATCCACTTCCATGTTGATGAATACAGTCAGATATGAAAATTTCTAAAATAAATTAAAACCCTAAACTAAAATTACAAAATAGACTTGAAAATACAAATCTGGAAAATAAAAATAGAAAAGGGAAAATAAATAAAGAAGAAGAAATAGAGGAAGAGGAGAATATGGCCGCAGCCTAGCAACCAACCCGTCTCTCTTACTCACCCCACGGCCCACCTGGCTCAAAACCGCGGCCCGCGCACCGTTTCGGTTCTTTTTTCCTTCATCACACTAAAAGGATGATGGCGATGTAAGCTTCTCGCTGGTGCTGCTTCCTTCGTCCTTGCTCGTCGCGATGTCCACCGCGAGCTAAGATTCAAGCTACCATCGCCGTCTCCGTCTATAAGACCCCCTCCGCCGCTCGGAAGAACCCTGTACGCTCCCCTCTTCCCCAATTTCTTTCCCTATCAAACCGTAGCCACAAGAGCTCGAGGGTGCTGCTGCTCCTCCCCTCCCCTTGCCCAGCTGAGACCACCACCATGTTCGTTGTGCTCGCCTTGATCGATTGCCCCCTCTCGCTGAAGCCGAAGAAGGCTTGGATGCCCCAATTGTTACCTCCTTCCCCGACATCGGCCATCACCTCCGCTGTCGATTTCAACCTCGCCTCGCCTCACCAGGCACACAGTCACGTTCAGGGTAAACTGCTCATACTCCTGGACCTCTCCTCTTTGTCCCTCTTGCTTAGAATCATCCCAGCCACGATAGCCTGCAAGCACCACAGTCGTCGCACACACTGTTCTGGCGACCAAAAACTCACAGCGCCACTGCCCTAGGTTTGCCTCATTGCCCTCTTTCCAGTGAGCCCAAACACAAGCACCCGCACCCACTGAATCCACAGATTCGAACTCAACCATGAGCATCTCCATTGATGACGTTAGGGTGATGCAATAATTGATTTTCCTATTATTTAATTATTTCTGTAAATCATTTCTGGAATTAAAAACTCTATGGGCCCTACCTTTCAAACATTTATCATTTTACTAAACTGTTTACTGAAAATAATAAACTTATGACATGTGGGTCCAAGTTGAGAAAATATCTAATATATTTTAAATATTATTTAAACTGTTTTAAAAGAGAATGGATTTTGTGCTTGTACATATGGGTATGAAACCTATCATGTTCATCCATGCAGACTCCGAGATCCGTGTCCATTATGCACCCTAACATTTTGTGAAATCCCCTCCTGATTTTTCGTGTCACATTGAGTCTAATTTTCTCTTGTCTTTGAGCTGTGTAACCCGCGTGGCAGTAGCCTTTATATCCTCCTACGCGCCTACCGTTGTGCTTGGATATAGGCTTTTCTTGAAAAATGAGATCAGCATTAAGGAAAACTTACTAAACTTGCCGCCCCACCTGAAATATTTCCTACCCCGATTGTTCTATAGTGCTAAAAAAATGGAACTTGTCAGGTTGTATGAGGACCTCCTAGTCGCGCTTATTGTTGGCGGTGACGCGCGCGTCCCTCGTGCTCGCGCAGTAGCTCGATTTCTTCTAGCGGCGTACGTGATGGTGAGCGGTGGAAGCCAGAGACGATCCCTCCTCCTTCAAGGGCGGCCTGCGTCCCGGGGGTCCTGGTGGAGACGCCGCCGTGAATGATGCGGTGGAAGTCCTCGTGGAGGTCCTTGAGGTATCTGAACTCAGCAATGGAGCGCACATTGTGGGCGAGCGTGGCTGGGTGGGAGCCGTGCATCCAGAGCGCAGTAGCATAGAACCCCTCCTTGTCGGACTTGCCGGTGTCGCGCGCGCCACAGAGGTTCCAGGCGAGGTGGTCGGCCATTTGGCCCATGCGTCGGCACGGAGAGACAACAGGGAATCGGGCGGTGTAACGGTGATGACGAGGAATAATGGAGGCAGAGCACACGGATAGGAAGAAGAAAAGGATATGAAGAAGAATATGATAGGGATAGTGGAAGAGTATTTTTTTGAGATATGGACGGGGTGCGGATGAGTTGCTCGGTTGTTTCAGGAAAAAAGGCTAGCCTCATTGATGCGCAGGCTACTACGCGAGGCTAGTTTAGAGATACATGTCTCTCTCACTTTTCCTATTTTTCCGGTACGGATCTGCCTCTCTGTTTTCTGGGATTCCCTCCTGTTTAACAAAAATGCAAAAACTGGACAAAAAACAGCTCTAGCAAGCAACTCTTTCCGGATCTCAAAGCAACATCTAGCATCTAAACGGCTAGATAGGTCTTGTACCCATGTGTCCAGACACAAATGTATTTCCGGTGTTAAAATGAATAAAAATACAGAAAAAATATATCTTTAATTATATAATTCAAAAAGATAAGCATAATATATCAAAATCACCACAAAAATAATATCTACAATTTAAATCTATTTTCATATATTTTTAAGTAACTTTAAAAAAATCCTATTTATCAAATATTGCATAAAGTAATAAAACACTAGAAATTTCTTATTTTATTAACTAAAATTAGAAAAATACATTTGATATACCAAAATGATCACAAACATAATATCTACATGTTAAAAATTTAATATTACACTTTGAAGTAAATTAAAATTTAATGCTCTAATTACTTGTATTTAAACCTTTTTATTTTGTTATTAATTCATAAAACATCATATAAAAATTGTATAAATCCTTTATTATTATTTACTTAAGTTTTTGTTGGTAATAATAATTTCAATTATTGTTTACCTAAAGTAAAATCAATTTGCATTATTTTAGACTACCATTATAAATAATGGTATATAAGTATAAAGAAAGATAATATAACATTATCATATATGTTGATTATAAATTGTTAATCATTTCACCTGTTATTTATTTTCGCAAATAAATAAACTCATCTAAAACTAAAGAGAACTCTCAAGTGATTTAGGTAATGTCTTTTCCATAGAAATAAAATATAATCACCATTTACTTTATTAGTAAAATAATTTCATTAATTTTGAATAGAAATAATATTACTTTTACTTCACCCTCGGGATGTAATGTCCAATGAACTAGGTTTAGTATCATACTTCATGAAAACGTTTTGAAGACTTTAAATAAATGTTAACCATTAACGTTTATAGTTCTACCTCATAATAGTTTAGAGTAAGGTAAACCCTAAAAGGAATTAGCTATAAGTTTAAGTACTTTTGTTCATTAAGTAAGTTTTTATTCAAAAGTTATTCTCTTTAAAGAACATTATAAGGAAACTTGTATAGAAGAAGTTTTTAACCATGTATTAACATTCATGTGCTATTTTGTTGTATATAACTTGTCACCCTTGAAAGCTATTTCACAACGTCTCACAAGCCTAATAGGAAGCACAAGTGTGAAATTGGTCTAAAAGGACAAAACATCATAAAGAAATCATCGAAGTCCACAAACCCTAGATCATTGAAGTTCATTCCAGGGATTTGGGTTTAGACCGTTGCATACATTCCTTATGCATAATAGCATTTTGCTTTTTAAAACATTAGTTCTTACCGGACCAATGATGTTGTTTTCAGATACTAAAGTTTATATTGTCTCGAAAACCTTGGCTACATAATCTTGCAGTTAAAAGGCAAGTTCATACTTGCTCATATCCTTTGGTTATTAATAATCAAGTATTTTCAATCTATTATTGGTATCGCCTGCATTTTCAAAAGCAAAACATAGTTTTATAATTAAGTTGAACTATTGATTACTGATCCAGGGTGATCACATAATCTACTATGGCTGACAATAGAACAATGATATTGTGTGTGGATTGGTGGAGGTTCCATTGCACGTGGAAGTATCATCTAGGACTTAATAACAAATGACGTCAGTGATTCTACAACTGTATATTATGCGTTAAACATAAGATCTGGAATGGGACGGACAAATCAGCTGGATCTTCTTCCTTTCGCATGCTGACGAATGACTATGCCGTGGATGTAATTCTCAATGAGAATTTGTAGCAGATGGATGGGATCCCACTACAAAACCTCCCCCAGATTTTTGGGCGGCATAAGCAAAAATAACCGGCAATAGTTGGTTACGCGGCCGATGATCTTTGGCGGCACCATTTTGCCTCGGTGGACACCTATACGTCATGTCGTACATGGTAGCGACGGATTTTGGTGACATGGTACATAGACGGGGAAGATGATGGTTTTAACGCCTCGCTTGGCCAACAGAGGCATTGGAGAATGGTCAGTCACTACCCGCTGACTGGTTAGGCTTGTCTGGCTGACATGTGCGGACCACCACTGCTTACCCGTGCTGCCAGAGAGGCTCTATGAACCAATTCGGCGCACATGTTATACATCCCATAAAGCAAACACTACATCTCACAAACAGCCCACCCCATTTCCTATATAATACAAGGAGTCCTTAGTCCCCATTCTCTCAACTCCTCTCTCTGTATGGCGTTGCACCCACTCTCTCGACAAGGCAAACCCTAGATCAAATATAGTCATTTCTAAAAATATCCTAAGATCTCTACTACTGTTGGCCCTTCCAAATACGATCATGACTCGCAAGCTCTACTAATCCGATCCAGCCTTAGTGCTGGAGTCCTCCAAGCCTAAGGTTCTTCCTCAATGGATATGTTGTTGGATCTTGTTCTTTGTCACTACAAGAATCTGGATGGTTCATACATTTTATTCATGACAAGCCATAAAACGTCACAGATGCGCGACGTTCTGGGCCAATTCATCGCGATACACTCGAAGGCCCTCTAGCCTGGGTATCCATGACGTTCCATGTTTTTGTCGACAATATTTGTCGCGGATTTTGTCCGAGGCCCTGAAGCCCTGTTTGGCATTTCGTCCATAGAAAATCGTCACAAAATTCGTCAAGGGCAATTGGTTGACTATGTTTTTTTGGACGACCGGACCATCCGTGCCTACACCCCACCAGTCAGCTTGGTTTGAACGACAGGGTCTAATGGGTTGTTCTCAGAGTTTTGTCCAGGCCCATCTGTCAGTCAATCTGATAGAAATTACATAGTATAAAAACAGAATACCCTGACCAAGGATCGAACTCACGGGCACGCTCGTTGGTCTAAGGTCCAAAACCACTGGACCAGGGGACTCTGTTCCGAAAGTTCTACTACTTTACTATTCTTATAAGCATGTCCTAAATTAGCCGTCCTTTAGTATATACGGTGTTGTTTTGACTAACAGCCCCAACAGCTGGACAAGACAACATTGTCCAAGAGGTCTCACCTCTTGTTAGAAATCCTATAGGATTGTAGTGTAGGAAAGCAATGCATAGGAATTTTGTAGTATTTATTCCTTTGAAACAAACACGCCCTTAAAGAGTCAAATCTCGAAAGTTTACCATCTTGGCCTTCCTATGGATGACATTTGACCTTTTCATCTTACACACATAGTGTGGTATAGGTGCCTTGTGTCCTAAAATTCCTCTGAGATACGCAGCTTGGTTTCAAGTGATTTCCATGTCGTTTCCAAACACATAGCAATCGTCGAAGTCCTCCCCGCCCTTCATCGATGGACCTAGAAATAATATATTAGAAAATAATTTGTAGTGGTATAAGAATGACTGTAACTTTAAGCCAATGCCAATGACTCTAACCTCTAGTAAGGTCCCTCGGTTTCTCAGCTTTCTTAGCTACATGTTGCTTCACCTCGTCATAAGATAGAACATTGTATCCTTGATTTTTAGCCTAAAATAGACATTGCACTAATTAGAATGTTTTGTTTTGATGCTATACAGTAGGTTTCAGTACTATCCAGTAGCAACAATTTTAGAATCTGCTCAATATGCCGCTAGCCTTGCGATCATCATATTTGTGTTGGAGCTTGCAATCCTCAAATTTTATGATCTTTAGCGGGATGGATCAATTTCTCGATGTCGTCTCCATGATGTTTTGCGCAATGACTTCCAAATTTTTAGGGTTCAACACCGTGTAGTCCATCTGAAGATCATTAAGAAATCTGAGGATGAGTATTATTATGATAGAACAAGGAGGCGATGTGTTGAGACAATTAGTACTAGTAGAAACAATTTTAGAACCTACGGAGGTATCTCCCTAGACTTCTTACCGCAGAACCTACAATCCTCATAGTTCATCCTACCTACCCTAGAGAGTAAATACAAGAATTAAATTAGAGGCACATGAAGGGTTCTATAGCAGAAAACAATTTTTTTCCTACGTTAGAACTCCCTAACACCCAAGATCTATCTATGTAGTAATGCAGTAACGACCGGAGCATATAGAATACATACCCTTATAGACCGTACGCGGTTAACATTCTGAGGGAAACGTGGTTGAAGTAGTCGAACTCGTAGCTGACCTCAAGGTCGTGAAGCTCCTCGCAGGTCACCCGTTGCTCCTTCTTCATCGTGCAGCAGCTCCGTCTCACGACATCCAACGTGCCTCAAGTGAGGCCCCTCATGGTTTCATACACATACGGTGTATGATGACGAACTCCGACTCCTTGATCCCTGCCGGGAGTGCGGAAGTAGATCTCCGTCTTGGATCCCCTCCAGCGCAATGACGTGTTGCATGTGTGCTGTCTCTTGCGCGAACAGTCCTTTCTTTGGACCGTGGCAACGCGTGGAGACAACTATGTAGAGAGAGAGAGAGAGAGTGGGAGGAATTCTCTAAGGAAAATGCCTTAAGAGTACATCTCAAATTGTATGTATAATCCCACCCATGGGCACCCCTTTATATAGGGGGGAGGTATGCCCTCCCCTTTGGGTTTCCCATGTGGGACTAATCAAGGGAGAGAGGGGGAGGCGCCATGGGCCCTAGGGCTCCATGGACCAGCCGGCCAGGGTAGGCCCCACCCCGCGCACAGCCCTAGGCTAGCCGGGTGGACCCCCTTGAGGCAGCTAGGCCTTGGCCCTTCCCTCCTGCGGTTTTCCCTCATGGGCCCTTTTTCCCTAGGAAGTTTGGCCCATTAGTGGAATACCCATTCAAATTAGATTTTAATATTATATTTAATATTAATTATATTAATTAACATGTAAATACATATTACAAAATCCGACTTGACCTAAAACACCTTTCGGTTCCCTTTTCATTTCCTCCGAATGACTTCAGAACTTTCCCGGAACGATTCCGGTTCTCTCACGAAACTTTTCCGGTTTATTTTCTCTTTCATATGGTGATTCCAACTTACATAGGATCTCTAGCTCATCGTACCCTTAAGTGTATTTCCCCACGGCTTGGGAATGGCACAAACAGGATTTCCATCAATGATCAATAGCGGGACCGGGATGCCCATAATGACCCATGTGCATTCCACGATGATAATATCGTTTGAACCGTAAAAAGTCGTTTCCCATTCCCTTTGCCACTTGATACCTACTTCACCCGAGATTTAATCAATGGTATCTCCATACCTTCGTTCAATCTTGTTACCGATGAACTTGTTTTCTCTTTTCCATGTCGTAGCATTCTCTGACCCAGTCACACGCTTGCAAGCTTTGTTAATGCAACGTCACCGAGATGGCCACATATATATCTATCTGTTACATGGATTGGAAAATCCTGGTCTTGATATGTACTCCTCTACGCGCCCCTTGGGAAACCTGAGTAGCACCTTTTTGATCACCCAGTCACGGTATGATACTTGATAACCATCTAAGCTTCCTCTAGAACGGTGATTTGCATTATCTCACAGTATAAGGATTAGGTTGCGAGGTTTCCTTAGTTTATTATTAATGGTAAACTTTGTAACTAGATCTCATTAAGATACAACTGGTTGGGTTGTTTGTCTGTCACATCATTCAACTAATGACGTGACCTCATTGTCAATTGGCATAAATGCCCATGATCTCGAAACCCTAGATCATCCTCATGACCAATGAACTAGTTCGCTAGAGGTAACTAGAGACTTGGTTTGTTTACATATCACACGTGTATTATCGTTTCGTATTAATACATTTATAGCACAATATGAAACTATTATGAATTGATTAAGATATGACAATAAAAACCTATTTATTATTTGCCTCTAGGGCATATCTCCTTCAGTCTCCCACTTGCACTAGAGTACAAATAATCTAGCTCGTATTTTACTCATCATAAACCATATCACATATGCGTTTATTGATCATGAATGCTTATGGAAAATGTCCTGTCCATGTTCTGTTTTACTAGATCATTATGTGGTTGCAAATCTTTAATGTCTTCCTAACTTTGACATTCATACCATTATCTCATAATGGGTTGAAGTATTAGTTTGGTGACAAAGTGAGACTTTGTTTCTAGTGTTTATAATGATGGTTGTTTTCACTATTGTCATCTAAACTTCAAAACACACTTTGCAATCCTTTGTGTGTATACGACAGTTATGGCAGTAGAACGAGGCTGGTTTCGAGGAGCCTACAGTGACTTTAGATCAACTTCAGGGGTTTCTCATGGGCACTGTGCCGTAGGACACATAATTCTACATTAAAGACGAACTAGTCCTACGATAACAATATACATCACATCAGATGGAGCCTTTATACTTCTATATCTATGTAGATCCTAGTGCATGAAATGCAACTATGCCACTTACTTTGCTTCTTGCCATTTAAGTACAAACTTAATTGTGGTTCAGTGATTAACTCAAGAATCACTTCAAGACATGTTCTTACAGTTAAGGGCTTGTCCTTCCAACCAGAACCTCGGGTCACATTACATCGAGTATACAATATGGTTGTATGGAAGAACCTATGACTGAGGCATAGGAGATGCAACACATCTCTTTCTTTCTTTTAACCATCGTTGTAATACTAAGATTAACTCAATGCTTCATACAAGTGAGAACCTCTTTGTTTTCCTTGTTTCATTCTGAACTACTGCAGAATTTTATCTAGGATATTCTGAACATCTTCAGAATCAAGTCCAGGAAGCATTCGACTATGATGTTTATTAAACTTACCGATCTATCTCGATAGATCTCATTGTTTAATAACTTGTTCAACTTCATTCATATTTACTAACGTAAATGTTATCAATACCAATCACATCATTCATATATGTTGTCCACATATCTTAGAATGATTTCATGCTCCCATTGAAACATGGCATCCATATTTGAGATCTAGGGATTTCACTTAGCCCCCCACTCAAAATATGTCTACTACATATTAAGATTTGGCCAAGCTACTTAGCTCCCACTCAAAATATGTCTCTTACATATTAAGATTTTGCCAAGCTAATTAGCCCCCACTCAAATACAGGCCCTCTGGATACTCTTGGACATTCCAAAATTCTTTGATCACCATCAAATCGAGAATTCCAGTTACGAGACTTCAATATCCATATATTGCTGGTGTAAATCCAATAGACTTAAGTATCACTACAATTGTAGTCAAATCCTTGAAATTTTCCATACTTTGTGACAAATTGAGCTTTACGTCTTCATTAAGTTTCATTTCCATCTTATGACTTTGAAGTCATTCAGAAATATCAAGTAAACTTCTTTACTTAATAAGATCAAGTAACATATTACCTCGCAATCTTAAATGTAACTTAATATAGGATTTTATGACTCCTGGTCATTTCTCGCACTTAGGTCCATCACGCTTCTTTGTAATTCGTAGGTATGTATTGTTCATAAACATGACAAGTGAATTAATAATATATTTCCACGAACTTGCCGAGTATATATTGTTGAATCATACTTTCTTTAGTTAAAGTATTCTCTGAAACGTTATGATCATTACCATTAGTTTCTTATCTATTTGTAGAGTTTGGTTTCACGAAACAAATTTCACTACGCTACTCAACAATCAGGAGGTAAGGTCAAAACCTTGTTTTGATCTTTTACTTCCTTCCACCTATATCTTCATCAAGACACATCAACTTTGGACAACAGTAGGTTCGTCCCTTGTGGAACATGTATTCATAGTTGCCTAAGAACATGCTACAAAGACTTTTTTATTCGCCACGATTTCGAATTATCGAAACCTCTAGAAACTTGAACATTCCATAACTCTTATGGTGTTGTTTCCACGAATCTTTAGATGTTCCTTTGTATGTTAACCGAGTGTTTGCTCATTTCTATCTCTAACTCTATACGATAACTATAACCCCGATAAGAGATAATATTATACCATATGTATCTAATACATAATGATTATGATATTTAGATATTTCAATACACTTTGAATTTGCCCTATTATCATAATTTGTGAAACTTCTTTTACATGTACTTTTATGCTAAAATTAAAATAAATACTATAGTCATGTCGATCAAATTGAAGAGACTTTTGTATTCTTGTTAATTCAATATCGTCCTTCACTTTTAAATCTTTTGAACAATTCAAAATAGTTTCAAACTTATCTTTCATTAAGAAAATGCTCATATTCACTTAAATCCATAAGAAGTGTGAAATAATGATTTCCACTATTTGTTAAAAATACGATACATCACTATGTATAAGATTCAACATTAAGTATAAATAATGATTTCCACTATCTTGTTGAAAATACGATACATCATTACGTATAAAGTTCAACATTTTTCGCATATCACTATTTCACCAGAATGCGGAGTTTTAGTCATTCTGTCCAACGAGGCATGGTTTTGCAAAGTCTCTAGATTAAGCATCTAAGACCCCGATCTTCATTTATAATGAAGAACATGCAATAACCAAAATGACTTAAACTATAGTGTCATGTCATTATTAAACTTTGGATACCTTTTAGCATTCTAATCCTTTATAAATGATTTAAACTATTATCATTAACACAGTGATTAGAATAACTCAGTTATAATCGTAATGTGAGCATAACAGTATTATTCATAAGAATAGTACAACTGAATTGTAACTTATTTATATGAATAATCGTCTCGCAAAAATCAAGACACACAAGAAAGGATTACAAAATTATATTCAAGTCCACTAATCCAAATGATAAACCTTTGAGAAAAGGGGTGATGTCGTCCATCAACTGTTTTGCTTGCCGTCATCATGCCGCATTGCCTCAATTCCAGCAATTCTCAAGCAAACCATCCTGTTTTCATAAAATGGGACAAGTATCAAATACTTACAAACTGCAATGAGTTTTGCAACAACCACATTTATAATTTGTATATCTAACATATACTCTTTTTCATTCATGACCTCCATTGCAATCAAGACCTTCTGAGAGTTCATAACTCTAATGCAAGATTG
Organism: Avena sativa; assembly: GCA_916181665.1. Lineage (NCBI taxonomy): Eukaryota > Viridiplantae > Streptophyta > Magnoliopsida > Poales > Poaceae > Avena > Avena sativa. The sequence continues at coordinate 483,696,492 of OV702279.1, forward strand.
CTAAGTGTTTCTCCAAATATTCTCTTTTCATCCATCATGGAAGAAAACTCATCCAACGGCTCATAATTTATGTGCTTGATCTTGTAGAATAAAAGATTGTAATCCAACTCTCCATCGAATGGAGAATGGCTTATTGGATGATTACGGAGAACACACAAACATTGTGGATTCATCGAATTATTTCCTAATGGTCATTGTATCAAGAAGAGAAGATCAACTTTTACGAGGATATACCTCAGGCATGGGTATTAATCTATGAAGTTGGACCCTTTTGCTAAGTTCCATATCAAGCAATAAATTTCCCATGGTTGCAAAAGACCTCAATGGGATAGGCCATGATCTACTAAGATATTTGCAAACAGACATCTAGACTAATTTCATAATATGAGTCTAATTAAAATTGATCTCCCACTAAAATTGTCATCCCCTAGACAATTTTAGTGATCACATGATCCCAATCCTCTGCACCTCCCCCGATCGTCACGGCCATCAGTGCAACATCAAAGGTAGACATTACCTAATGCCAATCACATCATCCATGTGACTCATGCTCGATCTTTCGATCTCTTGTGTTCTGAGGCCATGTCTACACATGCTAGGCTCGTCAAATCTAACTTGTGTGTATTCGCTGTGCAACATGGCTTACACCCACTGTATGCAAACATAGATATGTCTGACACCCGATCATCACGGAGCTGCCACATAACAAAGAACTTTTCTTGGTGGTGCAAACACAAGGGGGACACGATCATTGAAATTAAATAGGGATTATCTTATTTGCTACCGGTGAGTATCTAATACTAGCACACAATAAGATGTAAAATAGGTATCAACATCATATGTATATTGTGATATGATACGGTCCTTCTTATTGTGCCTTGATCTCCATCGAGCGCTCCGGCATGATCTCCATCTTGCCATCGGTTTGACGCCAAGTCCATGATGCCTCCACCAGGTCGTCCATCAAAACGATGACTATTACTATACTACTTAGTAACAGAAAAGTAAACTACTTTACCTTCGTAACGACCAATACCATATTGTAACACATGCTCTCATGCAAAATAAAGTTAGACGCCTCTACTTTATCTATTGCAAGTTTTACGTGGTTGTTAGGGCTTTCACAATAGAACCGTTTGCAACCTACGAACTTTCCAACCACAACATGGATCCAAAAGTTGTCTCTACTACACCCCTTTTGGGGCCCTCCGTTGTAAATGCTATATCAACTATTGAATGAGAGATAGACGCCCGCTGGCCACTTATACGGAACGAGTCGTATGTCGAGCGTGGAACAAGTCTCACGTATGAATATGCGTAAGGTCGGTCCGGGCCGCTTCATCAAACAATGCCACGATATAAACAAGTACACGTTAGAGAGTAATAACTAAGGGATCAATGCCCGCACAAAACTCGTGCGTATTGGCCATACAGCAATCCTACGCATAGATCAACCATGAAACCATTGAAGGGTTCCATAGCAGAAAACAAAAAAAATTCCTACGTTGGAACTCCCTAACGCCCAAGATCTATCTATGTAGTAATGCAGTAACAACCGGAGCGTATAGAATACATACCCTTGTAGACCGTACGCGGTTAATGTTCCGAGGGGAACATGGTTGAAGTAGTCGAACTCATAGCCGACCTCAAGATCAAGAAGCTCCTCACAGGTCACCCCTTGCTCCTTCTTCATCGTGCAGCAGCTCCAGCTCATGACATCCAAGGTGGCTCAAGTGAGGCCCCTCGTGGTTTCGTACACATATGGTGTATGATGATGACCTCCGACTCCTTGATCCCTGCCGGGAGTGTGGAAGTAGATCTCTGGCTTGGAATCCCTGCAGCGCAACAACATGCTGCATGTGTGCCGTCCCTTGTGCGAACAATCCTTTCTTGGGACCATGCCAACACGTGGATACAACTATTTAGAGAGAGAGGGAGTAATTCTCTAAGGAAAATTCCTTAAGAGTACATCTCAAATTGTGTGTATAATCCCACCCATGGGCACCCTTTATATAGGGGGAGGGAGGTATGCCCTCCCCTTTGGGTTTCCCATGTGGGACTAATCAAGGGAGAGAGGGGGAGGCGCCATGGGCCCTAGGTCTCCATGGGCCAGCCGGCCGGGGGTGGTCCCCACCCCACGCATAGCCCTAGGATGGCCGGGTAGACCCCCTTGAGGCGGCTAGGCCTTGGCCCTCCCTCTTGCGGTTTTCCCTCATGGGCCCTTTTTCCCTAGGAAGTTTGGCCCATTAGTGGAATACCCCTTCAAATTAGATTTTAATATTATATTTAATATTAATTACATTAATTAACATGTAAATACATATTACAAAATCCGACTTGACCAGAAACACCTTTTGGTTCCTTTTCAATTTCCTCCGAACGACTTCGGAACTTTCCGGGAAGGATTCCGGTTCTCTCACGGAAATTTTCTGGTTTCCTTTTCTCTTTCATATGGTGATTCCAACTTACATAGGATCTCTAGCTCATCGTACCCTTAAGTGTATTTCCCCATGACTAGGGAATGGCACAGACATGATCTCCATCAATGATCACTAGAGGGACCGAGATGCCCATAATGACCCCTGTGCATTCCACGACGATAATGTCGTTTGAACCGTAAATAGTCGTTTCCCATTCCCTTTTCCACTTGATACCTAGTTCACCCGAGATTTGATCTATGGTATCTCCATACCTTCATTCGATCTCGTTACCGATGAACTTGTTTTCTCGTTTCTGTGTCATTGCATTCCGTGACCCAGACACACGCTTGCAAGCTTTGTTAATGCAACGTCACTGAGATGGCCACATATATATCTATCCGTTACATGGATTGACAAATCCTAGTCTTGATATGTACTCCTCTACGCGCCCCTTTGGGAAACCTGAGTAGCACCTTTCTGATCACCCAATCATGGTATGATACTTGATAACCATCTAAGCTTCCTCTAGAACGGTGATGTGCATTATCTCACAGTCTAAGGATCAGGTTGCGAGGTTTCCTTAGTTTATCATTAATGGTGAACTTTGTAACTAGATCTCACTAGGATACAACTGGTTTGGTTGTTTGTCTATCACATCATTCAACTAATGACGTGACCTCATTGTCAATTGGTATAAATGCCCATGATCTCGAAACCCTAGATCATCCTCATGACCAATGAACTAGTTTGCTAGAGGTAACTAGAGACTTGGTTTGTTTTACATACCACACGTGTATTAACATTTCATATTAATACAATTATAGCACAGTATGAAAGTATTATGAACTAATTGAGATATGACAATAAATACCTATTTATTATTTGCCTCTAGGGAATATCTCCTTCAGCACAAGAGCATCAAGTGACTAAAACAAGTGTGGGGGCCTAGATCGAGTGTTGACCTAGGACCTAGACCTAGATCGAGTGTTACCTTGGGCCTAGACCTAGATCGAGTGTTTACCTGGGGCCTAGACCCGTCGTCGGTGACCTAGAGCACCAACATGGTGACCTAGATCAAGCTTACCGATGTGGTGACCTAGATCGAGCACAACATTATCGATGCAGTGACCTAGATCAAGCACAGACGCGTAGTAGTAGAGATGCGTTGATATAGTTCGAGGAGCCTTACCTGTGAGCCTGAAGCCACCGCTGCCGCCGTCATCACTAGGGAGGGGAGGGGATTTGGTGGTCACTTGAGAGGGGCGGGGATTTGGGTCACCGGGAAGAGCGCATGTGTGCGAAGTGGTGGGGACTAGGGAGGGTTAAGCGAGCATCAGCATGACGAGTTGGTCCCACATGGTGTCGGATTTTGTTATAATCTTAGGAAAGGTTAAATCATCTGCATTTACAATGTTCTTAAGTTATAAGTATGTAGTTTGTGATAAATCCATCCTTTAAATGTTTAGTAGATTACTTCACTAGATCATCTATGTCATCACTACATCATCATCACCTCACTTATTTAGAATAGTAAAAAGGCACATCGCACACAACACACATAGCACTACCACATGACCACACACACTCCAATGGGTCTGGTGATACAAGTTCTATCACACTGGCTCACCATTCCATGATGTGGCAGTTGCATTCCAGGGGATTTTTGGGCTTTCTCACCATGGTTTGACACATGGAGTCTCTAGAGTCCACACCTTTATCCACATGACCACACACAGTCCAATGGATGTGGTGATGCAACTTCTGTCACGCTGGTTCACAATTCCATGTGGTAGTTGCAATCCATGGGCTTTTTGGGCTTTCTAAGCATGGTTTGACACATGGAGTCTCTAGAGTCAATGCATGTTTTCTTCTCAAAACTACACCTTGATCTACATGACCACACACACTCCAATGGGTGTGGTGATACAACTTCTATCACAATGGTTCACCATTCTATGTGGTAGTTGCATTCTAGGGGCTTTTTGGGCTTTCTGACCATGGTTTGACACATGGAGTCTCTAGAGATCAATGCATGTGTTCTTTTCAAAACCACACCTTGATCCACATGACCACACACACTCCAATGGATGTGGTGATGCAACTTCTGTCACACTGGTTCACCATTCCCATGTGGCAGTTGCATTCCAGGGGCTTTTGAGCTTTCTGACCATGGTATGACACATTGAGTCTCTAGAGTCAATGCATGTGTTATTTTCAAAATCACACCTTGATCCAAATGATCACACACACACCAATGGAAGTGGTGATGCAACTTTTGTCACACTGGTTCACAATTTCATGTGGTAGTTATAGTCTAGGGGCTTTTTGGGCTTTCTAGCCATGGTTTGACACATGGAGTCTCTAGAGTCAATGCACGTGTTCTTTTCAAAATCACACCTTGATCCACATGACCACACACAATCCAATGGATGTGGTGATGTAACTTCTATCACACTAGTTCACCATTCCATGTGGCAGTTGCATTCTAGGGGCTTTTTGGGGTTTCTGACCATGGTTTAACACATGGAGTCTCTAGAGCCAATGGATGTGTTCTTTTCAAAACCACACATTGATCCACATGGCAACACATAGTCCAATGGATGTGGTGATGCAACTTCTGTCACACTGGTTCAGAATTCCATGTGGTAGTTGCAATCTAGGGGCTTTTTGGGCTTTCTAACCATGGTTTGGCACCTGAGTCTAGAGTTAATGCATGTGTTCTTTTCAAAACCACACCTTTATACACACATGACCACACACACTCCAATGGATGTGGTGATGTAACTTCTATCACACTGCTTCACCATTCCATGTGGCAGTTGCATTCCAGGGGCTTTTAGGGTTTCTAACCATGGTTTGACACCTAGAGTCTCTAGAGTCAATGCATGTGTTCTTTTCAAAATCACACCTTGATACACACATGACCAAACACACTCCAATGGATGTGGTGATGCAACTTCTGTCACACTGGTTCACAATTCCATGTGGTAGTTGCAATCCAGGGGCTTCTTGGGCTTTCCGACCATGGTTTGACAGATGGAGTCTCTAGAATTAATGCATGTGTTCTTTTCAAAACCACAACTTTATACACACATGACGACACACACTCCAATGGATGTGGTGATGCAACTTCTGTCACACTAGTTCACCATTCCATGTGGCAGTTGCATTCCATGGGCTTTTGGGGCTTTCTGACCACACATGTAGTCTCTAGAGTCAATGCATGTGTTCTTTTCAAAACCACACCTTGATACACACATGACCACACACACTCCAATATATGTGGTGATGCAACTTCTGTCACACTAGTTCACCATTCCATGTGGCAATTGCATTCCAAGGGCTTTTTGGGCTTTCTGACCACACATGTAGTCTCTAGAGTTAATGCATGTGTTCTTTTCAAAACCACACACACTCCAATGGATGTGGTGATGCAACTTCTGTCACACTGGTTCACCATTCCATGTGGAAGTTGCATTCTAGGGGCTTTTTGGGCTTTCTGACCATGGTTTGACACATGGAGTATCTAGTGTCATTGCATTCTAGGGGCTTTTTGGGCTTTCTGACCATGGTTTGAAAACATGTTGTGCGGGGATTATTTGAAAAAAGTGTTCACAAAAATGAGTTACCGTCTTCGAGCATTTATGGTTTTCAAGGCAAATGAGGTAGGCCATGACCAGAATCATGGAACAGTTTGTTGCAATGTGCCCATATTCCGCACACATGTGTATCTTGTGATGGCAAATGATGTTGCTTCAGGAAGTTTTCACTTTCTGTGCACGGAAAATCTATTTCCCATTTTCCCGTTGCCCGAAAGGATGTATTTTCTGAAGCAGCTACCAAGGATGTGCTGCAAGGATGCTTCACCTCATTCTTAATAAATATTAGAGAGCATTTGGTGGACAATTCACCAATTGGATGCACCTCAAAGCTTATGGTGCAACGCCCGCAATTTAGACATGTTCGTGTTGGTTTTGCTGGAAGGGGCTTGGGTTCAGCCTTGAGGTACCTCGTAGCTTGCTCAAGAATTTTCCAAAAAATCATTTCTAGGTACAAAACAAGACATTTATTCACCGATCCAGTAAGAGATTGTCAAAACCTGACACCTAGCTTAAGAACCCAAATTGCCGCAATCTTGGTCGCATTTTTGAAACCTAAATGATGGTTTATTTCAGCCACACATCACTCATCCAATGGCCAATAATCCGTGGTTCCATCCTCCCGCCAATCCAAAATTTCGGATTCGGTCCTCCCGCCGATCCAAAATTTTGGGCACCCAAATTCTCACGCGCTGAAACTATCGCGCGTTGATATTATCGTTCAGCCCACCCGCACAGCGTAACCAATGCATTGGCATAGAGGCCATTTACCCAATCTATTGAAAACCCTCCTTTATCCCCTCACCAAAAGGAGACGGATCCAAATCTCATACGCTCGCCCATCGTAGCACGGCCATCGTTGTACCCTCGCCCACCACCGCCCACCCTAGTAATCATCTAACCATCGACCTAGCCCAAACCCTAGCCCGTCCTCACCTTCCCGATTTTCGACCATGCCGTCGAGCTCATGGATCTACCACCTCGCAGTCGAGCACTGCCATCTGGCCGTCAGCCTCACCGGCAAGGTCTGCCACCTCACTGATGACTGCAAGTGCACAGATCATTTGTAGCTAGTTTCAAAATAAAGATATCGATCCCATAGGGAGCAGGAGTCTAATAACTCTTGAAATAAATACTACAATATAAATGCTAAATAAAGTTCTAAGTGATAAGATAAAATGCGAGTTTTACGTAAAAAGGTGATTTTGGGTTTTTGGTATAAGAGCAATAATAAGTAAAGTAAAACAACTAAACACAGAAAGTAAGTATCGCGTATGTAAGGGATTGGAACTGCAATAGGGAAAAGTGTTCTGAGGGAGTAGCGGATACACCACTAGCATTATAAAGAACTAAGGTAAAGATTATTATCATGAACATTCTCAACTATGTATGTGTGGGAGGAACTCCGTATTTGGACAAATAGGCAGCAACCACTACTCACATCATCCTCATAACCATAGCAGTCATCAATCGACATCAATCGAATTACTGTGTTATTAAGGGACGTAATCCCGTAGGATGTATCCCATGGCATGGATAGTGTTCTGTGAGTTTTCTAGGTTCCCAAGTTGATACGTAAGGAGTGCCAATAGCTTTATAGTCACTATAAGTGCTAACACACCTCCGTCTACCAACAAGTAGTTCCCTCCATCAAGTCCCCATGAGAGGCAAATATTGAGAGGTCGACTTCTCTCAACATCAAGATGAATACAATCTAACACATGGTCACATCGATGAATATCATAATAAACTTTATCTTATTTCAATCTCATGCTAGGGTTTCTCCATGTCCCCAAGAGCTAATGATCTACTCAGAAATGGAGGCAATCAACATCATGGCAATAACAATGGAATCTATCATAGATGAATAATACTTGTATAAATCCACAACGAGTACGGAAATTACAACAAGATCTAGACAAGATGTAGATGGGATGGATGGAGATGGTGGTGATGCAGCGGCTGATGATGAATATCGATGCCTTAGTCTCCTAGATCTACGCAGGGCAAAGATGGATCCCTGGTGGACGAGTTCCCCCTCCAAATGCCTTCTAGAGATGAGGTTTCAATGACTTCTAGTTGTTCTGTATGTCGTCTCTCCGATCCAGTTGCACGGGGTGAAACTATTTAAGGAGGCGGTAATGGTGCCAACTATACGGCTGGAAAATTTATTCCTGCCATATAGTTGGTCGTTAAACCGTTTGTGTGCCTTGGTCGCTTCGAGTTTTCTTCTGGTATTATTGATATTTCCCAAATAAGCGATTGACTCCTTTTCTCCTCAGTACAACTGCTCCAAGAATTATGTCCATTGTATCCATCATATGTCCTGATCCTGGTGAAAATAGGCATAAAATGTGCACGCGGGCGCCGTAAAATACCAAGATCCTACATCTACAATGCAAAACAATAATGTAAAACATGATGCAAATATGCACTCATCAACTTCCCCAAGCTTAGACTCTTGCCCATCCCAAGCAAGTTTTAGCTTAATGGATGTGATCCTCTTATTCATGAAGCTGAGTTGATAAAATAAATGAGGAAGTTGCAACATGTGTTTATCATATATGATATAGATTGGAATAGGTTCATAGATAGTACCTTACTCGAACCATCCGAATAATATTAGCAGGCTTCCACACCTTAGCATTTAATAGTTCACAAAAGATCACTCTCAATATGATGTAAAAGTATTCAGTTCAACCGAATGAGTTAGCGAGGTAGTCCCAAGTGTTTTAGGACTAACATATTGACCAGGGATTTAAAATCTCAAATGCTTCTTTGTCATACTATAATATAGTGGTGTATGCCTATTTGCTCTTTGCACATTCGCTCTTTTTCTTCTTTCTTTTCTTCTCTTTTGTGTATATGCTCACACTTTTAGGTGCTGTGCAAAGGAGCTAGCCATACATTCCACTTCATGTATGAACTCAAAGTTTAACGATCTCAATTACCAAATTCCAATTGTATATGAAGCACTCTTTATAGCTTGAATATTCTACCTCGTCTTGTTCTCACTCTAATTTGATAGCACTTTTTCCTTTGTTCAAGGTTTCTTTTCAACTTAACTGATTAGATATTTTTTCTTTCTTTGTAAATCAAACCATGTACTTACAACATATTGACCAAATTATGTTTGTATGTTCCATTAATACAAATGGTGTGGAAGACTCCTATCGCTATCAGCAAATGAAGTAAAATTATACTCGAGCCATTCATATATCCAATAGAACAAACACAAACTCAATATTGCTCCATATATGATAATAAACTCGGAATAAAAGGGATCGACTATTCCTAAAGGGAATTCTAATGATGCAAACTTTATTTCTAGTTTGAACTAATGCAAAACTATAATAGTAATGTAAAACTTATAAGATAGATTACAAGGTCTTAAAGATCTCCCCAAGCTTGGAATCAAGGCAGGCGGGATCAAATAATCCCTTGCGATTATTTGATACCTTGATTATTGTAGATCATTGTGGCGCCATGGCACGTGGTATATTCTCCTCACGGGCCCGCCTGAGACACATGGATTGATTAACAGCTTCTAATTCTTTAACACGTAGCTTGTAGAAAAGATTATTCCTCTCCACCACTTTCACTCGTTCTTTAATGAACTCATTGTTATCTTGAAGGATTTGTAGCGCCTTAAGACTCATAGAAAAACCTGCCTCGATTGTCTACTTGGTATCTTCATCAAGTTTATCAAGATAAAGTCACAGCAACCGAAGATTTTTGGGTGTCCCTGGTGTCTCCTTGTCCATCTCTTCAATCTTCAGCTCGGGGGCTTTCAACTCCCTCTTTCGCGTCAAGGAACTTCATAGGGGCGATCTTGATATCCTTGCCTTGCTCGCTATTGCTCCCGATCTCCATAGGAACCTTGAAGGAGATATGCCCTAGAGGCAAATAATAAATAGGTTTTTATTGTCATATCTCAATTAGTTTATAACAGTTTCATATTGTGCTATAATTGTGCCAAGTAGAAACATTGGTATAGGTGTGGTATGAAACAACCAAGTCCCTAGTAGCCTCTATTCATACTAGTTCGTTGGTCATGAGGATGATCTGGGTTTCAAGATCATGGGCATTTATGCCAATTGACAACGGGGTCATATCATTGGAAATGATGTGATGGACATTCCTCGAAGGATTGCAACACAATCAAGTCATATAGTTCATTGTTGCAACAGCTATACCTAGACTTCTTTTCCTTAGACCGTGAGCTCATATTACTCACTGTTTTCCCGAGGCTGCTTTGACTACATCAACTGTCATCTGGTAATACGGTGGCCATAAAGGTGTATGTTCGGTATTCTGAAGGAACAGTTGATGACATGTGACTGCAAGACCGGGATTTATTCACCCACATGATGGGTAAAGATACATACAACCAGCTTGGTGAGATTACATCCATAAATGTTGCAACATGTGACTCGGTCACGGGGATGTAATATCACAGTAACAAGAAAACAGAACTTGTTGTGAACGAGATTGAACAAGGTATGGGATACCAATGATCGGATCTCGGACAAGTTGTATCGAGAAACAAAAGGACAAGGATGCTACATTTAGCAGTTCAAACAACATTGTCATCAGGAATGCATAGGGGTCACATGGATATCCCTGGTCCCTCTATTGATCATTGATACAGATCATGTCTAGAGCACTCTCGAGCCGTGAGAGGATACACTTAAGGGTACGATGAGAGCGATCATTCGTAAGACGGAATCATAGTAGAGAAAGAGAGAAAGCCAGAATTGTTCCGTAGAAAGATCCAAAGTCCATGCGCCTCCCCCCCTCTCCCTTGAATAGTCCCACATGGGAAACCCAAAGGGGAGAGCACACCTCCTCCCCCTATATAAAGGGGTGCCCATGGGTGGGATTAAACACACACCAATATTTGGAGAAGTACTTTCGTTGACTTCCTCCTTCCCTCTCTCTATACCTTGTGACCATGGCCCCAAGTCTGGGCTGTGCGATCGAGGCACACTTGCAGTACGCCGTTGTGCTGTAGGGATTCCTAGTCGGATATCAACTTCTGCACTCCCGGCGGGATCGAGGAGTCGGAGGTCTCATCATGCACCGGATGTGTACGAAGACACGAGGCGCAACACTTGGGGCGCTTAAATGTCGTGAGCCGGAGTGGCTGCACGATGAAGAAGGAGCAAGGGTTGACCTGCGAGGAGCTTCGCGACCTTGCGGTCGGCTACGAGTATGACTACATCAACCACGTTCCCCTCGGAATGTTAACCACGTACGGTCTACAAGGGTATGTATTCTATACGCATTGGTCGTTACTGCATTGCTACATAGATAGATCCTAGGCAGTTTTGGGGTTCCATCCTAGGAAATTTTTTGTTTTTTGCTGCGATCCCCTTCAGTGGTATCAGAGCTGATCTATGCGTAGGAGTGATGTACAGCCAGTACGCACATGTATTGTGCGGGCATTGATCCCTTAAGTTGTTACCGTCTAACGTGTACTTGTTTATATCGTGGTATTGTTTGATGAAGCGGCCCGGACCGACCTTACGCGTATTCATACGCGAGACTGGTTCCACGCTCAACATACGGCTTGTATCGTATAAGTGGCTAGCGGGTGTCTGTCTCTCATTCGATAGTTGATATAGCATTTACAATGGAGGGCCTCGAAAGGGGTGTAATAGAGACAACTATTGGATCCATGTTGTGGTTGGAAAGTTCGTAGTTTAGAAACGGTTCTATTATGAAAGCCCTAACAACCACCTAAAACTTGCAATAGATAAATTAGAGGCGTCTGACTTTATTTTGCAGGGGGGCATGTGATTATGATACGGCATTGGTCGTTGCGAGGGTAAAGTAGTTTACTTTTCTGTTACTAAGTAGTATATTAATAGTCATCGTTCCGATGAACAACCTGGTGGAGGCATCGTGGACTTGGCTCAAACCAAGGGCAAGATGGAGATCATGCCGAAGTGCTCGATGGAGATCAAGGCGCAAGAAGACCATATCATATCACATTATACATATGATGTTGATACCTGTTTTACATCTTATTGTGTGCTAGTATTTGGATACTCACCGGTAGCAAATAAGATAATCCCTATTGAATTCCAATGTTCCGTGTTCCCCTTGTGTGTGCACCACCAAGAAAGTTCTTCGTTATGAGGCGCCCTACGGTGAGTAGGGGTCAAATATATCTACCTTCGCATACGGTGGGTGTAAGCCATGTTGCACAGCAAATACACACAAGTTAGATTTGGCGAGCCTAGCATGCCATATAAGCGTGGCCTCGGAACACAAGAGATCGAAAGATCGAGCATGAGTCACATGGATGATGTTATTGGCATTATTGAATGTCTACCTTTCATAATGCACTGATGGCCGTGTTAATCGGGGGAGGTGCAGAGGATACGGATCATGCGATCACTAAAATCGTCCAGGGGATGACAATTTTAGTGGAGACCAATTATAAATTGATCTCTTATTATAAACTTAGTCTAGATGTCTGTTTGCAAATATCTTAGTAGATCTTGGCCTATCCCATTGAGGTCCTTTGCGACCATGGGAATATATTTCTTAATTTGGAACTTAGCAAAAGGGTCCACGCTTGAGGGATATCCTCGTAAAAGGTGATCTTCTCTTCTTGATACAATAACCATTAGGAGATAATTCGATGACTCCGGAATGTTTGTGTTTTCTCCATAATCATCCAATAAGCCATTCTCCATTCGATGGAGAGTTGAGCTACATTTTGTATTCTACAGAATAAGGCACATATAGTATGAGCCATTGGATGGATTTTCCTCCATCATGGATGAAAAGAGATTGTCTGTAAAAACACTTAGCAATCTTGCATTAGAGTTAAGAACTCTTATAAGGGCTTGATTGCAAAAGGAGGTCATGGATGAAAAAGTTATATGTTAGATATAGAAACTTATATATGTGGTTCTTACAAAACTCGTTGCAGTTTGCAAAGTATTTAATACTTGTCCTGTTTTGTGAAAACAGGAGGATCTTCTTGAGAATTGTTGGTTTTGAGGCAACGTGACTTGATGACGGCAAGCAAAATAGTTGATGGCCGACATCACCTCTTCCCTCAAAGTTTGTCATTTGGATTAGTGGACTTGAATATAATTTTGTAATCCCTATTTGTGTGTCTTGCTTTGGCGAGACGATTATTCATATGAACAAGTTACAAGCCAGTTTGTACTATTCTTATGAACAATACCTTATGGTCACATTACAATTACAAACAAGTTATTCTCAGCACTATGTTAATGATAATAGTTTAAACATTTATAAAGAATTAGAATGCTAAAAGATATCCAAAGTTTAATAATGAGATGCCACTATAGTTTAAGTCATTTTGGTTATTGCATGTTCTTTATGAAGATCGGGATCCTAGATGCTTAATCTAGAGACTTTGCAAAACCATGCCTCTTGGGCAGAATGACTAAAACTCAGCATTCTGGTAAAACGGTGATATGCGAAGAAATGTTGAGTCTTATACATAGTGATGTATCGTATTTTCAACAAGTAGTGGAAATCATTTTTTGTGGACTTAAGTGAATAAGCGTATTTACTTAATGAAACATGAGATCGAAATGATCTGAATTGTTCAAATGAATTCACAACAATAAGAGGATATTGAAATTAACGAGAATACGAAGTCTCTTTGATTTGATCGACATGACTAAAGTATTCAAGTTAAAGTTTAGCATGAAAGGACTTGTGAAAGATGGTTCACAAATTATGATAATTGGACGAATTCAAACTATGTTGAAATGTCTAAACATCATAATCATTATGTATTAAGATACATATGGTATAATATCATCTCTTATAGGGGTTATAGTTGTCGTTTAGAGTTAAAGATCAAAATAAGCAAACACTCATTTGAAATACAAAGGAACATCTAAAATATTCGTGGAAACAACACCATAAGTGTTATGGCAAGTTTGAGTTTCTGGAGATTTTGATAAGTTGAAATTGTGGCGAATAAACAAGTCTTTGTAGAGCATTCTTAGGAAGCTATGAATGCATCTTCCACAAGGGGCAAACCTACTGTTTTCCTAAGTTGATGTGTCTTGATGAAGATACAGGTGGAAGAAAGTAAAAGATCAAAACGAGGTATTTGATCTTACCTCTGAATTGTTGAGTGGCACAGCGGAATTTGTTTCGTGAATCCAAACTCTACATATAGAGGATAAACCAATGATAATGATCATAAAGTTTTAGTGAATACTTTTACTTAAGAAAGTAGGATTTAACTATATATTCTACAAGTTTGTGGAATTATATTATTGATTCACTTGTCATGTTTTGAACAAGACATACCTACAAATTACAAAGAAGCGTGATGGACCTGAGTGCGAGAAATGACTAGGAGTCATAAAATCCTATATTAAGTTACATTTAAGATTGCAATGTAACATGTTACTTGATCTTATTAAAGTAAAGAAGTTTACTTGATATTTCTGAACGACTACAAAGTCATAAGAAGGAAATGAAACTTAATGAATGACCAAAGCTCAATTTGTCACAAGTTTGGACAAATTCAAGGAGTTGACTACAACAGTAGTGATGTTTAAGTCTTTTGGATTTACACTAGAAATATATATGGATATTGAAGTCTCGTAATTGGAATTCTCAAATTGATAATAATCAAAGAATTTTGGAATGTCCAAGATTATCGAGAGGACCTGGTTCTGAGTGGGAGCAAATCAGCTTGGCTAATTCATAATATGTAGCTGACATATTTTGAGTGGGAGCTAAGTGAAATCCCTGGATCTCAAACATGAATGTCATATTTGAGTGGGAGCTAAGTGAAATCCCTGGATCTCAAACATGAATGTCATTTTTGAGTGGGAGCGTGAAATCATTCTGGGATATGTGGACGACATATGTGAATGGTGCGATTGGTGTTAATAATATTTAAATTAGATAAATAAGGATGAAGTTGAAGTTATTAAACAATAAGATCTATCGAGATAGATTGGTAATTTTAATAAACGCTGAATGTCGAATGCTTCCTGGACTTGATTCTGAAAGATGTTCAGAATGTCCTAAGCAAGATTCTGAAGTAGCTCAGAATGGAACAAGGTAAGAAAGAAGTTCTTACTATATGAAGCATTGAGTTAGTATTGCAACTATGGTTGAAAGAAAGAGATGTGTTGCATCTCCTATGCCTAAGTCATAGGTTCTTCCATATAACCATGTTGTATACTCGACGTACTGTGACCCGAAGTTCTAGTTGGTAGGACAAAGTCTTAATTGTAAGAACGTGTCTTTAAGTGATTCCTGAGTTGATCACTGAACCAGAATTAAGTTTGTACTTAAATGGCAAGAAGCAAAGTAAGTGGCATAGTTGCATTTCATGCACTATGATCTACATAGATATAGAAGTATAAAGGCTCCATCTGATGTGATGTATAATGTTATGACGGGGCTAGTTCACTTTTAACGTAGAATGATGTGTCCCAAGGCCCAGTGCCCATGAGAAAGCCCTCGAGGTTGATCTAAAGTCACTGTAAGCTCCTAGAATCCGGCCTTGTTCTGCTGCCATGACTATAGTATATACACAAAGGATGGCAAAGTGTGTTTCGAAGTTTAGATGACAACAGTGAAAACGACCGTCATTATAAACACTAGAAACAAAGTCTCACTTTGTTGCCAAACAAATGCTTCGACCCATTATACGATAATGGTGTGGATGTCAAAATTGGGAAGACATTAACGATTTGCAAAAGACATAATGATCTAGTAAAACAAAACATGGACATGACGTTTCCCATAGTTTCATATTGTGCTATAGCTGTGCCAAGTAGAAACATTGGTACAGGTGTGGTATGAAACAACCAAGTCCCTAGTAGCCTCTATTCATACTAGTTCGTTGGTCATGAGGATGATCTGGGTTTCAAGATCATGGGCATTTATGCCAATTGACAACGGGGTCATATCATTGGAGAATGATGTGATGGACATTCCTAGAAGGATTGCAACACGATCAAGTCATATAGTTCATTGTTGCAACAGCTATACCTAGCCTTCTTTTCCTTAGACCGTGAACTCATATTACTCACTGTTTTCCCGAGGCTGCTTTGACTACATCAACCGTCATATGGTAATACCGTGGCCATAAAGGTGTATGTTGGGTATTCCGAAGGAACAGTTGATGACATGTGACTGCAAGACCGGGATTTGTTCACCCACATGAAGGGTAAAGATACATACGGCCAGCTTGGTGAGATTACATCCATAAATGTTGCAACATGTGACTCGGTCACGGGGATGTAATATCACGGTAACAAGAAAACAGAACTTGTTGTGAACGAGATTGAACAAGGTATGGGATACCAATGATCGGATCTCGGACAAGTTGTATCGAGAAACAAAAGGACAAGGATGCTACATTTAGCGGTTCAAACGACATTGTCATCAGGAATGCATAGGGGTCACATGGATATCCCTGGTCCCTCTGTTGATCATTGATACAGATCATGTCTAGAGAACTCTCGAGCCGTGAGAGGATACACTTAAGGGTACGATGAGAACGATCATTCGTAAGACGGAATCATAGTAGAGAAAGAGAGAAAGCCGGAATTGTTCCGTAGAAAGATCCAAAAGGTGTTTCGGGTCAAGACGGATTTTGTAATATGTATTTACATATTAATTAATGTAATTAATATTAAATATAATATTAAAATCTAATTTGAAGGGGTATTCCACTAATGGGCCAAACTTCCTAGGGAAAAAGGGCCCATGAGGGAAAACCGAAGGAGGGAAGGGCCAAGGGCCAAAGGGGCCAAGGCCCAGGCGCCTCAAGGGGGCCCACCCGGCCAGCCTAGGGCTATGCGCGGGGTGGGGCCCACCCCTGGCCGGCTGGCCCATGAGGCCCATGCGCCTCCCCCTCTCCCTTGAATAGTCCCACATGGGAAACCCAAAGGGGAGGGCACACCTCCTCCCCCTATATAAAGGGGTGCCCATGGGTGGGATTAAACACACACCAATATTTGGAGAAGTCCTTTGGTTGACTTCCTCCTTCCCTCTCTCTCTATACCTTGTGACCATGGCCCCAAGTCTGGGCTGTGCGATCGAGGCACACCTGCAGTACGCCGTTGCGCTGTAGGGATTCCTAGCCGGATATCAACTTTTGCACTCTCGGCAGGATCAGGGAGCCAGAGGTCTCATCGTGCACCAGATGTGTACAAATACACGAGGCGCAACACTTGGGGCGCTTAAATGTTGTGAGCCAGAGCTGCTGCGCGATGAAGAAGGAGCAAGGGGTGACCTGCCAGGAGCTTCGCGACCTTGAGGTCGGCTACAAGTATGACTACATCAACCACGTTCCCCTCGGAACGTTAACCGCGTAAGGTCTACAAGGGTATATATTCTATACGCATTGGCTGTTACCGCATTGCTACATAGATAGATCCTAGACAGTTTTGGGGTTCCATCGTAGGAAATTTTTTGTTTTCTGAAGTGATCCCCTTCAAACCTTTCTTCTTAGCTTCTGTCCCTTGGTTGCGTGTCCTCATGTGCGAATAAGAGGTAGATTGGTTTATGGAGATTATGATTATAGAGAGAGACAATGGTAGTACATAAGGGGGGCCAGAGGTCATAAAACTCACGAGAAACACTAAATTCTTGCCCAAGAAAAGAATCTTAACAAAACAGGGAAATAAATTGTGGAGTTGGAGCAGTCCTGTCGCGTAACGACCAACTATATGGGCGCGACCCATATAGCTCCGGCCATATAGTTGGTTTCGAAAGATATTTCCAAATATCTCGAGTCTAGGTCGGTTAAGTTATGACTCGAAACCGACAATATTTTTTTATCGGGGAAAAATGAAACAGTAAACGAAGATGTCTGAGAGTTTTACGACCAACTATACGGCCAGAATATCATCTTCGGTCGTATAGTTGCGACCGTATAGATACATACATAAAAATCAAAAGTGCCTGAGAGTTCAACGACCAACTATATAACTAGAATATCATCTCCAGTCGGATAGTTGCGACCGTATAGATACAGACATCAAAAATCGAAAGTGATTGAGAGTTCAACGACCAACTATACGTCCGGATTTTTATCTCTGGTCGTATAGTTGCACCCATATAGGTCCAGACATCAAAAACAATTTCACGAAGAAGATATAGAGGGTTTAACGACTGATGACCCACAAGTATAGGGGGTGTATCGCAGTATTTTTGATAAGTAAGAGTGTCGAACCCAACGAGGAGCAGAAGGTGCTGGCTAGTGGTATGGATCAGGAATTCTCTGCAAATACTTAGCAAATGGATTTTTAGGGGTTTTCGATAGAGCAAGTAAACAAAGTACGAGTAAATAAAAGACAGTAGGAATAAATGCAGCAAGTGGCCCAATCCTTTATGCAGCAAAGGACAAGCCGGTTGTATTACTTAAGATGGCCAAATGTTCTCAAGGACACATGGGAAGACTGTCAAGTGCTTTCGCTTTATATAGTTGATTAATCTTCTTTAGCTTGCTAAGTGTTGTGTGGGTGAACCTGTGCTAATGTACCGCCCCATCCAAGACTAATACATACTTGTGATTATAACCTTTGCAAACATCCGTAAGTACAAGAAAGTAATTAAGGTAGAACCTAACCACAGCTTTAAACTCTAAGACAATTACGCCCCTTGTGCAATGGTTTCCTAACGGGGGTTCAAGTTTCTGTCACTCCGGCAACCCCTACGATTAGTAGCCAAATACACAATGCATTTCCCTAGGCCCATATAGGTGAAGTGTCATGTAGTCGATGTTCACAAGACACCACTAGAAGAAGTACACCACAACTTAAATATTAAACTATTGAATCTTTCTCAACACAACTCCACTACTAACAACAAGACTTCTCCCATGTCCTCAAGAACAAAACGAACTACTCACAAGACATCATATGGATCATGATCAGAGATGGAATAATGATGTATAACAATCTGAACATAAACAATAATTCAATGGTTCACTCAATAGCATCAACTACAAAGAGTAATCAACACCGGTAAAGTTTCCCCTATGAACTAATGCAAGATTCAACGCAATTGTTACAGCAATATGGAGATGGTGATGAGGGTGCTGATGGTGATGATGGTGGTGATGATGATGATCCCGATGAAGTGCATCTTGATGGTGGTGTTGATGGTGACGATCTCCCCTCTCCGGGAAGGATTCCCCCGGCAGAAATATGTCTGCCAGAAAGATCTTTCTCTCACGGTGTTTTCCGCCCCGCAGAGGCGGCGGAATCTTTCTGTGGTCACTCCCCGAGTCTTAGGGTTTCGGGAGGATGATATACGCCAGAGGGGAGAGGCTGGAGTGGGCCAGGGTGGCCACACCACCTCCCGACGTGGCCTAGGGCTGCCCGCGCCATGGGGTGGTGTGGGCCCCCTGTGGCCCATCTCCACTCCGTCTTCTGGCATCCTTAGTCTTCTGGAAAAATAGGATTTTCCGTATATTTTCCTGGATTTTCTGATCTTCGTGAATTTTGCCTCCAAACAGCACATTTTCCATCAGAATCCTGACTACAGCGGTCCATGCTCCAAAAGTCATCAACCATGCAAAAATAGATGAAATAACATAAGTATCACCTCTCAATATGAAATATATCAATGAATAATAGTGAATTAAGACATAGAATAGTGATGCAAAATGGACGTATCAACGACCAACTATACGATAGGAGATTTTTCTCCGGTTGTATAATTGCGCCCGTATAGTTGGTAAAAACCTCCAGAAACTTCAGAAAAACACGAGGAATTCAAGGGCAAAAATTTCAGAAGTAAAATCTATGAAAATAAATCACTTATTTGAGTAAGAACACTTACCTTGAACTTACTGTTTACTTATTCGGGGATGACAAGCTCCTCCAACAACAAAGACTTCTTCTCTTTTGGAGGAATTGACCTTGGTTCATTGAATAATTCTTATAAGAAAAAATCACCATGACTAAAGTTCCTCTCAATAAGATTGATGTCTTGCTAGGCAAATATATACACTACATCCAACATCTTTATTTCTTGCCTCTGCATAATCTGCAACTCAAATTCTTGAAGTAAAAGAATCCAACAAATCAGTCTTGGCTTATGGTTTTTCCTCTTAAGGAGTTCTTTTAAACCATCATGATCCGTATGAACTCTTACTTTTGCATCAACTATATAAGAACGAAATTTATCACAAGAGAAAAATACAGCAAAAGTTCCCTTTCTTCCTTAGGATAATTCTTTTGAGCACTGTTAAGAGTTCTACTAGCATGATGTGTAATATTAAATCTGCGACCTATGTGTTGTCCCAGAGTTACTCCTACAACATCATCACTAGCTTCGCATATTAAGTCAAAAGTCATATCCCAGATAGGTGGTTTAATGATAGGAGCACGGGATAAAACATTTTTAAGTTTGTCAAAGGCTATAAGACATTTTAAGCAGGGAAGAATAGGCTTACCCACATCTTTTACCTTTGTTTTACCTTCAACCAATATGGAAGTCTCTTTATTAAGTTCAACTATGTTACAATGTGTATACATAGCCATAATTTCTTCCTTGATTACATCTTCATCTTTTGTTTCTTCCAAATGTTCCACGACTTCTGACGTACTTTCCTCTTCCTTCTTCTCCTGTACTGCTTTGACCTGTTCATATTCAAAAATATGCTTTTGTGCAGTGTTAGGGAAAGGTATCTCATATATTGGTTCTAGGGAGGACAATGTTGCTTTAACTTCTCTTTTCTTCTCAGGTTCAGGTGGCGGATCATACTTGACCAAACCCTCTTTTGGAGCTTTGACATGTTCTATAAAAGCTTTAAAAACTTGCAACACAAGATCTGAATACAATCATGATCTATTTCTACGCCTTCTTTGCTTCCTAGACCAAAATTCCATGAAACTCTATGATCGTGAATTCTATTAAGTAAAGCCCAAGCTTTAGTTATAGGAAGATTCATAAAGGCTCCTTCCACAAAAGAGTCTAGTTCAATTTTATTAGGTTCAATTAAACCGCCATAAAAGATATGCAATAAATACCAGTCAGGCAAATCATGATGAGGACATAGATTAAGTAAATCTTTAAATCTGATATAAGCTCTTACTAGTCCTTCATTAGGACGGTTCCTCCAAGTCATTATAAGACGCCTGATTCCAAAAGATTTTGATAATGGGTAATATTTTGCTAGAAACTCACAGGCTAAATTATCCCAAGTAGTAGTGGCTTCTGGGGTAAAGATCTATACCATGAGAGAGTTGTACTAGTCAAAGTCTGACTAAAAAGTTTAACCCTTACCTCATTAGCAGTATATCCCGTCAATAAAAGTGCCACATATATCTTTGAAGCATGCAATATGCTCATATGGATCATGATCTTCTTCATCCCCAATAAATTGCTTCTTGTGTAGAAGACCAAGTAATAGAGGATTTATTTCAAACCCCCTTGTCTTCTCATTGGAGTTATCTCTTTTATAAATATCATAGGGCTTCCCAAAGTGGCTGATTGGGTTAGCACTAGTCATATGCTCAAACTCCATCATGTTGGTGGAAATCTATATCTCAAAACAAAAGTTAGCAAGACAAAAATAAATAAGCAAAAACTAAAAGACCTACAACTGTTAGCTCCCCGACAACGGCGCCGGAAAATAGCTTGATGACTGCAAGTGCACAAATCATTTGTAGCTAGTTTTGAAATAAAGATATCGATCCCATAGGGAGCAGGAGTCTAAAGTCTAATAACTCTTGAAATAAACACTACAATAGAAATGCTAAATAAAGTTCTAAGTGACAAGATAAAATGCAAGTATTGCGTAAAAAGGTGTTTTGGGGTTTTTGGTATAAGAGCAACAATAAGTAAAGTAAAACAACTGAACACAGAAAGTAAGTATCGCGTATGTAAGGGATTGGAACTGCAATAGGGAAAAAGCGTTCTCACAGAGTAGCGGATACACCACTAGCATTATAAAGAACTAAGTAAAGATTATTGTCATGAACATTCTCAACTATGTATGTGTGGGAGGAACTCTGTATTTGGACAACTAGGCATCAACCACTGCTCACATCATCCTCATAACCACAACAGTCAGCAATCAACATCAATCGAATTACTGCGTTATTAAGGGACGTAATCCCGTAGGATGTATCCCATGGAATGGATAGTGTTTTGTGAGTTTCCTCGGTTCCCAAGTTGATACGTAAGGAGTGCCAACATCGTTATAGTCACTGTAAGCGCTAACACACCTCCGTCTACCAACAAGTAGTTCCCTCCATCAAGTCCCCATGAGAGGCAAATATTGAGAGGTCGACTTCTCTCAACATCAAGATGAAGAAATCTAACACATGTTCACAGCGATGAATATCATAATAAACTTTATCTTATTTTAATCTCATACTAGGGTTTCTCCATCTCTCCAAGAACTAATGATCTACTCAGACATAGAGGCAATCAACATCATGGCAATAACAATGGAATCTATCTTAGATGAATAGTACTTGTATAAATCCACAAAGAGTACGGAAATTACAACAAGATCTAGATAAGATGTAGATGGGATGGATGGAGATGGTGGTGATGCAGTGGTTGATGATGAAGATCGATGCCTTAGCCTCCTGGATCTGCGCAGGGCGAAGATGGTTCTCCGATGGATGAGTTCCCCCTCTAGATGCCTTCCAGAGGTGAGGTTTCGGTTTTTTCTGGTTGTTTTGTATGTCGTCTCTCCGATCTAGTTGCACGGGGTGAAACTATTTGAGGAGCCGGTGGTGGCGCCAACTATACGGTGGGAACTATACAGCCGGAAAATTTATTCCCACCATATAGTTGGTCGTTAAACCGTCTGTATGCCTTGATCGCTTTGGGTTTTCTTCTGGTATTATTGATATTTTCCAAATAAGCGATTTACGTTATTTTTGACTACTTTTCTCCTCAGTACAACTGGTCCAAGAATTGTGTCCACTGTATCCATCATATGTCCTGATCCTGGTGAAAATAGACATAAAATGTGCGCACGAGCGCCGTAAAATACCAAGATCCTACATCTATAATGCAAAATAATAATGTAAAACATGATGCAAATATGCACTCATCACTCACCAACAAGGTCCTTCCCATCTCGGTGAACCTTGGCGTCAAGGTCTGCAACCTCGTCGTCGACCCCCACCAACAATGTATGTCTCCTTGCCGTCCACCTCGTCGTAAAGGTTTGGCTCTTTGCCTTTCACCATGCTGTCAAGGCACACCAGATCATCATCCACCTCGCTGACAAGGAAGGTCAGCAAGGTTCCCGGCAAGAAGCGCACAAAGAAAAAGGTCGTAGCGCCTGTAGGCAAGTAAATAACCTCCTTGCCTCTGAATGTTCAACTCTTTTAAGCCTGCTCGATGTTCATGTATTTCATTTTCCATTCCTATGAAATTGCTTGTT
The DNA here is from genome assembly GCA_916181665.1 of Avena sativa. Taxonomy (NCBI): domain Eukaryota; kingdom Viridiplantae; phylum Streptophyta; class Magnoliopsida; order Poales; family Poaceae; genus Avena; species Avena sativa. Next base: position 483,719,906 of record OV702279.1, read on the forward strand.
TGAGAGGTAATAGCTTCATTTTCCTGCTCATGTTTTCTATAGGGCAATCAACACCATATGTTATATATTTTTTAATTTCCTATTTAATTTGCAGCTTACTTTGATTTCTTTATTAATGTTAGATCCTCAAATGCATCCCATGGAAGAAAGGCGGCTGAAAAACATCATGAGAAACAATGAGCGGTTGCAACAACTGGGTGTTAGGCCCTTTGTAAGTTTTTCGCATCGTTAACTGTATTCTCTCCTAAAAAGACAAGAAATGATTGCTCTGGATCTGACTATGATCCTGAAGAGGAATAAGATATCATTGAAGGAGACCTAGATGATGTCGGTGAGAAGAATGAGTCGTACGTCGACCCCTTACCTTCTTACTCATCTTGTGTTGAATTGTTTGATAACTGATTTTGACATATATATCTATTACTTCTTTAGTATCCCCAATTAACCGGTACAAATGGAATTTCTAGCCATGGAAGAGGAAATGCAACAAGACAACTGCTATCCAGACAACATTGGCTCCTGCTGATGTAGCACCTGCTCGGAAGCGCGTCTTGGCAGGCCAAGGTGCCGGCACCGAAACTTCTAGAAAAACCAGGTCCAAGGGGAAGCAACTAGTTGCCCAAGGCGGCTGGAAAGCTGCCCAAGACGAGCACACACCTCCCCAAGGCTAGCAGCCAGATCCCTACCTTTCGTGGGCACCATGCCAAGGCCCATAGTCAGGTCCCTGCCTTCTGCAGGTGCCTCCCCAAGGCTAGCAGCCAGGTCCCTAGTGTCCGCGGGCACCTCCCCTACGCTAGCAGCCCGCTCCCTACCGTTCGCATGCACCTTCCCAAGGCAAGCAGCAGCCCCTGCCCGGCCATGCACGGGCGCCTCTCCAAAGCGACAGTGCACGTCCCCAAGGCAAGCAGCAGCCCCCGCCCGGCCATGCACGGGCGCCTCTCCAAAGCGATTGTGCACTTCTCCAAAGCGACTATGCATCTGAGTGTTCAGCTACCCAAGTTAAGGTATCATGTTCCCAAGGTGAGGGGCCTAATGTGAAACATGATGGATGATTATTTGACCATTTTGACTAGGATCAAGAAGGTAACATGTTGAAAAAATTGCTTGCTCTACAGTAACCCATTAACATTATATTGTGTGAATCATACTTATTGCATTTTACTATTGTAGAACACAAACTCATACCCATTATATTCTTGTAGATGAATTTGGCCATAATCATTCTGGAGACAATGTTACAAATGATGATTCTCAGTTGGTGGTTGACAACATGCCCACAATAAGACTTCAACTTGCCTTTCCTATAGGAAGAACTAGACCAGTGTCACCAGTGATTACTGCCAAGTTTGCCACTGAGTGTGCAGTAACAGTCAAGACTAAGATGCCTATCTTCCCCCAATGGAAAGAGTATAGGGAGAGGCCTGATGTCAGAGCATACTTCTATGGCAAAGTTTCTGTATGTTCTGTAACACTCAGCAGTCCCTTTCTTCCTTTGTTGTTAATGCGAAGGCTAACAATCTTTGTTTTATTTTAGAAAAAGTTTGTCATGGACCCTCTCTACCCGATGTGCAGTTTGCTTGTAACAAGTTAATGAGGCACGCAAGAAATCAACGGCATTATCTGAAGATAGAGTTTTTTGACAAGTTCCTAGCGAATGAAGTTACAAGGATATCTCCTGTGGAACACATGAGAAACGAGGAGTGGTGCAGGCTTGTCAATTTTTGGTCTGACCCCCAAAAAAGGTCATGTTTTGTTTACTAAACTTCTCCTATTTGAATTGTTTAAGCAGGACAAACTGTATGCTCCCTGTTTGTGTAGGCTCTGTCTAAAAAAACAAGAAGAGTAGGCAACTCGTTAAGTACCCTTATGCCAGTGGTGCTCACAGCTACGAGGTTTTGTGCAACATGGAGGAAGGCTCCATTGAACTGCTCGAAAATGGCTTGACTCACAATGTGAAAGAAGCAATGGTAAGTACTCCATAATACTTTTCATCTTCGTCAAATTCAATGCCTTTTTCTTCCCTCACATATACGATGTGCTTATTATTTTCTCGCTAGGTTTCTCATATTTTATTCTATTCTATTCCTAAAACTGGTAGGCAATCGTGGAAAGCAAGATGGTGTCATATGCTCTATAAGATGGCACAGAGGATGAAGCAATTACTTCCACCGATGTTGTGCACTTTGTGCTGTCTTAGAACAAGAGAAAGCCAACTGTCAAGAAGAACATCATCATCCTTGCAAGTACTTCAAAACCAACCAAGTCTCAGCTAGAAGCTCAACTCGAGGCTCACAAAGCAGGTAATGTGGAACTATGCTCTGCCATTGAGGAGTTGTAGAAGGTGAAAGAATCTAGCGAAGCAGAGAGGCTGAAGTATTTGGAAGACCTACAAACAATGTGGAAGAAATAAGAAGACCTGAAGAAGAAACAAGAAGAGGCAAATGCACTAATACAACAAGTGTTAGCTTAGCTGTCTGAACCACAACAAGCAATTTGGTGAATCTATGGAAATGTGTCTGGCATGAGTTGAACCTTCTTATTTCTTATTTGAGTCTGGTATTCATTTCTCTAGAGTGAAACATTTGTCCTGGAATTTTTTGTCAAATTCTGTATTATAATCCTATAAACGTTCTGATTGTTTCTTTATAAAAAATTTCTGTCATGGTTAGTAACGTCATGACCATGTAGTAACATCACGAAAGTGATGACGTCATTATTTCTTCTAGACGATACGTGTCTGGCGTTGATTGGTCCACATCTTATCCTGCAATTGACCCACGTATTATTATTTAAATAGATCATGTGTCTACCTGTCGGCGGCAGGCAGCAAAGAAAGGAAATTCGTCACGGCTGGCATGACGTCATAGACGACGTGATGACGTAAGGAAGCGGCGGTAACAGAATCAAGTCATGATGAAAAAAATGTCCTGATAGGAATGACATCACTAATGACCCCTATGATGTCACCAGGCATCGCTAATGGTAGCTCACGGTGTCGTCTGCCACATGGCATTGTCCATGAAGAAAAAAATGTCACGAACGACCGGGCCTGGGTTGGGCCAGTTTAGTTGGCCGCGATGAAATTGGAGGAATGTCACGGACGTCCCGTGACGTTTTCAGGCAGAAAAAAGTCATAGATCCAATTATAACGTGAGGTTCATGACCTTTTTTTAGTCATAGAATTCGTTACGGATGGCCATCTATGACGTTTTTCCTCTTATCAATAACGATATTAGAACATCATGAACCGTCCAGATTCTTGTAGTGTGTCTAATCAATGTGATGTTAGATCTTGTTCTTTCTCTAATAGATCTATTGTTGCATGATGTTTTTTCTCTAACTGATCTTCTATTGCATCATGTTCTTTCTCTAATCGATCTGTTGTTGCATCATGTTCTTTATCTAATCGATATGTCGTTGCATCATGTTCATTCTCTAATCGATCTGCTGTTGCATCATGTTCTTTCTCTAATCGATCTGCTATCTCTTTCAGATCGACGACAACGCGGTTAGCGTAGCTCGTCAGAAATATTACGGACATGGCATCGTCGTCGTCGTCGCCTCTATGAAAGCATCATCGTTGGAGGATGGTGGCCCTATCTGCGTTTGTCACAATAGGGTATTAGCAGAATAGAGATAAGCTCAAGATTAGAATAGGTAAATTCCTCCATTTATCCTGAAGATAAGTAGAAGAATTAGGTTAGTTGTAGATATCTTTAGTTCTTTATTTTTCATAATTTTCTAGAAGAGAAGTTGAATACAAGGATTAGAACCATGTAAGAAGTGGTTGCAGTGTAACGTGATGTAATGAATATTCTCTCAATAAAATTGAATTTTTGATTTTAATGAAATTAGCTTCCTAAATTAATGATTGTTAACTGCTTATTTTGATTAATGGTACTTTAATCAATTATCTAGATCGGTGATGTTGTACAAACCACGAGATTCGCAATACATGGCACGACACTAATGTTCCGCCATTTTCAGTAATATACGTGGCACATCCACTGTCGTACAGTGGAAGCGCTAACTCGGCAGATTACATTGTGCTGCGCCAAAAAATCCTCTACGTTGCACAATCACCAATATAGTTATCCCTGGCGGCTTTTTTACCGCGCCATCATGAGCGCGATAAATAAGACTGTGCCTCGGCATCTATAAGCACCACGACCCGAGATCCGTGTTGTAGTGTCCCTCAACGTCCCACGGTATTTATGGAATCTACGATGGATTGTGCGTTTTAGATCGTAATTCGAAACAGGCTTTATCGTGGGTCTAGTGTACAAAAGGGTGGGCATGCGGGGTTGTGGAGAAGGGATATGGTTGGCTTGGATGATCTACTGGGCGTCACATCACAGAATTGTGGACGAGAATAAGCTACCTGGTCGTGCAACGAGGATTTGGTCTCTTATGGGTAAAGTAACGAACCTCTGCAGAGTGTAGGAATTGTGACATTTTACTCCCTGTTCCGGGAAGGAGCTACGAATGCAGCAGAAAAGGAGCTCCATGAGGCTCTGGTAAACCTATGAAGGCTTACGAACATTGTTTTTGAGACTAAAAGCAACCTTTGAAAAAATATTTACGTAAACCTGCTGACATGGACATAATTACTCGAGTGCTTATATTTGGTTATCCTAGCTAAAGGCTCACGGCCCATGAAGACTCAAGATAAAGGCCCAAGAAGCATCCGACGAAAGTCTTAGTTTAGCTAAATAAGGAAATAGAAACCGACATTGTGTTGGTGTTGTAATCATGAATATGTAACCTATCTGTATATGGCCCTAAGACCCAACTTGTTATATAAAGGCTGGAAGGAGCTAGCGGGGAGGTACCGAAAAACTCCTAAGCAACCTATAACTTCATTGTCCATCGATAATCAGATGACTTCACATGATATTGTCTGCGGTGGCTTCACATGATATTGTCATCTGGCACTTCCTCAGTTCTTCTTAACGGAGTGCCGGGGAAAAAATTTGCATGTCGACGAGGAGTGCGGCAAGGTGACCTCTGTTCCCGTTACTGTTTGTGGGAGTGGCTGAGCTTTTGCAACATATGGTTAACACTCTCTTCCGGTCTGGAGTCTTGCAAGCCCCTCTTCCCATACCAGATACTAACTTCCCTATCATTAAATATGCGGATGATACCCTTCTTATCATGTAACCTTGTCCTCTGCAGCTTCTGGCTCTGAAAGATTTACTTTGGAAACTTTTCTCAACTTACGGGGCTTAGAGTGAACTATGCAAAATCCTCTATGATGGCTATAAATGTGTCTAATAAAGAAAATATGCCCTGAGAGGCAATAATAAAGTTGTTATTATGTATTCCTTGTATATGATAGATGTTTATTTTGCATGCTATAATTGTATTGATAGGAAACATCAATACATGTGTGTTTAATAAACAAAAAGGGTTCCTAGTCATGCCTCTCTTATAGACTAGCTTGTTGATTAACAGGATGATCAAGGTTTCCTGATCATGGACATTGGATGTTGTTAATAACAAGGTCACACCATTGGTGGAATGATGTGATGAACATTCATCTGAAGTATAGCATTACGATCAAGTCATTATGTTTATATTTCTATAACATCATACAAAGTAATCTTTATCCTTAGACCATGAGATCATGTTAATTGCTAACACCGGAAGAGTATCTTGATAACATCAAACGTCACACCGTAACAGGGTGACTATAAAAATAGGTTCAGTGCTACGAAGGTGTTATGTTGAGGCTCATGGATCAAGAGTGGAATTTGTCAATCCAGATGACGGATAGATATACTCTGGGCCCTCTCGGTGATATCACATTAGGATAGCTTGCAAGCAAGTGATGTGATCACTAGAATGTTATATCACGGGAACGAGAAAAGAGTGCATGTCGGTAACAAGATCAAACTAGGTATGGAGATACCGATGATCGAATCTCGGACATGTAATATATCGAGAGACAAAGGGATTTAGTTACAAGCGTTAAAAGTTCTCACGATCACAGGAGTCATCATTGAATGTGTAGGAGTCAGTACGGATCTCCAGGTCCCGCTGCTGATTATTGATCGGAGAAGGGTCTCGATCATGTCTGCATTATTCGCGAACCGTAGGGTGGCACACTTAAGAGTTACCGGACACCATTTTGGAGCACATATGTTTCAGACGAAAGAATTGCAAAGCAAAGGAATTGTTTCAATAGAAACCGAAAATTGTTTCGGGTGAAATTGCAGAAGGTGGTTCTGCATGTGATATTGAAATATTGCAAGGGGCTATATGTGAATGTTTGTTAATTAAAGTAATTAACAAAATTCTGAATAAATTTAATAAAAGAATTTTATTAAATGAGAGAGCATTAAATTTGGAGAAACTTAATGCATTTAAAGTGGAGACTTTAAAAGGGAATGTGAAGAGGCATTTTAATGTGGAGGAGTTACCACCACATGAATGGGGGAGGTGAGGGGTCACCCCCCCATGCGCCGGCCATGGAGAGAGGGGGCACCCCCCTCCTCCTATAAAAGGCCACCCATTCCCTCCTTCATCCTCACACCTCCTTGTGAAGGATCTCTCTCCCCCTCTAGAATTATTCCCCCATGGTCTCGGATTAGTGAGATACATGTTTCCGGTGGCATTTCGTCTGGAAGGAGTTGCTACTTCTGCTGGATCGCTGGAGCGAGGAGGTGGAGGTTGTCCGGTGGCTTGAACGTGTGTGCGAGTGCGGATGCGCTGCTGAGTTGCGGCGCTCGGACTTCCTCACGATCTTGAGATCGGCAAGTGTACGACTACATCAACCACGAGTTCCTACTCGTTAACAAAACTCGTTGTCTTCGAGGGTAAGTTCTCCATGGATGTATGTCCACCCATTTGCTTTGTACCTAGTAGATAGATCTTGGCGTGTAGTTCACACCGTAGGAATTTTTTGTTTTCTATGCTGCGGACCCAACATCTAATGATCGCTTGCAAGAGTTGGCTGATGTTATTGGTTGTTCTATTGGGAGCCTACCCTTTACCTATCTCGGCCTGCCGCTAGGATCAACAGAGCCAACAATTGAAGACATGTCTCCCTTAGTTGGCATGGTAGAGAGAAGACTCAATGCAAGTGCATGTTTATTGGGGTATGGAGGTCGTTTGGAATTTGTAAAATCAGTGCTTTCTTCTTTACCGACCTTCTTCCTTTGTTCCCTAAAAGTTCAGAAGACAATTCTGAATATATGTCATAGATCTCGCAGACATTGCCTTTGGGATAAGAAAGATGATGGATCTTCTACAAACTCTTTAGCTGCTTGGTCCCTAGTATGCAGACCAAAAAAACATGGTGGGCTAGGTGTTCTCAACCTCGAGCTCCACAATAAAGCTCTGCTCATTAAGCAGCTCCATAAATTTTATATGAAGGCAGACATACCTTGGGTTAAACTGGTTTGGTCTCTCTATGGAAGTTCGGTCCCGCATGCTCAATCAAAACGAGGGTCCTTTTGGTGGCGTGACATCTTTAGCTTCATAGAGGACTATCGAAGTGTCACCCATTGCTCCATAGGGAATGGATCATCAGTGTTATTCTGGAAAGACTTTTGGTCAGACAATGAACTGTTATGTGACAAGTTTCCAAGGCTATTTTCCTATGCATTAAAAGAGGACATTTCTATACGTGAGCTAGCATCTGTGGATAATCTCAACACATGCTTTTATCTACCACTCTCAGTACAGGCATATGAAGAATTCCAGCAGATGGCCCAGTTGGTCTCCTCTATTGCTTTTGACGATTCAGCTGCGGATCAGAGACATTTTGTTTGGGGCACATCCATATATACTGCATCTAAATTCTACAAATTTATGTTTAGTCATCTGCCAAAGAATGTAGCTCTCAATGCCATTTGGATATCCCGTTCAATGCCTAAGTTGAGGGTTTTTTCTTGGTTGCTTATGCATGACCATCCAAACACTAGAGAGTTGATGATTAGGAAACAGTGGCACTTGGATACAGGTCCTGAGTGCGTGCTTTGTACAGATGCAGTAATTGAATCCCGTGACCATCTGTTTTTTGAGTGCTCGTTTGCTCAGCAGTGTTGGTCAGCGGTTGATATCCATTGGGAAACTGCCTTACCTTTCACTGACAGATTCATCATGGCAAAACAGTCCTTCACTGGGCCGTGCTTCATGGAAATAGTGGCATGTGTTGTTTGGAATATTTGGAAGGGACGCAATGAGCTGGTCTTTCAGGGACAACCTGCTTCTTTTGGCCGTTGGAGGGTGCGCTTTTAGAGTGATTTATTACTTCATCAGTATCGAGTGAAGACGTCTCTTGTGCAACATCTTGTTGATTGGGTCCTAAACAGCTTTGTGTAATGTGTTTTGTCTGTATATTCTTGCTTCCTTTTCTCCCTCCTTGATGTAACTCTTCTTCATCTTTAGTCTGTACAGTTTCTTTCCTCATTAATAGAAAAATTACACAGTAGGGGCTTCCCCTACGGTAATGTGGTTCAAAAATAATAATCAGATGACTTCGACTCCCTTGTTTGTCTGACATCCGACGAAATCTCCATCGTTCTCTTTTCCTCAAAACTCTAAGTCCATAACCATGAGCATTGCCGATGATACCCCTTGTCACCCGCATAAGCCTAAGAACTATGGTTTGTAGCTGTAGATGGTACATCAAATAGTCATCTTTAATGAACTTGCTGAGTGTGCTCGTACTCAATTGTGCCTTCTTAACTCTTGCTATATTCTAAAGCTATTCAAGACGTCATCAACATCAACCGATGCTCATAAGGATTACCACAAGAAGCCAGAGTTACATAGAAAGCCAAAAGAGTTAACGTCTACATCAACTGTAGTGGAGACATATTTCTAGAATAAAAGGAGTACTAATCTCTGGATCATAAAACCTATCTCTACAGAGCATTGCAGAAGTAGCAATCGCAGCCAGATAGTATTAGAGGTTAACTTATTCATCGAATAGTTTATGAATTGTTATTATTTTGGTTTTTTCTTTGTAAGATTATTCTTCCTCTCTGTACTTAAGAGTCTCTCTGGATCTTTTGTATGGCTTTGAGTTGTAATCTATGGTCATGTCTTGGAGTCGTGATGTTTCTGTTGTACCATTTTGAGGGATGTAATACTGGTGGAATGGTGTTTCATTGTGTTATGTCAACGACTTGCATACTACACCATGCAGTGGTATGCTGTATCATCGCACATATGCTAAACTTGTTTTGGTTGAGATGGCATGTATATTTCCTTGTTTGGTTACAATGCGGATGTCCTTGATGATGGAATTAGAGCATATTTTCATGTAGGCCATCTCGTAGTTGTTGTGGTATCACCATTTTTTTGTAGTGGATGAGAGAATGGAAGATAAGCCCATGTTGGTAAGGCTAGAAAGTAACTAAAAATAACCAATGCAATGTTCATCAAACACAAATGCAATAATTTGTAGTCTCAGCAGAATATAAACCATAATAATTCTCCACACTCAGATGATACCTTGAAACAATTTTAATGAGCAGCTCCCCTTTGTTCAGCGAGCTTGTACTTAGAATCAGGTTCTACTGCATAAACTATACACAGGTGGGAGTGGAACATTTGGTCGATAGTATTTTCTACTTTGAATAAAGGCAGAGGAACATGACGGATGGTTATTGACCACTTTAAAACATATTCTCATCCTTCCGTTTATGCTCTATATATATTTGTCTAAACTAGTCTTGTCCTTTGATCTCTACTATATATATGCAGATTTACACGGTACATCAAGGATATGGTTTTTTCTCGATAATACGTCAAGGAAATACTCATGATGACAAAAGCTAAAGTAGCATTATCTTTTTCGTATATTATAGAAATAGTTGTCCTTTTTCCGAGAGATATGCTTTCCAGTTTGACATAGTTACATTAACTACGTGGTTAGAGTATTGCATAAATGTCCACTAAAGGAAGTGAACAGACTTATGAATAACACATTTGCTATCTTGCAGCTAGATGATTTTCAATTAGGCATCGGTCAAATTGTTTTTCTGTTCGTGCCGCTCAATCTCCACATGTATCTTGGTGATTTTTTATGCCACTGTATAGTCTTTCATGTGAGAACCCCTTGTGACCACGCCATGTGTTGCTTTTTCTTTGTAATTTTCTCTTTCCCGCTTAGCGCGATGATGTACACATTCTAGGACTGTTTGGTTCACAGCCACACTTTGCCGAGCCAAAGTTTAGCAATTTGGCAAGTTTGGTTGTTGCCACACTTTACTGTGCCTATGGCCCATATGTGATAGAGTCAATATTTTGCCACACTTTGTGGCGGCCAAATTTTCAGCCACATTTGCCAAACTTTGGCTCGGCAAAATGTGGCCGGCAACCAAACGGGCTCTCTATATTTTTATCTGCTCCTAATGTAAGGAGGTCAGCAATTGCTGAAGCTTTCGAAAAAAATGCTACCAAAGAAAACAAATTAGACTAATACCGAACTGAAAATCAGAAAGATGCAAATTAGACACTGCCAATTTATTGGGGCGTTAGAATCGTATATCCATTTATTTAGAAGAAACAAGGTGGAAATACATTACACCATTCGCATATATAGCACGGCCACAATATATATATATATATATATATAGAGAGAGATAGGACATATTCATACTACACCCGGGTGTAGTTACACCCATACGTGTTTCACACTATATAGACAGTATCTACCGTACCGGAAGGTATGTACGTGTAGTATGAAGTATATAAGAATATTTGGACAGTATATATACTATTTTTTTTATAGTATGTAATTTTTATTCACATACTTCTTTTATACGTACAAATATGACGGTATTTTATATATATAGTGCAAACTATGAGTGCACTTGCAATTTTTTCACCTAACTTGCTTGTAAGTATCTTAGATATAGTATATGAACATACTCAAATAGATAAAGTATTACAAATACTTCCGTAAGGTAGTATATGAGATGTGGGTGTAGTTACACCCGGAAGTAAGAAATATTATATATATATATATATATATATATATATATATATATATATATATATATATATATATATATATATATATATATATATATATATATATATATATATATATAACCCAAGCAAAGTTAACCTCTGAGCGAGGCAGCTTATTCCATCATCAGTCTAGGCAGAAATTCGAATTCACAACTTTGTTACTTGCTCGGTCAGCACATCCTTGAGCAGACTCTCAAGATTGACCAAGGACCTGCCACCAGGTTGCGTCGTTGCACGAACACCGATCTCACGCCACTCCATTGCCTTTCGCTTCATCTCCTTTCCATGGTCACCTCCCATGACCTCCCTTATCCTCGCCTCGACGACCTCCCGGCGCACGTCGTCGCCGATCTCCATACCGACACCCCACTCCACGCAGGAGTAGCGGCAGTTGGTCTGCTGCTCGGCGAAGAAGGGCCAGCACAGCATCGGCACGCCGGCGGTCAGCCCCTCCATCGTGGAGTTCCAGCCGCAGTGCGTCAGGAAGACGCCGACCGCCTCGTGCCGCAGCACCGCCTCCTGCTCGCACCAGCTCGTCAGGAGGCACCGACCCTCGGTCGCCTGCATAAACTCGGCAGGCAACGCAGACGAGACGTCGTCGCCCTTGGCTAGCAGGTCGTTCCTCACGATCCATAGGAAGTCGTGGCCGCAGTTGGCCAGCCCCCACGCGAACTCCACCAGCTCTTGGCTGGACATGGTGGTGATGCTCCCGAAGTTGACGTACACCACGGACCGGGGCTCCCTGCCGTGGAGCCACTGGAGGCAGGAGCGGTCTTCTCTCCAGAGGCTAGGCCGTATCGCGGCGAGCGGGCCACCGTCGTCGGGGAGCAGCTGCTCGGCGAGGAAGTTGAGCGGGCCAATGGTGTAGACCGTCGGAGGTAGGACGGCGTGCATGGCGTCGAGCGCCGTCTGCTCGAGCTCGTCCATGGTGTTCAGGATGATGGCGGCCGCCCGGTCCGACTGCTCCACCTCGTGGATCAGGAAGTTGAGCAGGACGCCGTCGCGGTCCGTCGTGCAGATGAAGGAGGGGAAGTCTCGGAGGCGCATGTGCTTGCTCATCCCTGGAGCATGCGTCACCGGCGTGTCCAAGTACCCGTTCTTCAGTTGATCTTCATCTGCTCAAAGCCTCAAACCTACTTCAAAATGTCTCGCGAGAGCGAGATGTTGTCAAGATTGAGGACGTAGGAGCGCATGCGCATAGGTACCTTTGAGAGGAGAAAGGCCCTCGTCCATGAGGAACTTGAAGTTGCGGTAGCCCATGTAGCCGCTGGCGCTGGCAGTCCAGAACAGCGCGCACGGCACGCCCACCGCCTCCGCGGCGTCCACGCAGAAGCTCATCATGTTGTCCCCCACGACGCAAGTCACCGGCGGCACCCCGGCTGTATTATTGAGGTCCACAAGCAGCTTCTTCAGGTGGGGGAGGCAGGTGGTCATGGTGGAGTAGCAGAGGGATGCCGGGTCCTGGGTGGCGTCCGCGTCGGACGGGGGAAGGCCGTCGGGAATGGTGGCGAAGCGGAAGTCCGGGAGGCCGGCGACGGCGGCGGGACCGCGGGAGCGGACGAGGCGGCGGTGGTTGTACTCGGTGTTGACGAAGGTGACGTGGAAGCCCTTGCAGTGAAGGATCTTGGCCAGCTTCATCATCGGCGTGACGTGCCCCTGCGCCGGCAACGGCACGCACACCACGTGGGGCTTCTTGCCGGCCGGGGTATTAGCACCCATGGCGCCGCCCGCCGGAATAGTAGACATTTGGGTCAAAGATTGCAATCGGTGTTTTCTGCTAGAGGAAATGCTTCATTCCTGCTCATAGTGGCAATGACCAGTACAGTATATATAGGTGCAGCTAGCGACTACAATGTGCTCATCAACACACGAGCCGAATTAATTGTCTCGCAAAATAATATGGTCACATCAAGTCATCAACCGTGGCGAACAACAATTATATGAACAAAAAAGTCGGATTTTTCGTAAATTTGGCATCAATTTGGCACCAGGAGTCACATAACTTGTCGCGCATGTATGCTTCACATAACTTGCAAACTAAACTAACAAACCATACAACTTTTGAGACCGCGCACCCGTGATCACAAAACCGGTCAACACGTGGTTTTTGACCAAAACTGGTCATAGACAGACTATATTTTTACAATAACCCCTTCATATTTCTACAGAACAAATTTGTGGCTCTCGAGCTCTAGGGTGCTCGACATTTTGAAAATTCGAAATCCATACTTTTTTATTTCAAAAAATCCAAATTTTATTTCAGGAATACAATGTGCGGGCTAAATGACTGCGGCAAGTTTCGCTGAAAAATTCGTTTTGTTTTGGGCTAAAGGAAAAAATCCCAGCTGTATATACTATAAAAAAGTACGTGTTTTTATTAGAGATTTGTCTTTTTATATTTCGCAAAATAAAACGTATTTTTGTGTGACAATTTTTGCGTACCTTAGGAATGTATAAATATATGTGCGTGATTTTTTTCAGATTTTTTGGAGTCTTTATAAATACCTTTTTATTCGTGAGCATCATATACACTAGCCAACATAAAAAAATATAAGCTTAGGGTTTTCTTTGTAAAGATTTAGTCGGCCTATGACCGGTTTTAGTCAAAAACAACCTAGTTGACCGGTTTTGTGATTACAGGTGCACGGGTTCGCAAGTTGTGTGACTTGTTAGTTCAGTTTGTAAGTTTTGTGACTTAAGTGCATATGCGGAACAAGTTGTGTGACTCTCAGTGCCATTTACTCAAAAAGTCGAGTTAAAAATGAAAAGGATTTTTATGCAACCTTAATTTAGGAATGCACAAATTATATTGGAGTAACACATATTTGTTGTAATTGGGGTCTTCAGAATAGGGAACTGGCCCGGACAAAATAACGAGGATTAAATTTTAAATCAACATAAACTAATTTATGAATTTTTTTTTAAAAAAAATCAACCGCTGCAAGAAGCACCATCAAAAAGGCTAAAAGAATCATTCTTCTAAAACAAGGACACATTAACCTTTGTGAGCAATGCTAGCAAAAAATTCATCCATAAAGGGGGAAAGAAAGAATGGAATCTTAATCTTGCAAGTGGTTTAAAAAAAATAGCAATAGATAAAGCAACACGATAAAGTCAAAGATACACATATCAAATCTGATGCTTCAAGCAGGTAAAATAGAGCATCAAGCAAGTATGAAAGATAAATAGTAACAAATATGAACCGTAGAGAGAGGGAACGAAGACACTGCTTTGATTCCCAAAGTTCAAGCTGTTGCCCTAGCTCTATGTCTTTGTTTGGAGAGGCTATGTAAAGAAAATGTGGACATCCAGATTCCAGAGTCGTGGGCAACACAAACGAAAGAATTAATTTTTTTTGTTTATTTTGGATAAAAGGCCATATCAACCCTCACAAGCAACATGGGGATGCAAAACAGGATGCAACCTTAGTCTTAAGACTATGCAACATGACATGAACGCCGAAAATGGTTCATTTATATTACACGAAATCATCTAGTGACCCTGATTCATTATACAAGTGCTAATACTTTTGCTTCACGATATATGCCAACACCGAGGGAAGATGTTGGTATCCTTGTGATGCAACTCTAGATCGCTACATTCATTATCCTCGTTTGTGTTTCACTCTCATTTGCTTATTCGTATCCCAATGTCCTTATGATCAACAACATAACTTGTCTGCTCATACGATAGGTGATATTGTAATATTGACATAGGTATGCTCCGCGGGTGCTTAAGATGGGCCTACCCGGTTTAGCCCAGCAGGAGCCCACACGATGAGCCACTAGCGGTGATGAAGCCCATGACGATTCGGGTGGCCCCAAGCCTATAAAGGACACGACTCCTTGGGGAATATTGTAACCTTTAGATAGAAAGTTAAAAGAAACCCTAATCCGTAACCGAATCAGTGGTATCCTCAGACCTGGCCTCCTCATATAAAGGCCCGGAGGGAACCACGAGGACGACCTACCGAAATCCTAGCACATACACCCGCTAGATTACATCTGCGCATCATCGCCATCAAGGCACCATTGTAACCTTCGGTTCATCTTCAATCAGGAGCAGACAAGCAGGAGTAGGGTTTTCCCTTCGGGGGCCTGAACCTAGGTAAACATCATGTCCCCGTGTTGCTTGCCTATTAGCTAAACGAGATCTCCAGCGCTCCCCTCTTCCTCAAAACCTAAGTCCATAAACTATGGGCATTGACGTCTTAACCCCATGTCTATTGTCATCGTCTATGGGAATTGGTGTTTGAAATATGCCCTAGAGAAAAATAATAATATGAATTATTATCATATTTCACAAAGCTTATAATTAGGTATCATGTCATGTTATAACTATATTGAAAGGAAACGTCAATACACATGTGATATGTAAACAACCAGTAGTTCCCGATGAATCTCTAGTCACTGGTTCATTGGTCAATAGATGATCAATGTTTCCTGATCATGTGACATTTATGCCAGTTGACAATGGAGTCACCTCATTGGGAGAATGAGATGATGAGCATACCTAATCTAAGCATCGTAACACGATCATGTCACAAAGTTCAAGTTACGAATTAGGAAATGTAGTGTTTTGTTCCTAAGACCGTGAGACCATATTAATCACTTTAACCCGAGAATACCTTGATAGCATAAAATGTCACTCGGTGAAACGGTGATCATAAAGGTGTGTTCAGGTATTCAGAGGGGCATGTAGAGGCCTATGTGTCAAGAGCGGGATTTGTCCATCCGTGAAACGGAAAGATACTCAAGGGTCCACTCGGAGAAGTTATATCCAACAGCTACGCACCGTGTGACTAGGTCACGGGGATATCACCTGTTGAAATGAGTTAAGTAGAATTTGTCGGTAAAGAGATTGACCACAGCATGGTGATGTCATTGATCAAATCTTAGACAATGCAAGTTTCGCAAAGGCAAAAGGAATAGGATACAACGTTTATGGTTCAACGACAAAGATTCATGGAATGCACACGGGTCATCATGGGCATCCAGGTCCCGCTGATGATCATTGGTGTAACACACCAAAACTTTAATCAAGGTTATCAACTTCTAATCACCCAATTTAGGGTTAACAAAAACTTTTATTAAAGAAAAGGCATGTGAATGCATGTGTGTTTGCATTAATATAGATTTGATTGGAAATGCCATGCTTGATTGTTCTAAATGTTATGAAATGGT
The DNA here is from genome assembly GCA_916181665.1 of Avena sativa. Lineage (NCBI taxonomy): Eukaryota > Viridiplantae > Streptophyta > Magnoliopsida > Poales > Poaceae > Avena > Avena sativa. The sequence goes on from OV702279.1 coordinate 483,736,078, forward strand.
TTAGAGGTTAATGCCACCTCATCTAGACCATTTACAAACAAAATCCAAAGAGAAAGAAATCAAATAAGATTAAATAAGCCAAATAGTCATTTTGACCATTTTAAACCACTAGGCCACTTTAGGTGTTCCTAGAAGATAATTCCTAACAGAAACTATTCTAGTTCTTTTCAACCCTTGCTAGACCATGTAAAGATGTATCAAGGCCCACTTTACAAACTTACAAAAACATCTAGCAAATTAATTTAATGGACATTTGAAAATTGAATCAAGTGTATGTGTTAAGATCACACTTTTCCAAAAACCCACCAAATGAGTTCACCTTGACTTATCCCAACAAACCTAGACTCTCAAGCTTAGTGCAAGATCACTCAAAAAATTTGAATCAAAAATTCAAAAAAAAGTTTCATGCGGCCATTTCATCAAACACTTGGCAAGCACAGAATAAACACTAGACTAGCTGCATTGTTTCATATAGTGATCATCGACCATTTGGTCTCCAATTTAACCATATGTCACCTCTAAGCCTAACCTAGCCCTAGACCAGCTCCCCCCTGAGCCGCCGGCACAGTGGAGCGCCGCTCGTTCTTGGTCGTCGCCGACCGACAGTGGGCAACACGCTAGGAGCCACGCCAGCCTCGCCCAAGACGCGCACCAGACACGCGAGCTCCTACCGCCACCCCTGTCCACCCCACGATCGAAGCCCAGCCCTGGACCACACTACCATCGCCGCGCACCGCCTCTCTGCGCTGTGTCCAGAGCGCGCCAGTGTGCCGCGCCCGACTAGCTTGCACGTGCCCCGCCTTGCCCTCACCGCGCACGCGCAGCCTCGCAATGATCACGCCACCTCGGCAGACACCCCCGTTCGCCGCCGCGCGACCCGTAGCAGCAGTGCGCCGTCTCGAGCACCTCTGCCTCCGCCCAGAGCACCGCACGCGCATGACCATTCCACACTACCCCACGCCACCCCATTAAGTCCGTGAGAACCGCCAGGGAGCACCGCACCGTCCTACCCCCTCGCCTATGCCCTTAGCTCTTTGTGCCTCCCTCGTCGGAGACGCCAGCCCGCACTGTTCTGTCCCCTCGTCGAGCTATAAAAGGAGACCACCCTAGCCTCCAATCCTCACACCATTCGACTCCCCACTCACCCTTGAGACTCCCACACCTCTTCTCAGAGCAAGGCGAGCTCCACCGTGTCGGAATTCCACCGGATTCCGCCACTGCTGGAGGAGAAGGGTGCCATCAATCGCGACCACCCCGAGCCCCGCCGTGACCGCGCCTTGCCTCGTCGTCGTCTACCACGTCGTTTTCCCCCGTCGCCAAGCCTAGCTGGATCCCAGGTGAGCCCCATGAGACCCCCACCACCACGTTAGGGTTTAGACCTTGTCAGAGCTATTCGTCGTTGACGACGACCCTCAGCCGTCGATCTTGCTTCTAATCGTAGGGCCTAGGATCAATGATACCGTTTCGCGTAGAGTGAGTCACTGACCAGTGGACCCCCTCTGTCAGCCGCGTGATGTGCTACGCTGTACAGTTGGGCCGGCCCGTTAGCTTTCCCGCGCTGGCGCAAAAATTCAAACAATTGATTTTCCTTTTAAATTGAAATCCTATTCTGTCCACTTATGATAAAATCATTTCAGAGAGTTTCACCTAACCAAAATGCATGATTCAAATTTTGTTAGAAGGATAATTAAAATACCTATCCAAGCCCGTTGGATTTAAATTATTTAGAGTTAGAGATCACATATAGTAAAAATAACAAGACGAAGACTTTTGCAACTTCAAACATTTTTCAAAAATCAACCATAATAGTTTTTGAGTTGATTCCAACTCTCAAAAATCAGATTTGATAATACCTATATGAATATGTAAAAACATTTAGGTTTGTATGCAGTGACTTTGGGCTAGTACCAAAATAATGTTATTAGGGCATTTCTAGTCACTTTAAGTTGATTAAATAATAACCTTAAACTTAATAAAATGTGACCAACCCTTTAAATCACATTCCCATGTATTAGAATATGTGATGATTACATGTGTCCACATGATCCCATATTATATTTGGAGAATATTAAATCTTAATTAATTTCAATGAGTAGAAATTACTTTTCTCAAATAAAATAAATGAAACTAGTTCTTTAAATCATGTGATGATTGTGATGATGCTAGATCATCAAGTGTGTGCCTTAGTGTGCTATATAGCAATAGATAAGTATTGTTTGGTGATTGTATACCCTGTATTCCTTTATAGACGATAGTACCGACCAAGTCTACGAGGAGGAGGAGTTCTACCCCGAAGAAGACGAGGAATACTCCAACCACTGCACCAACCAAGGCAAGATATTATGAGCAAGCTAGATCTATGCAAGCTTTAACCTAAACAAGATGCACTAGGTATGCTTTGGTTATACCATTTTTGATTATACCAATCCCAAGCTTTACTTGCAAACTTTACTTTCTTTTACTTTACTAAAGTTCTTTACGTTTAATATAGATAGTATAAAGAGTATAAAACTATGCCCATCTAGTTACACTTAGATGTCATTCTATGGCATGAGATTGAAGATTAGCACCCCTCATTAGTGAACACTCTTAACCTTAGTGGCTAGTGCTAAGCATAAAACTTGATCACTTTAGATGGGAATACTTGGTGAAAATGATTATGAAAACCTTGGAATGATGAGTCATTCTATTGAAATGTTTAGACATGTGTTGAGAAACATAAATGAATTTGATGATGAAAATGTTGAGGCATGAGCCTTAGCCCTTTACAAAAAAACTGATGGTTGGGTTCGGATACGATACCATTCCAATTTTATTGTACAACCACAATACCTGAATTGAGTAAGGCTTAGCCGGAAGTCTATATGCATTAGTATGGGTTCCCTCGCGGGAGAGGTTTGAGCTGAGGCTACCTCTTGATGATGTCCACCTATGCAGTGCCCAGGATGGCAGAAGGCCATGGCTGGGAGGCCAAGCTCATAGGGGAGGTGCCTATACTAGGGTGTGTAATTGAAAGGTTATGATTGATTATCTACATACTAAGTATGATGATTCAGGGTTATCCCTGACAGATGTATTGAATTTTGTGGTGAAAGTGTACCACCTCTGCGGAGTGTCAAACTATTCGAATAGCCGCGTCCGCGGTCATGGACAGTTGGAGTGGCCATATTGTTCCATCATCAAACGTTTTCAAAATGACTTGTGAAATGATTTGTGACTTTGAATTAACCACAACAGGGTTGTGACTATGAAAACTAAGTTCCCACTTAGGTGATTTAGAACATTAAATTAGCTTTCTTTACTTCTAAACTCAGCTTAAGATAAATCTATCTTTCGCAAATAAACTTAGAGCTTAGCATTCCTTTTAGACCTACCTTACTTGTTAGTGATAGTTTGCGAGTACTCATGGCTTTGTCCTTGGCTATTCCCGTGGCCATACTTTAAGGAGGACTATCTGGAAGATGGACAGCAGGACGGCTACGACAACTAGGATCATCTCCCATCGTCAGCATTGCCTGTGACACTGAAGATGGAGCCCACTACTATGCTTTACTATTCCACTGCTTGTTTGTATTAAGACTGGATCATGAGATCCTTTATTCATGTAAAACCTCATTATGGTTTGTAATGGATGATGTACTGTGATATCCAATCTGTTATGTCTCGCAAAAATGGTAATCCTAGGATTGTGAGGTATGGCATAACAAGCATCTGGGATTAAAAATCCGGGTGTTGACAATTGGTACAAGAGGGATCTCAACCATATCTGGAGTGTTCCCGAACCGTGGGGTATCAAGCTTAACGGCTTGATGATGCTCAGGGATCATTTTGGGATCATCGGAATCACCGGAAGGGTTCTAGGAAAGTTCGGAGGATGTCCGGAGTGGGATGGAAGGAGTTCCATAGCCACGGGAGTTGAATAATATGTGAGTGAATGTTAAATATTAATTTAATCATAATTATTTAAATAAAATAAAGGTAATTAAAATGGTTAAATACCTAATTGGGCCAAAATCCCTAGGAAAAAAGCCCATGAGGGAAAAGACCAAAGGGGGAAAGGGAGGAGGGGCCGCATGGGCCCCATGCACCCATCGGAGGGGCCTATGAGGGCCTTGGACGGCCAGCCACCCCATCCCCCTCTCCTCTCCCTTGTTTACTCCCACATGTCTTAGCTAATAAGCTATGGGGTCATTTTTCCCCTATATATTGAGAGGTATTTGGAGGAAATAAATACACCGATAAATAATAAAAGGTTCCCTCTATTTGGGGAGGCCTCCAGTTATTCTCCTCTCTCTCTCTCTCTCTCTCTCTCTCTCTCTCTCTCTCTCTCTCTCTCTCTCTCTCTCTCTCTCCCGTGACCGCGGTCCTAAGTCTGGACTGTGCGAACAAGAGACTTCTTCACCGTGGAGCGCTGTCGTGCTACGGGATTTGTATCTAGAAGGTCTATTTCCGCAACTGCTACTGGATCGGAGGAGCGAGAGTCGTCGTCAGGCACCATACGTGTCTAACTCCCTCGGAGGTGTTGCACTTGCGGCATAAGGAGTTGTTAGAGCCGCAGGAGTCGTTAGACTTCAGAACAACCCTGAGGTCGGTGTCGGTATGACTACATCAACCATGTTCTCCTGAATGTTGACAACTCTTTTCGGTCTTCAAGGGTAAGTTCGCAAAAATCCCCTCCCGTTAATACATTACTAATAGATAGTTCCTGGCATTAGGGTTCTTGGCGTAGGAAGAATTTATTGTTTTAGGCGTGAACCCCTACAGTGGTATCAGAGCTAGAACTATGCGTAGTATTGCTAGTACGGGTAGAACACACGAGTTGTAACGTGTGGAGATTGATCTTATAGTTGTTACCCTCCCACGTGTACTTGTGCATACCGCAGTAATGCTTGATGAAGCGGCCCCCAGCCGACTTTACGCGTTAATTCAAGCGACTGGTCCACGTTTGACATACGACTTGTACCCTATAAAGTGGCTTTGGGGGGTATCTGTGTCTCTCGCGTTAGTTGGTACGCCATTTGCAATGGAGGGCCCCAAAAGGGGTATAGTATGGACAACTATTTGATCAACGTTGTGGTTGAAGTTCGTAAGTAAGAACGGTTCTTGCACGAAAGCCCTAACAGCCACGTAAAACATGCAAAGATAAAGTAGAAGCGTGTAACTTTGTTTTGCAGGGGCGTTGTGATGTGATATGGTCGTAGTCAAGGTAATGTAGTTTATTTTCTATGGCTAAATAGTAGTAATGGTCATCATGATGGTGGACTACGAGACCGGAGACACCGGTACCCTGGTGCCCACAGCACCGGAACCCTGGCGCCGGACCCGGAGACACGGTATGGAGGTCATAGTGTGAAGGACCGTATCGCATCACATTTACAATCGATGTTTATTGTTTGTGCATCTTGTTGTGTGCTAGTATTAGATACTCGACGGTAGCCTAAATAATATGATCCCTAAAACATAATACCAACAAAATTGTTCTCCCTTAGTGTGCGCCACCAAGAAAGTTCTTTGTTATGAAGCAGGCCATGACGATCGGGTGTCAAACATATTTGCGTTAGCATACGGTGGGTGTATGCCATGTTGCACAGAAAATACATGTAAGGTTGAGTTGGAAAGCCTAGAATGTACAAACATGGACTCGGAACACGGAATAATCGAAAGATCGAGCATGAGTCGCATGAATGATGTGATCGACGTTTCGGCATCCATCTTTGCAACTATATCACCGGCTGTGATGATCGGGGGCGATGTAGTGAATGAGGATCGTGTAATCACTAAACATTTTGGGGGATAGTAGTTTAGTCGGAGTTTTCTTTAACTCGCATAATTATAAACTTATTCTAAAATCCTTTTGCAACTGTAAGTGTAGAAATGGCTTGCCATGAAGCTTCTTTTGAGATTGTTGAGCGGGTAGTTGCTAAAAAGCTCAGACAAGATGGATCAAACTTCCTTGAGTGGCTTGTGTATCTGAATGACCTTCTTATTAAGAACAATGTGGTCAACTACATACGCCTCACGATAGGTTTGGACGAGCCAGACTACTATGAGACCCCACGAGAGCGGGAAGACCGCTATTATCATCAAGAGATGTCCACTTACATTCAAGTGATAATGCGCTACGGGATGGTGAACGAACTACATCCACTCATGGGTGATATTGACGCATATGCGATGGCGGATCATCTAGGAGCAGAGTTCGAAAGCCAAGTGCATGTGTGGAAGAACGAGCTGCTTGGATATTTCCTTTCCATAAATATGGAGGAACACACTGGACTGGACAGTCACTTGGAGCACATGCATGATACACACATGAGACTGGTTTATTTCGTGGACTACTGGATGACCAATGCCTTTGCAATAGGCATGTTGCTACGGTCGCTGTCTCTTAGCTACCAAGGACATGAGAGGACTTGCATCATGAGAGGTGATGGGGAAACATAGGATTTCCATGAGTTCATAACACATTTCAGGAATGTGAAAGTTGAACCCATTCCCGGAGAGGTTGTCGATGATGAAGGTATATATGATATACAGTTTTATAAATGTTATTATCTTGCAAGCACTTGTTGTAGTATTGAAGTATCTGATACTTGTTCTGTTTTGTGAAAATAGGTCCTTCTGCATGAGATCTGCTTGCTGGAGAGGAGGTGACGTTGCATGTTGATGGTGAGCATGATGATGATGGCCGACGACACTCTCCCTCGACATTTATCACTTAGTTTATCGTTTTGAATAATTATTGTAATCGATGGAATACGAACTTTTTTAGTGTGTCTCGCACTTAGCGAGACGATTATTCATATGAGTTTGTAACAAAATAGTTGTTCTACTTTTATGAATGATTTCTATTCGTGTTCATATGGTTTTTCGATTATGTGCGAATTATTCGTGTTGTAAAACTAATTGATATTGCATGAACATTTGTAAAATATTTGAAATTCCTTGAAAATACCCAACTTAATGATATATTCATTTTGAATGAAACCATTGTTTGAAATTCAAGAGTTACGTTGATAGTATGTGAAGCTAGTAGATATTTTATCTCTAGTCACATATGAATCATGCCCACATTCAGCAAGATAACTAGAACACCACGTATTGTATGAATACAAAGTGTTTGATGATTTGTTGAAAGAAAATACATATTCGATATATACCGTATTTCAACAAAGTGGTGATTATCATTTTGTAGTTGTTGAATTTTGTAAAAGAGTTTACCAAATAAAACATAAGCATGAAACTATTTGATGTAATCAAAGAATTTCAGCATCAAGGGGTATTAAAACAAAAGAGAATCTAATTACTATGATTTGAACAATAGTAATGAGATTTGACATTATGAGATTGGCATAAGAACTTGTGAAATGCGATGCATTTTGATACGTTGAAATGCAAAGCGTCATAGTGTGATATTTGATATTGAGTGGGTAAATAGGTGGCGCTAGATAAAGCGTGGTAGTGTTAGTGTAAAGATCATTAGCTGGAAATAGCAAACACTCATTTAGAATGAAGTAAACCATCTGAAATTCGTGAGATTGGCACTGACGAGGGTTTAACTCATCAATACCCATTGTTATGGACTTGGGTTTTGGAGAAGGAGGGAGCGCTGGAGACGTCTATCGGCTAGCAAACAAGCACACAGGGGACAAAGGATTTACCCAGGTTCAGGCCTCGTAGAGGTCCCTACTCCTGCTTGTCTGCTCGTGGAATTATCGAAGGAGTCGAAAGTTACAATGGTGCGCAGATGAAATCTGGCGAGGGTTGTGGAAACTAGGGTTGCATGTGTCCTCCTCGCCGCCCCCTCCTAGCCTTTATATAGATGGGCTAGGTCTTGGGTAGCAGGTCGAGTCGGTTACAAGTTAGGGTTTTCCCCTTCAAACTTTCTATCTTTAGCTTCTTCTTGTCCTTCAAGCAATCGAGAGTCCGTAGGTTACTCGAGTCCCTCCAACCGGGCCTTGGCGACACCGTGGGCCTGTATGTATTTGGACCGTATATACCAAGCTCGAGTACCTATAGGGTATACCCATGTCAGTAGCCCCCGAGTGCCCAGTGGAATCGCAGATTCGACTGGGGACTTTTGAAGCCTTTGAGTGCCTAAATGAGTACATTTCGATTGCTTTTATTTGCGTCATAGGGATTGTTGATATACGTGCCTGATATAACCGAAGTATCCGTATTAGTTAACCACCTTAGGGTGAAACAACGCAATCTACTCAAATTCGAGTCCCCGGACTCGAATCCGGAAAAGTGCTGGTGTAATTCGACTCAGGCCACGGAGGTCTTACAGGAGTCGAATTCCAGTTATATGGGTGGGAGAACTTGACGCGTCCGTTAAGGCATGTTCATCGTGCCTGTAGGCACAGATATGTTTCTGGTAGTGCGCAGTTAAATGCGTTGCCAGGCCTTATTCAGGTCTGACCTTCACGCCGTAGGCGTGGCATCCGAATTTTATCATCGCGGAGACGATTCGGGTAACCCAGGAGACGCAGTCTCTTTGCAGGGAAAAATTATGAGGCGGTGTCGCCATGAGTTTCGAGTGTGGATGTACACAGTTTTTCTTGCACAAATAATCATAGGGTACGTGGCTAGCGCTCCCTATGGGAGTAGCCCCCGAGTGCCTGGTTGAGTCGAAAACTCAGGCAGGGACTAAAGAACTTTTGTGACTGCTGTCGTCTTTTGCTTGCCTGTTCAGTCGATAACTCAAACAGGTACTAAAACACTTTTGCGACTGTTGTCATCTTTTGCCTGCTTGTTTCAGTCGATGACTCGGGCAAGGACTAAAATATTTTTGCGACTGCTGTCGTCTTTTGCCTGCTTGTTTCTGGTGCTCCTTATGGGAGTAACACATGTCCATAATCGAACTGTGTTTCAAGTGGTTGGGTTTGCTTTTGTGATTGTCCATGTTCCTGCAACAAGAAAAAGAAAGTCGTAGGGTGCCCGGCCAGCGCTCCCTATGGGAGTAGCCCCCTAGTGCTTGGTGGAGTCGAAGACTCTAGCAAGGACTAAAATAGTCGAAGTTCTCCACTGCATAGACTTGATGACGTCAGTGCTGACGCTTGTATGACCTTAGTTGCCCGCGTGAGCGATTTTGACGGGACGTGATGAGCGGTGGGCCCTACTTTCTGACTTTGATTTGACTGGGCGTGCGTAATCTTATTTTTAACTATGCCTCCTCGATTTCCGCGCATAATGGTAGAAGTGGGGGAACAGTTCGCGCTTCCTCTTCTCCACGTGTCCTACGCGATGCGTGCCACGCGTCCAATAGGGTTTTTGTCAGCCGTTGGATTGCATCTTCCAGGGGTTAAGTAGCGATGCCGCGGCGGTAATTTCCCATCTGTGTGCTTTCTTCCTTGGTGCCATCGCCATTTCCCTTTGCTTTCCTGCTTTCCTCTGTGCCCATCTTCTCCACGACGGTGGACCAGCTCCGTTCGTTCCCAAGCTATTTTCTTCCCTCTCATCGCAACCGTGCAATGGGTAAGAAGAAGGGAGGCGTTGCCGCTGATTCCACGGCCACCCTCGCTGCAGCGAAGAAGAAGGGTGGCTCCACTACTGCGGCCACTAGTGCCGCTGCCGCTGGGAAGAAGAAGGTCGCGGGCACCCGCGTGACTAATGGCGCATGGCGCCCCTCTATCATCAAGGTGTCGTATCTCCGTCTTCTTCGCCAAGACAGAGTGATTTCTGCAGTAGTCGCCGATTCACGCGTCCCCAGCGGTGAGACCGTTCCTGTGCCTCCCGCTGGTTATCGAGTGATGTTTCTTGCATTCATCATCCGCGGTCTTTCCTTGCCTCTTCACCCCTTTCTTCGGGGTCTTCTGTGTTTCTATGGGCTCTAGCTTCATCAGCTGTCCCCAAATTCTGTCCTCCACATCACTTGTTTCATCACTCTCTGTGAGTGCTGGCTCGGAATCGAGCCGCACTTTGGTCTTTTCAAACGCATCTTTAAATTGAAGCGTCAGTCCGCATCTGGCTCTTTAGTTTATGACGTAGGTGGTTGTGGAATCCATGTTGACGCATCCGCCACCTACTTTGATATCAAGCTCACCAAGTCCGTCCAGGGATGGAGGGACAAATGGTTCTATGTGCGCGACCAGAAGGCCAAGGACGAGCACTTTGGACTCGCGCCCTTCGATCCCGCGACTCCCTGCAAGAAGATGCGTTCTTGGAAGAACGTGATCATGCCTTCCGAACTCGCGGAAACAGACGTGTTATATCAGCGCGACTGCGACCTCGAGAGTCGCATAGGCGCGGAAGAGGGAGGCTGCGCCCTTGTCAGGACTTGGCTGCGTCATCGCGTCCAGCCTCTCCAGGCCAGGGTCCATCCCATGTTCCAATGGGGTGGCGCTGATGATCCCACTCGTATGTCTGCTGATGGCATGTCCGCGAGTGAGGTAGATAAGAGGGTGCGACTGGTCACGAAGTATACCCTCAAGGATGTGCTTCCGAACGAGCCAGTCGTTCCTCCTTTCGATGCTTCGAATCCTCCTCCTGAGGTATGGTTGTGCTACGTAGTAGCTTATTTTCTCGATTGCGTCTTCTGTTGCTTATCTGTTTTACTTTTTGTATGCAGGAGTGGGCGGTGTCGCCTTGCATGCCTCCCCTCCCTGAGGGGATTATTCCTCGTGAAGCTTTGGAAGAGGACGAGACTGAGTCGACTGTCCCTTCCGATGTGGAAGAGGAAGCCCCCGAGTCTGAAAGTCCGGATACTCGCAAGCGTTCGCGTAGCGGGGATTCCGACGCGTCGACTCCTTCAACTCTAGGAGGCGCGGTTGTTGGCGTGGAGTCGCCAATTCCCGCCGTTCCTGTGAGGGCTGTGGCACCGTCTTCTCGTAAGAAGATGCGATTCCCCAAGGAGTCTTCGTCGGAGTCGACGGAGGCCACATTTGATCTTGACAGATTTAACTGGTAGGTTTGCTAGTGCATTCATTCTTCTCTTGTTTTCTTCTTGTTGGCTTTGCCTTGGAGTTTGCCTTTTCTGAGTGCGGATTTTGTCTTGCAGTCAAGAGGCGTCGTCATCTTCTGGCGACGTCGAATTTTTGAAGGAATCAGGAGTCGCGACCTCAAAAGCCAAGACAGAGGTCGAGCGCGCTCCTTCTCCTCCGGCGGCGGCCCACTCCGGGCACAATTCTTCAAGCTCTCCTCACGTAGGGGAGCATCGAGTAGTTGCTCGGATGACGATTTAGCAATCTTCTTCGGAGTCGCTGGAGGACCATGTAAGTATATCTTTCTTTCTTTTTATAATTTGGCAGTCAACGCCCTTATGTTGCCCTTTGCTAACTCCTTGTTTTGTGCGACAGCTCCTTGTAAAGGAAGCCGCGTAGGTAGCGGAGCCGGTGGTGGCGATAGGTCGCCAGCATGCGATGCTGGAGAAGCGCCACCGTGTGGTTGAGAGTGAGTGTTCTATACTTATTCTTTTCGTCTTCTCTGTATTTTGGTATAATCGACTGACAGCCAAATTTTTGACTGCCCTGTAGCTGAGCATAATGCTTTACTGCGTGATGTCGCCACGTTGGATAAGACGCTGGCCGCAGCTGTGAAGGGGCGCGACGAGGCAATCGCAGCTCGTGATGGAGCCCAGAAGCGCGAAGAGGATCTGCGTGCCTCCTTTGCGGCCAGGGAGAAGTTGTTCGGAGAGCAACTTTTCTCAGTCGCCAAGGCCCTCTCAGGTACCTTTACTTGGTAGATATTTTATTGATGTTCTTCTCTTCCTCTGTAGTGCCAGTGGCACTAGAAGTTTGATCCGTGTACGTATTTTGGTGTAGATGCTGGCGGCTTGAGTTTTGATCCACAAGCCCTTGGTCGCGATGACGCTTTGGCGGGCGCGGTATCTGTGGTCGAAGACCGTAGCGCCGCTGTCCAAAATACGTTGTCCAAAGCCAAGGCCACCCTGAGTCGCCTCCGGGAGGAGCTGATGCCGAAGGCGGAGCTGGTCGACAATGTGGAGGAGCTGGTGGAGTCGCTCGCTGGGGGTGTGCCTGCCATGTACAAGAACTCCCTCCGCGCAGCTGGCGCGACCATGTCGCTTGCCATGGTGCAAGCCCACAGAGTCGAAGTGGATCCCTCTATGGTGTCGAAGACGATGCCTGTTGGCGCGGATGGTCAGCAGGTAGTATTCGCTCCTTTTGCAACTGCCTGTGCCAAATATGGCCATTCCTTGATAAACAATGTTACCAAGTATTCGGAGGAGCTCAATCGCGCGAAGAAGGCGACGAAAACTTCGGCCTCAGGGGCCGGCGGAAAGTCAGTGGCATCTGATACTGCCACGGACTTGATGAAGCCCCCAAGGTCATCGAAGTCGAAGAAGCCAGCTGCTCCGTAGTTAGTTCCTTGTAATAGCTGGTGAACTTGCTATTTTTGATTGGAGAACATGCATGTTGGCGAATGTGTTTGTAGATACTTTTATTGATCCTGAATGCACCTGTTACTTTTGACTTTTGAGTTGGTCGCCTTATTTTGCCTCTGGCTTGATTTTTGGTAGGGTACGTCAAGTGGCCCTGTGGGGGGAATCCCGGACTTGCCATCTCTTGAGGGTACAATGGCACCATCCTGCTCCAGGGTAGAGGAGCTTTTCTTGCTTTCGCGACTTCGTGATCGCGTTAAGCAACTGGAGCGTGAGTTGCCCTTGATCCGTGGTAGCGCGGACGTGTGGAAGTCGAAGGCTGAAAAATCCGCCGCTCGCGAGCAATATCTGCTTGGCGAGGTGACGCAGCTGGGCGACCAGTTTAAGTGTTAGTTTACTCATCCTCGTCTTTTCCTTGGTAGTTAATCGCAATGGTACGGTGTACTCATGCTGTTGATGCTGCTTCGTGTAGTTGTTAGCGCGTGCCGTCCGCAGGAGGAGAGGGATAGGATTGCCATCCGCCTTCATGATCTTACCCAAGAGCAGCTTCAGGAGAGTGGATACTTCTGGGGTAGATCATGATCATGCGACTGCGTTAGCGACCCTACAGGATCGCGCCTCGCGAGTGCTGCTCTTTCTGAAGAAGTCGCAGTCGTGCTTGAAGAACATCTACCGGGCGATGTTCCCGCTGGATGATACTCCGTCAAGCCTGCTGGCCCTTCTGACGAAATTTCAAGATATGTCCGCAGTTCGCGAGTGCGTGAGGCAGCAGCTGGTGGCTGGTGCCAAGGCTGCCCTCTCCGTGGTGCGTTTGCACAGGCCTGACGTGGATGTCGCCGCCATTGCATCTGGTCCACCGGTGCCGCCAGCAGGATCTTCCTGAAACATGGTGCCGCACTATCAGGCGGTGGACCGTCCAGCCGAGGAGATCGTCGACTTCTTCGAGGAACAGACTAATGTTCTTCTGTTGCAAGGGTAGACAAATATGTATCCTGCATATAAGTGTATTGGTGTTTTAAAGCTCATATATATTTGTAGATAATTTATTGTTGAATGTATACAAATAGTTTTATAAGCGTGGGGTGCGTTGCACTTATGCGAGTCCTTTTCGTTAGCCTGGCCATCTTTGTATCTTTCCCTTGTCAACTTGTCAGGTATGTGGCAGCTGGGTTGTGCTTGTGTTAAGGGGTTCGATTGATCTGTCAGCTACTCAGGATGTCGCGTTATTGTTCGAAGAACATATGTGTATAGGGCCTCGTAGCCGCCGAGTATGAAAGTTGACAAAAGAAAAGAGAACACGGAGTTTTAGGGCACTTAGCTTTTATTTATTCGGAGAACAGTACGTAGTACAATGTGCGGCTAAGTAGCCTTGGCTGAATAGCCTTATTTGTGATGCAGAAGTAAAGAAGAAACGAGTAAGGGTAGAAGCGTCGCAGTTGTGCGACGTTCCAAGGGTTGGAGTATGTGACTCCTGTCTCTAAATCTTGAAGGAGGTAGGCGCCACCTGGGATTACTTCTGTAATCACATACGGTCCTTCCCAGGGGGACTCGAGCTTGAGATGTCCCTGCTGCTTCATTCGCAGGACCAGGTCGCTTTCAACGAAGGATCTTGGGCGAAGCCTTCTGCTATGGTAGTTGCGCAGGTTCTGCTGGTAGATCGTAGATCTTTCTGCGGCGATTTCTCTTGCTTCGTCAAGGAGGTCGACGGAGTCTTCGAGTGCGAGGGATGACTCCTTCTCGTTGTAGGCGACTATGCGTGGCGCTCTGTACCGTACCTCAGCGGGTAATACTGCCTCTGCTCCATGTACCATAAAGAATGGTGTGTACCCGGTGGCGCTGTTTGGAGTTGTACGTAGGCTCCAGAGTACGGATTGAAGTTCGTTTGGCCAGCAGCCCGCGACTTGTTCGAGTGGCCGGAGGAGTCGCTTTTTGATGCCGCTGCAGACGACCCCGTTTGCCTTTTCCACCTGACCGTTGGTCTGTGGGTGTGCTACTGAGGCGTAGCTGATGTTGATCCCCAGGTTCTCGCAGAAATCTTGGAACTCCTTGGATGTAAAGTTTGTTCCGTTGTCGGTGATGATGCTATGTGGCACGCCGAAGCGGTAGACGATGGACTCGAAGAACTTGACTGCGTTGTGCCCTGATTGCTTGGTTACTGGCATGGCCTCAATCCACTTGGTGAATTTGTCGACTGCGACCAAGAGGTAGACGTAGCCTCCTTGCGAGGACCTTGGAAGTTTGCCAACCATGTCGATTCCTCACTGGGCGAAGGGCCAGGCCAATGGAATAGGCCGTAGTTCTGCGCCTGGTGCGTGTGGCTTGTCCGCGAATCTCTGCCAAGCATTGCACTTTTGGACTATGTCTTTGGCGTCGCGCATGGCCGTGGGCCAGTAAAATCCAGCTCATAGAGCTTTGGCAACGAGGGCGCGACTGCCGGCGTGGTGCCCGCAGGTCCCTTCATGGATTTCGAGGAGGACTGCTCTTCCATCGGCTAGGGAGACGCATCGCTATAACACGCCTGCGATGCTTCGTTTATACAGTTCGCCGTTGATAATGGCGAATGCCTTGGAGCGTCGCGCGATGTGTCGTGCATCTGTCAGGTCGTCCGGTAGGCGCTTGCTGAGGTGGTACGTAATGTACGGCTGCGTCCAGGATTGTTCGATCATCATGACGTTCATTGGTCCCTCGAGTCCTGTGTCGAGCTCCAAGTTATTGAGTGTTGTTGGCTCATTGGGTGGCGTAGCCCCCGAGTCTGTTGCTGCGCTTGTTTTCTTCTCTACGGCCTTTGGCTTGATGGAGCGTTCGCATATGCGCTCGAGAAATACCCTAGGTGGTATGGGTGCGCAGGTGGAGCCTATGTTGGCGAGTGCGTCCGCCTCCTCATTGCTTTCGCGACCTATGTGTCGCAACTCGCAACCATCGAAGTCTCCTTCAAGTGTGTCATAGAGGTCGCGGTATGCGATCATGTTGTCGTTCAGTGCGTCGCACTCGTGCATTGCTTGGTTGACAACCAATTTGGAGTCGCCATATATGATTAGCCTCTTTGCGCCGCAGGCTTTTGCCATCCTCATCCCGTGTAACAGTGCCTCGTATTCAGCCTCGTTGTTTGAGGCTGTGAACTGCATTCGCAGGACGTATTTCAGCTTGTCCCCTTGAGGCGATGTCAGTATGACACCTGCTCCTGCTTCATCTTTCCTCTTGGACCCATCGAAGTGCATTGTCCAGAGGTAGGACATGTCTGGCTTGTCCGGGAGTTGGTTTTCCATCCAATGTACAAGGAAGTCCGGTAGAACTTGCGACTTGATTGCGCCGCGCTTTTCGTATGTGATGTCTCGTGGAGACAGCTCTATTCCCCAAAGCGCGACTCGCCCTGTGGCGTCGGGGTTATTGAGGATATGTCCCAATGGGGCATCGTTGACTACCACGATTGGGTGTTCTTGGAAGTAATGGCGCAGTCGCCGGGCGGTCATAAAGACGCCGTACGCCAGCTTCTGGTAGTGCGGGTACCACTGTTTTGTTGGCGTGAGGACCTCGCTGAGGTAGTATACCGGGCGTTTTACGCCATGGACCTTGTTTTCCTCGGCCCGTTCGACGACGAGCACTGTGCTAACCACTTGGTTGGTGGTGGAGATGTACAGCAGCAGTGGTTCCCTTTCTCGTGGAGTTACCAATACTGGCGAGGTGGATAGTAGGCGCTTGAGGTCCTCGAATGCTTCTTGCGCTTCGTTGGTCCACTCAAATTTGTCAGCTTTGCGGAGGAGCTGATAGAAGGGCAGCGCCTTTTCTCCCATTCGACTGATAAATCGACTGAGGGCCGCGATTCGCCCGGCTAGTTGCTGAACGCCTCTTATGTTCTTTGGCTTCTCCATGGCCAGTATGGCCTTTATCTTTTTAGGGTTTGCCTCAATCCTCTCGCGGAGATGAGATACCCGAGCAGTTGCCCAGAGGGTACGCCGAAGGCGCATTTGTCCGGATTGAGCTTTATCTGGTAGCGATCGAGGTTGGCGAAGGTTTCGCGCAAGTCATTGATTAGAGAGGCTTCTTCCTTGGTCTTGATTACTATGTCGTCGACATAGACTTGGATGTTGCGACCAAGTTGCTCTTTGAGGCAGGCCTGCATGCACCGCTGGTACGTGGCTCCTGCATTTTTTATCCCGAAGGGCATTGTGTTGTAGCAGAACATGCCAAAGGGCGTTATAAACGTGGTCTTCTCCTGGTCTTCCTCCTTCATTCGAATTTGGTTATAGCCTGAGTAGGCGTCGAGGAAGCAGAGGCGCTCGCATCCAGCAGTGGAGTCGATGATTTGATCGATCCGTGGTAGCGGGAAGTGATCTTTTGGGCAGTGCTTGTTCAGAGAAGTGAAGTCCACACACATCCGCAGGATATCCATGTCCTTTTTTGGCACCAGCACCGTATTGGCGAGCCAGGTGCTTTCCTTGATCTCGCGTATGAATTTGGCCTCGAGGAGTCTGTTGATCTCCATTCCGACTGCATGTGCCTGTGGCTCAGACAGTCGCCTGATTGTTTGCTTGACTGGCCTTGCGTCAGGGTTGACGTTGAGTGCGTGCTCGGCGAATTCCCTGGGAACTCCTGGCATGTCCGCAGGACACCAGGCGAAAATTTCCCAGTGCTCACGGAGGAATTCGACGAGCACGAGTTCCTATGCGGGACTCAAGTTGTTGGCGATGAGGGCCGTTTTAGCGGGATCCGATGGATGGACCTGCACCTTGTTTGTGTGCACAGATGAGTCGAAGGAGAGGTCAGGTGAGCTTGGCCTACTCAGATGGGGCAGACTGTTGTCTATCTTTTCCTTCAATCGCGCGAGTTCCTCCTGCATGCCGAAGGACTGGGAGATTCTATTGAATTCCCTGTCGCAACTGTCAGATCGCTCGAAACTCCCGTTGATCGTGATGACGCCGTTGGGACCTGGCATTTTCATCTGTAGGTAGGCGTAGTGGGGTACTGCCATGAACCTAGCGAACGCGACGCGCCCGAGGATGCAGTGGTATTGTGAGGGCCAGTCGACAACTTCAAAGTCGATGCGCTCGCGCCGGAAGTTCTTCGGCGTGCCGAATATGACGTCAAGGTTGATTTTGCCCAGGGGTATACGCCTTTTCCTAGGATGATGCCGTGGAACATTGTGTCCGATGCCTCCAAGTAGGTTAGAGGGATCCTCATTGCTCGCAAGGTACTCGCGAATATGAGGTTGATACCGCTTCCGCCATCCATGAAGACGCGACTCATGTCGAAGCCTCCAATTTGCGCCTCGAGTACGAGGGGGCAATGACCTGGGCGAGGTACTTGAGGCGGGTGGTCGTGCTTGTCGAAGGTAATGCACGATTCACTGCCACTGAGGTACTCAGTGGTGGATGGTGGCAAGTGCGTAGCCAAATTGACTTGGCGAGTGATGGCCTTCTGCACCCTATTGGAGGGGCGTCCCTTTTGGATCATCATGGTACCCATGGCCCGTGGGTATGGTTCTCCTCCGTGATGCTGGTCCGGTGCAGCTCCGTTCGGGGGTGGCCCGGGTGGTGGTGGTGGTGCGCCATGTGCCACTGCGCCTGGAGTAGTCCCGTAGCCTCTTTCGACTACATTGCGGTTCATTCGAACCAACCCCTCATGTAGCTTGAGGAACTCGCGGCAGTCCTTAAGGAGGTGACTGGACTTTCTCTTGCCGTCATGCTTGTTGATGTAGAAGTGTACCCTGCATGGTCCGGACAGTTTGTCTTCGATGGAGGTCGCGGGTGCTTCATCGCGAGTGCGGCGCTGCCATACTTGCATGGTCTTCTCGGTGTCGCAATATCCGCCACTGCGGTATCCGCTGTTGCGGTTATCGTCACGTCTATCGGCGTAGCCGGCTGCGACCATGTTGATGTCACCGCGATCGTTGTAGACGCGCATACGACGTTTACTCTGGCGGTCGCGTCTTTGTTCGAGTTCTGCCTCCTCGTCGGAGTGAACGCGATTCTTCAACGAATCTTCTCCATCAGCCCACCGATTCGCGATCTCCATCAGGTGGTCGATGGTATTGGGTTTTGAGCGGCCTAGCTCCTCCCTGAGTTCCATGCGGCGGACACCACCGTTTAATGCATCAATCGTGCAGTCTTCCGAGATGTTCTCCGCGGAGTTCTTGATGATGGACCATCTTTGGATGTAAGAGCGCAGCGATTCGCCAGATTTTTGCTGGCAGCATCTCAGTTCTTCGATTGAAGCGGCGCGTTTGTACGTGCCCTTGAAGTTGCGTATGAAGCTGTAGACCAGCTCATCCCAGCTGCGAATGGAACCGCGCGGGAGGTTATTGAGCCATGCCCGGGCGGCGCCTTGCAGCTGTAGCTGCAAGAATTGCATGGGGGTACTTCGACTACCTCCGTGCAGCCTGGCTGAGGAGATGTGGTCCTCCAGCCAGATCTTGGGGTCCTGTAGACCGTCAAATTTTGGGTTCTCCGATGGGAGTTTGAACCCTTTAGACATTCGCTTTTGCCTGATGGATCTGCTGAAGCATCTGGCGCCGCAGAGCTCCCCATCTTCTTCTTCCGAATCAGTCAACCGAGCACGTCGTGCCCTTGACTTGTCGATCTTGCGCTGCGTGAGCTCGTCGCGTGCATCATAGTCGCGATCGTGTCGTCGTGAATGGCAGCGTCGAGACAGGTCGTGACTGTCGTCGCTTGACGAGGACGAGGAGTAGCGTTTTGCTAATTCTTTGCCCTTTTTTGGGTCTGGTACTGGTTCTTTGTCGAGGGCGGCCTCGATTAGCCCAAGGCCCGCGATCATAGATCGGTGCATGGCCGTCCGGGGATCTCCAGCCGGTGGCTGGTTATTGAGAAGGTACATGGTGGCCGTTGTCACTGCGGCCTGCGGCGTCCTAGGAACCACGTTGCCTCTCATGTCGACTGTCATAGAGCCGAAGTCGAGGTCTTTCGCGGCGTCTATGTGTTCTTGTTCGGTGAGATGAGCCATCCGCGATTGACTCTTCCTGGCGAGATGCTCGTTGCCTCTTGAGGAGGATCCTCCATAGGAGGAGAGCCCAGCGCGACGAAGGCTTGACTCGTCCGCCGCCTTTTTACGCGCTTCGAGTTGCGCGATTGCTTGTTTCTGGCGTTTGAATTCCTCTTTTAGGAGCCAGTGGTAACCCATCAGTAGTTCCTGAGGGGACCCGAAGGGTAGAGGTGCACCTCGTAAGGCTTCGCGGCAGCGTTCCCACTCTTGCTCGTTGAGCCTGATCACGACGCGTTCGCCGGTTTGCTCGTTGATTATACTGGGGGGTTCGAATGCTCCTCCATTGCCGCCGTTGCCGCCGTTGCCGCCGTTGGCAGCGTTGGGCGGGTCGGTGCCGTTGCCGGTGTTACCATTGTTGCCGCGGTTGGTGGAGGTGTCGCCCGCGTTGATGACGGCGCACATGAAGTGATTTGGGAAGCTGTTGCTTCCACAACTTTCAGATCCGGAACCGTAGGTTCCATCTTCAGTGGCCAGATCACTTAGATCGAAGTCGCGACTGTTGTCGCTGATCAGGTTCCCGACCACCGCTGGAGCATTGAGCTCGCTGAGGGTGCCGATCGATGGAGGGAACCATGACGCTGGGGTAATCGCTGGTGCTGTCGGCTGATCGGGCATGCGAAGCGTGCCCATCTAACCAACTTGGAAGCGGAAGCTCCCAATCGCCAGGCTGATTCCGTCGCCCACGGACTCGAAGGCCGGGCGAGTAGCCGGCGTGTGGACGGTGAAGTCGAAGGCGCCGAAAAGCTGGCGGATCTCTGCTGTTGCAGAGTTGTAGATCGCGTTTGATGGGGCCGAAGAAGCCGCAACATCAGCACTCCCAGTTCCCACAAACGGCGCCAATTGACGAGGGTTTAACTCGTCAATGCCCATTGTTATGGACTTGGGTTTTGGAGAAGGAGGGAGCACTGGACACATCTATCGGCAAGCAAACAAGCACACAGGGGACAAAGGATTTACCCAGGTTCAGGCCTCGTAGAGGTCCCTACTCCTGCTTGTCTGCTCGTGGAATTATCGAAGGAGTCGAAAGTTAATGGTGCGCAGATGAAATCTGGCGAGGGTTGTGGAAACTAGGGTTGCGTGTGTCCTCCTCGCCGCCCCCTCCTAGCCTTTATATAGATGGGCTAGGTCTCGAGTAGCAGGTCGAGTCGGTTACAAGTTAGGGTTTTCCCCTTCAAACTTTCTATCTTTAGCTTCTTCTTGTCCTTCAAACAATCGAGAGTCCGTAGGTTACTCGAGTCCCTCCATCCGGGCCTTGGTGACACTGTGGGCCTGTATGTATTTGGACCGTTTATACCAAGCTCGAGTACCTGTAGGGTATACCCATGTCAGGCACCATATCTTGTATGGATTGTTGTGGAAGTTTTGGAGTTATTTGATACCGCCAAAACAACATTGAACAAATCTTCGTAGTGTATTCATTGAATATGAAATCCATGTCTAAAACCAAAAGATGGGCAAAACTAGTATTGTTGAAAGTTTGGCACATTCTCAAGGAAGTGTGTGTTCTCGACAATGAAGTTAATGGAAAAAAGTGAAACACGGTGAAGGTTCATGACCCTGCATCAGAGTGTCGAGAAGCGCAATGAAAAATGTTTCAGAACGCGTCTCTTCACATAAAGGAAAGGATCAATGATAATGACCATTGTGTTTTCCCCACCAGTGCTTTTAATAAATAAAGTAGGATTCACAAATATGCTCTACGCCATGTGTGGAGACATTTATGAATCACTTGTCATGTTATCGGAATATGACATACCTACGAACTATAAAGGAAAGTGATGGTAAACTAACATTATAAGAAATCCTAGAAGTAAACTTCACTTAAGATTAGAAAGTGAAAGTATTACTGAATCTTATCAAGTAAAAGGGGTTACTTGGTTTTTCTAAAGGACTGCAATGTAATGATGGAAAAGGTGAATGACAAAGCATGATTTGCCACAAATAATGTATTGGGCGAACTCAAATGAATTTGATTCAAAAGTGTTGAATCTAATGGTTTCTCTCATAAAAGGAATTCTGAACTTGATAATTGATCAAGGGATCTTGAAGTCATTCAAAATATTGAGAAGATATGCAATCTGTATAAAATTGAGTGGGAGCTAGAGAGTCTTCCTGAATTAATATGTAGATGACATATTTTTTGAGTGGCAGCAATGTAAGTTTCGAACTCAAATATGTAGGTGACATGTTTTGAGTGGGAGCTTGACATAAATTCTTATGTGTAAATGACACATTAAGAATGAGAGCACAAGTACTGGTAAATATTGATTTATAAGGGTAAGGTTGAAAGAAACATAATACAAAATTATGTTGGGATGTATTCCTAAAAGAGATTCTAAAGCAGTTTTGGAATAGGAATTGATTAAGGAATGGTCCTTGATCATTCGAATTAGGAAAGGTATTAAGAACAACATCAATGGTTGAAAGAAAGAGAAGGATGATCATCATCCACTATGTTTAGACATAGGTTATGTCTTACAAACCATGATCAGAACTCAACATAATGTGATCCAAGAAGGAAAAGTTCGGAAGTGATTAAGTGTGAATCACTGAACATTGAGTTGGGTCTTTGTCCACAGTGTCTAATGAGAACTGTAGACATGTTTCCAAATCCATGAAGGACGACATGCCTAAAACATAAAGTGTTATGATATAAGGGCATAGTTTAACCTTAAAAGATTGGAAATCTCTACATTGAGAATACCAACTTAAGTCAACGAGAACGCATGGTGATAAAACATCGAAAACTGCATATGTTGCATTATTATTTTGATGACTACATTTAAAATAAAAGTATAAGGATGCTGCCTAATGTCATGTATAATGTTGTCGCTAGAGAAGTCGACCTTCTCACAGAGAGTGTGTCCTTGGGCACAATACCCATGAGAAAGTTTGCATTGACTGATCTAACATCGCTGCTGGCTCCTAGAACCAACCTCACTTTGTCGCCATAACTACTATACATAGACAAGATGTTATCACAATATGATAAAGCATTAATGCCAATTAAGGTGACATTAGTAAGTTGCAAAGGATATGAGGGGCTATAAAGTCCAGAACCTAGACTCAACTTCTTCCATGAGCAAGCATTATTAGAAGTACCAGGCTATATGGTGGCGATGATTAGTAAACAAATGTAGCTAGTTTATTTGTACTCTAGTGCAAGTGAGAGACTGTTGGAAATATTCCTTACAGACAAATAATAATATGGATTATTATCATATTTCACAAAGCTTATAATTAGGTTTCATGTCATGTTATAACTGTATTCAAAGGAAACATCAATCCGGGGCCCGCGAGCACTACCATCCTAATCCTAAGTCCGGGGGCCCGCGAGCACTGCCACCCTAACCCTAAGTCCGGGGCCCGCGAGCACTGCCACCCTAACCCTAAGTCCGGGGCCCGCGAGCACTACCACCCTAACCCTAAGTCCCGGGGCCCGCGAGCACTACCACCCTAACCTTAAGTCCGGGGGCACGCGAGCACTCCCACCCTAACCCTAAGTCCGGGGCCCGCGAGCACTGCCACCCTAACCCTAAGTCTGGGGCCCGCGAGCACTGCCACCCTAACCCTAAGTCCGGGGGCCTGTGAGCACCACCACCCTAACCCTAAGTCCGGGGGCCCGCGAGCACTACCACCCTAACCCTAAGTCCGAGGGCCCGCGAGCACTGCCACCCTAACCCTAAGTCCGGGACCCACGAGCACTGCCACCCTAACCCTAAGTCCGGGGCCCGCGAGCACTACCACCCTAACCCTAAGGCAAGAAAAAACAAGTTGCAAGTTTTGCCGCCATATTCACCTTATCTTTATTTAGCACTACTATATATGCAATATACTAGTATATATATAATATTCATCAATATATGCAATATACTACTATATATATAATACTATAATATTACAATATACTACTATATATAATACTATAATATTACAATATACTACTATAATGCAATATACTACTATATATACTATTATAATATATGCCATACAATATACTACTATAATATATGCCATACAATATACTACTATATATGCAATATACTACTATAATATATGCCATACAATATAACTACTATATATGCAATATACTACTATATATATATAATATTACACTACTAAATAATATTACACTACTATATATATACTATAATATTACACTACTATATATATACTATAATATTACACTACTAAATAATATTATACTACTATATACTATAATAATATTACACTACTATATAATATTACACTACTATTACACTACTAAATAATATTACAACTATATACACTAAAAAAAATTAGAGAAAACTGGTCGAGGGCGCCGCCCAGGCCGCATCGCCCGCACCACCGCCGGCGTGCACGGCTGTCGACGGCCCGGCCTGCTCGCCCACATTGGCCAGCGCCGACGTGCACGTCGACGTACGGCTGTCGCGCCGCCGCGTAGTCAGACGGGGGAAGGGGAGGGGGCGGGGTACCTCTGGCCGGGGGCGCGCGCGTGGTGGCTGGAGTGGCGGCGGTTGGGGGTGGTGGCGGCTGGAGTGGGCACGCCAATTGGGGTGGTGGTGGCCGGAGAGATCGGGCAGCCTGTCGGAGTCTCCTTCGTCATCCTCGTGCGTGGTGGTGCTCTACGTGCATCCTCGAGAGGTGATTTGGGAGAAGAAGGGGCACGCCAATATATAGGGGGGACCTGTAGTCCCGGTCCGTATAACACACCGGGACTAAAGGGTCTTTAGTCCCGGTGCGTGATACGAACCAGGACTAAAGGTCCACCCATTTAGTCCCGGTGCGTGCCATCCACCGGGACTAAAAGGTTTTTGGCACCGCCCAACGCACGCGCACCAACGCCACACCTTTAGTCCCGGTGTGTAGCACGCACCGGGACTAAAGATCCTTTATTCAATTGTTTTACCCCAGGGGCGCGCCTGTTTAAAAAAAATTCAATTAGCATATTTTTTAAACATTTGAATTATACAGTTTTTGCATACTTATGAATTTGAGAAAAAATTCAACATGAAAAGTTCTTGAATTTGAATAAATAATCCAAATATATTTTCTGTTTTAAAAAATAATTATTCTAACTAATGAAACTAATAATCATTTTGCCATTTTTAATTTAAAAATGCATTAACTATTATATTTTGCATATTTTTGAATCTCACTAAATTTTTAACGTAAAAAATACTTGAATTGGAATAAGTAATTCAAATCCATTTTCTGATTTATAAAATAATTATTCTAACTAGTCAAAGTATTAACCATTTTGCCATTTTCATGTGATTTCGACGCTCTGGTGGTCTTCCTCCGGCGAAACCCTAGACCGGGGGCCCCGAATTGTCTACCCCTATAGCTTTCTCCATACGAGGGTAGCGCGGTGGATCTTTCTATTTGTTTTGGTTTGTTTAGGACATATGTACATGGAGAGAAAATGTTGGGCCAACTTTTCTACATTCTAGGCCCCAGTTGTCCTGCGGCAGGAGTTTTCACGTACAGATCCAGGATTTCACTAAGTGTTAACACATGTCCGGGAAGGGGGTCACATTTGGGGCCTACACATGGCACCTACAACCTTGCACCACTCTCACACACATATCCTAGGGGCACATACAAGTTTTCATGTGATTCCGACACTCCGGTGATCTTCCTCCGGTGAAACCCTAGACCGAGGGCCCCGGATCGTCTACCTCTATAGCTTTCTTCATATGAGGGTAGCGTGGTGAACCTTTCTATTTGTTTTCGTTTGTTTAGAACATATGTACATGGAGAGCAAATGTTGGGCCAACTTTTCCACATTCTAGGCCCTGGTTGTCCCACGGCGGGAGTTTCCACGTATAGATCCAGGATTTCACTAAGTATTAACGCATGTCCGGGAAGGGGGGCACACCTGGGGCCTATACATGGCACCTACCAACCTTGCACCACTCTCACACACATACCCTAGGTGAACATGCAAGTTTTCATGTGATTCCGACGCTCCGGTGGTCTTCCTCCGGCGAAACCCTAGACCGGGGGCCCCGGATCGTCTACCCCCGTAGCTTTCTCCGTACAAGGGTAGCGTGGTGGACCTTTCTATTTGTTTTGGTTTGTTTTGGACATATGTACATGGAGAGCAAATTTTGGTCCAACTTTGCCACATTCTAGGACCCGGTTGTCCCGCGGCGGAGGTTTCCACGTACAGATCCAGGATTTCACTAAGTGTTAACGCATGTCCGTGAAGGGGGTCACACCTGGGGCCTACACATGGCACCTACCAACCTTGCAACACTCTCACAGACATATCCTAGGGGCACATGCAAGTTTTCATGTGATTCTGACGCTCCGGTGGTCTTCCTCTGGCGAAACCCTAGACCGGGAGCCCCGGATCGTTTACCCCTATAGCTTTCTCCGTACGAGGGTAGCGCGGTGGACCTTTATATTTTTTTTGGTTTGTTTAGGACATATGTACATGTAGAGCAAATATTGGGCCAACTTTGCCACATTCTAGGCCCCGGTTGTCCCGCGGCGGGAGTTTCCACGTACAGATCTAGGATTTCACTAAGTGTTAACGCATGTCCGGGAAGGGGGTCACACCTGGGGCCTACACATGGCACCTACCAACCTTGAACCACTCTCACACACATATCCTAGGGGCACATGCAAGTTTTCATGTGATTCCGACGCTCCGGTGGTCTTCCTCCGGTGAAACCCTAGACCGGGGGCCCAGATCGTCTACCCCTATAGCTTTCTCCGTACGAGGGTAGCCGCGGTGGACATTTCTATTTGTTTTGGTTTGTTTAGGACATATGTACATGTAGAGCAAATGTTGGGCCAACTTTGCCACATTCTAGGCCCCGGTTGTCCCGCAGCGGGAGTTTCCACGTATAGATCCAGGATTTCACTAAGGGTTAACGCATGTCCGGGAAGGGGGTCACACATGGGGCCTACACATGGCACCTACCAACCTTGCACCACTCTCACACACATATCCTAGGGGCACATGCAAGTTTTCATGTGATTCCGACGCTCCGGTGGTCTTCCTCCGGCGAAACCCTAGACCAGGGGCCCCGGATCGTCTACCCCTATAGCTTTCTCCATACGAGGGTAGCGCGGTGGACCTTTCTATTTGTTTTGGTTTGTTTAGGACATATGTACATGGAGAGAAAATGTTGGGCCAACTTTGCCACATTCTAGGCCCCGGTTGTCCCGCGGCGGGAGTTTCCACGTACAGATCCAGGATTTCACTAAGTGTTAACGCATGTCCGGGAAGGGGGTCACACCTGGGGCCTACACATGGCACCTACCAACCTTGCACCACTCTCACACATATATCCTAGGGGCACATGCAAGTTTTCATGTGATTCCGACGCTCCGGTGGTCTTCCTCCGGCGAAACACCTCACATCCACACATTCCCTAGATTTATGTCTCAAATAAAATGTTTAATACATTACATAGATTTATGTCTCAAATAAAAGGTTTAATTAATACATTATTACATATCACCAACATCTAGTGTTGTGGTTTTCTTCTCCGCCGTAGCCATGGAGAATCTTCATCATTTAACAGGATGCTTGGGTCAGTTTTCACTTTGAATGGCGGAATTTCATGAAACTTATTGTAATCTTCTGACATGTCTGTCTTGTCATCCACTCCCACAATGTTTCTTTTCCCTGAAAGAACTATGTGGCGCTTTGGCTCATCGTATTTTGTATTCTTTTGCTTATCTTTCCTTTTTCTCAGTTTGGTAGACATGTCCTTCACATAGAAAACCTGAGGCACATCATTGGTTTGGACAAATGGTTCATCCATGTACACAAGATTATTGAGATCCACTGTTGTCATGCCGTACTTTTGGTCTACATGTACCCCTCCTCATGTCAGCTTGACCCATTTGCACCGAAACAAAGGGACCTTAAAAGTAGGTCCATAGGCAAGTTCACATATCTCCTCTATGTACCCATAATATGTGTCCTTCTGCCCATTTTCATCTGTTGCATCAAAGCGGACACCACTGTTTTGGTTGGTGCTCTTTTTATCTTGGGCCATCGTGTAAAATGTATTCCCGTTTATCTCGTACCCTTGGAAAGTACATATAGTCGAAGATGGTAACCTGGCCAACAAGTACAACTGATCTCCAATAGTGGTGTTATTCATGAGATGTGTCTACAACCAACTGCCGAAATTCTTCTCGTGTTCCCCTTTAATCAAGGAGTCAGGCTTCCCCGGGTTTTTGGAGCGTAGAATATTCTTGTGTTTCTCGATATATGGAGCCACCACGGTGGAATTGTGTAGAACTGTGTAGTGTGCTTGAGTGAAAGAATTCCCGTCCCTACATACCATTGATTTCCTTCCTAGTGTGCCTTTTCCAGTCAGCCTCCCCTCATACCGAGATTCAGGAACACCAATCGGCTTAAGGTCAGGAAGAAAGTCAACACAAAACTCAATGACGTCCTCTATTCCATAGCCCTTGGAGATGCTTCCTTCTGGCCTAGCACGGTTATGAACATATTTCTTTAAGACTCCCATGAACCTCTCGAAGGGGAACATATTGTGTAGAAACACAGGACCGAGAATTCTAATCTCTTCGACTAGGTGAACTAGGAGGTGCGTCATAATATTGAAGAAGGATTGCGGGAACAACAACTCGAAGCTGACCAGACATTGGACCACATCAATCTGTAACCCTGATAGACTTTCTTGATCGATTACCTTCTGAGAAATTGTATTGAGGAATGCGCATACCTTCACAATGGCTAGTCAAACATTTTCTGGTAGAATTCCCCTCAATGCAACCGGAAGCAATTGCGTCATAAGCACGTGACAGTCATGAGACTTTAGGTTTTGAATTTTTTTTTTCTCTTTCATATTTACTATTCCCTTTATATTCGACGAGAACCCAGACGGGACCTTGATACAAAAAAGACTTCAAAAAGATTTCCTTCTCTTCTTTGGTAAGAGCGTAGCTGGCAAGCCCTTAAAACTGCCCTGGATGCTTGTCGTCTCGTCCTTTATGATGTTGCTGGTCCTCTCGTGC
Source organism: Avena sativa (assembly GCA_916181665.1). Classification (NCBI taxonomy): domain Eukaryota; kingdom Viridiplantae; phylum Streptophyta; class Magnoliopsida; order Poales; family Poaceae; genus Avena; species Avena sativa. The sequence continues at coordinate 483,764,423 of OV702279.1, forward strand.
TGCCTGGGTATCTTTTGACTTCCCATACAAGCCCAGGAAGCCTAGAATATTCACGCAAAGATTCTTCGTCAGGTGCATCACATCGATTGCAGAGTGGGCCTCGTGCACTTTCCAATAGGGTAGCTCCCAAAATATAGATTTCTTCTTCCACATGGGTGCGTGTCCGTCGGTGTCTTTCGGAACAGGTTGTCCTCCAAGATCCTTTCCAAATATTACATCCAAATCCTTGACCATACCAAATACATCAGCACCAGTACGGGGGACAGGCTTCGTCTGGGCTTCTCCCTTGCCATTGAAATGCTTGCCTTTCTTCCTTAATTGATGACTTGGCGGAAGAAAACGACGATTGTACGGGTACACATTCTTTCTACATTTATCTAGATATATACTTTCAGTCTCATCTAAACAGTGCGTGCATGCATTGTATCATTTGTTCGTCTATCCTAAAATGTTACTAAGAGCAGGCCAGTCATTGATGGTTACGAACAGCAACGCTTGTAGGTCAAATTCCTGTTGTTTGTGCTCATCCCACACACGTACACCTGGTTTGGCCAACAACTGTAAAAGTTCATCAACTAATGGCCTTAGGTACACATCAATGTCGTTGTTAGGTTTCTTCGGGCCTTGGATGAGCACTGGCATCATAATGAACTTCTGCTTCATGCACAACCAAAGAGGAAGGTTGTAGATACATACAGTCGTGGGCCAGGTGTTGTGACTGCAGATCTGCTCCCCAAAAGGATTTATGCCATCGGTACTTAGACCAAACCATAAGTTCCTTGCATCACCAGTAAAGTCCGGGAAGTCCCTCTCGATTTTTCTCCACTGCCGACCATCAGCAGTGTGCCTCAACTTCCTGTCTTTTTTACGGTCTTCCATGTGTCATCGCAACAACTTTGTATGCTCTTTGTTTCTGAACAAACGTTTCAACCGTGGTATTATAGGAGTACCACATCACCTTGGCAGGAACCCTCTTCCTGGGTGGCTCGCCCTCAACATCGCCAGGGTCATCTTTTCTGATCTTATACCGCAATGTAGTGTAGACCGGGCATTTATCCATATTCTCGTACTTCTCACCACGGTAGAGGATGCAGTCATTAGGGCATGCATGTATCTTCTGCACGTCTAATCCTAGAGGGCAGACAACCTTCTTTGCTTCGTACGTACTGGAGGGCAATTCGTTATTTCTTGGAAGCAGCTTCTTCATTATTACCAGCAACTTTTCAAATCCCGAGTCAGTCACATCGGTCTCTGCCTTCCACTTCAGCAATTCTAGTGTGCTACCCAGCTTCTTCTGGCCATCTTCACAAGTTGGTACAATAATTTTTTGTGGTCCTGTAACATCTTCTCGAACTGCAACCTCTCCTTTTCTGTGTCACAGTCTCGCTTTGCATCAGAAATGACCCGACCAAGATCATCAGCGGGCTCATCTGGTTCCCGTTCTTCACCCCATTCTTCTTCATTGTCTTCCATTGCGGTATCAGCGTATTCAGGGAACATAGATCGGTAGTTTTCATCATCGTTCTCTTCTTCATCACCGTCTTCCATCATAACCCCTATTTCTCTGTGTTTGGTCCAAACATTATAGCCGGACATGAAACCGGACCGAAGCAGGTGACTCTAAATGACTCTTGAGGAAGTGTGAGCCTGCTCATTTCGACATTCAACACATGGACAACACATAAAACCATCCCGCCGCTTGTTCGCCTCGGCCACAAGGCGAACAAAACGCACGCCTACTCTGTAAGCGTCAGAGCGTCGGTCACCGTACATCCATGGATGGCTCATCTGCATCATACAATCATGCATATATATCAAACGCAATCACGATGCTCAAATTAGTACCGCGCGGTCTAAACGAGAAAATAGTGGCTAACCTTTTAGGACACCTGGAAACAAAGATGAGAAAACTTAAGTGTGGCTCTGGCACCTCATATCATGTTTTGTCTTGTGTGAACTCAAGTGACATTGCTCTAACAGGCATTTCACCGAACACCTCTAGTGCATATGAAGAATAAAAAATAGCACAAAGTTATACCCACCTCACATAGGAAAAAAGCAGGAGCGAGTGGAGGGCTGGGTGCATATATATAGGGCCAGACCATTAGTCCCAGTTTGAGATACAAACCGAGACTAATGGTTCTGCCAGGATCTCAAACCGGGACTAATGGTCCCTTACGGGCCGGGACAAAGTACCTCGGCCTCCTCGAGTCGAGTCGTCTGGTTCGGACCATTAGTCCCGGCCCCAGCCACGAACGGGACTAGTGGCCCGAACCAAAGCCCATTTTCTACTAGTGAAAAGAAGCAAGGGCCGGTACTTCTGGACTAGTACGTAGTAGGAAATGGAACGCTAAAACCAGCGAAAGCTATAGGATGGCCGTCGACATATGGTTAACATGAAAATAGGAACGAACTACACCGAGGGGTGGCCGTCGGCGTATGGTTAACATGAAAATAGGAAGGAACTACACCCCACCCTCCCCCCCCCCCCCCCCCCCCCCCGTCGGCGTATGCATGGTTGACGCCGTGAGAACGACGTCACGGCCTGGTCTTCGGGGGTCAAGCGTCCACCCCTTACGCCGACGGCCGTATTACGCTGAGGGTAGCCGTCGGCGTAGAGTGGCCTACGCTGACGGCTGCTTGGGGGGCTGGCCTGGTCGCGATTTACGCCGACGGCCCCGATGTTTGGCCGTCGGTGCCTCGCCGCCCATTCCTGCAGTGACGCCGGATCAGAGTGGAGCCCCAAGTCGGTATTGCTTTGACGGAAAGGACATCTGGAAGTTGATTGTGGCGACCTGCTCTCATGAACCAGAACTTGGTACACGTACTAGGAAGCAGAGCTTGAATAATCGTGTGAGGAGGTTTCGGCCAGCCTGATCTGGTTCTCTGGAAAGCACAGATGACATAAAAGAAGGGCCGGTAGAAAATGAAACGGCTAAAAGCAGGGAAGTGGTCAGGTCACACCTTTTTCAGGTCACCAAATAAACCTTTCCTCATGCATCTAGTGCAGTACCCTCATCAAAATGTGGCAAAGCAAGCAACCGTGATGTTTACCCCAAGAAACAGCTTGCCAATGAGAGACCAGCTAAGCAAGGCAGCAAGCAACCCAGGAGATCGCCGTATGTATATATATGTTCTCTCAGAGTCTCAGTAGGTCACAAGCACATTGCCTGGGTAATGCTGGCGAGCAGACACTGCCCTGAGAGGAGAAGGCCATAGATATGTTACATATGTACAGGGTTGACGTGGCGGTGGCCGTGGCGCTCGTCGCCATTCTGACGGCGTGCGCGTCGTCTGCCGCGGCGGTGGGGGAGGTGGGAGGAGGAGACGACCATGCGGCGCGAGCGCGAGGGGAGGTGACGTACGACGGCAGGGCTCTGGTGGTGGACGGCACGAGGAGGATGCTCTTCTCCGGGGAGATACACTACACCAGAAGCACCCCCGAGGTACGTACGTGGTCCGTTCGTTCATGTCATCGATCGATGCCGTGAGGTTCGTGGAGTGATCCTCCACTCCATTGAGCACGAAGAAAGATATGCATTCCTTTCTTGTACCCTTAGCTGACGACCGTCACGCCTAGCAATGCGGTGGAAAAAAAAACTTGTTCAAAACCCCGGCGGCGCAGAGCAGCTCCTCGTTTAGTCTCCGGCGCGACGGCGACGAATTAGGGAGAGCGGCGATCTGCGAGCTGCCATTGATTGGCGTCGTGGCGATCACCCGAAAGTGGAAACGGGTTAAAGTTGGCCGCCGTAAATTCGTCCAGCGGTGACCTGCTCACCGCTTTTATTCATTTCTAGCACGAACGGCTTTGCTGTTTTATTTAGAGATATACATACATACCCAAGAAGGTCGGGTACTGACAGCAACGCTTTTGGACCTGGCCGGAACCTGAAATTGGTACAGCTCGTCTGCCACTCGGATACAAGATAAGTAAAGCGGCTGCGTGCACGCTCTATACTTCCATCCATGAACGAATAAATCGAGCACGCACGCTGGCACTCCAATACACGCTGTCTGGTGATGCTGTTGCGGCATGCCCAGCCAGCCACACAAGCTGATTCTTTTCATGTTTTTGGCCGGTGCATACAAGTATATCGACCATCGACCTCTTGATTTTCTCAGTCTCGGTTCGACCACCTTAGCCGCCTGACATGATTGTGTTGCATTAATAGTCAAATTTGTTAGTAACTGAAGAAGACGGCCTATATGCCATCGGTCTCGGTGCACAGCCTCATCGGATAGGTGAGATAACTTAGACGAGGTACTCAATGTGCATAGATAAAATTAAACATGGATGAACTCATACGAGTAAATGTACTTGTCTGACGTAGAATTGAACCAAGGTGGGTTGTTGTCTCCGCCACACGTTGGTCCAAGGGTACAAATGGAAAATTACTGAAATGTTGCATTCATTTCGTACTGTTAGGGATTTGGGGATTCACACTTTTTAAAAATGAAGTTTGGAGCTTGACACTGGCGATTTCAATCCTGTTCGCGCACCTCCTCTCACAGGGGACTGTACTCTCGCGTAGGGATCAGTCAGAGTACGCTGGGCCCAAAGGCAATCCCGGATGCGAGTTGAACGAGTTCTTTCATGGGCCTCTCTCTCCACACACGGCTTGCTTCTCTTCATACATGGCCCAGCTAAACACCAAGCAACCCTCAAAACAAAAAACAAAATGCTAAACACCAAGCTCTTTTCGCCTCCTCTGTTCTGCTGCCATGACACTTCTCTGAAAGAAGCAACCAGCAAAACAAAATGTTACTTGACACTTTATCTGAAAGAAGCAATCAGCAAAACAAATGTTACTCCTCTGTATAATATGCATGCAATCTATAAATCCTGAAATACTTTGTCAGCGCTATCTTTTGTGCCAGCTATGATATACTGCAAACTTTTCTTTTACCAATATAACTTCAGTTGTCATTCCTCATCGGCTTCGGCTTACATTCACAACAAAACATTATTCAGTATACATGTATAAATCTCCTCTGTAAACTGCTGTCAAACTTAGCTCCAAGCATCGGTACAAAATTCAGGCATACCTCATAATAGCTCAGGCCTACTAGGCGGTAGATGGACAGCAAAGTAGGAAGCGAGGAAGCAACTTTTGAAAATATCTGTCGAGTAGAAAAATGTACTTCCTCTCCCGCTCACAAGACAAAGGTCAAATCTGAGGCGGCGTTTGATGTGAACTACTCCCTCTGAGCTGAGGGAGTAACAAACTACTAACTACCTTCTTTCAAGCAATTTTCTGATAAGCTGCGTCTTCTGATTCATCACCAAATTCCTTACTTAAGTCTGTGCATCCTAAAATTGACAGATGTGGCCAAAACTAATAGCGAAAGCCAGGAGAGGTGGCCTCGATGTGATACAAACGTACGTCTTTTGGAATGTCCATGAGCCTGTGCAGGGCCAGGTATGTGCTCTTTCTAGTAGCTTGATATGGCTGTCAAAAAAACATGAGATGTATCTAGTAAACAGATTGCTCAAAATACCGATGCATGTTTCCATTGTATCATTGCATCAGTATAACTTTGAGGGGAGATACGATATTGTGAAGTTCATCAGAGAAATTCAAGCTCAAGGGCTCTATGTAAGCCTCAGGATTGGTCCATTCATAGAGGCAGAATGGAAGTACGGGTATGAATGCATGAAACCAATTTTCTTATTCATCTATACTACTTATAAAGGTAGAAGTTAAGGTAGGATACTTTCGATCTGAAAACAGTCCATATATATAACTCATTTCATAAATCTCAATCTAATGTCTATTTCGAATGATACCCTCAGTCCGAAGGACTCTTATATTATTTATCTCATCGTATTGTTACCTCTTAACTACAAAATTTACAATTTTGTGTATGCATAACACCTTTTTTTTCCCTTCAAGTGGTTTATGGTATAAAGAAGACTAGATGAACTTATATTATAAATATGGTTTCTGTAGCATGTTAGTATATATTCCACAAAAATTATATTGTGAAAAACATGCAATCCGTGGGTGCGATAGCTAATGTAGACAAGCGTCTTGCTTCCTGAAAATTCTAAAGAACACTACTCTCTATACCTTAACTATTTATAAGTGCAGAATATCCAAGTGATAAATGAACAAAAATAGGACCTGAATAAATTATGTATATCTTGTGTTCATGCAGAGGATTTCCATTTTGGCTACATGATGTTCCAAACATTACCTTCCGAACTGACAATGAACCATTCAAGGTGAGATGGCATTCTTAAACTTCTTCACCTGAAAAACTGTGACTTGTGGCAGGTGATTTCAAAGTATTCATCTGGCACAATCCTAAAGAAACGCTACTGAAGTAATTGGATGTTGGTTATTTTAACAATAATAACCATAATAAATTGTAGTATTTTATTCATGCAGCAACATATGCAAAGATTCGTCACGCAGATAGTAAACATGATGAAACATGAAGGGCTTTATTACCCGCAAGGAGGCCCCATCATCATTTCTCAGGTTAGCAAAATTAACTTGAAGTAGAAGTTGTGTTTAGTTCCCCATCTCAATGTGCCATCATATACTAAATAAGTAAATGCAGATTGAGAATGAGTACCAGATGGTTGAGACTGCATTTGGCCCCAGTGGCCCACTTTACGTCCGCTGGGCAGCTGAAATGGCTGTAGGTCTCCAAACAGGTGTTCCATGGATGATGTGCAAGCAGAATGATGCCCCAGACCCAATTGTTGGTGTTCCTTTTTTACATCATTTGACCTGACTGTACCTCATTAGACAAAAAATCGTATCAGTTTGACAAATAAGTTTTTTTCTAGATTAATACCTGCAATGGGCTCATTTGCGGGGAAACATTCGTAGGACCAAACTCACCAAGCAAGCCTGCATTGTGGACAGAAAATTGGACAACCCGGTAATGTTGCAACCTCACTTTCATTTGGTTTTGGATCTTCTCATTCTGCTGATAAAAAGTTCTGATGGTCAACTGTTAATGTGTCCAGATATCCTATATATGGTAATGATACAAAACTTAGATCTACAGAAGATATTGCCTTTGCCGTAGCACTCTTTATAGCAAGGAAGGGAGGAAGCTTTGTGAGCTACTATATGGTATGGATTTCGTTAAAAAGACCTTAAAAATTTCCCAACTGAAACCTCTTAGAAAAATTTCATGTTGGTTATGATGCAGTACCATGGAGGAACAAACTTCGGGAGGTTTGCCTCTTCATATGTAACAACAAGCTACTATGATGGAGCTCCTCTTGATGAATATGGTAAATAGTCAAGAGACAAGGCCTGCTGGAAGCATTTACACTTCTCTACCATATAACAGCAACTAATAAATTTAGTTGTACTCTATCTAGGTCTTATATGGCAACCTACATGGGGTCATCTTAGAGAACTGCATGCTGCAGTGAAGCTATCTTCAGAACCATTGATGTTTGGAAGATACTCCAATATTTCATTAGGTCAAGAACAAGAGGTAAACTTACACAGCGTTTTACTACCACATTATTCAATAAATTCTAGCAACACAAGCACATAATTAATGACGTACTCCAGGCACATATCTTTGAAACAGGATTGAAATGTGTGGCTTTCCTGGTCAACTTTGATAAGCATCAAACACCAACAGTAGTATTCCGTAATATATCTTTGCAACTGGCATCCAAATCCATCAGTATTCTATCAGATTGTAGGACAGTGGTTTTTGAAACAGCCAAGGTATGTGACCTATTTACATATATTCCTTTGGGGTGCACCTTCATCATAGACAAATGCCCTAGGCTCTTGTTATGATATTCTATTTTATTAATTTCTATCACAGGTAAATGCTCAGCATGGGTCAAGAACAACTGAAGTTGTACAGTCTCTCAGTGACATGCATAGTTGGAAGGCATTCAAAGAACCAATTCCTCAAGATATAAGCAAGGCCGTGTACACTGGAAACCAGCTCTTAGAGCATCTCCCAATAACTAAAGATGAAACAGATTATCTTTGGTACATTGTCAGGTAAGAAAATTTCCTCAAAGGTGTTGTTCATCATTTGGATTTACATAGTTACTCGAGTTGAATCACTGTGCTAATTGTATCACTTAAATGCAGCTATGAATATAAACAGATCGATGATGATCACCTCGTGCTTCTTAATGTTGAGTCACGAGCACATATATTGCATGCTTTTGTCAACAGTGTTCTTGTAGGTCAGTATCCTATTAGATAATTGTGGTTTTTCCTAGCTTCTTCGTTCAATCTTTTGTGAGAAGGAACAGCTATTTCACAATATGACATCGTGAACTACATGTGCATCATATAATTTATTCAGATTATGTTATCTTGATTACACTTTTCAACAGACGTGCTATGTTATTGTTAATCGCACTTCACTCATATCCATTATTGTATAACTTCCCTATATAATATGGTCAGGAAGTGTGCATGGGAGTCATGAGGCACGTGGCAACATAATTCTGAACAAGAATATTTCTCTAAAGGAGGGGCAGAACACCATATCATTGCTCAGCGTAATGGTTGGATCACCGGTATGCTTCCTATTACCCACCCTGCCAATATTAATGAAACTAATCGACGGGAACCAAGACTTCCTAAAACTGGGTTCATCAATCACAGAGGCAATGTGTATACTGTTAGTTCTAATGAAGTAAAACGAGCAAATTAATTTACTGTAACTTATCAAAACATAGGTGTTAATACCTTTTCAGGTTTTAGATTTTCACAACATATAATGGAGGTTGAGTACCATAAATTTCAAACATCAACTGTTACAGAAAGTGAATTAACTAGACATGGCATCAAAACTGAGATCTTCTAACTGGAAGGACTCTGGCGCTCACATGGAACAAAGAAGCTTTGGAATCCGCAAAGTGAGCATACAAAAAGGACATCAACCACTACATATCCTCGACAACGAGTTATGGGGATATCAGGTAAATCCAAGTCAACTCATTTGAGTGTGAAATAGAGATCATTATAGAACTCTAGAATGTGATCTGCCAGATTAAATGCAGGTTGGCTTATTTGGAGAAGGGAATAGGATATACGCACAAGAAGCACCATACCGTGTTAAATGGACAGATATCCACAACTTAACACATATTCCTCTTACATGGTACCAGGTACATTAACACAACTAGTACGTAATCCCGAGCTAAATCTCCCGCCTGTGCAGCACTATTGTATTCCTTGAATCATTTGTTCTGTAATCCAGACAACATTTGCCACACCAATTGGCAATGATGCAGTAACACTGAACCTTACGAGTATGGGAAAGGGTGAAGTGTGGGTCAATGGGGAGAGCATTGGACGGTATTGGGTCTCATTCAAGACACCGAGTGGACAACCTTCTCAATCCCTGTAAGTAGAGTAAAATCCAATCTCAGTCTCAGATTATGCTATTCTTCCTATGACTTTACAAGCAATATCTAACTGGCACGACATTTCTGAACCCCGAAGGTATCACATACCCCAACAGTTTCTGAAACCTAGAGACAACGTCCTTGTCCTTGTTGAGGAAATGGGAGGCAACCCGCTACAGATAACAGTGAACACAATGTCCATCACAACAGTGTGTGGTAATGTAAACGAGCTTTCAGCTCCGTCTCTCCATACACAAGGAAAGGATCCAGCAGTACACCTACGGTGCCAAAGGGGCAAACACATCTCAGCACTTGAGTTTGCGAGTTATGGGAATCCTGCAAGAGACTGCACAGCATTTTCAACTGGAAGTTGCCATGCTGAATCATCGGGATCTGTCGTAAGACAGGTAACACAACACAGCCTGCTTGATATGAACAAGCGTCATAAGCTTCTTTCTTATAACAACTAAAACTTCTTATTTTGTTCTACCAGGCCTGCATAGGTAAAAGGGTCTGCTCTATTCCAGTATCTCCTGCCAAGTTTGGCGGTGATCCGTGCCCTGGAATACAAAAATCGCTTCTAGTTGTGGCGAAATGCAGATGATACCACACATTGAAGGAAGTAAGGTTAATGGCTAAATGAGCAGGAGGCAAGGACTGGATGAACTGAGGGTAGGTATACAGATCCATAGATCCGATACAAACAATGCGACTGATGTATGTGAAATTCACCCAAAACCAACAGATAGATCATTCTTTTGTGAACCTAAAATGTACAAAATCCCTTACATTTCGATCGTCTCTCATGTTCTCTCTGAACCATGCTACTGCAACGGCAGACTCTGTCTTGTCGTTTAGACCTAGGTGAAACATGATTGAAGCAAACTGAAGAGGCAATAGACTGTTATAGGGCGTCTCAGGTATTGGACTTACATAAATTGTTAGGAAATATGCTCCGCCTCGCCATGTACCTTCCCACTCCTGCCCCACCCACCTGACACGATGGCCAGGGGCCAGGGCGGAGATCAAAGATGGCCGCTGTAACCACCATCACCGTCTCATCCTCCGGAGAACACCCGCCCTTCGGAGGTGACCAGCGATTGTCGACGTCCCCGACCATCTCTCAACGCCTCGAGCAAATTCCGGCGAGCTCTCCGGTGAAAAAGCGGCACCCTCCCCTAACTCACCGCAGCATCTCTCACGGGACAGAGGAAAGAGGAAGAATGAGACATCTTGTAATGGGCTTGGGCCCAATAAACATGGGCAGGCCCGATATTACAGTAGGCAGCGTCTCTAGTGGACACGACCCGGGAAACAAAATATACCAGTAGATAACTCCTTAAAAGATAAACACACATTCCTCGGCAAAAACTCTCCTTTTGATTCCCGAACTTTGGTCAAATTTTAAAAATGTGAAAAATTATATTACAGGATTTAAAAAATCTAAAAAATACAATTAGTCAATGATGTGTTCTACCAACATGCAGATTGTGTTGAAATATTAGGCAATTTCCCCATGAGATTAATTACCGAAATCAACATTATGTAAGCACTAGCAGATCTAAACACATACAGCCAAACAACCACATCTAGTAGATCTGAAAATCTAGCCAGAACATGTGCATACATAGAGAAGAATAGCACGTACAGGTTGACCGGGAAGGTCGTCACCGCAGCAGCACCTTGGTCCTTGTTGATGTCACCCATGGTGCTGATGAGGTCGTTGGTTGCTGAAGAAGAACACACGAACGGAGGCGAGCAGTCGCGCCGAGACGCTTCCCAAAAACCTTATCGCCCGTCTCCCGGTGCAGGATCTCAACGGACAGAGTTTCGGAGGCCTACTCTCCCGGACAGCAGTGCACGCAGCCGCCGGGATGAGGAAGCCTAGAGAGCAGCGCAGCAAGAGGAACACACAGCGAGAGAGAGACCGAGAGAAGAACTGGATATGTCTAGATTTGTCTGTCTCTCGCTCTATAAAGCCTGGGAGGTGAGCCGACCAAGTCGCCACGCGTTGGAAGATAAGGACACGCGTCAATCATGCACACGAATGTTGACACGTACCCAACAGCTAGTGCACCAAGCAAAAATTTAGTCTTCCACAAAACGAGTTTTTAACTCGAACTCGATTCACGAAACGCGACGCGTGTGCGGGTGAGGCGAGGCGGGCGGCGGAGGAGGAGGAGTGCGCGTGGACTCCTTCTCTTCTCACTCACTTAGTGGGAGTGAAACAGCTCACCTTATAAGCTGGTCCAACTCTCTCTCAACTAGCAATGTGGGACTAAACTTTGTCTGCCACAGAGCTCCCAGGCTGCCATAGTAGATGGGTCTTGAGATTTCAGGATTTATTAGACTAGATGGGCTGCCTACATGGGCCGCAACCCATATAAATCTAACAATCCCCCACCAGATCTCAGAGGCACATCATATGGCACATTAGTTCCAATCACTGTTTAATATACCTGCAGTTCAGTGGAGACTGTTAAGTTGAACTTCCACCTAGACAAAGAGATACGCTTACTATAACTGAACAATGGACTATGCCTTAAATTGCCAGTCTTGCGCAGCAAGTTTTACTCAATGTCGTTATCGGTACTTGGCTGCCATAGGCTACCCCTCGGGTGGAGCTTATAAGTCATACTCCTCGGCCTTTCATGAGCTTCCTAGACATTGACCCCAATCTCATACACTGTGACCAACAGTGTAGCTCATATAGGTGTGTTCTTTCAAAATCGCTCTGTAGGACAGCGTCTTTGCTCCCAAGGAGACAGTTAGAACACATTAAGATATAATCAACCTTCCTTACAGAATACTATGAGAGAATTGCATCTGCAGCGGAGTGGGAGTATTAAAGGTTTCTCTCAACTCAGTTGTTTCGGTTTGTTTTCCCAGGTCCTAATTCACGGGATCTCCGATCACATAGGTTGGGTTACCCCCTTGACAACTCACGTGGGTCTCAAACCCATCTCCCTCGATGTATTTTCTATCAAGTTTCTTGATAGTCCTTTCGTAAAAGGATCTGCCAGATTCTTAGCCGTTTGGACATAATCCAATGCTATAACTCCGGAGTTTCTCAGCTTTCTGACAGACTTCAGTCTTCTCTTGACATGTCTTGAACTCTTCATATTGTCCTTAGAACTGTTCACTTTGACAATCACAGTTTGGTTGTTACTGTTCATAAGGATTGTCGGTATTGGTTTTTCAACCATAGGCAAATCTGTTAAGAGTTCACGAAGCCATTCTGCTTTGACAGTCGCAGTATCTAATGTTGTGAGTTCTGCTTCCATAGTTGACCTCGTTAAGATGGTCTGCTTGCAAGACTTCCATGAAACAGCGCCACCACCAAGAGTGAATATATATCCACTTGTGGCCTTTATCTCATTAGCATCTGATATCCAATTTGAATCACTATACCCTTCAAGTACCCTTGGATACCCGGTATAATGTATTCCATAGCTCACGGTTCCCTTTAGATAGCGCATTACTCTCTCAAGAGCATGCTAGTGATTATCTCCCAGGTTGGCCACAAACCGGCTAAGTTTGCTCACAGCAAATGAGATGCCAGGCCTCGTAGCGCAAGCTAAATACATAAGTGAGCCAATAATCTGAGAGTATCTCCATTGATCTCTAGCCGCCTTTTGATTCTTTCGAAGCAAAATACTAGGATCATAAGGTGTGGGAGAAGATTTGCAATCATCATATCCAAATCTACTCAACACCTTCTCTACATAATGTGATTGCACAAGTGTAATCCCATTATTCTCATCTCTCAGTAGCTTGATGTTTAGGATAACATCAGCTTCTCCAAGATCCTTCATCTCAAAACATTGAGACAAGAAGGTTTTGACCTCATTAATCACTTTGAGACTTGTCCCAAAAATTAATATGTCATCAACATAGAGACATATGACAACTCCCTCACCCCCACCATGGCGGTAGTACAGACATTTGTCAGCTTCATTTACAACAAAGCACACAGATGTCAAAGTTCTTTCAAACTTCTCATGCCATTGCTTGGGAGCTTGTTTGAGGCCATACAAAGATTTCTTCAATTTACACACCTTTCTCTCTTGACCTTCTAGTATAAAACCATCAGGTTGTTCCATGTAAATTTCCTCATCCAACTCTCCATTTAGGAAAGTCGTCGTAACGTCTATCTGATGATGAGAAGACCGTGAGAGGCAGCCACTAATAGTAGTACTCGAATTGTGGTTAATCTCGCCACAGGTGAGTAAGTATCAAAGAAATCTTCGCCTTCTTTTTGGGTATAGCCTTTAGCCACAAGCCGAGCTTTGTACTTTTCAATAGTACCATCAGCCCTAAGCTTCCTTTTGAATACCCATTTACATCCTACAGGTTTGCACCCATACGGACGTTCAGATATCTCCCACGTTCTATTAGCCAAGATGGAATCCATCTCGCTTTGAACCGCTTCCTTCCTGTAGTCTGCATCCGGAGATGCAAAAGCTTCTGAAATAGTAGTGGGAGTGTCATCCACTAGGTACACAATGAAATCATTACCAAAAGATCTTGCGATCCTTTATCTCTTACTCCTTGTGGGAGCTTCATTGTCATCCTCATCCGAATCTGAACTCACATCATCTGATTGTTCATCAGTCTCTATGGGAGTTTCAGGTTCAAAAACTGGATCATACTCCTTATTAGATATGCTAGGCATATCTCTCATAGGAAATATATCCTCAAAGAATGTAGCATCTCTTGATTCAAAAATGGTACCGACACTCATGTCGTCCATTTCAGATTTCACCACAAGAAATCTGTAAGCAATGCTGTGAGAAGCATAGCCAAGAAAGACACAATCCACAGTTTTCGGTCCAAGCTTACGCTTCTTGTTGATTGGCACGTTGACCTTTGCCAAACAACCCCAAGTTCGTAAGTAAGAGAGTGTTAACCTTTTCTTTCCCCATTCTTCAAATGGTGTAATATCTTTATTCTTAGTTGGAACACGGTTCAGGACATGACACGAAGTCAATATAGCCTCCCCCTACCATTCCTTGGATAAACCGGCAGTGTCTAACATGGCGTTAACCAAATCTGTTAGAGTCCGGTTTTTCCTCTCAGCAATCCCATTGGATTGAGGATAATTGGGAGGCGTCCTCTCATGTATAATACCATGTTCCGAACAGAATAAATTGAACTCATTAGAAAATTACTTTCCACCACGATCAGACCGAATTATTTTGATCTTTCTCTCAAGTTGATTTTCAACTTCTGCTTTATAGATTTTAAAGAAATCTAAAGCCTCGTCTTTAGTTTTCAAGAGATATACATAACAATACTTAGTAGAATCATCAATCAAAGTCATGAAATATTTCTTTCCACTAATTGTCAACACACCATTCATCTCACATAGATCTGAATGTATAAGCTCAAGAGGTGCCAAGTTTCTTTCCTCCGTAGGCTTATGAGGCTTGCGAGGCTGCTTTGCTTGCACACAAGCATGGCACTTAGAGCCTTTGAAAATAGTAAATTTCGGAATTAAACTCATACCAGCAAGCCGCAACATATAACCGAAATTAATATGACAAAGTCGTTAATGCCAAACATTAGTTTCATTACTAGTAGTGCAAACATGGTTCACTACATCATCACAAAAGTCTACCAATGAAAAATGGAACATGCCTCCGCATTCATAGCATTTTCCAACAAAGGCCATACTTAGATAGTACAACTTTATTGGACTCAAATACTAACGTAAACTCATCTTTTAGAAGACGGGATCCACTAACAAGATTCTTCTTGATAGAAGGGACATGCTGCATGTTCTTCAATTGAACGATCTTACCCGAAGTAAACTTCAGATCTATGATACATTGCAAATGTATCTATAATTTTTGATGTTCCATGCTTGGTTTTATCCACTTTCTTGTGTTTTGTTCCAACTTTGGAGTACTTTTCATATGATTTCTTGGACTAACCTATTAACAAGAGGCACAGTGTCAGCTGCCTGTTTTCTACTGTTTTTGGTTCTAGGAAAGTCAGAAAATGAATATTCTCGGAATTGGACGGGACAAAAGCCAAAGTGCCTATTTTTCCGGAAGGGATCAAGTGCCAGAATACGAGATGGAGAAGGGCCAGGGAGCCACCACACCACCTGGCCACGCGGCCAGGCCTGGCCCGTGCCAGGGGGTGGTGTGGCCACTCTCGGCACCCCCTCGGCCTCTCCTTCCGCCTATATATTGCCCTCGGGATGAAAACCCTAAGTACCCGATCAAAAATTCACGAAAGAGTCTGTAGCCGCTGTCATCTCCATCCCTAGATCGGGAGGGATCTGAAGCTCTTCCCGTCACCCTGCCAGAGAGGGGAATTCACCCTGGAGGCCTTCTTCATCACCATGCAAGCCTCCGGTGTGATGAGTGAGTAGTTCATCCTTGGACTACGGATCCATGTAGTAGCTAAATGGCTGGTTTCTCCTCCTTTGTGCTTTCATGTTTAGATCTTGTGAGCTCCGTTCATGATCAAGATCATCTATTTGTAATCTATACATGTTGTGTTTGCGGGAATCTGATGGATATTGAGATGCTATTTCAGATTGATTATTGATTCTATCATGTCTTTGTTATTTGAGATCTTGCATGCTTTCCGTTGTTAGTAGCTATCTTGGCCAAGTAGATGCTAACAACTCCAAGAGTTAGTATTTATGCTCGATAGTGGGTTCATGCCTCTGGTAATCTGGGGAAGTGACAGAAATCTCTAAGATACTATATGTGTTGTTGCTACTAGGGAGAAAACAACAATCCTTTGTTCATAGAATAATCGTATTGTTTATTTTACACGCAGTTCGTAAAGCAATAATATGTTGCTTGCAACTTAATACTGGAGGGGGTTCGGATGATAACCTGAAGGTGGATTATTAGTCATAGATGCAGTTGGATGGCGGTCTATGTATTATGTTGTAATGCCCAATCAAGTCTCAAAGGAGTTAAGATGATTAGTATATGCATGTATTGCTTTCTCGGTGTTTGTCAATTGCCCCGCTGTAATTTGTTCACCCAGCTTGTTATCTATCTAAGGAGAGCCACCTCTAGTGAACTATGGATCCCGGTCCTTTGTCTTTATATACAATCTATAAACTGTTTCTGCTTTGTGTTTACTTTCTGCAAACTTTTACTTCTTTCCATTCGATACGTTTAATCCTTTGTTTTCCGCAAAACACGGTTAGATTGACAACCTCATCGCAAGTTGGGGACAAAGTTCTGTGGGTTGAAATACTGAAAAAACGGTAGGTAATAAATTATTGTACCAGAACCTTAAGTTCCTGCATCAGTATTGCCAATGATCATGTTGACAGATTTAGAACTCTGTCCAGCCTGACCCTTCTTGCCTTTCTTCTATGGACAACGATGAGCCCAATGGCCAATCTCGCCACACACCCAGCAAGGTTCTTTCTTTTCCTTGTTCTGCCCCTTCTTCTTCTTAAAGTTGGTAGTCTGGCAGACTTTGTTATTTCCTTTGAACTTGTGGGTATTTTTCTGTACCATATTGGCAGCAGAATGTCCCTTGGTTCCACTAGTGTATTTGTCTTTTGCCCTCGCCTTCTCTTCAACATCCAGAGAACCAATTAGGTACTCAACAGAGAGCTCATGCCTCTGATGTTTGAGAGAAGTGGCAAAGTTCCTTCATGAAGGGGAAGCTTAGCGACAATCCATCCCGCGACAAACTTGTTGGGAAGCACACACTTGAGGAGTTCGAGTTCCTTTGCCATGATCTGTAGCTCATGAGCTTGTTCTACTACAGATCGGTTTTCAACCATCTTGTAGTCATTGAACTGCTCCATAGCATACAGTTCACCACCGGCATCGGCAGCACCGAACTTAGCGTCCAGCGCATCCCACAGTTCCCTGGCATCACGGATATGCAAATATGCATCAACCAACTTGTCTCCAAGCATACTGAGTACAGAGCCCACGAAAAGTACAGTGACCTCCCTGAACGCTCTCTCTTCCTCGAGAGTAAGCGGACCTCTGGGAGTGCCAGCTGCAACTTTTTCTATGCCCATAGCAGCGAGCCACAAGAGGGTTTTCCCTTGCCATCTCTTAAAATTAGCACCCGTAAAGGGGCTCGGTTTCAGCGAAGCAGCAAAGGCAGATGATGAAAATTGCCTAAATACATAAGGTTTTTGGATTGTTGGATTATTAGGCAATTTCCCCATGAGATTAATTACCGAAATCAACATTATGTAAGCACTAGCAGATCTAAACACATGCAGCCAAACAACCACATCTAGTAGATCTGAAAATCTAGCCAGAACTAGTGCATACATATAGAGAAGAATAGCACGTACAGGTTGACCGGGAAGGTCGTCACCACAACAGCACCTTGGTCCTTGTTGATGTCGCCCATGGTGTTGATGAGGTCGTTGGTTGCTGAAGAAGAACACACGAACGGAGGCGAGCAGTCGCGCCGAGATGCTCCCCAAAAACCTTATCGTCCGTCTCCCGGTGCAGGATCTCAACGGACGGAGTTTCGGAGGTCTGCTCTCCCGGACAGCAGTGCACGCAGCCACCAGGATGGGGAAGCCTAGAGAGCAGCGCGGCAAGAGGAGCACACAGCGAGAGAGAGAGACCGAGAGAAGAACTGGATATGTCTAGATCTGTCTGTCTCTCGCTCTATAAAGCCTGGGAGGTGAGCCGACCAAGTCGCCACGCGTTAGAAGACAATGACACGCGTCAATCATGCACACGAATGTTGACACGTATCCAACAGCTAGTGCACCAAGCAAAAATTTAGTCTTCCACAAAACGAGTTTCTAACTCGAACTCGATTCACGAAACGCGACGCGCGTGCGGGTGAGGCAAGGCGGGCGGCGGAGGAGGAGGAGTACGCGTGGACTCCTATTCTCACTCACTTAGTGGGAGTGAAACAGCTCACCTTATAAGTTGATCCAACTCTCTCCCAACTAGCAATGTGGGACTAAACTTTGTCTCTCACAGAGCTTTCAAGCTGCCATAGTAGATGGGTCTTGAGATTTCAGGATTTATTAGACTAGATGGGTTGTCTACATGGGCCGCAACCCATATAAATCTAACAGATTGTAATGTTAAAATTTTAAATTCTGTGCTACACAACAAGGAAAAAATTGATAAATTTCAGAGTTCTGAAAATATGCACTGCTCACTACACTCAAATCCATAATTTCATTTGTATATAGCTCAGAACACAAAGCATCTCAAATTGTGAATATACACAATGTAGGATACATCTAGCATCTTTTCAATAATTTTTTAATTTGTAAAAATGATTTAAGAATTTTTAAACATAAAGTTATCATATGAGCTCACGAGCCAGAAATCCCTGCCCATTAGCGATGTTAGCTTACAAAACAGGCAGTGTCATGGTGATACATACGAGAGTGTTTGTCATAAAAGTAGTAATCAAAGAGTACACAAGAACGAGAGTGTGAGCGCCTGTGATAGTAGTGTTGAATTTATTTGCCAAAGTAACTATATAGATCATTACGTCCTCTAATATAAAGGATACATTTTGCTCTCTACCTTTAGGTCCCGTTTGGAACAACGGGAAAGCGTACCGACTCATTTGGTTCAAAGGAATTTTGGAGAATTTCATTCCTTGGGATTTTTTTCTACCGAGGTTGTTTGGTTTGTAGGATTTTAACCTAGGAATATTACCTATGGTCTACTTTGGTATATTATCTTATAGGGAAAGTTCCCTTAGCTACAACCTCATGAAAATTTCCTTTGTTTCTCTACCACATCTATGGCACTCACATAATACTGTAAAACAATTCCTGCGTTTTTTCTGCAACACAACAAACAATATGTAGCATACGTTCTTGGGTTTTCAAATCCTGTAGAATTCAAGATGTCATGACATTTCATTCCTACGGTTTTCCTATTCTCGTGGTTTAGAATTTCTTCAAACCAAACAAGCCCTAAGAATAATTGAGGATATGATATGCATATGAAAAAACCCTATGGTGCCGTTTGCAACGAGAAGCTAAGATCATACAGAATGAGCTATTCCGTTAGATTTTTGGAGGAAATTTAACATGAGGTGTGACACCTCATGTTTTCATCTCCTTGTGTCATAATTCCAATGTTTTTCCTACATGACATCCAACGTCCAACGGTGCTTTCGAATATTTCCCTGCGGTTTTGATTCCTGTAGAAATCTAGGATACATAACATCTCAATTTCAACATTTTTCATATTCCTACGTTTCGAAATCCTGCGTTCCAAAACGTTAATATAATTAGGGGATGTACTGGAGCAGGCCTCAAAACTTAAATCATCGGTTGATGAAATTTTCAGTGTCCAACAACACTCAGACAAATCATTGGCATAAATTCAGTGATGTCAGAATCGTAGACTGTGGCTCTCCAGTGCGCCTAATTAATGGCTATATCCTGAAGCTACGTCGGGTCGTTTCACTGATGATAACATAAAACAGAGTCGACAACGAAAATCAAACCTTGTATACTGAAAGGAAAGAAAAGATCATCTTCAGTCAATTATAATTACCTGGAACAAGGAGCTGATAGTGCTGTGATATTGACCTGTTAAGCTTTCAGAATGATGTAATGTGCCATCTAACCCAGCAGGAGTACGACGGACACTGTGACAAACATCACTTAAGCAGCATCCTGACATATAAAACGACGTGTTAAGCAGACCTGACACTTATATCATGGGGCGATGGAATCTGACCCGAGTGTATTTTCCAGCAGCAGGAATTTTCGCTGTCCAGCAACACTCCAGTCCAGGTGCACAGACAATTTGTTTTGAAACAAGAGTGCACAGGAAAATCATTGGCCTAAATTCATTAATCTGATGTCAGAATCGTAGAGTGTCGCTCTCCGTCCGGTGCTGGGAGCACCGTGCTCCTATTTAGTTGCTATATCCTGAGGCTACGTCAGGCTGTTTCACATGATAACTATAATTAATTAACTATAATTACCTGGAACAAGAAGCTGACAGTGCTGTGATATTGACCGCCGGATCGTGCCAAACTGTCACCGTATGCCCCAACCTTTTTAGCTTTCAGAGTGATGTAATGTGCCATCTAACCCAGCAGGGAGAGTAGGGCGGACACTATGGCAAACATCGCTTGAGCAGCATCGACCTGACATATAAAACAGGAAGAAGAAAGAAGCAGCTGATATCTGTCTATTTCATGGAAATCTCCTGTTAGCTCCCCGTGAAGCTGCTTTACGTCTCTGATGATTGCGACTAAACTTGCATGAATAAGCGTGGTCTAATTGGCTCCTGGCAGATAAGCCCGTGACGTGTAAGCTGGCAACACCGTACGTACCCTGGTGGAGTCTTGGATCTGTATCGAGAATTTTAGTCTTGTTAATTATTCCCTTTCGAGGTTCGCTTGGTTCCAACTTGGAGCTGTCGTCGGGACAAACCGTGACCCCGTACCTACAGGCAGTGACTGACCTCTTGCCCCTTCGCACCCTGCGGTTGTCATCATCTTGTTGTTCTCGTATGAGAGAGACTATGGACGGTGTTTTCTTGCCCGTGTCCTTTAGATGCAACTGAAGATTAAGCTTCCATGGAAGCTGTTGGCGCGGCAATGCAAACTCTCGTGCGTAAAGGACAGTTCATTTGGTTCCGTGCATTCTCATTTCTCGGTAGGTTGAGAAGTCATGCATCAGCTTGTTTGCTTGCATGTATTCTTGGTTTTCGACAATTTGATACTCATTTGACTAGTTGCATTCTCCCTGATAAGCTTACCTCCTGACTCGTGTGGTGAGCTTACCCATGACAATAACACGGCAAACCCCAAAGTTCAGACAATTGAAAGAGAGCAACTAGCTTAAGACTTGATCGATATAATCAGTCAGGATGTGTGTGTTGCAACACGAGTTCGCGAATAACTACCCCGTGATGCAGCCCGACGGAGGGGTTCTAACTGAATACAACCTTCCAAAATATACAGATCAAAGTTCATCAGTCTATCTACTCTAAAATATACATCACAGCAGGGGCGGACCTAGCCAAAAAAATCTGTGGGGGCACTTCAGATGAGTGGGGGCATTCCTAGTGTAATTTCAATTTTTTAAGAACCATTTTTCTTCAAATATGAATGAATTACACTAGAATTCAAAAAACTGAGTGGGCGCCACTGCCCCCACTCGGCTCTACATGGGTCCGCCCCTGCATCACAGTCATCATCATCAACAACACCGCTACCACCACTTCCTCGAACACCACAACCGACTGCTCAAAGATAGTGCTTGTTCAGGAAGACCATGAACCAAATCATCTTGCGATCGGGGTCATGGCAAGATAACCGCTCGCCTGTGCATTGTGCTCCATCAGGTGGGTTAGAGCTAGTGGCGGCGCTAGGTGTATTCACTTGTCTTCATATGAATACCCAAAATTCAGAGACGTCCCATATAGACCAGTACTACACAGTGTTCTAGCCCGCTACTTCTTAGTATCCCAGCCCACTATGAATACCCATGAATACCCACGCTACAAAACCTGGTGCCGCCACTGGTTAGAGCATGGCGTATCGCAGTCAGAGAGATAGGCGCAGTGGGAATACGAGCACCATAGATCATCTTCATCTGAGCATAGTTCTCAATGGGCTTGTTGATCAACTCGGTGTCCTTCGGCTAAGCCTATATGAGAACACATTTAGTTCAACACGTCCAGTTCATATGCGAGCTTTACAACTACTCAATGTACTGATGCAAGTGAAAATATATCGAACCTTGATGTACGCATAGTAATGGTCGTCATCCATCACGATAGCAGATGTCTCCTCAACCCAACGCACGTTCTCAAGCCTTTTGATCTTGAGCACCATACACCACCTAATTCTCCAGTTCCTCATGTGGTTGTACACATAGCTCGAGGTGACTGTCCGGCCACAGAAATTGAAGGCGTCATCTGCAGTCGATCACATGTCCACCTCTCTGAATCCCCGACGAATTGAACCCCCTTTTCGGATCAACGGACAGACCCTATTCAGGATGAAGGTGGACAGAGAAGTTGGCCATAACATGTCAGAGAAGCGGTCGAATAAGACTTGGCGAGATGAGCTCGAACCACCGGAGTAGGAGGCGCCGCTTACCCGCTCGTCGGTGAAGGAGAGGATTTGGAGGGAGAGCTCGAAATGGCGAGAAATGGTGGCGCGGATTTTGGAGACGATGCGGAGCAGTGTAAATAGGCGGTGCGAATGGCGGACGGTGACCTAATTTCTTCCGCGGAATTTCCCGTACGCGGGCGAGCTCTTGCCATCCCTCCCTTGCATGGGAGCGTGCATATATTTCTCTCGCGAGTGCGGGAAAAAGTTGGTTCCACGGAAACGCGGTTTGGGCGTTCCTCCAGGACCAGGTTGATGATTGCTTTAAAACTTGCGTGATGCAAAGTTTTTTTTTCGTTGAGCAAACAAACACCTTATTTTTCCCCTACCCACGTGAGAAATGGAGCCTAGCAAACATGCCCTACGGCTCTCCAGCATCATCTCGATTTTCAACCACGTACATATGAGACACAAAACAAGGGTTCGAGTCTAGCACTCTGGCAGCCACAACGATCTGCTTGCTGTTCACAACTGTACGTAGGTGCGTGCGAGAGACAGGATTGAACTTAGTTTTTGATTCTTCTTTTTGGGGCAAGCTGATCGGAAGGCTCGTACGAGTTTTGGCCCTACGTCCGTATGCGCAGATCGCAGTGAATGATCGCATCATGCCATCATGAGCGGGTTTATTTTCCGGGTCCCCCTGCTGCTATGCTACTTCTCCCAGATTTCGACGTGCACACGCAGCTTGGTGCTTGGACGTGCTTGGATCTGTCGTTAGAAAGCTTGCATGAGTGAGCTCAGTTACTGGCAGGTGTGTAATAATTCTGGCTGGGTCACGAAGGAAACGTACTAGCTGGATGATACACATGCATGCATGCAGGCAGGCAGTCATGCACGGTCTCAGTACGTGGGGAGACCATCGCCGGTAACAAATGCAACTGTGATGATCCAGATCTAGACAAGGCTGTCGACCAACACAATAAATACGGTCGTTGTACATGTCAGTTGTACGGAAGGAAAGAGCCATCGAGCTTGCTGGTACTAACTGTTAACCTACCATGCTACTCCTCCGTCTCAAAATAGTTGTCGCGAAATCCGGACACTATTTAGTATATATAAATACATCCAAATTTAGATAAACTCCTGATATCTATAGTACTTTTTCATCTTAAAATGGATGTCTTAGATGTGTCAAATTTTAGATGAATCTAGATACTCCTTCCAGTCCATATTATTGTTTTTAACTTTGTCTAGATTTATACGTATCTAGTTAAGTATTTAGTCTAGATGCATTTGTATCTAGACAAAGTTGTGAACAATAATATAGACCAAAAAAAGTACTAGTATTTCATATATAGATTCATCAACATTTTGACAAACCAGAGACGTTTATTTCGAAACGGAGGGAGTAATGTTTTTTGATGCAGCAGATAAGCCATGATTACGGTCGAGAACACACCGCCTGCCTTCCTCGACGTACGCATCATGACCAAGTTGGCTAGCGACCGTGCCTCTCTAAGTGACAATCCTGCCAAGCCTCATTCGTGATCGAACGAATTAGGAAGAAACTATGGAGGAGGTGTGGAAAATAATAAATTCTTAATATTTTCGTGTATTGATTTGATCCTCGTAGGGGGTATATATCGAGTTACAAAGGAAAGGTAGACTTAGAGTACAAGATGATCTTAAAGTCCTAGTCTATCTCATATACGTATATGTATCTGTATTCTAATATCCCCCTCAGTCGGAGGGGGAGTGAAGCGGACGCTTGCGACTGGATTTGAAGTCTTGCGCTTTCATCGTCTTCACCTCTTATCATCATCACCTGCATGGACATGATCATGGCTGGCACCTAGGGGCGGTGACTGCGTCCCTTCCGGTGCCTCTCTTCCCTCCCGCAGTCACAGCGGGAGTGGCGTGGACGCAAGTGACGACGCGGACGCTGTTGACTGGAGTTTTTTGAGTTGTTGTAAACATTGTTCTTGATGTCGATGCCGAGGTAGCCGATCGTGATGTATGTGTGGTCGATGTCGTAATCGTCGTATGTTGTGTGGTCGCCATTGCCGGAGGCGCAAAAAATTGCGCGATTTTTTGTTTGTTGTTGACGAGGCTGCAGTTGTGGACGTTTTGCACCTTGTAAAGGTATCGTCGGGGGCGTCTCACGGACACGATTATAGGTGAGACCACCAGTTTTACCAGGACTGGAGGAAGCCACCAATCACACACGGTTTTGCCAGAACCGTATGCGCGGTCATAGGGACATCACTAATTGTGATGCCGGTTTGTTGATGCAGTCGTCGGTGTCGTGGACACGGTCGATGCCGTCGTCGTGCCTTGCAGTACGTGTACTGTCAGAGGACGTCGTGGTTGTATGTCCATCGTGGACAATGTAGCGGCGGCGCCGGTGTGTGTTGACGAAGATGTTGATGAAGACCACGTTGATGTAGACTTTGGCGATGATGTGTCTGTGATGAAGGAGTAGGCATGTCGGCGATGATCGTCGCTCGAAGACGTCCCTTATGGCGGCGATTGTCGAAGCCTTGATGTCGAACAAGTCGGCGTAGTAGTGTTCCACATCGGCCTGACGTGTGGATGATGTCGATCGTGGATGTACTCGACGAAGATCTTGGTGTAGTCATACAACTTGATGTCATGATTTAGATAGATATAGTCCGGCTTGGTACAGTACAGATCGGGACGGCTTGATGTAGACGGCGAGGAGGTGCATCCAAGCGCGTATCCCTCCCGGTCTCCGACGCGCGGGGAGCAAACTCGATGAAGATATAAACGCGACGCTTTGTCCAGCTGCTGGGCGAGATTTGCATGGAGAAAAATAGGAGAACCAGGTTGCCGTGTGTGGGTTGTATACCTCCAAAAAACATGGATGCGTGTACTGCAGATCGAGGAAAACTCGCGCATGGATGTGTTGTGCTCGTGCCGCGTCCGCTCTCATGTCGCCGATCTATGCGAGTTGCCTCGAGCCGGATCTGCCCGTCGTGTTAAGCACCGATTTGCACAGTTCCACCGGATTTTAGGGGCGTGGGATCAGGATTTATTTGTGGCTAAATTGGATCTAAACTATGAGATTGTTTTTTTTGGCTAATTAGATCTAATCTAATAACTAGGAATTGAAATTGGATCTAATCTAGTCTAAAGAACCGATCCGCGCTCCCGAGGAGTAATCTCCCGGGGACGGCGCGTCGCGGAAGTGGTGGAAGAATCTAGGATCGGCGTTGTGAGGCTAACCGCTCTGATACCATGTAGAAAAATATAGAATCCCTAATATTTTCGTGTATTGATTTGATCCTCGTGGGGGGTATATATAGAGTTACAAAGGGTAGGTAGACTTGGAGTACAAGATGATCTTAAAGTCCTAGTCTATCTCATATACGTATATGTATCTGTATTCTAATAGAAGGATCGGATCATATTCCTTGCAAACATAATGTTAATCTGGTTTATAGGATTACAAACCATATGATTTTTTCCAGTGATCCTATTCCTTACACCTTTCGGTCACAATTCCACCAAATGCATAATAATGTCCACAACTTATGCATAATATCTGACTATCTAAGTGAAATAAGTCTAACAGTCTAACTTGCAAAAGAAAAAAAAGAACAGTTTATTTTTTGGTTATGTGGTTGCTAGAGCAAAAATGTCTTCCAAGACGAGTTCTTAGCATAAAAATCATCACTCTGTGCTAAAATTTTGATTTACCACCACTTTGATGTTTTACGATGAAATGTGACAACATTTCTGAAGTTTTTTGCAGTGTGCACTAAAATAGATTTTAAACCGTATTTATAGTGTTTCTGGTAGTTGGACCCACCCGTCAGGCCTATGTGGTAGAGGGAGATGGCTCTCCAACAGGGATGTCCCACACCGTTAACGGTCCGTGTCTAAAAGAGGTTAGATATCAGTTTCCCCCTGCCTCCCGCGCATTTGCCCCCTCCTCCCCTTTTGAACCACTCAACAATGGCGGCTAGAACTTCTGCTGGTGGCTTCGATTTGTTAGGCAACGACATGAATTCGACGAGCGGCCGTGCAGATGGAGGGATCAGTATCTCTCACTGCCCTCAGTCGCCGCGACACGACGGCCGCTCGCTGCAACATTCAATGACGGAACGTTGTCGAGACCTCTCTCTTGACAACCCTAACCATGTGTTTTAAAAAACCTTAAGTTTACAACTTGTCGAGACCCCTCGAGGGGTCTCAACAACCTTAACCTGAAGATAACATACAAAATTACTTGTAAATTCAACATCTTATATTTCAGTGCAATGAAAAACATGGAAAAAATATTAGGAAATCATAGACATCACCAATATGGTCTTAAACACATAGTCGAGTTCATATAACACAAGGTATTAAACATTAACATACTTACCAAAACATAGTCTTAAACAATAGTATCTTGGGGCACACATCCCCACAAATTGTCTCAACCTCACTCTTATGCATTTTTATATGAGTTATGCTTCCCTGCATTTAGGTAACCCTTCATCTTTCCTATTATGATAACTTTTCTAGAGCTAACCCTACAACTTGGTGGTGCACTAGTACCATCCTCAGTAATCCTTGATGCGGAGAAGGGTCTTGAACCTATAGCACTAGCTGCTTGTGTCGTTGGATCCAGTGGAGCCCCTGTTGCAGTAGTAACAGTAGGAGTCAGTGCAGCAGTAGGCTTTGTTGCGGATGGAGCAGGAGCAGGTTGGCCATAATAAGCAGGAGCAGGGTGAATAGAAGGAACTCAGTTGTACTATGAGAAGTAGAGTTGGCATATGTGTACTTCTTCCTATTTCCCAGTTAACGAGAACATTTGGTTAGTTTATCAAGCATGGTAGTACAGATGAAATAAATACAACACAATTTACCCTACATGGTGTTGTTATTTCCTCATTTGTAGCTTTAGCCTCTATTCAACATTACATGATGTGTACATGTGGCCTATTTTCTTGCAGTTGCTGCAAGTTATGTTATCCATCCTAGAATTATCTTTAGGAGTAGGCACCTCAAATGCACCCTTCCTCCTAACATTTTGTTTCCTACCAGGCCTATCTCTAAATACATGATGATTAATATCTGGGGTATTGGTCTTTGTCCATTCATCAGGACAGGGACATGGTAGATTACATGTTTGAAAGCTTCCTTTTACATGTTTTTTGAAGAACTCATGCACATAGTCCTCATGATGTTGTTTGATCTTGCTTAGTATAGAGATTACATGGTTGCAAGGAATGCCACACACATTCCATGCCCCGCAACCACAAGTTCGGGCTGTAAGATCAATTGCATGTACTCCAGGGCCCATGGTACTAACTTTCCATAGCCCTAGATCAGCATTATAGATAAGCATTATTTGTAGTGCACTCCCTAAAAAATTGTTTGGCCTCTTCTAATTTCTCAAAGTAGAAGAGTATAATCTCCCACCTTGTAGCCTCTGCTTTATCCCGTGTTCCATTGTATTTGACCATCAACTTATATTTAATGCCATTAAGCATGGTCTGAATTGTCTTACACCTGGCATCTAATATCACCTTGTTGAAAACTTCACTAAGGTTGTTCACAACAAGATCAGTCTTGCAATTTGTGTCAAAGGCATGCCTAGACCATGCTTCTATAGGAATATTGATAAGCCAGTTGTAAGCTTCTTCACATTCTTTCTTCATAGCTGCTATGCTTTATCAAATCCACCTATCGGGGTTATACTTTCTAGGTATCCCCATGATCGACAATTATACTGGGTGACCGGGGTGGCCCACCAGGGTTAGAGCCTATGGCTCCACGGGTGGCCCAGTCAACGAGACAAACGGAGGCCCATTCAGCTATGAGAAGGCCCAAAAGGATTACCGTCTTGGGACCAATACTAGAAGACTTGGAGTACAAGATGTAGTAGTTGCTGACTATGTTCTAACCTATACCGTAGTTGGATAGGATTCCTCCCTATAAGCCCTACGCCGGATGACTATATAAGCCGGCATATGGGCAACCCTTAATGAAAGATTCACCACAACCAATCTCAACTTGCATAGGCAAACCCAGAGTCAAACCCTCTGTAACCTCCGGCTTTGCCAATTATAGTAGATTGATTGTAAGAGTAGGATCCGACCACCGCAGTCAGATCTGAAGTTGGGTAAACTTGTGTGCTCCCTGTCCTAGACATCCTCACGTCTCACACCCCCTCTCTTTTCACGCCTCGAGGACCCCCTCATGGCGAACTAGTCATAAATACGATGATAGTTGGTTCCCACCGTGGGGCAAGCAACCTCAGGACTTCAGATCCGGGTGGGATCCGACTTTGCGGGATTCAGAAAAAACATCTCCATCGCTTGCATCCTGTACATAGGTGGTATGCCCATCATCCCCAATGACAAAACCTGGGTTCCAACTAATAGCTACATCACCATCTACACCATCGTGTCGTTCATAGACATCCACGTCTTCATTGGCTCGACCGATCCTTCGGGATTCGGACCAACAACAGAACCAGCCCAACCCTGTGGTGATGACAACGGTAGAAGCTATATCTAGATCTACTATGTCCGTGGAGGCGCCCGAATTCCGGGTCTCTAAAAAACCCACCAAGCCTGCTCTAGAAGCAGATAACAAGGTGGAAGAAACATCTGGATTCCATCTGTTCGTAGAGTCGGCAGATTTCCAGATCTCCCAGGAACCCACTCAGCCTTCTCCATAGGCAGAGATCGCTGTGGAAGAAGAATCTGAAGAGGATCTCTCATGGCAACAAACGCAACCACTTTTCGTTGGGACTCCAAGTGCAGAGTGTTGTAGTAAGCTTCTTTTCCCCACAAGGGTGACTCGAGGGTTTATATCGAACTCTCGGGGAATTTGATATTTGTCTTCTCCTCTTCAACCAACCTATAAGTAAAATAATTTGTCTTGTGTCCCCAACTCCACCAAGTGGTTGTCAAGCACACGGTTTCGTATTAGTAATATGAAATAACATATAAATCAAAGTAAATAAAGTAAAGCAAAGTAAAGTAATGCAAACTAGATGATATGGAAGATAGTAGAGTTGTTTTGGGGTTTTTATAAGTGATTATAAGTAGAGAAAGTATTTTTGTATTTTCGAAATAATAAATTGCAGAAATTATAAATGATAGTAGATGCAATGGAAAGGTGTTTCTTATGATAAAAATCGGACCGGGGTTCATGGGTTCACTTGTCTACTCTCTTTTTAAGTTGTAGTGATCACAAAACAATTCATCAATGATAAAGATAAGTGCTCGATAAAAGAATTAATATGGGCATCACATTCTAATATTGAGATGGAATACATCTCTCTCTTATACTCCTCAAGAAAGGGAAATCTTCATGCAATCTTGATTTAAGAACAAATTAGAGTATAGCTTTAAGCAATATTATATGATATTTGAAATACAAATATGCTACCTTGATCTAACAAGGTCATCACACTGTCACGTGATAACTATAGCACATAATTTCACTTTATCTCTAGTGAGGCAGCAAAAGAAAGGTAAAAAACCAAAGTAGATCTTGAATATTATGTGTCACAATTCAATCTCTACCACCATGCTACTCCATCTAACACACACGTCTTCCCATATAAGTTCTTGCATACAAGTTGGATCAAAACAAGCAATGAAAAACTGGGTGCATGATATGCATATATTAAAACATCTTTCACAAAATAGATTCCAATCTAAAATATCAAATCATAGAACAAAGATCCACCACATAGGAATTACAAATATGACCATAACCATGTAGGGCAGCTCATATGGTACTAGATTTATGAAGAACAAGAGAGAAATAGATCAAATTACTACCACAAACCCATATCCCGGAGGTGGACTACTCCCTCTTCATCATGGTGATGATGCTGGAGATGTTGGGGAGGATGGATATCTCCCCGGAGGTGGCTCCGGTGGAGTTTCCCCCTCCAATCTTTGTCGGATCTGACTCTGTTTGGTGGTATTTTCGTCTCTGGTGGCTTCTCGTGTCTTATTTCCGAGGACGCCCCGGAGGGTCCTTATCTAGGGATTTTTTTTAGGTCAAGAGAACTCCGTGGGCGAAATAATCGAGAAGATCGGACGACCGAGGAGGAAACGAGCATGGGTGGCGCTCCCACCAGGCCTGGGCGCGCCACCTAGGCTCGTTTGGCTCTCCTGGCCCTCCCGGTGAGATTCTTGTGCTGCAGATGCTTCTCGTGGATAAATATTGGCATTCCCAAAAGTGCAGGTCCATTTGACTTCGTATAGGTCCTGAAACATCAAAAACATTGAAAACAGGGTTTTTTGCCCTGAAGGGTGATACATTGCAAATGTATCTATAATTTTTGATGTTCCATGCTTGGTTTTATCCACTTTCTTGTGTTTTGTTCCAACTTTGGAGTACTTTTCATATGATTTCTTGGACTAACCTATTAACAAGAGCCACAGTGCCAGCTGCCTGTTTTCTGCTGTTTTTGGTTCCAGGAAAGTCAGAAAATGAATATTCTCGGAATTGGACGGGACAAAAGCCAAAGCGCCTATTTTACCGGAAGGGATCAAGTGCCAGAATACGAGACGGAGAAGGGCTAGGGAGCCACCACACCACCTGGCCGCGCGGCCAGGCCTGGCCCGCGCCAGGGGTGGTGTGGTCGCTCCCGGCACCCCCTCGGCCTCTCCTTCCGCCTATATATTGCCCTCGGGACAAAAACCCTAAGTACCCGATCAAAAATCCACGAAAGAGTCTGTAGCCGCCGTCATCTCCATCCCTAGATCGGGAGGGATCTGAAGCTCTTCCCGGCACCCTGCCGGAGAGGGGAATTCACCCTAGAGGCCTTCTTCATCACCATGCAAGCCTCCGGTGTGATGCGTGAGTAGTTCATCCTTGGACTACGGATCCATGTAGTAGCTAGATGGCTGATTTCTCCTTCTTTGTGCTTTCATGTTTAGATCTTGTGAGCTCCGTTCATGATCAAGATCATCTTTTTATAATCCATACATGTTGTGTTTGCGGGGATCCGATGGATATTGAGATGCTATTTCAGATTGATTATTGATTCTATCATGTCTTTGTTATTTGAGATCTTGCATGCTTTCAGTTGTTAGTAGCTATCTTGGCCAAGTAGATGCTAGCAACTCCAAGAGTTAGTATTTATGCTCGATAGTGGGTTCATGCCTCTGGTAATCTAGGGAAGTGACAGAAATTTCTAAGGTACTAGATGTGATGTTGCTACTAGGGAGAAAACAACAATCCTTTGTTCATAAAACAATCATATTGTTTACTTTACACATAGTTCGTAAAGAAATAATCTGTTGCTTGCAACTTAATACTGGAGGGGGTTCGGATGATAACCTGAAGGTGGATTATTAGTCATAGATGCAGTTGGATGGCGGTCTATGTATTATGTTGTAATGTCCAATCAAGTCTCAAAGGAGTCAAGATGATTAGTATATGCATGTATTGCTTTCTCGGTGTTTTTCAATTGCCCCGCTGTAATTTGTTCACCCAGCATGTTATCTATCTTAAGGAGAGCCACCTCTAGTGAACTATGGATCCCGGTCATTTACTTTACATACAATCTACAAACTGTTTACTTTTTGTGTTTACTTTCTGCAAACTTTTACTTCTTTCCATTCGATACATTTAATCCTTTGTTTTCAGCAAAACACGGTGAGATTGACAACCTCATCGCAAGTTGGGGACAAAGTTCTGTGGTTGTGTTGTGCAGGTCTCCACGTTGCTACTAGCACCGGTAGTGCGCCCTGCCAAAGCTTAGCTAGTAACACCTTTGGGGTGTTTACTTGCTCCTACTGATTCGATTAAACCTTGGTTTCATAACTGAGGGAAACTTGCTGCTGTGCTCATCATACCTTCCTCTTGGGGTTCCCAACAAGCTCTACATCAACCACGCACCAGCACTTTTCTGGGCGCCATACATAGAGCCATCAAGCATTTTTTTGGCGCCGTTGCCGGGGAGTCAAGGACATCTTAACAAGGGGAGTCCCTCATAACCAATCTCTTTACTTTGTTGTTTTTGTTTTGCTTAGTTTTTTTTTGCCTTGTTTGCTTGTTTTGTTATTCAAAAAACACAAAAAAATTAGTTTTACTAGTTTGCTTTCTTATTTCAAAAACACAAAAAAATTAGTTCCTATCTTGAGTTGCCACTATGTCTAGCCTTGCTCCAATCACTATGTCACCCGAGGAAATGATTTTCACTTTTAAACAAGGAATTGAGGAAAGTTTTAAGGAAGCTTGGTCTAGAATCTCTGATCTACATGAAAAAACTGAGCCTAAAATGACTCAAAGCTTGTTCCTTAGCAGTTTTTACCTTGGGATTGCTCTTTGCTATAGATATGCTTTAGATGCTATTGTGGGAGGAGATTTCCTCCAATGTAATGAGGATGATGGTATTAATGCTATAAAGAAATTGATCCTCACTTACAACATGCCTAGCCAAACTGATATTTCTTTCGCAAAAATATTTGCTAGGTTGAACACTCTTGAGGCTAGCACTATTATCTTAGAAAGTTGCTATAATACGCTTAGGGAGCATCACAATTATGTTCCAATAAATTCTGAACCATCAAAGTGGCTCCCTACAGTAAAGATTGAGATAAACACTGGAACTTTTCAAGCCCGCTGCGATATCATGTCTGAATTTTGTCTTATGCCCAAAGATATTTATGAATCTTTGAATATTTGGGGGCTCACTGAAGGAGGAAAAGAAATATCTCTTGATAATAATGCTACCATATTACCTATTAGAGTAGCTGAAGGAGTGTTTACAAAGATCCTTGGGAAAATGATTTCTACTGATAATCTTGTTATTGAATGTGCAGGAAAAGGACAAATTACACTTGGAAGGTCCCTATTAGAACTCCTTGGAGCAATAATAGATGTGGGAAAGGGGACCATGCACCTTTCTTATCCACCAAACAATCACATTTTCCCAAAGGTTAAGAATAAAAATAAGAGAGGTAAGGGCAAGAAATTTGGTCTTAATGCTTCTTCATTTGAGAACACTTGATTCTTTCTTTGCTTCTTATGCCTAACTTAAAGGCGTTAAAGAAAAGTACTTGTTGGGAGATAACCCAAGAGTTTTAGTTGAGTCTTGGAAGTTATTAATTCAGTAATAACCGCTCCTTATCCTTTTTATTTGCTTTTTGTGCCAAGAGTAACCTCTAATGAGAGTGAAGTAATGATTGGGAAAGTTGTTGTCCCGAAACAGATTTTTGTGCTTCACCGTACAAATTTGTGAGAGAGCTCTGTATGTCGGATTGAGCTGTAATTTTTTGTGCTTCTGCCCCAGGTTGTTATGTAACTTCCGTAAGCTCAACACTTTTTGATTTGAGCAACATAAGGTCTTCTAAAAAATTCGTCTTTACCTGCTGGTCTGTTTTGACAGATTTCTGCCATTTTCTGCATTTGCTTCTTGTTGGTTCCTTCTTGAGTTCTTTTGGGGAATTGAGCTTTTTGAGGGAAGTGCTACAGTAGCTCATGTTCTAATGGAAGTTTATTTGGTGTTAGAACTGAACCTTGAGACCTATTTATCTTAAGTGCACTAATGTTGCTAATGAGATTGTGTGAAGTTTTGTATGAAGGAAAAATTTCAGGTGTATGGAAGGAATGAGTAATGAGATGAAGGATGGACTAAAGCTCAAGCTTGGGGATGCCACGCGTGTCACTCCAAGAAATATCCAAGAAGTACAAGCGTCAAAGCTTGGGGATGCCCAAGGCATCCCCTTCTTCATCAATAAAAATTTCAAGTTTCTTCCAAACGCTTCATTTTTATTGTTCATGCACAGTTGTGTTGTTCTTGGAGCGTCTTCTTTTTCGTTTTCATTTGCTTTGGTTTGCTTAGTTTTCTGAATAAATTGGTTGGACCCTCTCTTTCATACATTGGTTTGCAATTAGTTTGGTTTGGTTTGGAAAAGAGTAGGAAAGTTCATGCTTATGTGGTAAAAAGAGCTCGTTTTTGACTGTGGCCTATGTTTTGTCATGCCATGCTTGATATTGTTTTGTATTTATGCTTAGTATTATTTGATGTAGCATGACTTGTTATAAACAATTGATATTGTTTAATGTGCCTTGGATGAATCATGCGTTGTTTTAGCATATTAAAGCATAGTATAGTGGTATTCTCCTTTGATGCTTTATTTGGGTTGACTTGGCACATGCTCACACCATGTTATGACTGTCACAAGTCACCATAGCCTTTATGATCCTTTAGTTTTCAACTTGTAGTATCACTTTATGCTTTGATCAATGATGTTTTGTCGCTCTGCATGATTATGGCCATTATTGCTCTCTTAGTTTGTCGTTCCCAGTCTTTTGCTAGCCTCCACAACAAGGTATGAGTTCCACTCATGCATCCAACTCCCTAAATCAAGTTATTCCAAAGAGTCCACCATACCTACCTACTAGCCTATGCTATTCCAAGTATATTCATGCTTTTTTTTACCTTCCACCTGTTATGAGAAAACTAGTGATTAAAGCTCTCACGAACTTGATGACACACTTTACTTTTTTTGCCTCTAATAAACTTGAACCATTGGGTCCTTCTTTGTTGCGTATATGCTTGCGCTTTATAAGTTGAAATTAGCAGAACCATGTTTCATGGGAAACACTTTCAACATTGCACTTGTACTTTGTGCCCCGTTGTTATCATGTTCTTTTACTTACGGATCCCGGCAGTGTGAAATAAAAGTGGAACTTGTAAGATCATGGAGTTTGTATGTGTGTTAGAGAAACGCCTGGGCCGCTAGCCTAAGCCATGCCTAATCATGGTGGAAACTTGCAGCATCACCATAATGAGCACTCTATGAAGCATCCTCAATAAAAGCCTATGCAAATAGCAAATAAAAATATCGATGAGATGCTCATTGTCTGCTTGCCTTGTCATTTTGATTATGGGAAAGCTCCTGTATCATGTGCAAGGGGTACCCCGTTGGCGTTTCTTATGATGGGTTCGTAGCAAGGAAAACAAAAAAATTCTACCGCAAGAACGAACAAAACCCAGATCTAATCTAGATAAAAGCCAAGATCTAATCTATTAGACATGTGCAACGAGATAGATCTGTACTAACCCTCGTAGATCTGAAAGCGTTACGAGATTGGATCTCGGGGTTGATGTAGTCGATCACTTGCCGATCTCAAGATCGTGTGGACGATCCTTCCGGCGCCGCGTTCTGGCAGCGCTTCCGCAGTCGGTCACACGTGCGGAGTCGAAGCAGACCTTCCTCTCCCTGTTCCAGCGAGCAGCGGAGGTAGTAGATCTTCTCCACGGAATCCCAGCAGCACGACGGTGTGGTGGTGGTGGAGTAGAGAATTCTGCAGGGCTTCGCCTAAGCCTGAGCGGAGGGAAGGAGGAGGAGGAGAGAGGCGGCGGCTAGGGCTTGGAGTGGAGGGGGCAAGGGGGTGGTGCCCCCGCCCCTCTATTTAAAGGAGGGAGGCGCCATGGGAGGGGGAGTCCTAGTAGGACTCCCCTCCCTCCTTGGCCGGCGGATTGGGAAGGGGGGAGGAGTCCTCCTCCCCCACTACTCCTTGTCTTGCCCTACAAGGATTCCTTGATCCTTTCTTGGTTTTCAAGCAAACTCCAAGAAATCTTCTAGAACCTTCCAGAACATTCCAAAACCTTCTAGAATCCCCATACAAATACTCCGGAACATTTCCTAACTTAGAAAATGATCCCCAATATATGAATCTCATTCTCCGGACAATTCTGGATCTCCTCGTGATGTCCCGGATCCAATCCGAGACTCCGAACAACATTCGGTTTCCAACGCACATTCCATATCTACTTAAAACAACTTCGAACCTTAAGTGTGTCACCCTACGGTTCGTGAATATGCAGACATGATGGAGACACCTCTCCGATCAATAACCATCAGCGGGATCTGAAGATCCATAACGGCTCCCACATACTCAACGATGACTTCGTGATCGATAGAACCATTAACATACGAAACCAATTCCCTTTGTCTCGCGATATTCTACTTATCCGAGGTTTGATCGTCGGTATCTCCATACCTAGTTCTACCTCGTTACTGATAAGTACTCTTTACTCGTTCCATGTTATGTCATCCCTTGTGACCTAGTCACATTCTTGCAAGCTAACTAGGTGACATTCCACCGAGAGGGCCCAGAGCATATCTATCCGTCATATGGATGGACAAATCCCAATCTTGGTCCATGCGCTTCAACACATACTTTCAGAATACCCAATGACACCTTTATAACCACCCAGTTACGAAGCGGTGTTTGATGTCATCAAAGTACCCATCCAGTGATGGTGATTAACATAACCTCATGGTCGAAGGATTAGGTTACTATGCATTTGAAAGCTTATAGAAATACGAACTTAATGACTTGATCTTATGCTACACTTACTATGGGTGTGTGTCCATCACATCATTCTCCTAATGATATAACCTTGTTATTAATGACATCCAATGTCCATGATCAGGAAACCATGATCATCTACTAATCAACAAGCTAGTTCAACAAGAGGCTTACTAGGGACTCTTTTATGTTTACAAAACACACATGTATTAGTGTTTCCTTATAATACAATTATAGCATGGGATGTAAACATTCATCATAAACACAAAGATATAATAATAACCACTTTTATTATTGCCTCTTGGGCATATCTCCAACAGTCTCCCACTTGCACTAGAGTCAATAATCTAGATTACATGGTAATATACCTAACACCCATGGCATTCTGGTGTTGGTCATGCTTTGCTCTAGGGAGAGGTTTAGTCAACGGATCTGCCACATTCAGATCAGTGTGTACTTTGCAAATCTTTATGTCACCATCTCGGACATACTCGCGAATAACATGGAAATGTAGCTTGATATGCTTCAGCTTGCTATGTGACCTTGGCTCATGTGCATTAGCTATGGCACCTGTGTTGTCACAGTAGATGGCCATCGGGTCCAACGCACTGGGAACAACGCCAAGTTCAGTAATGAACTCCTTCATCCATATGGCTTCTTGTGCAGCCTGCGAAGCAGCTATGTATTCCGATTCAGTTGAAGATTTCGCCACAACGCTTTGCTTGGCACTCCTCCAGCTCACTGCAGCACCATTCAAAATAAATACGTATCCAGACTGTGACTTCGAGTCATCTAGATCAGTGTTCCAACTAGCATCAGAGTAACCGTTTACAACAAGCTGTTCATCACCTCCATAAGAAAGAACCATATCCTTAGTCCTATTCAGGTACTTTAGGATATTCTTAACTGTTGTCCAGTGCTCCATTCCAGGATCACTTTGATATCTGCTAGTCAAACTAACAGCATGTGCTATATCCGGTCTTGTACACAGCATGACATACATGATAGAGCCTATGGCCGAGGCATAGGGAATATTATTCATATTTTCTCTATCTTCTGCCATAGCCGTACTTTGAGTTTTACTCAAGGTCTTACCTGACAACATGGGCACGAACCCTTTCTTGCTCTCTTCCATTCTAAACTTCTTTAGAACTTTGTCTAAGTATGTACTTTGTGAAAGCGCTATTAGGCGTCTTGATCTATCTCTATAAATCTTGATGCCTAGAATATATGCCGCTTCGCCAAGATCCTTCATTGAAAAACTATTATTCAAATACGTTTTGACGCTATTAAGAAGTTCTATATCATTCCCAATCAACAATATGTCATCTACATATAGTACTAGGAATGCTACAGAGGTCCCACTCACTTTTTTGTAAATACAAGCTTCTCCATAAGTTTGTATAAATCCAAAGTTTTTGATTACTTTATCAAAACGTTGATTCCAACTCCAGGATGCTTGCTTCAGTCCATAAATGGAGCGCTGAAGTTTGCATACCTTGTCAGCATCTTTAGGATCGACAAAACCCTTGGGTTGTACCATATACAACTCTTCCTCAATGTCACCATTAAGGAATGCCGTTTTGACATCCATCTGCGAAATCTCATAATCGAAATATGCAGCAATTGCTAACAAAATCCTCACAGACTTTAGCTTCACTACTGGTGAGAAAGCCTCATCGTAGTCAACTCCTTGAATTTGTCGGAACCCTTTCGCGACAAGTCGAGCTTTATAGACGGTAACATTACCATCAGCATCCGAAGGCAGAGTCATACCAATCAGGAGTGGTACGAACCCTCGTTGACCTACGAGGTTCTGTAGTAACTTCGTTCGAAGTTTCATGATCACCATCATTAGCTTCCTCTCCAATTGGTGCAGGCGGCACAAAAACATCTTCCGGTGCTGCGCTACTCTCAACTCCGAGAGAAGGTTCAATAACCTCGTCGAGTTCTACTTTCCTTCCAGTCACTTCCTTCGAGAGAAACTCCTTCTCAAGAAAGGATCCATTCTTGGCAACAAAAACTTTGCCTTCGGATCTATGATAGAAGGTATACCCAATTGTTTCTTTAGGGTATCCTATGAACTACGTGAGTAGTTCATCCTTGGACTATGGATCCATGTAGTAGCTAGATGGCTGGTTTCTCCTCCTTTGTGCTTTCATGTTTAGATCTTGTGAGCTCCGTTCATGATCAAGATCATCTTTTTGTAATCCATACATGTTGTGTTTGCGGGGATCCGATGGATATTGAGATGCTATTTTAGATTGATTATTGATTCTATCATGTCTTTGTTATTTGAGATCTTGCATGGTTTCCGTTGTTAGTAGCTATCTTGGCCAAGTAGATGCTAGCAACTCCAAGAGTTAGTATTTATGCTCGATAATGGGTTCATGCCTCGGGTAATCTGGGAAAGTGACAGAAATCTCTAAGGTACTAGATGTGTTGTTGCTACTAGGGAGAAAACAACAATCCTTTGTTCATAGAACAATTGTATTGTTTACTTTACACGCAGTTCGTAAAGCAATAATCTGTTGCTTGCAACTTAGTACTGGAGGGGGTTCGGATGATAACCTGAAGGTGGATTATTATTCATAGATGCAGTTGGATGGCGGTCTATGTATTATGTTGTAATGCCCAATCAAGTCTCAAAGGAGTCAAGATGATTAGTATATGCATGTATTGCTTTCTCGGTGTTTGTCAATTGCCCCGCTGTAATTTGTTCACCCAGCATGTTATCTATCTTAAGGAGAGCCACCTCTAGTGAATTATGGATCTCGGTCCTTTACTTTACATACAATCTACAAACTGTTTACTTTTTGTGTTTACTTTCTGCAAACTTTTACTTCTTTCCATTCGATACGTTTAATCCTTTGTTTTCATCAAAACACGGTGAGATTGACAACCTCATCGCAAGTTGGGGACAAAGTTATGTGGTTGTGTTGTGCGGGTCTCCATGTTGCTACTAGCACCGGTAGTGCGCCCTACCAAAGCTCAGCTAGTAACACCTTTGGGGTGTTTCCTTGCTCCTACTTGTTCGATTAAACCTTGGTTTCATAACTGAGGGAAACTTGTTGTTGTGCTCATCATACCTTCCTCTTGGGGTTCCCAACGAGCTCTACATCAACCACGCACCAGCACTTTTCTAGGCGCCATACACACAGCCATCAAAGGGTTATATCCAAAATAAAGGGGATCATTGGTAAATCCCCAAAAATCAATATAAAACAGGGATATAACATTATATATGATGGAAATATGTGGGAAAACATGTGAACAAACTACAAAGTTCATGTATGCATTTTACATGCATCAATCTCCTAGTTGAGACCCGGTCCTACGGATCTTGGTACTTTGGTTACTATGATGTCGTTGACCTAGCACACTATGTCTAAGGGCCGAAGGAAACTCTGGAAAAGTTTCCTGACTAGGTGGGTCTGGACCAACAAATTAATCGAAGGACTCTCAGGCA
This sequence comes from Avena sativa, assembly GCA_916181665.1. Lineage (NCBI taxonomy): Eukaryota > Viridiplantae > Streptophyta > Magnoliopsida > Poales > Poaceae > Avena > Avena sativa. The sequence continues at coordinate 483,804,580 of OV702279.1, forward strand.
CGGCAATGCTTCTCTACTTCATCAACAGGTTGATCAAAGGCTCTCTTGTACAACACAAGCTAAGGTGGATTTCCATGGGGCCACACCTAAGTATGGATGACGTGATTGAAGTTGTAGAAATTTTCTTTGACGCTGAGGCCAAGGGTCATGCCCTACGTCATGGTAGAGCCTCTCACCACTTTGTCGGTTATTTTGGCTCTAGATCTGGCTCTACCAATGATGGAGTCGAAAACAACTATCTACTTAATGCAATCGATAATAACACAGGCTCGTACTCATCGACTAAGCTACAGTCATTCATGTATGACTTGGAAAGAGAATACCAATCCACACCTACCTAAGATGCATGTGGGGAGACTGAACAAACAAATTCGGATCCCTGTGATAGCATGGATGAAGGGAATCTTGGAGATGACTCCGCTTTACCCGGAAGTATCGACGGATCTGAGTTTACTCAGCCTGAGAGTATTGATGGAAGCCTCTCTCCGAGATAGGGTCCAAAGTCTATCCTCATCACCATCACTAAAGCTGGGGGACAACCCAGAGCTGTGGGCGATCAACATATTTCGTCTCCTCCACCATGGATCAATGAACCTCCGACCGATCCCGGGGCAAGTAGACCATTGATCGATGATAGCACCATCAGGCCAACGGCCAGGGAGTACTATGGAGAAGTACCGGTGACTCCAATTAACACGGTGACAGAGCAAACTACATAGTCCCTCGAAGCCATGCGCATATCGATCTTGGAGCAACCACATAATATCACCAAGATTCAATAGAGCATAAAGTCATACATCAACCACACTTAGGAACTGAGATCCAAGTATGCAAGGCTTAGTTCCCTCTACGAGGGGTAGGAGGCTGCGTGCACTAGAAAGAAACCAAAAGTTCACAAGAAGTTGTTTAACAACTCAAAGAAATCTGGAGTGTCATGTGCTACCGACATTCAAATAGGATAACCGTGGCTAGACAGCAAAGGAAACCAGATCAACAATACACTGGTGGAAAATGTTACAGTAGCCAAGGCAATCCTGAAAAGTAATCTGACTCCAATGCATATCAAGTAATCCACCATTCAATCGGAAAAAGTGTTGGGGCAACAAAGATCGCTATGTCCTTCAGTGGCAGGCTTGAGTCGAAATATGATTGTTGTTACACAGATGTGGACATGGTGGATGCAGATGCACGCCCTCATGACAAATGGTGTCCGGCTAACCGCGCAAATCACTAAGGAGAACATTTAGAAATTGGGTCTTTAACCCAAAGGCACAAAGAAGTGTGAAACTGGAGCGATGTGATACCTATGGCTTAGTAGGACACATCCTGAGTTCAGGTTTCTCCACCTCCACCTAAACCCCGAAGGTACACTAAAGCTGAGAAAGGAAAAAGTCTAGTTGTAGTGGATGCAAGAGAAAACCGTTGGCATAGAGAAGAGCACAGCAAGGAAAATGCCTCCTCCTCGAAAGCCAAGCCGACCCGCTGAAAATAGTAGTAGAGATGAGAATCGGGTAGAGGGCCGTCAAGGTGAAGGACACATATATGAAAATTGTGCTGGCTCTCGCCATCGTGAGTAACGCCATCACAAAGAACTAAGGGATATTCACCACAATGATTATCTATAGGGAATTCGTCAAAGCGATGGAGACCACCCGTAACATTCTCCGAGAGTGTTGGATCCACCACTAGCAATTATGTTTAGTCATGATTAGCATATATATATGTTGTCATTCATGTATATGTATGGGAGATGCTCGAAAGTAGATGATCAAAGACCAGCCTTCTTACATTTCACCTCTCATAACCAAAACAATAATCTTAGGCATGCCACCCGTGATCCCCTGCTATTAAGGGTTAACTCCATGGTCATGGACTATGATTTGTGAGTTTTCTCTTATTCCCCTTGAACACATGAGTAATGATCTAATGCAATATGTCACTTAGCACCTTCACACCACCACACGTCCAAGGGTAGTTCTCTCAGTTGTCCCGGAGGCAAATATTGTATGGTCGACTTCACACAACATCAAGAGAGAAAACTAATACATATTCCTAAACAAAATTATAAATCATCTTCATTTTAATTCATAACCATGCTAGAGTTTCTCCATCTCTCTAAGAACAACATGAACTACTCACACATGGAGTAAATCAACAACATCATAGTAATATGAATGGAATACAAATGGATCAGTAAATACTCATGTGAATCCACAACAAAGTCTAGTAAATACAACAAGATGAATATAATGAGGATGGGAGGATTGATGGTGATGCTGGAGTTGCAGCGGTTGATGATGATATTGAAGATAATGCACACACCTCCAAGGATTTTCATAGCGGTTAGGATATAAGTATCTATGCTAATGGATCGGTAAATACTCGTGTGAATCCACAGCAAACTCTAGTAAATACAACAAGATGAATATAATGAGGATGGGAGGATTGATGGTGATGCTGGAGTTGCAGCGGTTGATGATGATGATATTGAAGTTAATGCACACACCACCAAGGATCTTCGTAGTGGTTAGGATATAAGTATTTATGCTAATTCTCCCTCCAAACCCCTTTCATAGGAGCAAACTGTTGTGTCTCTGAATGTAGGATCTCGGATGGTTGTTAAAGCCTCTATATGCGACTATGCAAGGGGGTTTGCTCTGAAGTGCGTGAATATTTATTTTGGAGCTCTCTAATTAATTAATTTATGTCCATAGTTGACCTCTCTAATTAACTAATTTATTCACACCTTTAATTCCAGGATCCCGGTGAAACAAGCATAAAATGAGTGTGCGAGCTTGGTAAAATACCAAAATCTTATTGCTACTCACACAAAAACACAAGTTAAACATGTTGCAAAAGTGCACTCATCAGTTCCCATATGTCATCATCCAAACAACACATCAAAATTTAATGGGTAAATCGTGCCATATGCAATGCCTAAGTTACACATTAAAGTGGTGGTAAATCGAAATTTAAATTGCAAAGTGGTGGTTGTATGCTAAGAACTCTTCCAGGACCGTATGCCCACGATCCCACTAGACACAATCTATCTTGCCTCAGCTTTTTGAGAGGAGGAGCTAATCACGGAGAAAGATATGATCCTCATAAAATTTACCATTTCAAATTGTCTTGAAACTATGTTTCAATTCAAGAAACTACAAAAATAAGTTGACTCAATAATGAACAAACTAGATTTAGATAGGTTGGAATAAGAACACAAATATGCATTTTGATGGTCGAGTTATCAGGGCAATGCAGGATTAATGCCCAAAAACACTCGGGTAGGGAAAAACTGGCTCACATACATGCATGGAAATTGATGTTGATTTAACAAAGGTGTAGTTTGACATGTTTTTTAGACTTGTAAAGGGGTAATAAATTTGATAAAAGGGAGTAAATAGCATAAAACCACCACGTTTGTGATGAAAATTCGAAAAACCGCCATTTTTGTTTTTTAGCAAAATATGACCACTATTCTGCGGATTTTTTGCAATTTGCACTAAAATGAATTTGACAACCAATTGATAGCATTTATGACTACTCGGACCCAGTTGTCAGGCCATTTTGTTGAGGTGGACTCAGACCCAACTTGTCAGCCCAATTAATAAATATCTTGAAAAATAAATTAAAAGAAATCAAAATATCTATCACTGCTCGTCCAGGCCCCATCTCCGGCGCCATCAGCCGAGGCCCCCACTACGAGCCACCACGGCGCAGTAGGTGCGGCCGTGGTACAATAGGCATTGATGCCGTAGGTGGGCAGCGCTGTCTAGGCACGATGCAACAGCCAACGCCGGAGCAGGCGTGGCCATGACGCAACACAACAGCGCAATAGGGGCGGTGGTGTAGGAGAGTGGCGCAATAGGTGGTGACGTAGCACGGGGCGGTGTAGGAGGGTCTAGCTCTGGTGGCAGCGTAGCAAGGGCCAATGACAAAGCAGTAGGGAGCTGCGGTGTAGCAGCATGGGTGGCTGCTAGCAGTTGAGCACGGTGGAGGCCCTCAACCGGGAGCAGGATAGCGGTAGCGAGTGGAGCATTGTAAGATGATATTATTTTGTGGCTCGAAAGTTGAGAGCCCAAAACATAGCGGGGTCCAAGTTGCTTATAATCATCACGATTCAAAAAGTTGGGGGCAATTGCCGAGAGGGGTATTTCAAGCAAGGAAAAAAAATAGCGTGCTATTTAATTTAGCGTGGCTTTTCTCCAGACGATATGAAAGTTATAACGTTCTAATAATGTGCTATTTTACAAAATGACATTTTGTAAAAACTAAAAAATATAACAGGTATATCATGAATATCAAAGATTCTAGCATCTAATGAATTGCCTAGAGTAATACTTGTACATGCATAATCAATTCTGGCGCTATCCAAGTCGGAGGAGAACCAGCAGGACTGAATCTAGGTGGAGCATCGGGTGCTGCAGCAGGAGGCGGCGGCTTGACGCGACCACTTAAGTTTAACAATCTAAATTTTTATGATATGTTTCTTACTCAACACATTCATCATATGCTCTCTTACTCCACATCCACCAACAAAACAATAACGTGCTATACTTGAAATAGCGCTAACGCTATGATGTTTTAGCGTATATGGCAAGCTATTTAAAAATAGCACCATAGCGAGCAAAATCTCGAAAAATAGCATGGACTCTCCAAATACGCTATAGCACGATAAATAGCGTGAAATAGTGTGCTATTTTTTCATGATTTCAAGTGAACCATGGCCAAACCAAATATTTTTTAATCGTCCACGTTATGTCAGGACATTCCATTACACTAGTACCTGTCATGCCCCTTTAAGCCACCCTGCACGTGCGTAGAAAAAAATCTATTTCTGTACTTTGCTAACCCCTACCCCCTCCACTTAATCCGGCGGCGGCGGTAGTACTTTTTCTCCCTCTCTCACATTTTCCCAAATCAGCATGTCTAGCAAGGCGAAGGTGATAGATATGTCAGCGAATGATTCAGGTCCATCAGAGCTAGAGTCTCTCGTGCAACGCTGAAGAAGAGAAGGGCGGCGAGGTCACTGAATTCAGCATTAGCGGTGGCCTAGCCCAGCCTATCTAGCAAGGTGAAGGTGGTAGCTACGTCACCGACTCATTCAGGTTCATCGGAGCGAGAATCTCGGGCGCAATGTGGGAGAACCGAAGCAGCGACAAGGTCTTCAGTCCAGGTTAGCGAGGAGGTCACCCAAAAGTCTCCTACCAAGGTACCTACGAGTAGCGAATTCAAGATAAAAGCAAGGCCAGTGGCGTATTGTTCAGTGGCGGTGCGGGGTCGTGGCACCTAGATCTCGAAGAAAACCACCCGGGATAAGAGCGAGAGGTGAATTTTTCTTATCTATTCCTTATGTTATGAGTATATTAGTTACTGCACAATAGAATTAAATAAACTGAATAGTCTCCTTTTTAATCAAATTAGGCCCATCTATGATACAACGGACCTATATGAGTTCACAGTTTTTGTCCGCCAGTATAATGCAAAACTAGATTTTGGTTGCAAGAGGATTTGTTCGAGCAGGATGTGCCTCTGCTTGTGAATTGCAAGGAGGTTGTTTCTATTTCAAATTTGATAGATATGCTTCACGCTAGGATTCCTTGGGGATCCATATAGAGAAAAAAATTGGTGTGGCTCAACATGAGTGATACCTGTATGCAAATTGAGAACTCTCATGAGCTTCATATGATTTTGGAGTGTTGTGCAGCTGATCGTAAGGTGAAAGTTGAAATGATGATTGATCATATGTATGCATATACTGGAGATCTTGTTGCCAGAGCTTTTGCTGCTCGAGATTATGGACCAACAAATGCTCATCAAGCTAAGTTTAGTATACACTTAGAGGTGGATTCATACATGGCAAAACTTGATACCGGAGTTAATAAGCCAATTTCCTCATGTACTGTGGAGATCACCGTCGATTCCAAAAACATAACTCTTGATAAAATGAGATAGATGATTGGTAAGGAAATCAGTATTGTCCCTAAGAAAATGGCAGGACTCCTGTGGTGGCATCATAAGAAGAAGGAATTTATAGAGGTTTTGGATACTGAATATCTGATGCAGATTGTGCGACGAAAGAAGCAAACCAAGAAGGTATTCTTCCTGGCTGCCATTTCTGATGTTGTTGAACAGGTTATAGTGGATGTAAAGGTCCCTGTAGTGGCTAAACAGAACGAGGTGATCGATGTTGACCAGATCTGATGAGAGATGCTACCCAAGGCTTGTCTTATGGACCATGGTTTCCCCTGCCTATATTTGTAACATAGATTGTTGTTGCATTGAAACTGTGTTTCTGTGATTATGTTTGTTGAGATATTTGTAATATAATGTTCTGTGGGCAGTTGAGATTTTTGGACATATCATTCACTGAAACCATCGTTGTTGTAATAACATAAGTATATTGTAGTTTACATGATTATTTTTGTTGAGATGATGTACTATACTTATTTCTATGATTATGCTTATTGAGAGATTGTAATATAATGTTTTATGAGTTGTTGAGATTTACGGACATATCATTTATTGAAACCATCATTGAACAAGTGATACATAAGTACCTTATAGTTGACATGATTATGTTTCTTGAGATGATGTAATATACTGCTCTATGAGATCAGCAATTTGAATAATCGTTAGATAACTACCTATTACTTAGAAAACAGTACTATGATGGATGAACAAGTGTAGGGTTTAGGGGAAAACCTTACTAGGTAGGAGACAATAATCTATTGGACGGACATGTCTAAGATTTAGGATTAAGGGTTAAGGGGTTAGTGCACTAAACAGTGCATTAGACTCTAAACCATAAACCCTAAACCTATAGTGACACATCTAGTAAACTATCATAACATTCCCAATAAGACAAATACACACTACGGATCGAACTTAGGTGGCTTTGAAAAAAGTTATCATCTCCCAACCACTAGGACAAACCTAAGTGTGCGGTAGATTAGCTTTTGTATGTTTCTATAAGTCAAAGATATTGGGATGGAGCAAGTACAGGTTTAATATTTGATATTATAATGAAGGAATAGACAGTAATCCAATCAAAGGGCATGGTATCCATTAAACTATTATAACATGCCAATTTAGTTAATGTTGCAGCATTGAGGCACTTCACTTTTACCCACTCTTGCTATCTCTCTTTCTCTCTCACTCACTGGCCTCCTCTCTCTCTCCTCGCCATTGCCGACGCATCTCCCCCGCCATATTTGCCATGCCATCCTAGAATGACGAGGACGACTAGTCGAGCAGCGACAACCTTCTCTCTAACATCGAGTCTTCCTTCCCCGATGTGAGTTCCTCTATTTTATCGGCAAGGGTTATACATTGGTAATTACATCGATCTGAGCTCCATTTGTGCATGCAGTCATGCTTATTTATAGCTTTTTGTTTCCTTATAGGTACCACAGACGATCTACGACCCCGATTGGGAGGGTCTAGATCTCGATGGGGAAGTACCATGTGTCCATGGGATAAAATTGATGAAATATGTTGCCTTCAAAGGCAGTAACGCTGGGGGGAGGTTTTTGAGATGTACAAATCAGGTTTGTTTATATTATGTGCAATGCTGACATAAAGAAAAATGTATCATGTTATGTATATAATTAGGTCAGGTGTTTTTTTAGGTTGGCCCGGTGTGTAAACTAGTAGAGTGGGTGGATCTTGAGTGGCCAGATGCACTTAAGAAATGGTTGGCCCATTTATGGGAGATGTATGAGTTTGAAACTTCGGGGACATTTACTGATGCTTGTGATCCAGCTGAAAAAATTACACGCTCTCGGTAGGAAATAAGGAGCTGGAACAAGAAATCAAGAGTTTGCAGTCAGAACTAAATGACACAATCAATGAGAGCTTAGTGGTGCGGACTACACAGAAGCTTCAGGAAGAGAGGGGTCAACTATGGGAAGATAAGGATAAGCTAGAGTACTACATTGCGGATCTATTGAAGGTTCTGAAGGAGGCGCTCTAGGTGACCAAGGACAAGCTACAGAGGATGAAGGAAATTCTAGACGAATGATTTATGCCGTGCCAAAATCTAAAACTAGTTAACTGTAAGACTTGTACTTGTGCTATCTTAACTAAGCCAAACTCAATCCTTGAGCAAATTAATTTCACACCAACACATATTTTGCATAGAGTTAAGTTCACATTTGCAAAATCAGTACTCTAGGGAACATGGAGTTAAGTACTATATAGACATGAGTTGGCTTCAAACGAGCCTGGCCTAGAGCTGCTTGTTTTTGTTCCTAAGATCCTCCAGTTCAAGGGTATGTTCGAGAAGGTCCGCTTTGGTCTTTACCTACTACCTCAGTAATTGGACATGCGCCTCCCACAAGTTCAAGCGCTCTGTCTGGGATTCGATAAGTTTATCCATAAGCTTACTATTATCCTCCATGATCTCCTTCTACTTACCCGCCGAGGCGAGATCTTCCTTGTGAAGTTTCACCTAGCTAGCACTATGCACCTTTAGATTGTGGCAGTTGTTATAAAGGAGTGTGACTTCTTGGTGCAGGCGGTCAAAGGCCAACTTTTGAGAATTCTACTTCTCCCTTTGGATGTCTATCTTATCATTTAGCCAGGTCACCAAATCTAGTTTGAGCTTTCTCCTTTTTTACTGTAACAAAAATATATGGTTTCTTCAGTTCACTAGTACAAGATGGTTAGTTTTCATAATTAACTGAAACAACTATAGGAACAGTCCTAATTTCAAGGACAAAGAAATCTATGATTGATCAAAATTAACTGAATTAGCTAGTGGTAGAGTCACAATTTCAAGGATGAATCAATCTAGGATTGATCAACATTTTATGAATCAACTAGTGGCACAGTCATAATATCAAGGACAAAGCAATTTAGGATTGATCAACATTTCTAAATAAACTAGTGGCACAGTCATACTTTCAATGTGAAAGCAAGCTAGGATTTCCCCAATTGAACTGGATCAACTAGTGGCACGGTCCTAATTTTATCAACCTAGGATTTTCTCCAATTAAGGGTGCTATGGGTTTTTCAAATGTCACCAAATAGTAGTGGTATAGCCATAATCTAAAAGCAAACTTAGATACACAATGGAAAGAAATGATGATGTCCATTTGTGAACTTGAACACCAAACCATAGTCCAGTTGCCAGGTACGCAAGATAAACAGATAGATAAGGAGTAGCTCTTATATTCCTTAATTGCACGATATATATATTACAAAATGAGTGGAGTATGATATGAGATTCATGCCCCCTCTGATGGGAATCATACTTGGTCATTTCCTAATATGCCTCTCGCTTGACCCTTAGTTCCCCGTTCTTCTTCTAAACACCCTTGAGTACGGTGATCCCTCGGCTCATGTCCTCCTTCAGCCCTCTCACAGCATCCAGGCAACGGTCCCTTTCATGGTAGGCTTCGATGGCATCCTTTGTTTCAGCAATGCGTTCTCTAAATGCTTTGGCAATTTCCTCCTACTAGAGGATGCATCTTATCTGAAGATTCTTCTTGTCCTCCATGAGCTCACTGATTATCTTGTTGGCCAGGTCTTGCTTGGTCACGCTGTCGGCGATTAGCTTCTGCAGCTCCTCATGCTCTGCTTCTAGCCTCTTGATGTCAAGTGCAAAATCTAGCAAGATCTCCTTCTGCAGCGACAAGCATCTGTGTAGGCACACATTAGCATGGGTGAGGGAGCGTGCACCCTCCAGTTGGTTGTCAATCTTGGCATTGACCGCAACCACCTTGTCACGGCACTCGGCCTTCGCTTGCTGCATCATTCATGTTATTTAAAATGAAAACTCTATAATTCTACTCTAGGTTCTAGGGAAAAACTAATCCAAATCACAAAAACACCAATGTGTCTATGAACAACATTATTAAAAAAGGACTAAGAAATCCGCATTCATAATCACAAAAAATAATCCAAATCACAAAAATCCCAATGTGGGACAAACACGATCTAAAAAATCCACATTCATAATCACAAAAATAAAAACAAATGCATCTCAATAGCATTATTAGTAGTAAAAGAAGTGTGGAGATTTGCTACCTCACTGAGCCAGGGAACGGGGCTGAGCGGGTCCTGGAACACCGCCGTCGTGGTGGATTCTGGGTCCATGGACGACCTGCAATATGTAGAAGAGGAAGAAAAAGATGAATAACAAGAAGAAGAATAAGAACATGATTGTGAACAAGAAGAAGAAGTAGAAGAAGAAGTAGAAGAAGAAGAATAAGAATAAGAAGAGGACCGTACCGGGATGAGCCCTCGCCTATTGAAACATTTCCCAATATTGCCAGGAGAGATTGAGCCTCCGTGAGAGGGGAAGCTTAAGGGGCTGGTAGAGCAAGAACTGCCAGGCGGCAAACACTCTCCTTTTTATCCGCGCAGATGGTTGACCCGCCTCTCCTCTGGGGAGTCATGGATAATGCAGAGGAAGGGATGTGGGCACAGGAGGAAGAAGAAAGTGATTAGTGTGGGAGAATAGTCAAAGAGTCTAGGTCGTGGTCCAGTCTTATAAAAGACCACCGTCTACTTTGATGCTATCTCAGACTATATCCCTCGTTCATTTGTTAATCCATGGCCTATGTTGCTACCATCTCAACGAAGGGTCACTGGTAGAACCAGGGATTGATGGGACTCGATTGGACTGGTCTTTAATGTGATGGATAATTCAATGGGCTTCAGTGCGCTGCCTAAAATCTAGCGGATAATAAAAGGGGTGGTTCCGGGTGTATTCACGGGAAACGGTGTGCACGTCTCGCGTGCGTACGTTCGTTCTTGAGAGCGTGTGTCGCGTATTAATGGGGTAGGCATGACGCGCGCAACTGATGCACGAACACATTGATACGTTGAACTCCATGTCGACAGGCACGTACGGGACACTTACCGACGTTGTCAAAGATCGCATTTTGTGATTTTTACATGAATAAACTTCGAGTATGTTGATATTTACGAGTATAGAATATGTTATGCCACTTTTGTTGTGATCAAACTATATTCAGTATGCGAGAAAGTACATTTTTTTAAATGACAAATGCATGCGCACACTCTCTCTTAGGAAATAGGAGAGGATTATTTTCACACGTGCCTAGACTCCATACCTACTGTCACTCCCCCTCTCCCACCAACCCCACTTCACTTCAGCAACTCCGCCCGAAGCACCACCTAGGGTAAGCTTAGTTATGGCCCAGTTGTTGCCGCCATCGCTAGCGGAACTAGGGTACTTGGCCCCTCTGAGGCAGGTCATGAGGCTCCACTACAAGGCTGGTCTATCATTGCCATCTGAGACAGATGGTTTCGCACAATGTGTTGCATCAGCGGCGGCAACGAGCAAGGCCAAGCAAGCATTGTAGAGAAAGCGCGCGGCGACATTTTCGTGTGCTCGGGGAAACAAGGTACGACTCAATGCATTCCTGTAAGCATTGCGCCGAGAGAACAAACCCTCGAATAGGGCACCGCCAAGGTCATGCAACTGTCACGTCCATGCTTCACTGTGGGTGACCTTACCATGGTGAGGGGAAGCTAGGCACACACTGTATGCGGCAAAGACAGTACATCCACCACACCGTCGGAGGCCAGACCACGGCGGCGAGCATCCCTCTAAACTCAGCATGTTGGAGGGTTTGACAGCTCGAGCCGACGGTGGGCAACATCTCAGAGCCGGATTTTAGGTTCTGATTCACAGGGACCTACGATTCCTGCCATGAGATGTTGGAGTTCACGTTCAAAGAAATCGTGCGGTGGATTAGGTGTTCGTACTGAACCGGGATGGGTTCAAGCGCAGCGGACGTGCATGAATGATGTAGATCTCTTAAAGTTTGGTGAGAATTAAAAAGATCAGTTACTGTTGAGTGATCACTGAACTTACGTTCTCTCAAGGTAGTTCGCCAGCCAACTTTTCTGGTAGAGATCTGTAGTTTTTTCAGTGAAGAACAGTTAAGTTTAGACTAACTCTGAAGAATGTCTTTTGTAGAGGCAATGTTGACGCACTGTTAAGAAACTTCTGGGAAGTTTAGCTCACTTTTGTGCAGCTATCACATACTTTTGTATCGAATTAGTACTAACGTAACCAAATACTATCAAGTACCTATTTATTCAATTACTGTTCATGGTGAAATTCAGTTAACTGTCATACTTATCCCAGGTAGATAATATTCAGACAACATTTATGTACCGATTTTGCATGGTTTATTCATGCATGTTCCATATAAAATCAAGCACCATTTCGAACAAACCTTAGTAAATATTATAGTCAAGTGATTCAGACACAACAGATTGCGTTTTTACTGGAACTAGACCACACATACTACAAATTCATTAGCCACACATAGTAAAAATTCATTAGCCACACATACTTCAGTAATTCAAACTATTATATATGTTTAATCTAGACTAACTACATGCTCTACTCTGAAGTCAACAATCATTTAGATTCACTAAACATTTGTCTTCACTCGAGGGAATTTAGAACCACCAGTTTGTCCATGCCAGTTCCCCACCGAAACTGTGTGTGCCATCGTGAAACGGTGGTGGTCCTATGCCATCGATTCTTCCAGGACAACGCTGTATGCGATGAGGACGCTTTATGGCCGCCTCGTCGGGGTCTTGAATGCCATGTACAGATTTCAGAACCTCCTCCAGGTGGATGATGACCGTGTGCTTCCAGCATAATTTTCGTCTTGCTCTGCTTGGAAACTCCACCTAGTACATCTTAGGAATGGTGTATGGATCTTTCAGCCACGCATTTATCTCGATGATCCATCTGCCGCTCAGTGGCATAATCTCCACCAGCTCACCGCTAAGGCTACTCACGACATGCTTGAGGGCCTCCGGTTCCCAAGCGTCCAAAGGGAGGCTGTCAAAGCCAGGTTTTGAGAAGAAATGAAGTTGCCACAAGCGATCGTCCAACCCACAGGCGCGATGCCAACGCCTAAAGCTCATTTTATCCCTACAACACTCGAAAGAACGGAAAGAATGCAGAAGGTGCTCGCTGTCTAAGCTATGCTCGAATCGGAGGAAGAAATCGAATGGCGGCACGCATACCTCAATCTTTACCACGTTCCATTTGATCCCAAAACGAGACCTAAAAGTCGACAGCAATTCTACCGGCGACACGGCAGGGCGCATGCCCAGCACAATGGCTATGAGAGCATGGTCGTCGAACTCCTCTGCAAGGATTACCATGCCTAGGGTGCGCGACAGCACGCAACCGCCCGAAGCTGGTCGCCGGACCAGATCGCCCAATGGGTCGCGCTCCTCCGTGCGAGAAAGAATAGGTAGAGGCGAGAGAATAGGTTGGAGACGTGAAGCTCCGATACGACGACTAGGAACGATGATACGACAACGATGATGAGGAGCTTCAATTAGGGGCGTGGGGAGAAACTGGACATGGAGGGGACGCAAGGAGAGGAACGACGAGCTCCGATCTAGAGACGAGCAGCTGGAGCTGAGCAAGATAATGGGGAGGGGAATATGGGAGAACAGTAGAGTAGAGAAGAATATCTAGTCGACACAGGCATAAACTAGTCCACGACCACAAAAGATAACAGGGAATACTAATAGGGTGGACCAAGAAGAGTTGATGTAACTGTGGTATTTGAATTCAGTCGTTTTTGTCTGTTTCAAATGACTGTTTGCCTATTTTATTTGTACTCACCCTTATTTGACTCCTCTGGGAAATTGGCGAAGCTACTACAGCCTCTCCGTGAGATTACAACCAACTCAGATCCTGCTATACCTTAGCCTCTCAACTATGGGGCCGCAAAGTAACAAGCTCGTATTGGAAGGGACGATCTCCCATTTTTTATTTTTAGTATATTTTAATTTTTTAATTAGGCTGACAAGTGGGACCTGTCCACCTCAGCAAATAGGCCTAGACAACTAGGTCCCACTAGTCAGAAGTCAATTCGCGTTCAGTTTGAGTTTAATATAGTTTAAGTTTAATGCGAATTGCAAAAAATCTGCAGAATAGTGATCATATTTTGCTAAAAAAATTGTTTTACGCTATTAACTTGAACAGGGACTATGTATCTACAACTCCATAGATTTGTAGCATTTGTTTCGGCTATTTTCTCTGGGAATATGTTTCCTTTATTTGAGTTTAATTTTCAACAAAAACGATTCGAATTAATACGTGCGTTACATCTCCATATTTTAGGTGTTCACATGGTCGTTTCACAAAAATAGACATTCTGTGTGGCTTATGTAAAAGGAAAATTTAGGTGCTAAAATAAGACTCTCCACCAGACATGTTTTTGTTATTTTTACACAACCCAGAAAACATATCGATTTTTCTTGAAACTGTATATGTGCACATAGAATGTGCAGATACACACGAATATATTTTTTCGATATTTATTATAACATTTGAAAGTATGTGTTTATAATAAAGGGAGCACGTGGGATCGAATGTGCATTTTTCTTGTTTCACCGGCAAAAGTCTTCACGTGGTTCCTTAATAGAAAGATGTTGCTTATAAAGGATAATCTGGCAAAAGTAAAATAGAATGGGTGTAAAAATTGTTTTTCTGTGACTCCAAGGAGAAATTGAGCATTTGTTTCTCTGATGTTCATTTCTAAAACAGTTTGGCGTATTTTTTTTCACATGGTATATTACACCACCTACTAATTTGACAAATATATTTGGAAATTGATTAAATGGGATTAACAAGAAAACTAAAGCTAGAGTACAAATATGGGTTTTCTGATTTGTATTGATCACTATGGAACTGTAGAAATAATATCATTTTCAATAAGGCCATAGGCCCTAATTTATTGCAGGTTATCCATATAGCCTCTTACTGAATCCAAGTTTTGTTGTTCATACTCCTACCACATCAGCGGAACCTTGTGATTAGTGGATGTAACCGTACTGGTTGCTCAGGGTATCTACTCTCGGATCAGTTGGCTGCTCACTAGAAAACTACAAGATGGCTCTGTGTTCATGAGGATTTAGAACAAGTTAAAGACTTGGCTCGGTCTCCACCAAATCAACACGTCTACTTGGCACCAATTCCACTCCGTCAAAGAGTGGTGGAAGAAGGCGATTCACAAGAAAGGACCGCAAAGGAAGGCTCTGGCTTCACTCGCAATGTTGGTCTCATGGGAAATATGGAAGGAAAGTAACGCAAGAGTTTTTCGAGGCCACGCCGTTACCGTTGATATGATGGTAACAAAAATCAAGGAGGAAGCACAATTGTGGTGCTTTGCGGAGGCAAAAGCTCTTAGTAGTTTAATCTTGCGCGAGTAGTCGTTTCTTGTTGTTGTTTGGTCTTGGCTTTGGCCAAGATGTGGTTTGTAAGCACTTTCTAAAAATCTTCTCCTTAATCAATGAAAATGGCAAGCCTTTTGCCTTGTTTCAAAAAGATAGAAACCGGTTATCTCCTTTTCAGAAAAAAAAAATGTTGAAAACAGATGTGGCCTATTAATCTCGTGCTAGCTTGCCTAGCTCCTAAGATGTCAGCGTTATCTCTCACTTCTAATTTATTTTAAAATTTAGATTAAAATTTAAACTGCAAATCACAAAAAAAATGAACTAAGAACTGGGATTGATCCCATCTGCATCTCTACCAGCTCCTACTACAGAGACCAGGTCCATCTCCCCGCTGTACGTAGCCGTAGGTACGGTCGTCAATGTACGTACGATCGACCCCTGATGCTGCACGAGGCCGTAGCTGCGTTTTGACAACTTGGGTATATGATCCATTTCCCCATCAAGGCTGTCGTCCCAGCTCGTGGCGCCATGGCCTACATGTACCTCCACGCCCGCACCAGCAACAAACCCCGTCGCCATCGCGCGCACTCCCCTCTCTCCTCTCCTCTCCGGTCCAAATATCCCTACATAGTAGCCACGCATCTCGCTCCGTTCTCCCCATTATAGCAGAGCACTGAACAGGTCGCAGCCCTCCCTCCTGAATTCGCTCGCTCGCTCACTCACTCCACCCCTGTACGTTCCTCGTACGTCGCCGTCCTCGCGACAGCCCTCTTCCTCCCAGCCCCAGGGGGCCGGCAATGGGGAACCCACCGGAGCTGTACTACGAGGTGCTCAACATCACCAAGGACACGCCCCCGCAGGAGATCAGGGCCGCGTACAGGTGCCTGGTCCGGCAATGGCACCCCGACAAGCACCCGCCGGAGTCCAAGCCCGAGGCCGAGGCCCGGTTCAAGGCCATCACCCAGGCGTACGAGGTGATCCATCGATCCATCGACGCTTGGCCTCTGTCTCGATCTTAGACGCAGAGTTCTGAATTTTACCTTTGCATTATGCGTGGCCGTGTCGACCGCTGATTTCGCATGCTGCTCGCAGGCTCTGCTGGACCAGCAGGAGAACAGGGCGGTGCTCCGGGCGTGCAACCTCGACGCGAGGAGGAGCTGTGCCAGTGCCGACGATGGAGCGGCGGCAATGGCGCGGGCTCCCGAGATGGAGAAGGCCGACGCCCGGGCCAGGACGAGCGCCGCGCCCCCGCCGCCGCCCCGCACGCCGCCGGCCAGGGAGTCCCAGAAGGTGTACAGCTCCACGGACATCGGCGGCGGCGGGCGGCGCGCGTTCGCCGAGTTCTCCAGCTACGTGGTGCGCAAGGCGCCGCCGCTGGAGCGCAAGGTGGAGTGCACCCTCGAGGAGCTCTGCGCCGGGTGCAAGAAGGAGGTCAGGTACACCCGCGACGTCGTCACCAAGAACGGGTAAGCCGTCGCGCCACCATGACGTGGAACCGTACAGTGCCTATCTGCATTAGTCCTGTTGCTCACCTGAGACCAAAGCATCATTGCCGTTCTGCTTACGGATAGCAACATATTCGCCCCTTGCCATAGCAAATCGTTTTATCCAAAATATAATAATTGTTCGTCTATCGACAGTCTTTACAATTTCAGAACATTCGTTTAGACTTTATTACATGACGTGTAGTATGACAGTATCTACTAGACATCCATGATGATTTATTTTCCCGACAAGTACTTTACACAGAGCCCACATGCCACATCACGCTACATCATGCATGGCTATCGGTTCATCTCATGGCTGCCTTTACATTTACAATTACAAATGAAGATCACTAGGTGTGTGTTCACTCTAATAATGTCACACTCAAGACATTCTACCATAGATTTTTGCCAATGCTACTACTGTAGTGTTTGTTACATATAAAAAAGTGTCGGGGTGTGTAGATTCGGATGAACGTGGTGCCTATTTGAGGAGCCAATGTCTAGATTGCTTGGAACTTCAGGCTAGACAAACAGAGCTGTACATACTGTGACACCAAATCAACTCTGTTCCCAATTATGTTGTGTACTTCTAGGAAAGAAATGTTCAGGCAGCAGTCAGATCATCAAGAGACACATATGAACAATGACATAATTAGACGGTCTTTCAAGTTATGGAAGCAGTTCTTCCCACCCGGCCACATACTGCATTTATTTATCACTAAAATACGTAAGCTAAGCTAGGGGTGAAATGTTCAGTCATGCTTCCTCTGCCGCTGCTCGATCTCTATGGTTCTGGTATACTCAAGATTATCCAACCAAACTGTCCTAACGAACTGACTACAACATGCTAGCAGTACAAATCAGAGGAAGATTCTTATTAGGAGGGTAATAAGGGGTGGCATACTTTCATGTACTACTAAGAAATCATGTTTGGTTTGGTTGAAAGCCTTTATTTTGGAGGCTATCATCTGTTGTGGTCCTTGTGGGGAATTAGGTGGTGTGTGTGTAATTCATGTGTGCTCCTGCGTCCATGTGAGGGTGCTGGCCAAGCTGGTACCGGAGACAGTGACTCCGCACTTCCTTTCTGCTCGAACACGCCCCCGGCCAATGTACTGTCAATGGTGACTGATTGCAAGAATCTGATGATCTTGGGGTGACTGCAGGCTGATCGCGAAGGAGGAGGTGACGCAGACCATCAGGGTGAGGCCCGGGTGGAAGAAGGGGACCAAGGTGACGTTCGAGGGCATGGGCAACGAGCGGCCGGGCTGCCTCCCCGGCGACGCCGTCTTCACCGTGTCGGCGAGGAGGCACAGGGCGTTCAAGCGGCAGGGGGACGACCTGGTGCTCAAGGCCGAGGTGCCGCTGGTGAGCGCGCTCACGGGATGGTCCTTCTCCTTCCGGCTGCTGGGCGGCGAGAAGGTGAGCTGGTCGTTCCGGGACGAGGTCATCGGGCCCGGGTACGAGAAGGTGGTCAGGGGGGAAGGCATGCCCGTCGCCGGCGGCCGGAGGGGCGCGCGCGGGGACCTGCGGGTCAAGTTCGACGTCGTCTTCCCCAGGAGCCTCACCGACGAGCAGCGGAGGGGCCTCGTCGAGATCCTCAGGGGCTGTGCTGCTGCCTGAATTACTATCTGAGAGCAGAGCCTCCTCACCTGGAGTGGAATTTTGTTACACTCGTAGTATATGCTTGCTGTTAATACTACACGGCCACGGGAGACAGGAGGACTGGGAGAGCGCCTAGCTCTCGTGGAAGATCCATGCATGTGTCCTTGTACATAGAGATTTTGAATATGAGACGTGAGCGACCATTTTCGTTGTTTTTTGGATCAAGGATGATGGTGGTCGCAACTTGCACGGGCAAATGGATCTTTGGCAGTTTGCTCATTTCCTTCACATCGCTTCATTAATTTCTTTTGAAGCTTAGCTATATGGCATGCCTGGCATTCCACGGCCGCACCAACCGCTATCATTTTGGGCATATGCACGTGATGCTTTTCGCTCGTACCAAATTGTACATCCTCTACTTTGTGGAAACATAAGAATTCTTTTAGCGTTTCCTTTTTAGGCTTTTAAAATCATGTACCCCCTCTCAGAGGCGGACCTAGGAATTTGTCGAAGCCTGGGAGTGCCACAAAGACAGCTAAAAAAATCTCGGCCATCTCAAAAAAAATTGGACGAAACATCATACGGAGCAAATATTGTTTTCACAATAGTTTTAGTACGGAAACACAAATACATTACATAAGACATTCACAACATATTTCAATGTTCACAACACATTCGAATGTCCACGAGTTTACAACACATTCAAATACACATATGCGCTAATATTAGATATGATAGGACTTGGCAAGAACTCCCAAAAGACTAATAAAACTCCGATGATCGATGACAAGAGTCCAAAAGTACATACAACAAGATCTACATGACAAAAGAATAAAGATGGGTTAGTAAATCATATGAACATGCCCTCAAAATATATTCATTTTGATTAATGAGAGAAAAAAATATACCAAGATATTACCAAGGATGTGCTAATTAGCCCTAGGCCTATGAGGTAAATGTTTCCTCCTCTTCTTCATGGCTTGAAATCGTTGAGCAATAACACCACTATCAAGTTGTATAAATATCTCCCGCTCGGTGTAACATATCATCAAGTCATTGAACCATTCATTATTGAGCTTGTTACGTAATTTGGATTTGATGATCTTCATTGCCGAAAAAGCCCTCTCAACCGATGTGGTTGACACCGGTAATATTAAGGCCAACTCAATAAGCTTGTACACCAATGGGAAGACCAAATGCTTTCCCGTTTCAACCATCTTTGTAGCCAAACTTTCAAGGTTTGTGCAAGTAGAAAAAGAAGCATGAATTCTCACATGGTGAATGTAATTCTCAAGTTGGCCTCTTATGGTTGCATGGTCACCATTAGAGAAATCCACATGATAAATCGAAGATAAGCGAGCAACCTTGTCCACATCAAACAATGAGAAAGAGTTCTTCGGACTAAGGCATGAGAAACTCTCTAATACCTCCATAGAAGCTTCACAAAAGCAATGATCCATCTCAACACATATCTTGTCAACGGCAACATAGAAGATCTCAACTTTGTAAAAATGAAGGTTAGTGTAAGTCACCCCATCAAGCCTTGAACGACCCCGAACCGGTATTTGTTCATGCATATGCGGAATTGGAATACCCTTCTCCATGCAAAAGTGTTGAACCTCATAAAACAAGTCATCCCAACCACTTTCTCTCATAGAGGCCAACCGATCTTTTACATCACTAACTAATTCCATTGCATGCACAATATTTAGATCTTTCTTTTGCAAAACATGTGAGAGCTCATCCACAATGGCAAGCAACTTTATCATAAGCTTTAAAATAAAAACAAATTTGTTGTTCTCCATTTTCTCTATCAAACCCGCCGCTTGGGTCAAGCCACGACTCTCATCATTGATTTCACGAAGAATAAACAATGTCCCAAACCACATTTGGTGCACACGGAGCAAAGTTGTATAATGTGAACCCCATCTAGTATCCCCGGGCCTAGTTAGACTTGTTTCTTGATTCAAGCCTCTTCCACTAGAGAACTCACCCCTCTCAAGCATATCCACAATATGTTGATGATGTTGTTCTCTAAGCACATTTCTTCTTTTGCAAGATGAACTTGATGTGTTCACAATACCGGAGATGTACTCAAAGAAATCATGAATGGATGAACAAGAACTAGCAACGGAGACAACTACCAATTGCAAACAATGGGCAAAGCAATGAACATAAAAGGCATAAGGATTTGCATCTAAGATCTTTTTTTGCAAGCCATTAAATTCACCTCTCATATTGGAAGCCCCATCATATCCTTGCCCTCGTATTCTATGGATAGATAGCTTGTAACGATCTAGAATGCAAAGAAGAGCCTCCTTTAGTACCTCCGATGTAGTCTCACGGACATGATATAGAGAAAGAAATCTCTCCACAACCTTGCCTTCATTATTCACATACCTATACCAAAACAATTGTAAGAAGGTTACATAAAAGTATGGAACAATAGGTAGATTTAATAGCAAGACAACACTACTAAGTACTAACCTCAACATAACTGCCATTTGCTCTTTCACGGATATATCACGTGATTCATCAATAAGAACGGAGAAGTTCTTTTCACCAATTTCTCCCACGATCACCTTGGTGACTTCTTGTGCACAACACTTAGAAAGATCCTTTTGGATTTTGTGAGAGATCATTTTGGAATTTCCACCATGCTCATAAGCATTCTTCACTTTTTCATCCTTTTCTTTATACCAATCAACCATCTCACAGAAGTTACCCTTGTTTAATGAACTAAGAGATTCATTATGGCCACGAAATGACAAGCCTTGACCAATGAGAAATCTTGCACAATGCAAGGAAGAAGTCAAACGGATCTTATATAGTTCTTCAGATTCCTTGGATGCACGAGCCAAGTTAGTAGACACACTTTGCCTTTGATTGCAAAAATCATCACAATGCAACCTTGTCTTATTGTGGTCACTATTTACACCACCAATATGCTCGGGTAAAGCTTTGTAACCGTGCTTCCAATCACTAAACCCGGTTTTGGTGAATACTTCATTACCAAAACGGTGTATGCTTCCAAGTGGCTTAAAAAGAAAACAATAGAAACAATAAGCCTTATCATGAGACTCACTATATTCTATCTAATCATACTTATCATACCATGCTTTTGAAAAAACCCTAGGTCTACTTCCCATTGTCTTAGAAAAGTTCACAATTGGTTGAGTTAGACCCTTCAAAAGATATGCTCTTTTCACTTGGTCTTGTAAATCCGGATGATATTCATTGATTTGTTTCCTAAGGGCGGGATCACACACTATTTCATCCGGATTAAACACTTCCTCCGTTTCATGCTCCTCATTTGCCACATTTGTTTGTGGCGGTGATTGTGGCAAGGTTCTTCTATCAACCAAAAAACTCTCAATTCCTGAAATTTTGTATGATTTCTTTAGTTTAATTCAAACTGTGGCAGCTTAGCTATTTAGAAACTTATGCACAAATACAATTTAACTCAAATTGAACAAATTTATGATTGAATGTTTCTAAATTTAATTGAAAACCATGGCAGATTCTCACCTATTTGTCTTCTTGTTGTTGAAGTCGGGGCTGCTGGAGTCCGGGTCGTCGGAACATCGCCTCGCCGGCGCTTGCGGCCGCCGGCGCCGGATGTGGTTGGGCTTGGCCGTTGCTGGCCCTGCTGCTGCGTCAGATGCCCATTTGAGCCCTCTCCATGGCCGGAAGCCCCTCCACCTCCCGGATCTCCCTCCTCCATGGCCGGCCTTCTGGAGCAAGGTGGGGATTGGGGAAGACTGGTGGGCGGGCGGACGGCAGCTTGGGTAGGCCACAGGAAAGGCGGCGACGAGGGTTTCCGTGAAGCGGACAGACAGGGTGAGGAACGAAGGACCTGGGACTCGAATACTCGATCGAGACGCGTGCGGCGTGCGGCTGGGTGTCGCTCTGGCTCTCTATCGCTCGGTCTCTGCCCTTGCTAGCCACGGTCCAATTGCCAGCCCAACAGGTGAATTGTCGAGCCCATCACGTGCACAGCCAATTTTGCCCAAACTAGATCGCTATTCCTGTCAATTTTACGACCGATTTGTCGAGGCGAGCAGCAGCGAAGCCCGGGCACGCGCCCGGGCTGCAGGGACGTTACGTCCGCCCTTGCCCCCTCTGTCCAGAAATAACCGGACGGAGGGAGTAATGTAGATACATCCAATCTACGCAAACCAAGTCAGTTATTTCTAGACGGAGGGAGTAATCACATAAACACGTACAATTGCATACATGAGTATGTGCAACTATGCATGTTTATGAGCGAAAAAATGCAGTGTATAAAAATTGCACTTAGATTTTACACATACGTTCAATTACAAAGATACATGCAATTGCACGTAAAAAAATAACATGGGTTTCAATTGTTCACATATGTGCAATTACGTCTTTATATGCAACTAGCAGTGGCCCTCGCATTTACGAGGGCATCTCTAGTCTGAAGCATTTATTTTTATAATATATGGATATCTTTCCTCCCATTTAACATTCTCTTCTTTGCAAAATGCATCGTGTTTTGATGTGACACATTTCTCAATTTATAACATTGACTTTATTTTGTATATGATTGTATTTGCTAAGAATAGCAATTAAGTATTTTCTAGCAATAACATGATGTTAGTCCTTGTTTTGTCAATATCTATTCTTGTAGTTAGATGTTGGCTTTGTGATGGCACCAACATAACTAAGCATCAACGTGGACATAGGTTAGGTCAATTGTCATATGCTCTCTAATAGAGATCAGAAACTCCATTCTCACTATCGTTTGGTGCAAGATTATAGAGAGTAGTCTGGTTTGTTTATTCATATATCCCAAAGAAAAAAACATAGGCTTGTTATAAGATTGTTCCGTATGTTTACAACCAGATCATCTTGTATAAACAAACATGCACGTACTCTAGTTGACTCACTCACCTTGTTGTAAACTAAAAAAAAAGCTTTTTGTGAACGTCAAATAATAGTAATAGATATTGTTTCATGGGATACCACAAAGATAATGATTGAACGAAGCTAATTCTGAGTAAAATATTATACTATATCCAATCATTATTTCTCCCTTACAAAAATAAATGCATTACTGTACCACAACCATCAAAATTATTTCACTAAACATGCATCTTTTATCAATGGATATTTTTGAGGGACATATTACTACACTCATGTATTAATTTCTATTTGCTGAATTTGATTGCTAATGAACACTAAAAATGCTAAGTGAAAAGAAGGATATAAAAAATTACTTAGTATCCTTCGTGCTATACAACCTTGTACATATGGACTCACATTTTGTACCAACAATCCTGTCGGGAATATTAGCATCCAAATCGAATTATAGACTTCTTTAAGTTGTTCTTTGTAATTTCCAGTTGAGATGCACTTATACTACGGACTATGATTATCTTCCATTGTATCTAGTAATCTATAACACACATGTTACTCCACACCTTTATGAAAAGACGATGGATATCAGTACAAGTGTGGTATCAGGAAGACCTAGTTCTTTTCTCTTAAATAAATACTCACATGATTTACAGTGCCCCTCCATCCGGATAATCGTGATAGTGGGTACCATAAACCTCTGCTCTTGATCCAACAAATCAGGTCCATCGTCTTAATTACCAATTATCTTGTAATACCAGAGGGTAAACATTTATGCAATATGTGCATAGTGTGACTAGTCAAATATGTTGGATACCAAAAAAAAATCAACATATTATCTAAACTATAGATCTACTTATAAATCCATCTATGCCGGATAACATGTCGAAAGGCTCGTGACTTTATGTACTGCCAACCTTAGAGCATCTCCACTCGTTGGCCGTTCCAGGCTAAAATCCGGCACTATTTAGCGCCGGGCGAAGCTAGTTTTCGGTCTGGGAACGCCCAGTTTCTCACTCACGTTCCTAGGCAAGGCAAAAACGGCCTAGTTCGGTATAGTTTGGCATAGTTCTAAATAGTTTGGCCTAATTCGGCATAGTTCGGCTTAGTTTGGCATAGTTCGATGAACTCGGCTAAAATTTGGCCTAGTTCGCCCAAATTTGTCTCAAATTCGCCATACTTAGGCCTAGTTTGTCTAAATTCTGCTAAAATTTGGCCTAGTTCGCCCAAATTCGTCTTAAATTCGTCCTACGTTGGCCTAGTTTGCCCAAATTCGACTAAAATTCGGCCTAGTCTGGCTTAGTTCGCCCAAAATTCGGTCTAGTTTGGCCTAGTTCGCCGAAATTCGGCGGCCTAGTTCGCCCAAATTCGGCCTAGTTTGGGCTAGTTCACCCAAATTCGGCTCAAGTTCGGTCTAGTTTGGTCTAGTTCGCCCAAATTGGGTCTACTTCACCCAAATTCGGCTCAAATTTTAGTCTAGTTTGACATAGTTTGGCCTAGTTTACCCAAATTCGGCTCAAAATTTGGCCTACTTTGGCGTAGTGGGGCCTAGTTTGCCTAAAATGACGGCGTCCGGTGTTCCTAGACGGTTCTCAGCATCCTGGGTTCGGCCTGGGAACGCCGGATAAAAGTTGGGCAAAATCCGGACGAAACCGGCTGGGAACGCGACTGGGCAAAAAATTGTCGTCCGGACGGAAAAAAAAAACACCCTGGAAACGGTGTCCTAGGAACCCGAGTGAAGATGCTCTTAACAGTTGGCACTATAGATTGCACGTTGTATATTTCAGAAATTAAGAGACGCAACGGTCCAAAACTGAAGATACAAATCTCATGTGCATGTACATGAGACGGATCTTGGATCAGTCTCATGTTGTTATACACGTGAGGCAAGATTGGAACTTAATTCATCTTTTGTTGTGCATGCACGGCGAGCATGGGAAGCGGGCAAACATCGAGGACCTATCTCTGCAACATGCGTCGGGAGGGCACCTCGGAAGGAAGAGGGCGGCGAATTGCTGTGGCGTGCGTCGGGAGGACTGCATGGCGAGAGGAGGGCAGCCCGGAACTAATGACGCTATAGTTTGGATAAAGTGGACTCCGTCTACGCGTGAGTCTTCATGTACGTATCAATTTGGATTTTTTTTTTTTTGGGTTCGTGGCTAGAGCTAGGTCTCTGGATTTTTTTAATGTGGCCAAATATGTTTGGAGCATGCGCGCGTGGGTCCCTATCTATATCTATACCTAATAATAAAAGACGAAGTGTTTCTTCCGGTCCAACATTTTTTTAGACGAATCTGCCTTCCCACCAAATTACATATTACAATCAACGCCACCGCTAAGTTGAAAAAAAAACAGTCGGAAAAAACTACCCGGATGATGAGTAAAAAAACTACGTTTCGGAGACTATCCAGATGATGAGTAAAAAAAACTACGTTTCAGAGCTGAGACGGAGTCCACGTCCAAGAAAAAAAAGCTGGGATCCGGGCAACAGCACACGCAATGCACGTACCGGCGGTAACAAGAATGAATGGTTCGTATGAAACCAAATCTTCTCGTGAATTTTTTTGGGCTTGTCTAGCTGGGCTTGTTTAGAAGTCATCGCATGGGCCGCCGTGTCCAGGAACAATATGCAACGTACATATGGATTTTTTGGTTCAAAAATAGTCCCACCTTGCTGCTTTATAACGAGTATAACCAGCTTATATACGTTAAAAATTCTCTTATAGTATCGGCAAGCGGCAACAAGAATGATTGGTATAAAACCAAATGATGAAGTGGGATAAAAGTCAACATGTGTTGATGATGGGCGCCTGCATGAATAAAAGAAAAGGTGGACCGTTGCATTTGCATTCTCGAATGAAAGGAAGGAGTGTCGTTGTTGAGGACGCACGGTGTCGTTGTTGAGGACGCACGGTGTGGGCTAAATGAAGAGGAAAATTAAGAGAAGTACGTGGCTTAAGAAGAAGAGGAAAATTAAGAGAAGTACGTGGCTTAAGAAGAAGAGGAAAATTAAGAGAAGTACGTGGCTTAAGAAGAAGAGGAAAATTAAGAGAAGTACGTGGCTTAAGAAGAAGAGGAAAATTAAGAGAAGTACGTGGCTTAAGAAGAAGAGGAAAATTAAGAGAAGTACGATGGCTGTGTTTGTGGGCTCATACACATGCATGAAAAAATTAAGAGGAAAATTAAGAAACTCGATAAGTGCCAATTTGCAATGGGTAACTTGGCCAATTTTGAAAAATGAAGAATCGCCGATTCCGTTTTCTTATTCAATTTGTCTTACCTTCTTTATACATAACCTTTCATTTATTTTCTTAATAAAAATAGTCTGATTGCGCCGACAGCGTGCCCGGACACTGCGGTACTCCGTGGGATCCTTTATTCAGTGTCTCGCCTCACTCTTTTGAGCCGCCAAGTCAAGAGCACGCGGTGCAATAAAAAAGAGTTTAGAGAAAGAGCTTCGGCAGGTGTGTGTCTAGCACGGAAATTACCCCTACAGTTAAGGGTTAATCCAATCAATATTGTCTACATTATGACTCCTTTCCAAAGAAATATCCGCTTTTTGTTGCTTTCTCTAATCCCCTATCCCGAGAAAGATGAAGTCCTCCGAGGAGCGGGGCGAACTAGAGATGACGACATATAGCTCTTGTGTCCAAGTGTATCGGATGGTCGGGCTAAAAGCATCGTCAAGGATGATGGCATAAAATAGAAATTTCATCAGGGATGGTTCGCTCTAGCGCCACGTGTTATAGTCGAAGTAGGATATAGATTGTTTTTATTCCCGGTGCAGCGCACGGGCTTTTTTGCTAGTATCCTTAAACGAATGGATATGTGATACTATTGAACGTTTGTACCAATCAGTTTTATGTAATCTTTGGTTATCTTTAAATAGTAGCCATAAATAGTAAATCTAATAGCCAATATAATTTAGATGATGTGGATTAACCCGGTGCCTTATATTGCTTTTAGTATATAATAGATTGCATGTGCAAAGTAGAATGGATTTCTAACTATATGGACATGAATTGACAATTAATAACGAGGTCATCTCATTAGAGAGTGACGTGATGGGCAGACTCAAACTAAGAAAATCAATTATATTGAGTCACAAAGTTTAAATTGCATACCGCTAATTGTCAAGTATCTTCATCCTTAGACCATGTGGTTATGTTACTCGCTAGTACCGGGAGAATACTTTGGGGGTATCAATCTTAACTTCATAATAGGATGATCATAAAGGTGTCTTTCAAGTATGTCGGAAAGTACTTGCCGAGTTACATGAATTAGGACTGAGTGAAAGGATAGAGATGTCGCTTATAGGGGGTGAATAGGAAATTTTAAAACTATTAATTCAGAATTAAACTAATGTTTATTTTACAAGCACAAAACCTAAAAATACTAGGCTCAACAAAGTGCACCAAGAACAAGTTAAGCTAAGTAAGATAGCACAAGATATAAGTACTTCAATCTTGATGGCTATCACAAGGAAAGTAAGCTCGGGTAAAGAGATAACCGAGGCACACGGAGACGAAGATATATTCCCGTGTTCTCTTACAAGTAAGGTGCGTCACATTGGAAAGGTGCGGGATTCCACGAAGGCTCGCCTTCTTCTCCGAGCCTATCCCACGAAAGAATAGGCCTTTTCCTTATGGCTAGCTTTTCCTCCACTCCGGAGATGGTAAGCTCCACAACCACTTCACAATCTCCACGAAAGATAAGCCCGAGTTTCTTCACAATCTTCCACGAAGAGGACACCGCGGCACAAACCATCAGGCCAACTAGGAGGTCACCCTCCAAGAGTAACAAACTTGCGGTCTCTCACTTGAACCAATCGTATTAGAGAGCTTAACATTTATGCAAGAATGCAAAGCAATAACACCAAGGGTGTTCAAATCCCTCACTCTCAAATCTCACCAAAGCAACAAGTGCTATGGAGGAATTAGAGAGGAAGAACAATGGTGGAAATTAACTAATGACTCCAAGATCTAGATCCAATGGGTTCCTCTCACTTAGAGGAGGAATTGATTGCTGGAGATTGTAGATCTTGATATCCTCTTCCAAAGCCCTAAAAAAGATGCAAGAATCATAGGAGGAAAGGGAGCATAAGCAAGCTTAAAGGGGTCAACAATAGATGTAAAAAACATGCTCAAGAACCCTAAAACTTTGGGAAAGAAAAACCCCTTTTATACCCCTTCAAGGGGAGTGACCGTTGAGGTAAAAACGAGCTGGATGGATGCGTTCCGGTTGGAAAACCGGTCTCGCCGGATCTGGAGCCGGAATGGTCTGGCTGGCCAAAACAGTTTTGGTCTTTGCCAAAAAGGCATACTGAACAAATTTTTGGCAGTCGCCGGAATTTTTCGGCCACACACCCTGGCTAGCCCTGGCCGCGCCACCAGATGGTGTGGTCCCCCTGGCCATCCATCGACCTTGCCTCTTCGCCTATAAGATGCCTCCCGATGCAAAAACCCTAGATAGTCAAGCCTCCAGCCACGAAAAGTTCCATAGCGCCACTGCCACCAAAGGGGAGATTCAGGGGACAGAAAGTCTCTGTTCCGGCACCTGCCGGGACGGGGAAGTGCCCCCGGAGCCATCTCCATGGATCTCCACCACCATCTCCATCATCATTGCTGATTCCCATGATAAGGAGAGAGTAGTTCTCTCTCGAGGCTAAGGGTTCTATCGGTAGCTATGTGTTCATCTCTCTCTCTCTATGCATGATCATATTGTGATCATGAGCTTGTAATCTATAGATCTACCTTGCTACTCAAGTGCTTTATTAGATCTCTGCTCTCCCCATGTGTGTGAAGTTGACAGTGTGCACACCATGGTGGCACTTAGGCTAGAGATTACAAATACTTGTTATGAGTTATATTTGGAGTTGGATGTCTCTATGAAATTGTGGTGTTTGTTTGAACCATCTAGTGCTCAAGGTGACAGTGTGGGGTTATCTCGATGCGGAAAGTGAACTTTGAGGTGTGATGTTATAGCCCTACCATCGATTAGAGTATTCAACCGGAGAATGGTATCATAAAGAGAATATATTTATATGAGAGTGTTCACTAGTGTATTGATACACCGTTTGCAATTAGATCTGTTACATGTTTGCTTGCTTCCATCTTTATTTCAGTTTGCCTTTAGTCTTTTCCACGCCATCAAGCTATTTTCTAGCACCGTTATCTTATATCCATACCACTTGTATTTCACTATCTCTTCGCCGAACTAGTGCACCTATACACCTGACAAGTGTATTGGGTGTGTTGGGGACACAAGATACTTCTTGTATCTTGATTGCAGGGTTGCTTGAGAGGGGATGCCTTTGACCACTTCCTCCCTGAGTTCGATAAACCTTGGGTGATCCACTTAAAGGAAAACTTGCTGCTGTTCTACAAACCTCTGCACTTGGAGGCCTAACAACTGTCTTCAAGAATAGAAGTGCGTAAACATCAAGCTATTTTCTGGCGCCGTTGTCGGGGAGGTAAGGTAAAAGGTACTCACATCCTCCAGTGTGAGTGCTCGAAGTTATTTCCTTTAGATTCTGCAATTTTGTCTTTTTGTTTCTTGTTTTCACTAGTTAGGCTTAATGGAAAACAACAACAAAAATTAGAGAGCTTTATAGTATTTATCTTGAGTTAGGACATGAAGTATTTGAAGAGAAAATTAAAAAACCTATTGAACTTTATTTGCATGCTAATAGCAATATTGTTAGTATGAATTCTTTGGACACCATTATTGCTAATGCTATGGAAAAGTCTAAGCTTGGGGAAGCTAGTTTTTATGAAAATGATCTTTTTAGTTCCCCAACTTTAGAAGATTGCTATTATATTGCTTATGATGATACCAAACCTCCAATATATGATGATTACAATGATGAATATGATATTTTCAGCCCACCTACTATTGAGGAGAAAATTAATGATTACAATATGCCTCCTATATTTGATGATTATGGTGATGAGAATAATAATGATAGCTATTTTGTTGAAGTTGCTCCCACTACAATTAATAAGATTGATTGTGTTTATGTGGAGAGTAGTAATTCTTTTATGCATGTGGCTCATGATAAGAATGTTTCATGTGATAGTTATATTGTTAATTTTATTCATGATGCTACTGAAAGTTCTTATGAGAGAGGGGAAACATGGTTTTATGTGTCTCAATAATATTAAGCTTCCCTTCTTTATGTTGAAAGTCTTGAAGTTGCACTTGTTTTGCTTTCCTATGCTTGTTGCTTTGTGCTTTCATGACTTGTTTCTTCACAAGATTCCTATGAATAGGAAGTGGGTTAGACTTAAATGTGCTTTGAGTTTGCTTCTTGATGCTCTCTTTTACTTCAATTCATATTTCCTATGTGAGCATCTTCTCAAACTATCATGCCTAACTTAAAGGCGTTAAAGACAAGTACTTATTGGGAGATAACCCAAAAGTTTTAGATGAGTCTTGGAAATTATTACCTCTGTAATAACCGCTCCTTATCCTTTTTATTTGCTTTTTGTGCCAAGAGTAACCTCTAATGAGAGAGAAGTAATGATTGGAAAAGTTGTTGTTTCGAAATAGATTTATGTGCTTCATTGTAAAAATCCGTGCAAAATCTCTGTCCATCCTTTTGAGGTGTGAATTTTTGTGCTTATGCCCCCGGTTGTTATCTAACTTTCGTTAGTTCAACACTTTTTTATTTGAGCAACAGAAGGTCTTCAAAAAAATTCGTCTTTACCTGCTGGTCTGTTTTGACAGATTTCTGCCATTTTCTGCATTTGCTTCTTGTTGGTTCCTTTTTGAGTTCTTTTGGGGAATTGAGCTTTTTAGGGAAGTGCTGCAGTAGCTAGTGTTTTAATGGAAGTTTTATTGGTATTAGAACTGAACCTAAAGACTTATTATTTTGAGTGCACTAATGTTGCTAATAAAGATTGTGTGAAGTTTTGTATGAAGGAAAAATTTCAGGTGTATGGAACGAATGAGTAATGAGATGAAGGATGGACTAAAGCTCAAGCTTGGGGATGCCACGTGTGTCACCCCAAGTAATATCCAAGGAGTACAAGCGTCAAAGCTTGGAGATGCCCAAGGCATTCCCTTCTTCTTCAATAAAAATCTCAGGTTTCTTCCAAACACTTCGTTTTTATTGTTTCATGCACAATTCTATTGTTCTTGGAGTGTCTTCGTTTTTTGTTTTAGGTTTTCGTTTGCTTGGTTTTCATAGTTTGCTTGAATAAATTGGTTGGACCCCCTCTTTCATGCATTGGTTTTCAAATAGTTTGGTTTGGATTGGAAAAGAGTAGGAAAGTTCATGCTTAAGTGGTAAAGAGAGCTTGTTTTTGTTGGGTCCGCAGCGTAGAAAACAAAAAATTTCCTACGGTGTGAACTACACGCCAAGATCTATCTACTAGGTACAAAGCAACCGGGTGGACATACATCCATAGAGAACTTACCCTCGAAGACAACGAGCTTTGTTAACGAGTAGGAACTCGTGGTTGATGTAGTCGTACACTTGCCGATCTCAAGATCGTGAGGAAGTCCGAGCGCCGCAACTCAGCAGCGCATCTGCACTCGCACACACGTTCAAGCCACCGGACAACCTCCACCTCCTCGCTCCAGCGATCCAGCGGAAGCAGCAACTCCTTCCAGACGAAATGCCACCGGTAACATGTATCTCGCTAATCCGAGACCATGGGGGAATAATTCTAGAGGGGGAGAGAGATCCTTCACAAGGAGGTGTGAGGATGAAGGAGGGAATGGGTGGCCTTTTATAGGAGGAGGGGGGGTGCCCCCTATCTCCATGGCCGGCGCATGGGGGGGTGACCCCTCACCTCCCCCATTCATGTGGTGGTAACTCCTCCACATTAAAATGCCTCTTCACATTCCCTTTTAAAGTCTCCACTTTAAATGCATTAAGTTTCTCCAAATTTAATGCTCTCTCATTTAATAAAACTCTTTTATTAAATTTATTCAGAATTTTGTTAATTACTTTAATTAACAAACATTCACATATAGCCCCTTGCAATATTTCAATATCACATGCAGAACCACCTTCTGCAATTTCACCCGAAACAATTTCCGGTTTCTATTGAAACAATTCCTGCGCTTTGCAATTCTTTCGTCTGAAACATATGTGCTCCAAAATGGTGTCCGGTAACTCTTAAGTGCGCCACCCTACGGTTCGCGAATAATGCAGACATGATCGAGACCCTTCTCCGATCAATAATCAGCAGCGGGACCTGGAGATCCGTACTGACTCCTACACATTCAACGATGACTCCTGTGATCGTGAGAACCTTTAATGCTTGTAACTAAATCCCTTTGTCTCTCGATATATTACATGTCCGAGATTCGATCATCGGTATCTCCATACCTAGTTTGATCTCGTTACCGACATGCACTCTTTTCTCGTTCCCGTGATATA
The DNA here is from genome assembly GCA_916181665.1 of Avena sativa. Lineage (NCBI taxonomy): Eukaryota > Viridiplantae > Streptophyta > Magnoliopsida > Poales > Poaceae > Avena > Avena sativa. The sequence goes on from OV702279.1 coordinate 483,837,133, forward strand.
ACATTCTAGTGATCACATCACTTGCTTGCAAGCTATCCTAATGTGATATCACCGAGAGGGCCCAGAGTATATCTATCCGTCATCTGGATTGACAAATTCCACTCTTGATCCATGAGCCTCAACATAACACCTTCGTAGCACTGAACCCATCTTTATAGTCACCCTGTTACGGTGTGACGTTTGATGTTATCAAGATACTCTTCCGGTGTTAGCAATTAACATGATCTCATGGTCTAAGGATAAAGATTACTTCGTATGATGTTATAGCAATATAAACACAATGACTTGATCGTAATGCTATACTTCGGATGAATGTTCATCACATCATTCCACCAATGGTGTGACCTTGTTATTAACAACATCCAATGTCCATTATCAGGAAACCTTGATCATCCTGTTAATCAACAAGCTAGTCTATAAGAGAGGCATGACTAGGAAGGCATGACTAGGAACCCTTTTTGTTTATTAAACACACATGTATTGATGTTTCCTATCAATACAATTATAGCATGCAAAATAAACATCTATCATATACAAGGAATACATAATAACAACTTTATTATTGCCTCTCAGGGCATATTTCCTTCAGTCTCCCACTTGCACTAGAGACAATAATCTAGTTCACATAGTGATAAATCTAACACCCATGGAGTTCTGGTGTTGATCATGTTTTGCCCTAGGGAGTACTTTAGTCAACGGATCTGCTACATTCAGGTCCGTGTGCACTTTACAAATCTTTATATCTCCATCCTTGACATGCTCGCGGATGGAGTGAAACCGGCGCTTAATATGCTTGGAATTCTTGTGAGACCTTGGTTCCTTTGTGTTGGCTATGGCTCCATTGTTGTCACAATAGATCACCATCGGGTCCAATGCACTGGGAACCACACCCAGTTCCGTTATGAACTCCTTCATCCAAACCGCTTCCTGCGCCGCTTCTAAAGCAGCAACATATTCCGCCTCCGTTGTTGATCTAGCCACCATAGGTTGTTTGGAGCTCCTCCAACTAACTGCTGCTCCGTTCAAGAGAAATACGTATCCGGATTAAGACTTAGAGTCATCCGGATCAGTGTTAAAACTAGCATCGACATAACACTTAGTGACTAGCTCTTCTTCACCTCCGTATATAAGAAACATATCCTTAGTTCTTCTCAAGTACTTAAGGATATTCTTGACCGCTATCCAGTGTTCCGAACCTGGATTAGATTGGTACCTACTAGTCAAACTAATATCATGTGCCACATCCGGTCTTGTACATAGCATGGCATACATTATAGAGCCTATGGCTGAGGCATAGGGGATCTTATCCATTATCTCTCTTTCTTCCGCCGTAGCCGGACTTTGAGTCTTACTCAATGTCTTGCCTTGCAACATAGGTAAGAACCCCTTCTTACTTCCGTCCATATTAAACTTCTTTAATATCTTATCAAGGTATGTACTCTGCGATAGCCCAATTAGGCGTCTTGATCTATCTCTATAGATTTTAATGCCTAATATATATGAAGCTTCACCAAGGTCCTTCATCGAAAATTTGCTGTTTAGACAACTTTTAACACTGTTTTAAAAGATCTAAATCATTTCCAATCAATAATATGTCATCCACATATAATATCAGAAATGCCACATTGCTCCCACTCACTTTCTTGTAAATACAAGCCTCTCCATAAGTTTGGACAAATCCAAACTCTTTGATCACCTCATCAAAGCGGAGATTCCAACTTCGTGATGCTTGCTTCAGTCCATAGATGGATCGCTGAAGTTTGCACACCTTATTAGCATCCTTAGGATCGACAAAACCCTTAGGTTGTATCATATACAAATCTTCTTCAATCTTACCATTGAGGAACACAGTTTTGACATCCATCTGCCATATTTCATAATCGAAATATGCAGCAATTGCTAACATAATCCTAACCGACTTAAGCATCGCTACGGGAGAGAATGTCTCATCATAGTCAACTCCTTGAATTTGTCGAAACCCCTTTGCGACAAGTCGAGCCTTATAGATGGTCACATTACCATCAGCATCAGTTTTCCTTTTGAAAATCCATTTATTCTCAACGGCCTTTCGGTCGTGAGGTAAGTCCACCAAGGTCCAAACCTGGTTTTCGTACATGGATTCCATCTCGGATTTCATGGCTTCTAGCCATTTGTTGGAACCCGGGTTCATCATCGCTTCTTCATACGTCGCAGGGTCATCCATTTCATCAACCATGAAATTCACAACAGGATTGCCGTACAGTTCAGGAGCTACACGTGTCCTGCTTGACCTGCGAGGTTCGGTAGTGTCCTCTTTCGGAGTTTCATGATCAATATCATTAGCTCTCTCTTCATTAGGTGAAGTCAACTCCGAAACAACTTCTGGAGCTGCGCTACTCGCCATTTCATGAAGAGAAGGTTCAACAACCTCTTCGAGTTCTACCTTCCGACTACTCACACCTTTCGCGAGAAACTCCTTCTCAAGAAAGGATCCATTCTTGGCAACAAAAACCTTGCCCTCGGATCTGTGATAGAAGGTATACCCAATCGTTTCCTTAGGGTTTCCTATGAAGACACATTTTTCCGCTTTGGGTTCGAGTTTATCTGGTTGAAGTTTCTTCACATAAACATCGCATCCCCAAACCTTAAGAAATGACAGCTTAGGTTTGTTTCCAAACCATAATTTATACGGTGTCGTTTCAACGGATTTAGATGGTGCCCGATTTAAAGTGAATGCAGCTGTTTCCAGTGCATAACCCCAAAATGACAGTGGCAAGTCAGTCAGAGACATCATAGATCGAACCATATCTAATAAAGTATGATTACGACGTTCTGACACACCATTACGTTGTGGTGTTCCGGCAGGCGTGAGTTGTGAAACTATTCCACAGTCTTTCATATGTGTGCTAAACTCGTAACTAAGATACTCTCCTCCACGGTCGGACCGTGGAAATTTGATCTTTCTGTTACGATGATTTTCCACTTCATTTTGAAATTCTTTGAACTTTTCAAAAGTTTCAGACTTGTGTTTCATCAAATAGATATACCCATATCTACTCAAATCATCCGTGAAAGTAACAAAATAATGATATCCACCTCGCGCCGACACACTCATTGGTCCACACACATCAGTATGTATGATTTCCAATAGATCTATCGCCTGTTCCATTGAACCGGAAAACGACGTTCTAGTCATCTTGCCCATAAGGCATGGCTCACATGTATCAAATGATTCAAAATCAAGTGATTCCAAAAGTCCATCAGAATGGAGCTTCTTCATGCGTTTAACGCCAATATGACCTAGACGGCAGTGCCACATATATGTAGATATATCATTATCAAGTTTAATCCTTTTAGCATCAACATTATGAATATGCATAATACTGCTATCGAGATCCAACAGAAATAAACCATTCAACATAGGTGCATGACCATAAAAGATATTATTCATATAAATCGAACAACCATTGTTTTCAGGCTTAAATGAATAACCACTTTGCATCAAACACGATCCGGATACAATGTTCATGCTCAGTGCAGGCACCAAATAACAATTATTTAGGTTTATAACTAATCTCGATGGCATATGGAGAGGCAGCGTTCCGATGGAGATCACATCAACTCTTGATCCATTGCCGACCCACATCGTGACCTCATCCCTTGCTAGTTGTCGCTTGTTCCGCAGCCCCTGAACCGAGTTACATATATTAGCAACCGATCCCGTATCAAATACCCAGGTGCTACTGCGAGTACTAGTCAAGTACTACATCAATAACATGTATATCACATATACCTTTGTTTGCCTTGCCGGACTTCTTGTCCGCCAAATACTTGGGGCAGTTGCGCTTCCAATGGCCAGTCCCCTTGCAATAGTAGCACTCGGTGTCAGACTTAGGGCCAGCTCGGGGTTTCTTTTCAGGCGTGGCAACAGACTTGCCACCCTTCTTTCCCTTGTGCTTGCCTTTCTTGTCCTTCTTGAAACCGGTGGTCCTATTGATTGTCAACACTTAATGTTCTTTTCTAATCTCCACTTCTGCAGTCTTAAGCATTGACAGAAGCTCGGGAAGAGACTTCTTCATGCCCTGCATATTATAGTTCATCACGAAGCTCTTGTAGCTAGGTGGCAGAGATTGGAGAACACGATGTATGCCTAAGTCAATGGGAATCGTTATTCCCAAGGACACAAGCTTATGGGCGTACCCAGACATTTTGAGTACGTGCTCACTAACGGAGCTGTTTTCCTCCATCATGCAGCTAAAAAACTTTTCTGTAGCATTATAACTCTCTACGGCAACATGGGTATCGAAAATCATTTTCAATTCTCCCATGGTATCAAAGGCATTGCCATTTTCGAAACGCTTTCGAAGTTCTGGCTCTAGCCCATACAGTATGCCGTAATGAACTAAGTTGTGGTCCTCCTGACGAGTTATATAGACGTTCTTTTCCTTGTCAGGGGCATCAGGAGCTGGTGGGGGTCCTAGCGGCGCATCTAGCACATATTGCTTTTGTGCAGCAGTGAGGAGAATCCTCAAATTCATAGCCCAGTTGGTGAAGTTGCTACCATTCGTAGCAAGTTTCTCTTTCTCCATGAACACATTGAAATTAAAAGCAGGTGGTGCCATCTACAACAGAATTTGTAAAGTATATTTAGACTAATTTTATGATAGATTGAGTTCGACTAATCCAAATTACTAATGAACTCCCACTTAATAATGACATCCCTCGTGTCCTTTTGGTGATTACATGAACCAAATCCACTACACCAAGTCCGATCATCACGTGAGTCGGTGTAGCTTCAAAGGCGAGCATCTATATGGGCATCATATCAACTATATGACTCATGCTTAACCTTTCGGTCCGTGTTCCGAGGCCATGTCTGTACATGCTAGGCTCGTCAAGTAAGAACCTTAGTATTTGCGTGTGTAAAATTGTCTTACACCCGTTGTATGAAAGCGTAGAGTTGAAAACACCCGATCATCACGTGATGCCTCAAAACACGATCCACAAAACGGTGCATACTTAAGGAAGAACACATTTTATCTTGATATCTAAATGAGGGATCATCTTATAATGCTACCAAACTCGCCAAACTAGCAGTATAAGACGTTAACATCTAATGTGTGAAGTGAGATGATATGGTCCATGCATTTGATCTCTATCATTTGCATCGTGGTATGATCTCTATCATTCCTTTGTGTGTAAGGCCAAGGTCTATGGAACTTACACGTTAAGTGAGTTGTAAGAGTATCTATCATACATCTACTTACAACAATACCATATCAAAACACTAGCCCAGCAACGATCTAAACTCGACGCCTCTAATTTATCAATTGCAAGTTTTACGTGGCTTAGGGCTTTCGGAGATAGAACCTGTCTAACCTACGAACATGAACCACAACGAGTATAACTAAGTTATTAGCAACTCGTTGTAAATCAGATATTGACTATAGTAGGAGAGACAGATACCCGCCAGCCACTTATGCAAAACAAGTTGCATGTCAGTCGTGGAACCGGTCTCATGTACGATGACATGTAAGGTTGGTCCGGGCCGCTTCATCCCACTATGCCACCAATATCCAAAGTACATAGAAGATGCAATAACATGATCATCATCGCCCACATATAAACATATGTGTACTACCCGTGCAAAGCACCTACGCATAGATCTGGCTCTGATACCACTGTTGGGTCCGCAACATAGAAAACAAAAAATTTCCTACGGTGTGAACTACACGCCAAGATCTATCTACTAGGTACAAAGCAAACGGGTGGACATACATCCATAGAGAACTTACCCTCGAAGACAACGAGCTTTGTTAACGAGTAGGAACTTGTGGTTGATGTAGTCGTACACTTGCCGATCTCAAGATCGTGAGGAAGTTCGAGCGCCGCAACTCAGCAGCGCATCCGCACTTGCACACACGTTCAAGCCACCGGACAACCTCCACCTCCTCGCTCCAGCGATCCAGCGGAAGCAGCAACTCCTTCCAGATGAAATGCCACCGGGAACATGTATCTCGCTAATCCGAGACCATGGGGGAATAATTCTAGAGGGGGAGAGAGATCCTTCACAAGGAGGTGTGAGGATGAAGGAGGGAATGGGTGGCCTTTTATAGGAGGAGGGGGGGTGCCCCCTCTCTCCATGGCCGGCGCATGGGGGGTGACCCCTCACCTCCCCCATTCATGTGGTGGTAACTCCTCCACATTAAAATGCCTCTTCACATTCCCTTTTAAAGTCTCCACTTTAAATGCATTAAGTTTCTCCAAATTTAATGCTCTCTCATTTAATAAAACTCTTTTATTAAATTTATTCAGAATTTTGTTAATTACTTTAATTAACAAACATTCACATATAGCCCCTTGCAATATTTCAATATCACATGCAGAACCACCTTCTGCAATTTCACCCGAAACAATTTCCGGTTTCTATTGAAACAATTCCTGCGCTTTGCAATTCTTTCGTCTGAAACATATGTGCTCCAAAATGGTGTCCGGTAACTCTTAAGTGTGCCACCCTACGGTTCGCGAATAATGCAGACATGATCGAGACCCTTCTCCGATCAATAATCAGCAACGGGACCTGGAGATCCGTACTGACTCCTACACATTCAACGATGACTCCTATGATCGTGAGAACCTTTAACGCTTGTAACTAAATCCCTTTGTCTCTCGATATATTACATGTCCGAGATTAGATCATCGGTATCTCCACACCTAGTTTGATCTCGTTACCGACATGCACTCTTTTCTTGTTCCCGTGATATAACATTCTAGTGATCACATCACTTGCTTGCAAGCTATCCTGATGTGATATCACCGAGAGGGCCCAGAGTATATCTATCCGTCATCTGGATTGACAAATTCCACTCTTGATCCATGAGCCTCAACATAACACCTTCGTAGCACTGAACCCATCTTTATAGTCACCCTGTTACGGTGTGACGTTTGATGTTATCAAGATACTCTTCCGGTGTCAGCAATTAACATGATCTCATGGTCTAAGGATAAAGATTACTTCGTATGATGTTATAGCAATATAAACACAATGACTTGATCGTAATGCTATACTTCGGATAAATGTTCATCACATCATTCCACCAATGGTGTGACCTTGTTATTAACAACATCCAATGTCCATGATCAGGAAACCTTGATCATCCTGTTAATCAACAAGCTAGTCTATAAGAGAGGCATGACTAGGAACCCTTTTTGTTTATTAAACACACATGTATTGATGTTTCCTATCAATACAATTATAGCATGCAAAATAAACATCTATCATATACAAGGAATACATAATAACAACTTTATTATTGCCTCTCAGGGCATATTTCCTTGAATGATGATGAAGAAGGCCTCTAGGGTGAATTCCCCTCTCCGGCAGGGTGCCGGGAAGAGCTTCAGATCCCTCCCGATCTAGGGACAAAGACAACGGCGGCTACAGACTCTTTTGTGGATTTTTGATCGGGTAATTAGGGTTTTCGTCCCGAGGGCAATATATAGGCGGAAGGAGAGGCCAGGGGGTGATGGGGTCGGCCAGACCACCCCCTGGCGCGGGCCAAGCCTGGCCGCGCAGCCAGGTGGTGTGTCCGGCCCCCAGCCTTTCTCCATCTCGTATTCTGGCATCAGATGTCTTCCGAAAAAATAGGCACTTTGGCTTTTGTCCCGTCCAATTCCGAGAATATTCATTTTCTGACTTCCTGGAACCAAAAACAGCAGAAAACAGGCAGCTGACACTGTGGCTCTTGTTAATAGGTTAGTCCAAGAAATCATATGAAAAGTACTCCAAAGTATGGACAAAACACAAGAAAGTAGATAAAACCAAGCATGGAACATCAAAAATTATAGATACATTTGCAATGTATCAATATCCCCAAGCTTAACTCCTGCTCGTCCTCGAGTAGGTAAGTGATAAAAAGAAAGAATAATTTTTGAGGTGACATGCACCATCATAATCTTGATCAAAGTATTTGTAAAACATCAAGGCTGGGATCATAGTACTTCAATCATAACATGAAATACAAAGTTCTAGCAATAAGACAAAGAAACTATGATGCAACATGAAAAGGCACAAACAAAAGATTCATGAATAACAATGCTTTGCAAGACGTTTGTTTGTTTCACATAAAGAAAACATATCATAATAGTATTCAGCTTGTTCCTCATAGAGTAGCAAATATAAATGCAAAGGACACCTTCAAACTTCATAAAGTGACTAGATACAAATAGTTTAAGAACAAGCAATATCAAGTTATGCATCAATCAACAAGTCTTGGGACAATGCACATAGAACTAAGAATGGCCACTATGCTCTCAAAGTAGGTGCATAAAGATAGAAGGTGGAGACTCAATGTAATGGTGGAAGAAAGGCCTTCATAGAAGGAAGTAGGGATTCAAGTCTCATAAAGAGCTTCCAAAAATTATGGTACTTGTTAGATTTCAGCTCTCATTTCCCCTATCATAAGCATCTTGAAGGTGATTAAGGTTAAAGTGGCACAACTAAGAGGATATGCTTGACAAGTTATAAACCGAAATCTCATGCCCCTTACTTACGAAGACCGAACCTCATGCTACTCAACTTTAGTCACAAGTAAGCTCTTGTCATTGTAAGTACATGTGTATCATAAAGAACCGCCAACAGGGTACCCCTTGCACATGATACAAGAGATATTCCATAATCAAAATGACAAGGCAAGCAGACAATGAGCATCTCAGCGATCTTTTTATTTGCTATTTGCATAGGTTTTTATTGAGGATGCTTTATAGAGTGCTCATTATGGTGATGTTGCAAGTTTCCGCCATGATTAGGCATGGCTTAGGCTAGCGGCCCAGGCGTTTCTCTAACACACATACAAACTCCATGATCTTACAAGTTCCACTTTTATTTCACACCGTCGGGATCTGTAAGCAAAAGAACATGATATCAACGGGGTACAAAGTACAAGTGCAATGTTGAAAGCGTTCCCCATGATACATGGTTCTGCTAATTTCAACTTATAAAGCGCAAGCATATACGCAACAAAGAAGGACCCAATGGTTCAAGTTTATTAAGGGCAAAAAAAGTAAAGTGTGCCATCAAGTCTGTGAGAGCTTTAATCACTAGTTTTCTCATAACAAGTTCAATTTGGAAGGTAAACAAAAGCATGAATATACTTGGAATAGCATAAGCTAGTAGGTAGATATGGTGGACTCTTTGGAATAACTTGGTTTAAGGAGTTGGATGCATGAGTGGAACTCATACTTGGTTGTGGAGGCTAGCAAAAGACTAGGAGCGATAAACTAAGAGAGCAATAATGGCCATAATCATGCAGAGCGACAAAACATCATTGATCAAATCATAAAGTGATACTACAAGTTGAAAACTAAAGGATTATAAAGTCTATGGTGACTTTGGATAGTCATAACATGGTGTGAGCATGCGCCAAGTCAACCCAAATAAAGCATCAAATGAGAATACCACTATACTATGCTTTAATATGCTAAAACAATGCATGATTCATCCAAGGCACATTAAGCAATCTCAATTGTTTATAACAAGTCATGCTACATCAAAGAATACTAAGCATAAAGCCAAAACAATACCAAGCATGGCATGACAAAGCATAGGCCACAGTCAAAAAAAGCTCTTTTTACCACTTAAGCATGAGCTTTCCTACTCTTTTCCAATCCAAACCAAACTATTTGAAAACCAATGTATGAAAGAGGGGGTCCAACCAATTTATTCAGAAAACTAAGCAAACAAAGAAAACTAAAAACAAAAACAAAAACAAAAAAGAAGACGCTCCAAGAACAACACAACTGTGCATGAAACAATAAAAATGAAGCGTTTGGAAGAAACCTAGGATTTTTATTGATGAACAAGGGGATGCCTTGGGCATCCCCAAGCTTTGACGCTTGTACATATTGGATATTTCTTGGGGTGACACGCGTGGCATCCCCAAGCTTGAGCTTTAGTCCATCCTTCATCTCATTACTCATTCCTTCCATACACCTGAAATTTTTTCCTTCATACAAAACTTCACACAATCTTTATTAGCAACATTACTGCACTCAAGATAATAAGTCTTAAGGTTCAGTTCTAACACCAATAAACTTCCATTAGAACACTAGCTACTGCAGCACTTCCCTAAAAGAGCTCAATTCCCCAAAAGAACTCAAAAAGGAACCAACAAGAAGCAAATGCAGAAAATGCCAGAAATCTGTTAAAACAGACCAGCAGGTAAAGACGAATTTTTTTGAAGACCTTTTGTTGCTCAAATCAAAAAGTATTGAACTAACGAAAGTTAGATAACAACCTGGGGCAGAAGCACAAAAATTCACGCCTCAAAAGGACGTATAGAGATTTTACACGATTTTTTACGGTGAAGCACAAAAATCTGTTTCGGGACAGCAACTTTCCCAATCATTACTTCTCTCTCATTAGAGGTTACTCTTGGCACAAAAAGCAAATAAAAAGGATAAGGAGCAGTTATTACAGAAGTAATAACTTCCAAGACTCATTTAAAACTTTTAGATTATCTCCCAATAAGTACTTTTCTTTAACGCCTTTAAGTTAGGCATAAGAAGTAAGAAAGAATCAAGTGTTCTCAAATGAAGAAGCATTAAAACCAAATTTCTTGCCCTTACCTCTCTTACTTTTATTCTTAACCTTGGGTAAAATATGATTGTTTGGTGGAGAAGAAAGGTGCATGGTCCCTTTTCCCACATCTATTATTTCTCTAAGGAGTTCTAACAGGGAGCTTCCAAGTGTAATTTGTCCTTTTCCTGCACATTTAATAACAAGATAATCAGTAGAAATCATTTTCCCAAGGATCTTTGTAAACACTCCTTCAGCTATTCCAATAGGTAATATGGTAGCATTATTAGCAAGAGATATTTATTTTCCTCCTTCAGCAAGCCCCCAAAGATTCATAAATATCTTTGGGCATAAGACAAAATTCAGACATGATATCACAACGGGCTTGAAAAGTTTCAGTATTTATATCAATCTTAACTGTGGGGATCCACTTTGATGGTTCAGAATTTATTGGAACATAATTATGATGCTCCCTAAGCGTATTATAGCAATCTTTTAAGCTAGTAGTGCTAGTCTCAAGAGTGTTCAATCTAGCAAATATTCTTGCGAAAGAAATATCAGTTTGGCTAGGCAAGTTGTAAGTAAGGATAAATTTCTTTATAGCATTAATAGCATCATCCTCATTACATTGGAGGAAATCTCCTCCCACAACAACATCTAAAGCATATCTATAGCAAAGACCAATTCCAAGGTAAAAACTGCTAAGGAACAAGCTTTGAGTCATTTTAGCCTCAGTTTTTTCATGTAGATCAGAGATTCTAGACCAAGCTTCCTTGAAGCTCTCCTCAATTCCTTGTTTAAAAGTGAAAATCATTTTCTCAGGTGACATAGTGATTGGATCTAGGCTAGACATAATGGCAACTTAAGATAGGAACTAATTTTTTTGTCTTTTCAAATAAGAAAGCAAACTTGTAAAACTATTTTTTTTATGTTTTTGATAAAGAAACAAGCAAACAAAGCAAAAAAAACAAAGAAAAACAAAAATAACAAAGTAAAGAGATTGGTTATGAGGGACTCCCCTTGTAAAGATGTCCTTGACTCCCCGGCAACGGCGCGAGAAAAATACTTGATGGCTCGGTGTTGATGTGGAGCTCGTTGGGGAACCCCAAGAGGAAGGTATGATGAGCATAGAAGTAAGTTTCCCTCAGTTATGAAACCAAGGTTTAATCGAACCAGTAGGAGCAAGGAAACACCCCAAAGGTGTTGCTAGCTGAGCCTTGGCAGGGCGCACTACCGGTGCTAGTAGCAACGTGGAGACCTGCACAACACAACCACAGAACTTTGCCCCCAACTTGCGATGAGGTTGTCAATCTCACTGATTTTGCTGAAAACAAAGGATTAAACGTATCGAATGGAAGGAAGTAATAGTTTACAGAAAGTAAACACAAAGCAGTAAACAATTTGTAGATTGTATGTAAAAGAAAGGACCGGGGTCCATAGTTCACTAGACGTGGCTCTCCTTAAGATAGATAACATGCTGGATGAAAAAATTACAGCGGGGCAATTGACAAACATCGAGAAAGCAATACATGCATGTACTAATCATCTTGACTCCTTTGGAACTTGATTGGGCATTACAACATTATACATAGACCGCCATCCAACTACATCTATGACTAATAATCCACCTTCAGGTTATCATCCGACCCCCCTCCAGTATTAAGTTGCAAGCAACAGATTATTGCTTTACGAATTGCGTGTAATGTAAATAATGTGATTGTTTTACGAACAAAGGATTTGTTGTTTTGTCCCTAGTAGCAACAACACATCTAATACCTTAGAGATTTTTGTCACTTCCCCAGGTTACCAGAGGCATGAACCCACTATCGAGCATAAATACTAACTCTTGGAGTTGCTAGCATCTACTTGGCCAAGATAGCTACTAACAACGGAAAGCATGCAAGATCACAAATAACAAATACATGATAGAATCAATAATCAATCTAAAATAGCATCTCAATATCCATCGGATCCCCGCAAACACAACATGCAGAATTACAAATAGATGATCTTGATCATGAATGGAGCTCACAAGATCTAGACATGAAAGCACAAAGGAGGAGAACCAGCCATCTAGCTACTACATGGACCCGTAGTCCAGAGATGAACTACTCACGCATCACACCGGAGGCTTGCATGATGATGAAGAAGGCCTCCATGGTGAATTCCCCTCTCCGGCAGGGTGTCGGGAAGAGCTTCAGATCCCTCCCGATCTAGGGACAGAGACGACGGTGGCTACAGACTCTTTCGTGGATTTTTTGATTGGGTACTTAGGGTTTTCGTCCCGAGGGCAATATATAGGCGGAAGGAGAGGCCGAGGGGTGCTGGGGTCGGCCAGACCACCCCCTGGCACGGGCCAGGCCTGGCCGCGTGGCCAGGTGGTGTGGCCGGCCCCTAGCCCTTCTCCGTCTCGTATTTTGGCATCAGATGTCTTCCGGAAAAATAGGCACTTTGGCTTTTGTCCCATCCAATTCCGAGAATATTCATTTTCTGACTTCCTGGAACCAAAAACAGCAGAAAACAGGCAGCTGGCACTGTGGATCTTGTTAATAGGTTAGTCCAAGAAATCATATGAAAAGTACTCCAAAGTATGGACAAAACACAAGAAAGTAGATAAAACCAAGCATGGAACATCAAAAATTATAGATACATTTGCAATGTATCAACATCCAACTCCTAAAACCAAGTTATTCCAAAGAGTCCACCATACCTACCTATTAGCATATGCTATTACAAGTATATTCATGTCTTTGTCTACCTTCCGAATTAAATTGTTATGAGAAAACTAGTGATTAAAGCTCTCACGAACTTGATGGCACACTTTACTTTTCTTGCATTTAATAAACTTGAACCATTGTGTCGTCTATGTTGTATATGCTTACACTTATTTGTTGGGGATTAGCAGAACCATGCTGTCATGGGGAACGCTTTCAACATTGCACTTGTACTTTGTACCCTGTTGATATCATGTTCTTTTGCTTACAGATCCCGGCGGTGTGAAATAAAAGGGGAACTTGTAAGATCATGGAGTTTGTATTTGTGTTAGAGAAATGCTTGGGCCGCTAGCCTAAGCCATGCCTAATCATGGTGGAAACTTGCAGCATAACCATAATGAGCACTCTATGAAGCATCCTCAATAAAACCTATGCAAGTAGCAAATAAAAAGATCACTGAGATGCTCATTGTCTGCTTGCCTTGTCATTTTGATTATGGTATATCTCCTGTATCATGTGCAAGGGGTACCCCGTTGGAGGTTCTCTATGATACATATGTACTTACAATGACAAGGGCTTACTTGTGACTAAAGTTGAGTAGCATGAGGTTCGGTCTTCGTAAGTAAGGGGCATGAGATTTCAGCTTATAACTTGTCAAGCATATCCTCTTAGTTGTGTCACTTTAACCTTAATCACTTCAAGATGCTTACGAAAGGGGCAATGAGAGCTGAAAGCTATTAAGTACCATAATTTTTGAAAGCTCTTTATGAAACTTGAATCCCTGCTTCCTTCTATGAAGGCCTTTCTTTTACTTTTATGTTGAGTCTCCACCTTCTACCTTTATGCACCTACTTTGAGAGCATAGTGGCCATTCTTAGTTCTATGTGCATTGTCCCAAGACTTATTGATTGATGCATAGCTTTGATATTGCTTGTTTTAAACTATTTGTATCTAGTCACTCTTATGAACTTTGAAGGTGTCCTATGCATTTATGGTTGCTACTCTATCAAGGACAAGCTGAATGCCACTTTACTATGTTTTCTTTATGTGAAACAAACAAACGTCTTGCAAAGCATTTCTATTCATGAATCTTTTGTTTGTGCCTTTTCATGTTGCAACATAGTTGCTATGTCTAATTGCTAGAACTTTATCTTTCATGTTATGTTGAAGTACTATGATCCCAGCTTTCAATGTTTACAAATACTTTGATCAAGTTTATGATGGTGCATGTCACCTCAAAAATTATTCTTTCTTTTTATCACTTACCTACTCGAGGACGAGCTGGAGTTAAGCTTGGGGATGTTGATACGTTGCAAACGTATCTATAATTTTTGATGTTCCATGCTTGGTTTATATCTACTTTCTTATGTTTTGTCCACACTTTGGAGTACTTTTTATATACTTTCTTGGACTAACCTATTAACAAGATTCCACAGTGCCAGTTGCCTATTTTCTGCTATTTTTGGTTCCAGGAAAGTCAGAAAATGAATATTCTCGAAATTGGATCGGACAAAAGCCAAAGTCGATATTTTACCGGAAGACTCACGGAGCCAGAAGACAAGACGGAGAGGGGCCACAGGGCGGCCACACCATGTGGTGGCGTGGGCTAGCCCTGGTCGTGCCACCAGGTGGTGTGGTTCCCCTGGCCGCCCACCGACCTTGCCTCTTCGCCTATAAGATGCCTCCCGATGCAAAAACCCTAGATAGTCAAGCCTCCAGCCACGAAAAGTTCCACAACGCCACCGCCTCCAAAGGGGAGATTCGGGGGACAGAAAGTCTCTGTTCCGGCACCCTGCCGGATGGGGGAAGTGCCCCCGGAGCCATCTCCATCGATCTCCACCACCATCTCCATCACCGATGCTGATTCCCATGATGAGGAGATAGTAGTTCTCTCTCGAGGCTAAGGGTTCTATCGGTAGCTATGTGTTCATCTCTCTCTCTATGCATGATCATATTGTGATCATGAGCTTGTAATCTATAGATCTACCTTGCTACTCAAGTGCTTTATTAGATCTATGCTCTCCCCATATGTGTGAAGTTGACAGTGTGCACACCATGGTGGCACTTAGGCTAGAGATTACAAATACTTGTTATGAGTTATATTTGGAGTTGGATGTCTCTATGAAATTGTGGTGTTTGTTTGAACCATCTAGTGCTCAAGGTGATAGTGTGGGGTTATCTAGATGCGGAAAGCGAACTTTGAGGTGTGTTGTTATAGCCCTACCATCGATTAGAGTGTTCAACCGGAGAGTAGTTAAGAGTAGTATCATAAAGAGAATATATTTATATGAGAGTGTTCACTAGTGAAAGTATGATCCCTAGGCCTTGTTTCTAAGCATTGATATACCGTTTGCAATTAGATCTGTTACATGTTTGCTTGCTTTCATCTTTATTTCAGTTTGCCTTTAGTCTTTTCCACGCCATCAAGCTATTTTCTAGCACCGTTATCTTATATCCATACCACTTGTATTTCACTATCTCTTCGCCGAACTAGTGCACCTATACACTTGACAAGTGCATTGGGTGTGTTGGGGACACAAGAGACTTCTTGTATCTTGATTGCAGAGTTGCTTGAGAGGGGATACCTTTGACCACTTCCTTCATGAGTTCGATAAACCTTGGGGGATCCACTTAAGGGAAAACTTGCTGCTATTCTACAAACCTCTATACTTGGAGGCCCAACAACTGTCTATAAGAATAGAAGTGTGTAGACATCAATGATGATCACCACTTGATGTCATCCTCTCATGGGATATACGAAATCTTCACTTTTAAAGCATGCCCATGGAAAGATACCTATCCATATAGAAAACGCAAAGGCACATATATAATGGGTTAGTTCATGATGCAGAACTAACAAGGCTTATCATACCACAAGATCCATGTGGTACATTCTTTATGCTTCATCTGTTTATCAACTTGAATTCACTCTTTGTATTGGTTAACCATGTATCTTCTCATGCTCCACCTCAATATATTGAGGTATATAAAGAACTATTCATTTGATTACATGCTCTAAATCTTAGTCAACCATAGCTCAACTAATGAGAGACTATCATGACACCAACTTAGAGCCATATCTTGAATTTTTTTATTAAGACCACACTCTCAAGATCTTGATCATATCATATTATTCTCTCCACCAACTCGATGATCTTGATGCCAATACTCAAGGTATACCTTTATCTTCATGTCATCCATACTTGAATCCAACACATGGATAAGCCCACTTATCAGTGGCGCATGTGGGTATGGTGCGCCACAGATACTTTTTTTTAAAATTCAAATAAAAGGCGGGATATAAAAATTATCTGTGGCGCATGTTGGTATGGTGCACCATAGATAAAATTTTCAAAATTCAAAAAAATGGGATCTGGATCTCGTCGACGCCGCCTCACCGCGGCCACCACCTAC
This sequence comes from Avena sativa, assembly GCA_916181665.1. Lineage (NCBI taxonomy): Eukaryota > Viridiplantae > Streptophyta > Magnoliopsida > Poales > Poaceae > Avena > Avena sativa. Next base: position 483,853,816 of record OV702279.1, read on the forward strand.
CACCACATGGAGGTGTGGGAGGCCGTGGCCACGCCGGTAAGAGGCGCTTAGGGCCGCAGACGAGGATGCTGACGAGCTCAAGGACGGCGCCGACGTTGGTCGTGGTGTAGCTCGAGGACAGTGCCAACTTTGGTCGGGGAGGAGCTCGAGGGCATTGCCATCGGGGGTCGAGTAGGAGCTCTAGGACGACGCCGTTGGGGGTCGAGGAGGAGCTCTAGGACAACATTGTGACCAGAGAGAGGATAAGTAGGTGGAGAAGAAGGAGAAGGAGAAGTAGAGGTGAAGAAGATAAGAATGAGAAGTAGAGGATAAGGGGAGGAAAGGAGGAGAAGTGGAGAAGAGGAGAAGGGGAGAGGAAGGAGAAGGAGTAGGATAAGAAGAGATAAGAAGGAGAAAGGAATGAGAGGAGGAGGAGGAGAAGAGGAGAAGGGAAGGAGAGGAGGAGAAGAGGAGAAGGAGAAGGGAAGGATCAGAAGAAGAAGGGGAGAGGATGGAAGGAGAGGAGAGGGGGTGCCCCCAGAATTTAAAATGGGTCAGGCTTATCTGTGGCGCACCACTATTGTGGGCTCATTTTTTTCCCGCAGGAAAAAATCTTCTTTTTGTCGTAACTATTTATCCTTTTCAAATTTTGAGAATCTAAAGAATCGCTATGCAAATTTTTGTTGTTTTGATATATATTAAAGATTTTTTTGCAACATAGTATGCAAAAGTTATAGCCATTTTACCATTCCATAACTTTTTTTGCAAAAAAGGTCAAAATTTATATTTGTTAATTTTCCTACAAACTAGACCATATAACCTACCTATATATTAAATGATTTTAATTTTTGAAGTGTTTTTAATTTTTTTAATTTTTTTGCAAAAATAAAAAGATGATCCGGGGGGTTGTGGAAGCAGATTTTTGAAAACTTATTCGTGGTGCACCATTATTGGATGCGCCATAGGTAAGTTTGCAAAAAATCCACCCTACTTCCCCTATCCGAGGCGCATCACCTACTGATGTGCCACAGGTAAGGTGATGCACCACAGATAAGGGGGTACCCCTGCCTCCTTGTTTCAACTTTAACGTGGTGCAACCATTTTGTGGTGCACCACAAATAAGGTGCCTATTAATGGCGCACTGAATTTTGGTGTGCCACATGCAATTATCTAGGACCCCATGCATAGATCTTTTCCTAGTAGTGTATGAGCCTACTCGGTAACACACATTCAGTATCACTTGGAAGCACATGATCAATGAGTTTGATCACAAGGAATGGTATATTATGGAATGAATAAAAGCTACTTGCTAAGAACGACATTGAACTATGTATGGAGATACCAACAATGAAATCTCGGGCAAATAAAATAGCGCGAGACAAAGGACATGGAATACGAGATTGATTAAATCTTTGACGTCGTGGTTCAACTGATAATGATCTTCATTGAATGTGTGGGCATCATTATGGATATCCATCATGGTTCAACCAATAATGATGTTGGTGCAATCGACGGTATTGTCGACTGATCCAGAACCGAACGGATGGAACCGCCGAAGTCGCGACATCAGCGCGCGGGCTTTCCACCGATGGCGCCAATTGGCATGGTGTGAGCACGTCAATGCTCATACTTGATGAACTTGGGTTTTTCAGGAAGAGCGGTTGATACGTGCATTTTTCATCATCATAATAACAAGATATATGATCAATTTAGAATATTATTTACATTTTTCTATTATTATTTATGCATTTTTAAATGATTTGTGGGACTTTTCTATAAAATCCCCTTCATTGGTATTTAATTTCTGAAAGGCAAAAAACCTCCTTTTTTTATATTTTACTGTTTCAGAGACCTTCTAGATGCCAACAAATCAAAGAAAAAATATCGGGTCAGTTTTTCATCAAGACTATGGAGATCTGCTCCCCTGGTGCCGACGAAATCATAGATTGCTGGTGATGGAACCGCCGAAGTCACGACATCAGCGCATGGACTTCCAACAGACGACGCCAATTGACATGGGGTGATCACGTCAATGTCCATACTTGATGAACTTGGGTTTTTCAGGAAGAGCGTTTGATACGTGCATTTTCTATCATCACAATAGCAACATATATGATTATTTTAGAATATTATTTGCATTGTTCTATCATCATTTATACATTTTTAGATGATTTATGGGACTTTCCTACAAAGTCCTCTTCATTGTTATTTAATTTCTGGAAGGCAGAAAACCTTCTTTTTCATATTTTACTGTTTCACAGACCTTCTAGACATCAACAAATAGGAGGAAAAAAATACCTGGTCAGTTTTTCATCAAAACTATGGAGCAAAAGAAGCAAACGAGTGAAGCCACAAAGTCCAAAAGAGTACAGGTGGCGCGTCCATCTTACTAGGTTGCTCCACCCATGCTCGTTTGGCCCACGTGCATCGTCTCGGCCCTTCTTTTTATAGACGCCTCCATTTCACCAAAAAATACACCATATTTTTCCCACGATTTATAGAGGCAGATGCGAAAGTCTTCTCCTACTCCGACAGAGAGCAGATTTTGCTGTGCAGGAGACTCCGGTGAGGGGTAAATCATTGCCATTATTATCACCACTCCTTCTTGGCATAGAGGGAAGCCTCTCCATCAACATCTCCAGCAGCACTAACATCATCACCATCTCCATCTACAAGATTCATTTCGTTCCCCTCATAGTTTGTGATTGATTGAACCCTAGATATTATTTAAGTGCTATTTGCATGTTTGTGATTGGTAACTTGTCTTTATTTGGTAGAGATATTATATTTTTAGATTGTGTTGTAATCCATATACCACTGATCCATATCATGTTTGATACTTGTGAGTAGATTCCCATGTTCCTGAGGGCATATGATGAATTGGCTATGATTTTCATATAATATGCAATGAGTATTTGGTCAAGTTTATATCTTTTATGTTGTTCTACGATGGTGATGTGCGAACTTTGATTGTATGTCACTTCATCTATATGGGCTCACAGGGCTGTACTTTAATGTAATGAAGAGGGTTGGAAGGGACGAAATGCCAGAAATCGTTTTCCAATACTTTGAGTTGCATTGGAGGGATTTATATCGGGAACCCATGAACTTAGCGCTAAGGTGTGACATTTATGTCTTGATGATTCCTATGTTTTCTCATGAAAATGGCTATAGTACCCATCATAAGGGGTGTACTTGCTCATATCTATGGCTACACCTAAACTAGACTCCTCCCTAAGAGAACTAACATTGACAAGATATTCACCATATCGTGTAGAAATCTGTATGCTAAGTAAATCCATATCGCCCTTGGGAACGCTTGTCACATATAAGAACACACACTTGAGCTTGTCCTCTTGCTGCATAGAGGATTGGGCTTTCTCTTATTAAGAGCATCTATTTACTGCAATTTACTTTCAGCAATTTATATTACTGCAAACTATAAACCCAAAACACAAAACCACTGCATCTTTTATTTCTTTACTTGTCAAACTTGCTACATTCAGCTTCTCGTGGGTTCGATAACCTTTTCTTATTGAAAGGTACTACAATTGATCTGCCGCACTTGGGAGTTATCAAGATACTTTTCTGGCGCCATTGTCAGGAAGCATCGTGCTATTGGTAGATTTGTTTGGTAAGAAAACTTGAAAGTTGTTTTTACTTTTGCTATATTATTTTATCATGGCCTTCCTTGGTCATGAAAGTATGAAAAATTCTTTATATGAATATGTTAACACTATTAAGAACAAGGTTGATAAACCTCCTAAGCCAAAAGTGGAATATAAAATCCCTATTGGTATTGCCAAAGAGGTTATCAAGTGATACAAACTTTTACAGGAGACAGAAGTAAAACTATTCAGGGGCATATACAAATGACTGAAGATATGTGCTCTCTATTTAAACTCTCTAGTACTCCTCATGATGAAGTGAAAAGGAAGCTTTATATTTATATCTTTCTCGTAATGCTCGCAAATGGTTTAGATCTTTGGATGATGAATATCGTCTTAATTGGGAGTTTCTGAAGAAGGCTTTCTATCTCGAGTATTACATAGTGCCCGTCGCCCGCCTGTGCGCCCGGGCCTGATCAAATCGGCCCAGGTTACTGTTTGTTGCTTTTTTCCTTTCCTTTTTCCAGGGTGGCTTCCTCTTGGGCCAATTCCCTACGGGGTTTTGACCTATTAAGGAAGTTGTCCTATAAATTTAAATATTTATTTAGTATAAGTTCATTCATAATTAACATATAATAAATGCATATTGCCATTTATCCGAAACACCTTTCAGTCTTTTTTCTTTCCTTCTTTCTCCGAACAACTTCGGATCTCTCCAAAACGATTCCGATTTCTCTCTCTTCTTAAATCAAAGGAGGATCTCCAAGCATCATAGTGCCCTTAAGGGTGTCTCCCTAATGTTCGGGAATGTCATAAACATGATCTCGATCAATGATCAACAGTGGGACCGGGATGCCCATGTTTGACCCCTATGCACTCTATGAATCACCATTGTGTTGAACCTTAAATGATATGTCCAATTTTATTTGTTACGCGATACAATACTTGTTCAAGATCTGATCATCGGTATCATGATACCTTGTTCAATCTCATTTCCAACAAGTACTGTTTTACTCGTTCACGTAAAATTCCATCCCCATGACCTAGTCATACACTGCGCAGCTTATGGATGTAATTCACCGAGTGGGCCTAGTGTATCTTCCTGTCACACAGGAGAACAAATACCGATCTTGATACATAGGCCTCAACATGCTCCTTCGGACTACCCAACATGCACCTTTATAACCACCCAGTCATGGAAATGACGGTTGATGCAGTCAAAACAATCCTCCAGTAATAGTGATTAATATGATCTCACGATCTAAGGATTAGGACACTCCGTTTATGACAATTGCAACTTGAACTAAGTGACATAATCGTGTTGCAACAATCATCGGTGGGAAATGTCCATCACATCATTTCAGATGATATGACTTCATTGTTAATTGACTGTCGTAGCAACATGATCATGCAACCTTGATCATCAGCCGCCTAATGAACTAGTTGAATAAAGCCTACTAGGGACCTGAGTTTGTTTATATACCACAGCTATATCAATGCTTCCGCTTGATACAATTATAGAATGATATAAAACTATTATAAACTAATGAGATATGATAATAAACCCTTTATTATTTGCCTCTAGGGCATATCTTCTTCAGAATCCTCCATGGTCCTGGCTTTACCCGAATCGTCATGGGATTCGTAGATCTCAACAAATCGTCACGTGGGCCTCCCGCTAGGCCGTACTGGATAGACCAAGGGTGAACACCTGTTGGGCATACCTATGTTACCAGGTCCTACTAATGATTATTGATCGGAGAGGTGCCTCGATCATGTATGCATGTTCTCAAACCCGTAGGCCTTAGTGCAAAAGTCATACACTTGAGATGTTGCTTCAATAGTATGAGCTTTTTCCTGTTGTTTCAAACCTCTATGAAGTTATTTTTTTCCTCTTTTTGTAGGGCCTTAGCAGAAAGGTTATACACCTAAGATGATGCTTCGGGGGACTTGTCCTTCTTCAACATGAGCTTGGCGGCAGCTATATTCTCAACAAGAGTATCAAATACTTGCTTGCCTCTCTTGTTGATGTGATAATCGTTGATCTAAATTGGCTTGCACACAGGCTTAGATGTCGATACAAAGTCGAACTTATTGCGCAGATTTGAATCATTGTCCATCGGCTTGAGCTGGCAAGCAAGTTGTTTGGTGAGTCTATGGTACTCAGATGCAAGCTTCTTTTCCGTAGACTTCCACTTCTCTGCTTCGGCGAGGTCCCTGTCCATCTTCTCGTGACACTCCATGAGGTACTTGGCTTCCTCAAAGATCTTCTTGCACTTTTTGTCTAGCTCTATTACGTTCTAGATGCGATTCAGCGTCAAGGGTTCCGTGAGAAGGGGGTTGTACAACACCTTGTTAGTCGGGAGGGGGGAGGGTGAACGTATCCACCACCCTTGATGAGGACGGAGGCGGTAGGAGGTTGTCGGTGATGGGTGGATTTAGGCATGTACCTCACATGGTCAACCTTCTTGGTCTCGAAGTTGATGCTCTTGTCGTGTCTGTGGTTGGTGACGTTCATAGAGTCCACGATGCGAAGTGATGGAGCCGGTGTTAGCTCGCTATCAAAATCGAAAGAGAGACTGTCATAAAGATCAGCTAGATCCCCCAGATCCGCGGCGGAGTCCTAGTTGCTCATGGTGGTTGATGGAGACGAGTTTGTCCCATCAGTGGAGCCAACGGAAGACGTCGGTGTTGTGATTGGTGTTGAGATTCGTGCCGAGGGAACCAAATAGATCGGATCCGAGAGGCGGAGAGTACCCATTGACCCGACGCGAAAGTTGAAACTTTCGAGCATCAGATCTATCCCCCGGTCGAGGTTGTCGAAGGCCGGGAGAAGGGCGAGCGGGTGTGGTAGGAAGTCAATGGACCCAAAACGGATCTGACCGCTTCCGATCATCGAGTTGTTGCTTAGTGAAGAGGGAGCCGTTGAATTCATGACTCCAACACCCATATTTCACATAGATGGTACCAATTGACGAGGGGTAACCTCAGCAATATCAATTACTATGGACTTAGGTTTCAGGAAAAATGGGCTGCTGGTGATTTCGTCTGCTTATCAAACAAACAAGGGAGACGAGATTTATCCAGGTTCAGGCCCTCGTAGAGGAAAACGTACTCCTACTTGTTTGATCTTTATTGCTGGAGAGTACAAAGTCACCGAGTTGTTGGATGCGATCTAGCTTACAACAGATCGCTATGACTAGATTGACGGTACACTCTCTGTTGGCTCCTCTCAGCCTTTATATGATAGGATGGGTCTCGAAGTACAGTTCAAGTCAGTTACGGATTAAAAGGTAACTCTATGACCATTTTTTTGAGATTCCTCTATGACTATATCGATTACACCTTGGGCTTCTACCTTAATTGTCACGTCTAGTTACTGGTCTTCAGGTGATTCTAGACCTTCGTCTTCTTATGGGTCTCATAGGCCTTGTTCTGAATCCATACCAGGTATACTAACAATAGAGACCCGGCATGGCATACAAATGTCACCGTGTTTTTACAGTTTCACTAATGATTACTTGTATCGCGCCATTTTAATATTTCTTCGTTATCACATTTGAATCTGAGTCGAAAGCTGCATCATAGCTAGAGATGCAAGATGTAAAGCTTAAAACTCTTAAACCCCTTATAAAAAAAAGCTTATTCGAATTCAATTTTTTTGCTAAGGTCAATCGAATTCGGCTTCCCGATGAAAAAGCAACTCAATTTCCCAGCTCCCCATAAAAACCCTACTGCACGCCATCGCCATCCGCACATGCTTTATCGAACGGCTGATATATCTGCGCAAAATACGGAGTATCCGCTATCAAAGCCGAGAAGCCTCGGGAACAAGCGCCCGCCTAGCATCCCCACTGACGCCCGGGCCCGTCCTTCCACGAGTATACCAAAGCCGTCTCGGCGTCGGCAGCCGAAACCGAACCGTCTCCAAACCACCGGCTAGATATAGCGCTGCCAGACGGCCAAACGCCGTGCCTCACCAACCCCTATCCCTGCGCGCTCGTGCCTCGTGGAGTCGTCGCGTGTGGCAGTCGCTCGCTCGCTGGACTCCTCCCCGTTGCGCCGTCGACGCGTCTCGCTGCCCCCTCCGCCTCCCAGATCCGGTCCCTATGGCGAGGAACCCGGGCTGCGCCGTCTACATAGGTGAGATCCCCGCCCTCTCCCCACCGGTTCGAGGTCCGAATCGCGCCGTACGGCTGTTCTCTTCATGCGCGGGTTTTCCCCCCATTTTTCTGTGCCCTTCCTGGTGGTCTGGCTAGGGATTGAGAGGGAAATTCGTGGTGATTTGCTCTGTTTAGTTCGTGAAGTAGCCCCCTTGTGTTTACCCTTTGATTGGTGGCCTGTGCTGTTAACCCGTCCCCAGAATTGGGGCTATTCCGTGCCTGCAGTTGTTGGCCCCCAAGCAGGTTCAACCTGATGTTTTGAAGCAATTTTTCGGCCCCTTCTGGATTTGGTCGGCGTAGATTTACCAAGTAACCATCCTAGTTTTGCTTAGATTTACTAAGTACCATCCTAGGTTAATTCTCCTAGCTCCTAAATTCAGAATAGGAATTGCTCGTTGTACTAGGTTTACTTGTATGTTAGCTGATTAATTCACCTCAATCTTTCTAATTTTCTTGCTGCAAAAACAAGCAAACAAACATTTTTTGGTGTTCTGTGATTCCAATTGCAAGCATGCATATAATGAAAATCAACATAACCTTATTGTTATAAAGCCAAATATATTAGGAAGTTGAATCTTAATATAAATGCATCATCTAGGGTTTAGATCTGGGGATAATTGAGTTGTGCGAGCTATGTATGTCATGGGTTAATTTTAGGCTTTATGGGCCCTATTGAGCAGCTGTTATGTAAAAAAAAAGAGTGATTCACTAAATATGTTTGGTTTTATTTAAACTTATGTGCATGTAACAAGAAAATTACCATCATTAAGCTTAGCTTCTTGACTAGCTCAGGTATTGAAGGGCTTAAGGGGTTATAATAACGCTTTTGATCCTTGCATAATTCATTGCTCAAACCTGCAAGCACATCACAACCTGCAAGCACATTAGGTTTCACTATTATATTATTGTTGCCTAGTATTGTTCTCAGCTTTTCAGTTGCTTAATTCATTTCTCAACCTTTTAGTTTGTAGAACTTGAAAGGACCGGTAATCAGCTGGAGAAAACAGAGTATATTTTGAACGCATTAGAAAACTTAGAATGCATTCAGCCCCTAGGCCAGTTCTCATAGCCTCACACAAACCCTAGTGAGCAAGAGACTATTTAAGCAATTTTTGGGTAAATGCCAGTGCGAACCACCATTTAATAATTTTGCATTAAATAATATGTTGACCTGCTGGCCCAACTAGTGAACCGATGGTAGAAATTGTTAAACCAATGTCACAATCAGTCTTTGGAAACCACATGTCTATCTGCTTCATGGGCTTCCTCAGCATTACTGATACGCTTCAAATCCATTCAATTGTCATGGTTGACTATTGTGGTTTGCTAGTTCCGATATTCTTCATTGTTTGTTCTTGTCTCACTTTGTTCTTGTTTCTACCTGCCCAAATATAACATAGTAAATCACTTGTATTATATTAATTCTTCAAGTCCATTCAATTGTCATGGTTGACTATTGTGGTTTGCTAGTTCCGATATTCTTCATTGTTTGTTCTTGTCTCACTTTGTTCTTGGTTCTACCTGCCCAAATATAACATAGTAAATCACTTGTACTGTATTAATTCTTCAAATCCATTCAATTGTCATGGTTGACTATTGTGGTTTGCTAGTTCTGATATTCTTCATTGTTTGTTCTTGTCTCACTTCGTTCTTGTTTCTACCTGCCTAAAATATAACGTAGTAAATCACCTGTATTGTATTAATTCTTCAGCTGTATTTTTCTTAAATAGGTAACTTGGATGAAAAGGTTTCAGAGAGGGTTTTGTATGAGATTCTTATTCAGGTAGGTCGTGTAGTAGACTTGCACATACCTCGTGACAAGGAAACTAGTCGACCAAAAGGTTTTGCTTTTGCTGAGTATGAAACAGAGGAGATTGCCCAGTATGCTGTTAGGCTGTTTTCTGGCCTTGTTCGGCTTCACAATAGAACACTTAAATTTGCGGTGCGTTTCTTTTTTGCTCCCTGGTTATCTAATTTGTTATAGTATAGATTTCAGTATGATCTTCTTATGGTGTGGTCAGTTATATTTTGTGTGAGAAGTTCATTCTGGGGCTAGCCCAATGTAGTTGATTACCTGACGTTCTTGTCTTTACTAGAATTGTATATGTTTTGAAGCAGTAGTGGAATACTGAACCGTGAAATTATGACCTTCTTTTGACAGATCTCTGGGCAGGACAAGCCCTCTTCAAATGGCAATGTTCCTGTAACACCTAAAATGAACCCCATACCACTACCAAATCCACATCAACCAATGAGATCTAATGATACTCCTGTATCAAAACATAGGGTGGTAAATGGTAGGATTGCAGGCTATGGTGCTTCTCCTAATCATTCTTATGATTTCCACTCTCAAGGTGAGTTAATTTACTTGACCCTTTAAAATATGAGATATTTAATGTGAATTTTGTATCGAATCTTACAATTCCTTTTTTCTCCAGCATCAAGTGGGGTAGCAAGTAGAGGATTAAGTGATGCTACATATGAGTATAGTAGACGCGTATTTGGTTCTGTTCTGAGTGATGTTAGCCGTCGAGCTGACAGACAACCAGTTCCATACCCGTCCTACTAGCATACTGAGCTCCAATGAATGTAACATTGGCCAGTGAAGCCATTGTTGTCTCAGCCCTTCTGTTATGTCACCTGGGTACTTGCCATCACATGCATGTAAATATGGCTTATGGTAGTGCATGAGTGCCCCTCTGGTAGCTCTGTTGTTTTCTCCATTGTAGTCGGGCCTGACCCTGATGGTTAGGTTCCTTGTCTTGTCGTCCTGATAGGATCTTGCCGCTGCTAATGTCGCTGTAGTACTTACCCTAGTTACAGGGATGGGGTGGCAATATCCTCAGTTCAAAATATTTTGAGCTGTTATGTTATTTGTGTCTCATGTTGTTTGGATCTGTATTATGTTGGGACATAATAATGGGTAGAGAAACCCAGGAAATCTGCCTGTATCTTTGAACTTATTTATAACTATGTATGGTTAATATGACTTATTTGCTGTGAGCAGTATTTGTATGGAAGACACATGCATCCATTATCATTTTGAATCTAGAACTGGCTACCTAGCTGTGATATCCTGGTATGGCTTACACTTCTTGTTGGCTGTACGAGGAAAGTTGTTACTGGTTTTTCTAACTGGTAATATGTGTAGTATCCATTGGTGGTGCATTTGGTGAGTTGCAAAATATTTATTCTTGATATTTCAAGATTGACCAGTTGCTTCATGTTATGCATCAAGCTCACCTGGATGCTTTGTGCTTGTTTGAAAAATCTCAAAATCTATCAGACAAGTCACTCATCTTTTAGAATGAATGGCACTGTTGTACCAGATGGTTATAATTGGTTCTTGTTGGCTTGGGTAGCTTGCTGATTCCCACACCTAGACCTCGAGGTGTGATTTGGTGCACAAACGCTTTTGTCAGGAAGTGGATGATTTTGAAAGCCAGCTGAATTGAAACTTTGTGGCATCCTCAAGTAGTATCGTCCAGTGCAAGGGGCATGGCATTGCTGTGGGACAGAGTTGAAACACTATTTAGATGTGAGCATTGGTTAGAGGTTACAGGTTACACATGCTGCCTGCCTGACTTCACATGTTGGGCATTCCAGGTTGTTTTTGACACTTGTGTTGCTGATATTTGACAGTTATATGCTTTTTTTTTCTTCTATGAGCTCTGCTATTCTGTTACCTCTTGGTATGCAGTGTCTGCCCTTGCAGAGATACCTGGTGATTGTTTCAGCCTGCGAGGTGGTGATTCCTTTATTGCTAGAAATTACTTTTCCTTGGTTTCTTTTTCTTTAACCCTTCATCTGCAGCGAACATGTGAAAACTTCACAAGGTAGCTACAGTTCCAGGTGTGCCTGGAAAATGTAGAAGCCGGTGCTGTGGTGACATCTTTTCAGCTCTGGTGAGGTGGTTTGAGTGTACGGTGGTGTTGGAAATGAGTTGTATTCCTCTGCCCTGATGCCCTGTTTGGACGGTTAAACCTGATTCCTGCTTGTTAATGGAATCTGAACTGTTGACTGTAAGCTTCTTGCATTGTTAAAGAGAAGCCTTCTGTCAGTTACCTCTGGATGTTATTCTCATGGCAATAATTCTTTTTTTTCCTGTTCTTGCTCGACTCCTATGGAAAGATCCATCTATAATCGTCATAGGGCAATTGAGTAGTTACATGCCAGATTCTTGGTGGTGTAATGGCTTTGGCAAAATAGAGTATCATAGGAAGTTTGCGGTGTCACTGAACACATAAATTTCTTGGCGTATCAAAAACGAAACAACACACCGTTAACCAACAAGATGAGTCGCATGCACAACAACGATGTACACTAGTGATCGTTTTGTCAGGATATCAGCGATGGCCATGGCGCTGCCTCAGCAGGCTGTTGTTGTGAGCTCGCTCACACTGCCAGCATGAGCATCCTCACGCAAAGGGACTCGCCAACTGAACCGTTTGGCCTTGCAGGGTGCAGTGCGCCTGGGGTAGATAGCCGGCGTTTTCCGCGTCGACTCGAGCGCGCCAGCCTCTTTCACTCGTGGAGCGGCAGCAATCTCCTCCAATCAGAGCACGCCTGCAAGTCGATGATGGTTCGTGTTGTGCAGCCAACCAATGCTGGCATGCGAAATCAGTGCATTCAGTATTTACTTCGATTTGAGGGTGTAGCCGGAACGCGCTGCTTACGCTCGTGTGTGTTACTTGTCTGGATTCAGGCACTGACCGAGCGGCAGCCGCAGTCGGAGAAGAAGGCGGCGCGGGCGAGGCCGATGTCGGGGAAGGCGGTGTTCGTGCTGTGCGCCACCAGCTTCTTCGTGGGGCTGCTCCTCAGTGGCCGGATGACGACTGTACTGACGTCGTCGCCACCGTCGGGCCACCGCGGCGCCTCGTCTTCCTCCGGCCACGGCTCCAGGATCGCTCTCCTCTCCGACGACGACTGCGAGCACAGGCGTGTAAGTGTCACTGCGTTCAGCTGACCTTTGTCCTTTCGCTGCACACCCGCAACATACATTCCCAATCCTGCGTGCATCGTACCAAGCTTGGAATCATTCGTTTCTTTCAGAAGCTTGAAGAGGAGAGCAACCCGAAGGACGTCATGAAAGAGGTGTCGAGAACTCACCAAGCTATTCGGTACGTACGAGTACTTTCTTTGTCCCCCGTCCCGATCGATCGGCACTCACTCAAGCGAGACTGACATGATGATGCATGTATATAGGTCGCTGGACAAGTCGGTGTCGTCGCTGGAGATGGAGCTGTCGGTGGAGCGCGCGAAGCGTACCGGCGGGCTGGGCGCGTCGGTGCCGTCCAAGGGCCTCCCCAAGGCCTTCGTGGTGGTGGGCATCAACACGGCCTTCAGCAGCAAGAAGCGTCGCGACTCGCTCCGCGACACGTGGGTGCCCCGGGGCGAGAAGCTCCGGCGGCTGGAGAAGGAGAAGGGCATCGTGGTGCGGTTCGTGATCGGGCACAGCGCGACGCCCGGCGGCGGCGCGCTGGACAGGGCCATCGACGTGGAGGAGGCCGAGACGAGGGACTTCATGCGGCTGGACCACGTGGAGGGGTACCACGAGCTGTCGTCCAAGACCCGGATCTACTTCGCCGCCGCCGTCGCCACCTGGGACGCCGCCTTCTACGTCAAGGTCGACGACGACGTCCACGTCAACCTCGGGATGCTCGCCAGCAGGCTCGCCCGGTACAGGACCACGCCCAGGGTCTACGTCGGGTGCATGAAGTCCGGCCCCGTGCTGTCGCAGAAGTAAGCCGCCGCACCGCACGGATTATTACAAGTTGATCTGCGCTTCTTGCCGATAGATGCCATTTTTGCTGATCGATCGACCTCTGTCGCCGTCGCCGTGCGTGTGGTTGGTTGGCAGGGGCGTCAAGTACCACGAGCCGGAGTCGTGGAAGTTCGGGGACGAGGGGAACAAGTACTTCCGCCACGCCACGGGCCAGATCTACGCCATCTCCAGGGACCTCGCCTCCTACATCTCCATCAACCAGTAAGCATCTGCATCACGCATTACGCATTTTCCTCTACTGCAAGTGGAAGTGAACGTCGGCGTTTGGCTGAATCTGTGCGCGCAGGCCGATCCTGCACCGGTTCGCGAACGAGGACGTGTCGCTGGGCGCGTGGCTCATCGGGCTCGAGGTGGAGCACGTCGACGACCGGAGCCTCTGCTGTGCCACGCCGCCAGGTACGGCCGGAGCCTCTATTGGTGCTGGTTCAGTTCATCTCCCGGGCCGGCGGCCTGCAGAGGATGACTCTGTTTCTTGTTACAATCGCGATAAGAAGATAACGAAGAACGAAAACGAAAAACACAGCAAGGAGACACAGATTTAACGTGGAAAACCTCTCCAACAAAGAGAGGAAAAAACCACGGGCGCCAGCCAGCGAAACTTCACTATATCGAGGAGTGTTTACAAACGCCGGGGATTTCACAGATACAACTCTTCCAACCGGCGGCTTACAAGGGGTTTATATATCGGTGGAAACCTAGGTCTTCGACGATCCGTACCGTACCGCGGGGGGCTGTCGCCCCCCGCACCCCCCACAGGCGTCCCCGTTGGGCACGGTGTGGGCCAACTTCTGACTCGTTACACTCGGCCCAAGCCTCCCGGCGACGGGCCTCGCTCCACTCGTCAGAAGTTGGCCTATACTTTGTAGAATTTGGATCAACATATAACATTTCTCCCCTTTCTTGTTGTGCAGACTGCGAGTGGAAGAAGCAGGCCGGGGACGTGTGTGCGGCCTCCTTCGACTGGTCCTGCAGCGGCATCTGCAAGTCCGTCGACAGGATGAGGGCCATCCACAGCGCCTGCGGCGAGGGCGAAGGAGCCCTCGGGAACTACGCCGCGGCCTGATCGCCAAGACATGGCATGGCAGCCACGTGCGTGCAGATCAGCCACAGGCGCTGCCCGCTACTGCAGGATCATCGACCAAAAGTCTCGTAGGAGACCTGAGCATGCATGTTTACAGTTTTTTGTAAGCTTTGGAAGTTGCAAGGCTTAGCTTTTGCCTCCTTCTACCAATTAAGGTTACTGATTTGCATGTCCACGTTAGGATTCCAATTCAGAGCTTATAACAGCTTTGTTCCAAACCATACGTGAGCTACTGTGAACAAATCGATGAGTCAACTGAAATTTTCCATGGCATACCAGCCGACCGAAATCGGAAATACAATTATTTGATTTCATCCAAAATTATATGAATACTGTGGCACATTTTTAAAAGTGCAACATAAAAGAGCAACAAATTTTACAAATAAAAGATCAAAACTACAAGTAAAATAATCAATTAAATACACTTCTTTGGCAAACAATTCCAACGATCCATTGATAATCATCAACAACAAGATACTTGCACATTTTATAAATGGTTAAGCTCGTAAAAATTAAATGTGCAACCATGGAGTATTTATTAGGGATATTAGAACCGAGAAAAAGAGGAGGCTTCTCACTTTTGACCATCCGGTCGCGCTATCGAGCTGTTTCTAGATGCAACTCAAATCCTGAATTGAAGGATATTTGGCCCAATCAAATCCCGACGCTTCTCTGAGGTCAAATCGGCTTCTCGTGGTTAATTCGGCCTGGAAACAGCCCTCAGTTTAGATAGGGAACAAGGAAAAAAAACTGGACAACATAATACTACAGACTACGGAGTACGGAGGGAGGAGCCGCATGCGTGGTGACCGGGCGGATGTGACCCCTCGCTCAGATCGAGCATGACATCGATCTCCGGTGCAACATCGAGTGTGGGCTGATTCGTCGAACAACACATCGATCTCCGATGCAGTTGGCGGAGGCCTCGCAGCCGAGGCTCGAGAGTTTCCGGACGAGTGCATCCCGGTATCCGAATTGGTTGAAATTTTGCGGAGGGGCCGTAATAGAATTACCAATTGTCCAGAGACGCCAAATGGGATCTAACAGTCAAACGGTCGTTTGAACCACACGAAAAAACGGTTGAACTCAAATACCGCCGTTAGGTCAACTCTTCTTGGTCCGTCCTGTCAGTATTCTCCGTTATGTTTTGCGATCGTGGACTAGTTTATCCTGCGTGGATCAGATCTATTTCTTCGCTCTGCTTTGCTCTTCTCCCCTGCCTCCTCCCCATAACCTTTGCTCAGCTCCGGCTGCTCGTCTCAGATCGGAGCTCGCACTCTAGTTTGCGTCCCCGTCATGTCGGGTCAACCTCCCACGCCCCTAATCGAAGCTCGCAGCCGTCGCCGTCGCATCGTCCGCTGTATTGGAGTTCCGCGTCCCCGAACTAGTATCTCGCCTCTGACTAGTCCTTCTCGCACGACGGAGCGCGTCCCATCGGGCGATCTTGGCCGACGACTGGCCACGGGTAGTTGCGTGTTGCCGCGCACCCCAGGCATGGTAGCCCTAGCACAACAGTTCGACGACCACACTCTCATGGCCACCATGCTGGGCATCCGTCCCGTCGTGTCGCCAGCGTTGCTGTCAGCTTTCGGGTCTCATTTTGGGATCAGACGAAATGAGGTCAAGATTGAGGTATGCGCGCTGCCATTTGATTTTTTCGTCCGGTTTGAGCACAGCTCAAACACCGAGCGCATTCTGCATTGTTCCCGTTCTTTCGAGTGTTGTGGGGAGAAAATGAGCTTCATGCGTTGACATCACGCCTGTGAGTGGGACGATCGTTTGGGGCAGCTTCGTTTCTTATCCAAACTCGGCTTTGACGACCTCCTATTGGATGCTTGGGAGCCGGAGGCCCTCGAGAAGATCGTCAGTAGCCTTGGCGACGAGCTGGTGGATATCATGCCACCG
The DNA here is from genome assembly GCA_916181665.1 of Avena sativa. NCBI lineage: Eukaryota > Viridiplantae > Streptophyta > Magnoliopsida > Poales > Poaceae > Avena > Avena sativa. Next base: position 483,870,337 of record OV702279.1, read on the forward strand.
AGCGACAGATGTGTCATTGAGGTAAAGGCGTGGCTGAAAGATGCTGACACCATTCTTAAGATGTACGAGGTGCAGATTCGAAGCAGGGCTGGGCGACAGCTTTGCTGGAAGCACCAGGTCATCATCCACTTGGAGGAGGTTCTAGAATCGGTACATGGAATTTGAGACCCCGAAGAGGCGGCCAGAAAGCGTCCTCGTCGCCTATAGTGTTGGTCTGGAAGGATCTGGCACAGGACCACCACCGTTTCGTGACGGTGCACACAGTTTCGGTGGGGGAAATAGGCTTGGACAAGCTGGTGGTTCTGATTTCCCTCGAGTGAAGATAGAGCTCTAGTGAATTGTTGTAGTATGTGTGGCTAATGAATTTGTAGTATGGAGAGCGTAGCAGGAAGTTAGCATCGACTAAAAATATGTAATAGTTTAAATCAATGTAGTATATGTGGGTAATGAATTTGGAGTATGTGTGTCTAATGCATCTGTGTTGAACACCGTGCTTTATAATTTCTGTGAATAACCAAGGACAACCTCATGAAAATAGGGTGGACTGACAATGAGCAATGTCAATTCTGTGGATGCCATGAAAATATAGTTCATCTCCTTTTCAAGTACAAGCTAGCTAGATTATTGTGCCAAATGATGAGCGATCCGGAAGATAATAAATGATTCTTGTTTCAAACGAAGATTACCTGATGATCCTTATAACACTATCTACTGGTTTTGTAACACGTTGATTTGCAGGACCATTTTGCAGACAGCACAAGACAAATAAAAAATGATTTACATCAGACCAAAATCTATACATAAACTGTCATCTGAATTTTATCTCTCTAGGATAAAAAATGGCAGTTAACTGGATTTAACCACGAGTAGTAATTGAAGAAAATAGATACTTGATAGTATTTGTTTACAACATTAGTACTTCCATACAAAAGGGTCTTATATCTACACAAAAGTAGGCTAAACTTCCTACTAGTTTATAGAACAATGCGTCAACATTTCATCTACAAAAGCCATTCTTTAGTCTGAACTTAATCATTCTACACTGAAGAAACTATAGATCTTCACCAGAAAAGTTGGCTAGCCAATTGCCTTGAGAGGCCGTATGTTTTTTGATCATTTAACCCAAACTGATCTATTGCCTTCCCGCCAAACTATAAGAAATCTGCATCGTTCATGCACGACCACTTTGCTTGCGCTAGCCCCAGTTCAGTAGGACCATTCGCGCCGCCGCAACGATTTCTTCAAACCTGAAATTCGACATCTTCTTGTAGGGATCGTAGGTCAGTGTGAATTGGAACCTGAATTCTGGCGCCGAGCTGATGCCCGCCGCCAGCTTCAGCTGTCGAACAATCCAACATGTTGAGTGTAGATACTTGATCACCGACGTGGTACGGCCTCCGACTGTGCGTTGTATGGAGCGTCTTTTTCCACAGACGACGTGTTCCCAGCCTCCCCCACTGTGGTAAGGTTGCCCGTGCCGAAGCATGGACGTGAGAGTTCCTAGACCTTGGCGCTGCCCTGTTTGAGGGTGTGTACCCTCAGCGGCATGCTCTCATGAATGATTTGACACCTACCGTGTTCCCCCTGACTAGAGCACGCCATAATGCCGTCGCGTGCTTTCTCCATAGCGCTCTCTTGGCCCTGCTCGCCGCATCCGACGCTGACAACACCGGCGCCGCCGCTGCAGCCGATTCGGCACATTCAGCGAAATCATCCGCCCGAAAGGGCAATGAGAGACCGACCTTGAAGTAGACCGGCTAAATAACCGTTCTGGGGTGATTGCGACGGAACCAACATAAGTTTGGCACCACGTGTATGGGCCCACCATACTCCTTTTTTCCTTGTCCCTTCCGAAGTCTAAGCTTATCTATGAATCATTGCCCACAGCTCCACGCGGGAAGCTCGCGATCGTTGCACCGTTGTCATATGTCCTGCACCAATGACGACTTCCCCGAATCCTCTCCCCACTGCACCGACTCTTCCTATCTCTATCGGCTGGCAAAGCTCATGCCCCCGTACACATGCCCCTCTCTGGAGGCTAACGCGAGCATCCCCTCCACCGCCCCTGTAGTGGAGGTTGACCGTATCCATGGTGAGGTTGGAGCTAGGATGGATGCTTCACCATTGTTGTGGTGCCGCCACACCGGCCATCGGCAATGTTGTCGCATCCACTGCCTGCTCCTTTCCTGCTCCGCTTTCTCTCTCTCTCTCTCTCTCTCTCTCTTGACCACAACTCACTAGAGTCGATCCTCCCTGCACCTCCCCAGCGTCTAGGGTAGCGCCTCACTGCACCTCGCTTCCAAGGGGCCGACACATGCGAGTTTTGGCACCCCTTGTGCTGCTCGGCCAGCATCTTCGTGAGGAGCTCGCCCTTGATACCCAACACCACCGCTCAGATAGCGCCATGGCCTTGCTCTAGCTTACTAGCGGTGTTACAAGCTCGGGAGTCGGTTGCTACAACTAAAATCTGCTATAAACATTTTATAGTTTTGCTACAATAATACAATTTTTTGGTTATAAGGTATTCCATGCGAGTCTCCGGTGATGTCTTTGGTGAAACCAGGTTTGCTAAAATAACATAATTTTTTTCTATAGTTCTATAGTTTTGCTACAATAGTACACCGTATTTTCTACGAGGTCTCTAGCGAGAATCTGCGGTGATGCCCCCGAAAATCTCCCCGGTGATGTTTACCACAAGGTCTTTAGTGATATCTCTAGCGAAGTAGGGTTTGCTACAAAATCACATATGGTTTGCTACAATTATTATATAGTTTTGTGATGGCTGTAGAAATACCACCATTTCTCTCTGTGTTTAAACCTCATATTTTTCAAATACTTGATAAAATATCTCTCTAGCATTGCCACTAATGACTAATAATTGCATAGATGTGCAAATCCTTTGACTGATCTTTCTCCTTGTAGAAGTATACACTTTTATGGTGAAATCTAGAACAATTAACAAAGAATCACGAGTTGCCAACAATCCCAAATCAAAGAGGCCAAGAAGGGCTTGTCATATGCTTTACCAAGCATCATTATGGGCATGTACCACTCGTAATGCATGCTCGTACGATACGCTGCCACCATCGCCTAGTCAACACGAGCAACTTTCATGAAGGCGCCTAAATGAGAAACACATCAGAGCGGCCAGAAACCCTAACACGATTCTGTAGAACAATCTGGAGCCATTTTGCATTTAGGAGAGGAGATCCATGCCACCATCACCATCTCCATAGCCATAACTTCTATCCATCTCAACACCATAGCCATATCATTCTACTTATAATCATGATCTCATCATGATTGGCGGCATTGTAAGAATATTTGCTATTTGTCTTAAGAATTTGTATACATTGTTTATGATTGTTGATCTAATTATGTGTGAGTAGCCCTCATGGGATACGGGATGAGGTAAAGCCTCACAACTTTATGTGTATCTTCTAACTCCATGGGATCCTGTGTTGTGATTGAATGTTAGATTTATCATTTGTATTCTTGTCTATTGTCTCGATCTAAGGACTTGTTAGGTATCCAAGACCCGAGGATCAACATAGGTAAATAGGTGAGATGAGTGCTGATCAACTTCTACATGTGAACCCAGTGATAGCAAGGGGAGTATGGTAGTTGTTTTAGAGTTCCATTTGGGAGTAACAACAACGTCATTGTTCATAAAGCTTTGGTTTGTTTTACTTAATAACTGCACACACCCACGTGGTGGTGGTGTAGTGGTTGGACAAAAGTATATAGTAGATGTGGCTAGCAAATATTATAGTAGGTATGGACATACCGCCCATATTTTTTATCGATATAAATCACAACCATGAACACGGTTATTAACATTATCTTTATCCCTAACATCTGTGCATAATTGTAGGTGAATCCTTAGCCCTGGCCTATCTCCATCCATTAATACAAACCACAAGGACTAAACGTTAAAGGTTCGGTAAACAAAGATACTATGAGTTTCAAAGATCTTGTTCGATATAATCTTACACCATAGAGAGTTCTTCCCAAGGTTCAATAAACCTAGGTCTTCTAGGAAAAAAACAAGTTATTCTACATCCGCAATACAGATTGAAGGTATCATTTTGCTACGGTAGTATAATTTTTTTGCTATGATGTCTTCGGCGAGAGTCCCGATGATGTCTTCGGCAAAGTCGATTTTGCTACATTAGTGTTTTTTTGCTACAAAGTCTCTGGCGGGCTCCGACGAGGTCTCCGACAAGGGGCAGTATTTTTGTTATGTTTTCTAGACCGAACTTTTTTGTTGCTACAATGTAGAAAATGAGGGAAATTTTGCAGCAAAAGCGGGTAGTTTCTAGCAAAAGCACGATTAAGAGCTATTTTGAGGGACACGTGTCGTGCAACGGACCTGGGGGATCCGAGGGAATTATCCCCCGGGGGACGCCTAGTGTAGTCCTTTTCCGTTTCAAGAAGAAAGCTTTTTTGAACAAGGATCGGGTCCTCATGGACCTAGAAGCTGCTTATATCAGTCTAGGATGAAAAGCAAAAGTGCAAACAAGACCTACACTTTTACATTACGGGCCCTAAAAAAAGTATGCAAAAGGCAATCAGATCCTTCAGGCTCTTTTCCACCGGATCACCATGAGAACTCAATGCCAGGAGTAGTGAAGTCATCGTCGGGGACGAACCACTTGGGGTGGCCTCGCTGGGAGTCTTCAACCGGAGTAGAGATGCCTCTAAAATGACATGTGATCAGGAGGTAGAAAGCCATCGCGTGGCTCAGGAGGGTCGCCTCCGGCCATAAGAAGTGAATGCAAGACGGCCATCACCATCGCATGTCCTCCACTAATGAACTCCATGAAATAGCAGCTAGAGATCCCTGCCATATGAGTCGACTCAGAGCTTCAGCTCCCCTCTTCATCCCTCCACCTCCATGATGATTGACAAGAAGAGAAAGAACTGGCGCCTCCTAGTCACCAGCACAGCCACACTCCCTCGGAACAAGATCTGGAGGAACATCCATGAGATTATTTACAGAGATGGAGACGGCGCATTCCCTCTCCATCTTCAGCTTCAACCGCTAGAGTAGCACGAGGAGGAGGAAGACCACCGTAACCAACCCGATGCAGTCTGTATGCATTGAAGTTCCACTCTGAAATAAACCGGCATATTGTCAAACTGCCATCTAGGCAAGACCTACATCTAACCTACTACTATACAAGGAAGGGTCCTTCACCTAGCTCAACGCCGGCAACTGCTAGAGAGGAGGGGGAGGGGCCAGGTGGCCTAGAGAACTCTAGGAAGGGGGCGAGATGGTTCAGGAGAGAGGAGGTATAGGGTATCTAACTCCATTTGAATAAGAAAACTATGCTACGACTACACTCCCAGCCTATTTCTTATTTTCCTGAAAAAATAATCTCATTAAAATCAGACTACACGGTCGAACGCCCACCCCGCGAGTCTAAATAAATGGGTTTGCTAGTTCTCAAGCGACTGAGAACTTCTTAGTTCACAGTCACCTCTTTCACCATTCTATTTATCTTGTGATTCGTGCAATGTGGGTGTTACACATGAGTTGCAACTAGGTTGTAACTGAGAATTTAATAAGTTGCAACTAGATTGTAATTAAGATTTAGTACAAATCTTATAGTTACAACTGAGAATTAGTACAAATAGTATAATGACATCAACGACTTAGAAATAACAAGTTCTCAGGCCGCCTGAGATGTAGTACTCCCCTAAATAAACCACAGCCCCTCACCTTTTAGGGCATGTATAATCGTATAGATGGCGGTGTCTGTACGATCTCTCTACATCACTTATAGCTATATATTAACCGCAAAACAGTTTTTCTGAAACACAAGTTCCACTCAGCCACGATTTGCGAGTCAGGGAAATCCTACGAGACCGGGTTATTAATAGACACTCCCCTTGACACGTGTCTATTTTTTTCAAGTTTTCTATTTTTTTATTAATCAGTTTAAAATTCAACGGAGCAGCTGTTTTGCATTGGCGAGGAACCCTAGCCCTAAGGATGAAGAACTCCCAGATCCGCAAGGTAGGGTCCAAAATCCACCGAAATTTCTCGCCTTCTCAACTGATCACAACCCAATAGCGTAAGTAGGGAAGGGGGAGCGGCCGGAGGCGGTGAGGGGAGGGGCGGTCTGCTGTGGCGATTCGTACCGGACTTGTCCTAATCCCTAATTATTTGCAGGGCAGCGGCGATGGCGGCGCTTCTTCGACACGGGGCGGCTAGGAAGCTCGGTGGCTCCATGATCCAGCGAGCGGAGGCGGCGGTCGCCGAAGGGCGTAGCCGGCTCGGGCGAAGGCTCGTGCACACCGAGGAGGTATCTTAACCAAAGTTGACATGTTTTACCCCGGCTAGTTGTTTTTATGTGCAAATACCTCACGCGATCCATGATTTAGCGAGCGATCATCGAATTCTTCACAGCTAACATGTGTGCCTTCTTAATCTGGTCTCTGCTCTTAGAAACACGGTAATATTACCTGCACAAAATAGCATTTTTAGAGGAAGCAGTCTTATTTCCCGGCTGATCATCTTATAGTTCTCGTCCCTTTAATAAATTGCAGCATATAAGATGTTTAATTTGTTGCTCTGCTGTTTTGGTGTCTTGAACAATCTCTTCTGCCTGCTGCAATTCATAATACTAGTTAATGATTAATTTCCTAAGCACTCTGAGGAGGTATCTTCACCAAAATTGACATATTTTAGCTCACATGATTTCTGGCTAGTTGTTTTGCTGCACAAATACCTCATGCTAGATGCAGCGAGCAATAATTGAATTCTTTACTGCTGACATATGTGGCTTCTTAAATTGGTCTCTCTGCTATTAGGAAAAGAGCAATATTATGATCACAAAGTAGCATTTTTAAAGGGTCAGCCTTATTTTCTGGTTGATCATGTTAGGATGATGACTTTTACTCATCATCTCTTTAGCAAATATGAAACACAGGAGATGTTTTATTTATTGCTGCTATTTTGATACCTTGAACCATCTCCTCAATTTGTAGTACCAGCCATCACTTTGTTTCCAATGTATCATTATCAAGAAGGCAGCCTCATTTTCGTTGTTGATCATCTTAGGATGATGGCTTTTACTCATTATCCCTTCAATTAGCAAATAGGGACACATAAGATGCTTAATTCGTTGCTGCAGTTCTGTTATCTTGAATCATGCATCTCCTCTTCTGCTTGCTGCAATTCCTAGTATTTCCTAGTCACACCAGTGGCTAGCACAGCCAAATATTTCTGAAAGCTTTCCTGTCTATATTTAGGGAAGATACTTAAAGTATTCCTTTGAACATGGCCCTAAATTAGCATATGTGTGTGTAGGATTCTGTTCTGTAGCTGCTATTCAGTATATTGCCTCAGTTGACAGTACTCTTTATATTACCAATCAACACTTGACTAATGATGTACATTAATGATCATTATCTACATGTATCCAGTGTACAGCTGAGGGTAAGAAGAGTCTCAAGGGTGACCAAGTCGGTCCAACATCAGATGGCTTTGACTGGTACAATACCAAACATATGCAGATATAAATCATTTCTCTATTTCATCTTCCTTTCATGTTTGGCAGGAATTGATATAATCTCATTTGACCTAATACCTGCAGGCGCCAGTTTCCGTACGCAAGTGTCCGTAAGAGTGTGGCATCAATCTGTAACGGTGCGGTTAAGGCAGGTGTGCTTCTGGCAGTATTATCTGAATGTGATGTTGGTTGGCTTTTGGGCAAAAACCATCCTGAAGTGAAGGACAGATCCTAGACTGAGAAGGAGAAGACATCTTTCCTAATGGAGGGCCAGTCTTGATGGCTCTCAACTTGTTATGCATCACTATAGTATCACTATTCTGGGAATGCTTATGATATTCTGGGAACACTTATGTGTGATCTTGTGTGACATGTATGTTATCACATCTAATTTATTAGTTGAGTGCATGAAAGCTGGGCTGTTTTGGTTGTGTAGTTTCACTCGCCCCTACTCGACTGTATGGATGCTTGAACGAGATGTATTGAGCTATCTCGATGCCATCTTAAATTGTGACTTAGACTACTGTCCCAGTAATGTATAGAATCTTAAATATTTGTTATTTGTGGAGATCGTTGAAGTTATTCATGCTACATTGTGTTAGGATAAGCAACTTGTATTATCTGGGAGCCAAAGGCCACAATATATAGTACATCTGACTTGAGGTATAAGAAGATAAATCTAGATAAATACGGACTCCTAGACCAATACTAATACACCTTAACACCCCCACCTCAAATGCAAAGCGTATGCAATAGCATTGCATTTGAAGAAGTTAAAACTAGAAAAAAAAATGATAATCCAAAATCCGCGTCTTGAAAGTGTCCTCGTAACATGAAGAGTCTTCAAAACCTGTTGAGTCAAGCCACAGTCGATAGAAGGAGAGATCGACGCAGACCGAGAGACGATCAGAAAAACAGCATTTCAAAAAAGATCATAGCACAAGAAGCCAATAGCATATAAGCTCACCAGGCAAAAGAATGTGCGTAGATCAATGACAATACGATGATGGCACATCAGAGAAAGACACACACCGCATCAAGAGAAGATGGATTATCAAAAGATGGCACATCAAGAAAAGCAAGCATGCTGCACCAGATCATAGCCGAAACCGGCGACAAAGAAGCTCGACGACAAGACAAAGGGCGTAGATCAACCAGCAATACAAAGGGAGGCCACAAGAGGACCGAAAAGGAGGCTGACAATGAAGGTATGGTGGACTCGCATGACAAGAGAAACACAAGAGAGCACGGCTTTGGTGGACGCAGCAGAAAATAGAGCACAATAGAAGACTAAGTCGGAACGGACGCCGTCGAAATCATCGGAAGAGTGAAGAAGAAAGACGTGCCGGACAACATGACACTATTTTAAGAAGATTAGACGGTACCAATACACATCAGAATAACGAGACACAATCTGGAGGACGGCCACGACAAGGGCAGAGCAGCCGGAGGTGGACATGCAGCCCAGAACCGATGGACCGCGGGTGACCGGCCAAGAGCCGGCGAAGAATAAACGACATGACACTTTTTTTTAATACTAGACGGGACTAATCCAAATCATAGCGGTGTGCCGCTATCCGGAGGGCGGCCACGATCTGGCGGACGGCCGCGACTTGGATGACGGTGAGGATCAGCGGCCGAGTGCCATCGTGGAGGAGTCAGCAGGTGCTTGGAGTAGAGCAGCCGGCAACTTGCATGATATCGATCAGGAGCAGTGCACCTCATTGAGCTAGCACCAGCCAGATCAATCTGGAACAAATCAGCGATCGTCCAGACCTGAAACAACAATAGCGGCAGGTAGGACAAACTTGGTGGGACGTAGGAAGGTAGAGCAGCGGCGCGGACGGCACGCAACAGCACCGGATGAGCAACGCGACAAGGGCGAAGAAGAGCTGCAGATCGAGCCATGGACGGCCAATCGCGAGCACACGACCGGAAAAAAGATCCGATCTGGATTCAGCACGGAGTTGCGACGTGCGGTAGAAAAGAAAACCATAAACCTGGCTCTGATACCATGTTAGGATAAGCAACTTGTATTATCTGGGAGCCAAAGGCCACAATATATAGTACATCTGACTTGAGGTATAAGAAGATAAATCTAGATAAATACGGACTCCTAGACCAATACTAATACACCTTAACACATTGTTCTACAAAACTGTTCAAAACGTGGTGAAATTGAGCCATCTCGATGTCTCTGCAACCTTGTCTTCAAGATTGTCTCCAAGGTGATTGCCTGTAGATTCAAAGAGGTCTTGGATGTCATCATTTCTCAAAGCCAAAGTGTGTTTGTGGCAGGAAGACTGATCACTCATAACATCTTGATAGCTTACGAGACTACTCACTTTATGATAGCTTAGGAGACTACTCACTTTATGCACACGCGCAAGGGGGAAGAGATGGTATGGCTGCTGTCAAGCTTGATCTGAGCAAAGCTTTTGACCGGGTTGAATGGTCCTATTTAAAGAAAATGATGCTAAAGCTGGGCTTCAACTCTCAATGGGTGGAGTTGGTGATGCGCTGCATTACGTCTGTCACTTACATGGCGAAAGTTAACAAGAACCTTACTGAGGTTATTACCCCGCAGCGTGGTCTGCGCCAGGGCTGTCCTCTGTCCCCGTATCTCATTCTATGTGCTGAGGGTCTATCTGCTCTCTTCAAGAAGGCTGAGGAGGACGGTTCTTTGCATGGTGTCCAGGTCTGCTCGGCTGCCCCACGCATAAACCACTTGTTCTTTGCTGATGACTCCCTCATCTTCCAGAAAGTAAATGATCAGAGTGCAAAAAAGCTTCAGGACATCCTTGCTCTCTATGAAGACGCCTCTGGCCAAATGGTCAACAAGGAAAAATCGGCTGAGATGTTCAGTAAGGGGACCTCCTCCACGGCTAAAAGAAAGTTCAAGGGCGTTCCCCACATTGCTGATGAGGCTTTCTCTGATAGATATCTTGGTCTGCCTGTCCACCTGGGCAGATCCGTCTCGCTGGCTTTCGATTACATCAAGGAGAAAATCTGGAAGAAAATCCAGGGCTAGAAAAAAATTCCTCTCCGGGGCTGGAAAAGAAATTCTGGTGAAAGTTGTGGCTCAAGCCATCCAACTTATGCCATGTCCTGCTTCGATATCACCAAAACCTTCTGTGATGCCATTAGCTCTATGGTTTGTCGATATTGGTGGAACAACCAGGATGAGGTAAGACACCATTGGTTGAGTTGGGAGTGCCTGTCCAAACCTAAATGCGATGGTGGGCTTGGATTCGGGGACCTGCACCTGTTCAATTTGGCCATGCTCGCCAAGCAAGGTTGGCGCCTTCTTCAAGACCCTGGGTCTCTCTACGGCAGGGTGCTTCAGGCGAAGTACTTCCCGAATGGCAACATCTTGGAAGCTGTGGTGGTCCCGGGCATTTCATACACCTGGCGCAGCATTTTGAAAGGTTTAGCCCTCCTCAAGGAGGGGATGATCTCGCGCGTTGGAGATGGCTCTAGCATTCAGATTTGGCGTGACCCCTGGATCCCTATTGGTGACACTAGAAGACCCAGATCCTTGCGCGGTCGCTCGCCTATTTCCCTGGTGGCTGATCTCCTGAACCCCACCACTGGTGATTGGGACACTGGCATTGTCGACAACCTCTTCCAACATGAGGACGTGAAGGTTATTCTCTCCATCGGTGTTTGCGAGGGTATGGAGGACTTTCTGGCCTGGCATTTCGATCCTAGAGGCCAGTTCTCTGTCAAGTCTGCTTACAAGCTTGGGGTGATGCTGAGGGACAAGAATTCGGTCAAGGAGGCGGCTAGCTCTATGTCCAACAATCATCCTGGACCAGTTTTTGATTGGAACCAAATTTGGAACCTGAAGGTCCCGACCAAAATCAAAATGTTTGTGTGGCGGGTTGCACACAACAATCTTGCAAATCGAATGAAGATCCATAGGATTGGTGTGGACTTGGATACAAGATGCCCTATCTGCAACAGGCATGCTGAGGATGAGGGGGGATGTCTTCTTGAACTGCAAGGCTGCAAAGGCCTGTTGGAACATTCTTGGGTTGCGTGGCCTCCGGGAAAAGCTCTCTCTCTGCACTTCCTCACGCGACCTTCTTTCCGAATTGTGGAAATGTGATGATGACACTCAGCTGTGTGCAGCATCCTTCATGTGGGAGTGGTGGAACATCCGCAACAAAGTGAATGCTGACGAGAGCATCACGGACCCTGGGATAGTGTGCTCCAAAATCGAGAGGCTCCTGGTTGACTTCTTATCTTTGAAGAAGCCAGATAAACCTCCAAAGCCCCCTGACATACACAAGTGGGCAAAGCCCCAGATAATCACGTCAAAGTAAATTTCGATGGCTCCTTCCTTGCTGATGCTGGAGCAGGTGGCTAGGGCTATGTTATCCGGGACCAGGCGGGCAATTTCATTGCGGCCAGTTCGGGTAAGTCCCCGCATCTAGGAAGTTCTCTTCATTCTGAAGCTATGGCATGCCTCACCACGATCCAGGGTGCCGACAATATTGGCGCCAACCGCATCATCTTCTAGTCGGACGCGTCTACTTTGGTCCAAGCCCTCAAGAGCAACGACTATGATATGTCGCCAATTGGTGTGGTAGTGAAGGAAGCTAGAAGCATGTGCACTCTCAACTTTGATTCCTTTCGGTTCTCTTTTTGTCGCCGCACCTGTAACAATGCTGCACATGAGCTTGCTAAACTGGGAGCAAATTCTAGACCATCTAAACCTACTAGCGAGATTCTGCTACCTCAACCTTATCTTCTCCCCTCCCCTGCTTCAGTACCCGAGGCCGCCGCCGCCCGCTCCGGCCCGATCTGAAGCCGACCTCGCCGGTGTCACCGGTAGAGGGAGGCGGAGGAGCGGTGTTGGAGGCCCCTCTGTAGATAGTAGTTGTAAGCTTTGGCTTGTTGCCGGTCGCTGGTGTCATGCCGAGAGGCCCTCGATGTGCTCCTTGGGCCAGAGCCATTAATGGCGAGCCTTCCTCCTCCTCGCCGTCCGTCCGTCTAGAAGCGCTGTGGTGGATGAGGGCATGCTGCGCCTCCAATAAGGCCCTCCCGGGGCGGAGTTCTGCTGGGTGGACACTCCTCCTTTCTTCGGCCGGCCGAGGTGGCGAGGGAGGAACAGAGGATTTTGTCCGCCTGAGAGCTTGTCGCCCGTCGGCTCCTCAGCCTCTAGTGTTCCCGCACGACGTCGGAAGGCAGGCTGCCTCCTCCTCTTCGGGAGACTATGTCTCGTTGTGGTTTGAGGTGGCCAGGAGCAATGGAATAAAGTGCGTGCTTGTCCTTCCCCAGTCTGAAGAAGATGATGATGTGATGTCACTCCTGGCCGGCCGTGGTGGCGAGGAGGAGCGGCGTTGCGTTTTGCTGGTGCTTGTCAGCGATTCCCCTTGGACGGCCGTGGTGGCGAGGGAGGGGGGAAAGGTGGCGTTTTGGCCTCAGATTCAACTGGGTGGGTTGGACTCTGCACTCATATCGGGTCTGTTCTTCTCCGCCCTCCTGCTCCCACCCGTGGTAGGTGTTTTGAGTCTAGCGGGCCGACAATCACCTTCGGCTCCGGTAATGAGTCCCCTGTTGCCGGCCTGTTTTGCTCCATATGCCCTCTTCTTCCTCTAATGGTCGCAACGGTGGCGAATATTGGAGGTGTTGATTGGGTGAATAACAATGTCCTGCAGTAGTGGAGTTGGGAAGCAATTTACTTGAGCATCACCTCGGCGGCGGGTGACAGCCGTCCGACATACAAGGCCAGAACATGGCATATCCAGAAGCCGACGAAGGGTCCCGGCAAGCGTTCAACCTCCTCGATGAGGCCCCTTTCAAGGTTGGCTCCCGCACTCCTCGTCTTCTCGGAAGCAAGTGGTTCTGTCCCTGTTTCCGAGTCTGGCGACGGTGAGTCTGACCTCCGGCTCGACGGTGGAGAAAGAGAATGATCGGTTTGATGTTCTACATCTTTCAGTGAGGTCTTTTCTGCATTTATCAAGGGCCTATGTTATTTTTTATTGTCTCATGGGGTCCTTTGTAAACATTTATACCTCCACCGCTTGTTTTAATATAATGCTTCCTGTCCTTTCCGGGACGCTCCTTTAAAAAAAAGCTGGGAGCAAATTCTGAGTCTTTTGACTCTCACTGGGATGGCCCTGCCCCCAGTTGTATCGACACTATTTTGGCCAGTGATTTAGCTGGGCCAGTACTACTAGTATTTCTGTTAAAAAAAAAATCTAGTACTACTAGGTAAAGCTGGATTTCGTTCACTTGTTATCTGGATAAACCACATGGGCAGTCCAGGACATGTGGCCATTTCATTTTCAGTGGAATTTTTTAACAAGCATTATATTAATGTATGTGCAATTTGGCCAAACATGCGCCTTCTTATCGGATTGTATGACCAGTTCACCACCACGCCAGAAGGTCCAGTATGACGTCCTCGGCAGGGTCCATAGGCCAAATGGATTGAATCAGCTTGAGCCGGAGTGTTCATCCTACCGGTAGGGTTGAGCCGTAGTGCTGATCCTCGCGACGGCTCTTATCCGATCCAAAACTGTTTGTTAGGAGTACTACCGTGGATGGTGCGTTGCTTGTCGTGTGTACTTTAGTGCAGGTGGTGGATGTAGCTTTCTGTTCTCTACATAGGCGTGTGACAACTACATATGAGAGTTGCAGGCTCGACACGTTTTCAGATGAGCCACGTCGTTTCCCTTGGGAAGTTACATCCCTCTCAATGGCCTATCTGAATCGCCACCAGCCATTTCACAAATTTTAATGTCAACATGATTGATTCGCCTAGTGGCGATTGGCATCGTCGGAGGGATAAGACCACTGCAGAAGTAGGAAGCTACAGAAGCAGCGAAGCGGGAGAAAGACGAAGGCTAGATGACGAACATTTGTTGATTCTCAGCCTGGATAACATTTCAACAACAAAGCAGCCTACTAACAAAGGCGGCATGGATGCGTCCATGTATTTTTACATCTCAAGCAAAGTTTACAGCCTCCCAAAGGCCCCATCATCCCTCAACCCTCTGCAAAACTCACAAACACCTGACGGGCGGCCGTCAGTCAGTCCCAGATGGTGGCGGCCTTCTTGGTCGTCTGCATCTCGCCGTAGGTCGGCGCGCCTCCCCTGGAGACCGGCCGGCCCGACCGGAGCGTGGGCACCAACGGCGCCGCCATGTAGCTGCCGCTACCGCTACCGCCCCGCGCGTAGCCGCCGCGCATGTCGTGCCTCCCAGCTGCCGCGCCGGCGTGGTGCGTGGGCACGGGCAGGGGAGCCGGGGAGTACTGCGGCTGTGGGCTGCGGTACGGGCTGTAGCTGTTGCCCTGCATGAAGAGGTGGCCGGCGCCCGCGTGCCCTGGCGAGCTGCTCAGGTACCCCGCGCCGTCCGCGGCGAAGGGTTGGGGCACCGCGTTCAGGCCGCCGAGGTTGGGCGAGCTCCGGACGCGCTGCATCCCGCCGCGGAACACGGCCTGCTCCGCGCGAGGGGAGTTCCCCGCCGAGGCCACGCCGCTCGGCTGGTCCGGGTAGGGTGGGCTCCCGGCGGGCGTGCCGGGCACGGAGGTCACGTACCGGTCCGGGTTGAAGTGGTTCTGGTGCTGATGGTATAGCTGCTGCTGCTGCTGCTGCTGCTGGTGGCCGCGCGGGGCGTAGGTGGGTGCGTGGCGTGACGAGGGGACGGCTGTGGCCGACGAGACGGAGCCCGCCTGGTGCTGCTGCGCGAAGACGTAGACGCGGAAGCGCGGCGACGCGGAGGGCGACCGCTTGGACTCGAAGCGGTCGTACTCGTCGAGCATGTGGAGCAGGTCCTCGTCGCAGGTGACGGACACGAGGATGTCGAGGTCGTCGGAGGAGAGGAGCTGGTACTTGATCGCCGCCACGTCCGTCTTGAACATGTCCTCCACCTTCTTCTTCAAATCTGCGCACGGACGGGCGGGCCGGGACAGAAAAGATTAGTTAAAGAAGAAGCAAGAAACAGCGCGCATCTTCGAGCGTACTGTACGTACCGCGGAAGGGGATGGAGCGGGGCACGGCGAGGACGCGGGTCTCGCCGCCGATGTACTTGAGGGCGCCGTCGGACGGGCGGGGCATGATGCGGCCGCCGAAGCTGCAGAGTATCTTGAAGCGGACGCTGCTGCCGCCGCCGCCACCGCTGCTGACGCTGGTCGGGGAAAGGTGCAGGTCGTCGTCGGACTCCAGGGACACCGTCCTCATCGCGCGTTCCATCACGAGTCCGGCTGCGTATGGTGTATATAATATACTCTTGCTGGAGGCAAACAGATGCTGAAGAATTGCTGTATGGACCTGCGCACGAAATAAAAGCGTGTTACACATTCGACCAATGTGCAGAAACTTATCCCGAATCATCCATCCAAGGATGATGCTTGCCGCTTTCCCATCTCCTGTCTACACTATATGCAGCCCATTTCTCTGGGGGAGGCAAAGTCCCCGAAGAAGAATCGATCACTGAAAATGGTCAAAGTAAGAAGCAATCTTTCGGGGAAAAGAAGATTCCCGAAAGCAACAGGCACTTTCCTATCAAGCGTTGATACATACGTCCTATGAATTGAATTGAAACAGGGATGCTTAGGCTGGCAAAGCGCAATCAATCGCGGTCATTATAAGGGACAAAACTTTTTTTTTTTTAGAGTAATAAGGGACAGAACTTGGCATATGCCAGCCTAGCAAGTTATGGGCCTTGTACCGGCACGCCCATTATCTTGAGGGATACCACGAAAAAAACTCCTTTTTTTTTGCAGTTTTCGCAGGAGCGAGAAACTTCTTCTAGAGCAACAGTGGATGAGATTTGTCCAAACAAAAAAAAACAATGAATGAGATGAGATGGCGTGATGGATCAAACCTAGTAGAGAGTATAATGAAATGAAATGGGGCTCCAGGAACCGCCGGGCCGCCGACGAACTAACGATCCCAAATCGAAACTGCCACCACCAGAGAAAAGAAGCAATCAATCATCTTCTCAGATGGGGTCGAGAATCAAAAACAAAAGATGAAGGAAGCGAATGGTACTCACCAGAAGGAAGGAATGGAAGGGGAAACTTAATTATTATTGTCTAATAATAATCCAACCAAACGGAGACGAGGAACGCCGGCGAGAGAGGACTAGAGTTACTGTAGTTAATTGGTCTGGGATCGAGTCAAGCCAACGACCAACGAACGAGATTGGGGCACCCCACCAACCCGCCCACCCGCTCGCCGGGCGGAGCGCCTGCTGCTTATCGGCGGCGGATAGACGACCAGTCTCCCATCCGGGGAGGGAGGAGCGACCAGCCTTCTTCTTCTTCTCCTTCTTCCCTCTGCGAGGAGAGGAAGGGAGGAGGGATTGGGTGGGGAGGAAGCGAGGCAGGCGAGCGAGAGAGCGTGGGCGCGGGCGGGGCGCCGGGGGATTTCAGGGCGGACCGGCGCCCTGGATCTGGGGAGGGAGGCTATTCTTGGCTTGCGAGGTCTGGACGCGGGTGGGCCGCCCGCTACTAAAATATTCCTTCCTTCCTTCCTTCCTCGGCACGCGCCTGGATTTCCTCCTCCTCGTGCGTGCGTGCGTGCGCCTGCCGGTTACGCCGTAGAGCCCGTCGGGTCGACCAACTTCCCCCGTTCCGGGTCCGAATATTCGGGGCCGTGTCGACGTGGTTGCGTCGCGTGTTGGCAATGGGCTCTGGCCGGACCCGGGCGTCTCTCTCGTGTCGCGCGCCCAACGGAACTGACGGCACTACGCGACGTATCGCGACCCCGTGTCGGCGCCGCGGAATGTACGTATGGGCGCGTCGCCCGTGCGGGCGCTGATGGGTCTGTGTGATCCACGGGATGACGGGCACGTATCGGCCAGTCGGCTAGAGGAAGGTACTCTACCCCTTGTGCTGCGTGCCATACACACACAGCGCCTATTTAGACAAAATTGATCCAAATTTAAAAAAAATTCACAAATTAAACTCGCGGCAAAAATATTTCTCACCACTAACTTTTTTTCATCGCCGCCGTATAGAGTGGCGCTGCATTCTACAGTGCGACTCCATGACCGACGGCGTTGCACTGCCATGACCGGTGGCGCCACAAATTATAAGTGCAACGCATGGCCGACGGCGTTGCACTGTGTTGTGCAACGCCACGTACGGCGGCGTTGCACTGTAGAGTGCAGCGCCACTCTTTACGGCACTGCCAAAAAAAAGTTAGTGGTGTGAAATAATTTTGCCGTGAGTTCAGTTTGTGAATTTCTTTCAACTTTAGGTCAATTTTGTTCAAATAGCCACACGCAACGGACCGGGCTAAGGGCATCTCCGCTTGATGCCCTAAAGATCATCGAAGGGCTATCAGGTGTGTTAACGGTCAAAATTGCGTCCAGCCCCCACCCCTCACAATTCTTATTTGGCGCTGGAGCAGCCAATTATTATTCCGCGTCCCTAGGCCGAACCTAACCCAAGGGAGAGCACTACTGGTCGGCCCACACGTGGGAGGAGCACAACAACCCGTAGTGGCACGCCAACAGCCGCGACACGTGGGTGGAGAATATCATTTTGCGTCCCGAAAGTTAGGGTGTAGAGGCAACGCGGTACCTAAGTTCCCTGAAATCAGCCGGGATGACTACAGTTGGTGTGCCAAATCCTCAGAGGGTCTTTTTCGGCATGAATTCAACTTTACGTTTCAATACAAAAAATCAGGCTAACGGGTGTCAAGTTGCCCCTCTCCCTGTCAGTTCACCGTTATATCGCTCCCATCGCTTAGGCGGGGTGGCTGTCACGTAGGCTTGCAGCGTTGGCACAGTGGATAGGACAACACCCCCTACCCAGTGTATTGACGTGACAAAACAGGGCCCATGTATCGGCGTTATAATTATTTTTGTTTACTCAGAAGTTGGAACCCACTGCCACGCGTCTTTCCTTGGACTTCCGTCCCAATCGTTAACCCCTACCATAAAAGCGCATTGACGGTTCCACCGTTCCCCTGCCTCGTAGAAACCACTCTTCTTCTTCCTGTCATCTACTATCTTCTTCCCGTTTTCTCCTTGCCGCCATGGAAGATCTACGTACTCTAGAGACAAGCTTCACTACCCATGACAACAAGAAGATAGACGTTGTCTACACTAACAAGGAGGAGACAGTGGTGCGTGTCCTGAGGATGTACGAGGCTTGGCTTGGTATAGACGAGGACAAGTTTGTGGGATTGGACCTTGAGTACATCCCGGAGCACCCATATGAAGGGAGTGAAGTCGCCGTCGTTCAACTTGCCATGCGGAAACACGTCCTCATCTACCACCTCTCCCGGTTTGTAGATCTGCTCTTTGTAGCTAACCGCTTTTAGGGTTTTCTCCTCTTGTTCTTTATCCATTTGCTCATCTTGCAACTACTGGATTTTACTTAGGACCAAATAAATTAGGGTTTGCCTATGTCTCAATCGACTGAGATTTTCTTTAGTCTCAATCACCTAAGAAAAGTGCAACCGTAGTTAAAAGAAATGTGCAACTCGTTCAGTCGACTGAGAAATAGCAAAACCAAATAAATTATGACAATACAATGTTGAGAGTCTTAATCTTGCATTTACTAAACTTTTAAAAATTATATTGAGATGATGATCTTGCATTGACAAAATATTTGTAGTTATAAATTTTGGTGATGACAAACTACATACTTTCAGGACTGACAGGAAATGTCCGGCGCTGCGCCAGTTCCTTGAAAAAAAGGGAATTGTTTTCTGCACTGTCGACACAACAACTAATTTTTCGAAATTGTATCAAGAGGAAATTATAATTCCTGCGCACAACTGGATCGATATTCAGCATCTTATCAAGATCCTAGGGGGCAGGAAGAAGGATGGAATGACATCACTCGCAACTAGAATCCTCGATGAGTTGTATGTTACAATAAAGGAAGATTTCTCTAAGGATAGTCACGATTTATGGAACGAGTGGCCGTTGTCTGATATAAACCTGAAGTATGCAGCCATAGATGCTTACGTGACCTACCAGCTGTACAAGAAGATCCATTTTTTCAACGTTACCTCGTGTTTTGCCCTATTTGCAAGAGGGAAGACGAGCTTAGGGGAGCCTTTTGTAGAAAATGCCGAATAGCTGAGTTTGAAGTTGAATATGCAAAAAAATTGGCTGCATCTGAAGCAGCTGACAGAGAGGCTACAGAAGCAGCTGAAAGAGAGCTTGCAGCTGAAGAAGCAGCTGACAGAGAGGCTGCAGCTGAAGCGACAAACAGAGAGGCGGCATCTTCTAGCGGCAACAATCAGGCCTGTGATGCACCGCTAATTGTGCCGCAGGACGCTGAAGATAGGAAAGCCAAGTCAGATGCCATTTGGGACAAAGCAGTTCGTCGGACATGGAGTACCTGGAATGATAGCAAGCGCGTCAAGTGGTCTGATGAGGAGTGAATTAAATTTTACTTATTAGTGTTATGTTTCTGTTTCTGTTTTGTGGAACTCGGTTAGCTTGCCAAGATGTCTAGCGCATCAAGTGATACTAGTAAAATAAATTTAACCCTCGTTGTGTTATGTTTATGTATGTGTCTTGTAGCTTGTCAAGATGGTAACTTCTTAACTGGCAGTTTGAAACAATGCCCTTTTCCTCTCTCGCTAAACAGATATGTTTCATTTTGCCCAAATTGGTAGCAAATCTAGAGAAGATTCTCACTTCAATAATTCGTTCCCTTTTGGACCTCTTTTTGCCTCCGATCAGGTAGCAAATCTAGAGCAGCAAATCACACCAGACAGAATACATTCATTCAGAAAACAAAACAAATGTAGATATAGCTGTGCGTAGCTAAATAGGATATAGCGATAGAAAGTAGTAGGTTGTTTAACGGGGTTCGATGCATTCAGCCAGAAATAGGACGCAAGCAAAATATAGAAAATCAAAAGAAGCTGCTTAGCAGCAACAACCGTGGCAGATGTAGATACATTCAAGGAGACATCCAACCCGTTCATTCGCCAGCGCCTCCATCTCCCTCTAGCGCCTCTGCCACTTCTTGCTGCCCAGTTTCTTGGACTTGGGGGCCTTGGGCCTGATTGGAGGCATGCGACCCTCTTTGATGGCCACCAGCTGGAGGTTTCGGAGGTGAATGCCGAGAGCACGGTGTTCAGCGATGTAGGCGTTGATGTTCGCGGGCTCGGGCTTGCCGCTTTTGTGGATGCCGGAGCCCGCGGCCTCTGCATGCTTCAGTAAGGTGTTCAAGACGGTGCCGCCGGCGGCGCGACTCGTCAAGAAGTAGACGCCCCCCTTGCGAAAGGGGCAGCTATAGTAGGGGGGCGTGAGGAAGCAACAGCCGTGGCAGATGTAGATACATTCAAGGAGACATCCAACCCGTTCATTCGCCAGCGCCTCCATCTCCCTCTAGCGCCTCTGCCACTTCTTGCTGCCCAGTTTCTTGGACTTGGGGGCCTTGGGCCTGATTGGAGGCATGCGACCCTCTTTGATGGCCACCAGCTGGAGGTTTCAGAGGTGAATGCCAAGAGCACGGTGTTTAGCGATGTAGGCGTTGATGTTCGCGGGCTCGGGCTTGCCGCTTTTGTGGATGCCGGAGCCCGCGGCCTCTGCATGCTTCAGTAAGGTGTTCAAGACGGTGCCGCCGGCGGCGCGACTCGTCAAGCAGTAGACGCCCCCCTTGCGGAAGGGGCAGCTATAGTAGGGGGGCGTGAGGAAGCCGTCGTACTTGCAGGCCCGCAGCCTCCTGAGCACCTGACGAGCCTTGGTGTGAATAGACTCGTCATCGCTGCAGACGTCGCTGCCGGAAACCTATTGGAAGAAAGGGAAAATGGGGGAGTATATGGTGTAAGAAGATCGAGCAATCGAGATGCGAACAAACGAATCCTAATAAACCAAGATCTAGCATCCAACGATGGGAACGGTGTTGGATAATTAGGCACAATTTCCATGATTAATTCCAGAATATTAAACATGACAATACTAGCTAAATTTTAAATAGATTAGCCCATTATTTCTAACAAACGGTAGAAGAACCAGGGGAGGGGAGCAAACCCTAGTTACCTCCGACCATAGGTCGTCGATGCCGGTGTCGTAGGGGTTCAGCGGAGCGATGTACTTATCTGGATCGTAGGTGCCCAAGAAGTGCATGATCTGCTTGTGACCGACGGGGTCCTCCTCGCCGGCGGGGGGCTCCTCTTCAGCGGCTCCGTCGGTAGCTAGGACGGGGGCCTGGACGGGAACGGAGGCTGCCATCGATGCCTCCACTGGGGCCTGGACAGGGACAGCGGCTGCTTTCAACGCGTCGAGGGGGACCGGCGAGGAGACGGGGGCCTCCTCGTCGGCGGCCACGGAGGCGACGATGACCACCTTATCCTCCTCGGCCATCACCGACGCGGACGGGGTATTCTCGAGAGTTTGCGGATGCTAGTGGGACAGTGGAGAGGGTTGCGTGGGGACAGTGAGCGAGAGTGGGTGGATAGAAGCAAGGCACGTGTCGTTGCACCACCGTGCAACGCGCCGCGCAGTCGACTACACCGTGCACAGCGACATGCGCACGGTACGTCACGTTTTTTCCCAGGCCATGCATGGCAGTTCTGTATTGAGCCGCATGCAAAGGGCGCACACACAATTTCTATGTACGAAGTTTGACACGGCCCTAAAATTGGCGATTGAGAGCCGCTGCGTAAAAAATGGGATATGTCTTATTAAAATCAAGTGGCAATAAATTGCAGCTGTCCATCGACGACCGTGCACTCGATGACGCATGCGTTGTGGCGTAGTAGTAGCAGTAGTAGGCTTTTCAGACTTGATTAAACATGACATGAACGCTCGACGACTTTTTCCATGGACGGCATCGTGTTCCTTCTTGTAGAAGTCTCGCTGAGGGAGACATCCGTGCTGTCTCGCGCTGTACTGTGAAGGGCACGACGTGTGCAACGATCATCGTTGGATCACACAGAATCAACGGCTGGTGCGCACGATCCGCGTGACAACTGTGATAACCAATCAGGGAGTAGCAGACAGGGTGAGCACATATTTGTGCTTCTACGAAAGATAGAGAGAGGGGGGGGGGGGCAAAACTGAGTAGTACCACATAAAACCAAGGGCGATACTGAGTAGTATAAAAATGGAAAGTGGGTGTCTTGCACAATGAAATACATCGTGGCATACATCAAATTATGCCAAGATAGATCCACAAGAGTTCATTGGATGTGTGTTCTTCTCATAAACCACACATAAACCACGTAAGGATCCACTAGAGTCATTGGATGTGTGTTCTTCTCACAAACCACATATCACCAGTGTCATTGCATGTGTGTTCTTCCCACAGACCACACATGGATCCACCGGTGTCATTACATGTGTGTTCTTCTTAAAAACCACACATGGATCCACCAGTGTCATCGCATGTCTGCTCTTTTCATGAACCACGGCTAGAGTCATTGCATGTGTGTTCTTCTCACAGACCACATATCACCGGTGTCATTGTATGTTTGCTCTTCCCATGAACCACAGCTAGAGTCATCGCATGCATGCTCTTTTCATGAACCACAGGTAGAGTCATTGGATGTGTGTTCTTCTTACAAACCATATCATGAACCACACCCAGTGTCATTGCATGTGTGTTCTTCTCACAAACCACACATGGATCCACCGGTGTCATTGCATGTCTGCTCTTCTCATTAACCACAGCTAGAGTCATTGCATGTCTGTTCTTCTCACAAACCACACATGGATCCACCAGTGTCATTGTATGTGTGTTCTTCCCATGAACCACACATGGATCCACCAGTGTCATTGTATGTCTGCTCTTCCCATGAACCACAGCTAGAGTCATCGCATGCGTGCCCTTTTCACAAACCACAGCTAGAGTCATTGCATGTGTGTTCTTCTTACAAACCATATCATGAACCACACCCAGTGTCATTGCATGTGTGTTCTTCTCACAAACCACACATGGATCCACCGGTGTCATTGCATGTCTGTTCTTCTCATTAACCACAGCTAGAGTCATTGCATGTCTGTTCTTTTCACAAACCACATATCACCAGAGTCATTGCATGTGTGTTCTTCCCATGAACCACACATGGATCCACATGTGTCATTGCATGTGTGTTCTTCTCACAAACCACACATGCATCCGCCCAGTGTCATCGCATGTGTGTTCTTCCCATGAACCACACATGGATCCACCAGTGTCATTGCATGTCTGCTCTTTTCATGAACCACAGCTAGAGTCATTGGATGTGTGTTCTTCTCACAGACCACATATCACCAGTGTCATTGCATGTGTGTTCTTCCCAAAGACCACACATGGATCCACTAGTGTCATTGCATGTGTGTTCTTCTCACAAACCATATCATGAACCACACCCAGTGTCATTGCATGTGTGTTCTTCTCACAAACCACACATGGATCCACCAGTGTCATTGCATGTGTGTTCTTCCCATGAACCACACATGGATCCACCGGTATCATTGCATGTCTGCTCTTCCCACAGACCACACATGGATCCACCGGTGTCATTGCATGTGTGTTCTTCCCATGAACCACACATGGATCCACCAGTGTCATTGCATGTATGCTCTTTTCATGAACCACAACTAGAGTCATTGGATGTGTGTTCTTCTCACAGACCACATATCACCAGTGTCATTGCATGTGTGTTTTTCCCAAAGACCACACATGGATCCACCAGTGTCATTGCATGTGTGTTCTTCTCACAAACCATATCATGAACCACACCCAGTGTCATTGCATGTGTGTTCTTCTCACTGACCACACATGGATCCACCAGTGTCTTTGCATGTGTGTTCTTCTCACAGACCACACATGGATCCACAGCCAAAGTCATTGGATGTGTGTTCTTCCCTTGAACCACACATGGATCCACGGGTGTCATTGCATGTCAGCTCTTTTTATTAACCACAACTAGAGTCATTGCATGTGTGTTCTTCTCACAGACCACATATCACCTGTGTCATTGCATGTGTGTTCTTCCCATGAACCAAACATGGATCCACCAGTGTCATTGCATGTGTGTTCTTCCCACAGACCACACATGGATCCACCGGTGTCGTTGCATGTCTGCTCTTCTCATTAACCACAGCTAGAGTCATTGCATGTCTATTATTTTCACAAACCACATGTCACCAGAGTCATTGCATGTGTGTTCTTCCCATGAACCACACATGGATCCACCGGTGTCATTGCATGTCTGCTCTTCTCATGAACCACACTTGGATCCACCCAGTGTCATCGCATGTGTGTTATTCCCATGAACCACACATGGATCCACCAGTGTCATTGCATGCGTGCTCTTTTCACAAACCATAGGTAGAGTCATTGGATGTGTGTTCTTCTCACAGACCACATATCACCAGTGTCATTGCATGTGTGTTCTTCCCAAAGACCACACATGGATCCACCAGTGTCATTGAATGTGTGTTCTTCTCACAAACCATATCATGAACCACACCTAGTGTCATTGCATGTGTGTTCTTCTCACAGACCACACATGGATCCACCAGTGTCATTGCATGTGTGTTGTTCTCACAAACCATATCTTGAACCACACCCAGTGTCATTGCATGTGTGTTCTTCCCATGAACCACACATGGATCCACCAGTGTCATTGCATGTATGCTCTTCTCATGAACCACACATGGATCCACCCAGTGTCATCGCATGTGTGTTCTTCCCATGAACCACACATGGATCCACCAGTGTCATTGCATGTCTGCTCTTTTCATGAACCACAGCTAGAGTCATTGGATGTGTGTTCTTCTCACAGACCACACATGGATCCAGTGTCATTGCATGTGTGTTCTTCCCAAAGACCACACATGGATCCACCAGTGTCATTGCATGTGTGTTCTTCTTACAAACCATATCATGAACCACACCTAGTGTCATTGCATGTGTATTCTTCTCACAGACCACACATGGATCCACCAGTTTCATTGCATGTGTGTTCTTCTCACAGACCATATCATGAACCACACCCAGTGTCATTGCATGTGTGTTCTTCCCAGGAACCACACATGGATCCACCGGTGTCATTGCATGTCTGCTCTTTTCATTAACCATAGCTAGAGTCATTGCATGTGTGTTCTTCTCACAAACCACATATCACCGGAGTCATTGCATGTGTGTTCTTCCCACAAACCACATATCACCGGTGTCATTGCATGTCTGCTCTTCTCATTAACCACAGCTACATCCACCCGTGTCATTGGATGCATGTTCTTTTCATAAACCGCATATGGATACTAATTAACCTTAGGAGAGCCCTAACCTTAGCGTTAGACCGAGTCTTCTAGAAGGCACGCCCTAACACAGTTGTTCTGCTTGTTGATTGTTACATACCGTCCGATCGGGGCGCTTGGACGATTGGGATGGTTTTCGTGAGATCGATCCGCAAGTAGTTTGTTCTGCGGCATGATTGGCCACGCTTGCTCTGGACAAACTGGCAACACCGGGGGCTCCCCTGTTACGAGTGTCACGACTCACGAGTTGAGCGGGCCATATCCTAGTGTCACGTCCCCATTACTTCTCTTCCTCCCCGTACTTCTCTTCCTTCCCCTCGAAGCCACATTCCACACTTCACTCCCATCCTGCCGTAGCCGCAAGCCGACGGCGCCGCCATCCCAATCCCCTCTCCGACAGCCACCCCCTCCCCTCTCGCCATGGATTCAAGGGGATACGACGAGGAAACATGGCGTGATGACAGGGACGGTGATCTCGATGTGAGTCGTCTCATCTCTATCTCTATCATCCGTGGCCAGTTATCTATTTTTTGAGCCAGATCTACTCCGTTTACTCATGCACGTATGATGTGTTAGGCCAACCCGACGATGTATGCCGCCGACTATCACAGTTTAGCGGATGAAGACAGTCCTCTGCTATGTAAACATGGGTATGTGCCCGCTAAATTTGTAGCGTTCGAAGGACGAAACTCATGCAGGAGGTTTCTACGGTGTCAAGGACATCGTGCAATGATGCGAGGAGGAAGTTGCAGTGTTGTTAAATGCGTAGATCTAGAGTGGCCCAAATTGATGCAGAAAACGCTGGACAAACTATGGGAAATGACTGTTGAGTTGAAAGAATCCGCATTCAGCTCACTTCTTGACAGTGTTGAGATGAAGCTATGGGAACCAGTTGACACGACCAAGCATAAGCGAGATCTCATGGGGGTGGAAGACAAGGTTAGCAAAGTCGAGAAGGAGAGGGACGCGACATTGGCCCTGAAGGCTAAAGCAGAGCAAGAACTGACTCAAGCAAGGAAGGATCTTCACCAGGCCAAAGTCCTGCAGTTCACAACTATGAGTATTGACAAGTGCATGAGGAAAGATGCAGAGAAACAATTGAAGCTGTGCAAGGAAGATGCTAAAAGGAAGGAGAAGACGATTCGATCCTTGCTCTCACAGGAAGATGCACATAAGGCTAAGATTAGGAAGATCAAGGAGATGTGTGTTAACTAGTTCTATTTAGCTTAAGCCCCGTGCCTTTTTTAAGTTGTAATAGTTGTACTTGTTGACCTAGCGGTCTGAACTATTGGCCCCGGAGTCCTGGGAGTAAAAAAATTGGTCGCCCGTTAATCTGTCTTAACGCTGCATTACTTCCTTTTGTCTGACCAATGACCCTTGGATATTCCGCCCGTCGCTTCGTCGTCCTCGTGTACAAATAGGAGGCGCCACAGCTCATCGCTTCGTCGCCCATCCCCTCGCCCTCTCCAATCTCCACCGCGCCGTCCACCCCCTCGCTCCCTCTCCAATCTCCACCGCGCAGCCATGGAGATACCCTCGCTGAACTTCTACGATGCGGTGATGTTCTCGCACTTCGACATCCTTGCGCCGGCCACGACGGTGCCCCACGGATGGCGCATCAGCTATGCGGGGGTGCCGGTGGCTCCGCTCCTCTTCCCGGCAGAGCCGTGATGGAGAGCGAAATCGCAGCGCGCCGCCTCCAGATGCTCGCATGGAAGAGGGCGCTGCCCCGGTACACGGCGGCCAACCCGTACTGGCTGGCGCTGTTCAAGAAGGAGCGGAAGGCCAAGATTGGCAACCGCATCGTTTACGGGTGCGTGGTGCACCGGGATCTCCGCAACCGAGAAGGGCGGGAGAGGTTCTGGTCCGTCCCTAGACGGACCAAGTTCACCGTCATCGCCGCCGCTCACCGTGAAGAGGTGCTCCGTCTCGCGTACGTTGCGGAAATCATGGAGGTTCCATCTGACGAAGACGAGGAAGCCGGCGTCTCGGAGGACAGCGGCAGCGGAAGTGAAATTGTTGACTAGTTGGTTGAATTAATGTAGGATGTGAAATCGCACCTTTGTTTAGAAGAATTTGTGGTTGAATTAATGAAATGCCTCGATTTAGATCTCTGTCTCGATTAATTTGTGGAAGAATTTGTGATTTAGATCAATTTCTGCCTCGATTTAGATCTCTGTCCCGGATTGAAAACGTAACCGTGGACCAAAGACACCTTTTCTACTAGTATATTCTGACACTGGTGGTTTGTTTAAATGTAATCTACATGGATTGTGCCGTATGCAAATGGCACAACCACAATTTATAAAGTGGAAGCACGTACACCCGGTTACTGGAGATCCGGGAGCTTCGCCAGATGCAGGGGATGCATGAGCAGAGAGGCGGTGAGATAGATGGGCTCAAGATTAGGCCAGAAAGTGGTACCCATTTCCTCCTCATTTGGGCATTATCGGTGAGAACATTGTTGTTTATGTTGCCACGTCATTGTGCAGCATCTGAAATAAGTTGCTGCTTCGTGGAGTGTGGCAGCTTAAATAATTTATTTATGTGCCACTTACATTCCGTCGTATTTGGAGACCTCCTGCCCCTCAGCAATCGTGGAACCGATGGATCATTGTTTTCAGATAGTAGTGGCACAATCACAATTTCGGATTCAACTACTGACTCGGGCGTTTCCAAACCCTAAGTCACGGTACATTTTACTCAGAGAACGTGGGTAGATTGTTTCGCCCAGCAACGTGCCACACACAGATCAATCAGAATTTAACAGAATTACATATATAGGTTCAAGTTCAACACATTACTATGCATCTTCATTGCCAGCAGCCTTCTTCCGCAGCCTAGGTGCCAAGCCTTCACGTCCACTGACTTCTTCATTTCCTGTCTTCTTCCTCTTCCTCGGTGCCAATTTTCTTAGCTTCACGTACTCTGCATCGCCGGGACAATGGGCACCAGAATCGTGTCCAGCATCATCTTTCCACTCGTTTTTAATTTCTTCAGGCAGCAAAATCACTGACCCGACAGTCATGTTTCTAACCTTGCGGCGCTTCCTGTCAAAGAAACAAGACTGTTGCATAACTGCCTAATATCTACAGAGTAAATAAAATAAAAATTACAATTCAACCCAAACATGCGAACCCCAAGCGACCTTTGCTTACCAGGAGCTAATTGGGTTCGAGCAACCATCCTGTCCAAGAATAGAAGGGCGACTCCCAGTTGCAGCAGCTTCCACATCCAGTACATGACATTTCAGGTCAAACATGGCAGCCGAAGCATACCTTTTCATCAACCCAATTAGCTGACTGTCACACATTATAGGAACCATAATGCCACGTTCATCCATGAAGCTGAACTTTGCTGTCTACTTCGGCCATAATTCAACATGATTACGCAGAGCAGAAACCATACTAGATATAGTGCAGATCTGTGCAGGCGCTTTTTCCATCGTGAAACAATGGCTTCCATACCACTTGCCATTAGAGTCGTACCTGTAGGGGACTACCGTAACTAGGTAAGGGGGTCCGCGCAGATCCCTCTTGACAGAAAACTGTGGACAAAATATGTTTGTCAGCGTTGGGCTAACAAACAATTTGAGATTCAGTAGCCAGCTAGCAGTTGTAATTAGTGCCAATAGCAAAGAGAAGGGTAGCTCACCCGCTTGTAGACAGAACTTCTTCTTTCTTGATAGTAGGATTTGCCATCCTCCGAGCTGCTCGGCTCGTCGGCGATGGAGGCGGGCTAGAGCCTCACAATGGCGGCTACGACATGCGCCATTGGAGCTCGGTATCAGCGACTGGGCGCAGCAACTGGCCGCAACAACTTGGCGCCGGAAGTCAAATGTCCGAAGGGATCGTCCTGCCTGGAGGGTGGATTCCGACGCCGCCGATGCTAGGGGAAAGCTGGGAATGGATTTGTGAAATTGGTCAACGCATCCGATCCACTTAGCTGCTCGATTTGCCTAAGAGGTTGCCGCGTTGGCACCCGCGTCACGGACAGATGACCGACATGTGGGTCCCGACCGTCTACTTCACGGGGCGGTTTAACAGAATGTTTGAATTTGGCAGGGGTGAGATGAGTTTGCCTCGAAATGGCCCCTCTCAGTAGTTGGCGGCCCAACTTTTCAAAATGCGGTAATTTCAGGCAACTTAGGTACCGCCATGCGCTGGCCTGCGAACTTTGGTACCGCAGACGAACAAGCCCACGTGGGTGGTCTTCTTCGCCCAGCAGCGTGAGGACAGGATCGCCGTCGTCGGAGAACAACAACAGCGAGGGGCGGCAGCGGTAGGGGAGCGCCCTTGGGAGGACCCTCGGGTAGGTCCTAGACCACATTGCCAATGACAACAACCTACCATTGACGATGTCGTTGCCGCCCCAGCCACGCTAACGCTGGATCCAAAGGTGGGGCGCACGCGGCCAGCAGATGTAACATCCCACTTCCAGCAACCATGATTAGATGTCCAGAATGCAAAAATCATGGGGAACAAAAACTTTTTCTTGTTTAACGATGCTGTGTTTGCTTGTTGTTTGTTTGTGCTTATGCTTCTGAATGTGTAGCAGATGAGATACTCCTTAACCCACCCTCAGTTGACAAAAGCTATTTCACAAAACTGTCTTGGCTTACTTTTCCATATTCTCAAATGTTTAGGCATTTCAAAAACTGAGCCAAGATGCCTTTGCAACCCTAAATATTTTAGTAGCTTCTATTGATAAAATTATGGAGATCTATATGATATAAGCTCCTTATGTTTTCAAGACAGGATCTTCAACTACTCTTATCTCTAGGTTTCTCTAAAACCTTTTATAAAACTTTTGAGCTCTACCCTTGGTAGAAATACCTGATACATCCCAAATGTATCTACTTTTCCAAATACTTTGCTCGATGATTTGATTCGGAATCTTCCCATACTTGGATAAAATGCCGAATCTAACGTTGTTTTTAGCAAAAGTCTTCTTTCTATCAGTTTTTGCAGACGTCATTTTTTCACCAAATAATGAAGCCTGGGGCCTTGGAATCAAGAAAATGGAGCCACGAAGCCGAATAAGGGTGGGTGCGCCACCCAGGCCCTTTTAGCCGTGGAGCATCATCTCGGCCTCTCCTTTGGCATACCCCCTTATATACCTGAAAAACCTAGGTATCCAGCAGGGGAGCATTTCGCGAAACAGAGCGCCAACAAAGCTATGATCTTTGTTTCGAGGGTCAGATTGGTCCTGCTCTCCACCCCAGAGAGTGGGATTTCGGGGTCTTCTCCAGCACCACCATCATCAACATCATCACCAATGACAGAGTTCATTCCCCATCATCATGTGTGAGTAATCCTCTATGGGCATGTGAGGTGGATGGGGATTGGATGAGATCCATCATCTAATCATCCATATGTATCGAGATTTGAGGTGTTTGTCTTGTAGACATTCTTGTATGAGTGTTGGCACACTTTTGCTTTGTTTAATGCTTCTTGCTAGGGCCCGAGTGACATGATTTCAGTACTGAACTTCAATTGCCCTATCATATATTTGAGTTCGGTATGTATTTGCAAAGTGCATTACCTATTATTATAAAGTGACAATTAGGGAAAACAATGGGAATATGTGATAGTTTGAGGATATTGTGTGTTCATAAAGTGTTAATGCTTTATTCCGGTCTATTTGAAAAGGTATATCTTAATTGCCTATAGTACCAAGTTGGCCCTGGTGAAATGGGCAGGCGGGACAAAATATATTATGCAAACTCACATGCATGATTACGTTTGGAACACACACCTAGGGCCGGTCCTAAGATTTTTGGGGCCTGGTGCGAGACTAAATCTTGAGGCCCTTAACATAAACATCACAATACTACTAATAAATATGTTGTCAATAACAGTTACATTATGCATCAAAAAGCAGCATGTATATCAAACAATTTTTCCATATTACCTTGGGTGCAAACATTAGAAGAAACAATAAACAATGCTGAAAAATAATTTACATAAAATATTGAATGGTACAAACTATATATCATGTATGTGAACTTGTGAAGCTGGATATTAGAGAATAGTAATACAGCTATACAATATTCCATATACCTTAGATTGGTCAAATCGGCGATGTGCGTGCACGGTGTTTTCTCATGATCGGGGTCCCAAAAAATGATATCGGCAAGACGAGGAGAAGACGAATTAATGATCACAAATCAGGATTAATAGAGATTTATAAGAAGACGAAACCCTAAATCGCGATTCACGAAGTAATGAATTGTACCATGTGGCTAGAAGATCACTGATCTACTGATCTTTTTGTCGACGAAAAATTGAAGAAGGCCAGCCCTGTGCGCCGACGACCCGACGCTGCTGGTCGCCATTCAGTTGGTGGCGGCCTCGGCACCTAGCGCAACGAGGTAGTCGACTAGACGGAGGTCGCGCTCGCAGCGAGGTAGTCGACTAGACGGATGACGCAAATCTCGATATGTTCATTTTCCTGCGCATGGCGGCCGTGCGGCCGTGTCCTTCGGTCCCTTTTGCTTGTACACGATTGCTACATGGCCCAATAGGCTTGCTTTTTTTCGTTGTTATTGGCCTCTCAAATATATATTGCATATATATACTAGTAGTACAATATACCTAGAGTGGGGCCCCAGGATATTGGGGGCCCTGGGCGGCCGCACACCCTGCCCACCCCAGGGCTGGCCCTGCACACACCTACACACAACTGAATTAGAGATAAATGCCATGGTAATAGGATACATTATATGATGGATATCATTCATTCAACACCCCACTATCACCTCATGCCTGCATTTTAGCCACTGAAAGTTTCACAATAATACTTCCGGTAAAAACTGGAAATCTGCTGCTTCATCTACTGCTTTGTTCTGCTGCTTTGAATCAATTGCCATAAATCACCACTTTTTTTGCAAGTTTATTGATACACAAGTGTGATTGAGAGTGAGGTCTCAGTTGTTAAAGTCTTATTGGTATTCTTGTGTTCTCCTTGAGTCGAACTATAAATTTGGGTAATACTTCCCATCGAAGATTTTAGTGATCCCCTATACTTGTGGGCATCAAGACATTTTCTAACGCCATTGTAGGGGATCCTAACTTTATTGGTAAGACCATCTGTTATCATTTACTTGCTTTACTTACTTGTCTCTCATCATGAGAAAGAGCAAGGATGCTGCTAAGAAGGATATTATGCCTTCTACTACAAGAAAAGGTATGAAATTGCCCTCTAGGCTAAACTTTTCACCTAATGTTGTTACTATTCCTACTATTAAAAAGAAAACAACTATCTTAGCAAGTTCACCATTGTCTAGGATGTCTACTAGTATTGAAAAAGATTTGTTGGATGACCAAAATAAAGAGGGGACGCCTGACTTATCTAAGTCCTTGTCCAATGATGATATGGAATCTGAATATGATGAAGATGAACATGTTAATAAAAAATATAGTGTCACTATTTCTAAAAAGACACCCAGTGAAGAGGATATTGCATTCACTAAAGCTTTTATGAGCCTTGATCTAGATGACTTGGATAAATTTGAAGAAACTCTAAGTACTTTTTATCTAGGAGGACTATTTCCTGTTGCTAGCAAATGCAAAGAACCTACAATATTCATTAAAGATAAAGATTATGATTTTGAAATTAACCCTGAAATAATAGAAAGAGTGGAAGCATCTAAGTTCTATGGTAAAGAAGAAGAAATTCCTTATGAGCATTTAATGAATTTAGAAGATACTGCTTGCTTATTTGGAAAAACTGAGATTCAACAACGTTATTATTTCTTAAAACTGTTCCCCATCTCCTTAGGAGGAGATGCAAAAACTTGGTACAAATCATTAGGTACTAAGTCCATTACTAGTAAGGAAGCATGCTTGTATGTGTTTTTCCATAAGTATATTTCTGATAGTAAAATAGATGCTATGAGAGTTGAAATTAGTAACTTCACACAAAATGAAGAAGAAAGTATTCCCCAAGCTTGGGGAGATTTTGTGCTATTGGAAGGAGATGTCCTGCACATGGTTTTAAGGATAATGAATTGCTTGATACATTTTCAGGGACGAGACTATTGAGGAAGAGACTATTGAGGAAGCTAAGGAATTATTGACTGCTATTACTCAAAATTATCACGATTGGCATATTGAAGAAGAAGAGGTAAGTGAAAAGGCTCATAACAAGAGAGGTGTTCTCATATTATCTAATGAAGATATGGAAGAAGCTCATAAATCTATGGAGGAAAGGGGTATTAAATCCTCTCATTTAAAGGAAATTTCTGATAAGGGTTTTAAATTCCCTATTGATAAACCATGTTTCCCTATTCAAGTTCATGCTATATGTTCTTCTGAAAGCAATGGAAAGGTATCACCTCCTACTGAAATATCTTATGTTGATAATTCTAGAAATTTTATTCCTCATCAAGAAACATATTGAAAGGGAAATTATAGAGAATTCTCATAATATAAATGTTCTCCATGATAGAGTAGGCTCTTGTGTTGAGTCTCTTAAGATGACTATTAAGCATTGCAAAATGATGAATAATTAAGTTGAACAAATGATTTCTCTTCAAAATAAGTTGTATGAAAATCTTCTTGAGAAGAAGCAAATTTGTGGAGTTAATACAAGGGGAGGCTCTAGCACTCAGGATCCTGATTATCCCGAGGGACATCCAAAAAGGAAAGAGCAAGAGGCTCTTGATAAGAAGTCAATTGCAGGAAAATCTCCCAATGAAAATGAAGATAATGGGAATTCTGAAGATAAAGAAAATGATGTATCCCTCTCTAACGCTGAAACTGAGGATAATAAAATGAAGAAGATGGTGTGTAAATGTCCCAACCAAATGAAGAATTTGAGCCTATTGTAAGTGAGGACCCTCAATCATGAAGGGATAAAAATAAGAAGAAGAAACCTCCACTAGAACCAAAAGGTAAAGAAAGGGATCCATGGGTACAAAGACCCATACCATATCCCCAAGAGGCAATGAAAACTTTGGATGATGCAAGGTTTGAGAACTTTGTCGAATTGATAAGAAGTTTATACTTGCTAATTCCCATGGTTGATGCTATTAAAGTACCTCCGTATTCCAAATATATGAAAAATATTGTCACTAATAAAAGAAAGATACCAAATGAAGCCATTACTGCCATGCTTGCTGACTATTCTTTGAAGGGAAAACTACCTGAAAAGAGATGGGATCTAGGTATTCCAACTATTCCCTTCACTAATAAAAATACTTATGTAAAATATGCCTTATGTGATCTTGGAGCTGGAGTAAGTGTCATGCCTTTCTCTCTTTATAAGAAATTTAACTTAAATAAATTAGTACCTACTAAAGTCTCACTTCAAATGGCTGACAAATCTACTGCTATTCTATTGGTATATGTGAGGATGTTCCTATTATGATTACTAATGTGCAGATTCCCACAGTGGCATGGGTATGATTACTCGGGTGCTTATGTTTTGGTTA
Source organism: Avena sativa (assembly GCA_916181665.1). Taxonomy (NCBI): domain Eukaryota; kingdom Viridiplantae; phylum Streptophyta; class Magnoliopsida; order Poales; family Poaceae; genus Avena; species Avena sativa. The sequence goes on from OV702279.1 coordinate 483,905,478, forward strand.
TCCTAGCTGTATAAAGACTCACGGCCCATGAAGACTCAAGATGAAGGCCCAAGAAAGCATCTGATGGAAGCTATAATTGTATTAGATAAGGAAATAGGAACCGACGTTGTGTTGGTATTGTAATCATGAATATGTAACCTATCCGTATACGGCTTTTAGACCCATCCTATTATATATAGGAGGGAGAAGCCTACGAGGAGGTACCGAAAAACTACCAAGAAATCTGTAATAGCATTGTCCATCGATAATTAGGCGACTTCAACTCCCTTGTTTGCCTAACATCTGACGAAATCCCCAGCGTTCTCTTTTTTGCAAAACCCTAAGTCCATAACTATGGGCATTGCCGAGGTTACCCCTCGTCACATAGACTTTGTCATATTAGATATGCCTGAAGATGATAATTTATCTATTATTCTGGGTAGACCTTTTCTAAATACTGCAGGGGATGTGATTAATTGTACCAAAAGCAAGGTAACATTTAATGTGAAAGGGAAGGAACACACTATATATTTTCCAAAGAAGAATTCTATTGAGTTACCCAAGAGAAGTGTTAATGCCATTGAACCAAGAGTTCTTATAATTGGAAGTTTTGAGATTCCTATACCTCCTCCTAAGCCTAAGTATGAAATAATAATGGTTGAAACTATTCCAATCCATTATGAGGTACCATGAACTCCTTCCTCTTAAAAACAATAAAGTGAACCATTGTTTATATCCTTATCATAGTATTAATGAGACTTGATCAACCTCATTTTTAACATGATAATGACGGGATGGTGATCACCATTTAAGTTATTTCTGAAGTATATTATAATTTATATGAATTCCTTCATTTAGAATTAGTCGCTTTAATTATTTTATTGTCTGCTTTTAACAATTTTTGGGTCTAGGAAAGTTTTACACAGAAAATATGTTTCAAAGATTATGAAAAAATTCCCAGGTTATTTTTCTACGCAGAGGATCCACCATGCCAAAGGGCACTGCCAGAAAGTAAACAGGGGCCATGAAAGACCAGGTGGCACGCCTAATGAGGGTGCACGCACCCCCTACCCTTATGGGCCCTCCAGGAGGAGTTAGGTGGCCGCCAACCTCCCAGGTTCTTCATTTCCTCTCAGAACCCGACCAGGTACCACTAAAAAAAATCCTCTTCTCCCTTGCTGTCCATTTCTCGATCTCCAAGTTTTGGTAGCCATTTTCAAATTCCTTTGGAGGGATTACTCATTGGTATGTGACTCCTCCACTCATCCAAGTTACTTTTGATATAATGCTTTATATTGTGAGAAAAATGTTGCTCTTGGTGCTACATCTCATGCATGAAAATCCATGGTTTTGAAGCTTTCTAGTGGTAATGATTTATAGTAATGCTTGGTAGAAACTTTTTGGAGTATCTCTAAATGCTAATAACTTATACATCTAATTGTTTAGTGATTTTTGTTCTTAGTGTTGCAAGGTCTCATCTACCATGAACAAGGTAAAAGTCTCATGAGAAGCTTAAGACTAAGGAGAGGCTCAAGGGTAAAAGTCTTTTATCGCTTCTACACTATGTTTGAGTTGTTTGAGGACAAACAACGAGCTAAGCTTGGGGGAGATGATACATCCCAAATGTATCTACTTTTCCAAGTAGTTTGCTCGATGATTTGATACGGAATATTCCCATACTTGGATAAAACTACTGAATCTAACGCTATTTTTAGCAAAAGTCTTCTTTCTGTCAGTTTTTGCAGGAAATAAAATAGAGGAAAAATACCACGTCATTTTTTCACCAAATAATGAAGTCTGGGGCCTTGGAATCAAGCAAATGGATCCACGAAGCCCAAAAGGGACCAGGTGGCGCGTCTAGTAAGGGTGGCGTGCCACCCATGCCCTTTTGTCCATGGAGCGTCATCTCGGCCTCTCCTTTGGTGTACCCCCTTATATACCTGAAAAACCTAGGTATCCAGCAGGGGGAGCATTTCACGAAACAGAGCACCGCCAGAGCCATGATCTTTGTTTTGGGGGTCAGAGTGGTGATGTCTGCAAGTGCACAGATCGTTTGTAGCGAGTTTCGAAGTATATATATCGATCCCACAGGGAGCCCAAAGGTAAGTGTTTATGAGTGAAGTCTCTATCACACCCAAAGTTGTCATAGGTCATCGAGTGAATTGACTGCAAGTGTTGAAATGAGAATGGAATTTGGATTAAACTAGGTGTATCTAAATAAAATTAAAATGTAAACTTCAGAAATAAAAGCATAAAAGTAAAGAACGATTTGGTTGTTTGTTGTTTCTGTAGATGACTGATACATCCATTTTGCATCACTATTTTATATCATAATTTACTGCTATTTGTTGATATATTTCATATTAAGAGATGATACTTATGTTATTTCATCTATTTTTGCATGATTGATGACTTTTGGAGGATGAACCACCAGAGTCAGGATTCTGATGGAAAAAGAGCTATCCATATGCAATATTTGCAAAGATCAGAAAATCCCAGAAAATATATGGAAATTCCTATTTCATCATCTGCTGGAGCAGTGTGCTCCTCTATAGTGGCAGCTCCTCCTCTCGGACTAACTATCTCGGCATCAGAAGCTAGAGCAGTGCTTGCTCTTGCTGGACTCAGAACTCGAGTGTCAGCCGGAGGAGGAGACATAGGCGGTTCAAGCGACGAGGCGATGCATGATGCACTCTGATTGACATCCATTGCAGCCTGTGGAAGAAGTAATGTGAATACATATCAATTAGAGAGAGAGAAACAAGAAATACTGAAGAAGAAAAGTTATGCCGCCTAAGGAGTGTTACCAGGTCGATATCGGTCTCGCTTTAGGCTTGTAAGCTAACACTTTATGTTTCTTCCTCTGGGGTTTCGCAGCTGCAGACCTGACCTGTCTTTTGTTTCCACCTTGGCCGCTAGTTGCCAGAGGGGCCTCCTCCACCACCTGGTCATCCGTGTCATCTGGTGTTGGGTGTAGCAGAAATGTGAATGCTATTGGCACAGGGTCAAGTACCTCTAAAATCTGACAATCATCATCCTCATCATCGTTAGGCCGGTCTCTTAAATTATCTCGGACATGGATCTTACCCTGAGCTGGACTAGTGCCGGCATGAGGAATCAACATATAGTCCTCGGAATCCGGATCTTTTGCATCCGAATCCTCGTGGTCTTTCTCCCAAGCATCTGTGAAGATCAGTTTGTCCTCTTCTGGCTTATGAGCGAATTTCTACATAACAGACAAATATTGAACTAGATCAAATGAAGAAAAATGGGTAAGTGGCCGACATAAAGAAATGTCGGTCGAAGAATTATATCAGAACTTACCATGAGTGCGGGATAATATCGGTCTTAAGGTGCTTTTCCCCATGCCCAGTCCTCGACCATTTTGGTCTTGGTGATGGCCTTAACCCGTCTTTGAACCGCAAGCCTGGTCAGCTCTATCGTCGAAGTTCGGTTAGGGTCATGTCATTAACTCATTTGGCATATTTTAGGGTTATTTATTCATTTGCCACTTGAGGCTTCTATGTACTCAGTTTTTCCACTAGAGCCAAATCGTCCTCAGTTTTACCACTGTCTCGGGCGCATCTGCTCTAGCGAGGCCAAACAACCAGTTTTGGCCCGATTCCGTCTCGTGCCGTTAGTGGTCGGGTGGGTCTAGATCTTATAGGTGGGACCGTGCAACGGTGCTCCCGCCCTTTTCTCGCGCCCTGATCTTACAGGTGGGACCATGAGCACCATCGCGCCCTGTTCTCGCTCTCGAACCACCCCTGCTCCCGCCACCACCAGCACCGCCACCTGTGCTGCCACGGCCATCCGGCGTGTCCACCTGCTCCACCGCCCGCTCCTCTAACGCCACTTGCTCCACCACCACTTTCTTCGCCGCTGCCGTCTTGAGATGCCACCGATAGGCGCTCGTTCCACTAGTGCGCCCGCCACCTGCTCGACAAAATGGCGAGCGGTAGCAATGACCTTGATGAGGCAGGGGTCAGGCCGGAGACCCTCCCGTCCATGACTGGGTTCCTGAGGGGTAAGTATTGTTACTGTTGAGCTTTTTTGTGCATTGCAACAGTCGATTCCACATGGTTTAATTAGTTTTATGGTTGATTTTGGTATTGGTTTGCTAATTGTCTCTCTATTTTTCATGGGTTAGGATGGAGTTGCGGTTTGCTTTCTTGGTGAACATTAGAAGGGACCGGTACATCATGGATGCAAATGATAAGAAGAAATTCCAAGGAGGGTTCGATTATCCATTTCCAATGGATTGTAATTGGAGTTTTAGATAGTTTGGGGAGGTAATTTGCAGTCCATATCCTTGGGGTTTGCATGACGAAATGGAATTCAGATACTATGATGGAGGAACTGAATGGGTGAAAGTAAGCAATGATGCGGAGCTTGCTACCATGTTTGCTAAGCATAAGGAGAAAGGGAAATTTCATGTGAGGCTGCAAAATGACGTGGTTGTGCCAACACTTGGACCTTCTCGGGCAGAATCATGTCATCGTAATGGCAGCTTGATACATTGCAAATGTATCTATAATTTTTGATGCTCCATGCTTGGTTTTATCCACTTTCTTGTGTTTAGTCCACACTTTGGAGTACTTTTCATATGATTTCTTGGACTAACCTATTAACAAGAGCCACAGTACCAGCTGCCTGTTTTCTGCTGTTTTTGGTTCCAGGAAAGTCAGAAAATGAATATTCTCGAAATTGGACGGGACAAAAGCCAAAGTGCCTATTTTTCTAGAAGACTCCAGGAGCCAGAATACGAGACGGAGGAGGGCCAGGGGCTGGCCACACACCCCCAGGCGTGGACATCATCATTAGAGGAGGGCCTGGGGCTGGCCACACCCCCCCAGGCGCGTGAACACATTGGAGGAGATCATCGCCATCATCATCACCATCGCTTCTCCATCGACCATCCATGTTTCCCCCATCTATGAGTGAGTAATCCCCCGCTGTAGGCTGTGGGGATGGTAGGGATTGGATGAGATCGTTCATGTAATGGCATCAGATTGTTAGGGCATGGTGCCTAGTATATTTTATTAGTGCTTTATGACTTTGTTGCGACTTGTTGTGCTTAATGCTTGTCACTAGGGCCCGAGTGCCATGATTTCAGATCTGAACATGTTATTGATTCATTATGATAGTATTGTTTCTGGTCTTATCTACAAGTTGTATACACACATTGTTGTCCGGAACCTATGGCCCCGAAGTGACAGAAATCGGGATAACCGGAAGGGAATGGCTTTGATGTGAGGATCACATGTGTTCATGGACTGTTAATGCTTTGCTCCGGTGCTCTATTAAAAGGAGCACCTTAATTGCCAGTAGTTCCCTAGAGGCCCTGCTGCAAACGGGCTGGCAGGACAAAAGATGTGGTGCAAGTTCTCATTGCGAGCACGTATGACTATTTATGGAACACATGCCTAGGATTGTCTAGTACTTGGATGCTTTATCTTATTTATCTGCAATTGCCCTATGTTCTGATTGCTATGTGAATTGTCTTGTCCATGCAACGCCCGTCCATCCATCCCTATGCCTACCGCACTCGAATCCCACTGTTACTACTTTTGTTACTACTGTCTTTGTTTTAGTACTGCTGTTACTTTACTATTCCTACTATAAAACTGTTGCTACTGATAAACTGCTGTGAGCAAGATTGTTTCTAGGTGCATCTGAATTAACAACTCAGTTGTTAAGGCTAATAAATATTCTTTGGTTCCCCTTATGTCGAATCAATAAATTGGGTTTCACTTCCCTCGAAAATACTGCGATACACCCCCTATACTTGTGGGTCATCAAGACTATTTTCTGGCGCCATTGCCGGGGAGCATAGCTTTATTTATCAAGTCCACTTGGATTCACTATTGTTCAAGCTAAGTTTATTTTCTCCTTGTTTGCTTGTTTCTTTATCAAAAATACAAAAAAATTAGTTCCTACTCTAGTTGTTATTTTCGTTGGTCTGTTATTGTCTTGCTTTGTCATGCTTGTTGTTAATGGTTGGTTTCTTTGAAACTGAAGTTTATTGGCAAGGTGGGTTCATGGAAGATCAAACATATTATTATAAGGAACACCGCTTGTCACAAAAAGGGAAACACTTGTGGGAACAAATTTATAGATTGTATACCATTGTTAGAAACATGTGCTCTACTTATAATGTTACTTATTGCTGTGATGAGTCTCGTTGCAGAAAGAGGTATAAACACCTCCCTTTTCAATGTGAGTATAATGATAATGATACCATATCTTCCTATGCTAAAGGAATTTATGACTTTTATGATGCAGAACAAATTGAAGAATTTATTGCTTGGAAGGGTGCTTTTGAACTTGCTAATTTGCTTGAAAATATTGATGATTCACCTTACAAATATGAGGTTTATGGTATACTTAAATTTTTCTTTGATAATTACAAGGATGAAAATGGCTATATTCTTGAATATTTTAATAGATGCTTTCCACAAATGGAAGAGACTAATGCCTTGCAGGATCCTATGGAAGAAGAAATTGATGAACCTGAAATCTCATTAGATGAAAAAGAGAAGGAGAGTGATGAACAAAAGGAGGAAGAATGGATTAGCTACCCATACCTACCTTCTAATGAGAGTAACTCTTTATCTCTTACATTATTTGATTGTCCCCTATGCTTACTAAAGAAGGATGATTGTTATGTTCCTGAGGATTCTTTTGAAGATGTTTATGATAAAGCTCTAGTGCTTGTAGATCATGAAAAGCATGCTTTATGTGATAGTTATATTGTTGAGTTTATTCATGAGGCTACTGAAAATTATTATGAGAGAGGAAAATATGGTTGTAGAAGTTTTCATGGTATTGAAACACCTCTCTTTGTGTTGAAAGTTTTGAAGTTACTCTTGTTTTATCTTCCTATGCTTGTCACTTTGTTCTTTGTGAATTTATTTGCATACACGATTCCTATGCATAGGAAGTCGGTTAGACTTAAATGTGTTCTGAATTTGCTTCTTGATGCTCTCTTTTACTTCAACTCATATTTCTTATGAGAGCATCCTCTCAATCTTTTATGCCTGAAGATGATAATATGTCTACTATTCTTGGGAGACCTTTTCTTAAATACTGCAGAAGCTGTTATTAATTGTAATCAAGGTAAGGTGACCTTCAATGTCAATGACAAGGAACATACGATCTATTTCCCCAAGAAGATTGATAGACTTATGGTTTTGAATTCAATTGAACATGTTGAGGGCATTCAAGTTGGAGAAATATATTGTCCCATACCAAGAGAAAAAAATGAAACTATTATGATTGGGACCATTGCTATCAAGGTTGAGGTAACATAATCATTAGTGGAATACAAAGTTTTGCCTCATATGGAATTGTTTTGGTAACAATACCTGATCAACCTTGTTAACAAAAGGATTTCATTGAACAAAACAATGTTTTCACTATGATTATCCCCGTTTACTTCTATTCTATCCATTTTGATTTTCACTTATGCCTAACTTAAAGGCGTTAAAGAAAAGTACTTATTGGGAGATAACCCAAAAGTTTTATATGAGTCTTGGAAGTTATTACCTCTGTAATAACTGCTCCTTATTCTTTTTATTTGCTTTTTGTGCCAAGAGTAACCTCTAATGAGAGAGAAGTAATAATTGGGAAAGTTGCTGTCCCGAAATAGATTTTTGTGCTTCACCGTAAAAATTCGTGAGAGAGCTTTGTATGTCGGATTGAGCTGGAATTTTTTTTCTTCTGCCCCAGGTTGTTATCTAACTTTAGTTAGTTCAACACGTTTTGATTTGAGCAACAGAAGGTCTTCGAAAAAATTCGTCTTTACCTGCTGGTCTGTTTTGACAGATTTCTGCCATTTTCTGTATTTGCTTCTTGTGGGTTCCTTTTTGAGTTCTTTTGGGGAATTGAGCTTGTTGAAGGAAGTGCTACAGTAGCTACTGTTCTAATGGAAATTTATTTGGTGTTAGAACTGAACCTTAAGACTTATTTATCTTAAGTGCACTAATGTTGCTAATGAGATTGTGTGAAGTTTTGTATGAAGGAAAATTTTCAGATGTATGGAAGGAATGAGTAATGAGATGAAGGATGGACTAAAGCTCAAGCTTGGAGATGCCACGCGTGTCACCCCAAGAAATATCCAAGAAGTACAAGCGTCAAAGCTTGGGGATGACCAAGGCATCCCCTTCTTTATCAATAAAAATCCCAGGTTTCTTCCAAACGCTTCATTTTTATCGTTTCATGCACAGTTGTGTTGTTCTTGGAGCGTCTTCTTTTCGTTTTCGTTTTGGTTTTTAGTTTGGTTTTGTTTGCTTAGTTTGCTGAATAAATTGGTTGGACCCCCTGTTTCATATATTGGTGTTCAAATAGTTTGGTTTGGTTTGGAAAAGAGTAGGAAAGCTCATGCTTAAGTGGTAAAGAGGGCTTGTTTTTGACTATGGCCTATGCTTTGTCATGCCATGCTTGATATTGTTTTGGATTTATGCTTAGTATTCTTTGCTGTAGCATGACTTGTTATAAACAATTGAGATTGCTTAATGTGCCTTGGATGAATCATGCGTTGTTTTAGCATATTAAAGCATAGTATAGTGGTATTCTCCTTTGATGCTTTATTTGGGTTGAATTGGCACATGTTCACACCATGTTATAACTATCCCAAGTCACCATAAGCCTTTATGATCCTTTAGTTTTCAACTTGTAGTATCACTTTATGCTTTGATTAATGATGTTTTGTCGCTCTGCATGATTATGGCCATTATTGCTCTCTCATTTGTCGCTCCCTTACTATTGCTAGCCTTCAATTACACTGAGTATGTTTTACTCAAGTTTCCAACTCCCTTAAACCAAATATTGCCAAAGTGTACACCATACCTACCTATTAGCATCATTTGCTACTTCCGTGCATATTCAATATGCCTTGTTTTCTTCCGAATAAAATGTTTGATTGTTATGAGAAAGTTAGTTAGTAAAGCTCTCATGAACTTGATGGCACACTTTATTTCCTGCACTTAATAAACCCGAACCATTGTGAACTCTCCATGAAAGTTATATGCTTGCTAATTATAGGCTGGGGATTAGCAGAACCGTGCTGTCACGGGGAACACTTTCAACACTTGTAAATATATACCCAGTTGATACCTTGCTCTTTTGTTTGCGGATGTCGTCGGTGTGAAATAAAAGGGGAGCTTGTAAGTCCATGGAGTTATGTATGTGTGTTAGAGAAACGCCTGGGCCGCTGGTCTAATCCATGCTGACATGGTGGAAACCTGCAGCGTAACCATAATGATATCTATGAAGCATTCTTCTTATAAAAAAAGAGAGAGATAGCTATTGAGTAAAAGAAAAGAAAAAGAGTTTTATGAAAAGAGGAAAGAGAGAAAAAAGCACCATTTTCCCATGGTAAATAAGAAGATTGCTGAGATACTCATTGTCTGCTTGCCTTGTCATTTTGATATGGGGATTCTTTCGTATCATCGGGCAAGGGGTACCCCGTTGGCGGTTCTCAATGATACGCACATACTTACGATGACAAGAACTTACCGGTAACTAAAGTTGAGTAGCATGAGGAGCGGCCCTCGTACTCAAGGGACTTGGGATTTTCAGTTTATAGTCTGTCAAGCATATAACTCAGATTGGACCTCACTTTCACCTTAACCACATTAAATATGCTTATGATAGGGGCAATTAGAGCTCAAAGCTAATGAGTACCATACTTTCAGCATTCGGAAGCCTTTCAAACTATTCAAAACCTTTTAATTTCCTTGTTGAGTCTCCACACATTTTATGAGCACTTTCTTGAGAGCATAGTGGCCATTCTTAGTTCTATGTGCATTGTCCCAAGACTTGTTGATTGATGCATACCTTGATATTGCTTGTTTTAAACTATTTGTATCTAGTCACTCTTGTAAACTTTGAAGGTGTCCTATGTATTTATGTTTGCTACTCTATGAGGGACAAGCTGAATGCCACTATGCTATGTTTTCTTTATGTGAAACAAACAAACGTCTTGCAAAGCATTGTTATTCATGAATCTTTTGTTTGTGCCTTTTCATGTTGCATCATAGTTTCTTTGTCTTATTGCTAGAACTTTGTCTTTCATGTTATGATTGAAGTACTATGATCCCAGCTTTGAATGTTTTACAAATACTTTGATCAAGTCTTTGATGGTGCATGTCACCTCAAAAATTATTATTTCTTTTTATCACTTACCTACTCGAGGACGAGCAGGAGTTAAGCTTGGGGATGTTGATACATTGCAAATGTATCTATAATTTTTGATGCTCCATGCTTGGTTTTATCCACTTTCTTGTGTTTTGTCCACACTTTGGAGTACTTTTCATATGATTTCTTGGACTAACCTATTAACAAGAGCCACAATGCCAGCTGCCTGTTTTCTACTGTTTTTGGTTCCAGGAAAGTCAGAAAATGAATATTCTCGGAATTGGACGGGACAAAAGCCAAAGTGCCTATTTTTCCAGAAGACTCCAGGAGCCAGAATACGAGATGGAGGAGGTCCAGGGGCTGGCCACACACCCCAGGCGCGGGCTGGGCTTGGCCGCGCCAGTGCATGGTGTGGTGGCTCCAGGCACCCCCTCGGTCTCCCTCTTCGCCTATAAGAAGCCTTCTGACCTAAAAACTTTGGGGGTTCGACATTTTCCCAGAAGGAGTTCCGCTCCGCTGCCACCACCAGATTCCATGAAACAACACCAGAAACTCCGTTCTGGCACCCTGCCGGGATGGGGAATTGGAGGAGATCATCGCCATCATCATCACCATCGCTTCTCCATCGACCATCCATGTTTCCCCCATCTATGAGTGAGTAATCCCCCGCTGTAGGCTATGGGGATGGTAGGGATTGGACGAGATCGTTCATGTAATGGCATCAGATTGTTAGGGCATGGTGCCTAGTATCTTTTATTAGTGCTTTATGACTTTGTTGCGACTTGTTGTGCTTAATGCTTGTCACTAGGGCCCGAGTGCCATGATTTCAGATCTGAACATGTTATTGATTCATTATGATAGTATTGTTTCTGGTCTTATCTACAAGTTGTATACACATGTTGTTGTCCGAAACCTATGGCCCCGAAGTGACAGAAATCGGGATAATCGGAAGGGAATGGCTTTGATGTGAGGATCACATATGTTCATGGAGTGTTAATGCTTTGCTCTGGTCCTCTATTAAAAGGAGCACCTTAATTGCCAGTAGTTCCCCAGAGGCCCCGCTGCAAACGGGCTGGCAGGACAAAAGATGGTGTGCAAGTTCTCATTGCGAGCACGTATGACTATTTATGGAACACATGCCTAGGATTGTCTAGTACTTGGATGCTTTATCTTATTTATCTGCAATTGCCCTATGTTTTTATTGCTATGTGAATTGTCTTGTCCATGCAACGCCCGTCCATCCATCCCTATGCCTACCGCACTCGAATCCCACTGTTACTGCTTTTGTTACTACTGGCTTTGCTTTACTACTGCTGTTACTTTACTATTCCTACTACAAAACTGTTGCTACTGATAAACTGCTGTGAGCAAGATTGTTGCTAGGTGCAGCTGAATTGAAAACTCAGTTGTTAAGGCTGATAAATATTCTTTGGCTCCCCTTGTGTCGAATCAATAAATTGGGTCTCACTTCCCTCGAAAATACTGCGATACACCCCCTATACTTATGGGTCATCACAACTCTAGCCAGAACAGTTCAGTTAGGGGACCTTCAGTTAGTGCACAACGACGTGGTGGCTCGACAAGTGCAGGCACTGCTTAGCCCAAAATATATCGAGCCCGTTAGGGAACCCCAAGAGGAAGGAATGATGAGCACAACAGCAAGTTTTCCCTCAGTTATGAAACCAAGGTTATCAATCCAGTAGGAGCAAGGAAATACCCCAAAGGTGTTGCTAGCTGAACTTTGGCAGGGCGCACTACCGGTGCCAACAACAAAATGGAGACCTGCACAACACAACCACATAACTTTGCCCCCAACTTGCGATGAGGTTGTCAATCTCACCAGTTTTGCTGAAAACAAAGGATTAAACGTATCGAGTGGAAGAAAGTAATTGTTTGCAGAAAGTAAACAGAAAGCAGTAAACAGTTGATTGTAGATTGATGATAAAAGAAAGGACCGGGGTCCATAGTTCACTAGTGGTGGCTCTCCATAAGATAGATGACATGTTGGGTGAACAAATTACAACGGGTTAATTAACAAACATCAAGAAAGGAATCATGCATATACTACTCATCTTGACTCCTTTGTGATTCGATTGGGCATTACAACATTATACATAGACCGTAATCCAACTGCATCTATGACTAATAATCCACCTTCAAGTTATCATCCGAACCCCCTCCAGTATTAAGTTGCAAGCAACAGATAATTGCATTACGCATTGCGTGTAAAGTAAACAATATGATTGTTCTATGAACAAAGGATTGTTGTTTTCTCCCTAGTAGCAACAACACATCTCGTACCTTAGAGATTTATGTCACTTCCCCAGATTACTAGAGGCATGAACCCACTATCGAGCATAAATACTAACTGTTGGAGTTGCTAGCATCTACTTGGCCAAGATAGCTACTAACAACGGAAAGCATGCAAGATCACAAATAACAAAGACATGATAGAATCAATAATCAATCTGAAATAGCATCTCAATATCCATCAGATCCCCGCAAACACAACACGTATGATTACAAATAGATGATCTTGATCATGAACGGAGCTCACAAGATCTAGACATGAAAGCACAAAGGAGGAGAACCAGCCATCTAGCTACTACATGGATCCGTAGTCCAAGGATGAACTACTCACGCATCACACCGGAGGCTTGCATGGTGATGAAGAAGGCCTCCATGGCGAATTCCCCTCTCCGGCAGGGTGCCGGGAAGAGCTTCAGATCCCTCCCGATCTAGGTATGGAGATGACGGTGGATACAGACTCTTTCGTGGAATTTTGATCGGGTACTTAGGGTTTCTGTATCGGAGGCAATATATAGGCGAAAGGGAGGCCGAGGGGGTGCCAGAGGCGGCCAAACCACCCCCTGGTGCGTGCCAGGCTAGGCCGCACGGCCAGGTGGTGTGGCGGCCCCCTGGCCCCTCTCCGTCTCGTATTCTGGCTCCGAGTGTCCCTCGGTGAAAAACTGACTTTGGCTTTTGTCCCGTCCAATTCCGAGAATATTCATTTCTGACTTTCCTGGAACCAAAAACAGCAGAAAACAGGCAGCTGGCACTGTGGCTCTTGTTAATAGGTTAGTCCAAGAAAGTGTATAGAAAGTACTCCAAAGTGTGGAAAAAACATAAGAAAGTAGATAAAACCAAGCATGGAAAATCAAAAATTATGGATACGTTAGCAACGTATCAACATCCCCAAGTTTCTCCTGCTCATCCTCGAGTAGGTAAGTGATAAAAAGAAAGAATAATTTTTGAGGTGACATGCACCATCATAAACTTGATCAAAGTATTTGTAAAACATTGATAGCTGGGATCATAGTACTTCAACCATATCATGAAAGACAAAGTTCTAACAATAAGGCAAAGCAACTATGTTGCAACATGAAAAGGCACAAACAAAAGATTCATGAATAACAATGCTTTGCAAGACGTTTGTTTGTTTCACATAAAGAAAACATAGCATAGTAGCATTCAGCTTGTCCCTCATAGAGTAGCAAACATAAATGCATAGGACACCTTCAAAGTTCATAAGAGTGACTAGATACAAATAGTTTAAAACAAGCAATATCAAAGCTATGCATCAATTAACACGTCTTAGGAAAATGCACATAGAACTAAGAATGGCCACTATGCTCTAAAAGTAGGTGCATAAAGATAGAAGGTGGAGACTCAACATAAAAGTAAAAGAAAGGCCTTCATAGAAGAAAGTAGGGATTCAAGTTTCATAAAGAGCTTCCAAAAATTATGGTACTTATTAGCTTTTAGCTCTCATTGCCCCTATCATAAGCATCTTGAAGGTGATTAAGGTTAAAGTGACACAACTAAGAGGATATGCTTGACAAGTTATAAGCTGAAATCTCATGACCCTTACTTACAAAGACCGAACCTCATGCTACTCAAGTTTAGTCACAAGTAAGCTCTTGTCATTGTAAGTACATATGTACCATAGAGAACCGCCAACGGGGTAACCCTTGCACATGATACAGGAGCTATCCCATAATCAAAATGACAAGGCACACAGACAATGAGCATCTCAACGATCTTTTTATTTGCTATTTGCAATAGGTTTTTATTGAGGATGCTTCATAGAGTGCTCATTATGGTTATGCTGCAAGTTTCCACCATGATTAGGCATGGCTTAGGCTAGCGGCCCAGGTGTTTCTCTAACACAAATACAAACTCCATGATCTTACAAGTTCCCCTTTTATTTCACACCGCCGGGATCCATAAGCAAAAGAACATGATATCAACGGGGTACAAAGTACAAGTGCAATGTTGAAAGCGTTCCCCATGATACATGGTTCTGCTAACTTCAACTTACAAAGCGCAAGCATATACGCAACAAATATGGACGCAATGGTTCAAGTTTATTAAATGCAAGAAAAGTAAAGTGTGCCATCAAGTTCGTGAGAGCTTTAATCACTAGTTTTCTCATAACAAGTTTAATTCGGAAGGTAGACAAAAACATGAATATACTTGGAATACCATATGCTAATAGGTAGGTATGGTGGACTCTTTGGAATAACTTGGTTTTAGGTGTTGGATGCATGAGTGGAACTCATACTTGGTTATGGAGGCTAGCAAAAGACTAGGAGCGACCAACTAAGAGAGCAATAATGGCCATAATCATGTAGAGCGACAGAACATCATTAATCAAAGCATAAAGTGATACTACAAGTTGAAAACTAAAGGATCATAAAGGCTATGGTGACTTGGGATAGTCATAACATGGTGTGAGCATGCGCCAAGTCAACCCAAATAAAGCATCAAAGGAGAATACCACACTACTATGCTTTAATATGCTAAAACAACTCATGATTCTTCCAAGGCACATTAAGCAATCTCAATTGTTTATAACATGTCATGCTACAACAAAGTATACTAAGCATAAAGCCAAAACAATATCAAGCATGGCATGACAAAGCATAGGCCACAGTAAAAAACAAGCTCTCTTAACCACTTAAGCATGAACTTTCCTACTCTTTTCGAATCCAAACCAAACTATTTGAAAACCAATGCATGAAAGAGGGGGTCCAACCAATTTATTCAGCAAACTAAGCAAACCAAGAAAATGAAAACCAAAACAAAAAACAAAAAATAAGACGCTCCAAGAACAACACAACTGTGCATGAAACAATAAAAATGAAGTGTTTGGAAGGAACCTAGAATTTTTATTGATGAAGAAGGGGATGCCTTGGGCATCCCCAAGCTTTGACACTTGTACTTCTTGGATATTTATTGGGGTGACACGCGTGGCATCCCCAATCTTGAGCTTTAGTCCATCCTTCATCTCATTACTCATTCCTTCCATACACCTGGAATTTTTCCTTCATACAAAACTTCACACGATCTTTATTAACAACATTAGTTCACTCAAGATAATAGGTCTTTAGGTTCAGTTTCAACACCTATAAAACTTCCATTAAAACACAAGCTACTGTAGCACTTCCTTCAAAAAGCTCAATCCCCAAAAGAACTCAAAAAGGAACCAACAAGAAGCAAATTCAAATAAAGGCAGAAATCTGTCAAAACAGACCAGCAGGTAAAGACAAATTTTTTCGAAGACCTTCTGTTGCTCAAATCTAAAAGTGTTGAACTAACTAAAGTTATATAACAACCTGGGGAAGAAGCACAAAAATTCACGCCTCAAAAGGACATACAGAGATTTACACGAATTATTACGGTGAAGCACAGAAATCTATTTCGGGACAACAACTTTCCCAATCATTACTTCTCTCTCATTAGAGGTTACTCTTAGCACAAAAAGCAAATAAAAAGGATAAGGATCGGTTATTAAAGAAGTAATAACTTCCAAGACTCATCTAAAAAACTTTTGGGTTATCTCCCAATAAGTACTTTTTTTAGCGTCTTTAAGTTAGACATGATAATTTGAGAAGATGCTCACATAGGAAATATGAATTGAAGTAAAAGAGAGAATTAAGAAGCAAATTCAAAACACATTTAAGTCTAACCCTCTTCCTATGCATAGGAATATTATACGCAAATAAATTCATAAAGAACAAATCAACATGCAAAGGACGATAAAACAAGAGTAACTTCAAAACTTCCAGCAAATAGAGAGGTGTTTCAGTACCATGAAAACTTTTACAACCATATTTTTCTCTCTCACAATAATTTTCAGTAGCCTAATGAATAAAATCAACAATATAACTATCACATAAAGCATGTTTTTCATGATCTACAAACACTAGAGCTTTATTATAAACATTTTCAAAAGAATCCTTAGGAACATGCCATTCGTCCTCCTTTGGTAAGCATGGGGGACAATCAAATAATATAAGGGGTAAAGAGTTACTCTCATTAGAAGGTAGGAACGGGTAGATCCATTCTTCCTCGTCTTGATCATCACTCTCCTCCTCTTTTTCATCCATTGAGCATCCAGTTTTAGCAATTTCTTCTTCTATAGGCTCCTGCAAGGCATTAGTCTCTTCCATTGGTGGAGAGCATCTATTAAGATATTCAAGGATATAGCCATTTTCTACCTTGTAATTATCAAAGCAAAATTTATGTATATCATAAACCTCATATTTATAAGGTGAATCATTAGTATTTTCAAGCAAACTAGCAAGTTCAAATGCACCCTTCCAAGCAATACATTCTTCAATTTGTTCCACATCATAAAAGTCATAATTCCCTTTAACATAAGAAGATATGGTAACATTATCATTATACTCACATTGAAAAGGGAGGTGTTTATACTTCCTACAACAACAAGATTTATCAAAGCAATAAGTAAAATTATAAGTAGAGCACACATTTATAGCAATGGTATACAATTTATCAATTTGTTCCCATAAGTGTTTCCCTTTTTGTGACAAGCGGTGTTCCTTATAATAATATTTTTGTTCTTCTGTGAACCCACCATGCCAATAAGATTCAGTTTCAAAGAAACCAACCATTGATAGAAAGCATGATAAAGCAAGACAATAACAGACAATTGAAAATAACAACTATAGTAGGAACTAATTTTTGTGTGTTTTAATAAAGAAAGCAAACTTGTAAAACTATTTTTTTGTGTGTTTTTGATAAAGAAACAAGCAAACAAACCTAAAGTAAACTAAGAAAAACAAAAATAACAAAGTAAAGAGATTGGTTATGAGGGACTCCCCTTGTGAAGATGTCCTTGACTCCTCGGCAACGGCGCCAAAAAATCAGTTGCTTAGCCCAAAATATATCGAGCCCGTTGGGGAACCCCAAGAGGAAGGTATGATGAGCATAGCAGCAAGTTTTCCCTCAGTTATGAAACCAAGGTAATCAATCCAGTAGGAGCAAGGAAACACCCCAAAGGTGTTGCTAGCTGAACTTTGGCAGGACGCACTACCGGTGCCAGCAGCAACGTGGAGACCTGCACAACACAAACACATAACTTTGCCCCCAACTTGCGATGAGGTTGTCAATCTCACCGGTTTTGCTGAAAACAAAGGATTAAACGTATCAAGTGGAAGAAAGTAATAATTTGCAGAAAGTAAACAGAAAGCAGTAAACAATTGATTGTAGATTGTATATAAAAGACAAGGACCGGGATCCATAGTTCACTAGAGGTGGCTCTCCTTAGATAGATAACATGCTGGGTGAACAAATTACAGCGGGGCAATTGACAAACACCAAGAAAGCAATACATGCATATACTAATCATCTTGACTCCTTTGAGACTTGATTGGGCATTACAACATAATAGATAGACCGCCATCCAACTGCATCTATGACTAATAATCCACCTTCAGGTTATCATCCGAACCCCCTCCAGTATTAAGTTGCAAGCAACAGGTTATTGCTTTACGAACTGCGTGTAAAGTAAACAATACAATTGTTCTATGAACAAAGGATCGTTGTTTTCTCCCTAGTAGCAACAACACATCTAGTACCTTAGAGATTTCTGTCACTTCCCCACATTACCAGAGGCATGAACCCACTATCGAGCATAAATACTAACTCTTGGAGTTGCTAGCATCTACTTGGCCAAGATAGCTACTAACAACGGAAAGCATGCAAGATCTCAAATAACAAAGACATGATAGAATCAATAATCAATCTGAAATAGCATCTCAATATCCATCGGATCCCCGCAAACACAACATGTATGAATTATAAATAGATGATCTTGATCATGAACGGAGCTCACAAGATCTAAACATGAAAGCACAAAGGAGGAGAAACCAGCCATCTAGCTACTACATGGATCCGTAGTCCAAGGATGAACTACTCACGCATCACACCGGAGGCTTGCATGGTGATGTAGAAGGCCTCCAGGGTGAATTCCCCTCTCCGGCAGGGTGCCGAGAAGAGCTTCAGATCCCTCCCGATCTAGGGATGGAGATGACGGCGGCTACAAACTCTTTCGTGGATTTTTGATCGGGTACCTAGGGTTTTCGTCCTGAGGGCAACTTATAGGCAGAACGAGAGGCCGAGGGGGTGTTGGGGTCGGCCAGACCACCCCCTGGCGCGGGCCAAGCCTGGCCGCGTGGCCAGGTGGTGTGGCCGGCCCCTGGCCCCTCTCCATCTCGTATTTTGGCACTTGATCCCTTCCAGAAAAATAGGAACTTTGGCATTTGTCCCGTCCAATTCTGAGAATATTCATTTTCTGACTTTCCTGGAACCAAAAACAGCAGAAAACAGGCAGCTGGCACTGTGGCTCTTGTTAATAGGTTAGTCCAAGAAATGATATGAAAAGTACTCCAAAGTTGGAACAAAACACAAGAAAGTGGATAAAACCAAGCATGGAACATCAAAAATTATAGATACATTTGCAATGTATCAACATCCCCAAGCTTAACTCCTGCTCGTCCTCGAGTAGGTAAGTGATAATAAGAAATAATTTTTGAGGTGACATGCACCATCAAAGACTTGATCAAAGTATTCGCAAAACATCAAAGGCGGGATCAAAGTACTTCAATCATAACATGAAAGAAAAAGTTCTAGCAATAAGCAAAGAGACTATGATGCAACATGAAAAGGCACAAACAAAAGATTCATGAATAACAATGCTTTGCAAGACGTTTGTTTGTTTCACATAAAGAAAACATAGCATAAAAGTATTCAGCTTGTCCCTCAATAGAGTAGCAAATATAAATGCAAAGGACACCTTCAAAGTTCATAAGAGTGACTAGATACAATAGTTTGAAACAAGCAATAACAAGTTATGCATCAATCAACTAGTCTTGGGACAATGCACATAGAACTAAGAATGGTCACTATGCTCTCAAAGTAGGTGCATAAAGATAGAAGGGTGAGACTCAATATAATGGTGGAAGAAAGACCTTTGTAAAAGGAAGTAGGGATTCAAGTCTCATAAAGAGCTTCCAAAAATTATGGTACTTATAGCTTTCAGCTCTCATTGCCCCTATCATAAGCATCTTTAAGTGATTAAGGTTAAAGTGACACAACTAAGAGGATATGCTTGACAAGTTATAAACCAAAATCCCATGCCCCTTACTTATGAAAACCGATCCTCATGCTACTCAACTTCAGTCACGAGTAAGCTCTTGTCATTGTAAGTATATGTGTATCATTAAGAACCGCCAACGGGGTACCCCTTGCACATGATAAGGGGGCTTTCCCATAATCAAAATGACAAGGCAAGCAGACAATGAGCATCTCAGCGATCTTTTTATTTGCTATTTTCATAGGTTTTTATTAAGGATGCTTCATAGAGTGCTCATTATGGTGATGCTGCAAGTTTCCACCATGATCAGGCATGGCTTAGGCTAGCGGCCCAGGCGTTTCTCTAACACACATACAAACTCCATGATCCTACAAGTTCCACTTTTATTTCACACCGCCAGGATCCGTAAGCAAAAGAACATGATATCAACGGGGTACAAAGTACAAGTGCAATGTTGAAAGAGTTCCCCATGAAACATGGTTCTGCTAATTTCAACTTATAAAGCGCAAGCATATACGCAACAAATAAGGACCCAATGGTTCAAGTTTATTAGAGGCAAAAATTAAAGTGTGCCATCAAGTTCGTGAGAGCTTTAATCACTAGTTTTCTCATAACAAGTGGAAGGTAAACAAAAGCATGAATGTACTTGGAATAGCATAAGCTAGTAGGTAGGTATGGTGGACTCTTTGGAATAACTTGGTTTAGGTAGTTGGATGCATGAGTGGAACTCATACTTTGTTGTGGAGGCTAGCAAAAGACTGGGAGTGACAAACTAAGAGAGAAATAATGGCCATAATCATGCAGAGCGACAAAACATCATTGATCAAAGCATAAAGTGATACTACAAGTTGAAAACTAAAGGATCATAAAGGCTATGGTGACTTTGGATAGTCATAACATGGTGTAAGCATGTGCCAAGTCAACCCAAATAAAGCATCAAAGGAGAATACCACTATACTATGCTTTAATATGCTAAAACAACGCATGACTCATCCAAGGCACATTAAGCAATCTCAATTGTTTATAACAAGTCATGATACAGCAAAGAATACTAAGCATAAAGCCAAAAAAATATCAAGCATGGCATGACAAAGCATAGGCCACAGTAAAAAATGAGCTCTTTTTACCACATAAGTATGAACTTTCCTACTCTTTTCCAAACCAAACCAAACTATTTGCAAACCAATGTATGAAAGAGGGGGTCCAACCAAATTATTCAGAAAACTAAGCAAACTAAAAACCAAAATGAAAACAAAAAAGAAGACGTTCCAAGAAAAACACAACTGTGCAAGAAACAATAAAAATGAAGCGTTTGGAAGAAACCTGGAATTTTTATTGATGAAGAAGGGGATGCCTTGGGCATCCCCAAGCTTTGACGCTTGCACTTCTTGGATATTTCTTGGGGTGACATGCGTGGCATCCCCAAGCTTGAGCTTTAGTCCATCCTTCATCTCATTACTCATTCCTTCCATACACCTAAAAATTTTCCTTCATACAAAACTTCACACAATCTCATTAGCAACATTAGTGCACTTAGGATAAATAAGTCTCAAGGTTCAGTTCTAACACCAAATAAACTTCCATTAGAACACTAGCTACTGTAGCACTTCCCACAAAAAGCATAATTCCCCAAAGGAACTCAAGAAGGAACTAACAAGAAGCAAATGCAGAAAATGGCAGAAATCTGTCACAACAGACCAGCAGGTAAAGACGATTTTTTTCGAAGACCTTATGTTGCTCAAATCAAAAAGTGTTGAACTAACAAAAGTTATATAACAACCTGGGGCAGAAGCACAAAAGATTACAGCTCAATCCGACATACATAACTCTCTCAGGAATTTTTACGGTGAAGCACAAAAATCTGTTTCGGGACAGCAACTTTCCCAATCATTACTTCACTCTCATTAGAGGTTACTCTTGGCACAAAAAGCAAATAAAAAGGATAAGGAGAGGTTATTACAGAGGTAATAACTTCCAAGACTCAACTAATACTCTTGGGTTATCTCCCAACAAGTACTTTTCTTTAACGCCTTTAAGTTAGGCATAAGAAGCAAAGAAAGAATCAAGTGTTCTCAAATAAAGAAGCATTAAGACCAAATTTTGTTTTCATAGGAGAAGCAAAAGAAATCTTTTGTCTCTTTTTAGGGAAGTGTTCTATACCTTTTGAGTGGGAGTTGATATTTAATGGTGCCTTCTTTCATATCAATGATGGCACCAACAGTTCTAAGAAAAGGTCTTCCCAAAGTAATAGGACAAGAAGCATTGTATTCAACATCTAAAACATAGAAATCAACGGGGACATAGGAATCATTAACCATAATAAGAACATCATTAAGACTCCCCATGAGTTTCTTTTTAGCATTAGCATCAAGTGAAACATTCAAATAACAATCTTCAAGAGGAGGCAAATCAAGCATATCATAAATCCTTCTAGGCATAATAGAAACACTACTATCAAGATCACACAAAGCTTTAAAATCAAAGTCATTCACTTTCATATTAATGATGGGTTCCCAACCATCTTCTTGCTTTATAGGAATAGAAGCTTTATGTTTCATCTTTTCTTCTTTAATCTTTATGAGAGCATCAGTAATGTGTTTTGTAAAAGCCATGTTCATAGCACTATCATTAGGACTTTTAGCAAGCTTTTGTAGGAACTTAATAACTTCAGAGATATTGCAACCATCAAGATCAAAATCAACTTTATCATCTAAAGTAGTAGAACTATTGCTAGCCTCAACACTAGTGGTGGTAATAGTAGAAACACTAATGTTTCTAGCAATTTCATCTTCTCTTTCCCACTTAGCATGTAATTCAGCTAATAGTCTAACATTTTCATCAATTCTTACTTGTATGGCATTAGTAGATGCAAAGGGATTGTCATTAGTTTCAGGTTTAGCAGCCATTTTATTCAAAGAAGATTGAGCTTCAGCCAAAGATGCTATATTTCTTTCAGCATTAGAGAGTTTTTCCTCAATAGTTTTATTGAAAGCAGTTTGTTTACTAATAAACTCTTTAAGAATAACTTCAAGTTCAAAGGGAGCACTCTTATTATTGTTGTAAGAATTTACATAAGCATTAGCATTGTTGGGAGGATAAGGTTTATAATTGTTGTTACCAAAATTGTTCCTATAAGCATTATTACCATAAGCATTGTTGCCAAAGTTGTTATTTCTTATGAAGTTCACATCAACTTGCTCTTCTTGAGCAACCAAAGAGGCTAAAGGAACATTATTTGGATCAATATGGGTTTTCCCACTAACAAGCATAGACATAATAATATCAATCTTATCACTCAAGGAGGAGGTTTCTTCAACAGAATTTACCTTCTTACCTTGTGGAGCTCTCTCAGTATGCCATTCAGAGTAATTAACCATCATATTATCCAATAGTTTTGTTGCAGCACCCAAAGTGATGGTCATAAAGGTACCTCCAGCAGCTGAATCCAATAGGTTCCTTGAAGAATAGTTCAATCCTGCATAAAAAGTTTGGATGATCATCCAAGCAGTCAGTCCATGAGTGGGACAATTCTTTACCAAAGATTTCATTCTTTCCCAAGCTTGAGCAACATGCTCATTATCAAGTTGTTTAAACTTCATTATTTCACTTCTCATGGATATAATCTTAGTAGGAGGATAGTATTTTCCAATAAAAGCATCTTTGCACTTAGTCCAAGAATCAATACTATTCCTAGTTAAGGAACTCAACCATTCTTTAGCTTTTCCTCTCAAAGAGAAAGGAAACAATTTCAGTTTAATAATATCACCATCTATATCCCTATGCTTTTGCATCTCACAAAGTTCAACAAAGTTATTTAGATGGGAAGCAGCATCTTCATTACCAATACCAGAAAATTGTTCTCTCATAACAAGATTGAGCAAGGCAGGTTTTATCTCAAAGAAAGTATTTTCAGCCACAGGTGGAGCAATAGGAGTGCTCATAAAATCATTGTTGTTGGTGCTAGTGAAGTCACACAACTTAGTGTTTTCAAGAGTAGTCATTTTTTGGGTTTTCAAATAAGAAAGCAAAACAAGTAAAACTATTTTTTTGTGTTTTTGAAGAACAAAACAAGAAAACAAAGCAAAAAAAAAGAAACTAAGCAAAAAAACAACAAAGTAAAGAGATTGGTTATGAGAGACTCCCCATGTGAAGATGTCCTTGACTCCCCGGCAACGGCGCCAGAAAAGATCTTGATGCACTCGACTTTCAACGTAGAGCTCGTTGGGAACCCCAAGAGGAAGGTATGATGAGCACAGTAGTAAGTTTTCCCTTAGTTATGAAACCAAGGTTTAATCGAACCAGTAGGATCAAGGAAACACCCCAAAGGTGTTACTAGCTGAGCTTTGGCAGGGCGCACTACCAGTGCTAGTAGCAACATGGAGACCTGCACAACACAACCACAGAACTTTGTCCCCAACTTGCGATGAGGTTGTCAATCTCACCGTGTTTTGTGGAAAACAAAGGATTAAACGTATCGAATGGAAAGAAGTAAAAGTTTGCAGAAAGTAAACACAAAGCAGTAAAAGATTGTAGATTGTATATAAAAGACAAGGACCGGGATCCATAGTTCACTAGAGGTGGCTCTCCTTAGATAGATAACATGCTGGGTGAACAAATTACAGTGGGGCAATTGACAAACACCAAGAAAGCAATACATGCATATACTAATCATCTTGACTCCTTTGAGACTTGATTGGGCATTACAACATAATACATAGACCGCCATCCAACTGCATCTATGACTAATAATCCACCTGCAGGTTATCATCCGACCCCCTCCAGTATTAAGTTGCAAGCAACAGATTATTGCTTTACGAACTGCGTGTAAAGTAAACAATACAATTGTTCTATGAACAAAGGATGATTGTTTTCTCCCTAGTAGCAACAACACATCTAGTACCTTAGAGATTTCTGTCACTTCCCCAGATTACCAGAGGCATGAACCCACTATCGAGCATAAATACTAACTCTTGGAGTTGCTAGCATCTACTTGGCCAAGATAGCTACTAACAATGGAAAGCATGCAAGATCTCAAATAATAAAGACATGATAGAATCAATAATCAATCTGAAATAGCATCTCAATATCCATCGGATCCCTGCAAACACAACATGTATGAATTACAAATAGATGATCTTGATCATGAATGGAGCTCACAAGATCTAAACATGAAAGCACAAAGGAGGAGAAACCAGCCATCTAGCTACTACATGGATCCGTAGTCCAAGGATGAACTACTCACGCATCACACTGGAGGCTTGCATGGTGATGAAGAAGGCCTCCAGGGTGAATTCCCCTCTCCGGTAGGGTGCCGGGAAGAGCTTCAGATCCCTCCCGATCTAGGGATGGAGATGACGGTGGCTACAGACTCTTTCGTGGATTTTTGATCGGGTACCTAGGGTTTTCGTCCCGAGGGCAACTTATAGGCGGAAGGAGAGGCCGAGGGGGTGCTGGGGTCGGCCAGACCACCCCCTGGCATGGGCCAAGCCTGGCCGCGTGGCCAGGTGGTGTGGCCGGCCCCTGGCCCCTCTCCGTCTCGTACTCTGGCACTTGATCCCTTCCGAAAAAATAGGCACTTTGGCTTTTGTCCCATCCAATTCCGAGAATATTCATTTTCTGACTTTCCTGGAACCAAAAACAGCAGAAAACAGGCAGCTGGCACTGTGGCTCTTGTTAATAGGTTAGTCCAAGAAATCATATGAAAAGTACTCCAAAGTTGGAACAAAACACAAGAAAGTGGATAAAACCAAGCACGGAACATCAAAAATTATAGATACATTTGCAATGTATCAAGAGGACCAGCCCAGGTAGTATTGTAGATATTGACCACCACTCCGTGGAGTACACATTGAGGGGAGTGACAATGACCAAGGAATGCTTCGGGAGGGTTTTTTTCTGCTTTGAGGCTTGTCGCCAGGGTTTTTTGGAAGGTTGTAGGCTTTATTTAGCTATTGATGCAACTTTCCTCACAGGGAGGTTTAAAGGATGGTTAGTAGCATCTTGTGCAGTTGATGGACACAATTTTGTATTTCCAGTTGCGTACGGTGTGCTGGAGACAGAGTCTGAGGAGAGCTGTACTTGGTTTTTGCAGAATCTGCGCCAGGCTATTGCACATCCCAATGGGTTGGTAATTCATACAGATGCCTGCAAGGGTTTAGAAGTGGCTGTGGACAATGTGTTCCCTGGAGTAGAGCATAGGGAATGCATGCGTCACCTTGCTGCAAATTTTGGGAAGAAATTCAAATGAAAGGTGTATGCCGACAATTTATGGCCAACATCTTTGACTTGTAATGTGAAGAAGCACAACTATCACATGAGGCAGCTATACAAGAATGACAAAGTGAAGGAATACTTGGAAACACACCACTCCAAGTTATGGGCCAGAAGCCAATTCAGTGAACTGAGCAAAGTTGACTATGTGCACAATAATCTTGTAGAGTCTTTCAACGCAACGATCCGGAAACTAAAGGGTCTTTATTTGGCGGATTTGCTTGACAAGATAAGGATAGAATACATTAAGAAGTTCCATGTTCATGCAGGAATAGCTGTGGCAAAATTCATGGGCCACATTATCATCCCTTCCGCGATGAATGAATTGAAGCACAAAATAAGAGGCTTGGAAATGGACATGACTCTTTGCTCGGCCACCATAGTAGAGGTGTCATTTTTGGATAAAGAGAAGAGGGAATGGAGATATCCAATGGATTTAGAAGCTAGAAATTGCAGTTGTAGGCAATGGAAGATAATTGGGTTGCCATGCATTCATGCCTTGTTTTTCATCACAACTCTCTTTGGTCAAGCAGGGAACATACAGCAGTATGTGCATGAACACTACTCTGTTGCAAGGTTCAAAGCTACATATGTACATGCCTTACCTGCTCTAGAGGAAAAGCAACAATGGGACATAGTGGACCCTGGTTTCAAACTTTGTACTCCAGTTTTGAAGAGAGCAGCATGTAGACCGAGGAAGAGTCGAATAAGACCTCGCAGCGAAGTAGTTGGACTTGGAGCTAGGAAGTGTAAGTGCACAAGGTGTGGTGGGTCTGGTCATTTCGCAAAGTATTGTGATAACGTAGTAGATCCAATGTTCGAAGAGTGTTTCAATGATGAAAATGAGGGTCAGCAGCCGGTTGCAGACAATGATCAAAGTGAGGCTCCAGATGGTGATCAAAATGATGATCAAAATGACTATTCAAATGATGATCAAACTGATGATCAAATTGAGGCTCCAAATGATGATGAAAATGATGATCAAATTGAGGCTCCAAATGATGATCAAAATGATGATCAAATTGATGCTCCAAATGATGATCAAAATGATGAGCAAAATAATGCTCCAACTGAGGCTCCAAATTATGGTGACCAACCTTCTGTGGTTGTGAGTTTTGCTTGGTATGTAAATCTTGCCAATACTATTTTATATTTATCACTTGACATGATCTCACAACCCTTTATGTTTGGGTTGTACAACTCTGTGGTAGGTTCGAACAAAGTGGTGGCAGTGAGCTCTGAGGTACTTGAGGTACCTCCAACAAAGAGGAGAAGAGTAGAAGAGAAGAGCACAAGGAGCACAAGGAGGAAAGTGGTGGCAATAAGCACAATGATCACAAGGAGCAAAGTGGTGGCAAGAAACACAAGAGCAAAGTGGTGGCAAGAACCAAGTATAATGTTTGAAATATTATGAATGTTATTGTATTTGTGTTGAATAATGTTGGACCTATGTTATTTGGATGTTGTAATGCTTATTTGGACCAGTGTTGTTGTATTTATGTTTCCAAGTATGTAGACTTTGTTTATATGACATAAGAAGACTATTTGGTCAAACCTAACTTTGTTTATATGACTAAGGTTTTCATTTTTTTGAATTTTTAAGCTCATTTGACTATTTGGTCAAACCTAACTTTGACCAACATTTAAACAAGTTTTTCAAAAGAAAATGAAAAACTAAGCCTGGATCCTTCTTAGTCACTCCAAAATGAAGCTTTGGTGTGGTTTTTGAAACTTAAAACTGTTCCAAACCTAAACCCCTTCTCTTCACCCTTGATTTCGTACAACAGAGTTCGAGATATCGCATATTATACATGAAACTACTATTTGAAACTATGTAGACCTTGTTTATTGACTTGAATCCTCAGTATATGACATAATAAGACTATGTGCGCAGGTTTTTCATTTTTTTGATTTTTTTGAATTTTTTATGCTCATTTGACTATTTGTCAAACTTAACTTTGACCAACATTTAAACAAGTTTTTCAAAAAAAAATAATGAAAAACTAAGCATGGATCCTTCTTAGTCACTCCAAAATGAAGCTTTGGTGTGGTTTCTGAAACTTTTCATGATCCAAACCTAACCCCTTCTCTTTACCCTTGACTTTGTACAACAGAGTTCGAGATATCGCATATTATACATGAACCTTCTGTTTGAAACTATGTAGACCTTGTTTATCGACTTGAATCCTTAGTATTGACATAAGAAGACTATGTGCACATGTTTTTCATTTTTTGATTTTTTTTGAATTTTTTATGCTCATTTGACTATTTGGTCAAACCTAACTTTGACCAACATTTAAACAAGTTTTTCAAAAGAAAATAAAAAACTAAGCCTGGATCCTTCTTAGTCACTCCAAAATGAAGCTTTGGTGTGGTTTTTGAAACTTTTCATCATCCAAACCTAAACCCCTTCTCTTCACCGTTGACTTCATACAATAGAGTTCAAGATATTGCATATTGTGCATGAACCTTTTGTTTGAAACTATGTAGACCTTGTTTATCGACTTAAATCCTTAGTATATGACATAAGAAGACTATGTGCGCAGGTTTTTCATTTTTTGATTCTTCTTTGAAATTTTTATGCTCATTTGACTATTTGGTCAAACCTAACTTTGACCAATATTTAAAAAAGTTTTTCAAAAGAAAATGAAAAACTAAGCCTCGATCCTTCTTAGTCACTCCAAAATGAAGCTTTGGTGTGGTTTTTGAAACTTAAAACTATTTCAAACTCATTTGAGTATTTGGTCAAACCCTAGTCAAACTCGCTTCCAAATCCTAAACGATCTAACCCTAGCGCTGAACAATGACCGTTGATGTAACCCTAAGGCTGAACTGCGACCGTCCGATCGTCCTTCTAGAAGGAATCTGTGGGCAGGCTTGGGCGATCCGCGAGAAGCTCATCCTACTATCTGATTGGCTGGACGCTTTTTTTCTCAACACAGATGGGCGTTCTGAGCGGGCATGCTAGATGGACTGTTCGGCCATGTCGCGGTCCGTGCTCGTTCTGAACTCATTTGACAAGTCGCGAGTCCTTTTCCCCAACAAGTTGAGTATGTTGATCGAGGTCGTCCGACAACCAAAGCCGCGGAACCCCGAGACCTCCGTCACGGAACGCGGGATCTGCTACATGGACTCGAAGGCCCTGGTTCCGGAACGCGAAGACCGATCCCCGAAGACCTGTTCTCGGACGCCGAGACCCCCGAACCCGAAGGCCGATTCCGTAACCGGCGCCACGCCAAGTGCTCCTTCCCGGACCCGAAGACCATCGGTCAAGATCACCACCGACAAAGACGGACGACAAGTTCTACTTCATGGGCACCGAGCGTCAAGATCGCCTACACGGGAAACCGCAAGAGATCCTTCCCGGGATTTGAAGACCGAACCCTCGGCACGCCAAGATCTTCGCCTCGGAACGCCATGATCTCCTTCACAGATCCGAAGACTCTAATCCAGGAGTCCGAACCTCGATCCCGCCGAGACCGAACCCCAGATCCGGACCCTGGACCGACCCCGAACCCCTCGGAGCCCAAGTTCGCCGAACCCTAATGTGATCCCCTATCCGAGACCCCCATTATTTTTATAATATAACCTTATCGTCTGTCGCATATTAAATTGATCATACTCGCATGCATATTTGTGTGGTTTGGGGCCATTATGCCGATTCACCTCATAATTAATCATGGAGACCATATGCGGACATTTCTAGTCTCATATTGGTTCCATTTAAATTTGTGTAGCAAATCGGTAATATAATTTTGCCTTGTTAAGACAACCTTTAAATTGTAGGGTAGCTAAATAACATGAACCTATTAGTTATCTGTCGGGGCCTCGGTTCCGCTTAATATGACCTAATTATATCGCATGCCTGCCATGTCATACATCATACATGCATCATGCCCGATCTTCTGTCATAGTATTAAACAGTGCATCCGGTGTTTGTGCTAGTGTTTTGCTTCTTCACGGACTAGGCCGATGAGTTGATGCGAGTGTCGATCCGATCTTCGGATAAACCTTCGGCAATGTTTTCAGGCGAGCATCTCCCCCTTTCTACCTATCTTACTTTTATAGTATTTATTCCCTCCTGTTGATCTATTGCTATCTGTGTTGCGTTGCTCTAGTAACCGTACCCGTGATATTCCCTTGCAGCCCTATATTGCCTTGGACACATCCTAATACCTGTTGTTTGGTAGATAGTTGGACTTGCGTGTCGTAGTCGCTTGCTCAAGTGCTGTTGCGTGTCGTCAAGTACCACAGTTGTTGGAGTATGGCCGCATGTTCAATGTTGGAGATGATCATGGCTTTACTTTTCGTTCACTTAATTACTGTTTAACAACTAAAATTGAAGTAAGTAAGCAGAGGCATCGGTGGGTGATAGATAACATTTGGTTTCCGACCGCCCACTTGTGTCCCGTAGGACCCCGAGTTCTTGACACCTGTTCCGAGATCGAGCGCGCTAACCACAGGTGGGGAGATATGGGCCCCCCATTGATTATTACCTGATTTCAAAGTATTGTACTGGGGGCCACAAACTAGTTCGAGGTTTTATTTACGATCCTGTACTTATGCCATGCTTTACTGCTTTATTTAAATTGTGCGATGGATAGCACACTGTACTGTTTAGGAAGCGGAGTGTTTTCACGGTATCGACAGTCCCAGTTTTGGGATTTGCTGTCGTTTACAGCCACTGGCGCAAACCCTAAGTCCGCCTCGGAGACCGGCCGACTTCGTTGCGGGTAGACTTAGTTGGGTGGCCCCCCCGTGCTTGCTTTGGGTCTGGGAACATCGTGACTTAGGCCCCGCCGACATACCGATGGGTGTATGTTAACTGATCTGGCAAAAAGGGTCGAAGTGCTTGTGGATACTTTGGTGCACCCCTGCAGGGTTAAATCTTTTCGAGAAGCCGTGTCCGCGGTTATGGACGACTTGGAGCACAGTGCTTGATCATAGACAACTATAACTAAAGTTTACTGTTATAATTTGACTTGTATCCGATATGACTAGTAATCAGCTTCACTGCAACGGAATGGCTTAATAAAAGTACCAACAACTGCTGGGTTTTGGGATATCTCATGCTAATCGTATCTGACTAGTAAGTGGTGCTACTATAACGGAATGGTTAAATAAAACTGCCCACTGCTTATTAATTCAGGATGATTATCTATACCTGACTAGTAATTGCTGCAACGATAACTGAATAAATAAAACTGCCAACTGTGTGAGTTCCTCGGTTGACTTCCTCGTTTGGTCTCGAGGGGGAAACACCAGGATGGGTTTGTTTGATGGTAGCATCAGGTTGGTTCCGAATAGGTCTTTCTTATCCCTCTCTGATAGCCGACAGTTATATCGAGTCTCTATAGGTTGTTTAGTGCATGCTGCGCTGCCGCTCAGTCCACCATACCTATGTAGGCGAGGACCGCCGAATTCTAGCCTCGCCGTGTACTGGCCTCAGTACTGACGCTCCTCTTTTTCCTTTGCCCTCTGTCGGCACCCCTTTTGTTTAAGCAGGTTTTGAGATCGACGTCGTTAGCAGGGTTACCCTTCCGGCTTGGCCTGGGCAGGGTTATGGACGCCATTGGTTATTCTTCAGGGCTCTTAGCCCCATTTGCATCTTGTCCGTAGTCGGACGCTCTATCATTTTCAAGGTGATTTGGATCTTTGTATATTATACCTGTAATCTTGACTCATGGAGTCGTGTTGTAAATATATCTGTTCTGTGGGTCCCATCGAGGACTGTTGTGTAATG
This sequence comes from Avena sativa, assembly GCA_916181665.1. Classification (NCBI taxonomy): domain Eukaryota; kingdom Viridiplantae; phylum Streptophyta; class Magnoliopsida; order Poales; family Poaceae; genus Avena; species Avena sativa. The sequence goes on from OV702279.1 coordinate 483,937,013, forward strand.
TTATTACTTCGTTTTCCACCCGCACGAAAGTGCCTGGTGGGCACCTTTGAATCGTTTCTATGCGGGTTTGGCGGGTTTCGCTAAAACTTGCATAGGGTCGATTCTGAGGGTGTTACAGAGTGGTATCAGAGCTCAGCAGTTGCGATACCCCACAAGTCCAGCCTGTAGGATAACCTAGCTAACGACCGAAGTAGAGTGTCAAAACTATTTTTGAAAAATCGGTTGGATAGTTCTGGTTAGGTCTGATTTTACTCCTTACCCCTCTGCTGCTCTCCTCTTACCTCTGCGTGTTTTGAATCTACTCTCTTATCTTTTCTTCGAGTCCAGGATTTCTCGTGGTTGGGTTTCCGTCGTACCTTCAGGTTTTCCCTTCCTCCTTTGATAACGGTGTTCTACCATCCGAACTTCATGCTATCTGAGTGATCCTTTATCTGTGGTACCATTCTTTGTTCCTTGTTTGTGCCTTTCGGTGTTTTCCGACGCGACGACATCATCTACGCCAGATCCGATGCAGAGTCTGCATCACCCCTTTGTTCCTGAACCTTGTTTGTCGATATCTTCAGTCTGAATTCTGAGGGTTGGTTGCATAACCTATCTGTTCGTGTACAGAGTAATGCTTTGAGTGCGGGATGGAGTCGCGACCATACCACTACTCTTATCATTTGCTTTATATATTGACTGGTGGATCGATGCAATTTTACTCCGTCCACGGAAGCTAGAGGTGGCTTTATTTGCGGATACCTCTACCTTCGCCCTTTGTTCCCGGAGTGTTCTCTGACGGTCACGGACAACGACCTCTTATTAGTGGTGTCGCGAGGATCTACACGAAGCGAGAAGATTCAGGCCGTCGGCTTTCTTTCCGGTACCATGAGGCGGATCTCGAGGGCGAGATCCATTGTTAGTGGTGTCGAATTGTGGCATCCCGCAATTCCACTACTAGAAAATCGTGTTGATTTTGTGCATTGCATCATCATGACCGCATGCTCATGTCATCATGCCACATTGCATTTGAGCATCGTCATCATCATGCATATTGTTTTGCCTAAAAACTATTTGCGAAAGGCTATGGTTTTCTGAAACTAGCCCTCCGTCTATTTCAAATTAAACCCCCTGGATGCTTCCGGATATTTTGTTTGTCTAAAAACTATTTACAAAAGTTTATTGCAAGTTGAATAAAAGTTATAATATTTTAGGGGGCAGTCGAACGGGCCGATTCGACCCAGTCGACCACCCCCGGCATAAAACGGTCCGCCTAAAACCTTTTTCTACCAATCCTATTCTACCCACCCAACCAGCCACATCACCCCCACCAATCGGAGCCCGCCACCTCACCAGTCCCTAGCCTCCCTCCACTCTCAGGCTGCCACATCAGCCATCCCCACTCCCTCTCTCTCTCTCTCCCCGCGGTCAACCGACCCACCCCACCGACACCTGGGTCCGCCACCGGCCCCTGCCTCCCCACCCCAGGCCGCACCTGCCCCCGTCCCGCTGCCAGCCGGTCCCACCGACCCAGCAGGCCCCACCCCACCGACACACCCCCTGGCCCACCCCGACCCGCCTGTCCCCAACCTCTCTCCCTCCCCACCTCTCTCCCCGACGCGCCCGCACCATCCTCTCCCTCCTCCCGTGCGCCGCCGACCTCGCTCGCTTCGGCACCGCCGGCCGCCTTCCCCCCCGTCCGCCGTCAGCGCCCTCTTCGCCGTCTCCGGCGTCCTGCGCGCGTCCTCCGGCCGAGCCCGTCTGCGTGCGTCGCCCCGTCTTCCTCCTTCGCCGGACCGAGCCGCTGCGACCGCCTCCCCGCCCAGGCTCCTCGCCGCGCGTGCCGTGCCCGAGCTCAAGCCGCCGCCGGTGGCCTCGTTGTCTCCCTGCGGGACCCCGCCGCCAACTCCCCGTTCTCCTCAAGTTCGCGCGCGCCGCCGCCGCGTCCGCAGCCGCCTCTGCCCCTCGAGCTCCCCCGTCGACCGCGTGCGCCGGCCGCCTCGAGCTCTGCACGTCGGCCTCCCCAACCGCCCTGGCGCCTCTCCGTCTGCAGCTCCTCCGGTTGTCGCTGGAGGCAGCGCGGCCTGCGCCGTCCCCTGTTCCGCCTCGCTCGGTCCCTGCAAGTCTGCCCCGCCCGCGGTGACGTCGCCTCCTCTGCCCTCGAGCGCTGCCTCTCCAAGAGTATCACAGAGCTCCTCCACCGACAAGTCGCGAGTCCTTTTCCCCAACAAGTTGAGTATGTTGATCGAGGTCGTCCGACAACCAAAGCCGCGGAACCCCGAGACCTCCGTCACGGAACGCGGGATCTGCTACATGGACTCGAAGGCCCTGGTTCCGGAACGCGAAGACCGATCCCCGAAGACCTGTTCTCGGACGCCGAGACCCCCGAACCCGAAGGCCGATTCCGTAACCGGCGCCACGCCAAGTGCTCCTTCCCGGACCCGAAGACCATCGGTCAAGATCACCACCGACAAAGACGGACGACAAGTTCTACTTCATGGGCACCGAGCATCAAGATCGCCTACACGGGAAACCGCAAGACATCCTTCCCGGGATTTGAAGACCGAACCCTCGGCACGCCAAGATCTTCGCCTCAGAACGCCATGATCTCCTTCACAGATCCGAAGACCCTAATCCCGGAGTCCGAACCTCGATCCCGCCGAGACCGAACCCCAGATCCGGACCCTGGACCGACCCCGAACCCCTCGGAGCCCAAGTTCGCCGAACTCTAATGTGATCCCCTATCCGAGACCCCCATTATTTTTATAATATAACCTTATCGTCTGTCGCATATTAAATTGATCATACTTGCATGCATATTTGTGTGGTTTGGGGCCATTATGCCGATTCACCTCATAATTAATCATGGAGACCATATGCGGACATTTCTAGTCTCATATTGGTTCCATTTAAATTTGTGTAGCAAATCGGTAATATAATTTTGCCTTGTTAAGACAACCTTTAAATTGTAGGGTAGCTAAATAACATGAACCTATTAGTTATCTGTCGGGGCCTCGGTTCCGCTTAATATGACCTAATTATATCGCATGCCTGCCATGTCATACATCATACATGCATCATGCCCGATCTTCTGTCATAGTATTAAACAGTGCATCCGGTGTTTGTGCTAGTGTTTTGCTTCTTCACGGACTAGGCCGATGAGTTGATGCGAGTGTCGATCCGATCTTCGGATAAACCTTCGGCAATGTTTTCAGGCGAGCATCTCCCCCTTTCTACCTATCTTACTTTTATAGTATTTATTCCCTCCTGTTGATCTATTGCTATCTGTGTTGCGTTGCTCTAGTAACCGTACCCGTGATATTCCCTTGCAGCCCTATATTGCCTTGGACACATCCTAATACCTGTTGTTTGGTAGATAGTTGGACTTGCGTGTCGTAGTCGCTTGCTCAAGTGCTGTTGCGTGTCGTCAAGTACCACAGTTGTTGGAGTATGGCCGCATGTTCAATGTTGGAGATGATCATGGCTTTACTTTTCGTTCACTTAATTACTGTTTAACAACTAAAATTGAAGTAAGTAAGCAGAGGCATCGGTGGGTGATAGATAACATTTGGTTTCCGACCGCCCACTTGTGTCCCGTAGGACCCCGAGTTCTTGACACCTGTTCCGAGATCGAGCGCGCTAACCACAGGTGGGGAGATATGGGCCCCCCATTGATTATTACCTGATTTCAAAGTATTGTACTGGGGGCCACAAACTAGTTCGAGGTTTTATTTACGATCCTGTACTTATGCCATGCTTTACTGCTTTATTTAAATTGTGCGATGGATAGCACACTGTACTGTTTAGGAAGCGGAGTGTTTTCGCGGTATCGACAGTCCCAGTTTTGGGATTTGCTGTCGTTTACAGCCACTGGCGCAAACCCTAAGTCCGTCTCGGAGACCGGCCGACTTCGTTGCGGGTAGACTTAGTGGGGTGGCCCCCCCGTGCTTGCTTTGGGTCTGGGAACATCGTGACTTAGGCCCCGCCGACATACCGATGGGTGTATGTTAACTGATCTGGCAAAAAGGGTCGAAGTGCTTGTGGATACTTTGGTGCACCCCTGCAGGGTTAAATCTTTTCGAGAAGCCGTGTCCGCGGTTATGGACGACTTGGAGCACAGTGCTTGATCATAGACAACTATAACTAAAGTTTACTGTTATAATTTGACTTGTATCCGATATGACTAGTAATCAGCTTCACTGCAACGGAATGGCTTAATAAAAGTACCAACAACTGCTGGGTTTTGGGATATCTCATGCTAATCGTATCTGACTAGTAAGTGGTGCTACTATAACGGAATGGTTAAATAAAACTGCCCACTGCTTATTAATTCAGGATGATTATCTATACCTGACTAGTAATTGCTGCAACGATAACTGAATAAATAAAACTGCCAACTGTGTGAGTTCCTCGGTTGACTTCCTCGTTTGGTCTCGAGGGGGAAACACCAGGATGGGTTTGTTTGATGGTAGCATCAGGTTGGTTCCGAATAGGTCTTTCTTATCCCTCTCTGATAGCCGACAGTTATATCGAGTCTCTATAGGTTGTTTAGTGCATGCTGCGCTGCCGCTCAGTCCACCATACCTATGTAGGCGAGGACCGCCGAATTCTAGCCTCGCCGTGTACTGGCCTCAGTACTGACGCTCCTCTTTTTCCTTTGCCCTCTGTCGGCACCCCTTTTGTTTAAGCAGGTTTTGAGATCGACGTCGTTAGCAGGGTTACCCTTCCGGCTTGGCCTGGGCAGGGTTATGGACGCCATTGGTTATTCTTCAGGGCTCTTAGCCCCATTTGCATCTTGTCCGTAGTCGGACGCTCTATCATTTTCAAGGTGATTTGGATCTTTGTATATTATACCTGTAATCTTGACTCATGGAGTCGTGTTGTAAATATATCTGTTCTGTGGGTCCCATCGAGGACTGTTGTGTAATGTTATTACTTCGTTTTCCACCCGCACGAAAGTGCCTGGTGGGCACCTTTGAATCGTTTCTATGCGGGTTTGGCGGGTTTCGCTAAAACTTGCATAGGGTCGATTCTGAGGGTGTTATAGTGTCCTCATGGAGAGCACGCTCCGTGTGTGGGTGTTGGGGATATACTTTCCGAGTATCCTCACAGTTCCTCACTGACCAGGGTGGCCCACTTCGGGTTAGAGCATTGCTTAACGGGCGGCCCAGTCAGGAAGAAAGACGGAGTCCAATCCGGCTACGGGAAGGCCCAGAAGACTTACCGACTTAGGCCCATGATGTTACTTGTAGTTCAAGATGTACTCTGTAACAGACTCTTAGTCGTAGCCGGATAGATCTCTCCTGTAAACCCTAGGCCGGATATCTATATAAGCCGTCCTAGGGAGAGCCTTTAGGGCATAACCTCAATACTTTAGATCCTCAACTCGCACAGGCGAAACCCTTGTAACCCATATTCTGGCTCTGCCGTATCACTGGATTGCTAGCAGGAGTAGGATCCATCCAAAGCCGGTGGATTCGAACCTGGGTAAACTTGTGTGCTCACCGTCCTGGAATACCGTACGTCTCACCCCCCCTCTCTTCCGCACGCCTCGAGGACCCCCTCATGGCGTACTTGTCATCAATCCGACAACAGTTGGCGCCCACCATGGGGCTAGTGAGCTACGGATCTGCGTTCCGAGCAGAATCTGCAAGAATCGGAATCAGCGAGACTATCACTGTCGGTCGCATCCTCTATGCCAGCAACGTCCCTCTCATCGTTCTCGACGAGACTTAGATTCCGACAAGGGAGGCCGTGACTGCCTACACAATCATGTCTTTTGGCGAGATCGATGTTTACATTGGTTTCGCTGAACCTGCCCAACCCACCCCAGCGGTGATGATAGAGGCAGAAGAATTTTCTGGGCCCCCTTTGTCCGCGGAGGCGGCAGAGTTCCAGATCTCAGAAAACCCTAATCCTAACCAGCCTGCACCAGTTGTGGAGACAGTGGAGAAATCCGAACCCGAGGAAGACCTAGCGGTCAACGTCGAATCTAGAGTGGATCTCCCCGGAGGAGCCAGATCCCAGATCGACCCACCCGTGGAAGTCGAAATCCAGGAGGAGCATATCAACGACGCTGATTCCGGCTCTGATGATGCCGGAACAGACAAACCTTTCCTAAGGTACCTCAGGAAGCACACGTCGCAGTTCGTCGGATACGTGGGATCCGGATCCGGCTCTGTCGATGCTGGAGAAAACACCGACTCGGTGCTGGAGGCAATCAGAACAAACGCCGATGTACCCGCATCCTCGGATGAGTCGATGACGTCAGCAGATTTCCGAAAGTTCTCCACGGAGTATGAAGAGGAGTACAACTCCAAAGCTGCAAAAGAAGGAGAAGCCATGGATGAAGGATCCGGGGAACACCCTCCCAAAATGCAGGATGACATGGACATCGGAGATAATACCGAGGTCCAGATGTCCGAAAGTACCGATCAGAGCTTAACTCTGGGAAACGTACCCAAAGCCGTCTTTGCTACCGGCGCTGCCAAGAAGGCAAAGAAGAAGAACAAGAAAAACAAGACCCCGGCAAAAAACCCTCTGACAGAGGAGGTGATTGCCGAGGAATACGAAGAAGACTCGGATGGAGAACTTATCCCAGACAAGCTGAAAAAAGAAGCATCGGTGGATGGACACGTGATTACTGAAGGTGCGCGTAAACTCATCGATGCCGCATTAACTACACCTATCCCTACAGCTGCAGAACTTACTGCAGATGAGCTGGATGAAAGGGCGCAAGCCCTAGAAGCTCATCGTCAACAACTCCTCAATGAAGCCAAAAACATCGAGGTGGAGAAGAAACGCATGTCGAACAAGGAGTACATGTCTCGTCTGCATTAGAAGACACGGAAGCGTCACATAGATGACAACCAATTCCCACGTGTCCGTGCCGTCCTTTTTGGAGATGAGATGGGGAAGCCACGGAAAGATAGCAACGGAGATTGGGTATACCCAACACCAGTACAAAATACCGTGGCAGCCCGAGAAATTCTATCGGCTAATCCAGGACCAGAGGAGATCCGTTTGGGTATCAAGCTACTCAACAAGGGACTGGAGCAGCAAAAGGTCGCCCTGTCCGGAAGTCAAAAACTGGTCTCAGATGCTGACCAATGTCGCACAGATCCAGCATGGGCTGACATAAGACCCCATTACGTTCCAGAGCAGCATTATCGCCCCGAACGATGGGAAGAAAATTATTCGAGAACCGGATCGTCAGGACAGCATCGCAAAACTACACGCGGCTAGAGCAACGTCGCACCAGCGACCGAGAAAGACGCCATCACTGCCCTGAATCCGATGAATCCTCCCCGACGAGAATCTAATGATCGAATGGGAGAAGATAAAGAGAAACGTCGGGAGGAGGATTGTCAGAGAATGCCACCTCCTAGACATGAGAACCGTCCGGCTGAGCCTCACTATGGTGGGAACGACGGACGAAGAAACGGCTCCCACGGAGGGCAAGGAGGACGACATGGCGGAGGAGGTGGTGGCAGAAGACGAAGTCCGGCTCCACGGCACCGCAGCCACAGCCGGCATTCGGGACGATTTCTATCCCCGAATGACGCAAGACACAGGATCAACTCCAACATAGAGGCTCGGCGATATGAAAATGATGACGTGTACATGGGCCCAAAGTGCTTCGGTCCACGCATCAGAGCTACAAAATTCCCGGAAGGATTTGCTATCTTAAGACATATTCAAACCTACGACGGCATTGCTCGGCCAGACACTTGGTTACAGGATTTCTTCCAAGCTTGCTGCATCGCCAAAGGTGGAAATAGCCTGGTTGCAACCCGATATCTCCCACTTATGTTGCGGAAGACGGCACGATCATGGCTCAATGAACTTCCGGCAAACACCATCCATAACTGGTATGATTTACAAAGCGTGTTATTTCGGAATTTCGAAGGCACATATCGGAGGCCCTGTACGGTTGGAGACCTACAGTGTTGCACCCAGAAAGCCGGAGAAACTTGCCGGCATTACCTCGGACGATGGATCGACACCAAGAACTCCTACAAAGGAGTAAATGATCAAACTGCGATTGAAGCTTTCATCGCAGGCCTCCCTATTGGTTTACTACGCCATCGCCTGAAGTGTGACAAGGTTACCGATTAGGGAGAGATGATAGAAACAACGAGCAAGTATGCAGACGCTGACGACGATGCAGAAGGACTACTCAATGCCCTAGTTGTGCCTCAGTCGGCAAAACAACCAAAGCAACAAGCTCAGAAGCGTAAAAACACCTCGGAAGAAAAACCCAACACGGAAACAGCGGTAGTCACTACTGTTTCCGGGTCTGGAGGACGAGGAGGACGTGGCGGAGGCCGCGGGCGTGGTCGTGGGACATCAAGGGTCCAAGGTAGAGGAGAACAACAACCAGACAAAACCTACTCTTAGGCCGACATTGCCAACAACCCATGTGTGCATCACCTAGACGCTAGTGGGGGCTCGTCCCACACCAACGCTGAATGTCATTTCAATGACGACATCAAAAGAGATGACACCGCGAGCTACAAAGCTAAGCGGAAGAAGGGAAAGAAAAATCCCGAAAAAGATAAAGAGACCAAGGAGGATTCCGACATGGAGGAAGCTGATGCTGCAAATCCCAAGTCGGAAGGAAAAAAGACTTTTCCCACCAAGAAGGACACTTATGTCACCTTCCTCGGATCTCAACCAGCAAAGGTCAAGAAAGCAGTTCTACACGAGCTCAATGCAACAGTTCCGGCTGTCCCCCAGTATTTGGACTGGTCGGAAGTGGCAATCACGTTTGACCGCGATGATCCTCCTCCTAAGCTACACAGGCTTGGAAAATACGCCTTAATCATCAACCCACTAATTGACGGTTATGGTTTCTCCAAGACCCTCATGGACGGTGGTAGCAGCATCAATATTCTGTATGTCGAAACGCTACGCCGGATGAAGATCTCGGAGACCCAGCTGAACCACAACTCTGTGATTTTTCACGGAGTTGTCCTAGGAAGACAAGATAATTCCCTGGGAGAGATCACTTTGGATGTTACCTTTGGAACTCCAAAGAATTATCGGACGGAGGCACTTTCCTTCGAAGTGGTCCCGTTCAAGAGCGCATACCACGCTATATTCGGACGTCCGGCTTACTGGGCTTTTATGGCTCGTCCGTGTTACATTTACAATATGATGAAAACTCCAGGTCCCAACGGCGTGATCACCATCAGGGGAGACCCGAAGAAAGCGCGAGAGTGCAAGTATGGAAATGTCGCCTTTGCTGAAGCCGTGCTGCACGCCCAGGAGTACCAGGAGATCAAGAAGAGCATAGATCCGTCTGAGATGCCCGCAACGAAGAAGGAGGTTACCAAGCCAAATCTGGAGTTCAAGGCATCAGAAGAGACGAAGAAAGCACCGTTGAAGGAAGATGACCCCTCCAAGGTGACCCAGATAGGCGTAGGCCTAGATAGCGCATAGGAAAGCGCGCTCGTCAAGTTCCTCCAAGCAAATCAAGATATCTTCGCATGGCAGCCATCTGACATGACCGGAGTACCTAGGGAACTTGCCGAGCACTCTCTAAATGTAAACCCGAATGCTAAACCCGTCAAACAGTCCTTATGACGGTTTGGCGATGAAAATTTTAAGGCAATAGCTAAGGAACTAGCATGGCTCGAGTTAGCTGGATTCATAGAAGAGGTCATCCACACTGAGTGGTCGGCCAATCCTGTAATGGTCCCTAAAAAGGACACCACTGATTTAAGGATGTGTGTTGATTATACTGCCTTGAACAAGGCTTGTCCAAAAGATCCGTTCGCCTTGCCTAGAATTGATCAAGTTATCGATTCTACGGCAGGCTCGGAACTCCTCTGTTTTCTCGACGCATATTCCGGCTATCACCAAATCTGGATGAAGGAATCTGACAAAGTCAAAACTTCATTCATAACCCCCTTCGGAACCTTCTGTTTTGTTACGATGCCCTTTGGGTTGAAGAACGCAGGAGCTACGTACCAGCGCACGATGCAGCGTTGCCTCCATGACTAACTCGGACGCAATGTACATGCATACGTGGATGATATCGCGGTGATGTCCAAAAAGAAGGAAACACTCATTTCCGACTTGGAGGAAACATTCGCCAATCTACGAAAATACAACATCATGCTTAACCCGAAGAAATGTTTCTTTGGAATACCAGCCAGAAAATTGTTAGGCTTCATCGTGTCTCAAAGAGGCATAGAGGTGAACCGCGACAAAATCAAGGCTATACTTAATATTTCCAGGCCAACTCGCCTGAAAGACGTACAAAGACTAACTGGTTGCATTGCTGCGGTCAGTAGATTTATAAGCCGACTTGGTGAAAGAGCCGCACCATTATACAAACTCCTGAAGAAAACCAAGGATTTTGTCTGGACTGACGAAGCTGAAGCTGCACTACAAGACCTGAAGAAAGTACTCTCATCTGCTCCTATCCTCGCAGCGCTGGAACCTCAGGAACCGATGTTGCTTTATATTGCTGCGACAAATAAGGTCATTAGTATCGTCATGGTGGTGGAGAGACCAGAGGAAAATCAGGAACACTTGGTGCAGCGTCTGACTTATTTTGTCAGCGAGGTCTTGACAGAATCAAAACAGCGATATCCGCACTATCAAAAGTTGGCTTACGGTGTTTTCCTAGCATCTCGTAAGTTACGACACTATTTTCAGGAGCATCCAATTACCATGGTGAGCAAAGCTCCCATGAGAGACATAATCAACAACAGCGACGCCACAGGACGTGTCGCCAAATGGGGCATAGAGCTCTCAGCTTTCGATATTGAGTATAAACCTCGGACAGCAATCAAATCCCAGATCCTTGCCGACTTTGTCGCTGATTGGACAGAGACGAAGGAGAGCATGGTCCTCCCTGAGTCAGAATATTGGACCCTTTTTTCGATGGGTCTAAGGCTCGAGGGGGCTCGGGGGCTGGCGTGGTGCTCAAATCATCCCAAGGAGATAAACTATTATACGCGTTGCAGATCCACTTCACAGCGACAAACAATATTGCCGAGTATGAAGCACTACTGCATGGAATCCGGATTGCCAAGGATATTGGCATCCGACGTTTGATGTGTTACGAAGATTCGGATCTTGTTGCTCAGCAAGTCTCGGATATTTGTAATGCAAATAAGCACATGGCAACATACAAAGCTGTCGTGGATGATCTATCTAAATCGTTCGAAGGGTTTGAAGTTCAGCACATCCCTCGAGCAGAAAATGAGGAAGCAGATGCACTATCTCGAATAGGCTCTGCATGGAAAGAGGTCCCGGATGGCGCATTTTTAGAGCACCTCAAAGTCCCCTCAATAAAGGGAGTAGATGAGGAATATCCGACCAAATCCGACTCACCTTTAATAGCAGTTCTGGCTGTAATTCCCAGTTGGACTCAACCCTACCTTGATTATTTGGTAGATGGCAAATTACCCGAAGATGAGGTGCTGAGCCGGCAGATTATCCGACGAGCAAAAGCCTATACTATTGTTAGGGGTGAGCTCCATAAACGGAGCATTTCTGGGGTTTTTTAGCGCTGTGTATCTCCGAAAGAAGGAGTGGAAATCTTAAGGGAAATCCACGAAGGCGAGTGTGGTCGCCACGCTGCAGCCAAATCTTTAGTGGCAAAAACTTTTCGACATGGTTTTTTCTGGCTTACAGCTCAAGCGGATGCCGAACGGTTAGTCACGACATGCAGAGGCTGCCAAAAGTACGCCAAGCAAGCTCATGTTCCGGCTGATCAGCTGCGAACAATACCTATAAGATGGCCTTTTGTGGTCTGGGGGCTTGATATGGTAGGACCCTTTAAACGAGCTCCAAGTGGATTTACCCACCTCTTAGTGATGGTGGATAAATTCACCAAGTGGATCGAGGCTAAACCTGTCACTAGTTGTGATGGAGCAACAGCCAAAAGATTTGTCGAGGATGTTATAATCCGGTATGGTTATTCGCGTAGCATTATCACGGACAACGGGAGTAACTTTTCTATGGGAGAACTGGCTGAATTCTGCGATGAGCAAAATATCCGGCTTGACATTACGTCAGTCGCACATCCACAAGCTAACGGACAAGTCGAAAGAGCAAATGGTTTAATTCTGCAAGGCCTGAAACCAAGACTCGAAGCACCACTACGACGTGCTGCGGGGGCTTGGGCAGAAGAACTACCTTCTATAATTTGGAGTTTACGAACAACTCCGAACAGGTCAACAGGATACACACCTTTCTTCTTGGTCTATGACGCAGAAGCAGTTCTTCAGAGTGATTTGATTCATACTTATCCTAGAGTTGCCGCGTATATCGAAGAGGATGCCGAGATTTCTCGACAAAATGATCTCGACTTAGTCGAAGAAGTTCCCGTCGTTGCTGAAATGAGATCTACAACCTATCAGCAGAAGTTACGCAAATATCATAGCCAGAGAGTCCAAAATAGATCTTTCAATAAGGGTGATTTGGTTCTCCGGCTTGTGCAACAAAGAAAGCACAAACTTTCCCCAGTATGGGAAGGGCCCTTTTTAGTTAGTCGAGTATTACACAATGGATCGTACTACTTAACTGATATGAGGCCAGTCAAAGAAAGACCTGCTACTAAGAAGAGAAAGAGAGCTGGAGGCAGTACAAATCCGGATGAGTTAGACAGACCATGGAATATTGCTCAGCTACGTCCCTTTTATTCTTAGTTTATCTTTCTTTGTAATCATACATATGTACATGTTCTGTGAGAAATAAAAGTTTTGGTTGCCTCAAGTTTTTTCTGAGAAGTTCTTAAACCATCTTATTTCCAAATGATCATGTCATAGTCGAAAATCCCATAATGCTTGAAAGTACTTTATGCTCATGTTCGTTCTGGTCTAGATTTCTGATTCTAAAACTGCTACCTTTGGGTATAACTCTAAAATTTCTAGTCTTTACTTTGGTTATTTGTCTGATTGCTGGATGCGGGCATTTTTCAAGTAGTGAATTGTTGGTACTGGAAGCCAGCTTTGTTTTCGAGTTTAAACTGGTTTAGCAATTGAGCTCCGTTGCTCAGCAAAGTTTCCGACTAAAGGTTTAGCCGGCTCACGAAAGGGACGAGGCAGAAAGCCAGATAAACGATAAGTCGAGATGAAAAATATAAGTGCTTGTGAAAACATTTCAGGCACACAAAAAAGTCAAAAGACAAAAGTGCTGAATAGATAAAAAACTTAGCACTAACAAAAAGTCATAGTACTTAATATTTACAAAACGCATCATGTTCTTTCACAGAATAATACATAAGTTTGTGGTCTATGATGCAGGAGGAGATGAAGGATCTACTGGCTCGCTGGTCACTCCGCCTTGATATCGTTCTGAGATATCCGCATCCGAGTTGGTGCGTTCATCGTCGGAAACTTCTTTGGCTTCTTCTACAGGAGGAGGCGGAGTAGCCACGCGGGTGAAGAAGGGGATCTCGTAGCTGGTCAGATCAGCTACATGACACCCGTATCCGGCGCAGGAGTGCATGATGGCTTGAAGGTCCTGCTCCTGGTGAAGGAAATATGCCCTGAGAGGCAATAATAAAGTTGTTATTATGTATTCCTTGTATATGATAGATGTTTATTTTGCATGCTATAATTGTATTGATAGGAAACATCAATACATGTGTGTTTAATAAACAAAAAAGGGTTCCTAGTTATGCCTCTCTTATAGACTAGCTTGTTGATTAACAAGGTGATCAATGTTTCCTGATCATGGACATTGGATGTTGTTAATAACAAGGTCACAACATTTGTGAAATGATGTGATGAACATTCATCCGAAGTATAGCATTACGATCAAGTCATTATGTTTATATTTCTATAACATCATACAAAGTAGTCTTAGTCCTTAGACCATGAGATCATCTTAATTGCTAACACCGGAAGAGTATCTTGATAACATCAAACGTCACACCATAACAGGGTGACCATAAAGGTGGGTTCAGTGCTATGAAGGTGTTATGTTGAGGCTCATGGATCAAGAGTGGAATTTGTCAATCCTGATGACAGATAGATATACTCTGGGACCTCTCGGTGATATCACATTAAGATAGCTTGCAAGCAAGTGATGTGATCACTAGAATGTTATATCACGGGAACAAGAAAAGAGTGCATGTCGGTAACGAGATCAAACTAGGTATTTGGATACCGATGATCGAATCTCGGACATGTATTATATCATGAGACAAAGGGATTAAATTGCTGACATTAAAGGTTCTCACGACCACAGAAGTCATCGTTGAATATGCAGGAGTCAGTATGGATCTCCAGGTCCCGCTTCTGATTATTGATCTAAGAGGAGTCTCAATCATGTCTGCATTATTCGCGAACCATAGAGTGACACACTTAAGGGTTGCCGGACACCATTTAGGAGCACATATGTTCCAGACAAAAGGTTTGCAAAGCGCAGGAAATGTTTCGATAGAAACAGGAATTGTTTCGATAGAAACCGTAATTGTTTTGGGTGAAATTGCAGAAAGTAATTCTGCATGTGATATTGAAATGATGCAAGGGGTTTTATGTGAATGTTTGTTAATTAAAGTAATTAACAAAATTCTGAATAAAACAAATAAAAGAGTTTAATTAATTGAGAGTTGCATTTAATTTGGTGGAAATTAAATACATGTGAGTGGGATTTTGGGTGGAGGCCATGTTTATGTGAGTGGAGGTTCACCACATGAATGAAGGAGGGGAGGAGTCCCCCCCCCCCTCATGCGCCGGCTATGGGAGGGGAGGGGTCTCCCTCCCTCCTATATAAAGCCCCCCTCTCCCCTCTCACAAACCACACCTCCTCGTGAAGGATCTCTCTCCCCCTCTAGATATTCCCCCATGGTCTCGGATTAGCGAGATACATGTTCCCGATGGCCTTACGTCTCGAAGGAGTTGCTGCTTCCGCTGATTTGCTGGAGCGAGGAGGTGGAGGTTGTCCGGTGGCTCGAACGTGTGTGTGAGGACGGATGCGCTGCTGATTTGCGGCGCTCGGACTTCCACACGATCTTGAGATCGGCAAGCGTACGACTACATCAACCACGAGTTCCAACTCGTTAAAAAAACTCGTTGTCTTCGAGGATAAGTTCTCCATGGATGTATGTCCACCCATTGCTCTGTATCTACTAGATAGATCTAGGCGTATAGTTCTCATCGTAGGAATTTTTTTGTTTTCTATGCTGTAGACCCAACAGTGGTATCAGAGCCTGATCTATGCGTAGGTGCTTTGCACGGGTAGTACACATATGTTTATATGTGGGCGATGATGATCATGTTATTGCATCTTCTATGTACTTTGGATATTGGTGGCATAGTGGGATGAAGCGGCCCGGACCAACCTTACATGTCATCATACATGAGACCGGTTCCACGACTGACATGCAACTAGTTTTGCATAAGTGGCTAGCGGGTGTCTGTCTCTCCTACTATAGTCAATATCTGATTTACAACGAGTTGCTAATAACTTGGTTATCCTCGTTGTGGTTCATGTTTGTAGGTAAGACCGGTTCTATCTCCGAAAGCCCTAAGCCACGTAAAACTTGCAATTGATAAATTAGAGGCGTGTAGTTTAGATCGTTGTTGGGCTAGTGTCTTGATATGGTATTGTTGTAAGTAGATGTATGATAGATACTCTTACAACTCACTTAACGTGTAAGTTCCATAGACCTTGGCCTTACACACAAAGGAATGATAGAGATCATACCACGATGCAAATGATAGAGATCGAATGCATGGACCATATCACCTCACTTCACACATTAGATGTTAGCATCTTATATTGCTAGTTTGGCGCTTTTGGTAGCATTATAAGATGATCCCTCATTTAGATATCCAGATAAAATGTGTTCTTCCTTAAGTATGCACCGTTTTGTGGATCGTGTGTTGAGGCATCACGTGATGATCGGGTGTTCTCGACTCTACGCTTTCATACAACGGGTGTAAGATAGTTTTACACACGCGAATACTAAGGTTCTTACTTGACGAGCCTAGCATGTACAGACATGGCCTCGGAACACGGACCGAAAGGTTAAGCATGAGTCATATAGTTGATATGATGCCCATATAGATGCTCGCCTTTGAAGCTACACCGACTCACGTGATGATCGGACTTGGTGTAGTGGATTTGGTTCATGTAATCACCAAAAGGACACGAGGGATGTCATTTTTGAGTGGGAGTTCATTATTAATTTGGATTAGTTGAACTCAATCTATCATAAAATTAGTCCAAATATATTTTACAAATTTTGTTGTAGATGGCATCACCTGCTTTTAATTTCAATGTGTTCATGGAGAAAGAGAAGCTTGCTGCGAATGGTAGCAACTTCACCAACTGGGCTATGAATTTGAGGATTCTCCTCACTGCTGCACAAAAGCAATATGTGCTAGAGGCACCGCTAGGCCCCCCACCAGCTCCTGATGCCCCTGACGAGGAAAAGAACGTCTATATAACTCGTCAGGAGGACCACAACTTAGTTCATTGCGGCATACTGTATGGGCTAGAGCCAGAACTTCGAAAATGTTTCGAAAATGGCAATGCTTTTGATACCATGGGAGAATTGAAAATGATTTTCGATACCCATGCTGCCGTAGAGAGTTATAATGCTTCTGAAAAGTTCTTTAGCTGCATGATGGAGGAGAACAGCTCCGTTAGTGAGCACGTACTCAAAATATCTGGGTACGCCGATAAGCTTGTGTCCTTGGGAATAACGATTCCCATTGACTTAGGCATACATCATGTTCTCCAATCTCTGCCACCTAGCTACAAGAGCTTCGTGATGAACTATAATATGCAGGGCATGAAGAAGTCTCTTCCCGAGCTTCTGTCAATGCTTAAGACTGCAGAAGTGGAGATTAGGAAAGAACATCAAGTGTTGATGATCAATAAGACCACCAGTTTCAAGAAGGACAAGAAAGGCAAGCAGAAGGGAAAGAAGGGCGGCAAATCTGTTGCCGCGCCTGAAAAGAAACCCCGAGCTGGCCCTAAGTCTGACACCGAGTGCTACTATTGCAAGGGGACTGGCCATTGGAAGCGCAACTGCCCCAAGTATTTGGCGGACAAGAAGGCCGGCAAGGCAAACAAAGGTATATGTGATATACATATTATTGATGTGTACTTGACTAGTACTCACAGTAGCACCTGGGTATTTGATACGGGATCGGTTGCTAATATATGTAACTCGGTTCAGGGGCTGCGGAACAAGCGACAACTAGCAAGGGATGAGGTCATGATGCGGGTCGGCAATGGATCAAGAGTTGATGTTATCACCGTCGGAACATTGCCTCTCCATATGCCATCGGGATTAGTTATAAACCTGAATAATTGTTATTTGGTGCCTGCACTGAGCATGAACATTGTATCCGGATCGTGTTTAATGCAAAGTGGTTATTCGTTTAAGTCTGAAAACAATGGTTGTTCGATTTATATGAATAATATCTTTTATGGTCATGCACCTGTGTTGAATGGTTTATTTCTGTTGGATCTCGATAGTAGTATTACGCATATTCATAATGTTGATGCTAAAAGGATTAAACTTGATAATGATATATCTGCATATATGTGGCACTGCCGTCTAGGTCATATTGGCGTTAAACGCATGAAGAAACTCCATTCTGATGGACTTTTGAAATCACTTGATTTTGAATCATTTGATACATGTGAGCCATGCCTTATGGGCAAGATGACTAGAACGCCGTTTTCCGGTTCAATGGAACGGGCGACAGATTTATTGGAAACCATACATACTGATGTGTGTGGACCAATGAGTGTGTCGGCGCGAGGTGGATATCGTTATTTTGTTACTTTCACGGATGATTTGAGTAGATACGGGTATATCTATTTGATGAAACATAAGTCTGAAACCTTTGAAACGTTCAAAGAATTTCAGAATGAAGTGGAAAATCATCGTGACAGAAAGATCAAATTTCTGCGGTCCGACCGTGGAGGAGAGTATCTTAGTTACGAGTTTATCACACATATGAAAGACTGTGGAATAGTTTGACAACTCACGCCTGCCGGAACACCACAACGTAATGGTGTGTCAGAACGTCGTAATCATACTTTATTGGATATGGTTCGATCTATGATGTGTCTGACTGACTTGCCACTATCATTTTGGGGTTATGCACTGGAAACCGCTGCATTCACTTTAAATAGGGCACCATCTAAATCCGTTGAAAAGACACCGTATGAATTATGGTTTGGAAACAAACCTAAGCTGTCATTTCTTAAAGTTTGGGGATGCGATGTTTATGTGAAGAAACTTCAACCGGATAAACTCGAACCCAAAGCAGAAAAATGCGTCTTCATAGGATACCCTAAGGAAACGATTGGGTATACCTTCTATCACAGATCCGAGGGCAAGGTCTTTGTTGCCAAGAATGGATCCTTTCTTGAGAAGGAGTTTCTCGCGAAAGGTGTGAGTAGTCGGAAGGTAGAATTCGAAGAGGTTATTGAACCTTCTCTTCATGAAATGGCGAGTAGCGCAGCACCGGAAGTTGTTTCGGAGTTGACTTCACCTAATGAAGAGAGAGCTAATGATATTGATCATGAAACTCCGAAAGAGGAGACTACCGAACCTCGCAGGTCAAGCATGACACATGCAGCTCCTGAACTATACGGCAATCCTGTTATGAATTTCATGATTGATGAAATAGATGACCCTGCAGTGTATGAAGAAGCGATGATGAGCCCTGATTCCAACAAATGGCTAGAAGCCATGAAATCCGAGATGGAATCCATGTATGAAAACCAGGTTTGGACCTTGGTGGACTTACCTCACGATCGAAAGGCCGTTGAGAATAAATGGATTTTCAAAAGAAAAACTGATGCTGATGGTAATGTAACCATCTATAAGGCTCGACTTGTCGCAAAGGGGTTTCGACAAATTCAAGGAGTTGACTACGATGAGACATTCTCTCCCGTAGCGATGCTTAAGTTGGTTAGGATTATGTTAGCAATTGCTGCATATTTCGATTATGAAATATGGCAGATGGATGTCAAAACTGCGTTCCTCAATGGTAATATTGAAGAAGAGTTGTATATGATACAACCTAAGGGTTTTGTCGATCCTAAGGATGCTAATAAGGTGTGCAAACTTCATCGATCCATCTATGGACTGAAGCAAGCATCCCGGAGTTGGAATCTCTACTTTGATGAGGTGATCAAAGAGTTTGGATTTGTCCAAATTTATGGAGAGGCTTGTATTTACAAGAAAGTGAGTGGGAGCAATGTGGCATTTTTGATATTATATGTGGATGACATATTATTGATTGGAAATGATATAGATCTTTTAAATAGTGTTAAAAGTTATCTAAACAGCAAATTTTCGATGAAGGACCTTGGTGAAGCTTCATATATATTAGGCATTAAAATCTATAGAGATAGATCAAGACGCCTAATTGGGCTATCGCAGAGTACATACCTTGATAAGATATTAAAGAAGTTTAATATGGACGGAAGTAAGAAGGGGTACTTACCTATGTTGCAAGGCAAGACATTGAGTAAGACTCAAAGTCCGGCTACGGCAGAAGAAAGAGATAATGGATAAGATCCCCTATGCCTCAGCCATAGGCTCTATAATGTATGCCATGCTATGTACAAGACCGGATGTGGCACATGCTATTAGTTTGACTAGTAGGTACCAATCTGATCCAGGTTCGGAACACTGGATAGCGGTCAAGAATATCCTTAAGTACTTGAGAAGAACTAAGGATATGTTTCTTGTATACGGAGGTGAAGAAGAGCTAGTCGCTAAGTGTTATGTCGATGCTAGCTTTGACACTGATCTGGATGACTCTAAGTCTCAATGCGGATACGTATTTCTCTTGAGCGGAGCAGCAGTTAGTTGGAGGAGCTCCAAACAACCTGTGGTGGCTGGATCAACGACGGAGGCGGAATATGTTGCTGCTTCAGAAGCAGCGCAGGAAGCGGTTTGGATGAAGGAGTTCATAACGGAACTAGGTGTGGTTCCTAGTGCGTTGGACCCAATGGTGATCTATTGTGACAATAATGGAGCCATAGCCAATGCCAAGGAACCAAGGTCTCACAAGAATTCCAAGCATATTAAGCGCCGGTTTCACTCCATCCGCGAGCATGTCAGGGGTGGAGATATAAAGATTTGTAAAGTGCACACGAACCTGAATGTAGCAGATCCGTTGACTAAAGTACTCCCTAGGGAAAATCATGATCAACACCAAAACTCCATGGGTGTTAGATTTATCACTATATAAACTAGATTATTGTCTCTAGTGCAAGTGGGAGACTAAAGGAAATATGCCTTGAGAGGCAATCATAAAGTTGTTATTATGTATTCCTTGTATATGATAGATGTTTATTTTGCATGCTATAATTGTATTGATAGGAAACATCAATACATGTGTGTTTAATAAACAAAAAAGGGTTCCTAGTTATGCCTATCTTATAGACTAGCTTGTTGATTAACAAGATGATCAATGTTTCCTGATCATGGACATTGGATGTTGTTAATAACAAGGTCACAGCATTTGTGAAATGATGTGATGAACATTCATCCGAAGTATAGCATTACGATCAAGTCATTATGTTTATATTGGTATAACATCATACAAAGTAGTCTTAGTCCTTAGACCATGAGATCATGTTAATTGCTAACACCGGAAGAGTATCTTGATAACATCAAACGTCACACCGTAACAGGGTGACCATAAAGATGGGTTCAGTGCTATGAAGGTGTTATGTTGAGGCTCATGGATCAAGAGTGGAATTTGTCAATCCCGATGACGGATAGATATACTCTGGGCCCTCTCGGTGATATCACATTAAGATAGCTTGCAAGCAAGTGATGTGATCACTAGAATGTTATATCACGGGAACGAGAAAAGAGTGCATGTCGGTAACGATATCAAACTAGGTATTTGGATACCGATGATCGAATCTCGGACATGTATTATATCATGAGACAAAGGGATTAAATTGCTGACGTTAAAGGTTCTCACGATCACAGAAGTCATCGTTGAATATGCAGGAGTCGGTATGGATCTCCAGGTCCCGCTTCTGATTATTGATTTGAGAGGAGTCTCAATCATGTCTACATTATTCGCGAACTGTAGGGTGACACACTTAAGGCTTGTCGGACACCATTTAGGAGCACATATGTTCCAGACAAAAGGTTTGCAAAGCGCAGGAAATGTTTCGATAGAAACAGGAATTGTTTCGATAGAAACCGGAATTGTTTCGGGTGAAATTGCAGAAAGTGCTTCTGCATGTGATATTGAAATGATGCAAGGGATTTTATGTGAATGTTTGTTAATTAAAGTAATTAACAAAATTCTGAATAAAATAAATAAAAGAGTTTTATTAATTGAGAGTTGCATTTAATTTGGTGGAAATTAAATACATGTGAGTGGGATTTTGGGTGGAGGCCATGTTTATGTGAGTGGAGGTTCACCACATGAATGAAGGAGGGGAGGAGTCCCTCCCCTCATGCGCCGGCTATGGGAGGGGAGGGGTCTCCCTCCCTCCTATATAAAGCCCCCCTCTCCCCTCTCACAAACCACACCTCCTCGTGAAGGATCTCCCTCCCCCTCTAGATATTCCCCCATGGTCTCGGATTAGCGAGATACATGTTCCCGGTGGCCTTGCGTCTGGAAGGAGTTGCTGCTTCCGCTGATTCGCTGGAGCGAGGAGGTGGAGGTTGTCCGGTGGCTTGAACATGTGTGCGAGGACGGATGCGCTGCTGATTTGCGGCGCTCGGACTTCCACACGATCTTGAGATCGGCAAGCGTATGACTACATCAACCACGAGTTCCTACTCGTTAACAAAACTCGTTGTCTTCGATGGTAAGTTCTCCATGGATGTATGTCCACCCATTGCTCTGTATCTAGTAGATAGATCTTGGCGTATAGTTCTCATCATAGGAATTTTTTTGTTTTCTATGCTGCGGACCCAACACCTGGCCGTCTTCGTCTACCTTGCAGTACCCTTTAGTCACTTGCCATATTTCCATGTTTCCATGGTGGCTCATAACCATGGAGAGGGCATTCTGCGCGGCAGTCCGCGCATAGGACATATTCCAGTCCCGAACAAGCTGCGGCATCTCCTTGGCCCTGTCCCGCACCTCAAAATCCGACATGCTTGCCATGTCCGGAATCCTGAGAGACTCGCCAATGTCCTCAAGGGATTGGCGGTAGTCATGAAGAAGATCACCGACTTGGGTAAGCCGGTGAGTGCGGGGCTCATACGAGGAAGAGTCCGACAACTTTAGAGGACCTATACACAAAACAAGTCAAGAAAAATCTAACATTGATAACAGTCAAAGAAAAGATAAGTCAGAAAAAGGGAACTTACCAAGAATGACATCGTCAATCTTGGTCTTCTCCTCCCGAAGACTCTGGAGTTCAGCCCGGAGCGCCTGGGATATATCCTTTTCTCTGCCAAGCTCATCCTTGAGGTCCGAGATTACTTTATCCTAAGCGGCAATCTTGCGATCACGCTCTTTAGTGGCCATGGAGGAGGATTCCAGGACTTGAGCTATGCTCGTTTCATGATCCACCTTGAGCTTATCCAGCTCTTGGCAAAGTCCCTTGTTTTCCACCACCAGGGTTTTGAGGTTCTTGGCCTCTTCAATCATAGCGATGGATTGTTTCACCAACGCTGTAAGACAAAAAGAACAACAGTTCAGAAAATTTTGACATAGAAAAAGCAAAAGACAAGGTTTGAATCTCGAAATATTTACCTTCAGCTTCATCCTTGGCTACCTTGAGCTCAGCATTTTTAAGCCGGAGAGCTTTGATCTCTCTCCGCTTATTACAGACATTGGACAATAATTCCTGGTTATAGGAACATACTTTCTGTAAGTCAGAAAGCTACTTAAGACTCGAGCTAATATTTTTACTAAATATCAGCACGAGCCTTGGGGCTACACTAGTTCGTTCTTTGGCATCCTAATGAAAGCATAAACTCGGATTCTATATCCCACTTCATGCTTGGGGGCTAGAGGATATGATATAACATAATGTAAAAACAAGAGTTGGAATTCCGACTTACATATTGCTCGCGGGTGAGTTTGTCTAAACCCGCGTTCACTTCAGTTGCCACCTTTTCAGCGAGAGTAAGAGGGATCACTGGGGCTGTTGGAAGCTCGCCAATCCTGATCCTCTCGTCGCGAAGACGGACTTGAGTGAGAAGGTCAGAGAACTTGACGTCCTCTGCTTCTTGCACTTCCTCCTCGGGGGATAAATGGCTTTTGTCTAGGACTTTCCTGGCTAGCCGCTGGATCTCCTCTGCAGATTTCTGGGTTAGGCCGAATTTGGCAAGACCCGGAGTGTTGAGGAGGTTTTTGGCGAAGACTTCAGCCGAGGGATCATTACCCGAAGAGGGTTCACCCTTATCTTGACCTGACACACCCGCAGTGGCGTCAGTTTGCGACCCAAGGATCGCAGGCTCCGTTTGAGGAGCCAGATCTTCTACAGCATCTAACGAGATAACCGGAGTTGCAGAAGGTTGAGGGGCCGGAGTCGGAGGAGCTACGGCAGGCGAAGCTATGGTAAGCTTCGTCTGGCGTAAGGGCTTCGAAGAAATCCCTTTCCCCTTGCCCTTGATGATCGATTTTGCTCTGAGAAGGTAACAAAGTCAGAAACGTTACATCTCGGAAAGAAGTTTAAGTAAAGCACAAAGACGGAAAAGTTGTGACGGAAAGGATACCTCTTCACGACTGGCACCTCCTTTGTGCCAACCGCTACTGTCGGAGCTTTGCGCTTCTTGAGCGCAAGATCCGGCAGTGGAACCACTTCCACCTCCTGAGAGAACTCCAGAGGGTATCCTTCGAGCGGAGCAAGTTCCGACTCAGGGATGTCAGCAAGCTGAAAACAAGAAAACGTATCAGCATTGCAATGTAACTCGAAGATAGAAACACAAGAAAGATGTGATGATAAAAGCTTACCGGCACCACGGGGTTTTCCGCCGTGTGCATGTCCAGAGAAACCTCTGGAATCCGCCTCTCGATCCGCTCCTTGATCAGCCACTTGATTTGGCTTATGTAGCCTTGAGTGGTGTAGGTTTTGGGGCTGATGCGGAGGGAGTCGGTCAGGGAAGACGTGACGGAATGCATCAGTCTATCCCCGTGGTACTGAAGTGGCTGGATCCGGCATGAGACCCAGCACTGGACCAAGTCGGATCCCTTTAGACCATTGTGCTTGATCAGATATTCGATCCGCCTCTTAGCGAGGATCAGATCATCTGTGAGAGCCGAAGCAGCCTCGTCCCAGGAAGGTTGGGCCGTGGCGGCTCTGTCGACAAAAGACGGCAAAGCAGTAGCTTTGCCAGGAGCCGGAATATCCCTATGGTAGAAAAAAGTGGCTGGCCATTGCTTGACCGAGTCACTGGCAGAAATTTTGGGATATGCCCGGTCTCGTCTAAGAGAAAAACTAATGGTGCCGGTGATGTAAGGAACACCGACAGTGATGGAATTCCTCTGGACATGAAAGTAAAACCAGAGGAGAAGCAAACTCGGCCTAATGCCGAGAAAGCCCTCGCAAAGCGTAGCATATGCGCTCATTTCTAGAAGAGAATTGGGAGGAAGATTGTGGAGTTGAACTCCATAGTGATCTATCACCTCGGAGAAGAACTTCGAGGGAGGAAAGGACAAACCTCGGTCCAGATGAGTACCGAAGTGAACTCGCTCGCCCTCGTGTGGGTTGGGGACGGTTTCGCCGGAGCCGCTCCGCCAGTCGTCGGCGACGAGCAGCCCCTCCTTCTCCACATTCTTGAGGCCTGCCTCGTCGAGGGCACAGGGGATCCAGATTCCCCTATAGCTTTCCTTCTCCGCTGCATCTTCCGCCTTCGCCGCCGCTGCCGCTGCCGCTGCCGCCAAACCGGAGGAAGAAGATGAAGAAGCCATTTTTCTCCGGTGAGAAAGTGACCTTAAAGAGGCGGTGCTGGGAGTTTTCTATGGGGGAAGGACGAGGAGGATCTTTGCGCGCAGGAGGATTGGGAAGAAAGGAGATGGCAAAGGACTGGTGGAAAGGAGAAGAGGAAATCTATACCCCTTATATCCACCTACCTGCGCCAAGATTCATGCAAACGCTACAGTGCAACCGCCACGCGTCGTGGAAAGAACTGGGAAGGACCCGCACGATGATTGCGTCGCCTTGATCTCCACGCACGCATTGAAACGGCGCCTCGGTTCCGCGGACCGCGGACCCACCAACGGTCGTGCTGACGGAACACTGTCAGATGACGTGACTTGACCATGCTTGTGTCAGGTGGTGTTAGAGACCAAGTTTCGGCTTAGTTTGAAAACGAGCTGGGAAATCCAAGTAACCAACTGAAAGGTCCGACTTATTTTTTAAGACCCGGATCGTATCTTTTGTTGTGAAGTTTCAGGAACCCTTCAAGATTCTGCAAGCCAAAGATTAAGCTAGACGATGATAAATCCGACTTTGGATCTTGGAGGCCTCCGGGGGCTGCTGTTGGGGATATACTTTCCGGGTATCCTCACAGTTCCTCACTGACCAGGGTGGCCCACTTTGGGTTAGAGCATTGCTTAACGGACGGCCCAGTCAGGAAGAAAGACGGAGTCCAATCCGGCTACGGGAAGGCCCAGAAGACTTACCGACTTAGGCCCATGATGTTACTTGTAGTTCAAGTTGTACTCTGTAACAGACTCTTAGTCGTAGCCGGATAGATCTCTCCTATAAACCCTAGGCCGGATATCTATATAAGCCATCCTAGGGAGAGCCTTTAGGGCATAACCTCAATACTTTAGATCCTCAACTCGCATAGGCGAAACCCTTGTAACCCATATTCCGGCTCTGTCGTATTACTGGATTGCTAGCAGGAGTAGGATCCGTCCAAAGCCGGTGGATTCGAACCTGGGTAAACTTGTGTGCTCATCGTCCCGGAATACCGTATGTCTCACCCCCTCTCTTACGCACGCCTCGAGGACCCCCTCATGGCGTACTTGTCATCAATCCGACGACAGTGGGCGCAATCGCGGTGGAGGGGCCCCGTCGAGCTCGCCTGCGGCTTCCTCACCGCTGGCTTTGCCCACCTCCCACGGGGCTCACCGGTGATGTATCACCTTAACAACGTTTATGACGACGTCGCCCTCAAGTTGCTTACGGTCACCTTCACCAACTCTTTCGACGCGTACGCGCTGCTCGGCTAAGTCTTTTGGTGTGGCTGCGAGTCAATCTTCTTCACGACATACAACATCTTCACCAATATTGACTGCATCTTCCCGACCCTAAACCAGATACACTGCCTCCCCTACGAGGAGGAGGAGGGAAGTTGACGACGGCGGTGGTGAAGGTGGACAAGGTGGAAGAGAAAGTGCAAGATGAAGATGTTCGTGAAGCTACCCTCGAGTTTTTAGTTTCATCGTGTTTATTGTGTTTTTCTATGTCGTGTGTCATATCGTGTCCGTGGACTTATCTATGTAATGGCGGTCCATTTGCATCTTATTTATCTTGTGTAACCATTTATGTGTTCAAAAGTGTTCGTGTTCGTGCCCAAAGATCTCATTATTATGTGTTGAAAATTTTCACATGGCTACCAAACTAGTCTATAAATTGGGTAACAACTAACAAGTAGTGGACGTGTTAGGATGTTTATTACCAAGTTAGTATACAAATAAACACTACCTTTATTATCAAGCTAGTCTACAAATAAACACTACCTTTATTACCAAGCTAGTCTCATCATCAAGTTATTCAAATGAATGGTGTGTTAAAGTGCCCAAAGATAAATAAGTGGTGTTTTCAAAAATGTTTGTGCCCAAATGATCTTTATGTGTGTTGAAAAGTGGCCAAAAATCATTTATCTGTGTATAAAAATATAACATGCTCGTGAAAATCACAAACACTACATGTGTTTTTAAACCCTAAACCCAAGCACAATCTATAGGTAGCGTTCTTCCCTTTGCTTCTCAGCATCTTTCTATATGTCCCACTGGTTACCAGCGCAACCCTTCACACTACCAAACCACACGGTCGTGTGTTCGAATCCTAGTCGCACCCCACCTTTTTTGTTTATTTTCCAACCCTTCTCATTTGCCCACTCCGAATGGGCCTAATTCGATGGAGTTGGCCCATTAGTCAAGCCGACACTGGCCTCTTGGCTCTGGGATACTTTTTTTTACAGGAAGTTTTTTCCATTTCTTTTCCCTTACAAATGATAACAAGCCATTTCTCATTTCAAGCATTTTTTATACAATTTCAAGCTTAGAAATTCCTTACCAATTCATGCATTTTCATACAATTTCAACATTACACCAAGTGCAATTACCATACCACCTACAAATGCCCAAATGTAATTGCAAATTTGTGATTGCTCTTCGAGCTCCCTAATCTTCTGGTTCATCCTAATTAGCTCAGTAACTACCTCCCTATCAATGAGTGCTCTGCCCTCTGTCTCCTCTACCGGAGCTTGCGCTGTGGCCGCTATCGTATGTGGTACGATTGGCAACCATTCTTCATGCTCATTGATGAGCTCATTCATCAGCTTCTGCGCCAGAACATCGAGCCAAAGTAAGAAGCATTTCATCTGCAAGCACGCTAAACAGATCAACCCCCGTATTTCTCAAGGATCCCGATCACAAAAATTACAAAAATGCGCTTCAGTCTCTTAACCCATTCGTGTTGCACATGTAGAAAAGACGATTGGTGTTCTTGGATGTGCACGAAAGCCTTCGATCAACGCCCGCCCTGCACCGCGGACAGGAAGATCGGCATCTCCACGCGCATCGAATTCTCGATCCATGAGGTGGCACAGGAGCTTGAGGAAAACATGGAGATCGATTCCTGCTCACCTATGTGGGCTCCT
This sequence comes from Avena sativa, assembly GCA_916181665.1. Taxonomy (NCBI): domain Eukaryota; kingdom Viridiplantae; phylum Streptophyta; class Magnoliopsida; order Poales; family Poaceae; genus Avena; species Avena sativa. The sequence continues at coordinate 483,964,764 of OV702279.1, forward strand.
ACCCCGTCCCCCACCTCCAACCCCGTCCCCCGCCTCCAATTCCTGCGCAACGCTGCGATCTCCGCCGACGCGTTCCACCGGGTTTTAACACGCACGACCAACGGTTCTCTACACGGTCCCATGGGCAGCAACAGTCGTATTTTTGAAATGTGTCTCCGCCTGGCCCCACGCGCGCGGTCCCACAGGCGGCAATGGCTGAGTCAAGAATGTTGACCTGGCAGAAACGGTAGCATTGACGGAACGAGTTCGGGCGCCCGAAGCAGTGGTAAAACTGAGTAGGATTTGGATCTAGTGGAAAAACTGAGTACATAGACACCTCAAGTGACAAACGAATAAATAACCCCATATTTTATGAGTTCTGCGCTCGAGTGGAGAAACTCGACGAATGATAAAGGTCGCCAGCATATCATCTGCCGACATACCATCTTTCATAAGGTCTAGGATGGCCGAGTGTATCTGGTTGACCTCGGCATTGAGTTCCTTAGGGTCCAGCTTCTAGTGGTGTTTTGTTTAGGTGCTCCAATGATATATCCTTATTTGCCCTTGAGTATCTTTTCGTCACGTGGATGGACAAATCCTGCTCTTGACACATAATGCCTCTATATGCCCCTCCGAATACCTAAATACACCTTTATGATCACCGTTTTACCGAGTGATGTTTGATGCAATCAAGATATTCTCGGGTAATAGTGATTGATATGGTCTCACGGTCTAAGAAACAAGACACTATGTTTCCTAATTATCGTAACTTGAACTCTGTGACATGATTGTGTGACGATGTTTAGATTGGGTATGTTCATCATCTCATTCTCTCAATGAGGTAACTCCCTTGTCAACTGCAATAAATGCCACATGATCAGGAAATCTTGATCATCCATTGATCAATAAACCAGTGACTAGAGATTCACCGGGAACTCCTGGTTGTATACATATCACACGTGTATTGACGTTTCCTTTTAATACAGTTATAGCATGATATGAAACCTAACTATAAACTTTGTGAAATATGATAATAATCCATATTATTTTTTGTCTCTAGGACATATTTCCAACGATTCGTGTCTAGTGGTCGACGTTCGTCATTTTTGCGGCTGGCGGTCACGTCGGCTATTGTAGTAGTGTTTGTTGTCTTGCAGTTGTTGGCGTGGAAGACGTCAGTCGATGACGTTTCTCTTCTTTGATTGCATCGGATGAAGACGACGGTATCGGGATCTGGTGACCATGGGGAAGATCCCCGACCAACGTGCCACAAAGTCTCGGGTTCGTCGCTTGCGACGACTCGGTTCATCGACTGAAAAATCATCCTCGTATGCGATGGTGCTCTCCCAGATGTAGATATGGCGGTTGTTCGCCGCTTTTTCCAGCGCTACCATGGTGACATCGGAGAACGATGGACGACGGTTCGGCGAGGTACAAGTTTTTCCAATGGTGGAATTATAATTTTACTTATATGGTTTTTTTGTGCAAAGTTGCTTGACAAGCATGTTTGTCTTAGGTGATGATCATATATGTAATCTCTCGATTGTCTAATGGTTACTTAAAAAAATCAACAGTCTGTGACTACAATGACCAAAATGCGTGAACAAGACAAGTGTAATAAGCAACCACCTACTAGGAGCGGGTAGTGTCACGAATAAGGATTTTCGAAAGTTAACTTCACATGAAGTAGTGCTGACGTCAGCCAGCCACGTGCTGCCCAGAAAAACCGAAACATTTTTAAAACTTTTAAAACTTATGAAAAAAAATTGTACTGTTCATAGATTGTTTCAATTTTATATTTTTAAAACTTATGAAACTATTAAAACTTGTGAAACATTTTTATACTGTTCATAGCCTGTTTCGGTGGGTTTCACTTAGTGAGGTCAACATGACGTTATCTATGTGCGGGCTAAAAAAAAATCAGACAAACACACCAATCTCAAAGGGAAAAGGGACGGCAGATGAGACTTCACACCAAGTTAGCTTTAGAAATGACTTTTCGGTCGTGTCACACCAAGCAAACATACCGATAGCATGCGCTGAATTCAAGGAGAGAAACACAGATCACAAGGTTTGCACTTGGGCAGTTTTCGTACGGGTTGAGAAATCCCAACCTAATGTCGGTATAAAATACACACTTTCTTGATGGGAAAAGGGCGACAAGAGGGAGATTATGGCGACGATGACGATTCTCTTGTTAGCGCTGTTCGTCGTTGGGTTTGTCGCAGGAGCACAGCAAATGGTTGATCATTCAGGTAGGCTTTACGGGTTCGCTCTTTTGTAGGCGATTTTTTTTGAATTTGTAGCTGCCAATTTTTGTTGCCGATTTCTTGGCTTTTTCGTGGCTGTCAGCTGGTTGTACCCGTGGCCGGTGGGCCGTGTCGTGTTTTATTTCCCTTTCCTTTTTCTATAATTCCATCTTATTTCATTTTCTGTTTGCTCTTTATTTATTTGATGACCAGATGGGTCATTTGGTGTTGCTGCGTACGAAGTCAACTGGTCACGACGACGCTCTCCTGCATCAGCTGCTCTGCCTCATTCTCGTACGTAATATAACCTCATTCTTGATTCGATCACTGACGACGTGCTAACTGTTGTCAGTGTACGTGTTGTGAGTTTGTGACTTGTGACCATGCATGCAGCGTCAGACGGCAAGGCCTTCCCGAGGACGAAATGGTGCAACCCTCCGCGACAGCAGCTCAGGGCCAGGAGAGGCATCCTCTTCCTCCAGCGCAACCTCTTCGACGGCGCAGTGCTGCCCGCGCACACCGAGCTGGGACGACCGGGGCACGCCGTGTCGAGAAGCTCCTCCACCGCGATCGACCCCGCCACGGGCCCCGCGCCGCCGGCGTTCGCCTACGACAACCTGAAAAACATACTGGCCTTCTACAACATCACGCGGGGCTCGGAGCAGGCCCGGCAGGTCGCCGCCACGCTCCTCTTCTGCCGCGACCACCAGCAGCAGGAAGAGCCACACGTCTGCGCCGCCACCCTGCGAGCGGCCATGGAGTTCGCCGCCGCCGAGCTGGGAACGACGCCACGAGCTGTCAGGACGGTCGTGCACGGGCACGGAGTGCCACTCAGGTACGTGGTGGCGCCGGACGGCATCTCGGCCATCGGCGGCGGCAAGGTGGTGCCGTGCCACCCGCTGCCGTACCCGGCGGACTTGCTGTACTGCCACCGGCCGGGCAACGTGCAGGCGTTCCGGGTGGAGCTCGTCGGGCAGGACGACCCCTCGCTGGGTGCCACGGCGATCGCCGTGTGCCATGAGAAGACAGATGGCTGGGAGCCGGAGTATTTCGTGATGCTCAACGGGACCCGCGGCGAGCCTGTCTGCCACTACATGCCCGAGAAATACCTGCTGTGGGTAGCTGCTGGTGAAATTTAGCTACACGCTGAAGTATGAACTTCGAGCTATGCAATGAAGTATGAATTTCCACCGTATGATGCGCGGTCCGATCTAGCTTCAGTGAACTGCTGGTCACTATATTTGTATACCTCCGTTCACTAATGTAAAACCTTCTGGATATTTCAAACTAGACTAGATTCATACTAAACTAGATAAAGCTAAACAATAAAACATGCCTAGATACATGCATTTAAAAAAAAGATCTTACATTAGTAAACGAAGGAAGTAGTATCTTTAAGTGAACAGTCACTATGAATGTCGTTCACTCAAGAGTCCTAAATCATAATGCATTTTTTGTACTCCGGGTTCCACTATCAACCGATAACGAAACAGAGTATAGCATTCTAAAATACAAGAGGAAAAAGAAGCAAAATCAAACGAGATATCCACGCGCTATCAAGCTAGTCTATTTCTTCCACATGCTCCCCGAGCACCTAACTCCAGTCACATTTTGTCAAAAAAAAAAAAAAAACTCCAGTCACATCAGAAATATTACAGCAACCACTCCTACCAACTTTTTGCAACTAAATCTACATCTCAGCATTTATACATCCACATCTCAGCACTTTCCTCTCCTTTCATTCTTCGTCATCAGAAGACACCTCCTGTGGCTCAATCATAAATCATAATGCAAATGTAGTCACTATATTTGTACACAAGAATTTGTTCCACTGCATGTTACTCTGAGGGAGGTATATGGAGTTCCGAACAACCAGGAGTTTTATGCAAAAAATGTGGGATCATGCTCTAGAATTTGATACTGCCAGCGATATTGGCATATAGCTCTTCTTGCACCCTCTACTTATAGTTTGACCCCATTGTGTATTCTGACACAAGCTTTGAAAATAAGGATGAACCGTCCTCTAGCAATTTTGCCGGCGAGTCATGCTCCACAACTTCACCTGTCATCAGACAACAAACATGCATGCTTAAAACAGAGTAAAAGAACATGGTCCAAAACCAGACTTAACAGAGGATAACAACCCATCAACAACCGTGGCGCAGTGGAACGGAGGGGACTAACCGTTGTCCAGAAGAATGACCTTCTCGCTGTCAAGAACCGATGTAATACGATGCGCTATTGTGATCACGGTGCATCCGTCGAATTGCTGTTTTAAGGTTTTCTGAATCAGACCGTCGGTTTTTGGATCCACCGAAGAAGTCGCTTCGTCCATGACTAAGATCTTTCGCCTCTTCAGAATCACCCTTCCCAGACAAACAAGCTGCCGCTGACCTGCGCTCCAGTTCTCGCCATTCTCGGTGACTGCATTTCAGATAAAAATAGGGTCAACACCATAAAGAAAATCAGTGTATCGCAGGAACTTCTTAGAGATCTCAAACCTGTAGAGTCGAGCTTAAGGTCGTTCTTTCTAACTTCATCTCCAAGATGACAACAGTCCAATGCCTTGCAAACAGAGATCAAGCATAAACTGCTTTAGCCATTTGAACAGAAAATACCAGAGCTATTATGAAATTCATTTAGCTTGTGCATACGGAAGTAAAAACGAAGAAATACATTTTTTTTATTTTTGTAAACCAATGAAATAAAATAGTGTTTTTAAATGAACGAGTAAATTGATCTGTTTCAAAGAATGAAAGTAAATTTGAAATTTAAAGTGTACCTCCCAGATTTGCTCGTCGCTATATTCATCCAGAGGGTCGATGTTGCTTCGCAGAGTCCCCTCAAACATAACAGGATCTTGTGGAATGATGCTCAATCTTGTCCGCAGGTCATGCAGTCCAATGGTCGAGATGTCGATGCCATCTATCAATATTTGCCCGATACATGGATCGACAATGCGGAACAGCGCTTGGATCAAGGTTGACTTTCCACCACCTGTTCTTCCAACAATACCAGTCTTCATACCTCCTGATAAGGTGCACGTCACACCTTTCAATACTAAAGGCAGGTGTGGTGCATATTGTACCTGCATGACATACAAGCACTTAGGGAAAAAAGGCAGAAGCATTCGTCTTAGATATCGGTTTTCACGTCATGAAAGTAGATCAAGTTTTCTACAATACCCAGAGTACTAAGAAAATAACCGCAACATTATATTAGCAGGAGCCAACATCAGAACTGCCATTACTATTCGCTCACTACATACAATTGTTTGGGGAATACTTGGATAATGAAGGTAAAATAACTTCAAGCAATAGGAATGTTAACCTAAAAATTATCTCATAGAACTTCAGAGAACTGCACAGATTTTCAAACAAACAATATGAAGTTCAAGAAACGAACATGAAGGTTGCGAAGCTCAATTTCACCCTTTGTTGGCGAATGGCAGTCCAGCCTACTATCTGATATGGTAAGGGATGGTTCAGAAGGAATAGTCATGTACTGCAATATTCTTTCCACGGATATCATTCTATTTTCCAAACTACAGAGGATCGCAATAGCCCACCCTTGCAGCATACTCAGACTTAGTCCATAAGTGACTGCAAGACCAGCTGTCTCTGTAAAGTGTAAACATATAATAAGTTAATACTAATCACGGATGTCGATACACATTATATTAAAAAAAAAGAGTAGCAAGAGAATGTTTACGTACTTGAGTCAATTAGAGTAGTTGGCAAGGTGACTAGAAGTATCAAGGCAAATGCAAAAATAAAGGACGAAAGGAAGTCCAAGCGAAAGCACAACCATTCCATTGCAGCAGCATTATATAAACTTGGCCGAGACAAATTATCCACCAAATGGCCAGTAGAACTGATGAATTGTCTTTCCTTATCAAAGCACCTAATTATATTTGAGCCAGTCATTGATTCAGCAAAATGCTGCATCACAGGAGCTCTGCAAACTCCAGTTAACCTTTGCAACTCCCTAGCAGCATCTATGTAGTAGCGCTGGAATAAAAGGAATAGTATCACGATTTAAAGAACTAAACAAGAGATGCCAATTAATTTGGTAGAATTAATGAAACAGTAACAGAGCTTCTAGAATTAGCAGCACTGCACACTTATATATAGAGTGATATCTTAAAGATTTTTCACACCACTACTACAACCAATTAGTCTATCTATATGAACATTGCCAATGAAGCAAATCATTGCCAACATGTATGATTGATTCATGTACTCTGCAAACTAAATTTGTTGCTGTTCTATATTTTGTCTTCAAGGTGTGGAACTCTCGTGCATAATTAACCAGCCATGAATTAATATATCTGTACTTCTATGCATTCAAGAAATGGTTGCTAACAAAAAATTCACATTGAACAAAACTATGTTTGATATATTACCTGGTACCATAGAGATGCAACAATAATGGGGACGAAAATTACAAAAACTGGCCAAGCCACCCGTGACATTAGAACAATTGTTCCAAGAAGTTCGATGGCAGGAAATAGAAGGTAGCCCATCAATTCAAAAATATGAGTATCCACTGCTCTCTGATCGGTGGAAGCCTGCAATTTTGTTTTGAATTTCAACATTACTAAAGAATAGAAAGGCAAATAGCACTAGAGACATGTGACTTAAATTAATCATTGCAAATAATTTTCTGAAGGTAATTTGCTTACTCTATTCAAGATTTGGCCACTAGGAGTGGAGTCAAAGAAAGACATAGGTGCTCGGAATATGCATTGGTGCATCTTGTCAAATAGCATTGTTGCAGTCTTACATCCAGCCATGACAAGAAGACCGGATCGTACAAAGACGAACAATGAGGTAACAAGAGCTAATGCAACATATACATTTATCATTGTCAAGGTACTGACGGGAGGATTCACATCTTTAGATATTGGAGCTGCCCAAGCCATCCATAAATTGCTTCCAATTTGAAGAGATTGAAAAATAATCTGAGCTAGCAAAATAAGTGGCACAAGTGCTCCTTTGTATGCTATTGTAATGTATTTCCAGTAGACAATAAACCCAGCCCGGCCTTTCTCCCTCTCTTCTTCTTGTACAAGTTGACCGTTTTCAACAATTACTTCTGCATTGTTATCATCTCTTTGCTCATCTGATATGGATGGGGTGCTTCCACTGACATTATGATCGAGACTACTTCCAAGATTGCTACTTGGGATCTCTAGCATGTCCATAGTAGATAACGCATCCTTATGGGACACAATTAATTCACTGAATTCTTCTCCAGGATTGAGAATTTCAGTGTAGTCCCCTGCTTGTGTTATTTTCCCATCTTTCAAGACCTGAAATATGACAGGATAAATTGGAAATATTTTCTTTTTGCATGTAGCATAAAGAAGAGATTATATATTTATTGCCAGCATACCATGATAACATCAGCTGAAGGTAAGAATTCGACATGGTGGGTAACATACACAACTGTTTTGGAAGCTAAAAATCCAAGCAAGCATTCCTGCCAAATACAAATTACAGTCAGTAAATTCATTGAATAACAGAAGTAGTATTCCCTCGCACCCTAGAATCGCTCTCAGGGGCATATTAACTCAAAATTGCTTGGCTAAACTGGATCAAACAGAAAATGAAAGGAGTTGTTAAACATGACTACAAGAACAATGAAACAAATTTTGCTGGAACTGTAATACGAAGAACATTCATCATGGGATGGACATAAGAGGCGATATATTGATTACCACTCTATCTGAAATAAGCTACTACCTAAGTACTCCCTCCGTTCCTTTCTATAGTGCCTATATTTTTTTGGCACTAATTCCAAAAAATAGGAGTGTAGTTCGGTTTTTTATCAAAAATACACCCCTCCACCGATTAGCTCTCATGCGGCATGCAGGGAACAAATTACCTACAAAAAAAGAAACTAAAAAAACGCTCATATATGACTCCTCGAGGCGTACGTACCAGCCCAACGATCCCTTAGATTTAGGAATTTATTCCTTAACAGGACCTATACAGGCTGCACGATCGATACCATCCTCCCGTGTGTTTCTTACCGATCTAGAACTATAGCTCGTCCTCTCTCACGTCATCTAGTCCCCTTCCATGGCCAAGGAGATAGGAAACCCGGCGATCGCCCTTCCCATGGTCAGGTCAAAGAGGACACGAAGGCGGGGACCTCTCTTCCCATGGTCAAGGAGGACACGAAGGTGGCGACCTCTCTTCCCATGATCAAGGAGGATATGAAGATGGTGTCATGCGCACTGTGTCGCTAATTGCCCGGCACAGTGATTGATTTCTCGGATTGGTTGAAAGAAGTGGCAAAGTACAAGTGTTCCGGGTGCGGCGAGATGCGCGACCTATTCCCGCAAAGCCCAGATGGATCTTCAACGAACAGTATGTAGCGATGAAGAAGATCATGGAGCGACCCAGAAAAATACACATAGGAGTTGATCAGTTTTTCTTTAGCATGAATAAATTTATTCCATCGTTTGTTTACTCGTTCTATCCGAGTACATTTGTTCATAACGGATCAAACGAGTAAACAAACGATGAAATAAATTTATTCATGCTAAAGAAAAACTGATCAACTCCTATGTGTATTTTTTCGGGTCGCTCCCATGATCTTCTTCATCGCTATGGTAGCTGCCCGTTGAAGATCCATCTGGGCTTTGCGGGAATAGGTCGTGCATCTCGTCTCACCCCGTCTCACCCGGTACACTTGTAGTTTGTCATTTCATTCAACCAATCCGAGAAATCAATCGCTGTGTCAGGCAATTGACGACAGAATGCGCATTACACCATCTTCACATCCTCCTTGATCATGGGAAGAGAGGTCGCCAACATCGTGTCCTCCTTGCCCATGGGAAGAGAGGTCCCCACCTTCGTGTTCTCCTTGACCATGGGAAGCGCGGTCACCAGGTTTCGATCTCCTTGTCCATGGAAGGGAACTACATGGCGTGAGAGAGAGAGAGCTGGCATGAGAGAGGACGGCGACAAGCTACAGTTCCAGATCGCTAAGAAACACAGGAGGATGGTACTGATCGTGCAGCCTATATAGGTCCTGTTAAGGAAAAGATAAATAAATTCCTAAATCTAAGGGATCATTGGTTGGTACGTACGCCTAGAGGAGTCCCATATAAGCGTTTATTTTAGTTTCCCTTTTGTAGGTAATTTGTTCCCTGCATGCCGCATGAGAGCTAATCGGTGGAGGGGTGTATTTGATACAAAACCGAACTACAATCTTATTTTTTGGAATTAGTACCAAAAAACTACAGGCACTATAGAAAGGAACGGAGAGAGTATTTGTAGTCTGGGCAACATTTTCCCTTAAAGTCCCCCATTAAATGCTTATCAGTATATTGAACTAGTACTCAGATACACTTCATACTGAACACATATTCTAAAGAAATAAAATTGTGAATCTCTTAAATAAAGAACAATGAAATATAAATTATGAAGACATACCTTGAACAAGTGTAGTCCAGTATGAGCATCAACCGCACTAAACGGGTCATCAAATAGATAGATATCAGCATCATGGTACAAGGCACGGGCTATTTGTATCCTTTGTTTTTGTCCACCACTAAGGTTAATGCCTCTCTCTCCTATAATCGTTTGGTCACCCAATGGTAATATATCCAGGTCCTTGATAAGACAGCATGCTTCAAGGACCTTTTCATACCTTTCGCTGTTCATTTCTGTGCCAAAAAGTATATTATCTTGAATGTTCCCACTCTGTATCCAAGGTGATTGGCTAACATAGGCAATCCTACCACAGGTTTTAACCTCTCCTAATAATTTTGGTATCTCACCAAGTATGCAAGACAATAAACTGGATTTACCAGATCCAACTGTTCCACAGATAGCAACCCTCATCCCCTGTTGTATACGGAAGTTCAAGTCTTGAAGAGTAGGCACTTGAGAAGATGTATTCCAAGAGAACTGACCATTCCTCACCTCAATTGATACATCGGTGGTGCCTCTAGGAAGCTTAGTTACAGCATCACTAGGTAGTTCCTCAAGACACAGAAATGAGCTTATCCTGTCAAGTGATACTTTTGTCTGGATGATCATAGAAATCGCATCCGGAGACCATGGATAGGTGTTTGCAGCTGTCTAAATGTTGCCAGAGCAGATAGCACTTTACCTGTTTCTAATGGAATGCCCAAAAGCACGCAAGTTCCAAAAGTGACCATAGCAACAAAAGCAGGAGCACAAAAAAAGACGGATAGAAGCATTGCTGAGGTGTATACATTCTTCTTTAGCCAATTCATCTCTACCTTCCTCAAATCTTTGATCTTCGACAAGAAAATCATCTCCCACCCTAGAAGCTTAAGAATGCGCATGTTCCGTAAGATCTCAGACATGGCCCTCATTCTCGCATCCTTGGCGGTCATCGTTTTCTCTTGGTAATTTTGCTCAATAGTCCCTAAAGGTATATTAGCCACCATTGTCAAAACAGTGGCAGCAAGGGCAGCAAATGCTGCCAAACCAAGTGCCGAGTATAAGATGAGCATGCCTAGAATAATCTGCACAGGAAGAAGCCAAACGTCATGCATGGAGCGACTGAAATTTCCTACACACTCAGCATCGAGGCTCACAACATTGATCATCTCTCCAGTTGAGCTGCTTTGCCTGGACTGATTGGACAGAGCAAGGCATTTTTGATAAATAGTAGCAACAAGTGATGAACATGCACGCACGCCTACTTGTTTTGATCTAAACTGCAAATGCCTGGCTGAGAAGCCTTCGATGAACTGTGCAACAACAAATGTCAACACTAGAATGTAGCCCTCTTTACTGGATCTTGAGCTCTTATTCAGGTAGTTGACAAAGTACTCAATCAGGTAGGGACCGACATATGCAGAAACAGTACTGAGTAGGGCAAAGACTGCAGTGATGAGGATTAGTTTCCATGTTGTAAGCACAAGAACTTTGGCCAGCTTAACTGATGTAACGTCCGTGAACTGCCCTCTAACAGAATCTGAGACGATCTTTGGCTTAAACTTAGGCAGGACCCCATGGACACTGTCATTGTGATCCAGCAACGGCACATCATCAAGATCTAGTGTTTTCCTTCTGCCAAGATCAAGTAAGGGTCCCATCCAAGAAAAAGTGATAATACTAAACCACCCAGCATCTGTGAAGAGTGATTTGGTGCTTGTTTCCTCTACTGACGAAGAAGCTGCCTGGTTCAAAAGTGGTTGTTTCATGATGAACGAATGACTCCTGAACCCTGGGGGGCAGACTGGGGGGAAAATACACCTTGTTTTAGTGTTCAGATTTCAGAGCAGAGTATAAACCTATGAACATTAAAAGTTGAAGTTTTAGCATAACAAAGAAAAAAAAATACAGGAAGTTCATCTATTAGAATGATACTACAACAGAAACAACTAAAAGAGTTTCTTTTAGGGTCAATGGGGGATCATAATCTCAAAAATAGATTACATATGTAGCTTAATCGATGAGGAATATTAGTTTTAACAGATAAGTCTTCCTCAGATTATATGTGCTTCAGCTATCATCCGAGAGAGGAGAATGTGTTAACAATCGTAAATATACACAAATAGAACCCTAGCAGAATTAGTGATGAAATCTCCAAAATCAGAATGCCCGTCGCAGCGCCAGCGAACAAAATAAGTGAATCTGCCCAGTAAAACACTGCTATTTTGCCACGATTGAGGGCATACTCTGTGAATGGCTTCAACCACAAATCAAATCGGCGTGAAATTTCCACTTGAATAAGGGCTATTAGAGTACGCCGGGAAGGAAAGAATTAGTTCTTACTAGGTATCTGAAGCATTGGAGAAAACGAAGAGCAGGGGGTGGCCACGAGCCCAACGGCCAGACGCGGCGGCGACGGCGGGGGCGGGCGGCGCGAGCCCACCGGAGAGCAAACGCGGTGGCGACTTCATCGAGCCCGCCGCGCCGCCGGGCGAGGCGGCGAGAACACGTGTAAGGCGCTGCCGCCGCATTGCGCAACTCGGAACTCTCGTCTCCTTTCTAGGTGGACACACAGACGCAGCTAGCTCTCTCTACGCACTCGTCGGCGAGGACGACAGGGGGAAAACAGAGCACACGACGGATTTTGCTTTGGTCCAGCCCTTTCCTTTGGGAGCTTTCCTTCTCTTTCAGAATATTCAGAGTTGTGGTGCTGCTACACACCGCAACCTTGTCTTCTACAGATTTGTCCGGTCAGGTCGCGCTTCTATGGTGCACCGACCATACACCAGATCAGCAGCTACACATTTGCTGATCCAGGCCATGCCTCTGCTAGCCTGCTGCAAGCTAGGAGAAGCATTGCCGCGTCCTGTTCTTACACAAATCGAAGCAAGTCCCGTTCAACTGAACTTCAAATATACACACACATGAGTTTGTCTCAAGGGCGTGATCGGTAGCCCGCAGCAGTTAGAAACAGGCACGCTAGATGCAAATTTGGGTCCATTGGTTGCCCGGGCGACGCTCATGTTGTAACTAGTGCGCGCGTCAAAGCAGCCGCCAGCCAGGCCCAGTGACAACGGCTGATTCGACCGTTCAATTCGGCTAGTCCGTCCAGGGCGAGAAGGAACGACAGTGAGAGCATTCAGGAGTCCCCCCAGTGTGCCCCCCAGCCGTTCAAAAGTGGTTGTTTCATGATGAAGAAGCTGCTCCGTCCCCTTCCACACCTCCGTCGGCGATATCATGGCCAGCTGCTTCATCCCCCTCTCTTGCAAGGTCCCGACCGGCCGGCCATCCCTCTAAACCCTCTCGGCCTGCAACCTAACCCTAAGTCCGATCACCGCCGAGCAGCCACCACCCTAACCTTAACTCCGGTCGCCAGCGAGCACCACTCCACACCTCCCCTAAGTTTTCTTACTCACCTCCACCGACGACATCGTGGCCAGTCATGTCGTCCCCATCGCCGGCGAGATCCTCTGGTGTCACCGTCGTCCTCATTTTCGATGGTCACCCCACCTACTGTCGTCATCATTTCCGGTCATCCTCATCCCCATCGACTAACAGGCCTAGCCTAAGAGAGAAATTGTAGTGTAAGGGGGTACGCGGCGCGGGCGACTGGTGCCCCGTCGAGCAGACAATTAGCATTTGCGCGACGCAACTACCTTGCGCCGTACAGAGCGATCATTAGTGGGCCTGGGCCCATCTTTGTCGCTGTGTTGGTTGTAGGAGCATCTTGGCCAGGGCTGCAGTGGACTTTTGCCTCCGTTTTTTAGCTTCATTTTTTTTGTCTTTTCGTTTTTGTCTTCTTTTTATCATTTCCTTTACTATTTTTCTGTGATTTTCTTTTTTATGTTTCCCTTTTTCTTTCGTTAAATTGAGAATCTGATAAAATTTTCATCATTTTTTAAAAATATTCATATTTTTAAGAATACTAATGTTTTTTAAGAATGTTCGTGTTTTTTTAAAATCATGTTTTTAAATTTGGTTCATGATTTTTTGAAAATTTGTTTATGATTTTTAAAAAATGGTTCATGATTTCTGATTTTTTGTTTAAAGATCATTAAAATATTCAAAATTGTTCATAGTTTTTAAATTATTATTATAGAAATTTTTAGAGTTTAAAATAAATATAGAAACAGAAAAGAAAAGAAAAAGAAAAAAGAAAACCGCTTGCCCAGTTGTTGCATGCTCCAGGCGGTGTGCTAACCTTTGCGTGAAGCGAAGAATTAGGATTGCCCGTAAACATGTCCTGAAAATATTATAGGCTACACCTCCACAATATTTGGTACTACCTCCTTCTCAAAAAGGATATCCTCGATTTGTTTAGGTTTACATGTATCTTTATATTAAAACACATCTAAATACATGCAAGTCTACATAAATTTGTGACATTATTTTCGGGACGGAGGAAGTACAATAGATTATATATAGCCAATGGATAAACAAATCTTACTTCATTGGGCTAGGTTGGGAGCAAGATTGGTTTCTAACAATTTTAGAGATGATCAATAAAAAGATAAATAAATGACTATAATTCACATAAACATAAGTTTGACTTCATAATACTCATGCATATTATGAATTGCACGATTTTGATACAAAGTAAGAGCACGCATGTGCCAATGGCTACCGACTGAATCTCCTCCTGTGCCAACAGAGATCATAAAACATGATTTCCCGTGAAACACACTTTACATGGCCTAGAATTATCTGTTTAGGTTTTCGCGTAAGCACCATATCCTTGCACTCTAGAAATCTTACAAGTTATTTAGTACATTCAGGAACCCTAGAACACGCTAGCAAGTTTAGTGCTCTCTGTTCCATAATATAAGATATTTTGGCAATCTAAATTTATTTGTCAAAACATGTTATATTAGGGAACAAATATATGTAAGGACACGAGAAAAAAACATACATACAGACACACGGTGTGATGAACTAACGATATTCGTTTGCTTGGATTTTCCTATTGATCCGAACTGAATAAAAACTAACAATTAGACAATTTTGCGCTATCACTAGAAAATGCATTTGTAATTATAAATATTAGAACAGTTCGACAAATATCCACCTTACTTTACATAATGTGTTCACTTACTGTTACTTCTACTATCTATACCAGGCGAATAGTATTCAAAAAGTATATCAAATGATGTATACCAATAATAATAATGCACCTTTAACAATATGGTGATTTATGATGAAGTAAAATAGTTTATTATAAATATGTGAAATATTTTAAGTGACAATGAATTCTAAATGAATCATCGGTTCTGCCACATGTAAACCTAAGAATATTTTTTGTCTAATTGAGCTTGATGATTCATTAGATGTGATTAGAATAAACTCATACAATACTCTCATCTCACTTTCAATTTGTTCGAATCGTGATGCAATCTTATTTGTCTTCATAGACGTGAATATATAGTAAATAATGATCTGTTGAATCTTGACACGTAGTTAAGGAAGACTCATATTATCATGTAAAACAGACCAAACTACACCGTGGTAAAAGTAGAGGCTATATTTTATCATGTTCCTTTGGGCAACGAATTTTGTAAAATCATTTCATACTAGAGCAAACATATTTTCTGTATCTTTTCAGACTTTTTATCTTAGAATTTCTTCTTCTATCTTAAACTATCAAACTTTGGTACGAAAGAAAACGATTCTCATAATAAGTGCCAACTCGTCAAGAAGTGGCACGTGGGATTTTGAATATTGAATTCACGGTCCTACATGTTCATGGTGTTTGTCTTTTTTTGTAATGTAATTTGGTCACCATAAAAAGGACTCTCATTAATCTCGGACATACAGATGTATCTCTTATTTCTTACATAAGTTAGGAGTTTTCCACGAAAGAAGAATGGAAGTTCATCACAAATAAGTTTTATTAGTATGGGAGATATATATGCATATAACATGTTTCCTATGATCATCTAAGTTTATTTCCGACATTAATTTTGTATTTGATATCTTCTTCATTTATCTTGACTTGTTAAACTTTGAGACGATAACAAATTCACAGAATTGTAGTTGGTTGTCCTAAAAATGGCACGTAGGTTCTCTCGTCTTGTCCATAATCCCGCACTGTATAGTTTGAGAACGATGGAGTTTTCATGTTTCCCTCAATGTATGATTGTCATCTAGAGATGGCACATGTAAGGATGGAGAGTAACTCTCCGGGTAGTGGCTGCCCAAATCCATCGTCACGACCTCATCGCCACTCGACTAATGGGGACAAAATTTTGACAGTCCGTGTCACCATTCGTTTTACTCATCTCCAAGGGGAACACACAACAAAACAACTCCACCGCTTGGAGTTGGGGCATTGTCCCACCCAAGTAACGCTTCCACCACGAGTCATTCCGGTTGAAAGATGTCATAGCGACGAGCTGGCACTATAGCACGGTAGTCTTTTTGGGGCACTTCAAAGTGCCCCTATATGTTATTGAAATGCCCCTAAAGGGTTTTAGAGGCACTTTAAAATGTGACTAATACTCATGTCGGTAAAAGTTTTAGGGGCACTTTGCTCAAAATGCCCCTAAAACCCTTTAGAGGCACTAAGAGAAATGCCCCTAAAGATCTTTAGTGGCACTAAGAGAAATGCCCCTAAAGATTTTTAGTTGCACTAATAGAAATGTCCCTAAATGTATTTAGTGGCACTAAGAGAAATGCCCCTAAATGTATTTAGTGGCACTAAGAAAAATGGCCCTAAAGATCTTTAGTGGCACTAAAAGAAATGCCCCTTAATGTATTTAGTGGAACTAAGAGAAATTCCCCTAAACCCCTTTAGTGGCACTAAGAGAAATGCCCCTAAAGATCTTTAGTGGCTCTAAAAGAAATGCCCCTAAATGTATTTAGTGGCACTAAGAGAAATGCCCCTAAAGATCTTTAGTGGCACTAAGAGAAATGCCCCTAAATGTATTTAGTGGCATTAAGAGAAATGCCCCTAAATGTATTTAGTGGCACTAAGAGAAATGCCCCAAAACCCTTTAGTGGCACCAAGAGAAATGCCCCAAAATGTATTTAGTGGCACTACATGTGAACAATCAGTAAAAGTAACAGTACTACCATTGACTACTGAGCACTAATTACCAAGCAGACTGTTTAAATAGTAGTAACAATCAGTAACAGTACTACCATTGATTAAATAGCATTAACAATCAGTGACAAACAAACTGATTAAATAGTAGTAACAAACAATAACAGTACTACCATTGATTAAATAGCATGAACAATCAGTGACAAACAGACTGATTAAATAGCAGTAACAAACAATAACAGTACTACCAAACAGATTGATAAAACATCACATTTGCTGGCAGAACAGTACTAAACTTACTGAGCACTAATTACCAAATAGACTGATAAAACAGTACTAAACTCACACTTGCACTAAACTAAGTACTTTCTGGCAGAATCAGTAACACTAAACTCACACTTTCACTAACAGTTCACTAAACTCACACTTTCTGGCTTTTAGTGTCCCCAGCTTGTTTCCTCTTCTTAGGTTGCTATGAGTGTAGCTGCTTCTCAATGGTGCAGACAATCTCAGCACTTGTCTTATCTATAGCTATATCTGTGATCTGCATGTTACAATTTGCTACGGTTATTTAGAGATGAAGCAATGTGCATCAACCATTGTATTCAAATTTATTTGGAGATGAACCAATGTCATCAAGCAATGTGCAGCAACATCAATCAAATTTACAAGAAATGATATGTTAACTTACATATTTTTTGGGTCATTCAATCCAGTGCGCTTCAGCATGTCCTGTTAGAGTCATTCTTGCTCTTGGTTTTGGTAGGGCAGATGTTTTCTTATATACAACATTCACTAAAATTTTAACAAATTCACCATCTTCATTGTCCTGAACCGTTCCCATTGCCACCATCTGTTCACTATTTGGTGAAGATAAACCAACTTCCATTCCTGCCTTTATATCAGTTACCTACAATATAAAGAAGCAATGTTAGTTTGCCTTTTTTAAAAGATCATGCCTAACCTTTTCATTTAGCAAACATTTAGTTACCTTCATGGGTTTTTGTCGTCTTAACCAATCGTTTGCCTCACTACTGAATCTCCTTGGTATTTTCCAATCACTCTTGTTGTTATTTACAATGTTTTCCTCTGACTTTTCCTCTTTAACCTTCACATACTGTACATTTGCATCTAGCAAGTCTCTGTACGAGCACTTTGGTTTTTGTACTTGAGTTACAAAAATGATTTCCACATCTTGAACTATTTCTTCAAGTTTCTTCTTCTTCTTTTTGGTTGTTGCTTTACTTCCTTCTATAACAGATTCCTGCATTTCTGAATCTTCTTGTACTTGTGAATTAGCAGTTTGAGATTCTTTGGATGACCTTCCTTTTTTGTTTGTTTGATTGGCCTCCTAGTATGTTTGCTATGGTTTTTTGTTGTTCATCTTGATTGCCTTCTGTTATGGTTGAATCAGTACCTTTTGATGTTGAGTTGCTTGCTGCTGATGCTTCTTGTGGCTGTATTTTTTATTGACTGCTGATTTTGCTGGAAACATTTGGGCTTCCTTCACTGTTGTTGATGATTCCTACACAGTTGTTGGTGCTTCCTTCACTGATTTTTTTGCTTGATTCACTGATGTTGTTGTTGCTGTTGTTGTTGTTGTTGTTGTATTGTTTCCTGTTGCTGCAGATTCTTGTGGATGTACTATTGACTTTGTTAATGTTGTTGTTGTCTTGCTTCCTATTGCTGTAGATTCTTGTGGATGTACTATTGTATTTGTTGATGTTGTTGTTGTCTTGCTTCCTATTGTTGCAGCTTCTTATAGCTGTACTATTAACTTTGTTGATGTTGTTGTTGTCTTGCTTCATGTTGCTTTAGCTTCTTGTGGATGTACTCATGTTGTTGTTTTCTTTATAGTTGTTGTTTTGCTTCCTGTTGCTGCTGCTTCTGGCTGTACTATTTTCTTTGTTGATGTTGTTGTCTTGTTTCCTGTTGCTACTGCTCCTTTTTTTTGCTTAATTCACTAATTTTGTTGTTGTTGATGTTGTCTTGATTCCTGTTGTTGGTGCTTCTGGCTCTACTCTTGTATTTGTTGATGTTTGTATTGTATTTGAGCTTACTCTTCCATGTGTTGCTTCTGCTGACAATGCTGCTAGTGCTGCTTTTTCTTGTTATTCATCAATATGCCCTTTATTTGGCATTTCTTCTTCCTGGCTACGGCGATTGTATTGAGATGCCATCAGAAAAATAAATCTTTCCTTCCATTTCTTGACTTCTTTCTACAAGGGACTTGATCATACTTCTCAGTTGTAAATTCTCCTCCCTAGTTTCCTGGAGTGTTGATATAGCTTCATCAAGTAGCACTGATGATTTACCACCAACCATCAGCCCTAATCCATGCACTCTTGAATTACTTGATTTGTTGAATATTTCAGAGTAAAGATCACCACCACTGAACTCCTCATTTATAAGTTATGGATTCTTGTTGAAATGTCGTGTTATTTCAGCCTAAATAAATTTGCAGAAAACCAATTATGGCATTGTATCATGAACATCTATATTAAAAAGTAAGTAGTTGTTTTGACATACAATTTTTCCAGCAGAATATGCATCCACTGGTAATCCTTTTCTGGTCGTATGTATAATTCGGTACAGTTCTGACCTAGAGACGTGTTCTCCTCTTCTCAGTTCCTGTAATATGCACATATTATTTTGTAGTTCATTCAGTTTACAGTCTATATTACAAATATGTAGCATTTTACAGTTTACAATCTATATTACAAATATGCAGCAGTTTACAATCTATATTAAAAATATGCATCAGTCTATATTATTTTGTAATTCATACAGTTTATAGTTTGCAGTATTTATTACCTATTGAACTAGAACTATAGCATAACTTATTGTGCCAGCAGTATGTAGACAGTTCTCCTGGTTTGCTCTTGCAGTTTTATTTCTCAGTGCCAAAGCCTGCAGACATGACTTGTTCAGCAATAGGAATAAATATTAAGCATGGATATCTCGGCATGCATCTATAAGGAATGTTGTTGTTGTTGTCTTGCTTCCTATTGTTGCAGCTTCTTATGGTTGTACTATTAACTTTGTTGATGTTGTTGTTGTCTTGCTTCCTATTGCTTTAGCTTCTTGTGGATGTACTCTTGTTGTTGTCTGCTTTATAGTTGTTGTTTTGCTTCCTGTTGCTGCTGCTTCTGGCTATACTCTTTTCTTTGTTGATGTTGTTGTCTTGTTTCCTGTTGCTACTGCTCCTTTTTTTTTCTTGATTCACTAATTTTTGTTGTTGTTGATGTTGTCTTGCTTCCTGTTGTTGGTGCTTCTAGCTCTACTCTTGTCTTTATTGATGTTTGTATTGTATTTGAGCTTACTCTTCCATGTGTTGCTTCTGCTGACAATGCTGCTAGTGCTGCTTTTTCTTGTTATTCATCAATATGCCCTTTATTTGGCATTTCTTCTTCCTGGCTACGACAATTGTATTGAGATGCCATCAGAAAATTAATCTTTCCTTCCATTTCTTGACTTCTTTCCACAAGGGACTTGATCATACTTCTCAGTTGTAAATTCCCTCCCTAGTTTCCTAGAGTGTTGATATAGCTTCATCAAGTAGCACTGATGATTTACCACCAACCATCATCCCTAATCCATGCACTCTTGAATTACTTGGTTTGTTGAATATTTCAGAGTAGAGATCACCACCACTGAACTCCTCACTTATAAGTTATGGATTCTTGTTGAAATGTCGTGTTATTTTAGCCTACATAAATTTGCAGAAAACCAATTATGGCATTGTATCATGAACATCTATATTAAAAAGTAAGTAGTTGTTTTGACATACAATTTTTCCAGCAGAATATGCATCCACTGGTAATCCTTTTCTGGTCGTATGTATAATTCGGTACAGTTCTGACCTAGAGACGTGTTCTCCTCTTCTCAGTTCCTGTAATATGCACATATTATTTTGTAGTTCATTCAGTTTACAGTCTATATTACAAATATGTAGCATTTTACAGTTTACAATCTATATTACAAATATGCAGCAGTTTACAATCTATATTAAAAATATGCATCAGTCTATATTATTTTGTAATTCATACAGTTTATAGTTTGCAGTATTTATTACCTATTGAACTAGAACTATAGCATAACTTATTGTGCCAGCAGTATGTAGACAGTTCTCCTGGTTTGCTCTTGCAGTTTTATTTCTCAGTGCCAAAGCCTGCAGACATGACTTGTTCAGCAATAGGAATAAATATTAAGCATGGATATCTCAGCATGGATCTATAAGGAATAAATATTAAGCATGGATTTTCAAAAGGTTATTCATACAATTACCTTGGATATGTTAGTATTCCAAGTGTCATTCAGGGATTTCCATTGATCCTCAGGGATTTTGTTATCACAACCATTTTCTACATTATGTCTCAATGTCAACTCTACTTTCCAGTAGTTGGTCTTTAAGTAATGCTTGAAAGATCTAAACTTTTTGGCAGCTGAAGTCATTACACAGTCCTTATGTGCTTCAGTTAGTGTGAAGAAATCCTATTTCAATACACCACATGCTTTTGTTAGGACACATATATATGCCATCAGTTTGCTGAAATATAGGCAAAATCCAAAAAGAATTGTCTTACCTTGACAATTTTCCATAACCTTTCTTTCTCATAATTTGGGACTTTTCTCCAACTTGAGTGATCAAGAGATACATCTTGACCTCTGATAGATGTACTAATGAAATTAGTTAACTTCCCAGTTTTTAAACCATAGGGTTGTCCTAGCAAGTTGAATTGCAGTTTCACTTTCTTATGGGGTCCATGCTTTTGCCAGAACTTTATCATCTCTGTTGGTCCTCTCCTAGATTTTTTATTAACTGAATAGAAGGAATACAGTTATATTTTTATGACGACAGTTCAATTCTGCAATTAAAAAAACTTGCATCTGGAAGATTAGTACTCCATTACTTTGAACAGTGTGTACTTGTTGATCTTGTAACTTATCAACTACTTCTTCAACTTCTTCATGTGTTGCTTCTTCATATGCTTCTTCACCTTCTGCTTCTTCATATGCTTCTTCATCATTTTCTTCATCACTTTCATACCCCTGATCTTCATAATCTTCAGTTTCATGGATCCTTGCAGACTAGTAATGTAACATGTATCCAAATATTAACTACATTTTAACTATACAACAAAGATAAGGCATAACTGAACAATAAGAAAAAGTTATGGAGAAGGAGATATAGCTAACTTACTTCCAGAATGTTAGAGTAAATTCCTCTAGATTTTGCTTGCTTGAGTAGTTTGTTCTTGTGATATTCATTGAAGCAATATCTTTGTTGCTGAACTCTCTTACTGGCAGGTCAAGTTGTCATAGACTATTATTTAGATGCTTAAATCTTCTATCTTGGCTTTCATTCATGTTAGTTTCTGCATCAACAACAATTAAAGAAATAAGCACCAAATAAACAAGTATGAATAAGTACAACTCTAGAAAATGGCTCACATTTATTAAATACTTATTCCATATCAAACAAATCACGTATTGTAGGACAAATAACAACATGCCAATCTGTTTCGACTGGGTCTTGCACGTAGTACACTTTTGTTGCTTGGCTTGCAAGTATGAATGGTTCGAACTACATGTGCTTCATTTGAATAATTTAACTCTATGATTTGATTTATTCTACCATAGTATGTTACATCCCCTACAACAGGATTCTTGTCCTTAGCACTGGCAAAACTAGATGTTATTGCAACAGTGGAAACACCATCACATTGTGTTGCTTTTCCTAAACCATACGATTGTGTATGATATGTGCTTCCATTGATATAGTAGCTACTATAGCTTTTGGCCATCATGTATGGCTTATGAGCTAATAATTTAGCTTCAACTGGGGGTAGATCAATTCCTTGATCTATTTGATTTTGTACCTAGAGAGAGAGAAAGAGAAACATGTAAGTACTGCTGCCCATCATTACTTTTGTAAATGTGTTATGATGTGCTCTCTCAACCTCTCTTTTTGAATTTCTTGATCCAGTTGAAAGCATCTTCATATGCTCTCTACATGTTTTACAAAGGTATTAGCCCATGTTATTAAATTAAATGAAAGTAGAAAGGGACAATCAGGACAAGGGCTCACTGGGCATATTTCTAAACATCTGGGTAATTCACTAGCACATATCTTTGGGCTTGTGACCATGATACCTCATCCAGTTTAATAGAAGCAAAAGCAGACAAAAGTGCTGACTCGTGGTTGATATCGAGCTCGTTGGGGAACCCCAAGAGGAAGGTATGATGAGCACAGCAGTAAGTTTCCCTCAGTTATGAAATCAAGGTTATCGAACCAGTAGGAGCAAGGAAACACCTCCAAGGTGTTGTTTCCAACTTGGAACCTGCACAACACAACCATAGAACTTTGCCCCCAACTTACAGTGAGGTTGTCAATCTCACCAGTTTTGCTGAAAACAAAGGATTAAACGTATTGTGTGGAAGAAAGTAATAGCTTGCAGAAAGTAAACAGAAAATAGTAAACAATTGTAGATTAATGGTAAAAGAAAGGACCGGGGTCCATAGTTCACTAGTGGTGGTTCTCCTTAAGATAGATGATATGTTGGGTGAACAAATTACAGCGGGGCAATTGACAAACATCGAGAAAGCATACATGCATATACTAATCATCTTGACTCCTATGAGATTTGATTGGGAATTACAACATTATACATAGACCATAATCCAACTACATCTATGACTAATAATCCACCTTCAGGTTACCATCCGAACCCCCTTCAGTATTAAGTTGCAAGCAACAGATAATTGCATTACGCATTGCGTGTAAAGTAAACAATACGATTGTTCTATGAACAAAGGATTGTTGTTTTCTCCCTAGTAGCAACAACACATCTAGTACCTTAGATATTTCTGTCACTTCCCCATTTTACTAGAGGTATGAACCCACTATCGAGCATAAATACTCCCTCTTGGAGTTGCTAGCATCTACTCGGCCAAGATATCTACTAACAACGGAGAGCATGCAAGATCACAAATAACAAAGACATGATAGAATCAATAATCAATCTGAAATAGCATCTCAATATCTATCGGATCCCCGCAAACACAACATGTAGGATTACAAATAGATGATCTTGATCATGAACGAATCTCACAAGATCTAAACATGGTAGCACAAAGGATAAGAACCAACCATTTAGCTACTACATGGACCCGTAGTCCAAGGATGAACTACTCACGCATCACACCGGAGGCTTGCATGGTGATGAAGAAGGCCTCCAGGGTGAATTCTCCCCTCTGATAGGTTGCCGGGAAGAGCTTCAGATCCCTCCCGATCTAGGGATAGAGATGACAGCGGCTACAGACTCTTTCATGGATTTTTGATAGGGTCCCTAGGGTTTCTGTATTGGGGGGAATTTATAGGCGAAAGGAGAGGCCGAGGGGGTGCCCTAGGCGGCCGCACCACCCCCTGGCGCGGGCCAGGCCTGGCCGCGCGGCCAGGTGGTGTGGCCACCCCCTGTCCCCTCTCCGTCTCGTATTCTGGCTCCGTGTCCCCCTCGGTGGAATATTGACTTTGATTTTTGTCCCATCCAATTCCGAGAATATTCATTTTCTGACTTTCCTGGAACCAAAAACAGCAGAAAACAGGCAGCCGACACTGTGGCATCTTGTTAATAGGTTAGTCCAAGAAAGTGTATAAAAAGTACTACAAAGTGTGGGCAAAACATAAGAAAGTAGATGTAAACCAAGCATGGAACATCAAAAATTATAGATACGTTTTCAACGTATCAACATCCCCAAGCTTAACTCCTGCTCGTCCTCGAGTAGGTAAGTGATAAAAATAAAGAATAATTTTTTAGGTGACATGCACCATCATAAACTTGATCAAAGTATTTGTAAAACATTGATAACTGGGATCATAGTACTTCAACATAGCATGAAAGATAAAGTTCTAACAATAAGACATAGCAACTATGTTGTAACATGAAAAGGAATAAACAAAAGATGCATGAATAACAATGCTTTGCAAGACGTTTGTTTGTTTCACATAAAGAAAACATAGCATAGTGGCATTCAGCTTGTCCCTCATAATGTAGCAAAACATAAATGCATAGGACACGTTCAAAGTTCATAAGGGTGACTAGATACAAATAGTTTAAGGACAAGCAATATCAAAGTTATGCATCAATCAACAAGTCTTGGGACAATGCACATTAAACTAAGAATGGCCACTATGCTCTCTCAATAGGTGCATAAAGATAGAAGATGGGGACTCAACATAAAAGTAAAAGAAATGCCTCATAGAAGGAAGCAGGGATTCAAGTTTCATAAAGAACTTCCAAAAATTATGGTACTTATTAGCTTTCAGCTCTCATTGCCCCTATCATAAGCATCTTGAAGTGATTAAGGTTAAAGTGAACAAACTATGGAGTATATACTTGACAAAGTATAAGTTGGAAATCTCATGTCCCTTGAATACGAGGGCCGCTCTTCATGCTACTCAAGTTTAGTTACCGGTAAGTTCTTGTCATAGTAAGTACATGTGTATCATAGAGAACCGCTAACGGGGTACCCCTTGCCCGATGATATGGAAGAATCCCCATATCAAGATGACAAGGCAAGCAGACAACGAGCATCTCAGCAATCTTCTTATTTACCATGGGAAAATGGTGCCTTTTCTCTCTTTCCTCTTTTCTCATCTTTTTTTCTTTTTCTCTTTTTCTCAATCTCTATCTCTTTTTTATAAGAATGCTTCATAGATTGCTCATTATGGTTACGCTGCAGGTTTCCACCATGATTAGGCATGGATTAGACCGACGTCCTAGGCATTTTCTCTAACACACATACATAACTCCGTGGACTTACAAGCTCCCCTTTCATTTCACACCGACGGCATCCATAGACAAAAGAGCATGATATCAACTAGGTACAAAGTACAAGTGCAATGTTGAAAGCGTTCCCCATGACAGCATGGTTCTGCTAATCCCCAACATATAAGTGAAAGCATATACAACATAGATGACACAATAGTTCAAGTTTATTAGGGGCAAGAAAAGTAAAGTGTGCCATCAAGTTCGTGAGAGCTTTAATCACTAGTTTTCTCATAACAAGTTTAATTCGGAAGGTAGATAAAAACATGAATATACTTGGAATATCAAATGCTAATAGGTAGGTATGATGGACTCTTTGGAATAACTTGGTTTTATTTGGAGTTGGATGCATGAGTGGAACTCATACTTGGTTATGGAGGCTAGCAAAAGACTGGGAGCGACCAACTAAGAGAGCAATAATGGCCATAATCATGCAAAGCGACAAAAAATCATTAATTAAAGCATAAAGTGATATTACAAGTCGAAAACTAAAGGATCATAAAGGCTATGGTGACTTGGGATAGTCATAACATGGTGTGAGCATGCGCCAAGTCAACCCAAATAAAGCATCAAAGGAGAATACGACAATACTATGCTTTAATATGCTAAAACAATGCATGATTCTTTCAAGGAACATTAAGCAATCTCAATTGTTTATAACATGTCATGCTACAACAAAAATTACTAAGCATAAAGACAAAACAATATCAAGCATGACATGACAAAGCATAGGCCATAGTCAAAAACAAGCTCTCTTTACCACTTAAGCATGAACTTTTCCTACTCTTATCCAATCCAAACCAACCTATTTGAAAACTATCGTATGAAAGAGGGGTACAACCAATTTATTCAAGCAAACCAAGCAAACAAAAAACCAAAAAGAAAAACGAAGACGCTCCAAGCACAACACAACTATGCATGAAACAATAAAAATGAAGTGTTTGGAAGAAACCTGGGATTTTTATTGATGAAGAAGGGGATGCCTTGGGCATCCCCAAGATTTGATGCTTGTACTTCTTGGATATTTCTTGGGGTGACACGGGGTAGCATCCCCAAGCTTGAGCTTTAGTCCATTCTTCATCTCATTACATCATTCTCTCCATACACCTGAAATTTTTCCTTCATACAAAACTTCACAAAATCTTTATTAGCAACATTAGTGCACTCAAGATAATAACTATTTGGGTTCAGTTTCAATACCAATAAAACTTCCATTAAAACACAAGATACTGTAGCACTTCCCTCAAAAAGCTAAATTCCCCAAAGAGAACTCAAAAAGGAATCAACAAGAAGCAAATGCAAATAATGGCAGAAATCTGTCAAAACAGACCAGCAGGTAAAAACCATTTTTTCGAAGACCTTCTGTTGCTCAAATCGAAAAGTGTTGAACTAACGAAAGTTAGATAACAACCTGGGTCAGAAGCACAAAAATTCATGCCTCAAAATGACGTACATATATTTTACACGAATGTTTACAGTGAAGCGCAAAAATCTGTTTCGGGACAGCAACTTTCCCAAGCATTACTTCTCTCTCATTTGTTGGGGGGATAACCCCGGGTAGGGTCACTCCGGGGTATAAGGGCCGAGCTAGCCGAGGTTCGACAAGGTCAAAGAGGTTCGGCAAGGTCAAAGCGGATGCTGGCCGAGTCACCTCAAGGCAGGCCGGATCACGGAGTAACCCAGACCAGGGAGGTCGCCTAACATTGTCTCGTCCGACTCAAGGAGTGAGTCGGAGGCACCTGTCTAGCTTATATGCAGGAACAGGTGTGGCCGGATCAACTGTGATCCGGATCCTCGTTTGGCTTCTAGGAGAAGGAAGGAATATCTCTGGTCAAAAAGAAGGCCCGGTGCGTACTGGATGAGCGAGTAAAGCAAGGGCAGGACCACCGGATTATGGCCGACAAGGGTGACGACGCTCACGTCGGCTGACGCGGGCGCTGCAGAGGCAACATCGCTAAAGCAAGAGTGACGTGGGGGAAAAGCACCCCTGTCGGGTTACTAGTTTGGGAGGCGGCATATTCTTAGGAATATGCCTCCACGTATGCCCTAGGCCAGGACCGAACCACCCCTATATAAGGGGGGGGGGTGGGGTTCTGGTAAGGGGGTTGGGTCTTTTCGGATACAGAGCAAGGGAAATACTTGTGGGTCTTGAGTTCTAGGACTAGAGGATAGGCAAGAGTAAGAGAGCCACTTCTTCCTCCTCTAGTCAAAACAGCTCGAGGAGCACTTGTAGGCTTGGAGACTGAACATCAATACAAAGCTTCTGTGTAGAGAATCACTCTACTATCCCTCCCTGGATTCCCCTAGCGCATATTAGTCCCCACCTTCAGCCTATCCATGGCATCTGCCGTGATACCACCACGACAGTTGGCGCCCACCGTGGGGCTAGCGACGCTAGCAGGGGCGAAGATCCGGACGGGAAATTTGATCGGCACCGGTGAACGCATCGTCTCCGGGCTCGTTCAGCGCTTCGGTGCGCTGGACTACGTCAGCGACAACGTTGGATGCTTCGGCACACGCCCCCTTCCGCGCAACGGCGTCTTCGTCAAGCTCGGCGCGCACAAGGTCTATGTAGCCGTGGACGTGTTGTAGGGGTTCGTAGCATGGAAAACAAAAATTTTCTATCGCATACAAACAAACAAGCCAAGATCTATCTACTAGATTGTAGCAACGAGTCGATGGAATAACTCACCCTCGAAGATTCCAAAGTGTTTAACGAGAGCAGATTCTCGTGGGTGATGTAGTCGTACTCTTTCCGATCTCAAGATCGCGTAGACGATCCTTCCGGCGCCGCGTTCCCGCAGCGCTCCCGCAGTCGGTCACACGTTCGGTACTCGACGAAGACCTTCCTCTCCCTTGTTCCAGCAGGCAGCGGAGGTTGTAGCACTCTCCTCGCGATTCCGGCAGCACAACGGCGTGGTACCGGAGGTAGAGGGGAGATCCCGCAGGGCTTCGCCTTAAGCCGGTGCGAGTATGGTGGAGCTTATGAGAGAGGCTATTAGTGGTCTAGTAATTAGACACACCAATTAGAAGGCTCTAAACCAATTAGAAGGCTCTAAACCGAATAGCTCTAAACCGGGGTCTAGATCTAGGGTTTAGTTTAGAGGATAGGAAACTTGTGTGTCTAGGAGGGGAGCCCTGCCCCTCCTTATATAGGTGGGAGGGCTGGCCGGCCAAGGGGAGGAGTTCCTCCCCAACTCGGCCTAGGGAGGCGCGCCGGCCAAGGGGAGGAACCCTCCTCCAACTCGGCCTCCACCTCTCCTCCTCTTTTCCCACTTCCCAAAACTGCCGTTTGACTTTCAAACTAGCCGTTTGACTTTTCAATTTAGGATTTAAATAAATCCTTTATTTGGGACAGCGAGAACACTTAGTACATGATGCAATCATTCCAATATGCAATGACACACTCATGTACCCTTCCCCCTCCGGAGTGCCGGACATTCCGGGACCTTCTAGAATGTTCCCGATGAAAACACCGGAACCATTCCCTAACTCCGAAACAGGACTTTCCTTATATGAATCTTATTCTCCGGACCATTCCGGATCACCTCGTAATATCCCGGATCCCATCCGAGACTCCGAACAACATTCGGTCTCTTTCTCATAATACCATAACTACTCAAACAACGTCGAATCCTTAAGTGTGTCTCCCTACGGTTCGTGAATTATGCGGACATGATCGAGACACTTCTCCGAACAATAACCAATAGAGGAATCTGGAAATTCATATGGCTCCCACATATTTCTACGATTACTTTGCGATCGAATGAACCACTTACATACGATACCAATTTCCCTTTGTCTCACGATATGTTACTTATCCGAGGTTATGATCGTCGGTATCTCTGCATACCTAGTTCATCCTCGTTACTGATAAGTACTCTTTTCTCGTTCCCGTGATATGTGATCCCTTGTGACCAAGTCACATGCTTGCAAGCTAATTGGATGACATTTCACCGAGAGGGCCCAGAGAATATCTATCCGTCATGTGGATGGACAAATCCCACTCTTGATCCATGTGTTTCAACCAATACTTTCCGAACACTCAATGCCACCTTTATAGCCACCCTGTTACGGTGTGGTGTTTGATGACATCAAAGCATCCATCCAGCAAAGGTGATATGCATGATCTCATGGTCGAAGGAATTAGGTTACTATGTATCAGAAAGCATATAGCAATTGAACTATTGAAATGACTTGATCTTTATGCTACGCTTGTCTATAGGAGTATGTCCACCATATCATTCTCCTAACGATATGATCTTGTTGTTGATAACATCTCAATGTTCATGACAAAGAAACCACATCATCAATCAACCAACAAGCTAGTGAAGTATAGAGGCTATACTAGGGACTTCAAATTAAGTTTACAAATCACACAAGTATTAATGGTTTCCTTGTTAATACTATTATAGCATGAATGCAAACATTTATCATAAACATAAAGATATAATAATAACTATATTTATTATTGCCTCTAGGGCATATCTCCAACAGTCTCCCACTTGCACTAGAGTCATCTAATCTAGATTACATGGTAATATACCGAACACCCATGGCAGTTTGGTGTTGGTCATGTTTTGCCCTCGGGAGAGGTTTAGTCAACGGATCCGCCACATTCAGATCTGTGTGTACTTTGCAAATCTTTATATCCCCATCCTGGATATGTTCTCGAATAGCGTGAAAACGCAGCTTGATATGCTTCAGCTTCTTGTGTGACCTTGGTTCTTGCGCATTGGCTATGGCGCCCATGTTATCACAGTAGATAGACATTGGGTCCAGCGCACTTGGAACCACACCCAGCTCTGTAATGAACTCTTTCATCCATATCGCTTCTTGTGAAGCCTCCGAAGCAGCCATGTATTCCGATTCAGTTGAAGATCTCGCCACAACGCTTTGCTTTGCACTCCTCCAGCTAACTGCTGCATCATTCAAAATAAATACGTATCCAGATTGTGATTTAGAATCATCCGGATCGGTGTTCCAACTAGCATCGGTGTAACCATTAACAACGAGCTGTTCATCACCTCCATAAGAAAGAACCATATCCTTAGTTCTTCTCAAGTACTTAAGGATGTTTTTGACCGCTGTCCAATGATCCACTCCTGGATCACTTTGATATCTGCTAGTTAAACTAACAGCATATGCAATGTCGGGTCTAGTACATAGCATGGCATACATTAGAGATCCTATGGCTGAGGCATAGGGAGTCTTACTCATTCTTTCTCTATCTTCTGCCGATGTCGGACTTTGAGTTTTACTCAAGGTCGTATTGGGCAACATGGGCAAGAACCCTTTCTTGCTTTCTTCCATTCCAAACCTCTTTAGAACTTTGTCCAAATATGTACTTTGTGACAATGATATTTGGCGTTTCGATCTATCTCTATAAATCTTTATGCCTAATATGTAAGCTGCTTCGCCAAGATCCTTCATTGAAAAACTATTATTCAAATACTCTTTGACACTATTAAGAAGGTCTACATCATTCCCAATCAACAATATGTCATCCACATACAGTATTAAGAATGCTACAGAGCTCCCACTCACTTTCTTGTAAATACAAGCTTCTCCATAAGTTTGTATAAAACCAAAACTTTTGATTACCTTATCAAAACGTTGATTCCAACTTCGGGATGCTTGCTTCAATCCATAGATGGACCGTTGAAGCTTGCATACCTTGTTAGCATCTTTAGGATCGACAAAACCTTTGGGTTGTATCATATACAACTCTTCATCAATGTCTCCATTGAGGAATGCTGTTTTGACATCCATCTGCCATATCTCATAATCATAATATGCAGCGATTGCTAACATAATCCTCACAGACTTTAGCTTCGCTACCGGTGAGAAAGTCTCATCGTAGTCAACCCCTTGAATTTGTCGAAACCCTTTTGCGACAAGTCGAGCTTTATAGACAGTAACATTACCATCAGCATCTGTTTTCTTCTTGAAAATCCATTTGTTCTCGACAGCCTTCCGGCCATCCGGTAAGTCCACCAAAGTCCATACTTGGTTTTCGTACATGGATCCAATCTCGGATTTCATGGCTTCTTGCCATTTATTGGAATCTGGGCTCATCATCGCTTCCTCATATGTCTCGGGGTCATCGGTGTTGTCCACCAACATGACATTCATAACGGAATCATACCAATCTGGAGTGGTACGAGTTCTCGTTGACCTCCGAGGCTCTATAGTAACCTCAACCGAAGTTTCATGATCACCATCATTAGCTTCCTCTCTTATTGGTGCAGGCATCACAGGAACTTCTTCCGGTGCTGCGCTACTCGTAATTTCGAGAGAAGGTTCGACAACCTCGTCAAGTTCTACTTTCCTTCCAGTCACTTCTTTCGAGAGAAATTCCTTCTCTAGAAAGGATCCATTCTTGGCAACGAAGATTTTGCCTTCGGATCTATGATAGAAGGTATACCCAATAGTTTCCTTCGGGTATCCTATGAAGACGCATTTTTCCGCTTTGGGTTCAAGCTTGTCCGGCTGTAACTTCTTTACATAGGCTTCGCATCCCCAAACTTTAAGGAACGACAATTTAGGTTTCTTCCCAAACCATAATTCATACGGTGTCGTTTCAACGGATTTAGACGGTGCCCTATTTAAAGTGAATGCGGCTGTTTCTAATGCATAACCCCAAAATGATAGTGGTAAATCTGTAAGTGACATCATAGAACGAACCATATCTAAGAGAGTTCGATTACGACGTTCAGACACACCATTACGCTGTGGTGTTCCCGGCGGTGTCAACTGCGAAAGTATTCCACATTTCCTTAAATGCTCGCCAAACTCGTAACTTAGATATTCACCTCCACGATCAGAACGTAGAAATTGAATCTTCTTGTTACGTTGATTCTCTACCTCACTTTGAAACTCCTTAAACTTCTCGAAAGTTTCGGACTTATGTTTCATGAAATAGATATACCCATATCTACTCAAATCATCCGTGAAGGTAAGAACATAACGATAACCACTGCGCGATGCTACACTCATTGGACCACACACATCGGTATGTATGATTTCCAATAAGTCTGTAGCTCGCTCCATCATACCAGAAAATGGAGTCTTAGTCATTTTACCCATCAGACATGCCTCGCATCTTTCAAGTGATTCAAAATCAAGTGATTCAAGAAGTCCATCGGAATGGAGTTTCTTCATACGCTTCACTCCAATGTGACCAAGACGACAGTGCCACATATAGGTCAAATTATCGCTTGATTTCAAACGTTTAGCCTCAATGTTATTAATATGTGTATTTCTACTATCGAGATTCAATATGAATAGACCATCTATCAAAGGTGCATGTGCATAAAACACATTACTCATATAAATCGAACAACCATTATTCTCGGATTTAAACAAGTAACTGTCTCGCAATAAACAAGATCCTGATATAATGTTCATGCTTAATGCAGGCACCAAATAACAATTATTTAAGTATAAAACTAATCCCGATGGTAGATGAAGAGGTAGCGTGCCGACCGCGATCACATCAACCTTTGATCCGTTTCCTACGCGCATCGTCACCTCGTTTTTCACTAGCTTCCGTTTATTCTGCAGCTCCTGTTTCGAGTTACAAATATGAGCAACCGAACCAGTATCAAATACCCAGGCACTACTACGAGTACTAGTGAGATACACATCAATAACATGTATATCAGATATACCTTTCTTCTTGATGTTGCCGTTCTTCAAATCCGCCAAGTACCTTGGGCAATTCCGCTTCCAGTGACCTTCTCCCTTGCAGTAAAAACACTCAGTTTCAGGCTTAGGTCCAGCCTTGGTTTTCTTCGTCGGCGTGGTAACTTTCTTACCACCCTTTTTGAAGTGTCCCTTTTGCTTAGACTTGCCTTTCTTGAATTTGGTGGTCTTATTGACCATCAACACTTGGTGCTCTTTCTTGATCTCCACTTCTGCAGATTTTAACATAGCAAATAGTTCTGGCAACTCTTTGTTCATGTTCTGCATGTTGTAGTTCATCACAAAGTTCTTGTAACTTGGTGGTAGTGATTGGAGGATGCGGTAAACTCCCAAAGTATTAGGAATCACTATACCCAAACTTTGAAGTTTATTTGCGTGCCCAGACATCTTAAGCACATGCTCACTGACGGAGCTACCCTCTTCCATCTTGCAGTTAAAGAACTTTTCAGAAGCTTCATAACTTTCAATTGCCGCATGAGTCTCAAAAATTAATTTGAGATCCTCGACAATATCATATGGGTCTGAATTCTCAAACCTTTTCTGAAGCTCCGATTCTAGACCATACAAGATAGCACATTGAACTATGGAGTACTGATTCTTCCGAGCAAGGTAAACATTCTTTACTTCATCGGTAGCATCAGCTGCAGGTGGGTCACCTAGCGGTGCATCCAGCACATAGGTCAAATTACCAGCTGTGAGGACAATCCTCAAATTGCGGAACCAATCCGCGAAGTTGCTTCCATTGTTTTTCAACTTTTCTTTCTCTAGGAACGCATTAAAATTGATGGTAGGGGCTGCCATTGATCTACAACATATTTGCAATAGTTTAGACTAAGTTTATGAAAAATTGAGTTCAAATTAATTAATGAAATTAAACTAGGTGAACTCCCACTCAAAACAACATCCCTCACATTGTTTTAGTGATCACACGAACCAAATCCACTACATCAACACCGATCATCACGAGAGCTGATATAGTTTTAATGGCGAACAATCATCATGTTCATCATATCTACTATATGATTCATGCTTTGCCTTTCGGCGATCCGTGTTCCTGAGGCCATGTCTGTACATGCTAGGCTCGTCAAGATCAAACCTTAGCTTCCGCATAAGCAAATCTGGCTTGCTTACGTTGTATTCACCCGCGGAATCAAAGACACCCGATCATCACGTGGTGCTTCGAAGCAGCAAGCTTTGGCAACGGTGCATACTAAGGGTGAACACTTTAGAACTTGAAATTTATGTGCATGAGGGATCATCTTATAATGCTACCGTCGTCTACTAAGCAATACAAGATGCATAAAGGATTAACATCACATGCAATTCATAATATGTGATATGATATGGCCTTTCTTCTTTGTGCTTCCGATCTCCATCTTCAAGCACGAATATGATCTCCATCATCACCGGCATAGCATCAAGGTCAATGACGCTTCTCCATGGTTGTCGTCCACCAGCTTCAACTATTACAACTATTTTGAATAGACACGCAGGTCTTAACAGAAATTAAAGACAACCATATGGCTCCTGCCGGTTGCCAACTTACAATAAGGAACATTGCATACATCAAATATAATCACAATCATGGCCATATCACATCACTGCACACCCCTGCAAAACAAAGTTAGACGCTTCTACTTTCTTTGCATATTTTACGTGGTTTGGGGCTTTCCATAAGTGTCGTTCTAACTTACGAACAATAACCACAACATTGATACTAGCATTGTTGATCACCCGTTGTAAATTGGATCTTTACTATGCTAGGAGAAACAGGCACCCGCAAAGCCACTTATGCAAAACGAGTTGCATGTCAAGCGTGGAGCAAGTCTCATGAACGATGTCATGTAAGGTTAGCCCGGGCCGCTTCATCCCAACATACCGCAAGATGCAAAGTACACAAAAAGCAATCTACAATAAAAGCATCAACGCCCACAATGACCATTGTGTTCTACTCGTGCAACAGATCTACATATAGACACGGCTCTGATACCACTGTAGGGGTTCGTAGCATGGAAAACAAAAAATTTCTATCGCATACAAACAAACAAGCCAAGATCTATCTACTAGATTGTAGCAACGAGTCGATGGAATAACTCACCCTCGAAGATTCCAAAGTGTTTAACGAGAGCAGATTCTCGTGGGTGATGTAGTCGTACTCTTTCCGATCTCAAGATCGCGTAGACGATCCTTCCGGCGCCGCGTTCCCGCAGCGCTCCCGCAGTCGGTCACACGTTCGGTACTCGACGAAGACCTTCCTCTCCCTTGTTCCAGCAGGCAGCGGAGGTTGTAGCACTCTCCTCGCGATTCCGGCAGCACAACGGCGTGGTACCGGAGGTAGAGGGGAGATCCCGCAGGGCTTCGCCTTAAGCCGGTGCGAGTATGGTGGAGCTTATGAGAGAGGCTATTAGTGGTCTAGTAATTAGACACACCAATTAGAAGGCTCTAAACCAATTAGAAGGCTCTAAACCGAATAGCTCTAAACCGGGGTCTAGATCTAGGGTTTAGTTTAGAGGATAGGAAACTTGTGTGTCTAGGAGGGGAGCCCTGCCCCTCCTTATATAGGTGGGAGGGCTGGCCGGCCAAGGGGAGGAGTTCCTCCCCAACTCGGCCTAGGGAGGCGCGCCGGCCAAGGGGAGGAACCCTCCTCCAACTCGGCCTCCACCTCTCCTCCTCTTTTCCCACTTCCCAAAACTGCCGTTTGACTTTCAAACTAGCCGTTTGACTTTTCAATTTAGGATTTAAATAAATCCTTTATTTGGGACAGCGAGAACACTTAGTACATGATGCAATCATTCCAATATGCAATGACACACTCATGTACCCTTCCCCCTCCGGAGTGCCGGACATTCCGGGACCTTCTAGAATGTTCCCGATGAAAACACCGGAACCATTCCCTAACTCCGAAACGGGACTTTCCTTATATGAATCTTATTCTCCGGACCATTCCGGATCACCTCGTAATATCCCGGATCCCATCCGAGACTCCGAACAACATTCGGTCTCTTTCTCATAATACCATAACTACTCAAACAACGTCGAATCCTTAAGTGTGTCTCCCTACGGTTCGTGAATTATGCGGACATGATCGAGACACTTCTCCGAACAATAACCAATAGAGGAATCTGGAAATTCATATGGCTCCCACATATTTCTACGATTACTTTGCGATCGAATGAACCACTTACATACGATACCAATTTCCCTTTGTCTCACGATATGTTACTTATCCGAGGTTATGATCGTCGGTATCTCTGCATACCTAGTTCATCCTCGTTACTGATAAGTACTCTTTTCTCGTTCCCGTGATATGTGATCCCTTGTGACCAAGTCACATGCTTGCAAGCTAATTGGATGACATTTCACCGAGAGGGCCCAGAGAATATCTATCCGTCATGTGAATGGACAAATCCCACTCTTGATCCATGTGTTTCAACCAATACTTTCCGAACACTCAATGCCACCTTTATAGCCACCCTGTTACGGTGTGGTGTTTGATGACATCAAAGCATCCATCCAGCAAAGGTGATATGCATGATCTCATGGTCGAAGGAATTAGGTTACTATGTATCAGAAAGCATATAGCAATTGAACTATTGAAATGACTTGATCTTTATGCTACGCTTGTCTATAGGAGTATGTCCACCATATCATTCTCCTAACGATATGATCTTGTTGTTGATAACATCTCAATGTTCATGACAAAGAAACCACATCATCAATCAACCAACAAGCTAGTGAAGTATAGAGGCTATACTAGGGACTTCAAATTAAGTTTACAAATCACACAAGTATTAATGGTTTCCTTGTTAATACTATTATAGCATGAATGCAAACATTTATCATAAACATAAAGATATAATAATAACTATATTTATTATTGCCTCTAGGGCATATCTCCAACACGTGTCTGGCGTCCATCCGCGTCGCGTCATCGATGCGGGGGAACCACCCCTCACTGTGGCTCGCGGGGCACGTATCGCCCGTTCCCCGGGCCATGCAGAGGTGATGATGACCGCACCGAGCGCGGGCGTGAGCAGGGATCCAGCGCTAGACCCGGGGGCAACACCCAAAGCACCAAGGAAAGCTAGGGGTCCTCCGCTGGAGAGGCCCGAGAACGTGCTGAGGGAAGCTATGGATAGCTTGGCTAACCCGGTGATAGCAGTGGTAGATCCGGCTCAGGCACAAGCCGAGCTAGAGGAGACCCGGCGAAAGATACTGGAGGGCGCAAAGAAAATAGCAGCGGCTCAGCAGTCGTTGAACATGACGCTGCGTGAGTACGCGAAAGCGAACAAGGTTGATGCAGTGAGGGTAAAAGGGAGAAACCTCATAAGTGAGATGAACAGAGAGGGTGATGATGGACCAGAAGGGTCGGAAAACTGTCTGTCTGTGGGGTTGCCGAAGTATAGTACCCCGGCGAAGAACCTCAGAGCAGCAGATGCCGCGGCGTCCGAGCTAGAGGGTCTGACGGGTGAAGCTCACCAAAGACAGCAAGACCAGGTTAACGAGCTGGTTCGGATCGCGAACAGGCAGAATGAGGAGCTGTTGAGAAGTAATCCGGAGAGAGTTGGAGCTTCTAAAATCGTCCATTCGGTGATGGGTAACCCAGAGAAATCCGCTGGAGCCGCATCATCACCTCATGGTGGCCCTAGAAGAGAAGAGGTAGTAACCTCGGCCAGACGGAACAAGCAAATCGTCCCGTATGACCCAAAGCGTGCGGGAAAGGAAAAAGAGATACGGAAAAACGACGATCGGTGAAGTGTGAGCCGAGGTAACCATGATCAAGGCAATGCCGGTCAAGGGAACGCCGCCAACGGCAACGCCAGACAGCAAAACTCCGCAGGAGCAGATCAACCGCCGCAGCGGAATGCACCAAGGCAAGAGCAAAGTGCCGGCCGTGGTATGCAACAGAGAGGACCACAACGGGAGCAAAACCGATACAATGATGGAGACTCGGAGATGATGAATGCGGGATACGCAAGACCGGACTATCATGTGATAGGGTTGAGATTGGGAAGCAGAGAGTTGATGCCGGATGACGCTAGGCTAAAATTAGACCGCTTGTATAGGTCGGAACAGATCGAATGTCAAGGTCCTCCGGGTCCAGCGTGCTTCGGACCCCGGATCATGAAGGAACCGCCGGTACCCAATTTCCAATTACCCAGGGGCACGAAGACATATGACGGCAGTACAAAGCCGGAGGATTGGCTAATAAACTATGCAATAGCTGTGAAAATTGCAACTGGCAACTTGAGGTGGGCTGTACGATATGTACCCCAAATGTTGGAAGGTCCAGCTAGGGTTTGGCTGAATAATTTGCCACCCGGAAGCATCAACTGCTGGATAGATTTTGAAGAGATGTTCATCAGCAACTTCTCAAGTACGTATCAGAGACCGAACAGACCGCAGACCCTGGCAATGTGCAAGCAGAGATCTAACGAAACGGATCGTGAATTCTTGACC
Organism: Avena sativa; assembly: GCA_916181665.1. NCBI lineage: Eukaryota > Viridiplantae > Streptophyta > Magnoliopsida > Poales > Poaceae > Avena > Avena sativa. Next base: position 484,003,456 of record OV702279.1, read on the forward strand.
CGGTGGTGTACCGTGAGAAACTCGTGTGAGGGAGTCATAGAGTCACAGGCTATAGCATGGTTCGCACAAGGATGTAGATATGGTAGCGAGTTGTGGATGAAATTGCAAAGGAAAATGCCAGTCACGTTGGCAGAGATGATCCGGATCGCGGATTCTTATGCTTTGGGTGATCCAACTCAACCTAGGATCGCCTCGAACGAGTCAAATGACGAGTACTATCCGAGGGACGGATCCGGGTCATCCCGGAGGAACGATTACAGGGGAAAAAGGAGAGATGATAGACCGGATCATCGGTATGGCTCGCAACAAGTTGCGGCTGTGAATCAAGACCAGCCCGGGGCAGGGAGCAACCAACGCCAGAAAACGGGAGGGCAATGGACTCCTCGAAACGATGGCAAGAAAACATGGACTCCGGAGCAGAAGAAGCAATGGCAAGAAAAGAAAGATCGTCCGAGGTATACCTACGAGTCAATGTTGGACCAGCCGTGCAAGTTTCACACGCCGAATCCGAGCAGCCCGGCGGGTCACACGACGAGACAATGTGAGTGGATGCGCAAGATAGAGCAAGGTGGTTCGGGGAATGCTCAGGCACCTCGGAATGATCAACCTCGGCAGGAGTTACCCCGGCAGCAATTGCTCTCTGGAGCAAACATGCAACAACTGATGTTGCCTCCCCCTCAGCCGAGGTATGACAACAGTGAGAGAAGGGATGCAGTGCATCAAGTGGAAAACCAGCAACAACCGGATCAGAGATACTCCGGAAACGAGGGAAGAAATGAGTCCAGGGAACATCACCAGAGCTATTGTGTGTTCACAACAGAAGAAACAGATAGGAAGAGCTTGCAGCACCGACATATGGAGGTTAACGCGGTTATGCCTGCAGTGATGAGGTACATGTCTTGGTCGGACCAGGAAATTACCTGGAGCATCAAAGATCACCCCAAGCTTATGCCAAGTCTGGGCTCGTATGCACTAGTGTTGGATCCGACGTTCATTGGACCAAACATTAATGTGAGGTTCTCCAAGGTACTGATTGACAATGGCAGTAGCATTAACATCATGTATGCGGATACGATGTGCAAGTTGGGCATCTCGGAGAACATGCTCCAGGCTACGAGAACAACTTTTCATGGTATCGTGCCCGGCATATCCTGCGAACCAATAGGCAAAGTCCGGGTCGACGTGCTGTTCGGTACAAGGGATAACTGCCGAATCGAAAATCTGGAGTTCGAAGTGGTAAACCTGGAGAGCGCGTATCATGCATTACTCGGGAGACCAGCGCTGGGCAAATTCATGGCAAGTTGCCACGTTAGTTATCTGAAGATGAAGTTGCCCGGGCCAAATGGTGCAATTACTATCGTTGGGGATTTCCGACATTCTATTGAATGCGCTTCAGCCGGGTCTAACTTAGCCGAGTCACTCGTAATTGCCCAAGAGAAAAGAAAAATCCAAGAAGTGACGGCATTAGCTCGGTCCGCGCAACAGTATATGCCGGCGTTAAGTAACCCGCATGGAAGCGTTTCATTTCAAGCCGCGAAGGACACCAAGAAGATACCGGTGGATAACGTGTTTCCGGAGCGCACCGTGACAATTGGAGCCAGATTAACTGACAAATAGGAAAGCGAGCTCGTCAACTTCCTCCGTGAGAATCGGGATATTTTTGCTTGGTCCACACAGGACTTGCAAGGTGTTCCAAGGGAGTTGGCCGAGCACTCCTTGAATGTAAGACCCGGAGCAAGGCCGGTGAAGCAGCCTCTCCGACGCTTCGCCGAAGATAGGAGAAAGGTCATTGGTGACGAGATAGCTCGGTTGCTAGCAGCAGGATTTATCATGGAAGTGCTATATCCGGATTAGCTCTCTAACCCGGTACTGGTAGAAAAGAAGAAGGAGGATCCGAACGTGGCAGTGGTTTGGCGTATGTGTATCGATTATACGAACCTGAACAAGGCATGTCCGAAAGATCCACTTCCGCTGCCAAGGATAGATCAGGTCATCGACTCTACCACGGGATGTGAACTGTTGTCATTTATTGACGCCTATTCTGGTTTCCACCAGATACCCCTGAACCCGGACGATCAAATAAAACTGCTTTTATTACCCCGTACGGGGCTTATTGCTATCGCTATGCCATTTGGTTTACGAAACGCCGGAGCAACGTACCAAAGGTGTATGCAAAAGTGTTTGCACGATCAAATAGGTCAAAATGTGCAAGTTTACGTAGACGATGTGGTTATCAAGACCAAGGAAAGCGCAACGCTCCTTGACGACATAGGGCAAACATTCGCGAACTTGAGGAGATTCCGGATGAAGCTTAACCCGGAGAAATGTACCTTCGGTGTCCCGGCTGGGAAATTACTCGGATTTCTCGTCTCTAGCCGAGGTATCGAGGTTAATCCAACTAAGATCAGAGCCATCGAACGAATGGAACTGCCGAAGTGTCTCAACGACGTCCAGAAGTTCACCGGATGCCTGGCGTCGCTGAGTCGGTTTGTATGTCGGTTAGGGGAAAAGGCACTGCCTCTCTACCAACTCATGAAAAAATCACATAAATTCGTTTGGACGCCGTAGGCCGATGAAGCTTTTGCCCACTTAAAAAAGATGTTGGCCACTGCACCAGTGTTAGCTTCTCCACTATCGAAGGAGCCAATGTTGCTCTACATAGCCGCAACCAACCGAGTTGTAAGTGCAGTGATTGTAGTGGAACAAGATGAAGAGGATAAGTCGGTGCAGAGGCCAGTGTATTACTTGAGCAAGGTATTGTCTGTCTCAAAACAGAACTACCCGCATTTTCAAAAGGTGGCATACGGAGTTTATATGGCGGCAAAGAAGTTAAAGCACTACTTTGAAGAGCATCCCATCAAAGTGATATGCGAAGCCCCCATATCCGAGATAATGGGTAACAAAGATGCGAACGGCAGAATCGCGAAATGGGCAATTGAGCTAGCACCATACGCACCCCAATACGATAGAAGAGAAGCGATCAAGTCCCAGGCTGTAGCGGACTTTTTCGTGGATTGGGCCGAGGTACAATACGAACCACCGCCACCGGATCCGAACTACTGGAGGATGCACTTCGACGGATCGAAGACCAAAGCCGGATTAGGTGTCAGGGTTGTGCTCACCTCGCCAAAGAAGGATCAGCTCAAGTACGTGTTGCAGATCCATTTCGCAGCATCAAACAATGTCGCCGAGTACGAGGCTCTCGTGCATGGTCTAAAAGTGGCAAAGGAAATTGGCATACGTCGAATAATCTGCTTTGGCGACTCGGATTTAGTAATACAACAGGTGTCCGGAGTGTGGGACGCCCTGGATCCAAACATGGCATTATACAGATTTCATGTGCAGAAAATCTCGGGTTACTTTGAGGGAGGCGAGTTTCATCATGTACCTCGCGTGGAAAATGAAGCTGCCGACATGCTGTCGAAGCTCGGCTCGACTCGACAGGCAATTCTACCGGGTGTTGCATTGGAGCACCTCAGAAATCCATCTATCAGGCCGTCCCCAGAAACCGATTCAATCTTTGTCCCGGAAAACACGGAATCCGGAGCTGAGCCCATGAACATTGACGTGGGAAGTAGTACGCCGAACCCGGGGACTACCTCGGCAAACCCGGGGAATATCTCGGCAAACCCGGGGACTACCTCACCAGACCCGGAGACTGTTTGGCGTGATCCGGCTGAAGTTATGCCGGTGGATCAGATGGAAATTGACGAGGAGATGTTCCCTGCGAGAGCAGTACCAGCTTGGGCGCTGCCTATATACCAGTTCTTGAAACATAGAACGTTACCCACTGAGGAAGTGCTAGCCAGGCAAACTCAGTGGAGGGCCAAAGCTTACACAATCATCAATTCCGAGCTGTACAAGCGAAGTGTAACCAATATCCTCCAGCGGTGCGTTGATCCGGAAGAAGGACTTGACATCCTCCGAGATATACACCAAGGAGAATGCGGGCATCACGCCTCATCACGGGCCTTAGTGGCAAAGGCATTCCGGCATGGATTTTACTGGCCAAGCGCCTTGGAGGAAGCGGAGGATCTGGTGAGAAAATGCAATGGTTGCCAAAGGTATGCCAACAAGACACATATGCCTATGTCGGAACTCAAAACCGTACCAATTACATGGCCATTTGCTGTGTGGTGCTTGGATATGGTTGGCCCGTTCAAACCAGCCAAAGGGAACATGACGCACCTTCTGGTCATGGTGGACAAGTTTACAAAATGGATCGAAGTGAAGCCTATAAGAAAGTGTGATGGAGCTACAGCTGTGACATTTCTCAAAGACATCATCTTGAGATACGGTTATCCTCACAGTATCATAACTGATAACGGCACCAATTTTGCTGAAGAAGCATTTGCACGATTCTGCCGAGATAAGAAAATCCGACTCGACATAGCCTCGGTAGCCCACCCCGCATCGAACGGACAAGTGGAAAGATCCAACGGATTAGTGCTATCCGGGATAAAACCCCAGCTCATTTTAGCCGCTGCAAAGATCAGCAAGGTGCTGGATAGAAGAACTACCAGCGGTATTGTGGAGTTTAAGAACAACTCCGAATCGATCAACGGGCTACACGCCGTTCTTTCTGGTATATGGGGCAGAAGCTGTATTACCAGCCGACATAGAGCATGATTCGCCTAGGGTCACCCAATACACAGAAGCTGAAGTACAAGAAGCCCGGCAAAATGATGTTGATCTGCTGGAAGAAGCGAGAGAACTGGCACTGTCCAGATCCGCCATATATCAGCAAAATCTCCGACGCTATCATAGTCGGAAAGTGTGCCCCCGAGTCTTCCGGGAAGGCGATCTGGTGCTCCGGTTGGTACAGCGTACCACTGGCATGCATAAATTATCCCCCCCTTGGGAAGGACCATTTATCGTGAGCAAAGCATTGCACAATGACTCTTACTATCTCATAGATGCAAAGCCACAGGAAAAGAACAAGGCGGACAGGTCCGGAGAGGAATCCAAGCGACCGTGGAATGTAGCACTACTTCGTCCGTTCTACACTTAGCTAAAGAGTGTATGTACCCGAGTCATCCTCATATGTCGGTATGTATGTCGGCAATGAGCCTATCAATGAAATAGCAGGGCCTCGAGCAGTAACTCGGGGACTGCCTTAATAAATGATTGTGGTTATTTTTTATGCATTAGCTGGAATGACTCGTTTCCCTTAACCCGGATTAGTAATGTGTGAGCACCAAAAACCCAACCTTTCGACTCGCTGCTGTCCAACAAGAATTGGCTTCATGGCGAGCAAGGGAACAAGTTTGGAATTGCGTGGCACATGAAAAACGACTAAGGAAACGAGTTTATTTGAGCTAATGTTTGTTTTTCAGACTAACCCTGTATTTATTTTCAAGTTACTATGCTGAATTATTTTGAGCTAAACCTAAAAGTTTCTAAGTATTGTTAAAACAATTTTTGAAGCTTGGGTTCGTAAGTCGTAAAACCGAATCAAGGTAGACACGGACCGAGCCAGAGAATTGGACGAACAAGAAAATGAAACTCGGGGACTACGCCCAAGTTAATCCGGCATAGAAATGTACTAGCAAAATATCACATATCCAGCATACAAGTGGACCCGGCATACCGGGGATCTGATAAATTTTCAAGTTTTTTTTAGAATTAAGGAGCAGCTGGAGGAGGAAGTTCGGCGTCATCATCACTGTCTTCGATATCTGAAGCAGCATCTTCTCCGTCATCGCCCGACCCATCCTCCACGTTCTCCATCTGTTCCTCCTCGCCGGATTCCAGAAAGCTCGGCCCCTCAACCCAGTCATGGACTGGAGAATATTCGATGAGGCTGTAGGCGCAAGCCTGGCGCCGAGCTACCCACTCCGGATCATCAGTCCATTTGGATCCGCTGCACCGACGGGTGAGAAGGCTCAGATCGATTTTCTCGTACCATGAAAGGATATGATGGAGAAGGGTATCTGTCGCGGCCCGCCCGACGGATTCCCTCCAGAGGTCGAGTTGAGTCTCAATCTCCATTATCTTGTCCGCAAGAAGTGTGACCCTTTCCGGAGCGTCCTTGCTTGGCCAGAATGTGTTGACGATCTGGACCGCAACGTCGAGGAGATCCTTGCCATAGTTATTGATAGTTTCCACCCGGGCTGACACGCTAACCAACAGGTCCTCCAGGTCTAAAGGGATACTCTCACCATCAGGAGCAATGGGAGTACCCCTCTCCTGGCGAAACTTGGCAACGACAGCGCTGGCAATAGCAGTACCCTCCGGAAAGTTATCTGAAAATAGGGACAGGGAGGATGCTGAAGCACCGGCATATGAGTTAACCCGGAAAACTGCGTCGGGCAAGAGAAAGAAACTTACGTGAGGTATGGTAATGGATCCGGGTCAACTCCTGGATACAACTATCGTGTCTCTGGCGAAGTTGTTCAAGCTCGGCGAGCGCCGACCCAAGCCGGACTTCGGATTCCTTGAGCAGATCCTGGTCCTTGGAGATCTGAAGGGTAAAGCGCTCACGCTCTTCGGTGTAGTTCTGGACAACTTTCTAGAGCTCGGTTTTGTGTTGGGCCTTCATCGTCTCCATCTCGGCCTTGAGTTTGGCTATTTCGTCATCCTTCTTCTTCAGCTCGGCTTGATGTTGTCCTGCTTGTTCGAGAAAATGCAGCATCATATCAGGCACGGGCACACTATCCTCAAGCGATGCTGAAATGATGTGTTGACCCGGCAAAGCCGAGGAGTGAATGTTTGCCGAGCCAAGAAAAAGAAAGAATGGAGAGCACAACGATGTTGACCGAAAGGGGACATACCTCGGATTTCCTCCAAGTTTTTTCGCATAATCTTGTTTTCAGCCTCCACCCCAGCTGCAAAAAACCGAATAAGGAGGTTAATCCGGCAGAAACAAACGAAACGATGAGGTGTTAAGAGAGGAAATTACCCCTCTTTTCATGCTCCGCGCCAAGTGCAACGTGTTTTGCGCGCAAGGTCTTATGGGTATCAAGCAGGCGCTGAAACTCGGCGCTCCGACGGTTGGTAGTTACCTGACAAAGGCACGGGCGTGTAAAATTAGGTGTGTGCATATTCGAAGTGTACAAGATCCGGGCCAAGCGGAACTTAACCCGGCTCTAGGTGTGTGCATATTTGAAGTGTGCAAAATCCGGGCCAAGCAGAACTTAACCCGGCTCTAGGTGTGTGCATATTCGAAGTATACAAGATCCGGGCCAAGCAGAACTTAACCCAGCTCTAGGTGTGTACATATTTGAAGTTTACATGCAGCTACGTTGATCTTCTAAGGAGCATCCGGCCGAATAATAGGTTACTCCGCCGGAGGCTCGGGGACTAATGGTTATTATCTACAGCATGTAAAGAAGAAACAACGTACCTCCATCATACGCCCAGCGAGGTTAATGGCCTTGGCGGCGGTATGCATCTGAGCGGAAAATTCAGCTGGGCCGAACTTTTCCGGGAGATCGTCGTTGTAGACGAACTCCGCCTTATTCCAGTTCATGACAAACTCGATGAGGCTCGGAGGGTACCGCTCGCCAGTGGGCATGTGAGGTGCCACCAAGCCCTTGGCGTGAGCTTCCTTCCTTTCAATCAGGGCAAGAGCCGGGCTAGTGTGAAGAACCATCTGCTGCGAATCAGCTGGCTCGGCGGGAGGATCCGTCGAGCCTGATGACTTCTTCTTTGGAAGCATTACGACAAGGTTCGCTGCCCAGCCTCGACAGAGGTGAACTTGCCTTTGGCCTGCTTGGAGGAAGTGACCGCAGTGGATTTGCCCCCGGAAACCGCTGGAGTGGGTCCTCGCCGAGCTTGAGATGATTCGAACAAGGCAGATGAGCTTGGCGCAGGAGCTTTGGTGGCTGGCGTTGGAGCTGCTGTTGGTTTCTTCGGAACCGGGACAGGCGTTGGTTCGGTGGCTGGTGCTGGAGCTGCTGCTGGGGCTGGAGTTGCGGTAGACTTAATTGTTGCTGGTTGCGGGAATGCCGAAGTGCCAGACGCCATCGCCTCGGCCGATCCGACCCCTCCCGATCCGAGGTCGCGTCCCTCTGAAGGAGGTACTGCGGAACCCAGAGCGGCCGTAGAGCCTTCTGGAATAGGGCTCAGCGGGTGTGACTCGTCGTCACGGGGAGGGGAAAGACTAGACCGAAGAGGGGAGGAGATGCTCGATCCGCTCTGAGGGACCTCCATAGGAGCCCTGCAAGAGAAAATAATGTCAGGAGTGAAATTACCCCGAAGCAGGGAGAAGTGTGTTGCGCAATAATGTCAGGAGCGAACTTACGCATCCGAGGTCTCTGCCTCCTTAGGTTTCCGGGCCCTCCTTGCCGGGGCTTTGCCTACCCATTTGGAGGCAGTCTTGTCTCCAGCCTTCTTTTGCCTTTTGGAAGGCTGAGAAGGTCCGAAAGAAGAACTCGACGTGGTTCCGCGTTTCTTATTTGACGCCGCCGGAGCAGGCTTGCCCGTGGCAAGGGGAGGATCCTCGTGGATGTGCCTACCGGGGTTAGATGATGCCGGGTAAGCAAAAGACAAAGGGACAGCCTCAATGGGTTCAATCACATCGATATCCGAGTCATCCTCATCGTCGGGCCAATCTCTAAGAGAAGAGAATTTACCGCTGGGTCGTCTGGTGGCATCGGGGGTGGGGAGGAACATCTCTTGGTCCGGCTCCTCCTCGTCCAGAATTTCTCGGTCCGGGGCCCACTTAAGGGTCGGATCCGGGCCATCCTCGAGGGTTTGCTAGAGAAACAGCTGAGAAAAAAGCACAAGGGGCAAAGTCAAGAATGTGATAAGAGCTGACATGAAATTGATCCGAGACAAGTTTACCCCGCGAAGCTTACCGCGGGAGGGAGCCTGTCACGGCAGTAATGCTCGATTCCCCACGTCCATTCGGCGGAGAAGTCCTTATGGGTGGTGAAAATAGCCTTGACCCGGCAGAAAATCTCCGTATTGCTCAACTCGAATGAGGAGGTTCGGTTGGGGTCGCGACTAAAGCTCATATGGCACAACTTGTGAGTGCGCTGCTGAAGGGGAGAGATTCGGTTGCGCACGAACGTGATCATGGCATCGTCGTTGCGCAATCCGAGCTTCTTCAGCTCCGCAAACCTTTTGTTCACTTGGTTGGCCAGGGCTGTAGGCTTCTTGGCAACCTCCTCCCAAAAATCCGTGTCAGGGGGACCCGGAGCATAGGGCAGCAACCGGATCAAATCTTCCATGCCTTCATTCCGGACGTAGAAGAAGGTCCGGGCCCACCCTTTGCAGGAGTCAAGCCCGGTGACCCGGGGAAAGATTGAAGACCTCCGGGGCGAGATCGAGGCAGCTCCGAACCGAGTTAGCTGTTTGTCCTCCGACTCGACATGGATATTGGGGACCACGTTGCGACGGAGGCCAAAGAACTGGATCCACAACTCCTTCGTAGGCCATAGCCCGGTGTAGCCCTCAATCGAAGAAACGAAAGCGGACAGAGAGGTGATGGCGTTCGCCGGGAGATGATGTGGTTGCAAGTGATAGGTCCAGATCTAGTCTTGGAAGAAATCACTCACTGGAAGCCCGAATCCTCGTTGGAAATGGGATAAGAAAACAACAAATTCGCCCGGATTGGGTGAGGGGGACAGCTCCGAGGAGGGGAGACGAGCAGCGACGCTGGCGGGGATGCGCCGGGTCCGGTAGAGCCAAGAGAGGTCATCCTCACAGACCCAGGAGCTGGCCCACGCGCCGCGGTCCGCCGCGCCGGCGTCCTCCTCCATATCTTGTTCAACAACGGCGAGCTCTTCCTCCGTCATATCAATTCTGGTGTCTTCGTTGGAGCTGGCGGCGGCGGAGCCCTGCGGTCTAGACTGACGAGGACCCGTGGCTGAACAGAGGCGCAGCGGTGATTGCGGTGCGGAGGAACAAATAAAATGCGGCGGCGACGCTGCTGCAACGGGCACTGGCGGCGGCACGGTTGCGAAGAAGAAGAACAGGAACAGGCGAGGGGGCGTGGAGATGGAAAAGTTCTAAGGGGCACGCCCCTCCCCTATTTAACCGCCCCCAGTCATCAACGAGTGGGATCGTGCTGCGCAGGAAAACCACACGATGTGGCCGTGTATCACTAACGTCGACCAATCAGAGAGGAGCCACACCGGGGGGCGCGGAGTGAATGTGATCCAATGGCACGACGTGCAGTTGCGGTAAACGAGGAGACAGGCGTGACGTAACCCCCGCACAGTAATCACTGACATTTACTGCGGCGGTTACTGCGCAGGCCCTTAAAGTAGGGCAACGTAATGATTAACCGTTACGTGGGTTGGTGTATGAGAGAAGGAAGCACGGCCCGGATCCGAGCCACGGTGGTAACCCGGCCGACGAGTGAAAACTTGAACCGTGCGGAGGGAAAGTAAAACCAAAAGATCCGAGCCAAAGTGGTGATCCGGCCGGCAAGTGACAACTTGGAGCATGCGAAGGGAACATAAATCCATATAATCCGGGACGAACGTCCGAAGCTTGGATACGATTGAAACTGATGTGGCCTTAGCGACCAAGGCCGCCAAGGCCACACCAGCTTCGGGGACTAATGTTGGGGGGATAACCCCGGGTAGGGTCACTCCGGGGTATAAGGGCCGAGCTAGCCGAGGTTTGGCAAGGTCAAAGCGGATGCTGGCCGAGTCACCTTAAGGCAGGCCGGATCACGGAGTAACCCGGACCAGGGAGGTCGCCTAACATTGTCTCGTCCGACTCAAGGAGTGAGTCGGAGGCACCTGTCTAGCTTATATGCAGGAACAGGTGTGGCCGGATCAACTGTGATCCGGATCCTCGTTTGGATTCTAGGAGAAGGAAGGAATATCTCTGGTCAAAAAGAAGGCCCGGTGCGTACTGGATGAGCGAGTAAAGCAAGGGCAGGACCACCGGATCGTGGCCGACAAGGGTGACGACGCTCACGTCGGCTGACGCGCGCGCTGCAGAGGCAACGTCGCTAAAGCAAGAGTGACGTGGGGGAAAAGCACCCCTGTCGGGTTACTAGTTTGGGAGGCGGCATATTCTTAGGAATATGCCTCCACGTATGCCCTAGGCCAGGACCGAACTACCCCTATATAAGGGGGGGTTGGGGTTCTGGTAAGGGGGTTGGGTCTTTTCGGATACAGAGCAAGGGAAATACTTGTGGGTCTTGAGTTCTAGGACTAGAGGATAGGCAAGAGTAAGAGAGCCACTTCTTCCTCCTCTAGTCAAAACAGCTCGAGGAGCACTTGTAGGCTTGGAGACTGAACATCAATACAAAGCTTCTGTGTAGAGAATCACTCTACTATCCCTCCCTGGATTCCCCTAGCGCATATTAGTCCCCACCTTCAGCCTATCCATGGCATCTGCCGTGACACCACCACGATATCATTAGAGGTTACTCTTGGCACAAAAAGCAAATAAAAAGGATAAGGAGCGGTTATTACAGAGGTAATAACTTCCAAGACTCATCTAAAACTTTTGGATTATCTCCCAATAAGTACTTTTCTTTAACGCCTTTAAGTTAGGCATAAGAAGCAAGAAAAAGGATCAAGTATTCTTAAATGAAGAAGAATTAAGATTGATACCATAAATATCTTCAACAAGGCAAGGTATCTCATCCAAATAAGTTCTAGAGGATCCTCTCTCAATGCTCTTGGGTTCACTATTTTCATCAAATGGGTTTCAGGAACAATCCAATCAAGATTCTTTTCTATGGCTTCATGCATTGCTACAAGTTTGAAAGGTATTGGTATCTTAATTTCCTCCCCATTAGGTTCGGTTTTGTTCATCTTTTATCGTGTACCAATAAAATCTACACATGAGCCTAGCATATTAAAACTTTCAAAGACTTTTGTAGCTTCCTTGGCAACATCATAGAATTCCTTAAGCAAAGTTTCCAGAATAAAATCTCTCTTTTCAGGGTCCTCAATTTCTTTAAGTTTAAGAAAAATTACTTGCATTAAGGGGTTAAGGTTAACAAACCTAGCTTCTAACATGCGAACTAAAGAAGCTAGAATAATTTCATAATTTGGAGCAATTTCTGCAAGAGATCTATCCTCAGTATCCTCATGCTTACTAACATGATTAAATAATGCTTCAATATTATCTTTTCCAATTATAGAGCCACTACCTATTAAAAGGTCTTTCAGGATGAACTTAGGAATCAACATGGTGAGCTAAGAAAGAGGTAGCAACTATAGAAAGACTTAAATTTTGTGTGTTTTTAATAAAGAAAGCAAACTAGAACAACTAATTTTTTTGTGTTTTGATAAAGAAACAAGCAAACAAAGAAAAAATAAACTAAGCAAAACAAAAACAACAAAGTAAAGAGATTGGTTATGAGGGACTCCCCTTGTGAAGATGTCCTTGACTCCCCGTCAACGGCGCCAGAAAAGTACTTGCTAACTCGTGGTTGATATCGAGCTCGTTGGGGAAACCCAAGAGGAAGGTATGATGAGCACAGTAGTAAGTTTCCCTTAGTTATGAAACCAAGGTTATCGAACCAGTAGGAGCAAAGAAATACCTCCAAGGTGTTGTTTCCAACTTGGAATCCTGCACAACACAACCACAGAACTTTGCCCCCAACTTACAGTGAGGTTGTCAATCTCACCGGTTTTGCTGAAAACAAAGGATTAAACGTATTATGTGGAAGAAAGTAATAGCTTGCAGAAAGTAAACAATAACCATTTGTAGATTGATGGTAAAAGAAAGGACCGGGGTCCATAGTTCACTAGTGGTGGTTCTCCTTAAGATAGATGACATGTTGGATGAACAAATTACAGCGAGGCAATTGACAAACATTGAGAAAGCATACATGCATATACTAATCATCTTGACTCCTATGAGATTTGATTGGGCATTACAACATTATACATAGACCGTAATCCAACTGCATCTATGAATAATAATCCACCTTCAGGTTATCATCCGAACCCCCTCTAGTATTAAGTTGCAAGCAACAAATAATTGCATTACGCATTGCGTGTAAAGTAAACAATACGATTGTTCTATGAACAAAGGATTGCTGCTTTCTCCCTAGTAGCAACAACACATCTAGTACCTTAGAGATTTCTATCACTTACCCAGATTACTAGAGGCATGAACCCACTATCGAGCATAAATACTCCCTCTTGGAGTTGCTAGCATCTACTCGGCCAAGATATCTACTAACAACGGAGAGCATGCAAGATCACAAATAACAAAGACATGATAGAATCAATAATCAATCTGAAATAGCATCTCAATATCCATCGGATCCCCGCAAACACAACATGTAGGATTACAAATAAATGATCTTGATCATGAACGGAGCTCACAAGATCTAAACATGGTAGCACAAAGGAGAAGAACCAACCATCTAGCTACTACATGGACCCGTAGTCCAAGGATGAAACTCACGCATCATACCGGAGGCTTGCATGGTGATGAAGAAGGCCTCCAGGGTGAATTCTCCCCTCCGGCAGGGTGCCGGGAAGACCTTCAGATCCCTCCCGATCTAGGGATGGAGATGACGACGGCTACAGACTCTTTCGTGGATTTTTGATCGGGTCCCTAGGGTTTTTGTATCGGAGGCAATATATAGGCGAAAGGGGAGGCCGAGGGGGTGTCCTAGGTGGCCGCACCACCCCCTGGTGCGGGCCAGGCCTAGCCATGCGGCCAGGTGGTGTGGCCGGCCCCTGCCCCCTCTCCGTCTCGTATTCTGGCTCTGTGTCCCCCTCGGTGAAATATTGACTTTGGCTTTTGTCCCGTCCAATTCCGAGAATATTCATTTTTGACTTTCCTGGATCCAAAAACAGTAGAAAACAGGCAGCTGGCACTGTGGCATCTTGTTAATAGGTTAGTCCAAGAAAGTGTATAAAAAGTACTCCAAAGTGTGGGCAAAACATAAGAAAGTAGATATAAACCAAGCATGGAACATCAAAAATTATAGATACGTTTGCAACGTATCAAAAGGCCTACCAATTCTCCTCAAGTATGGATGCAAATCAACAAAATAACCAGGGTTATCATCATGCATGCGAGGTCTATTTAGTTTGGTGGCACAATCCTTCAAATATCTTGAATAGAAAGTAAGGCATTCAGCAAATTTGTAGTTCTCAGCAATTGATCCTTCTAGGTGATTTGTGTTAACTGCCATGTCCTTCATTGTGCCCATGAACATCTCAGTACTCCACATGTCTTTATACTACACTGGCCCAGCTACTCTAACTTCAGATGCAAGGTGGACAGTCACATGAACCATCATGTCAAAGAAAGAAGGAGGGAAGATCATTTCCAGTTTGCACAGAATTTCTGGAATCTCAGCTTCCCACCTCTCAATTTACCTGACATCTATAACTTTAGCATATGGAGCCTTGAAGTACCTGCACAACCTTACTAGTGGTACAGATACACTATGAGGCAATGACCTACACAGTGCCAAGGGCATCAAGTCCTGCATTATAATGTGGCAGTCATGACTTTTCAAGCCTATCAATTTCTTGTCATCCAGATTTACTTTTGTATAAAAGTTTGATGTGTATCCATCTAGGAATATTTCATACTTAATAACCTTGTAGAAAATCAACTTCCCTTCTGATAACATCTGATAAATGGCTCTTGGGATTCTAGGTCTAGGACCTCACATATCAGCATGCAAAGCAGTTCTAATATTCATTTCTTTTAGGTCCAACCTAGAATTTAAGTTATCCTTTGATCTGCTGTCCACATCTAGTACAATGTTAACTATGTTTTCAAACACATTTTTCTGTACATGCATGATGTCAAGGTTATGTCTTACAAGGAGTGTCTCCCAATATTCTAGTTGGAAGAACACACTTCTCTTCTTGAAAGTGTCCTCCACACTGTGAACATAGATATCTTCATACTGTTCATCATCATTCTTCCTTTTCCTATCTATCCTCTTTGGCATTTGTAACTTCCCATATTCTGTTACCAAACTTGCAATCATGTCAGATATTTGTTTCCCTATAGGTTGAACTGGTGGCTCCCTCAATTCTTCTTTTCCATTGAAAGAATCAAGATCTAGCCTATAAACATGGTCGTCATCCAAAAATCTTCCGTTTCCTAAAAATATTGTTTTCTTCCCATGCTTTAACCACCTTGAGCAAGTGTTTGTCAGACAGTGAGAACAAACAACCAGGCTCTCACCACTAAGACATCCTCTCCCTAGCCTGTCATATATTGTCCAAAGCAGTGCCGCACGCAGCAGGAACTTGTCTCTAGTAACTGCATCATACGTTTAGGCTCCAGGTTTCCAAAATTCTTGGAGATCTTCTATTGTAAGATGCATGTACACGTCTAACACCTTTCCAAGACCCTTCCTACCAGGGACAATCACATTTAATATGAAATTGGATTGCTTCATGAAAATCCAAGGAGGAAGGTTGAGTGGAATTAGAATAATAGGCCATATGTTGTAGGCCAAGTTTTTGGTCCCAAATGGGTTGAATCCATATGTTGCCAGTGCAAACCTAACGTTTCTGGGGTCATCACTAAAGAACTTGTGTCTTGAGTCAAATGATTTCCATGTTGGGGAGTCTGCTTGATGTCTCATCATTGCATCTTTAGTTATGCCTGTTGGGCCACGCAGAGATAAACAAAAACTTTTTCCCCTATGTGGTGCACCCAAGATCTAGCTCAGGTGACATGCCACGAGATTTACCACTAGGCGTGCAGGTGCGGATTGTTGATGAAGTAGGTGAGTTCATGCCGTGCTGAACGATCCCCGTACAGCATGTCCAGATCTCCACAGACCTCCTTGTCTTCAGCGCCGCACGTGCAACGCCTCTACCGGTATCCACACGTACAGGAAGGAGCTCCAGGCTGAGGACTGCTAGATCCTGTGTAGCCCGAAATCGGAGTGGAGAAAGTGACGGCTAGGTCAGGGACAATCCCTTGTCACTCCACTTATATACACTCCTAGATGGGCTCAACGCTTGAGGCCCATCTAGGCCGTATCCCAATCTCCACATGGACCGAATCCACATGGGCTCCTTTCTCTTAAGTGTGTGACCCTGTAGGTTCACGTACACCTGGACACGGCACGAGTCACCACTCCGAGTCGATAGTTGGTAGCAGCCTCTAGCAAAACGTGCCAACTCCCAAGCGCCGTAAAGTCAGAAGACAAACCTTTCTCAATGTGACTTTCGTCCAAGTCCCTTTACCTCATGATATATCTTTGTCAAGCTATAGGCGAGTTATAGCCATCCCTTTAATAGCTCAAGTCTCTCTTCTCATTCCGTGATATATGATTCACTGGACTAACACTTAGCCCGACTCCTTGGTTAACACTTAACCAAATCGCGCATGGCCATGCTTCCAAATCATATCACACAAGAGGGCCTAGAGAATATCTCTCCATTACAGAGGGGCAAATCCCATCTTGGTAATCCACGTCACGCGGCTTGCCTCACAACCAACCTGAACCCTACCTTTATAACTGCCCATTTACGGAACAACGTTTGATAGGACCTAAGATGGCGATCCACAACTCGGATCATGCGATCACCTTAGGTCGAAGGATTCCATTGCTTGAGACTACAAATGACAACATGCTTGTTGCATCTCAACTGTGGGTCAGTCCGATTCGCTAAACTCTTTAGCCAAATCAGTGTAAGTCGGAATAGCATCTGCATGCCCATGACAAGTGGAACCGATTCATCGGCCGACTTTCACATTAGTCTAAGTTGTGTGTCCAGCACAACCTCAAAGACCAAGGACAACTAGTATGAACAACATGAATATATAGTTCCACAATCGAATCACATATCCAATGATATATATCAGTAGTTCATACAAGGACAATAACTTTATGAATACATTGGGAATAACATCATACATGATTGCCTCTAGGGCATATTCCCAACAGTCTCCCACTTGCACTAGAGTTAATCATCTGACATCACATATCTAGGCATCTAATGCCCATAGCTCCCAGGTGCGCCTCATGCTTCGGCTGTGGTAGCGGCTTTGTCAACGGATCTGCAATATTTGCATCCGTGTGTACCTTGCATAACTTGATATCACCTTGATCCATGAACTGGCGAATTAGGTGGTACCGCATGAGTATATGTTTGTTCTTCTGGTGTTGTCTAGGTTCCTTGTCTTATGCGATAGCACCATTGTTGTCACAATACACGTCTAATGGATTGGACAAGCCCTGAACCACACCAAGATCCATGAGGAAATTCCTCATCCAAACGGCTTCCTTTGCTGCCTCCGAGGCAGCAATATACTCAGCCTCTGTCGTAGACGCAGACACCGTCTCTTGCTTGGAACTCTTCCAACTCACAACCCCTCCATTTATCAGAAACACATATCTGGATTGCGAACGAGAATCATCCGAGTTAGCGAGGTAACTCGCATCTGTGTAACCCCTTACACTGAGTTCATCCTCACCTCCATAAACCAGGAACATATCCTTAGTCCTTCTCAAGTACTTAAGGATATTTTTAGCTGCTGCCCAATGGATCTCTCTAGGGTCAGCCTGGTATCTACTCACAACACTTAGAGCATAAGAAACATCCGACCTAGTACAAATCATAGCGTACATGATGGATCTGACTGCAGAAGCATACAAAATCGCACTCATCCAACTTCGCTCATCAGTTTTCGAAGGACACTGAGTCTTGCTAAGTTTCACGCCATGGGACATCAGTAAGAACCCCTTATTAGACGATTCCATATTGAACTTCTTCAACACTTTGTCCAAATATGTACTCTGACTCAATCCAATGAGCCGCCTTGATCTATCTCTATAGATCCGGATTCCTAGTATGTAAGTCGCCTCACCCAAGTCTTCCATCGAAAAACTCTTTTCCAACGATTCCTTGGTTTCTTGCAACATCTGGACATCATTTCCAATCAGTAATATGTCATCCACATATAAGATCGGAAAGTTTACTTTTCTCCCACTAAACTTATTGTATAAACAAGAATCATGATCACTCTTGATGAAGCCAAACAATTTAACTACCTCATCAAAGCGAACATTCCAACTCCGAGATGCTTGCTTCAACCCATAAATGGATTTCCGAAGATTGCATACCTTTTCAGCATTAGCCGGATCGACAAAACCCTCAGGCTGTATCATATACACGTCCTTGGTTAAATTCCCATTAAGGAAAGCCGTCTTGACATCCATCTGCCATATCTCATAGTCAAAATAGGCTTCTATAGCTAACATGATCCAAACTAACTTAAGCATCGCCACGGGAGAGAAAATATCATCGTAGTCAACTCCTTGAACTTGTCTGAACCCCTTCGCGACAAGCCGTGCTTTATAGACAAAAATATTTCCATCCATATCAGTTTTCTTCTCAAAGACCCATTTGTACTCGACGAGTCTTACACCGTCTGGCAGATCAACCAAGTTCCAAACTTGGTTTTCATCCATGGACTTTAACTCGGATCTCATGGCTCCAAGCCACGACTTAGAATCAGATCCCACCATCGCTTCCGAATAAGTAACTGGCTCATCACTGTCCAACAGTAATACATCACGAACACTTCGCAATCTTTCCGATCTTCGTAGTGTAGGTGCAACTTCTGGCTCAGCTACCACGACTGGCTCAACCTCCAAGGCTTTCACCAAATCGCTACTGATCGGTTCCTCTCGAACTTCTTCAAGCCGCATCATACTCCCACTGGCTTCCCGACTGAGAAACTCTTTCTCAAGGAAGACACCATTTCGAGCAACAAACACTTTGCCCTCTTCTCGGTTGTAGAAGTAGTAACCCAAGGTTTCCCTCGGATACCCCACGAAATACATTTATCCGATTTGGCTATAAGCTTGTCCGACTGAAGTCGCTTGACAAAAGCTTCACAACCCCAAACTTAAGAAAAGACAAACTCGGCTTCTTGACAGTCCACATCTCATGTGGTGTCTTCTCTACCAACTTTGATGGTACTCTGTTTAGTGTGAACACTGCATTTTCTAGACAATAACCCCAAAAAGATAAAGGCAGATCTGTCCGACTCATCATTGATCGTACCATGTCTAACAAGGTTCGGTTCTGCCTTTCCGACACACCGTTTCTCTACGGCATTCCTGGCGGAGTGAGCTGGGGAACTATTCCACAATTTTTCAGATGGTCATCAAACTCATAGCTCATGTACTCGCCTCCTCGGTCCGACCGAAGAAACTTTATTTTCTTGCCGAGTTGATTCAGTACCTCATTTTGGAATTCCTTGAACTTTTCAAAGGCTTCCGACTTATGTTTCATCAAGTAGATATATCCATACCTACTCAAATCATCAGTGAAGGTAATGAAGTACTCATAACCACCTCTGGCTGTCGTGCTCATCGGGCCACATACATCACTATGTATTAGTCCCAATAAGTTGGATGCCCTTTCACAACTCTTTGCAAAAGGTGTCTTGGTCATCTTGCCGAGTAGGCAGGATTCACATGTCTCGAACGACTCCAAGTCGAACGAAGTTAGGAGTCCATCATCATGGAGCTTCTTCATGCGTTCCCAACTTATATGACCAAGCCGATAGTGCCAAAAGTAAGTCATATTCAGATCATTTGGTTTCAACCTTTTCACATTTATATTATAGACAGATTCACCATCAAGATTCAAAATAAATAACCCATCCTGGACGGGTGCAAAGCCATGAAACATATCATTCAAATACAAAGAACAACCATTATTCTTAATATTCAACTCATAGGATTGTCTCATCAAACATGAGGCAGAAATAATGTTTCGACTAAGCATTGGAACATAATAACAATTATTTAGCTCCATTAAGAATCCAGAAGGTAAATGAAGTTGCATCGTGCCGACTTCCAACGCAGCGACTCTCCCTTTGTTGCCGACTCGAATGTCAACCTCACCTCTCGCCATGCTCCTAGTTCTTACCAGTCCCTGCAACGAGTTGCAGATGTGAATAACTGATCTGGTATCATATACCCAAGAACTACCAGGTGCATCGGCAAGATAAATGTCTATAACATTGCAAACAAGCGTACCTGAGCCGGAAGTCACACCTCCACTCTTGGCTTTATCAGCCAGATACCTGCTGCAATTCCTCTTCCAGTGGCCATCCGCCTTGCAATAGAAGCAATTGGATCCGACTTTAGGAGATGGCTTAGTGCCTAAGGAAGCCCTTTGGACCGGGTCCTCGGCCTTACCTCCCGACTTTCCCTTCTTATTCTTAGCCCAAGAACTCTTCTTGAACTTAGCCTTATTGTACACCATCAACACTTGACTGGCACCTTTCTTGACATCCGCCTCAGCCTTCTTGAGCATCCCATGTAATTCAGTGAGCTTCTTATCCATACCATGCATGTGGTAGTTCGATATGAACTGGCCATACGCACTAGGAAGAGAGTTCAGAATTATGTCCGTAGCGAACTCTTCGCTAATGGGGTAACCCAGCCTTTCCAGAGACTACACGTAACCAACCATCTTGATCACATGCGGACTCAGTGGATCGCCATCCTTAAGCTTGCAGCTCAACAAAGCCTGAGAGACTTGATACCTCTCAGTCTTTGCCTGAGCCTGGAACATACTTTTGAGGCTTTCGATCATATCGTAGGCCTCAACATTCTCGAACTGTTGCTGCAAGTCTGGTTCCATGTGAGCAAGCATAAGATAGGTAATCTTCGTAGACTCATCACAAGTCCTATGGTAGACATTGATGGCTACGACACTCGCATTCTCATTTGGCTCATATGGAAGTGGGTTGTCTAGGACATGGTCCCTCTTTTCTTGCTTGAGAACAATTCTCAGATTACGATACCAGTTGGTGAAGTCAGTTCCATTTAGCTTATCTTTCTCCAAGATGGTTCTCAAAGCAAAACTGGAAATCTGAGGAAGACTGCTAGGTGTCATTGATCTACAACAGAAAAATATGCAAAACACTTAAGACATGTATCCATAAAAGAGAAAGCATATCAAAACACTTTTAATACTTATGCTCCCACTAGAACCAACACCCCTCCGATGGTTACTTAGTGATTCAGGATCCTAAATAAGCAAGCCGACTAGTAAGCTTTAGCATCACCGCTAGTTGTCAAGTGATCTAGGTAGACAACTCCTTGTCAATCGCATCTCATACGACTCCTGTTGGATGGGTGGCATCACATGCCCTGACTCCCATCCGACCTTTCCCCGAGTCCCACAACCGTTGTGATAGACCCGTCTAGATTACCGAGTGCTTCCGTTGTAAGAGTTCGACTCGAACCCACCTAGTCAGAAAGAATTGATAGCACCTCAATTTTATGAGCCTACTACCAAAAATGTCCAACTTGTGATGGTGCAGCACTGGCGGGGAAACCGACTAGACCTTCTTTGAGGGATTACTTTCTACCAACTATCTAATAGAGGTAAAATAGAGACATATACATAACACAAAATAAAGCAGTTATAATGTGAAATGGTATGGCTCTCTTCATGGTGATCTCCATCTCCACAAAGCTTGTAATTCGACTCGTGTCAACTCTTGTCACGTGCCTCCTTACACCATGTAGCCAACTTGTACATCGACTTGCATGCCATCCGGGTTCTCCAAACAGCTACACTAGCTAGTAATGTAAATTACATAGAGAATCCGACACACAGGTCATTATATAATAAAATGACAGAACCTAGGCTCCAGCCAGTTGATAAAAACCATGATACGTAGGTCACGTATGGATTACACACATCACATGCACATAAGCCATACCATTCACAACATCATCCTGCAAAAACAAGTTATGCATAGATACGATATCTATCGGTGTTGTGAAACTCGCAACGACATCTAAGGCGCTACGACAGGGCGAAGCCGGAATCAACTGACGATATCTACGATTTTTCCGAAAACGCAGATCTCATCTGCCTTCCGAACATGGATTTCATCATCAGATACAACAATTTTACCCAAATCAGGTCCGTACTCTGATTCGACCAAACTCTTTGATCTTCGATCACCGCATCTGAATTTACGCGTCACAGTCTACCCCGATGGCGGAAGCAGACCGGTAGGGGTATGTCGTTCCACGACCTTTAGCAGTTAGATCACGGAAACCAGATCATCCATTCCCCGAGTACAATTGATCCAATCATCTTCGTACAAAATCGATTTATCTCATAGATCGACCACCAAAAGTACAATTAGATCCAATCTATGCCAATCGCATATCACATATGCATGATCTCGAGCCTAAAACCATAAGCTATCACTCTGATACCACTGTTGTGCCACGCAGAGATAAACAAAAACTTTTTCCCCTATGCGGTGCACCCAAGATCCAGCTCAGGTGATACGCTACGAGATTTACCACTAGACGCGCAGGTGTGGATTGTTGATGAAGCGCGTCAGTTCATGCTGTGCCGAACGATCCCCGTACAGCACGTCAGTTGATGCTGCACGTGCAACGCCTCTACCAATATCCACACGTACATGAAGGAGCTCCAGGCTGAGCACTGCTAGATCCTGTCTAGCCCGAAATGGGAGTGGAGAAACTGACGGCTAGGTAAGGGACAATCCCTTGTCACTCCACTTATATACACTCCTAGCTGGGCTCAACGCTTAAGGCCCATTGATGTCTATGTACTTCTATTCTTGTAGAGAGTTGTTGGGCCTCCAAGTGTAGAGGTTTGTAGAACAGCAGCAAGATTTCCCTTAAGTGGATCACCCAAGGTTTATCGAACTCATGGAGGAAGTGGTCAAAGGTATTCCCTCTCAAGCAACCCTGCAATCAAGATACAAGAAGTCTCTTGTGTCCCCAACACACCCAATACACTTGTCAGGTGTATAGGTGCACTAGTTCGGCAAAGAGATAGTAAAATACAAGTGGTATGGATAATTATAAGTAGTAACGGTGATAGAAAATAGCTTGATGGCGTGGAAAAGACTAAAGGCAAACTGAAATAAAGATTGAAGCAAGCAAACATATAACAGATCTAGTAGCAAACGGTGTTTCAATGCTTAGAAAAAAGGCCTAGGGATCATACTTTCACTAGTGAACACTCTCATATAAATATCTTCTCTTCATGATACTACTCTTAACTACTCTCCGGTTAAACACTCTAATCGATGGTAGGGCTATAACAGCACACCTCAAAGTTCGCTTTCCGCATCTAGATAACCCCACACTATCACCTTGAGCACTAGATGGTTCCAACAAACACCACAATTTCATAAAGACATCCAACTCCAAATATAAATCATAACAAGTATTTGTAATATCTAGCCTAAGTGCCACCATGATGTGCACGCTGTCACTTTCACACACATGGGGAGAGCAGCGATCTATTAAAGCACTTGAGTAGCAAGGTAGATCTATAGGTTACAAGCTCATGATCTCAATAAGATCATGCATAGAGAGAGATGAACACATAGCTACCGGTAGAACCCTTAGCCTCGAGAGAGAACTACTCCCTCCTCATCATGGGAATCAGCGATGGCGATGGAGATGGTGGTGGAGACCGATGGAGATGGCTCCGCGGGCACTTCCCCGTCCCGGCAGGGTGCCGGAACAGAGACTTTCTGTCCCCCGAATCTCCCCTTCGGTGGCGGTGGCACTGCAGAACTTTTCGTGGCTGGAGGCTTGACTATCTAGGGTTTTTGCCTCGGGGGAGATATATAGGCGAAAGAGGAAAGGTCGGTGGCCGGCCAGGGGGCCCACACCATGCCCTAGCGCAGCCAAGGGGGACCCGCGCCTAGGGGTGATGTGTCCACCCTGCGGCCCCTCTCCGTCTCTTATTCTGGCTCCGTGAGTCTCCGGGAAAAATATGAACTTTGGCTTTTGTCCGGTCCAATTCCGAGAATATTCATTTTCTGACTTTCTGGAACCAAAAACAACAGAAAATAGGCAACTGGCACTATGGCTCTTGTTAATAGGTTAGTCCAAGAAATCATATGAAAAGTACTCCAAAGTGTGGACAAAACATAAGAAAGTAGATAACACCAAGCATGGAACATCAAAAATTATGGATACGTTAGCAACGTATCAACATCCCCAAGCTTAACTCCTGCTCGTCCTCGAGTAGGTAAGTGATAAAAAGAAAGAATAATTTTTGAGGTGACATGCACCATCATAAACTTGATCAAAGTATTTGTAAAACATTGATAGCTGTGATCATAGTACTTCAACATAGCATGAAAGATAAAGTTATAACAATAATACATAGCAACTATGTTGCAACATGAAAAGGCACAAACAGAAGATTCATGAATAACAATGCTTTACAAGACGTTTGTTTGTTTCACATAAAGAAAACATAGCATAGTGGCATTCAGCTTGTCCCTCATAGAGTAGCAAATAGATGCATAGGACACCTTCAAAGTTCATAAGAGTGACTAGATACAAATAGTTTAAGAACAAGCAATATCAAGTTATGCATCAATCAACAAGTCTTGGGACAATGCACATAGAACTAAGAATGGCCACTATGATCTCAAAGTAGGTGCATAAAGATAGAAGTTGGAGACTCAACTTAAAAGTAAAAGAAAGGCCTTCATAGAAGGAAGTAGGGATTCAAGTCTCATAAAGAGCTTCCAAAAATTATGGTACTTATAGCTTTCAGCTCTCATTGCCCCTATCATAAGCATCTTGAAGTGATTAAGGTTAAAGTGACACAACTAATAGGATATGCTTGACAAGTTATAAGCCAAAGTCTCATGCCTCTTACTTACGAAGACCAAACCTCATGCTACTCAACTTTAGTCACAAGTAAGATCTTGTCATTGTAAGTACATATGTATCATAAAGAACCGCCAACGGGGTACCCCTTGCACATGATACAAGAGCTATCCCATAATCAAAATGACAAGGCAAGCAGACAATGAGCATCTCAACGATCTTTTTATTTGCTATTTGCATAGGTTTTTATTGAGGATGCTTCATAGAGTGCTCATTATGGTGATGCTGCAAGTTTCCACCATGATTAGGCTGGCTTACGCTAGCGGCCCAGGCGTTTCTCTAACACACATACAAACTCCATGATCTTACAAGTTCCACTTTTATTTCACACCAACGGGATCCATAAGCAAAAGATTATGATATCAACGGGGTACAAAGTACAGGTGCAATGTTGAAAGCGTTCCCCATGATACATGGTTCTGCTAACTTCAACTTATAAAGCGCAAGCATATACGCAACAAAGAAGGACCCAATGGTTCAAGTTTATTAAGTGCAAGAAAGTAAAGTGTGCCATCAAGTTCATGAGAGCTTTAATCACTAATTTTCACATAACAAGTTTAATTCGGAAGGTAAACAAAAGCATGAATATACTTGGAATAGCAATAAGCTAGTAGGTAAGTATGGTGGACTCTTTGGAATAACTTGGTTTAGGGAGTTGGATGCATGAGTGGAACTCATACTTGGTTGTGGAGGCTAGTAGAAGACTGGGAGCGACAAACTAAGAGAGCAATAATGGCCATAATCATGCAGAGCGACAAAACATCATTGATCAAAGCATAAAGTGATACTACAAGTTGAAAACTAAAGGATCATAAAGGCTATGGTGACTTGGGATAGTCATAACTTGGTGTGAGCATGTGCTAAGTCAACCCAAATAAAACATCAAAGGAGAATACCACAATACTATGCTTTAATATGCTAAAACAACGCATGATTCATCCAAGGCACATTAAGCAATCTGAATTGTTTATAACAAGTCATGCTACAACAAAGAATACTAAGAATAAAGCCAAAACAATATCAAGCATGGCATGACAAAGCATAGGCCACAGTCAAAAACAAGCTCTTTTTACCACATAAGCATGAACTTTCCTACTCTTTTCCAAACCAAACCAAACTATTTGCAAACCAATGTATGAAAGAGGGGGTCCAACCAATTTATTCAGCAAACTAAACAAACAAAAGCAAATGAAAAAAACAAAACCAAAACGAAAAAGAAGACGCTCCAAGAACAACACAACCGTGCATGAAACAATAAAAATGAAGCGTTTGGAAGAAACCTGGGATTTTTATTGATAAAGAAGGGGATGCCTTAGGCATCCCCAAGCTTTGACTCTTCTACTTCTTGGATATTTATTGGGGTGACACGCGTGGCATCCCCAAGCTTGAGGTTTAGTCCATCCTTCATCTCATTACTCATTCCTTCCATACACCTAAAATTTTTCCTTCATACAAAACTTCACACAATCTTTATTAGCAACATTAGTGCACTCAAGATAATAAGTATTAAGGTTCAGTTATAACACCAAATAAACTTCCATTAGAACACTAGATACTGTATCACTTCCCTCAAAAAGCTCAATTCTCCAAAATAACTCAAAAAGGAACCAACAAGAAGCAAATGCAGAAAATGGCAGAAATCTGTCAAAACAGACCAGCAGATAAAGACGAATTTTTTCGAAGACCTTCTATTCCTCAAATCAAAAAGTGTTGAACTAACGAAAGTTAGATAACAACCTGGGGCAGAAGCACAACAATTCACGCCTCAAATGTACGTACAGAGATTTTACACGAATTTTTACGGTGACGCACAGAAATCTGTTTCGGGACATTAACTTTCCCAATCATTACTTCTCTCTCATTAGAGGTTACTCTTGGCACAAAAAGCAAATAAAAAGAATAATGAGTGGTTATTACTGAAGTAATAACTTCCAAGACTCATCTAAAACTTTTGGGTTATCTCCCAATAAGTACTTCTCTTTAACGCATTTAAGTTAGGCATGATAGTTTGAGAAGATGCTCACATAAGAAATATGAATTGAAGTAAAAGAGAGCATCAAGAAGCAAATTCAAAGCACATTTAAGTCTAACCCACTTCCTATGCATAGTAATCTTGTAAAGAAACAAGTCATGAAAGCACAAATCAACAAGCATAGTAAAGCAAAACAAGTGCAACTTCAAGACTTTCAACATAAAGAGGGGAAACCTAATATTGTTGAGACACATAAAACTATGTTACCCTCTCTCATAAAAACTTTCAGTAGCATCATGAATAAAATTAACAATATAACTATCACATGAAACATTCTTATCATGAGCCACATGCGTAAAACAATTATTACTCTCCCTATAAGAATAGTCATTCTTATTAATCATAGTGGGAGCAAATTCAACAAAATAGCTATCATTATTATTCTCATCACCATAATCATCAAATATAGGAGGCATAGTGTAATCATAATTAATTTTCTCCTTAATAGTAGGTGGACTGAAAATATCATACTCATCATTGTAATCATCATATGTTGGAGGTTTGGTATCATCATAAGCAATAGAATGCTATCTTCCAAAGCCGGGGAACTAAAAAGATCATTTTCATAAAAGCTAGCTTCCCCAAGTTTAGATTTTCCATAGCATTAGCAATAATGGTGTCCAAAGAATTCATACTAACAACATTTCTATTAGCATGCAAATAAAGTTCCATAGGTTTTTTAATTTTCTCTTCAAACACTTCATGTCCTAACTCAAGATAAATACTATAAAGCTCTCTAATTTTGTTGTTGTTTTCCATTAATACTAACTAGTGAAAACAAGTAACAAAAAGACAAAATTGCAGAATCTAAAGGAAATAACTTAAAGCACTCACACCGGAGGATGTGAGTACCTTTTACCTTACCTCCCCGGCAACGGCGCCAGAAAATAGGCGTTTGCCGTGGGAGGTTCTTCTTCTTTAATCCTCCGGTGTGAATACCTTTTACCTTACCTCCCCGACAAAGGCGACAGAAAATAGCTTGATGTCTACGTACTTCTATTCTTATAGACAGTTGTTGGGCCTCCAAGTGCAGAGGTTTGTAGAACAGCAGCAAGTTTTCCCTTAAGTGGATCACCCAAGGTTTATCGAACTCAGGGAGGAAGTGGTCAAAGGTATTCCCTCTCAAGCAACCCTGCAATCAAGATACAAGAAGTCTCTTGTGTCCCCAACACACCCAATACACTTGTCAGGTGTATAGGTGCACTAGTTCGGCAAAGAGATAGTAAAATACAAGTGGTATGGATAATTATAAGTAGTAACGGTGATAGAAAATAGCTTGATGGCGTGGAAAAGACTAAAGACAAACTGAAATAAAGATTGAAGCAAGCAAACATATAATAGATCTAGTAGCAAACGGTGTTTCAATGCTTAGAAACAAGGCCTAGGGATCATACTTTCACTAGTGAACACTCTCATATAAATATCTCCTCTTCATGATACTACTCTTAACTACTCTCCGGTTGAACACTCTAATCGATGGTAGGGCTATTACAGCACACCTCAAAGTTCGCTTTCCGCATCTAGATAACCCCACACTGTCACCTTGAGCACTAGATGGTTCCAACAAACACCACAATTTCATAAAGACATCCAACTCCAAATATAACTCATAACAAGTATTTGTAATCTCTAGCCTAAGTGCCACCATGGTGTGCACGCTGTCACTTTCACACACATGGGGAGATCAGAGATCTATGAAAGCACTTGAGTAGCAAGGTTGATCTATAGATTACAAGCTCATGATCTCAATAAGATCATGCATAGAAAGAGATGAACACATAGCTACCGGTAGAACCCTTAGCCTCGAGAGAGAACTACTCCCTCCTCATCATGGGAATTAGCAATGGCGATGGAGATGGTGGTGAAGATCGATGGAGATGGCTCCGGGGGCACTTCCCCGTCTTGGCAGGGTGCCATAACAGAGACTTTATGTCCCTCGAATCTCCCCTTTGGTGGCGGTGGCGCTGCGGAACTTTTCGTGGATGAAGGCTTGACTATCTAGGGTTTTTGCCTCGGGGGAGATATATAGGCGAAAGAGGCAAGGTCGGTGGCCGGCCAGGGGCCCCACACCATGCCCTGGCGCGGCCAAGGGGGACCCACGCCTAGGGGTGGTGTGGACACCCTGTGGCCCCTCTCCGTCTCGTATTCTAGCTTCGTGAGTCTTCGGGAAAAATATGAACTTTGGCTTTTGTCCGGTCCAATTCCGAGAATATTCATTTTCTGACTTCCTGGAACCAAAACCAGCAGAAAACAGGCAACTGGCACTGTGGCTCTTGTTAATAGGTTAGTCCAAGAAATCATATGAAAAGTACTCCAAAGTGTGGACAAAACATAAGAAAGTAGATAAACCAAGCATGGAACATCAAAAATTATGGATACGTTAGCAACGTATCACCCATTTAGGCCGTACCCCAATCTCCACATGGGCTCCTTTCCATTAAGTGTGTGACCCTGTAGGTTCATGTACACCTGGACACGACACGAGTCACCACTTCGAGTCGATAGTTGGTAGCGGCCTCTAGCAAGACATGCCAACTCCCAAGCGTTGTAAAGTCAGAAGACAAACCTTTCTCAATGTGAATTTCGTCCAAGTCCCTTTGCCTCACGATATATCTTTGTCAAGCTATAGGTGAGTTGTTGCCATCCCTTTAATAGCTCAACTCTCTCTTCTCGTTCCGTGATATATGATTCACTAGATTAACACTTAGTCTGACTCCTTGGTTAACACTTAACCAAGTCGCGCTTGGCCATGCTTCCGAATCATATCACACGAGAGGGCCCATAGAATATCTCTCCATTACAAAGGGGCAAATCCCATCTTGGTAATCCACGTCACGCAGCTTGCCTCACAACCAACCTGAACCCTACCTTTATAACTTCCCATTTACGGAACAACGTTTGATAGGACCTAAGCTGGTGATCCACAACTCGGATCACGCGATCACCTTAGGTCGAAGGATTCCATTGCTTGAGACTACAAATGACAACATGCTCGTTGCATCTCAACTGTGGGTCAGTCCGATTCGCTAAACTCTTTAGCCAAATCAGTGTAAGTCGGAATAGCATCTACATGCCCATGACAAGTGGAATCGAGTCATCATCCAACTTTCACATTAGTCTAAGTTGTGTGTCCATCATAACCTCAACGACCAAGGACAACTAGTATGAATAACATGAATATATAGTTCCACAATGAATCACATATCTAATGATATATATCAGTAGTTCATACAAGGACAATAACTTTATGAATACGTTGGGAATAACATCATACATGATTGCCTCTAGGGCATATTCCCAACATTGCCATCACTTTGCCAAGTCATGTTTGGTGATGGTTTAGAACACATGAAGAGTCTTCTAACTCTAGGCTTCAACTTGAAATGCCTAATTACTTTGTTGGGAACCCTATGCATCCTTTTTCCACTAACTCTTGTACTCTCACTCTTCCATTACTAGTTTTGCAGACAAGGCACTCTGATGCATTAGAGTAATCTCCTCTAAACATTATGCAGTCATGCTTACAAGCATCAATACTCTTGTAGACTATACCTACATCCTTTATGTATATTTTGGATGCATGGAAATTTTTTACTGTACAAGTGGTGTGCCCCTCTGGTAGTACGTCTTTGAACAGAGACAATATTTCATCATAGTAAGCTTTAGGAATCTTCTAGGTATTTTTAATGTTCAGTAGACTAACTAGAAAATGCAATTTTGAGAAAGATTTGCATCCTGGGAACAACTCCTGGCTGCCATCCCTTACTAGTTTCTGATAAGATTCTAGATCAGCATCTAC
Organism: Avena sativa; assembly: GCA_916181665.1. Lineage (NCBI taxonomy): Eukaryota > Viridiplantae > Streptophyta > Magnoliopsida > Poales > Poaceae > Avena > Avena sativa. Next base: position 484,033,867 of record OV702279.1, read on the forward strand.
CCGAGTATCATAAAAGTTCCTCCTCACTACCCTCATCCTCACTATCCTGGGCTTCATCTAGTCCTAAAATCCCAGTGTCATTGATACATTGCAAATGTATCCATAATTTTTGATGTTCCATGCTTGGTTTTATCCACTTTCTTGTGTTTTTTCCACACTTTGGAGTACTTTTCATATGATTTCTTGGACTAACCTATTAACAAGAGCCATAGTGCCATCTACCTGTTTTCTGCTGTTTTTGGTTCCAGGAAAGTCAGAAAATGAATATTCTCGGAATTGGACGAAGCCAAAGTGCCTATTTTTCCGGAAGACTCACGGAGCCAGAATACGAGACGGATGAGGGCCAGGGCCTGGCCACACCCCCCAGGCGCGGGTGCCCCTAGGCCGCGCCAGGGCATGGTCTGGCCAGTCCAGGCACCCCCTCGGTCTCCCTCTTTGCCTATAAGAAGCCTTCTGACCTAAAAACTCTGGGAGTTTTGACATTTTTCCAGAAGGAGTTCCACTCCGCCCCCACCACCAGATTCCACGAAACAGCACCAGAAACTCCATTCTAGCACCCTGCCAGGACGGGGAATTGGAGGAGATCATCGCCATCATCATCATCATCGCTTCTCCATCGACCATCCATGGTTCCCCCATCTACGAGTGAGTAATCCCCCGCTGTAGGCTATGGGGATGGTAGGGATTGGATGAGATCGTTCATCTAATGGCATCATATTGTTAGGGCATGGTGCCTAGTATCTTTTATTAGTGCTTTATGACTTTGTTGCGACTTGTTGTGCTTAATGCTTGTCACTAGGGCCCGAGTGCCATGATTTCAGATTTGAACATGTTATTGATTTATTATGATAGTATTGTTTATGGTCTTATCTGCAAGTTGTATACACACGTTGTTGTCCAGAACCAATGGCCCCGAAGTGACAGAAATTGGGATAAGCGGAGGGAACCAATGGCCCCGAAGTGACAGAAATCGGGATAAGCGGAGGGAATGGCTTTGATGTGAGGATCACATGTGTTCACGGAGTGTTAATGCTTTGCTCCGTGCTCTTTAAAAGTAGCACCTTAATTGCCAGTAGTTCCCTTCAAGCCCCGCTGCAAACGGGCTGGCAGGACAAAAGATGTTGTGCAAGTTCTCATTGCGAGCATGTATGACTATATATGGAACACATGCCTAGGATTATCTAGTACTTGGATGCTTTATCTTATTTATCTGCAGTTGCCCTATGTTCTGATTGCTATGTGAATTGTCTTGTCCATGCAACACCCGTCCATCCATCGCTATGCCTACCGCGCTCGAATCCTAATGTTTGCTGCTATTGTTACTGTTGTCTTTACTTTACTGCTGCCGCTACTTTACTATTTCTACTACAAAACTGTTGCTACTGATAAACTGCTGTGAGCAAGATTGTTTCCAGGTGCAGCTGAATTGAAAACTCAGTTGTTCAGACTTACAAATATTCTTTGGCTCCCCTTGTGTCGAATCAATAAATTGGGTTTCACTTCCCTCGAAAATACTGCGATACACCCCCTATACTTGTGGGTCATCAAGACTATTTTTGGCGCCTTTGCCGGGGAGCATAGCTTTATTTATCAAGTTCACTTGGATTCTCTATTGTTCAAGCTAAGTTTATTTTCACCTTGTTTGCTTGTTTCTTTATCAAAAATACAAAAAAGTAGTTCCTACTCTAGTTGTTATTTTTGTTGGTCTGTTATTGTCTTACTTTATCATGCTTGTTGGCAATGGTTGGTTTCTTTGAAACTGAATCTTATTGGCAAGGTGGGTTCACAGAAGATCAAAAATATTATTATAAGGAACACCGCTTGTCACAAAAAGGGAAACACTTATGGGAACAAATTGATAAATTGTATATCATTGCTAGAAACGTGTGCTCCACTTATAATGTTACTTATTGCTGTGATAAATCTTGTTGCAGAAAGAGGTATAAACACCTCCCTTTTCAATGTGAGTATAATGATAATGATACCATATCTTCTTATGCGAAAGGAATTTATGACTTTTATGATGCAGAACAAATTGAAGAATTTATTGCTTGGAAGGGTGCTTTTGAACTTGCTAGTTTGCTTGAAAATATTGATGATTCACCTTACAAATATGAGGTTTATGGTATACTTAAATTTTTCTTTGATAATTACAAGGATTAAAATGGCTATATTCTTGAATATATTAATAGATGCTTTCCACAAATGGAAGAGACTAATGCCTTGCAGGACCCTATGGAAGAAGAAATTGATGAACCTGAAATCTCATTAGATGAAAAAGAGGAGGAGAGTGATGAGCAAAAGGAGGAAGAATGGATTAGCTACCCATGCCTACCTTCTAATGAGAGTAACTCTTTATCCCTTACATTTTCTGATTGTCCTCCATGCTTACTAAAGGAGGATGAATGTTATGTTCCTGAGGATTCTTTTGAAAATGTTTATAATAAAGCTCTAGTGCTTGTAGATCATGAAAATCATGCTTTATGTGATAGTTATATTGTTGAGTTTATTCATGAGGCTACTGAAAATTATTATGAGAGAGGAAAATATGGTTGCAGAAGTTTTCATGGCATTGAAACACCTCTCTATGTGCTGAAAATTTTGAAGTTACTCTTGTTTTATCTTCTTATGCCTGTCACTTTGTTCTTTGTGAATTTATTTGCATACACGATTCCTATGCATAGGAAGTGGGTTAGACTTAAATGTGTTTTGAATTTGCTTCTTGATGATCTCTTTTACTTCAACTCATTTTTCTTATGTGAGCATCCTCTCAAACTATCATGCCTGAAGATGATAATATGTCTATTATTCTTGGGAGACCTATTCTTAAATACTGCAGGAGCTGTTATTAATTGTAATCAAGGGAAGGTGACCTTTAATGTTAATGACAAGGAACATACTGTCTATTTCCCTAAGAAGATTGAAAGGACTTATGGTTTGAATTCAATTGAACATGTTGAGGGCATTCAAGTTGGAGAAATATATTGTCCCATACCAAGAGAATAATTTGAAACTATTATGATTGGGACCATTGCTATCAAAATTGAGGTAACATAATCACTAGTGAAATACAAGTTTTGTCTCATATGAAATTGTTTTGGTAGAAAGACCTGATCAACCTTGTTAACAAAAGGATTTCATTGAACAAAACAATGTTTTCACCATGATTATCTCCGCTTACTTCTATTCTATCCATTTTAGTTTTTGCTTATGCCTAACTTAAAGGTGTTAAAGAAAAGTACTTATTGGGAGATAACCCAAAAGTTTTAGATGAGTCTTGGAAGTTATTACTTCAGTAATAACCTCTCCTTATCCTTTTTTTTGCTTTTTGTGCCAAGAGTAACCTCTAATGAGAGAGAAGTAATGATTGGGAAAGTTGCTGTCCCGAAACAGATTTATGTGCTTCACCGTAAAAATTCGTGTAAAATCTCTGAATGTCCTTTTGAGGCGTGATTTTTTTGCTTCTGCCCCAGGTTGTTATCTAACTTTCGTTAGTTCAACACTTTCTGATTTGAGCAACAGAAGGTCTTCGAAAAAGTTCGTCTTTACCTGCTGGTCTGTTTTGACAGATTTCTGCCATTTTCTGCATTTGCTTCTTGTTGGTTCCTTTTTTAGTTCTTTTGGGGAATTGAGCTTTTTGAGGGAAGTGCTATAGTAGCTACTGTTCTAATGGGAGTTTATTTGGTGTTAGAACTGAACCTTAAGACCTATTATCTTGAGTGCACTAATGTTGCTAATAAAGATTGTGTGAAGTTTTGTATGAAGGAAAAATTCCAGGTGTATGGAAGGAATGAGTAATGAGATGAAGGTTGGACTAAAGCTCAAGCTTGGGGATGCCACGCGTGTCACCCCAAGAAATATCCAAGAGGTACATGCGTCAAAGCTTGGGGATGCCCAAGGCATCCCCCTCTTCATAAATAAAAATCCCAGGTTTCTTCCAAACGCTTCATTTTTATTGTTTCATGCATAGTTGTGTTGTTCTTGGAGCGTCTTCTTTTTCGTTTTCGTTTTGGTTTTTGTTTGCTTTGTTTGCTTAGTTTGCTGAATAAATTGGTTAGACCACCCTCTTTCATACATTGGTTTGCAAATAGTTTGGTTTGGTTTGGAAAAGAGTAGGAAAGTTCATGCTTTTGTGGTAAAAAGAGCTTGTTTTTGACTGTGGTCTATGCTTTGTCATGCCATGCTTGATATTGTTGTGGCTTTATGCTTAGTATTCTTTGTTGTAGCATGACTTGTTGTAAACAATTTAGATTGATTAATGTTGCCTTGGATGAATCATGCGTTGTTTTAGCATATTAAAGCATAGTATAGTGGTATTCTCCTTTGATGCTTTATTTGGGTTGACTTGGCACATGCTCACACCATGTTATGACTATCCCAAGTCACCATAAGCCTTTATGGTCCTTTAGTTTGCAACTTGTAGTATCACTTTATGCTTTGATCAATGATGTTTTGTCGCTCTGCATGATTATGGCCATTATTGCTCTCTCGTTTGTCGCTCCCTTACTATTGCTAGCCTTCACTTTCACTGAGTATGTTTTACTCATGTTTCCAACTCCCTAAAACCAAATATTGCCAAAGTGTCCACCATACCTACCTATTAGCATCATTTGCTACTTCCGTGCATATTCAATATGCCTTGTTTTCTTCCAAATAAAATGTTTGCTTGTTATGAGAAAGTTAGTTAGTAAAGCTCTCACGAACTTGATGGCACGCTTTATTTTCTTGCATTTAATAAACCTGAACCATTGCGTCCTTCTTTGTTGCGTATATGCTTGTGATTTATAAGTTGAAGTTAGCAGAACCATGTATCATGGGGAACGCTTTCAACATTGCATTGGTACTTAGTACCTCGTTGATATCATGTTCTTTTGATTATGGATCCCGGCGGTGTGAAATAAAAGTGGAACTTGTAAGATCATGGAGTTTGTATGTATGTTAGATAAATGCCTGGATCGCTAGCCTAAGCCATGCCTAGTCATGGTGGAAACTTGCAGCATAACCATAATGAGCATTCTATGAAGCATCCTCAATAAAAATCTATGCACATAGTAAATAAAAAGATCGCTGAGATGCTCATTGTCTGCTTGCCTTGTCATTTTGATTATGGGATAGCTCCTGTATCATGTGCAAGGGGTACCCCGTTCGCAGTTCTCTATGATACGTATATACTTACAATAAAAAGAGCTTACTCGTGACTGAAGTTGAGTAGCATGAGGATCGGTCTTCGAAAGTAAGGGGTATGAGACTTTGATTTATAACTTGTCAAGCATATCCTCTTAGTTGTGTCACTTTAGTCTTAACCATTTAAAGATGCTTATGATAGGGGCAATGAGAGATCAAAGCTAATGAGTACCATACTTTCAGCATTTGGAAGCCTTTCAAACTTTTCAAAACCTGTTCATTTCCTTGTTGAGTCTCCACACATTCTATGAGCACTTTCTTGAGAGCATAGTGGCCATTCTTAGTTCTATGTGCATTGTCCCAAGACTTGTTGGTTGATGCATACCTTGATATTGCTTGTTTTAAACTATTTGTATCTAGTCACTCTTGTAAACTTTGAAGGTGTCCTATGCATTTATGTTTGCTACTCTATGAGGGACAAGCTGAATGCTACTATGCTATGTTTTCTTTATGTGAAACAAACAAATGTCTTGCAAAGCATTGTTATTCATGAATCTTTTGTTTGTGCCTTTTCATGTTGCATCATAGTTTCCTTGTCTTATTGCTAGAACTTTGTCTTTCATGTTATGATTGAAGTACTATGATCCCAGTTTTGAATGTTTTACAAATACTTTGATCAAGTTTATGATGGTGCATGTCACCTATCACTTACCTACTCGAGGACGAGCAGGAGTTAAGCTTGGGGATGTTGATACATTGCAAATGTATCCATAATTTTTGATGTTCCATGCTTGGTTTTATCCACTTTCTTGTGTTTTGTCCACACTTTGGGGTACTTTTCATATGATTTCTTGGACTAACCTATTAACAAGAACCACAGTGCCAGCTGCCTGTTTTCTGCTGTTTTTGGTTCTAGGAAAGTCAGAAAATGAATATTCTAGGAATTGGACGGGACAAAAGCCAAAGTGCCTATTTTTCTAGAAGACTCACAGAGCTAGAATACGAGACGGAGGAGTGCCAGGGCCTGGCCACACCCCCAGGCGCGGGTGCCCCCAGGCCACGCCAGGGCATGGTCTGGCCAGGCCAGGCACCCCCTCGGTCTCCCTCTTTGCCTATAAGAAGCCTTCTGACCTAAAAACTGTGGGGGTTTCGACGTTTTTCTAGAAGGAGTTCCGCTCCGCCGCCACCACCAGATTCCACGAAACAGCACCAGAAACTCCGTTCTGGCACCCTGCCGGGATGGGGAATTGGAGGAGATCATCGCCATCATCATCACCATCGCTTCTCCATCGACCATCCATGTTTCCCCCATCTATGAGTGAGTAATCCCCCGCTGTAGGCTATGGGGATGGTAGGGATTGGATGAGATCGTTCATGTAATGGCATCAGATTGTTAGGGCAGGGTTCCTAGTATCTTTTATTAGTGCTTTATGACTTTGTTGCGACTTGTTGTGCTTAATGCTTGTCACTAGGGCCCGAGTGCCATGATTTCAGATCTGAACATGTTATTGATTCATTATGATAGTATTGTTTATGGTCTTATATGAAGTTGTATACCCACGTTGTTGTCCGGAACCAATGACCCTGAAGTGACAAAAATCGGGATAACCGGAGGGATTGGCTTTGATGTGAGGATCACATGTGTTCACGGAGTGTTAATGCTTTGCTCCGGTGCTCTATTAAAAGGAGCATCTTAATTGCCAGTAGTTCCCTTAAGGCCCCGCTGCAAACGGGCTGGCAGGACAAAAGATGTTGTGCAAGTTCTCATTGCGAGCACGTATGACTATATATGGAACACATGCCTAGGATTATCTAGTACTTGGATGCTTTATCTTATTTATCTGCAATTGCCCTATATTCTGATTGCTATGTGAATTGTCTTGTCCATGCAACGCTCATCCATCCATCCCTATGCCTACGACGCTCGAATCCTACTGTTTACTGCTATTGTTACTGCTATCTTTACTTTACTGCTGCCACTACTTTACTATTTCTACTACAAAACTGTTGCTACTGATAAACTGCTATGAGCAAGATTGTTTCTAGGTGCAGCTGAATTGACAACTCAGTTGTTAAGACTTATAAATATTCTTTGGCTCCCCTTGTGTCGAATCAATAAATTGAGTTTCACTTCCCTCGAAAATACTGCGATACACCCCCTATACTTGTGGGTCATCAGTCATACATGCCAAAATTGTTAAGAAGCATGGTGTCCATCTCATCACTCTAAGTCATCAGAATTAGTATTATCATGTTCCTCTAGCAAAGTTGCAGTTGTAGGTTTAGGAATAAATCTAGGTGCAGTTGTAGGATCAGGTTGGTCATTTTTTCTCCATGGAAAACCCATTTGGAATACGAATTCATGAACCCATTGCATACAAATGTTTAGTAACGAGACTAGCAGATATCCAAAATCTATTATAACAGATTTTACATGGGCATAAAACTTTACTTTGCATTCCTGCATGTTCAGCAGCATGTGCTAAAAATTTACTAACCCCAGTGGAATATTCAGGACTTGATCTAGGTGCAGTAAGTCAGATCTTATCCATGTTTAACTAAATTCGCAGATATGAGAAGAAAAAATAAGCATACACACACAGAGGAATTAAAATTTTCCTGCAATTGGACATTATTAAGTGAATTCAGTGCAGCACTAGTATTATTGTGTCAATTCGTAGCAGCATAAGTACGAGTTCGTAGGGAAATCTTACCATACGAACCGGGCTCACCGTTGTGGTTGGTGTATCGACATGTGAGGTACGAGCGGTGGGGATCCAGACTTTGGTGTTGTTGATCCATGAGGTGGGGATCACAGAGAGGTCGTCGTCGACGTGGCAGAGGAGTAGGAGATCTATGAGGCATCGGCGGAGGAGGAGGGAGATGCGGCGGTGGAGATCGATGTGGCGGTGGAGGATGAGGAGGGAGATGCAGAGGAGAAGGGCGATGCGGCGGTGGAGCACAGAGATGCGGCGGTGGAGGATGTGGCGGCAGCATATGGAGATGGTGGAGCGAGGTGGGGGCGAGCGGTGGAGGGAGAGTGCAACGGTGGGTGGATTGCTTGATATGCTGGAATTATGCAAATTCCCCCATACGCGAAAGTCTATGACAGTACTTGTTGATACCTGTTTCAAATAAAAAAGTCAAAATTCACAGTACTTCTTGAGAGAGTAATTGCTTGGAAAAAATAGAATACACTAGATACAATATCCTTATCTTACTGAATTTTTTTTGTATGTTTGACAATAGAAGGATTTCAAGAGTAAATGTTTGACAATATTTTTTTTATGTTCTGAGATTTTTTCACTAAATTCACATTACTTCCTGGGAGAGTAATTGTTTGGAAAAAATAGAAGAATTTCAAGAGTAAATGTTTGACAATATTTTTTCTATGTTCTGAGATTTTTTCACTAAATTCACAATAATTCCTGAGAGAGTAATTGTTTGGAAAAAATAGAAAGATTCCAAGAGCAAATGTTTGCCAATATTTTTTCTATGTTCTGAATATTTTAAAATTTAGAACATGATAATAATATGGCACATACAGCAACACAATATAGGATAATAATACAGCAAAATCACATCACATACATGATGATAAACTAGCTGAATACAATCAATAACATGTTCGACTTACTGAATACATTCAGTAACACAATACACTAGATACAACATCCTTATCTTACTGAATACATTCAGTAACACATTGCACTAGATTAAAGATGTTCAACACATTGATACTGAACAACATGACTACATTAGACTAAACAACTTGACTACCAACATGACTACTTCAGCACTTGTTGAGAACTATCTGAACAAGCTTCTTCCAAAGTGAAACACTAGATGACAATCTCAACAAAGTTGAGACCAAGGTGCTCCTGCATATGCTCAACTTTCATCAGAAGTAGTGATGCCCAACCAACATCAGCTGCAAATGTGAAGTCAGTCCACCCTGTGGTGAAGCTGACATGTCCATGGTCCCTCTGAACAGAATAAGCACATGTAATAAAATTTTCTTCGTGTCCTTTAAGATCATGTCCCTGCCAGTACAGATGTGCTATGCCATGACTTGGGTACCTAAAGCTATCTACAACCTCAATTGGCATGAACTGCAAGTAAGTTAAAAGTTAGTATTTGAACAAGCATTCTATAACCAGAATTAATCATGATGAACTAAACATAACAATAGAATAATTTAAAACAAATGATGAATCATGTGGAAACTAACCAGTGCATTATGTTCATAGTTTGCCATATTCATCTTGTGTACCCAGAAATGCTTTTCATCTTTACTTTCAAAAAACTCATGTTCTGTGACATAAACATCTTTGTAAATGCTAAACAAGATGCAAGCCATTTCCTGCTCAGTGACTACATTTATGTCAGAGAAGATGGTCCTGTGCAGAATGCTTCTGGTGGGACTAGGCACATCTCCAACCTCTGATCAATGAGGGGATATATATGTTAAATATTAAACAATGAGAAACTGTAATAGTAGGACAAGGAGAAAATGTAAGTGAAATACCAGTTCCTTCATGAACTTGTTTCTCTACACCATTAGAGTAAACAGTGACATGAAATAGGTTGGTAAAGTTCAAACCAACATGATCAAGGGGGTCTTCATCATATTCAAAATGCACTACATCTCCAAGTCCTAAATCATAAACCCTCATTAAGGACTTCCAGTATGGACCACAAATGATTGTCCTAACATTAGACTTCTTTAGGAACAAATCAAAATTCCTCAATGCTTCACTGTTGGCAACCATCCAATTATTTGGAGTGAAATCATTCAATCTTTCCCTAAATTAGCACGACACTACCTAAAGGTAAACACAATTTAGTTCATGGGAAAACAACACAGTAAATAAAAGAACAAAGCACATAGCACAGTTAAGTCCTTTATTATGGTGAGCATGGCACTATCAGATGGTAAACAACACAGTAAATTAAATGAATAAAAAGATGTAAAAACTTACCACACCATTGATGGGAAAACCATTAACAATGTTAACTTGGAAGCTGGTTGCTCTCCTCTATGACCTACCACAATTGTGGGCAGGTTGCCCACACATAGAACAATCCATTCCGATAAACACCTAAAAAAGTGACACAACATTAAAGGAATTAACACTGCATTCAAACTAGAGGACAACATATGCATTTAACTAAGTATAACCCTAATCTAGAAACTGACTAACAGATCAATTATCAGGCATAAACTACACAATGCATATCAGGCATAAACTGACTAAGTAGAACCCTAATCATGCTCAATCTAGAGGACAAGACACTATGCATTCAGTTATCAAGCATGCTCAATCTGGAAAATTAAAAAACCCTAATCCAGTCATGTGTTCGAATATCAATCGGAACATTTGAAAACCCTAATCCATATCCAATAAATCTAGAGGGGAGAAAATGATAGGAAAACACAAGAATGATAAGAGGGAAACCAAGAGAATGGAAGGGAGATGCAAAACTCACTGTCGAACTGTAGAACTGTAGATGGATTAGAAGGGAAACAAAGAACAAAGCTTCTGCAAATGAAGAAACGAAGGAGGATTAGAACAGAAACCAAGAACAAAAAGGGAAGGGAGAGGGATTAGAGGAGAAATCTCAATCGGGAGGGGACGAACTGCTCTGTCGAACTTCTCCGAAGAACTTCTCTAGATGGGGATGAACTGCACAGTGGGAGAGGGGGATAGAGCTGAACCGAGTCCTTTCGGTTTCCCTCCATTTATAAAGTCCTACGCTCATGCTCCCACTTCTCACATTCCCACGATGGCTGGCCCATGTTGAATAGATGGGCCTTGGAGTAGTAGTAGCCCATGTAGAATGTGCTTGACGTTTGTACTGTCTGTACAACACATTAAAAAATTCAAAATAAAACACATTATCAGTACAAAAATACAATATATATATCAGACTAATAATTAAAGTAATTATCCTTACACATAGTATGATTAGTAGCAAATAAATTGTTGCAAGAAACTATCCAACATATTGTGATAATTAACACAACAACATTTGGATTTCTTGCTTGAGGTGGCCAAATAGGCAATAAAACTCAATTGCATTTAACATTAAGAAATAAAACCAAGCAAAATCATATAGAAGAGATAATAGATCATTACAACACCACAAACTGAACATAGTTCATTACAACAACAGAAATTGAAAATAGTTCATTACAACACCAGAAACTAAACATAGTTCATTACAGACACTAGAAACTAAACATAGTTCATTGCAGACACAAGAAATTAAACAAAGTTCATTGCAGACAGTAGAAACCTAAGATATCACTTATTGAACCTAAAGTCCAGAAACTTCAACATAGCCTGTAGCTTCAAGGGTCTTTATCTCCACACATTCTAGATAGATATGACCATGCCTTGGCTCTCCAATCATCAGCAAAAGTGACCCCTCCACAATTTTAGCCTCTTCTCTGAATTGTTGCCACCCTATGGTGAATGCAATGCGCTGATCTTCATCTTCCATGTGGTACCAGCCTTCAATAGGCACATTAAATTCCCTGATCCACAAATTTGAATGTCCTTGCCATGGGCATCCAACTTTAGTGAAAGGTTTTGAAGAAAGGTACTGCAATAGACATAATTACACAATGAATATATTAAGTTGCAAAAATATTTGCTTTATCAGTAACAATTGATATGTACAACTTACCAGAGCATCCATTTGCACATTCTCCTGATTGTACCTGTGGACAAAAAACTGCATATCATTGACACTCTCATAGAATTCATCTTCATCCAGTTCTTCTAAAGGTTTAAGGGACAAAACCTTGTAGATACCATAATTTATGGTAGCCATGTCCTCCTCAGCAATGTCTCTAATATTTGAGAAAATGGTATTGTGAACGATAGCTCTAATTTCAGGCATCACACCATAAACAAGTGCTAAGATATGGGAACAAGAAAGAAAGGTCAACATTAAAAAGCAATTTAGCAAATACTGGATTCAAGAATAAGATAGATCTGATGGGTATTCAGCATACCTCCATCTGCAACAACAGTCTTTTCTACCTTCACATTGTTGAACAGTTCAGGCACTGTGATGTCAAACCTGGTTTCATGCTCCACATACCTGAAATTGACAATCTCACCCTCCTGCATATCATAAGTTATAGTAATGCATGTTTCTGCATCTAGTCACCATCCAGTTCTTGAAATTTGCAAACTTGTTCAGTTGCTCCTTGAATTTGCAAGGCACAACCTACATTTCACAAAATTAGTATAGAAAGATCTCCATGTTTAAAAGTATATTAATTCAAAAAGAGAAAAGTATAACTTACCAATCCATGCTGAAAACCTTGCACCATGATAGACTCAAAGGAAATTGCACGCCTGTCAGAGTGCCTACCACATATCTCCAGAGATTTCTCACAAGTAGCACATTTCACTTTGTCCATCTCCCTTGTACTCCCTCCGTTCCATTCTATAGTGTCTATAGTTTTTTAAGAAAAATTCCAAAATATAAGATATATTGCATTACATAACTCATCTGGACAACTTTTTTGGGAAGTGTATATAAAGTATATAGCGTCTCATGTCTCCCACAAACTCATCTATTTTATCACATCAATTAGCCACGAGAAATCCTACCCAAAACTGTTTTAATTTTCTCTCCGCATGTGTTTCTAAATTTCCGTGCCAGAAACTATAGACACTATAAAATGGAATGGAGGAAGTAAAAAATACATAAATTAGAAAAACAAATCTTCATCTGCATTTACATAAATTGGAACTGAATTTACAATGAATATACATACTTTAGAACTGAATTGTAGAGTAATTTACAGAGAGGAATTTGCAGAGTAATTTTTATCATATTAGCAATAAGAAATTACATAGTAATTTACAAAGAGTAATCTGTAGAGGAATTAATAGAGAGGAATTTGCAGAGGAATTAACAGAGAATAATTTACAGAGAGTAATCTGCAGAGGAATTAACAAAGAGGAATCTGCAGAGGAATTAACAGAGAGTAATTTATAGATAAATTCATAGAGTAATTTACAGATAAATTCATAGAGTAATTTACAGATGAATTTGCAAACATAAACGGAGAAATTTGCAATGATATAACAGAGGAATTTGTAGACATTATCACATAGGAATTTACAGATGAATTTGCAGACATTATCACAGAGGAATTTGCAGACATAATAGAGGAATTTACACGGCTTGAACTTACTTGGTCCTTGTTGTCCTTTGTTCTCCTACTCGGCTATGAGGAGTATGAGAGGATGAAGCCCTTTCTATGAACAATAAATTATTGTTACAAGGAATAGAAGCATAACCTACCATGGAAGAATGAGAATGGTTTTCTAATTCGGTTTTCATCCAGTTAAATACTTTTCCAACCACGAACTTGTCCACCCACTAACTTCTCCAGTCTCACGTTCCGTAAAACTTCTCATAGATAAAATCCAGTTCTATATATTAATTAAAAAGAGTCTACGCGTTGCATCCAGTCCCTTAGTATTTAACCTTTTATTTTAATACAAAAAGTTGAACTAAATCAACTGAGGCAACTAAAAATGACAGCAAATAATCAGTAATTATACCAGGTGTTAATTAAAATTCAAAATATGGTTGTAGTTTTGATGAAATAGCATAAATATGGCAGCAAATAAAAACAATGTTGCAAGAAATTATCTAGTCAGTTGTGATGAACAACACAACACAACTGCATATGGATTTCTTACATTTAGTATGAAAACACATAAAAAATATAGCTATTTAGTATTATGGATGTGGATGTGGATGCACTAAATGCACTTTTGGAAATTGTTATTAAGTTCATGTTATTTGAAAACTGCCTGCAGTGTTTGCTGTAAAGTATAGATGTGATAGTTATGTTTGTATCAAGTATATCTATGATAGTTCACTTGATGGAAATTCCTCCAAAGGTACTACTCCCTCCGTTCCTTAATATAAGGTGTATATTTTTCTTGTACAAATATTAGCGCACAGGCTGGAAGGGCAAATTTCGTTGCTTTTGGATGTGAATACCCCAGCTGATTGATGTGATATAGAGAGAACATGCGAAATCTGGGTATCCACTCTCTCCTGGTCAGATTAATTACCTTCTAAATAAGAGGAACAAATTCCAAAATTCTCTATACACCTTATATTATAGAATTTTTCACAAAAAACTATACACCTTATATTAAGGAACGGAGGGAGTATATTTTAGGGGCACTTGGCAAAATGCCCCTAAAGGTAGTATCTTTAGAGGCACTTGGCAAAATACCTCTAAAGTTAGTATCTTTAGGGGCACTTTGATGGAAATGCCTCTAAAGGTAGAATCTTTAGGGGCACTTGATAAAATGCTTCTAAAGGTAGTATATTTAGCTTTAGGGGCACTTTGACCAAATGCCTCTAAAGATAGTACCTTTAGGGTCACTTTGATGGAAATGCCTCTAAAGGTAGTACCTTTAGGAACACTTGGCAAAATGTCTCTAAAGGTTGTATCTTTAGTGACACTTTGATGGAAATGTCTCTAAAGGTAGTATCTTTAGGGGCACTTTGACCAAATGCCCCTAATTGACACATTTATGAGCATTTTTAGAAGTGTCCCTAGCCAAAGTGCCCCTAAAGGCAATACCGTGTACTAGTGTGGAGGAATGGATAAGAAGTTTGGGAGGAGGAGGGGAATTGAGGATTACATGGATTTGAGGTTTTGTAAGTCTCATGTCAGATGCTACCATTCGACTGGTTTGGCGGGTTCCCTCCATTCGAGTACTGATGTCCAGCCCGAGTTTTGGGGCTCTCCTTGAGCTATCAGAGCTCGCGCCGAGTTGGGCTCGGCCCGCTAGGTACTCCGGACCGAGCCGAGCTAGAGATCCTAGACCGTGGCAACCTCGGGCCAAGCCTGGCTCGGCTCGGTCCAGCTCGTTGGCCCACAATTTTTCTTCTTCGAATTAACATAACGATGACTGGGAGAGGAGATGGGATGGAATGTCACAGCCCGTTTGAAATAGATATGTAGCCACGATAGCGCTAGGGTTCTTCTTCCCGTACTCCCGTACGTCGCCGAACAGACACCACGCACCAAGTCGTGCCCCGCCGCCACCAGCACGCAGGATGTCGCCCCACCGCGCCGCTGCCTAGACGCCGCCGCTGCCTCCGCCGCGCCGCCTAGACGCCGCTGCTGATGTCTCTAACGCCGTGGTGGAAGACCGGCCCCACCGTCAGTGACACATCACCGTCCAGCTCGTGAGCCGGACCGAGTTGGATGCAAGCTCGGGCCGAGCTCCGTTTCATGGCTCGACGGCGGCGGCGAGCTGGCTCGGGCTCGCCAGAAAAAGCTCGAGGTTTTTGCGGATCGCCGGCGAGCTGGCTCGGTCCGGCTCGTGTCCAGGTATACTGATGTCCCATCGCCGTCTCCACAAAAGTCAACGGTTATTTTTCTTCCTATCAGCAGCCCTATGGGGATTAAAAGAGACCCTTCCCCCTCCCCTAATGGGGTAAAGAATTGCGGAACCCAAATGATGGTTCTAGTTCCCTTGCTAGATAGCGGAAGTAGCATTAGGAAAAAGTAAGCTCCTTTTTGAGCCTTATCTTTCACGACTACCATTAGGCACATGGGAGGTTCTGACCTTGGCTAGGACACCATACTGAGCTTTGTTACGCTTGTAGCTGGAATATGATGAAGACCTCACATCTTAGTCGATGTACGGAGGTAACCTTTTGATAAACACTTAAATACGATAAAGGTTCACCACTCATTTTTCTAGCATTTTATTTGTATCAGACCGAAACTTTTGCAGGTATTTACGCCTTCCTAGTTTCTTGGGTGGCATTGGTGGCGTCTCTGAATTTTATTAGATTGGTCAAACAACATAATTATGTACTTATTTGCATGTGCTCTCAATAATACAAGTGATAATTCATAGACAAGATTTTTTTCGATAAGGGGCACTTTATTACTCAAAAGGTTTAAGTATTACACCCGGCCTCTGCATAACTAGGATGCACACAGCCGTTATAGTCCATAGAACCCAACAAAAATAATTAAAAAGGCGTATTACATATCAGAATGAGAAAATGTAAAAAAACGCCTAAGATGCTGAAGGAGGACCTATCCATAGATTATGCTGCCATCCATGTTGGGTAAACAAATCCCGCGCCATATCCTCCAGCCGCGTACACACCTCCGTAAAAAGGTCGTGATAATCCGCACGATGCAGTGCCGACCAAGACCGTAGGGTGTAGGTACATCTGTAAATAACCTGCATGAGAGAACAATTTTTATCATTAAAAACTTTATCATTTCTACATAGCCATAGCGACCATATAATGGCAATCGCTCCAACCCGAAGAAGTAACTTATACTTGTGATCTATCTCCTGTAACCAATTCTCAAAAATGTTGGCAATGCTACGTGGCGGATACAAGCCTGAAGCTGCTTGGGTCACTGACCATATAGATCTAGAAAAATTGCATTGAAAAAACAGATGTTTGATTGTCTCGTTATGATGACAAAACACACACATAAGATTCCCATGCCAATTCCGCTTAAGAAGATTATCTTTAGTAAGGATAACCCCTCGACGAAGATACCAAGCAAAGATTTTGTTTTTTAGTGGTATCTTCATCTTTCAGATCATCCTATTATCTAAAACTGGTATGACTGGCTGGACTAAAGCATTGTATAAGGAACTAACAGAGAAAGAACCATTCTCGCTTAAGTTCCAACGAAATTCATCAGGCCCAGCTGATATTTGAACATTTGCTAACCGGTGTAGCAACATGATCCAAGAGTCAAGTCTGGTACCAACTAAATCTCTCCTAAAAGTCACATTGGGGAGGAATGATTCCAACACGGTGGCAATCGTTTCCTCCTTATAACGGACGATGGAATACAAAACAGGATATTGTTCACGGAGTGTAGCAGTACCAAGCCACTTATCCTCCCAAAACCGTATCTGAGAACCGTCCTTAATAGAAAATATACCGAAGCGGAAGAAATGTTTCTTCGTTGCCATCATGCCGGCCCAAAAGTGAGAGTCACCAGGTTTCCAAACCATTTGGGACAATGCTTTTGAACCAATATATTTTCTTTTTAGTAGAGTTTGCCATATACCCTCTTCAGTTAATAACTTGAAGAGCCATTTACTAAGTAGGGTTGTATTCTTGATCTCCAGATCATGAATACCTAGCCCCCCTGTTCTTTGGGTCGGCAAAGCACACTCCATTTAGCCAGTCTATATTTCTTTTTCTCACTATCTCCCTGCCAAAAGAATCTTGATCGGAAATAATCTAACTTTTGCAAGACACCTTTTGGGAGTTGAAAGAATGATATCATATACAGTACCATATTACTTAGTACTGAATTAATGAGTACCAATCTTCCCCCTATGGAGAGTAATTTACCTTTCCAGCTACTCAATCTCATCTCTAGTCTTTGCTCCACGATTTTCCATTCAGCATTTGTAAGCCTCCGGTAGTGAACCGGAATTCCCAAATACCGAATCAGAAAAACACCCTGACTACAGCCGAAGAGCTCAGCATAAAGGTCCGCCGCATCCTGAGCCTCACCAAAACAAAACAATTCACTTTTATGGAAGTTTATTTTTAATCCCGAAAGTTGTTCAAAAGCTGAAAGTATGAGTTTCAGGTTCTTAGCCTTTTCGAGATCATGTTCCATAAACAGAATTGTATCGTCGGCATACTGAAGAATAGATAAACCTCCATCCACTAGGTGGGGAATCACACCTTCAATTTGGCCCTTGGACTTTGCACGCTCAATCATGATAGATAACATATCAGCCACTATATTAAATAGCATTGGCGATAATGGATCTCCTTGTCTTAGCCCTTTTTTGGTCTAGAAGTATTTGCCAACATCGTCATTGACTTTGATGGCAACACTACCTCCTGACACAAAACTATTGATTAAAGCACGCCACTCAGCAGAAAAACCTTTCATTCTAAGAGTCTGTTGAATAAAAGACCATTTGACTTTATCATAGGCCTTCTCAAAATCAATTTTTAGAATGACCCTATTCAATTTCTTCCTATGTAGTTCATGCACTGTTTCATGTAAGGTAACCACACCGTCAAGTATGTTACGACCTTGCATGAACGCAGTTTGCGAAGGGCGAACTACATGATTAGCCACTGAATTTAATCTGATAGAAGTGACTTTGGTAAAAATCTTAAAACTAACATTAAGAAGACAGATCGGTCTATATTGTTGGATTCGCTCTGCTTCATTAACCTTAGGTAATAAAATTATCTCCAAAATTCAATCGAAACAAATCTAATTGTCCAGCGTGCAAAGCACTAAACATGTCCATAAGATCTGTTTTGATAACATCCCAAAAGGTTTGATAAAACTCAGCTGGGAATCCATCAGGACCAGGGGCCTTATTGTGTTCCATTTGGAAAACAGCCTTCTTGACCTCGTCCTCAGTATAGGGAGCAATCAATAGATTGTTTTCCTCAATAGAAACCTGGGATACATCGTCTGTTTGGGACTCATTCAGGGAGAAGTTACCTTCTTCTGATTCTCCAAACAAACCTTTGTAGTAATTTGTAATGTAAGATCCAACATCATCTTGCGTTAAGGAGCGAATAAGTTTCTTCTTGTGTCTGCCATTGGCCACACTATGGAAGTATCTAGTATTCGAATCCCCGTGCAAAATAAACTTAGCCTTGGAACGTTGGTACCATTTGAGTTTCTCTTCACGCAGAAGATGTGCTATCTCCGCATTCGATTTGCTTTTAAGCTCAATCTCATGCGAAGTTAACAATCGGATTTCTGCTAAAGCTTCGAGTTCATCAATAGTAGACGAGAGCCTTTGTTTTTATTTTTTAAGACTACCGGTTGTGTGGCGTGCCCAACCCCCGAGGTGTTTACGTGCCTCTCGCACTTTATTGTTCCACCTCTGGATTGGGGTACTACCCATAACTGGTTTTTCCCAAACAGCTTTGACCATATCCTGGAAACCATCCCGATGTAACCATCCAAGTTCAAATTTGAACGGACGAGAACATCGTGTCCTAGGTATACCAGTAGTCAACAAGATGGGAGCATGGTCTGACAGAGCCTCAATACGTTCTAGAGCGCGTACCGAGACTAGGGGAAAATGTTCTTCCCAATTAGAGTCCATCAGTACTCGATCAAGTTTTTCGTATGTAGGTCCCGGAAGACAATTTGCCCAAGTAAATTGTCGTCCAATCATTGTTACCTCTTTTAGATCCAAACTATCGATGATAGCATTGAATAAAAAAGGCCAATGATCGTCAAACCGACCTTTACTCTTCTCAAATGGAAATCGAAGCAAGTTAAAATCACCCCCTATGAGAATAGGGTATGGATTGTCCTTTGCTAAGTTCACCAATTCTCGAAGAAAAATCGCTTTAAACTCGTTCTGAGCCACACCATACACAGCAACAAGGCTCCATATAAAATTATCGACTTTATTACGGATATGGAGTTTGATGTGAAACTCACCCTCCGAACAAGCCAAAATCTCCATGGTGTCAGACCTTATGCCAAGTAAAATACCACCAGAACGGCCACGTGGTGGACGTGAATGCCATACGAAGTCTATACCTCCCGATATACGGTCCAGCAGACTTGTAGAGAATTCACGCCTACCCGTTTCAGAAATGGCTACAAAATCTAAATTATGATCCCGACAACAGTGAGCAATATGTAAATGTTTAGCCAAGTCACGAAAACCTCAGCTATTCAAAAACATGCCATTCATTGGGAAACAATAATAGATTTTGGTGCCAAATCCCGTTTCCGAGACTTATTACATTTTTTACCAGAAGATGATTTACGACCAGACGCTGTTACTTCATATACAGAACTAAATCGGTCCTCATCGAAACCAACCTCCAGTACTTCACCCACGAGATGAGATAGGAGCTGACCATCAGTTGTGGCATTCATAGACAAGATGAGAGTTGTTGTAATAATTCGTTAAATGGAGAAGTTAAATACAAAAATATACCTATTATTGTAAAAAAAAGGAGCTAACAACCCTTAGGAAAAGGAAAAAGAGGGCCATGGATTCCAGTATTACACCATGAAAGTGACTTGAATCATCAACAAACTGCCATTGGATCTTGTGCAGGTTCATGAAGAAAATTAAATCAAACAGATTGTTGTCAATGTATTACTAGGAGTAGAAAATCTGCACTAATACACTACTGAGTTTAATTCGGAAATGCAGCGAGCATCTAATTAAGAACAATTGGGCTCTGCTTGAAATGTGAAATGTAATCGATGGAAGACGTCACATCTCTGTGTGAGGAACCGCCCTCTTCAACCGCGCCGCGAGCAACTTCTCTCATCAGCGAAGCCCTCCTCCTCATCACGCCGTCGGCCTCCCCATCACCACAATCCATCATAAGCCTCTTCACGGTTTCAGCGATATCTTCGCTCCCGATGACGCCGTCGGCCCGGCTCTTCTCCTTGAGGCTGTACCCAACCTTCCACTCCTCGACGATAAGCCGGCTGTTGATCGGCTGGTCGAAAGCGATCGGCAGAGTCAGCATAGGCACGCCGGCGTACAGCGCCTCCACCGTCGAGTTCAGGCCGCAGTGGGTGAAGAACCCGCCGACACAAGGATGGCACAGGACCTTCAGCTGATCGCACCACGGGACGACCACGCCTTTGCTTCCACGGATCAGATCCTGCACACGGCCGGAGCACGCGTCGACGCGGAGCACCCACATGAACCTCACCTTGCTCCGTGCCAGGCCGACGGCGATCTCGTCCAGCTGGGCGGACGACACCGAGAGGAAGCTGCCCAGCGAGACGTAGAGCACGGACCTCGCCGGCTGCGCGTCCAGCCAGGCCATATAGCCTCCTTGTTCTTCTTCTGGTTTGGAATCCTGTTCTTGGACCGCCATGAACGGGATGCAAGGGCCGACGGCGAACACAGGGCAGGGGAGCTCTCGCTTTAGAGAGTCAATGGCATTGCTCTCGAGCTCGTAGAATGTGGTGAAGATGACACACTGTGCTTTCCTCACGTAAGGGTAGGCTTCGAGGATTTTGTCCAACCTTATCTTGTCAGAGTGTGTCGGATCAAGATCGGCTAGCCTGATCGATTTGAGTCCAGGAATGTAGTTTTCGATCAAACTAGTGTCAGAAACATCTGTACACAGATTTACAGTATGTCCGTATCAGTGTATCATATCATCAGTGTCTAGGAAAATGTTAACTAGACAAAGAAGAACAGTACGCTACGAGGGACGAGCTGAGGTATAGAAGTGGTACCGGCGATCTCAGCGCTACCGCCGGCGGCCGTGGGCAACCGGTCGAAGTGGTAGTGCACGGAGAACATGGTGGCGTTGAGCGCCGAGAGGATGCACACCGGGATGCCCCTCCGGTTGCCGACGCGCACAGCGCAGGGCACGAACGTGTCGGTGATGATAGCCGCGGGCGGCACGCCCCCGTCGAGGCGGTCGAGGAGACGCTCAAAGGGCGCCTCCATTTTGGTGTACACGGCCTCCACGAACCCAGCCCAATCGGCGGCGCGGCCGTGCTCGGAGGGGATGACGTTTGGGGTGGCCTCGAGGCGAACGCCCGGCGACAGCGCGGGGTCGCCCCCGAGCAGGCCGAGCCACTCCTCGGTGACCACGACCGTGGCCGAGACGCCGTCGCGGGCGGCGAGGAGGCGGCACAGGTTCAGCATCGAGTTGACGTGGCCGCGGCCGGGGAACGGCACGGCCACGAAGTGGCACGGCGGCGCTGCAGCCACGGAACCCATTGCTGCACGCCTGCAGCACGGTTGCTCACAAGTCACAAGTGCTCGGCTTGCTATAGGCCGGGACTGGCTCGAACCTAGAGATAAACAGTGTCTCCTCGCCAATGGAAACGCGGTATCGTGGAGGGGCGGTGGCTTCTGCCTCGAGATCTGCCATGAACCGTGTTGGAATTTTTGGGACTGTGTTCCAAATTCGTGAAAAAATATGGAGGACAGGCTGGGCAGTTCATTTCGATCATGCTGACTTGAGTTTGGGCTATCTTCAGACTCTCTTGGGCTGGTGGAGTTGGATCGGGCCGAATGCCCACATAAGTCCTCTTTTTTATGATTTTTTTTAGCTTACATTATAAAAAGTCTTATGTTGTGGAGTAGAGGGCTTTACCTAAGCCATGGGGGTTATTTGAGCAGAATTTTTTTATCACCCAAAGAAACTTTTATCCTAACCTCCAAAAAATATTTTAGAAGATAAAGTCTTGAGCATTAGGCAGCTTTGTTTTCCACCACATACTTTCGTATCAAAACACGGAGGTTCAATTTCTTTGCACTTAGCTGAAATTACCTCGACTATCGAGTGCACTTGCATTCATAGATTTATCCAATGAATCACATGATCAACCTCACCACACGCATGCGAAAAGCAAGCTTGGTCTATCATGGCATAATTTAGATCTGAAAGCTAGGGCGAGTTGCAGCAAGTAGACTTTTTTACTATGATACACTCTTGGAGGTGTACCAAACACATAGAAGAACTGCCGTCGACAGGTTACAACACAACATAGCAGCAAATTTATGCTATCAACAGGCTCCTCAGCCCTAAGCCTACTCTCCGTCCATCCACAACAAAGGCACCGTCTCCGGGAAGCCAAACATCTTCGACCGAAACAACCTAGCTAGGCGCCATTGCGCGAAGTCCGCCTTGATCCTCGTTTGAATGGTCTCCACGACCGGTCTTACCTTGTCGAAGACCACATCGTTACGATGTCTCCAAATGGAACAGAAGACCAAGATGATCGCCGTCCAGAGATCACACCTGTGGGCTACCGGGCATGGCCTCGATGTCCACCACTGCAGTAGGTCCGAGTCCGCCGCCGACATCCATTCGAGCCTGCCCCACCTCTGCAACACCCATGCCCACACCTCTCGGGCCACCACGCAACCAAGAAGCAAGTGTTGTATGCTCTCTAGTGCCTGATCGCATAAGGGGGCACCTAGCTAGCCGCGATAGTCCCCGACACTCCAGCTGGTCCGACATCCAGTAGTGGTCCCTAGAGGCCAACCAGACAAAGAACTTGCAGCTGCTTGGGGCCTGGGATCGCCAGATCTGAGTCGCGGCCGATGCAAGGGTGATACCGGCGAACAAAGCCCTATAAGCCGACTTTGCCGAGTAACACTCATCACCCGTCCATCTCCAGGTCAGCAAGTCTTCACCCGCCGAAGCAAGTAGACTAGTTCTATGGTGCCATGTGCAAAGAAAATATTTGAACACGTGGATGAAGTCAGATTATGTAATCAACCAACCATGTAATCATGGAGTCTTGGACCTTTTTTCTTCGACCACATAATTTTACTTGTTTATGCAGAACACCAAAGGAACAATTTTATTTGCAGATAGCACCAATTACCTCGACTATCTGGTGCCCTATAATTTATCGGTTTAGAGAATGAATAACAGGAACAACCTCATTACACACCTAGTTGTCTATATTGACATAAGCTAGAATTTAAAGCTACGGTGAACTTGAGCAGATAGATGCGTTATTTGTTGTGATGTGCAAAGAAAACATATCCTGATTGTTTTAAGCGGATAAAGTCAAATTACGTGGTAGCAAGTACTCCCTCCGTTTAGAAATATAAGACGTTTTAGCTTTTTGAATCGAATGTATCTAGACATCTTTTAGTGTACAGGTTTGTAGAGGTTCACAGTAAACCTATATACTAAAAATCATCTAGATATATTCATTTCACAAATCTAAAATGACTTTTATTTCCGAACAGAGGAAGTACATACTACATAGCACTGTAATGTACCAACCCTGTGAACGTGAATTGCACGAGATGGGATGCTGCCCCTTCCTATCCACTAATGGTCAATGTCAAGAAGATAAGATTCATCGAAATTCGTAAGGCTACCTTGATAGTATGGTGGTGACTTAACACAAACTTTGCTACTTCCTCCGATCCATATTACTTGTCGCTCGCTGAAATAGATGTATCTAGACATGTTTTAGTGCTAGATACATCCGTTTTAGCGACAAGTAATATGGATCCGAGAGAGTACATTTTACAACAGTTGTGTCATAGCTAGGCGACAAGGTCGTTTTTTTGCGGGAGAAAAGCTTGTATTACTCATAAACATTAGGGATTACATTCTCGACGGCATATGTTCAGGAGACCGTCAGGTCCGGACCCAAGCCATACAACCGTGCGAGCCTCAGATCTAGCCAAATTTGCCATGAAATGACTACTATTATTTTGACTCCTCCTAATATGAGTAATACTCGTCTGAAGAACGTTCATCAAAGTTTTGATCTCTTCTATTGTTGTTGAAAATACAGACCTGTCCATCTCTCCATTATTTAGTGCTTTGACCATCTCTAAACAATCCACTTCAACAATCAGAGACTGGTTACACCAGTGTAGGGCCAAAGAAATACCTTCCAGCAGCGCTCCAAATTCTGCTCCAAGAGCATTACGACAAGAGAACAATTAGCGAAAAGAAGAGATAATGATATCACCATTGTGATCTCGAAAGACAATGCCAGCGCCTGCACTGCCATCACTACCGAAAGAGCCATCAGTATTCAACTTAGCCCATCCTTCAGGAGGCGGACTCCATACAGGCAAGCTGATAGATTCCTGAACTGTGTGCATCATTTGCTCATCGGGGTCCATAATGAACTTGGCTTTGATAATATTTTTGAGCGGATGATGCTTTATTTGGAAAATGGAATCTAAATAGCCCACCAGGAATCACCTGCAGACATCCAAAGGAGGTGGTGCCTTATCGTGAACAATTTCATTTCGGACGTGCCATATCATTGCATGTGGCAGGTTGCTCAAAAAATTCAGAAGCCAATCTGTACCTGTATTGACAATGGAGACTAGCGATGGAAGGTGCCAAAGCTGCGCCATATATTCCGACAGCTGCATAGCAATATTACACCTGAGAAACGGGTGTAAATTATCCTATGGCTCCCGACCACATACAGGGAAAATATCAGAAGGCTCCAAGCTACGAATGTGCTTATTTTTCTAGGTTGGCAATGAGTTTGTAGCTAGCCACCATGCGAAATGCTGCACTTTAGGAGGTACGGATGGTTTCCAAACAAGGTTCCAAATCCGGTGCAGAGCTAGTGGAAACAGTATAATCTCTCCAAGACTCCTCCATCCCAAATCTGTACGCACTTCCAACAGTGAAGAGGCCATGTTTGGTGGGCGCCCAAGCAAGCTGGTCATCCAACAACCTCGCAGATGGAGTTATTTTTAATATCTCTGACACATCAGCTGGAATGAAGTATTGATTTAAAAGATCAGTTCGCCAACAGCCATATTGATCAATCAACTCATTGACAAAGCGGAGCCGGCATCTGTTCTTCTGTGATATTGGACGGAAGGAGGGAGGCCTAGGTAACCAAGGATCTCTCCAAATCCTGATTTTTTGACCATTACCAATACGCCAAATTAGGCCTTTCTTCAGTAACTCCAGTCCATACGATATCGCCTGCCATGTGGAGGACGCATTACCCGAGAAGACTGTATCTTCTAATCTTCCATTAGGGTAATACTTTGCCTTAAGCACTCTAGCACAAAGGCTATCCAACTTTGTAATTAATCTCCATGCTTGCCTAGCAAGAAGTGCTTGGTTGAACATACGAAAATCACGAAAACCAAGACCTCCTTGATTCTTTGGTCTTTGCATTTTCTCCCATGAACGCCAATGTGTCTTCCTTTTTCCATCCTTTGAGCCCAGTAAAAGTTCCTCACCATTTTTGTGAGGTCATCACACACAGAGAAAGGTAGCTTGAAAACACCCATCATATAAACTAGAAGAGCTTGAGCAACTGCCTTAATAAACACCTCCCTTCCAGCTTGAGCAAGGTTACCACCCCCCCACAGCACCAGATGCTTTGCCAATTGCGCCTGGAGATTCTGTAGTTTACCCTTTGACATGCGTTCATCCGGTGTAGGAAGACCCAAATACTTCTCATCGAAAATCTGAGTTGTAACCTGGAGAGCCAGCCAAACACCCTCCTGCACTTCAGCCGAGCATGAATCCTCAAATAGCAAGGAACATTTTGTAGGGTTTATAAGTTGACCCGTTGAAGAGGCATAAAGGTCCAAGGATTGCCTAACTGCGACCGCTTGGTCAACATTAGCTTTGAAGAAGAGCAATGTATCATCAGCAAAAAGCAAGTGTGAAATACCAGGAGCCCTTCGACACACTTTGATAGGAGATATGGCATTCTCATCAATTCCTTTATGTAGGAGAGCGGATAAACCACCAGCAATAAAAAAGATTAAGAACAGAGATAAAGGGTCACCTTGTCGTAGCCCACACGATGGTGCAAATGAATCCAAGAGGGTCCCATTGAATTTTACGGAATACCTCACCGACGTTACACATGACATTATTCAATCAACGAAACGGTGAGAGAAACCCAACTTTTGCATCACTTGCCTCAAGAATGACCAATCAACCCGATCATACGCCTTAGAAAGATCAAGCTTATAAGCACAAAAACTCTTTATAGGATCTTTTTCTTGTTTGATATGATGAATACATTCAAAAGCAAGAAGGGCATTATCTATAATCATCCTCCCAGGAACAAACTCACTTTGGGATGGCGAAATAATATCATCAAGGAGGGGTCTTAAGCGGTTTACCAAGCAATTTGAAACAACTTTATAAACAACGTTGCACAAGCTGATTGGGCGGTACTCAGGTAACTTAGTTGGATTCGGTATTTTAGAAATCAAAACAATAGAAGTGTTATTTCCTCCTTCCGGCATGATACCTGTTTTAAAAAAATCCCGCACAGTAACAATGACTTTCTCCTTCAAAGTACCCCAATTCCGTTGGAAAAACCTAGCTGGAAACCCATCTGGCCAGGTGCCTTTAGTGGACCAATCTAGAACAGCACATCTGAGATTTCTTTCTCAGAGAAATTGCTGCATAAAATGTCATTTGATTCATCCGAGATACGCCTCTCCACCAGATCAATCACCGGTGTCGGATCCAAATCAACATCCACAGAAAACAGGGAAGAGAAGTACTCATTAACCATAGCGTGCATAGTAGGAATATCATCATGGACAGCGCCAAGGTCATTATGCAATTTACGGATTTTATTTTTCCGCGCTCTCCAGACTGCTTTATTATGGAAAAACTTGGTATTTCTATCACCCTACTTCAACCAAGTAAGCTGAGATCTCTATAGCCACATCATCTCCTCGCGATAAATTAGCTTGTTCATTCTGTCAGTAACTCGCCGAATTTCCTGCCTATCCGCATTCATGAGCATAAGCTGCTCTAGTTGCTCACGAGACTTCTGCAGTTCTAGTTTGACACTCCCAAATTTGGCTTTACTCCACTCTTGCAATTTTGACATAGTGCGGCCAAGAGCTGAGCCAATATCACCCAAATCTTGGACCGATCCAAAGGAATCCCAGGAATTTTTTATCACCTCAAGAAGAGAGCATTCACGTTCCCACATTACTTCATATTGTTTGCACCGTTTTACACCATGTTGCATTTCCTCCCTTTCACTAGAAACCAACAGCGCAACATGGTCAGAGCATGGAGTCACTATGTGCTTAACCGAATAATGAGGGAATAAGTTACACCATGATTTTGTTGCAAGAGCTCGATCCAGATGTACTTTAACATTAGCAACACCAACCCTCTTATTATCATATGTGTAGGGAACTCCCGAAAATCCCAAGTCAACTAGTTCACATGCTTGTACAACATCCCTGAATGCAGCCATTTGAGCCCGAAGAATTTTGTCCCACATAAGTTGACAGTGTTCAGTTCTAGGCTCCCCGTAATACAGGTCAACCTCCATTGGGGAATGTCATCCGAACTTTTAATGGTGAGATCAATGAACCGATCCTCCACATCCTCAACAATAACCCGTAGTGATTCATGCCAATACACCGCCAAACCACCACTTAAACCTTCACTGTCCTTACCAGCAAAACCTCGTAGACCAAAACGACCACGGATACTTCTCATCTTATCAGCTTTCTGTTGTGTCTCACACAAAAACACCACAGAAGGGGAATGAGACTGGATTAGTGTCGCAACCTCTCGAACTGTCTGAGGGTCCCCCCCCTCGACAGTTCAGGCCTAATAGATTCATTGGGACGGGCGGCACCACGTCATGGAGCACGCCAAATTTGCATTAACACTTTCAGAATCAGTTAGCTTCAGATTGTTAGAGTTTTCAATACCATCCATACCTCCAGCAGAGGGTTCATTAGTCCTGCTTCGCTTAGGATCCCTCTTGGGTGGAGGGCTCGCAGGGATAGCGGGCGGTTCTTTCTAGAACTGCCGTACTAACGCATTCACCACAGACACGACCAGTAAGTTCTGAGAATTAACAACATCCTTCTAAACAGAAAGAGCTGGGTCTAAATTCATAGGATCCACAAAAACTCCCGTACCATCCTTACCGATCTGAGTTGAATCAAAATCATCATATTCAGCCTCATACGTGCTTCCTCTACCACGACCATGCCCTGTTCCTCTTCCACGGCCTCTACCCCTTCTAGAGCCACGAATAGCCCATGAATCTTAGATCTTTGTAGATTAAGGTTTCAGGGGCGTGAACACCATCCCCATGTTCTGTATCAAGGTGACCAATCATGCTGCAAAAGGGGCACCAATCCGATAGACGCTCGTATTTCACAAGAAACAGTTGGCGTTTACCTTCTCTGATTATTGAAGCAACAATTTTCAGTTGTTTCCTAACATCATACTTGATCCTCACACGGTAGAAATTTCCGGTGAAATCAGACGAGACCGGCTCTACAGCAACAACATAACCTACTTTAGATGCAAGAACTTCAGGCATGGGCAGAAATCCTATCGGCAAGTCATGAATTTGAATCCAAATCTTAAAGGTGTGGATATAAATCGATGATGGTTTCGTGAAGCCATCGTACTCAGCCATCATGATAGGATGCCCTCTGAACGTCCATGGTCCTCCCTCCATCACTTTATCCCAATCACCGAGACAAGAGAATTGCATGGTATACATGTTGTTACCAAGAGCTCGGAAGTTCATCTCCTGTGCAAGATCCCAAGCCATCCTCATGTTCTTAAAGAACCAGAAGTGCCGAACTCCCGATCGGTATATACCCTTGCGATCGCTAGCCACCTGGTGGCCTCCACCGGCGGTGGATTTTGATCCTCAAAGACAACATCATCAAGATCTTCCTCACGCAGACCAAGACGCTTCATCATTCCATCCATATCATCACCGGTCCCTCCCGCGTTCGACGCGGAAGCAGCCATATGAGCCCTAGCTCGTGAGAGACACAAAAGCTCCCACGAAAAGTTGCCCTAAACCTAGGCAGCGAGGTGTAAGGATCGACAGGCAAGCCTAGCACGATCGACCAAAGGGATAGACAAGAGACTGGTACGAGATCTCGATGCCGATCAAAGCCGGCGGGAGGAAAGTAGAAACCCTAACGAGAGGGGAAAAGGTATATTTTTTATACTAGCAGCCAAGCTAACTTGCCACCGCCGATCTAATTGGTTTGTTCTTATGTGGTACACGGTATTGGTACAAGGTCGTTGTTGGGTGAGTGGTGAACCATTGCGGGTTGTAGCTGCCGCAACATGAGTTGTGTGTTACTAGTATCTGGATCTTTTTTAGTATATAGGTTCGTAGAGATTTGGAGTGAAGCTATACACCAAAACACGTCTAGATACATTCATTTCACAAATTTAAAATGTCTTATATTTCTAAACGGAGGGAGTACATCTCATGGGAACCACATGAGACAATGGGTGAACACCTACTTAAGGAAGCGAGTGAAAAGGTTGCGGGTATAGAAGATTTTTTTGTTCATTTACGTCCTCCCATGCGAAGTGCGGCACAGTTAGAATCGTAATATAATAACAATGTGCCAAGATGCATGTTCAATTTTTCATGGAAATGGGCATCTATATTATCACAAATAACAAGATCTTCGAGAATCAAGTTCCAACTTTCAATTGATGAAAAGCCATATATCATCATGAGTTGGCCCTTTTTAGCGATGGAATCAAGCGTAAATATTGCTCAACAATTCAGAGATTAGCCACGGACACAACATTAATCTATGATATTTTGTAATCCCTTTGCATATTTTATACTCCGTGTACTTTATTTATTAATATAAACATTGCAGTGGGAATATCTCTAACTATTTACCGTAAAATAACATCCTAAATCAACCGTGACAAGTTCGTCTGCTATTATTCTAGGTGAAAAATAATTTGGTAGACATAACTCTACAGTGGAAACCAACGGAAATCAAAAGGAAATTATATTTTCATATTTCAAAGAATTAGAAAAAATTCATGTGCAATATCAACCGTTGGAATTTTAAAGCCACGTTTTGTAAAAATATTATTATCTGTAAACATGTAAGGAGTACATGTGTATAGAACATCAGGCCCCCAACAAATCGCCAACAGATTGTACTTGTTTGGAAAGTAATAAACAATGTTCAAGAATTTTTCATTGCAGTGTAGTATTTTTCTGGATATTTTGTATATTCATATATCGATTCTCATCTCATGACTCATGAGCATTATTTCATCCTTTTGCGCTCGTGCCCTTATTTAAACAAGACTAGCTAGACCCTGGCCACCAGGGGAAAATAATAATGCCCAATACGCAAGGAAGCATCATATCATTACTAACGATGCCAATCCGGCACGATAGATCACACCCCGGATTAAACAAACCTGGTGAGAAAGAATAGCTGACAAACATCAAGATCCGAATCAGCTGGGAGTCGTCACCCACCCTACACTGTGGTCGTGTGCTGACCTAGCGCTTTTGCGGAACCAACCGGGAATATACATCTGCAGATTAAATCCGGCGTTAGAATTAGTTCTACGATATGGCAAAAATATTTCGCCGTGCTTATATACTTTAGGCGACAAAAAAAAAATTACGATCAACGGTAAATAAATTAGGTTGTTAATACAATTCAGATAGAAATTTTCATGACATTTACAATATTATTTAATTTACATTACATATTTTGAGCCCCACTATTCAATAAGCCTATACTTATTCGTTCATTTATGTCTTCTTGTGCGAAGTGCGGCATTGTTAGAATCATAATATAAACAATGTGCCAAGCTGCATGTTCAATTTTTCATGGAAATGTGTATCTGGATTATCACAAATAACAAGATCTTCGAGAATCGAGTTACAACTTTCAATCGATGGAAGGAATATATCATCATGAGTTGGCCCTTTTAGCCATGGAATCAAGCATAAATATTGCTCAACAATTCAGAGATTAGCCACAGATACAACATTAATATATGCTATTTTGTAATCCCTTTGCATATTATATACTTTATGTACTTTATTTATTAATGTAAACATTGCGGTGGGAATCTCTCCAACTGTTTACCGTAAAATAACATCCTAAATCGGCCATGACAAGTTCACATGCTATTATTCTAGGTGAAACATATATAGCGAAGATCAAAAGAAAATTATATTTTAATATTTCCAAGAATTATAAAAAATATTAACCATGTGGAATGTCAAGCCTTGGAAATTTAAAGCCATGTTTTGTAGACATATTATTATCAGTAAACATGTAAGGAGTACATGTGTATAGAACGTCAGGACCCCAACAAATCCCCAACAAATCGTGTACTTGGCCGGAAACTAATAAACACAATGTTCAAGCAATTTTCATTGCGTTGTGGCATTTTAGTGGACATTGTGTATATTTATATATCAATTCTCATTTAGCATCATTTTCTCCTTTTGCGCCCGTGCACTTCTTTAAACAAGACTGGCTATACCCTGG
Organism: Avena sativa; assembly: GCA_916181665.1. NCBI lineage: Eukaryota > Viridiplantae > Streptophyta > Magnoliopsida > Poales > Poaceae > Avena > Avena sativa. Next base: position 484,065,807 of record OV702279.1, read on the forward strand.
CCAGCGGGGAAAAATAATAATCCCCAATATGCAAGGAAGCATCATATCATCACTGACGATGTCAATCCGGCAGGATAGATCACACCCCCGATTAAACAAACCTGGGCAGAAAGAAAAGCTGCCAAACATCAAGATCCGAACCAGTAGAGAGAGTCGTCAGCCAGCACTATTCAGTAGACAAATCAGATCGTGAATATACAATTCAGATAGAAATTTTCATGACATTTACAATATTATTTAATTTACATTACATACCTTGAGCCCCACTATTCAGTAAACCATACTTATTCTTGAGGGTCTCAGCGATGCGACCACCATCCTCCGCGCCCGGTCCTTTGACGGTCACAGCGACGCGGCCACCCTTCTCCGCGGACGGTCAACCCTCCTCCGCAGATGGTTGTTTGACGGCCGCAGCGACGCGGCCGCCATCCTCCGCGCGCAGTCCTTTGACGGTCGCAGTGACGCGACCACCCTCCTTTGCGGATGGTTCTTTGAAGGGCCCAGCGGCGCATCCATCATCCTCCGTGCACGGTCCTGTGATGGCCGCTGAGACACGGCCACCATACTCTATGCATGATTCTTTGATGGCCGCAGCGGCGCGGCCGCTATCCTCCACAGGCCTTACGCTACAGATGTCGCCGTTGATCTAAAAGAGAGAGTGGATCTGTAGATATGTAGATGAGTTAAACAAGATGAAGAAGATATCTTAGACTAGGGAAATAAGGTGAAGGACTCCGACATGGAGGGTGCGTGAGATCGGTAGAAACCGCTACCCAACCTACATGTCTTCAGCTTCCGAGGCATGATGATGTTCGGATCTAGGTATGGCAAATAGGGAGTGCGGCACCGTACAGAGAGCGGACTGAGGAGTGGGGAGTGGTGATTAAGGGTATAGATGAAATTTTTGTTCATTTATGTCTTCTCGTGTGAAGTACATCATAGTTAGAATGGTAATATAATAACAATGCGTCAAGCTGCATGTTAAATTTTTATGGAAATGAGCATCTAGATTATCACAAATAACAAGATCTTCAAGAATCAAGTTCCAACTTTCAATCGATGGAAAGCAATATATCATCATGAGTTGGCCCTTTTCTGCAATGGGATCAAGCATAAATATTGCTCAACAATTCAAAGATTATCCACATACAACATTAATCTATGATATTTTGTAACCCCTTTGCATATTTTATACTCTATGTACTTTATTTATTAATACAAACATTGCACTAGGGAATCTCTCCAGCTGTTTACGGTAAAATAACATCATAAATCGGCCATGACAAGTTCACCTGCTATTATTCTAGGTGAAAATAATTCGGTAGAAATCACTCTACGGTGAAACCAGCAAAAATCACAAGAAAATTATATTTTAATATTTCCAAGAATTAGAAAAAAATATTAACCATGTGAAATGTCAAGCCTTGGAATTTTAAAGCCACGTTGTGTAGTAAAAATATTATTATCAGTAAACATGTAAGGAGTACATGTGTATAGAACATCAGGACCCCAACAAATCGTGTACTTGTCCGGAAACAAATAAACACAATGTTCAAGCAATTTTCATTGCGGTGTAGCATTTTAGTGGACATTGTGTATATTTATATATCAATTCTCATCTAGCATCATTTTCTCCTTTTGCGCCGGTGCACTTCTTTAAACAAGACTAGCTAGACCCCCTGGCCACTAGGGAAAAATAATAATCCCCAATATGCAACGAAGCATCATATCATTACTGACGAAGCCAATCCGGCAGGATAGATCACGCCCCGGATTAAACAAACGCAAAGAAAAGCTGCCAAACATGAAGATCCGAATTAACCAGCGGAGAGTCGTCAGCCAGCACTGCGGTCGTGCGCCGCGCCTATCTGCCGCAACTGATTCCCACGATATGACTTCAATCGACTCGCCTGTCCACCGTCTCGTCAGCGGCGAATCACTGGTTAAATCATCGTCAGTGGTTTCCGCTGATGCCAACGGTTCTTTAATCTCCCCCGTCATTTTCCCTCTGCTTTGATTTTTGTTGCAGGCCGAATCGCCGGAGCACGCGTGCGTATGTGTACGTTGCTGTCCATCTCCGACGAGACATGCATTCCGACGCGGAGGTTGATCAATCGATTGATACAGGCTTTGTTCCGGCGGTGCTATCTGATGTCGGAATATATATGACTGGTTTCCTTCTAGATATGGTCTTTGTTATACTTGGTACTGAGAACGAGTTATACATTAAACAACCAAGACAGCATGCCCTGTAAATTGGTGGAACTTTCTTTTTCCGATTCTAATCTTTGGTTCGACGGAGGAACCTCCCTACCGGCCTGATTATCCAAGGTCAAATTTCACTAAAATTTGCACTCTCGTGTGTCCGATCGTTGCAATATAAAATCACTACATGCAATTTTTTTCTTACCATGCAACATCGTCACGACATATTTTTGCGGTTAGTCGAAAACATACAGAACTCTCAGAACATTTAAATCCTATATATGTAGCAATTTTATGTGTGCAACAAATATCGATCAATTGCGACAAATCGCTGGGAAGTCTTGTTACAATCGCGACAAGAAGATAACGAAGAACGAAAACGAAAAACACAGCAAGGGGACACAGATTTAACGTGGAAAACCTCTTCAACAAAGAGAGGAAAAAACCACGGGCGCCAGCCAGTGAAACTTCACTATATCGAAGAGTGTTTACAAACGCCGGGGATTTCACAGATGCAACTCATCCCAACCGGCGGCTTACAAGGGGTTTATATATCGGTGGAAACCTAGGTCTTCGACGATCCGTACCGTACCGCGGGGGGCTGTCGCCCCCGCACCCCCCACAGGCGTCCTCGTTGGGCACGGTGTGGGCCAACTTCAGACTCGTTACACTCGGCCCAAGCCTCCGGCGACGGGCCTCGCTCCACTCGTCAGAAGTTGGCCTATACTTTGTAGAATTTGGATCAACATATAACAAACTCCACCTTGAGACAAATTCCTCCTTGTAGCATCAACAGCAACCATCTCCCTGAACAAACAAAGCAAATACTTTCGGCGCCAATAGCCATTTGGGCTAATCAGTTAAACCAACTAAGTTTGAGCAAAGCTTAGGAACAGGTTTAGTCATCATATCAGCAGGATTATCATGAGTGCTGATCTTGCATACCTTTAATTTACCTTGAGCAACAATGTCTCTAACAAAATGGTATTTGACATCAATGTGCTTAGTTCTCTCATGGAACATCTGATCTTTTGTAAGGTATATGGCACTTTGACTGTCACAAAACAAAGTAATGCAAGAATCATCTCCACAAAGCTCAGCAAACAAACCTTTCAACCAAACAGATTCTTTGCAAGCTTCAGCAATAGCCATGTATTCAGCTTTAGTAGTAGATTGTGCAACAACAGCCTGCAATGTAGCCTTCCAGCTAACAGCACAACCTCCAACATTAAACACATAACCTGTGAGGGATCTTCTCTTATCCAAATCGGCAGCAAAATCTGAATCCACATAGCCAACGAGTCCCTCACCGGTCCTGCCAAACTTCAAACAAGCATTGGAAGTGCCAAGAAGGTACCTGAAAACCCACTGAACAGCCTTCCAATGTTCTTTACCAGGATTAGCCATATATCTACTTATCAAACTCATAGCATATGATAAATCAGGACGAGAACAAACCATGGCATACATCAAAGAACCAACAGCACTAGAATATGGCACCTTTGACATGTACTCAAACTCTTCATCAGTAGTAGGACATTGAGAAACTGACAATTTAAAATGAGGAGCAATAGGAGTACTAACTGAGTTGGCACCATCCATATTAAAACGATGAAGAACTTTCTTAATGTAACTTTGCTGACTAAGAAATAACAAACCAGATTTTCTATCTCGGGTAATCTCCATACCTAAGATCTTCTTAGCAGCACCAAGATCCTTCATCTCAAACTCACTACTTAGGTGTGCCTTCAAAGTAGTGATTTCTTTCATGCCCTTGGCAGCAATTAACATATCATCAACATATAGCAGCAAGTATATAGGTGACCCATTAACAAACTTGATATAAACACAACTATCATATTTAGACCTCTCAAAACCATGTGAGATCATAAATGAATCAAACCTTTTATACCACTGTCTTGGAGATTGCTTTAAGCCATAAAGAGACTTCTTTAATTTGCACACAAAATCCTCTTTACCAGGCACTATGAACCCTTCTGGTTGGTCCATGTATATTTCCTCATCAAGCTCTCCATGCAGAAAAGCAGTCTTGACATCTAACTGCTCAAGCTCAAGATCACGCATAGACACAATAGAAAGTACGAATGGAACTATGCTTTACAACTGGAGAGAACACATCATTGTAATCAATACCTGGAATCTGGCTGAACCCTTTTGCTACTAACCTTGCCTTGTACCTTGAAGGCTCTTTGGGAGATAGACCTTCCTTTTTCTTGAAGATCCACTTGCAGCGGACCGCCTTCTTTTGTTTAGGCAAGCGCACAACATCCCATGTGCCATTTTTCTCAAGCGATTGCATCTCTTCTTGCATAGCAGAAACCCACTTCTCGCGGTCAACGGATGCAATGGCTTCATTATATGTAGCAGGTTCAGAATCGTTCTCCACCTGTTCAGCACAACTCAAAGCATAATGTACAAGATTACACTCTTCAATTAAACGAGGACGAGGACCATAGTTACGCCTCGGTCTATCAGCAGCAATGGACTCATGTGGCTGCTGCAAAACAGTAGGTGAGTGCTGAACAACAATATCATCAATGTTTTCCTCATGTGTATCTTCAACGATAGCATCATTATCAACAGTTTTCTGCAGGTTCTCCACCTGCACATTAACTCTCTCCTCTCCAACAGCAACAGGAGAGGTATCTGATGGCAAGCTATCATGATACATAACGGACTCATTGAAAACAACGTTTCTACTTAGCAAAATCTTTTTAGTTTCAGGATTCCATAGTTTATATGCTTTAACTCCCGAACCATAACCAAGGAATATGCACTTAACATCCCTAGGCTCTAACTTTCCATTATCAACATGAGCATATGCAGTGCAGCCAAAAACTCTCAACTGTGAATAATCAGCAGGCCAACCTGACCATACCTCAATGGGAGTTTTCTTCTCAAGTGGAATAGAAGGTGACCTGTTGATGAGGTAACACGCTGTGTTGGCTGCTTCAGCCCAGAAACGCCTATGCATACCTGCATTAGACAACATACAACGAGCCCTCGAGATGATGGTTCTGTTCATGCGTTCTGCCACGCCATTCTGCTGAGGAGTATATGGGATGGTGTGATGCCTGATCATGCCATCGTTACTGCAAAACTCCTCAAACTCATTAGAACAGAATTCCATACCATTGTCAGTACGTAGTACCTTTACCTTCTTCTCAGTCTGTTTTTCAACCATAACTTTCCACTTCTTAAAAGCATCAGAAACATCAGATTTATGCTTCAGAAAATAAGGCCACACTTTTCTTGAGTAATCATCAATAATAGTAAGCATATAATTAGCACCACCAATAGAAGTCTTACGGGACGGACCCCATACATCAGCATGCACATAATCTAATATGCCTTTGGTGGTATGAACGGAAGCATTGAATTTAACTCTTTTATGCTTACCAAAGATGCAGTGCTCACAGAACTCAAACTTACTCAAGTTGCAACCATCAATCAGCTCTCTCTTGACCAACTCTGCCATGCCTTGTTCGCTCATATGCCCAAGACGCATATGCCATAGATGTGTTTTACCACAATCATCAGAATCATTAGAAGCAACAGCAGCAGCAATACCAGGCAAAGTGCTACCTCTAAGAACATATAATTTAGCAGAATTCATATCACCTATCATGTGAATAAGAGAACCTTTTGATACCTTCAGAACTCGATGCCCACCGGCATACTTGTATCCATCAACGTCCATGGTACTCAGGAAGATCAAATTTCTGGCCATGCTTGGTATGTGCTTCACCTCACTCAACGTGCGTGTCACGCCATCATGTGTCCTAATCTTAACAGATCCAACACCAACGATATGGCATGGGTTGTCATTCCCCACACGCACAAAATCTCCAGTCTGCACAGACTCATATGAACTGAACCAATCTTTGTTACAGCAAATATGAAACGAACATGCAGTATCAAGTATCCATTCATCATCACGAGAAGCACAAGCAGCAAAAACAGCTAAGCATTCACCATCAGAACTATCAGAAACAACAGCAGCCTTACCAGAACCTTCAGTCCTATCTTTCGGTTGGTAAGTTCCGTTTCTTTTCTCCTTATTCTGCAACTTCCAACAATCATCAATAACATGATTAGATTTCTTACAATACCTGCAGAGTTTATCCTTTCCCTTGGACTTTGAACGACTTCTACCGTCCTTGCTCTTATCTCTGTTGCCATAGTTGTTGTACCTCTGCTCGGTCCTGCCACGAACCTGCAGAGCCTCAGCCTTGGATGACGTCCCATCTGACCCTACCATAGTTTTCATCTTTTCCCTCTGTTTGAGGGCGTCATGTACTTCGGCAAGGGTTAGTTCATCACGGCTCAACAATATTGTATCACGAAAGTGTGTATAGGAACTAGGCAACGAGCATAAGAGTAGAAGAGCTAAATCCTCATCATCATATTTTACCTCCATAGACTGCAAGTCTGAAACAATATCTTTAAAAACAGATATGTGATTCATTACCGATCCACCTTCTTGCAGCCTGTGCAAGAACAACTTCATCTTCACGTTCATCTTACTGGTTAGATCCTTTGACACACAGATCGTTTCTAGTTTTTCCCATAGGGCAGCAGCAGATTTCATCTCCAGTACTTCCTGCAAAATATTATTGGACAAATGAAGTTGAATCAAAGACAAAGCCTTACGGTCCTTCCGCTTCTCTTCGGCGGACCAGGTCTTAGCATCCTTTTCACCGAATCCATCCAGCGCTTCATCCAGATCAGAAGTTTGGGCGAGAATCGCCCGCATCTTCACCTGCCACAAGGAGAATCTTGTGGTGTAGTCCAGCTGTGGTAGATCGAACTTCAATGACGACATGTCGCAAACCCTAGATTAGAACCTGAGGCTCTGATACCACTTGTTACAATCGCGACAAGAAGATAACGAAGAACGAAAACTAAAAACACAGCAAGGGGACACAGATTTAACGTGGAAAACCTCTCCAACAAAGAGAGGAAAAAACCACGGGCGCCAGCCAGCGAAACTTCACTATATCGAGGAGTGTTTACAAACGCCGGGGATTTCACAGATGCAACTCATCCCAACCGACGGCTTACAAGGGGTTTATATATCGGTGGAAACCTAGGTCTTCGACGATCCGTACCGTACCGCGGGGGGCTGTCGCCCCCCGCACAGATCGTTACACTCGGCCCAAGCCTCCGGCGACGGGCCTCGCTCCACTCGTCAGAAGTTGGCCTATACTTTGTAGAATTTGGATCAACATATAACAAGTCTGTCACAACTGTGCAAAGTAGAAATTTTCGTTGCAAAAACATGAGAACATATTTGTAGCATTTTTAGTGACAAAAGGAAATATATTAATATTATGGAGATACCAATTACTTCCGGCCTCTGCAACAACAAAATATTGTAAAGATATTACCAAATGCACACAACCATACAAAAAAAAAACAAGAAGAAAAAGATCCCGCTACAGTGATTAAAACCTTATAGTTGCAATACAAACCCTTGCTAAGATAATACCTGTAGTCCAAATTCTCCAAAAGCGACGCCTCCAAGAAGGAAAAAGTGCACACACACCATCACTGCCCAATCATAGATCTTAGGTTTTCATCCTAGAGAAAATCTGCTCTCTCAAAACACAGGCTCGGTCATGGGCGGGTGCAACAGGTGCGGCCGCACTGGGCCCTAGGCAGTGAAAGGACCCACCTAGATATACACTGCTTATATATACGTACATATCAACGAAAACAATAGGTAAAGTAGTACTGTAGCCAAGCAAGCACATGTCTCCCTACCATTTCTTCTTCCCACATACTAGTACTAGTATTCGATTGCAAGATGGATTTTCTACTTGTTACTACCGAAGGAGATCGACTCCATGGCTTGTTACTGATGGTACTATTAAAAAGTACAAGGCTCGGCTTGTGGCTAAAGGCTATACCCAAAAGGAAGGCGAAGATTTTTTTGATACTTACTCACATGTGACTAGATTGACCACAATTTGAGTACTACTATCACTGGCTGCATCTCACGATCTTCTCGTTCATCAAATGGATGTTAATACGGCTTTCCTAAATGGAGAGTTGGACGAGGAAATTTATATGGAATAACCTGATGGTTTTGTACTCTAAGGTTAAGAAAGATAGGTGTGTAAATTGAAGAAATCTTTGTATGGTCTCAAACAAGCTCCCAAGCAATGATATAAGAAGTTTGAAAGAACTTTAACATATGTGGGCTTTGTTGTAAATAAAGCTGACGAATGTGTATACTATTGCCATGGTGGGGGTGAGGGAGTTTTCCTATATTTGTATGTTGATGACATATTAATTTTTGGGACAAGTCTCAAAGTGATTAATGAGGTCAAAACCTTTTTGTCTCAATGTTTTAAGATGAAGGATCTTGGAGAAGCTGATGTTATCCTAAACATCAAGCTACTGAGAGATGAGAATAATGTGATTATACTTCTGCAATCACATTATGTGAAGAAGGTGTTGAGTAGATTTGGATATGATGATTGCAAATTCTCTTCCACACCTTATGATCCTAGTGTTTTGCTTTGAAAGAATCAAAAGGCAGTTAGAGATCAATTGAGATACTCTCAGATTATTGGCTCACTTATGTATTTAGCTTGCGCTACGAGGCCTGACATATCGTTTGCTGTGAGCAAACTTAGCCGGTTTGTGGCCAATCCCAGAGATGATCACTGGCATGCTCTTAAGAGAGTAATGCGCTGTCTAAAGGGAACTGTGAGCTATGGAATTTATTATACCGGGTATCCAAGACTACTTGAAGGGTATAGTGATTCAAATTGGATATCAGATGCTGATGAGATAAATGCCACAAGTGGATATGTATTCACTCTTGGTGGTGGCATTGTTTCATGGAAGTATTGCAAGCAGACCATCTTAACGAGGTCAACTATGGAATTAGAACTCACAACATTAGATACTATGACTGTCGAAACATAATGGTTTTGTGAAGTCTTAACTGATTTGCCTATGGTTGAAAAACCAATACCGACAATCCTTATGAACTGTGACAACCAAACTGTGATTATCAAAGTGAATAGTTCTAAGGAAAATATGAAGAGTTCAAGACATGTTAAGAGAAGACTGAAGTCTGTCAGAAAGCTGAGAAACTCTAGAGTTATAGCATTGGATTATGTTCAAACGGCTAAGAATCTGGCAGATCCTTTTACAAAAGGACTATCAAGAAATTTGATAGAAAATGTATCGAGGGAAATGGGTTTCAGACCCACGTGAGTTGTCAAGGGGGTAACCCAACCAATGTGATTGGAGATCCCGGGAATTAGGACCTGGAAAAACAAACCAAAAGAACTGAGTTGAGAGAAACTTTTAACACTCCCACTCCAGTGCAGATGCAATTCTCTCATAGAATTCTGTTAGGAAGGTTGATTACATCTTAATGTGTTCTGTCTGTCTCCTTGGGAGTAAATACGTTGTCCTACATGGCGATCTTGAAAGAACACACTTATATGAGCTACACAGCTGGTCGCAGTGTATGAGATTTGGGTGAATCTATAGGAATCTCATGAAAGGCCGAGGAGTATGACTTATAAGCTCTACCCGAGGGGTAGCCTATGGCAGCCAAGTACCGGTAACGATATTGAGTGAAACTTTCTACGCAAGACTGATAATTCAAGGCATAGTCCATTGTTCAGTTATAGTAAGCGTATCTCTTTGTCTAGGTAGAAGTTCAACTTAACAGTCTCCACTGAACTGCAGTGATTAGAACTAATGAACCATATGATGTGCTTCTTAGATCTGGTGAAGGACTATTAGATTTATATGGGTTGCGGCCCATGTAGGCAGCCCATGTAGACTAATAAATCCTGAAATATCAAGGGCCATCTACTATGGCAGCTTGGGAGCTGTGTGGGAGACAAAGTTTAGTCCCACATTGCTAGTTGGGAGAGAGTTGGACCAGCTTATAAGGTGAGTTGTTTCATTCCCAGTAAGTGAGTGAGAAGATAAGGAGTCCACGCACACTCCTCCTCCTCCGCCACCTGCCTCACCTCTCCCACACGTGCATCGCGTTTCGTGAATCGCGTTTGAGTTCGAAACTCGTTTTTTGGAAGACTAAATTTTTGCATGGTGCACCAGCTATTGCGTACGTGTCAATATTCGTGTGCATATTTGACACGTGTCCTTGTCTTCCACTGTGTGGCGACTCAGTCGGCTCACCTCCTAGGGTATAGAGCGAGAGACAGACAAATCTAGATACATCGTGTTCTTTCTCTGTCTCTCTCGCTGTGTTCCTCTTGCTGCGGTGCTCTCTAGGCTTCTCCATCCCGGCGACTACGTGCACGGTTGTCCGGGAGAGCAGGCCTCCGAAACCCCGTCTGTTGAGATCCTGCACCGGGAGATAGATGATAAGGTTTTTGGGAGCATCTTGGCAAGACTGCTCGCTTCTGTTCGTGTTCTTCTTCATCAATCGACGGCCTCAACAACACCATGGGTGACAATGACAAAGACCAAGGTGCTGCTGCGGTGATGACCTTCCCGGTCAATCTGTACGTGCTATTCCTCTCTTTGTATGAACTATCTCTTGCTCGATTTTCAGATCTACTAGATGGGCTTGTTTGGCTGTATTTGTTTAGATCTGCTAGTGCTTACATAATGTTGATTTTGGTAATTAATCTCATGGGGAAATTGTCTAATAATCCAACAGAACCTCCCTACCGGCCTGATTATCCAAGGTCAAATTTCACTAAAATTTGCATTCTCGTTTGTCCGATCGTTGCAATAGAAAATCACTACATGCAATTTTTTTCTTACCATGCAACATCGTCGTGACATATATTTTCACGGTTAGTAAAATCATAGGGAACTCTCACAACATTTAAATCCTATATATGCAGAAATTTTATGTGTGCATCAAATATTAATCAATTGCAACAAATCGCTGGGAAATCTGTCACAACTGTGCAACATAGAAACTTTCATTGAGAAAACATGAGAAAAAATTTGTAGCATTTTTAGTGACAAAAGGAAATATATTAATATTATGGAGATACCAATTACTTCCGGCCTCTGCAACAACAAAATATTGTAAAGATATTACCAAATGCACACAGCCATACAACAAAAACAAGAAGAAAAAGATCCTACTACAGTGATTAAAACCTTATAGTTACAATACAAACCCTTGCCAAGATAATACCTGGAGTCCAAATTCTCCAAAAGCGATGCCTCCAAGAAGGAAAAAGTGCACACACGCCATCACCGCCCAATCATAGATCTTAGGTTTTCATCCTAGAGAAAACCTGCTCTCTCAAAACACAGGCTCGGTCATGGGTAGGTGCAACAGGTGCGGCCGTACTGGGCCCAGGCAGTGAAAGGACCCACCTAGATATACATTGCTTATATATACGTACATATCAACGAAAACAATCGGTAAAGTATAGTACTGTAGCCAAGCAAGCACATGTCTCCCTACCATTTCTTCTTCCCACATAATAGTACTAGTAGTCGATTGCAAGATGGATTTTCTACTTGTTACTACCGAAGGAGATCGACTCCATGGCTTGTTACTGATGGTACTATTGAAAAGTACAAAGCTCGGTTTGTGGCTAAAGGCTATACCCAAAAGGAAGGCGAAGATTTCTTTGATACTTACTCACAGTGACTAGATTGACCACAATTTGAGTACTACTATCACGTGTGACTAGATATTTGACGCGTGTCCTTGTCTTCCACCGTGTGGCGACTCGGTCGGCTCACCTCCTAGGCTATAGAGCGAGAGACAGACAGATCTAGATGCATCATGTTCTTTCTCTGTCTCTCTCGCTGTGTTCCTCTTGTTGCGCTGCTCTCTAGGCTTCTCTATCCCGGCGACTGCGTGCACGACTGTCCGGGAGAGCAGGCCTCCGAAACCCCGTCCGTTGAGATACTGCATCGGGAGATGGGTGATAAGGTTTTTGGGAGCATCTTGGCAAGACTGCTCGCTTCCGTTCATGTTCTTCTTCATCAATCGACGGCCTCAACAACACCATGGGTGACAACGACAAAGACCAAGATGCTGCTGCGGTGATGACCTTTTCGGTCAATCTGTACGTGCTATTCCTCTCTTTGTATCAACTATCTGTTGCTCGATTTTCAGATCTATTAGATGGGCTTGTTTGGCTGTATGTGTTTAGATCTGAGTGCTTATATGATGTTGATTTTGGTAATTAATCTCATGGAGAAATTGCCTAATAATCCAACAGAACCTCCCTACCGGCTTGATTATCCAAGGTCAAATTTCACTAAAATTTGCATTCTCGTTTGTCCGATCGTTGCAATAGAAAATCACTACATGCAATTTTTTTCTTACCATGCAACATCGTCGTGACATATATTTTCACGGTTAGTAAAAAACATACGGAGCTCTCACAACATTTAAATCCTATATATGCAGAAATTTTATGTGTGCATCAAATATTAATCAATTGCAACAAATCGCTGGGAAATCTGTCACAACTGTGCCACATAGAAACTTTCATTGAGAAAACATGAGAACAAATTTGTAGCATTTTTACCGACATAGGAAATATATTAATATCACGGACATACCAATTACTTCCGCCCTCTGCAACAACAAAATTCCTAAAGATATTACCAGATACACACAGCCATACAAGAAAAACAAGAAGAAATTGGATCCATCTACAATGATTAAAACCTTATAGTTGCAATACAAACCCCTGCCAAGACAATACCTGGAATCCAAATTCTCCATAAGCGACGCCTCTAAGAAGGAAATAGTGCACACGCGCCAGCGCCGTCCAATAATAGATCTTAGTTTTTCACTTTGGAGAAAACCTGCGCTCTCAAAACAATGCCTCTAACAAGGACATTGATAGGAACAACCAATTAAGGCCAGACCTTAGATTTTCATCCTGAAAGATAAGACCATGTACTCCTCTTGTGTTGCTAACCCCGCTTGCCAATGCCACACTACAAGTAAGAAACACCAAGCAAAGTCCTCATCGTCTCAAATACACAGTCTGCCAATACTAGACCTCAAACCTCAGCCGCCATGACATTCGTTGCCACCGTCCTCACCATGGAAATTGAAAACTTATAGGTCTCATGATTCCAACAGAAAATGAAGCTTCGTGTCACACCCTTATGAAGCCACATGACCAGAAATAGGGATGCACACGACTGAATCTCATCCGCTCCGGCAATCTACATGCACCATAAATGGAGATCTACGACGGATCTTTCTGGAACTCATCACCAGCCAGATCAATGAAGCCAGACATCAAGTAGAACATCGTCTTGAAGCGAGAATAACCCTAGGATTCCCACCTTTTTAGGCCAATCAACAGAACCCCACATTGCCGTCCTCCGGCTTCCAACAGCATGGCGGAGATCTTAGCGAGCACCGACACCACCACGGGAACCACATGGAGATGAGGGGCTGAGTCACACTAATCCCCCGAACCAACCATCGTGTCGCCTCACGACCACAACGGTCGCCAAGGTCATCAAATAAGTCCGAGGCCACCACCCTGACATCCATCTCCGTAGGAAGAACCGCGTCGTCCGGGGAGGCCATGAGGCTTCGTGCGACAGAGATCCTGCCATACGAGGAAGAGGGGTCCCACTGCCACCATCCATGCTAGGGTATAAGAGCCTGCCGCCGTCGTCAACTGCATGTCCTTTGACCGGCACCATCCTTCGGCGGCGGCCAGGGGCGGGTGTGGGGTCGATTACAGAGGGGAAGTGGTGGTGGTGGCTAGGGCTCCGCCCGAGTCACCCCTCCTGGGAGCGATACGAGCGTTAGTCTACATTGACCATGTTTCTCTATCGAGTTGAGATTTTTCAACATGTTTATAGCATGGACGTAATACTTGTGCTATACGTCAAGAAACACTGAAGCATGTCACATGTGTATGGAGCAAAATTTGTACGAGCTTGCAACCATGTAGAAACAAACAAGGATCATAAAGAAAACACAAACACACTACCCTCTCACCACGAAAAAACGGGGCAGCGGCCTCGCCAATTTGGCTGGCGACCAGCCCACCTTGCATGATCCTTCTCGAAGTTGGTACCGAGCCCACACATGTTCGCCTCTACGTCTCGACGATGCAAATGGCATCCAATCTCAAGCTGCACACAAATTTGGGGCCACGAATTCTGCGAGGAGCCTTTCAGGAGCTTAGGGAAGAGCACTATCGAGTGTCACATCCAACCTTTGTTGGCCGAGCGGATGATGTGGCTCTACCTGAGCTCCTCTTTCTTGGCTGCTTCGTGGATAGTTTTTCATTGCCGGAGATGATGAGCATCAATGTTGGGAATATCGATGGCGGGTAACGTGGAGGGAGGGAGCAAGAGAACGGCGGCATAACATATCAGAGGAAACAAGGGAAAGCAACAAGGCCGAAACGGAGCACTCTGCGGAAGGTGGAAGACAAGTTTCCGATGTGAGAGACAACAGAACTACTACACGGATGACATCATTTCTTGACGATGCTACATCCGGTGGTACCCTGTAGTTCGATGCCAACCATGGAAGATTGATTTGCTGTGCCGTACAAGTATCGTGTGGAAAGTGTTGTGTGTATAGCACTACTCGAGAGACAAATATGTCGGTCAAAATATATCACTTACGATGAAGTGTGCATAGTACCATGAAAAAACAGCTTTCGTATAGTATGAATCCATAGATTGAGTGGCCAGTGAAGGTAATAGTACCCCAGCCCATTAGAGTGCATTTTTGAAACATGTATATATATTTCATCTTGGGAATATCTAGTTACTAATTTAATGTGCTATGTTGTTATTTTCTTTTCAGAACCAAATAGATAATGCCCTTTAGAGCCCCATATTCGTTGCATACTACTACCTTTGTACGAAAATATACGAATACGACATTTTTGTTAGCTAAAATAGCTTAGCAAAACATGTTATATTTTGAAACGGAGGTAGTAGTAAATTACAAAAGGCATTTATTTGAAAAACAGAATTTATGGTGGCCACTGAACCGGTGGTAGTTCCTATGACATGGTATGAATATCCATAAGAATAAATTTATTTATATGCCACTTTCAATACTCCCTCCGATCCATATTACTTGTCACAAAAATAGATGTATCTAGACATATTTTAGTGCTAGATATATCCATTCCAACGACAAGTAATATGAATCGGAGGGAGTATATTAAAATAATCATTTTTCACCTATAAAACCTTACTCAAAGATACTTAAAAGGTTTATACTCAATACCTACAAGTGTGATTTTTTGATAATTCAAAATATGATTTTGATAAGTTTCAGAAACAAAATCAATTCTATTATTGTCTAGATTAGCATTTTCTCTCACTAAGGTGGAGTATATTTTCCAGTGAGATATAGTTAACCGCGAGTTGCATGTGATGATTTCTTCAGTTTTGATGCTCCATCATTCTAATATTCAGTGGGCACTGTGTGTGTACATATGTGGACGTCTGCTTTGTGCTTGATTTCCTAGAAAAAGATACATGCACCTTGAAATTCTTTGGTCCAGTGGATCCTGGTTTGAGCAAAAAATATCTCACTGTGAAATGTGAAATTGTGAAGGGAGTGATACGCATAGACCTCTAGGCTTAGGCTTAGACGCTTAGTAGAGGTTGGTAGTGTATCAGAAAAGTTCAGCGAAGCATATGCAGCAAGTTGAATTGGTTTTGGTGTTCTTCTCCAGATTTTTTTTATGCACTGAGCAAGCTCAGACATGTCCAGATTTTTTGGGCGTGTCGAGCTTCCAGCGTGAGTGCGTGACTGACGCCGATGGCAAAAGGGGAAAGTGGGAAATTATTCTTGCGGGCTCTTTGCCATCTACTGCTACCGAACTGCACGAGGATCCACTACTACTGCCGTCGGCGCCTGGCACAGGAGATGTCTAGGTGCATCTGGCACCGGCAGGGAGGTGGCTTGGCTACCACAGGCTCATTTTCTCCATTTCTGTCAAAACTAACCTGATTTCTTCTGAACTTCTATTCAAATTAAACTGTCTCCTGCGAAGACTTTTTAAATTCCTCATGACCAATTTAAATATTTTGTTTGAATCACGGCATGAGAGCTGTTGTATTTTATTGCAATAGTAAGCGGATAATACAAAGCGATTTTTAGGCCGGCTTAAAGAGAAAGCCGACCAAAAGAAAAGAAAAGCTGCGTGCACTTCGGCCCGGGTCGAAAGGAGCTCCCCATATTGATCAACAAGGGGTAAGGGAGCTCCCGCGGCCAACTAGTCTCCACACAGCGGCTTCATCCTGGATCTTTACCCCCAATGCGTGCGGTGGCATCTCCTTTTTATCATTTTTTTCCGATTGCGATCTTCCCATATCTCCCAGCATATGAGTTGAGCAGCCGGGAAAATACTTTTCCGCTTGGCCTTTGTTTGGTTTCCTACCATCTTCCTATACCATTCCTGGATGGTGAGGTCTTTGCCAATCCATTTCTACGGACTTAGGGTTTCTGTTTTGAAGTGGGACAACATCTTATCCCAGATGCTTGTGCTGAACAGGTACTCTGTGAACATGTGCGAAGGTTTTTCCAGGTTCCTTATGCATAGCAGGCATAAGTAGTCATTGTCCCAATGTCTTTGCATTAGCTTGTCCACAGTGAGGACGCGGTTGAGCATTAGCGTCCAGATGAAGAACTTGCATCTAACCGAAGCCCAACCCTTCCAGATCAGATTCTTGTAATATGTGCATTCTGCCCAATGAATTGTAGTCTGTAGGCCGCTCTGGCCGAGTATACCTTCCTAGCCACGAACCGCCACATGATACCATCGGGCTCCGCACTTAGCTACACCCCCTCTATCATCTCTGCAAGCTTCAGTAGTTGTGGTAAGTGATCAACATCTAGGTGGTGGCGCAGGTCGTCGATCAGCCAGTTCCCCAGGTTGATTGCCTCATGAACCGAGCGATTCTTTCTAATTGATATTTTAAATATCTTTGGTGCGATCTCAGCAGATGTCTGATCGAACAACCATCGATCGGTCTAGAATCTTGTTTATGCCCATTACCAATGACTAACCTTGTGGCAACCCAGAATAGTGCACAATCCTTTTTACAGGATGGCTAGGTCATGTGAGCCCATGGCTTGTTCGGATTCTTCCACTGCTGCCATTGCCATCTTAGTCTTAGTGTCGTGCCAAACGTGTCCACGCAGTGCACTCCGAGGCCACCTAACGCCTTTAGCTAGCAACCCATTTTTTAGTTCACTTTTCATTTCCCCCATTACAGGAGGATTCACCTACCTAGAACCATGCCATTCTTCTACGGTCAAACTCCTTCTTAAGCCACCCGACATCTTGTTTATTGTCATCATGTAGACCGCAAGGGACATGAGCACTGAGTTGAGCATCTCTAACCTTTCCCCTTTGCTCAACATTTTTGCTTTCTAGTGGAGAGGTTCCGGTCCACTTTGTCTAGCAGCAACTACCAGTCTGACTTGGTTAGCTGCTTGATGGAGAGAGGCATCCCAAACTAATTGCAAGGGAATTGCTGGACCGGTATCCCAATTCCTTGCACCAAATCTTAGATATTCACGTTTTGGCAACTGATAGGCGTGAGGGAACTTTTTTCAAGGTTAGTTTTAAGACCTGTTGCCTTCTTGAAACTTTCCAAGATGGCTCGAAGTCCATTGAGATTAGCCTGGATTGGGTTGACAAAAACTGCCACGTCGTCCGCATACAACGATGCTCTGAAATTGCCAATCCTTCCGCGGATCTTGGAGATGATTCCGTCCTCCGTGGCGATGTCTAGCATCTTGTGCATGGGCTCCATGGCAAGGTCAAAAAGAAAGGGGGATAGAGAGTCCCCCTGTCTCAAACCACGTCGATGCCTGATAATGCGCCCTGGGACCCCATTCACTAGTGCTCTAGAAGTTGCCGATAGAAACAACATTGCTATCCAATATCTCCAACACAGAGGAAACCCACGAGCTGCTAGCATGTCTAGGATATATTCCTAGGAGACGGTATCAAATGCTTTTGCGACATCTAGCTTTATTAGTAGCACTGATGTCTTGTTTTTGTGATAATGTTTTGCCAGATTCTGCACATATAGGAAGTGGTCCTGTATGCTTCAGCCGCTGATGAAAACACTCTGGCGTGGACAAATCATCCCATCAAGTAAAGGTTGCAGTCTGGTTGCTAGGATTTTTGAGATAAGCTTTCGAAGGCGTGGATTAGGCTAATGGGCCTTAAGTGGGCCACTTCTGTTGATTGATCATTTTTGGGAAGCAGAATGAAGTGTGAGACACTGAGGATCTCAAAGGACGGATCATTTAAGTCAAAGAACTTGTTGAGGGCCCTGAGCAAATCATCCTTAACCACGTTCCACGGTGTTTTGAAAAAGCCCCGTGAGAACCTATCTGACCCAGGTGCTTTGTCAGCCGGTATCGATAACATAGCTTTCTTGAGTTCCTCCATGGAGAATGGGGCTTCGAGGTCTTCTAGATCCAGGATTTGTAGGCCCAGGAGGTCCGAGTTGAAATGTTCGATGCATTGTGCGGGTGTGCCGACTATTGAGTTCATGTGGCCAAAAACTACATCTTCCAATTCCGAGGGTGAGGTAGCCACCACTGTAGCTGATTGTAGGGATTGTATTTTGTACTTATGTCTTCGATGAGTGGCCCTTGAGTGTTGTGTTGGCATCCCCCAGTTAAATGTGTTGGTTTTTGCTGTAACTTCGATAAGAGGTATATATAGAGAACTTAGAGCATACCTAACCCATTTCCTTTAATTTAGAGGACTAAAAGCCTCCCTATACCTTAGAGGAGCAAATTTGCTCCTCTAAAAAAATATCTGGTAGAACGGATCCCCATAATTTAGAGGATTAAAAGAATTTAAAACATTTTAAAAAATTGAGCACATGAATACATGAGAACATATAGCATAAGATTCATAATTCATGTAGATCGATAGATTAGTCATACAAATTGATAACATCATCATCATTTTCGATGACATACCGAAAAAGCATCATCATAGTGTTCAAGGAGCGCTTAAGCATGTTCCACCTACATACCCGATAAGCATCATCATGTGTTCTAGCGTTAGAGCGCATTACTAAGACGTGCCACATACTTATAATCGATGTTACCGACCAAGCTTCTCCACTAGTTCTTTGATTGAAATTTTCATGAATCATTTCCCAAAATTGTTGGAATGGTTGGTTATCCCCAACAAGTGTTTGACGATGCCATGCGAAATACAAATCATTGTCCTCCTCCTCGGACCATTTTGCTTCTTTCTTATTCAGCTTACTTTAAATTTAAATGAAAAATCATCATTCTTATTTTAGGAAATTTATGAGCTTTAAAATTAGAAATGGGGAAAAACTAACCTAGTTCCGCTGGAGTTTCCAGCAGTCGCGACGCCGCCGGAATCGACCAACGCAGGTGTCGGTGCCGGTTTTGCCAACGCTAGTGTCGGAGCTGGTTCCCACACCAGTGCCAGTGTGGACTGAAAGATTGCGGAAGTATATATTATATTGATATTGCAAGAGGTGATTACATCATGAATCCTTAGGCTGTTTATATAGAGTAGACTTGGGGGGCAAGAAGCATAATAGAGATAGAATTGGATTACAATATTGAACTACCAAATATGTCTAGTCGTAATATACTCTAACATCCCCGCGCAGTCGGATCGGTAGTGACGCGGACAGTCTGACTGAAGAATAAGCCGAAGGTGAGGTGGTAGCCCTTGTTGTCGATGTCGATGTAGCCGGGAGTGAGGGCGCTGTAGCTGTGGTCGATGGTGCCATTGGGAAAGTTGTCGCCATTGATGAAGTCGATGATGTTGTTGTGTTGTGGTCGATGTCGTTGTTGAGCCTGGAGAATTCGCCGTAGTAGTTGAGGTAGACGTAGTTTGGATCGAAGTAGCTCGACCCGCAATGCTGGGCTTGCCAGACTCGGGAGCATATCAGGGACGAAGGCACGCATCGGTGTTGTCAATACCGGACGTGCGAAGACAGGGACCATCATGAGCCATGCATTCCAGAGCCGGATTGAGGAGCAAAGAAATTTTTCGTAAACGGTCGGTGTAGAAGTTGTCTGCCGTGTCGGAGTAGACGAAGTGGCTGCAAGAAGAAAAATTGAGTACAGACTTATGCAAATAAAAATTAGACTGCGTCTCTGGCGGCAAGGTCGTCGTGGATGAAGACGATGGTGGTAGTTGTCGATGACAATTGAATTGTAGCGGTAGTCGATTTTGGGGATTAGACCCATATTTTCCGCTTGTATGAGCGTGGCGTCGCTCGTGGAGAAGAACTTGTTGGCATTGACGATGACCACGATCGGTGGTAGCGGTGACGATGTGGCGATGTTGTTGGTGTAGATGGTTATCAGCGATGATGATCACGGGTGATGAAGATGCAGCCCTTTATTGACGACGAGCCGCGTGATGACGACATACGGCTGTGGATGACACTTTTGGTGGCTAAAAGAAAAATAGATCTGATAGAAAAAAGAAATTTGCTAGAACTACTAAACCGATCTAGGGAATTGGAAGAAAAACTAGCTACGAAATGCGATGCCTCCGACGAAGATCATGGAGATCGACCTCGTCAGGAGCGGTACGGCGGAAGCGGTGGCTAAAACCTAGGCCGAGGAGCGACACGCTCTGATACCATGAAAGATTGCGGAAATATAGATTGTATTGATATTACAAGAGGTGATTATATCGTGAGCCCTTAGTCTGTTTATATAGTACTAGGAGACTTCGAGGGCAAGAAGCCTAATAGAAATAGAATTAGATTTCAATATTGAACTACCAAATATGTCTAGTCGTAATATACACTAACATGGACATTGCCGTTGGCGCTCCTACGACCTTCGGGAACTCCAAAGCCGGCGACTTGCGACGACGCAGCAAGGACGAAGACATGTCGGAGGTGCTCGGCTGAGCGGATCCGGTCGTAGCTCGACGAACCACGGCCGCGGGCTGGTCAAATCTGACGGGCTAGATCCGGCTCGATACAGTCGCTCGCAAAAGCGATTCCGGCGTCGATTTGTACCGGCGAGTGAGGGCGGGGTGGGGAATATTACGACCGGTGTTTCTTACTATCGGCGGAGTCGCAGGTGGTTGGCCGTCTCGATGCCGGCAACAATATGGTCGGGGAGCGTATCAGGACTGCGCGAGGAGGAGAAACAAATATGAGAGTCGAGATCGTGAACGACTATATTTGCGAGCCGCGGAGGCTGATTTCTAAAAAATATTTTCCTCTAAGCCATTTACGGCTGTTATGTGCTGTTTGGGCCGTTAGAAGAAAAATAAAATGCTCAGACGGTCGATTGGGGATGAGTTAGAGATGCTCTTATAAGAGTCGAGCCTGAGCACGTCGTTTGGACGACTCTGCTATGGTACTTGCCATATATAAAGCGCGGTTTGGCAGCAACTAATTCGGGGACGATGCTTCGCTTTCCGCCATGGACACCACCCGGAAATTTCTCTTTTTTATTTCTGTTTCCAGATGTATCATGCATGTACGCAGCTTTCCGAAGCCGCTGGGCGCTCGACGATCGCGATGTAGTGCGTACATGACACTGCTACTGCTGTCCATGCACTCCCCTGGCCCTAAACCTGTAGTCACCATCATCAACTTGGTACTCTCAAGAGTCAAGTCTCAACTCAGCACATGAACGTAGCTAGGTTTGCTGGCTACCATCGTGGAAGAGAGTAATTTCACTACAGGATTTCTCTTCTTTGCTGTGCGCCAGAAAGACACGGCAAAGGACCTTTTCTCTTGGCAATGCCTTTGCCGTGAGCCGCCGCACGGCAACTCGAATAAACGGCAAAGTGTGCGACAGCAAAGCGTGAGCTCTCAAGTATACGCGTGGCAAAGAAAAGGAGCTAACTGGAGGAGGACGGCGTCAGTACGCCTTTGCCGTGGGCGCGTCTTTGTCGTTGGGTGGGCCAATGCCATAGGCGCGTCTTCGCCGTAGGGTAGGCCTTTGCCGTGGAGATAACTCAGCACAAATTTGTTATTTTTTGGTGTATTTTCTCACAAAAAACAGAACCACTACCACAAGTTGAGCACTTCGTTTGGACGCCTATCCCTCCGTCAAATATAAGAAGTTTTAGCTTTGTAAAACGAATGTATCTAGATGATTTTTATGTATAGATTCGTAATGAATCTATACACTAAAATAAATCTATTCCCTCTGATTCAAATTAATATTCTCAATTTTGTCTAAATTTGGATATATCTAATGATATTTTGGAAGAAATAATAACTTGTATTGATTTGGCAGAGATTACAAAGAATATGTAGAGGAGAGGGTCGGACGGATTAGGCTTTAGCCAAACCGACTATAGAAGTCCTAGTCCTATACAAATACAACTCTAATACCCCCCGTGGTGTCAACGCCGGGCGTCACGATGTCGAGACTGGAGCGAATATCAGTAAATGTTGCAGTTGCGAGACCCTTGGTGAAGATATCTGCAAATTGGACTCTTGTTGGAATGTGGAGAACACGAACCACTCCAAGAGCTACCTGTTCTCGAACAAAATGAATATCAGTATCGATGTGCTTCACACGGCGATGCTGAACCATATTCGAGGTCATGTAAACGACGGATATGTTGTCACAATAGACAATGGTAGCACGCTCGATCGGTCGATGAAGCTCGGCAAGTAGTTGGCGGATCCAAACCGCTTCGGCCACTGCATGAGCAACTGCCTTGTATTCTGCTTCCGTCGAGGATCTGAAAATTGTAACCTGCCTTTTCGAAGACCAAGAAACAAGATTATCACCCAAATAAACACAAAAGCTAGATGTGGATTGTCGAGTATCTGGACAACCAGTCTAGTCTGCATCAGAATAAAATGTCAAGCTTGTTGGAGTAGAGGAATTTAGAAGGAGACCATGGTCGAGTGTGCCTTTGAGATAGCAGAGAATTTGTTTGACATGGGAGAGGTGTGGAACACATGGGTCATGCATATATAAACAAGTTTGCTGGACGGAGTAAGAAATATTTGGATGAGTAAGAGTAGCATATTGTAGTGCCCCTGTAAGACTACGATAAAAAGTGGGATCGGGAACAGGGTCGCCATCGGCCAACAGTTTGGTACCAATATCAGCCGACATACGACTCAGCTGGCAGTCAAGCATGCCAGCACGAGACAATAGGTCAACAATATATTGTCATTGGGAAAGAAAAAGGGTGGATGGTGTGCGAGAGGCGGTAACGCCAAGTAAGATGATGAAGGGGTCCTAAATCGGTCATAGAAAATTCTTGATTAAGAAAGTGTGATAATGTGTTTAAGGAAAATATTGGAAGAGGCAGTGAGAATGATATCATCAACATAAAGAAGTGTTGAAAATATGCCCTAGAGACAAATATTAATAAGGACTATTACCATAATTCATATAGTTTATGATTAAGTTTTATATCATGCTATAACTGTATTGAGTAGAAACATCAATACACGTGTTATATACAAACAACCAGGGGTTCTCAGTGAAACTCTAGTCACTGGTTCATTGGTCAATAGATGATCATGTTTCCTGATCATGTGGCATTTATGCCAGTTGGAAATAGAGTCAACTCATTCTGAGAATGAGAAGATGAACCCATACCCAACCTAAACATCGTGACCCGATCATGTCACGAAGTTCAAGTTACGATGATTAGAAATGGATCCTCGTAGACTATTCCTTAGACCGTGAGGCTATATCAATCACTGTCTCCCGAGAGTGCTTTGATAGCATCAAGCGCCACTTGGTAATACAGTGGTTATAAAGGTGTGTTCAGGTACTCGGAGGAAACCGTAGAGGCAATATATGTCAAGAGCGGGATTTGTCTGTCCATGTGACGGGAAGATACTCAAGGGCCCACTCAGAGAGGTTATATCCAATAGCTGCACAACATGTGATTTGATCACAGGGATATCACTTGTCGGAACGAGTCAAGTAGCATTGTTCGATAACGAGATTGAACACGACATGGTGATGTCATTGATAAGATCTCGGGCAATGCAAGTATCAAGAGACAAAGGGAATAAGACACGACTGTCTCGGTTCAAACGACGAAAGATCTTCGTGGAACGTACAGGGGTCACATGGCCATCCAGGTCCCTCTGTTGATCATTGGAGCGGGAGTGTCCCGACCATGTCTGGAGTGTTCCCGAACCATAGGGTATCACGCTTAAGGGTTTGATGATGCTTAGAGAGTGTTTATAGGATTGGTAGAATCACCGAAGAATAGTAGAGAGAAAACCGGAAGGGTTTCGGTAAGTCCGGAGGATGTACGGAGTGGAGGTGGAAGTGTTACATAACCATAGAGGTTGAATAATATGTGAATAAATGTTAAATATTGATTTAATCATTTATTCATAATTATTTAATAAACAAAAAATCAATTTAAAAGGTCAAAATGCTTAATGGGCCAATTCCCGGAGGGGAGAGGGCCCATTAGGAAAAGGAGAGAGGGAGAAGGGACAAGGGGGTGGCCGGCTGGGCCTAGCCCCCCTTCGCGGGGCCCACTAGGGCCGGCCGGCGGCTACCCCTCCCTCTCCTCTCCTTTTAGTCCCACCCCGGGACTTTGAGGGAGGTAGTACCTCCCCTCCCCCTATATATAGTGAGGGTATTTGGCCAGATAAAAACACACAATAATCAATAAAGGTCTTATCACTTTTGGGAGGACCTCCAATTGATATTATCTCTCTCTCTCTCTCTCTCTCTCTCTCTCTCTCTCTCTCTCTCTCTCTCTCTCTCTCTCTCTCTCTCTCTCTCTCTCTCTCTCTCTCTCTCTCTCTCTCGTGACCGTGGTCCCAAGTTCAGACTGCGCGAACGAGAGACATCTTCACCGCGGAGCGCCGTCGCGCTGCGGGATTCGGATCCAGGAGCTCTACTTCCGCAACTGCTGCTGGATCGGGGAAGAGGGAGTCATCGTTAGGCACCGGACGTGTGTAACTCCTCGTGAGGTGTCGCACTTGAGGCACTCAAGTTGTTGGAGCCAAGAGAGCGCGAGGACTTCATCACGACCTTGAGGTCGGCTTCGGCTCGTCTACATCAACCACACTCTCCTGAGCATTGACAATGCTTTTCGGTCTTCAAGGGTAAGTTCGCGAAAAGCCCCTCCCGTTACATTATTACTAATAGATAGGTCCTGGCAGCATCAGGGGTTCAGGGGCGTAGGGTAAAATTTTATTGTTTTCATACGTGGAACCCCTATAGTGGTATCAGAGCTAGATCTATGCGTAGTAATGCTAGTATGAGTAGAACACACGAGATGTAGCGTGTGGGAGTTGATCTTTTAGTTGTTACCCTCCCACATGTACTTGTGTATACCACAGTAATGCTTGATCAAGCGGCCCCAAACTGACTTTACGCGTTTATTCGCGAGACTGGTCCACGCTTGACATACGGCTTGTATCATATAAAGTGGCTTAGGGGGTGTCTGTCTCTCTCGCATTAGTTGGTATGCCATTTGCAATGGAGGGCCCCAAAAGGGGTGTAGTAGAGACAACTACTTGATTAGCGTTGTGCTGAAAGTTCGTAGGTAAGAACGGTTCTTATGCGAAAGCCCATTCAGCCACGTAAAACATGCAAAGGTAAAGTAGAGGTGTCTAACTTTGTTTTGCAGGGGGGCGTTGCTTTGTGATATGGTTGTGGAAAAGGTAAAGTGATTACCTTATGTTACGTAGTAGTAGATAGTCACGAAGGTGACAGACTTGTTGGGTCCGCAGCATAGAAAACAAAAAATTTCCTACAATGAGAACTACACGCCAAGATCTATCTACTAGGTACAGAGCAACGGGTGGACATACATCCATCGAGAACTTACCCTCGAAGACAACGAGTTTTGTTAACGAGTAGGAACTCATGGTTGATGTAGTCGTACACTTGCCGATCTCAAGATCGTGAGGAAGTTCGAGCGCCGCAACTCAGCAGCGCATCCGTACTCGCACACACGTTCAAGCCACCAGACAACCTCTACCTCCTCACTCCAGCGATCCAGCGGAAGCAGCAACTCCTTCCAAACGAAATGCCACCGGGAACATGTATCTCGCTAATCCGAGATCATGGGGGAATAATTCTAGAGGGGGAGAGAGATCCTTCACGAGGAGGTGTGAGGAAGAAGGAGGAAGAGGGGGGCCTTTTATAGGAGGAGGGGGGTTCCCCTCCCCATGGCCGGCGCATGGGGGAGTTGACCCTTCACCTGGTCACCTCCTCTATTCATGTGGTGGTAACCCCTCCACATTAAAATGCCTCTTCACACTCCCTTTTAAAGTCCCCACTTTAAATGCATTAAAATTCTCTAAGTTTAATGCTCTCTCATTTAATAAAACTCTTTTATTAAATTTATTCAGAATTGTGTTAATTACTTTAATTAACAAACATTCACATATAACCCCTTGCAATATTTCAATGTCACATGCAGAACCACTTTCTGCAATTTCACCTGAAACAATTTCCGTTTTCTATCAAAACAATTCCTGCGCTTTGCAATTCTTTCGTCTGAAACATATGTGCTCCAAAATGGTGTCCGGTAACTCTTAAGTGTGTCACCCTACGGTTCGTGATAATGCAGACATGATTGAGACTCCTCTCAGATCAATAATCAGAAGTGGGACCTAGAGGTCCATACTGACTCCTGCATATTCAACAATGACTTCTGTGATCGTGAGAACCTTTAACGCTTGTAATTTAATCCCTTTGTCTCTTGATATAATACATGTCCGAGATTCTATCATCGGTATCCAAATACCTAGTTTGATATCGTTACCGACATGCACTCTTTTCTCGTTCCCGTGATATAACATTCTAGTGATCACATCACTTGCTTGCAAGCTATCTCAATGTGATATCACCGAGAGGGCCTAGAGTATATCTATCCGTCATCGGGATTAACAAATTCCACTCTTGATCCATGAGCCTCAACATAACACCTTCGTAGCACTGAACCCATCTTTATAGTCACCCTGTATCGGTGTGACGTTTGATGTTATCAAGATACTCTTCCCGTGTTAGCAATTAACATGATCTCATGGTCTAAGGATAAAGATTACTTCGTATGATGTTATAGAAATATAAACATAATGACTTGATCATAATGCTATACTTCGGATGAATGTTCATCACATCATTTCACAAATGTTGTGACCTTGTTATTAACAACCTCCAATGTCCATGATCAGGAAACCTTGATCATCTTGTTAATCAACAAGCTAGTCTATAAGAGAGGCATAACTAGGAACCCTTTTTGTTTATTAAACACACATGTATTGATGTTTCCGATCAATACAATTCTAGCATACAAAATAAACATATATCAGGAATACATAATAACAACTTTATTATTGCCTCTCAGGGCATATTTCCTTCAGTCTCCCACTTGCACTAGAGACAATAATCTAGTTCACATAGTGATAAATCTAAAGCCCATGAAGTTCTGGTGTTGTTCATGTTTTTCCCTAGGGAGAGCTTTAGTCAACGGATCTGCTACATTTAGGTCCGTGTGTATTTTACAAATCTTTATATCTCCATCCTTGACATGTTCGCGGATGGAGTGAAACCGACGCTTAATATGCTTGTAATTCTTGGGAGACCTCGGTTCCTTGGCGTTGGCTATGGCTCCATTGTTGTCACAATAGATCACCATCGGGTCCAATGTACTAGGAACCACACCTAGTTCCGTAATGAACTCTTTCATCCAAACCGCTTCCTGCGCCGCTTCTGAAGCAGCAACATATTCCGTCTCCATCGTTGATCCAGCCACCACGGGTTGTTTGGAACTCCTCCAACTAACTGCTTCTCCGTTCAAGAGAAATACGTATCCGGATTGAGACTTAGAGTCATCCGGATCGGTGTCAAAACTAGCATCGACATAACACTTAGCGACTAGCTCATCTTCACCTCCGTATATAAGAAACATATCCCTAGTTCTTCTCAAGTACTTGTGGATGTTCTTGGCCGCTATCCAGTGTTCCAAACATGGATCAGATTGGTACCTACTAGTCAAACTAATAGCATGTGCCACATCCGGTCTTGTACATAGCATGGCATTCATTATAGAGCCTATGGCTGAGGCATAGGGGATCTTATCCATCATCTCTCTTTCTTCCGCCGTAGCCAGACTTTGAGTCTTACTCAATGTCTTGCCTTGCAACATAGGTAAGAACCCCTTCTTACTTCCGTCCATATTAAACTTCTTTAATATCTTATCAAGGTATGTACTCTGCGATAGCCCAATTAGGCGCCTTGATCTATCTCTATAGATTTTAATGCCTAATATATATGACGCTTCATCAAGGTCTTTCATCGAAAATTTGCTGTTTAGATAACTTTTAACACTGTTTAAAAGATCTATATCATTTCCAATCAATAATATGTCATCCACATATAATATCAGAAATGCCACATTGCTCCCACTCACTTTCTTGTAAATACAAGCCTCTCCATAAGTTTGGAAAAATCCAAACTCTTTGATCACCTCATCAAAGCGGAGATTCCAACTCCGGGATGCTTGCTTCAGTCCATAGATGGATCGCTGAAGTTTGCATACCTTATTAGCATCCTTAGGATCGACAAAACCCTTAGGTTGTATCATATACAACTCTTCTTCAATATTACCATTGAGGAATGCAGTTTTGACATCCATCTGCCATATTTCATAATCGAAATATGCAGCAATTGCTAACATAATCCTAACCGACTTAAGCATCGCTACGGGAGAGAATGTCTCATCGTAGTCAACTCCTTGAATTTGTCGAAACCCCTTTGCGACAAGTCGAGCCTTATAGATGGTCACATTACCATCAACATCGGTTTTTCTTTTGAAAATCCATTTATTCTCAACGGCCTTTCGATCGTGAGGTAAGTCCACCAAGGTCCAAACTTGGTTCTCGTACATGGATTCCATCTCGGATTTCATGGCTTCTAGCCATTTGTTGGAATCCGGGCTCATCATTGCTTCTTCATATGTCGCAGGGTCATCCATTTCATCAACCATGAAATTCACAACAAGATTATCGTACAGTTCAGGAGCTGCACGTGTCCTGCTTGACCCGCGAGGTTCGGTAGTGTCCTCTTTCAGAGTTTCATGATCAATATCATTAGCTCTCTCTTCATTAGGTGAAGTCAACTCCGGAACAATTTCCGGTGCTGCGCTACGCGCCATTTCATGAAGGGAAGGTTCAACAACCTCTTCGAGTTCTACCTTCCGACTAATCACACCTTTCGCGAGAAACTCCTTCTCAAGAAAGGATCCATTCTTGGCAACAAAAACCTTGCCCTCGGATCTGTGATAGAAGGTATACCCAATCGTTTCCTTAGGGTATCCTATGAAGACGCATTTTTCCGCTTTGGGTTCGAGTTTATCTGGTTGAAGTTTCTTCACATAAACATCGCATCGCCAAACTTTAAGAAATGACAACTTAGGTTTGTTTCCAAACCATAATTCATACGGTGTCGTTTCAATGGATTTAGATAGTGCCCGATTTAAAGTGAATGCAGCTGTTTCTAGTGCATAACCCCAAAATGACAGTGGCAAGTCAGTCAGAGACATCATAGATCGAACCATATCTAATAAAGTATGATTACGATGTTCCGACACACCATTACGTTGTGGTGTTCCGGCAGGCGTGAGTTGTGAAACTATTCCACACTCTTTCATGTGTGTGCTAAACTCGTAACTTAGATACTCACCTCCACGGTCAGACCGCAGAAATTTGATCTTTCTATTATGATGATTTTCCACTTCATTCTGAAATTCCTTGAACCTTTCAAAGGTTTTAGACTTGTGTTTCATCAAACAGATATACCCGTATCTACTCAAATCATCCGTGAAAGTAACAAAATAACGATATCCACCTCGCGCCGACACACTCATTGGTCCACACACATCAGTATGTATGATTTCCAATAAATCCGTCGCCCGTTCCATTGAACCGGAAAACGGTGTTCTAGTCATCTTGCCCATAAGGCATGGCTCACATGTATCAAATGATTCAAAATCAAGTGATTCCAAAAGTCCATCAGAATGGAGTTTCTTCATGCGTTTAACGCCAATATGACCTAGACGGCAGTGCCACATATATGCAGATATATCATTATCAAGTTTAATCTTTTTAGCATTAACATTATGAATATGCGTAATATTACTATCGAGATCCAACAGAAATAAACCATTCAACACAGGTGCATGACCATAAAAGATATCATTCTTATAAATCAAACAACCATTGTTTTCAGATTTAAAGGCATAACAACTTTGCATCAAACACGATCTGGATACAATGTTCATGCTCAGTGCAGGCACCAAATAACAATTATTTAGGTTTATAACTAATCCCGATGGCATATGGAGAGGTAGCCGTCCCGACGGCGATCACATCAACTCTTGATCCATTGTCGACCCGCATCCTGACGTCATCCCTTGCTAGTTGTCGCTTGTTCCGCAGCCCCTGAATCGAGTTACATATATTAGTAACTGATCCTGTATCAAATACCCAGGTGCTACTGCGAGTACTAGTCAAGTACACATCAATAACATGTATATCACATATACCTTTGTTTTCCTTGCCGGACTTCTTGTCAGCCAAATACTTGGGGCAATTGCGCTTCCAATGGCTAGTCCCCTTGCAATAGTAACACTCGGTGTCAGACTTAGGGCCAGCTCAGGGTTTCTTTTCAGGTGTGGCAACATATTTGCCACCCTTCTTTCCCTTGTGCTTGCCTTTCTTGTCCTTCTTGAAACCAGTGGTCCTATTGAACATCAACACTTGATGTTCTTTCCTAATCTCCACTTCTGTAGTCTTAAGCATTGACAGAAGCTCGGGAAGAGACTTCTTCATGCCCTGTATATTATATTTCATCACGAAGCTGTTGTAGCTAGGTGGCAGAGATTGGAGAACACGATGTATGCCTAAGTCAATGGGAATCGTTATTCCTAAGGACACAAGCTTATCGGCGTACCCAGACATTTTGAGTACATGCTCACTAACGGAGCTGTTCTCCTCCATCATGCAGCTAAAGAACTTTTCAGTAGCATTATAACTCTCTACGGCAGCATGGGTATCGAAAATCATTTTCAATTATCCCATGGTATCAAAGGAATTGCCATTTTCGAAACGCTTTCGAAGTTCTGGCTCTAGCCCATACAGTATGCCGTAATGAACTAAGTTGTGGTCCTCCTGACGAGTCACATAGACATTCTTTTCCTTGTCAGGGGCATCAGGAGCTGGTGGGGGGCCTAGCGGCGCATCTAGCACATATTGCTTTTGTGCAGCAGTGAGGAGAATCCTCAAATTCATAGCCTAGTTGGTGAAGTTGCTACCATTCGTAGCAAGTTTCTCTTTCTCCGTGAACACATTGAAATTAAAAGCAGGTGGTGCCATCTACAACAAAATTTGTAAAGTTTATTTAGACTAAGTTTATGATAGAGTGAGTTCAACTAATCCAAATTACTAATGAACTCCAACTCAAAAACGACATCCCTCGTGTCCTTTTGGTGATTACATGAACCAAATCCACTACACCAAGTCCAATCATCACGTGAGTTGATGTAGCTTCAAAGGCGAGCATCTATATGGGCATCACATCAACTATATGAATCATGCTTAACCTTTCGGTCTGTGTTCCGAGGCCATGTATGTACATGCTAGACTCACCAAGTAAGAACCTTAGTATTCGCGTGTGTAAAACTGTCTTACACCCGTTCATATGAAAGCGTAGATTCGAGTACACCCGATCATCACGTGATATCTCGAAACACGATCCACAGAACGGTGCATACTCAAGGAAGAACACATTTTTTATCTTGATATCTAAATGATGGTCATCTTACAATGCTACAGAAAGCGCCAAACTAGCAGTATAAGATGCTAACATCTAATGTGTAAAGTGAGATGATATGGTCCATGCATTTGATCTCTATCATTTGCATCGTGGTATGATCTGTATCATTCCTTTGTGTGTAAGGCCAAGGTCTATGAAACTTACACGTTGAATGTGTTGCAAGAGTATCTATCATACATCTACTTACAACAATACCATATCAATACACTAGCCCAGCAACGATCTAAACTAGACGCCTCTAATTTATCAATTGCAAGTTTTACGTGGCTTAGGGCTTTCGGAGATAGAACAGTTCTTACCTACAAACATGAACCACAACAAGGATAATCAAGTTATTAGCAACTCGTTGTAAATCAGATATTGACTACAATAGGAGAGACAGACACCCGCCAGCCACTTATGCAAAACTAGTTGCATGTCAGTCGTGGAACCGGTCTCATGTACGATGACATGTAAGGTTGGTCCGGGCCGCTTCATCCCACTATGCCACCAATATCCAAAATACATAGAAGATGCAATAACATGATCATCATCGCCCACATATAAACATATGTGTACTACCCGTGCAAAGCACCTACGCATAAATCAGGCTCTGATACCACTGTTGGGTCCGCAGCATAGAAAACAAAAATTTTCCTACGATGAGAACTACACGCCAAGATATATCTACTAGGTACAGAGCAACGGGTGGACATATATCCATCGAGAACTTACCCTCGAAGACAACGAGTTTTGTTAACGAGTAGGAACTTGTGTTTGATGTAGTCGTACACTTGCCGATCTCAAGATCGTGAGGAAGTCCGAGCGCCGCAACTCAGCAGTGCATCCGTACTCGCACACACGTTCAAGCCACCGGACAACCTCCACCTCCTCGCTCCAGTGATCCAGCGGAAGCAGCAACTCCTTCCAGACGAAATGCCATCGGGAACATGTATCTCGCTAATCTGAGACCATGGGGGAATAATTCTAGAGGGGGAGAGAGATCCTTCACGAGGAGGTGTGAGGAAGGAGGAAGAGAGGGGCCTTTTATAGGAGGAGGGGGCTACCCCTCCCCATGGCCGGCGCATGGGGGAGGTGACCCTTCACCTGGTCACCTCCTCCATTCATGTGGTGGTAACCCCTTCACATTAAAATGCCTCTTCACATTCCCTTTTAAAGTCCCCACTTTAAATGCATTAAAATTCTCTAAGTTTAATGCTCTCTCATTTAATAAAACTCTTTTATTAA
Organism: Avena sativa; assembly: GCA_916181665.1. Classification (NCBI taxonomy): domain Eukaryota; kingdom Viridiplantae; phylum Streptophyta; class Magnoliopsida; order Poales; family Poaceae; genus Avena; species Avena sativa. The sequence continues at coordinate 484,099,039 of OV702279.1, forward strand.
ATTTATTCAGAATTTTGTTAATTACTTTAATTAACAAACATTCACATATAACCCCTTTCAATATTTCAATATCACATGCAGAACCACTTTCTGCAATTTCACCCGAAACAATTTCTGGTTTCTATCGAAACAACTCCTGCGCTTTGCAATTCTTTCATCTGAAACATATGTGCTCCAAAATGGTGTCCGGTAACTCTTAAGTGTGTCACCCTATGGTTCGCGAATAATGCAGACATGATTGAGACTCCTCTCAGATCAATAATCAGAAGCGGGACCTGGAGGTCCATACTGACTCCTGCATATTCAACGATGACTTCTGTGATTGTGAGAACCTTTAACGCTTGTAATTTAATCCCTTTGTCTCTTGATATAATACATGTCCGAGATTCGATCATCGGTATCCAAATACCTAGTTTGATATCGTTACCGACATGCACTCTTTTCTTGTTCCTGTGATATAACATTCTTGTGATCACATCACTTGCTTGCAAGCTATCTCAATGTGATATCACCGAGAGGGCCTAGAGTATATCTATCCGTCATCGGGATTAACAAATTCCACTCTTGATCCATGAGCCTCAACATAACACCTTCGTAGCACTGAACCCATCTTTATAGTCACCCTGTATCGGTGTGACGTTTGATGTTATCAAGATACTCTTCCCGTGTTAGCAATTAACATGATCTCATGGTCTAAGGATAAAGATTACTTCGTATGATGTTATAGCAATATAAACATAATGACTTGATCATAATGCTATACTTCGGATGAATGTTCATCACATCATTTCACAAATGTTGTGACCTTGTTATTAACAACATCCAATGTCCATGATCAGGAAACCTTGATCATCTTGTTAATCAACAAGCTAGTCTATAAGAGAGGCATAACTAGGAACCCTTTTTGTTTATTAAACACACATGTATTGATGTTTCCGATCAATATAATTCTAGCATGCAAAATAAACATCTATCATATATAAGGAATACATAATAACAACTTTATTATTGCCTCTTAGGGCATATTACCTTCAGGACTACCACGCCGGAAAGGCACCGGTACCCTGGTGTCTACGGCGCGTAACCCTGGTGCCAAAATCCGGTGACGACGGATGGAGATCACGACATGAAGGACCATATCACATCGCATTTACATTCAGTTATTATTTGTATATCTTATTGTGTGCTACTATTAGATACTCAATGGTAGCCTAATAAGATGATCCCTGTTAAAATTACCAACGCTTGTGTTCCCCCTTAGTGTGCACCACCAAGAAAGTTCTTCGGTATGAGGCGATCCATGGTACAGGCATGGGTGTCAAACATATCTACGTTCGCATACAGTGGGTGTAAGCCATGTTGCATAGCAAATACACTAAGGTTGAGTTGGCGAGCCTAGCATGTGCAGACATAGCCTTGGAACGCGGATGGTTGAAAGGTCGAGCACGAGTCGCATGAATGATGTGACCGATGTTTAGCGTCCACCCTTGAACCCACATTGATGGCCATGACGATCGGGGGAGATGTGGCTGATAGGGGTCGTGTTATCACTAGGAACCCTTTTGGGGATAGGTGTTTCTGAGTGGAGTTATTATTAACTCATTTAATTATAAACTTAGTCTAAATTCCTTTTTGTAATTGTAAATGTAGATAAGTTCTCCCCGATGCCACCTTTCCTGTTGACGATTGATTGGTTAGAAGGAGAGAAGCTCAGATTAGATGGATCAAACTTCTCTATATGGTTTGCGCAACTCCACGTTCTCCTTAGCGAGAATGACGTGGTCGACTACATACTCGACGGGATGGATTTGGATCAGCCCATTGACTTAGAGACCCCAGAGCAGCGGGAAGACCGCTATCTCCATCGGGAAATGGCCTCCTTCATTTTAGTTACAATGCGTTTCGGAATGGTGGACGAGCTGTGACCTTTCATGGGTGATGTCAACCCTCGTAAGGTAATGCTACAGCTTAGGACACATTTCATGGAACAAGCACGCATATGGGAGCATGAGCTGATAGGAGACTTCCTCTCCATTAAGATGGAGGAAAACTCATCATTTGACGACTACTTGGAGCGCATGCATGATGTGTACATGAGGCCTGCATACTTCCTGGATAGCTGGATGATGGGCTCTTTTGCAAATGGTGTTGTGCTGCGGTCGCTGCCACCAAGCTACCAAGCACAAGTCAGGACTTGCATTATGAGAGGCGACGTGGAATCAATGGAGTTCCACCGGTTCGTAACACATCTCAGGAATGTGTTGGTTGAACCAAATGTCGCTGAGGTCATCAATGACAAAGGTATATATTTGATATACAATTTTATAAATGTTATAATCTTGCAAACCGATTTGCAGTGTTAAGTATATTTGATACTTGTTCTGTTTTGCTGAAAATAGGTCCTTCTGCATGAGAGGTGCTTGCTAGAGAGGAGGTGACGTTGCGTTCTTATGGCAAGCATGATGATGATGGCCAGCGATGCTCTCCCTCGACATTTATCATTTACTTTATATTTTGGATAGTTATTGTAATCAAAATATTATGAACTTCTTTAGTGTGTCTCACACTTTGTGAGACGGTTATTCATATGAGTTTGTAACAAATAGTTGTTCCACTTTTATGAATGATTTCCATTTGTGTTCATATCTTGTTTGATTATTTGTGAATTATCCTTGTTGTTATGAAACTAATCGATAATGCATGAACATTTGTAAAATATTGAAATGCCTTAAAATACCCAACTTAATGATATTTCATTACTGAATGAAACCATTGTTTAAATTCAAAGTTATAATGATAATATGTGAAAGTCATTCGATTTCTTATCACATATAAATCATGCCTAAGTTTGGAAAAATAACTTGAACGCTATGTATTACTTGAATACAAAGTGTTTAATGAATTGTTAAAAGTAAATACATATTCGATGTATTGGGTTTTAACAAAAATGGTAATTATCATTATGATTGTTTAATTGTGTAAAGAAGTTTACCAAAGGAAACATGAACATGAAACTATTTGATTTGATCAAAGTGTTTCATCAATAAAAGGGTATAAATATAAAAGAGAATCTAATTACTATGATTTGATCAATAGTAATGAAATTCGACTTTATAAAGAATGGCATAAAAGTATTTGTGAAATGCAAAGCGTTTTGAAATGTCGAAATGCAAAGCATCATAATGTGATATTAGATATCAAAGTGGGTAAATAGATGGCACCAAATAAATCGTTGTAGTGTAGATATAGAGACCATTAATTAAGAAATAGTTAGCACTCAATTAGAATATATAGTGAACCATTTGAATTCGTGAAAGAGGTTCCATATCTAGTATGGATCGTCGTAAAAGTTTTGGGGTTATTCGATATAACCAAAACAATAGCGAATAAGTCCTTGTAGAGTATTCATTGGAAACTTTGAATATGAAATCCATAGCTGAAACCGAAAGAGAAGCAAAACTTGTATTGCTTGGATTTTGGTACATTTTTGAGAAAGTTCGCATTCAGTGATATTTCTCAATTATAAAGCAAATGGAAGATAGTGTAAAACACGACGAGGATTCAAATCCCTGCATTAGAGTGTTGAGAAGCGCAACAGACAATGTTCTTGAACGATTCTCTTCACAAAGGAAAGAATCAATGATAATGATCATTGTGTTTTTCCCACTAGTGTTTTCACTACATGAAGTAGGATTCAAAAAAATGTAATCCATATCTTGTATGGAGACATTTGTGAATCATTTGTCATGATTCTTGGAATATGACATACCTACGAACTACTGAGGAAATAATGGTAAACTAGAATTATGAGAAATCCTAAAAGCAAAATTCACTTGAGATTAGAAAGCAATTCGTTGCTGAATCTCACAAGTAAAAAGGGTTACTTGAATTTTCCCAAATGACTGCAAAGCCATAGTGGAAAAGGGGGTGAATGACAAAGGCACAATTTGTCAAGTATTGGACGAATTCAAATGAATTTGATTCAAGTGTGCTAAATGTCTAGTGGATTTAAAACTAGTAAAAGTACTAGTATCTCATAGTAAAACTCCAAGTTTGATATTTGATCAAAGGATTTTGAAATTGTTCGAAATAGTGAGTGGATATGCAATTTACATGAAATTGAGTGGGAGCTATAAACATCTTCCTAAAACAATATGTGAATAACATATTTTTTAGTGGGAGCAATATAAGTCTCAAATTCAAATATGTAGGGACATAATTTGAGTAAGAGTAGTGACTCATACACAAATATGTTGGGAACATATCTTGAGTGGGAGCTTATAGAGTGATTCTTAAGTGTGTTAAGAATAAAAGCGCATGTACTGATACATTGAAAATGTATCTATAATTTTTGATGTTCCATGCTTGGTTTTATCTACTTTCTTGTGTTTTGTCCACACTTTGGAGTACTTTTCATATGATTTCTTGGACTAACCTATTAACAAGAGCCACAGTGCCAGCTGCCTGTTTTCTGCTGTTTTTGGTTCCAGGAAAGTTAGAAAACGAATATTCTCGGAATTGGACGGGACAAAAGCCAAAACTCATATTTCACCAGAAGACTCCCGGAGCCAGAATATGAGATGGAGTGGGGCTGGGGCCCAGCCACACCACCTAGCCGCGCGGGCTGGGCCTAGCCGCGCCAGGGGGTGGTCTGGCCGCCCCAGACTCTCCCTCGGTCTCCCTCTTCGCCTATAAGTTGCCTTCTGACCTAAAAACTCAGGGGGGTTCGATGTTTTTCAGAAGGAGTTCCGCTCCGCCGCCACCACCAGATTCCATGAAACAGCACCAGAAACTCCATTTTGGCACCCTGCCGGGACGGGGAATTGGAGGAGATCATCGCCATCATCATCACTATCGCTTGTCCATCGACCATCCATGTTCCCCCCATCTATGAGTGAGTAATCCCCCACTGTATGCTATGGGGATGGTAGGGATTGGATGAGATCGTTCATGTAATGGCATCAGATTGTTAGGGCATGGTGCCTAGTATCTTTTATTAGTGCTTTATGACTTTGTTGCGACTTGTTATGCTTAATGCTTGCCACTAGGTCCCGAGTGCCATGATTTCAGATTTGAACATGTTATTGATTCATTGTGATAGTATTGTTTATGGTCTTATCTGCAAGTTGTATACACACGTTGTTGTCCGGAACCAATGGCCCCGAAGTGATAGAAATCGGGATAACCGGAGGGAATGGCTTTGATGTGAGGATCACATGTGTTCATGGAGTGTTAATGCTTTGCTCCGGTGCTCTATTAAAAGGAGCACCTTAATTTCCAGTAGTTCCCTTGAGGCCCCGCTGCAAACGGGCTAGCAGGACAAAATATGTTGTGCAAGTTCTCATTGCGAGCACGTATGACTATATATGGAACACATGCCTAGGATTATCTAGTACTTGGATGCTTTATCTTATTTATCTGCAATTGTCCTATGTTCTGATTGCTATGTGAATTGTCTTGTCCATGCAATGCCCATCCATCCATCCCTATGCCTACCGCACTCGAATCCTACTGTTTACTGCTATTGTTACTGCTGTCTTTACTTTACTACTGCTGCTACTTTACTATTCCTACTACAAAACTGTTGCTACTGATAAACTGTTGTGAGCAAGGTTGTTTCCAGGTCCAGCTGAATTGACAACTCAGTTGTTAAGGCTAAATATTCTTTGGCTCCCCTTGTGTCGAATCAATAAATTGGGTTTCACTTCCCTCGAAAATACTGCGATACACCCCCTATACTTGTGGGTCATCATGTACCAATAAATAATGATTTATAAGGTGTGGAAGTTGATAATAAGTGTATTATGATATTATGTAGTATTCCTTAAGGGATTCTGAAAAGGATTTCAGAATAGAAGTTAATTAAGGAACTGGTCCTTAATAACTCAAATTAGGAATAGTATTAAGTTGAACATCAATAGTTGAAAGAAAGAAAAGGATGATCATCATCCACTATGTTGAGACATAGGTTCTATCTTAGAAAACCATGATGGTAACTTAACATAATATATGATCCAATAAGGAATGTTTGAAAGTGATTAAGTTTGAATCACGGAACATTGAGCTAAGTTTGTCAGCAGTGTCTAATAGAGAACTGCAGACATGTTTTCCAAATCCATAAAGGATGACATATCTTAAAACATAAAGGGTTATGTTATAAGGGAATATGTTGGAAACTCCTGTAAATACCGATTGAAGTCAAGTAGGAAGCGAGGTGAACGAAACATCAAAAGTTGCACTGGGTGCACTAGTGTTTCGATGAATACATTTATAATAATAGATAAGGGTACCATCTAAAGTGATGTATAATGTTATTGCGGGGCTAGTTCGCTTTTAATGTAGAATGATGTGTCCCTGGGCACAGTGCCCATGAGAAAGCCCTCGTGGTTGATCTAAAGTCACTGTAGGCTCCTGGAATCAGGCCTCGTTCTTCTGCCATAGCGACGATGCATACACACAGATGTTATCATGTGATGATAAAGTATTAATGTCAATCAAGGTGACATTAGTAAGTTGCAAAGGATTTGGGATTGTAAAGTACATGCCCAAGACTCAACCTCTTCCATGAGCAAGCATGTTCAGGTTACCGGATATATGGTGCTAATGATTAAGAACAAATGCAGCTAGTGTATTTGTACTCTAGTGCAAGTGGGAGACTGTTGGAAATAAGCCCTAGAGAGAAATAGTAATAAGGACTATTACCATATTTCATATAGTTTATGATTAAGTTTTATATCATGCTATAACTGTATTGAGTGGAAACATCAATACACATGTGATATACAAACAACCGGGGGTTCTCAGTGAAACTCTAGTCACTAGTTCATTGGTCAACCGATGATCATGTTTCCTGATCATGTGGCATTTATGCCAGTTGGAAATGTAGTCAACTCATTCTGAGAATGAGAAGATGAACCAATACCCAACCTAAACATCATGACCCGATCATGTTACAAAGTTCAATTTACGATGATTAGAAATGGATCCTCGTAGACTATTCCTTAGACCGTGAGGCTATATCAATCACTGTCTCCCGAGAGTGCTTTGATAGCATCAAGCGCCACTTGGTAATACAATGGTTATAAAGGTGTGTTCAGGTACTCGGAGGAAACCATAGAGGAAATATATGTCAAGAGCGGGATTTGTCCGTCCATGTGACCGGAATATACTCAAGGGCCCACTCGGAGAGGTTATATCCAATAGCTGCGCAGTGTGTGATTTGATCACAGGGATATCACTTGTCGGAACGAGACAAGTAGCATTGTTCGGTAACGAGATTGAACACGACATGGTGATGTCATTGATCAGATCTCGGGCAATGCACGTATCGAGAGACAAAGGGAATAAGACATGACTATCCTGGTTCAAACAACGAAAGATCTTCGTGGAACACACAGGGGTCACATGGCCATCCAGGTCCCTCTGTTGATCATTGGTGCGGGAGTGTCCCGACCATGTCCGGAGTGTTCCCAAACCGTAGGGTATCACGCTTAAGGGTTTGATGATGCTTAGAGAGTGTTTATAGGATTGGTAGAATCATCGAAGAATAGTAGAGAGAAAACCGGAAGGGTTTCGGTAAGTCCAGAGGATGTACGGAGTGGAGGTGGAAGTGTTCCATAACCATAGAGGTTGAATAATATGTGAATGAATGTTAAATATTGATTTAATCATTTATTCATAATTTAAAGAGAAAATCAATTTAAAAGGTCAAAAGTCTTAATGGGCCAATTCCCCGAGGGGAGAGGGCCTATTAGGGGAAGGAGAGAGGGAGAAAAGGGACAAGGGAGTGGCCGGCTGGGCCTAGGCCCCCCGCGCGGGGCCCACTAGGGCCGGCCGGCGGCTGCCCCGCCCCCTCCTATCCTTTTAGTCCCAGCCCGCGACTTTGAGGGAGGTGGTACCTCCCCTCCGCCTATATATAGTGGGGGTATTTGGCCAGATAAAAACACACAATAATCAATAAAGGTCTTCTCACTTTTGGGAGGACCTCTAATTGATATTCTCTCTCTCTCTCTCTCTCTCTCTCTCTCTCTCTCTCTCTCTCTCTCTCTCTCTCTCTCTCTCTCTCTCTCTCGTGACCGTGGTCCCAAGTCCAGACTGCACGAACGAGAGGCATCTTCACCGCAGAGCGCCGGCGCGCTGTGGGATTCAGATCCAGGAGCTCTACTTCTACAACTGCTGCTGGATCGGGGAAGCGGGAGTCATCGTCAGGCGCCAGACGTGTGTAACTCCCCGCGAGGTGTCGCACTTGAGGCACTCAAGTCATTGGAGCCAAGGGAGTGCGAGGACTTCATCATGACCTTGAGGTTGGCTACGGCTCGTCTACATCAACCACGCTCTCCTAAGCGTTGACAATGCTTTTCGGTCTTCAAGGGTAAGTTTGCGAAAAGCCCCTCCTGTTACTGTATTACTAATAGATAGGTCCTGGCAGCATCAGGGGTTCAGGGGCATAGGGTAAAATTTTATTGTTTTCATACGCGGAACACCTACAAGAAGGAGGTAAGCGGTTTGAGTGGATGATTGAAAAACGAAAAAAGATGAGTAGGATTTGGAAGGGATGAAACCAATAGTGTGAATGAAAGTAGCAAAGTGTTGAAACCACGCACATGGTGCTTGTTTGAGACCATATAATGATTTTTGGAGAAGACATACGAGATTGGGATGAGAAGGATCTTCAAAACTGGAGGGTTGTTAACAATAAATGGTCTCATTGAGAGTGCCATGCAGAAAAGTGTTTTTGACATCAAGTTGATGGATTGGCCAGGATGAAGAGACAACGAGACGGAGGATAATTCAAATAGTGCTTGGCTTGATAACAGGAGAAAAGGTCTCATCGAAATCAATTCCATGCTATTGAGAGAAACCCCGGCAGACCCAACGAACTTTATACCGTGCGAGAGACCCATCGGAATTATATTTGTGGCAAAAAACCCACTTTCCTGAAACAATATTGGCACTGGGAGGTTTAGGAACTAGATTCCATATGTTATTTTGAAGAAGGACATCAAATTCGTCACGCATGGGAGAGTGCCAAAGTGGATCTAGAAGAGCTCATTTGTAAGAAGTTGGAATTGGGGAAATATTGGGGGTAGCATTGAGGTTGAGAAAACAACGAGGAACATGAAAACCCTTTTTGCCATGAGTACACATGACATGATCATTAGCGGGAATAGTGACGGGAACGGTGTTAGGCGGAAGTTGTGGAGGGGGAGGGAGAAGGTGTACTCGGGGTACTGAGATCGCTGGCAGGAGTATCCGTCGCTGCAGAAGAGGAAGCGACGGTGGTGGGTGATGTCATGATAGGAGATCCTTCCGCGGCAGTAGAAAACGGAGCGGTAGGCTGCCGTGGTGGCTCGGCAGGGGAGTCGGCTGTTGCGGCAGAGGTGGCCACGGGCACGAAGGCGGGGATAAGGTGGCGCGGTGTAATCGTATGGTGGGGAGTTGGAGAAGAGGTGGGCGGAGTCATCTGGACGGTGGAGTAGGGAAAGTGGTTTCGTCGAAGATGACATGACGAGAGACAAGGACACGTCCAGAAGATGGGTCAAAACATCGAGAACCCTTGTTGTCGTCGGAGGGTCCTAGATAAATACATGGTAATAAGCGAGGTGCAATTTTGTTAGGGGTGGTGGATGCGGTGTTTGGAAAACATAAGCAACCAAAAACATGCAATTCAGAATAGTCAGGATGATGGAGAAAAAGATATTGGAAGGGAGTATAAAGCGGACAAGTTTTTGTTGGTGGAATATTTAGGAGATAGGTCACAGTGCGAAGGGTTTCAGCCCAAAAACGAGGTGGGAGGAAGGATTGCATGAGTAAGGTGCATAATATGTCATTGATAGATCGTAGAGAGCGTTCAACTTTATCGTTTTGAGGAGAAGTATATGGACAAGAAAAGCGGAGGAGAATACCTTGAGAGAGAAAGAAAGATCTGTTTTGATAATTATCAAACTCTCAGCCATTGTCACATTGGATAAATTGTATGGGGAGGCCGAAGTGTGTAAGAACATATTGGCGAAAACTGATGAAAAATTTGTGTACATAGGATTTGGCACGAAGAGGAAAAGCCCATATGTAATAAGAATAATCATCAAGAATAACAAGATAATAGTTGAAACCAGAAACACTAGAAATTGGAGATGTCCATAGGTCACAATGCAATAATTCAAACGGAAAAGAACAATAGGTAGAAGAGGTGCCAAAAGGTAATCTAACATGTTTGCCGCATTGACAGGCATTATAAAGAGAGGGGTCATGAGAAGAACTATAACTAGTATTGGGGAGACTAAATTCTTGAAGCAAGGATGACAAAGTATGTTTATTAGGGTGGCTGAGCCGACGGTGCCAAAGATCGACGGAGGTGTGCATGGATTGAGGTGTGGAAGAAGGCGCGCCATGTAGAGCATAGAGATCTCCCGAGATATTGTTGCGAGCGAGGACCTCCGTCGTTTTCAGATCATTCACAGATAAGCCAAACGGGTCAATTTCCAAAGGAACATTGTTGCCGATAGTAAACTGACGAACAGAGATGAGATTGATATAGGAATTGAAGAACCATCACCAATAGTTATGGAGGAAAAGGGAGAAGAAGAACAAGCTGACATGAAATCCATATTTGAAGACATGTGCGAAGATGCACCAGAATCGAAAATCCAATCCGGACCTTCGTGGTTGTTGAGTGTAAAATTGTTCATGGCAGCGATGAAGGCGGCTTGGTCCCAGGTTGGTGGAGCGGTTGATGAAGCGATTGAAGGCACGGGCGTAGGCATGTACGGGAGTTCAAGAGGGGCCTCGTACATGTAGGGCATTGGTGACGGCGATGGCATGTAGTATGTTGGCGCATGAGGCGCCATGTGTTGCGACGACGCGGGAGGAGCCATGTAGGCCATCCATGGAGCCTGGACGGTGTAGACCTGCTGCGGAGGCCAAGATCAAAGGGGTCCGAGTGAGCCAATGGATGGACAAAGGCTGGGACTCCATGTCCCGTTGTAGGCCAGTGGAGCGCCATAGGGAGAAGGGGCGGACCAGGGCATGGCCCATGCTTGAACGAGTCATGTCCATGGATCATGCTGTGGCTGCCATGTTGGTGAGGGGGCCGCGACGGAGGGCGGTGTCGGCGCTGGATGTGCACGAGGCCGAGGCTATGGAGCAGCATGCCTGTACACTGGGTTTTTGCCGTGGTAGTTAGGGCTTGGGCGCCATCTAGGAGGGGCCGATGGAGAGGCTGCCGGGGGCGCAGCAGGTGTCGGCAGCAGTGGAGGCCACGCGGTGGTGTGAAACACTTGAGTACGGGCGACCTTACGGGCTTGAGTTTGAGACTTGAGCTCTAGAATAGATCGGACCTCGACGAAGCTTGGGTATGGTCACAACATTGGGATGAAGGCGACCTGTTTCTCAAATTGCTTGCTAAGCCCGACGAGGAGAGCGTTGATGAGGGCACGGTCATCAATGGGATCACCAAGCTCCCGGAGTTCATCACAGATGGCCTTGATGCTTTGATAGAAAATAGTGACGGGGGTATCGCCTTGAGATCTAGTGCGGAGCTCGATGTGAAGGGCGTTGACGCGTGAGTCGGAGTTGTCCTGGAAGAGCTGTTGAAGGGTAGCCCAGAGCTGCGCTGCGGTGGCATCATCGTTGGAGACTAGGTTGAAGAGCTCGGTGGAGATCCGAGTGTAGATCCCTTGGATGACCGTGAGGTCGTCCTTGACCCAACGCGGATCGTTGGGCTGCGGCGGCGAGGAGTGATCAATGTGGCTGTGGAGGCCGCAGTGCCCTAGATGCACATGAAATAGATGGCGCCAGTGGTAGAAATTGTGTTTGGCGAGATCTAGGACAAGCGGGACAAAGGGAGAGACGTCGGAGATCATGTCGGCAAGAGAGAGGTGAGGAATCTATTGGGGAATTTGGTGGGGTATTTGGTGGGTAAGAGACGGGGACGAAGAAGATGGTGGTGCGCCGGCGGCGCGAGCCTCGGTCGCGGTCCAGAGAGGAGCCGGCGACGGTGTTGGCGGTGGAGCCATCCTAGGTGCGGAAAACCTAGGCGTCTGATACCATCATATTTTGGGAGAAATAATAACTTGTATTGATTTGACAAATATTACTCCCTCCGTTTCAAATATAAGATATTTTAGCTTTCTGAAGGTATTGAATCTAGACCCCTTCTAGTGTTTAGGTTCTGAGAGGTTTGGAGTGAACCTACACACTAAAAGGGTCTAGATTCATTAGTTTCACAAAGCTAAAACATCTTATATTTGAAATGGAGGGAGTACAAAGAATATATAGAGGGGAGGGTTCTGCCAGATTAGGGTTTAGCCAAACCGACTATAGAAGTCCCAATCCTATACAAATACAACTCTAATATCTAACACTAAAATATGACTAGATACATTCGATTTTAGACAAATCCGAGAATATTAGATCGGAGGGAGTACATGCATAAAGCTCGGTTAGGCAACAACTAATTAGGAGACAATGCTTTGCTTTCCGCCATGGACACCACCTAGACGTTTCTCTCTTTTTTATCTCTGTTTCGAGATGCATCATGCATGTACGCAGCTTTCCGAAGCCGCTCGGCGATCACGATGTAGTGCGTAGGTGACACTGCTGCTGCTGTCCATGCACTTCCCTGACCCTGAATAATGTTCTTTTCAAAGGGGGGGCTGATCACCATCATCAACTTGGCTGTTCTCAACTCAGGACAAGAACGTAGCTAGGTTTGCTCTTTGCTGGTACATCAGCGGAATCCGTGAATTCAGCAAACCGTTGAGCATCGTTCTTTAGCAACCGGAAAGGAACATGAGACAATTCTATTATCTGCTCTCACTTGGAGACGACGTATCTACTTCCTTTTTATGAAAAATGACAACTTCACTGATTATCTAGAAAGTAGAAATTAAGTCATCGTTCAAAAAAACTGAAAAACACACAAAACAACTCTTCCCCACCGTATGTTAGAGAGTTGACACACCGGTTCTTCCTTTGTAAGAGCAAATTAAGGCACGTAAAATAAAGTCAGTTCCACCTCTGTGTGTCATGTCTACAAACACTACTCTTAAGCTTTCTCCATTCGATCTCGAAAACAAAAGCTCTCTCTTATGAAGAATCGACATTAGCAAACTGAAAATCATGTGCTTACTGGATAAAAAAATCAGCTAAGGTGATTTTAGCGGACTCTTTATTCTACGCCATATGGTTATTCCAACATGGAGAAGAGAGATAAGGCTATTCTTTGTGAAAAGATAAACCCCGTGAAGAATCCAAGCTCTAGTATTGGATCTCGATATAACATAATAACAAAATAAATCATTGAATAGCATCTGTTTGTAGATAACTCTATTTCTAAGCCATGTGGCACTAGAAAAAAGGTTTTACAATAATCTAAAGATTCTAAGGGAGTATGTAATATCCCAAGCCAACTACCTTCTAGGGGTTGGAAGCGAGCAAAGCAAGAGAGTAAAGCTGTTTCTTGGAGAAACTACGATCCTATTGCCAAGAATAAAAAAAGTAAACAAAAAATGTGAAATTCTTAATTAGTTTGCTCCAAGTTGAAGTCCAACCATCAGTTAACACAAGTGATTAATTCATTTATTTATATTGTGGGGAAATAATAAATTGTCTTACTTATGTCAAAGATGGAGCACTGATATGTCATAAACATATCCATGCTTTCTATAGTTTAGTATAATGTTTCTATTTCTATTACCAATTTTTATTTTTTAGAGTGAATTCCACTTTTTACATCCTAGTTATGCATTTGTGACACTAATTACTGCGTGAAATGAAAAATTGTCTGGATTACCTCTTTTAGAAGTTTTGAACCCTCATTTTCTGATGTGAGTCTATTGGGCAAGGTGTAAGGGGTTGACCGGAGTTTAAATGTATCAAGATGATGACGAGGACTTGAAAATATGAATACAAGAAGTATGAACATGATTATCGATCATGCTCTTCGATCTTTACACATTTTACCGTGTCACCCCGGTGTAACATGCCTAGCTCTATGTAACTAAAACAATCAAAGTGCTAAATTAGAATAAAAATATGTTCAAAGGCTCTTAAATGAGATATTTTGATTTTAGATCCACTAAATGGGGTAATTAGTGTCACAAATGCACAACTAGAGGGTAAAAAGTGAAATTCACTCTATTTTTTTATATGTACCCAATTTCTATAAATTGCTATCTAACTAAGGTAGGATACCTTTCACAAAATCGATTATTTTAGGAACCTTCCCGATTGAAATCCCCGAAAAAACTAGGATTTGTTTTGATCAAGATTGAAGAGCATCACACCTGGATGCCACGATGGAGAGGCACATGGGACCCACACACCCTCCCAAGGCATTGGCTAGGTGTGCATGTGCCCCATGGCGTGTGGACCACACCTAAGACCATCAGCATCATCCTTTCGTGCCCGAGTCGACACTGACCCAAAACTTGGTTAGAAATACCCCTCGAGACTTTTTGCGAAGGGATAGGTGCGGTACGAAGATAGAAGCAAAAATAAGAAGAAACTAGGGTGTAATATGAGGAAGATTGGAGTGGGGAAACATTGTTGGAATCATCTCCGAACACGAGTTATGACAAATCCAAACATGCCCCCAACATTGAATAAACGTAGATATGAGGTTCATGGGTTCAATGCTGGGGGCGATATCAACCGAACCGATGAACCTGGTTCCATTTTGCTTCATAAGAAACACATTTATTCAGATTACAATTAATTCTCTTTGATACAATTAACTATTATGAAAATACAAAAACACTTTTGTTATTATAATTTTCTGTCTCTACCTTACTATATTTTGCCACGAAATTCCAATCATGCCCTCCACCGCGAAGGGGTATCGCCACGTTCCAACCGTCCTTGCGTTTTTTGCAGCAGAAGTTTTGTCCGAGGAGGAGCACCAAACCAGAAGTGTCAAATTAAACTGTCTCTTGCGAATCGTACAACCTACTAGAATTGAGAGCTTGGACCTCTCCTTTCTCTGTTCGCAGTAAGGAAAGGCGATTTTCTGAACCTCCCCACTCACACCACCTCGCTGCCGTTGATCCGGTCGATTCCTCGCCCTCCGGTGGCCGCTCCGGCGGCGGGAGGATGGGAAATCAGCGGATCTTGGTGTGTACATAGCGTAGGTCGTAGTAGGGTGCTAGCCAGTGGCGCTGTGGAGGTGGCGGCGCGGCCGGAGTGGCTTTTGGGGGCGGCGGTCCTCTCCTTCGTCAGTGGAGATCTGATGGAGATCTGCGGCAGATATGCTCGCCTCTTCGCGCTTGTGGCTCTCCGGAGGCATGGAGAGCTTGTTTCCCCCGCTGGAGTCCGGGTCATGGCGGCTCCGGGTGACGAGGGTTTAACTCATCAATGCCCATTGTTATGGACTTGGGTTTTGGAGAAGATGGGAGCGCTGGAGACATCTATCGGCTAGCAAACAAGCACACAGGGGACAAAGATTTACCCAGGTTCAAGCCTCGTAGAGGTCCCTACTCCTGCTTGTCTGCTCGTGGAATTACCGAAGGAACCGAAGGTTACAATGGTGCGCAGATGCAATCTGGCGAGGGTTGTGGAAACTAGGGTTGCGTGTGTCCTCCTCGCCGCCCCCTCCTAGCCCTTATATAGATAGGCTAGGTCTCGGGTAGCAGGTCGAGTCGGTTACAAATTAGGGTTTCCCCTTCAAACTTTCTATCTTTAGCTCATTCTTGTTCTTCAAGCAATCGAGAGTCCGTAGGTGACTCGAGTCTTTTATTTGGGCCTTGGCGACACCGTCGTCCTGTACGTATTTAGATCGTATATACCAAGATCGAGTACCTGTAGGGTATACCCATGTCAGTAGCCCCCGAGTGTCCAGTGAAATCGCAAATTCGACTGGGGACTTTTGAAGTCTTTTGAGTGCCTGAACGAGTGTATTTCGACTGCTTTATTTGTTTCATAGGGATTGTTGATATACGTGTTTGATATAACCGAAGTATCGATATCAGTTAACCACCTTAGGGTGAAACAACGCAATCTACTCGAACTCGAGTCCCCGGACTCGAATCCGGAAAAGTGCTGGTGTAATTCGACTCAAGCCACGGAGGTCTTACAGGAGTCGAATTCCAGTTATGTGGGTGTGAGCACTCGACGCGTTCGTCAAGCATGTTCATCGTACCTGTAGGCACGGATACATTTCTGGTAGTGCGCAGTTAATGCGTTGCCAGGCCTTATTCAGGTCTTACCTTCACGCTGTAAGCGCGGCATCTGAATTTTATCATCGCGGAGACGATTTGGGTGACCTAGGAGACGCAGTCTCTTTGTAGGGGAAAATTATGAGACGGTGTCGCCATGAGTTTCGAGTGTGGATGTTATCAACACACAGTTTTTTGTACAAATAATCATAGGGTGCGTGACCAACGCTCCCTATGAGAGTAGCCCCCGAGTGCCTGGTTGAGTCGAAGACTCAGGCAGGGACTAAAGAATTATTTTGCTACTGCTGTCGTCTTTTGCTTGTTTCAGTCGAATTTGTTTCCGGCGCTCCCTATGGGAGTAACCCATGTCCATAGTCGAACCGTATTTCGAGTGGTTGGATTTGCCTTTGATTGTCCATGTTCCTGAAAAAAAGAAGAGAAAAATCATAGGGTGCGCGACCAGCGCTCCCTATGGGAGTAGCCCCCGAGTGCTTGGTGGAGTCGAAGACTCGAGCAAGGACTAAAATAGCTGAAGTTTTCTGCTGTGTAGCTTTGATGACGTCAGTGCTGACGCTTTCATGACCTTAGTTACCCGCGTGAGCGAGTTTGACGGGACGTGACGAGCAGTGGGTCCCATTCTCTGACTTTGATTTGACTGGGCGTGCATAATCTTTTATTTTAACTACGTCTCCTCGATTTCCGCGCGTAATGGGAGTAGTGGAGGGACGGTTCGTGCTTCCACTTCTCCACGTGTCCAACACGATGTTTGCCACGCGTCCAGTAGGGTTTTTCTGAGCCGTTGGATTGCATCTTCCAGGGGTTAAGTAGCGGCGCTGCGACGGTAATTTTCTCATCTACTCTCATTCATCCTTCACTTCCATCGCCATTGCTGCTGCTCCTCTGCTTTTCCCTGCGCCCGTTTCTTTCGTGACGCTGGACCAGCTCCGCTCGTTTCCGAGCTACTTCCTTCGCTCGCATCGCCGCCGCGCAATGGGGAAGAAGAAAGGAGGCGCTGCGGCTGAATCCGCGACCACTATTGCCGCGACGAAGAAGAAGGACGGCTCCGCCGTTGCAGGCACCAGCACCGTCGCCGGCGGGAAGAAGAAGGCCGCAGGCACTCGCGTCACGAATGGTGCGTGGCGCCCCTCCATCATCAAGTCATCGGATCTTCGCCTTCTTCGTCAAGACGGAGTGCTATCCGGCGCAGTCGCCGACGCGCGCGTCCCTGGCGGTGAGACAATTCCTGTTCCTCCCGCTGGTTTCCGAGTGATGTTTTTAGCATTCATCATTCGTGGTCTCTCCTTACCTCTTCACCCCTTCTTTAGGGGTCTCCTTTGTTTCTACAGGCTTCAGCTCTATCAGCTGTCCCCGAATTCGATTCTCCATATCTCTTGTTTCATCACTCTCTACGAGTGCTGGCTCGGAATCGAGCCGCACTTCGGCCTCTTAAGCGCCTCTTCAAATTGAAGTGCCAATCTGCGTCTGGTTCTTTAGTCTATGATGTAGGTGGTTGCGGAATCCACGTCGACCCCTCCGCCACCTACTTCGATATCAAGCTCACGGCGTCCATCCAAGGGTGGAGGGACAAATGGTTCTACATTCGCGATGAGAAGGCTAACGGTGAGCACTTCGGACTCGCGCCCTTCGATCCCGCGACGCCGTGCAGGAGGATGCGCTCCTGGAAGAATGTAGCCATGCCTGGCGAGTCCGTGGAGACAGATGTGCTGTACCAGCGCGTCTGCGACCTCGAGAGTCACATTGGCAAAGAGGAGGGAGGCTGTGCCCTCATTCGCACTTGGCTGCGCCGTCGCTTCCAGCCCCTGCAAGCCAGAGTCCACCCCATGTTTCAGTGGGCTGGCGCTGATGATGCCACTCGCGTGTCTGCCGATGGCATGTCCACGAGTGAGGTGGACAAGAGGGTTCGACTAGTCACGAAGTACACCGTCAAGGATGTGCTCCCCAGTGAGCCAGTTGTTCCTCCATTTGATGCTTCGAACCCTCCTCCTGAGGTATAGTTTGTGCTACGCAGTAGCTAAATTTGTCGATTGTTTTTCTGTTATTTACTTGCTGTTTGCTGAAATGTGTTGCCTGTGTGCAGGATTGGGCGGTGTCACCTTGTATGCCCCCTCTACCTGAGGGGATTATCCCTCGCGAGACTTTGGAAGAGGACGAGTCGGAGTCGACCGTCCCTTCTGATGCAGAGGAGGAAGCCCCGGAATCCGGTAGTCTGGATACTCGCAAGCGTTCGCGTAGCGAGGATTCCGATGCGTCATCTCCTTCGACTCCGGAACGTACGGGTGTTGGTGCAGAGTTGCCAATTCCTGCCATTCCTGTGAGCACCGTGGCACCATCTTCTCATAAGAAGATGCGACTGCCCAAGGAGTCTTCGTCAGAGTCGGGGGGAGCCACTTTTGACTTTGACAAGTTTGATTGGTAAGTTTTCTTTAGTCGATTTGCTCTTCTCTGTTTTTGCTCTTGATGGCTCGTCTCTGGGTTTGCCCTATCTTGATATGGTTTTTGTCTTGCAGTCAAGAGGCGTCGTCATCTTCTGGCGACGTCCAGTTTTTGAAGGAATCAGGAGTCGTGACCTCAAGGGCCAAGGAAGAGGTCGAGCGCGCTCCTTCCCCTCCATTGGCGGCCCACTCCAGGCACAACTCTTCCAGTTCTCCTCATGCGGGGGAGCATCGAATGGTTGCCCGGATGACGGTACAGCAGACATCTTCGGAGTCATTGGAGGACCATGTAAGTGTAGTTTTATCCATTTTGGTGTTGCAGTCAATATTATCTATTGCCTCTGCTGATTCTGTTTTGTGCGATAGCTCCTTGTGAAAGAAGTCGCGCACTTGGCGGAGCAAGTGCTTGCGATGGGTCGCCAGCATGCGATGCTAGAGACGCGTCATCGCGTGGTTAAAAGTGAGTGTCTTGCACTTCTTCTTCTTCTTTGTCTCCTTTTTAATACGGTCGACTGATAGTCAATCCCTTTATGTTTGTAGCCGAACATAACGCTCTCCTGCACAATGCTGCCACCATGGAAAAGACCCTCGTCGCGGCTGTGAAGGGTCACGACGAAGCAATCGTGGCACGTGACGAGGCGCAAAGGCGCGGAGAGGATCTGCGTGCCTCCTTCGTAGCCAGGGAGAAGTTGTTCGAGGAACAACTGCTCTCAATTGCTAAGGCCCTTTCAGGTACTTTGCTTGTGGATGTTGTTATCCTTCTCTCCTTCGAATGTTTTTGCCGGTGGCACTGATGCTTTTTTCCATGTGTGAATTTATGTACAGATGCTGGCGATTTGAGCTTTGACCCGCAGGCCCTTCGTCGTGAGGACGCTCTGGAGGGTGCACTGCCAGCAGTCAAAGACCGCATCATCGCTGTGCAGGATATGCTCTCCAAGGCCAAAAGCGTACTCAGTCGCCTTCGGGAGGAGCTGATGCCCAAGGCGGAGCTAGTCGAGAATATAGACGAGCTGGTGGAGTCACTCGCTGGAGGTGTGCCTGCCAGCTTCAAGAACTCGTTCGCTCGGCTGGCGCGTCCATGTCACTTGCCATGGTGCAGTTCCACGGAGTCGAGATTGACCCTGCTGCGGTGTCGAAGGCGATGCCTATGAGCGCGGACGGACAACAGGTAGTCTTCACTCCCTTCGTGACTGCCTATGGCAAATATGGGCCTCAGTTGATAAATACTGTTGCAAAGTATTCCGAGGAGCTACATCGCATCAAGAAGGCGGCGAAAGCGGCGGCATCAGGGACTGGCGGAAAGTCAGTGGCATCTGACACTGCCATAGACTCGATGAAGCCCCCGAGGTCGTCGAAGTAGAAGAAGCTAGCTGCTCCTTAGTTAGCTTTTGTAATAGTTAATTATCTTATGTCCTTTTGTTTAAGAACGTGCCTGCTGGCGAGTGTATCTGCTGATACTTTTACTGGTCTTGAATGCATTTGAATCCTTTGTCATTGTGTTGACTTGGTCGTCTTATTTGCTTCTATCTTGACTTGTGGTAGGGTACATCGAGTGATCCTTTGAGGGAAACTCAGGACTCGCCGACTCTTGATGATACTGTGGTACCGCCGCGTTCTAGAGTAGATGAGTTGTCGCTGCTTTCGCGACTGCGTGACCGCGTGAAGCAGTTGGAGCGCGAGTTGCCTGTGCTCCGTGGTAACGCGGATGTATGGAAGTCGAAGGCGGAAAAAGCCGCCGCCCGGGAGCAGTATCTGCTTGGCGAGGTGATGCAGCTGGGCGACCAATTCAAGTGTTAGTTTGCTTGCTCTCATCTTCTTCTTATTGTCACTCGCAATTGTACGCTGAACTTATGCTGCTGTTACTGCTTCGTGTAGTTGTCAGCACACGTCATCTGCAGGAGGAGAAGGATAGAATTGCCATTCGCATGCATGATCTCACCCAGGAACAACTTCAAGAGAGTGGATACTTCTGGGTGGATCATGATGGTGTGACTGCGCTGGCTACTCTGCAGGATCGTGCGGTGCGGGTGCTGCACTTTCTGAAGAAGTCGCAGTCATGCTTGAAGAACATTTATCGGGTGATGTTTCCACTGGATGATACTCCATCAAGCATGCTGGCTCTCCTTGCCAAGTTTCAGGACCTGACCACGGTTCGCGAGTGCGTGAGGCAACAGTTGGTGGCTGGTGCCAAGGCTGCTCTGTCAATGGTGCGACTACACAGGCCTGACATTGATGTTGCGGCAATTGCATCTGGGCCGCCTGCACCACCGGCAGGTTCTGCCTGGAATATGGTGCCGCACTACCAGGCGGTGGATCGCCCATCAGAAGAGATCATCGACTTCTTCGAGGAACAAACCAACGTTCTCCTGCTGCAGTAGTAGCCTAGTTTGTATCCTGCACATGAGTGTACTTGTGTTGTAAAGTTCGTATAAATGTTGTGTATAATTTATTGTCTAATATGTATAAAGGGCTTTGTTAGCATGAAGTGCGTTGCACTATGCGAGTCCCTTTCGTTAGCCTGGTCATGCTTTTATCTTTGTCCCTTGTCAACCTGTCAGATGCGTTGCAGCTGGGTTGATGTTTGTGTCAAGGGTTTCGATTGATGTGCCAGCTACTCAGGATATCGCGTTTTGGTTCGTAGAATAGATGTATATAGGGTGGGGCAGCCCCCGAGTAGATAAATTGGAAAAGTAAAGGAAAACACAGAGTTTTGGGGCACTTAGCTTTATTTGTTCGAAGAATAGTGCGAGGTACAATGTGTGGCTAAGTAGCCTTGGCTGAGTAGCCTTATTTGCAATGTAAAAGTAAAGAGCGACTAAGGGTAGAAGCGTCGCAGTTGTGCGACGTTCTAGGGGTTGGGGTATGCGACTCCTGTCTCTAAGTCTTGAAGGCGATAGGCGCCACCTGAGATTACTTCTGTAATCACGTACGGCCCTTCCCAGGGGGACTCGAGCTTGAGATGCCTCTGCTGCTTCAGTCGCAGGACCAGGTCGCCTTTGACGAAGGATCTGGGGTGAAGCCTCCTACTGTGGTAGTTGCGCAGGTTCTGCTGGTAGATTGTGGATCTTTCCGCGGCGATTTCCCTTGCCTCGTCAAGGAGGTCGACGAAGTCTTCGAGTGCGAGGGATGACTCTTGCTCGCTGTAAGCGACCACGCGCGGTGCCTTGTACCGTACTTCGGCGGGTAGCACTGCTTCGGCTCCGTGCACCATGAAGAATGGTGTGTAGCCCATGGCGCTGTTTGGAGTTGTGCGTAGGCTCCAGAGTATGGATGGCAGTTCGCCCGGCCAGCAACCCGCGGCTTGTTCGAGTGGTCGGAGGAGTCGTTTTTTGATGCCGCTGCAGACAAGCCCATTTGCTTTTTCCACCTGACCGTTGGTCTGTGGATGCTCTATTGAGGCGTAGCTGATGTTGATCCCTAGGTTCTCACAAAATTCTTGGAACTCCTTGGATGTGAAGTTCGTCCCATTGTCGGTGATGATGATGTGCGGCACTCCGAAGCGGTAGACGATGGACTCGAAGAACTTGACTGCGCTATGTCCTGATTGGTTGGTCACTGGCATGGCCTCAATCCACTTGGTGAATTTGTCGACTGCGACCAAGAGGTAGACGTAGCCTCCTCGTGAGGACCTTGGGAGTTTACCGACCATGTCGAGTCCCCATTGCACGAAGGGCCAGGCCAATGGGATTGGCCGTAGCTCTGCGCCGGGTGCGTGCGGCTTGTCCGCGAATCGCTGGCAAGCGTTGCATTTTTGGACGATGTCCTTAGCATCACGCATGGCCGTAGGCCAGTAGAATCCAGCTCATAGAGCTTTGGCGACGAGGGCGCGACTGCAGGCGTGGTGCCCGCAGGTCCCTTCATGGATGTCGAGGAGAACTGCTCTTCCATCGGCCGTGGAGACGCATCGTTGGAGCACTCCTGTGATGCTGCATTTGTACAGTTCACCGTTGATAACAGCGAATGCCTTGGATCGCCGCGCGATGTGCCGTGCGTCCGTCGGATCGTCCGGTAGCCTCTTGTTGAGGAGGTACGTGATGTACGGCTGCGTCCAGGATTGCTCAATCATCATGACACTCATTGGTCCTTCGAGTCTTGTGTACATCTCAAGTCATCGAGTGCCATTGGCTCATTGGGTGGTGTAGCCCCCGAGTCCGTTGTTGCGCTTGTTTTCTTCTCTGCGGCCTTTGGCTTGATGGAGCGTTCGCAGATGCGCCCGAGAAATACCCCAGGTGGTATGGGGGCACAGGTGGACCCTATGTTGGCGAGTGCGTCCGCCTCTTCGTTGCTTTCGCGACCTACGTGCCGCAGCTCGCAACCATCGAAGTCTCCTTCGGGTGTGTCGTAGAGGTCGCGGTACGCGATCATGTTGTCGTTCAGTGCGTCGCACTCATGCATCGTTTGGTTGACAACCAACTTAGATTCGCCATATATGATGAGCCTCTTGGCGCCGCAGGCTTTTGCGATCCTCATCCCGTGCAACAGGGCCTCGTATTCAGCCTCGTTGTTGGAGGCTGTGAACTGCATTCGCAGGATGTACTTCAGCTTGTCCCCTTGAGGTGATGTCAGTATGACACCTGCGCCTGCTCCGTCCTTCCGCTTGGACCCGTCGAAGTGCATTGTCCACAGGTAGGACATGTCTGGTTTGTCTAGGAGCTAGTTTTCCATCCAGTGTATGACGAAGTCAAGGAGAACTTGCGACTTGATTGCGTCGCGCTTTTCGTATGTGATGTCTCGTGGAGACAGTTCTATTCCTCAAAGTACGACTCTTCCCGTGGCGTCGGGGTTATTGAGGATATGCCCCAACGGGGCGTCGTTGACCACCACGATTGGGTGTTCCTGGAAGTAATGGCGCAGTCGCCGGGCGGTCATGAAGACACCGTACGCCAGCTTCTGGTAGTGTGGGTACCGTTGTTTTGTTGGCGTGAGGACCTCGCTGAGGTAGTATACTGGGCGTTGCACGTTGTGGATCTTATTTTCCTCGGCTCGCTCGACGACGAGCACTGTGCTGACCACCTGGTTGGTGGCTGCAATATATAGCAACAGTGGTTCTCTTTCTCTTGGGGTCACCAGTACTGGCGAAGTGGATTATAGGCGCTTTAGATCTTCAAATGCTTCTTGCGCTTTGTTGGTCCACTCGAATTTTTCAGCTTTACAGAGGAGCTGGTAGAAAGGCAACGCTTTTTCACCCATCCGGCTGATGAATTGGCTGAGGGCCGCGATTCGTCCGGCCAGCTGCTGGATGCCTCTTATGTTTTTCGGCTTCTCCATGGCCAGTATGGCTTTTATTTTCTTCAGGTTTGCCTTGATTCCCCTCGCGGAAATGAGATACCCGAGTAGCTGCTCAGATGGTACGCCGAAGGCGCATTTGTCCAGATTGAGCTTGATCCGGTAGCGGTCGAGGTTGGCGAAGGTTTTGCGCAAATCGTCGATTAGGGAGGCTTCCTCCTTGGTCTTGATTACTATGTCGTCGACATAGACTTGAATGTTGCGACCCAGTTGTTCCTTGAGGCAAGCCTGCATGCACCGCTGGTAGGTGGCTCCCGCGTTCTTTAGCCCGAAGGGCATTGTGTTGTAGCAGAACACACCGAAGGGCGTTGTAAACACTGTCTTCTCTTGATCTTCCTCCTTCATTCGAATCTGATTGTAGCCTGAGTAGGCGTCGAGGAAGCAGAGGCGCTTCCATCCCGCAGTGGAGTTGATGATTTGGTCGATGCACGGCAACACGAAGTGATCCTTTGGGTAGTGCTTGTTCAGGGAGGTGAAGTCCACGCACATCCGCAGGATATCCGTGTCCTTTTTTGGTACCAGCACCGTGTTGGCGAGCCAAGTGCTTTCCTTGATCTCGCGTATGAACTTGTCTTCGAGGAGTCTGTTGATCTCCATTCCAACTGCCTGCGCTCGTGGCTCAGACAATCGTCGAATTGTTTGCTTGACTGGTCTTGCGTCGGGGTTGACATTGAGTGCGTGCTCGGCGAATTCCCTGGGAACTCCTGGCATGTCCGCAGGACACCAGGCGAAAATTTCCTAGTGCTCACGGAGGAATTCGACGAGCACGAGTTCCTATGCGGGACTCAAGTTGTTGGCGATGAGGGCCGTCTTGGCGGGATCCGATGGGTGGACCTACACTTTCTTCGTGTGCACCGATGAGTCGAAGGAGAGATTAGGTGAGCTTGGCCGGCTCAAGGGAGGCAGACTATTGTCTGTCGTCTCCTTTAGTCTCGCGAGTTCCTCCTGCATGCCGAAGGACTGGGAAATTCTGTTGAATTCCCTGTCGCAACTGTCAGATCGCTCGAAGCTCCCGTTGAACGTGATGACGCCATGGGGACCTGGCATTTTCATCTGCAGGTAGGCGTAGTGGGCACTGCCATGAACCTAGCGAACACGACGCGCCCGAGGATGCAGTGGTACTGCGAGGGCCAGTCGACGACCTCAAAGTCGATGCGCTCGCGCCGAAAGTTCTTAGGCATGCCGAAGATGACGTCGAGGTTGATTTTGCCCAGGGGGTATACGCCTTTCCCTGGGACGATGCCATGGAACATTGTGTCTGAGGCCTCCAGGCAAGTTAGGGGGATCCTCATTGCTCGCAAGGTACTCGCGAATATAAGGTTGATGCCTCTTCCGCCATCCATGAAGACGCGGATCATGTCGAAGCCTCCGATTTGCGCCTCGAGTACGAGGGGGCAATGGCCTGGACGGGGTACCTGAGGCAGATGGTCGCGTTTGTCGAAGGTGATGCAGGACTCGCTTTCACTGAGGTACTCAGTGGTGGATGGTGACGAGTGTGTGGCCAAGTTGACTTGGTGAGTGATGGCCTTCTGCACCCTATTGGAGGGGCGTCCCTTTTGGATCATCATGGTGCCCATGGCTCGTGGGTACGGTTCGCCTCCATGGTGCTGGTCTAGTGCGGCTGCATTCGGTGGTGGCCCAGGTGGAGGTGGCGGAGCACCATGTGCCACGGCGCCTGGAGCGGCTCCGTAGCCTCTTTCGACTGCATTGCGGTTCATCCGAACCAGTCTCTCTTGTAGCTTGAGGAACTCGCGGCAATCTTTGAGGAGGTGGCTGGACTTCTTCTTGCCATCATGCTTGTCGATGTAGAAGTACACCGTACATGGCCCGGACAGTTTGTCCTCAATGGAGCTCGCGGGTGCCTCGTCACGAGTGCCGCGTTGCCACACTTGCGTGGTTTTCCCGGAGTCGCGGTATCCGCCGCTACGGTATCCGCTGTTGCGGTTGTCGTCGCGTCTTTCGGCGTAGCCAACCGCGACCATGTTGATGTCGTCGCGGTCATCGTAAATGCGCATGCGACGCTTGCCTCAGCGATCGCGTCTGCGCTCGAGCTCCGCCTCCTCGTCGGAGTGAACGCGATTCTTCACTGAGTCTTCTCCATTGGCCCACCGATTCGCGATCTCCATTAGGTGGTCGATGGTCTTGGGCTTTGAGCGGCCCAGATCCTCTCTGAGTTCTAAGCGGCGGACGCCACCGTTGAATGCGTCAATCGCGCGATCCTCCGAGATGTTTTCTGCGGAGTTCTTGATGATGGACCACCTTTGAATATAGGAGCGCAGCGATTTGCCAGATCTTTGCTAGCAGCATCTCAACTCTTCGATTGATGCGGGTCGCTTGTATGTGCCCTTAAAGTTGCGCATGAAGCTGTAAACCAGCTCGTCCCAACTGCGAATGGATCCGCGTGGGAGGTTGTTGAGCCATGCTCGGGCGGCGCCCTACAGCTGTAGCTGCAAGCATTGCATGGCCGTGCTTCGACTTCCTCCGTGGAGAATGACGGAGGAGATGTGGTCCTCCAGCCAGATCTTCGGGTCCTGTAGGCCGTCAAACTTCGGGTTCTCCGACAGGAGTTTAAACCCTTTAGGCATTCGCTTCTGCCTAATGGATCTGTTGAAGCATCTGGCGCCGCAGAGCTCCACGTCCTCCTCTGATGAGTCAGTCGACCAAGCATGCCGTGCTCTTGATTTGTCGATCTTGCGCTGCTTGATGTCATCACTTGCGTCGTAGTCATGGTCGTGTCGTCGTGAGCGGCAACGTCGAGACAAGGCGTGACTGTCATCGCTGGATGAGGGCGAGGAGTAACATTTTGCTAGTGCTTTTCCCTTCTTTGGTTCCGGTGTCGGCTCCTTGTCGAGGGCGGCCTCGATCAATCCCAAGCTCGCGATCGTAGATCGGTGCATGGCGGCTCGGGGGTCCCCAGCTGGTGGCTGGTTGTTCAGGAGGTACATGGTGGCCGCTGTCACCGCAGCCTACTGCGTCTTGGGGACCACATTGCCCCTGGTGTCGACTGTCATAGAGCCGAAGTCGAGGACCTTTGTGGCCTCTATGCGTTCTTGCTCGGTGAGATGGGCCATCCGAGATTGCCTCTTCTTGGCGAGGTGCTCGTTGCCCTTTGAGGAGGATCCTCCGTAGGAGGAGAGTCCAGCATGACGAAGGCTCGACTCGTCTGCCGCCTTTTTGCGCGCCTCAAGTTGCGCGATTGTTTGTACTTGGCGCTTGAATTCTTCCTTCAGGAGCCAGTGATAGCCCATCAGCAGCTCCTGCGGGGATCCGAAGGGTAGAGGGGTGCCTCGCAGGGCCTCACGGCAGCGAGCCCATTCTTGCTCGTTGAGCTTGATCACGACGCGTTCGCCGGTTTGCTCATTTACTATGGTTGGAGGTTCGACTGCTCCTCCGTTGTCAACGGGGGTGCGATTGCCACCGTTATCGCCGTTGCCGCCATTACCACCACTGCCGCCGTTAGGCGGGTCGGTTCCGTTGCCACGATTGCCGCCATTGTCGCGGTTGGCAGAGGTGTCGCCTGCGTTGATGACGGCGCACATGAAGTGATTGGGGAAGCTGCTGCTTCCACAACTCTCAGAACCGGAACCATAGGTTCCATCTTCAGTGGCCAGATCGCTCAGATCGGAGTCGCGACTGCTGTCGCTGACCGTGTTCTCGACTGTTGTCAGGGCGTTGAGCTCGCTGAGGGTGCCGATCGATGGAGGAAACCATGATGCTGGGGCAATCGACGATGCCGTCGGCTGATCAGGCATGCGAAGCGTGCCCATCTGACCGAGTTGGAAGCAGAAGCTCCCGATCGCCAGGCTGATTCCGTCGCACACGGACTCGAAGGCCAGGCGAGTGGTCGGCGTGTGGACGGTGAAGTCGAACGCGCCGAAGAGCTGGCGAATCTCCGCTGTTACGGAGTTGTAGATCGCGATTGATGGGGCCGAAGAAGCCGCAACATCAGCACTCCCAATTCCCACAGACGGCGCCAATTGACGAGGGTTTAACTCATCAATGCCTATTGTTATGGACTTGGGTTTTGGAGAAGGAGGGAGCGCTGGAGACATCTATCGGCTAGCAAACAAGCACACAGGGGACAAAGATTTACCCAGGTTCAGGCCTCGTAGAGGTCCCTACTCCTGCTTGTCTGCTCATGGAATTATCGAAGGAACCGAAGGTTACAATGGTGCGCAGATGCGGTCTGGCGAGGGTTGTGGAAACTAGGGTTGCATGTGTCCTCCTCGCCGCCCCCTCCTAGCCCTTATATAGATAGGCTAGGTCTCGGGTAGCAGGTCGAGTCGGTTACAAATTAGGGTTTTCCCCTTCAAACTTTCTATCTTTAGCTCCTTCTTGTTCTTCAAGCAATCGTGAGTCCGTAGGTGACTCGAGTCTTTTATTTGGGCCTTGGCTACACCGTGGGCCTGTACGTATTTAGATCGTATATACCAAGATCGAGTACCTGTAGGGTATACCCATGTCACCGGGTGTTGAAGATCTTGAAGGTGCAGGTGAAGAAGAACAGGGCGGCGACGACATCGACGGAGCAGGATGGAGGCTCTCCGGAGCCGAGCCTCGACGACTTCCCGTCCGCGAAGGGACTCCTCCTAGTCCAAGGTCAAAGTGTAGGAGTGGCGGCGGCGGCGCGCCATCGATACGTGCTGCTCGTCGGCAATGACGCCGGGATCCAGAAGGACCTT
Source organism: Avena sativa (assembly GCA_916181665.1). NCBI lineage: Eukaryota > Viridiplantae > Streptophyta > Magnoliopsida > Poales > Poaceae > Avena > Avena sativa. The sequence goes on from OV702279.1 coordinate 484,127,611, forward strand.
TCTATATTTTTATCTTTGTTCTGGACCGTTTTGTAAAACCTCTGTTTTAATATCATCTGCCTTTCATCGCAAAAAAAAGAAAAAAAAAACTGTCTCTTGCGAAGAGTTTGTAAATTCCTTAGTACTGGGTTATCCTAGAACCTATATAACCGGCTATTCTTGGTGTATTTCCTACACTTCGTTTGCACGACTATGCTAGCTCGGATACATACATAAAGCTCGGTTAGGCATCAACTAATTCTGATGATGCTTCACTTTCCGCCATAGGCACCACCTGGAAAATTCTCTCCTTTATCTCTGTTTCGGAGACAATGCATGTACGCAGCTTTCCGAAGCCGCTCGGCGATCGCGATGTAGTGCGTAGGTGACACTGCTGCTGCTGTTCATGCACTCCCCTGGCCCTGAATAATGCTCTTTCCAAAGGAGGTCGGTCACGATCATCAACTTGGCTGTTCCCAACTCAGCACATGAACGAACGTAGCTAGGTTTGCTGGTACATCAGTCGAATCCTTGAATTCAGCAAACCGTTGAGCATCGTTCTTTAGCAACCGGAAAGGAACACGAGACAATTCCATTATTTGCTCTCACTTGAGGACGACGTACCTAGTAGTACTTTCTTTTCCATGGAAAATGAGCTACCTCTTCCGTTAGGGAGTCGCCACATTGGTTCTTCCTTTGTAAGATCTTCCTTTGTAAGAGCCAATTAAGAGAGACAGTGTGTTGTTGCTCGCTCTTAGCTTGTCTACCAAGCGCATACTGACAGGAAAGGAAAACAAGGTTTGGGGCTTAGGGCATCTCTAACCGATCTCAAAAACGGGTTAGAGGAGTAAAAATCTGAGAAACGTGTATCTAACCGAATCCTAAAACAGTTAGAGGAGTAAAAATTATAAGAGTCGGAGGAGTAAAACGGCCGCGGAGGAGTAAAAATAGGAGTCGTCGACCACTCTAGAGAAAAAGTTCGGCCTCCTCCCCCGCCACCCCCATTCATGCCGGCGTCGCCGCCAGTGACCACCATACCCCGCCCTCGCCACCCCGGACCCTACGCCGCCCTCGAGCCCACCTCTCCGTCGCTCACCGCTTCTCGCCGTCGTTGGAATCGACTAGGAGATCGAGATTTCGCTGGCCGCCGCCCCTATTTGTCGCAAATCGCCTCCCGACGGGCTCCATTCGTTGCAACACGGAGCCAGCATCGCCTTCGGTGACCACGGCAACCCGCCGCTGGCTCCGAAGAGGCCAGCAACCACCGATGTCGCGTTGAAGCTTGCCCCCTTCTCCTCGCCGTCCGCAGATCCCGCACAGCCTAGGGTTGGCACCACCGATACCGCCGCCCACAACGGGTTTGGTCTGCACGCAGGATATCTGTCCGGAGTTGGAGGATGCAGGGCTGGTCTCCGCGGAAGCTCCGACCAGAGATAGATGGATCGCCGGCACCGCCGACTGCAACCAATGCATTTGGGGGAAAATGTGATTTTTTTTCTCTTTTTCTTTATGTATCGGTATGTACCGATTGTATTGGGGTGTATCGGTATGTATTGACTACTAATCTATGATTATATATGCGTATGTATGGATCTATTGCATTGCAAATAAGGAAAGAATATTTTTACTCCTCTAAATATAGAGGTTCGGTTAGAAACCACTTTTCTTTAGATTAGTATTTTTACTCCTCTAAATTTTAGGAGTAGGTTTACTCCTCTAAAGTTTTGGGGATCGGTTAAAGATGCCCTTACTTGCTAAGGAGCGTAAAATAAAGTCAGTTCCACCTCTCCATGACATGTTTAGAGTTAAAGAAAACATATTATACATTACTCTTCAAGGTTTCTTCGTTCTCGAAAGAAAAGCTCTCTCCTATGAAGAATTGACATTATCAAACATATACTCTACTCTTTTGTATGTACTAAATCAACGAAACTTATTATGGATGGAAGGGGTAGTATGGAACGCAAGGAGACCCACCAATATCTCACTTCTAGCAGGCGGGACCCGTTTGATACCTTATATGTAGCACAAGTATGTTGAGATCGACTTCAGATCTTCTTGCTTTTATTATCTCTTTTCATTCTTTGTGCTCTATGTAAATAAAAATCATGTGCGCATATGAGAAAAATCAGCCGAGGTGATTTTAGTCCACTCTTTATTCTACGCCGTATGGTTATTCTCACATGGAGAAGAGAGAAAAAAAGCTATATTTTGTGAAAAAAATAGACTCCATGTAGAATCCAAGCTCTAGTATTGGCTCACGAATTTTTACAGCGAAGCACAAAAATATGTTTCGGAACAGCAACTTTCCCAAGTCTTACTTCTCTCTCATTAGAGATTACTCTTGGCACAAAAATCACACAAAAATAATAAGGGAAGGTTATTACTGAAGCAATAAATTACAAGACTCAACAAAAGATTCCTAACGAAATTTAGGTTATCTCCCAATAAGTGCTTTTCTTTAACGCCTTTGAGCTAGGCATAAGAAGCAAGAAAAGAATCAAGTATTCTCAAATGAAGAAGCATTAAGATCAATACCAAAAATATCTTCAACAAGGCAAGGTATCTCATCCAAATAAGTCCTAGAGGATACTCTCTCACTACTCTTGGGTTCACTATTTTCATCAAACGGGTTTTCGGGAATAATCCAATCGATTTTTTTCTAAAGCTTCATGCATTCCTATAAGTTTAAAAGGTATCAGTATTTTAATTTCCTCTCCATTTTTAGGTTTGGTTTTATCCATATTTTCTTGTGTACCAATGACATCTACACATGAGTCCAGCATATTAAAACGATCAAAGACTTTTCTGGCTTTCTTAACAACATCATAGAATTCTTTAAGCAAAGTTTCCAAAATAAAATCTCTCTTTTCAGGGTCCTCAATCTATTTAAGTTTAAGAAATATTACTTGCATTATGGGGTTAAGGTTAACAAACCTAGCTTCCAACATGTGAACTAAAGAAGTTGCAGCAATTTCATAATTTGGAGCAAGTTCTGCTAGGGATCTATCCTCAATATCCTCATGCTTGCTAACATGATTAAAGAATTCTTCAATATTATCTTTCCCAATTATAGAACCACTGCCTATTAAAAGGTCTTTCAGGGTGAACTTAGGGGTCAACATGGCGAGCTAAGAACGAGGTAACAACTATAGAAAGAACTAAAAAAATTGTGTTTTTTATTAAGAAAGCAAACTAGTACAACTAATTTTTGTGTGTTTTTGATAAAGAAACAAACAAACAAAGCAGAAATAAACTAAGCAAAACAAAAAACAAAGTAAAGTGATTGGATATGAGGGACTCCCCTTGTGAAGATGTCCTTGACTCCCCGGCAACGGCGCTAGAAAAAGCTTGATTGTTAGCTCAAAATATATCGAGCTCGTTGGGGAACCCCAAGAGGAAGGTATGATGAGCACAGCAACAAGTTTTCCCTAAGTTATGAGACCAAGGTTATCGAACCAGTAGGAGCAAGGAAACACCTCCAAGGTGTTGTTTCCAACTTGGAATCCTACACAACACAACCACAGAACTTTGCCCCTAACTTACAGTGAGGTTGTCAATCTCACCGGTTTTGCTGAAAACAAAAGATTAAACGTATTGTGTGGAAGATAGTAATTGTTTGCAAAAAGTAAACAGTAAACAGTAAATAGATTGTAGATTGATGGTAAAAGAATGGACCTGGGTCCATAGTTCACTAGAGGTGATTCTCCTTAAGATAGATGACATGTTGGGTGAACAAGTTACAGCTGGGCAATTGACAGACACCGAGAAAGCATACATGCATATACTAATCATCTTGACTCCTACGAGATTTGATTAACATTACAACATTATACATAGACCGTAATCTAACTGCATCTATGACTAATAATCCACCTTCAGGTTATCATCTGAACCCCCTCCAGTATTAAGTTGCAAGCAACAGATAATTGCATTAAGCAAAGTGTGTAAAGTAAACAATACGATTGTTCTATGAACAAAGGATTGCTGTTTTCTCCCTAGTAGCAACAACACATCTAGTACCTTAGAGATTTCTGTCACTTTCCCAGATTCCTAGAGACATGAACCCCTATCGAGCATAAATACTCCCTCTTGGAGTTGCTAGCATCAACTCGGCCAAGATAGCTACTAACAACGGAAAGCATGCAAGATCACAAATAACATAGACATGATAGAATCAATAATCAATCTGAAATAACATCTCAATATCTATCGGATCCCCGCAAACACAACATGTAGGATTACAAATAGATCATCTTGATCATGAATGGAGCTCACAAGATCTAAATATGGTAGCACAAAGGAGAAGAACCAACCATCTAGCTACTACATGGACCCGTAGTCCAGGGATGAACTACTCACGTATCACACCAGAGGCAGTCATGGTGATGAAGAAGGCCTCCAGGGTGATATCTCCCTTCAGGTAGGGCGTCGGGAAGAGCTTCAGATCCCTCCCGATCTAGGGATGGAGATGGCGATGGCTACAGACTCTTTCGTGGAATTTTGATCGGGTACTTAGGGTTTTTGTCCCGGAGGCAATATATAGGCGAAGGGGCAAGGTCGGTGGAGTACCAGGGGGCCCACACCAGGTGGTAGCGTGGCTAGGGCTAGCCACGCCACCCTAGGGTGTGGCCACCCTGGCTCCCCTCTTCGTCTCCCCTCCGGACTCCATATTCCTTTTTGTGAAATATTGACTTGGGCTTTTGTCCGGTCTAATTCCAAGAATATTTCCTTACTAGCTTTTTTGAAACCAAAAACAGCAGAAAACAGGCAACTGACACTGTGGCATCTTGTTAATAGGTTAGTTCCAAAAAATATGTAAAAATACTCCAAAGTGTGGACAAAACATAAGAAAGTAGATATAAAACAAGCATGGAACATCAAAAATTATAGATACGTTTCCAACGTATCAAGATCTCGTAGCAAAAACTTTATGCTAATATAGCGAAAGTATAAAATGATTGTAGAAAATAAAACGTGTGAATATAGCAACATGGCCTATCATACATTGCAAACTCCGCCGCTGGTAGCACCGCCCGCAACTCCATCGGAGCGAGCTCTTCTTGTAGGCAAGCGTCACCGTGGAGCCTTGCTTCAGATAGAGCGCATCGAGGTGGTGCATGGACCACCACGTCCATGGCCTCCCTGCTGCCGGGAACCCTCGAATTGGGAGAATACTACTATCAATTTCAGATCAAACTGGGAGAATACATTTGCCAACACAATCTGCAGGAAGGTGATGTTTGTGCCTTCCAGTTTGTAGTCAAAACGGGTTCTCTGATCGTGACGGTGCATCTTTTGTTGTGGTTTGAACTTGTTGGAATTAGTTGCATATTTTGTAGTGGTTTGAACTTGTTGGGTTGAGATGTAATGTATGTATATAATGAATGCTCATGTTAATTTAGCTAAAGTTGCATTCTGTGTGTTATGAGTTTTTTGTTATGCTGTTTGTTGGGTTGAGATATAATATAGACATTAGATATTTAATGGGGGCCTAATTCCAAAAATGCCATATAGCATGCGCCGACAGAGACATTACGAGGCATTGTACTTATGCCATTGTCTCACATCTGCCACAACATGTACGCATTGCCTCCCTACATGGGCTACAACATAAACACTTTGTTGCCACGGAAGCGCTAGCTCGGTGGCTCACGTTGTGCCGCACTAAAAAATACGCCGTTCACTAGTGGAAAAAAGGGCTTCAGTTCGTCGCTGAACCAGGCACCAGTCCCGGTTTGTTACGGGCCGGGACTAGTGTCAGCACTAGTCCCGGTTCGTAACGTCTCCAAAGGCTAATAGCACGGGGAAGCACTAGTCCTGGGCCGTCCCGGGTCTCTAGTCCCGGTCTATAACACGTACCGGGAGAAGAGACCTCGAGCCGGGCCGCTGCACTTTACGGGGACAATTAGTCCCGGCCCGTATCACGGTCCGGGACTAAAAGGCCCCCCTATATAATACAGCTTCGTCCATGCCCTAGCTATGTCCATTTTCCCTCCCAAGCGACCGAGTTCATGCCCTTTTTTCTCAAGATTTGTCAAGATTTGGTTGCAAACCCTAAATCCAAGGTTTTAAAAGTTTAGAAACTTCATCCTTTCAGCTCTTATTGTTACTTTAGCTCAATGCGATAGAAGTATAGATGGGTTTGCATGCTCTAGAAGTAGAGGATTTTTAGATGTGTAATTTTAGGCAAATTTTGATTAGGCACAAAGTTACAAAAAATTGAAATATGTAATTTTAGAGTTTCAGAGCTCAAACTGGAATGAGGATTTCACTGCTAGAACAATAATTAAAAACTCCACATTTTTCATGGTAATTGTTTTCTCCAATTCAAAACTTGGTGCATGTAAATTTTTCAAAATTCAAATTTAATGCTCTAGAAGCTCACATTATAACTTGTATTCAATTGATCATTAATCTCTATTCAAGATGTTGTGTAATGGTTTTTCATATACTCTTATAATAATGCAGATGGTCTGGGAATGGATGTACGGTACTGACTGACGCTCTGGCGAGTACATTAATGGCATGCATGAATTCATCCGTGTGGCTGATGCAATCAAGCGAAATGGTTTTGTATTCTGTCCATATAGTGGATGTAGGAATCAAAAGGATTACTCTGACTCAAAAACCCTCCATAGCCACATGTTAAAGTCTGGTTTCATGCCCAGTTATAATTGTTAGACCAAGCTCGGAGAGAGAGGGGTTATAATGGAAGACAATAAAGAAGAGGAGGAGGATGACAACTATCATGGTTGTCCTGAGTACGGTGATACTTCCATGGAGGAAGCTGAATGGGAGGCTGAAGAAGAGGCACATGTTGATGAGCCCACTGATGATCTTGGTCAGACCATTGCCGATGCACAGAGAGACCGTGAAACTGAAAAAGAGAGGGAGAAGTTCAATCACATGTTAGAGGATCACAAAAAGTTGTTGTACCCAAATTGCGAAAATGGTCTGAAAAAGCTAGGTAGCACACTAGAATTGCTGTGATGGAAGGCAGAGTGTGGTATACCTGACTCCTCATTTGAAAAGTTGCTGAAAATGATGAAGAATATGCTTCCAAAGGATAACATATTTCCCGCCAGTACGTACGAAGCAAAGAAAGTTGTATGCCCTCTAGATTTAGAGGTTCAAAAGATACATGCATGCCCAAATGACTGCATCCTCTACCATGGTGAGGAGTACGAGAATTTGGATGCATGCCCGGTATGCACTACATTGCGGTATAAGATCAGACGAGATGACCCTGGTGATATTGAGCGCGAGCCCCCCGGAAGAGGGTTCCTGCCAAGGTGATGTGGTATGCTCCTATAATACCACGGTTGAAACGTTTGTTCAGAAACAAAGAGCATGCCAAGTTGTTGCGATGGGACAAAGAGGAACGTAAGTCAGACGGGATGTTGAGACACCCCGCTGATGGGTCGCAGTGGAGAAAAATCGATAGAAAGTACCCGAACTTTGCAGATGACGCAAGGAGTTTAAGGTTTGGTCTAAGTACAGACGGCATGAATCCTTTTGGGGAGCAGAGCTGTAGTCACAGCACCTGGCCCGTGACTCTATGTATCTATAACCTTCCTTCTTGGTTGTGCATGAAGTAGAAGTTCATTATGATGCCAGTGCTGATCCAAGGCCCGAAGCAACCCGGCAATGACATTGATGTGTACCTAAGGCCATTAGTTGAAGAACTTTTACAGTTGTGGCACGAACCAGGCATACATGTGTGGGATGAGCACAAGCAGGAAGAATTTGACCTCCTAGCGTTGCTTTTCGTAACAACCAATGATTGGCCTGCTCTTAGTAACCTTTCAGGACAAACAAACAAGGGATACCATGCATGCATGCACTGTTTAGATGAGGCTGAAAGTATATATTTGGAACATTGTAAGAATAATGTTTACACGGGGCATCGTCGATTTATTTTGCCCAATCATCCCTTAAGAAATAGTGGCAAGCATTTCAATGGTCAGGCATGCGACCAGCCGAAGCCTAAGGAACGTACTGGTGCTGATGTATTTGATATGGTCAAGGATTTGGATCAAATAGTAATCTTTGGAAAGGGTCAGGGCAGACAATCTGTTCCGAAGGACGCTGATGGACACACACCCATGTGGAAGAAAAAATCTTTATTTTGGGAGCTACCCTATTGGAAATTCCTAGAGGTCCGCTCTGCAATAGACATGATGCATGTGACGAAGAATCTTTGCGTGAACCTTCTAGGCTTCTTGGGCGTGTATGGGAAGACAAAAGATACACCGGAAGCACGTAAGGACCAGCAACATATGAAAGACCCAAAAGGCCTGCATCCAGAATGGTTTCTAGGTCATGCCAGTTACGCTCTTACAAAACAAGAGAAGGAAATCTTTTTTGAATGCCTGAGCAGTATCAAGGTCCCGTTTGGCTTCTCCTCGAATATAAAGGGAATAATAAATATGGCAGAGAAAAAGTTCCAAAACCTAAAGTCTCATGACTGCCACGTGATTATGACGCAATTTCTTCCGATTGCATTGAGGGGGCTTCTACCAGATTATGTTGGAGTACCCATTGTGAAGCTATGTGCATTTCTCAATGCAATCTCTCAAAAGATAATCGATCCTGAAGATCTACCATGATTACAAAATGATGTGGTCCAATGTCTTGTCAGTTTCGAGTTGGTGTTCCCACCATCCTTCTTCAATATTATGACGCACCTCCTGGTTCATCTAGTTGAAGAGATTTCTATTCTCGGTCCTGTATTTCTACACAATATGTTCCCCTTTGAGAGGTTCATGGGAGTCTTAGAGAAATATGTTCGTAACCGTGCTAGTCCTGAAGGAAGCATCTCCAAGGGCTATGGAACAGAGGAGGTCATTGAGTTTTGTGTTGACTTTGTTCCTGACCTTAAGGAGATTGGTCTTCTTCAATCGCGGCATGAGGGGAGACTGAGTGGAAAAGGCACTCTAGGAAGGAAATCAATAATATGTAGGGGCGGGCATTCTTACACTGAAGCACATTACACAGTTCTACATAATTCTATCTTGGCGGCTCCATATATCGAGGAACACAAGCAAATTTTATGCTCCAACAACCCTGGGAAGCATGAAGACTGGATTAGAGATGAACACATGAAGACTTTCACGGGTTGGTTGCAACATCTCATAAAAGATAACACTCTTGGAGATGAGTTGTACTTGTTGTCCAGGTCACCATCTTCGACTATATCGACTTTCCAAGGGTACAAGATGAATGGGAATACATTTTACACGATCGCCCAAGATAAAAAGAGCACCAATAAAAACAGTGGTGTCCGGGTTGATGCAACGAACCACAATGGGTCCAAGACCACATATTATGGTTAAATAGAGGAGATATGGGAACTTGCCTATGTACCTACTTTTAAGGTCCCCTTGTTTCGGTGCAAATGGGTAAAGCTGACAGGAGGCGGGGTAAAGGTAGACGAGTAGTACGGAATGACAATAGTGGATCTCAACAATCTTGCATACTTAGACGAACCATTCGTCCTAGCCAATGATGTGGCTCATGTTTTCTATGTGAAGGACATGTCTACCAAACCGAGAAAAAGAAAAAAATAAGCAACATAATACATCAGACGATGAGCCAAAGCGCCACATAGTTCTTTCAGGGAAAAGAAACATTGTGGGAGTGGAGGACAAGACAGACATGTCAGAAGATTGTGATAAGTTTCATGAAATTCTGCCCTTTGTAGTGAACACTGATCCAACAACCCTGTTAATTAAAGAAAAATGCTCCATGGTTACGGTGCAATCAGAAAGGGGAACACGCGAAGAAATGATGTGTAATATAATGTATTAAACATTTTATGTAACTGTGTTCTGAAACCTCAGAAGAAAACATTTATATAATGTATTGTTCCCGAGCATTCTGAACTATGACCAGCTTTCGAACTACGGCCAGCTTTAGCGAGATGCCGGAGGATCTAGTCCTTAGGCATCTCTCTGAAGCTAGCCATAGAGGCAATCCCTAATATGTGAAATTAGTTAGAATAGGAAACGATATATTAGTCCCGGTTTCCTAACTAGGACCGCCGGTCCAGCCACAAACCGGGACTAACACTCAAGACATTTATTATTATTAAAAAACTGGGACTAAGGAATCGGGTCTAAAGGCCCCCTTTAGTCATACTAATATCTAGCCCTATACTACATAGCTTCAGGGTCGTCTTCATCTTCGTCATCATCGTCGTCGTCGTCGCTAGGCGCACGCGGCTGGATCCTAAGCCCAGCCATGGCATATTCCAGGGGTACCTGCCACTCCAGCCTCGGATTCACGACGCACGAGGGAGGGGGCTCCTGGATGACGACGCTGCGTAGCCCGCGACCTTCACCATCCCCACCCTTCTTGTGGCTCTGTGGAGGGTCAAAGTGCGGGCACCACAGGCGAGGATGATCTCCCTGGGCGATGTAGTGCATCACGCTGACGATAGTCCGGTTCGCCCACCACAGGCGGCGGCCGGCTTCATTGTGGTTCACCGGCGGTGGTCCATCTCCCTCATACCTGGCGAGTTCAGTTTCCCGTCGGTTAGTGAAGAAGGCATTCCAGGTGTCGTAGTTGTCGGGATCCCAATGGGGATCCATCCGCTGCTCCGTCGTGAGATCGAGGTAGAAGTGGTTCATGATGGCCACCTGGCATGCGGAACCTTGAGGCACAGGAGGGACAAGAACTCTTCCAATGCTCAGCATCCAGTCAGCGGGCACCCGGTAGCCCGGCGGGCATAGGTAGCTGGAGGCACACAGCGCCTCGGTCTCTTCGAGTGTGAGAATGGCCTAGTATGCGGTGTCTATTGTTGAGAGAGGAAGGTGTGGATGTGTGGATAGCCATGCCGCAGTCGTCCTAGATATAGAGGTAAAGGGTGGGAAAACATAGGGGGAAGCGATGGGAAATGGCACGAAATATCTTTAAACTTGGTTAGTGGATCCAACTGGGAATAAACGACCCGGTTAGAGGAAAAGGGCCGGAAAGCGGTGGGAAATGGCGGGAAATATCTTTATTCTCGGTTAGTGGCTCCAACTAGGACTAAAAGGCCCGATTAGAGGAAAGGGCGGGAAAGCATAGTGGAAAGCGGTGGGAAATGGCAAGAAATATCTTTAGTCCCGGTTAGTGCCTCCAACCGAGACTATCGACAAGAGTGTCGACATTATGTCGTGAGTGTTGACACTATGTTGTGCTGCTTAATCTATAAATAGGCATCCTTGTCAAGCATTAGGGGTAGACGATTCGGGGCCCCAGGTCTAGGGTGTCGCCGAAGGAAGACCATCGGGGCATCGGAATCGCATGAAAACTTGCATGAATGTGTCCCTACCATATGTGTGTAAGTGTGGTGCAAGTTTGGTAGGTGGAATATGTAGGTTTGTCAAATTCAAAAACTTTTCATGTGGAAAGTTTTGTCGAATTCAAAAATATGAAAAATAAAATAGTGAATGCATTTTTACGATGCAAACAGATGTATGGATGATATATTCAAACTCCTTATATTTTTCTGATAATAATAGACATATTATTTGTATTGTTTGGATTTATATAATAGGAGATATGAATTTTCGAAATTTTCCAATAGATTTGAATTAAAATAAGAAAATTTACAAAAACACCTCTAGTTCTGGGTCTTTACCGCACCCGGGACTAGAGGGTGGTTAAAAGAACATTTCATGGTTCCCTGTATTTTGAGTGTTAGATAACAATACCGTGGAGTTTTCTCATGGGTGCTAAGTGTGCAGGGAATGTTTTTGTGTTTGGGGGGCCGGATTATCTGCCCCATCAAGGGGCGGATAATCTGGCCTACCTCATTTGGCAAAGGCTGGCATGGCACGTCACTCTGTCTAGGGTCAGATTTTCTCCCAGAAAATCCGAATAGGGGCGGATTTTCTTCCCCTAACCGGATAATATAGCCCCCAGAAGACGATCAAAGGCAGCCAAGGCACGCCGCTCTGAGTTGGTTCGGATTTTCTCCCAGAAAATCTGAACATGGGCGTATTTTACTTCCCTGACCGGATAATCTGGCCCTCGCAAGGGGCCGGATAATCTGCCCCCCAGGAGACAATCAAGGGCAGGCTCAGCACATCGCTCTGAGTGGGGCGGACTATTTGCCGGATTATCCAAGTCTGGGGCGGAGTTTTCCCTAGGCCAGATAATCCGGCCCTCACTTGGACCGGATAATCCGGCCCCAAATGGCTCCAACGGCTCAGTGAGTGCAGGGGTATAAAAGCCCCTTCATCCCCTCCATCCAGACTTCTTGATTCACTCGAAAATTGTCAGACCCACTACAAGTGCTCTCTCTCTCTCTAGATCTCCTACTTCAACCACCTGAAGGCTTCGATCTTTGGGGGAATTGAAGGAGGAGACAATCTACATCGTCATCACGAATCAAGCGCATGAACTCCTCTCCATTCACTTGGAGAAATCCCCGATCTAGTATTCTCGTTAATATCTAGATCTTATGTTTTGTTATTGATAACTTGTTCTTGTGGCAGCTTGTTGTCATTATGGGAGCCTCCAATCTGATTGTGGAGTTGTGCCCCGCTAGTTGTGTAAAGGCGCCGATTCCCGCCTCGAAGGGTAGCTATGGTGGAAAGGTGGATCAGGCCTTTGGTGGCGAGATCCATCAGAGGACAGGGTGAGGCCTATTGTGGTGTGGTGGTCTTAGTACTGCCCACCCCTCCAACGCAGATGTACTTCCCTTAACAAGGAAGGAACTGCGGTAAAACAAATCATGTGTCTCCGCGTGCTCCACTATGGTTTACTCATTCCTCTTTCTCACTCGCCTTTACTTGCTAGTAGTTAGGTTTGCATATAGGGAAATTCTATATAATAGCTATCTAGAGAATTTACCTTTTGTGTCAAGCCTAAAATTTAAAAAGCATTAAAATTTGAATTAGCACCTATTCACCCCCCTCTAGGTGCCCATACGATCCATTTCAATTGGTATAAGAGCCCTGGCTCTTTATTCGAGCTTAACCGCCTAAGAGAAGTATGGGTACCAATGAGAATGGGAATGAGGTTGTGGACAAGGTCACAAGGGATGACCTCAAGACATTGAAAACAACCTTGTTGAAATCCTTTGAGACCAAGATGGAGGAGATGCAACAAATGATTGCTCACCTCACACCATCCGCAGCCCCATCTCCATCTTCCTCTGAGGCTGCCACTCCATCATCCAAGGATAAGGCTAACACCGGATCTAAGGAAGATGAAGTGGTAGGTGAAAAACATAATGGTTCCACCTCCAAGAAGGGGAGTGGTAAGGAGGACTATAGTGAGGTCCATCACCTATATTATCCTGACCCACCTATCCCACACCCTCATATAAACAATAGGGGTGATCCACCCAAACTTACTGCATCTTCGTTTAATCAATGGCAATTCTTAATGAAGTCTCATGTATGCAGCTCGTCAATTGAACTTTGGAGGATTATCGAAGAGGGTCTTCATATTGGAGATCACACCAACTTGACAAGAAGAGAAGTTATGGATAGCCAATTGAATGCAACGACTCTCCACATGATATAGCTCGAAGTGGGTCCCAAGTACATGCCCCACATTGAGCATTTCAACACAACTAAAGAAGCTTGGGATGCTCTCACCGACCTCTTTATTGGAAATGAAAGCATGAGGAGGAATAGGTATGATGCCCTTAGTAATGAAGTTGAAGGATTCTACATGCTAGATGGTGAAAACCATGAAGATGTGTATAGAAGACTCAAGGGCATCGCAACAACATTTAGAAAGCATGGAGCCACTCACATTGATGATGCTTGGATAAAAAGGAAATACGTGAGTGCTCTAATGCCTTTTGAGCCAACGGACTTGAAGATCTTGCAAGGTAGACACAACTACCATCAAATGACTTCCAATGAAGTCATGCAATAAATGGCATCTTTCAAGGTTGCAGCTAAGAATGCGGAAGATGCCCGTGCCCGAGCCATTGGAATGCAAAAAGGGGTCAATGTTGCTCTAAAGGCAAATGTTGTTGAGCAAGATGAGGATGAAAGAGGTTTCGAGGGTGTCTCCATGGACTGCCCCGAGGAAGTCAAGCGTGCTCATGGTGAGTACATGGCGTTCTATGCAAGGAACTTTTGGAAGTATCCAGCCAAGGCCAAGTCGGAACTCGAGCGCAAGAATGGGTCAAATGGAAGAAGAGAGAATGGCCCAAACCTGAGAACATGCTACAATTGTGGAGATAGGCTACACTTTGTGGATGAGTGTCCATATCAAAATAGAGAAGACAATGGTGGCAGACTCATCCTTAAAGAAAAATCCAGGGCACCTCGAAAGAAGCCATTTATCAAAAAGAATGGCCCTTACAAGAAGAAACCCAAGATTATCTTGGTGGCACAAGAAGAATATTCCTCTGCAAGTGAAGATGAAGAGGATGAAGATAGTACTCGTGAGGTGGCTGCTATAGCCACCACATCTACTCTGTCATCAATCTTCGACTCTCCAAATGAAAATGCCATCAACAACAATGCCACCTGCCTTATGGCGAGAGGGTCTGAGGTATCATCTTCTATTTCTTCATTTCCTAAGACTAACATAAATATGGATATGGGTGATCATACTAGTCTTAAGATAAAAGAAGAAGTTATTGCTTTGGACACCTTTTTCACTAACTTACAAGGTGAGCACAAACTTCATTTTGATGCTCTTATGAGTCAACTTGCCCAATCCGAAGATCTTCTAGAAGAAAAGGGCGGAATTGAAAGAGAAGATGCCTTGGAGATAGCCTCCTGGAAGAATGCTTTGGAGGAAGAAGAGGAAGCTCGAGTATCCTTGGAAGAGAGACTTGAGTCAATTGAGGAGTCCCATGAAGAGGTTGTTGCTCAGCTCATCAAAGAACGTGACAACGCTCTTGCTAAGGTAAAGAAACTAGAAAAAGGAAAAGATTGAATTTGGGGCTACTCATGCTAGACTCTTGGAGAAGTTTGAGAAACTTGACATTGCTCACAAGGCTTTGGATGGTGAACATTCTACTCTAAATGAGTCTCGTGACCATCTCCAAACTCAATTGGAGAAGTATGATATGCCCAACACCTCCACACCATCTTGTGGACAAGAAGAACTTGCAAAGGGATCTCAACACAAAGGTAAAGAAGTTCTAGATGAGGTACTTAGCAAGCAAAGGACAAACAATGGAAAAGAGGGTCTTGGTTATATTCCCAAGACAAAGAACAATAAGAACAACAAGAAGAAGAAGAAGAAGAGCAAGACTGCTCAACCAAAGACTAGCACCACCACTAATGACAAGTCTAATTATGATGGCTTTGCAGGGGCTAACAATCCTAACTATGAGTTATATTGTGATTATTATGGTGATGTTTGTGCTAGTTATGTAGGTCCTTATGATTGTTACATTCCTTGGTCTATTTGGGTCCCCAAGACCCTTGTCACTAACATGAGAGGACCCATTGAAAAATGGGTACCTAAAACCAAGAAGTAACTTTCTTGCAGAGCTATGATTCCGGTGGGTCTAAATGGGTACTCGGTAGCGGGTGCACAAGTCACATGACCAGAAGCAAGGAGATCATCATGGAGATGCGGTCAAATCATGATCATATAACCGTCCCCTATGGTGACAAGTCAAAATCTGAGGTATTGGGTCTCGAAAAAGTTGTGGTTGCTCACGATATCTCTCTCATGGACGTCATGCTTGTTGAGACCCTCGGTTACAATTTACTTTCAGTTCGCGCCCTTGGTAAGATGGGCTTTGCAGTTTTTATTGATGCTGATTTGGTGGTACTCTTGTGGAGCAAGTCTCTAAAAGTCGCTTTCGTGGGATATGTCAAAAATGACCTGTACGTGGTGGACTTCTTAGGGAAAACCACTACAGGCCCGATGTGTCTTTTCAGAAAGGCTGGCGCGGGTTGGTTATGGCATCGCCAACTAGCCCACGTCAATATGAGAACTTTGCAAAGTCTCCACAAGGGTGGCCACATCCTTGGACTAAAAGAAAATGTTTCCTTTGCCAAAGATTGTGTTTGCAGGGCTTGTGTTGAAGGGAAAATGCATGACTCTCCTCATCGAAGGAAGACTATTATTTCATCAAAGAGGATCTTGGAGCTCCTTCATGTGGACCTCTTTGGACCTCCATCACATGCAAGCCTCGGTTGGAAGAAGTACTTCCTTGTGATTGTTGATGATTACTCAAGATACACTTGGGTATATTTCTTCAAGTTGAATAGCGAGACTTAACAAAATGTCATCGACTTTGCCAATGAGGTTCAACGTCAACACAATGCCCCGATATTGGCAATAAGAAGTGATAACGGCTCTGAGTTCAAGAACTACACCTTAAATGAATTCCTAAGTGAAGAGGGGATAATACATCAATATTCCGCTGCGTACACCCCTCAACAAAATGGTGTTGCCGAGAGGAAGAACCGGACTCTAATGGATATGGCGAGGTCTATGCTAGCTGAATTCAAGTCTCCATATAACTTATGGGATGAAGCAATCTCTACCACTTGTCATTCATCCAACCGGTTATACCTCCGTAAAATCTTGGACAAGACTCCGTATGAAATACTTACCGGTAACAAGCCAAACATCTCATACTTTCGGGTATTTGGGTGTAAGTGTTTCGTTCTCATCAAAGGAGTTCATTTATCCAAATTTGAGTCTAAGGATTTAGAAGGTATTTTTGTTGGTTATGGTGCCGAATCCCACACTTATAGAGTCTACAATAAGCTCTCTGGAACTATTGTAGAATCTTGTAGTGTGGTGTTCGAGGAAAATGATGGTTCCCGTGTGGGGCAAGTTGATGTTTGTGATGCAGATGTTGAAATACCCCAAGATTCCATAAGAAGAATGGGCGTGGGATTTTTCCGCCCCATTGAGGAACCCCTTGTGGTGGATCGGGAAGGACAATGCTCTACTAATGTAGAGCCCTCGTCTACACAGACTCAACATGCTCCAACCACGGGAGAAACTTCTACACCAACTCCTCTAAATGCTGAAGGTCAACATGCTCCTGAAAGCTCCAGGCCAGATTATCCGGTCGACACCGGATTATCCGGCCCTCACTCCAGTGCCGACCAAACTGATCATCATGTCGAAGAAACAACTGCAAGTCCCAGGCCGGATTTTCTGACTGTCCCCGAATTATCCGGCCACTTGCCAATTCGAGCAAGTTCCAGTCAAGCTAGTGAAGATGCTTCAGGATCTTCTAGGCTGGATTATCCGGCCCCACCCACTGCCGGATTATCCGGCCCTAAAACTCCTGATGATCAGCAGCCTCCTATTACGGCTGTTGATCCACTTCAAGGGCAAGGTTCATCATCTCCTACTACTGCTAATCAAGCTACTGATCAAGGCTAAGCAAATGATTCCAACAAAGACTCAAATGATGAAGCTATTCCACCAAGAGACAACAAGCTTATTGAACTTCGTCGCAAGGCTCATGCCGATAGGAACCTTGAGTTAAGGGGTCATACTCTTGATAAAGTTGTAGGTGATCTTCGATGAAGGGTTTCCACAAGAAGGGAGTTGGCAAGTTTCGGTGAGCAAGATGAGAATGGCATTGTTGTGAGGAACAAAGCAAGACTCGTGGCACAAGGCTACTCCCAAGTTGAGGTCATTGACTTCGGCGAGACCTATGCTCTTGTGGCTTGTCTTGAGTCCATATGTATCCTTCTTGCTTATGTTGCTCATAATAATTTTAAATTACAGCAAATGGATGTTAAGAGTGCGTTTCTTAATGGTTCTCTATATGAGTTGGTATATGTAAAGCAACCCGCGGGATTTGAGGATCCTAACTTCCCGAACCATGTCTACAAACTCGATAAGGCACTCTATGGCCTTAAACAAGCCCCATGTGTGTGGTATGAGCACCTTAAAGAGCTTTTGTTAGATCGTGGCTTCGAAGTTGGGCAAATCGATCCCACTCTTTTTACTAAGAAGGTTAAGGGGGATCTCTTTGTATGCCAACTATATGTACACGACATCATCTTTGGCTCTACTAATAAAGATTTTAATGATGAATTTTCAAAGCTTATGACTGACAGGTTTGAGATGTCTATGATGGGGGAGTTACGGTTCTTTCTTGGATTCAAAATCAAGCAACTTAGAGAAGGAACCTTCATCAATCAAGCAAAATACATCCAAGACATGCTCAAGAGATTCAAGATGACGGATATTAAGGGCGTCGCCACTCTGATGCAAACAAAATGTCACCTTGAACTCAATCCTCATGGTAAAGATGTGGACCAAAAGGTATACCGGTCCATGATCAACTCTCTTCTTTACCTCTGCACATCTAGACCCGATATTGTGTTGAGTGTGGGGGTGTGTGCAAGGTATCAAGCAGCTCCTAAAGAAAGCCACTTAGTGGCCGTCAAGAGGATCTTCTGATATTTGGTTCATTCCCCTAACTTTGGTCGATGGTATCCCAAGGGCTCCAATTTCTCTCTATGTGGTTATACTGATTCAGATTGGGCTGGTGACAAGGATGTTCAGAAATCAACTTCTGGAGCTTGTCAGTTCTTGGGAAGGTCTCTAGTCTGTTGGTCTTCTAAAAAGCATAATTGTATATCTCTCTCCACCGCCGAAGCTGAATATGTTATTACTGCTAGTGCCTGCACTCAATTATTATGGATGAGGCAAACTTTAAAGGAATACGGTGTTAATTGTGACAAAGTGCCTCTTTTATGCGATAATGAAAGTGCAATCAAAATTGCGTACAATCCAGTACAGCACACAAGGACGAAGCATATTGAGATTCGGAATCATTTTATTCGGGACCATGTTGCTCGAGGCGATATTGATCTATCCTTTGTGAGCACGAAGAACCAACTTGCTGATATTTTCACTAAGCCACTTGACAAAGCAAGGTTTTGTTAGTTGAGGAATGAGCTAAATATCGTTGATTCAAGGAGCTTGTCTTGATTACCCATGCACTCACTCTTACATCTTAGTCTTATTTGGTCTAGATGTGGGCATGGACATAGGGGGAGTGTGGTCCTAATTGATTGGGCTAACCCTCCCCCTGTAATGCCGAAATCAAGTCAAATCATTTCTCTTAATATCATTTTGTGATATGTGAGCTTATTGATGAGTATTGGTCATGAACCCAAGATATATCTTCGCGGTGTCATACCATACACTCCAACAAGGTGGCTTCGGCCACCGCCCTCTTCCATGAGAAGAGTTGAGTTTATTTGGATCTTTTTGGTTGTTCTTGCTCATCTTATGTTCTTATGGGAATCACACTTAATTTTGGCCTTTAGTTGATTTGATTCTTGCAACTTTGAGTGCGTAGTACCATCTCAGTTTGGTTCTCTTAATCCTAAGCCTTTCCCTACCCCTAAGCCATCTTTTCTTACACAGAAGTCCCTTGTACACCTTGTGGGGGTGTTGTTTGGGGACGCACGGGCCTGAATCTGTGTATAACAGAATTTCAGATTTTAGGCCGGAAAATCCGACCCAAGTGTAGGCCGTATAATCCGGCCCTGGTGGATGCAGTCTTTAAGGGCTGGGGTCGGGGGGAAGGGCTCATAACGAGCAACACTTCTCCCCTGACCCTCTCCTTCTCCGCAGCCACCGCCTGCCGCCCCCCCACCCTCCCTGGAGCCTCTCCGGCCACCGGATTCTCCGGGCCTCCCCGGATCTTCTTCTCTGTGCCTCTGGGTACCTTATCCTCCGTGTTCTTCCTCCAATGAGTGAGGGAAGTTCCAGCACTCCCAAGACCTACAAGCGACATCCTCGTGCTAAATACTTTCGGTACGACGGAAAGGGTAACTTAGTGGACGAGGTTGAGCTGAGGAGAAGGAAGAACGAGGAGAAGTGATGGCCCAAAATATATCAAGCTCATTGGGGAACCTGAGGAGGAAGGTATGATGCGCACAACAACAAGTTTTCCCTCAGTTATGAAACCAAGGTTTATTGAACCAGTAGGAGCAAGGAAACACCTCCAAGGTGTTGCTAGCTGGATTTTGGCAGGGCGCACTACCAGCGCTAATAGCAACATGGAAACCTGCATAACACAACCACAGAACTTTGCCCCAACTGACAGTGAGGTTGTCAATCTCACCGGTTTTGCTAAAAACAAAGGATTAAACGTATTGTGTGGAAGAAAGTAATTGCTTGCAGAAAGTAAACAGAAAGCAGTAAATAGTTGTAGATTGATGGTAAAAGAAAGGACCGGGGTCCATAGTTCACTAGTGGTGGCTCTCCTTAAGATAGATGACAAGTTGGGTGAACAAATTACCGCAGGGCAATTGACAAACATCGAGAAAGCAATATGCATATACTAAACATCTTGACTCCTTTGAGATTTGATTGGGCATTACAACATTATACATAGACCGTAATCCAACTGCATCTATGACTAATAATCCACCTTCAGGTTATCATCCGAACCCCCTCCAGTATTAAGTTGCAAGCAACAGATAATTGCATTACGCATTGCGTGTAAAGTAAATAATACGATTGTTCTATGAACAAAGGATTGTTGTTTTCTCCCTAGTAGCAACAGGACATCTAGTACCTTAGAGATTTATGTCACTTCCCCAGATTACTAGAGGCATGAACCCACTATCGAGCATAAATACTAACTCTTGGAGTTGCTAGCATCTACTTGGCCAAGATAACTACTAACAACGGAAAGCATGCAAGATCACAAATAACAAAGACATGATAGAATCAATAATCAATCTGAAATAGTATCTCAATATCCATCGGATCCCCGCAAACACAACATGTATGATTACAAATAGATGATCTTGATCATGAACGGAGCTCACAAGATCTGAACATGATAGCACAAAGGAGAAGAACCAGCCATCTAGCTACTACATGGACCCGTAGTCCAAGGTGAACTACTCACGCATCACACCGGAGACTTGCATGGTGATGAAGAAGGCCTCCAGGGTGAATTCTCCCCTCCAGCAGGGTGCCGGGAAGAGCTTCAGATCCCTCCTGATCTAGGGGTGGAGATGATGGAGGCTACAGACTCTTTCATGGAATTTTTATCGGGTACTTTAGGGTTTCTGTATCGGAGGCATCTTATAGGCGAAAGAGGAGGCCGAGGGGGTGCCCTAGGCTGCCAGACCACCCCCTAGCGTGGGCCAGGCTTGGCCGCACGGCCATGTGGTGTGCGGCCCCCTGGCCCCTCTCTGTCTCGTATTCTGGCTCCGTGTTCCCCTTGGTGAAAAACTGACTTTGGCTTTTGTCCCGTCCAATTCTGAGAATATTCATTTTCTGACTTTCCTGGAACCAAAAACAGCAGAAAACAGGCAGCTGGCACTATGGCTCTTGTTAATAGGTTAGTCCAAGAAAGTGTATAGAAAGTACTCCGAAGTGTGGACAAAACATAAGAAAGTAGATAAAACCAAGCATGGAACATCAAAAATTATGGATACGTTTGCAACGTATCAACATCCCCAAGCTTAACTCCTGCTCGTCCTCGAGTAGGTAAGTGATAAAAAGAAAGAATAATTTTTTAGGTGACATGCACCATCATAAATTTGATCGAAGTATTTGTAAAACATTGATAACTGGGATCATAGTACTTCAACATAGCATGAAAGATAAAGTTCTAACAATAAGACATAGCAACTATGTTGCAACATGAAAAGGCACAGACAAAATATTCGTGAATAACAATGCTTTGCAAGACGTTTGTTTGTTTCACATAAAGAAAACATAGCATAGTGGCATTAAGCTTGTCCCTCATAGAGTAGCAAACATAAATGCATAGGACACCTTCAAAGTTCATAAGAGTGACTAGATACAAATAGTTTAAGAACAATCAATATCAAAATTATGCATCAATCAACAAGTCTTGGGACAATGCACATAGGACTAAGAATGGCCACTATGCTCTCAAAGTAGGTGCATAAAGATAGAAGGTGGAGACTCAACATAAAAGTAAAAGAAAGACCTTCATAGAAGGAAGTAGGGATTCAAGTTTCATAAAGAGCTTCCAAAAATTATGGTACTTATTAGCTTTCTGCTCTCATTGCCCCTATCATAAGCATCTTTAGGTGATTAATGTCGGGGGTGTACCCCCGGGTACCCCAGAGTTGGTGAATTAAGTGAGTCAATAAGATACATATGTAGGAGAATGATATTAAATATGGGTACAAAGGATAAACAGAAAAGGATAAAGGGAAAAAGAGGACCCGGGCCGACATAGGCAAAACTCGGCCTGGTCAACCTCCCCCCAGGCCGAATTAGGTCCTACCGCCGTCACTCAAGCCTCCTGGGCCGAACCACACGAAACCCGGCTGGGCCGAGGTACACCCAGCCGGCCTACCACGCCACCTCGTCACTACCTCATCCAGATGGGCCAGTTCTGCCTCACCCGGCCCGACAACATCGCCAGCGTCCCTCCCTCCAGCGTCGCTCTCTCCCCGCGCCGGACTACCTCTTCGCCACCTCGCTACTTAGACGCCGCCCGGGTGGGCCGGGAAGGAGGAACCTCGGCCCACCGCGGGGCTCTCTCTAACCTCGCCGATGCGTAGCAGCTAACTCCCGGGTGGGCCGAATAAGGGCAAGCTCGGCCCACCACGGGGCAGCGTCACCTTCTTCACTTCACGCCATCACACCCGAAGGGCTGACTGTGGGGGAACCCGGCTGGGCCACTGCCGGACCTCGGCTGGGCCACTAGATGATCCGGCAGGGCTGTATCTCCCCCAGGCCGAATCAACCAAAGCCCATGCCGAGTTGGCACATCCTCTAGGACCTTTGGACCAAGTTATAATGATCTAAACGCCCTGTTATTTACCTCCAGATGCCTCCATGATCCCCTCCAGAATACGCCATCAGATCAAGACAAGACCAACAAGTCCCGTGCCAGTCTTAGGACGCCCAGGGCTCAGACTGGCACATGGCATAAGGAATATGCCCTTGGCATCAAGAATATGCTAAGGAATATGCCATGGCATCTCCGAAGATGCCAAGGCATATGCTGAGCATCTAAGAAGATGCTAGGAATATGACCGCTTAGATACCGAACGTGGGGAACAAGTCTTGTCCCCTGGGCTCCCCTTTATAAGGAGCACCAGGGGGATCGTTCACGGGGAGGCCCCCGAAGGGCTCCTCTCCTTTTCTGCTCACTAGGAGCTCTCCTTCTTCCTCTTCCTCCACTCTCACAGAGAGCTTAGATAGAAGCATAGGGGAAATAACTCAAGGAGCATGATTGTAACCACATGTATGGCAAGAATATGAGGGAATAGATGTATACATTGTATTTCTCTTTGTCCGTATGAGTGCGGTCTTCACCGCATCATCCCTTCCCGGATTCCTCCACGTCCATCAGCCCCAACTTTAGCCTACCCATGGCATATGCCCTGATACCACCACGACATTTGGCGCCCACCGTAGGGCCTTCTAGTGGCGTCGGTTGGGTTTCCATCCGGACGGGAACACCTTCACCAACTTTCTTCCTCATAGGGCTCATTCGGCTTCACCAAGCCAACAGAGAACAAAAAGGTAAGCGCAGAGGCTCCCCAAGTCTAACTCATCAAAGCAGGTAAGACTCAGCAAGAGGGACTCAAGCACTACTCCAAGCTTACTGTAAGTACCAAGTAACTCAGCAGGGCAGGTATGACCTAGCAAAACTCACCCAAATACTTCTCCAAGTATACTGTAAGTGCTAGGTAACTCAGCCACCTGCACTCAATCCTTCACCCCGGGGAGAAAATAACTCAACCCGGGGACTAATCAACTTATCCATAGAGTCATCTTCAGACTGAGAGAGCACTGTGTTGATTTAGATCTGTACTCCAGTCAGCTTGTGTATAACTCGGCTATAAGTTGAGTCTACTTATTTGTGATTCAGATAGTTTCTGAGTCAGTTTACTTATGCTTTGGATTACCCTGTAACTCAGCTCCCCAGCCAACTTATTTATAACTCGGAGAGAAGTTGAGTCAGCTTATTTATGATCCAGGTAGAATTTGAGTCAGCTTACTTATGAGTCGGATAGAATTTGAGTCAGTTTATGTATGCTTCGGATTGTCCTCTAACACAGCTTACCGGCCAGCTTATTGATGATTCGGATATAATTTGAGTCAATTTGTTTATGCTTCAAACTAACCTTTAACTCAGCTCAGTAGATTGTCTTTTATCCGGACTAACATTTGATTCAGCTTGACAGGGAATATCATAATTCGGATTGGTATTCAGACTCGGCGTACTAATCATATCTCTGATTCATGCCGGAGCTTTATTCAGTTCACCAGATTGCCACGTCATGTTATGACTCGGATTGATATCTCACCATCTCGCCAGGTTATCCCATATCACGGGTGATTATTGGCCAACTTATCACATCTCCAATCTATATCTCTTATCTACATCTCGAATCAGATCCCTCAGCAGTTAGCCCTACTATCATATCCCAAAGCTTAATCTCGGATCTATATCTCGGATCCATATCAAAGGCAAATTATCCTCATCGCGCCAAATCAAGCTATACCATGGCAAACAAAGTAACTCGGATTTGAGTTGAGCTAACTAGGATTTGAGTTGAGTCAACTCGGATTTGAGTCATATAACTCGGATTCGAGCCAGATGACTCAGACTTAAGACATAAAGTTAATTTTGAGTAAAGTAACTCAGATTTGAGTTGAGTTAACTCGGATTTGAATCATATAACTCGGATTGGAGCCAGATGACTCATCCCTAAGACATAAAGTCAATTTTGAGTATAGTAACTCGGATTTGAGTTGAGTTAACTCGGATTTGAATCATATAACTCGGATTGGAGCCAGATGACTCATCCCTAAGACATAAAATCAATTTTGAGTAAAGTAACTCGGATTTGGGTTGAGATTAACTCGGATTTGAATCATATAACTCGGATTGGAGCCAGATGACTCATCCTTAAGACATAAAGTCACTTTTGAGTAAAGTAACTCGGATTAGAGATGAGTTGACTCGGATTTGAATCATATAGCTCGGATTTGAATCAGATGACTCAGACTTAAGACATAAGTCAATTTTAAGTAAAATAACTCGGATTTGGAAACAGATGACTCGGATCATAACTTACCCAATGAGGTTAAAAGAGCAACGCCAAAGAAGGCAAGAGCTCATATCTTACCCAATGGGGTTAAAAGAGCAATGCCAAAGAAGGCAAGAGCTCATGTCTTACCCAATGGGGTTAAAAGAGCAGTGCCCAAGAAGGCTAGAACTCACAACTTACCCAATGAGGTTAAAAGAGCAGTGCCCAAGAAGGCCAGAACTCACAACTTACCCAATGAGGTTAAAAGAGCAATGCCAAAGAAGGCAAGAGCTCATGTCTTACCCAATGGGGTTAAAAGAGCAGTGCCCAAGAAGGCCAGAACTCACAACTTACCCAATGAGATTAAAAGAGCAACGCCAAAGAAGGCAAGAGCTCATATCTTACCCAATGGGGTTAAAAGAGCAATGCCAAAGAAGGCAAGAGCTCATATCTTACCCAATGGGGTTAAAAGAGCAGTGCCCAAGAAGGCCAGAACTCATAAACTTACCCAGTGAGGTTAAAAGAGCAACGCCAAAGAAGGCAAGAGCTCATATCTTACCCAATGAGGTTAAAAGAGCAATGCCAAAGAAGGCAAGAGCTCATATCTTACCCAATGGGGTTAAAAGAGCAGTGCCCAAGAAGGCCAGAACTCACAACTTACCCAGTGAGGTTAAAAGAGCAGTGCCCAAGAAGGCCAGAACTCACAACTTACCCCATGGGGTTAAAAGAACAATGCCAAAGGAGGCAAGAGCTCATATCTTACCCAATGGGGTTAAAAGAGCAACGCCAAAGAAGGCAAGAGCTCATATCTTACCCAATGGGGTTAAAAGAGCAATGCCAAAGAAGGCAAGAGCTCATATCTTACCCAATGGGGTTAAAAGAGCAGTGCCCAAGAAGGCCAGAACTCATAAACTTACCCAATGAGGTTAAAAGAGCAGTGCCCAAGAAGGCCAGAACTCATAAACTTACCCAATGAGGTTAAAAGAGCAATGCCCGAGAAGGCAGGAACTCATAAACTTACCCAATGAGGTTAAAAGAGCAATGCCCAAGAAGGCAGGAACTCGTAGCTTACCCAATGAGGTTAAAAGAGCAAAGAAGGCCAAAACTCATAAACTTACCCAAAGGGGTTATGACCAGTGCCCATGATGGCCAGAAGTCCAGAAACTTACCCAAAGGGGTTATGACCAGAACCCAAGAAGGCCTGAAGTCGAAAAACTTGCCCAGAAAGGTTATGAGCAGTGCCCAAAAAGGACAAAGTCACAAACTTGGCCAAAAGGATTATGCGACCAAGAAATATATGACAAGGAAGTTGTATGTCATAAAACAACTCTGGGAATATTTAATATGAAGCCTATGCACGATTCTATGAGTCCCACATAGCCTCGGGGACTAATGTCGGGGGTGTACCCCCGGGTACCCCAGAGTTGGTGAATTAAGTAAGTCAATAAGATACATATGTAGGAGAATGATATTAAATATGGGTACAAAGGATAAACAGAAAAGGATAAAGGGAAAAAGAGGACCTGGGCCGACATAGGCAAAACTCGGCCTGGTCAACCTCCCCCCAGGCCGAATTAGGTCCTACCGCCGTCACTCAAGCCTCCTGGGCCGAACCACACGAAACCCGGCTGGGCCGAGGTACACCCAGCCGGCCTACCACGCCACCTCGTCACTACCTCATCCAGATGGGCCAGTTCTGCCTCACCCGGCCCGACAACGTCGCCAGCGTCCCTCCCTCCAGCGTCGCTCTCTCCCCGCGCCGGACTACCTCTTCGCCACCTCGCTACTTAGACGCCGCCCGGGTGGGCCGGGAAGGAGGAACCTCGGCCCACCGCGGGGCTCTCTCCAACCTCGCCGATGCGTAGCAGCTAACTCCCGGGTGGGCCGAATAAGGGCAAGCTCGGCCCACCACGGGGCAGCGTCACCTTCTTCGCTTCACGCCATCACACCCGAAGGGCCGACTGTGGGGGAACCCGGCTGGGCCACTGCCGGACCTCGGCTAGGCCACTGCCGGACCTCGGCTGGGCCACTAGATGATCCGGCAGGGCTGTATCTCCCCCAGGCCAAATAAACCAAAGCCCATGCCGAGTTGGCACATCCTCTAGGACCTTTGGACCAAGTTATAATGATCTAAACGCCCTGTTATTTACCTCCAGATGCCTCCATGATCCCCTCCAGAATACGCCATCAGATCAAGACAAGACCAATAAGTCCCGTGCCAGTCTTAGGACGCCCAGGGCTCAGACTGGCACATGGCATAAGGAATAGGCCCTTGGCATCAAGAATATGCTAAGGAATATGCCATGGCATCTCCGAAGATGCCAAGGCATATGCTGAGCATCTAAGAAGATGCTAGGAATATGACCGCTTAGATACCGAACGTGAGGAACAAGTCTTGTCCCCTGGGCTCCCCTTTATAAGGAGCACCAGGGGGATCGTTAACGGGGAGGCCCCCGAAGGGCTCCTCTCCTTTTCTGCTCACTAGGAGCTCTCCTTCTTCCTCTTCCTCCACTCTCACAGAGAGCTTAGATAGAAGCATAGGGGAAATAACTCAAGGAGCATGATTGTAACCACATGTATGGCAAGAATATGAGGGAATAGATGTATACATTGTATTTCTCTTTGTCCGTATGAGTGCGGTCTTCACCGCATCATCCCTCCCCGGATTCCTCCACGTCCATCGGCCCCAACTTTAGCCTACCCATGGCATATGCCGTGATACCACCACGACAATTAAGGTTAAAGTGACACAACTAAGAGGATATGCTTGGCAAGTGATAAGCTGAAATCTCATGCCCCTTACTTACGAAGACCGAACCTCATGCTACTCAACTTCAGTCACAAGTAAGCTCTTGTCATTGTAAGTACATATGTATCATAGAGAACCACCAACGGGGTACCCCTTCCACATGATACAGGAGCTATCCCATAATCAAAATGACAAGGCAAGCAGACAATGAGCATCTCAACGATCTTTTTATTTGCTATTTGCATAGGCTTTTATTGAGGATGCTTCATAGAGTGCTCATTATGGTTATGCTGCAAGTTTCCACCATGATTAGGCATGGCTTAAGCTAGCGGCTTAGGTGTTTCTCTAACACAAATACAAACTCCATTATCTTACAAGTTCTGCTTTTATTTCACACTGCCAGGATCCATAAGCAAAAGAACATGATATCAACTAGGTACAATGTACAAGTGCAATGTTGAAAGCGTTCCCCATGATACATGGTTCTGCTAACTTCAACTTATAAAGCGCAAGCATATATGCAACAAAGATGGATGCAATGGTTCAGGTTTATTAAGTGCAAGAAAGTAAAGTGTGCCATCAAGTTCGTGAGAGCTTTAATCACTAATTTTCACATAACAAGTTTAATTAGGAAGGTAGATAAAAACATAAATATACTTGGAATAGCAAATGCTAATAGGTAGGTATGGTGGACTCTTTGGAATAACTTGGTTTTAGGAGTTGGATGCATGAGTGGAACTCATACTTGGTTATGGAGGCTAGCAAAAGACTGGGAGTGACCAACTAAGAGAGCAATAATGGCCATAATCATACAGAGCGACAAAACATCATTAATCAAAGCATAAAGTGATATTACAAGTCGAAAACTAAAGGATCATAAAGGATATGGTGACTTGGGATAGTCATAACATGGTGTGAGCATGCGCCAAGTCAATCCAAATAAAGCATCAAAGGAGAATATCGCAATACTATGCTTTAATATGCTAAAACAACACATGATTCTTTCAAAGGCACATTAAGCAATATCAATTGTTCATAACATTTCATGCTATAGCAAAGGTCACTAAGCATAAAGCCAAAACAATATCAAGCATGGCATGACAAAGCATAGGCCACAGTCAAAAACAAGCTCCTTCTACCACTTAAGCATGAACTTTCCTACTCTTTTCCAATCCAAACCAAACTATTTGAAAACCAATGTATGAAAGAGGGGGTCCAGCCAATTTATTCAGAAATATAAGAAAACCAAGCAAACGAAAACCAAAACGAAAAACGAAGACGCTCCAAGAACAACACAACTGTGCATGAAACAATAAAAATGAAGTGTTTGGAAGGAACCTGGATTTTTTATTGATGAAGAAGGGGATGGCTTGGGCATCCCCAAGATTTAACGCTTGTAGCTCTTGAATATTTCTTGGGGTGGCACGGGGTGGCATCCCCAAGCTTGGGGTTTAGTCCATTCTTCATCTCATTACATCATTCTCTCCATACACCTGAAATTTTTCCTTCATACAAAACTTCACATAATCTTTATTAGCAACATTAGTGCACTCAAGATAATAAGTCTTTGGGTTCAGTTTCAACACCAATAAAACTTCCATTAAAACACAAGATATTGTAGCACTTCCCTCAAAAAGCTCAATTCCCCAAAAGAACTCAAAGAGGAACCAACAAGAAGCAAACGCAAATAATGGCAGAAATCTATCAAAACAGACCAGCGGGTAAAAACCAATTTTTTTGAAGACCTTCTGTTGCTCAAATCAAAAAGTGTTGAACTAACAAAATTTAGATAACAACCTGGGGAAGAAGCACAAAACTTCATGCCTCAAAACAATGTACAGAGATTTTACACGAATTTTTACGGTGAAGCACAAAAATCTGTTTCAGGACAGCAACTTTCCCAATCATTACTTCTCTCTCATTAGAGGTTACTCTTGGCACAAAAAGCAAATAAAAAGGATAACGAGCGGTTATTACTGAAGTAATAACTTCCAAGACTCATCTAAGACTTTTGGGTTATCTCCCAATAAGTACTTTTCTTTAACACCTTTAAGTTAGGCATAAGAAGCAAGAAAAGCATCAAGTGTTCTCAAATGACGAAGCATTAAGAGCAAATTTTGTATTCATGGGAGAGGCTGATGACCCACAAGTATAGGGGGTGTATCGCAGTATTTTTGATAAGTAAGAGTGTCGAACCCAACGAGGAGCAGAAGGTGCTGGCTAGTGGTATGGATCAGGAATTCTCTGCAAATACTTAGCAAACGGATTTTTAGGGGTTTTTGATAAAGCAAGTAAACGAAGTACGAGTAAATAAAAGACAGTAGGAATAAATGCAGCAAGTGGCCCAATCCTTTATGCGGCAAAGGACAAGCCGGTTGTATTACTTAAGATGACCAAACGTTCTCGAGGACACATGGGAAGACTGTCAAGTGCTTTTGCTTCATATAGTTGATTAATCTTCTTTAGCTTGCTAAGTGTTGTGTGGGTGAACCTGTGCTAATGTACCGACCTTCCTAGGACTAATACATACTTGTGATTATACCCCTTGCAAACATCCGTAAGTACAAGAAAGTAATTAAGGTATAAACCTAACCACAGCTTTAAACTCTAAGACCCTTACGTCCCTTGTGCAATGGTTTCCTAACGGGGGTTCAGGTTTCTATCACTCCGGCAACCCCTACGATTAGTAGCCAAATACACAATGCATTCCCCTAGGCCCATATAGGTGAAGTGTCATGTAGTCGATGTTCACATGACACCACTAGAAGAAGTACACCACAATCTAAATATCAAACTATTGAATCTTTCTCAACACAATTCCACTACTAACAACATGACTTCTCCCATGTCCTGAGAACAAAACGAACTACTCACAAGACATCATATGTATCATGATCAGAGATGGAATAATGATGTATAACAATCTGAACATAAACAATAATTCAACGGTTCACTCAATAGCATCAACTACAAAGAGTAATCAACACCGGGAGAGTTTCCCCTATGAACTATGCAAGATTCAACGCAATCGTTACAGCAATATGGAGATGGTGATGAGGGTGATGATGATGATGATTGTCCCGATGAAGTCCAGCTTGATGGTGGTGTTGATGGCGACGATCTCCCCTCTCCGGGAAGGAATTCCCCTGGCAGAAATATGTCTACCGGAGAGATCTTTCTCTCTCGGTGTTCTCCGCCCCGCAGAGGCGGAGAAATCTTTATGTGGTCGCTCCTCGACTCTTAGGGTTTCGGGAGGATAATATACGCTAGAAGGGAGTGCTAGGGGTGGACCAGGGCGGCCACACCACCTGCTGGCGCGGCCTAGGCTGGCCCGCGCCAGGGGGTGGTGTGGGCTCCCTGTGGCCCATCTCCAGCCCCCTTCTGGCTTCCTTCGTCTTCTGGAAAAATAGGATTTTCCATGTATTTTCCCGGATTTTCTTATCTTCACGAATTTTGCCTCCAAACAGCACCTTTTCCATCAGAATCCTGACTGCAATGGTCCATGCTCCAAAAGTCATCAACCATGCAAAAACAGATGAAATAACATAAGTATCACCTCTCAATACGAAATATATCAATGAATAACAGTGAATTATGACATAGAATAATGATGCAAAATGGACGTATCAACTCCCCCCAAGCTTAGACTTCGCTTGTCCCCAAGCGAAACTGAGCTCAATAAACATGGCCTCAGGTTTATGGAGTGAAGTGTCGATAAAAGAATACGGACAAGAAGCATCACATTCTTCAAATACATAGATCATAATAGAAGACAACTCACAAATATATAACTCAACTTGCAATGAGTAAAGGAAACACAATAAAGATCCATAAAGTAAATCATAATTGGTAATGGCAAACTTAGCTCTTGGTCGAAGAATAGTTGATAATTTGCTGGAGTTCACAAATAACTGGTTTTCAATGATAGCTTTCAAAGTAGTAAACATCAAGATAAGAGCAATGCGCAAAATAAGGAACATAAGAAACATGATTGAATAAATCATCATATGAATGAATGAAACACAACAACTCAAAATACTTGCTGAGATAGAAGGGAGTAGGTTTAATGACTCAACTACAAAGTAAAAGAAAGGCCCTTCGTAGAGAGAAGCAGGGATTGCAAGTCTCATAAAGACCTCCCAAAAATTATGATACTTACTAGCTTTCAGCTCTCATTGCCCCTATCATAGGCATCTTTAGGTGATTAAGGTTAAAGTGATCAAATATGAGGATATGCATTGACAAGTTGTAAATTGAGAATCTCATGTCCCTTGAATACGAGGGCTGCTCCTCATGCTACTCAAGTTTAGTCACTGGTAAGTTCTTGTCATTGTAAGCATATGCGTATCATATAGAACCGCCAACGGGTTACCCTTGCCCGATGATACGGAAGAATCCCCATATCAAAATGACAAGGCAAGCAGACAACAAGCATCTCAGCAATCTTCTTATTTACCATGGGAATATGGTGTTTTTTCTCTCTTTCCTCTTTTCATAATATCTCTTTTTTCTTTTCTCTTTTTCTCAATCTCTATCTCTTTTTTTATAAGAAGAATGCTTCATAGATGCTCGTTATGGTTACGCTGCAGGTTTCCACCATGTCAACATGGATTAGACCAGCGGCCCAGGTGTTTCTCTAACACACATGCATAACTCCATGGACTTACAAGCTCCCCTTTCATTTCACACCAACGACATCCATAGGCAAAAGAACATGATATCAACTAGGTACAAAGTACCAGTGCAATGTTGAAAGCGTTCCCCATGACAGCATGGTTCTGCTAATTCACAACTTACAAAGCGCAAGCATATACGCAACATAGATGGGCACAATGGTTAAAGTTTATTAAGTGCAAGAAAATAAAGTCTGCCATCAAGTTTGTGAGATCTTTAATCACTAATTTTCACATAACAAGTTTAATTTGGGAGGTAGATAAAACAAGAATTTACTTGGAATAGCAATAATGCTAATAGGTAGGTATGGTGGACACAAATGGCAAAGGTTTTGGTTTAAAGGAGTGGATGCACGAGAAGAATTCCCTCTCAGTACAGGTTTTTGGCTAGCAAGGCTGGGTAGCAAGTACAAGAGTTGAAGGAAACAAACATACAAGTGATAAAGACAAACATGCAATCTTCCTTGGAAGCACAAAAGATCTTAACTAGAGAATACTAAACTTATGAGCAAATCAAGAAAGAAAGATGATGAGATTATTTTTCTTTAGAGTAATTTTGTCTTTTTCATTCAACTCTTCAAAAATATTGTTGCTACTGACCGAGCCAGGTTTGCCAAAACCAACTAAATTAACTCAATGATCCCAAAGTGCTACCAATACTAACAACAAGATCAATCATATAACCACGAATTGAAAACTAATATAAGCTATGCAAAAGAGTGAATGATAGAACTTCTCATTAATAATCCATAACGACAACTCACACCAAGGGATACATATCTAACGAGAGAGGGGACACTTCCATAATGCAAACCATCTTACATAATAACTTCTCTATTCATGATATGACTCTACTAATAAGGTAAAAAGATAGAAGATAGTGATGATATACCGCGGCACTCCCCCAAGCTTGGAACAAACCAAGGGGATGCCAAACCTGATGACGAATTACTCCTTTGGTGGTGGTGGTATCCTCTCGATGATCTCTCTGATAAGTTTCCCCAAGTCCTCAATCTCAAAGGTGAGATTACGAATCAGCTGTGAGTTTTGCTCAATGCGGCTCATGATCATGTTTGGTTGAGAATTCTAGCTCTTGCTGTTATTTCCCCACTCTTCCTCCTTGAAGTCTTCTTTTCCTGCATGGCTAGAACGAGGCAAATCCCAATTGGAGGGTAATTTCCCCTTGGGCATATTCTGGTATTGATGCTCATGGATAAGAGTATGGAAAGGATTCTTGGTGCGTGGAGGAAGTGACCGTGGAGCCAAGCTGTGACGAGGAGCTTTCCCCCCAGTCTGCATCCGTGCAGTCCTTCTAACCTTGGCAGGTTTTATCACCACTCCAATGCTTGCAATGGTAGTGCCGGTGTGCAGATGTTTGCCTTGATCCTCTTCATCTTCACTCTTGATCTCCTTCTCCTTCCCGGGGTCTTGGAGGTCTTCCTCCATAGGCTCCTTCCCTTTATCCTTGGCAGACACCATTGTGCTTCTAAACTTTCAAAGAGTATGTCCTGGTAGAAACAGATCGAAACAAAAACACGACGAAAACATGATATACGAACCTCGGGGGCTCTGGGGGATTATATATTAAGAATTTTCATATTAAAAGGAAGGTACTGGGAGAAAACGGGTCGGAGGCGGAGTCCGGGGTGGACTCACCACCTGGTAGCGTGGCCAGGGGTGGGCCCGTGCCATAGGGTGGTGTGAGCCACCCTGGCTACGTTTCCGTCCCTCTTTCGCTTCGTAGCTTTCCTTGTTGACTAAAAACTACAAAAATATAGTTGGATAGTATTTTCGCGGAACTTTTCTTACCAGAACTGTTACCTATTTGAAAACGGACTCTGCAGGTCTCTGAATTTGGTATCAAGTAGATTCTTCCGGAGTCATTACTTGAATAACATCAATATCTTCATCTTCATTCACTTATTACTTGAGTCATAAAACCCTTCTCTTCCTTATTACACCATTATCTCCACTACCTGGAAATTTCTTTCACACAAAACTCCACACAGTTCTCATTAGCAACATTAGTATATATGAAGTGATAAAACCTTTTGAGACCAACTTCAACTGAAAACCATCAACATAAGCTACTGTAGCAACTCCTTCCGAAAATCCAAAAAGAATTCAAAAAGGAAATCGATTAAAGAAGCAAATGCAAGAGTGGTAAAATCTGTCAAAACAGACCAGCAGGTAAAGATCAATATTTTCGAAAATCTTCTGTTGCTCAAATCAAAAAGTGCAAATCTAACGAAAGTTAAATAACAACCTGGGGTAGAAGCACAAAAAATTACAGGTCAATCCGACGTACAGAGATCTCTCACGAATTTTTACGATGCAACACAAAAATCTGTTTCGGGACAGCAACTTCCCCAAATCTTACTTCTCTCTCATTAGAGGTTGAGCTTGACACAAAAACCGAACAAAACTGATAAGGAGCGGTTATTACCGAAGTAATAACTTCCAAGACTCAAAGAAACAAAAACAAATTGGGTTGTCTCCCAAAAAGCTCTTTCTTTATAGCCATTAAGATGGGCATGATAATTTTGAAGATGCTCACATAGGAATATGGATTGAAGTGAAAGAGAGCATTAAGAAGAAAACATACACACGTTTAAGTCTAACCCACTTCCTATGCAAGGGAATTTTGTAAACAAACAAGTTATTGAAACTAGAGGCTACTTGCATAAGAAGACAAAAGAAGTGCAACATAAAGACTTTTAGCATAAAACGAGAAAACTTGATATTATTGAGATACATAAGAACACTTTTACCTCTCTCATAATAACTTTCAGTATCATGCATAAACTTAACAATATAGCTATCACAAGAACCATCATAGCAATGATCACTTATTCTAACAGAAAACATAGGAATACTAGCTCTCATAACACTACTTTGTGAGATAATATTAGAGGTATCCTTACAAAGGATAGTGTGTCCCTCTTCTTCATACTTAGTGAAAAAGTCTTTCACATTTGTTATTATAGGTTCATCATCCATTTTTTTATCAGGTTCCACAACTTTATTTGTACTTTCATTAACCATACTAGCTATCATAGAATGTTCCTTTATCTTACATGGGAAAGGGATTTTCTCAATGTAAGGTTTAGGTAAGACATGATTAGTAGTATAAACTTCAGTATTTCTTGCAGGAACATGATGACCCACAAGTATAGGGGGTGTATCACAGTATTTTCGAGGGAAGTGAAACCCAATTTATTGATTCGACACAAGGGGAGCCAAAGAATATTTATAAGCCTTAACAACTGAGTTGTCAATTCAGCTGCACCTGGAAACAATCTTGCTCACAGCAGTTTATCAGTAGCAATAGTTTTATAGTAGGAATAGCAAAGTAGCAGCAGTAGTAAAGCAAAGACAGTAGTAACAAAAGCAGTAAACAGTGGGATTCGAGTGCGGTAGGCATAGGGATGGATGGACGGGCGTTGCATGGACAAGACAATTCAAATAGCAATCAGAACATAGGGCAATTGCAGATAAATAAGATAAAGCATCCAAGTACTAGACAATCCTAGGCATGTGATCCATATATAGTCATACATGCTCGCAATGAGAACTTGCACAACATCTTTTGTCCTGCCAGCCCGTTTGTAGCGAGGCCTCTAGGGAACTACTAGCAATTAAGGTGCTCCTTTTAATAGAGCACCGGAGCAAAGAATTAACACTCCGTGAACACATGTGATCCTCACATCAAAGCCATTCCCTTCCGGTTATCCCGATTTCTGTCACTTCAGGGCCATAGGTTCCGTACATCAACGTGTGTATACAACTTGCAGATAAGACCAAAAACAATACTATCATAATGAATCAATAACATGTTCAGATCTGAAATCATGGCACTCGGGCCCTAGTGACAAGCATTAAGCACAACAAGTCGCAACAAAGTCATAAAGCACTAATAAAAGATACTAGGCACCATGCCCTAACAATCTGATGCCATTACATGAACGATCTCATCCAATCCCTACCATCCCCATAGCCTACAGCGGGGGATTACTCACTCATAAATGGGGGAAACATGGATGGTTGAAGGAGATGATGGTGGAGATTGATGGAGATGGCTCCGGGGGCACTTCCCCGTCCCGGCAGGGTGCCAGAACAGAGACTTTATGTCCCCCGAATCTCCCCTTCGGTGGTGGTGGCGCTGCGGAACTTTTTCTGGAAAAATGTCGAACCCCCCGAAGTTTTAGGTCCAAAGGCTTCTTATAGGCGAAGAGGGAGACCGAGAGGGTGCCTGGAGCCACCACACCATGCCCTGGCGTGGCCAGGCCCAGCCCCCGCCTGGGGGTGTGGCCAGCCCCTGGCCCTCCTCCGTCTCGTATTCTGGCTCCTGGAATCTTCTGGAAAAATAGGCACTTTGGCTTTTGTCCCGTCCAATTCCAAGAATATTCATTTTCTGACTTTCCTGGAACCAAAAACAGCAGAAAACAGGCAGCTGGCACTGTGGCTCTTGTTAATAGGTTAGTCCAAGAAATCATATGAAAAGTACTCCAAAGTGTGGACAAAACACAAGAAAGGAGATAAAACCAATCATGGAACATCAAAAATTATAGATACATTTCCAATGTATCAGAACACTCTTAGCAACATCTTTATAAGGTTCATGATACTTATTCCACTTCTTTTTAGGCACTTCAATATAGGAAGCAAAAGCCTTAAAATAAGAAGCAATAGCTTGAGAGTCTAGACCATAAGCATTTTTAATATTTTGAAAGTCATCAGTTACCATAAAAGATTCAATGCATTCATAATCATAATTTATACCTGACTTTCTACCTTTGTCATTCTCCCAAGCTTCAGCATTGTCTTGAATATGGTCCAGAAGATCCCATTTAGCTTCTTCTTCCATGCGAGTGAATGATCCAGCACAAGAAGCATCCAATAAATCCTTGTCATGTAGAGGGAGCCTTGCATACAAGTTGTTGATATAATATTGTTGGGGAGCTCATGAATGGGACATTTGAGCATTAGTAACTTCAATCTCCCCCAAGCTTGAGCTGTACTCTCTCCATCAAGAGGCCAAAAGTTGTATATATGATTCCGATCTTTATGAATCTCACTAGGAGGATAAAACTTTGAATAAAAGAGAGGTACTATTTCCTCCCATTCCAGAGCTTGACCATTCTTCAGCAGCTTATACCATTCCTCAGCTCTTCCTTTCAGCGATAATGAGAATAACTTCTTCTTAACTTGATCTGTAGTAATACCTGCACACTTGAACAACCTGCATAATTCGTGTATAAAAAGCAAATGATCATCGGGATGGACAGTTCCATCCCCAGCATAGTAGTTATCCATAACACGATCAATAATTCTTGTAGGTATTTTGAACGCATCATTTTCAGCAGGTGATGGCTTATCTACTACCTTAGCAGTGGTAGTAGCATTACCAAATAAGAAACTCAGCGAATTATCCATAACGAAAATAAAGAAACTAACAGAAGTAAACAATACTCACAATACAAGTTTCCTTTACCAGTTCCACTCTCCAATAGCGCTTCACTCCTCGGCAACGGTGCCAGAAAATAGTCTTGATGACCCACAAGTATAGGGGGTGTATCGCAGTATTTTCGATAAGTAAGAGTGTCGAACCCAACGGGGAGCAGAAGGTGCTGGCTAGTGGTATGGATCAGGAATTCTCTGCAAATACTTAGCAAACTAATTTTTAGGGATTTTTGATAAAGCAAGTTAACAAAGTATGAGTAAATAAAAGACAGTAGGAATAAATGTAGCAAGTGGCCCAATCCTTTATGCAGCAAAGGACAAGCCGGTTGTATTACTTAAGATGACCAAACGTTCTCGAGGACACATGGGAAGACTGTCAAGTGCTTTCGCTTCATATAGTTGATTAATCTTCTTTAGCTTGCTAAGTGTTGTGTGGGTGAACCTGTGCTAATGTACCGACCTTCCTAGGACTAATACATACTTGTGATTATACCCCTTGCAAACATCCGTAAGTACAAGAAAGTAATTAAGGTAGAAACCTAACCACAACTTTAAACTCTAAGACCCTTACGTCCCTTGTGCAATGGTTTCCTAACGGGGGTTCAGGTTTCTGTCACTCCGGAAACCCCTACGATTAGTAGCCAAATACACAATGCATTCCCCTAGGCCCATATAGGTGAAGTGTCATGTAGTCGATGTTCACATGACACCACTAGAATAAGTACACCACAACTTAAATATCAAACTATTGAATCTTTCTCAACACAATTCCACTACTAACAACGTGACTTCTCCCATGTCCTCAAGAACAAAACGAACTACTCACAAGACATCATGTGTATCATGATCAGAGATGGAATAATGATGTATAACAATCTGAACATAAACAATAATTCAACGGTTCACTCAATAGCATCAACTACAAAGAGTAATCAACACCGGGAAAGTTTCCCCTATGAACTATGCAAGATTCAACGCAGTTGTTACAACAATATGGAGATGGTGATGAGGGTGATGATGATGATGATGATCCCGATGAATTATAGCTTGATGGTGGTGTCGATGGCGATGATCTCCCCTCTCCGGGAAGGAATTCCCCTGGCAGAAATCTGTCTGCCGGAGAGATCTTTCTCTCTCGGTGTTTTCCGCCCCGCAGAGGCGGCATAATCTTTCTGTGGTCGCTCCCCAAGTCTTAGTGTTTCGGGAGGATAATATACGCCAGAAGGGAGTGCCAGGGGTGGACCAGGGCAGCCACACCACCTGGTGGCGCGACCTAGGCTGGCCCGCGCCAGGGGGTGGTGTGGGCCCCCTGTGGCCCATCTCCAGCCCCCTTCTGGCTTCCTTCGTCTTCTGGAAAAATAGGATTTTCCATGTATTTTCCCGGATTTTCTGATCTTCGCGAATTTTGCCTCCAAACAACACCTTTTCCATCAGAATCCTGACTGCGGCGGTCCATGGTCCAAAAGTCATCAACCATGCAAAAACAGATGAAATAACATAAGTATCACCTCTCAATATGAAATATATCAATGAATAATAGTGAATAATGACATAGAATAGTGATGCAAAATGGACGTATCAGAGGCAAAAGAAATCTTCTCTCTCTTCTTATGGAAGTGTTCTATACCTTTCTTGAGTGGGAGTTGATATTTAATGGAGCCTTATTTCATATCAATAATGGCACCAACAGTTCTAAGAAAAGATCTTCCCAAAGTAATAGGACAAGAAGCATTGCATTCAACATCCAAAACATAGAAATCAACGGGGACATAAGCATTGTTAACTATAATAAGAACATCATTAATACTCCCCATGAGTTTCTTTTTAGCATTATCATCATGTGGGACATTTAAATAACAATCTTCCAATGGTGGCAAATCAAGCATATCATAAATCCTTCTAGGCATAATAGAAACACTACTATCAAGATCACATAGAGCTTTGAAATCAAAATCAGTCACTTTCATATTAATGACGGGTTCCCAACCATCTCCTTGTTTTATAGGAATAGAAGCTTTATGTTTCATCTTTTCTTCTTTAATCTTTATGAGAGCATTAGTAATGTGTTTTGTAAAAGCCATATTCATAGCAGTAGCATTAGGACTTTTAGAAAGCTTTTGTAGGAACTTAATAACTTTAGAGATGTTGCAACCATCAAGATCAAAATCATAATTATCATCTAAAGTAGTAGAGCTATTACTATCCTCAACACTAGTGGTAGTGATAGTAGAAACACTAATGTTTCTAGCAATTTCATCTTCTCTTTCCCACTTAGCATGCAATTCAGCTAATAGTCTAACATTTTCATCAATTCTAACTTGTATGGCATTAGTAGCAGCAAAGGGATTATCAATAGTTTCAGGTTTAGCAGCCATTTTATTCAAAGAAGATTGAGCTTCAGCCAATGGTGCTATATTTCTTTCAGCATTAGAGAGTTTTTCCTCAATAGTTTTATTGAAAGCAGTTTGTTTACTAATAAAATCTTTAAGCATAACTTCAAGTTTCAGAGGGAGCACACCTATTATTGTTGTAGGAATTTCCATAAGCATTACCATTATTGGGAGGATATGGCCTATAGTTATTATTACCAAAATTATTCCTGTAGGCATTGTTGCTAAAATTGTTATTTCTTATAAAGTTCACATCAACTTGCTCTTCTTGAGCAACCAAAGAGGCTAAGGGAACATGATTTGGATCAATATGATCCTTCCCATTAACACGCATAGACATAATAACATCAATTTTATCACTCAAGGAAGAGGTTTCTTCAACAGAATTTACCTTCTTACCTTGTGGAGCTCTTTCAGTATGCCATTCAGAATAGTTAACCATCATATTATCCAAAAGCTTTGTTGTAGCACCCAAAGTAATGGTCATAAAGGTACCTCCAGCAGCAGAATCCAATATATTTCTTGAAGAATAGTTCAATCCTGCATAAAAGGTTTGGATAATCATCCAAGCAGTCAGTCCATGAGTGGGACAATTCTTTACCAAAGATTTCATTCTTTCCCAAGCTTGAGCAACATGTTCATTATCAGATTGTTTAAATTTCATTATTTCACTTCTCATAGATATAATCTTAGTAGGAGGATAGTATTTTACAATGAAAGCATCTTTGCATTTAGTCCAAGAATCAACACTATTCCTAGTTAAGGAATTCAACCATTCTTTAGCTTTTCCTCTCAAAGAGAAAGGAAACAATTTAACCTTAATAATATCCCCATCTATATCCCTATGCTTTTGCATTTCACAAAGTTTAACAAAGTTATTTAGATGAGCAGCAACATCTTCATTACCAATACCAGAAAATTGTTCTCTCATAACAAGATTGAGTAAAGCCGGTTTAATTTCAAAGAAAGTAGCTTCAGGAACCGGTGGAGCAATAGGTGTGCACATGAAATCATTGTTGTTGGTGCTAGTGAAGTCATACAACTTAGTGTTTTCAAGAGTAGTCATTTTTGTGTGTTTTTAATAAAAAGGCAAACTAGTAAAACTATTTTTTTTGTTTTTGAATAAGAAACAGTAAACAAAGCAAAAAGTAAACTAAGCAAAACAAATAAAACAAAGTAAAGAGATTGGTTATGAGAGACTCCCCTTGTGAAGATGTCCTTGACTCCCTGGCAACGGCGCCAGAAAAAGTCCTTGATGGCCCAAAATATATCAAGCTCGTTGGGGAACCCCAAGAGGAAAATATGATGAGCACAGCAACAAGTTTTCCCTCAGTTATGAAACCAAGGTTTATCGAACCAGTAGGAGCAAGGAAACACCTCCAAGGTGTTGCTAGCTGGATTTTGGCAGGGCGCACTACCGGCGCCAACAGCAACATGGAAACCTGCACAACACAACCACAGAACTTTGCCCCAACTTACAGTGAGGTTGTCAATCTCACCGGTTTTGCTGAAAACAAAGGATTAAACATATTGTGTGGAAGAAAGTAATTGCTTGCAGAAAGTAAACAGAAAGCAGTAAACAGTTGTAGATTGATGGTAAAAGAAAGGACCGGGGTCCATAGTTCACTAGTGGTGGCTCTCCTTAAGATAGATGACATGTTGGGTGAACAAATTACAGCGGGGCAATTGACAAACATCGAGAAAGCAATATGCATATACTAAACATCTTAACTCCTTTGAGATTTGATTGGGCATTACAACATTATACATAGACCGTAATCCAACTGCATCTATGACTAATAATCCACCTTCAGGTTATCATCCGAACCCCCTCCAGTATTAAGTGGCAAGCAACAGATAATTGCATTACGCATTGCGTGTAAAGTAAACAATATGATTGTTCTATGAACAAAGGATTGTTGTTTTCTCCCTAGTAGCAACAACACATCTAGTACCTTAGAGATTTCTGTCACTTCCCCAGATTACTAGAGGCATGAACCCACTATCGAGCATAAATACTAACTCTCGGAGTTTCTAGCATCTACTTGGCCAAGATAGCTACTAACAATGGAAAGCATGCAAGATCACAAATAACAAAGACATGATAGAATCAATAATCAATCTGAAATAGCATCTCAATATCCATCGGATCCCCGCAAACACATGGACCTGTAGTCCAAGGATGAACTACTAACGCATCACACCGGAGGCTTTCATGGTGATGAAGAAGGCCTCCAGGGTGAATTCTCCCCTCCGGCAGGGTGCCGGGAAGAGCTTTAGATCCCTCCCGATCTAGGGATGGAGATGACGGCGGCTACAAAATATTTCGTGGAATTTTTATCGGGTGCTTTAGGGTTTCTGTATCGGAGGCATCTTATAGGCGAAAGGGGAGGCCGAGGTGGTGCCCTAGGCGGCCAGACCACCCCCTGGCGTGGGCCTGGCTTGGCCGCGCGGCCAGGTAGTGTGGCGGCCCCTTGGCCCCTCTCTGTCTCGTATTCTGGCTCCGTGTCCCGCTCGGTGAAAAACTGACTTTGGCTTTTGTCTCGTCCAATTCCGAGAATATTCATTTTCTGACTTTCCTGGAACCAAAAACAGTAGAAAACAAGCAGCTGGCACTATGGCTCTTGTTAATAGTTTAGTCCAAGAAAGTATATAGAAAGTACTCCAAAGTGTGGACAAAACATAAGAAAGTAGATAAAACCAAGCATGGAACATCAAAAATTATGGATACGTTTGCAACGTATCAAGAAGCCCATGGCTGAACAGGCAAAGAAGGATAGGAGGGGTGTGTCCAAGAGGAAGGGCAAAGAGCCCAAGATTGACTATAAAAAGATGGATCTTGTTACTTTCTCCTCCATTCGTCATCGTGATCTGTTTGATGAACTGTCGCGTGATACTAAGCTGGGTGACTCTCGTTTTTGGTGTGCTGAACAAAAGGGTATCTATGAAGATGTGTATGCACGGCAGGGGATTCGGCCTATGCATCCTCTGATTCTTGCTGAGGCCATGGAGAATCCGCACCTTGTTGATTCCATGTATGTGACTGAGAGGATGGGGTTACACCATCTCATGGCCCTCCAATGCTCCTATGATTCTGAGATTGTTAAGCAGTTCTTCTCCACCTTGGTTATTTGCGGTGATGAGTACCGCACCATGAAGTTGATGACTCGTGACAGGCCTATGCAAGCTAATTTATGTGTGTTTGCTGAAGTTCTTGGCTATCCCTTCCGCAATAGGGACCGTGCTAGTGGTTACCGTATCATCACCCAACTCAAGCCCAATAAAGACATAGTCCTCTCTCCGTGCACTGTTGACAATGGTATTGTGGGCACCCTTGCTGGTCTTTCTCCTATATATGCTTGCTTGGTGGGACTTTTTCGTGATTCTATCACCCCAAATGGAGGAAACAATGATAGTATTCGTGGTCACCTGGTTCAGCTCCTTGCCTTCTCTCATGAGGTGGCATCCTGTGAGGATGAGTCTGTGCCATACAAGCTGGATGTGATGGATTTTATTTACCATGAGTTGATCGATGCCATGTTCAATAGGCTATCCATCCCATATGCTCCATACATCATGATGCTGATCAAGCACCTGCTGCTCGCTGAAGAGTTCCACATTGATGTGGATCACAAGGCGAAGAAGATCTACAACAAGGTGAGGAAGACCTCACACCCATCTTCTGCTCCTGAGGGGTTCATGAGGGATGCTCGTTCCAGTGCTCGTAGGCCTCTAGTGTCTCCTATTGCTCGTGAGATCAAGCAGCTGAATTGGTTCCAGCGGAACATTCTTTGTATGGGCGTTGACACTCACAAGGGCCAGTATGAGGCGTACAAGCAGCGCCATGAGATGGCTCACACTCAGCAGGTCATTCTTCACCATGTGTCCGGTGCTTCAGGTGATCCCCCTGCTCCTACTACTCCCACACCATATGCTTGGTGGAACCCTTCCTCTGGGCTTAACTATGGAGAGCTGGAGCGTCACCTATTTCCTTCCGCGGCCACTGCTGATGATGAGGAGGATGACACCGAGGAGCTTGAGGATGAGGACGAGGACGGGGACGAAGACGAGGATGAGGACTACGAGTGACGAGGAGTTAGCATCGCTCTTCTTCCTTTTTGGGGTTTCGATGCCAAAGAGGGAGAAGTAGTTCTATTAGGTCTTCGCGGATTTGCATGGGTCGGGCACACGCATTTGCCTTTTAGATTTTCGGTCTTTCTCTCGCTTGTGCCCATTTAGCGTTAAAGTCTTTTTATGATTTGTGCTGTTTGAGACTATGTTGGTGTGGCTCTGGATTTATCGTGTGGATTACTCTTATGGAGCCATCTATCATCTATCATATTGGCTATATTGGTTATCTATATCGAGGGAGGTGCTCACTATGGCTATCACTGGATATTCCTATAATGTTTGAGGATGCATCTATCTCCTACCGGTGGTATGAGCTTTTCGCATATGTTCCAATGAAATAGACTTATACCCTCTTGTGTGTATTTGTAATCAAATGCAATTTTTAGTATGCACACATTAAGGGGGAGTCTTTTTCATTCTTTAAATTTTGTTGTCTTGAGAACTATCCTGCAAATCCTAGTATTGTCATCTAACACCAAAAAGGG
Organism: Avena sativa; assembly: GCA_916181665.1. NCBI lineage: Eukaryota > Viridiplantae > Streptophyta > Magnoliopsida > Poales > Poaceae > Avena > Avena sativa. The sequence continues at coordinate 484,172,437 of OV702279.1, forward strand.
GGAGATTGAAAGAACATTTCATGGTTCCCTGTATTTTGAGTGTTAGATAACAATACCATGGAGCTTTATCATGGGTGCTAAGTGTGTAGGTAATGTTTTTGTGTTTGGGGGGGCGGATGGCCGGATTATCCGCCCCCATCAAGGGCCAGATAATACGGCCTAACTCATTTGGCAAAGGCTGGCATGGCGCGTCACTTTCTCTAGGGTCGGATTTTCTCCCGGAATATCCGAACAGGGGCGGATTTTCTTCCCCTGACCGGATAATCCGGCCCTCGCCTTGGGCTGGATAATCCGGCCCCTAGAAGACGATCAAAGGCAGCCAAGGCATGACGCTCTGAGTTTGTTCGGATTTTCTCCCAGAAAATCCGAACATGGGCGTATTTTCCTTCCCTGACCGGATAATCCGGCCCTCGCAAGGGGCTAGATAATCCGGACCCTAGGAGACGATCAAGGGCAGGCTCGGCACGTCGCTCTGAGTGGGGCGGACTATTTGCCAAATAATCCGAGTCTGGGGTGGAGTTTTCCCTAGGCCGGATAATCCGGCCCTCACTTGGGCCGGATAATCCGGCCCCAAATGGCTCCAACGGCTCAGTGGGTGCAGGGGGTATAAAATCCCCTTCATCCCCTCCATTCAGACTTCTTGATTCACTCGAAAATTGTCAGACCTGCTACGAGTGCTCTCTCTCTAGATATCCCACTTCAACCACCCAAAGGCTTTGATGTTTGGGGGAATTGAAGGAGGATACAATCAACATCGTCATCACGAATCAAGCGCATCATCTCCTCTCCATTCACTTGGAGAAATCTCCGATCTAGTATTCTCGTTAATATCTAGATCTTATATTTTGTTATTGATAACTTGTTCTTGTGGCAACTTGTTGTCATTACGGGAGCCTCCAATCTGATTGTGGAGTTGTGCCCGCTAGTTGTGTAAAGGCGCCGGTTCCCGCCTCGAAGGGTACCTATAGTGGAAATGTGGATCAGGCCATTGGTGGCGGGATCCATCGAAGAACAGGGTGAGGCCTATTGTGGCGTGGTGGTCTTAGTACCGCCCACCCCTCCAACACAGATGTACTTCCCTTAACAAGGAAGGAACTGTGGTAAACAAATCATGTGTCTCCGCGTGCTCCACTACGGTTTACTCGTTCCTCTTTCTCACTCGCCTTTACTCGCTAGTAGTTAGGTTTGCATATAGGGAAATTTTATATAATAGCTATCTAGAGAATTTACCTTTTGTGTCAAGCCAAAAATTGAAAAAGCATTAAAATTTGAAGTAGCAGCTATTCACCCCCCCTCTAGGTGCCCATACGATCAATTTCAGTGGTTCCGCGCACGAAAACGGAAGCGCCAAAAAAAACCTCTACTCCCGGGTTGGAGATGCACTCGGGACTAGAGGGGGGTCTTTAGTCCCGGGCTGTTTCACCGCCTGGGACTAGAGGACCTCTAGTCCCGGGACGTGGCTTAACCTAGGACTAGAGGGGTGGCCTATATAAGTGCGCACCCTCCCCTTCCTCGAACAACGATGCAGAGAATGGGGAGGTGCTGCCCGATTCCCACGCTGCCGCCCTCATCTTCGGCCGCCTCGCCGTGCCCGCGCTCGCCGCCCTCATCTCCGGCCGCCTCGTCGTGCCCGTGCTCGTCGCCGCCACGCACCGACCTCACCGGCCTCGTCCTTGCGCCGCGCCGCCCCCGACCATGCTATGCCGACCGCACCCGATCGGCCTCCCGATCTTGTTAGTAGAAATCTTAATAATAGAAATCTTGTTAGTAGAAATCTTATTAGTACATACATTGTTAGTATTATTGTTTAGTAGAAATTTTTGTTATTAATATTAATGTTTGTAGTAATGTTTAGGGTTTAATAGTAATATTTAGTATTAATATTTGTTTAGTACTAATGTTTATTATTAATATTTGTTTAGTATTAATATTTGTAGTAATGTTTAGGGTTTAATATTAAGGTTTAGTATTATTTGTAGTATTACTAGTATTTGTGCGAGCCTGCCCTATTACTAGTATTAGTGTAGTTATATAATTAGTAGTATATAATTAGTTAGTAGTAGTAATATAATTAGTAGTATATTAGCTAGTAGTAGTAATATAATTAGTAGTATATATTACGTATAGTAGTATTATTAGGGTGTTTAGTAGTAGGATTTTTTGGGGGTTTAGTAGTAGTAGTAATAGGGCAGGGGAGGTCATCGACAAGGGGGTGGAGAGGGAGCCCCTCTCGAGAAGCCAGTCAGCGACCGGCGATGAACCCAGTCTGGTCCTGATGGACAAGGAAGGGAATAAACTCCCTAACACTAGTGGAAAAAGGGCTTATAGTCCCGGTTCATAAGGGCCAATCACTCGGGACCAATGGGTCTCCACGTGGGCGTGTGAGCAACGAGGGGGGTGGATCATTGGTCCCGGTTCGTGGCACAAACCGGGACCAATGGGTCTCCACGTGGACGCGCGCGCAACAAGGGGGTGGATCATTGGTCCCGGTTCGTGGCACGAATCGGGATCATTGGTCTCTGCATTTCGGGTTATTTTTGTACCGCGGGAGGGTTTTGTGTTTTTTCCATTTATTTATTTGGTGTTTTGTATTCAATTTAATGGTACTACATATATATATAGCAATAATGAAACCACGATATATATATATATATTACACATCATGGTCACGAATATATTATACACCGTCTCATCCGTCGTGCTTGGTCGAAACATATTAATTACAAACGGAACTCACACAACTTTGATCTAATTTACATCTTCTTTTTTACACTTCACCCTTCCAAATGAACCAGGTAATAGTATTCTCCTTTCGGATCTATGACATGTTCTAATAAGAATCCGACAATTTTCTCTTGAATTACTTGCACGCGTTCTTGTGATAGAAGACCGTCCCATATCCGTTCGATCTAATTTAAAGAAGGGGATCAATATATATGAATGAAACTAAACACAATTGGTGGTAATAAAATAAAGTTGTGATTATTGTTTATCGTACTTCAGTTTTTTTGATGTTTCGGTCTGCGCCCTTCTCTTTGGTCATCTAGCGAATGAACTCGCAGACATAGTATCCACATAAGTTATTCCTGGCTTCCTGCCTCAAGAAGTTTACACGAACGGAGTTCAATCAAAATAATAATCAAGCATGATAATGATGGTATTGAAACTAGAATCAAAGAGATGCATGGATCTAGCAAGTAGTACTTATAGTCAATGGTTGAAATGTAAGCTCTGGCTTCCAAACACCCCTAGTGTTGGCGGTGAACCGTTTCCAAGCCTTCTTGGAGGCATTCCTGCATGTTCGCCCACTTTTCTAAAGGTGTGCGTTTCGAGTCCATGAATTTTACTAATCCTTGGTCAACAACAATTATTAACAGAATATAGTGGAAGCTGGACACACTAACAAAATATAACACGATTCAATTATACGCTTAAAATCGAGTAAGCGAAAATAGAATGTGTACAAGACAGTAACACTCACCCAACATTGTAAGGAAATAGTATTTCCCTTCTGTTGCTGAAATACGTCAACGCTTGTACCAAGTTATCCTCTATCTCTTTGGTTTTTGTTTTTAGAGTAACTTCATGAACAAAATTGCAGTCAACAAACCCAAGGTCATAGATTTGTCCTTTGTTGCATTCGAGAATCTTCATTCTGCATATATAATTAGTATAGTAATGATTAAGATTATACAAGCAACGAATGAGCCGAGCTAGAAAGACTTAATTACAGAAATTAATAATACTTACAAACAATAGGCACTGATGATAGTTTTTGTCGAGGGCGTCTCGTTGGTAAAACTGAAATAATTCTGAAAATTCAATCAATAGGAAGCCATCTCCATGACCGTAATGGTGGTGTTTATATCCAGCATAGATCCAGTTTTTGGATTCAGGAGAGGCTTGCATGTACTAGTTATGCAATCTTCGCATTTTTGTTGGTAGATCTTTGACTAACTCGGGTTTGACGAGAGGAGCCCCGTACCGGTATACGTATGCTATTTGTTGGTACCCCTCGAACTCATCCATACGGCTCATCTACTCAGTAATAGATAGTCCATATAATTTGGCCTTTTCTCCGTATAGTTGAATAAACTCCGGATCAATGTTCGGATCATGCCGCTCCTGGGCTCTCCAATCATTGGTATCGTACACTTTGAGCGGTTCGATCGATTGATTTTTCTGTTGTCCAAGCTGGGCAACTTCTTTCCCGACTCTCCGCTCTTTTGCCTCAGCCGACTTGGTAATAAAGCGATTATAGTCTGATGTGAGCGCTATGGGTTGGTGAAGCTAAATCTTAAGCGCGGCTGCTTTGCTTTATCTTCTGCGGTGACCGGGAAGAATGGCTCTATCGGCTCTTGTTAGCCATGTCAATCTTCCACTTTTCATAATAGGCATCTGCGGCCACAGCAATTTCCTCATCTGTCTTCTCGCAAGGTAGCTTATTCATATTCTTATGAGGTACTCTTGGCAGGGGCGATACCTTACATTTCGGTGATCGGAACGTGCTCTTGCTGCTGCTGCTGGTGTTGTCCCTCTTAGTATACTTCCGCTTTTGTCTCTAAGGCTCAAGGGACAGAGACGGCTGACGCGGCGGCGGAGACGGCTGACGCGGCGGTGGAGACGGCTGCGCTGAGTGGTGAGGCGGTGAAGGCGACGGTTGCGCTGGAGAATGGTGAGGTGGTGGTGAAGGTGGATTGCTGCTCTGAGGAGTTGGTGGCCTTGGAGGCACATAATTTGGAAGCATGATGTGCTCCTTTGGCCATACAATAGTCCCCCCCTTTGGCTTCTCCTAGTTCAGTCAGCTCCATATCTTCCCCTACAGGGTGGGCCAGCTTCAGCTCCTCAAAATCATGCTTCACGTCATCCACCATGATGACAGCGTACCCTTTTGGAACTGGTCTGCAATGCCAAGTTGGCTTAGGCACAATTGGTACGGCCATGCCGATCGCCACCGTCACCCTTAAGTTCATAACTTGCACCTTTAGCTCACAAGCTGTGCTCTCCGTGATTTCATCCACTGGGTAGCGTTTAGGAGGAGCCGTCGTTGGTGCATCATCATCAACATCTTGGAGCTGCGTGGAAGCGATGCTGCTTTTCTTATTCGATAGGGCATCGGTACCGTCGAATGCAACTTCTACCATGTGCCGCTGAGATTGGCCGCTAATATCTTGCTGGCTAAGTCTGTCGAGTTGATCCTGGTGCCACTTTAATGCTTCTTCTACATTACGCAGCCGGTCTGTAGCAGCCGCTTTCTCAGCTGCCTCCCTTTCCATTCTCCTCTGATGGCTTTTATCGGGATATCTCTTCATTTCCACGGGGAAGGCAACATTCCACGGCTTGGATCCTGGTGTGCCTCGTGCTCGTCCTTTGTGTTCATCATTTTTAAGGGCGTGTGTGAGCTCGTCGTTCTCTCTATCGGGAACGAACCGTCCCGCTGCAACATCATCTACTGCATTTCTAATATCGTCGATGGGCAGTAGGGGATGATCTTTGTGTTTCTGATTATATATTGCCCTCCCTTCTTCGTCCAACGTGCCCCCATGGCCATAAAACTAGTTTCTCGCCCGTGGTGTCCATGTCATGGGCTCTGGTCTGATCCTGGCAGCAATGTAATTGACCTCAAGTGCATCATACTTAGGCATACAACCGGCGTAGCCAGCAGGCCCGATATTATGATGGTGCACTTTCTTAACAGTGTTCTCTGTATTTATTCTAGACCTTTCCAAAGCTTTCTCCGATGTCTTGTACTTCACAAAATCATCCCACTGGTGTCTTAACTTAGCATAGCCGCCTTGATTGAAATCTAGAATCTTCTCTACCTTGACAAAGTTATTGTACAGTTTATTCTTCCAGTTCTTGAATGCATCGGCCATCTTGATGAGAGCAAACTTCTTGACTCTTTGCACAAGCTCCATTTTTGCTCTCTCCTCCTCATCTGGATTCACATCTGGCCTCGGCAAGAGGAAATTAATCGTGAGCTTGTCAAAAAGCTTATCTTTGGCGATGTTCCTAACATACGAGACTCCACCGCCGCTTGGCCGATTCCATTCTTGAACGGTGATCGGGATATAGTCCCTCACAAGAACTCCGCATTGCTTGACAAATTTTTTTACGACATCACTAGGAGCTTGCGGTTCGCCGTCTACACCGACCACTTCGATCCTATACCTCACAGTGTCATCCAACTTTTTTGTTGGGCCTCGTTTCATTCTTAAGGAAGAAGTTCTCGATCCGGAGGGCTAAAAGAAGAAAGAGTGTTAATATATGCATGTATATATATAGACAGCAGCATTTTAATTACAAAAATACATATATACACCTCGCTGGAGTTTGCGAGATTTAAGGTTTCGCCGGAGCCGTCGCCTTCTCCCTCGTCGGCTTCTCCCCCATCCCAGGCTTCGCCTTCTACCTCATCGGACCGGTCTTCTCGGTTGAGAGACTCATCTCCCTCACCGGATTCGTTCAGAAACTTCTTGATGACATCGATAAATTCATTTTTGTAGATCATTTCGTGGAGGATGTTTTCCTGATGTTCTGGATTCATAGTATCTTGGTGTGTTGGATCCATAGTATCTGCAAATTAAGATTTGCAAGTTACTATAATGCAAACAATACAAAACACTATGCACTTATTTTCTAAATGGGTTCGGAATGCCCTAGGTGGACAAACCATCGAACCCATGGTACTTAGGGGGTGTCGGTGTTCCTCTATGTAAAGTAAGATTCAAAGTTGTATGAATATGAATGCTTACATTTTTAAATGGTAGAGCTCATTTTTTCTGAATATTTTGATATATTATACACATTTTTCTGATTTAAAATGAATTAGTTATGATTTTTTCCCAGTTTTAATCCATTTTTAAATAAATAAACATTTTTGGAATTATTAAAATTATTTTCTATCTGGCCCCACATGTCAGACTTTTAATAATTTGAGAAAACATTTCCAAAAAGAATAAAAACCTGACTTGCTGGACCCACCTGTCAGCATTTTCAATTAATAAAACAATTACAGAAAAGATTTAACTAAAAGAAAAAAAGAGAAATGACGTCAGCCTGACGTCATGATGACGTCATCGACGTCATTGCTCCCAGGTCAAGCACGGATCCATCGATCCCGTGCGCGCCTGGACACGCGGGTGGGTGTGTTGGACGCGTCTCATCGCGGGGAACCAGAAAGTGGCAGTGCTGGTTGCAAGAGGTCGCCGGAGTGACGACACCGATGAGGTTTGGCGGCAGCGCTCGGTGGTCATCGTCGGCAGCACGAACCAGAGCATGAGGGAGAGGACGGGGAGGTGCATGGGCACGGGAATCTCACCGGGGTTGCGATGGAGGGGTCGGGGAAGCAAGGGGAGGCCGGACGGAGGCGAATCAACGACGATCGGAGCTCAGGAAGGTGACGACTTCGGGCTCGATTCCGGCCATAGGAGAGCGTCTCGATTCCGGCCATCGATGGTGGTGGCGTGGCGGCGGCGGGCGTCGACGGCGTGAAGCGGCTCTGGATTTGGGCAGCCTGACGGCGTGAATTTGCTCCGCCGTAAATTTTCCTTAGCCGCACGTCGATGTGCTCTGTGATTTCAGGGAGTTAGGAAGGAAGAAGGGTCAGCGCTGTATACTGTACAGGCCATTAGTCCCGGTTCATCGCATCAACCGGGACCTTTGATGCATTGGTGCCGGTTGATGGGATGAATCGGGACCAATGACCTGGGGTGGAGTGTTCCTGGGGCAGCCACGTGCGCGCGCACCCAAGGTCATTGGTCCCGGTTCGTAGGAACTGGGATGATTGACCCGCTTTTCAGATTTTCGCCAAACTTTTGGTCTTCCCGCTATTTTCAAATTTATTTTCTTCTTTCATTAATAACATGTTTCAATTTAAGATGATTATTTATTTGGAATTTCAAAAAACTTTTAACAGGAAAAGTGCTTCAATTTAAATAACTAATCAAAAACATTTTCTGTTTTCAAATATTTTTATTTTAACTATTCAATTTTACTATTTTCAATTAAAATTGCATTAACAAATGTTTATTGCATAATTTGGAATTTGAAAATACTTTCAACAAGAAAAATGGTTCAATTTAAATACTAATCAAAAACCGTTTTATATTTTCAAATATTTTTATTTGAACTATACAATTTTACTATTTTCAATTAAAATTGCATTAACAAATATTTATTGCATAATTTGGAGTTTGAAACGGGCATAACAAATTCAAAAATGATCCAAACAACGTGAAACCTTCGCGTGGTGTCATATTATGTGTCATAGTTGCAAGGAAAAATATTGAACTTGAAAAATTGCAAACATCATAAAAAATCCTTCACAAAATGACCTATCATGTTCGAGGTTTCATGGCATTTAGGTCAAACCACCAATGTTATGGCTACAATCAGGGCATAGTTTGTGATAATGTGCCCATATTGTGCATACATGTGCATCTTGGGATGGCTTACGATGTTGCAGGAGGAAGTTTTCCTTTTCGACGCACGAAAAAGCCAATTTCCATTTTTGAGATACCGAAATCGGGGTGTTCTGTGAAGCAACCACCAAATTAAAGTTTGGCATTGGTACCAACCCATTTTTGAAAAATACTAGACCATCTTAGATGGACAATTTCCCAACCGGTGTATCTGGAACCTTTCCGTCCATCCCTCATGAAAAAGACAAATTCCTGCCGAATCGGTAGGAGGTTGCCCAGATTTGAACTACAAGTACATCATATAATGCTTGTGAATTTTTTAAAAATCATTTATAGGTTCACAACATGCTATTTCATCAGAGATCCACTTCAAGTTCAGTGAGGCTCAGCCCCGAGCTAAGAAGCTTCATGCCCGCCGTTTTGAATATAGTTTGAAACGGGCATAACAAATTCAAAAATGATCCAAACAACGTGAAACATTCGCATGGTGTCATATTATGTGTCATAGTTGCAAGGAAAAATATTGAACTTGAAAAATTACAAACATCATAAATAATCCTTCACAAAATAAACTATCATGTTCGAGGTTTCATGGCATTTAGGTCAAACCACCAATGTTATGGCTACAATCAGGGCATAGGCTGGGATAATGTGCCCATATTGTGCACACATGTGCATCTTGGGATGGCTTACGATGTTGCAGGAGGAATTTTTCCTTTTCGACGCACGAAAGAGCTAATTTCCATTTTTTAGGTGCCGAAATCAGGGTGTTCTGTGAAGCAACCACCAAATTAAAGTTTCGCATTGGTACCAACCCATTTTTCAAAAATACTAGACCACCTTAGATGGACAATTTCCCAACCGGTGTATCTGGAACCTTTCCATCCATCCCTCATGAAAAAGACAAATTCCTGCTGAATCGGCAGGAGGTTACCCAGATTTGAACTACAAGTACATGATATAATGCTTGTGAATTTTTAAAAAATCATCTATAGGTTCACAACATGCTATTTCATCAGAGATCCACTTCAAGTTCAGCGAGGCTCAGCCCCGGGCTAAGAAGCTTCATGCCCGCTGTTTTGAATATAGTTTGAAACGGGCATAACAAATTCAAAAATGATCCAAACAACGTGAAACCTTCGCGTGGTGTCATATTATGTGTCATAGTTGCAAGGAAAAATATTGAACTTGAAAAATTGCAAACATCATAAAAAATCCTTCACAAAATGACCTATCATGTTCGAGGTTTCATGGCATTTAGGTCAAACCACCAATGTTATGGCTACAATAAGGGCATAGTTTGTGATAATGTGCCCATATTATGCACACATGTGCATCTTGGGATGGCTTACGATGTTGCAGGAGGAAGTTTTCCTTTTCGACGCACAAAAAAGCTAAATTTCCATTTTTGAAGTGCCGAAATCGGGGTGTTCTATGAAGCAACCACCAAATTAAAGTTTGGCATTGATACCAACCCATTTTTCAAAAATACTAGACCACCTTAGATGGACAATTTCCCAACCGGTGTATCTAGAACCTTTCCGTCCATCCCTCATGAAAAAGACAAATTCCTACCGAATCGGTAGGAGGTTGCCCAGATTTGAACTACAAGTACATGATATAATGCTTGTGAATTTTTAAAAAAATCATTTATAGGTTCACAACATGCTATTTCATCAGAGATCCACTTCAAGTTTAATGATCCAAACAATGTGAAACCTTCGCGTGGTCTCATATAAAGTTTTCATACATCACATAAAGTTTTCATACATTACATAGATTTACATAGGGTTTAGGGTATGAATCCTTCATCGCGTATGTCGATCCCTTGCCTATGATCGCTTCTTAGGCCATAACCATGGAGCATATTCTTTGCTTAACGGGATTCTTGGGTCAGTTTTCACGGTGAAGGGCGGAATTTCATCAAACTTATCATAATCTGCTAACATGTCTGTCTTGTCCTCGACTCCCGCGATGTTTCTTTTCTCTGAAAGAACTATGTGACGCCTGGGCTTATCGTCTGATGTATTTGTTTCCTTTTTTTTTCTTTTTTCGGTCTAGAGGACATGTCCTTCACATAAAAACCTGAGCCACATCATTGGCTAGGACGAATGGTTCGTCTCTGTAACCAAGATTCTTGAGATCCACAGTTGTCATTCCGTACAGCTGGTCTACCTTTACCCCTTCTCCATTCATGTTGACCCAACTGCACCGAAAAAAGGGACCTTAAAAGTAGGTCCGTGGTCAAGTTCCCATATCTCCTCTATGTAACCATAGTATGTGTCATTTTTCCCATTCTCGCATGTTGCATCAAAGCGGACACCACTGTTTTGGTTGGTGCTCTTTTTATCTTGGCCAACCGTGTAAAATGTATTCCCATTTATCTCGTACCCTTGGAAAGTCAATACAGTCGCAGATGGTGTCGCGGCCAACAAGTAGAGCTGATCTCCAATAGTGGTGTCATTCATGAGATGTAATTGCAACCAAGTGCCAAAAGTCTCCATGTGATTTTATTTAATCCAGTAGTCATCCTTCCCTGAGAACTTGGAGCGTACAACATTCATGTGTTCCTCGATATACGGAGCCACGAAGGTAGAACTTTGTAGAACTGTGTAGTGTGCTTGATTCAAAGAATGCATGTCCCTAAATATCATTGCTTTATTTCAGCGTGCCTTTTCCACTTAGTCTCCCCTCATACCGTGATTCAGGAACACCAATCAGCTTAAGGTCAGGAAGAAAGTCTACACAAAACCCAATGACCTCCTCTGTTCCATAGCCCATGGAGATGCTTCCTTCTGGCCTAGCACGGTTACAAACATATTTCTTTAAGACTCCCATGGACCTCTCAAAGGGGAACATATTATGCAGAAATACAGGACCGAGAATGGAAATCTCTTCGACTAGGTGAACTAAGAGATGCATCATAATATTGAAGAAGGATGGGGGGGAACACCAACTCAAAACTGAGAAGACATTGGACACCATCCTTCTGTAGCCTTTCCAGACTTTATCGATCGATTACCTTCTGAGATATTACATTGAGGAATGCACATAGCTTCACAATGGGTACTCGAACATTTTCTGGTAGAAGCCCCCTCAATGCAACCAGAAGCAACTGCGTCATAATCACGTGGCAATCATGAGACTTCAGGTTCTGGAATTTTTTCTCTGCCATATTTATTATTCCCTTTATATTTGACGAGAATCCAGACGACACCTTGATACTGTAAAGGACTTCAAAAAATATTTCCTTCTCTGCTTTCGTAAGAGCGTAGCTTCTTAAGTATTGACGGCCTTTATCAGTATTCTTGTTGTATGGGTCATTGATATGTTGCTGGTCTTCCCGTGCTTCTGGTGTATCTTTTTTGTTCCCATACACACCCAGGAAGCCTAGCAGGTTCACGCAAAGATTCTTCATCACGTGCATCACATCGATTGAAGAACGGACATCTAGGTCTTTCCAATACTCAAGCTCCCAAAATATAGATTTCTCATTCCACATGGCCGTGTGTTCGGTAATGGAGTCTTTCGGAACAGATTGGCCGCTAGGACCCTTTCCAAAGATTACTTCTAGGTCCTTCACCATACCAAATACATCAGCACCTTTAGGGAGCTTAGGCTTCTTCCGGTAATCTGCCTCGCCGTTGAAATGCTTGCCTTTCTTTCTTACTTGATGATTAGTCGAAAGAAATTTACAACACCCCAGGTACACAACCTTCTTACATTTATCCAAATATGTACCTTTAGTCTTATCTAAACAGTGTGTGCATGCATTGTATCCCTTGTTTGACTGTCCTGAAATGTTACTAAGAGCAGGCCAATCATTGATGGTTATGAACAACAACGTTCGTAGGTCAAATGGCTCCTGTTTGTGCTCATCCCACACCTTTACACTGGTTCTTCCCACAACTACAAAAGTTCATCGACTAATGGCCTTAGGTACACATCAATGTTGTTGCCGGGTTGCTTCGGTCCTTGGATGAGCACTGGCATCATAATGAACTTCCGCTTCATGCACAACCAAGGAGGAAGGTTGTAGATACATAGAGTCACTGGCCAGGCGCTGTGACTGCAGCTCTGCTCCCCAAAAGGATTCATGTCGTCTGTACTTAGACCAAACCATAAGTTCCTCGCGTCACCTACAAAGTTCGAGTACTTTCTCTCGATGTTTCTCCACTACGACCCATCAGCGGGGTGTCTTAGTTTCCCGTCTTTCTTACGCTCTTCTTTGTGCCGTCACAACAACCTGGCATGCTCTTTGTTTCTGAACAGACGTTTCAACCGTGGTATTATAAGAGCATACCACATAACCTTAGTAGTAAGCCTCTTCCTAGGGGGCTCGTCGTCGCCCTCAACATCACTAGGGTCATCTTGTCTGATCTTGTACCGACATGAAGTGCATACCGGGCATTTATCCATATTCTCGTACTTCTCACCAGGGTACATGATGCAGTAATTAATACATGCATGTATCTTCTCCACATCTAATCCTAGAGGGCAGATAGTCTTCTTTGCTTCATACGTTGTCTCGGGCAGCTCATTGTCCTTTAGAAGCTTCGGCTTCATTATTTTCAGTAACTTCTCAAATCCCTTGTCAGATAAACCAGTCTCTGCCTTCCATTTCAGTAGTTCAAGTGTGGTACCGAGCTTTGTGCTGCCATCTTTGCAATTTGGGTACAACAACTTTTTGTGATCCTTTTGCATGGCCTCCAACTTAAGCTTCTCCCTTTCGGTATCGCATTGTTGCTTTGCATCAGGAATGACCCGACCAAGACCATCAACGGGCTCATCTGATGCCCGTTGTTCTTCTTCATTGCCGCCTCCCTCTTCTTCATTGTCTTCCATTGCAGTATCACCATATTCTTCAGGGGAAATATGATAGCTGTCATCATCCTCCTCTTTTTCATTTTCTTCCAGCCTAACCCCTCTTTCTCCGTGCATGGCCCAACAATAATATTCGGGCATGAAACCTCTCCGAAGCAGATGGCTATGAAGGATTCTCGGGGCAGAGTGCTCCGCCACGTTTCGACAGTTGATGCAGGGACAAGGCATAAAATTATCCACTTTGTTTGCCTTAGTCACATCGATAAATTTATGCAGGCCTGCAATAAAATCGGAATCGCGTCGGTCGTCGTACATCCATCGCATCCGTGCATCGATCTGCGTCATAATAATTAACCATTACAATGACATCGTGAATAGTGAAATGACCACCCTACATGGACACCACCCTACAGTTACAGATAAAGAAGATAAGGTTGCTAACCTCGGTCGAGGATACCGTGTTGTGCGAACTTAAGTGTGGTTCGGACATTTGGTCGAACACCTTGTGTGCAGTGTGAAGAAAAAAACCTAAACTAGGGCTGGGCTTATTTATAGCCAGGGAGGGTTTTTGGTCCTGGTTCTTGGCATGAACCGGGACCAATGCTCCGCAGAACGCCACGTGTGCGTCGTGGGGAGGGGCTTTGGTCCCGGTTCGTGGCATGAACCGGGACCAATGCCCCTTGGATATTTCGCCCGTCGCTTCGTCGTCCTCGTGTACAAATAGGAGACGCCACAGTGTGTCTCTTCGTCATTCATCCCCTCCCTCTCCAATCTCCACCGCGCCACCATGGAGATGCCCGCGCTGAACTTCTACGAGGCGGTGATGTTCTCGCACTTCGACATCCTCGTGCCACCGGCCGCAACGGTGCCCCACGGATGGCGCATCAGCTATGCGGGGGTGCCGGTGGCTCCGCTCCTCGTCCCCGGTGCAGCCGAGATGGAGAGCGAAATCACGGCGCGCCGCCGCTAGATGCCCACGTGGAAGAGGGCGTTGCCTCGGTACGCGGCGGCCAGCCTATACTGGCCACGGCTGTTCAAGAAGGAGCGGAAGGCCAAGATTGGCAACCGCATTGTTTACGGGTGCGTGGTGCACCGGGATCTCTGCAATCGAGAAGGGTAGGAGAGGTTCTAGTCCGTCCCTGGACGGACCAAGTACACCGTCATCGCCGCCGCTCGCCGCGAAGAGGTGCTCCGTCTCGCGAACAATGCGGAACTCGTGGAGGTTCCGTCCGACGACGACAACGAGGAAGCCGGCGGCTTGAAGGACAGCGGCAGCGGAAGTGAAATTGTTGACTAGTGTTTGAATTAATGTTGGATGTGAAATCGCACCTTTGTTTAGGAATAATTTGTGGTTGAATTAATGAAATGCCTCGATTTAGATCTCTGTCTCGATTAATTTGTGGAACAATTTGTGATTTAGATCAATTTCTGCCTCGATTTAGATCTCTATCCCGGATTTGGAACGTGACCGTCGAGTGACCATCGAGGGGTTTTTGGTCCTGGTTCGTGGCTTGAACCAGGACCAATGCTCCGCCGAGCGCCACGTGTGCATCGCGGGGGCATTGGTCCCGGTTCAAGCCACGAACCGGGACCATAGCTTAGAGATGAACCGGGACCAATGCCCAGGCGGCATGAACCGGGACCGGTGCCTGGCATTGGTCCCGATTGCGGAACCGAACCAGGACCAATGGCATTTGGGTGCTGGACCAAAGACCCTTTTTCTACTAGTGTAAGGATAAAGGTGAGGCATTTAGTAGCGAATTTGAGGCAATTGTCTTGGAGTGAGATAGGGCAAAAGTTGTCAGGACGATTGGCTCCAGTTTTATTTATGATGAAGGATTTATTTATAGGGCAAAGATCCACGAGTAAGGAGTGAAAGTCGTTAAGAGAGTCCATCAAGTTATTCTTAACAAGAGCCCAATATATGTCTATTTTAGGGTGTTTAGTAGTAGTAGTACTAATATATAGGGTTTAGTAGTAGTAGGAATTATTATTATTAGTAGTAGTAGTATTTTTGGGGGGGTTTAGTAGTATTTTAGGGTTTATTGTAGAAATTTTAGGGTTTTATGGTTTATGTCTATTTTAGGGTTTAGTGTAAATATGTCTATTGTAGAAATAAATTTGTGGTAGAGTAATATGTCTATTTTAGGGTAGAGTAATATATTTGGTAGAGTAATATATTAATATGTCTATTTTTTAACTTGTTTTACCTTTCTTTCTGGAATAGTTAAGTGATGGATCGTCACACCGACGACGAACTTCTTGAGGGCATGATAAGAGGTTAAATTCCTCTTATTACTAGAGGTGAAGATGTTTTAGATGAGGGCATAATAATAGGTGAAGATGTTGTAAATGAGGACGAGATATTGTCATTTCTAGGTCAATCCAGTGATGGACATCAGCTAGAACTGATGGATGAAGGGCAAACAAACCACAATGATGGCCCCTCGACAACAAGCGGCGAGGTACATATATATATATATATATATATATATATATTAAGCCTCTTGTGACTAGATGCATTAATTGATCTGGATATATATTAATCACTCTCTCTTCTTCTTTTAGCCCTCCGGATCGACCAAATCGACAGTTAAAACGAAACGAGGCCCGACCAAAAAATTGGATGGTAATCAAAGGTTTACCATTGACGTAATAGATGATACTGGAGAACCGACTGATCTAGAAAAGCACGCAAGATGTTTGTAAATCAATGTGGGGTGATTGTTAGGGACAACCTCCCGATCACCATTCAAAACAGGAATAAGTCAAAGAAAAAAGGTGTAGAATTCACCAGTTATGTCACCGATGATGCCAAAGATGACCTTTGGCAAAAGCTCATAGCACATTTCATACTACCTCCCAAGTATGAAGAATTCAAGGCAGATGGTACTACCCCAAGGCCGGGTGGGATTGAAACAAGAGCGAAAGTCAAGGAGTGGGATCCATCGAAGATGGGCGAACTGTATCAGAACCATAGGAAAAATTTATATGTGAAGTTTGTCGCGAAAAAGAAAACTCCAGACTTCAAAGGAGAATACAAGAAGTTGAGAGAATAGTGGCCTGATTTTGTAAAGTACAAGCTATCTTCTATAGCCCAGGCAAAGTCGGAAAAGAATGCGTTAAATGCTGCCAAAAAGAAATACTACCATAAAATGAGGACACGTGGCTACAAGAGTGACGTGCCTAAGTAGGAAAATATGGAGGCCGACATGAGGACTAGAGGGATTATTCCCGGTACAGATGGATGGCTCGAGAGGTCAAAGCACTAGTGGTACGGGCACGGGCGAAAGTTGAACCCACAAATAGAGGCGACAAATTTTCAAGAAAAAATTCTAACACCCTCCAATGCGCTTGTTCAAGCAATGGCCGATGCTCAAGCAGGATTGTTTCGGCCCGACAGAGAGAACGACGAGCTGACACGCACCCTCCGGAATCCTGAAAAAGGTGGAAGAACACGAGGCAAAGGAACTAGTGTTACGTGGAAGAAAGGGTTTCCCGAGTACGATGACAGTTACAGAAGTCGTAAGAGAAAGAAGGACCGGGAGGTGATACGTCCAAAACGTATCTACTTTCCCGAACACTTTTCTATTGTTTTTCCTCTAAACTTGTGTGATTTGGATTCAACTAACACGGACTGACGTTGTTTTCAGCAGAATTACCTTGGTGTCTAGTTTTTGTGCAGAAAATCACCTATCAGGAAAATCTCGGAAAATATGCCAAAATTCCTATTTCACCAGAAGACTCACAAAGCCAAAAGACGAGACGGAGGAGGGCCATGAGGGGACCACACCACCTGGCCGTGCGGGCTAGGCCAGGCCGCGCCTGGGGGTGGTGTGGCCGCCTCGGTCACCCCCTCGGCCTCCCTCTTCACCTATAAGATGCCTCCTGACCTAAAAACACAGGAGGGGGACGTTTTTCTAGAAAGAGTTCCGCTACACCGCCACCACCAGATTCCGTGATTCAGAACCAGAAACTCCGTTCTAGCACCCTGCTAGGACAGGGAATTAGAGAAGAGCATCGCCATCATCATCACCATCTCTTCTCCATCGACCATTCATGATTCCCCCATCCATGAGTGAGTATTCCCCCGCTGTAGGCCATGGGGATGGTACGGATTGGGTGAGATCGTTCATGTAATGGCATCAGATTGTTAGGGCATGGTGCCTACTATCTATTATTAGTGCTTTTTGACTTTGTTGCAACTTGTTATGCTTAATGCTTGTCACTAGGGCCCGAGTGCCATGATTTCAGATCTGAACACGTTATTGATTCATTATGATAGTATTGTTTATGGTCTTACCTGCAAGTTGTATACACATATTGTTGTCCAGAACCAAATGCCCCGAAGTGACAATAATCGGGATAACCAGAGAGGATGGCTTTGATATGAGGATCACATGTGTTCACAAAGTGTTAACGCTTTGCTCTGGTGCTCTATTAAAAGGAGCACCTTAATTGCCAGTAGTTCCCTTGAGGCCCCGCTACAAACGGGCTGGCAGGACAAAAGATGTTGTGCAAGTTCTCATTGCGAGCACGTATGACTATATATGGAACACATGCCTATGATTATTTAGTACTTGGATGCTTTATCTTATTTATCTGTAAATGCCCTATGTCTTGATTGCCATATGAATTGTCTTGTCCATACAACGCCCGTCCATCCATCCTATGCCTACCGCGCTTTAATCCTACTGTTTACTGCAATTGTTACTACTGTCTTTACTTTTACTACTGCTATTACTTTACTATTGCTACTGATAAACTGCTGTGAGCAAGATTGTTTCCAGGTGCAGCTAAATTGACAACTCAGTTGTTAAGGCTTATAAATATTCTTTGGCTCCCCTTGTGTCGAATCAATAAATTGGGTTTCACTTCCCTCAAAAATACTGTGATACACTGATACATTGCAAATGTATCTATAATTTTTGATGTTCCATGCTTGGTTTTATCTACTTTCTTATGTTTTGTCCACACTTTGGAGTACTTTTCATATGATTTCTTGGACTAACCTATTAACAAGATGCCACAGTGCCAGATGCCTGTTTTCTGCTATTTTTGGTTCCAGGAAGTCAGAAAATGAATATTCTCGGAACTGGACGGGACAAAAGCCAAAGTTACTATTTTCCCGAAAGATTCATGGAGCCAGAAGGAGAGACGGAGGGGGGCCATAGGGTGGCCACACCACCCCTAGGCGCGGGTCCACCTAGGCTGCGCCAGGGCATGGTGTGGGCCCCCTGTCCGCCCACCGACCTTGCCCTCTGGCCTATAAGAAGTCTCCCGAGGCATAAACCCTAGATCGTCAATCAGAAATCCACGAAAAGTTCCGCAGCGTCGCTGCCACCAAAGGGGAGATTCGGGGGACAGAAAGTCTCTGTTCCGGCACCCTACCGGGACGGGGAAGTGCCCCCGGAGCCATCTCCATCGATCTCCACCGCCATCTCCATCACCATTGCTGATTCCCATGATGAGGTGGGAGTAGTTCTCTCTCGAGGCTAAGGGTTCTACCGGTAGCTATGTGTTCATCTCTCTCTCTATGCATGATCTTATTGTGATCATGAGCTTGTAATCTATAGATGTACCTTGCTACTCAAGTGCTTTAATAGATCTCTGCTCTCCCCATGTGTGTGAAAGTGACAGCGTGCTCACCATGGTGGCACTTAGGCTAGAGATTACAAATACTTGTTATGAGTTATATTTGGAGTTAGATGTCTTTATGAAATTGTGGTGTTTGTTGGACTCATCTAGAGCTCAAGGTGACAGTGTGGGGTTATCTAGATGGGAAAGGCTTACTTTGAGGTGTGTTGTTATAGCCCTACCATCGATTAGAGTGTTCAACCGGAGAGTAGTTAAGAGTAGTATCATAAAGAGAAGATATTTATATGAGAGAGTGTTCACTAGTGAAAGTATGATCCCTAGGCCTTGTTTCTAAGCACTGAAACACAGTTTGCTATTAGATCTGTTACATGTTTGATTGCTTCCATCTTTATTTCAGTTTTACTTTAGTCTTTTCCACGCCACCAAGCTATTCTCTGTCACCGTTACCACTTATAATTATCCATAGCACTTGTATTTTACTATCTCTTCGCCGAACTAGCACACCTATACACCTGACAAGTGTATTGGGTGTGTTGGGGACACAAGAGACTTCTTGTATCTTGATTGCAGGGTTGCTTGAGAGGGAATACCTTTGACCACTTCCTCCTTGAGTTTGATAAACCTTGGGTGATCCACTTAAGGGAAAACTTGCTGCTGTTCTACAAACCTCTGCACTTGGAGGCCCAACAACTGTCTACAAGAATAGAAGTGCGTAGACATCATACACCCCCTATACTTGTGGGTCATCAAGACTATTTTCTGGCACCGTTGCCAGGGAGCATAGCTCTATTTATCAAGTTCATTTGGAATCAGTACTGTTCGCTGCCCTCCATTCATCATGGGTAAGTCTCGTGATGGAAAAGTTCCTATATTACCATCGACTACAAGAAGAGCTACGGTTCTGAACACCTCTATTGCTCTTGATTCACCATCTGTTATGACTAAGCTCCTTACACCACCACATACACATGCTACACACACTGCTACTACTGCTGAATCTGAAACTTCTGATACTTATGATGCTGCTTCTACTATGATTGATAAAAGTGGTTCATTAGGTCCTTTCCTAGATTCTACGATTGCTAGAACTATAGCTGGAAATACTGAAACTCCTAATGAAGATACTACTACACCTGTCAGTTCACCTGAGTCTAGAGAGAACTATGATATTGAAGACGGTTATATAGAGATGACCGATGAATTTATTAAAGAATGTCAAAACACTCATGATAAAAAATGCTATTAAGAGTCTTCTTGAGAAACATACTGTTAGACCTAAATTATCTCCTAATGCTAAGTTTGCTACATCTCCCATAAACATTAAAGCTAAGGATTATGATTTCTCTCTTGATTTATCTTACATAACCATTGTTGAGAAAGAACCTTTTTGTGGAACTAAGAATGAAAGTGTTTTAGCACATATGACTGAGCTTTCTACCATGAGTGGCTTGTTTTCTGATGATATTTAGATGCGCACCTACTTTGTTGCTAAAATTTTCCATTTTTCACTAAAAGGAGAAGCTAAAACTTGGTTTAATAATTTACCTCCTGGATCTATTGATAGCCTTGATTGCTTGATTAGTACATTCCTTCAGAAATATTTCCCTCCTAGTGCTAGACATGCTATTTTGCAGGAACTTTTTGATTTTAAACAGGCAGAGAAAGAGATATTGCCTGAATCATGGGCAAGGTTTTGTGCTTTTATTCATGCACAGGCTGGATGTCCATTACCTAAAAATGAGCTTCTTGATATATATTATAATGGACTAACTGAAGAATCTAGGACATACCTGGATAGTTGTGCTGATTGTGTTTTCAGGAAGAGAACCCCCAAACAAGCTGAGGAATTAATGGCTAAAATAAGCAAGAATTATGAAGACTGGACTTCATCTGAACCAACTACATCTGAGACAACTACACCTGAGTTAACTGTGCCTGAGCCAACACTAACACCAAAACCAAAGAAGAGGGGAGTTATTGAACTAAATGATGAAGTGATGAAGGAAGCTAAGAAATGTCTTAAGGATAAGGGAATTAAAGCTGTAGATGTCAAGAATTTACCTCCTATAGAAGAATTATGTAAGTCAGTCCCCCACTCATCCACTATTGAGGTACACTCTCTCCAACATTTTGATGAAGGTGATATTACTTACTCTAAACCTCCTGATCAATGCTTAGAAAATTTGTTTTGATGCATGCTTAGGCCTCTTACAAGTCCCTATGAGTAGTTCCTTTCATTATGTATTCACTTTGCAATCACTTGTATAATGGATGTTTAAATTTCAGAATATCAAAGATGAACAACCACACTTTTGGAGAAATATTTGAGAGGGACACACCTAGAAGGGCAAGGCCTTCAAGATCATCCTCTTAGTTTAGGCCATCATATAATGAAGATCTTATTGCACCACGCTTTGGAAATGAAGGAGATGAGGGAGATGCTCACCCATCTACCTTCCCTTGTTTTACCTTTTTGCAAGCTGCAGGGATCCTCGATGAGTTCTTACTTCTTATTCAGAGGGTTGGGCTGACCACCTATATGGAAGATGAGAGTGAGCAATGTGTCGTGCTCACCAAAACTTTCGTTGAGAGTTTCGTTTTCACTAACACCCCATATTAGTGAATTGTTTCGTTCAAGATTTATAATCTGCCTATTACCATGCCATTGGAAAGATTTTGCAGCATTGTAGGCATAGGCATGACTGGAACAGTGAAGAAGATCCAAGGTCGACCCGCTGATTTACTAGAGCTCTACCGAAGTGTGACAAATGACGATGACCGCGTGGCTCAGCGCGGGAAGATAAGGAACATTCAACTCCCAGCTCTTAGATATTTTGCTTATTATCTTGCCACTAGCATTCTTGGTAGGGAGAACACTAGTAATATTTCTAATTATCATTTGGCCTTCCTCGCTGCTGCACTTAATAATGATACCAAGTATAATCTTGGCTCTCTCATTGCTCGCCGCCTAGCCGCTAGAGGACCTATTTATGGGGGCATTATTGCCTCACGTATGGTTGCTGCTTTAGAACTTTCTGTGGATCCTAATGATACTGTGTGATACGTCCATTTTGCATCACTATTCTATGTCATAATTCACTGTTATTCATTGATATATTTCGTATTGAGAGGTGATACTTATGTTATTTCATCTGTTTTTGCATGGTTGATGATATTTGGAGCATGGACCGCTGCAGTCAGGATTCTGATGGAAAAGGAGCTGTTTGGAGGCAAAATTCGCAACGTTTAGAAAATCCGGAAAAATATACAAAAAATCCTATTTTTCCAGAAGACGAAGGAAGCCAGAAGGGGGGCTAGAGATGGGCCACAGGGGCCCACACCACCCCCTGGCGTGGGCAGCCCTAGGCCGCGCCAGCAGGTGGTGTGGCCGCCTTGGCCCACTCCAGGCTCTCCCCTCTGGCGTATATTATCCTCCCGAAACCCTAAGACTCGGGAAGGGACCATAGAAAGATTCCGCCGCCTTTGCAGAGCGGAAAACACCGAGAGCGAAAGATCTCTCCGGTAGACAGATTTCTACCGGGGGAATTCCTTCCCGGAGAGGGGAGATCATCGCCATCAACACCACCATCAAGCTGGACTTCATCGGGATCATCATCACCACCATCATCATCAGCAGCACCCTCATCACCATCTCCATATTGCTGTAACAATTGGGTTGAATCTGGCATTAGTTCTTAGGGAAAACTTTCTCGGTGTTGATTACTCTTTGTAGTTGATGCTATTGAGTGAACCGTTGAATTATTGTTTATGTTTAGATTGTTATACATCATTATTCCATCTCTGATCATGATCCATATGATGTCTTGTGAGTAGTTCGTTTTGTTCTTGAGGACATGGGAGAAGTCATGTTGTTAGTAGTGGAGTTGTGTTGAGAAAGATTCAATAGTTTGATATTTAAGTTGTGGTGTACTTCTTCTAGTGGTGTCATGTGAACGTCGACTACATGACACTCCACCTATATGGGCCTAGGGGAATGCATTGTGTATTTGGCTACTAATCGTAGGGGTTGCCGGAGTGACAGAAACCTGAACCCCCGTTAGGAAACCATTGCACAAGGGACGTAAGGGTCTTAGAGTTTAAAGTTGTGGTTAGGTTTCTACCTTAATTACTTTCTTGTACTTACGAATGTTTGCAAGTGGTATAATCACAAGTATGTATTAGTCCTAGGAAGGTCGGTACATTAGCATAGGTTCACCCACACAACACTTAGCAAGCTAAAGAAGATTAATCAACTATATGAAGCGAAAGCACTTGACAGTCTTCCCATGTGTCCTCGAGAACGGTTGGTCATCTTAAGTAATACAACCGGCTTGTTCTTTGCTACATAAAGGATTGGGCCACTTGCTGAATTTATTCCTACTGTCTTTTGTTTACTCGTACTTTGTTTACTTGCTTTATTAAAAAACCCTAAAAATCCGTTTGCTAAGTATTTGCAGAGAATTCCTGATCCATACCACTAGTCAGCACCTTCTGCTCCTTGTTGGGTTCGACACTCTTACTTATCGAAAATACCGCGATACACCCCCTATACTTGTGGGTCATCAAGACTATTTTCTGGCGCCGTTGCCGGGGAGTGAAGCGCTATTGGAAAGTGGAACTGGTAAAGGAAACTTCTACTGTGAGTACTGTTTATTTCTGTTAGTTGCTTTATTTTTGTTATGGATAATTCGCTGAGTTTCTTATTTGGTAATGCTACTACCACTGCTAAGGTAGTAGATAAGCCACCACCTACTGAGAATGATGTTTTCAAAATAACTACAAGAATTATTGACCGTGTTATGGATAACTACTATGTTGGGGATGGAACTGTCCATCCCGGTGATCATTTACTCTTTATACACGAATTATGCGGGTTGTTCAAGTGTGCAGGTATTACTACAGATCAAGTTAAGAAGAAGTTATTCTCATTATCACTGAAAGGAAGAGCTGAGGAATGGTATAAGCTGCTGAAGAATGGTCAAGCTCTGGAATGGGAGGAAATAGTGCCTCTCTTTTATTCAAAGTTTTATCCTCGTAGTGAGATTCATAAAGATCGGAATCAAATATACAACTTTTGGCCTCTTGATGGAGAGAGTACAGCTCAAGCTTGGGGGAGATTGAAGTTACTAATGCTCAAATGTCCCAGTCATGAGCTCCCCAACAATATTATTATCAATAACTTTTATGCAAGGCTTTCTCTTCATGACAAGGATTGATTGGATGCTTCTTGTGCTGGATCATTCACTCGCATGGAAGAAGAAGCTAAATGGGATCTTCTGGACCGTATTCAAGACAATGTTGAAGCATGGGAGAATGACAAAGGTAGAAAGTCAGGTATAAATTATGATTATGAATGCACTGAATCTTTTATGGGAACTAATGACTTTCAAAATATTAGTAATGCTTATGGTCTTGATTTGCAAGTTATTATGAATTGCTTTAGAGCTTTTGCCTCTTATATTGAAATTCCAAAAAGGGGATGG
This sequence comes from Avena sativa, assembly GCA_916181665.1. NCBI lineage: Eukaryota > Viridiplantae > Streptophyta > Magnoliopsida > Poales > Poaceae > Avena > Avena sativa. The sequence goes on from OV702279.1 coordinate 484,196,765, forward strand.
AATAAATACCATGCACCTTACAAAGATATTGTTGACTATGTTCCTATTGGGAGTGCTGAGTATTGCATTATTGATCCCATCTTACCTGAACCTTATATCGAGAAGATTCCCTTCCTAGAAAAGGTAAAGGATCAGCCTATAATAACTAATGTAATCACCAAAAGTGAAAAAAGAACTGTAAAACCTGATGAACAAATAAATGTTGAACCTGTGGTAGCAATTGTGAAAGACCTTGTCACTAAAAGCATAGAAGATGGACACATAGTCTTTTGTGAGGATGCTTCTAATATTGTTTCACATCCTAATAGAACTAAAAAAGCTAGTGTTCATGTGCTTTCTGTTAGAATTGGTGATCATTGCTATTATGGTTTATGTGATATTGGTGCAAGTTCTAGTGCTATTCCTTATGAGCTTTACAGAGAAATTATGCATGAAATCAGTCCCTACGAATTGGAAGAGATTGATGTGGTTATTCACCTTGCTAATAGAGAGACCATCTCTCCAATCGGTATTGTACGGGACGTGGAAGTTCTTTGTGGTAAGATTAAGTACCCTGCTGATTTTCTAGTACTCGGTTCAGCTGCTAGTAAAACTTATCCTATTATTTTTGGAAGACCTTTCTTAAGTACTTGTGGAGCTATTATAGATTGCAAAAGGGAGACAATCTTGACTAAGTTTGCTGGGGAATCTTATGAGTTTAATTTCTCGAAATTCGCTAAGGAACCTTGTGAAGAGGAAACCCATAATGAGGGTTTTAGAGTTGAATAACTTGCTTCTATTTCTCTTGCTCCTAACAATGCTTTGCAGCAATTTATGGAAGATCATGAAAGTGAAATCTTCATGGAAGAAAGGAATGAGATTGACAAGATTCTCCGTGATCAGCCTAAGATGCTCAAGCATAACTTGCCTGTAGAAGACTTGGGTACCACGTTGCCACCTAAAAAGGATCCGATTTTCGATCTAAAACCCCTTCCTGATGATCTTAAATATGCTTATATTAATGATAAAAAGATATATCCTGTTATTATTAGCGTTAAACTTTCAGGAAAGGAAGAAGAAAGGCTATTGGAGGTTTTGAGGAAACACCGAGGAGCTATGGGCTATACTCTAGATGATTTAAAAGGGATTTCACCTACTATATGTCAGCATTCTATCAACATAGAACCAGATGCAAAGCCGGTTGTAGAGCACCAACGACGTTTAAATCCTAGGATGAAGGAAGTGGTAAGGAATGAGGTATTGAAACTCTTTGATGCTGGTATTGTTTACCCTATTGCTGATAGTGAATGGGTTAGTCATGTTCATTGTGTTCCTAAAAAAGGAGGTATTACCATTGTTCCTAATGATAATGATGAGATTATTTCTCAAAGAATAGTAGTAGGCTATAGGATGTGCATTGATTTTAGAAAAGTCAATAAAGTTACTAAGAAAGATCACTACCCGCTTCCTTTTATTGATCAAATGTTGGAAAGATTGTCTAAAAAGACCCATTTTTGTTTTCTTGATGGTTATTCTGGTTTCTCTCAAATTGTTGTTAAACAACAAGATCAAGAAAAAACTACTTTTACTTGCCCTTACGGAACTTATGCTTATAGACGTATGCCTTTTGGTTTATGTAATGCTCCTGCTACTTTTCAAAGGTGCATGTCTGCTATCTTTCATGGTTTTTGTGAGGAAATTGTAGAAGTGTTCATGAATGACTTTTCTGTCTATAGAACTTATTTTGATAATTGTCTGCACAACCTTGATACAGTTTTGCAGAGATGTGAAGAAACTAATCTTGTTCTTAATTGGGAGAAATGCCACTTCATGGTTAATGAAGGGATTGTCCTCGGGCATAAAGTTTCTAAAAGAGGCATAGAAGTTGATAGAGCTAATGTTGAGGCAATTGAGAAGATGCCATCTCCAAGAGACATCAAAGGTATTTGTAGTATCCTTGGTCATGTTGGTTTCTATAGAAGGTTTATTAAAGACTTTTCTAGGATATCAAAACCCCTCACTAATCTTCTTCAAAAAGATGTACCCTTTGTTTTTTATGATGATTGTAAGGAAGCTTTTGAAACTCTTAAGAAGGATTTAACTACAGCCCCTATTATTCAACCACCTGATTGGAGTTTACCCTTTGAAATAATGTGTGATGCTAGTGATTTTGCTATAGGTGTTGTCCTTGGGCAACGAATTGATAAAAAGTTAAACGTTTTCCGTTATGCTAGTAAGACTCTAGACACTACTCAAAGGAATTATGCTACTACTGAAAAGGAATTTCTAGCTGTCGTTTTTGCTTGTGATAAGTTTAGGCCCTATATTGTAGACTCAAAAGTCACCATTCATACTGATCATGCTGCTATTAAATACCTTATGACGAAGAAGGACGCTAAGCCTAGGCTTATTAGATGGGTGCTGCTTTTACAAGAGTTTGAACTACATATAGTAGATAGGAAGGGTGCTGAAAACCCTGTAGCTGATAATTTATCTCGATTGGAAAACATCTATTTTGACCCTATGCCTGTTAATGATAGTTTTCTAAATGAACAGTTAGCTGCAGTAGGGGTAAGCTCGCGAGGGAGCCCTTGGTACGCTGATTATGCTAACTTTATTGTCTCCAAGTATTTGCCTCCAACTTTTACAGCTCAGCAAAGGAGGAAGTTCTTCTATGATTTGAGGCATTATTTTTGGGATGATTATACAAAGAGGGAGTGGATGGTATTATGCGAAGATGTGTTCTAGAATATGAACAAAAGGAGATATTGCGTAAATGTCATGGTAGTGCTTATGGGAGACATCATGCAGGAAATAGAACTGCACTAAAGGTGCTAAAATCAGGTTTCTACTGGCCTACCCTTTTTAAAGATGCAAGAAAATTTGTTTTATCTTGTGATGAATGTTAGCGTGTTGATAATATTTCTAGACGCAATAAAATGCCTATGAATTACTCTCTAGTTATTGAACCCTTTGATTCCCGGGGATTTCACTTTATGGGTCCTTTCCCTCCTTCAAAAGGTTACACTCATAATCTTGTTGCCGTTGATTATGTTACTAAGTGGGTAGAAGCCATTCCTACAAAGAGTGCTGATGGGGAGACTTCTCTAAAAATGCTTAAGGATGTTATCTTTCCTAGGTTTGGGGTGCCTAGGTATCTCATGACTGATGAGGGTTCTCATTTCATTCATGGTGGTTTTAGAAAGACCCTTGCTAAATATGATGTTAATCATAGAATTGCTTTAGCTTATCACCCCCAAACTAGCGGGCAAGTAGAGTTATCAAATAGAGAAACTAAATCCATCTTGCAAAAGACTGTTAATAGATCTAGAAAATACTGGGCTAAAAAGTTGAATGATGCTTTATGGGCTTATAGAACTGCTTACAAAAATCCTATGGGGATGTCTCCTTATAAAATGGTTTATGGGAAAGCTTGTCACCTACCCTTAGAATTAGAATACAAAGCTTACTGGGCAGTTAAAGAACTAAATAGAGATTGTAAGCTCGCTGGTGAGAAAAGATTATTTGACTTAAGTTCTTTAGATGAATGGAGGAGTGAAGCCTATGAAAATGCTAGGCTCTTTAAGGAAAAAGTTAAAAGATGGCATGACAAGTGAATACTTAAGAGAGAATTTCATGTTGGTGAGAAAGTTCTATTGTATAGGTCTCGTCTCAGATTTTTTGCAGGAAAGCTACTGTCAAAATGGGAAGGAACTTTCATTATTGAAGAAGTATACCGTTCAGGAGCAATAAAAATTTCTTATTTAAAAGATGATACTACACAAGTAGTGAATGGGCAGCGACTCAAGCACTATATTGCTGGAGATTCTTACAATGAAGATGTTGATGCCTTTCAAGTTATAACTCCGGAAAGATTTATCAAGGACCAAATTCAGAGACCTGCAGAGTCTGCTTCCAAATAGGTAACAGTTCTGGTAAGAAAAGTTCTGCGAAAATACTATCCAACTATATTTTTGTAGTTTTTAGTCAATAAGGAAAGCTACAAAGCGAAAAAGGGACAGAAACGGAGCCAGGGTGGCTCACACCACCCTGTGGCACGGGCCCACCCCTGGCTGCGCCACCAGGTGGTGAGTCCACCCCGGACTCCGCCTCCGACTCGTTTTCTCCCAGTACCTTCCTTTTGATATGAAACTTCGTAATATATAACCCCCCGGATCCCCCGAGGTTCGTATATCATGTTTTCGTCGTGTTTTTGTTTCGATCTGTTTCTGCCAGGACATACTCTTTGAAGGTTTAGAAGCACAATGGTGTCCGCCAAGGATAAAGGGAAGGAGACTATGGAGGAAGACCTCCAAGACCCCGGGAAGGAGAAGGAGATCAAGAGTGAAGGTGAAGACGAGGCAAAGCACACCGGCACTACCGTTGCAAGCATTGGAGTGGTGTCAAACCCTGCCAGGACTATGTCAATTGGAGGGAAGCCTCCCCATCACCGTTCAGATCCCTGGTCACTTCCTCCACGCGCCAAGAATCCTTTCCATACCCTTATCCATGAGCATCAATACTAGAATATGCCTAAGGGGAAATTACCCTCCAATTGGGATTTGCCTCGTTCAAGCCATGCAGGAAAAGAAGACTTCAAGGAGGAAGAGTGGGGAAAGAATAGCAAGAGCTGGAATTCTCAACCCGACATGATCATGAGCCGCATTGAGCAAAACTCACAGTTGATTCGTAATCTCACTTTCGAGATTGAGGACTTGGGGAAACTGATCAGAGAGCTCATCGAGAGGATACCACCACCAACTAAGGAGTAATTCGTCATCAGGCTTGGGGGAGTGCCGCGGTATCACATCACTATCTTCTATCTTTTTCCTTTTTAGTAGAGTCATATCATGAATAGAGAAGTTATTATGTAGTATGGTTTGCATTATGGAAGTGTCCCCTCTCTCGTTAGATATGTATCCCTTGGTGTGAGTTGCCAATATGGAATATTAATGAGAAGTTCTATCATTCACTCGTTTTCATAGCTTATTTTAGTTTTCAATTCGTGGTTATATGATTGATCTTGTTGTTAGTATTAGTATCACTTTGGGATCATTGAGTTAATTTAGTTGGTTTTGGCAAACCTGGCTTGGTCAGTAGCACACTATTTTTGAGAGTTGAAAGAAAAGATAAAAGTACCTTTAAAGAAAAATAATTTCATCATCTTTCTTTCTTGATTTGCTCATAAGTTTAGTATTCTCTAGTTAAGATCTTTTGTGCTTCCAAGGAAGATTGCATGTTTGTCTTTATCACTTGTATGTTTGGTTGTTTCCTTCAACTCTTATACTTGCTACCCAGCCTTGCTAGCCAAAAACCTGTACTGAGAGGGAATTCTTCTCTTGCATCCACTCCTTTAAACCAAAACCTTTGCCATATGTGTCCACCATACCTACCTAGTAGCATTATTGCTATTCCAAGTAAATTCTTGTTTTGTCTACCTTCCAAATTAAACTTGTTATGTGAAAATTAGTGATTAAAGCTCTCACGAACTTGATGGCACACCTTACTTTCTTGCATTTAATAAACTTGAACCATTGTGCTCACCTATGTTGCGTATATGCTTGCGCTTTGTAAGTTGTGAATTAGCCGAACCATGATGTCATGGGGAACGCTTTCAACATTGCACTGGTACTTTGTACCTAGTTAATATCATGTTCTTTTGTCTATGGATGTCGTCGGTGTGAAATGAAAGGGGAGCTTGTAAGTCCATGGAGTTATGCATGTGTGTTAGAGAAACACCTGGGCCGCTGGTCTAATCCATGTTGACATGGTGGAAACCTGCAGCGTAACCATAACGAGCATCTATGAAGCATTCTTCTTATAAAAAAAGAGATAGAGATTGAGAAAAAGAGAAAAGAAAAAAGAGATATTATGAAAAGAGGAAAGAGAGAAAAAAGCACCATATTCCCATGGTAAATAAGAAGATTGCTGAGATGCTTGTTGTCTGCTTGCCTTGTCATTTTGATATGGGGATTCTTCCGTATCATCGGGCAAGGGGTACCCCCTTGGCGGTTCTCTATGATACACATATGCTTACGATGACAAGAACTTACCGGTGACTAAACTTGAGTAGCATGAGGAGTGGCCCTCGTATTCAAGGGACATGAGATTCTCAATTTACAACTTGTCAATGCATATCCTCATATTTGATCACTTTAACCTTAATCACCTAAAGATGCCTATGATATGGGCAATGAGAGCTGAAAGCTAGTAAGTATCATAATTTTTGGGAGCTCTTTATCAGACTTGCAATCCCTGCTTCCCTCTGCGAAGGGCCTTTCTTTTACTTTGTAGTTGAGTCATTAAACCTACTCCCTTCTATCTCAGCAAGTATTTTGAGTTGTTGTGTTTCATTCATTCATATGATGATTTATTCAATCATGTTGCTTATGTTCATTGTTTTGCACATTGCTCTTATCTTGATGTTTACTACTTTGAAAGCTATCATTGAAAACCAGTTATTTGTGAACTCCAGCAAATTATCAACTATTCTTCGACCAAGAGCTAAGTTTGCCATTACCAATTATGATTTACTTTATGGATCTTTATTGTGTTTCCTTTACTCATTGCAAGTTGAGTTATATATTTGTGAGTTGTCTTCTATTATAATCTATGTATTTGACGAATGTGATGCTTCTTGTCTGTATTCTTTTATCGACTCTTCACTCCATAAACCTGAGGTCATGTTTATTGAGCTCAGTTTCGCTTGGGGACAAGCGAAGTCTAAGCTTGGGGGGAGTTTATACATCCATTTTGCATCACTATTCTATGTCATAATTCACTGTTATTCATTGATATATTTCCTATTGAGACGTGATACTTATGTTATTTCATCTGTTGTTGCATGGTTGATGACTTTTGGAGCATGGACCGCTGCAGTCAGGATTCTGATGGAAAAGGTGTTGTTTGGAGGCAAAATTCGCGAAGTTCAGAAAATCCAGGAAAATATACGGAAAATCCTATTTTTCCAGAAGACGAAGGAAGCTAGAAGGGGGGCTAGAGATGGGCCACAGGGGGCCCACACCACCCCCTAGCGCGGGTAGCCCTAGGCCGCGCCAGCAGGTGGTGTGGCCGCCCTGGCCCACTCCAGGCTCTCCCCTCTAGCGTATATTATCCTCCCAAAACCCTAAGACTCGGGGAGGGACCACAGAAAGATTCTGCCGCCTCTGCGGGGCGGAAAACACCGAGAGAGAAAGATCTCTCTGGCAGACAGATTTCTGCCGGGGGGAATTCCTTCCCGGAGAGGGGAGATCGTCGCCATCAACACCACCATCAAGCTAGACTTCATCGGGATCATCATCATCAGCAGCAGCACCATCATCACCATCTCCATATTGATGTAACAATTGGGTTGAATCTTGCATTAGTTCTTAGGGGAAACTTTCCCGGTGTTGATTACTCTTTGTAGTTGATGCTATTGAGTGAACCGTTGAATTATTGTTTATGTTCAGATTGTTATACATCATTATTCCATCTCTGATCATGATCCATATGATGTCTTGTGAGTAGTTCGTTTTGTTCTTGAGGACATGGGAGAAGTCATGTTGTTAGTAGTGGAGTTGTGTTGAGAAAGATTCAATAGTTTGATATTTAAGTTGTGGTGTACTTCTTCTAGTGGTGTCATGTGAATGTCGACTACATGACACTTCACCTATATGGGCCTAGGGGAATGCATTGTGTATTTGGCTACTAATCGTAGGGGTTGCCAGAGTGACAGAAACCTGAACCCCCGTTAGGAAACCATTGCACAAGGGACATAAGGGTCTTAGAGTTTAAAGTTGTGGTTAGGTTTCTACCTTAATTACTTTCTTATACTTACGGATGTTTGCAAGGGGTATAATCACAAGTATGTATTAGTCCTAGGAAGGTCGGTACATTAGCACAGGTTCACCCACACAACACTTAGCAAGCTAAAGAATATTAATCAACTATATGAAGCGAAAGCACTTGACAGTCTTCCCATGTGTCCTCGAGAACGTTTGGTCATCTTAAGTAATACAACCGGCTTGTCCTTTGCTGTATAAAGGATTGGGACACTTGCTGCATTTATTCCTACTGTCTTTTGTTTACTCGTACTTTGTTTACTTGCTTTATCAAAAACCCCTAAAAATCCGTTTGCTAAGTATTTGCAGAGAATTCCTGATCCATACCACTAGCCAGCACCTTCTGCTCCTTGTTGGGTTCGACACTCTTACTTATCGAAAATACTGCGATACACCCCCTATACTCGTGGGTCATCACTATGTTGACACCACAAAGGCTTGATCTTGCTGCTATGAAAACGCATCACTTTGTCACTGCTGACTCTAGTACGGAGGGTTTAGTATACAGGATGTTGTTTACTAACGGAGACGAGAGGGAAATTCCTTTGCCACAATCCACTTTGTTCAGTATTTACAGGAGGCCATGGTCACGTTCCAAGGAGGAGGTGGACGAGCAGTCCCGCTTGCTTGGTTTCCACGGGCAGCACCAGGGGGATGTGCCCTCTTGCGACTATTCTGCGCACTACACTGGGGCGTCCTCGAGCTTGTATCAGGACGAGGGCACCTCTTCGCCGTACTACGGAGGCTCTCCATCTTGGCCAGCTTGGGATTGATACCCACTTAGGACAAAAGCCTAAGCTTGGAGGGGGGTACACCGACACCACACTCATCTCCTTACCATGTTTAGTCGCTACTGTGTATATCCATGTTTCGTTTTCTTTTGCTCTCCAAAATACAAAAAGACCAAAAATATTTTTGTTGTTTCTCTTTGTTTGCTTCTTTTTATTTTTGCCTTGGTTTGCCTCTTCCTTTTTGCTTTGTTTGGACTATTCGAAAAATCCAAAAAGATTTTGCTTTGCTTGTTCCTCCTTTTTGCTCTTGCCTTTAAAAATAAAAAAACACCAAAAATATTTGTTGTTCTTCTTTGGTTTTGTGAAGTTCGTTGCAGGGTTCAGCAGTCCTTAGTGGAGTTGGGTTTCATGTTATTATTCAAGCCACATAAGTGAAGGGCAATAATGAGGATCAATGACAACTTGAGGTGTGGTAAGAGGCTGGTAACGAACTCTATTTGTTTTCATTTTTATACATATACTCATCATTGTGGGCATGCTTAGTCTATTCATGTAAGGTGTACGTTATTTATGGATGCTTAGTAGTTCTTGCTTTCTTATGATTAGCTCTAGCTTGCTAATGGTTTGTAGCATGTCATATGAATATTTGCTTGCATTGCTCTATTCATAGCTTGGTATGACACTATGGTATCCTCCTCTGAATGTTTCACTTGAATTGACTTGGCACATGCTCACGCATGCATATGACTGAAACAATAAATCAGTTAAGCCTCGATGAATTATTTTGCCTCAGGGGTCTTGAATCACTTTTATGCCATGATTAGTCATGTTTTATTGCAAGCCTGATTATGACAATTATTGCTCTCTCATTTGTCGCCCCCTTAATATCGCTAGCCTTCACTTGCACTGAGTATGAGCTCTACTAGTGTTTCCGTGCATATTTCAGTATGCCTTGTTTTCTTCCGAATAAAATGTTTGCTTGTTATGAGAAAGTTAGTTAGTAAATCTCTCATGAACTTGATGGCACACTTTATTTCTTGTACTTACTAAACCTGAACCATTGTGACTGTCCATGAAAGTTATATGCTTGCAAATTATAGGCTGGGGATTAGCAGAACCGTGTTATCACGGGGAACGCTTTCAACACCTGTAAATATATATCCCGTTGATATCATGCTCTTTTGTTTACGGATGTCGTCGGTGTGAAATAAAAGGGGAGCTTGTAAGTCCATGGAGTTATGTATGTGTGTTAGAGAAACGCCTGGGTGGCTGGTCTAATCCATGCCTAATCATGGTGGAAACCTGCAGCATAACCATAAGGAGCAATCTATGAAGCATTCTTCTTATAAAAAAGAGAGAGATAGGTATTGAGAAAAAGAAAAAAAGATGATGAGAAAAGAGGAAAGAGAGAAAAAAGCACCATTTTCCCATGGTAAATAAGAAGATGCTGAGATGCTTATTGTCTGCTTGGCTTATCATTTTGATATGGGGATTCTTCCGTATCATCGGGCAAGGGGTACCCCGTTGGCGGTTCTCTATGATACGCATGCATTTACTATGACAAGAACTTACCGGTAACTAAATTTGAGTAGCATGAGGAGCGGCCCTCGTACTCAAGGGACATGAGATTTTCAGTTTATGATCTGTCAAGCATGTAACTTGTATTGGACCTCACTTTCACCTTAACCATTTAAAGCTGCTTATGATAGGGGCAATGAGAGCTCAAAGCTAATGAGTACCATACTTTCAGCATTTGGAAGCCTTTCAAACTTTTCAAAACCTTTTCATTTCCTTGTTTAGTCTCCACATATTCTATGAGCACTTTCTTGAGAGCATAGTTGTCATTCTTAGTATAATATGCTTGTCTCAAAACTTGATTAATTGTGTCATGACTTTGATGCTTGTATCTTTGATATCTTTACTTCTAGTCTTCACTTGAACTTCAGAGATGCCTTGGCATTTATGTTTTCTCTACAATCAAAGGCAAGCGAGATACCACTCTATCATACCCTTTTATGAGCATTGCAATGTTGCTTATGTTTATGCTTCATGCAATTTATTATTTTTGAGTTGGAATCTCTTCATAGCTTGCAATGACTATTAAGTAAACTTATTTGCATACTCTTTATTATGAGTTGTCTAAGTACTTGATCATATGCTGAGAATATATACATCTTATGAAGCAAATGTGTTCGTGAAAGTTTCTTTTATCGCACTCAGTTTTCAACTGAATTGCTTGAGGACAAGCAATAAGCTAAGCTTGGGGGGGGTTGATACGTCCAAAACGTATCTACTTTCCCGAACACTTTTGCTATTGTTTTTCCTCTAAACTTGTGTGATTTGGATTCAACTAACACGGACTGACGCTATTTTCAGCAGAATTACCTTGATGTCTAGTTTTTGTGCAGAAAATCAACTATCAGTAAAAATCCCAGAAAATATGCCAAAAATCCTATTTCACCAGAAGACTCACGGAGCCAGAAGACGAGACGGAGGAGGGCCACGAGGGGCCCACACCATCTGGCCGTACGGGCTAGGCCAGGCCGCGCCTGGGGGTGGAGTGGCCGCCTCGGTCACCCCCTCGGCCTCCCTCTTCGCCTATAAGATGCCTCCTGACCTAAAAACCCAGGGGGGTTTGACGTTTTTCCAGAAAGAGTTCCGCTACGCCGCCACCACCAGATTCCACGATTCAGAACCAGAAACTCCGTTCTGGCACCCTGCCTAGTATCTTTTATTAGTGCTTTATGACTTTGTTGCGACTTGCTGTGCTTAATGCTTGTCACTAGGGCCCGAGTGCCATGATTTCAGATCTGAACATGTTATTGATTCATTATGATAGTATTGTTTATGGTCTTACCTGCAAGTTGTATACACATATTGTTGTCCAGAACCAAAGGCCCCGAAGTGATAATAATCGGGATAACCGGAGGGGGTGGCTTTGATGTGAGGATCACATGTGTTCACAGAGTGTTAATGCTTTACTCTGGTGCTCTATTAAAAGGAGCACCTTAATTGCCAGTAGTTCCCTTGAGGCCCCGCTGCAAACAGACTGGCAGGACAAAAGATGTTGTGCAAGTTCTCATTGCGAGCACGTATGACTATATATGGAACACATGCCTATGATTATTTAGTACTTGGATGCTTTATCTTATTTATCTACAAATGCCCTATGTCTTGATTGCCATATGAATTGTCTTGTCCATGCAACACCCGTCCATCCATCCCTATGTCTACCGCGCTTTAATCCTACTATTCACTACAACTGTTACTACTGTCTTTACTTTTACTACTGCTATTACTTTACTATTGCTACTACAAAACTGTTGCTACTGATAAACTGTTGTGAGCAACATTGTTTCCAGGTTCAGCTGAATTGAGAACTCAGTTGTTAAGGCTTATAAATATTCTTTGGTCCCCTTGTGTCGAATCAATAAATTGGATTTTACTTCCCTTGAAAATATCGTGATACACCCCCTATACTTGTGGGTCATTAGGAGGCAGACCGGATCGGGAAGATAGAAGAGGACCTAGCTGCGATGAAGAAGCTGGTGGAAGCAATTAGCCAAAATACATCTCAGCCGCATGATGATGGTCCTGCAATGGATCATAGCCAGTGGCAAAGCAGTGTGGCTTCCACGGAGGTCCAGGCTGATGATCAAACACTGCTGAATGATGCACCGGCGCCTCGCTACCCCGTGGACGATGTCAGAGAGATGACACAATGTGAGCTGCATCAGCCAATGAACAACATGTCCTTCAAGGTGGCGATCAGCACCGCTTTACCTTGTCTACCTGGAGCACTCCACCATTCACTTACGATTCCACCTGGCTATGCTCGTGTCTCGGTGGATGACCTAGTGGAGGATTTTGCGGACCTAGAGATGGACATCACTACACCTGAAGGACTTAGGAAACTGGGAGATGTCAAGCGCCACATCATTCTACGGAAGAAGAAGTACATCAAGTTTCTAGGCTCGGCGCCAAGGCCACCAACTCCGAGGAATCCAAGTCCACCATCCCTCGACGAGAGGGATGTCGATCGCCACAGTGCGAGTACATCTCGATCTCCACCTCCGCCTCCGCCTTCGCCCCCGACTAAAAAACAGGTGGCGGTCGTCCCTCACCCGTGACCCACTCAGAAGAAAGGTCGTAGTACGTCGAAGATAGTCGACATCCCGCCGGCTCTTCCAAAGAGACCTTATGACATGACTGATGAGGAAAACAACGCGATATCGGCTGTCCAAACTTAGGCTTTTTTTGCACCAAAAAAGCCCGAGCCAAAGCCAGTATTTACTGAAAAAACAAAAAGTGGGCTAAGTCCTTTCTTGAGCAACCATCCCAAGTATCGTTGAATCTGAAATAAGACTATGACCGCGAAATTATTAAGCAAGCAAAGCATAAAAAAGATAACAAGTGCAAAACATGGAAAACAAGTTGCCCAACTCGGACAACAGAAGATTCAGTCGTTCCCCCCGCTCAAAGTGATTTCAGATACCGACAAGGCCTTCAGAGCCGAAATGGATAAGGACATGCAAATAATGGACCCCAGAGCCAGGTATGGCGCTGCACTACTGGGCATCACTGTAGCGACGGCCAAAGAACTTGCTATGGCGGCAAGTATGTCTCTTGGTAAATTCTTAGACTATGAAGATACGCCGGTGGGTCAGGTAGTACGACAATATATGAAAGGGGAACCTCTAGTCAGTCATGAGGAGCTCACGTGTCTACCAACACATATGCAAAATCTGCATAATTGGTACACTGCGCAAACAGAGAAAAGGCACCAGAAAGAATGGTTTTCGGTGACCGTTAGAAAGGAGCATCACTTCAAAGAGTACTCGATACAGGTTCAAATAACCGAACTGTTTCAGTTATACAATCAGCGCGCCCTCGACAAATCTATCCTCAGTTGCTATTGTCTGTAAGTGATTTATTTCTGTAATTAAGTCTTTAGATCAGCTAGTTCATTTCATGTAATATATCATCCTGACTATATATCCTTTTGTACGGTATTATATTCTGTAGAATGAAGATGCTTGAATGCAAAAGAGCAAGAGTATATGACGTTGGGTTTATTGACCTATATATAGTTAATGAATATATGTTACACAATCATCCCGATGACGTGGAGGATGACCTGTACACTTTTTTAATCGGGCAAAATTTTATCAAGCACATACTATTTTCTTACAACTTCAAGTGAGTGTTTCTGTCTTGTACATATTATTTTTTAAGTGTAATTGATGAGTTATGCATGTATGCGTATGTAAACGTCCGCAGGTTCCACTGGATCTTGCTAAACATTCAAATTGACAAGTCCCTAGTTGAAGTCCACGACTCATTAAGTTGGGACCAAGAGCAGTGGCGTGACATGAAAGCAATGTCCATAAGTAATTTCAAGCATTATCGTATTATATCAGCCTCTTTCGCTCATTTCCTGATATCAAGTAACTAATAACTCCTCTGTTCATTTTCTTTGCCGAGCAGGTGTTGGACACAGTTCAGACAGAAAATAGATGGTCCATTCAAAGATGAGTTAACTTATAAAATGGTGAAGAGCTTGCAGCAGCCACCGGGGACTCATTTATGTGGATTCTACGTCTGCGAGTACATTCACGAGTTGGCCAATGAGCGAAATGTTAGTTCACATTATATTCACGGTTTGCGGGAGAATCTAGAGCCAGAACTGCGCGCACGAGCAATTCAAGAGGAACTGGCGAGATTTCTGATGAAGGAGGTCATTGATATAAATGGAGAACATTATACGGACGACGAGGAACTCTATATTCCTTACTGATCTCCATGTAGTTCCATGTAATTTAAAACATTTCATTCCTTTTGATAAGATCGAATATTGTATATATGCATGTATGCTCGCAAGACATCGAATATTACTTATATATGCATCAAGATGTACTGTGTATGTAGTAGCGTAGAATAAGTGTACAAAATATTGTTGTAATTATAGTGAAACATAAAATGAAAAAAGAACGAAATGGAAAAAAATGAAAACACAGAATCTCTGCCCTATAGAGAAACACACGAATCTCTGCCGCGGCAGGAACCAGTATGGTCCCGGGTGGTATTACGACCCGGGACTAGAGGGGTTCCGCCCCCAGCCACGCGGAACTGCCACGTGGTGGACTCTAGTCCCGGGCCGTAGAAAACCGGAACTAGAGATAGGGGCCTCTAGTCCCGATCTGGTAGTCCCAGGTCTAAAACCGGGACTAGACCCAGTTCCAGACCAGGACTAGAGGCCCTTTTTCTACCAGTGGTTGTAGAATCCTCGACGCAGTTATCCGTGACGGCTTTTTTTTGCTCCACCAGTGTAAGCACGACGACTAAAGCTGTGACTCGGCATTTGTAAGTGCTAGCGCCCGAGCTATGTGTTGTAGTGGAAGAACACAAGAGGATAACACCAAATTTCTCCAAGATATAGATCCAAAAGGACCCTCAGTTAGAGAACAGATTAATTGGTGGAAATATAGATCTAGATCTCCTCTATCTTTTCTCTCAAAAATATGCATGATTGATTTGAGGGATTGAGAGTTAGCAAGCTCAAAAAGTTCAACAATGAAGGACAAAACTTGCTAGAAAGGTTGGGAAACCACTAGAGAAGAATGGCCCTTAAATAAGACCCCCAAAATCAACTCTTACGCCCAGAGTTCATGTAGACCGCCACTACCGAACTTATCCCTAGCACTACTGGTTGTCCTCAGCATTCCTAGGCACCCAAAAGAGGCCTTTCCTCGACTAGAGCGGCACTAGTCCGACACTACCGTTCTTGGAAGAATGCAAACAACATGGTATGAAAATTCCAATAACTTGAGCATCCGGCCTCCGATTTTGATAAACTTGGGCTCGTTGGAATCACAACAACAAGCTCTACAACTTCATGTAGAGAAACATCATAGTATAATGCAATAAGATAAAATCACAAGATGAAAGGTTTGACCTCTCTATAAAAGAAGAACCAACAAAACCTCCAAAATAAAAAAATACAACACCTTTTTTCATACAAAACCCATTTTTATGAACTTGAGATTGTTATGAAGATAACACAAGTACTAGAACCTTGCAAGGATAAAAGCCAAATGAACTAAGAAAATATGATGCAAGTATGCAAAGGTTTGAGCTCTCTATGAACGATGTGGTCTGGTCAAGCTACTCACTCGAGAGCTCCTCTTGATAGTATGTCAATCTATCCTATAACCCGGTCTCTCAGCTAAAAACATGAGATCGAAAAAATATCAAGATCACATATTTTCCTTGCGCATTCCACTTGAGCTAGATGATGGCAATCTTGTTGTCTTCATGTTGGAACACCCTTTCTTAATTACGCTCGCTTGCACTTGCTTGATGAAGATTCATATATTGCTTCCTGTACTCAATATGGAAAAACCTCACTTATGCACATTTTCATGAATCCATTACCATAAAATGTATGGAAAGATTCAAGCATTTTGTATCTTCAAGATGCGGATCTTGAACTTGCACTTTGCATTCCTATTTGTGTGTTGATCAACTCGAATCCATTATTTGTACTTTGTCTTGAACAACCTCGTATTTTATCTTCTCTCTTCATTATGATGTCTTGAAGTTATTCATGAATGCCCACACAGTCTTCTTGTTCTTCTTCCGGACATGCTTCCAATATGTTTAACTCTCCCATGGACATTCCTCGGATCACACCTCGAACATTTTAGCCATCACTTAATCTTCTCCTTGACCATATCTATTCAAACCAATAATCTTGATGCCAAAAAATCATTCCACATCATCATCTTGATGGCATAAAACCTTGAACCCAATACATGGTCTTCAAACATTTCTATGAACAAATCATTCAAGTACACATTAGTCTATAGAGATTGTTATTAATTAACAAAATCACATGTGGGGCACACATGCTCTTTTAGCTGTTTCTCACAAGAAACTTTTAAGCTTGGTTGTCTGCCTACACACAAACCATTCGCCACGTGTCGGCACGCTGGTTCTCTCCGGACAATACTATGCAATATCACCAGAACCGTATACCATGTATGTATATATTCAAACAGAAAAATATTGTTGCGTGTCGAAAATCTACCAAAGACAGACGGTGGTCAACTGGTCATGCACATGCAACACGCAGCTTAAAACTATACTAATCTGCATAGTTAAGCCAGTTAACAAGATGCACTATTAGTTCAGCTAAGCTCGATGGGGCAAGCTGCCGTCACACATTCAGATTCATACAACGTTTCCACTGCTCCACGTATGTTGCACCCATTAGCAGGGAAGGATTCTTCCAGCTCTCTTTTCCCTAAAAAATTTGTATCGGAATTCTACTCGGCACCCACTAAAAACGGGGGTGGAGTAATACAATATTTCTGGAATATACGAAGGCCGCGTTGCCTGGGCCCACGTTACTCACACTATCACCGAATAATTTGGTTGAAATTAGCCACCCATAGCCCTATATATAGTGGTCAAGTCTCCTACATTCAGATCATTGCCTCTTGCCTGCTTCACTCTATCCTTGACGTGTGAACAGATCTTGCCATTTCAGTCCACGGACACTCTCACTTGCTATATCGGCACTAGATCAGGGACAGAAGAATTAAGTGCAACAGTTCGGACATCGCCATGACTTCCTCTGGTGGTTTCATGGAGAAGGCCAAGCCTTACATCGCCATGATCACCCTTCAGTTCGGCTACGCCGGCATGAACGTCCTCACCAAGGTCTCCCTCAACGGCGGCATGAGCCACTACGTGCTCGTCGTGTACCGCCACGCCTTCGCCACCGTCGCCATTGCTCCCTTCGCTCTCGTCCTATAGAGGTAGCTAGCCATTTCCTTTCGATTACCAGCGTGTGTCACGGTGGAGCTTGGTTTTGGCCTGTACATTTCGTCTGACGAATAAAGCTGGTGATATGCAAATTTGCAGGAAGGTGAGGCCGAAGATGACGTGGTCCATCTTCTTCCAAATCTTCATGCTTGCTCTGCTCGGGTACGTGTTGTTTGTGCATGACTCTCTGGATTCCAAATTTGAAGCTACAATTACTATGGGATGGAGGATTAATTGGGCCACCTGCAAGTGACAGGTATGACGATGGTCATATCTGAAAATGACACGGTCACTGAATTTTGCATCTGTTGCTGGTTATTGCAGACCGGTGATCGACCAGAATTTCTACTACCTGGGCCTGAAGTACACGGGGCCGACGTTCGCCTGCGCGATGAGCAACATCCTGCCGGCGATGACCTTCGTCATGGCGGTGATCTTCAGGTACATACAATTGAATTCTCTAGCTACACCAAACCAACTAAGTTTCCGTGGAAACGAGAAAGCCTTGGTTAACGTTTTGCATGGTGTTCGATTGTGATGGCTGTGTGCAGGATGGAGAAGATAGAGCTGAAGAAGGTGCGGTGCCAGGCCAAGATCTTCGGGACGGTGGTGACGGTGGCCGGCGCGATGCTGATGACGCTCTACAAGGGCCCGCTGATGCACCTGGCATGGACCAACCACTCTCAGCCCGGCGGCGGCGGCGCGGAGGCCCACACCATCGTCGACCCCACCGGCAGGGAGTGGTTCCTGGGCTCCCTCTTCGTCATCATCGCCACCCTCGCCTGGGCCTCCCTCTTCATCCTGCAGACCCACACCATCAAGCAGTACACCGCCCAGCTCTCGCTCACCACCCTCATCTGCTTCGTCGGCACCATCCAGGCCGTCGTGGTCACCTTCGTCATGGAGCGCCGCCCCTCCGTCTGGACCATCGGCTTCGACATGAACCTCCTCGCCGCCGCATACGCCGGCATCGTGACGTCGAGCATCGCGTACTACGTGCAGGGGCTGGTGATCCAGAAGACGGGGCCGGTGTTCGCGTCGGCGTTCAGCCCGCTCATGATGATCATCGTGGCGGTCATGGGCTCCTTCATCCTCTCCGAGAAGATGTACCTCGGGGGCGTGCTGGGCGCCGTGGTGATCGTGGTCGGGCTCTACGCGGTGCTCTGGGGCAAGCACAAGGAGACGCAGGAGAAGGAGGCGACGCCGCTGCCGGTGGCTACCAATGGACACGGCGCCACTAATATGGAGATGATGGGCGCCGCCGGTGCCGGGGCGACGAGGTCGGCCTCCAACGGACGTGGAGCCGGATCTCCTAGTAGTGCAGTCTGATGGACTTAGAAGTTAGAACTCCAATAATTTGTGTTCTTGACACATGCATGAGAAGACGTTGTCGTCCGAGTGCCACTGCTCGTCCACGGTGCACGCACTAGTGCCCGCTCGGATTGGAGCTAGGTTTTCTGCTAGGAATGGTGCTGTTCTCTGTGAAATTTCTGCATTTCAAGCCCGCCCAAGCATAGCCATCATCAGAAGGGACCGTGGTGGCTCGCATTTTTGCTTATGATATGTTTGATTGATCTCCACTATGTATACTTACTTTGTTACTAGTATTACTTTATTACCTCTCAGTTGTTCATCAGAGATTAATGAATGTGTGTTTTGCATTCACATTTTACTACCTTCCAGTATGTTCTATTCCTTCCTTCTAAAAATAAGTGAGACTTGAATTTGTCTAGGTTCGCATGTATATAGATGTGTTTTAGTGTATAGAACTACAGATACACATACGAAGCCTATGCAAATCAAAATCACTTATTTCCGGAGGAGGGAGTAATAGTAACTTGCAAGAGACATTGATAAGACCCTGTGACCATCATTAGGAGAATCCGAGGTTATTTAATTCAGATCGATTCCGAAATGACGCGATCGAGTTGGTGGTTTCCTTGTGGCAACCAAACAGTTACAACCAGCTGGATAGGCATGAATCACACGCAGAAAGTAGCACGTTGCAGCAAGCTCGAGTGCTATGGTTACGCAGGTACACACTAGAAAAGCGCACACAGTCGTCACGAAAGATTCATTCGAAAGTTCCTTTCGTGGAAACGCTGCCTGTGCAACAAAAATGCAGGTATGCCGTCACCCAAGAATGTGTGTGTCTCTCGTACATGGAGTTGGATTCAGACTCCACTGAGAGTTCTAGCGACACTTGTTGCTTTCTGGTAACTTGAGCTATCACTTTGGTTAACCATGCAGAGAACCGTAGATGCACAAGTGCTTCTAACTAAGGGTAGATGAGAAAAGTGTGTGAAAGGAGCTTGGGTGCATCTCAAGCTTGTTCTGGTGGTCGGCCTAGCTAGTGCCTACCATGCATGGTTGGTTTGCTAATAAAAGTGGAGTGAAGAGATATGTGCTGCCACAACTCTTGATTCATAGTGATGTACCCTTGTAGGGGTTAGATTGATCAAAGTCTCAGGGCTTATCTTCGGACAGGCATCGTTGGCTTCCAAGCAGAAAGACCATATATCAGTAAGTGAATTGTGGAGATCCCATGTTGGCGGCAGATAATTTGATAACCTGTTTCCCAAAGCACTGTTGAATAATAGTTCTTTTCTTCAAACAAAACACAAGACAAGCCTATGACAAAGTCAAGTACGTGGTCTTTTCTCCAACAGACTCTTAGAATGAATTTTTTATTAGCTAAATGGTGTGCTCTAATCAATAACTTTTGTGTCAGGGTCGTACTTTTAGACCAAAAAAGAGTTAAGATAGTAAGATCCATTATCACCAATGTTATTTAATATAGTGGCTAGGTTAGCTGTCATGATTGAATGTGCAAAATCTGATGGTCAAATTGAAGATGTGATTCCTCATTTGGTAGATGGTGGCTTATCTATCATTCAATATACCGACGATACAATCTGTTTATGGAACACGATCTTGAAAAGGCAAAAAATCTGACACTGATACTCTCAGCTTTTGAGCAACTTTTGTGTTTGAAAATTAACTTTCATAAAAGTGAATCGTTCTGTTTTGGCGAGACTCGGGATGCGGCTGGCCTATACGCTGAACTTTTCGATTGTAGTCGGGGTGTTTTTCCGATTAGGTATTTGGGTATTTCGGTTCACTACCGGCTAACAAATGTTGAATGGAAGATCGTCGAAGAAAGACTACGGCAAAGATCGAGAAGTTGGAAAGGTAAACTGCTCTCCCTAGGTGAAATATTGGTTCTCATTAATTCGGTACTGAGTAATATGGTACTGTATATGATATCATTTTTCTAACTTCCAAAAGGAATCTAAAAAGGTTAGATTATTTCTTCAGGACCTATGTACACCAGCTTCACCGGGACGAAGAAGAAGGATGTACTGCCTTTGAAGCTCCTTGACGATCCGAAGATCCCCACAGCCAGAAGAAGTTCTTTAGAATCAGATCACTCACACAAGCTTCTTGACGTCGCCATCGAGATGGGGCTGAAGCAGGGGAGACTTTATTGGAGAAGCCTCCCTCGCCACCACCTGAACGCCGTCCCACCAAACTTTAAACTTAAAAATATGAAAACGGAGCCCTCCCGCCGACGGGGGCCGAGCTCCACCCTGCCTCCATGGCCCGAAGGCCACAAGAGCGGGGACGATCGCCGGCAGCACCAACGGGAGGCACGGAAACCCTAATCGCCTCCTCACGCTCTTTGGAGGCGAAGGGGTACGTGTAGATCTAGTCCCTGAATAATACTAGTTTTCTTCAAATAAAACAGAAGACAAGCAAATTCTTTGCACGTATCTCTGTTTCTAGTTTTTTTTTAGGTTAGAGGAAATTCTAAGTATTTGTAAGGCCTAAATTAAGGGGTGACACATTTCGGCTCTTGGGAGCATATGCTCGTGGATGAACGGTAAAATATCAAAAAAAAAAAAAGCATAACATACACGTTCATGTCTATTATGTGCATGCAAAGTTTCACGAAGGAAAGACATTCCTTATGTCCCGAGGAAGAAAAACGGACCTGTGTGTCAAATTTGCTCTTTCCCATAGGCCACAAAACTTATGTTTTGTCCATGAAAATTTGCATGCACATTTAGGACATGAACATGTGTAAATTATTTTATTTTTTAATATTACAAACATCATTTGTTTCTCCCGACAACATATGCTCTTGAGGGCCATTGAGTATCAGCTAAATTGGCTCCATTTTTCTTCTTCTGGAATGCGACCTTTGGTACCTTCATCGAGGTATGGAAATATGTCAAATTCCTATACTTTTCTTGGGAACACTAGTATCTGGCTTTTAGTTA
Organism: Avena sativa; assembly: GCA_916181665.1. Lineage (NCBI taxonomy): Eukaryota > Viridiplantae > Streptophyta > Magnoliopsida > Poales > Poaceae > Avena > Avena sativa. Next base: position 484,218,410 of record OV702279.1, read on the forward strand.
TGAGAAGCGCTTTGTCCAGTGATCCACTTGTTGGCTCATATCAACGATTCTTGATCCGCATGTAAACTGATACGGTTCAATGGATTAACGACATTCTATCTTGGGTTTAATTTAAGCAAGGAAAAAGCAAAACCTTGTGCTAATCTTGTCTCTTTGTAGTGGAAAGATAAACAAGACAACATATCTATCATGAGATGGACAGAGAGATCGGTAATTTGAGTGAATTATTTATCCTGAGTATTCAGTTTTACAACCCAAATGTCTTTGTAGCAAAACTATTTCAGTGCTAGGGAAATCAAGCAAGTGGTGTAATAAACTCGTACTTCAGCAATCCCCTCCTTTTCACTAAAAATGCCGACTCGCACGTCTAAACTCTCTCGATTCTAATATACGTGAACAAATTGTGTTGCCCTTACTTTTATGAAACAAACAAGGAAATTAAATTAAAGTCTGGAAAATGCCTAAAAAAACAGAAATGTTAACGATAGAGAATAAAATATGGAATACTACAAATAATGTGGGCACTATACAAAAAATCTAGGATTCAAATTCTTTAGAAAAGAGAAAAACGACAATTTGGTACATTAACTTGCCTAAAATGAGAGCATTGATCATAAAGTTGCAAAACACGAACTGCGGGTCACGAAGTTACCCCACGCGAGTGTTTTGGTCACTCCGTCATGGTGGAAGTTAGTTTGCTGACGTGGCAGGCTGTTTTTTTACGAATTAGCCCTTGATTAGCTTGTGTTCTGAATTTGAGTTTCCTACTTCACTCGTGATACTTATGTTGCACATGTTCTATCTCGATAGAAATACAACTGGTATGTGTTGTACTATGGCCGGAATTCTATAAGACATGGGAGGCTTGTGGCGAACAAGTGACAGGTTACAAATACAACCCTCCAGAAAGGGTTTAAGTGAGGCACAAAAATCCTTTTCGGAGTTCTTAACACAAGGTACTCCACAGCTTGTACCTCAACTATTTGATCTACCACAGGTTGCTTTTCAATATGTTGCAGCTCTATAGCTTGCAACTCAACAGGTTGCAGCTCTGCGTGGCGAAAATTATGATCAACGACTTCATTAGACTTCATTATCGTCGGCATGGTCTTGTGAAGTGTGTACAACATGTTGTTCTAAATCGTATCATCGCATGTAAGATGTTAAACCCTAAACTAGTTGCTGGTAACCTCATCACCACCTATGGTGCAAGATAACCATATCAAGAAGAGGCCAAACTTGGTGCTTTGCATCAGTCCGGCCCATTCTAGGCAACCAGACAAAGTAGGCATAAGTGCTTCCCTCGTGTAGAAAGCACTCCGTGGAAAAAAAGCCGCTCCCACCTCCGCGCCACCTCCCCGAGCAAGGCGGTCGGGGGTCCTCGATCTGCCACGCCTCTCGCCTCCCTCTCCCGGTCCCTCCTCCCGCCACCATCGGCAAGCGCCACAGGGTGGTGCCCGCACGGGCCGGCGGCGGCACCTCTTCTCCCAGCGTGCACGGTGCTCTAGCTCGGGAGGGAGTTTCCTGCGGCGGTGCCTCTCGGGCGGCGGCGGTCCAGCATCCTGGCGTGGAACTAGGAGCGGGCTAGGCAGAGGCATAGTGGCGCCAGCATTGGCAGCGGGGAAGCAAGGCGCTGCGGTCCGACATGACCCTTCTTGGCCTAGATCTGGGCCCCATCTGGGTTGGAAGGGGCATGTCGCTGTGTGTCCCTATGTGATTCCCTGGAGGTGGAGGAGGGGATATGGCGCGTTTGGTACGGTGGTGGTGCTCGCGGCTGCTCTTGCTGCAGCATGGCAATGGGGGCTTTGCGGACCCATCTGGGTTTGGCCGGGCCCAAGTCTTGGTGTTCCCATATTGCCGCGTCTAGTCGGCTACTACCACGATGGTGGAGGTAGTTCCCTCTCGCGTGGTTGCAATGCTACTACCTTTGGTACCACTGTCCCCTTGATCGGGCCTCGAGGCCTTGTGTCGATGCCCATAGAGAGATGATGAAGATGGCGCCTTTTTCGTGGTGGCGCATGCTAGTTGGTGTTGGGTTGGGTGGAGCACTTTAGACCGTCAGGGGGTGGTTCTTTCGGGGTGGGCGAAATCCATGCCGGCTCTAGCAGGCACTGACGTGGTGACGCTTGCGGGTGTCGCCTTTCCTTCCTGAAGGGGGTCGGGTACCTCCTTTCCACCTGTCTCCGTGTACCTGGGGAAACCCTAGGACCAGTCCGGGCAGCAGCGTCGTCGTTATCGCCCTCCTTGCTGAAGGTGTTGCTTGGTGCACGGCGGTTCGGAATGTCAGGAGCGCGGTGGGACCTTTCTAGAGGGCGCAGCGGTAGAGGGACGTCTTCTGTTCAGGGTCATCTTCTGTTCATCGATCTGCGAATGTTGGAATTTTTTTCTTTTTTGTTCTCTTTATTTTTGGTTGGGCTTGGTTGTGCTGCGCCCCAGCATGTTCGTTGTATATTGTGGTTACTATATTAATATAGCGGGATGATACGTTGCTAACGTATCCATAATTTTTTATGTTCCATGCTTGGTTTTATCTACTTTCTTATGTTTTGTCCACACTTTGGAGTACTTTTTATACACTTTCTTGGACTAACCTATTAACAAGATGCCATAGTGCCAGTTGCCTGTTTTCTGCTGTTTTTGGTTCCAGGAAAGTCAGAAAATGAATATTCTCGGAATTGGACGGGACAAAAGCCAAAGTCAGTTTTTCACCGAGGGGGACACGGAGCCAGAATACGAGACAGAGAGGGGCCATAGGGCCTCCACACCACCTGGCCGAGCGGCCAGGCCTGGCCCGTGCCAGGGGGTGGTGTGGCCGCCTAGGGCACCCCCTCGGCCTCCCCTTTCGCCTATAAGATGCCTCCGATACAGAAACCCTAAGTATCCGATCAAAATTCCACGAAAGAGTCTGTAGCCGCTGTCATCTCCATCCCTAGATCGGGAGGGATCTGAAGCTCTTCCTGGAACCCTGCCGGAGGGGAGAATTCACCCTGGAGGCCTTCTTCATCACCATGCAAGCCTCCGGTGTGATGCGTGAGTAGTTCATCCCTGGACTACGGGTCCATGTAGTAGCTAGATGGCTGGTTATTCTCCTTTGTGCTATCATTTTTAGATCTTGTGAGCTCCGTTCATGATCAAGATCATCTATTTGTAATCCTACATGTTGTGTTTGCGGGGATCCGATGGATATTGAGATGCTATTTTAGATTGATTATTGATTCTATCATGTCTTTGTTATTTGTGATCTTGCATGCTTTCCGTTGTTAGTAGCTATCTTGGCCAAGTAGATGCTAGCAACTCCAAGAGTTAGTATTTATGCTCGATAGTGGGTTTATGCCTCTAGTAATCTGGGGAAGTGACAGAAATCTCTAAGGTACTAGATGTGTTGTTGCTACTAGGGAGAAAACAGCAATCCTTTGTTCATAGAACGAATCGTATTGTTTACTTTACACGCAATGCGTAATGCAATTATTTGTTGCTTGCAACTTAATACTGGAGGGGGTTCGGATGATAACCTGAAGTTGGATTACGGTCTATGTATAATGTTGTAATGCCCATTCAAATCTCAAAGGAGTCAAGATGATTAGTATATGCTTGTATGCTTTCTCGATGTTTGTCAATTGCCCCGATATAATTTGTTCACCCAACATGTTATCTGTCTTAAGGAGAGCCACCACTAGTGAACTATGGACCCCGGTCCTTTCTTTTACCATTAATCTACAACTGTTTACTTCTTTCTGTTTACTTTCTGCAAGCTTTTACTTTCTTCCACACAATACATTTAATCCTTTATTTTCAGCAAAACCGGTGAGATTGACAACCTCACTGTAAGTTGGGGGCAAAGTTCTGTGGTTGTGTTGTGCAGGTTTCCACGTTGTTGCTGGCACCGGTAGTGCGCCCTGCCAAAGTCTAGCTAGCAACACCTTGGAGGTGTTTCATTGATCCTACTGGTTCGATAACCTTGGTTTCATAGCTAAGGGAAACTTACTGTTGTGCTCATCATACCTTCCTATTGGGGTTCCCCAATGAACTTGTTATTACACGAGTCAGCAAGTACTTTTCTGGCACCGTTGCCGGGGATTTAAGGACATCTTCACAAGGGGAGTCCCTCATAACCAATCTCTTTACTTTGTTGTTTTTGTTTTGCTTAGTTTACTTTTGCTTTGTTTGATTGTTTCTTTATCAAAAATACAAAAAAATAGTTTTACTAGTTTGCTTTCTTTATTAAAACACACAAAAAATGACTACTCTTGAAAACACTAAGTTGTGTGACTTCACTAGCACCAACAACAATGATTTCATGTGCACACCTATTGCTCCACCTGTTCCTGAAGCTACTTTCTTTGAAATTAAACCTGCTTTACTCAATCTTGTTATGAGAGAACAATTTTCTGGTATTGGTAATGAAGATGTTGCTGCTCATCTAAATAACTTTGTTGAACTTTGTGAGATGCAAAATCATAGGGATATAGATGGAGATATTATTAAGCTTAAATTGTTTCCTTTCTCTTTGAGAGGAAAAGTTAAAGAATGGTTGCAATCCCTAACTAGAAATAGTATTGATTCTTGGACTAAATGCAAAGATGCTTTCATTGGAAAATACTATCCTCCTGCTAAGATTATATCTATGAGAAGTGAAATAATGAAGTTTAAACAATCTGATAATGAACATGTTGCTCAATCTTGGGAAAGAATGAAATCTTTGGTAAAGAATTATCCCACTCATGGACTGACTTCTTGGATGATTATCCAAACCTTTTATGCAGGATTGAACTATTCTTCAAGAAATCTATTGGATTCTGCTGCTGGAGGAACCTTTATGACCATTACTTTGGGTGTTGCAACAAAGCTTCTGGATAATATGATGGTTAACTATTCTGAATGGCACACTGGAAGAGCTCCACAAGGTAAGATGGTAAATTCTGTTAAAGAAACCTCCTCCTTGAGTGATAACATTGATGTTATTATGTCTATGCTTATTAATGGGAAGGCTCATATTGATCCAAATCATGTTCCCTTAGCCTCTTTGGTTGCTCAAGAAGAGCAAGTTGATGTGAACTTTATAAGAAATAACAATTTTAGCAACAATGCCTACAGGAACAATTTTGGTAACAACAATTATAGGCCATATCTTTCCAACAATGGTAATGCTTATGGAAATTCCTACAACAATAATAGGAGTGCTCCCTCTGAACTTGAAGTTATGCTTAAAGATTTTTTAGTAAACAAACTACTTTAAATAAAACTATTGAGGAAAAACTCTCTAATGCTGAAAGAAATATAGCATCATTGGCTGAAGCTCAATCTTTTTTGAATAAAATGGCTGCTAAACCTGAAACTATTGATAATCCATTTGCTGCTACTAATGCCATACAAGTTAGAATTGATGAAAATGTTAGACTATTAGCTGAATTGCATGCTAAGTGGGAAAGAGAAGATGAAATTGCTAGAAATATTAGTGTTTCTACTATCACTACCACTAGAGTTGAAGCTAGTAATAGCTCTACTACTTTAGATGATAATTATGATTTTGATCTTGATGGTTGCAATATCTCTGAAGTAATTAAGTTCCTACAAAAGCTTGCTAAAAGTCCTAATTCTAGTTCTATGAATATGGCCTTTACAAAACACATTACTGATGCTCTCATAAAAATTAAAGAAGAAAAGATGAAACATAAAGCTTCTATTCCTATGAAACAAGAAGATGGTTGGGAACCCATCATTAATATGAAAGTGAATGATTTTGATTTTAAAGCTTTATGTGATCTTGATAGTAGTGTTTCTATTATGCCTAGAAGGATTTATGATATGCTTGATTTGCCACCATTGGAAGATTATTATTTGAATGTCACACTTGATGATAATGCTAAAAAGAAACTCATGGGGAGTATTAATGATGTTCTTATTATGGTTAAGAATGCCGATGTCCCTGTTGATTTTTATGTTTTGGATGTTCAATGCAATGCTTCTTGTCCTATTACTTTGGGAAGATCTTTTCTTAGAACTGTTGGTGCCATTATTGATATGAAAGAAGACACCATTAAATATAAACTCCCACTCAAGAAAGGTATAGAACACTTCCCTAAGAAAATAGAGAAGATTTATTTTGCCTCTCCTATGAAAACAAAATTTGCTCTTAATGCTTCTTCATTTGAGAACACTTGATTCTTTTTCTTGCTTCTTATGCCTAACTTAAAGGCGTTAAAGAAAAGTACTTATTGGGAGATAACCCAAAAGTTTTAGATGAGTCTTGGAAGCTCTGTAATAACCGCTCCTTATCTTTTTTATTTGCTTTTTGTACCAAGAGTAACCTCTAATGAGAGAGAAGTAATGATTGGAAAAGTTGCTGTCCCGAAATAGATTTTTGTGCTTCACCGTAAAAATTCATGTAAAATCTCTGTATGTCTTTTTGAGGCGTGAATTTTTGTACTTCTGCCCCAGGTTGTTATATAACTTTTGTTAGTTCAACACTTTTTGATTTGAGCAACAGAAGGTCTTCGAAAAACTTCGTTTTTACCTACTGGTCTGTTTTGATAGATTTCTGCCATTATTTGCATTTGCTTCTTGTTGGTTCCTTTTTGAGTTCTTTTGGGGAATTAAGATTTTTGAGGGAAGTGCTACAGTAGCTTGTGTTTTAATGGAAGTTTTATTGGTGTTGAAACTGAACCTAAAGACTTATTATCTTGAGTGCACTAATGTTGCTAATAAAGATTGTGTGAAGGAAAAAATTCTAGGTGTATGGAGAGAATGATGTAATGAGATGAAGAATGGACTAAAGCTCAAGCTTGGGGATGCCACCGCGTGTCACCCCAAGAATTATCCAAGAAGTACAAGCGTAAAAGCTTGGGGATGCCCAAGGCATCCCCTTCTTCATCAATAAAAAATCCAGGTTTCTTCCAAACACTTTATTTTTATTGTTTCATGCACAGTTTTGTTGTTCTTGGAGCGTCTTCTTTTTCGCTTTCGTGTTGGTTTTCATTTGCTTAGTTTTCTTAGTTTGCTTGAATAAATTGGTTGGACCCCCTCTTTTATGCATTGGTTTTCAAATAGTTTGGTTTAGATTGGAAAAAGAGTAGGAAAGTTCATGCTTAAGTGGTAAAGAGAGCTTGTTTTTGACTGTGGCCTATGCTTTGTCATGCCATGCTTGATATTGTTTTGGCTTTATGCTTAGTGATCTTTGTTGTAGCATTACATGTTATAAACAATTGAGATTGCTTAATGTGCCTTTGAAGAATCATGCGTTGTTTTAGCATATTAAAGCATAGTATTGTGGTATTCTCCTTTGATGCTTTATTTGGGTTGACTTGGCGCATGCTCACACCATGTTATGACTATCCCAAGTCACCATAAGCCTTTATGATCCTTTAGTTTTCGACTTGTAATATCACTTTATGCTTTGATTAATGATGTTTTGTCGCTCTGCATGATTATGGCCATTATTGCTCTCTTAGTCGGTCGCTCCCAGTCTTTTGCTAGCCTCCGTAACCAAGTATAAGTTCCACTCATGCATCCAACTCCTAAAACCAAGTTATTCCAAAGATTCCACCATACCTACCTATTAGCATTTGTTGTTCCAAGTATATTCATGTTTTTATCTACCTTCCGAATTAAACTTGTTATGAGAAAACTAGTGATTAAAGCTCTCACGAACTTGATGGCACACTTTACTTTTCTTACCCTTAATAAACTTAAACCATTGTGTCGTCTATGTTGTATATGCTTGCACTTATATGTTGGGGATTAGCAGAACCATGATGTCATGGGGAACGCTTTCAACATTGTACTTGTACTTTGTACCTAGTTGATATCATGCTCTTTTGTCTATGGATGTCGTTGGTGTGAAATGAAAGGGGAGCTTGTAAGTCCATGGAGTTATGTATGTGTGTTAGAGAAATGCCTAGGCCGCCGGTCTAATCTATGCCGTCATGGTGGAAACCTGCAGCGTAACCATAATGAGCTGTCTATGAAGCATTCTTCTTATAAAAAAAGAGTCAGATATTGAGAAAAAAAGAGAAAAGAAAAAAAGAGATATGAGAAAAGAGGAAAGGGAGGAAAAAAGCACCATTTTCCCTATGTAAATAAGAAGACTGCTGAGATGCTCGCTGTCTACTTGCCTTGTCATTTTGATATGGGGATTCTTCCGTATCATCAGGCAAGGGGTACCCCATTGGCGGTTCTCTATGATACACATGTACTTACTATGACAAGAACTTACCAGTAACTAAACTTGAGTAGCATGAGGAGCGGCACTCGTATTCAAGGGACATGAGATTTCCAACTTATACTTTATCAAGCATATACTCCATAGTTTGTTCACTTTAACCTTAATCACTTCAAGATGCTTATGATAGGGGCAATGAGAGCTGAAACCTAATAAGTACCATAATTTTTGGAAGCTCTTTATGAAACTTGAATCCCTGCTTCCTTCTATGAAGGGCATTTCTTTTACTTTTATATTGAGTCTCCACCTTCTATCTTTATGCACCTATTTTGAGAGCATAGTGGCCATTCTTAGTTCTATGCGCATTGTCCCAAGACTTGTTGATTGATGCATAATTTTGATATTGCTTGTTCTTAAACTATTTGTATCTAGTCACTCTTATGAACTTTAAAGGTGTCCTATGCATTTATGTTTGCTACTCTATGAGGGACAAGGTGAATGCCACTATGCTATGTTTTCTTTATGTGAAACAAACAAACATCTTGCAAAGCATTGTTATTCATGAATCTTTTGTTTATGCCTTTTCATGTTACAACATAGTTGCTATGTCTTATTGTTAGAACTTTGTCTTTCATGCTATGTTGAAGTACTATGATCCCAGTTATCAATGTTTTACAAATACTTTGATCAAGTTTATGATGGTGCATGTCACCTCAAAAATTATTCTTTCTTTTTATCACTTACCTACTCGAGGACGAGCAGGAGTTAAGCTTGGGGATGTTGATACGTTGCTAACGTATCCATAGTTTTTTATGTTCCATGCTTGGTTTTATCTACTATTTTATGTTTTGTCCACACTTTGGAGTACTTTTTATACACTTTCTTGGACTAACCTATTAACAAGATGCCACGGTACCAGTTTCCTCTTTTCTGCTATTTTTGGTTCCAGGAAAGTCAGAAAATGAATATTCTCAGAATTGGACGGGACAAAAGCCAAAGTCAGTTTTTCACCGAGGGGACACGGAGCCAGAATACGAGACGGAGAGGGGCCAGAGGGCTGCCACACACCTGGCCGCGCAGCCAGGCCTGGCCCGCGCCAGGGGGTGGTGTGGCCGCCTAGGGCACCCCCTCGGCCTCCCCTTTCGCCTATAAGATGCCTCCGATACAGAAACCCTAAGTACTCGATCGAAATTCCACGAAAGAGTCTGTAGCCGCCGTCATCTCCATCCCTAGATCGGGAGGGATCTGAAGCTCTTCCCGGCACCCTGCCAGAGGGGATAATTCACCCTAGAGGCCTTCTTCATCACCATGCAAGCCTCCGGTGTGATGCGTGAGTAGTTCATTCCTGGACTACAGGTCCATGTAGTAGCTAGATGGTTGGATCTTCTCCTTTGTGCTATCATGTTTAGATCTTGTGAGCTCCATTCATGATCAAGATAATCTATTTGTAATCCTACATGTTGTGTTTGCGGGGATCCGATGGATATTGAGATACTATTTCAGATTGATTATTGATTCTATCATGTCTTTGTTATTTGTAATCTTGCATGCTTTCCGTTGTTAGTAGCTATCTTGGCCAAGTAGATGCTAGCAACTCCAAGAGTTAGTATTTATGCTCGATAGTGGGTTCATGCCTCTAGTAATATGGGGAAGTGACAGAAATCTCTAAGGTACTAGATGTGTTGTTGCTACTAGGGAGAGAACAACAATCCTTTGTTCATAGAACAATCGTATTGTTTACTTTACACGCAATGCGTAATGCAATTATCTGTTGCTTGCAACTTAATATTGGAGAGGGTTCGGATGATAACCTGAAGGTGGATTATTAGTCATAGATGCAGTTGGATTACGGTCTATGTATAATGTTGTAATGCCCAATCAAATCTCAAAGGAGTCAAGATGATTAATATATGCTTATATGCTTTCTCGATGTTTGTCAATTTCCCCGTTGTAATTGGTTCACCCAACATGTTATCTGTCTTAAGGAGAGCCACCACTAGTGAACTATGGACCCCCCGTTCTTTTCTTTTACTATTAATCTACAACTTTTTACTGCTTTCTGTTTACTTTCTGCAAGCTTTTACTTTCTTCCACACAATACGTTTAATCCTTTGTTTTCAGCAAAACCGGTGAGATTGACAACCTCACTGTAAGTTAGGGGCAAAGTTTTGTGGTTGTGTTGTGCAGGTTTCCACGTTGTTGCTGGCACCGGTAGTGCGCCCTGCCAAAGTCCAACTAGCAACACCTTGGAGGTGTTTCCTTGCTCCTACTGGTTCGATAACCTTGGTTTCATAACTAAGGAAAACTTACTGTTGTGCTCATCATACCTTCCTCTTGGGTTTCCCCAACAAGATCGTTATTACACGAGTCAGCACGGGACGAAAGCCTGATTCGAGGAGACCAAACAGAACGCCCATATACAAGCCCAGACCCAATCACCCCGGATACAGCTTCCACCGGGTCAAGTTCCTAAAATGGGAAATATTGACCCCGAGCAACCATACACGCCCTCTATCTCTACCTACTCTCTCAAGTCAATCCTCCACCATTCTTTGTGACCATCCAAAGATCTTCTACCATAAAATCCATGTATAATGTAATCATGAAGTTTAGGGCGTGTTTGGTTGCTCGTGGCATTTACTCGCACCTGGAGATCATGGCTCCACGGAAGCTGCACGCGGCGATGCAACCTCTCGTGCCAAAAGGGTCATTCGTTTGGTTCCATGTATTCACATTTTCCTAGGGGTTGAGAAGCCAACCCCTAGTCGTTTGGTTCCATGCATTTTAGGATTCCATCAAATTGGTACTTGTTTGGCTAATTGCATTGTCCCTTCTAGCCTTACCTCCTGGAGAGTGAGGTGAGCTTACCCAACATCATCAAGGCAGCAAACAAAGTTCAGAAAAGTGCAATGTAGAGAACTACTAGCTTGTATTAACACATGTTCGACATAATAAGTCACGGCGTGCGTGTTGCAGCACAAGTTCACGAGCAACTGCCCGTCATGCAGCAGTAGTTCATCATATACGAAGGGGTTATAATTGAATACCACCTCCCAAAATATACAGACCAAAGTTCAGGGGCCACCGCAACCATAGTTCATCAGCCTAGCTACTTCAAAATACACATTGCATCCATCATCATCAACACCATTATTAGCACCTCCTCAAACAGTTCAGTCTGCTGCTCAGAGGTAGTGTTTGTTCAGGAATGCAGTGAACTAGTTCAACCTGCGCTCAAGGGTCATGGCAAGATACCTGGTCGCCTGTTCGGTGTGCTCCATTAGGTGGGTAACAGCATGGTGTATTGCGGTCACAGAGACGGGCGCAACGGGAATGTGAGGACCATAGATGATCTTCATCTGAGCATAGTTGTCAATGGGCTTGTTGATCAACTTGGTGTCCGATGGCTGAGCCTACATGAGAATCACAGTTAGTTCAAGACATATAGTTCATATGTGAGCTTTACAACTACTAATGCAAGTTCAAATATATCAAACCTTGATGTGGACATAATAATCATCATCGTCCATAATGAGAGAAGAGTTCTCCTCAACCTAGCGCACGGTCTCAAGCCTCTTTATCCTCGGCACCCGGATCCAGCGCACTCTCCAGTGCCTCATGTGGTTGTACACCTGGTTCGAAGTAACTATTCGGCCAGAGAAATTCAAGACATCCTCTGCAATCAGGCGCATGTCCACCTATCTAAATCCCCGCACTACGGAACCCCCTTTCTCGATCAACTGGACATCCCAATTTAGGACGAAGGTGGACATAGATGCTGGCCATGACATGGCCAACCCAATTCAGGATAATAATATGTTCAATTCTAGGGTAAGAACTATACTTATAACACTAATCCTATCTACAACACATGGCAATCCTCACATGGCAGGTCCAGATCTAGAACACCAGCTCACAGCTTAGAACTATAAGCTAGAACATGTCAACAGATCTAAGCTGCGAGAGCTACGGTTAGGTGTTTCTTACCACGATCTCGCCTGACGAGGACGACATGTCCGACATAGCCGAGGAGGAAGACTTGCCGGAGATGAGCTAGATCCACGGGAGTAGGAGGCACTACTTACCTGCACGTCAGTGAGGAAGGGGATTTGGAGGGAGAGCTCAAAATTGGGGGAAATGGATGCGGGGATTTTGGAGCCGGCGGAGAGACGGTGTAAATAGCCGCGGCGAATTGGCGGGAGGTAACCCAATTTCTCCCGCCGAATTTTGCGAGCTCCCATCATCCCTCCCTTGCACGAGCGCGTGCAGCTTCTTCCCCCGCGAGCGCGAGAAGAACTTGGTTCCGTGGAAACGCCCGATTTCGGTGTTCCTCTAGAGCCAGACCGAGAGGCGCTTTAAAACTCGTGCGATGAAAATGTTTTATCCGCCGCGCGAAACCAAACGTCCTTATTTCTTTCCGTCCCATGCGAGAAACGGGAAAACGAGCAACCGAAAAACGCCCTTACCATGTGTGTGTGTGGTGCTTCAGTTTCGTGCGTTTTCCATATTCCTGCGAATGAAGGAGGCACTAAGCTGGCAAGAAATGGGAGCACCCTGAATTCTTGGTAATCGGATTATAAAACGAATTTCGGAGCTGTCATGACTTGTGATCCGACGAAGCGTCTGCACTGCACGCATCTTTATCCTTTCTGTCCGTGGCCGAAAGCCCCCTTCCCACCAGGCATAATAAAACTCCTTCCACTCATTCGGTGAATCTACACGCTTATTACATGCACTGCTCGGAACGAAGCTTTACATGCATGGCCGGCCTAACCATAACCAATCTGCGCAACAGCTAGCCAGCCAGATCGATCCACTGAACCGATATCACATATGCGGAAAAACGTCGCCTAATTCACCCGCGGCGCCGGCCGCCGCCCGACGCCGGAACAAATGAGCCCACACCCCATTAGCGATCAATCATGCTAGCTCTGGGAAAGAAGTTCTGGTGCTTTCTTGCAGGAGCTAGCGCAACGGCCAATTAACGCACGGGGCGCGTGGCCACTCCTTGGCCAGCTTCTCCGAATTAGCGACTGTTGGAATTTCCACGGATCGATCACATCAGATTAGACAAACGCACACGCTTAAAAACAAATCTTATGGCCAAGGGCTTGTATCGTGCCCTTCTTCTTTTTATTTTTTTCAATATCTCTCGGTACAACTTCTCGCAGCACACCAGCGCGTATATATATACACGGCCAGCCTGAGACCAACATCCTAATCCTACTCTAACACGAGTAGACTAGACTAGGAAACACTTACCTAAACTAACACATACTACTAACACCACACGGACACACATAGTCCTAGTGCTACTCGGACATGGCAAGCTACAACTAGCTAGCTAGCTCATGAATCTCATCCAACTAGTACTAGACTAGAAACAACCTAATTAGCAAACCTAATTAGACTCAAACTCACTAGGGCAAGATTATTTCCAAACAGCGACGACAAGTTGCTGCTTATATTCACGTCTCTCTCGTCGATCCCTACTCGGACAGCACCGAGCCACCGAGGGATTCACAAGTGGGCGCGCCTTTTCATGGATAAAAATAAGCGAGAGAGTGCGGGGGAACGAGATGCCGGTACGACAAGCAGGAGCCAGATCTGCTCCTCGCTCTGGCTGGCCGATACGCATGTGTGAGAGTTGGGGTTGTGGGTTGCGTCTCGCGGCATAACGGGGGAGAAAGGAAGCCAATGGCAGCGTGAGTTCATGCTGGTGACAACCTAGAACATACGATGGAGCATGCATATTTTTTTTTAGAGGGGAGCATCATATGATATAGTACTCACTTAATCAGAGTGTCGTGGGATCTGTAAAGAGATGGTGATGTCAAACGAGCTGAAGTGTCTGTTGATAGTTCGCAAGAGAAAGAAAGTGTCAGTTGATCGATCATCCGGCCGCATGCATGCATGATTGATTGCGTTGCACCTCCAAACGTCTAATGGCATACGAGATGCATGATCCTATAGGTCCACGTTGTTGCCAGGTCCCGTCTTCACTTCATCCACTCAAACGACGCGAGAGAGTTGATCTCGTTCCGTCCGGAAGCTTCAGAGTGACGACTGTTTTGGGACGCTAGACAGCAGCGGAAAGGGCTTCGTTCCTTAGGGCATCTCTAACCTAAGTACAAAATTTTAGAGGAGTAAACTTTCGGAGAAAACTTAGGGCACGTACAACCGCTATACAGTCAGCCGTCTATAACGTGTAACAAGTAGTAGAATTTTTATATAGGTGGAAGAGAGAGAATGGCGAAAGAGGGCTAGGCCGTCTGCAAAATTATAAGGACACCTTTTCTTCCGTTGTAGGATGGGTGCGTCTGCAACTGCCCGTTTCCAGTCGTGGATGGAACAAATCCCTCAACCATTTCTTGTAGACGGCTTAAGGTGGTTTGTTGTAGGACGTGTCTAGAGAGTTGTCTGTACATGACATGATAGAGCAATAAAAGACAGACATAGTCTAAACTGTTGTACATGCCCTTCCTCTAACCTGAAACGGTTTCTAACCGATCACCAAAATTTAGAGGACTAAATTCTGTGATCACAGCAAAATTCAATCAAATTTGGCTGAATTTAGGTCAATTCAAACCAAATTTAAAACCTACTATTTCATTAACATTAATTTCTACATATTACACCCAAAAGTCGATCGAATTTCACCAAATTCGACCGGATTTGATCAAATCCTAACCTAATCCTCCTCTCAGTCGAAGGAGGAGTCGTTGTCGATGTTGATCACCGTCTCCACCATCAACGGTCCCGCGGAGCTGCCGGCGTCCTCCTCCTTCACCCTGATCGGCCGTGGTATTGCCAACGGCCCTGCATCGCCGTCGTGCTCCTCCTTCACCCTCATCCCCGCCGCGTCAGCCTTTCGCTTCGCATCGGCGAATGCCTCTAGCCGCCGCCGCTCCTCCTCGACGAGCTTCGGGTTGAGGCTGGCGAGCGCTGCCACCATCGCCGCGTTGAGGTGATCTGCCTTGAGGCGCTTGCGGGCCTCCCGGTCCTCCTGCCACTCGCGGTCAGAGACGAAACGAAGACCAGCCGGCTCGAGGTTCGGCGCCCGATCTTCCCGCTCCGAGAGGGAAGTTGAGCTTGCCGCAGTCGGAGCCGTGTAGCCGGATGTTCTCCATGTCATAGGCCCACGTGGCCTGCTCCGTAGATTGGAAGCTTCCAATCCACACCTTCCTCTTTGTGTTCCGGTCTGTGATCTCGGCGACCCACGAGCCCCACGACAACTGTCGCACGTCGCGGTAGACAGGCGCGGCCGGCACCGGCAGGTCGAGGGTGCCGGCGGAGCTGGCACCAAACGGAGAGGGGAATGGTGGCGGGAAGTGGGAGCGATGCGGGAGCGACGTGGGGCTGCCGCAGGGGGCTGCGGTGGTGCCGAGCACTGGGTATGGGCGGCAGAGATGGCCGGCGAGAAGATCCGGCCATCTAGGGGTGTGGGGGTGGCTGTGGTGGCGGCTGGGGGTGTCGGTGGTCGCCTGTGGTGGAGGAGATGTCGAGGTGGAGGCAGTGTGAACGCGCGGATGAGAGGGAATCTTTTTCTCAGAAGTGGCTGCTGACTCCTATATTTACTCCTCCACGACACCGATGAATAATTTTTTTTATCCACTAAAGCCTTTTGGAGTTCGGTTAGGTCCGTTTAGAGGAGTAAACGACATCTTTTACTCCTTTAACCGGTTTTTTACATCGGTTAGAGATGCCCTTAAGCCAGTGGCGGAGGAGCTTCTCTAAGGCCCGAGAATGTGTGATCCAGCGTACATACTCACCAATTAGATACGTAGAAATTCGGTGTAAAAATACACTTGGTTTCTACACTCTGATATCATATATACATGTATAGTGATGGTCTCAAATGTCAGTAGAAGAATTTTGTGATACTTAAGTGTTTGTATTATTTTTTTATACGAACCATCTGCATCTAGACAACAAAAATTTATGTGTTACTTCCATAAACTCATTTACATATATAGCAAGGGTTTGTACCATAAAAGATTATATGCAGAAATTCCTGTTGCAAGTTCCTTTACAATTTACCTAAAACTCTTGTAGAGCATCAAAGGTCTATATATGTATGCAAATCCATGTCTTCGCATTTTCTTGGAGTTATAAAGTTATGACATAATGTATTTTAAATCACGCCTTCCCAGGATCATAGATTGTTTTTCTCATGCCATTGTAATATGATGATTTTAGACAAGGCGGGCGGGGTCACATTTGTAGAAATACAGGCCGCATGTTGAACATATAAATTTTAGAATAGAGAACATGTAGAAGAAATATAGGGAAGATGTAAATATGAATAATAGATAGAAACAAACAAGACCATATAATTATCGTAGAAAATAAGAATTTACATGATAAGTTGCAGAGCGTGCACATGCATAAAAATAAGCGAAAGAGTGCGGGGACGAGATGCCGGTACGACAAGTAGAAGCCAGATTTGCTCCTCGCTCTGGCCGATACGTATGTGGGAGTTGGATCGTGGGTTGCAACTTTGCAACCCATTGACGTCTCGCGGCATAACGGGGAGAAAGAAAGCCAATGGCAGCGGGGGTTCATGCTGGTGACCAAGCTAGATGGAACATGCATGATACTCACTTAACTAGTACCATGGAATCTGTAAAGAGGTGGTGATGTCAGACGAGATAATGTGTTTGTTGATCGATCATCCGGCCCGGGAGGATAGGAAGTTACATAGTCACTTAATTATCGTGGTATCTTTATTAAAGGGATTCATGGTGATGTCAAATGAGATGAAGTGTTTGTTGATCGATCATCCGGCCGCATGCATGATTGATTGCGTTGCATCTCCAAACGCTCTAATGCCATGAGATGCATGATCCTTCGGTCCACGTTGCCAGGTCCCGTCTTCACTTTATCCACTCAAACGACACCACAGTTGATCTCGTTCCATCCGAAAGAGGTTCAGAGTACTGTTTTGGGACGTAAGACAGTAGCCCACAGTGCTTCATTCCTTAAGCCAGTGGCGGAGGAGATATGCACAAATTCGGTGTGAAAATTACACTTCGTTTCTACACTCCCTTTTTTTGCACAGGAAAGGTCCCCGGAGTTTGTATTACTTCGGCGGTGGGTATACAGTTAGGCTCAAACAGAAAAAGAAAATTACAACCAGGCCCTTAGCTTTTACGCAGAACACCCTAACATACACCGCAGAAGAGCGATCAAGTCCTTGCTCAACGCCGATGATGGGAAGCCTCCGGGCGCCACCGCTCCTACTCTCAGCGAGGCAGCACCACTTGGGAGAGTTAAAGCATGAATGGCCACACTGAGGCTTGAGAATATCCTCCGGAAGAGGAAGAAGGTGCTCTTGCAGAAGGCGCTGCAGAGCATGGTGGGGTGAACCCTATGACCATGGTTAGCTGCAGCGAGATCGTGTTGTCGCTTGCATAGGGAGCACAAACTCCAGAAGCTCCTAGAGCCATCTGAATGGCCCAGGCATCAGCGAGTTACCCGTGTTCTCCCCCTCGCCGCCACGGCCGGCTAGGAAAACAGGAGCAACTTGGAGGCCGGACGAACGTTGGCGACACTTGTTGTTGAACGTGGGGCTGGCTAGATGGCTCGGCTCCGCCTTCTTCTCCCCTTCGCCTCCATGGACGACCGAGAGAAGAAGGAAAATAGCAGCAGCCAAAGCAGACCGCCATCTAGTGCCATGCTCACGCTCCTGAACAACATCACCCCTGCCACCTTCGAATCCACGCGCCGCCGAGCCTGTCATCTCCGTCCCCTCACCTCCACAGCCGGTCAGAGGGGGTGAAGAAACTCAACAAGACAATTTTAGATGAGCCTTCACATATGTAGAAACGTAGACTACATATATGTTAAAAGTTAAAATAGCAATGCTCAAAAAATTATAGAAAAATGTAAATATGAAAATAGATGCGAAGAAAATGATATAATTGTTGTAAAAAAAAGTTATTTGGTAAGTTATATTTCGCACATGGTGTACAATAGCTTGAGTATTTCATGCACCATGTATGTTCCAAGAATCAAATTAGTTACCACACAATGACACAATACTTGGTTCGCTGAAATTAATGGTCGATTAATTTGTAAGTGTGTTGTAAGCATATTGACGAATCTTCAAAGAGCACTAAGCTCCCTGGAATTGGTGAGCTCTCCTTGCACGGACGACGTCGCCTTGTTTGGGGCCATTTGTATGCACATTCGTGCGATCTTTCCTTTCTGCCTTCGTGTCGGGTGACCGACTACAACTGGACCGACTCGATGCTCATGCCCAGGGCCAGCCCATAGGGCGGGGCAGAGGGGCGCTCGCCCTAGCCCCCATGGTCTAGGGGGCCCGGTCCACGATTTGTTTGTGTATCCATGTTTATCTAATACTTTTGACATCCAACGATGTGGACTAATTTTAGAAAATATAAATGGTTATCTAAAAAAAATATAGATGGTTCAAGCTATAGCCTATCATGACTTTACTCTTACTTCTATTTGTAAGAAAAATACTCGAACATTTTAGAATATTTTGTCTCGATGCCACGATTTTGTTGGCCTCTCGAAATATGCAGAATAACACCGGTCCTCATATTTCTTTACAAGGTTATGAGTATATTGATTAGTGAAGACTAAGTACACAATCGCATAAGTATATAATTCAGTAAGCAACTCTCCTCTGATTCCCAACAATTGTACTCGTCCTCATCATATATGTTTGAGAGACTATTCTATCCTCTTATTAACTTATTGTCTAATATGTTTACTCATTAACTCATTTTTTGCACAAGCATATATACACAAGCAACAATTGATAAAATAATAATCATGGTATATGTATATAGTTCACTCGATCGATAGAAATAAGTGGTTTCGAATGTCTTCACCGAGTTCTAAAATATCATGGATCTATCAAATATACAGACTATTTAATTTTCTATTGTATTATAGAAATTTTGATGAGGGCAAACCTCTAGGGTGGCCCGATCTTCACGGATCTCGTGGTCAAATCGATGGGAAAGCGAGGGGAAAGGGAGAAGGTAGCGGAAGCGGACGCACACCTCACGAAGAACATGGTGAACACACGAAAAAAACACGATATAAGACCGATTGCTCCCACCGGTGGCCACCGGTCCGATAGAATCCTCACAAGGAAAGATCGGTCAACGTGCTCCCGTCAATCCCAAGCAGAGAGAGAAGAACACCTTGGAGAGGGTCTTGACGTCTTGGCAAAGGGACACCGATGCCAAGGGCTTGTACAACGAGGGAGGCGCGATGCAAACTCCAACGAGGTGGTGACGATAGTCGATCCCCTTTGGTAGAAGGGGATGAGGCAAAACTAGAGATTCCACAAAGGGGGTTGTCTTTAGTCTATCATCTATGCCTAAGGGATACAATGAGGGGTGGGGGCTCTATTTATAGGCCCTCTCAATATAAACCATATGAGAATTATTGTTGCAAGCAAAACAAGTGAAAGAGCAATTATTCAACTTATTGCAAGCAATGGGAGAGATTGTAAAACATTCATGACAAAGCATGGTTCGAGGGGTACCATTGGTAACATCATTGCAAAACATTGAAAAGAGCAATTGTTCAACAAAGTGCAAGCAATGATATCATCAACATAATGTTTAGAGCATGTCATGTCTATGGCAATATCATGACAATAGAAGGATTCCACATGGTCATCATGATGCATAGCAAAATCAACACATAGGAATAAGAATGGAACATATGCCATGTCACAAGTATCAACCATAGCATGCAAGTCATCACAAATCATCATGTCCACTAGTGGGATCATGGCATCATCAACACCCATATTTTTACCTTGCTCATACCTCTCATGTGAAGTGGGTGTTGTGGTAGCATTATCCTCCATGTGGGCAACTTCTTCATCACGTATGGGGATGGCATCATCTTCATCCACCATGTACATCTTCTTGGTTGGAGGCATCATCATCTCCAAGCTTGGCGCTTCTTGATCCATGGAACCTAGCACATCATGAGGAAACACACTAGAGGTAGAGGGTAAGTCGTTAGAAATCAAAGTGGTCTCACATGACCTATCAACTACCACTCTCAACTCACTAGGTGTATCACTCATGCCCTCCAAATGGAAGCACTCAATCTCACGTATGGTGGAGTCACTCATCTCACTCTTGTTCTCATTCAAGTGGGCTAAGTGGCTCTCATACTCACATGGGATTGGTACCACATCATCACTCAAGCATATGGGGGTAGGCTCGGTTCTCTCAACTCCATCGCCTCCTTTTGGTGAAGGGAAAATCCCATGCTCACCAATCTTGACCTTGTCGTCGCCATCTTGCACCTCGGCTTGTGTAGTCCTCTTGACGTACTCGTCCAACTTGGCGAAGTAGATGTCTTCGTCCTCCTCATCCATGAGGTTGCATGCGTCATCTAGGACGTCAAGTCTTGGCGTTGAATCTTGATGGCGTGGAGGAGAGCTTGCTCTTGGTGCCATTTTGGTGGTGGCACGAGTAGTTGAAGGTGCCTTATGATGGTGTCGACGGAGGTCATTGGCGTGCCTTGCCAAAGGTTGATGTAGATGGCGCACTTGATCATCCACATGATGCTCGCGATGATGCTTCTTGTCCTTGGCACTCTTCTTGTGATGGTGGTGCCTTCTTGAGCTTGGTTGAGCATTATGGATGGTGCTCAACATGTATTATTCGTCTTCATGGCGAAGATGCCTTGAACGACGTCTTGTATCCTCTTGATGTTGGTGATGATCTCGAGAGGATGTTTGTCGATGAAGATTCTTGCTTCTTGGCGCCTCTTTTGGAAGGTGATGTTGGGGCGCCGCTCTTCTTGTAGTTGGTGGCACTTGATGCCTAGGAGGTTGTTGCACATGACGCCTTCAAGGTGGCCTTGCTTGGCGTCTTGGAGATGGTGGCGCTTGACGGGTTGGAGGTGATGGTGCTCGTCGCCTTGGAGATGGTGGTGCATGACGCCATGTAGGTGGTGGCGCTTGATGCCTTGGAGGTGGATCATCGAAGTAGGTGGTGCCCTTTGGTATGGCACGCTTGGCCTTGAAGGTCATGGTTTCTTGATGATGCGTCTCTGCTAGCTTGGCGTAGTAGTCCTCCATCTCCAAGCGGTGGAGGTATTCTTCATGGCTCATGGAAGAGCCCTCGAAGTGGGTGAAGCTCGACATGTCCTCCATGCTTGGTGAGGCGTCGTCGTTGTAGCACTCGAATTCATCCATGCTTGGGGAGTCGTTGTTGATGTAGTACTCCATATCACCCAAGCATGTAGAGCCATTGTCGGTGTAGTGCTCCATGTACTCCATGCATGAGGAGCCATTGTCGATGTAGAGCTCCAAGTCCTCCATGCTTGAGGAGCCATAGTTGATGATGTGCTCCATGTCTTCCATGCATGTGGAGCCGTCATAGGTGCAATGCTCTGGGTCCTCAAAGCATGTGGAGCCATTGTCGGTGTAGTGCTCCATCATGTCCTCTATACTTGTGGAGTCGTTGTCATGGACGCTCATCATGGATTCTTCATATATATCATCCTTGGTTCCGGAGTCCCTAGACATGATTCACAAGACCAAGTGGTGTATATGAAAGTGGTAGGGGGGTTAGGAATGCAACGCCAAACCTTACTTTACCTTGGAAGATAGTATCGTGCAAGTGGCAACACTTGAGAGCAATCAAAACCAAGCAAAGTGAAGTTCACGCGGAACACCAAAACCAACTAACCACTAAAAACACACACACGCACACACAAAGCTTATGGTGGATAGGTATGGAAGGTGGCGTGTCCAAGAACAATCCGAAATCAAGATGTTGTAATGGCAAGTAAAGAACCACGATGATCACAAAGCAAAACAAGTCAATCCACAAGAAGAAATATGTACAAGGAAACACACACGGTGGGATAAATGGGACTTGCGCGACGGAGAAAGTGAGCTAAGAACCAAATGATTACCTAGCAAAGACTATAAGCTCGTGTCGCACAAGTGCAAGGAGAGACGTTAGTTCGATTGCACTAAATTGGTGGGCTACAAGATATGCACAATAAGTACCACATATTTGATGTTCATCGAGCTTGCACTTCCTATTCTATGAAGCACTTGTTTCTTTGTTTCTCTTTTTCTTCTTTTTGTTTTTCTATATTTTTTTCTCTTTTTCTTTTATTTTTCACTTGCCTATTCCTTGTGCCAACAACTATACAAGATAACTATATGAGATAGCGCGCTCACAACTTTTGCTCGGAATTCTACGAGGTATCAAATGTGCATAGCCCAAGCAATCATAGAAGGAACTAGTCTCAATAGGTGTTTGTTGAACGCAAAGATAGTGTAGCTAACAAGAATGCAAGTGGGGAGAAGTCGCGGAATGTTTATACCTTTCTTCGCCGATCTTCACCCTTTATTGGTGGATTCCGCCTTGCTCATGGAATTTGGGTGGAGTAGATAGCATGAACCATGGAGATGATGATTTAGATCTCTTTCTCCTCTTCAAAACGAGCTAAAGAACACCAAAATCCGAGTTCGTATGTAAAAGTTATGCTCAAACCCGTGAAGCAGATTTTTCTGTCAGCAGGGGGGCGGACAGTCCGGTGCGCGTAGGCCGGACAGTCCGGCCGGGCCGGATATTCCGGTCAGTTTAGGCCGGAAACTCCGGTGGGGCAGATATTCCAGTCCGTTTTGGCCGGACAGTCCGGTCCGGTCGAACCAGAACTTCCAGAACACGAACGGGACGAGTTTTGGCGGAAAAACTAGGACCAAAACCTCAAATTGATGGGGGAAATCAAGGAATTAGGCTATGGAAACGCAGGGGAAGGTAGATCAACAAGTTTAGCAAGTAATCCACGGATCAAAACCTACCAAAACGCATTCAAATCACAGATCGATCCAAAACACGAAATTGGGGCTATTTTTTGGGGATTTTCGAATTTATGGGGGAAAAGACCAAATCGAGGAGGAATCCGTGGCAACCAAAAGCTGCTGATACCAGATGATGAGGGCAAACCTCTAGGGTGGCCCGATCTTCACGGATCTCGTGGTCAAATCGATGGGAAAGCGAGGGAAAGGGAGAAGGTAGCGGAAGCGGACGCACACCTCGCGAAGAACACGGTGAACACACGCAAAACACACACGATACAAGGCCGATTGCTCTCATCGGTGGCCACCGGTCCGATAGAATCCTCACAAGGAAAGATCGGTCAACGTGCTCCCGTCAATCCCAAGCGGAGAGGGAAGAACACCTTGGAGAGGGTCTTGACGTCTTGGCAAAGGGACACCGATGCCAAGGCCTTGTATAACGAGGGAGGCACAATGCAAACTCCAACGAGATGGTGACGATAGTCGATCCCCTTTGGTAGAAGGGGATGAGGCAAAACTAGAGATTCCACAAAGGGGGTTGTCTTTAGTCTATCATCTATGCCTAAGGGATACAATGAGGGGTGGGGGATCTATTTATAGGCCAGCCACAAGTTCAGGGGTAGTTTGGGCATAAAACTAGGGCTTGGTGCGGAATAGAGGGGTACATGGGCTAAGGGCCCAGATGTTGGCATGCAGGCCCATCGCGTAGGCCGGACACTCTAGGTCGAGTGGGCCGGACAGTCCGGTGGGGCGGACACTCCGGGGGGCGGACACTCCGGGTAGTGTCCGGGTAGAGTCCGATGTAGCACATAGAATGTCCACGCCAGGACGGGGCTAGGCTAGGCCGGACACTCCGGCTGGATCTGACCGGACACTCCGGCTACGCTGGACACTCCGGCTGGATTGGGGCGGACTCTCTGATGGGTTCGTAGCATGGAAAACAAAAAAATTCTACTGCAAGAACGAACAAAACCCAGATCTAATCTAGATAAAAGCCAAGATCTAATCTACTAGACATGAGCAATGAGATAGATCGGTACTAACCCTCGTAGAACCGAAAGCGTTAACGAGATTAGATCTCGTGGATGATGTAGTCGATCACTTGCCGATCTCAAGATCGTGTGGACGATCCTTCCGGCGCCGTGTTCCGGCAGCGCTTCCGCAGACGGTCACATGTGCGGAGTCGAAGCAGACCTTCCTCTCCCCGTTCCAGCGAGCAGCGGAGGTAGTAGATCTTCTCCACGGAATCTCAGCAGCACGACGGCGTGGTGGTGGTGGTGGTGGAGATGAGAATTCTGCAGGGCTTCGCCTATGCCTGTGCAGAAGAAAGGTGGAGGAGAGAGGCGGCTGAGATTGGGAGTTATGAGACCAGGTGCAAGAGGGGGCGCCCCTCCCTTCTATTTAAGGGAGGGAGGCGCGCCTGGGGAGGGGGAGTCCTAGTAGGACTCCCCTCCTTGGGCCGGCGGTGGGAAGGGGGGAGGAATCCTCCTCCCCCACGAATCCGTGTCTAGCCCCACTTGGTTTCTTTGATCCCTTTCTTGGTTTTCAAGCAAACTCCAAGAAATCCTCTAGAACCTTCCAGAACATTCCGAAACCTTCTAGAATCTCCATACAAATACTCCGGAACATTTCCTAACTTAGAAAATGATTTCCAATATATGAATCTTATTCTTCGGACCATTCCGGATCTCCTCGTGATGTCCCGGATCCATTCCGAGACTCCGAACAACATTCGGTCTCCAACACAAATTCCATATCTACTTCAAACAACTTCGAACCTTAAGTGTGTCACCCTACGGTTCGTGAATATGCAGACATGATGAAGACACCTCTCCCATCAATAACCATCAGCAGGATCTGGAGATCCATAACGGCTCCCACATACTCAACGATTACTTCGTGATCGATTGAACCAATTAACATACGAAACCAATTCCCTTTGTCTCGCGATATTCTACTTATCCGAGGTTTGATCGTCGGTATCTTCATACCTAGTTCTTCCTCGTTACTGATAAGTACTCTTTACTCGTTCCATGTTATGTCATCCCTTGTGACCTAGTCACATGCTTGCAAGCTGTCTAGATGACATTCCACCGAGAGGGCCCAGAGTATATCTATCCGTCATATGGATGGACAAATCCCAATCTTGGTCTATGCGCTTCAACACATACTTTCAGAATACCCAATGACACCTTTATAACCGCCCAGTTACGAAGCGGCGTTTGATGTCATCAAAGTACCTATCCGGTGATGGTGATTAACATAACCTCATGGTCGAAGGATTTGGTTACTATGTATTTCAAAGCTTACAGCAATACGAACTTAATGACTTGATCTTATGCTACGCTTACTATGGGTGTGTGTCCATCATATCATTCTCCTAATGATATAACCTTGTTATTAATCACATCCAATGTCTATGATCAGGAAACCATGATCATCAATCAATCAACAAGCTAGTTCAACAAGAGGCTTACTAGGGACTCTTTTATGTTTACAAAACACACAAGTATTAGTGTTTCCTAATAATACAATTATAGCATGGGATGTAAACATTCATCATAAACACAAATATATAATAATAACCTTTTTTATTATTGCCTCTTGGGCATATCTCCAACAGTCTCCCACTTGCACTAGAGTCAATAATCTAGATTACATGGTAATATACCGAACACCCATGGCGTTCTGGTGTTGGTCATGCTTTGCTCTAGGGAGAGGTTTAGTCAACGGATCTGCTACATTCAGATCAGTGTGTACTTTGCAAATCTTTACGTCACCATCTTGGACATACTCGCGAATAGCATGAAAACGTAGCTTGATGTGCTTCAGCTTGCTATGTGACCTTGGATCCTATGCATTAGCTATGGCACCTGTGTTGTCACAGTAGATGGCCATCGGGTCTAACGCACTGGGAACCACGCCAAGTTCAGTAATGAACTCCTTCATCCGTATGCCTTCTTGTGCAGCCTCTGAAGCAGCTATGTATTCCGATTCAGTTGAAGATTTCGCCACAACGTTCTGCTTGGCACTCCTCCAGCTTATTGCAGCACCATTCAAAATAAATACGTATCCAGACTGTGACTTCGAGTCATCTGGATCGGTGTTCCAACTAGCATCAGTGTAACCATTTACAACAAGCTGTTCATCACCTCCATAAGAAAGAACCATATCCTTAGTCCTATTCAGGTACTTTAGGATATTCTTGACCGCTGTCCAGTGTTCCATTCCAGGGTCACTTTGATATCTGTTAGTCAAACTAACAGCATGTGCTATATCCGGTCTCGTACACAGCATGGCATACATGATAGAACCTATGGCCGAGGCATAGGGAATTTTATTCATCTTTTCTCTATCTTCTGCCGTAGCTGGACTTTGAGTTTTACTCAAGGTCTTACCTGACAACATGGGCACGAACCCTTTCTTGCTCTCTTCCATTCTAAACTTCTTTAGAACTTTGTCTAAGTATGTACTTTGTGAAAGCGCTATTAGGCATCTTGATCTATCTCTATAAATCTTGATGCCTAGAATATATGCTGCTTCGCCAAGATCCTTCATCGAAAAACTATTATTCAAATAGGTTTTGACGCTATTAAGAAGTTCTATATCATTCCCAATCAACAATATGTCATCTACATATAGTACTAGGAATACTACAGAGCTCCCACTCACTTTCTTGTAAATACAAGCTTCTCCATAAGTTTGTATAAATCCAAAGTTTTTGATTACTTTATCAAAACGTTGATTCCAACTCCGGGATGCTTGCTTCAGTCCATAAATGGAGCGCTGAAGTTTGCATACCTTATTAGCATCACTAGGATCGACAAAACCCTTGGGTTGTACCATGTACAACTCTTCCTCAATGTAACCATTAAGGAACGCTGTTTTGACATCCATCTGCCAAATTTCATAATAGAAATATGCAACGATTGCTAACATAATCCTCATAGACTTTAGCTTCGCTACAGGTGAGAAAGTCTCATCGTAGTCAACTCCTTGAATTTGTTGGAACCCTTTCGCGACAAGTCAAGCTTTATAGACGGTAACATTACCATCAGCATCTGTTTTTCTTTTGAAAATCCATTTGTTCTCGACAGCCTTACGGCCATCCGGTAAGTCCACCAAAGTCCATACTTGGTTTTCGTACATGGATCCCATTTCGGATTTCATGGCTTCTAGCCATTTGTCGGAATCTGGGCTCACCATAGCTTCTTCATACGTCGCAGGGTCATCAGTGTTGTCCACCAACATGACGTTCAAGGAAGAGTCATACCACTCAGGAGTGGTACGAACCCTCGTTGACCTGCGAGGTTCAGTAGTAACTTCGTTCGAAGTTTCATGATCAGCATCATTAGCTTCCTCTCCAGTTGGTGCAGGTGGCACAGAAACATCTTCCGGTGCTGCGCTACTCTCAACTCCGAAAGAAGGTTCAACAACCTCGTCGAGTTCTACTTTCCTTCCAGTCACTTCTTTCGAGAGAAATTCCTTCTCTAGAAAGGATCCATTCTTAGCAACGAAAACTTTGCCTTCGGATCTATGATAGAAGGTATACCCAATTGTTTCTTTAGGGTATCCTATGAAGACGCATTTCTCCGCTTTGGGTTCAAGCTTATCAGGGTGTAACTTCTTTACATATGCTCCGCAGCCCCAAAGTTTAAGGAACGATAACTTAGGTTTCTTTCCAAACCACAATTCATACGGTGTCGTTTCAACGGATTTAGATGGTGCCCTATTTAAAGTGAATGCGACTGTCTCTAATGCATAGCCCCAAAATGATAACGGTAAATCTGTAAGAGACATCATAGACTGAACCATATCTAAGAGAGTTCGATTACGACGTTCGGACACACCATTACGTTGTGGTGTTCCCAGCGGTGTCAACTGTGAAAGTATTCCACATTTTTTTAAATGCATGCCAAACTCATAACTCAGATATTCACCTCCGTGGTCAGAACGCAGAAACTTAATCTTCTTGTTACGATGATTTTCCACTTCACTTTGAAATTCCTTAAACTTCTCGGAAGTTTCGGATTTATGTTTCATAAAGTAGACATACCCATATCTACTCAAGTCATCCGTGAAAGTGAGAACATAACGATATCCACCACGCGATGCTACACTCATTGGACCGCACACATCGGTATGTATTATTTCCAATAAGTCTGTAGCTCGCTCCATTATGCCAGAGAATGGAGTCTTAGTCATTTTTCCCATTAGACATGCTTCGCATCTTTCAAGTGATTCAAAATCAAGTGATTCAAGAAGTCCATCAGAATGGAGTTTCTTCATACGCTTCACTCCAATGTGACCAAGACGACAGTGCCACATGTATGTAGAATTATCATTCAATTTTATTCGTTTAGCATCTATGTTGTGAACATGTGTATCACTACTATCGAGATTCAATAAGAATAAACCATTCATCTCAGGTACATAACCATAAAAGATATTACTCATATAAATCGAACAACCTTTATTCTCAGACTTAAAAGAGTAACCGTCTCGCAATAAACAAGATCCAGATATAATGTTCATGCTTAACGCGGGCACCAAATAACAATTATTTAAATTTAAAACTAATCCCGATGGTAGATGTAGAGGGAGCGTGCCGACGGTGATCACATCAACCTTGGAGCCATTTCCAACACGCATCGTCACCTCGTCTCTTGCCAGTCTTCGTTTATTCCGCAGCTCCTGTTTCGAGTTACAAATATGAGCAACCGAACCAGTATCAAATACCCAGGCACTACTATGATTACTAGTAAGATACACATCTATCACATGTATATCGAATATACCTTTCTTCTTGATGTTGCCGTTCTTCAGATCCGCCAGGTATTTGGGGCAGTTACGCTTCCAGTGACCAGCACCCTTGCAGTAGAAGCACTCAGTTTCAGGTTTAGGACCAGCCTTGGGCTTCTTAGCAGGTGCGGCAGCTTTCTTGCCGTCCTTCTTGAAGTTGCCCTTGTTCTTAGGATTGCCCCTTTTCTTGAAATTGGTGGTCTTATTGACCATCAACACTTGGTGTTCTTTCATGATCTCCACTTCAGCGGTTTTCAGCATGGACGATAGTTCAGGCAACGTCTTGTTCATGCAGTGCATATTGTAGTTCATCACAAAGTTCTTGTAACTTGGTGGCAGCGATTGGAGGACACGGTGAATCCCCAATTCATTAGGAATCGGTATCCCCAACTCTCGGAGTTTGTTTGCGTGCCCAGACATGGTGAGCACGTGCTCGCTAACGGAGCTACCCTCTTCCATCTTGCAGGTAAAGAACTTCTCGGAAGCTTCATAGCTTTCCATGGCCGCGCGAGTCTCAAATATGAGTTTGAGCTCCTTAATGATTTCAAATGGGTCATGGTGCTCAAAACGCTTTTGAAGCTCCGATTCTAAACCGTACAGGATGGCACACTGAACTGTGGAGTAGTGATGTTTCCGAGTGGCGTAAACATTCTTTACGTCATTGGTGGCATCTTCTGCAGGTGGGTCACCTAGCAGTGCTTCGAGCACATAGGTCAACTGACCAGCCCTGAGGACGATCTTCAGTCCACGAAACCAGTCCATGAAATTGCTTCCATTGTTCTTAAGCTTTTCTTTCTCTAGGAACGCATTGAAATTGATGGAAACGTTCGCCATAATCTATAACAAATTTGCAAGTAATTTAGACTAAGTTTATGATAAATAGTGTTCAAATTTAATTCTTAAATCAACTAGGTGAACTCCCACTCAAAACAACATCCCTCGCAGTTGTTTTAGTGATTACACGAACCAAATCCACTACACCAAGTCTGATCATCACGTGAGATGATGTAGCTTCATCGGCGAACAATCTTCATGTTCATCATATCAATCATATGACTCATGCTCTACCTTTCGGTATTCCGTGTTCCGAGACCATGTCTGTACATGCTAGGCTCGTCAAGATTAACCTTAATTTCCGCATGTGCAAATCTGGCTTGCACCCATTGCATGCACACGTAGAGTCTATCACACCCGATCATCACGAGATGCTTCGAAACGACGAGTCTTAGCAACGGTGCCAACTAAGGACGAACACTTTATTACTTGATATTTAGTGAGAGGGATCATCTTATAATGCTACCGTCGCGATCTAAGCAATACAAGATGCATAAAGGATTAACATCACAGGCAATTCATAATTAGTTTGATATGATATGGCCCTTTCTTCTTATGCCTTTGATCTTCATCTCCAAAGCACGGACATGATCTCCATCATCACCAGCATTGCGTCAAGGTCCGTGGCGCCGCTTCATGGTTTTTCATCTTCACTAGCAACTATTACAACTACTTGGAATAAAGCTATTACAAGATGAATAGACACGCAGGTCTTAACAGAATTAAAGACAACCATTAGGATCCTGTCGGTTGCCATATTACAACAAGGATCATTGCATACATCAAATACAATCACAATCACATGTAGGCCATATCACATCATAAAACCCCTGCAAAAACAAGTTAGACGCCTCTAATTTTCTTTGCAAGTTTTATGTGGCTTGGGCTTTCGACTAAGAACGCATCTTACCTACGAAACTGAACCACAACGTTGATACAAGTGCTATCAAGTGCAAAGTGTAGATTTGATCTATACTATGATGGGAGAGACAGACACCCGCAAAGCCACTTATGCAATACGAGTTGCACGTCAAGCGTGGAGCAAGTCTCATGTACGATGACATGTAATGTTAGCCCGGGCCGCTTCATCCCACCATACCACAAGATGCAAAGTACACATATAGCAAAAGACGGCACGAGCACCAACGCCCACAACCTCATTGTGTTCTACTCGTGCAGCAGATCTACGCACAGACAAGGCTCTGATACCACTGATAGGTTCGTAGCATGGAAAACAAAAAATTCTACCGCAAGAACGAACAAAACCCAGATCTAATCTAGATAAAAGTCAAGATCTAATCTACTAGACATGAGCAACGAGATAGATCGGTACTAACCCTCGTAGAACCGAAAGCGTTAACGAGATTAGATCTCATGGATGATGTAGTCGATCACTTGCCGATCTCAAGATCGTGTGGACGATCCTTCCGGCGCCGCGTTCCGGCAGCGCTTCCGCAGACGGTCACATGTGCGGAGTCGAAGCAGACCTTCCTCTCCCTGTTCCAGCGAGCAGCGGAGGTAGTAGATCTTCTCCACGGAATCCCAGCAGCACGACGGCGTGGTGGTGGTGGTGGTGGAGATGAGAATTCTCCAGGGCTTCGCCTATGCCTGTGCAGAAGAAAGGTGGAGGAGAGAGGCGGCTGAGATTGGGAGTTATGAGACCAGGTGCAAGAGGGGGCGCCCCTCCCTTCTATTTAAGGGAGGGAGGCGCGCCTGGGGAGGGGGAGTCCTAGTAGGACTCCCCTCCTTGGGCCGGCGGTGGGAAGGGGGAGGAATCCTCCTCCCCCACGAATCCGTGTCTAGCCCCACTTGGTTTCTTTGATCCCTTTCTTGGTTTTCAAGCAAACTCCAAGAAATCCTCTAGAACCTTCCAGAACATTCCGAAACCTTCTAGAATCTCCATACAAATACTTTAGAACATTTCCTAACTTAGAAAATGATTTCCAATATATGAATCTTATTCTCCGGACCATTCCGGATCTCCTCGTGATGTCTCGGGTCCATTCCGAGACTCCGAACAACATTCGGTCTCCAACGCAAATTCCATATCTACTTCAAACAACTTCGAACCTTAAGTGTGTCACCCTACGGTTCGTGAATATGCAGACATGATGAAGACACCTCTCCCATCAATAACCATCAGCGGGATCTGGGGATCCATAACGGCTCCCACATACTCAACGATTACTTCGTGATCGATTGAACCAATTAACATACGAAACCAATTCCCTTTGTCTCGCGATATTCTACTTATCCGAGGTTTGATCGTTGGTATCTTCATACCTAGTTCTTCCTCGTTACTGATAAGTACTCTTTACTCGTTCCATGTTATGCCATCCCTTGTGACCTAGTCACACGCTTGCAAGCTGTCTAGATGACATTCCACCGAGAGGGCCCAGAGTATATCTATCCGTCATATGGATGGACAAATCCCAATCTTGGTCTATGCGCTTCAACACATACTTTCAGAATACCCAATGACACCTTTATAACCGCCCAGTTACGAAGCGGCGTTTGATGTCATCAAAGTACCCATCCGGTGATGGTGATTAACATAACCTCATGGTCGAAGGATTAGGTTACTATGTATTTCAAAGCTTACAGCAATACGAACTTAATGACTTGATCTTATGCTACGCTTACTATGGGTGTGTGTCCATCATATCATTCTCCTAATGATATAACCTTGTTATTAATCACATCCAATGTCTATGATCAGGAAACCATGATCATCAATCAATCAACAAGCTAGTTCAACAAGAGGCTTACTAGGGACTCTTTTATGTTTACAAAACACACAAGTATTAGTGTTTCCTAATAATACAATTATAGCATGGGATGTAAACATTCATCATAAACACAAAGATATAATAATAACCTTTTTTATTATTGCCTCTTGGGCATATCTCCAACACTCTTCGGGGCGATGATGGAAGAGACTCCAGTTCTGGAGCTTGCTGCTCCTTGTCCATCTTCTCTTCCAAGCCTTCGTCTTGTCGTGCTTGGTGCTCCAGGCCTCCTCCCATGCCTCCGTACTTGTTGGTGTGAACCTATCATTGATATGGGACGAAGTATGAAGTAGTATACCATTCAAGAGGGTAGGAAGTGGGTTCGCATAGAGGAACGGATTCACCTTTGGAGTCCATGGCGACTTGGCATAAGTTGGAGACCATGATGTGGTAACGACCGAAGGTCGGGCTACATCAAATTTCTCTTATGATGTGTTTGGATGTCTAAAATTGGGCTTGGAATCATCCGTTTGGAATTACCAGACCGAATTCGTTTGTTTGGAGAGGCCGTGGAAACCCACCCCGGAAACAAGAGGAGATTCCAAGCTCCAGCCCCGCGTGAGCCCGCCCGGCCTCGAAACTTTCCAACCTGGGAGCCTCGAAAAGGCTCGGAATTTCTCCTCGTACCGCTTCGGCGCAAGAGGCGACTAGGAGCGTGCCCTTCCTCCTCTCGACCCACGACCAGGAGGCGGCCGTCGGTGGCTCCGGTGAGTATCATCCCGCTCCCCTTCCTCGCTGTTCTTCCTCTCCTCAGTCCAGTCGCCCTCGTCTTCTCCCTCTCCCTATCACCCTATCTCTGTCCCTTCCAAGCCCAGGCCCTGCGCCCGTCCCCCCAAACCCTAGAGTCCCAGAGCGGCGACCAGCAGATGGGGAGCGATGGCGGCCGCCAGCGGCACGGGAAACGGCTGCGGGATTGGGGACGGCGGCGCCTCCCCAGCCATCCCCGAGCTGTCCTGTCCCTGGCCCTTCTATTCCCCTAGCCAATCTGAGAATTTATTTGCTGCCTAATACTTGATCTGATTGAACTGCAGATTTCAGGAGAATTGGTAGGTCCTAAGTCCAATTGAAGGTAAAAATTATGTATTCCCTACTCCTAGTTTGTTGTTTGCATATGAATTTGTTATATGCATGTGTTGTTGCTTCATGTCAAATATGGAAGTTAAATAATATGAGAGTGATATGCATGCTTGATTTGAAGTGGTTATGCTCCGATTAATTCCTGTACAAATGGTGTGTGCATTGTAGCCTAATAATGGCTCAACAAGAGTTGGTTGCTTACATTACCGAAGAGAACAAAAGAAGAAAAAAGAAAAGGATATTATTGACCAAGAAGTTTTATGAGATGTCATTTCTTGCTCTAGCTCATCTTACTATGCAAAGGGGGCCGAGGAACCTAGGATGCTTCAATGATGATGAGGAGAAGGTTGCATATAGGAAGTACATCTTGAAAAAAACATATGATGGGTCCGAGGAAAATTGTTATGATAAGCTACGCTTAACTAAAAGAAACTTTCATGATCTTTGTGCTATGTTGCGTGAGAAGTGTGGTCTCAAAGATAGCATCTATGTGACGGTAGAAGAAAATGTTGATATGTTCCTACAAGTCGTTGGACATGGAAATTAAATGAGAGTGTTAGGTGGCACGTATCAACGCTCTATAGTAACTATTAGTAGGCACCTCTCTACTGTGTTATCAGCTATCCTACCTCTAACTAATGAGTTCATCAAGCTTCCCGATCCTTCTGTCAACCCTCCCATTGATTACAAATGGAAGTGGTTTGGCAATGCACTTGGAGCACTAGATGGATGTCATATTCCTGTTCATGTTAATGTCGCTGACAAAGGGAGGTATAGGAATAGAAAACAAGATATCACCACTAACATGTTAGGTGTGGTTGATTGGAATATGAAATTTCTCTATGTTCTACCTGGTTGGGAGAGATTGGCATCAGACTCTAGAGTGCTAAAAGATGCTATGAGAAACGATCGCCAAGAAGCCTTTGTTGTACCACAGGGTACGACTCTTTCTCTTGGATTTTTATTTCTCATATTTAATTGTTAGCTAACTTATTTACTTGACAATAGGAAAGTATTATCTAGTTGATGCTGGCTATACCAATGGACCTGGATTCTATCTCCATTCAGATCCACTCGGTACCATTTGAAAGAGTGGGTTGCAAGTCAACAACAACCCCAAAATGAAAAGGAGCTATTTAATTTGCGCCATGCTCGTGCTAGAAATGTTGTGGAGAGAACTTTTGGCTTGTTGAAGAAAAAATGGGCCATGTTGCGTTCTTGTTCTTTCTTTCCAATAGAGGACCAGGTAACACATGTCCATATGGTGTACAAATAATTAATACGAAACAACAAATGCTGACTATGAACTAAATATTTGCAGATTCGACTTATTAATGCATGTTGTGTGTTACACAACTATGCAAGAGATAGGCAACATGTCAGGGATAATTTGTTGTTGCAGGAAGTCGACGATGAACTAGCTGCTATGGCTCCTGAACCTATAGACGATACTACTTTAATTAGGAGTGTACAACAAACTACTGCATGGTCCAATTTTAGGCAACAATTCACTGATGAGATGTATGCCGACCTCGTGGCCCACGGTTAACTAGAGTTTGAGTAGATAAGTACTGGAATAGATATGTAGTAGGGTAGATGGGTATGGCGCATGGTGCCTTTTTTGCTAGCTTCTTGATGGTTCTTCCTTTTGTATGATAGCATGCCGAGTTGTTGACACATGATGGTTCTTCCTTTTGTGTGATCTTTTGTACATGGAAACAATTGGGAGTAATATATATGCTTAACCATAGCTTGGTATTTCATCCTTACTTTAATTATGCATATTCATTTATTATACTTGTAGAAGCATGGCTGAACCAAAAGGAAAGAAAGGTACTAGGAATTGTCTTACATGGACTCCTGAGATGGACACGGCATTGCTAGTTGTCCTTGTTGAGCATCACAACAATGGTGACCATGCTCAAAATGGTTGGAAGCCACATGTGTATAGTGCTTGCATTAGGAATGTCAAGGAGAAATGTGAAGTTGACATCTCGAAGGAGAACATAGTTGGAAGAATTAAAACATTTGACAAGCATTATGAGATTATTTCCAAGATGCTTGCTCAGAGTGGCTTTGGATAGGATTGGGAAAAAAACATGGTGATGGTTGATAGTGATGAAGTGTGGTCTCGATATGTGGAGGTACTTAACACTAAATTTTATCGCTACTTATGCAACTTCACTATCATTTCTTATATTTCTATTTATTATGCAGGCTAAGAAAGATGCACGTGGCTATAGGACCAAGGTAGTGAAGAATTGGGAGGCAATAGCCACTATATATTCAAAAGACCATGCGACTGGTGCCGGGGCTAGGACAGGAGCTGAGTGCGTTCAAGAACAAGACACACCGACAGCTGAAGAAACTCCTGAGGTGCCTCCGAAGAGGCAACGTATCGGGGATGCTATCTTATGCATGATGGGACAAATGAAGACATCTTTTGATGAGGCTTTGAAGACAACCGAGCCACTTCCTATGCCAAAGGTGACTCCTCCAACAGAAATCCTTGATGCACTCAAAAAAGTACAAGGTTTGGGAGATTCTGATATCATAACGGCTTATACGAAGTTGACTGCCAATGAGCGCTCGTTCGAATCGTTCATGGCGCTCCCCGAGAACTTGAAGAAGAATTATCTATTGGCCTTACCTCGATCGTTGCTAGGATGAGTGCATGTCGAGTTGAACTACTATGTTACGTACGCGGTCAATTTTGAACTATCTAGTTGTGTTATGTGTGTGTTGTGTGTAAGAGACATAAATTATCCTTGTTAATATGAACTACTCTACTATGTACTCGGTTGATTATGAACTATCCACTTGTGTTATATGTGTGCTATTTGTTAGACAGAAAATTATTACTCATGATGTGTACGCAAACTTGTACTATTTTAGAGAGAAAATTATATGTGTGCTATTTGTTAGAGAGAAAATACTACAGTCATACATGTAAGCAAGTTTACATTGTCAAAACTCAATAAAACTTTCAATTCCATGATTTGCACATCCAAACAGAATTTGGAATTGGGTGGTACTCTTTGATTCCAACAACAAATTCCGTACACATCCAAACATCGGAATTGAAAACGAAGGACATTTCCTTTCCAACTTGGAATTGGAATTTTCAGGCCAATTCATTTCCGAGCTCACTTTCCTACATCCAAACATAGCATTACGAAATATTGTTTTCTCCGTGTGAAGAATTGGTGGAGCTTTACAGGATTCGGACACCCAAGAACGCTAATCATGATAAACTTAAGTGATCCTTAAAAGTTTAGTACAAATATTAAATATATGTCTAATATTTGTTTTTTGGAGTAGGGGGGCCATTGCCCTCCTTGACCCTAGGAAAGCTCTAACACATTAAACAAGGGGCCTTTGATTTCATGTTCCCCTAGGGCCTCTAAAATCTGTGGACCGGCCATGATCATGCCCTCCCCCTCTCCTGATAATTCCTCCCATGCATTTGTCCATTCCTCCACCATCAGGTCATCTCCGCTCCCGCACAGCTATCTCCTTAGATGCTTCCCTTCTTACTGGCATTGCTTCACAACACCTCCAACGGGACGTCTCCAAAACCTTCTTGCATATAGGTCAGCCCTGAGCGCCACTGCTGCCGCCGCATTTATCTCCCCCCCCCTCCCCCGTGTTTCTTGATCTCCTCTCCTCAGATGGTAATGTTGGCGGAGATCCATTCCCACTCTTGACGTCGCTGGGGAAGCAGTGGCATCGGAGATTCCAAGGGCCCAGCGGCGGTGGCTGAGGGTCCTGCGGAAGGGAGGAGGTGGCTGTGGCAAACCCTAGCTTTGGGAAAACTTCTCTCTACCGGCATTTCCATAACCATTTTTGGTTCCGCCTCTGCCCGCAGCACCTCCCTACTACCGTGTAATCCCCCGTCCTCCTGGGCCTTGGGCATGGTTCGGTCAGCGGTGGTCCTACAGGTAATTGTCTCATATTCTTTCTCTTCTAGGATTGTGGCACTGATGTATATACATCATGCTTAGAGATATGGAGGAGATTCAATATGATTAACTGGTTACCACTTTAACCCCTTAATTTTATCCATCCGTTCTTTTGCATATGTATACAACTTTAAATTATATGACCATATGCAGTGTAGCTAGGCAGCTTGATGCTTGATTAGACTGTAGATTTTTTGTATTACCGTGATTCTCAGATTGAGGTAAAAAGATCGATTAAAATGCCTTACTCGCCCCCATTTAAACCCATATTAGCTAAGTGTAGATTTTGACGTACTAAAGATCGTCAAGGTTCAGTATGAGAAACCTTATTCGTATAGATCTACTCGGGATAGGGGATAAAATGTAGGATGGCTGTAGCTCCCCTCC
Organism: Avena sativa; assembly: GCA_916181665.1. Taxonomy (NCBI): domain Eukaryota; kingdom Viridiplantae; phylum Streptophyta; class Magnoliopsida; order Poales; family Poaceae; genus Avena; species Avena sativa. The sequence goes on from OV702279.1 coordinate 484,256,246, forward strand.
TCGGACAGTACCCAAACTTTCTCCTATTTGGTTGCACTAATATGTCATCTAATCAGACTATTTAGCTTCCCTAACTTTCTACACCAGTCAAGTAAATTACATGCAAGTTATTTTTCCTTTCCTTCCAGACTACTATTCAACTTATTGTCAGACCTTCTAATTTTTTTACTTTTATACAGGGTGTATGAAAGGCTGCATAGTCTGATTAGTTGCGGACGTTGTGGCTGCAATGCATAATCAGGATCTCAAGTGATATGTTATGCACAAGGATGTTAATGTGTGTAGCCGAAACAAATCACTCCTGGAAAGCTATTGATATGACTGTGGTGGCTTTTCTGAAGCATGTCATTTGATTTCTCATTGTCTGCTAACAGAAAGAGTATGTGGTTGGTATAATCAATTGGTTTCTGTTGTAACTATGGCTCAAGACCTCACATTGAAGGGATGATGTCTTTGGAATTATATTTCCGATCTCGGATAAACCTTTGCATCTATGTCTCCACATAATCACTCTAGCTATTGGAAAATACATTCAAGTAAGTATAATGCTATTTATTCCCCTGTCTGTGCTGGCATCCTTTGTGTTTGTCTTGTGGAATTTTCGTACTGCTCTAAGAGTAGAGATTCACTTGTGTTATTACTTGTTCTTTTCATGTTCTGATTGGCACTATTCGCTTTGACATGGTACACCAGTTACATATTTTTAAGACTTAATTAATTCATAGTCATTTGACTAAAGCTTCCCTTTTTTGTGTGTTCACTTAGTTGGTAAGTGCCTGTTTCAACGATATCAGCTTTCTCTTTTCATCATTTGTTTTAGTAGTCCTACTAATTAAGAAGATTGGACTTATCCATGGCTAATATAGTTGCCTCTTTTCATGTCTGGATTACCTTTCCATGATTCTGTACAACTTGATTTGATCTGCACCTGTGTAAATAGGAAAACTTATCTAGCTCTATTAATCAACACTGGCTGCAAACTATAACCCATGCTAGCTCTGCAAATGCCAATCACACCAACAAAATGAAGAAGAAGCAAATACCAAGTATGAAAAATTGATAACTTCTTCAAAACTCACTTTTTAAATCGTTAATTTCATGGAGTATTTTCCTTGCAATACTCATACATTTAAGATTTAATTTTCAACATGAACTCTCATGTCAAGCTGCTACTTAGTTTCCTTTAGACAAGACGAATATCATCGCGAGTCTTTCCTTTTGTGATCTTCTGTTGTATATATTGCCTGTAAAAACTATCGAGACGGCGGAAAGGTTGTGGCTTATGACTTCTTGGACATAAATAAAGCAGGATGTTCTTATGTGGAATTAGTTGTTTCCTATGTTTTTTTGTTCTAAAAACTATTTATGTGTACCGAGGGGCCTGAGAACCTGAGAATCGACATGTGAAAAAAAAAGTTATGCCAAAATATGTGTTCTTCTTTTCTTCGTTAATATTAAGCTCATCTCTTTTAGTGATAGGTTAGATCTTCACAATTTGCTATTTTTAAGTCGTCTATTTTATTTTCAGCAGAAGACTTACATAATACCTGCTTTTCCATTAACTTACCGACAAATGTATAATTGTTGTTCATTATAGTTTTTATAATGTAGTGTCTTTTCTATATCTCTATAGTTGCTGTGTTGTGTTAATGTCTTAGGTTGGATAGAAGGTTAAGTCGTGTTTCCACAAGCAAAGTTTGGCCCGTGAATTTTCTAATGCTTTATTTCATTATGTCACCATTTGAAAAAAATGGTTGCTTCACCATCTTCCTTATGAGGAAATAGTATATGATGATATCATCTGTGCAGGCTAAGCTATTAACTCTCCATGATAGTATCATGATATCATTTGGCTCTTCAAGGAACTGGTTATTAAAGAATAGGAATCATGAAAAGCCAACCGAGTTGCTAGCCTACTGTTATTGTAGAAACGTTTATGTCTCTAGCAAGCAAAATTTGTTTTATTTGTAACCAAATAGTAATAATAATGATTTATTTCAAGTGAGTGGTTGTCTTGATACTGATTATGGATTTTTCAATTTCAATAAGTATTTGTATTGTAATGATGATTATCTATGTTGTTGGTGGAGCTTCTAGGTTTTGGAATTATCATGTGAGATCTGAAGAACGACTGCACGTCTGAAGGTTCCCGCATTCAGAGGGTCACCCTTGGTCAGTCATTCACACTAGAAGTGATCGATTCCATAGGTATAGTAATAGCAGTTCCAACTTTTTATTCCAAGTCGGTTCCTCTGACCTATTGCGTGTGATTTGGTGTTATAGAAGCTCTCTCCATAGCTCTCCATGACTCCATGGTGCTACGGCGTTGATGAAAATGGTGATCCATAGAATATTGGCCCTCGACAGAGAGCACATAGCTTGGAGGTGAGGTTTGATGCACACCGTAATCTCTTCTCTTGTTTATAGTCTTACAAGCTCATGGCTACGTTTTTTAGTAAGAAATTGTTGCAAGGAAGAGATAATATTCCAACAAAGACAAGTTCGGAGGGAAGTACTAAGCATATTTTGTGAAAAACTTGTTTAGTATTTACCTTAGAAATACTATAGTTCCAGATATTTAGAACATAAGCTTGCCAATTAATATGGCTCAGTTCAATGAATTTGTGGTACAAGTTAGAAACACCTTTTGGGAATTGTCATGCTTTGACTAATGATTATACATGTGTTTATCTATATCAAAATGATTGAATGTAAAGAAGAGGAGAGATCAATGCTTGTGCAGCGGTCACAACATAGAAAAGTATTAATTAGTTACAACTAGAGTAGCATCTAGAAGTGATCCGTATGAAAGTATGTCTTCCAATTTTTAATTTTGGGCCTGCAAGTAGTTGGTGGAATGAGTGATCGTCGCAATTCAATTATTGCTCTCTATAATATGCTCTATACTACGTAGGAGAAGGAATGAAAAGTGTATAAAAACGCCTGTCCAATTATTGTTTTTTCTTTGTAAGAGTACATGTCTTCATCTTAAGAAGAAGAATATGCTTTTTCTTAGGATTTGTTTGGTAAAGAAATTGGCATATTTTCGTTCTTTATTTCAGGAGTTTCTAAAGTTCTTTGTCTCATGCCATAGGGAAAAAATACAATGCTCCTGATTTTGCGGTAATGATAGGGTATAATATAGCTAATTAATATTGGATATGGTAACTTAATTATTTGGAGAATAAATCTGATGCTAGGATTTTGAAATGACAGAGGAAGAGTTTTTTATTCTTTATGATATTTAGATAGATATCCAAAGGAGCTGTTACAGGTAGATGCTCCTTTTTTCTATTTATTACGTATCATATGACAATTTCGTTTTTGAGCATGAAACATTTTAGTTTACAGAAATTACTAAAAGGGATTGTAGATGGCTAGCTCAACCAAATAGTGAGCATTATTACGAGTGAGACAATACTCCCTCCGTTTCAAAATATAAGATCTTTTAGTTTTATAAAGAAAATGTATCTAGACTTCTATTAGTATCTAGGTTCACTCAGGTTTGTAGTGAATCTACACACTAAAACAAGTGTAGATACATTTTCTTCACAAAACTAAAACATCTTATATTTTGAAACGGAGGGAGTAGTTCTCATGATTAGCAAATTAGGTTGCTACAAGCTTCTTTAATATCATGTGTTTTTTATGTGCCCGTGATAATGGCCCCTTAGATAAGGTTGATTCCGATGCATTGTCACAGAGCAAGTTGCTGACTTGGATCCGGAGGCTTTAGTTATCCTATACTTTTGCCTTCAAGAGGAAAAATCATTGGGGTAAATGTGTAGTATTCAGATGGTGATGTCCAGATGTGTTTATTTTGCTAAATAATTGTAAATTTTGTTATTAGGACTTATCTATTTCTAAAAATACCCTTTGTCCTGAAAGCACTCTATTATTTCGTTCTTGTGCCTGCATACGTCCTACTCCCTCCGTTTCAAAATATAAGATGTTTTAGCTCTGTGAAGATAATGTATCTAGACATCTTTTAGTGTGTAGGTTCGGAGACAGGTAATGTATCTGGACATCTTTTAGTGTGTAGATTCGTAGTGAACGTCTCCGAACCTACACACTAAAAGATGTCTAGATACATTATCTTCACAGAGCTAAAACATCTTATATTATGAAACGGAGGGAGTACAACTTATTACTCGGACATCTGACGTGCGGCTTTTGATAGTTGCTCATTTGTCGTGGCCTTTGGTGCCATTGATGTTTTTTTTCTTGCCATCTGTGTCATAGACGCCTCTACAATGCTGGGTTTGTGGAACTGAATATACTATTGTCTAATTCACTTAATTCTACCAAGAAAGGTAGAAATCAAGGGCGCCTAATGAAAATCTCAAGAGAAGCCAAATGCATATACAATCACGTGAAATGAAAGACGGGAACAACAAGAAACGGCATAGCAAAACGCACAAGGTCCATCTAGTATGCATATTTAATGTTGAACTAAAATACCCAACATATGATAAGAGCTAGAGAAACAAACTAGGTTAGATCAAATGTTCAATGCAAAAAAGTTCTTATTTGAAATATGCAACATTATATATTAATTATGTTTACGACTTTAATAGAAGCATTCACAAATCTCGTTGAAAACATCTCTCGTCCAATTAAAAATATGACAAATTGATATGTATTAAATTTGAACCATTTCATTTAAAAAAATGTTTTGATGGAAATAAATTGTATAAAGTCTTAATATTCTTATTTTCATAGAATGTATAAAATGTCAAAAATGAATTAATTGATGCTCAAACACATATGCGTGTACATACATATTTACTGCTGGCCTAAAATGCCTAGCATGTGATAAGAGCTATAGACAAACTAAGTTAGATAAAAATGTTCGATGCCGGATTTTTTCTTATTTGAACACTATCTATGAAGTATGGGCATCTACTTAAGAGAAGCATTCACATCTCTCGTTCCACTAAAAGATATGATAAATTGATACATATTAAGTTTTAACTATTTATTTTAATACAAATGTTCTAACAAAAATAAATCATCTAAAGTTTTACATTTTATTTCATAGGATGGAGAAAATGTCAAAAATTAACTATGTGCTGCTCAAACACATAAAACTACAAAACAAAACAAAAATAGAGAGGGAAAAGAATAGAGTACAAAAGAAAAAAGAAAAGTAAAACATGTAAGATAATTTTAGAGATTAAAATTAAATAGTTAATGCAATATAAAATGAGATAAAAAAGGAAGCAATGTAAAAAAATAAAACATAGGAAAGAAAATCGAATTACAAAAAATTAAAAGAAGAAATACATAAAAAGAATATTGGTGCCTAGCATGCCTTTTTTTATCATAGAGCATGCCAGATCTACTGGAGTTATGGACTAGGCCAGGAGGGTGGAGCGCGGAGGCTGCTAGACCGAGAATCCTATATGCCGACCAGGTCGGCTCCTACCACGGGCCGCACACCCCTGCGTGGGGTATGGGTCGGCCTAGTTCGGCTTTCTTTCTCATTTTTCCTGTTTCTTCTTTTTTTTACTGTTTACTGTTTTAATTTTTCTTTTCTGTTTCTTTTTCAATTCAAAAAATATTCAAATTCAGAAAAGTTCAAATTTATAAATCTTCAGATTCGAAAATGCTCATATTAAAAAATTATTCAGATTTTTCAAAAAAAAATCTAAAAAGGTTCACGTTTGGAAAGTGTTCAAATTTTAAAGGCTGTTCGGATTGAAAAGGTTCAGAATTTAAAAATGTTCAAACATTTTTGATAACCAGAGAACCGAAAGGAACAATGAAAAAACCCAGATAGAAAACCGAACAAAACGCCACTCGCGTTAAATGGGCCAGACCCAAGGGGCACAGGGGTGTGTGGCCAGCAGTATACACTCATCAGGTCGGTGTATAGGAGCCCCTGCTACACACACGCAACGCGCGGGAGCTAGGACTTCCGGACAACCATTTGCCGGCCACAGAACCAGGCCTAGAAAGAGACTTCACATTAATTTTGTTTTCAGAATGACCACTAAAAACTCCGTCTTGGGCCGAATATACCGAAACAACTGGGCCAAACAGCACTACCCTGGTCGTTGAGTTATCCTTGTCTGAAGATTTTGTACAAAGAAAGGATCTCCTTATCCCAGTCTCAAGAAAAGTGCCCGTAAATTTTTTTTGGCAAAATTTTCTACCGCAATTAATAATCATCAACGGCTGTGTAGAGAAGCCCATAAGTAAGAAAAAAACTACAAGTAGATCACTGGATCTCCCAACGACGACTACATACACTAGCACGAGTCGATGACGCGTCGTCGTCATCGCCCCTTCATTACTGGAGCAAGACAAAGCTTATATAGTACCAGAGTTTATTATAGTAGACAGACGGGAAGTCGTTATGCTAAGACTTCAAAGGACCAGCGCACAAGAGCAGCAACCGTCACCGAATATGACAACGTAGATCGAAGAGACTGGCCTCACACCACACCAACGAATACGATAAATGATCAGATCCCAAGAGATTCGTTCGACACACGAAACCACGCGCCCTCCGTCGGTGCTTGGCACACCACCGGAGCGAGGATAGGGTGGGGGCGTAGCTGTCGTCTCAGCATCCAAAAAAGACATTGAAAAGAGTCTAAACAAAGAACATGAACCTTTCCACTAGTAGAAAACAGACCTTTGGTCCAGGGGTATTAGCCCCGGTTTTGCTACAAACCGGGACTAATACCCCGGTCCAACGGCTAGAACTGGCCCCAGGGGTGGCAGACACTAGCCCCGGTTCGAACGGGACCTTTAGCCCCGTGTGTGTAACAAACCGGGGCTAAAGGGTTTCAGGCAGGCCAGGTCGGGCGCCAAACCCTTTAGTCCCGGTTTGTTATATGACCCGAGGCTAAAGGTCTGGCTATATCTTCTTCCCCTGCCCAAGCCACCATTCAAGCTGGTGGCTCTCCTCTCTCTCTCTCTCTCTTTCTTGCTTCAAGCTCGAGTTCATGCCCTTTTTTTTTCTCAAGATTTGTCTATATTTTGTGGTACCCCATCTATCCAAAGGTTCTAAAAGGTGAGCAACTTCATCCTTTGAACTCTCATTGCTATATTAGCTCATTTCATGCTCTATCTTATAGATGGATTTGTGGATTTAGTTTGGTAGTAATTTTTGCAGTGATAGCATGAGATCGATGTTTAGATTCTATCTATCTTGTATTAATGTAAGGAACTCTAAGGTAAATATCACAATATGTGGATTCTATCTATATATATCTTGTTTTGGCACATAGTCTCAAAAATTGATTTTAGAAGCACACACATGCGTGAGTTCATCATTCTAACTAGCTAGCTGGGCAAAATATCCTTCTTCGTCTACCTGCGTTCAACAAACTGAAAAAATTGTAACAAAGATAGGGTTAATTCATAAAAGCTTGATAAGAAGACATCACAATTCACATATTAGGGAGTGCCTCTATGGCGAGCTCCTCGAAGATGTCTGAGGACGGGATCCTAAGACATCTTCGAGAAGCTCTGCCGTAGTGGTGTCCCTGCTCTCCCACACCATCTTTCGGTTTATATCTTCTCAAGCTAAATCAGTATGCTGGTGGATCTAACTAATTTCACATATTAGAGAGTGCCTCTACGGCGAGCTCCTCGAAGATGTCTGAGGACGAGGTCCTAAGACATCTTCGAGAAGCTCCGCCATAGTGGTGTCCCTGGTCTCACACACCATCTTGCAGTTCTTCACAAGAATACATACCTATTTATAGATTAAGCAACACAACATAGTGTCGGGCACTGATGACATAATGTCGACACACTCACACTGGCATAGTGCTTCCATCCACCCAAAATAGTGTCGTCATTTACTGGCTTAGTGCTGCCCACTGAGGACATAGTGTCGACATGTTGTCTCCACATCCACATTTAGTCCCGGTTGGTGCCTCCAACCGGAACTAAAGGTTCATCATATCTTTAGTCCCGGTTGCTGGTTTTAGATTAGTACTAATTAATTATGATTATGTTTGATGTACTTAATTAATTATATATTGCAGATGAGTCGGCAATGGATGTACGCTGACCGACTCTCTAACGAGTTCATTAAAGGCGTGCATTCTTTTCTTCTTGTGGCCGAGACAAACAAGCAGAGTGGTTTTATGTCTTCTCCATGTGGTGTTTGTTGGAATCATAAAGAATACTCTTCCTCAAGAGTCCTTCACAGCCACCTGTTTCGGTCCGGTTTCATGACCGGCTATAATTGTTGGACGAAGCACGGAGAAAGAGGGGTTATGATGGAAGACAACAAAGAAGAAGAGAATGACAATGACTACCCTGAATATGATGGTACTAAAATGGAAGACATTGATGAAGAAAAAGATGAAGAACGGGCATCAGATCTGCCCGATGATGATCTTAGTCGGGCCATTGCTGATGCCTAGGAAGAATGCGTAACTGAAAGGGAGAGGTTGAAGTTCAAGAAGATGTTAGAGGATCACAAAAAATTGTTGTACCCAAATTGTGAAGATGGGCACAAAAAACTAGGTAGCACGGTGGAATTGCTGCAATGGAAGGCAGAGAACGGTGTGACTGACAAAGGATTTAAAAAGTTGCTGAGAATAATGAAGAAGTTGCTTCAAAAGGATAACGAACTGTCCGCCAGTACCTAGGAAGCAAAGAAGGTTGTCTGCCCTCTAAGATTAGAGGTGCAGAAGATGCATGCATGCATTAATGACTGCATCCTCTACCGCGGCGAGTACGAGAATTTGGATGCATGCCCAGTATGTACTGCATTGCGGTATAAGATAAGACGAGATGACCCTGGTGATGTTGAGGGCGAGCGCCGCATGAAGAGGGTTCCTGCCAAGGTGATGTGGTATGCTCCTATAATACCACGGTTGAAACGTTTATTCAGGAACAAAGAGCATGCCAAGTTGTTGCGATGGCACATGGAAGACCGTAAGAAAGACGAGATGTTGAGACACCCCGCTGATGGGTCGCAGTGGAGAAAAATCGAGAGAGAGTTTCCAGACTTTGCAAGTGATGCGAGGAACTTATGGTTTGGTCTAAGTATAGTTGGCATGAATCCTTTTGGGGAGCAGAGCTGCAGTCATAGCACCTGGCCTGTGACTCTGTGTATTTATAACCTTCCTCTTTGGTTGTGCATGAAGCGGAAGTTTATTATGATGTCAGTGCTCATCCAAGGCCCGAAGCAACCCGGAAACGACATTGATGTGTACCTAAGGCCATTAGTTGAAGAACTCTTATAGTTGTGGCACGGACAAGGTGTACGTGTGTGGGATGAGAACAAGCAGGAGGAATTTGACCTACGAGCGTTGTTGTTCATAACAATCAATGATTGGCCTGCTCTTAGTAACATTTCAGGACAGACAAACAAGGGATAAAATGCATGCACACACTGTTTAAACGATACTGAAAGTATATATTTGGATAAATGTAAGAAGAATGTGTACCCGGGGCATCATCGTTTTCTTCCGCCCTCGCACATCCTAAGAAAGAAATGTAAGCATTTCAATGGTGAGGCAGATAGTCGGTGTAAGCCTATCCGCCGTACTGGTGATGATGTATTTGACATGGTAAAGGATTTAAAAGTAATCTTTGAAAAGGGTCCTGGTAGACAATCTGTTCCGAAGGACGATGTCGGGCACGCACCCATGTGGAAAAAGAAATCTATATTTTGGGAGCTACCCTATTGAAAAGTCCTAGAGGTTCGCTCTACAATTGACGTGATGCACCTGACGAAGAATCTTTGCGTGACGCTGCTAGGCTTCTTGGGCGTGTATGGGAAGAGCAAAGATACACCTGAAGCACGGCAGGACCAACAACGTATAAAAGACCGAGACGGCATGCGTCCAGAGCTATTTGAAGGTACTGCTAGCTACGCTCTTACCAAAAAAGAGAAGGAAATCTTTTTTGAAGTCCTTTACAGTATCAAGGTCCCATATAGTTTCTCGTCGAACATAAAGGGAATAATAAATATGGCAGAGAAAAAATTTAAAACCTAAAGTCTCATGACTGCCACGTGCTTATGACCCAGCTACTTCCGATTGCATTGAGGGGACTCCTGCCGAAAAATGTTCGAGTACCCATTGTGAAGCTATGTGCGATTCTCAATGCAATTTATCAGAAAGTAATCAGTCTAAATAGTCTACTAAGGTTACAGAAAGATGTGGTCCAATGTCTTGTCAGCTTCGAGTTGGTGTTCCCACCATCCTTCTTCAATATTATGACTCACCTCCTAGTTCACCTAGTCGATGAGATTAACATTCTTGGTCCTGTATTTCTACATAATATGTTCCCCTTTGAGAGGTTCATGGGAGTGTTAAAGAAATATGTTCATAATCGTGCTAGGCCAGAAGGAATCATCTCAAAGGGATATGGAACAGAGGAGGTCATTGGGTTTTGTGTTGACTTTATTCCTGACCTTAAGCCCATCGGTGTTCCTAAATCATGGCATGAGGGTAGAATTAGTGGAAAAGGCACGCTAGAAAAGAAAACAAGTATATATATGAACGGACATTCTCTCACTAAAGCACACTACACAGTTCTGCAAAGTTCCACCTTGGTGGCTCCGTATATCAAGGAACACAAGAATATTGTATACTCCAACAACCCGGGGAAGCCTAGCTCCTGGATTAGAGATGAACATATGAAGACTTTCGGCGGTTGGTTGCAGACACATCTCATGAATGACATAAATGTTGGAGAGTAGTTGTATTTGTTGGCCAGGTCACCATCTTCGACTATATTGACTTTCCAAGGGTACGAGATAAATGAAAATATATTTTACACGATCGCCCAAGATAAAAAGAGCACCAATCAAAACAGTGGTGTCCGATTTAATGCAACAGACGAGAATGGGCAAAAGGATACATATTATGGTTACATAGAGGAGATATGGGAACTTGACTATGGACCTTTTTTTAAGGTTCCTTTGTTTCGGTGCAAATGGGTCAAGCTGACAGGAGGCGGGGTTGAGGTAGACAAGAAATACGGAATGACAACAGTGGATCTCAACAACCTTGCGTATAGAGATGAACCATTTGTCCTAGCCAATGATGTGGCTCAGGTTTTTTATGTGAAGGACATGTCTACCAAACCGAGAAAAAAGAAATATAAGCAAAAGAATACAACATCCGATGAGCCAAAGCACCACATAGTTCTTTCAGGAAAAAGAAACATCGTGGGATGGAGGATAAGACAGACATGTCAGACGATTATGATAAGTTTCATGAAATTCCTCCCTTCGCTGTGAAGGATGACCCAAGCATCTCGTTAAATAAGGAAGATGCTCCATGGTTATGGATTAAAAGAAAACCCTAACATGTGTGGATGTTGGTGATGTACAATATTATTAAACCTTTATTTTTAATGATCTTCTTATATGTATATGGATATGAACTTTCTCGATCTCAATAGGTAGTATTGCAACTTGTTGTGGCCAGACATTTATTAATATTAAAACGTAAAAATTAGTCATAATCATATCTAGCCCTGTAGTACACAGCTTCTGGGTCGTCTTCGGAATCGTCATCGTCATCGTCGTTGCTCGTAGCACGCAGATGGATCCTCAGCCCTTCCTCGTAACACGCGGATGGATCCTCCGGCCTCGGATTCACGACGCGCGGGGGAGGGGGCTCCCGGATGACGACCCTAGTACGCCCTAGGCCTTCACCACCACCACCATTCTTGTGGCTATGCTGCTGGTGAAAGTGCGGGTACCTCAGGCGAGGATAGTCTCCCATGGCGATGTAGCGCATCACACCGGCGATAGTCCGGTTCGCCCACCACAGGCGGCGACTAGCCTCGTTGTAGTTCACTGGGGGCAGTCTGTCACCCTCGTACCTAGCGAGCTCCCTTTCCAGCCGGTTTGCGAAGAAGGCATTCCAGGTGTCGAGGTTGTCGGGATCCCAATGGGGATCCATCCGTTGCTCCGGCATGGGCTCGAGGTAGAAGTGGTTCGTGATGGCCGCTTGGCGGGCCGAACCTTGAGACATAGGAGGAACAGGAATCCCTCCAGCGCTCAGCATCCAGCCAGCGGGCAGCCGGTACCCCGGCGGGCATGGGTAGCTGGAGGCGCACAGCGCCTCGGTCTCCTCGAGCGTCAGAAAAGCCCAGTAAGCGGTGTCCATTGTTGTGAGAGAGAAGGTGTGGATGTGTCGATGGAAATGGCGGTCGGCCTAGATATAGAGGGACATGACGGGAGAACATGGCGGGAAGCGGGGGAAATGGCGGGAGAAACATGGCGGGAAGCGGGGGAAATGACGGGAGAACATGGCGGGAAGCGGGGGAAATGGCGAGAGAACATGGCAGGAAGCGGGGGAAATGGCGGGAGAACATTTCTACTATATTTTTGTGAATATTTTGCTATATTATATGTATTTTTCCTTTTTTAAATAATAAACTATATTTTTATTATTTTTTGTGAACATTTCTACTAAATATAATACTTGTTAAATAATAGATAATTTCATTTAAGTTGTATAATAAAGTATGACACTAGATTTAAATTATAGATCTTCTTTTTCTGAAATTTTTGATATATAATACATAATTTTCTAAAAACTATAAACCATTTTTGGTTTTGGCGTCAAAAAAACCGGGGCTAAAGGGTGACCTAAAGGGTTTCGGCGCGCGGGAAGTGCGGCGGGCCGAAAACACCTTTAGCCCCGGGTTGTAATACGAACCGGGGCTAACCCGGGGCTAAAGGGGGTGGTATAAATACCCCACCCCCGCCTCGGGTCGTGGCACGACCCGAAGAGCCCCGATCTTCTTCCCGCAGAGCTCATCGCGCCCACGTACGCTGTCCGCCGCGCCGCCGAATGCGCTGCCCGTCTCCATCCCGCGCCGCCCCGCCGCACGTCTCTGCGCCGCCCGTCCGTCCCTCCTCGTCGCGCCCGTTCGCCCGCCGCCCGTCCCAGCCCCGCCCGTCCGCCGCCCGCGTCGTCGCCGCCCGTGCCAAGGAGGGATCGCCTTCGCTGCCCGCGCCCTCGCCCATCCCGCGCCCTCGCTCGCTGTTGCCGCTCCCGCCGCGCCGCGCCGCCCTCTGCAGGTGAGGTATATGTAGGTGTAGTTAGTGTGATTTTGTTAGTTAATTAGGGATTTTATTTAGTTAGGGATTTAGTTAATTAGGGATTTTAGTAGTGATTTAGTTAGGGATTTTAGTTAATTAGGGATTTAGTTAATTAGGGATTTTAGTTAATTAGGGATTTTAGTAGTGATTTAGTTAGGGATTTTAGTTAGTTAATTAGGTTTAGTTTAGTTAGTGATAGGTTTAGGGTTATTGTTATTAGGGCAATATATACTTAGTGATTTAGTTATTGTTTATGTTTTATGATTGTTTATGTTTTATGATTGTTTATTACTTAGTGATTTAGTTACAAATACAAGAGGTCTGACACATAAGTTGCCCGCTGATGTCTGTTTCAGCATTGACTTAGTCTCTCCACAGGGTCAACCGCTGGAGCCCAAAGAAGCTGCGAATGCATTTACAAGTCAATGCGGAGTGATTGTTAGAGACAAAGTCCCGATCACCACGAGAAACTGGAACAAGCCAGGAAAGAAAAAGGATCCAGCTGGGGCTAGTTTTGTAGATGACAGAGCGAAAGATACAATGTGGAATTCTCTCATGACACATTTCACCCTACCAGTCTTGGAGACTGATGAGCTCACACAGCAAATGACGAGGAAAGTCAAGCAATTTGCTCTTAAGAAGATGGCCGAACTATTCAAGGAATGGAAAAAAAGATTGTACCACAAGTATGTCTTGAAGGAAACAACTCCTCCATTCGTTGGCCCACTAGAGTTGCAGCAGGATAACTGGGCCGCATTTGTGGAATACAAGACCTCGACACTAGCTAAGGCAATATCAGCAAAAAATAAGGAAAATGCAGCCAAAAAGAAATATCACCATCATATGGGCACAGGTGGCTACAGGAGTGCCATGCCTAAGTGGGATAAAGCTGAGGCTGACCTAGAGGCTAAAGGGGTCACTCCAGCTACGTCTAGTTGGCCCTTGAGGTCAAGAAATTGGGTATTTGGGTATGGGGCATCATTAGACCCAGAAACAAGCGAGATTGTTGCAGCCGAAGAAATTTCTTCACCCAAGAAAGAACTTGTTAAAGTGATGAAAGAGGTTGAAGAGGGAACGTTTGTTCCCGACAGAGAGAACGATGAGCTGCCAAAGGCTCTCGGGAATCCTGAAAAGGCTGGACGAACAAGAGGGTTCGGACCTTCTTATCCATGGGTTATCGGGTTTCCCGAGCACCGTGACACGTATAGAAGCCGATCGAGAAGAACAAAGCGGCAAAAAGAGGAGGATACGGAGCGGTTCGCGAGGTTTGAAGCCACGCTGCAGGAGCATCGCCAAGAGCTTAATGAACTTAAAGGACTCCGACAGCAAGATCCTACACCGGACAGTACGGTCGGCCCATCGCAACCGAAAAGTAGCGTGGCTTCCACGGAGGGCCACGGTAATGATGCAACGATGGATGTGTACCCCGTGGATGCAATTAAGAAGAAGACTAGTTGTGAGCTACATGTTGAACTGAAGAATATTTCCATGAAGGTGGCGGTCGGCTTTGCTTTACCTTCTGCACCGGGAGCGACCTACCATTGCAATCTGATTCTAGCTGGCTATGCTCGTGTCGGTGTGGATGAAATTCTACCTATGTGTCAGTCACTACAGCTTGACATCCTTGGAGGTGAAGGGGAGACGACACTGGGAGAAGTCACGAGTGGCTTCATTCTTTGGAAAAAAGAATACATCAAATTTCTAGGATCGACACCAAGGCCACCTTCTCCACCAAGGCAACCGTCTCCTCCCAGTGCACCGTCTCCTCCAAATCCACCTCCAAGTGCACCGTCTCCTCCCAGTAATAGTCCAATCCATGACCCCAACATGAGTCCATCTCAATCTACACAGTCGCCTCCACCCACTAAGGGCCAAAAGCGGAAGAATACCACCGCTCCATCGAGCGATAACCAACGCCCGAAGCGACAGTTGTTGCCCCTCCTAAGAGTACCGCCGGTTCCTCCCAAGAGGGCTTACGACCTGACCGATGAGGAGACCGATGCGGTCGTACGGGCCGAAGTGGATGCTCATTTTAAAAAGAAACAACCTGAGCCAGAGGTCCAAATAAAACCGGAAACCAAGGAGCACTTTAGGAAATTACTGATGTAGCCATCCCAAGATCAGTTAAATGCGCCAGATGACTATACACGATGTCTTCAGAAGACATTGAAACAGAAGAGATCAAGCGGTAGAGGAAGCATCAAAAAAGAGGTTCCCCGGCAGGGGGAACAAGCAAAACAGTCGAGTGGTAGCAGAAGCATCAGAACAGACGTCCCTCAGCTGGGGAAACAAGCAAAACAATTGAGTGGTAGTCGAAGAACCAAAAGAGGTGTTCCCCAGCTGGGGAAACAAGCAAACCAATTGCTCCCCCACTCTAGGTGAACATACCCAAACCTCAACTATATGAGGAAGAACCTATGGATCCAGAAACGGCTAGGATATTGGCCGAGCAATGTGGTATGCCTATTCATGAAATTATTCACGGCGATATGCCCAAGGCTGAGGTAGCACCCAAATTTGTTAACGGGGAGCCTCTGGTCAGTTCTGAGAGGCTTCGGGATATGCCAACACAAATGCGACGATTCCATGAATGGTACATGAGAGCATCAAAAGAACAGCGAAATTAGCTCATACTGAAAGTTTGAAAATCGCATTACTTCATTGAAGACGGGGTCCCTATTGAATTTATAGAATTATTTCAGTTATTCAATCTAAAGAAACTCGACAAAACTATCCTCAGTTCGTATTGTCTGTAAGTGATTACTTTATTTATGTAATTAGGTCTCTATCTCAGCTTGTTCAATTCATTGCCGGTAAGTATACTCACTATATTCTTTTGTACGCTATATATAATGATGCAGAATGAAGATGCTCGATTGTAAAAGAAAGGCTATCAACAGATTTGGATACATTGACCCACATCGAGTTCATGGAGCTATACTAAAGGATAAACCACTGGAGACCGAGCACAACTTGTTGCGGTTTCTCACGAAACAACATTTCTGTAACGAAATACCATTTCCTTACCACGACGACAACTGAGTTTTTGTACACATTAACTTTTGCTTACTCGATGTTCAGTGTAAATGATGAGTTACTGACGTATATAAACCTTGCGTAGGTACCACTGGATTCTTCTAAGTATTTCACTTGACATGGGAAGAGTTCACATCATGGACTCACTAAACAAAGACATTGAAAACTACCGCATCATTATCGATACGCTCCAGAGGTAATTTCAACCATTATCGCACTATATCGATTTCTTTCGTTCATTTTCTGGGATATCAAGTAGTTATTAACTCATACATTAATTTTCTTTATCGGATAGGGTTTAGACACAGTTCAAGAAACATGTCCGCGGTCAATGGCGTGAGGAGCTATTTTTTAAATCACTCTCGGTAAGTAGTACGAGCTAAGTCCGCGCATCTATTTAATTCTAGTTTATGTGCATTTATCATGCTAGCGTTATTATTTGATTGAATTCTATTCTTGTAAAGTGCGCGAGGCAACCACAGGGAACTAATCTATGTGGATTCTACGTGTGCGAGTTCATTCGCATCAGTATTGAGAAGCCCTCGGAAAATGTTCGAGTAAGTAAACAATATATTCACCCTTTATTTTTATTACAAAAAGTCGTGTTGAGTCTAATTCATACGATCTCCTTTTTACATAGCTGGACGCAATGCGGGACAAGCTCCTACCAGAGGACCGTCTAATAGCAATCCAAGAGGAATTTGCTGCATTTTTTCTCGACGAGGTCATAGATCCACGCGGAGAATATTGTATAAGTATAAAGCATCCATGTAATGATCTCCATGTAATCAAATAGACATGCTCTGGACCCGGTTGGGACTCCATATATGCTTGTAAGAGTAATTATATTATATATTGCGTCAATGTGTACAAGTACTGTGTAGCGTTCTGTATGTATACGAAAACTTGTTTCTAATGAAAACACAGAATGAAAAATAATTGAACACAAAACACAAAATAAAAAGAAAAACACAAAATCCTAAAACCCCATCCCCTGCCGCGGCAGCCAAATGGCCCAAAATGCTGCCGCGGCAGGCAGGGAACCTTTAGTCCCGGTTCGTAACATGACCCGGGGCTAAATGTCCTGCCGCCCAGCGCGCCTAGCATGCCACGTGGTTGGACCTCTAGCCCCGGTTGCCCCGGTTCGTAACTGAACTGGGGCTAAAGCTTGGACCTTTAGTCCCGCTTTCGCAGTCCGGTTCGAAATCCGGGGCTAAAGGCCCTTATGAACCGGGGCAAATTGTCCGGTTTCTACTAGTGTTCCGTCGGCGAGAAAAGTCATGATCCGCTACACCTCCAAAACACCAAGGACACCGGACAAACCGATGACGTCACCAGCGAGAAGGACAAAACCCTAGATGGATTTTATAATCACCGCCACCTCTCCCTGCCCTCACAGGCACGTACCTGTTTGGTATGAAAGCTTGAAACAATTAAAGTGCCCGTAAATTGCAAGTTGCTCTCGCATATACTCTCAGTTTGCTCCAGTGTACCCCTTCTTCAAATCTCATGAAATTTAAAGGGAGAGTCTAGATTGTAGACGTCTGATTTTTAGTTATGGCTAAGTCGCTGACGTTATTATACTATTTTCTGCTAATTCTCAGTTGCAACCTTATAAAAATTGTACTGATTCTCAGTTGCAGATTAGTCGTAACTCATTAACTTTTCAGTTAGTACCAAGGTGCAACTCATGTGTTGCACGAGGTATATCCAACGTCGAGGGGGCGACCGAGACATAACTACTCCCTCTGTTTCAAATTACTCCGCCGGCGCGCTTATGTAGGTGAACTAGTACTCCCTCATTTTTCATTCAAAAAAATCCTCGAATTTTTGAAATAGATAGTATGAAATATGTACTACGTATACCAAAAATTCTAAGAATTTTTTGATGAAAAATGAGAGAATAGTAGGCCACCTAGGTAAGCGTGCGCGCGGAGTAATTTGAAACAGAGGGAGTACTAAAAATCAAACGTTTGATTTCTAGCAAAACCGAAATTTAGAACATATAACGACTGTTAAGATTGGCCGATACTCTTTCGTGTCCTCGGAACTAAAAGGAGTATCATCCAATCCTATCCGTTTTTAGTTCCGTGAGCTTGAGACAAGTGTACTACCTCCGATCCACAATAAATATCGTTCATGATATATTACACTAAAACAGCGACACTTATTATGGATCAGACAAAAGTATTTATGGGAAACATATGCTCTCTCTTTCCAGGTGTCTTTCCTCTACGTGTCTGGTCTACCCACGAATGCAACCGAGGTGTGAGATCATTCCGATCGGAAAATTCGCGCACGCAGATGAGAGTCTGGTCGATGAAACTGACGTGCAGCACGGTCCCCGTCCAGCTGAAGCAGACCAGGGAGGCAGAGGGTTCCTTGGTCAGAGCAGAGACCACGTACCAAACCACAAATGCACACGGTACAGTCGCAGTCAACCAGACCAGTGGATCCAGCGGCGCCTTCCACAGAAACCAGGCCCATGGATGGCCGGTCTTTCGCTTTCTCACCAAACACGATTATATCGAAGTAATTGCAAAAGGAAAAGAAAACAGCGATTTCTTCAGATTTTAGCCAGTGGAAACTACTAGTTCTGTCTGAACTTCTGATACAATCTGAAGTCCGTGTACAGTGTACTCTGGTTTGCGTACAATCTGGATATCTGTACTCCAGTTTACACCGTGTGGATACAATCTGAATCATGGTTGTACTAGGTGATCTCTTTCAAAAAGAAGAAAAAGAGGAAGAAGATACTGTAGTACTACTGGACTTCTAGGTGACACCATGACAGTATAGTTTGGCGATGTCAGTCAACCTGTCCAACCGGTTTCAGCGGGCGTTGAAATGAAATCAGCAGCAGCACCTGGTATCTCCCAGCGGTTGGTGAGCCCACAGTCCTCCAAATTTGAAGCAAACATCACAACTTTCTGCATCTCCTTTTCTTTTCACACACCAGCGAAGATCTACGGAACTAATTCGGACCGTTGTTTTGTTTGAAGCTACTAGTAGAACAGATAATGAACTCTCATGGCGAAAAATGCTTTTGGAGCTCCAGCTCATTTGAGCCTTTTATTTTCAAAATTCAAAAATGATATTTTAACGTTTCAGAAAATTTGAAAAAATATGTACATGATACTTCAAATGTGCGATTTTTCGATCCGAAATACATAGTATCATGAGCTATAAAAAAGACAAAATCACTGCTGACAAGATCTGAGACGTACTATTCACAGATGTAGATCTAAAATTTTGTCTTTTTTATATAGAATATCATACAACATTGGGATTGAAAATTTGCACACTCAAAGTATACATCATGATCTATATCTATAAAAAAATTGTAGAATTTTTTGGCACTTCAAATATACATTTTTTGAATGTTTAAAATAAAAGGCTCCAGTGAATCCGGGAGCCAAATCGCCTCATTCCTCTCATGTATGCTACTACTACTCGTTCAGAGCAACTCTAGCAGATCCAGTAAAACCGCGTGGCCCTTAAAATAGCTACTCATTTTCAGTTTTTGTCAAAAACAAGCCTAGCAGACCCCATAAACCCGTGTGACCTGTAAACACTTTTGAGGGGGTGGAAATACTCGTTCCCGACCCACACATACGGCTGAACCGAGTGTGCCATGTACTCGCGGGAAAATATATGGTGCGCCGAAATGTTCCCTCCCCTCTCGCGCTTCCGTTCGCCGCCTTCCACTCCCGCCATCGCCGCCACCACCTCCTGTGCAAGCTCCCACCCATGCTCCACCATCGCCGACGGCCCCACACCCCGCTAGGCGACCAGATCCCGTCACGCCGGAGCGATAAGATTTCAATCCACACGTTCTTGAGTTCTAGCGATGTTGATTGGGTATTGATTTAGGTTTTCTAGATGGGTTCAACGATGACCATGAGCGAGCAGTTCTTCCTCGAAGACTCGTCATCTTCTGACGATTCGGACATCCACGACTTGCTCCACGACGACGACGACGCAGAGCAGATGGTTATCACCCTCGCCGTGAAGGAGTTTGAGGATAGGATGAAAACGAAAGCGGAGCACGGATCGATGCTGGGACGCCTATGCGTCCCACGGAACCGCGTGCTCGAACACACACAACTCATGCAAGATTACTTCGTCGAGTTACCAACATACCCGCCACATCTCTTCCGCGGAAGGTACCAAATGCGCCAATATTTGTTCGTCAAAATTGTTCAAGCTTGTGAGACAAATTGTACCTATTTTACTCGTCGTAGAAACATCGTCACCCTTCTTGGGTTTAGCGCGTACATGAAAATCTCGTCAGCCATGTGGACGATCACATATGGCATCCCCCGTAGAGTATCGATGAGTATCTTCGTATTGACGGAGATAGAACCCTTGAGTCTATGCGAAGATTTGCCAAGGTCATTATTTGATTGTTTGGTGATGTGTATCTCCAAGCTCCCAACAAACAAGATATAAAAAGATTAATGGCGATGAATAAAAAAGAGGTTGCCTAGACATGCTTGGTAGTGTTGATTGTATGTATTAGAGGTGAAAGAATGCTCAAAGGCATGACATGACCAATACTGCAGTAAAATTCATGATCCTATCATCGTCCTTGAGTTCGTGGCATCGGAGGACGTGTGGATTTGGCATTACTTTTTTGAATTGCTGGGATCACTAAATGGCATCAATGTGTTGCATAGATCCATCTGTTTGCTAGACTAGCTAATGGAGATGTCTGACTCGCAATTACAAAGTCATAAACCATGAGTACATAACGGGGTACTACCTAACTGACGACATATATCCTTCATTATCAACTTTTATGAAGACAATTCAGGCTCCCAAAACAAGGGAATAATCTATTTTTCCAACGGCTCAAGAAACAACACGCAAGCGCATTGAAAGAACTTTCGGTATTTTGCAAGCAAGATTTGCAATTGTTTGTGACATGCTCATTTTTGGGATAAAAAACCCTCCAAAACATCATGAAATTTATATGATCCTTTATAACATGATCATCGAGGATGAATTTTTTATAATAATGTTGGTAGTCAAGTTAAACCACACAGGAGTCCTGATCACGTTCAAGCATTTTGAAGATTCAGCTGCGCATACCCAGCTCAACAATGATCTCATCGAGCACCACTAGCAGCTCCATGGCCGCCAATGATCTATTTCTTTTATTCATTCGATTCCCTATTATGTACTCCCTCCTTTTCATAATATAAGATGTTTTAGCTTTGTAAAGAGAGTGTATCTAGACCTCTTTTAGTGTGTAGGTTCGGAGTGAATCTACACACTAAAAGAGGTCTAGATACACTTCTTTCACAAAGCTAAAACATCTTATATTATAAAACGGAGAGAGTATGTGTGAGATGAATACTGATTTGTAATTTGAATAATTCCTTATTTGTTTATTTATTATAATTTAAACTATTGTTGTAATTTGATTTAAAATTGTAATTTAGATGATTATTGTGTGCTATGATGCTTGAAACACTCATAAATAATAGGACAGTACTCAGCGTCCCCGGACGATGAGAAAAATCCATCGTCCTCCTTTCCTCTGCCGACACGTGTCTCTTTTTTTACCCAAATTCCCGCTAATTTTTGCTACAAATGTTTCCGCTTTTGCTTCTAAAGCAAAAAATGGTTCGTTCCAGAAAATAGAACGTCCCGCCGGAGACCTTGCCGGAGACCTCGCCGGAGACCATGCAGCAAAAGAATTGTGCTAACTTAGCAAAACTGACTTCGTCGGAGACATGGTCGGAAAAAATTCGCTGCTGACTATCGCCGGAGACCTTGTAGCAAAAAGTTAACACTGTTGTAGCAAAACCATAAGACGGTTGTAGCAACAAAGTTCTTCTAATGTAGCAAAAACTAACTTCACCGGAGACATCGTCAGAGACTCTCGTCCGCAAACATCGCCGGACACCTCGTAGCAAATCCGCATGCCTTTGGTAGCAACAACTCATGCAGTGGGTAGCAAATCCACAAGTCCAAAAAAAAAATTACCAGCAGAAGAAGGCAACAACCTAGGGCTCGACGGTCATGGCCGCCCTTTTGTGACCTCGCTCCCGCTCAGAGCGTAGAAGGGTGCGGGTGGAGGTGCGTGGCGGCGCCAGCCACAACCACCAGGCGAGCGCGACGGAGGAGGCATGGCAGAGGAGTGCTTCGCGAAGGAGTCGTGCGGCAGCGACGCAGGGAATGGGCGACGCACGCGGGAAACGACGAGAAGCAGGACAGCGGCTGCGGCGACGGCCGATGGGACGTGCAGCGGCGGAGGCGGGGGAGATACGAAGGTGCGCGACCGTGAGCTACAAAAGAAAAGATGAATTCAGGAAAGAGATAAGACGACCGGGTCTCACTAGGTGTGCCTGCGCCCGACAGACTCTCACCCGGACGATGGAAGTTACGATCCCTGGGGGACGAGGATCATTTTCCTAAATAATATTTTACTATGTTTTGATCTTGTTTATTTTGATAGTATAAAAATGTTGTTAAAACTCTGTTTTACGGTTCCATTCGGACGACAGGCCTCCGATTTACGAAATCTGCTAGAATCCACTATACACCGGCGAAATTTAGAAAGTCAGAAGCTGCAGCTGTAGATGTTCACTCTGCGTCTATGACCCCACTCACCTACCACCAACCGCCCCCATCTGCTTCCACCGTATAAAGTAACCGAGCACCACCAGCACCACCAGCGTCTCCACCAACTCCGAGCAGACTCACCGCCACCATGGACTTCGCCGCGCTGCTCCCCTTCCTCCTCGCGCTGGTGGCGATCCCGATCTCGCTCGCCCTGCTCGACCGCCTCCGCCTGGGGCGCCTCCCGCCGGGCCCGCGCCCGTGGCCCGTGCTGGGCAACCTGCGGCAGATAAAGCCCGTGCGGTGCCGCTGCTTCCAGGAGTGGGCGGACCGGTACGGGCCCATCATCTCCGTCTGGTTCGGCTCCTCCCTCACCGTCGTCGTCTCCACCTCCGAGCTTGCCAAGGAGGTGCTCAAGGAGAAAGACCAGCAGCTCGCCGACCGGCCCCGCAACCGCTCCACCCAGCGGTTCAGCCGCAACGGCCAGGACCTCATCTGGGCGGACTACGGCCCGCACTACATCAAGGTGCGCAAGCTCTGCAACCTCGAGCTCTTCACCCAGAAGCGGCTCGAGGCGCTCCGGCCCATCCGGGAGGACGAGGTCACCGCCATGGTCGAGTCCGTCCACCGCGCCGCCACCGCCGGTAAGCAAAGCGAGATCGCCCTTTTTTCCTTTCAGTGCTTTATGGAATTTCGGATAAAGCGAGGGTGGTTGCTGCAATTATGGAGAAGTAGCTTTGGTCCGAAGGATCGTTAGGCGAGTGGTGCCATCGTGTTTGGTGAACGATCGGTCTCTCGTGTTGACTGGGCGCAACGGTGCCCGCAATTCCTCAAAAAATGCTTCGCAGGATCTTAACCGATTTGGTGGAATAGTGAACGAAGTTAATCTGTTGAAATGCCTCAGATGGGGTGCATTGCTGTTGAGTGTCCACATGGCGAGCACGTTGCTGGATCGCTAAGATACACTTGAAAACTGAAAATGTAGTAGGTATCATGGCACCAATAAATCAGCTCAAGTGTGATGAGTGGCCTCAACTTTATTTTATTATTCCGCGGACTCAATCTCAACAAGGTCATATGGTTGTTGCAACTTGCAAGTTATACTAGTAGAGTCCGCTTAACATGAGACTTGGTGGGGATGGTAATCTCGATTATACATGGCATTTAAGATTCAGGTTAAGTCAGTCTGTTGCTTTCTTCGTCACTGTTAGTTCAGGTACTTCGATGCCACTAGTGGACTATAGTGCTACTTTTTCTTCTCGAACGCACACCCAAATGTGTGCTGTTCTGTATTAGAAGAAAGCATCAAGATGATGCAGTAGTTATACTTACACAACCAAACAGTACGGCATTTTGGCCTCCCAATGAGTCAGTGTTATGATAAGCATTCTCCTTGTGGTAATGAGCCATTTTAGATGACATAATGCCATTTAAGCTTGAAGCATAATATCTGTTTGGCCAAGCCAGAAATCGTGACTTGACTATCATGGCCGCACAAATCATATGTGGAGTGTTGTTTTAATGTCATCTTTTAATTTCACTAAAGCGATGGATGTAGGTCCATTTTGGCACATAATCAATGTAGTAGTTTAGGCGTACAATTTTGGAGAAATTTATATGTTACAAGTTTAGGAGTAGCTTACCTTGTTCTGTTTGGCAGCAGTTCCCTGGTTTTATCAGTCCGAAAGTCTTGGCTTGACTTGTCCGGCAGACCGAGTCTTGTTCATAGCAATGGGCCTATACTAGTACAACAAGTACTAAAATATATTTATTGATGATAGCTTCAGATGTGACCTTGACTGCAGTCAGGACAGCTTTTATTCCTTAGGCAGTCTTATTACTGCATTTGGGCTATTGGTACATGATTAATAGCAGTTAATCCGAAACGTAATTTACTTGAGTTCATTGATATCACAAGTCCAAAAAACCAGGAGTCCAAAGTATGTGAAATCTTTTATCAAGGTACTAGCACACTGACATGGCCAGGAATTATTGTTCAGTAAGCAAAGTGGAATGCTTGGTGAGCATCAAACATAAAAAAGTGCAAAGTATCCTGCCTATTATATCTCATTGATAGTGGTTGGTCGCACATGGTTGATACTCAAATGAATATATTGCTGGTAAATACTTGCTTTTCTAACGAGGTAGACAGCTTTGCGCGCAAATTACAACTTGGTTTAAGTATATTATACCGTGCAGTAGGTTTGCAAGCGGCAACCCGCATAAGCCCGTGAAAGTCAAATTTAGTTCAAACTGTGCAGTATGCTCCAAATGCATTTTTATTCATCAGGAATATGCTAGACTAATTAAATGCTACTTTTGCCTCAACCCAGTTATTTTCGTTGCAACTTATTATGGACCCTTTTCTTCAACATACATCTGGCATCGCATTTTATTTCATATTGAATGTGTGTTGCGGTATAAATGTAGCAAATTCATGTGAATGTAGTCTTCTAGCATAGACGTCTCTCTGGTAATTTTTTATTTACTATATGAATATAAGTTAGTAGCTATCCAGAATAAGAAAAAAACTGCAAATTTAGCTTTATTTTCTTGGAACATTCTTTGTTAGTGAATGTCTTCAGTGAAAACCAGTAATATGCCATGTATGAGGGATTATTTGTGTGATACTGCATGATCCTTTGCGATGTTCTTTTTAGGTTTTGGCCGTTGTCATGGAAAACATTAACTGAGTTTATGCCCTTGCTTTTATCTTATATTATGTTTTTGGCATATTTTAGCTTATTGTTCTATTATTTCCTGTGGCATATGCAGCATGGCATTTTTTTCGAAATGGGGAAGCCCCGGCCTCTGCATCGATTGATTACCAGCATGGCATATGATAGTGAAACAGTTTTATGTGTTTCTTGAAAATAGGAGTCAAACCATGTGGTGAAACAGTTTATGTTACCTAATCAATTTAAGCCCTAAATCTACTTCGACTCTTACCCAACAGCATTGACTATCTAGTTCTAAATTAAGTATTCACATGATTTTCAGGTAATGAAGGAAAGCCATTGCTAGTGAGGAATCACCTTGCTATGGTATCCTTCAACAATATAACAAGGCTAGCTTTTGGGAAGCGGTTCATGAATGCAGATGGGGATATTGACGAAGAAGGGCAGGAGTTCAAGATTATTGTTAACAATGGAATCAAAATTGGTGCATCTCTCTCTGTTGCTGAATTCATTTGGTACTTGAGATGGCTCTGTCCACTTAATGAGGAGCTTTACAACACCCACAATGAGAGAAGGGATCGTCTGACGAAGAAGATCATAGAAGAGCATGCGAAGGCACTCAGGGAGAGTGGTGCGAAGCAGCACTTTGTGGATGCACTGTTCACTCTCAGAGAACAGTATGACCTCAGTGATGACACAGTTTTCGGACTTCTATGGGTACGTTGGCCCCTTTTATAACTAATAAATTTATCTTTCTTATGTTCCATTTTCCTTTTAGTTTCAGATGAGATGTCATGCTAAATTTTATTATGGAATGAGATATCAACGTCTCCATAGTTCTTCTATTCTTTGAACAAATTCTACACAGATTTTATTGCGTGATTGATTTATGGGTCAAGAGAAATATTGCTGTAGTAGGTTTAGCCAGATTAGTAAATAAATTTAGGTGAGATGCCACTATCTGAAGGTTGGTGTAAGATGTTGGGATGGGAAATCGTCTGTTTACTGTCGAGTTGGAAATAAGGTAATGCTTTATATTTGCAATAATTCAACTAACAAAAATGCTTTGCACAAGGTTCAATGGCTACTCACCTATTTTTTTTTTGTCATTCAATGCCTTTCCATATTCCTATCTTGCAGCTGCACATGCCACACTTTTCATGTCAAACTTGTTCATACTGGTAAATCAATACCCTAGAATTGCACAATAAATGCTTTCTACTGAACTCGCAACCCTGGTGATCACATTGGGCCTTTTGTGAGTTATTTGTTCTTACCATCGCAACTGTTGCTCATGTTCAGGACATGATCACCGCTGGAATGGACACAACAGTCATATCAGTTGAGTGGGCCATGGCAGAGCTGGCCAGGAACCCCAGGGTGCAGAAGAAGCTGCAAGAGGAATTGGACAGTGTCGTCGGCCGTGACCGCGTCATGTCCGAGACAGACTTCCAGAACCTGCCCTATCTGCTAGCTGTCGTCAAGGAGTCCCTCCGCCTGCACCCGCCAACGCCACTCATGCTGCCCCACAAGGCCAGTACAAGCGTCAAGGTGGGCGGCTACAACATCCCCAAGGGCGCCAATGTCATGGTGAACGTGTGGGCTGTTGCCCGCGACCCCAAGGTCTGGAGCAACCCGCTGGAGTTCAGGCCAGAGCGCTTCATGGAGGAGAGCATTGACATCAAGGGCAGTGACTTCAGAGTGCTTCCCTTTGGTGCGGGCCGGAGAGTGTGTCCCGGTGCTCAGCTTGGGATCAACCTTGTCGCCTCCATGATCGGGCACCTCCTGCACCATTTCGAGTGGTCTCTGCCGGAAGGAACCAAGCCGGAGGATGTTAACATGATGGAGTCCCCTGGGCTCGTCACATTCATGGGCACGCCGCTGCAGGCGGTCGCCAAGCCGCGCCTAGAGAAGGAGGAGCTGTACAAGAGGGTCCCGGTTGAGATCTGAGCAGCCTGTGCTGCTTGGGATGTTACGCTGCTGCTTTCAGCTAGGTGCTGGATATATAGAGCTCATGTTGTTGTAAATCGTGAGGTAGTGCCTTTTGAATCGCATAAAGTTACGGCAGCGCGGATTGATTCTACATTGATTATTTACCTAGTTGTTTGTTCTCATACATTTTTGTTTTTTAATGAATATAACAACTTATGCTAGACAAACCTATTTCCCCACCTAATACAATCCATGTAAATGATGTCTGAATATCTTGTTCTGGACTGAAATTTGGATGTATGCACATTTTAGACCCTGTGAGCTTTGGAAACGATAGGTTTGCCTTATTTTTCATGCAAATATATTCCCTTTTGATTTGAGTGCTGCTCAGTGTTTGTTTAAAAAACGAAAATGGTACTACTTATTTAAAAGTTTTGGAATATTCTTATCTCAAGTCATTTGGTGAACTTTCCAATGTCCGGATCATCACCCACCTTCAGATCATCGCACAAACTAACAGAAAATTGTTGCACATCCAACCACAAATTGCCAAGTGATCTACTGCAACGCTTATACTCTGACCAAAATTGCATGGAGTCTAGAATGCAAACACAAGATAGTAGGGTAAAGCTGTTCTTCAAAGTAATTGTCAAAAAACGGAAGTCATCATGATGCACAAATTCACCTGCTTCTCCCCCGCTTAACTCGTACCCTTATCTCTCTCCGAGTCATCGGAAACATATCAAAATGTTTATTTTTTTGTATTTATGAAGTATCGTGTTGAATGTTTATTTTTGTATTTATGAAGTATCGTGTTGAGAGTTCATGGATTAAACCGCTCTCTAGTGACAAGTGTATGTACCGCATAAGTCATTTACTCTTATAGGGACATCATCAAAAGGCCATGTGACTACACAAGTGCCATAGATGGCACAAAATAGAAACAAAAAGGAAAAATGTAAAGGAGAAGAAGGACGCAATGACAACGCACCGCACTCACTGAGCCTTCCTCCGTCTCTTTTTACTCGTGCATTTGCTTGATGTAGCGTAATAATTTTGGTGTCATCTTTTGACTTTATCTAGTAGATAAGTTATGTTAGGTGGAACTTTGCAATCAACTTTTTTTTTGCGAAATAACTTTGCAATCAACTTGACTATCACATTTTTCCAGATGTGGATGTTGGAAATATGTTTGTAGTATAAAGTATTGTGTTGAGAGTTCATCATGGATTAAACAGCTCTTATAAAAATATGGAAAATTCTAAAGGAGAAGAACACAATGGCAACGCATCCATGCTCGTTGAGCCTTCTTTGTCTCTTTTTACTCGTGCCTTTGCTTGACCTAGAGCAATAATTTAGCGCCACTTTTTGACATTATCTAGATCGGTAAAGTTGGGTGGAACTTGCAACATAATTCACTCGCACATTTTTCAGATGTTGCTCTTCTATTATCTTATTAAAAAAACCACCCACTATATAAGAGGGAGTTTGGAGACAGAACGGAACTAAATTATTTTTGGGTAAAATCTTTAGCCTTAACCTAAGTTTGAGGTAAAATTTTAGGCACATTTTCCCAATGCCAACAGAAAGAGAGGAGACGATCTAACCTCACAAAGTCAACTCTAAAACAGAACTCCTATAAAAAAACTCCAAAACTTAGCTAAAATCTCACGGTTGTTCCACCTAAACCCAGATAAAGCTACGCCCAAAAAATGGATGGCTGGCAATCGCATGGAAGGCCACGCACGTGGCAACCGCGCCACAGCCGCCCGATCCCGCCGACCCCTGGAATCGGACGGCGGAAACAGGGAGCGCCACGAACCAGCCAGAGCGTGAGGCCCACCTCATCCCGGATAGAGACGGACGGACCTGCTGACGCGTAGCTACGCGCGCAACGCGGGAGGTCTACTCACGTGGGCCCCCACTTCGCGCAGAGCCTACACACCACGCAACGCCCTCTGTAGACCAGGTCCATCTCCTCCCACATACACCCTCGAGATCTTCGTACTCCTTTGGCGCCTCACGTGAGGCTAGGCCTATGCACCGGGTCCACGCACCTGGCGTCCGCGGGCCCGAGAGTTCGCGCACCCCTGCCCGCTTCCTGCGGCCATTGCGCCGCGCTGTTTATGGGAAAAATAAATTATTTTTATTTTTTGGCCAAAAGTTAAGGAGTAACGGATAACGGAAACCCTAATCCCCCAAATCACAAATCTATCCGAATCGCTATTTAACGTTTTGCGGTTTTCTCCTCCTCCGATCCGATGTCCTCCGCGTCGCCCACCGCTCCGATCCGACCGCGAGCCGCCGCGTCCTCTCCGCCGGGCTCGGTTTCGCCGGCGCCGCCGCTCGCTCGACGCCGCCGCCGCCATGAGGAAGAAGCTGGACACCCGCTTCCCTGCGGTACGGCGATTGTTCCTGTGTTCCTGCGAGTTGTTTATTTTTTTCCATAAAAGTTCTCGTGTCGTAGGTTCAGATCGCCCGTTAGATTTAGATTTAGCGAGCATGATTAGAGGATGCGCAACTTGTTTGTGTGCTCATCTTTTCATGTGCGGTTTTGTTTAGGGTCGCTAGGCGATGGACTTGTGACATGCAATCTATATATCTTGGTCCTGTCCTCTGTTGGGATTGCTAGATGAACTTTTGAGGAATTTCTTGGGTGCAATCGCTAGATATTATATGGAGATTTTGCAGGGCGATTAGAATTTCTAGCCCTTTGTGTGTGCTCATCCTTTGTTTGCTTCAATCGAAGTTTGTATTTCTGGTAGATATATGTTTCCCTATTGTGATGGCAATGAAACTGTGTTGATAGAAGGGTGTGATTTTGTGGGTGGCTTGTTTGGTTCATGTATCAGGAATCTTCAGCCTTTGGATCTAATTGGTAGATATGCTGTAGATGTAGGCATTTGATGCGTGAAAACCCTGGATATGGCTTAGATTCTGCCTTAATGGTTTGGTATTATAGTTTATTATAGTTTCTTGCTGTCCTACTTCTGTAATTGAAATCAGGGTCAATTTATTGTGGGCTTGCATAGCTTGTTATGATCAAATCCTTGGAAATCAGGGTCAATTTATTGTGGGCTTGCATAGTTATGACCAAATCCTTGGGTTAAGCTCTCACGCTTTGACAGGTAGATTTGTACGAAGGAAACCTCGATTAGTTGCATTCACTATTTACTAAAAAAAGATGGGACATGATTTATTGAATGGCACTGTTATCAATATGAGAATTTTCAGGAACGATAAATTAACTGCGACAGAGGTGTCTTACGTGTCCCAAGAGGAGATCAAGTCTAGGTCTTCTGCAGTGTTTCCTGTTTTGCTTACTAGCTTGGGTAGTGGGGACCAGTAGCTTAGTTGTAGGTTTTGGTTCAATTCCCTTCAAATCAGTCCGCTTGTACATAAACTGATATTCCTGCTTAACAGGCAGTGCTCTTACTTTTTCCAATGTAAAATGAGGAGAGCGATTGTTATTGCAAAAATGCCCCAATTTTTTTTTGCTAACATTATGGAATCAATCATACAAGTTCTTTATAGCTGTCAATCTGTTGACATGGGTATCACGGTTGTTTAGATCTTGATTGTTTACACTGATGTGCATATCTCCATATAGTGGCAGGGAAACTTCTTAACAAGTTACTACTGTTTAGCACTTTGTAGTATATATATAGTCTAAATAGACCTAATAGGATTTTACTGCTTAACCATCTGGTCTACATCAGGCGGTGAGTGTTGGTTAAAGCTGTGTACAGTTTTTGGTCTATCTTTGGGAGAAGTGGCATATGTTTGCTGTACAATGGAGTCCTCATGATACTGAAGTTCTAGTACAGGAGATAGAGATGGCTTTTCATTAACCTTTTGTTTTACAAGGGGCTAGGAGAATCTCCTTCCTTCATCTGTTACAACCAATGCTTATAATCACATGTGAATACCCGTTAAAATAAGCGTTGCTGGCCATTTGCATTTTAGTATAGGGCAATCATAATTATGATTTATGTGAGCCTTTTATGGATGATAGGTTGCCATTATTTCAATAAAATGGCAGGTTCATGGTAGTCTTTTTTAGATGGTATCGTGGCACTCTTTTGTTAATGTAATGTCAGCTTACTTTGTAATTTGTTATACAGCCTCGGATTAAGAAGATCATGCAAGCAGATGAAGATGTTGGCAAGATTGCTTTGGCCGTACCTGTTCTAGTGTGTAAGTTCTATACAACCGCTTTCTAGAAATTTTCCTTGTAACTCATCTATTACTAGTTGTGGAGTATTTCATTACATGCTGCATCTCATTTTTACCATTTTACTATTCTTCAACGAGAGAGTCGAGTAGTTTTATGTTCACAAACATATTGCTACATACGTCGTTGGTCTATCTAGGATGTGCCTCTTCAGAAAATGATGTTTTAAATACCATTCATATTTCAATGTTGTTGGTAAAATATTACGTTAGAAGACTTTAGAAATATAGATCTTTATTATCTTCTCGATGTAAACAGAACATAGGCAAAATTGTAGAACTATTTTCAGTATTTTGTCCTTTGGGGAGGTTGACAGGAAGAAATCATGAATTTATCATTATGGAGTCGTGTTTTGTACTATATGGAGCATGACATGTTTGCGGCTGTCAGGTGGTCACTTATAAGAACTAAATCTATCACCGTACCAGTGAATGTCCAACCTCAGAACAACACTTCTATTCAGATGACATGATTTGACCACTCTAGTTGTCGATTTTAAACTTGAGAATAATACTAACCATAAAACATATAGGGAAGATGTAGAGCAATGCTAGTCATCT
This sequence comes from Avena sativa, assembly GCA_916181665.1. Classification (NCBI taxonomy): domain Eukaryota; kingdom Viridiplantae; phylum Streptophyta; class Magnoliopsida; order Poales; family Poaceae; genus Avena; species Avena sativa. Next base: position 484,288,298 of record OV702279.1, read on the forward strand.
TTCTCTCTTGATAAAAGAAGGAACTTACTACCAAGGTCATCAGAGCTGAGGTGCAAATGTGAGTCCCGTGGCCAAGGCAAATTGAGCACACGCTCAATGGAAAATACCCTCATAGCATTCACAATTTCCAAGCAGCAATGTAACTATGTAAGCCTATTTCCCTATATTTTTCCAAGCATCCATAGTTGTTTTCCACCTATTCCCCCACAGGGACCTCACCCCCACATTTCCATGTCATAGTGACCTCTGACTGACTCCTCCACCAGGCATCTCATCTCTACCCTGTTGGCTTCCCGATATGCTATCACCATGTCTTCATGATTTAGCTTTATCCTTTATCGTGATTTGTGTTAAAGTCAATATATTTTTATACGTCATGGGGTGTCAAACTTGGTAGAGGAGAAGATGGGGCACAAGTTAGGCTGGGGGAGCCATGTTAAGGGCCAAGGGAAATCTGGGAGAAGGCTGGGGGAGGGGGGTTATGGGAACATAGTTGCGGGAAGAGCTGATGTAGCAATATAGCATTAAACGACTACGGTAATCAAGGATACTTGACTGTCGACACTCTCTGCCAGGTCAGTGTGAATTAGAGCCATTCCATTTTGGTTGTATCTACTCAAATGTGGCTGCATCTAAAAATCAATAGGACTCATACTCCTACAAGCAGTACATATATCATTGATTGCAAGGCATAGCTTAATTGCATGCGTGTATTTGAACTTACTGATAAATTACTATTGACATGTACATGTTGATATAAGATTGTCACTAGCTATAGGCGATAGCAAAGTAACTCGATGATTTTTTTATTACACCTACATGCTTTTATTCTCTTACTCCCTCCGTTCCATAATTGTTGTCATTGTTTTAGTTCAAATTTATAGTTTGTTTATGTAAGAATTCTTTTTGTAACTCGCATCATGCATTCGCTTTCAAGTTTCATCTAACATCTTTGTCTAATGTCCATGATCTGCAGCCAAAGCGTTGGAGATGTTTTTGCAAGACTTGTGTGATAGGACATATAATATTACAGTTCAGAAAGGGGTCAAGACAGTTAGTTCGTCGCATTTGTAAGTTTGCTTCACTTTCTATATGATTGTCATATCGAAACATTTTTCTTGCTGACTCAGTAGGGATATATGCATAATTTATATTACGATATAAAAACTTGATTGTTAGTATGGCAGAATCTTGTTTGCATTACCCATTTGGCATTTTGATTTTTTGTAACAATACACCCATTCTTGCTTTTCTTTTGTCAAGGTTCATTCTACAGCCATAATCTACACTGCAAAGATCACATGTGGTTGAAAATTAACATCGTTTCACTGAACACATGGCCACAGGCCCCACCTATCATTGTCGTAGTGGCTGTTACTTTTCAGTTTGCGGCTTTACTCAACAAATTTCCTTGTATAACAAATGTTAAAATTGAAGAAGCTTTGACACGCTGATACTGCTCTAGCACTCTTGCATATTAACATTGTCAGGAACAACGAATCTGGGCTAGTTCCTTTCATTTCATGCTGAACTAATTCTGTAGTTGGTATCTTATTATACATTGATCCTATTTATGCCAAAGTCAGCAGCATGTTGTAATGAAGATGTAGAAGTGTCTTCCTTAATACATGTTCTTGAAAAAAAAGACAAATGGTAGGTAAGCATTTTTCCTGTGGTTGTCAATATTGGTTTTGGGTATTACCGTTGTGGTTGCATTATTTCAGTTTGTTGTAGGAATGGACTTTTACTTTCTTGATCCTGATATGCATCATGTATTATTTCCTGAGGAAAAACATTTGTTTTGTCTGATGGTCTCATTATCTCATTCAGTATTATGACTTTACAGGAAACAGTGCGTCCAGGGTTACGAAGTGTATGATTTCTTGAAGAATGTAGTCAGCAAAGTTCCAGATTTAGGTGCACCTGATGCCAGTGCGGACGATAAGCTTGGAAAAAGAAGGTAAGGTGTTAAATTGTTGTTAATTAAACTCTTATATGGACTTCAATAACTCCTGAAATGTCATCAGGAAACATGCTGAAGATGAAAGTGAGGAGGAATCGAAGCGGACAAGAAATGTTAGTCTTTGTTATCCATACCTTTCTTGTATATTTACACAGCTTACATATACTTTTCGTGAGCAGTTTTTAGTTTGACCATCATGACTTCCATGACTATCTTATTTTCTGTCAGAGCTTTAGTTTCGTTCTGCCTTGGCTGATAAAAGTTTTGTAACCATGCAGGAAGCAGCAAGCCAAACAAGCAATGGCAGAGGGCGTGGGAGGGGACGTTGGAGAGGCCGCCGTGGTGGTGGTGGGCGTGTAGCTGATAGGGAGATTGAAAACCATGAATCAGGTCAGAGCCAGTTTAGCAAGCCAGGACACCTGAAGGTAGAGATTGGAGATGGGTTCTCTGACACAGTTGACACCAAGGAGACAACCCCTGTGAGCAATGCCAGGGCCTCCTTAAGGGACATTGACTTGAACATAGATCTTACTGAGTATGAGGAGGATACAGTAGTGGAGCAGCTCCAGCCTTCAGAAGCTCCAGTGATGGCCGTGGCTGCAGCCCCTGCAGGACCGTCGGTCTCCCAGGTGAGGGAAGAAGTGAAGACCAAGGATTTCCTCAGCTGGCAGCTGCCTGAGATGAGCAAGATGGCCATGGACCCAGTCCAGTTTGCGCTGTCATCGAACCATAGGTTAGAGGAGGAGGATGAGGACTATGACAATGAAGAATGATGACTTAGAAGCTAGCTCTGGACCTAGTTTGGGAGGCTGATAGGTAGACTTGACTATTGTACATCCTATAGTAGTTCTAGCTCAATTCTGTAGCGACTCAACTGTATCATATGTGTGCCAGCAGAAGCTGCAGAAGTAGTTTATTTAGGATGTAATGATTGCTCAATAGCCAGTAGCTAGTGCTTTGTGTCAAAGTATATCTGGACAGGTTTGCAAGTTGTAAATCCTGGTTGCTCTCCAGTTTAATGTTACTATATAAGTTTGAGACAATCGGTTATGTTTTTATCTTGCTTATCTTGGTTGAAAATTTCCCTGCTTCAGTGATAGATTTGACAATGAACTAGCTGAAGAATCTTGTCATTTCTGGAGTCACATCCAGATGCAATACGGAGCAGGCTTATTCATCATAAAACGCCTAATAGCCATTGATAATTATTCATCTCGCTGCGTCGGGAAGCCATGCGCGACGCTGGGATGCTTGTTACATAGCCTTCCCAGTGAGGAGAGGATCTCACATCCATTCTCTCGCGGTCACACCATTTGCCCCACTCCCAGTTTTACTAAACCCTAGACCCTCTACAACAATGGCTATCTGGCGCCACTAGAATTTCAGTTCCCTGGCACGTGGAGGATGAGCGCCTGTGGCGTGCCGATCCCGCCGCCGTCCTAATGCCTTGCTTGGGTCAGGGCCATCAAAGTGCACTTCTATGGCATCACACCAAAGCAGGGCCCCGATCCCCTGTGAGATCCAGAGGACAACATACGCTAGAACGAGTTCTCGACAACTTTACCAGGCGGAGCTCGACGGATATGAGAGCAACGACCCTCCATCGGCGTATTTGAATGCTACCGGCCGCAAGTTGTGGTGGGACGTGCTGAGGCGCACACTCGCCACCGCGATGGAGCGCCTAGACTATCCACCCCCACCACCGCCGGTGCCGGCGCCGTGGTGGTGGGCACTTCGAAGGATGATGTTGTCCACGTCGTCCTCCTCCTTGCGGTCTTCCTCCTCGACGTCGAGGACTCCCCTAGCACGCGTCAAGAACGAGGAGGCCGGCTTTCCTCCTTCAAAGAGGAGAACCACGATGCCCAACTCCATCACGAGGCCGCCACCGACGAGAACCCGGAGGATACCTAGGCATAGGATGCGTAGCTCGCCTCCTACAATGACGTGCCGCCAGTGAGCAACGAGTTCGCCGGAACGACGACAAGCCGGTCCGAGCGAGCGGATGCCACGACGATGGCGAGGACGCCAGCCGCACCCACCGCCGAGCGACAACGGCGAGGAGGATGACTACACCGTCTTCTACCGCCATCTTGGCCTTTAGATATAGATTAGTTTAGGTATTTGCTGAATTTTTCATAAACTTGTAACTTTCCTAAATTTTATGAATGAAATTCGGTCGTGATGGTCCAATTCAATTTTAAAGAAAAACTTATCGTGGGCGCTTGCCCCCAATAACCGAAACATGCGCCGGTACATCATACGGCGCAAAATCGCCCACTGTTGGAGTCCGTACAGCTGGAGATGCTCTGAAACTCAGCAATCCTTGCGTTATTTATGTGATGCAAGAGATCCAGCTGTCCAAATATGTGGGAGGTGAAATGGCAAACAAGTTCAGGGGAACGCTCAAAATACTTGGAATTCGTCGACCCAATGATATGCGGGAATCATACCCACATGTACTGTAATAGACAAGGTACGGATCAGCAGGTTTATTCATCATATATGAATCACCTATAGTAGCCAGTGAGAATTACAAACCACAATCTTGTGCTGCTGTATTAATTACACAATATGCAGAGTAGAGTATCTTAGGCGGCCGGCTTGAATTCCTGGAGCTGCTTGAAGTTCTCCCAGGCCTTCTCCCACACCTTGGCCTCGTACAGCTTCTTGGCGCCGCCGTCCTTGACCTCGATGGTGAAGTAGTGCATGCACCCCGCCACCACCTGATGCCTCACCTTCACCAGCCTCTCGAACTCCAGCAGCGCGTTCTGCAATTCAGACATCACCATGGATCATCAGGTAACGTCAACAGAAAGTAAAATTCTCGGATCGGGTTGGGGGCATGGGAGGACTTACGGCCTTGGTGTTGTGCTCGGCGACGGCGAATCGGGCCAGCTCGATGGTCTCGAGGTCGTTCTCCCTCCCCGCCGGCGCGTCCTGGATGCCGCCCAGCAGCGGCCGGCGCCGTGGAGCGTCGTGCGTCGCCTCGGCCATCGCTGCTGCCGTCCGCCGGGTCGCTGTTGTGAGCCGCGGGAGGAGTACTGTAGAATGGCAGACAGCTGCTACCGAGAACTGATTCCGTCAATAATCGAGAAGATCAATCTCCGTAGATATGGAGTCGGAACAGAGTCGGGGAGGGGATTATATAGTGACGTGAGGGGCAAAGGGAAGGGACATGTGATCTGCTACGGGAGCGCGACAGTTTTGGGGCCACTCACACGTCGGTCGAAGCGCTGCAAATGAACGCTTAACGCGGAAGGCAAGTGGTGCCGAAGTAAACAGGCGCCAACGGAGTTCAGCGATTACAAAGTCCCTATCCCACGGAGAGTGGATTTTCGTTCCGTGGAGTGCATGTATCCAACGAGTCCGTTGGTGTTAGAGACTTGTGCTCTGCTTTTTTATTTCCAAGGTTTATTAGTCGGACGTTGCTATCCAGCAACCGTTCTACAAATGACGAAATCTGGCAGGCGTTTGGAGAAAATCATCACGGCCGACATGCATGCGTGAAGATATACATGTGAGAGGTTGTTAAATTCGAAAATCTGAAAATTTAAAATAACTTATAGGTTAAACCGTATATCCGATTTTGGATCCGTTTTTACCGTTGGGCTAGCCCCGATAAGATCTTCAAAATTAGATCCCGTATCAATATGTTTCGAGAATTTTTTTTTAGACCTAAAAGTAATTCACATGTAACATAAAAGTTATCCATGCTGAACTACGTAAGTTAGCCACGTGGTATTCCTAAATTATCCACTCTATAAACAGATCACGTGTTTGAGTTTTTTATGCATGCGTAAACACAAATATAAACTTCTACAATTTAAGATTCATTTTCACCACGTCATCCACGAAGACTCGGTATCCTGACACCTAGACTACTATGTCCAGATCAAAATAAGTTTATCACACATATAATTAACTAAGATAGAGATAACCAAGGCTTAAAAATTATGGTGGCCACAAAGAAAACTAAAAGTTATCCTGAAAATTGTACAAAGTTATCCATAGAAATAAACAAAACATTATCCACTAGTAATATAAGAGTTATCCATACTTTAATATTTAAATTACCCACCCTATAACACATAAGTTATCCACCAATAAAAAAATTAACCAGAAATATAATACAAAAGTTATTCTAGCGACTCGGCCGCGTCGCTCATCGCCATGAGAGGCGTACATGCGACTCAACCTCGAAAGGCTACCGCGTCAAACATGAAACATACTTTTTCAAAAGAATTAAATTTAAGTTTTTTTTGCACGAAATAAATGAGATCTTATGCCCCACCCACCACCACCCTAAGTTATAGTGAACAAACGTAACGGGTAAGCAGTAGTCTAGCGGCTCGACTTTGCCCGTCGTCGCTACTGTGGCGTATAGGTGACAAAGCCTTAAAGGGTGTTAGGGTACGGAGCCTTCATCGTTTGTTGATGCGTTAATCGAGGTTTTTTGAGACAAAAAAATATAAAAGTTATCCACATGAGAAGTATGAGAACGCCTCGAACCAACATGTTCATACGGTGGTGGATAACTTATATATATTATGACATGGATAATTCACGTATTAGGGGTGGGTAACTTTTTGATTCGACTTTTTCATCAAAATATACCAACATGGGATCTAGTTTTGAAGATCTTGTCGCGACTAGCCCAACGGTGAAAACGGATCCTAAATAGGATAAACGGTTTGAGCTATACAACATTTTAAATTTTCGAATTGATTCTTTGCTGGCTTTGATTCGTTTTATCGTTAGTGGACATGGACAAACAACAACACACTATACACACGTTCATCAGGTTTTTTCCACCGACCGGCCGGTCGCTAGCTAGATTTCCCATATTAGTCTAGTACTTATTATATGAGGTTTTATCTTGTTTCAAGAAGGTATCATCATGTTTCAATGTGTAACAAATACATGGTGAATCTACGTACCGTGCATGGTAAAAATTCTTTTCCCTCACACCACAGACTTTTTCTTATTTAGACACATGCACTAGTAAGGCAGACATCTAAAAGGAAATCACTTCTGAAGCTTAAACTATCATAGCAATTTTTTTTGTCTCCCTTGTCTCCGATATATTGGAAGTGGTCTGTGTTAGAATACATATCCTACACGTGTTTGTATAAACGTAGGATACGTATGCGTGTGTATTCCTTGTATATATGTCCGTGTTGTATGCAACCGGAACTCCTTGTAATCCTCTTATATAATGAGCAATACAAGGCCACCTAACGTGTGGTTTCCCCTATCTTACATGGTATCAGACGCAAAACCCTAACCGGACCTGCACCTCCTCCCGCTTCCGCCACCGCCGCCGCAGCCGATCTCGACGCCCGACCTCTGCAAACCACCCACCTCTCTCCTTCTAGCCTCGCCGCCCCTCTGCAATGGGTGACGACGTCGCACGGATCGCGCAAGCCGCGAAGGAAAAAGAAGACCGCGAGGCCAAAGAAGCTACTGACGCCCAGTCGAAGCTCGCCCTCACCACTGCCCCTCCTCCAGCGCGGGGGCCTTCTCGCTCACCTCGTTGCATGCCCAAGCCGTCGGCCTCCACTTCATCAAGGGGCACGTCCCCATCGAGCTGGCCCTCGACACCGGCGTTCATCGCTAATGGCGCACCTTCTTCCGCGCCGCCCTCCGCAAGTATGCGCTGCTCGACCATGTCGACGCCCCTGCTCCGTCCATTCCGACTCCAGAGTGGGCTCTCTTGGATGCCACGGTCGTCTCCTGGCTCTACGGGTCCGTGTCCCTCGGCCTCCTCGACGCCGTCATGACACCGGGCGAAGACCCCCTCGCCGTCAAGCTGTGGACAAGCATCAACGGGCTCTTCAACGACCATAAGATCAACCGCCAGCTCCACCTCTCCACCGAGCTGGGCGAGATCAAGATGGGCGAGATGAACATGACAGAGTACTTGAAGAAGATCAAGGCCCTCGCCGACGGTCTCGCGGATCTCGGCTCCCCGGAAGACGATGCTAAGCTGGTGATCCACTGCCTCAACGGACTTTCCGAGCAATACGAGGGCGCCGCCGATCTCATCTCCCTCATGCCCGACATCTCATTTGAGAAGTGTCGTTCTCTTATCGCGCTCCAAGACATGAAGCGCAAGAATTGTCGCTCGCGCAATGGCAACGGTGACACGACCCTCTACTCCAACACCGCCACCGCCCCCAACTCCGGACGAGGCAACGGTGGCAAGGGCAAGAAAAAGAAGAAGACCGCAACAGACGCTGCCAAGGACACCGCCATCATCAAGCCGGCCCCATCGTCACACCTCCGGTCGCCGCTCCTCCAACCTGGCCCACGCTGCTCCTGCCCTGGAATGGCGTGATACAGATGTGGCCATACGGCCCTGGTATGCAGGCTCGACCCCCCAAGATACACGCACCGCCCCTACCCCCGCAACACACCTTCTATGCGCAAGGGCCCTACACCGTGTCGCATGCCTATGGTTACAGCTACGACGACTATGCTCCTCAGGCTCCTGCATATGGGCTCGGCACTGCACCCCCGTCATCACCGGCTTCATCGACTGCCTCATGGGACCAGTCCGCGCTGATGAATCAGTTCCAGATGATGGGCCTTCAAGCGCCCACCACCGATTGGGTCATGGACACTAGCGCCACCTCCCACTTTGCATCAAACCCCGGTATGCTCATCTCCGTGTCTCCTCCTTCTTCTTCCTCTCGTGCTGTCATCATCGGTAACGGTTCCACCCTTCTGATCACCGCTACCGGGCATGCACGTTTTCCTATTTCCACTCCCTCGCGTCCTCTACATCTTCGCAATGTCTTAATAGCTCCCGATATAGTCAAAAACCTCCTGTCTGTTCGTCAATTCACTATTGATAATCGTGTTTCCGTCGAATTTGACCCTGTTGGTTTTTCTGTGAAGGACCTTCTAACCAGGACCGAGATTCTCAGATTCAATAGTACTAGAGCCCTCTACCCTGTCAGCACCTCCTCCCCTAGCCGCCCACACGCCTTCCTCGTCGTCGACCCTGCTATGTGGCATCGACGCCTTGGACACCCTGGACGGCCGGTCATGGAGTCATTAGCTCGCTCCTGCATTATTCCTAGGGATAAAAATAAATCTAGTTTGTGTCATGCTTGTCAATTAGGTCGCCATGTTCGTCTACCTTTTTCTTCTACCAATCGTGTAACACATTCTCCGTTTCAACTTATACATTGTGATTTGTGGACATCTCCAGTTGAGAGTATTTCTGGCTTTAAGTATTATCTCGTTTGTCTCGATGATTTCATTCAATACACTTGGGTTTATCCTTTACGTGCCAAGTCAGAAGCCTTCTCACACTTGTCGTCCCTCCACGCCTTAGCCCAAACTCAGTTTCATGCACCCTTGAAAGCCATCCAGTGTGACAATGGTCGCGAGTTCGATAATTCCTTCCTACAATCGTTTGCCCAACGCCATGGGATAACACTCCGCTTCTCATGTCCCTATACTTCACAACAAAATGGTAAAGCCGAGAGAATTATTCGCACCCTTAACGACATCACTCGCACCCTTCTAATTCAAGCTAGCATGCCACCTCGCTTCTGGGCCGAGGCTCTCCATACAGCCGTACTATTGCACAATCGGCTGCCTTCCAAGGCCATCGCGGATCACGTGCCTTTTCGAGCCCTTCATGGTGTCGACCCTGCATATGCCGGTCTTAGGGTCTTCGGATGCTTATGCTACCCCAACACCATCGCCGTTGCCCCGCATAAACTTGCGCCTCGCTCCGTGCCATGTGTGTAACTTGGGTATCCATCTCAACATCATGGCTATCGCTGCCTTGATCGTTCCACCCAAAAGATCATCATCTCTCGCCATGTCGTGTTTGACGAGTCTGTCTTTCCCTTTGCCTCTAACGCATCACCACCATCCTCTACTCCTACTTTCCAAAGTTATGACTTTCTGCAGGTTGAGCAGCCGATGTTGCCGATGCCATTCACCACGGGAACTTCTGGAACTTCTGCCACAAGCTCTGCCGCGGCCACTCGACAGCCTGCCGTGGGTGTTCAGCAGCCTACCGCGGGCACTTTTCCTGCCGTGGCAGGATCTTCCGCCCCGTGCACACTGCCTCGGGCCACCTCGCCTGGCCCATCCTCGGCCAGATCGTTGCCGTCAGGATCGCCCTCATCCGCTCCCTCGCCCGCCACGTCTACGGATGATGGTGCCCCAGAGCCTTCTACGAGCTCGCCATCCATGGCTTCTACCCCGCCTCCTGCTACGAATGCTCCTTGGGCTCGTCGTCCTCGAGCACCACCGCCGCCACCATCTCACACCATGCTCACGCGTGCCAAGCACGACATTGTGTAGCCCAAGACGATTTTTGATCTTCATGTTGAAGGATTGTCTCCAATACCGAAGACTTATCGTGGTGCTCTCAAAGACCCCAACTGGCATGCTGCAATGGTTGAAGAGTACAGTGCGCTCCTCTCCAACAACACTTGGAACTTGGTTGATCCTCCTTGCCATGCCAACATTGTCACCGGCAAGTGGATCTTTCGTCACAAGATGAAGTCTGATGGTTCGTTGGAACGATACAAAGCTCGTTGGGTGATACGTTGCAAACGTATCTATAATTTTTGATGTTCCATGCTTGTTTTATATCTACTTTCTTATGTTTTGTCCACACTTTGGAGTATTTTTATACACTTTCTGGGACTAACCTATTAACAAGATGCCACAGTGCCAGTTGACTGTTTTTTGCTGTTTTTGGTTCTAGAAAAGCCAGAAAATGAATATTCTCGGAATTGGACGAAACAAAAGCCAAAGTCAATATTTTATCGAAAGAATCACGAAGCCAGAAGATGAGACGGAGAGGGGCCAGGGGCCGGCCACACCACCTGGTGGCGCGGGCCAGGCCAGGCCACGCCAGGGGTGGTGTGGGCCCCCTAGTACTCCACCGACATCGCCCCTTCTCCTATAAGAAGCCTCCGATATAGAAACCCTAAGGACCCGATCAAAATTCCACGAAAGAGCCTATAGCCACCGTCATCTCCATCCCTAGATCGGGAGGGATCTGAAGCTCTTCCTGGAACCCTGTCGGAGGGGAGAGATCACCCTGGAGGCCTTCTTCATCACCATGCCTGTGCGATGACCCTGCATACCACTGCATGTGTAGTACACTATAGTCGTTGACATGACATCTATAGAACACCGTTCCTTAAATATCACATCCCTTAGAGTGGTACAACAGAAACATTGCGGGTCCATATTATAAACATACACACTTCATTATTATTACAAACCAGAAGTTCCAACTTCAAGTGTTACAAAATTACAAACCAAACTTAAGTAGTTTCAGCGGAAGATATAAAATCCAAACTCATACTCCAAATTGAGCTCAACAACTTATTCTATAAAGGTTATGCTGCTCGGCTCAATTGTTTTACTAATAACTAAGGCAACTACTCAGACTCGTTGCCCTGCACTCCGTAGCGTATCTCGTAGTCCACCCCTTCAACTCCTCTGGATAGGTTTGGCTCTTCATAATAGACATCCTCTTGTCCTTCAGCTGCGTACATTGAAGGGTCTTCTGGATTCTCAGAGTCTAAGCAGGGGTTCAAAGGAAAGAGTGAGTAACAGTGTTACCCAGCAAGTTCATTATATGCAAGGTGTGAAGTTTGATGCTCTATCTACCACCTCGGACTATAAGTCCTTGGAGATATGCAGTTTTCGTAAACATTTCTTCAAAAATTGATTTTATTATCAAAACTATGCCCATCAGCCTCCATAGGTTGACCAGAACTTCATGGAGTTCCTTTCCTGCCGCGTTCGTAGTTCCTTCCCGGAATAGGGAGTAACAAGTTATAGTTCTTACACTGTGTAGAGGTGCGTCACATTTCTGATAAGAGATCAACTCCTTTGTGCGGGCGTACTTTCCCATCCACAATTCCGTGATGTGGGGCCCAATAGGTGATCCAAGCCAATCACTGCCCTCTCCACGATCCCATATGTCTGCACGATCCTCCGGACCGAGCTCCATCTCTGTTAAGCCCCCAATTTAGGGCAAGCTATAACCCTCATGAGTTCCCGAAGACTCTATGAGCTGGTGATGCCCCTGGCAAGCTCCATAAAGGTCTGACTATACCTCCGGCAGCCACTCATAGATAATCTAGACACCAAAATCGTGGGACCTAAGGGTGCCCACCCATATGCTGGATACACACAAGGAATCCCAGCGTCACGATAAGGTCATGTTTCCTCCATATGAAAGGAAGAAGATACAACTGACTTCTCCTTCCCATTCCAAATCTCATGGTTAACGCATAATATACAGCTCTAGAATCACTAATGTCATGGGTTGTTAATCCTAAGGTGTCTTGTGCAGTTGGAAACCTAAGTTCCACTGCCAATCCTTATCATCACTTAGGATGATAACCAATTTTTATTAGAGAAGGTAATATTTTCTTTTCTAGATCATAGATGATAACACACAATTTGCAATATCTTTGATAAAGACTCTTCAAAGGACATGAGCAAGTTATGAACTTGCCTTGTGACTGCAAGGTAGTGAAGTCGGATGCTTCCACTTGACCTTGAGCTCCGGTTTCTACAAAGAACCATTATTGCCCGGTAAGGACAATATTTATAGAAACAATATGTAATGCATAGTAATATCATGCAATGATTTATTATCTGCTTCTTTGCGTCTTCTACCCTCTTAGTAAAAGTTTACTATTTTCTTTAAAAGAAAAGTATTATGCTAAGAGTTAAAAATATGAACTTACTTAATTTTTACTCTTTTAAATATTTACTAAAATTCCTTTAAGGAAATAAGACTTAATTTGTATTACACTGGATTTACTTTTTAAAAATACAAACTAATATTTTCTATAATAGTATATTCTTTTAGGATCTTAAAAATAAATTTTATTCAATTTTAAGTGTTTCATATATTTTTATAAAATTCAAAAGTAATTAGCACCATATTAATAATAAACCTAAATTTTAGTTGCCAAAAATTCTATTGATTATTTTTACTCAATAGAGAATATTTTTGTTTTTTTAGAGTTCTATTGAATATTTTTACTCTATTGATTATTCAATTACTCATGATATCCATACCTTGATACAAATGCTGTTTTAGGAACATCTTTAGGTTTAATTTTTATTTGATGATAACCTGACCTTAGATCGATCTTGGAGAATACTCCAGCTCCCTTGACTTGGTAAAATAGATCTTGAATTCTTGGTAATGGATACTTGTTCTTGATGGTGACATTGTTGAGATTTCTGTAATCCCCACACATTCTTCATCCTCCATCTCGTTTATCCACAAAGATCACCGGAGTTCCCTACGGAGATACACTTTCCTGAATGAATCCTTTTCGGGCCAGTTCATCAATTTGCTCCTTAAGATCTTTTAATTCTTTTGGCCCCATCTTATATGGTGCTTGAGCTATTGGTGCCGTACCAGATATCAGGTCAATAGTGAACTCTATTTCCCGACCTCTGCTGGAAAAACATCTTGAAATTCCTTCACCACCGGAATATCTTCCAACTTGACCTCCTTCATTGAGTTCAACTGCAGATCTACCATGATATGACTATGTTTATCTACCTGACAGACTATCCTTCCTCCACTTGGAGACCTGATTGAAACTGTTTTATCCTCACAATTGATCTGAGCTCCATAGTCCGTCATCTAATCCATTCCCAACACTACTGCTATTCCTTTTAATGGGATCACATAAAGATCCGCATAATAGGTTTGACCACAGATTGAGATGACTTGGTTTAGTTTAATATTTCTAACTACCACGATCCCTCCGGTGGTAACCACGGTCATAGGTTTATCTAACGGTGCCCTTCTAATCTCGAATTTGTCACAAAATTCTTCAGATATGAAAGAAGTAGTTGCACCGGTATCAAATAAAACTTTTCCGGGATTTGTGAGAATATTGAGCATACCTATCACCTCTTGATCCGAGTTATCCACCTCCTCCAAGGTTGCGCAATTCAGCTTTCCAGTAGGTCTACCTCTCTTCCCATTATCATTTTTGCCATAGCTTCCACCTCTGTTCGGCAATCCACCTCCGCCTCCAATGGCTTGGCCTCCACTCTTGGTGGGCCAACCACCGGGTGGCTTACTTGGGCATTCTGGCTTGATATGACCCTTTTGGCCACAACCAAAACAAATAATCACTGGTTTCTGGTAATCCTTGCTGATATGTCCTGGAAGTTTGCAATTATGACATATGACATTCCTTCTAGGATTGAATTGTCCTCCAGTGTTGTTGCTACTCCTGTTGTTGTTATTGTAGAGTCTGTTTCTTGGTTGAAATTCCAAGTTTGTTTTGGGTTTACTTGCCTGAATCCTCTTTGTTTCCTTCTTTGCTCTCTTCCTGCGCTCCTCTTGGACATTTTTGTAATCATCTTCAAAGGTTATAGCTGCATCAAGAAACTGTTGAAAAGTTTGAGTGTTGGCAAGCCTCAACTGCATCTTCACAAATGGATTTAGTCCACGCATGAACCTCTTCTTCCTTTTCGCCTCCGTGCTAACTTCTTCAGTAGCGTAACGAGATAAATCACTGAACTCCCAGATATACTTCATGACACTGGAGTAACCTTGTTGTAGTTCTTCAAACTCCCTACGCTGCAGCTCAATGATACTTTCCGGAACATGGTATTAATGGAATCTTTGCTTGAACTCCTCCCAGTTGTACTCTCTTCCTGGAAGTTGCATAGCTAACTGACCCTCCCACCATGCTGTTGCAGGTCCGGTCAGTAGATGTGTTGCATATCTCAACTTCTCTTCCTCATTGCATCCTACAGTTTTCAATTTTCTTTCAGTATCTGCTAACCAATCCTCTGCATCCATTGGTTCTGGAGCGGATGCAAAAGGTAAAGGCCTGGTATCCTAGAAATCCGAGAGATTAACACCACGTCCTTGAGGTGCCCTCTGCTGTCCCACTCGATCTACCAAACCCTCATGAATTTGTTCTGGGACTCTTGCATCATTTGCATGTACTGCATAAAGTTCTGCTCCATTAATGGCCTCATTGGTGGTGGTAAATTTTCCTGCATTCTGGCGTCTTCATCCGCCTTTCCCTTGGCTTCGCGCTCCATGCGCTGCTGCTCAGTCTCGTTTTCTACTCCCGTTTCCATACCCCCTAGTCCTGTAACATAAAGTGAACACTCATAATTACATCATGCATATGTGTTCTAAGCTCAACTTCATGCACAGAACTAGTCACACAATGGAAAACAAGATCCAAATAAGAACCAAATATGCATTACACACATATTATACATTACAAGCCACATAGTTGATACAACGTGATTCCAAACCCTTACTAAATAAGTATTACAAACTCATGTGGGTACTATCCCACTTATTTATTTACATCAAATCCTCTGACTCTAACTCTCGTCTCCTGCAGAGATACTCCCAACCAAAGTCACACTCCCCAGAAGTTGCGTCGTTCATCGTACATACCCGGAGTACAACCATGCTGACTTGAGGTATGACGTACCGTCTGTGGAATGACTTGCCTCTTCGACGGATGATACTCAGTATCAGAAGTTTCCAGACTTGACACATCATTCAACTGAAGTGCATCCATGCCTTCCAACTCATCTAAAGCATCTACTGAGTCATCTCATCACTATCTTCTTCATCCATCTCCTGCATCCCGACTCTAGAGGAATCAACAGAATATTCCCCTTCTGGTGCCCTCCAAGTACTCTGCTGGGTACGATAGTCCTCAGCTATGATTGGATAGTGCATGTTATCTAGAGTTGGATAATGTTCTAATGACTCAAACACCCTCTCTTTAGGATCTTCCTCATCGGACTCTACATCTTCCACATGGACATCTCTTCCATCAACGGAATAAGATCTCATGCCCATGCGACTAGTCTGTCCGATATCTCCCACTGAATCTTCTACAACAGTAGGATTCCCAGCAGATCCATCCATCGATCTGTACCTCCATCCTTCAGAATTTCCAATAGGTAGTTCCGAGTCTTCAGTTCCCCAAGAGCTCTGTGGTACTGGATGACTAGTGCCCTCATCAGGATATCTAGTAGGTTCTGGTATAGGTGAGTAAGGATATGGTGTAAAAGATGCTGGATCTATAGGTATATCCTTGAAATCTGGGTTAACCCTATCCACTGCTTCATTCTCCAGTTTAGATGCCAACTTCTCCCTTCTTTCAGGATTCGTTAAATCCTCTAACATATCAACCTGATCTTCTACAATAACCTGATGTGTCTTATACAAAGACCCAACCATCAGTCGATACAGATCCATAAACTTAGAAGCTAGTTTTGGGTGCTTCTTTACTAAAGTAAGATGATCCGGTTCTGGTTCCTCGTCTATAGAGTCATGAGGAATCATAGAATATGTGCTTCCCGCTAACTCTTCTGCTTTGTGTTCCCAGACATTGGCTATCGCCTCCACAATAGCACATGATATGCTGCTAGGTGACTTCTACCTTCACCCATAGGTAAATTCTGATATAACCCAAGCTTCTTTGGTAGTTGGATGCTAACACGATATTTGGCTAACATTCGCCCATCATGGTAGATAATGGTATTGACTGGAATATCATTTGTGCAACCAAACACTCTCAGAAGTTCTCGAAGTTGTTTAGTTAATGCCCCCTGATAGTCATTGAGAGTCTCTTCTTTCCTTGCCAAAGTCAGTTTTGGAAACTTTGGTGCCATTTCCACTGTATATAAATAACAGAAATGGATATAATTAGTATGCATTAATTATAATGATGCATCATAATAAAGAATTATCGCACTAAAAAATATAACGAAATATTCCCAATTGAATATTCATCATATAATCTAGAGAACTCTTTACCATTGCTCCTAGACTCCTACATTTATTTCCCTTTACTAGGTTTCCAACCTAAGGTCAAAGCAATTGCTCTGATACCAGCTGTGGTGACACAGCATACCACTGCATGTGTAGTACACTATAGTCGTTGACATGACATCTACAGAACCCCGTTCCGTAAATATCACATCCCTCAGAGTGGTACAACAGAAACATTGCGGGTCCATATTACAAACATACACACTTCATTATTATTACAAACAAGAAGTTCCAACTTCAAGTGTTGCAAAATTACAAAGCAAACTTCAGTAGTTTCAGCGGAAGATATAAAATCCAAACTCATACTCCAAATTGAGCTCAAGAACATATTCTATAAAGGTTATGCTGCTCGACTCAATTGTTTTACTAATAACTAAGGAAACTACTCAGACTCGTTGCCCTACACTCTGTAGCGTATCTCGTAGTCCACCCCTTCAACTCCTCTGGACAGGTCTGGATCTTCATAGTAGACATCCTCTTGTCCTTCAGCTGCGTACATTGAAGGGTCTTCTGGATTCTCAGAGTCTAAGCAGGGGTTCAAAGGAAAGAGTGAGTAACATCGTTACCCAGCAAGTTCATTATATGCAAGGTGTGAAGTTTGATACTCCATCTACCACCTCGGACTATAAGTCCTTGGAGATATGCAGTTTTTGTAAACATTTCTTCAAAGATTGATTTTATTATCAAAACTATGCCCATCAGCCTTCATAGGTTGACCAGAACTTCATGGAGTTCCTTTCCTGCTGCGTTCATAGTTCCTTCCCGGAACAGGGAGTAACAAGTTACAATTCTTACACTCTGCAGAGGTGCGTCACTTTTCCCATAAGAGATCAACTCCTTGTTGCACAACCGGGCATACTTTCCCGTCCAGAATTCCGTGATGTGGGGCCCAATAGGTGATCCAAGCCAATCACTGCCCTCTCCACAATCCCATATGTCTGCATGATCATCCAGGCCAAGCTCCATCTCTGTTAAGCCCCCAATTTAGGGCAAGCTATAACCCTGATGAGTTCCCGAAGACTCTATGAGCTGGTGATGCCCCTAGCAAGCTCCATAAAGGTCTAACTATACCTCCAACAGCCACTCATAGATAATCTAGACACCAAAATCGTGGGACCTAAGGGTGCCCACCCATATGCTGGATCCACACAAGGAAGAACATACATCTGACTTCTCCGTCCCATTCCAAATCTCATGGTTAACGCGTAATATACGGCGTTAGAATCACTGATGTCATGGGTTGTTAATCCTAAGGTGTCTTGTGTAGTTGGAAACCTAAGTTCCACTGCCAATCCTTATCATCACTTAGGATGATAACCAATTTTTATTAGAGAATATAATATTTTCTCTTTCCAGATCATAGATGACAACACACAATTTGCAATATCTTTGATAAAGACTCTTCAAAGGACATGAGCAAGTTATGAACTTGCCTTGTGACTTCAAGGTAGTGAAGTCGGATGCTTCCACTTGACCTTGAGCTCCGGTTTCTACAAAGAACCATTATTGCCCGGTAAGGACAATATTTAAAGAAACAATATGTAATGCATAGTAATGTCATGCAATGACTTATTATCCGCTTCTTTGCGTGTTTTACCCTCTTAGGTAAAGTTTACTATTTTCTTTAAAAGAAAAGTATTATGCTAAGAGTTAAAAATATGAACTTACTTAATTTTTACTCTTTTAAATATTTACTAAAATTCCTTTAAGGAAATAAGACTTAATTTGTATTACACTAAATTTACTTTTTAAAAATACAAACTAATATTTTTCTATAATAGTATATTCTTTTAGGATCTTAAAAATGAATTTTATTCAATTTTAAGTGTTTCATATATTTTTTATAAAATTCAAAAGTAATTGGCACCATATTAATAATAAACCTAAATTTTAGTTGCCAAAAATTCTATTAATTATTTTTACTCAATAGAGAATATTTTTTTGAGTTCATAGATATATTATTTATATTTTTAATATTTTTATTTATTTTTCTAGAGTTGTTTTTGTTTCAGGGGCATATTTGTATTTATTTATTTTTAAACAACCCTTTTAACATACGGGCCTGGCCCACTAGGCTGGCCCGGCCCAACCTGACCCGGCCCATACAGCCTGGTTAAACCCACCAGGGTAGTGCTAGGCCGCCCGCTGGCCCAGTACCCGCCCACACACTCTCTCCTCTCCCCTTTCTCTCTCTCTCGCCCTCACGGTCACCTCCCCTGCTTGCTGTCGCTGCCACGCATGATTCTAGCCAGGTCTAGCCGCTGTTGCCGCCGCCATGGTGCAGGATGGCAAGGTCGATGATGGCGCTCAGTTCTGTCCGAACATATCTGCCTATGGTGTCCTCTCCTGGCCGCGTTGACCCCTGCCCGAAACTAGGGTTAGGGTTTGGTCGCCCCAGAGCTTCAGCGATGGTGCACCGGGGTTTCTCACGGTGTGCTTCCCTTCATCTCTGGTGGTTCTGACGTGCGGCCGATGTGGGTTGCAGCGCCCCTTCGGGGTGCTCCCCGTGCCGCTGCTTCTGCACCGCCGTCGGCCATTCCTCTGCTTCCTCTTTAATTATTTTTAAGAGGACCTCAAGTAAGTTTGTTTCATCCCCTTTCTGCTCCTCTTTTGTGCTCTAGCTATCCTTCCCTGGCATGATTACAGGTTAGCCCCCTGTCTAGGGTTCATCCCTATCTAGTGATGTTGGGTTAGTTGCTCTGGTTCATCCTACCAGTGATATCCTTCTAGTGTTTATTGTGCTAGTGGTATCTGTTGCACGCTATTGGTTCTAATCAATTATTCTCCCTTCTATTAGTTTATACTCTGCTGAATATTTGTTACCATCTTGTTCTCTATCAGAGAACCCCCGGTGAATGTATACTGAACTCTATGTGATCACCCTTGTTGCCTCTGTGATGGTTTCATTTTATTGAATTGAAACTCACGGTTATGCTAGAGTTGGAATGCTCTCTATTAATACTTCTTCTATGAAAAAATGATTTCCAATTAAATTATTGGGAAGATGATTAACTGTTAGTTAACCTGGATTATGTTATCATTTGGTAAGCTTTGCTTGGTTAGACAAATCCTAGTGACACCTCCTAGGAATGGTACACATGATTTGCTCTAGTACTAGCTTTGGTTTACAAATGTTCCAGAATTGTCTAGATGCTTAATTGCTCTGAAAATCCTTGCTGTATAAGTTGGCTGATGATATTCACTAATTGTTTTATGCCTATGATGCTGGTCTGAGGCATAGGAATTAGTTCCATATCTGGCTGTCCCTCTTAGTTATGTTCTGGTATTAATACCAGTTACTGATTCTGGAATCCTTTGGATGGAATAGTGGTTGTGCCTCAATGGATCCATAAGATCTATGGATTCTGTGGTGCTACTCTGTTAAGAGATGTGCCCAGAGTTCATACCTTGGCTATGTTTATATTGGAAGATGAAATATAATTTTTTTATATCCAGGATCAGTGATGCTGGTCTGAGATCCTGGTATTATTTGCATAGATCTACTACTTGGCTTTAGCTCTAATACTTCTATGATGGATACACCCCACTTGGGTGATCTCTGAGAGGTTTAGCATAAAGCAACTCCTGATTTCTTATCTAGATAAGATAGTTGGATCATGTGAAGGTTTTATAGCACTCACCACAACAGTGGAGTGGTTGGTGTTGTTGCTAGTTGATCTGTTGGCTTGATCTTGCTAGCCTGCTCTGCTGGTTGGATCTTGGCCTGCACCTCCTGGTTCTGCGCCTGCTCCTCCTCTTCTCCTGTGATCTGGATGTTGCCCTTGCTATCCTTCTGCACCACCCCCTCCTTATGTCACCATGTTGAGGTGAAGTAGTGGTTAATTTGGTATAGGGGCTGGTGATTTTGTGGATGCTTTGATGAGCTCGATGAAGTCTGAGCGTGTGCTAGAGAAGGAGAGTGATGCTGGCTGTGGATGAGCTTTGGCTGTATGCTTTGTTTGAGTGCTAGTAGTGCTGCTGCTATATCGACAGCACACTGCATGCATTCTGTGACTAAGCTGTGTGTCTGTGTGTACTGATCATGTGGATCGACTAAAGTTATCTGGCTTTTACTTTTACCTGTTTACTTGTTAGTGGCCTGGTGAAACTTACCTATCTCCACTGGCTTCTAATGTGGCATCTGGCTATTTACTGAAAAGAATAGATACTACACCTTTGGTGAAACTTGCCCCTTTATTATTTACTCAATGATGTAACATGAACAGTGCACTTCACTGTTCACCACTGAGAGTAAACTTAACTAACCACTAACCCTTTCTTTCATCTAGTTGTTTTCTTATTTGCAGGAACAAGATCTGGATATTCAAGATCTAGTATAGGAGTAGATATGTAGTATAGGTTTCAATTGTAACCTTCCTTTTATTTCTTTTTGTAAAGAATCTTGTAAAGATATGATTATAAGTTAATAAAGTTTGTTTCTATCTTTAGTAATATTCAGTGTTTTTGGTGTATTTATCACTATTTGTGTTATTATTATTGAATCAGGAAATAAGATTCCATTTCTTATTTAATTTTCCTTGTCTTAAATCCTTATTGTTATCTATTATATCTATAATTTAACCAAATAATATTAATAAGGAATTTTGGAAATCAAACAAATAATACAAACTTCTAATTTTCAAATTCTTTCAAATTGATTTAAATTTCAAATTTGAATTCAAAGTAACTTCCCCAAAATCTTAATAATGCCTTAAGGTCATGTCAAAATTCATAGCAATCACTAACAAGAGCTATTCCTACCCCAGTTAGCGAAAGAAACTCTAATCCCTTTAGTGTTTTGTTTGGCAAAAAATTTACCCTGATTTTACAGATGCATGCATGCACAAACTTAGATTCCTAGTTCTACCCTTCGTTGGATCCTTATGCTGGGGTGTTACAGCCTGCCTCCGGTGTGATGCGTGAGTAGTTCATCCCTAGACTACGGGTCCATGTAGTAGCTAGATGGTTGGTTCTTCTCCTTTGTGCAACCATGTTTAGACCTTGTGAGCTCCGTTCATAATCAAGATCATCTATTTGTAATCTACATGTTGTGTTTGCGGGGATCCGATGGATATTGAGATGCTATTTCATATTGATTATTGATTCTATCATATCTTTGTTATTTGTGATCTTGCATGCTCTCCGTTGTTAGTAGCTATCTTGGCCGAGTAGATGCTAGCAACTCCAAGAGAGAGTATTTATGTTTGATAGTGGGTTCATGCCTTTAGGAATCTGGGGAAGTGACAGAAATCTCTAAGGTACTAGATGTGCTATTGCTACTAGGGAGAAAACAGAAATCCTTTGTTCATAGAACAATCATATTGTTTACTTTACACACCTTTCTTAATGCAATTATCTATTGTTTGCAACTTAATATTGGAGGGGGTTCGGATGTTAACCTGCAGGTGGATTATTAGTCATAGATGCAGTTGGATTACGGTCTATGTATAATGTTGTAATTCCCAATCAAATCTCATAGAAGTCAAGATGATTAGTATATGCATGTATGCTTTCTCGATGTTTGTCAATTGCCCCGCTGTAATTTTTTCACCCAACATGTCATCCATCTTAAGGAGAATCACCACTAGTGAACTATGGACCCCGGTCCATTCTTTTACCATCAATCTACAATCTATTTACTATTTTCTATTTACTTTCTGCAAGCAATTACTATCTTCCACACAATACGTTTAATCCTTTGTTTTAAGCAAAACCGGTGAGATTGACAACCTCATTGTAAGTTGGGGGCAAAGTTCTGTGATTGTGTTGTGTAGGATTCCAAGTTGGAAACAACACCTTGGAGGTGTTTCCTTGCTCCTACAGGTTCGATAACCTTGGTTTCATAACTGAGGGAAAACTTGTTGCTGTGCTCATCATACCTTCCTCTTGGGGTTCCCCAACAAGCTCTATATATTGAGCAAGCAAGACTTTTTCTAGCGCCGTTGCCGGGGAGTCAAGGACATCTTCACAAGGGGAGTCCCTCATAACCAATCTCTTTACTTTGTTATTTTCGTTTTGCTGAGTTTATTTCTGCTTTGTTTGCTTGTTTCTTGATCAAAAAACACAAAAAATTAGTTGTACTAGTTTGCTTTCTTTATTAAAAACACAAAAAATGACTACTCTTGAAAACACTAAGTTGTGTGACTCCACAAGCACCAACAACAATGATTTCATGTGCACACCTATTGCTCCACCTATTCCTGAAGCCACTTTCATTGAAATTAAACCTGCTTTACTCAATCTTGTTATGAGAGACCAATTTTCTGGTATTGGTACTAAAGATGCTGCTGCTCATCTTAATAACTTTGTTGAACTTTGTGAGATGCAAAAACATAGGGATATAGATGGGGATATTATTAAGCTTAAATTGTTTCCTTTCTCTTTTAGAGGAAAAGCTAAAGAATGGTTGCAATCCCTAACTAGAAATAGTATTGATTCTTGGAATAAATGCAAAGATGCTTTCATTGGAAAATACTATCCTCCTGCTAAGATTATATCTATGAGAAGTGAAATAATGAAATTTAAACAATCTGATAATGAACATGTTGCTCAAGCTTGGGAAAGAATGAAATCTTTGGTAAAGAATTGTCCCACTCATGGACTGACTGCTTGGATGATTATCCAAACCTTTTATGCAGGACTGAATTATTCTTCAAGAAATCTGCTGGATTCTACTGCTGGAGGTACCTTTATGACCATTACTTTGGGTGCTGCAACAAAGCTTCTGGATAATATGATGGTTAACTATTCTGAATGGCACACTAAGAGAGCTCCACAAGGTAAGAAGGTAAATTTAGTTGAATAAATCTCCTCCTTGAGTGATAAAATTGATGTTATTAAGTCTATGCTTGTTAATGGGAAAGCTCATATTGATCCAAATCATGTCCCCTTAGCCTCTTTGGTTGCTCAAGAAGAGCAAGTTGATGTGAACTTCATTAGAAATAATAATTTTGGCAACAATGCCTACAAGAATAATTTTGGTAAAAATAATTATAGGCCATATCCTCCCAATAATGGTAATGCTTATGGAAATTCCTACAACAATAATAGGAGTGCACCCTCCGAACTTGAAGTCATGCTTAAAGATTTTATTAGTAAACAAACTGCTTTCAATAAAACTATTGAGAAAAAACTCTCTAATGCTGAAAGAAACATAGCATCATTGTTTGAAGCATAATCTTTGAATAAAATGGTTGCTAAACCTGAAACTACTGAAAATCCCTTTGCTGGTACTAATGCCATACAAGTTAGAATTGATGAAAATGTTAGACTATTAGCTGAATTGCATGCTAAGTGGGAAAGAGAAGATGAGATTGCTAGAAATATTAGTATTTCTACTATCACTACCACCAATGTTGAAGCTAGTAAACCCAATGGAACCTTTTCTAATAAAAACGCTGAAGTTCTTTGAAATATGGGAAACAATAGCTCTACTACTTTAGATGATCATTATGATTTTGATCTTGATGGTTGCAATATCTCTGAAGTAATTATGTTCCTACAAAAGCTTGCTAAAAGTCCTAATGCTAGTGCTATGAATATGGCCTTTACAAAACACATTACTGATGCTCTCATAAAAATTAAAGAAGAAAAGATGAAACATAAAGCTTCTATTCCTATGAAATTAGAAGATGGTTGGGAACCCATCATTAATGTGAAAGTGAATGATTTTGATCTCAAAGCTTTATGTGATCTTGATAGTAGTGTTTCTATTATGCCTAGAAAGATTTATGAAATGCTTGATTTGCCAACATTGGAAGATTGTTATTTAAATGCCCCAGTTGATGATAATGATAAAAAGAAACTCATGGGGAGTATTAATGATGTTCTTATTATGGTTAACAATGCCAATGTCCCCGTTGATTTCTTTGTTTTGGATGTTGAATGCAATGCTTCTTGTCCTATTACTGTGGGAAGACCTTTTCTTAGAACTGTTGGTGCCATTATTGATATGAATGAAGGCACCATTAAATATCAATTTCCACTCAAGAAAGGTATAGAACACTTCCCTAAGAAGAGAGAGAAGATTCCTTTTGCCTCTCCTATTAAAACAAAATTTGCTCTTAATGCTTCTTCACTTGAGAATAATTGATTCTTTTCTTGCTTCTTATGCCTAACTTAAGGCGTTAAAGAAAAGTACTTATTGGGGGATAAACCAAAAGTTTTAGTTGAGTCTGGGAAATTATTGCTTCAGTAATAACCTCTCCTTATCATTTTTGTGTGATTTTTGTGCCAAGAGTAACCTCTAATGAGAGAGAAGTAATGCTTGGGAAAGTTGCTGTCCCAAACAGATTTTTGTGCTTCGCTGTAAAAATTCATGAAAAATCTCGGTATGTCTGTTTGAGCTGTAATGTTTTGTGCTTCTGCCCTAGGTTGTTATCCAACTTTCATTAGTTCAACACTTTTCGATTTGAGGAACAGAAGGTCTTCGAAAAAATTGGTTTTCCTGTTGGATTTTGACAGTTTTCTGCCATTATTTGCATTTGCCTCTTAATCTCTTTCTCTTTGAGTTCTCTTTGATCATTTGAACTTTTTAAAGGAAGTGCTACAATATCTTTTGTTTTAATGGAAGTTTTATTTGTGTTGGAACTGAACCAAAAGACTTATTATCTTGAGTGCACTAATGTTGCTAATGAAGATTTTGTGAAGTTTTGTATGAAGGAAAATTTTAAGTGTAGGGAAGAGTAATGTGATAAGATGAAGAATGGACAAAAGCTCAAGCTTGGGGATGCCACCCGTGTCACCCCAAGAAATATCCAAGAAGTCCAAGCGTCAAAGCTTGGGGATGCCCAAGGCATCCCCTTCTTCATCAATAAAAATCGCAGGTTTCTTCCAAACACTTCATTTTTATTGTTTCATGCACAGTTGTGTTGTTCTTGGAGCGTCTTCGGGTTTTTTTGGTTTTTGTTTGCTTAGTTCGCTTTAATAAATTGGTTGGACCCCCTCATTCGTACATTAGTTTTCAAATAAGATTGGTTTGGATTGGAAAAGAGTAGGAAAAGTTCATGCTTAAGTGGTAAAAAGGAGCTTATTTTTGACTATGGCCTGTGCTTTGTCATGTCATGCTTGATATTGTTTTGGCTTCATGTTTAGTGATTTTTGCTGTAGCATGACATGTTACAAATAATTGAGATTGCTTAATGTTCCTTGAAAGAATCATGCGTTGTTTTAGCATATTAAAGCATAGTATTGTGGTATTCTCCTTTGATGCTTTATTTGGGTTGACTTGGCGCATGATCACACCATGTTAAGACTATACCAAGTCACCATAGCCTCTATGATCCTTTAGTTTTCGACTTGTAATATCACTTTATGCTTTAATTAATGATGTTCTGTCGCTTTGCATGATTAATGCTATTATTGCTCCCTTAGTTGGTCGCTCCTAGTCTTTTGCTAGCATGCATACCAAGTATGAGTTCCACTCATGCATCCAACTCCAAATAAAACCAAGTTATTCCAAAGAGTCCACCATACCTACCTATTAGCATTTGATATTCCAACTATATTCATGTTTTTATCTACCTTCTGAATTAAACTTGTTATGTGAAAATTAGTGATTAAAGCTCTCACGGACTTGATGGCACACTTTACTTTTATTGCCCCTAATAAACTTGAACCATAGGTTAGAGGAGGAGGAGGAGGACGAGGACTATGACAATGAAGAATGATGACTTAGAAGCTAGCTCTGGACCTAGTTTGGGAGGCTGATAGGTAGACTTGACTATTGTACATTCTATAGTAGTTCCAGCTCAATTCTGTAGCGACTCAACTGTATCATATGTGTGCCAGTTGAAGCTGCAGAAGTAGTTTATTTAGGATGTAATGATTGCTCAATAGCTAGTAGCTAGTGCTTTGTGTCAAAGTATATCTGGACAGGTCTGCAAGTTGTAAATCCTGGTTGCTCTCCAGTTTAATGTTACCATATAAGTTTGAGACAGTCGGTTATGTTTTTATCTTGGTTGAAAATTTCCCTGCTTCAGTGATAGATTTGACAATGAACTGGCTGAAGAATCTTGTGTCATTTTGGGAGTCACATCCAGATGCAATACGGAGCAGGCTTATGCATCACAAAACACCTAATAGCCATTGACACGCCAGGAAGCAACACCTTCAAGGTGACGCGACAGCTCTCGCTCACTGCGTCGGAAAGCCATGCGCCACACCGGGATGCTTGTTACACAGCCTTCCCAGCGAGGAGAGGAGCTCACATCCATTCTCTCGTGGTCACACCATTTGCCCCACTCCTAGTTTTACTAAACCCTAGACCTAGCCGCCATTGCCATGGTTGAGTAATATGAGGTCAATGTCGTTGTGGCTAACGGGTTTGGGCGCCACTACCTCACAGGTAGCCGAAGCATAGGCCCTCTACAACAATGGCTATATGGTGCCACCAGAATTTTAGTTCTGTGGCACGTGGAGGATGAGCGCCGGTGCTGTGCCGATCCTGCCGCCGTCCCAAAGCCTTGCCCTGGTTAGGGCCATCAAAGTGCACTTCTATGGCATCCTCACGCCGAAGCAGGGCCCCGAACCCCTATGAGACCCAGAGGACAACATACGCTAGAACGAGTTCTTGACAACTTCAGCAGACGGAGCTCAACGGATATGAGAGCAATGACCCTCCACCGGCGTATTGAAATGCTACTGGCCGCAAGTTGTGGTGGGGTGCACCAAGGCGCACAGTCGCCACCGCGAGGGAGCGCCTAGACTACCCACCCCCACCCCCGCCGCCATGGCGGTGGGCACTAAGAAGGATGGCATTGTCCACACCGTCCTACTCCTTGCGGTCTTCCTCCTCGACGCTGAGGACTCCCCTGGCACGCATAAGAACAAGGAGGCCGGCTTTCTGCCTTCAAAGAAGGCGCGTGGGGCAACGCTCAAAATACTTGGAATTCGTCGACCCAATGATACGTAGGAATCATACCCACATGTACTGTAACTGTAATAGACAAGGTACAGATCAGCGGGTTTATTCATCATAAATCACCTATAGTAGCTAGTGAGAATTACAAACCACAATCTTGTGCTCCTGTATAATTACACATATGCAGAGTATCTTAGGCGGCCAGCTTAAATTCCTGGAGCTGCTTGAAGTTCTCCTAGGCCTACTCCCACACCTTGGCCTTGTACAGCTTCCTTGCGCCACCGTCCTTGGCCTCGATGGTGGTTCCGGCCATTCCTAAGAAGAGAGGGAGGCGCGGTTAGAAAGAGGAGGAGGAGGGGATCACCACAGAGGGACATGCAGTAGGGGAGGAAGCGAGGAGAGAGAGCTTAGCTCGGTTTTTGGAAAAGGCCAAGGAACCTTCTTCCTCTTCTCCTGGCCAGAGCAGGGCAGGGGAGGGTGAGTGGAGCTAGGGGGTGGTGAGGGTGAGGGGGCAGGGGTGTGCTGGGAGGCCCTCTGGCTGATTTATACCGAGGGGGAGAGGAAGATGGTGTAAATGTCCTCTTTGGACATGGGGAGGAGTGGGGATGGCCTGGGATTGGCTCAGGGGGCGGTGAGGAGGGGTAAGAGGGTCATCTGGTCGGCAGGGAGATAGGGAGAGAGTGGGGGAGGCTGCTGTAATAAAATGGTCCCACTTGTTTTCCTCTCTCTCTCTCTCTCTCAAGCACATGGGGCAAGGGTAAAAGGGTTGCTACAGTAATTGCTACCGTAGACACGACCAGGGAGGAGTGCTGGTTGCTGTGAGGAGTGGTGGTGAGACTTGGGTGGGGATTGATTCTTGGTTTGGCTCATTAATGCCTTAGTTTGCTTAATTTGATCAAATAGGTGGTTATGAAGCGGGTCCAAAAACTTGCATTGGACAAGGTGGGGAAATGGTACTGGTGGGTAGATCAGGTCAAGACACACCTCAAGGAATTATTTGGGATTTTTCAGAGGATTTTAGTTCCTCTTAAAATCATTTATTCAAAAAGTACAGAAGTAGATTTTAGGAGATCATTTGATAATTATACATTGGACAAGGTTGAATTTTGATGTGGAATGGTCCCAAATGTGAATACACACTTATGGGAATTTTCCCAAGATTTATTGGGAGATAAAAGTATTTAAAACATTTATTATTCCATTTCTGCCATTTAAGAAAATAAGCAGAAAGAAATAATAGAACTCTTCAAAAATATTTATTTTTGAAGTTGGAAGATAGGGTATGATATATAGGACTCAATTGAGCCAAAATTTGGGGAAGTTCTTTGGTAAAAACCAAACTTTCCTTTGGGAAAGGAGTTTTGGAGATTTTTATTAAAGAGATTAATTAGGTTTGGAGCCAAAATAATTATAGATTATTTTTGGTAAATCTTGATGATCAAGCTAGAGGAGTTAGACAAGGTGTAGCAAGAATTTTCAACCTTGGGATTGGAGAATCCATGATGATTTTGGTGCAATATCCTAGATTAAGGATCTAGGGTGAGGTTAATTTCATACCACAAAAATCTTGTTGTATCTTGGAGCTCAGATCTCACCTTGATGCAAGGGTTAGATGTATAGTTAGACCAAGTGATGTAGATTGCAATGGCATATATGTTTGAGCTTGATCCTGCTTGAGCTCACCAAGATAGGCTTTCAAACTTTGAATAAAATAAGCCTGGCAAAGCAGATTATCAACTAGCCTTCAAAACCTTGTGGGTTTAAGTAGCACAAGGATCCACTTGGAACAAGTGAAGTAGATGTTGATAGAACTATATGAGTAGAACACAACCATGCAAAGAGTTGGTCCAAGGAAGGTTGGATGATGGTGTGAGCTTCTGTCAAAGTAGGCATGCTGACTAGATTTGCAGGAAAAGTTATTTTCTTGCCTGCAAAACCATCAAGAACAAGTGGGTTGGATGATGATCTAACCAAGTGAAAGAGTGGGCCTTGGTATTCCTTAGGATGGTTAACAATATGTTTTATATGCATTTCCAAAAATGCACAAGGGTTGAGAAAGGGAGACATCCAAAAAGGTGATGTTGGAAATAGTTTTCCAGACTTAGCCAAATTTGGCACATTTAGGGTTTTTGACTAGAATGTGGGTGGGGATGATTTTGATGGGTTGCAAGGTACCAAAGCATCATCAAGTGGGTGATGTTGAAGTGTGGATTGAGTAGAAAGGATCCATGCTTGATATTGGTCTTCATTGACTTGGAAGCTTCTAGAAGGGATATCTTCAGAATTGATATGGTTAAGGGTTTTTAGATGATCACCTTATATCTAGAGATCAGAATCCAAAATGTATTCTTGCTTAGGGTGTGATGATTTGGAAACATCTTTATCCTAGTGATGATCTCCTAGAGTAGCTCATACTATCTCCTAAGCAGACAAATCAAGCAGCAGGTCAAGGCAACTCATCTTACAATCAATCAACTACTACTAGGGTTACAATCAAGCTTAGCTTGGGGTAAGGTTGAGGCATTTTGAAAAGGGTTGGTGTTTGAATAAGATGAGAGTCTTTGGTATCTCTACCAAGAGTAGAATTCAAATGCTTCATAAAAAGGTTTTGTTAAATCTAGAGGTAAGAATAGTTGAAGGTTTTGTCTTGAAAACATAAGGAGATTATATTATATAACTCTCCATAGTTTTGTCAATAGAAGTTACAAAGATAGTTTTGGTTACATAAGCATCTTGGCTCATGTTTTGAAATGCCAGAACATTTGAGAATAAGGAACTTAAGCCAAGACTGTTTTGGGAAGTAGCTTTTGTCAACTGGTGTTAAGGTAAGGAGTATATCATCTAATACACATTCATATGCATAAGCATATCCAAACAGCAAGCAAATACTGCACCAATGAACAAGAAAAAGTTTTTGTTCCCTCTGATTTTTGCATTCTAGACAACTAATTAGGGTTGCAGAAATTGGGATGTTATAGATCTTTCCCCCTTACAAGAATCTCGTCCCGAGATTCCGGAGAGTAGGGTTAGGGGATTTGAGTCAGGTTGATACTAGGTGTCTTACGCGTACTATCTTACAGACTCTGTCTTTGGAAATAACTACTCTGTCACCAAAGTTGAGCTTCAGTCTTCCGGGGAGGCATGAAGAGTTGAGCAGAGTGTAGTCCTGATTGGGAGGGATGATCTTCTTTTCCTTCTGGACTCTATACCCCGAGGGCTTAGACTGGGCTGACTATCTCGATGCTGAACTTCACGAAGTACTCGTCGGAGGATAGAATCTACAGCTGGGAGTACCTCGTTCTAAGGATTCACAGCTCTTCCTTAGGGTCGTAGCCTATCCTTATTTAACGATTTTAGGGTTGGGACTCCTGAGGTTGCTCCTGGCAGAGGGTTATTCTACTTTGTGGGAAAGAGGCAGCCTTTCCCCCTTAGGATTAACCTAGGTTAGCTCGGGGATAACATGTCTTTTCTTCTTGAGGTCATTAAATGAAGTTTGGAAGACTGCCGTCCATCTGTCTCCTAGAGTCGAGATCTTCAGAGGGCGTCCATGAAGCTATGGCCTACGGGGCTTATATACTACTATCATTTATACTTAGCCTGGTGGAGTCATTGGAGTCTCAAGTCCTCTAAGCGATTGGTTAGCGCTCCGGTGGCCCTTCCGGTGGGCCTTCAGCTGGAACGACAGAGGGAATTCATAGGATCTTCAGTTAGTTTCTCCTCTAACGACTCGTGAGTTGTTATTTGGCGAGAGCGGGTCTGATCCGGGGATCTTTTCTGGATTATCTTCTGGCCGACGGTCCTCTAGGGATTGAGTGGAAAGACGCAGTCTTTCCACCTTAGAGATTCACTAGGGTTCTTCGAGAAGGGTTTTGGATCTCTTATCTTGGAAGGCTGACTTGCTGTTAGCGGAAGGATATATCCTACCTGAATCTGGAGCTGAGGTCTTAGAGTGACACCCAATTCTGTACACCTTGGCGAGGGTGGTTTCCTAACGAAGCCTTATGGAGTTAGCTCAGGGCAAGCTAGCTGCTTACGACTCTCTTGCTAGTAGCTAGTCAGAGTTGAAGTAGTCAGCATCGGGTAAGCGGTCTTCACTGGCATTTCTTGTGTCACTTCTGATTGAGGGTGGAGTGGACTCGTTGTCTTCATGCTTCCTAATCATCTGACTTTAGGGGTGGTTCTGACCTTCTAGGGAGTATCATTCCGTTAGATTGGGTAGGGTGGACTAGATTAGTTAGTCTCCTGAGGCGGTTAGAAGCTCTAATACACTAAAAGTTAGTGTGGTTAGGTCTTCACGTCTTGTCTTGGTTGACTTATCAGGTGGTTTCCTGTGGATATTGAGGATCCTTCGGTGATCGACTTTCAGCTCCAACAACAATCTTGCTGTAGTAGACTGAGGAACAAGGGAGTGTTGCGCTATTGACGAGTCTTGAGAGGTGAGTTTGACGGGGTATGCCGTCCTACTGAGGTGAAATCTTCGAGTTAATTCTGACTTGACGATGTCGAACTCCTGGTTCTTGCGATGCCTCTCCTCTCATGTACTCTCGAGGTTAGTCTGGGTCTCATAGCCGACAGCTAACACAGGGGTTTCCGGAGTTACTAGGTGGGTTATCGCTCCTCGTGTCACATTTTTAAGGGGGGTCAAGGCAAACCATAGCATACAAACAAGGCGAACAGAGTGAGGGGCTCGCACTGTCCTTAGCAAACAACACACATCACGCAACACAGGAGGCACTTAGGCAAGCAAACACGGTCAACGCTAGGGACCAAGGAGTTAACTACTCGCGATGTAGGGGAATCCTATTCTTAGGACTATTGACCCTAGATATCGTCTTTCTTAAGGTTGGAGTCACTATCTTGCAGATGAAGCCTTCGTCGTATCTTGGACGCTTCTTTATAGTGCAATACCCGAAGTCTGCTAATTGTGAGGATTCCGCGGGTAGAGCGATATTGTAGTCTCTTTGTGTTTGCTGGTAGTTGCTTGTATTCATTTTGTTCGCATTGTCTTTACCAAATTCTAGGTCCTAGTTATTTAAAATCCGTAGGTTTGAAGTTTGGACGAGAGTTAGAGTAAACCATTTTCGAACACATTTACTTAGAGTAAGGGAAGAAGTAGAACTTTTTGAAACTCATTGAGAAACTAGTTTTCGAAGGCCGGGGTTTTCAAAATAAGGTTCCTGTCTAGCGACCATGCTAACTAAGGTTCTCCTACAATCAGGATGGCTCTGAAACCAAGACTATGGGCCCCCCGGATTAATCCTCCGAGAATCCCTGTTATGCATACAACCACGATCCCATGATCAGTTAGTCGTGGCACATAACCGACAAGTATCATTACAACATCCGAGAATATACCGAATTACAAGACTTACATAAATGCCATTATGGCTACATCATTAGTCATCAGTGGAACTTCATCAAGCGTAGAGCCCGAACCATGCCTTAACCTACAGGCAACTGACTGGGAGAATGTCCTAGGTCGCATAGTCGCCATCATCATCTTCTTCTTGAGATCTGGCCAAGTTAATAGCCAGGGACAATGCCAGTGAGTACTTTGAATGTACTCGCAAACCACCTTAAGAGAATAGTAATAATAAGGGGATATGCAATATGGCTGTAGTAGTAGGAGGGCTCTAGGAGGGGTTCTTTTCTAAATAGTTTCTCTTGTAGATATAGCATCTACGTATCTTTGTTGAAAACTTTTGTAAACCATTTTGGAAACCGTTTTGAAAAGTTTTGGAAAACATCAGGACTGGGTCAACCATTTGTTCCCGTCTTCAGGTCGTCCCACGACCAAACTGCTTCCATTCTGTTCTGACCATCCCATGGTCAAAACAGTAATCCTTTCTAACCATCCCATGGTCAAAACATTTCAAATCCATTTCTTTTCCGAAATCCTTTTTGAAAACAAAACCAGCACCGCTCTACAGCAACCTTCCCAACCGTCCATGACCGTGGAAGCGGCTATTCGAATAGATTTACACTCTGCAGAGGTTGTACACTTTACCCGCACCATCCGGATACACCACCCTGATCTTCACCGATCGTGGTTCGAGTAACCGATCAAGACTCTCCGGATGCCCACTCCAATATAAGTGCCTACCCTATGAGTGTTAATCCCCTCAAAACCGGTACGTCGGGTACCTAGGACCAACCGGAGCGCATTTTGCACGTCCCACGTCTGCGTTTTCAATGAGGGGCTCATAATAACGCGCGGAGGTCTTAGACCCTTTGTTCCTTCTCCCGGTCGATATCTCACATGGACCGTTTGTCCAGAGAAGGCCCACCCTCTAGGGAGTTTCATCCCCTGTAGTAGTTGCGAGGCAGCTTATACCAGAATAGACAAATATCAAATCCAGCCCTGTCCCATACCAGAGTAATGTGGTTGCACAAGGTTAATTGTTCTAGCAAAACTTCAAAGAACCGGGTGCGTTTTCGTAAACATTTTTCCTCCATCTTTCCTTCAGCATTTTATAAAACCAAAATCTTCTTCTTTTTCAACATCTCTTGGGAGGTCCCACCTCACCAAGGTTTTATCATAAAACATTTGGTAAAACTTTTTCCGGGGGTCTTCCCATCCTCTAGCTTTGCTTCGGCTAAATCAGGGGTCTCCAAAGGGGTATGGTGGATATGCACCATCTACTCTACTAGGGACAATTAGGTATCACCAAGGGGGTTGTACTTAATAGTACAAAACTGTAATAGTTTGGAGGAGCCAAACCACTTCCATATATATATATCAACATATAGTAAAACAATGCAGTTTTAATAAACAGTAGATAAAACATGCATAAGTAAAACAGTAGGACGAGGCTTATGAGCAAGAAGGTGGCTTGCCTGATGATCAGCAATGTGGCAATATGTCCCTGGACTTCTTCTTATAAAACCATAAAAACCAATAAAAACTATCTTCTTCTGCTCTCCGATATAATCGCAACTATCGTCGATAGGGAACACATGCAATCAAACCAAAGGGGCACAATCAAAACAAGGCATACCATCACCAATACCATTCAACAAACAAGTAATTGAATAGACTCCAATTAAGGTTCAGTAGTTTTAGAGTGGATTGGATTTAGGAGGTTGAGATGGTCTTGGAGAAGGGGATGAAAATCCCTTAGGATTTATAGTCTAGAAATTACCTAGGAGATGGATTTTGGAACAAGACCATATTATGTATGGTACCATAGAGTAAAAATGATACCAACAGATAGGTGTTGATAAAATTAAACCAATAAAAGTGGTTTCACTATTTTATCACTTTTATTTAAATAGTTATGATTTTCTTATTGAAATAACTTCTAGTTTTAGGGAATAAATCACCACAAAAGTTCTGGTGCTCCAAAAAATAATTCCTTGGCTGGTTAGGTAAGGATTGATGTACTTGTTCACTGAGAGTTGGAATCAAGCCAAGATAATTACCAGAATGCCTTCAGGAAATTCCCAAAGGCAGTTCTATATAGTTTTTCTCTTTTTCACCAGGTTAATTCTACAGAAGCTATTGAGTTTATTTAAGGGCATGAGGTAGGAACTTTGAATACCTTTCTATAGGAATTGGATTCACTCAATTTGGAGTTGCCAAGCTCCTGAAGTGATTTATCTAGTGAAAATACCCCTTACAGAAGTATTTAAATCACAAAAATTCAACCAGAGCTCAATAAATTCTGAGCTGCTAGGATTTGATAGAGGCTGGTACTATGAGGTACTGGGAGGTGGAATCAGGTCAAGACAAGTAACGGAATGCGCACAGGAAATTCCCAAAGGCAGTTTTGTAGACATTTTGTCTTTTTCACCAAATTTAATCTACAGAAGGTTTTGGTTTCATTCCAAGGAAACAGTGTAAGTAGTGGGAAGACCCTTCTGTAGAAATTGGAAGCAACCTTTTTGGAGCTGTATAACTACTGTAGTGAATTTAGAGGTGAATAAACCATGCACAAAATAGTTTAATTCACATAAAAACATCCAAGGCTCAATAAATCATGACCTCCTGTATTTAGATAGATATGGATATACCACATCACTGGGATTTGGAATTTGTTCAATTGGACTCATGATTTGGTCTAGGGAATTTTCTAATGTCAGATATGAATTGTTTTTGTTATTTATACTACAGACAAACTACTGTTCACCTTGGCATGAGATAAATGCTAGATGGTAGGCCTAAGGGTATGCTTCCAAGGGAACTTGGTTTCAACCAATTTGGAGATGTGTGGGTCACTAAGGGGTTTATGTAGTGTAAATGACACATTTTAGTAAATTAAATGCCACAAAATAATAAAGATTATTTTTGGCAAGGGGCTGGTTCTGCATGTTGTACAAAACACTTGGGTACTTGGTAAAAATTATATCTAGACAGTACAATTGGTTTTCCATTTTTATTTTGAATTAAACCGGGCAATTGCGTTTTAGATCTAGGATAAATGGTTAAAAGAATAAAAGGGGGAGAGCACTGGGCCAGATCCGCAGGGTTAAACGGGCCGGTGGGCAGATTCAGCCCACATGGGCTCTAGGGGGCGCGGGGGGACACAGTTTAAAACTACCAGGCGGGACCTGGCGGTCAGTGACAGTGAGCGGCCGAATGGGTACGGGGAGATCTGGGCCATTGACGAAAGGAGAGATCGACATCACGGGTTTGTCTTCCACCCCATGGTCGGGTCACCGGGTAGGAACCCTAGCTGGCGGCGGGATGGGAGCAGGGCACTCACCTAAGGGGCGGAGGGGCGACGGGGAGGCTCTGGGGCGACACGGCGCTCAACGGCGAGCCTGGGGAGGGGCGTCACGAGGGGTCTCCGCACCGGGAACTGGCTCGCACGATGGTGGCCGACGAAGATCGTTCGGAGCTCATCGATGAGGTGGTTTCGGCCGTTCCTGAGAAGAGAGGGAGGCACAGTTATAAAGAGGAGGAGGAGGGGATCACCACAGAGGGACATGCAGTAGGGGAGGAAGCGACGAGAGAGAGCTTAGCTCGGTTTTTGGAAAAGGACGAGGAGCCTTCTTCCTCTTCTCCTGGCCAGAGAAGGGCAGGGGAGGGGGAGTGGAGCTAGGGGGTGGTGAGGGAGAGGGAGAGGAAGCAAATGAGGGGGCAGGGGTGTGCTGGGAGGCCCTCTGGCCGATTTATACCGAGGGGGAGAGGGAGACGGTGTAAATGTCCACTTTGGACATGGGGGAGGAGTGGGGCTGGCCTGGGATTGGCTCAGGGGGCGGTGAGGAGGGGTAAGAGGGTCATCTGGTCGACAGGGAGATAGGGAGAGAGTGGGGGAGGCTGCTGTAATAAAATGGTCCCACTTGTTTGCCTCTCCCTCTCTCTCTCAAGCACATGTTACAAGGGGAAAAGGGTTGCTACAGTAATTTCTACAGTAGACACGACCAGGGAGGAGTGCTGGTTGCTGTGGGGAGTGGTGGTGAGCCTTGGGTTGGGATTGATTCTTGGTTTGGCTCATTAATGCCTTAGTTTGCTTAATTTGATCAAATAGGTGGTTATGAAGCGGGTCCAAAAACTTGCATTGGACAAGGTGGGGAAATAGTACTGGTGGGCAGATGAGGTCAAGACACACCTCCAAGAATTATTTGGGATTTTTTAGAGGAGTTTAGTTCCTCTTAAAATCATTTATTCAAAAAGTACAGAAATAGATTCTAGGAGATCATTTGATAATTCTACACTGGACAAGGTTTTATTTTGATGTGTAACGGTCCCAAATGTGAATACACACTTAGGGGAATTTTCCCAAGATTTATTGGGAGATAAAAGTATTTAAAACATTTATTATTCCATTTCTGCCATTTAAGAAAATAGGCAGAAAGAAATAATAGAACTCTTCAAAAATATTTATTTTTGAAGTTGGAAGATAGGGTATGATATATAGGAATCAATTGAGCCAAAATTTGTGGAGGTTCTTTGGTAAAAACCAAACTTTCCTTTGGGAAAGGAGTTTTGGAGATTTTGACTATTAAAGAGATTAATTAGGTTTGGAGCCAAAATAATTATAGATTATTTTTGGTAAATCTTGATGATCAAGGTAGAGGAGTTAGACAAGGTGTATCAAGCATTTGCAACCTTGGGATTGGAGAATCCATGATGATTTTGGTGCAATACCCTAGATTAAGGATCTAGGGTGAGGTTAATTTCATACCACCAAAAGTTTGTTGTATATTGGAGCTCAGAGCTCACCTTGATACAAGGGATAGATGGATAGTTAGACCAAGTGATGTAGATTTCAATGGTGTATAGGTTTGAGCTTGATCCTGCTTGATCTCACCAAGACAGGCTTTCAAACTTTGAATAAAATAAGCCTGCCAAAGCAGATTATCAACTAGCCTTCAAAACCTTGTGGGTTTAAGTAGCACAAGGATCCACTTGGAACAAGTGAAGTAGATGTTGATAGACCTATATGAGTAGAACACAACCATGCAAATATTTTGTCCAAGGAAGGTTGGATGATGGTGTGAGCTTCTGTCAAAGTAGGCATCTTGACTAGATTTGCAGGAAAAGTTATTTTCTTGCTTGCAAAATCATCAAGAACAAGTGGGTTGGATGATGATCAAACCAAGGAAAAGAGCGGGCCTTGGTATTCCTTAGTATGGTTAACAAGATGGTTCAGATTCATTTCCAAAAATGCACAAGGGTTGACAAAGAGAGACATCCAAAAAGGTGATGTTGGAAATAGTTTTCCAAACTTAGCCAAATTTGGCACATTTAGGTTTTTTGACTAGAATGTGGGTGGGGATGATTTTGATGGGTTGCAAGGTACCAAAGCATCATCAAGTGGGTGATGTTGAAGTGTATATTGAGTAGAAAGGATCCATGCTTGATATTGGTCTTCATTGACTTGGAAGCTCCTAGAACGGATATCTTTAGAATTGATATGGTTAAGGGTTTTTAGATGATCACCTAGTA
The DNA here is from genome assembly GCA_916181665.1 of Avena sativa. Lineage (NCBI taxonomy): Eukaryota > Viridiplantae > Streptophyta > Magnoliopsida > Poales > Poaceae > Avena > Avena sativa. The sequence goes on from OV702279.1 coordinate 484,326,864, forward strand.
TCTAGAGATCAGAATCCAAAATGTATTCTTGCTTAGGTTGTGATGATTTGGAAACATCTTCATCCTAGTGATGAGCTCCTAGAGTAGCTCATACTATCTCCTAAGCAGACAAATCAAGCAGCAGGTCAAGGCAACTCATCTTACAATCAATCAACTACTACTAGGGTTACAATCAAGCTTAGCTTGGGGTAAGGTTGAGGCATTTTGAAAAGGGTTGGTGTTTGAATAAGATGAGAGTCTTTGGTATCTCAACCAAGAGTAGAATTCAAATGCTTCATAAAAAGGTTTTGTTAAATCTAGAGGTAAGAATAGTTGAAGGTTTTGTCTTGAAAACATAAGGAGATTATATTATATAACTCTCCATAGTTTTGTCAATAGAAGTTACAAAGATAGTTTTGGTTACATAAGCATCTTGGCTCATGTTTTGAAATGCCAGAACATTTGAGAATATGGAACTTAAGCCAAGACTGTTTTGGGAAGTAGCTTTTGTCAACTGGTGTTAAGGTAAGGAGTATATCATCTAATACACATTCATATGCATAAGCATATCCAAACAGCAAGCGAACACTGCACCAATGAACAAGAAAAAGTTTTTGTTCCCTCTGATTTTTGCATTCTGGACAACTAATCAGGGTTGCAGAAATTGGGATGTTACAAATCTTTCCCCCTTACAAGAATATCGTCCCAAGATTCCGGAGAGTAGGGTTAGGGGATTTGAGTCGGGTTGATACTAGGTGTCTTACGCGTACTATCTTACGGACTCCATATTTGGAAATAACTACTCTATTGCTGAAGTTGAGCTTCAGTCTGCCGGGGAGGCACGAAGAGTTGAGCAGAGTCTAGTCCTGATTGCGAGGGATGACCTTCTTTTCCTTCTGGACTCTATACCTCGAGGGCTTAGACTGGGCTGACTATCTCGATGCTGAACTTCACAGAGTACTCATCGGAGGATAGAATCTACAGTTGGGAGTACCTCTGTCTAAGGATTCACAGCTCTTCCTTAGGGTCGTAGCGTATCCTTATTTAACGATTTTAGGGTCGGGACTCCTGAGGTTGCTCCTTGCAGAGGGTTATTCTACTTTGTGGGAAAGATGCAGCCTTTCCCCCTTAGGATTAAACTAGGTTAGCTCGGGGATAACATGTATTTTCTTCTTGAGGTCATTAAATGAAGTTTGGAAGACTGCCGTCCATCTGTCTCCTGGAGTCGAGATCTTCAGAGGGCGTCCGTGAAGCCATGGCCTACGGGGCTTATATACTACTATCATTTATACTTAGCCTGGTGGAGTCATTGGAGTCTCAAGTCCTCTAAGCGATTGGTTAGCGCTCCGGTGGCCCTTCCGGTGGGTCTTCAGCTGGAACGACAGAGGGACTTCGTAGGATCTTCAGTTAGTTTATCCTCTGACGACTCGCGAGTTGTTATTTGGCGAGAGCGGGTCTAATCCGGGGATCTTTACTGGATTATCTTCTGGCCGACGGTCCTCTGGGGATTGAGTGGAAAGACGCAGTCTTTCCACCTTAGAGCTTCACTAGTGTTCTTCGGGAAGGGTTTTGGATCTCTTATCTTGGAAGGCTGACTTGCTGTTAGCGAAAGGATATATCCTACCTGAATATGGAGCTGAGGTCTTCGAGTGACACCCAATTCTGTACACCTTGGCGAGGGTGGTTTCCTAACGAAGCCTTATGGAGTTAGCTCAGGGCAAGCTAGCTGCTTACGACTCTCTTGCTAGTAGCTAGTCAGAGTTGAAGTAGTCAGCGTCGGGTAAGCGGTCTTCACTGGCATTTCTTGTGTCGCTTCTGATTGAGGGTGGAGTGGACTCGTTGTCTTCACGCTTCCTAATCATCTAACTTTAGGGGTGGTTCTGACCTTCTAGGGAGTATCATTCCGCTAGATTGTGTAGGGTCGACTAGATTAGTTAGTCTCCTAAGGCGGTTAGAAGCTCTAATATACTAAAAGTTAGTGTGGTTAGGTCTTCACGTCTTGTCTTGGTTGACTTATCAGGTGGTTTCCTGTGGATATTGAGGATCCTTCGGTGATCGACTTTCAGCTCCAATGGAAATCTTGTTGTAGTAGACTGAGGAACAAGGGAGTGTTGCGCTATGACAAGTCTTGAGAGGTGAGTTTGACAGGGTATGCCGTCCTACGTAGGTGAAATCTTCGAGTTGATTCTGACTTGATGATTGCAAACTCCTGGTTCTTGCAATGCCTCTCCTCTCATGTACTCTCGAGGTTTGTCTGGGTCTCATAGCCGACAGCTAACACAGGGGTTTCCGGAGTTACTAGGTGGGTTATCGCTCCTCATGTCACATTTTTAAGGGGGGTCAAGGCAAACCATAGCATACAAACAAGGCGAACAGAGCGAGGGGCTCACACTGTCCTCGGCAAACAATACACATCACGCAACATAGGAGGCACTTAGGCAAGCAAACACGGTCAACACTAGGGACCAAGGAGTTAACTACTTGCGATGTAGGGGAATCCTATTCTTAGGACTATTGACCCTAGATATCGTCTTTCTTTAGGTTGGAGTCACTATCTTGCAGATGAAGCCTTCGTCGTATCTTGGACGCATCTTTATAGTGCAATACCCGAAGTCTGCTGATTGTGAGGATTCCGCGGGTAGAGCGATATTGTAGTCTCCTTGTGTTTGTTGGTAGTTGCTTGTCTTCATTTTGTTCTCATTGTCTTTACCGGGTTCTAGGTCCTAGTTATTTAAAATCCGTAGGTTTGAAGTTTGGACGAGAGTTAGAGTAAACCATTTTCGAACACATTTACTTAGAGTAAGGGAAGAAGTAGAACTTTTTCAAACTCATTGAGAAACTATTTTTCGAAGGCCGGGGTTTTCAAAATAAGGTTCCTGTCTAGCGACCATGCTAACTAAGGTTCTCCTACAGTCAGGATGGCTCTGATACCAAGACTGTGGGCCCCCCGGATTAATCCTCCGAGAATCCCTGTTATGCATACAACCACGATCCCATGATCAGTTAGTCGTGGCACATAACCGACAAGTATCATTACAACATCCGAGAATATACCGAATTACAAGACTTACATAAATGCCGTTATGGCTACATCATTAGTCATCAGCGGAACTTCATCAAGCGCAGAGCCTTCCCAACCGTCCATGACCGCAGAAGTGGCTATTCGAATAGATTTACACTCTGCAGAGGTTGTACACTTTACCCACACCATCTGGGTACACCACCCTGATCTTCACCGATCGTGGGTCGAGTAACCAATCAAGACTCTCTGGATGCCCACTCCAATATAAGTGCCTACCCTATGAGTGTTAATCCCCTCAAAACCGGGACGTCGGGTACCTAGGACCAACCGGAGCGCATTTTGCACGTCCCACGTGTGCGCTTTCAATGAGGGGCTCATAGTAACGCGCGGAGGTCTTAGACCCTTTGTTCCCTCTCCCGGTCGATGTCTCACATGGACCGTTTGTGCAGAGAAGGCCCACCCTCTAGGGAGTTTCATCCCCTATAGTAGTTGCAAGGCAGCTTATACCAGAATAGACAAACATCAAATCCAGCCCTGTCCCATACCAGAGTAATGTGGTTGCACATGGTTAATTGTTCTAGCAAAACTGCAAAGAACCGGGTACGTTTTCGTAAACATTTTTCCTCCATCTTTCCTTCAGCATTTTATAAAACCAAAATCTTCTTCTTTTTCAACATCTCTTGGGAGGTCCCACCTCACCAAGGTTTTATCATAAAACATTTGGTAAAACTTTTTCCGGGGGTCTTCCCATCCTCTAGCTTTGCTTTGGCTAAATCGGGGGTCTCCAAAGGGGTATGGTGGATATGCACCATCTACTCTACTAGGGACAATTAGGTATCACCAAGGGGGTTGTACTTAATATTACATAAGTGTAATAGTTCGGAGGAGCCAAACCACTACCATATATATATCAACATATAGTAAAACAATGCAGTTTTAATAAACAGTAGATAAAACATGCATAAGTAAAACAGTAGGATGAGGCTTATGAGCAAGAAGGTGGCTTGCCTGATGATTAGCAATGTGGCAATATGTCCCTAGACTTCTTCTTAGAAAACCATAAAAACCAATAAAAACAATCTTCTTCTGCTCTCCGATATAATCGCAACTATCGTCGATAGGGAACACATGCAAACAAACCAAAGGGGCACAATCAAAACAAGGCATACCATCACCAATACCATTCAGCAAACAAGTAATTGAATAGACTCCAATTAAGGTTCAGTAGTTTTAGAGTGGATTGGATTTAGGAGGTTGACATGGTCTTGGAGAAGGGGATGAAAATCCCTTAGGATTTTTAGTCTAGAAATTACCTAGGAGATGGATTTTGGAACAAGACCATATTCTGTATGGTACCATAGAGTAAAAATGACACCAACAAATAGGTGTTGATAAAACTAAACCAACAAAAGTGGTTTCACTATTTTATCACCTTTCTTTAAATAGTTATGATTTTCTTAGTGAAATAACTTCTAGTTTTAGGGAATAAATCACCAGAAAAGTTCTGGTGCTCCAAAAATTAATTCCTTGGGTGGTTAGGTAAGTATTGATGTACTTGTTCACTTAGAGTTAGAATCAAGCCAAGATAATTACCAGAATGCCCTCAGGAAATTCCCAAAGGCAGTTCTGTATAGTTTTTCTCTTTTTCACCAAGTTAATTCTACAGAAGCTATTGAGTTGATTCTAAGGGCATGTGGTAGGCACTTTAAATACCTTTCTGTAGGAATTGGATTCACTCAATTTGGAGTTGCCAAGCTCCTGAAGTGATTTATCTAGTGAAAATACCCCTTACAGAAGTATTTAAATCACAAAAATTCAACCAGAGCTCAATAAATTCTGAGCTGCTAGGATTTGATAGAGGCTGGTACTATGAGGTACTGGGAGGTGGAATCAGGTCAAGACAAGTACGAGAATGCCCTCAAGAAATTCCCAAAGGCAGTTCTATAGACATTTTGTCTTTTTCACCAAATTTAATCTACAGAAGGTTTTGGTTTGATTCCAAGGACATGGTGTAGGTAGTGGGAATACCCTTCTGTAGAATTTTTTTTGAGCAACCAGCAGGAGCACTGCCTATTCATTAAGTGAGAGGGAAACCCCAAACACGATGTACAGGGTGTGGTGCATGGTGAGGTTCATGCCAGAGACGTCTGAATGGGACACAAACGAGCAAAAAAAGACAAAAAATCTCTAATCTGGCTCCGCGGGGATTGCCTCGCCTACCGTTGCGAAGGCCCTAGCCTGCTGCCTACTGTCTTCCCTAGAAATCTCCGCGACCTCAACGAAGGTTAGGCGTTTCCCCGTGAAGATTCTTCGATTCCTTTCCTTCCAGGCGTTCCATATGACGTAAAGCAGACGCCCGCTAACCGTACGCTGCTCCTTTGCTGGGTGACCATCGGTGAGCCTGTCCCACCAGTCTGAGATGGAGGGAAACCCCAGGCCCAGAGCCCCCTCGGTATTATTGCTCTAGAGCTGGGCGAGGCTCCAAACCGCGGCCGTGAAGAGGTAGTCCTTAAGAAGATGGTTGACCGTCTCGGGGGCACTGAGGCAGAGGGCGCATACAGGGTCATGATCCCATCCTCTCAATGCCAGGTTGTCAGCCGTTAGCAGTTTGTTGTGCAGTGCCAACCAAGCGAAAAGCTTGCACTTCGGCTCCGCGTGCGCCTCCCAAATTTTTTCTGCTTTAAACTTAGGGTGGCTCCCAAGGAACTGAGAATGGTAGGCAGAGCTGGAGCTGTAGTTTCCATCCGCAGTCAGAATCCACTTGATGGTGTCCGCTTGGTCGGCTGTCAGGGTCGTGTTCTGAACAATCTCCCAAAGGCGAAGGTACTGGTTCAGCTGCGTCGGGGTGTTCAGACGTGCGATGGACCTGATCCATGTGCTATCATTGAATTCCTTGGCCACCGCGCGGTTCTTCCTTGTCGCGATATTGTATAGGTCTAGCAGAAGGTCGCACATGGGGCCTAGAATGGACCAGTTGTCATGCCAAAATGAAGCAGTTTGTCCATTACCCAGGGTGACTTTAGTTGCGGCTCTGAACAAGGCCATGTCCTTCTTATTGCAAGGAAGTTTAGAGCCCGCCCAGGTGCGCTGAGGGTCCGTCCATTGCAACGAAGGCCACCAAAGTCTGAGGGTGCGGCCCTGCCTTAACAGGTCTGGCATACCCAGTCCGCCCAGCCCTTTCCGCCTGCAGATCGTTGCTCAGCTGACCAAGGCCTTGCCCTTAGCAGCGTGCTCCCCTTCGTCACCCGCCCAAATGAAATTTCTCGCGGCGCGAGTGATCTTATCTCAGGCCCATTTGGAGAGGGGGATAGTCGTGGCATGGTAAACTGTAGTGGCCATAAGGATGGATTTGGCGAGAGCGATCCTTCCTGGGCATGCGATGTTCTTTCCCATCCACCCGGGCAGCTTTCTAGAAATTTTGTCGATTAGGGGTTGAAGGTCGATCTTTCGAAGACGGTGGTAGTGAAGTGGCAGTCCCAGGTATCTTCCTGGGAAGTCGGCAATCTTTGCCGTGAAGGCCTACAGTACGTCCTCAAGGTCGATGTCTGCACATCTGATAGGGAAGATCTCCGTCTTGGTCATGTTGGTGACGAGCCCGCTGGCCTTCCCAAAGCATTCCAGGATGGCCTTCACAGCCAGGAGCTCCTCTTTGAGGGGGTGACAAAGATTCCCGTGTTGTCAGCATAAAGCGAGATTCTGCATTGGGGCGTGCATGAGCGGATCCGGCTCAGGATCCCTTGATTTGTGGCCAGGGAGAGAATTCTTTGCAGGGGGTCGATGGCGAGGATGAAGAGCATCGGGGATAGCGGATCCCCTTGCCTTAGTCCCTTGGCATGCGAAAAGGGGGTTCCGGGGTCGCCATTTAGAAGAACTCGAGAGGTCGCTGAGGCAAGGGATCGACATACCCAATCTCTCCAGAGCTGCCCGAAGCCAATCGCCGCCATGACTTCCAGCAATTAGGCCCATCCCACTGATTCGAAAGCCTTTGAGATGTCGAGCTTAAGGAAAAGGCTGGGAGTCCTGGAGTCGTGTAGCTCCTTGATCAGGTTCTGCATGTGGAGGAAGTTGTCATGGATGCTTCTCTTTTTAACGAAAGCACTCTGGCATTTGGAGACTAGCTCAGGCAAAATGCCCGCCAGCCTAATGGCAAGCAGCTTGGAGAAGATCTTTGATAGACTGTGGATTAAACTGATCGGCCTATAGTCGGCAATCACAGATGCACCAGCCTTCTTGGGAATGAGGATGATGTTGGCTGAGTTAATCAAGTTTGCACAGTTGCCACGCAGACTCGTGAACTGAGTGATAGCCGCCACAATGTCATGCTTGATGATGTCCCAGTAGTTCTTGAAGAAAGCACCGATGAAGCCGTCGGGGCCCGGGGCCTTGATCGAAGGTAACGAGAAAACGACCTCCTTGATCTCCGCTTCCTCGAACGTGTCCTCAAGATCAGAGAGGTCCCGCGGCACATATCCAAGCGCTTCCCAGTTAAGTCCCAACTTCCTTCTTGCTTTCGATCCAACAGGCTCTAGAAGTGCTGGAGAAGTGCAGCCTCTTTGTCTTCTTTCTTGATTGCCAGACCCGTAGCCGTAGAAATGCTTTGGATGTGCACCTTTCTTCGCCGCCCATTTGCATGGGAGTGGAAAAGCTTAGTGCTAGCATCTCTGAGTCTGATCTAGGTGAGGCGGGACCTCTGGCGGAGCTTTATTTTCTGTATGTCTTGGAAGAAACCTTTTTGGAGCTGTATAACTACTGTAGTGAATTTAGAGGTGAATAAACCATGCACAGAATAGTTTAATTCACAGAAAAACATCCAAGGCTCAATAAATCATGAGCTCCTGGATTTAGATAGATATGGATATACCACATCACTAGGATTTGGAATTGGTTCAATTGGACTCATGATTTGGTCTAGGGAATTTTCTAATGTCAGAAATGAATTGTTTTTGTTATTTATACTGCAGACAAACTGATGTTCACCTTGGCATGAGATAAATGCTAGATGGTAGGCCTAAGGGTACGCTTCCAAGGGAACTTGGTTTCAACCAATTTGGAGATGTGTGGGTCACTGAGGGGTTTATTTAGTGTAAATGACACATTTTAGTAGATTAAATGCCAGAAAATAATAAAGATTATTTTTGGCAAGGGGCTGGTTCTGCATGTTGTACAAAACACTTGGGTACTTGGTAAAAATTATATCTGGACTGTACAATTGGTTTTCCATTTTTATTTTGAATTAAACCAGGCAGTATCTTTTCAAATCTGGGAAAAATGGTTAAAAGAATAAAAGGGGGAGAGCACTGGGCCAGATCTGCAGGGTTAAACGGGCTGGTGGGCAGATTCAGCCCACACGGGCTCCAGGGGGCACGCGGGGACGCAATTTATAACTGCCAGGCGGGCCCCGGCGGTCAGCAACAGTGAGCGGCCGAACGGGTATGGGGAGATCTAGGCCGTTGACAAAAGGAGAGATCGATGGCGAGGGTTCGTCTTCCACCCCGCGGTCGGGTCGCCGGGGTAGGAACCCTAGCTGGCGGCGGGATGGGAGCGGGGCACGCACCTGAGGGGCGGAGGGGCGACGAGGAGGCCCTGGGGCGACGCGGTGCTCAACGACGAGCCTGGGAAGGGGCGGCACGAGGGGTCTCCGTGTCGGGAACTGGCTCGCGCGATGGGGGCCGAGGGAGATTGTTGGGTAGCTCGCCGGCGAGGTGGTTCCGGCCGTTCCTAAGAGAGGGAGGCACGGTTAGAAAGAGGAGGAGGAGGGGATCACCACAGAGGGACATGTAGTAGGGGAGGAAGCGAGGAGAGATAGCTTAGCTCGGTTTTTGGAAAAGGCCGAGGAGCCTTCTTCCTCTTCTCCTGGCTAGAGCAGGGCAGGGGAGGGGGAGTGGAGCTTGGTGTGGTGAGGGAGAGGGAGAGGAAGCAAATGAGGGGGCATGGGTGTGCTGGGAGGCCCTCTGGCCGATTTATTCCGATGGAGAGAGGGATATGGTGTAAATGTCCTCTTTGGACATGGGGGAGGACTGGGGCTGGCCTGGGATTAGCTCAGCGGGTGGTGAGGAGGGTTAAGAGGGTCATCTGGTCGGCAGAGAGATAAGGCGAGAGTGGGGGAGGCTGCTGTAATAAAATGGTCCCACTTGTTTGCCTCTCTTTCTCTCTCTCAAGCACATGGGGCATGGGGAAAAGGGTTGCTACAGTAGACACGACCAGGGAGGAGTGCTGGTTGCTGTGGGGAGTGGTGGTGAGCCTTGGGTTGGGATTGATTCTTGGTTTGGCAAAGAGTTTGTCCAAGGAAGGTTGGATGATGGTGGGAGCTTCTGTCAAAGTAGGCATGTTGACTAGATTTGCAGGAAAAGTTATTTTCTTGCCTACAAAACCATCAAGAACAAGTGGGTTGGATGATGATCTAACCAAGGGAAAGAGTGGGCCTTGGTAGTCCTTAGGATGGTTAACAAGATGGTTCAGATGCATTTCCAAAAATTCACAAGGGTTGACAAAGGGAGACATCCAAAAAGGTGATGTTGGAAATAGTTTTCGAGACAGCCAAATTTGGTAGATTTAGGGTTTTTGACTAGAATGTGGGTGGGGATGATTTTGATGGGTTGCAAGGTACCAAGGCATCATAAAGAGGGTGATGTTGAAGTGTAGATTGAGTAGAAAGGATCCATGCTTGATATTGGTCTTCATTGACTTGGAAGCTTCTAGAAGGGATATATTCAGAATTGATATCGTTAAGGGTTTTTAGATGATCACCTAGTATCTAGAGATCAGAATCCAAAATGTATTCTTGCTTAGGGTGTGATGATTTGGAAACATCTTGATCCTAGTGATGAGCTCCTAGAGTAGCTCATACTATCTCCTAAGCAGACAAATCAAGCAGCAGGTCAAGGCAACTCATCTTACAATCAATCAACTACTACTTGGGTTACAATCAAGCTTAGCTTGGGGTAAGGTTGAGGCATTTTGAAAAGGGTTGGTGTTTGAATAAGATGAGAGTCTTTGGTATCCGTACCAAGAGTAGAATTCAAATGCTTCATAAAAAGGTTTCGTTAAATCTAGAGGTAAGAATAGTTGAAGGTTCTGTCTTCAAAACATAAGGATATTATATTATATAACTCTCCATAGTTTTGTCAATAGAAGTTATAAAGATAGTTTTGGTTACATAAGCATCTTGGCTCATGTTTTGAAATGCCAGAACATTTGAGAATATGGAACTTAAGCCAAGACTATTTTGGGAAGTATCTTTTGTCAACTGGTGTTAAGGTAAGGAGTATATCATCTAATACACATTCATATGCATAAGCATATCCAAACAGCAAGCAAACACTGCACCAATGAACAGGAAAAAGTTTTTGTTCCCTCTGATTTTTGCATTCTGGACAACTAATCAGGGTTGCAGAAATTGGGATGTTACCGATCACCATGGATCATCAGGTACCAATGCCAAACTTTAATTTGGTGGTTGCTTCACAGAACACCCCGATTTCGGCACCTCAACAATGGAAATTGGCTTTTTCGTGCGTCGAAAAGGAAAACTTCCTCCTGCAACATCGTAAGCCATCCCAAGATGCACATGTGTGCACAATATGGGCACATTATCACAAACTATGCTCTGATTCTAGCCATAAAATTGGTGGTTTGACCTAAATGCGATGAAACCTCGAACATGATAGGTCATTTTGTGAAGGATTTTTTATGATGTTTGCAATTTTTCAAGTTCAATATTTTTCCTTGCAACTATGACACAGAATATGACACCACGCGAAGGTTTCACGTTGTTTGGATCGTTTTTGAATTTGTTATGCCCGTTTCAAACTATATTCAAAACGGCGGGGATGAAGATTCCTAGCTCGGGGCTGAGCCTCGCTGAACTTGAAGTGGATCTCTGATGAAATAGCATGTTGTGAACCTATAAATGATTTTTAAAAAAATTCAGAAGCATTATATCATGTACTTGTGGTTCAAATCTGGGCAACCTCCTACCGATTTGGCAGGAATTTGTCTTTTTCATGAGGGATGGACGGAAAGGTTCCAGATACACCGGTTGGGAAATTGTCCATCTAAGGTGGTCTAGTATTTTTGAAAAATGGGTTGGTACCAATTCCAAACTTTAATTTGGTGGTTGCTTCACAGAACACCCCGATTTCGCTACCTCAAAAATGGAAATTGGCTTTTTCATGCGTCGAAAAGGAAAACTTCCTCCTGCAACATCCTAAGCCATCCCAAAATGCACATGAGTGAGCAATATGGGCACATTATCACAAACTATGCCCTGATTCTAGCCATAACATTGGTGGTTTGACCTAAATGCCATGAAACCTCAAACATGATAGGTCATTTTGTGAAGGATTTTTTATGATGTTTGCAATTTTTCAAGTTCAATATTTTTCCTTGCAACTATGACACATAATATGACACCACGCGAAGGTTTCATGTTGTTTGGATCGTTTTTGAATTTTTTATGCCTGATTGAAACTATATTCAAAACAGCGGCGATGAAGATTCCTAGCCTGGGGCTGAGCTTCGCTGAACCTGAAGTGGATCTCTGATGAAATAGCATGTTGTGAACCTATAAATGATTTTTAAAAAAATTCACAAGAATTATATCATGCACTTGTAGTTCAAATCTGGGCAACATCCTGCCGATTCGGCAGGAATTTGTCTTTTTCATGAGGGATGGACAGAAAAGTTCCAGATACATTGGTTGGGAAATTGTCCATCTAAGGTGGTCTAGTATTTTTGAAAAATTGAAACATCTTATTAATTAAACACAAAAATATTGCATGTGTCCATGTAGGGTGGTCATTTCACTATTCACGATGTGATTGTAATGGTTAATTATTATGACGCAGATCGATGCGCGGATGCGATGGATGTACGGCGACCGACACGATTCCGATTTTATTGCAGGCCTGCATAAATTTATCAATGTGGCTAAGGCAAACAAAGTGGATAATCTTATGCCTTGTCCCTACGTCGACTGTCGGAACATGGCGGAGCACTCTGCCCCGAGAATCCTTCAAAGCCATCTGCTTCGGAGAGGTTTCATGCCCGGATATTATTGTTGGGCCATGCACGGAGAAAGAGGGGTTAGGCTGGAAGAAAATGAAAAAGGGAAGGATGATGACAGCTATCCTATGTCCCCTGAAGAATACAATGATACTGCAATGGAAGACAATGAAGAAGTGGGAGGCGGCAATGAAGAAGAACAACGGGCATCGGATGAGCCTGCTGATGGTCTTGGTCGGGTCATTTCTAATGCAAAGCAACAATGCGATACAGAAAGGGAGAAGCTTAAGTTGGAGGCCATGCAAAAGGATCACAAAAAGTTGTACCCAAATTGCGAAGATGGAGCACAAAGCTCGGTACCACACTTGAACTGCTGAAATGGAAGGCAGAGACTGGTTTATCTGACAAGGGATTTGAGAAGTTACTGAAAATAATGAAGCCGAAGCTTCCAAAGGATAACGAGCTGCCCGAGACAACGTAAGAAGCAAAGAAGACTATCTGCCCTCTAGGATTAGATGCGGAGAAGATACATGCATGCATTAACGACTGCATCTTGTACCGCGGTGAGAAGTAAGAGAATATGGATAAATGCCCGGTATACACTGCATGTCGGAACAAGATTAGACAAGATGACCCTGGTGATATTGAGGGCGATGACGAGCCCCCCAGGAAGAGGGTTCCCGCTAAGGATATGTGGTATGCTCCTATAATACCACAGTTGAAACATATGTTCAGAAACAAAGAGCATGCCAGGTTGTTGCGATGGCACAAAGAAGAGCGTAAGAAAGACGGGAAACTGAGACACCCCGCCGATGGGTTGCAGTGGAGAAACATCGAGAGAAATTACTCAAACTTTGCAGGTGACGCAAGAAACTTATGGTTTGGTCTAAGTACAGACAACATGAATACTTTTAGGGAGCAGAGCTATAGTCACAACACCTGGCCAGTGACTCTATGTATCTACAACCTTCCTCCCTGGTTGTGCATGAGGCGGAAGTTCATTATGATGCTAGTGCTCATCCAAGGACCGAAGCAACCCGGCAATGACAATGATGTGTACCTAAGGCCATTAGTCGATGAACTTTTGCAGTTGTGGGTAAAACCAGGTGTAAAGGTGTGGGATGAGAACAAACAAGAGCCATTTGACCTACGAGCGTAATTGTTCGTAACCATCAATGATTGGCCTGCTCTTAGTAACATTTCAGGGCAGTCAAACAAGGGATACAATGCATGCACGCACTGTTTAGATAAGACTAAAGGTACATATTTGGATAAATGTAAGAAGGTTGTGTACCTGGGGTGTCGTAAATTTTTTCCGACCAATCATCAAGTAAGAAAGAAAGGCAAGCATTTCAACGGTGAGGCAGATTACCGGAAGAAGCCTAAGCTCCCTAAGGTGAGGCAGATTACCGGAATTTGTCTTTTTCATGAGGGATGGACGGAAAGGTTCCAGATACACAGGTTGGGAAATTGTCCATCTAAGGTGGTCTAGTATTTTTGAAAAATGGGTTGGTACCAATGCCAAACTTTAATTTGGTGGTTGCTTCATAGAACACCCCGATTTCGGCACCTCAAAAATGGAAATTGGCTTTTTCGTGCGTCGAAAAGGAAAACTTCCTCCTGCAACATCGTAAGCCATCCCAATATGCACATGTGTGCACAATATGGGCACATTATCACAAACTATGCCCTGATTCTAGCCATAACATTGGTGGTTTGACCTAAATGCCATGAAACCTCGAACATGATAGGTCATTTTGTGAAGGATTTTTTATGGTGTTTGCAATTTTTCAAGTTCAATATTTTTCCTTGCAACTATGACACATAATATGACACCATGCGAAGGTTTCATGTTGTTTGGATCGTTTTTGAATTTTTCATGCCCGATTGAAACTATATTCAAAACGGCGGGGATGAAGATTCCTAGCTCGGGGCTGAGCCTCGGTGAACTTGAAGTGGATCTCTGATGAAATAGCATGTTGTGAACCTATAAATGATTTTTAAAAAAATTCACAAGCATTATATCATGTACTTGTAGTTCAAATCTGAGCAACCTCCTACCGATTCAGCAGGAATTTGTCTTTTTCATGAGGGATGGGCGGAAAGGTTCTAGATACACTAGTTTGGAAATTGTCCATCTAAGGTGGTCTAGTATTTTTGAAAAATGGGTTGGTACCAATGCCAAACTTTAATTTGGTGGTTGCTTCACAGAACACCCTGATTTCGGCACCTCAAAAATGGAAATTGGCTTTTTCGTGCGTCGAAAAGGAAAACTTCCTCCTGCAACATAAGCCATCCCAAGATGCACATGTGTGAACAATATGGGCACATTATCATAAACTATGCCCTGATTCTAGCCATAACATTGGTGCTTTGACCTAAATGCCATGAAACCTCGAACATGATAGGTCATTTTGTGAAGGATTTTTTATGATGTTTGCAATTTTTCAAGTTCAATATTTTTCCTTGCAACTATGACACATAATATGACACCACGCGAAGGTTTCACGTTGTTTGGATCATTTTTGAATTTTTTATGCCCGATTGAAACTATATTCAAAATGACGGGGATGAAGATTCCTAGCCCGGGCTGAGCCTCGCTGAACTTGAAGTGGATCTCTGATGAAATAGCATGTTGTGAACCTATAAATGATTTTTAAAAAAATTCACAAGCATTATATCATGTACTTGTAGTTCAAATCTGGGCAACCTCCTACCGATTCGGCAGTAATTTGTCTTTTTCATGAGGGATGGACGGAAAGGTTTCAAATACACCAATTGGGAAATTGTCCATCTAAGATGGTCTAGTATTTTTGAAAAATGGTTTGGTAACAATGCCAAACTTATATTTGGTGGTTGCTTCACAGAACACCCCGATTTCGGCGCCTCAAAAATGGAAATTGGCTTTTTCATGCGTCGAAAAGGAAAACTTCCTCCTGCAACATCGTAAGCCATCCCAAGATGCACATGTGTGAACAATATGGGCATATTATCACAACTATGCCCTGATTCTAGCCATAACATTGGTGGTTTGTCCTAAATGCCATGAAACCTTGAACATGATAGGTCATTTTGTGAAGGATTTTTTTGATGTTTGCAATTTTTCAAGTTCAATATTTTTCCTTGCAACTATGACACATAATATGACACCACGCGAAGGTTTCACGTTGTTTGGATCATTTTTGAATTTGTTATGCCCGATTGAAACCATATTCAAAACAGCGGGGATGAAGATTCCCAGCCCGACTTCTTAGTTAATGAAATATGCAAAAAAATTGTTAATGAATTTTTAATTGAAAATGGCATAAATGTTAATAATTTGAATAGGTAGAATAATTCTTTTATAATTCAGAAAAAGGTTTTGAACACCCCGTTTTCCAAATTATGCAATAAATATTTGTTAATGCAATTTTAGTTGAAAATAGTAAAATTGTATAGTTAAAATAAAAATATTTGAAAATAGAAAATGGTTTTTGATTAGTTATTTAAATTGAAGCACTTTTCCTGTTGAAAGTTTTTTCAAATTCCAAATTATGCAATAAATATTTGTTAATGCAATTTTCATTGAAAATAGTAAATTTGTATAGTTAAAATAAAAATATTTGAAAACAGAAAATGGTTTTTGATTAGTTATTTAAATTGAAGCACTTTTCCTGTTGAAAGTTTTTTCAAATTCCAAATTATACAATAAATATTTGTTAATGCAATTTTAATTGAAAATAATAAAATTGTATAGTTAAAATAAAAAAATTGAAAACAGAAAATGGTTTTTGATTAGTTATTTAAATTGAAGCACTTTTCCTGTTAAAAGTTTTTTGAAATTCCAAATAAATAATCATATTAATGGAAACATCTTATTAATTAAAGAAGAAAACAAATTTGAAAATGGTAGGAAGACCAAAAGTTTGGGCAAAATATGAAAAATAGGTCAAAGATCCCAGTTCGTCCTACGAACCGGGACCAATGACCCTGGGTGCGCGCGCACACGTGGCGGCCCTAGGAACGCTCCACCCCAGACCATTGGTCCCGGTTCATCCCATCAACCAGACCAATGCATCAAAGGTCCTGGTTGATGTGATGAACCGGGACCAATGGCCTGTACAGTATATAGCGCCGGCCCTTCTTCCTTCCCAACTCCCCCAAATCACAGAGCACATCGACGTGCGGCTAAGGAAAATTTGCAGCGGAGCAAATTCACGCTGTCAGGCCACCCAAATCTAGAGCCGCTTCACGCCGTCGACGCCCGCCGCCGCCACGCCACCACCATCGATGGCCGGAATCAAGACACTCTCCTCTGGATGGAATCGAGCCCGAAGTCATCACCTTCCCGATCTCCGACCACCGTCGATTCGCCTCCGTCTGGCCTCCCCTTGCTTCCCCGACCCCTCCATCGTAACCCCAGTGAGATTCCAGTGCCCATGCACCTCTTCGTCCTCTCCCTCGTGCTCTGGTTCGTGCTGCCGATGATGATCACCGAGCGCTGCCGCCAAACCTCGTCGGTGTCGTCGCTCCGGCGACCTCTTGCAACCAGCGCCGCCACTTTCTAGTTCCCCGCGACGAGACGTGTCCAACGCGCCCACCCGCGTGTCCAGGCGCGCACGGGATCAATGGATCCGTGCTCGACCTGGGAGCAACGGTGTCGATGATGTCATCATGATGTCAGGCTGACGTTATTTCTCTTCTTCTTTTAGTTAAATCTTTTCTGTAATTGTTTTATTAATTGAAAATGCTGACAGGTGGGTCCAGCAAGTCAGGTTTTTATTTTTTTTGGAAATGTTTTCTAAAATTAATGAATGTCAGACATGTGGGGCCAGATGGAAAATAATTTTAATAATTCCAAAATTATTTATTTATTTAAAAATAGATTAAAATTAGGAAAAATCATAACTAATTCATTTTAAATCAGAAAAATGTGTGTAATATATCAAAATGTTCAGAAAAATTAGCTCTACGATTTAAAAATGTAAGCATTCATATTCATACAACTTTGAACCTTACTTTACATAGAGGAACACCGACACCCCCTAAGTACCATGGGTTCGATGGTTTGTCCACCTAGGGCATTCTGAACCCATTTAGAAAATAAGTGCATAGTGTTTTGTATTATTTGCATTATAGTAACTTGAAAATATTAATTTGCAGACACTATGGATCCAACACACCAAGATACTATGAATCCAGAACATCGGGAAAACATCCTCCACGGAATGATCTGCGAAAATGAATTTATCGATGTCGATGTCACCAAGAAGTTTCTGAACGAATCCGGTGAGAGAGATGAGTCTCTCAACTAAGAAGACCGATCCGGTGAGGTAGAAGGCGAAGCCTGGGATGGGGAGAAGCCGACGAGGGAGAAGGCGACGGCTCCTATGGAACCTTAAATGTCGCAAACTCCGGCAAGGTGTATATATGTATTTTTGTGATTAAAATGCTGCTGTCTATATATACATGTATATATTAACACTCTTTCTTATTTTAGCCCTATAGATCGAGAACTTCTTCCGTAAGAACAAAACGAGGCCCAACAAAAAAGTTAGATGACACTATGAGGTATAGGATCGAAGTGGTCGGTGTAGACGGCAAACTGCAAGCTGCCAGCGATGTCGCAAAAAAATTTGTCAAGTAATGCGGAGTTCTTGTGAGGGACAACATCCCGATCACCGTTCAAGAATGGAATCGGCCAAGCGGCGGTGGAGTCCCGTATGTCGGCGACATCGCCAAAGATAAGCTTTTTGACAAGCTCATGATTAATTTCTCCTGCCGAGGCCAGATGTGAATCCAGATGAGGAGGAGAGAGAAAAAATGGAGCTTGTGCAAAGAGTCAAGAAGTTTGCTCTCATCAAGATTACCGATGCATTCAATAACTAGAAGAAGAAACTGTACAATAACTTTGTCAAGGTAGAGAAGATTCCGGATTTCAATCAAGGCGGCTATGCTAAGTTAAGACACCAGTGGGCTGATTTTGTGAAGTACAAGACATCGGAGAAAGCTTTGGAAAGGTCTAGAATAAATACGGAGAACGCTGCTAAGAAAGTGTACCATCATAATATGGGACCTGCTGGCTATGCCGGTTGCATGCCTAAGTGGGATGCACTTGAGGTCAATTACATTAATGCCGGGATCAGACTAGAGACCACAAGATGGACACCACGGCGAGAAACTGGTTTTACGGCCATGGGGGCACGTTGGACGAAGAAGGGAGGTCAATATATAATCAGAAACACAAAGATCATCCCCTACTGCCCATCGACGATATTATAAATGCAGTAGATGATGTTGCAGCGGGACAGTTCGTTCCCGATAGAGAGAACGACGAGCTCACACGCGCCCTTAAAAATGATGAACACAAAGGACGAGCACGAGGCACACCAGGCTCCAAGCCGTGGAATGTTGCCTTCCCCACGGAAATGAAGAGATATCCCGATAAAAGCCATCAGAGGAGAAATGAAAGGGAGGAAGATGAGAAAGCGGCTGCTGCAGACCAGCTGCGTAATGTAGAAGAAGCATTAAAGCGGCACCAGGATCAACTCGACAGACTTAGCCAGCAAGATATTAGCGGCCAATCTCAGCGGCACATGGTAGAAGCTGCATTCGATGGTACCGACGCCCTATCGAATAAGAAAGCAGCATCGCTTCCATGCAGCTCCAGAATATTGACGATGATGCACCGACGACGGCTCCTCCTAAACGCTACCTAGTGGATGATATCACGGAGAGAACAACTTGTGAGCTAAAGGTGCAAGTTATGAACTTAAGGGTGACGAGGCGATCGGCATGGCCATACCAATTGCTCCTAACCCAACTTGGCATTTCATACCGGTTCCAAAAGGGCACGCTGTCGTCACAATGGATGATGTGAAGCAAGATTTTGAGGAGCTGAAGCTGGACCACCCTGCTGGGGAAGATATGGAGCTGACTGAACTAGGAGAAGCCAAAGGGGGGACTATTGTATGGCCAAAGGAGCACATCGTGCTTTTAAATTATGTGCCGCCAAGGCCACCCACTCCTCAGAGCAGCAATCCACCTTCGCCGACACCTCACCATTCTCCAGCGCAACCGTCGTCTTCACCGCCTCACCACTCAGTGCAACCGTCTCCACCGCCGCCTCAGCCGTCTCCGCCGCCGCGTCATCCGTCTCCGTCCCCTGAGCCTCAGAGACAAAATCGGAAGTATACTAAGAGGGGCAGCACCACCAGCAGCAGCAAGAGCATGTTCCAATCACCGAAACGTAAGCTATCGCCCCTCCCAAGAGTACCTCATAAGAATATGAAGAAGCTACCTTGCAAGAAGACAGATGAGGAAATTGCTGCGGCCGTAGATGCCCATTATGAAAAGTGGAATATTGACATGACTAACAAGAAAAAGCCGATAGAGCCATTCTTCCCGGTCACCGCAGAAGATAAAGCCAAAGCGGCCGCGCTTAAGATTCAGCTTCACCAACCCATAGTGCTCACATCAGACTATAATTGCTCTATTACCAAGTCGGCTGAGGAAAAAGAGCGGAGAGTCAGGAAAGAAGTTGCCCAACTCGGACAACAGAAAAATCAATCGATCGAACCGCTCAAAGTGTACGATACCAATGAGTGGAGAGCCCAGGAGCGACATGATCCGAACATTGATCCAGAGTTTATTCCACTGTACGGAGAAAAGGCCAAATTATATGGCCTGTCTATTACTGAGTACATGAGCCGTATGGATGAGTTCGAGGGGTACCAACAAATAGCATACATATACCAGTACGGGGCTCCTCTCGTCAAACCCGAGTTAGTCAAAGATCTACCAACAAAAATGCGAAAATTGCATAACTGGTACATGCAAGCCTCTGCTGAATCCAAAAACTGGATCTATGCTGGATATAAACACCACCATTACGGTCATGGAGATGGCTTCCTACTGATTGAATTTTCAGAATTATTTCAGTTTTACCAACAAGACGCCCTCGACAAAACTATCGTCAGTGCCTATTGTTTGTAAGTATTATTAATTTCTGTAATTAAGTCTTTCTAGATCAGCTCATTCATTACTTGTATAATCCTAATCATCACTATACTAATTATATATGCAGAATAAAGATTCTCGAATGAAACAAAGGACAAATCTATGACCTTGGGTTTGTTGACTGCAATTTCGTTCATGAAGTTACTCTAAAAACAAAACCTAAAGAGACAGAGGATAACTTGGTGCAAGCGTTGACATATTTTGGCAACAGAAGGGAAATATGTAACATCCCAAAACTTTAATCCAAGTGATCAAGATCAAATCTACCCAATTTAGGGTTAACAAAACCTTTTTCTATTTTAAAATCTTTAAGCATTCATATGTGTATGCATTTAAATAGAAGTTGTTTTGAATTGCCATGTTTGAGTGATCTATTGGTTGTAAAATGACTCTAAGGTAAATTACACATCATCTAGATCATCCCCAAGCAAATCCCAAAGAAAAATAAATCAAAAAGAATTAAATAAGCAAATGGTCACTTTTGCCATTTTAATCACATAGCCCACTTTGGCTGTTCCTAGCACTCAAATCTTAACAGATACAATTGTGTATCTTTGCACCCCTTGCTAGTACAAGTAGTGATGTACCAAGGCCCACTTTGTTTCATCCCAAAAACTTTCAAACTCTAAATTTAATTGACATTTGAAAATTGAATCTAGTTCATATGTCTAGATACCACTTTCTCAAATGAACTCCATTTCAAAATCCCAAGCAAACCTAGATGCTTAAGCATGAGATAAACCACTCCACCAAAAATCGCCCAAAAATTCAAATAAAACTTTCATGTGGCCATTGTGTCGAACATTTAGTGAGCACTAATCAAACTGCCTAACTATTACTGTTTTAAAGCAGTGATCTAAATGCCACTAAGGCCTAAAACCCCTCCCATTGTCTCCCCCAGTACCAACCATGCCATCAAGAGGCTACCCCTTAGCCGTTTGCAGCAGTGCCGCGCCACCTGAGCGCCATGCTCACCGGTCGAGCATGGATAGCTCCTAGCCGACCGCCCCTCCCTCTCTTGCCATGTCTAGGAGATAGACCGGACCACATCGTGACTCCCTGCCCCTTCCCCAAGCCCAGCCAGGCACTATACCACCCCAGAACAGCGCCGCCCTTTCTCTTTGCGAGCAGCCAGAGCACGCTAGAGCACGATCACCACCAGCACGCCACAGATCGCGCCCCGACACCAAATCGCGCACACCGCTCCGCCATCAACCCAGCACCCTGCTAGACATGGCCGTGCACCGCCTCTGTCTTCCAGAGCGTGGGAAGCCCCCGACCGTTAGGCACCGCCCCTAGCGTCGCCATTATGCTGTAGAGGACCGCCAGCAGACCGGCCACCGTCCGCCTACCTCGCCCACGCCAGTAGCCCTCTGTACCGCCCTCGCCAGAGACGCCAGCCCATCATGTTCGGTCGCTTCGTCAAACTATAAATAGAGGCCACCCCAGCACCATTTCTTCACACCATTTCACTCCCCTCTATCCACTGACCGTTTCCCCTCTCTCGCTGGAGCCGCTCGAGTCGCCGTTCACCGGAATTATGCTGAAGGTAGCCGCTGCAGAGGATGAGACGTGGTCATCGATTTTGTCCACCTCAGTCCCTGCCGCGACCTCGCCTGAGTCTCCCGTCGTCCACCAGCTCGTTTGCCCGCCTCGCTGCATTAGCTGGAGCCCTGGTACGTCCCCGGTAGACCCCCACCAGCCGTTTAGGGTTTAGTCTCGCCGGCGACGAGTTCGTCGTCGACGACGACCGTGAGCCATCGATTTGTGTTCTAATCGTGTGGCCTAGATCGTCCCGTACCGCTTCGGGTTTTAAGTGCCGCTGACATGCAGGACCCCCTGTCAGTCGCCCTCTACGCCGCGGAGCGTCACTGGGTCGGCCCGTTAGTTTTCCCGCGCTAGCCGACAAATTCAAATAGGTGTTTTTCTATTTAGACTTGGAATCAATTCTGTCCCTTAGTTCAAAAATTATTTCAGGAAGATTTACTGAACCAAATTGAGTGATTCCAATTTTGTTGGAAAGCTACTAAAAATATCTATCCAAGCCCGTTGGATTTAAATCATTTAGAGTTAGAGATCTCTCCTAGTAAAAATAACAAAACAGAAGCTTTTGCACATTCAAACATTTTGAGTTGATTCCTACTCTCAAAAATCACATTTAACCATACCTATCTGAATATGTAGTAATATTAAGATTTACATACAGTGACTTTGGACTAGTACCAAGATAATGCTATATAGGCATTTCTAGTCACTTTAAATCATTAATTATTAAACTTGAACTTATTAAAATATGATCCAACATTTAAATCACATTCCCATATGTTAGAATATGTGGTGATGACATGTTTCCACATGATCCCATATTTTAATTGGAGAATATTAAATCTTAGTTAATTTCAGTGAGTAGAGATTACTTTTCTCAAATAAAAAGAATGAAGCTAGTTCATTAAACCTTGTGATGCTTGTGATGATAATAGATCATCAAATATGTGCCTTAGTGTGTTAAGTAGACTAGTTAAGTATTGTTTGGTGATTGTGTATCCCGTATGTATTTATAGACGATAGTACCGACCAAGTCTACGAGGAGGAGGAGTTCTACCAAGAGGAGGAGGAAAAAATCTTCATCCACTGCACTACCCAAGGCAAGCCTAGCACTTCAAGTAAACGGAGCAAGCTATTATTGACAAGCTAAAACTTGCAAGACATCCCAAGATGAAATATAACCCAAGCAAGATGCATTAGGCATGCTTTGGTTATACCTCTTTGAGTTATACCAACCCCAAGTTTTCTTACAAGCTTTACTTTCTTGTACTTTACCAAAGTTCCTTACTTTATTTATAGATATCATAAAGAGTATAAAGCTTGACCTATCTAGTTAGGCTTAGATGTCATTCTATGGCATGAGATTGAGATTAGCATCCCACATTAGTAAATACTCTTAACTTAGTAGTTGGAACAAAACCCAAAACTTGATTCACTTTAGATGGGAATACTTGGTGAAAATGACTTGTGGAAACCTTGGAATGATGAGTCATTCTATTGAGATGTTTTGACATGTGTTGAGAAACACAAATGGTTTATGATGATGAAAATGTTGAGGCATGAGCCTTAGCCCTTTCACAAAACTGATGGTTGGGTTCGGATGCGATACCATTCCAATTTTACCGTACAACCACAATACCTGAATTGGGTAAGGCTTAGCTGGAAGTTTATATGCATTAGTATTAGTTCCCTCGCAGGAGAGGTTTGAGCTGAGGCGACCTCTCAATGTTGTCCACCTGTGCAGTTCCCAAGATGACAGATGGTCATGGTTGGGAGGCCATGCTCATAGGGGAGGTGCTTATACTAGGGTGTGTAAAGGAAAGGTTATGTTTGATTATCTGCATACTAAGTATGATGATTCAGGGTTACCCCTGATAGATGTATCGAATCTTGTGGTGAAAGTGTACAACCTCTGCAGAGTGTCAAACTATTCGAATAGCCGTGTCCACGGTTATGGATAGTTGGAGTGGCCATACTGTTCCGTTGTCAGATGTTTTCAAAATGCCTTATGAAATGAATTGTGACATGACTTGACCACAACAGAGTTGTGACTATGACAATTAAGTTCCCACTTAGGTGATTTCAGACTTTATTTTTATCTTTCTTTGTTTCTGAACTCAGCTTAGGTTTCAAACTTAACTTTATAAATAAACTTAGAGTTAGCATTCCTACTAGAACTATACTACTTGTTAGTGGTAGTTTGCGAGTACTTAAAGAGTACTCATGGCTTTTGTCCCTGGCTATTCCTATGGACAGACTATGAAGGAGATTACCAAGATGAAGGACAGTAGGACGGCTATGATAACTAGGACTATCTCCCATTGTCAGCATTGCCTGTGACTCTGAAGATGGACCCCACCACTATGCTATTTATTCCGCTACTTGATTGTACTAAGACTGGATCATGAGATCCTTATTTGTGTAAGACCTTATTATGGTTTGTAATTGATGATGTACTATGATATCCAATCTGTTATGTCTCGCAAAAATGGTAATCCTGGGATTGTGATGTATGGCATAACTGGCATCTAGGATTAAAAATCCGGGTGTTGACAAGTTGGTATCAGAGCCATGCTGACCATAGGAGACCCTAGTTAGAATGGACGTCCGAACAAAAACTTAGTTTCAAAAACCAAAGTGAGTATTTCTGAAAACTATTTCCTCTCATACCCTTGGGAATTCTTTCTCTCAAAAAAATTCATGTTCCTCCAAATTCTTACATTACTACATAAAATTTTGACACACTTGATCACTTCACTAACTTTCTCGTCCTTAATTCTTATAGAGGGAAACTCAATTCAGCAAGTTCTACCAGTTGCGCAACGGAGGCCAACTAATCTTCGAGAGGGATTTGGATTCACTATCAGAGTACTTGGGATGCCCGCATCCAGAATTCCTTGGAGCTCAACTCCCGGGTCCACCAGGAGGAGACTTACAATGGCTAGTCACCACTGATCTTTGATACATTGCAAATATATCTATAATTTTTGATGTTCCATGCTTGGTTTTATCCACTTTCTTGTGTTTTGCTCCAAGTTTGGAGTACATTTCATATGATTTCTTGGACTAACCTATTAACAAGAGCCACAGTGCCAGCTGCCTGTTTTCTGCTGTTTTTGGTTCCAGGAAAGTCAGAAAATGAATATTCTCGGAATTGGATGGGACAAAAGCCAAAGTGCCTATTTTTCCGGAAGGGATCAAGTGCCAGAATACGAGACGGAGAAGGGCCAGGGGCCAGCCACACCACATGGCCGCGCGGCCAGGCTAGGCCTGCGCCAGGGGGTGGTGTGGTGGCACCCGACACCCCCTCGGCCTCTCCTTCCGCCTATATATTGCCCTCGGGACGAAAACCCTAAGTATCCGATCAAAAATCCATGAAAGAGTCTGTAGCCGCCATCATCTCCATCCCTAGATCGGGAGGGATCTGAAGCTCTTCCTGGCACCCTGTCGGAGAGGGGAATTCACCCTAGAGGCCTTCTTCATCACCATGCAAGCCTCCGGTGTGATGCGTGAGTAGTTCATCCTTGGACTACGGATCCATGTAGTAGCTAGATGGCTGGTTCTCCTCCTTTGTGCTTTCATGTCTAGATCTTGTGAGCTCCGTTCATGATCAAGATCATCTATTTGTAATTCTGCATGTTGTGTTTGCGGGGATCCGATGGATATTGAGATGCTATTTCAGATTGATTATTGATTCTATCACGTCTTTGTTATTTCTGATCATGCATGCTTTCCGTTGTTAGTAGCTATCTTGGCCAAGTAGATGCTAGCAAGTCCAAGAGTTAGTATTTATGCTCGATAGTGGGTTCATGCCTCTGGTAATCTGGGGAAGTGACAGAAATCTCTAAGGTACTAGATGTGTTGTTGCTACTAGGGAGAAAACAACAATCCTTTGTTCATAGAACAATCGTATTGTTTACTTTACACGCAGTTCGTAAAGCAATAATCTGTTGCTTGCAACTTAATACTAGAGGGGGTTCGGATGATAACCTGAAGGTGGATTATTAGTCATAGATGCAGTTGGATGGCGGTCTATGTATTATGTTGTAATGCCCAATCAAGTCTCAAAGGAGTCAAGATGATTAGTATATGCATGTATTGCTTTCTCGGTGTTTGTCAATTGCCCCGCTGTAATTTGTTCACCCATCATGTTATCTATCTAAGGAGAGCCATCTCTAGTGAACTATGGATCCCGGTCCTTTTCTTTACATACAATCTATAAATTGTTACTGCTTTGTGTTTACTTTCTACAAACTTTTACTTATTTCCATTCGATGCGTTTAATCCTTTGTTTTCCGCAAAACACGGTGAGATTGACAACCTCATCGCAAGTTGGGGACAAAGTTCTGTGGTTGTGTTGTGCAGGTCTCCATGTTGCTACTAGCACCGGTAGTGCGCCCTGCCAAGGCTCAACTAGTAACACCTTTGGGGTGTTTCCTTGCTCCCACTGGTTCGATTAAACCTTGGTTCGTAACTGAGGGAAACTTGCTGCTGTGCTCATCATACCTTCCTCTTGGGGTCCCCAACGAGCTCTACATCAACACCGCCATCAAGCATTTTTCTGGGCACCATACACAGAGCCATCGATCTTCGAGGCAAGATAGAAGCACCAACGTCCGAGAGGATCCAGTTGTCCGTGAGAGAGAACAACTTTCTAGAATGGATTAGCCAGGGCAATGCATGAAGCTCTTGCATGTCTGTGTGCCCTGAGTGTCAACCAAATCCAAGGAACCCGCTTTGCTCACTATGCAAGACGTGATTTCATGGGAATGCCCATGGAGATGCCAAGTCACCCAGAATTGAAGCATCAAGTGGAGAACCTCGACTTCCTACTGTACGACAGACAGAAGGAGTTGGACAATGGCAGAGAGGTCACCAATAACAACCTCGCCATTGCTGCCCAGAAGGCCCAGACTTTCTCACTGCTAGTCTAGGATCGTCAGTCTCTGCGCCGTCAATGCGCCAAGAAGGATCGCACCATCGACCGTCTTCGCAAGAAGGTGGCCGACCTCGAGAAGACCATCAAGGAGCAAGAAGCTCAACTCGTAGCAAAAGAAGAAGAAGATGAAGGTGAAGATATCCAAGGGGATATGGACTCCTACCTCAGCAATGCTGATGACTTTCTGGAGGAAGATGCTGTGGACTTCTACACCGACGATGATGACTCTGACTTCATTGATGATGAGTAGATGCACTAGAGCACTGTCGTAGCATGAGGAGTATCGGTCCCATTGTATCGTAGCTTACAGAATGGTTCTTAAAACCATATGTTTTCCTTTGATGTTGTGGTGTGTGTGTGTTTGTATCGTGTGCTTTGTTTGAATGAATGAAAAGAAGTTAGTTGCAAAACCTGAGTCAAACTCAAAGTTTTAGCTTTGAAATCAAAACCATGAACCTTAGAACTTTCCCTCTTAACCCTTTATCTACCTCAATCTTCATATGACTCATGGAAACCAAGGAGGGAGTAGCTCATCGCAAGACCCAATGCTGCAGATCCTGCAGAATCTCATTGCAGACCGTGAAGCAAGCAGGGCAGAGCGCCAAGCAAATCTAGCAACACTGCAGCAGATCGCCCAGATGGCTCTCAACAACCAGAACCATGGAAATCGGGATCATCATGGATCCAAACTCAAAAACTTCCAGAATACCAATCCCCCAATCTTTAGAACTTCAGAGAACCCACTGGATGCTAATGACTGGTTGCAGACAATGGAGAACAACTTAGAAGTAGCAGGAGTGGATGCCAACGAAAAAGTTCTTTTTGCCACCCACTATTTGGCAGGAGATGCAAGAGCATGGTGGAACAGCGTCCGCACAATGAACCATGGTCAACTGATGACATGGGAAGCCTTCAAAATCAAGTTCAGTCGCACCCACGTGCACAGGGTCTAGTCACCAGAATGAGGAATGAATTCAGAGAGTTGAAGCAAGGAAGAATGACTGTAGTGGAATACTGTGACAGATTCTTGTCCTTAGGTGGTATGCACCTGATGAGATACACACAGAGGCCAACAAGAAGGATAGATTCTTGAATGGACTGCATGATGAAATGCAGACTGTCCTCGTCAACATCTGTTTCCAGGATCTCGAAGAGCTAGTCGACTCTGCCATTTAGATGGAAGGGAAGATTAACCAGACAAACGACAACCGCAAACGTCGTATGATGCACCAAGCTGGATCCAACAGTCACCAGAAGTACCTCCCCAACCCTTCTGCGGGATATGCACCGAGGAACAATCAACCCCCAATGTCTCGCCCAAGCTACCCCAACCATAGCAGAGGAAATGTGAAGTCCGGAGGAAACAACAATCACCCCGGCAACACCAGCAATTTCAACCGTGCACCTCCCAAGAGCAACAACAACAACAACAAAAACACTGCACCCAGAACTGGAAGCAATGTTGTGCCCGTGGCAGCGAAAGACAAGTCTCCGATCACTTGTTTCGAGTGTGGAGTGAAAGGTCACTATTCCAATGAGTGCCCCAAGAAGATTGCCGCCACCGCCAATGTGAATGCCCCAGCTCAACAGCAGCGTCTTGTTCAACTAGGAAGAAGATTCGCCCCAGGGAACCCTCACAACCACAACGGCCGTCTCTTCCACATGAACGCCGAAGCAGCCCAAGAAGCGCCAGATGTAGTGCTGGGTATGTTTTCTATCAACTCAGTTTTAGAAAGAGTATTGTTTGATTCTAGAGCATCACACTCATTTGTCACCGAAGAATTTGCATGCACTAGTAAGATTCACCCAACCAACTTGAAGCATGTCATGATAGTTCAAATCCCTAGTTCAACTACAAAAGCTAGAAAAATGCTCAAAGCTATGCCTATCAGAATACATGGGATAGATTTTTATGCCAACCTAATAGTACATGGAACCAAAGGTTTGGAAGTAGTACTAGGAATGGATTGGATGTCAAAGCATAAAGGATTGATAGACTATGCCAAGAAAGCCATCACCATGACCAGTAGCTCTAGAGTATCAGTAGAGCACATATCTGAAACATTACCCCGTCAATTCAAGTGCAACAAGAGTCTAGCCCTACCCACCATTGACCAAGTCAGAGTAGTCTGTGAATACCCTGGCGTATTCCCAGATGAATTGCCAGGTATGCCCCCGGATAGGGATATTGAGTTCATTATTGAACTAATCCTCGGAACCGGACCCATAGCCCAGAGACCCTATAGCATGAACCCTTCAGAGTTAGTGGAATTGAAGAAGCAGCTGGATGCTATGTTAGCAACATGCTTGATTCAACCAAGCGCATCGCCATGGAGATCGCCAGTATTATTCATTGACAAGAAAGATGGAGGCAACCGTTTGTGCACAGATTACAGGAAGCTAAATGACGTCACCATCAAGAACAAGTACCCTTTGCCAAAGATAGAGGATCTATTTGATCAGTTGACTGGAGCAAATGTGTTCTCTAAGATCGATCTTAGGACTGGTTATCACCAACTTAAGATTCGTGCAACGGATATTCCGAAGACCGCCTTTACTACTCGCTATGGTTTATACGAGTATACGGTTATGTCTTTTGGATTAACCAATGCCCCTGCTTATTTCATGAATATCATGAATAAGATCTTTATGAATTTTCTAGATAAGTTTGTCGTTGTGTTTATCGACAATAGCCTTATCTACTCCAAGTCAGAAGAAGAGCATGAGCAACATCTAAGAATCATCCTTGAAACCCTTAGAGAGCATCAGTTGTATGCCAACTTTAGCAAATGTGAGTTTTGGCTGAAAGAAGTAGGATTCCTAGGACATATTGTGTCTGCCGAAGGAGTCGGTGTTGATCCTGCCAAGATCAAAGATGTCGAAGAATGGGAAGCCCCAACCACTCAAACCCAAGTCCGTGCATTTCTCGGATTAGCAGGATATTACCGCAAGTTCGTCGAAGGATTCTCGAGCATAGCAAGAACCATCACCCAATTGTTGAAGAAGGACAAGAAGTTTGAATGGACCGACAAATGTGAAGTCAGTTTCCAAGAGCTGAAGAAGAGATTGATTTCAGCCCCAATATTGATCATGCCAGATATCAAGAAGCCGTTTCATGTGTATTGTGATGCATCCAAGATTGGTCTCGGATGTCTATTGATGCAAGAAGGCAAAGTTATCGCATATCTGTCTCGACAACTGAAGCAACAGGAGCAGAACTATCCGACCCATGATCTTGAGTTAGCAGCCGTAGTTTTAGCCTTGCAGACATGGCGTCATTATCTTATGGGTAATCGCTGTGAGATTTACTCGGATCACAAAAGCTTGAAGTATATTTTCACTCAGAAGGAGCTGAATATGAGATAGAGGAGATGGATAGAGTTAATCAAGGATTATGACCTTGACATTCACTATCATCCCGACAAAGCCAATGTGGTAGCAGATGCTCTTAGCAGATTGCCGAGTAGGCTAAACACCATGATCAAGGAGAAGCAGCCAATTTTGTATGAGGAGCTGGAGCAGTTTAGAACTGAGCTAGTTAGCAAAGGATTTTTAGCTAGCATTGAACTTCAACCCACTTTGATTAGCCAAATCAAGGAAGCCCAGAAGGGAAATGAAAGTATCGACGGAATCAAACATCGTATTGGTACAGGAAAGGTACCTGGATTCACAGAAGACGAAGAAGGAGTTCTGTGGTACAAAGGCCGTATCTGTGTGCCGACAGATTCGGAGCTGAAGCAAGTTATCATGCAAGAAGCTCATGATCCTCTTTATTCTATCCACCCCAGAGGAACGAAGATGTATCAGGATTTGAAAGAGCAATTTTGGTGGCACAAGATGAAGAGAGAAACCGGAAGCTACATCGCCAAGTGTGATATCTATCAACGAGTCAAAGCGGAACATCAGAGGCCCGCAGGACTGTTGCAACCATTGCAGATTCCGGAATGGAAATGGGATTCTGTCGGAATGGACTTTATCACCGGTTTGCCTACTTATAGTAGGGGAAATGACTCAATCTAGGTCATCGTTGATAGACTGTCCAAGGTAGCTCATTTTATGCCTGTCAAGACAACCTACCAGAGTTCGAAGCTAGCAGAACTGTATATCGCCAGATTGTTAGTCTGCATGGAACCCCCAAGACCATAGTATCAGATCGAGGAACCCAATTTACCTTGAGATTTTGGCAAAAAGTCCAGGAAGGATTAGGAACCAAGTTGAATTTCAGCACCGCTTATCACCCGCAAACCGATGGACAGACTGAAAGAGTCAACCAAATCTTAGAAGATATGTTGAGAGCTTGTGTGTTGGAATATGGATCAAAATGGGAAGATTGTCTGCCTTTCGCAGAATTCTCATATAACAACATTTATCAAGCCAGTTTGCAAATGGCACCATTTGAGTTCCTATACGGAAGAAAGTGCCGTACCCCTTTGAATTGGTCGCAGGTAGGAGAGAGTCAGATTTTTGGACCCGACATTCTCCGAGAAGCTGAAGAGAAGGTTCACAAAGTCTGCGAGCACCTCAAGACCGCCCAATCCAGACAGAAGAGTTATGCTGACAAGAGAAGGAGAGACCTGACTTTCAATGTCGGAGATTTTATATATCTCAAGGTTTCACCATTGAAGGGAACCCAGTGTTTTAGTCTGAAAGGAAAATTAGCCCCCAGATATATCGGACCCTTCAAGATTCTGAACCATCGAGGAGAAGTATCATATCAACTGGAACTACCAGAAGAGATGTCAGCCATCCATAATGTGTTCCATATCTCGTTACTTCGCAAATGCTTAGAAGTGCCAGAGAAGACCGAAGTTTTCAAGAATATCGATCACCGAGCTGTTGAGATCAACAAAGACCTGACATATCGTGAAGTGCCCATCCATATCCTGGAGGAAGCCTACAGAACCACCAGGACCAGGAGTATCAAGTTTCTCAAAATTCAATGGAGCAACCATACCGAAGAAGAAGCCGCTTGGGAGCGAGAAGATTACAATAGGACTGAGTTCCCAGATCTCTTTAGTTCCTAGTTTTCTTTCTTAAATCTCGGGACGAGATTTTGTTTAAGGGGGGAAGGTTTGTAACATCCCAAAACTTTAATCCAAGTGATCAAGGTCAAATCTACCCAATTTAGGGTTAACAAAAACTTTTCTATTTTAAAATCTTTAAGTATTCATATGTGTATGCATTTAAATAGGAGTTGTTTTGAATTGCCATGTTTGAGTGATCTATTGGTTGTAAAATGACTCTAAGGTAAATTACACATCATCTAGATCATCCCCAAGCAAATCCCAAAGAAAAATAAATCAAAAAGAATTAAATAAGCAAATGGTCACTTTTGCCATTTTAATCACATAGCCCACTTTGGCTGTTCCTAGCACTCAAATCTTAACAGAGACAATTGTGGATATTTTCACCCCTTGCTAGTACAAGTAGTGATGTACCAAGGCCCACTTTGTTTCATCCCAAAAACTTTCAAACTCTAAATTTAATTGACATTTGAAAATTGAATCTAGTTCATATGTCTAGATACCACTTTCTCAAAAACTACTCAAATGAACTCCATTTCAAAATCCCAAGCGAACCTAGATGCTTAAGCATGAGATAAACCACTCCACCAAAAGTCTCCCAAAAATTCAAATAAAACTTTCATGCGGCCATTGTGTTGAACACTTAGTGAGCACTAATCAAACTGCCTAACTATTACTATTTTAAAGCAGTGATCTAAATGCCACTAAGGCCTAAAACCCCTCCCATTGTCTCCCCCAGTACCAACCATGCCATCAAGAGGCTACCCCTTGGACGTTTGCAGCAGTGCCACACCACCTGAGCGCCATGCTCGCCGGTCGAGCATGGACAGCTCCCAGTCGACCGCCCTTCCTCTCTCGCCATGTCTAGGAGATAGACCGGACCACACCGCCACTCCCTGCCCCTTCCCCAAGCCTAGCCAGGCACTAGACCACCCCAGAGCAGCGCCGCCCTTTCTCTCTGCGAGCAGCCAGAGCGCGCCAAGCACGATCGCCACCAGCACGCCACAGACCGTGCCCCGACACCAAATCACGCACGTCGCTCCACCATCAACCCAGCACCTCGCCAGACATGGCCGTGCACCGCCGCGCGACCCACAGTCGCCATGATCGCCGTCGAGCATCGCCTCTGTCTTCCAGAGCACGGGAAGCCCCCGACCGTTAGGCACAGCCCCTAGCGTCGCCATTATGCCGTAGAGGACCGCCAGCAAACCGGCCACTGTCCGCCTACCTCGCCCACACCGGTAGCCATCTGTACCGCCCTCGCCGGAGACGCCATCCCATCCCATTCGGTCGCTTCATCGAACTATAAATAGAGGCCACCCCAACACCATTTCTTCACCCCATCTCACTTCCCTCTCTCCACTGACCGTTTCCCCTCTCTCGCCGGAGCCGCTCGATCCGCCGTTCGCCGGAATTATGCCGGAGGTAGCCACTGCAGAGGAGGAGATGTGGTCGTCGATTTCGTCCACCTTAGCCCCTGCTGCGACCTCGCCTAAGTCCGCCGTCATCCACCAGTTCGTTTACCCGCCTCGCCGCACTAGCTGGAGCCCTGGTACGTCCCTGGTAGACCCCCACCGGCCGTTTAGGGTCCAGTCTCACCGACGACGAGCATGAGCCGTCGATCTGTGTTCTAATCGTGTGGCCCAGATTGTCCCGTACCGCTTCGAGTTTTAAGTGCCACTGACATGCGGGACCCCTTGTCAGTCGCCCTCTGTGCCGAGGAGCATCACTGGACCGGCCCGTTAGTTTTCCCGCGCTAGCCCACAAATTCAAATAGGTGTTTTCTATTTAGACTTAGAATCAATTCTGTCCCTTAGTTCAAAAATCATTTTAGGAAGATTTACTGAACCAAATTGAGTGGTTCCAATTTTGTTTGAAAGCTACTGAAAATATCTATCCAAGCCCGTTGGATTTAAATCTTTTAGAGTTAGAGATCTCTCCTAGTAAAAATAACAAAACAAAAGCTTTTGCACATTCAAACATTTTTATAAAATCAACCATAATAGCTTTTGAGTTGATTCCTACTCTCAAAAATCACATTTAACCATACCTATCTGAATATGTAATAATATTAAGATTTACATATAGTGACTTTGGACTAGTACCAAGATAATGCTATATAGGCATTTCTAGTCACTTTAAATCATTAATTATTAAACTTGAACTTATTAAAATCTGATCCAACATTTAAATCGCATTCCCATATGTTAGAATATGTGGTGATGACATGTGTCCACATGATCCCATATTTTAATTGGAGAATATTAAATCTTAGTTAATTTCAATGAGTAGAAATTACTTTTCTCAAATAAAAAGAATGAAGCTAGTTCATTAAACCTTGTGATGCTTGTGATGATAATAGATCATCAAATATGTGCATTAGTGTGCTAAGTAGACTAGTTAAGTATTGTTTGGTGATTGTGTATCCCGTATGTATTTATAGACGATAGTACCGACCAAGTCTACGAGGAGGAGGAGTTCTACCAAGAGGAGGAGGAAGAAAACTTCAACCACTGCACTACCCAAGGCAAGCCTAGCACTTCAAGTAAACTGAGCAAGCTATTATTGACAAGCTAAAACTTGCAAGACATCCCTAGATGAAATATAACCCAAGCAAGATGCATTAGGCATGCTTTGGTTATACCTCTTTGAGTTATACCAATCCCGAGTGTCAGGGGGATGATCCCCGGGTACCCCATCCGGATAAGAAACAGGACCGTCGGATCGCGTCCGGCTGACCAGATGCAGCCGGACAGGGCAAGACGGGTCGGCTATCACCTGGTAGCCGGATCAGCAAGAGACAGCCGGATACGGCGACGTAGCCGGACCCAATCAGTGAGACAGGACGATATGTGTATCAGTGCACGGTACGCCCTGTACGATGACAAGACGGGGAACCACCCGCCCATACCGAAGACTTTGCGTGGGTGACGCTGGAACAATGGCCTGTGCTGACGATGGGCTCGCACGGCGTCCACTGTACCTACGATAGCCATACCGCTCATACTCTGATAAGACAAGCCATACTGGATACTGTAGATGACTAGTCGGCTGGGACCCGCCTGTGGGGCCCGCCAGTCAGACTAGCCAGTGAGACCTTTTGCCTCTCTGCCTATATAAGGAGAGGCAAGGCCTCAGTAGAAAGGGTTGGTCTCAGTGCATTTAAGGCAAGATAATGCTATATAGGCATTTCTAGTCACTTTAAATCATTAATTATTAAACTTGAACTTATTAAAATCTGATCCAACATTTAAATCGCATTCCCATATGTTAGAATATGTGGTGATGACATGTGTCCACATGATCCCATATTTTAATTGGAGAATATTAAATCTTAGTTAATTTCAATGAGTAGAAATTACTTTTCTCAAATAAAAAGAATGAAGCTAGTTCATTAAACCTTGTGATGCTTGTGATGATAATAGATCATCAAATATGTGCATTAGTGTGCTAAGTAGACTAGTTAAGTATTGTTTGGTGATTGTGTATCCCGTATGTATTTATAGACGATAGTACCGACCAAGTCTACGAGGAGGAGGAGTTCTACCAAGAGGAGGAGGAAGAAAACTTCAACCACTGCACTACCCAAGGCAAGCCTAGCACTTCAAGTAAACTGAGCAAGCTATTATTGACAAGCTAAAACTTGCAAGACATCCCTAGATGAAATATAACCCAAGCAAGATGCATTAGGCATGCTTTGGTTATACCTCTTTGAGTTATACCAATCCCGAGTGTCAGGGGGATGATCCCCGGGTACCCCATCCGGATAAGAAACAGGACCGTCGGATCGCGTCCGGCTGACCAGATGCAGCCGGACAGGGCAAGACGGGTCGGCTATCACCCGGTAGCCAGATCAGCAAGAGACAGCCGGATACGGCGACGTAGCCGGACCCAATCAGTGAGACAGGACGATATGTGTATCAGTGCACGGTACGCCCTGTACGATGACAAGACGGGGAACCACCCGCCCATACCGAAGACTTTGCGTGGGTGACGC
The DNA here is from genome assembly GCA_916181665.1 of Avena sativa. Classification (NCBI taxonomy): domain Eukaryota; kingdom Viridiplantae; phylum Streptophyta; class Magnoliopsida; order Poales; family Poaceae; genus Avena; species Avena sativa. Next base: position 484,362,371 of record OV702279.1, read on the forward strand.
TGGAACAATGGCCTGTGCTGACGATGGGCTCGCACGGCGTCCACTGTACCTACGATAGCCATACCGCTCATACTCCGATAAGACAAGCCATACTGGATACTGTAGATGACTAGTCGGCTGGGACCCGCCTGTGGGGCCCGCCAGTCAGACTAGCCAGTGAGACCTTTTGCCTCTCTGCCTATATAAGGAGAGGCAAGGCCTCAGTAGAAAGGGTTGGTCTCAGTGCATTTAAGGCAGTAGCTAGAGAACACAGCTCAAGGAGCACTTGTAGTTCGTATATCCCTCATAGTCAGATCAGGCAGGAGTAGGAGCTTTACCTCATCACGAGGGCTCCGAACCTGGGTACTTCCTGCGTCCAGCTACGCTTGCTTGTACCCAATCTCGCCTGCGGACGCCGTCGATAGCTTCCCTGCTAGTCCCCACACCTCTATCTAACCTGCTTAGGTACTGCCGTTCCCAATACAACGACAATTGGCGCCCACCGTGGGACAGATGGCTTCGACCAGATTCATGTTCCGCATGGGACCCCGCACTTCAGCCGGTGAGCGCGTGGCCTCCGGCCTGGTGCTCACGCTTGGCAAGTTCGACTGCGTCATCGATAACGCCTCCTGCTTCGCCGGAACTTCCTTCCCAGCGAACGACACCGTCCTGCTATTCGGCGATCTCCCCGTCTATGTCGCCACCGTCCCGGAGCGTTTCCCTAGGGAAATCGTCTCTGTCGCGGAGGTGCCGCGCTCAGACGGCAGCACCCCGTGGCGTGGAGGTCATGATGGCCGGATCCAGCTCACATCCCCGCTAGCCGCGGGAGCGAGGCGCGGACAAGGTCGGAACTTCCGCTGCCCCGCAGCCTCGGAACCCGGTGGAGGATGCCATTGATCGGCTCCTGACGCCGGTTAACCTCGGGGATAACCCGGAGGAAGCGGAGGCCAACTTCACCATGGAGAGACAGATGCTCCTCCAGGAGGCCATGGAGCTGGCAGCAGCCCATAAGCAACTTGAGATCACTCGGCGCGAGTACGACCACACGCACGGCCTCACTCCGACTACCGCGGAGCCGAGACGGCGCGGCCAGGTACGGCATCGGGGCGGTGAGCTGGGCAGTAGGATGGAAAAGGACGGGGAACCGGATCCCGCGCCTACCCTCACACGACCCACCTACAGCACGCCCATCAAGAACTTGCACGTGGCGCGAGCCGCAGCAGAGGAGCTACCTAGCCTGGAGGGCGAGGCGCGAGCACGCCAGCACGCCAGCAGATGAGCTACCTAGCATGGAGCGCCCCGAGGAAGGCAAGGCTCAGCCGGTTTAGAGACCCATCTACTACCTCAGCGAGGTTCTCTCCCTCTCCAAGCAGAACTACCCCCACTACCAGAAGATGTGCTATGGTGTGTACCTGGCATGCAAGAAGCTCAAGCACTACTTCCAGGAGCACCCGATCAAGGTCATGTGCACTGCACCCCTTTCGGAAATCATCGGCAACAAGGACGCCACCAGCCGAATCGCCAAGTGGGCCATCAAGCTCGCTGCTTACTCCATCCAGTACGAGCCCCGGCTCACGATCAAGTCACAGGCGTTGGCAGACTTCCTCGTCGACTGGGCCGAGACCCAGTATCTCCCACCGGTTCCAGATTCAGACCACTGGCGGATGCACTTCGACGGGTCGAAGATGCTCGGGGGCTTGGGAGCCGGCATCGTGCTCACCTCGCCCAAAGGAGACCGGCTGGAGTATGTGCTGCAGATCCACTTCAAGGCCTCCAACAACGTAGCTGAATACGAGGCACTGGCGCACGGGCTCCGGCTGGCCAAGGAGATCGGTGTCAACCGGATCCTGTGCTTCGGTGATTCGGACTTGGTGGTGCAACAGGTGTCCGGGGAATGGGACGCCAGAGATGCAAACATGGCTCTCTACCGGTTCCACATCCAGAAGCTCAGCGCCTCCTTCGACGGATGCGAATTTCATCACGTCCCCTGCACCAACAACGAGGCAGCCGATGCGCTCTCCAAGATAGGATCCACCAGGCAGGCCATCCCGCCAGGGGTCTCCTTGGAGCATCTGCGCCAGCCATCCATCAACCCGTCACCGGAGTCAGACTCCATCGTCTGGGCGGGAAGCGTTCCGGCTGGCGGAGCAGCAGAAACGGAGCCGGCAGAACCACCAAAGAAGAAAACCCGCACCAACTCCGGCCAGACAGTGCCTTCCGGCTCGCAAGACCCAGGGGCTGCCGGTTTTCCTAATGGCTCGGGCGCTGCCATCCCGGGTACTCCACCCGGACGACCCCCCGACGTCCGTTAGCCGGAGCACAGGAGCGTCCTCGTCATCCGAGAAGTGCCATCCTGGGCACAACCCTTCATGAACTACATCGCCAACGGAGAACTCCCGGACGACGAGGTAGAGGCCAGGCAAATTCGGCGCCGCGCGCATACATACACCATCATAAACGGCGAGCTGTACAAGCGCAGTGTATCCGGCATCTTCCAAAGATGTGTTGATGTGGACACGGGCTACCGGCTACTCAAGGATATCCACTAGGGTGAGTGTGGGCACCACGCTTTGTCAAGGGCGATAGTCGCCAAGGCATTCCGCCAAGGTTTCTATTGGCCCACCGCCCTCGAGGATGCCGAGCAGCTGGTCCGCGCGTGCAACGGGTGCCAGCGCTTCGGGCAGCTCAGGCACATGCCAACCTCGGTACTCAAGACCATACCGATCACCTGGCCCTTCGCAGTTTGGGGCCTCGACATGGTCGGTCCCTTCAAGCGAGCCCGCGCGGGAATGACCCACCTGTTGGTAGCGGTGGACAAGTTCACAAAGTGGATCGAGGCCAAGCCTATCCGGAAGCTAGATGGAGCGACGGTTGTTACCTCCTTCACCGACATCATCAACCGCTTTGGCTACCCCAACAGCATCATCACCGACAACGGCACGAACTTCGCCAGGGGGGCCTTTGCCCGGTTCTGCAGCAACAAGGGCATCCGACTAGACCTCGCCTCCGTTGCACACCCGCAGTCCAACGGGCAAGTCAAACGAGCAAACGGCTTGGTGCTAGCCGGCATCAAGCCACGTCTCATCGAGTCGTTGGAGTGGTCACCCGGATGTTGGATCGAAGAACTTCCGGATGTGCTGTGGAGCCTCCGCACCACACCGAATAGGTCAACCGGCTACACGCCATTCTTCCTGGTCTACGGATCGAAAGCCGTCCTCTCCACCGACATCGAGTTCGACTCCCCTCGCAAGCTCCTGTACGACGAGAAAGCCAACAAGGAGGCGTGGGAGGACGGGGTGGACCTCCTGAAGGAGGCCCGCGAGCTGGCCCTGTCCAGATTTGCCCTGTACCAGCAGCGACTACGTTGCTACCATTCAAGCCGGATTCGCCCAGTCGCATTCCGCGAGGGCGGCCTGGTTCTCCGGCTGGTGCAAGACACGAAGGGCATGCACAAGCTATAACCACCCTGGGAGGGCCCCTTCATCATCAGCCGGGCGCTACCCAACGACTCCTATTACCTCATCGATGCACAGCAGTCGCGCAAGAACAAGATGGACAAATCGGACGAGGAGACCGAGCGTCCTTGGAACGCGGCCCTGCTGCGCCCGTTTTACACCTAGTCACCAGGCAGTGTATGTATCCCAAAAACCCCATGAATGAAAATGCGGACCCCCACGAGAATCTCGGGGGCTCCTTCTAGAAATGTGTGTGCACCAGTTTTCCAGTTCAAATTTTCCGGCTCCGGCAACCCCTACCCGGGGGCTCGCCGGCTGGCCCGGCCTGTTAAGTCAACAAACCGGCTGAGTAGTGCGCGATGATGTCAGAGGCCCACTCTTCGTCTCAGCTACAGACCGCAACCCGACTGTCCGGCTAGCAAGAGCAAAAGCCCGAGGCATCCCACACGAAAAACGGGGAGGAGACGCGACAGATCGGGCGTCCCGGCCCTGCAACTAGCTCGAACCAATCCAGCCGCTAAGCCGTTAGTACCGTGCGTAATGTACTGTCAGCTCCCTTTGATTCCGGCCGCAGACCGCAACCCGGCTGCCCGGCAAGGACGCAGCGAAAACAACAGAGCACACGGGAAGGCGACTAAGTGTCTAGAAAGGACCAAGCCAGTTTTCGAAAAAACAAGCCGTTTTCCGGCTACGATTTGACAGACTAACCTATTAACCTGTGAAGATGTATGTGTATGCATATGTGCATTCTTGTCCGACTACCTCGAGTCGAAATTCAGGAGAAGGAAAGAAGATTCGAAGTCCTTGCCTTCATCAAGCGCTCCGAATCTCGGGGGCTACACCCACTGGGTGTGCTCACGTGCCCCCAGTGGAATCTTGTAGTTCCTGTCCGGCTAAGGGCATTTAGCCGGCCGTTCGGAGCCCAGGTGAGGGAAAGGGCGGGAGCAAGAAAAGACAAGAAAGATTCGAAGCACCTGGCTACGCCAGCTACTCCGAATCTCGGGGGCTACACCCAGTGGGTGCGCTCGCGCGCCCCCACTGGAATGTTAGTTCCCCCAGCTGAAGGCGTTCAGCCAACGAAAGCGACCGACTGGGACGAGGCCAATCGGATAAAGTTAGAAGATTTGGGAGAAATAAGAAAGATTCGAAGCACCTGGCTGCGCCAGCTACTCCGAATCTCGGGGGCTACACCCAATGGGTGCGCTAGCGCGCCCCCACTGGAGGTGTAGGTCGCCCGCCTAAAGGTGTGTAGCCGGACGACGTTAGCCGGGCAAAATACAAAAAGGAAAGCTCAATGCACAAGATTCAAGAATTTCAACAATAACAAACAAAAAGGAGACAAAGCTCCCATAAGTTATCCGGCATCAAAGATAGCCGGTACAAATGGACAAGGTTCATGAACATACAAGACAAGACAAATACACCCGGCATCCCGGGGCAATAACTAGACGGCGCCGTGCGGGGGATCTTGGCCGGCAGAAGCTTCAGGCGGCGAAGGAGGCGCGAAGCTTGATCCGGTCCCTGCGCCTGGGGGCGGCGGCATCGAGCCCTTCGCATCAGGAGTACCGACGGACTCCGAGTCGGTGAGAACCTCGTCGGGATCCACGTAATCGTCAATCTTGATGGCGGACCCGCAGAGTTATGGATGGGCTTGGCGGATGGCGGCAAGGTTGGCTCTGGCACGGAAGCCACCATCGATCTTCTCGACGCGGGCATCCTTGTACCAGGAGAGCATGAGGGCCAAAGCCATCTCTGCTCCGGCCCGTGCCGTCAAGTCCCGCAGCCGATCCACCGCAGCCGGCACCTCTCCCACCCGCGCTGCCAGCTGCGCCATCGTCTCCGGAACCAGAGCCTCCGACCACATAAAGGAGAAGACGTCCCGTGCCGCCTGACGAAGCTTCGCAGCTTCCTCGCCAAGAAGGACGACGAGCTCCTGGGCCATCGGCTATGCTCCCGGCTAGTTCTCCTGCAGCCGGTTGTAGGCCAGTAGGTCTATGCCGGGGTAAAAAGCTATCAGAAAAGAGGAGTCAGATCCGGCTACCAGATCCAGAAAGAAAGGAAGACGGAAGAAAGAACTCACCCTTGGTAGTGTGGCCAACCTGCATCAGCTCCTCCACCAGCGCCTTCTCCTTGACCGCTAGCCGTTTTATCTCCTTCTCTTGGTCCTTGTTCTAGGCCTCGAGAAGGGAGAAGGCTTCGGCCTGGCTAGCGAGGAAGGCGTCGTGCTCCTTGACGGTGGCCTCCAAACCGTCTACCCGCGCGTGCCAATCCTTGTTCTGCAGCCGCAGAGTGGAGTTGGACCTGCTCAGCCGGTCGTTTGCTGTCTTCAAGCGATCGATCTCGCGCTGAGCGCACACGAGGATGGCTGCAACGAAACCAGCTATCAGTAAAAAAATAGAGCGAGCTGGGTGAAGAGAACTTACTCTAGGAAGTCCTGTTGGCGGCAGCAAGCTTCTGCTCCAACATCCGGTTCCCGCCGGCTGTGGCCTCCAACAGCCGGATCTCCTTCACCGCCAGCTCGAGCATGGCGGAAAGGTCCGACAGCGAAGCGGCAGAGGAAGCGTCGCCGTCCACGGTGTTGACGGCCAAGGACTCCTTCGCCGCGACCACCGCCGTTCGCCACTCCTTCCCGAGCTCCTCTTCGGAGTTGTCATCGCCAACAACGACGAGCTCCTTGCTGGCAGCCCCCGCGCGCCCGCGGAAGAGCCTTCCGGCTGGGGACCCACCGGCTGGGCAGAGGCATCCGGCTCAACTCGAGCGGGAGGCGGAGGCGACACCTCCGAAGAAGGAGATGCGCCGGTTGGCACAGTCGGGGCACGGGGAGGCGACCCGGTCGGCGCCCGTGCCGGGCATGCAGCTCCGAAAGAGACCAACACGCTAAAGAGAAGGAGGAAAAGGCAAAAGCAAAATAAGCCAAAGTCAGAAAAACAAGAAGGAGGGCAAGTAGACAGAAAGCACCGAAAGATAGAGGGGGAGAGGAAAAACATACCCCGGCATGACCGGGGGCGGCCCTTTCTTCCGGCCAAGGCGGCTCGGCGGCAGGGCGCTGGACCGGCTCCTCTTGGGAGCCGGCTCCTCCGCCGCAGGCCGGCGGGAGCCGGAACGGCTGGAGCTGCTCCCGCCTACTTCGCCGTCCGTCGCGGAGCGTGTCACCGGCTCCACGGTCGGCCCGGCCTCCTCCTCCTCGTGCACCTCCGCGTGCGGGTCGGCGGCCGGCTCGTCGTTCCGGCTGGGGAAGGCGTCGCCGTCCCCATCCGATTCCTCGCGTGTCACCGTCGAGCGCGCGGCTCGGGCAAGTCGGGCGTGAATGCCTCGAGGGGAGCCTCGCCCTCCTCGTGAAGGATGCAGACGAAGATCTGCCAAATGCAAGAAGTCAATCAGACAAAACAAGGAAATAACACAGAAAGAGTGAGAAAAATTTCCGGCTACAAGAACTAACCCGGGGCGCGCGGTTCTCCCGGCTGTAGGGCGCCAGACTGAACTTCCAGTTCTTCGGCAACCGCTTCTTACTGATCGTCCACAACCACTCCTTCAAGTTGTGGTAGCGGGGATCGCGGCGCGACAGCCGGCTCGGGTCAGCCGGCCGGAGTAATAGCACATCTTGTGCGCCTGCTGCTGCATCGACATCATCAGCCGGGACATCCAGCTAAGAGTGATGTCCCGGTAGGTTAGCTGGCAGGTGACGAGGGAGCGCATGCATGCCAGCATCGCGTCCGTCTCCGCCTTGTCGCCGTGGATCTTCAGGTCCCAGTTCTGCTGGCTATACTCGAAGTCTTGGAAGGCTGGAAGGTTTATCCGATCGACGTTGGTGATGTTCTTGACGTAGAAGTACGACTGCTGCCACAGCTGTACCGTGTCCCGGAGCAAAAACTTCGGGTAGCCTGATTGGGTGCGGGAGTAGATGGAGGCGCCGCCGCAGACGACTAGCGGCCCCTTCGTGTACTGCACCTGTGGCCGGACTCAGAAGAGCCGGCAGAAGAGCCCGAGATCCGGCTGGATCCCGAGATAACTCTTGCACAATGCCATGAAGTGCGCCAGCGTTCCAATTGCGTTGGCGCTGAGATGGTGGAGGCGGAGGTCGAAGAAGGCCAAGAACGTGAGGAAGAATGGGTGCAGCGGCAGCGCGAACCCGTGCGCCAGGTGCGAAAGGAAGATGATGCACTCCCCCTCCGCCGGATGTGGCGACACCTCCCCCATCGGTGCCAACCGCACCGCCACCTCCTCCGCCGGCGGGAGGACGCGGGTCGCGCGGTACTTCGCGATTTGGTCTTCGGTGATGGAGGAGCCGCACCAAGCCCCGCGGTCGGCAGCCATTTCCGGCTGGTGGAGAGGAGCGGCGACGAAGAGTGGCGGTGGCCCGTAACGTCGACGACGGCAAGCGGGCGGCACAGAGGGCAAGAGCGCAGAAGCAAGAGCACGCGAGGGAGAAAGAAAACTACAGCGGGGGAGCGAAGGAAAGGAACTGCCTCCCCCGCAGCGTCCCTTTAAAGGATCGGAAGGGCAACCGTCGACAGGGCCACGTGGCGCGCATCCGGGCAACCCACACCCCAACCGCCGCCAAGATCCCGCGTGCTAGGGCAGGATGCGCAGAAGATCCTGGAGCGACAGCCGAAGCGCCGGACATCAGTTTCCCGAGGCGACGTGCGACGGGACGTTACGCTGCCCGCCGCAGAGCAATGATGGCGCGTGCGCGCATGGCCGGCGTCAGCACTGACGTCACGGGTAGCGCAACCGTCAGGCTCAGCCGGATGAAAATTCAAAAAGCAAGAAGGAGCGCGCGCACATTTCTCCTAAGGGCGGAATCCACACGCGCTCGGGGGCTAGTGTCAGGGGGATGATCCCCAGGTACCCCATCCGGATAAGAAACAGGACCGTCGGATCGCGTCCAGCTGACCAGATGCAGCCGGACAGGGCAAGACGGGTCAGCTATCACTCGGTAGCCGGATCAACAAGAGACAGCCGGATACGACGACGTAGCCGGACCCAATCAGTGAGACAGGACAACGTGCGTATCAGTGCACGGTATGCCCTGTACGATGACAACACGGGCAACCACCCGCCCATACCGAAGACTTTGCATGGGTGACGCTGGAACAGTGGCCTGTGCTGACGACGGGCTCGCACGGCGTCCACTGTACCTACGACAGCCATACCGCTCATACTCCGATAAGACAAGCCATACTGGATACTGTAGATGACTAGTCGGCTGGGACCCGCCTGTGGGGCCCGCCAGTCGGACTAGCCAGTGAGACCTTTTGCCTCTCTGCCTATATAAGGAGAGGCAAGGCCTCAGTAGAAAGGGTTGGTCTCAGTGCATTTAAGGCAGTAGCTAGAGAACACAGCTCAAGGAGCACTTGTAGTTCGTATATCCCTCATAGTCAGATCAGGCAGGAGTAGGAGTTTTACCTCATCACGAGGGCTCCAAACCTGGGTACTTCCTGCGTACAGCTACGCTTGCTTGTACCCAATCTCGCCTACGGACACCGTCGATAGCTTCCCTACTAGTCCCCACACCTCTATCTAACCTGCTTAGGTACTGCCGTTCCCAATACAACGACACCAAGTTTTTTTACAAGCTTTAATTTCTTGTACTTTACCAAAGTTCCTTACTTTATTTATAGATAGCATAAAGAGTATAAAACTTGACCTATCTAGTTAGGCTTAGATGTCATTCTATGGCATGAGATTGAGATTAGCATCCCACATTAGTGAACACTCTTAACTTAGTAGTTGGAACAAAACCCAAAACTTGATTCACTTTAGATGGGAATACTTGGTGAAAATGACTTGTGAAAACCTTGGAATGATGAGTCATTCTATTGAGATGTTTTGACATGTGTTGAGAAACACAAATGGTTTATGATGATGAAAATGTTGAGGCATGAGCCTTAGCCCTTTCACAAAACTGATGGTTGGGTTCGGATGCGATACCATTCCAATTTTACCGTACAACCACAATACCTGAATTGGGTAAGGCTTAGCCGGAAGTTTATATGCATTAGTATTAGTTCCCTCGTGGGAGAGGTTTGAGCTAAGGCTACCTCTCAATGTTGTCCACCTATGCAGTTTCCAAGATGACAGATGGTCATGGTTGGGAGGCCATGCTCATAGGGGAGGTGCTTATACTAGGGTGTGTAAAGGAAAGGTTATGTTTGATTATCTGCATACTAAGTATGATGATTCAGGGTTACCCCTGATAGATGTATCGAATCTTGTGGTGAAAGTGTACAACCTCTGCAGAGTGTCAAACTATTCGAATAGCCGTGTCCACGGTTATGGATAGTTGGAGTGGCCATATTGTTCCATTGTCAGATGTTTTCAAAATGCCTTATGAAATGAATTGTGACATGACTTGACCACAACAGAGTTGTGACTATGACAATTAAGTTCCCACTTAGGTGATTTCAGACTTTATTTTTATCTTTCTTTGTTTCTGAACTCAGCTTAGGTTTCAAACTTAACTTTATAAATAAACTTAGAGTTAGCATTCCTACTAGAACTATACTACTTGTTAGTGGTAGTTTGCGAGTACTTAAAGAGTACTCATGGTTTTTGTCCCTAGCTATTCCTATGGCCAGACTATGAAGGAGATTACCAAGATGAAGGATAGCAGGACGGCTATGTTAACTAGGACTATCTCCCATCGTCAGCATTGCATGTGACTCTGAAGATGGACCCCACCGCTATGCTATTTATTCCGCTACTTGATTGTACTAAGACTGGATTATGAGATCCTTATTTGTCTAAGACCTTATTATGGTTTGTAATGGATAATGTACTGTGATATGCAATCTGTTATGTCTCGCAAAAATGGTAATCCTGAGATTGCGATGTATGGCATAACAGGCATCTAGGATTAAAAATCCGGGTGTTGACAAAATACTATTTCCTTACAACACTAGGTGAGTGTTACTGTCTTGTACACATTCTATTTTCGCTTACTCGATGTTAAGCGTATAATTGACTCGTGTTATATTTTGTCAGTGTGTCCAGCTTTTACTATATTCTGTTAATCATTGTTGTTGACCAAGGAGTAGTAAAAGTCATGGACTCGAAACGCACACCTTTAGAAAAGTGGGCAAACATGCAGGAATGCCTCCAGAAGGTTTGGAAACGGTTCACCACCAACACTAGGGGTGTTTGGAAGCCAGAGCTTACATTTCAACCATTGACTGTAAGTACTACTTGCTAGATCCACGCATCTCTTTGATTCTAGTTTCAATACCACCATTATCATGCTTGATTATTATTTTGATTGAACTCCGTTCTCGTAAAGTGCTTGAGGCAGGAAGCCGGGAATAACTTATGTGGATACTATGTCTGCGAGTTCATTCGCCAGATGACCAAAGAGAAGGACGCAGACCGGAACATTGAAAAAATTGAAATACGATAAACAATAATCACAACTTTATTTTATTACCACCAATTGTGTTTAGTTTCATTCATATATATTGATCCCCTTCTTTAAATTAGATCGAACGGATACAGGACGGTCTTCTATCACAAGAACGCGTGCAAGCAATTCAAGAGGAAATTGCCGGATTCTTATTAGAACATGTCATAGATCCGAAAGGAGAATACTATTACCCGGTTCATTTGGAAGGGTGAAGTGTAAAAAAGAAGATGTAAATTAGATCAAATTCGTGTCAGTACCGTTTGTAATTAATATGTTTCGACCAAGCACGACGGATGAGACAGAGTATAATATATTCGTGACCATGATGTGTAATATATATATATATATCGTGGTTTCATTATTGCTGTATATATGTAGTACCATTAAATTGAATACAAAACACCAAATAAATAAATGAAAAAAAAAACAAAATCCTACCGCTGTACAAAAATAGCCCGAAATGCAGAGACCAACGATCCCGGTTTGTGCCACGAATCGGAACCAATGATCCATCCCCCTCGTTGCTCGCGCGCCCACGTGGAGACCCATTAGTTTCGGTTCGTGTTCAAACCGGGACCAGCATTGGTCCCGAGTGATTGGTCCGGTTCGCAAACCGGACCAATGGCCCTTATGAACCGGGACTATAGGCCCTTTTTTCCACTAGTGTAATTACTACTAGTAGATGACAAACGATATACAGAACGCGTGAGGAGCCGTAAGTACCGTGGACTAGTGTTTTCTCGTTCCTTTATCAGCGTGAGAGAAAAAGGCCGATAGTTTGGTTTAATCTGGTAAAGATCGAACAGCAGCTAGCACAGTTTTATTTGCGAAGTAACACTCTCAAACACCAAATTAACTTTTATATGTAGTTGGGTCATTGACTACATGTAAGTACTTTTTCGAAATATTTTGGATATTTTTTGAAAAGCCCAAAATCAGCCCTACTCTACATGAACGGGCAAGGGATATCAAGCTATGTGTAACACGAGCGTCGAAGCAACTTTTCGGAATACAAGGTACTTATCTCACGTGCTCCCTCCATCCATGAACTAGTATGCTTTTAGTCTTGTCCAAAGTCAATCTTATTTGAATTTGACTAAGTTTATACAAATGAGTAGCAACATATATGTCAAATTGGTAGATTATGTAACTATATTTCAAGACCAATCTAATGATATTAATTTAGTGTCATAAGTATTATTACATTTTCCTATAAAATGATCAAAATTAAATAAATTTTACTTAGAACAATACTAGAAGTAGAGTAGAGTGAATTTTGTTCCGAGGAGTGCATGTATCCACCGAATCCGTTGGCGTTTACAAATTTGTGCTCCGTTTCTTTATTTTTTGTCAAAGCTTGTCATATTTTACAATGTTACCTAATGTTTATTCATGGTTTACTCTACTTATGTGAGGTTTTATCGTGTTTCAAAAAAGTATTGTCATGTTTCTCTGTGTAACAAATACATGGTGAATCTACCGTGCATGGTAAAAATTCATTTCTCCCATACGAACACACCTTTTCTTATCTAGATACACACACTAATGAGCACACTTCTAAAAAGAAACCACTTCTAAAGCCAGAGATGGAACGGCAATAGGTATAAATAAAAGAGGAACACTAATGAAGTAGACATATAGAAGAAACCACTTCTGAAGCTTAAACTATTAGAGTTTTTTATCTCACCTGTCTCTGATATACTGGATGTGGTCTAGACCACATTGACCACGTCGGATAAGTAGAATCCAAGATGGCTTGTTATGTGAAAATAAATCTCTAACATTGGCACAAGCCAAACCTCTCAGATGGTGTCTTTCTAAGGTGATGTGGGCTCAAGCACCCAAGTATGACAGGTCTTTGACACGTGGTACTGAAAAATAGTGGTCATTTCAGCACCAAAGTATGGATAACCCAACCTTTATAGTTGATTGTTGAACCAATAAACAAGATGGAAGACATATTGGACCATGAGAGGATCATTAAAAAGAGAAATGTCAATGATTTGATGAACTCCTCATCAATACCTCATATACTCGACAATAATTTAAATAGTATACCAAAAATTTCTAGCTCGATATTTTGAACCATGCACTTCAGAAAATTCTACAAAGATATTTATGGATACAACAAAATATACTAAACACACACACACATTATAATTCATAAGTATCATAGGTTATTATACAACAGCACACAATTTGTACTTTTTTATTTCTCACTTTAAAGGGGATTTTTTCAAAGAATGATCCGGAGTCTCAAAATGAGGGATCTAACATAACTTTTGTCAAACCAAAAATGATTTACATTTGTTTCTATTTATAACTAGTCGAAATAGTAGGCCCCAAAATAAATTAGGTTGAAATAATGAAATCTTGAAAGTATAGAAGTTTAGTATAAATATGAGCATGGCCAATAAAATCTTGAACTGATTTAAGATGTTAAGAATTTAATGTAACACATAATAACACCGACCATTATATGAAAGGTATCACATTCCAAAGTAATGAGTATATTGATTAATTCACATATGGAAAATATACTCAATATTTAGCAATAGTAGCAATCTTGAGCATCCTGTATTTATCATTAAAATATATAAAAAAATAAGGTAGAAAAATGTATAGCTTAATCTACAGAAATTAAAAGAGGTACCAGTTCGCACAAACACACCAACACATTCCTGGTCCTCTCTTCGCTCTAAGAAGCGTTATCTCTTATCTTATAACTTTAAGAACTAAAAAAAGTGCAAAAGCTGATTTAGAAGCATTGATGAGATAAAGGGACATTATTTTCAAATGCATCCACAATCGTTATGACAAAGGATAATTTCTCAACTACATAATGTGATCTAGACATGTTACCCCATATAGTAATTTTTTGTGTTTTGGAAATACAAAATATAGCTAGCATTGGGACAAAATTCCATATTTGTTGGCTTTATAGTTCATTAGCAAGTTTAGCATTAATGTTCTAGCGGTAGAAACTAAGTAAAGAGAATGCACTCGATAAGAATGATGGAGCTCAAATCTCATTCTACGACATCTTAGTCCTTCGGTCTCGGTAATCCCGTATAGTCGCAGAATAAATAAATAAAAGAAATTTCATAGTGATAATGTTTGTGGAACGATTGAACTATTCTTACCTTACCGTTTTCAGCACAACCGAAGGAAAATATGCAGTTGTGGCAAAAGACTGGATGACGAAAGTTTAGTGGTTGTAGAACTATCACTACTCCTAGTGGAACAAAATGGTAGACTAATTGGAAACAAACTTTGAGTGTTTCCCGAACAAATCGAACTACTAGTTGGAACAAAATTTTACATAAAAATACTCATGTGTGCATCCGTAATACCATTAGGGTAATGCATTGTTGCAGAGGCTGGGTGTAATTGGTATCTCGCGATATTAATATATGCTCTTTTCCCAAAAAAAAAAGACCCAACCCTCAGTCCTCTGTTAATTATATGATGATTTTTTTTGCGAAGAGATGCACCTGTTCAGATACGTGTGAGGTTCAGTGGTGGCGAATAAGTTCAAGGGATTGACCAAAATACTTGGAATTCATCATAAACCCAATGACCAGAGCAAGTTCCATTATGGAAATCATACCCAGACATAACGTACGGACCAGCAGGTTTATTGATCATAAAACACCACAAGCTTCTCCAGCAGCTATACACCACATATATATGCAGAGCACTTCAGGCTCAGGCGGCCGGCTTCAACTTCTGGAGCTGTTTGAAGTTCCCCCAGGCCTTCTCCCAGACCTTGGCCTCGTACAGCTTCTTGGCGCCGCCCTCCTTGACCTCGATGGTGAAGTAGTGCATGCGCCCGGCCACCAACTGCGCCCTCACCTTCACCAGCCTCTCGAATTCCAGCAACGCGTTCTGAATCAAACACAATGAACAGTTATTTCTTTAGAAGAAAAACAAGAACAGAGAAAGCAAATTCTTTGGATCGGGTTAGGGCGTGGGACTTACGGCCTTGGTGTTGTGCTCGGCGACCGCGAATCGGGCCAGCTCGATGGTCTCGAGGTCGTTCTCCTGCCCAGCCGGCGCGTCCTGGATGCTGCTCGGCGGCGGCGGCGGGCGCCATGGACCGTGGTGCGTCGCCTTGGCCATTGCTGCTGCCGTCGGCCGGGTCACTGCTGTGAGCCGCGGGAGTAGTGTAGAATGACAGATCGATCACATCAAAAAACTTGTGTGGCCACAGACATACACCTATTGCGCCCTCGAATTTTCTTCATTATTTCTTCTCTTCTCGCGGTTCAAACTTCTTCACGTCCTGGCTATGCTTTTATACACGTCCAAAAGATCTGGCTCCAAACGACAAAAGACTGAAACCTAGCTAGCCGCGCCCTATTCACAAACTAATTAACTGGGATTCTACTTGGACACACGCACGACAGCAGCACTCATGGAAATAGGCTGTCGCTCCGCTATATCTATCTACTAATTTACACAGAGGTAGGTTCGTCCGCCACTTTTTTGGTTCCGATTTTTCGCTGGACTAATTTACCCCTGGTAGTTCGTAGTAATTACAAGGCATGCCACCGTCGAGTGGATCTGCTAAGTAACGAGTCAACGAAAGAAAAAAAATCATCCCCAGACCCGGAGGCGGGGATCTTCTCCATCCCAAGCCAACCGCCTCCATCGCATCCTCGCCCTGTGCGGCCCTTCTCCCTCCGCCGCACCCTCCGTACACTGCCTTCGCATCCTCGCCGCTAAGAGCTCCCCTCCTCCCTCCAGTACCGCCTCCAGCTGCCCTCCGGTCCCCTCCAACCCTGAGCCCTAAGCTCGACCTCGCGAGCCTTCTCCTCTACCACAACGGCGTCGTCACCGGCAACCGAGGGCCATCTCCGTTTTCTACCGATGCTCTCTCTCTCCCCGCGACCTGATATGCATGCTCTGCCTCGTCCTGGTCGCAACGGCTCCGGTGGCCAGGTCACAGAGGGGCGTGAGCCTCTGCAGGGCGTGGACGCCGTCGCCGTGACCTCCTTCTGTGGCGCCGTCTAGGGGCCCAAAGTACGCCGCTGGCCCGAGTCCGCGACCTGATCTGCATGCTCCACCTCGGCATGGTCGCAGCGGCTCCGGTGGCTATGTCGCAGAGGAGCGTGAGCCTCTGCAGGGCGAGGACGCCGCCGCCGCTCGAGCGTGGCCAATTCACGGACGAGCGTGCTCCTCTGCAGGGCGTGGACGCCGCCTCTGCAGCGAGCGCGTTCTGGTCGATGTCATCCCCCATTCCCGGGGGATCATGCCGCGCGCGTTCACGCTCTGCCATAGCGACTCCCCTCGTGTTCTACTCCAACACATCTCCGGTACGAACTCCCGTGTGCTGCCCTCGCGTCTTCCCGCTCGCCCGTCGATCCATCTCACAATTATGACGGGCAATGGCGAGCTAGCACAGCGCGTGAGACGTCACTGCCTTAGTTTACTTTCCTTGGCTTGCGGCCAGAGCAGAGGAGGCCGAACGGCGGCGGATCACGAACCGGAGGAGGGAGGCGGTGCTTCGCTGGGAAGGTGAGCGCGGTAAATAGCTCGCGGGCTCGAGCGGCATGGCCTACCCGCCGGTGGCGCACTGGTGCTCTGGCCGCCCCTCTTTTCCTCCCCTTTCCCTCTTCCCTCCACCCCACGTGCGACTAGATCGACAGCCACGAGGCGGAGCGCGTCGACCAGCTCCCCGAGCCGAGCGCGGGGGTGGAGGGCGGAGGCACACTCGCCTATGGAGAAGAATCAGCCTAGCCGCCGCATTGGACTTGAGTGCGGTGCACATCGAGACGTTGCGTTGCGCAGGTAACCCAGCTTGTGCTCGTCCGGCACCGTGGGAGATGGGACGAGGTGGGCTTTGTCGGTACCGGTGGTGTGGTTGTGTGGTGGTGCTGCTGAGGTGAGAGAAGAAGAAGGTGATGATCTGTTTGTGTCAGTTCGCCGCTGGTTGGCCAGTTGGCCTGCCGCGTCCAGCCTGCGCATGTACGCCCTGAGCTCTGCCTCCCGCGGCAGGTGCGTTGACCAGGAGATGGAGGCCACTGTATTAGCAACATTCAGTTAGTAATTCACATGCTTATGCTACGCAACCATATCTTCTAAACTGACGCTATCTGCATGTGTAACCAATACATTTATAAGTTTCAGTTATGCAATTATCTGTGTCTCACACTTGTAAGCAGCATCTGTCCAGAAGCGGTACCAGCAGCAGTTTAGAGTACACCACCGACAACAAATTTTTATTGAACTTCACGTGTCCATCAATCTGAACTTGACTCCCCCTCTCTCCGAATGTCTCGTTGTTGGAGCACGAGACATGCACCCCTGGAGAACACCATGCGCGCCACAACCCAGCACTACAGGAGACCCGCCGAGAGCCGGCGCTGGAGGGTTCGGCTGAATGTGGAGGTGGCCGGTTCAGGCTGGACGCCGTGCCAACCAGAGCTCGCTGGTATGAGTCGACCACCAGAAAGGGACTGAATAAATAGGAGGCACAAGATCATTAAGACTGTTAGCTTTGTTTACAAAATTAATACAGTTAAAATATCAGATGACTACCAAATTGTACTCATATCTGCCTTGGATCATACTTAACAGATTACATGTGTCAGCGGATGTGAGCAAGAGCAAAATCATCTTAGCTGAATCGCCATGTTGTGCATATTCTTTCCAAGAGTTCTCCAACGGCAGCATATTCCATGAAAACCCCAAGGTGCTTTGGGGTAAAATCCAACGCAACTATATTTATAGAAAATAAACAGGAGCATATTGTAGCAATTGTAATCGATTAAATTTTATCTAAATACAGACGTTTCTGATCTCAAGATGCAGCCACAGTAATGGTTTAGGACAAAATTTTATACTTCTAAAACTACTCTGTCAATTATCATCATTTCATAGTGGCCTTGGATTTAAGCGTTCAGTGTTACCCACTAAAACATTACTGCTATTTTTTGACAAATGAAATTACTAATAACTGGAAGATGCAGTCATGATACTGACATACTCACCATCTATTTCCGAAATGAAAGTACTATTTCCACTGTCTAGGCACGCTGCTTAGTTCAGACTATAGAATCATCCAATTTAACCAATACAATTCCATCCACTCGATCAACAATTTAGTAAGAACCATACAAAACAAAGCCAGTCTATAGAAAAGTCCTTCGCAATTGGACTCACTAGACCATATTTTAGCAAGTATGATCATTATATACCTCCCATTAGTGGCATCGTTCAGAATATAAATGTGACGCTAATAATATGTGATTTGCGCTTTGTGTGATCGATATCTCGGTCCGACCTAGCGGTGTTAACCAGGTTTCCTCTAATGAAGATAGATGGAGATGTGCACATTGCACTAATGAAGATTAGTCACTAAGTATGTCGGTTAAATTTATTATCCACCTTTAAATTTATTTGGGAGATGTGCACTATCTTAATTCCGCTAATGAAGATTAGCCACTTAGTACGTCGGTTAAATTTATTATCCATCTTTAAATTTATTTGGCCGTAGCAACGCACGGGCATTCAGCTAGTTAATATAGCAACCACAAGGTAAAACTACGAGAACACTGCTGGGCAAACACAACACGAGCAGCACTTGCCGTGTAGACTAATTAACTCGACTACAACTCTAATTAACCGACTCAAAACAAATTCACCTAGACTTATCTAATTAGTCAGGACACATTTGGAGACTACCAAAACATGCAAACCTAATTCAACTAGACTTGACAAGGACACACGTAGACAATATAGCCTATAGGAAATTAACCCAAACTTATCTCTCTCAGTTTAGATTAATTCCAACAGAAATGAAGGGAAATGCGATGTGATCTGTTGCGGGAGTAGTGCGACGTTTTGGGGGGCGGCAATGCACGTCGACGCGCTGCAAGTGAATGCTTAACGCGGAAGGCAAGCGGTGTCGAACTAAAGAAGGTGTCACCGGTACTGAATATGACGTCACAACAGAGTACAGTGATTACAATCCCTCTATCCCAAGTACTCCCACCTTTTGCAAATAAGTGTGTCCTTCTACTTTTGTCCTAAGTCAAACTTATTTGATGACTAACGTTATACCAATGAGTACCAACAAATTGGTAGATTATGGAACTATTTCAAGACCAATCTAGTTATATTTAATTTAGTGTCATAAATATTGTTGAGTTTTCCTATAAAGTTGATCAATATTAAATAAGTTTGACTTGGAACAATAGTACAAATAGAGTTGCATGGATTTTCTTCCGTGTGCATGTATCCACCAGTCCGTTGGTGTTTAGAGATTCGTGCTCTGCTTTTTATTTTTGTAAAAGCTTGTCATATTTTACAAATGTTCCATAATGTTTATTCATGGTTTACTTGAGGTTTTATCTTGTTTCAAAACGATATCGTCATGTTTCGATGTGTAACAAATACATGGCGAAATTACCATGCATGATAACAAATCATGACTCCCACACCACACACCTTTTCTTATTTAGACACATACAATAATGAGGCACACATCTAAAAATAAACCACTTCTAAAGCCAGAGATGGAACAAAGATGAGTATAAATAAAAGAGGAACACTAATGAGGCGGACATCTTGACACACCCCAGGTCTTGTCCTACCTAGCGATACTACCCCGCTAGTTACAGAACGCCATGTTTAGAAAAAAACTCTACAATTGGACAACACCTCCTTTGTTTTTAGGAAATCCACGACATGCATTTTATAAATATTCAACATACGGCAACGATATATTGTGCGGAAATACCAAGCACACAATCTACATGTCTCAATCCGTCCAACATAAATCCAGAATTTCAACCGAGTGACTAAAGGCTCATTCTAGACCAAACTAACAAAAATAACACGAGCTAGATAGTTTAGAAATCCACTACTTCTCTAATATAGTGTTCGGGTATATACTATCTAAGTAGTGTGAATGACGTGATGTGTAGTGAAAATGTGCTCTACTCCCGCCCATGCATACTGCTAGTCCGAGTACCTGAAAACCAAATAAAAACCAACAACAACAAACAAGTGTGAGTAAAAGTATACTCAGCCAAGTACAATAAAAGCCAAAAGTTTCACAAGTATTAGTAGAAATTAATTACTAAACACAAATAGAAACTTCTGTTATACTGAATACTCTCACATTTGGGGCACTCCGGTATGGACACATCCCGTGTCACTCAGCTTCGGAGACTGAAATAGACATAGCGGACATTTCACAACGGTCGCTGTTGGGGGATACCCCCGGGTAGGGTCACGCCGGGGTATAGAGACCGAGTTAGCCGAGGTATGGCAAGGTCAAAGCGAAAGCTGGCCGGGTCACCTCAAGGCAGGCCGACTTACGAAGTAACCCAGACCAGAGGATGTATACCTGACTGTGTCCCGGCCAACGTATGTCGTATGCCGGCAGGCTTTTTGTAACTTGTATGCAGGTACCTACGGGGTCAGGTTATACCAGGCTTGCAAGAGAAGGAAGGTATCTCGCTGGACAAAAGGTGATCTCTGTGTGCTGGAGCGTGAGCGAAGCGAACAGAGGGAGGGACCACCAAGGCGTGGCCGACAAAGGTGACGTAGCCTATGTCGGCTGACGCTGGCGCCGCAGAGGGTTACGTAGCCTCTGCATGGCTTACGAAGGGAAAAGGAGACCCGGTCAGTTTGCTATTTTGGGAGAGGCATATTCCTGGGAATATGCCTCCACGTATGCCCTAACTGGTGACCTAGCCTCCCCTTTATAAGGAGCGCTAGGGCCTCTGTAGAAAGGGCTGGCGGGTGAGTAGTTTGTTCATTGGGAGATAGGTTGTGGTGAGAGTAAGAGAGTTTCTTCTTCCTCCTATCCCAAATATAGCTCAAGGAGCATTTGTAAACCCAGTGAACTTTGAGAATACAAAGCATTTGTGTGTGGAATCACCACACTATCCCTCCCTGGATTCCTCTAGTACATATTGGCCCCACCTTTAGCCTATCCATGGCATTTGCAGTGACACCACCACGACAGTTGGCGCCCACCGTGGAGCAAGCGGCGCTAGCAGGAGTGAAGATCTGGACGGGAAGCATCATCGTCAACGGCGAGCGCATCGTCTCTGGGCTCGTTCAGCGCTTTGGAGCGCTGGACTACATCAGCGACAATGCTGGTAGCTTCAGCAGGCGACCTCCACCGCGCAATGACCTCTTCATCAAGCTTGGTGCCCACAAGATCTACGCTGGCATCGATGTGTCATGCGTTCACCCGCAGCACGTCGTCGAAGGAGGCGAGCCACCTCGTAGCGCGGCTTACGGTGCGCGTATCACTCGCTCTCCTGACCGTGCTGAGGTAATGATGACAGCACCTAACGCTGGTGCGAGCAAAGACCCAGCACCAGATCCGGAGGTAACACCCAAGGCGCCCAGGAAAAGTAGAGGTCCTCCGCTAGAGAGGCCAGAGAATGTGCTGCAGCAGGCAATAGATAGCTTGGCAAGCCCCATAGCACCCGTGGTAGATCCGGCTCAGGCACAAGCCGAGTTTGAGGAAACTAGGCAGAAAATACTAGAGGTTGCGAAAAAGATAGCCACGGCTCAACAGTCGTTGAACATGACGTTGCGCGAGTACGCAAGAACAAATAAGGTAGATGCGGTAAAAGTAAAAGGGAGAAACCTCATCAGTGAAATGAACAAAGAGGGTGAGACTAGAGTTGAGGAATCAGAGAACCTTTTGTCCATGGGGTTGCCGAAGTATAGCACCCTGACAAAGAACCTCAGAGCAGCGGATGCGGCTGCATCCGAGTTAGAAGGTTTGATGGGTGAAGCCCGGCAAAGACAACAAGAGAGGGTCAATGAGTTAGTTCGAATCGCTAACAGGCAGAATGAGGAGTTGCTCAGGGCTAACCCAGCAAGAGAAGGGGCTTCCAAGGTCGTTTATTCGGTAGTAGGAAACCCAGAGAAATCCGCTGGGGCTGCATCATCACCTCATGACGGCCCTAGAAGAGAGGAAGTGGTAACCTCGGCAAGGAGAAACAAACAGATAGTCCCGTATGACCCAGCAAGGGCAGGGAAAGGAAAAGCAATGCAGGGAAATGAGGATCGATAAAGTGTTAGCCGAGGTAACCGTGACCAAGGCAATGCCGGTCAGAGAAATGCTGAAAACGGCAATGCCGGACATCGTAACTCGGCGGGTGCAGGGCAAAACCCACCTCGGCAACAGCAGCAGCGGAGTGTACCTCGGCAAGAGCTAAGTGTCGGCCAGGGTATGCGGTAGAAATGTGCTCAACAAGAGCAAGACAGATACAATGACGGTGATTCAAAAATGGTGAATGCAGGATACCATAGGCCGGATCAGCATGTGATAGGGTCAAGGTTGGGAAGCAGGAACTTGCTCCCGGATGACACCAGGCTGAAGCTGGATCGGCTCTATAGGTCGGAACAAATTGAGGGGCAAGGTCCTCCGGGTCCAGCGTGCTTTGGGCCCTGGATCATGAAAGAGCCTCCGGTACCTAACTTCCAGTTACCTAGAGGCACGAAAACATATGACGGCAGCACCAAGCCAGAGGATTGGTTAATCAACTACGCAACGGCACTGAAAATTGCGACATGCAATTTGAGGTGGGCAGTGAGATACGTACCTCAGATGCTGGAGGGGCCAGCGAGGATATGGCTAAACAATTTACCACCCGGTAGTATCAACTACTGGCTAGATTTTCAGGAAATGTTTGTCAGTAACTTCTCAAGCACATATCAGAGGCCGAACAGACCACAGACCCTAGCAATATGCAAACAGAGACCAAATGAGACAGAACGGGAGTTCTTAACTCGCTGGTGCAATGTGCGAAACTCGTGTGAAGGCGTGATTGAGTCTCAGGCCATAGCTTGGTTTGCACAAGGGTGTAGATATGCAAGCATGCTGTGGCAAAGGTTACAAAGGGATATGCCAACTACGCTGGCGGAAACAATCCGGATTGCTGATTTGTATGCCTTAGGTGATCCGACTCAACCCCGGCTAGTGTCAAACGTGTCGAATGAGGAGTACTACCAGCGAGATGGAGCCGGATCATCCCGACGGAATGATTACCGGAGTAAGAGGAGAGATGATAGACCGGATTACAGGTACAGTTCGCAACAAGTAGCTGCTGTAAACCAAGATCAACCTGGAGCAGGGAGTAATCAGTGTTAGAAAACTAGAGGGTAACAGTGGACTCCAAGAAATGATGGCAAGAAAACTTGGACGCCCGAGAAAAAGAGACAGTGGCAAGAAAATAAAGACCGGCCGAGGTATACGTATTAGGCAATGCTGGATCAGCCGTGCAAATTTCACACGCCAAATCCGAGTAACCCGGCGGGTCATACAACCCGGCAATGTGGGTGGATAAGGAAGATAGAGCAAAGTGGCTCCGGGAATGCCCAGGCACCTCGGAACGATCAACCTTGACATGAGTTACCTCGGCAGCAGTTGCTCTCCGGAGCAAATACGCAACAGTTAATGTTACCACCACCTCCGCCGAGTTATGAGAATCATGAGAGAAGGGATGCAGTGTATCAGGTGGAAAACCAGCATCAGCCAGATCAAAGGTATCCTGGCAATGAGGGGAGAAATGAATACAGAGAGCATCATCAGAGTTACTGTGTGTTTACCACGGAGCAAACGGATAGAAAGAGCTTGTAACACCGACATATGGAAGTGAATGCGGTTATGCCGACAGTGACGAGGTATAGGCCTTGGTCGGATCAGGAAATTACCTAGAGTATCAAGGACCATCCCAAGCTCATGCCGAGTCCTGGTTCGTATGCATTAGTGCTGGACCCAACGTTCATCGGGCCAAAATATCAATGTGAGGTTCTCTAAGGTGCTGATTGACAATGGCAGCAGCATCAATATTATGTACGTGGATATAATGCGCAAGTTGGGTATCTCAGAGAACATGCTCCAAGCTACAAGGACAACTTTCCATGGCATTGTGCCTGGTATCTCCTGTGAACCCATTGGCAAAGTCCGTGTTGACATGTTATTCGGCACAAGAGATAACTGCCAAACTGAGAATTTGGAGTTTGAGGCTGTGAACTTAGAAAGCGCATATCACGCGTTACTCGACAGGCTAGCCCTGAACAAATTCATGGCAAGTACTCACATCAGTTACCTGAAGATGAAGTTGCCTGGGCCAAATGGAGTAATTACCATAGCTGGGGATTTCCGACGTTCCATTGAGTGTGCATCAGCCGGGTCTAACCTGGCCGAGTCACTCGTGATTGCACAAGAAAAGAGGAAGATCCAGGAAGTAGTGGCATTGGCTCAGTCCGTGCAACAGTATATGCCGGCGCTGAGTAACCCGCATGGAAGTGTCTCATTTCAAGCAACAAAGGATACAAAGAAAGTGCCCATTGATGATATGTTCCCAGAGCGCACCGTAACAATTGGTGCCGGGTTAACTGAGAAATAGGAAAGCGAGCTCATCAATTTCCTCCGTGAGAATCGGGATATCTTTGCTTGGTCCACGCAGGACTTGCAAGGTGTTCCGAGGGAATTGGCCGAGCACTCTTTGAATGTGAGACCCGGAGCAAAGCCGGTGAAGCAACCTCTCCGCCGCTTCGCCGAAGACAGGAGAAAAGTCATTGGAGATGAGATAGCTCGGCTCCTCGCGGCCGGGTTCATCATAGAAGTGCTTTATCCGGATTGGTTATCTAATCCGGTGCTTGTGGAGAAGAAGAAAGATGATCCGAATGTGGCAGTGGTTTGGTGTATGTGCATCGATTACACGAACCTGAATAAGGCGTGCCCAAAAGATTCATTCCCACTGCCAAGGATAGACTAGGTCATATATTCTATTGCTGGGTGTGAGTTGTTGTCGTTCATAGACGCATATTCTAGTTTCCACCAGATACCTCTGAACTCAAATGATCAAATAAAGACTACATTTATTACCCCGTACGGGGCTTATTGCTATCGCACTATGCCTTTTGGTTTACGTAATGCAGGGGCAACGTATCAAAGATGTATGCCAAAATGTTTACACGACCAAATTGGTCGAAATGTGCAAGTATATGTGGATGATGTGGTTATAAAAACCAAGGAAAGCAAAAAGCTCCTTGATGATATCCGGCAAACATTCGCAAACTTAAGGAGGTTTCGAATGAAGCTTAACCCGAAGAAATATACCTTCGGTGTCCCGGCTGGAAAACTACTCGGATTTCTTGTCTCCAGCCGAGGTATCGAAGCTAACCCAACTAAAATCCGAGCCATAGAGCGAATGGAATTGCTGAAGTGCCTTAACAATGTACAGAAGTTCACTGGTTGCCTGGCATCCTTAAGTCGGTTTGTATGTCGGTTGGGAGAAAAGGCATTGGCTCTCTATCAGCTAATGAAAAAGTCGGACAAGTTCATATGGACGTGTTGGGTCTGCAGCATAGAGAACAAAAAATTTCCTACGGTGTGAACTACACGCCAAGATCTATCTACTAGGTACAAAGCAACAGGTGGACATACATCCAACGAGAACTTACCCTCATAGACAACGAGCTTTGTTAACGAGTAGGAACTCGTGGTTGATGTAGTCGTACACTTGCCGATCTCAAGATCATGATGAAGTCCAGCAGGTCCGGCTCCAGCACGTCCATCAGATCCAGCTCCAGCACCACCAAGTCCAGCACCGCAAAGAAGCGGTGCATCCGTGATCGCACACACGTCCGGTACCCCGACAACCTCCGTCCCTCGCTCCAGCAAAGCAGCGGAAGCAGCAACTCCTTTCCAGATAAAGCCACCGGGAACATGTATCTCGCTAATCCGATACCATGGGGGAATAATACTAGAAGGGGAGAGAGATCCTTCACAAGGAGGTGTGAGTGAGAAGTGAGGAGGGGGTGGCCTTTTATTGGAGGAGGGGGTGCCCCTCCTTCATGGCCGGCGCATGGAGGGGGTGACTCTTCACCTCCTCCATTCATGTGGTGGTAACCCCTCCATATTAAAATGCCCCTTCACATTCTCTTTTAAAGTCTCCACTTTAAATGCATTAAATTTCTCCAAATTTAATGCTCTCTCATTTAATAAAACTCTTTTATTATTTTTATTCAGAATTTTGTTAATTACTTTAATTAACAAACATTCACATAAAACCCCCTACAACATTTCAATATTACATGCAGAACCAATTTTAGCAATTTCACCCGAAACAGTTTCGGTGTCTATTGAAATAATTCCAGCGCTTTCTTAAATCTTTATCTGAAACATATTTGCTCCAAATGGTGTCGGTATCCCTTAAGTGTGTCATCCTATGGTTCGCGAATAATGCAGACATGATCGAGACCCCTCTCCGATCAATAATCAGCAGCGGGACCTGGAGATCCATACTGACTCCTACACATTCAACGATGACTTCTGTGATCGTGAGAACCTTTAACGCTAGTAACTAAATCCCTTTGTCCCGCGATATATTACATGTCCGAGATTCGATCATCGGTATCTCCATACCTAGTTTGATCTCGTTACCGACATGCACTCTTTTCTCATTCCCGTGATATAACATTCTAGTGATCACATCACTTGCTTGCAAGCTATTTCAATGTGATATCACCGAGAGGGCCCAGAGTATATCTATCCATCATCGGGATGGAAAAATCCCACTCTTGATCCATGAGCCTCAACATAACACCTTCGTAGCACTGAACCCACCTTTATAGTCACCCTGTTACGGTGTGACGTTTGATGTTATCAAGATACTCTTCTGGTGTTAGCAATTAACATGATCTCATGGTCTAAGGATAAAGATTACTTCGTATGATGTTATAGCAATATAAACATAATGACTTTGATCGTAATGCTATACTTCGGATGAATGTTCATCACATCATTCCACCAATGGTGTGACCTTGTTATTAACAACATCCAATGTCCATGATCAGGAAACCTTGATCATCTTGTTAATCAACAAGCTAGTCTATAAGAGAGGCATAACTAGGAACCCCTTTTGTTTATTAAACACACATGTATTGATGTTTCCAATCAATACAATTCTAGCATGTAAAATAAACATTTATCATAAACATGGAATAAGATAATAACCACTTTATTATTGCCTCTCGGGCATATTCCCTTTAGTCTCCCACTTGCACTAGAGTCAATAATCTAGTTTGAAAAACTTTGCGTATTGAACACCTATGGCTTTCTGGTGTTGCATATACGCTATTGCTAGTGGTTAACATAATCTCTGGATCTAACAGTTTCAGGTCCGTGTGTATTTGCATGTCTCTGCGTCTCTACGCATCACTCATTCTCAAATGAGATGTCATTGTATAGATTTGGTCCTTTGGTGAGACCTTTAGTTCATTCGGCTCAAAATATGTTGATATTATTGTCACACAATATATCTTCATAGTATTAGCCCACTTTGAACCACACCTAGTTTGATAACAAACTACTTAACACAAATGCCCTCCTTTGCTGCTACTATAGCAGTCATATACTTAGCCTTTTATTGTAGTATCCGTCACAATGTCTCAACTTTGGAACTCATCCAAATCCATCATGGAACATCCTTTCCATTACATTGTGTCACCCATAGTCTAAATTAAGATAAATTTAATTTATATCTTGTGACAAAACTAGTATCAATGTAACACTTTACAATGAAATACCTTTAACTATTTGTCACTTATACATTATATATTCTTAGTTCTTCCAAAGCTCATAAGAATATCTTTACTATTGTCCAATGATCATCTTATGAATCATTCTGGTATATGCTCATAACATTTAGAGCATAGGACATTCTGGATATAACATATCATGGTATAATCGATCAAAATCTTCATGTGATTTTACTCACCAAGTGTTGAAATACTTGAATTTTGATACAATCCTTTCCATGTAGCAAGAACCTTTCTTATTGTTTCCATATTGAATCCTTTCAATATCTCATATATGTATGTCTGGCACAACCATATTAGCGCCTTAATCTATCCATATAGATATTGATGCCTAATAATCCGGGTTTGCCCAAGTCTTTCATCGAAATCTTATTTTAATGAAATTCTTAACTTGTGTCAATACAAGATACATCATTTCCAATCAACAATATGTCCTCTACATAATGTATTAGAAATATGTCTCAGCGCTCCCACTTAATTTCTTGCAAATGCAAGCATCTTCATCATCTCCGATGAATTTAAACTCTTTTAATAGTTTCATCATGGTGAAGATTCCAACTCCGCTATGCTTACTTCAACTATTGAAGTTTACATGCCCTTTTAGCACCCTTTGAATTAATAAAACCCTTCGGACCATGTCATGTACATGTCCTAGGTTACCGTTCTTTTAGAAGAACCTTGTTTTGTTTATTCAACTACCATATACCAAATTATATGTAGTGGTTGCTACATTAATCCGTCAAGACTATATATCGCTATGAAAGATCAAATCTTGTCATAGTCAACTCCTTGAACATTGTCGTAAACTTCTTTCCGACATGTCGACTATTTCATAGATGTTAAACATCCATGTCTTATTTCTTTATAGATCCTAACACGACTGATAGGCTTCACGCCTTTTCGGAGGGTCTTCCAAGTTCAGAAACTTGTTTTCTCGTGTATGGATACTATCACGGATTCTATGACTTCTAGTCATTTTATGGAGTCAGGGCCCATCATCGCTTCTTTGCATGTAGTCGGTTCATCATTGTCAAAACAATAACGACTTGCTTATCAAATTTTACTATTTGATTCTTACCGACCCACACGGTTCTATAGGAACTCTAATCTCCGAGATCACACCTTTTGCAATCACAAGAGCCATGAGCGTTGTGGCCGCCACCGGGACACTTTCCGGCGCTGCGCTACTTAGCACATATAGCTAAGGTTCAACAACCTTATCAAAGTTCTATTATCCTCCCACTTAACTTTTCACGAAAAATTCCTTCTCAAGAAACTTGACGTTCCAAGTAACAAACTCTTTTGTCCTCGGTGTTATGGAGAAATTCCCAACAAATTCTTTGGGATAACCTACAAAGACGTGCTTATCCGACTTTGGTTGTAAACATTTTACTTATGCATGGCATACCAAAATTTAAGAAAAGACAATTTGGGTTTTATCCCAAACCATAACTCATATGGTGTCATTTCAATGGATCACGATGGTGCTCTTTTCAGTGTAAAAGCGGTAGTCTCTAAAGCTTCAATCCTTAAAACATAATGGCAGTTTTATAAATGACACCCTTGATCTTACCATGTCAAACATGGTTTGATTTTATCTCTCGAATATGCCATACTCCTATGGTTTATCGGGAAACATAAATCATGGAACAATTCCTCAAGTCTTAGGTGTTTTTGCTAAACATGTAACTCAAATATCTTCCTTTATGATCGAATCATAAACTCTTTATTTTCTTGTTACAATGATTTTCCACTTCATCTTGAAAGTCTTTGAACAATTTTCAAATGTTTCATACTTCTTCCTTCTTAAGTAAATATACAGATATATTCACTCAAATTTTCAGAGAAAGCATATGAAGCAAAAAGATCCATCGCATATGGCTACACATAATGGACTATGCACATCACCATGCACAATTTCCAATAAGCTAGCCATCTGTTCCTCTCTGGCCTATGGACAGAGTTTCAATTATCTCGAGGAAAGTCTCACATGCGTCAATTGATCAAAATCAAAGGCTCCAAAAATCCATCAACATGGAGTTTCTTCATGTTTTCTTTCAAATATAATTTAAACAGCGATGTCACTTCATAAGTGATCTTTCAATCATTAGTCTTGCGACATTTTAGCAATAGTGTTTATGGATGTGATTTCTCCAACTAGACTTGTAAAAGTTCATCCATCCTTTATGGAATACAGTAATTATTTGAACAGCCATTGTTCTCATGATACCGGAACAAAATAACAATTATTTAAACAAATCTTGAAGGCTTGGTTTGATGACAACGAAAAACACAATAACACTTTATTTGTTTTCGATGAACATCATCAATCATTCTCTTGCTGGTTACTTAGGCCATTGTAGTTCATGAATTGTGTTGTCCTGTATGACACTTCATACCAACCAATTCGGTATCCAATACCTAAGCACCACATTGTTTAACAAGCAAGGAATATAGCCAGAACATGTATATCTTCTATATACCTAAGTTGGACATCTCCAACCTTTTATTTTCTGCCAAATATTTTATAGATTCTCTTTTAGCAATTCCTTTTCTTTTAAAAGAATCTATCAACATCAATAGTGGTGCCATCAACATGAGACATGGTACAAAGCGTATATAGTCAAATACTAATACCTTTGGACTTGCACTTTGAAGTGGATCACCATCATCAAATGTTTGGTGTTCTTTCAAAAATACATTCTTTAGTAATCTATTAGTGTAGTAAACATTTTACTTACATCTTCTATTCATCCTTATCATGATAACTTTCATGATCAAGCTACTATAGCCTATAAGGAAGAAGCGCGAGTATAATATCAGTTCCCAAAACCTTTTTGGTAGATTCGGATGCCTATCATCTCCATCCTTCACAAATTCTCATATAATATGAGAACATGTATTTTGCTAAATTATACTCTATCATAATGCAACCAAAAACATTGTTTCAGATATCACAATATCTTTCACACATGATGGTTTCTGAAACAATTTCCAGCTCCAATATAATCTTGATATTAAAACAACTTTTTGAATATCAATAATCATGGAGGCAAACATGATACTTTAGATACTAACATTGGAATTCTTACTCTTGATTTAATACTACTTATTAAACTTCATGGAGTAAATAGAGTTTGCTGATAGTTTGCAATAGGACTTATAAACTTTAAATTGACATTCAAAACAATACGATACCAGTTCGTAAAGTAAATATCCAGAATTCTATAGTTCTATTATCTCAAATAAAAACTAAGCATAAGGTAGAAAACGAATGCCAATGACTACAACAAACTATGCAAATTCACTTTGATTTAATTTATGACAAATTTGGTTCGACTAATCCAAATTAGAAATGAACTCCCACTCAAAAACGACATCCCTCGTGCCTTTTTGGTGATTACATGAACCAAATCCACTACACCAAGTCCGATCATCACGTGAGTTGATGTAGCTTCAAAGGCGAGCATCTATATGGGCATCATATCAACTATATGACTCATGCTTAACCTTTCGGTCCGTGTTCCGAGGCCATGTCTGTACATGCTAGGCTCGCCAAGTAAGAACCTTAGTACTCGCATGTGTAAAACTATCTTACACCCGTTTGTATGAAAGCGTAGAGTCGAGTACACCCGATCATCACGTGATGTCTCGAAATACGATCCACAAAACGGTGCATACTTAAGGAAGAACACATTTTTATCTTGATATCTAAAAGAGGGATCATCTTACAATGCTACAGAAAGCGCCAAACTAGCAGTATAAGATGCTAACATCTAATGTGTAAAGTGAGATGATATGGCCCATGCATTTGATCTCTATCACTTGCATCGTGGTATGATCTCTATCATTCCTTTGTGTGTAAGGCCAAGGTCTCTGGAACTTACACGTTGAGTGTGTTGTAAGAGTATCTATCATACATCTACTTACAATAATACCATATCAATACACTAGCCCAGCAACGATCTAAACTAGACGCCTCTAATTTATCAATTGCAAGTTTTACGTGGCTTAGGGCTTTCGGAGATAGAACCGTCCTTACCTACGAACATGAACCACAACGAGGATAATCAAGTTATTAGCAACTCGTTGTAAATCAGATATTCACTATAGTAGGAGAGACAGACACCCGCCAGCCACTTATGCAAAACAAGTTGCATGTCAGTCGTGGAACCGGTCTCATGTACGATGACATGTAAGGTTGGTCCGGGCCGCTTCATCCCACTATGCCACCAATATCCAAAATACATAGAAGATGCAATAACATGATCATCATCGCCCACATATCAACATATGTGTACTACCCGTGCTAAGCACCTACGCATAGATCAGGCTCTGATACCACTGTTGGGTCTGCAGCATAGAAAACAAAAAATTTCCTACGGTGTGAACTACACGCCAAGATCTATCTACTAGGTACAAAGCAACGGGTGGACATACATCCAACAAGAACTTACGCTTGTAGACAACGAGCTTTGTTAACGAGTAGGAACTCGTGGTTGATGTAGTCCTACACTTGCCGATCTCAAGATCGTGATGAAGTCCAGCAGGTCCGGCTCCAGCATGTCCATCAGATCCAGCTCCAGCACCACCAAGTCCAGCACCACAAAGCAACGATGCATCCGTGATCGCACACACGTCCGGTACCCCAACAACCTCCGTCCCTCGCTCCAGCAAAGAAGCAGAAGCAGCAACTCCTTTCCAGATAAAGCCATCGGGAACATGTATCTCGCTAATCCGAAACCATGGGGGAATAATACTAGAAGGGGAGAGAGATCCTTCACAAGGAGGTGTGAGTGAGAAGTGAGGAGGGGGTGGCCTTTTATAGGAGGAGGGGGGTGCCCCTCCTTCATGGCCGGCGCATGGAGGGGGTGACCCTTCACCTCCTCCATTCATGTGGTGGTAACCCCTCTATATTAAAATGCCCCTTCACATTCTCTTTTAAAGTATCCACTTTAAATGCATTAAATTTCTCCAAATTTAATGCTCTCTCATTTAATAAAACTCTTTTATTATTTTTATTCAGAATTTTGTTAATTACTTTAATTAACAAACATTCACATAAAACCCCCTGCAACATTTCAATATTACGTGCAGAACCAATTTCAGCAATTTCACCCGAAACAGTTTCGGTGTCTATTGAAATAATTCCAGCGCTTTCTTAAATCTTTATCTGAAACATATTTGCTCCAAATGGTGTCGGTATCCCTTAAGTGTGTCACCCTATGGTTCGCGAATAATGCAGACATGATCGAGACCCCTCTCTGATCAATAATCAGCAGCGGGACCTGGAGATCCATACTGACTCCTACACATTCAACGATGACTTCTGTGATCATGAGAACCTTTAACGCTAGTAACTAAATACCTTTGTCCCGCTATATATTACATGTCCGAGATTCGATCATCGGTATCTCCATACCTAGTTTGATCTCGTTACCGACATGCACTCTTTTCTCATTCCCGTGATATAACATTCTAGTGATCACATCACTTGCTTGCAAGCTATTTCAATGTGATATCACCAAGAGGGCCCAGAGTATATCTATCCATCATCGGGATGGACAAATCCCACTCTTGATCCATGAGCCTCAACATAACACCTTCGTAGCACTGAACCCACCTTTATAGTCACACTGTTACGGTGTGACGTTTGATGTTATCAAGATACTCTTCCGGTGTTAGCAATTAACATGATCTCATGGTCTAAGGATAAAGATTACTTTATATGATGTTATAGCAATATAAACATAATGACTTTGATCATAATGCTATACTTCGGATGAATGTTCATCACATCATTCCACCAATGGTGTGACCTTGTTATTAACAACATCCAATGTCCATGATCAGAAAACCTTGCTCATCTTGTTAATCGACAAGCTAGTCTATAAGAGAGGCATAACTAGGAACCCCTTTTGTTTATTAAACACACATGTATTGATGTTTCCGATCAATACAATTCTAGCATGTAAAATAAACATTTATCATAAACATGGAATAAGATAATAACCACTTTATTATTGCCTCTCGGGCATATTCCCTTCAGGACACCGCAGGCCAATGAAGCCTTCATCGAGTTAAAGAAAATGCTAGACACTACACTAGTATTAGCGTCTCTACTATCAAAAGAGCTAATGTTGCTCTACATAGCCGCAACCAACCGAGTTGTAAGTGTAGTAATAGTGGTAGAGCGCGACGAAGAGGGTAAGTCGGTGCAAAGGCTAGTCTATTACCTAAGTGAGGTATTATTAGTGTCAAAACAAAACTATCCTCACTATCAGAAGATGGCATATGGTGTGTATATGGCAGCAAAGAAGCTGAAGCACTATTTTGAAGAGCACCCCATCAAAGTGATATGTGAAGCCCCCATATCTGAGATAATGAGCAACAAGGATGCAAGCGGCCGGATCGCAAAATGAGCAATCGAGCTAGCCTCTTATGCTCCACAATTCGACAGGAGAGATGCGATCAAGTCTCAGGCTGTGGCCGACTTTTTCATGGATTGGGCCGAGATGCAATATGAGCCACCATTGCCGGATCCGAACTAATGTAGAATGCATTTTGACGGATCAAAAACGAAAACCGGGTTAGGCGCCGGAGTTGTGCTTACCTCTCCCAAGAAAGACCAGCTGAAGTATGTGCTGCAGATCCACTTCGTAGCATCAAACAATGTTGCCGAATATGAAGCACTTGTGCATGGACTCAAAGTAGCAAAAGAAATTGGAATACGTCGAATCCAGTGCTTCGGTGACTCGGATTTGGTAGTTCAGCAAGTTTCAGGGCAATGGGATGCTCTGGATGCAAACATGGCATTGCACAGATTTCATGTGCAGAAGATATCGGGATACTTCGAGGGATGCGAGTTCCACCATGTACCCCGACTAGAAATTGAGGTTGCCGACGTACTGTCGAAACTCGGATCAACCCGACAAGCGATCCCACCGGGTGTAGCACTAGAGCACCTCAGAAAGCCATCTATCAGGCCATCCCCAGAATCCGAGTCAATCTATATCCTGGCAAATCCAGAGTCGGAAGCTGTGCCCATGGACATTGATGTGGGAAGTGGTTCAGGAAACCTGGGGACTGCTTTGCAGAACCCGAGGACTGCGCAGCTTGACCCGGCAGAGGTTATGTCAGTGGATCAAATGGAAATTGACGAGGATGTGTTTCCGGTGTGAGCTATACCAGCTTAGGCACTGCCCATATTCTGGTTCTTGAAGGATGGAACTTTGCCCAATGAAGAAGTGCCTTCGAGGCAAATTCAGAGGAGGGCAAAGTCATACACGATTATCAATGCCGAGCTATACAAGAGGAGTGTCATGAATGTCCTGCAACGGTGTGCTGACCCGAAAGAAGGGCTTGACATCCTCCGAGATATACATCAAGGGGAATGTGGGCATCACGCCTCATCCAGGGCCTTAGTGGCAAAAGCTTTCCGGCATGGATTCTACTGGCCAAGTGCCTTCGAACAAGCAGAAGATCTAGTAAGAAAATGTAATGGTTGTTAGAGATATGCTACCAAGACACACATGCCAACGTCGGAGCTCAAGACCATACCAATTACCTGGCCATTTGCTGTATGGTGTTTGGATATGGTTGGCCCATTTAAGCCGGCAAAAGGAAATATGACCCATATCTTGGTGATGGTTGACAAGTTTACCAAATGGATAGAAGTAAAGCCGATAAGAAAATGTGATGGAGCTACAGCCGTGTCATTTCTCAAAGATATCATCCTGAGATATGGCTACCCTCATAGTATCATAATAGATAACGACACCAATTTTGCTGAAGGAGCATTTGCGCGATTCTGCTGGGATAAAATGATCCGGCTGGACGTTGCCTCGGTATCCCACCCCGCATCGAATGGACAAGTGGAAAGATCCAACAGATTAGTATTATCCGGGATAAAACCCCGGCTCATTGAGCCGCTGCAAAGATCAGCGAGGTGCTGGATAGAAGAACTACTAGCGGTATTGTGGAGTTTAAGAACAACTCCGAATTGATCAACAGGTTATACGCCATTTTTTCTGGTATATGGGGCAGGAGCTGTATTACCAGCCGACATAGAGCATGATTCGCCTAGAGTCACCCAATACATAGAAGCCGAAGTGCGAGAAGCCCGGCAAAATGATGTTGATCTGCTAGAAGAAGCGAGAGAATTGGCATTGTCCAGATCCGCCATATATCAGCAAAATCTAAGACGCTATCATAGCCGGAAAGTAAACCCCCGAGTCTTCCGGGAAGATGATCTGGTACTCCGGCTGGTACAACGTACTGCTGGCATGCATAAGTTATCCCCCCATGGGAAGGGCCATTCATTGTGAGCAAAGCATTGCACAATGACTCTTATTATCTCATTGATGCACAACCATAGGAGAAGAACAAGGCGGACAGGTCCGGCGAAGAATCTAAGCGTCCTTGGAATGTAGCTCTACTTCGTCCGTTCTACACTTAACAAAGAAGTGTGTGTATCCGAGTCTCTCATATGTCGGTATGTATGCTGGCAATGAGTTTATCAATGAAATCTTGGCACCTCGAGTAGTAACTCGGGGACTGCCTTAGTAATAATTGTCATTCTATTTGTTAACTATTTTATTTTTATGTCGGTTGGCTTAAGTTGCTTCTGCCTAAGCCGGATTAGTAGTGTGTGAGCACCAAAAACTCAACTCTTCGACTTGCTGTTGTCCAACAAGAATTGGCTTCATGGCAAGCAAGAGAACAAGTTTGGAATTGCGAAGCACACGAAAAATGACTAAGGGAAAGAACGTAATCGAGCCGACATTCTTTGTTCGAACTAACTCTATGTTTACTTAATCTTTACTGTGCTGGATTATTTTGAGCTAATCCTAAAGTTTCCAAGTATTGTTAAGTCAATTTTTGAAACTCGGACTCGTAAGTCACAAAACCGAATCAAGGTAGACGCAAGCCGACCCATAAAATTGAAGAAACAAGAAAATGAAACTCGGGGACTACGCCCAAGTTAATCCGGCGTGAATAGCTTAGTAGCAAAATATAATTAGTATGATTGATAAATCTGCACCCGGCATACCGGGCATCTGATAAATTTCAAAGTGTTTTTTGGTGCTCAAGGAGCAGCAGCAGGAGGGGGTAACTCGGCGCCAGCGGGTGGAGCAGTGGCTTCAGCCTCATTGTCCAGGTTAGCTTCAGCCTCATCGTCATCTTCATTCTCTTCGAGATCTGAGGCTTCGTCCTCTTCCTCGTCATCCGAACCATCTTTGACGTATTCGTCGTCAATGACGCCGAGGAAGCTTGGTCCTTCGTTCCATTGATGGACAGGGGCAAACTGGATAAGGTTGTGGGCACAAGCCTTGTGCCGAGCAACCCAATCCAGATCATTCGACCACTTGGACCCGGTATGCAAGGGCTCGAGGATCTTCAAGTCCAGTTTTTCATACCAGGTGAGCACAAAATGGAGGACAGTATCAGCTCCAGCACGAGCAGCGGATTCCCTCCAGAGGTCGAGCTGGGTCTCGCAATCCATCAGCTTGTTGATCAAAGTAGTGGATCCCTCCGGGGCATCCTCACCAAGCCAAAGTGCATGGAAAATCCGGACGGCTGAATCCAGGAGACCCGAACCATAGTTCTTCACAATTTCAATCTGGGAGGATAGGCTAACTAGCAGATCCTCCATGTCATAAGGAATGGGTTCAGAGCCAGGATCAGTTGGGGTACCCCTCTGCCGGCAGAACTTGGCAATGGCAGTAGCCGCAATGGCATCGCCCTGTGGGAATTTGCCTGAAAACAAAACAAGTGAAATAAGTAAAAGAGTTTAACCCGGAGAAATACATGTCGGCTAAAGGAAAAGAGTTTACGGGAGATATGACTATGGATCCGAGTCAGCTCTTTGGTGCAATCAGCACGCCTCTTCCGGAGCTTCTCAAGTTCAACATTAGCCGAGTCAAGCTTGATGTCGGCCTCCTTCAGCAACTCTTGATCTTTTGCAAGTTGAAGGCTAAGATGTTCTCGCTCTTCGGTGAAGTCTTGGCCAGCCTTGTCCATCTCAGTCTTGTGGAGCTCTTTGAGTTTTTTCATCTCAGCCTTGAGCTTGGCAAGTTCATCACCCTTGGCTTGAAGTTTGGCAAGTTCGTCATCCTTCTTCTTGAGCTCGGCCTGATGTTGCCCTGCTTGTTCGAGAAAATGCAGCATCATATCAGGCACGGGCACAGTATCTTCAAGGGATGCTGCAATGGTTTGTTGACCCGGCAGAGCCGAGGTATGAATATCTGCCGAGCTCAGAAGAAAGGAGAGAGAGCACGGAAATTGAGTAACCAAAGAGAATTACCTTTTATCTCGTCCAAGTTTTTCTCATAATTGTATTTTCGGCCTCCACTCTGGCTGTGCAATCCAAATGACAGATTAGTTCGGCGGGAAAAGACAAAGAAAGATGGGGGGGAGAAGTCGAAGAGAAAACTTACCCTTTTTCTCGCATTCATCAAGAAGAGCAGCATGTTTCGAACGCAACACCATGTGTGAGTCCAAGAGGAGCTGAAACTCAGCAGTTCGACGATTGGTAGTGATCTGGAAAGAGCAAGGTTGGCTCAGCTATATGCATATTCGAAGTGTACAAAGTCTGGGCCAAGTGGAACTTAACCCGGCTCTAGGTGTGTGCATATTCGAAGTGTACAAAATCCGGGCCAAGTGGAACTTAACCCGGCTCTAGGTGTGTGCATATTCGAAGTGTACAAAATCCGGGCCAAGTGGAACTTAACCCGACTCTAGGTGTGTGCATATTTGAAGTGTACAAAATCCGGGCCAAGTGGAACTTAACCCGGCTCTAAGTGTGTGCATATTAGAAGCTACTAAGGAGCTACGCTAGTTCTCTAAGGAGCATCCGGCCGAGTAACAAGTTACTCCCCCGGAGGCTCAGGGACTAATGGATATGTCTCTAAGCACTGGTTCCTATTAAGGAAAAGACAAAGTAGCGTACCTCCATCATCCGGCCAGCAATGTTGATAGCCTTGGTTGCCGTGTTCATCTGTGCGTTGAACTCGGCGGGCCCAAACTTCTCCGGGAGATCGTCGTTGGGATCGACGAACTCCGCTCTGTTCCAATTATTGACATATTCGATCAAAGCCGGAGGATAGCCCTCTCCACTAAGCATGTGGGGCGCCACCAAGCCTTTGGCGTGGGCCTCTCTCCTTGCAACTAGGGTGGCAGCAGGGCTGGTATGCAGTGCAAGTTGCTTGCTACTAGCTGACCCGGAGGAGGCATCTCTCTTCGGTAGCATAGACGCGAGCGTGTGCTGTCCATCCTCAATGGATGTTGCCTTGGTGGCGCCAAAACCTTTCTTAGCCTTGGGTTGCTGCTAGGAGGCTGAGGCTTGAGCTGCAGATTTGGACTTGGGTGCAACCTTGGTACTAGCTGGGTCTTCTCGCCGAGTCTTGGAAGACTCGGATGAGGCAGAAGGAGTTGGTGCTGGTGCTGGTGCTTGTGTTGCTGCTGGTGCTGATAATGTTGCTGGTGCTGCTGGTGGTACTGGTGCTGATGCTTGTACTGTTGCTGGTGTTGGCGGTGGTGCTGCTGTTGCTGCTGGTATCTCGGAAGTGACGGGTTGCGGCTGAGCCGCTGAGGAGCTGGGAGCATCCAGCCTTAGATTTTGTCCTCGGCGGCACCACTTCCCCCTACACCGAAGTTGTCCTCCTCTGGGCGAGGTGGACTAAAATCCGGTGTAGCCATCGAGCCTTCCTGAATTGGGCTCAGTGGGCGCGTGTCATCGTCACGAGGGGGAGATAGGGTACGCTAGAAAGACGAAGCGATGCTGGAGCCGCTCTAGGGAACCTCCACGGCAGCCCTATCAAATTAAACAACGAATAACAAATTATATGACAGAGAGAGGGGCGTGAAGACAAAGAAACTTGAAGCGGAAAATGGTACAAGGAAAAAGAAACTCACTCATCAGAGGTCAGAGGCTCCTTGGGCTTCCGAGCTCTCCGAACTATGGCCTTAGTCGGAGGTTTGCTGGCGACCTTGTCAGCGGACTTCTTCCGCCTTTTGGTTGTTTTGGGAGGCCCGGAAGAAGCAGCTGAAGTGGCAGCCCGCTTCTTAGACACGGCCGGGGCCGGCTCACTCGTAGCAAGAGGGGGATCTTCATGGATCTGCCCAGCCGGGTTAGCTGAAGCCGGAAACACATAGGAAATGGGCACCGGGTCAAATACCTCCACCACCTCAATGTCGGAATCATCCTCATCGTCAGGCCAATTCCTTAAGGAAAAGAAGTTACCAAAGGGTCGCTTCGATGCGTCCGGGGCAGGCAAGAACATTTCCTGATCCGGCTCCTCCTCGTCTGAAACAAGTCGATCCTTCCACCATTTGAGGAAAGGCTCGGTGCCATCTTCAATGGTCTGCTGAAGCAACAACTAAAGGGAAAATGCAAAGGGATCAAATAAACAACATGCTCCGGCATAGGATATAACTCGGAGAAGGATTGGGTAATGAGATTTACCGCAGGAGGAGGCTTATCCCGGCAGTAATGCTCCAACCCCCACTCCCAGTCAGCGTTGAAGTCCTTGTCGATCGTGAAGATGGCCTTGACCCGGCAGAAGATCTCAGTGTTGTTCAACTCGAAGGAGGAGGTCCGGTTGGGGTCAAGTCGCCAGCTCATATGGCAGAGTTTGTGTGTGTGCTTATGTAGGGGGGAAATCCGGCTGCGAACGAATGTGATCATCACATCCTCATTGTGCAACCCCAGATCCTTCAGTTCCTTGAACCGCTTATTGACCTGATTCGCCAAGGCAGTTGGTGTCTTGGGAACCTGGTCCCATAGAGCCAGATTAGGAGGACCCATCACGAAGGGGCGCAACCGGATCAGATCCTCATCCGAACCATTCCTTACATAAAAGAAGGTCCGGGCCCAGCCCTTGCAAGAATCAAGCCTCGTGACTTGGGGGAAGACAGATTGTTTTCGGGGAGAGATGGAGGCGGCACCACATTGGGTCAGGTGCTTTTCCTCCAGGGCACGCTCCTTATCCGGAACCATGTTCCTCTGCAGACCGAAGAACCGGATCCAAAGCTCTTTAGTAGGCCACAAGCCGAGGTATCCTTCTACGGCGGATGTGAAGGAGGAGAGGGATGTAATGGCATTCGCCGGAAGATGATGAGGTTGGAGTTCGTAGGTATTGACAAAATCATGGAAGAAGTCACTCACTGGCAGACCGAAGCCGCGTTGGAAGTGAGAGAGGAAGACGACGAACTCACCTGGATTGGGTGAGGGAGCGATCTCCTTGGAGGCAAGGCGGGAAATTACGCCTTCGGGAATGCGGCGGGTGCGGTAGAGCCAATCGAGATCGTCTTGGCACACCCAGGAACCGGCCCAGGCACCACGCTCCAGAGTTTCACCCTCCTCCTCCACCTCTTCTTCCTCGACGACGGCGAGCTCCTCCTCTGTCATCTCCAAGTCACTGTCCTCACCGTCCCGATCAGAGGTGGGGGACAGAGGTTTGGATAGGCGCGGCCCCGTGACGTTGAAGCAACGCAGGAGCGGCAACGAGGTCAGCGCACGGAAATGAGAGAAAGTAAGGTTCGGCAGTGGCGCTGTGGAGCAGAAGCGGCGGCGGCGGCACTGTCGCAAGGAAGAAGAAGGAGCAGACAGGCTGAGGGGTGCGAGAAGGGGGGAAACACCCAAGGGACGCGCCCCCTCCCTTATTTAACAGCGCCCTTGCAATGAGTAGTGGGATCGGGCAGTGCCCTGAGGCCACACGGTGTGGCCGTGTATCTGCCGGATCAGCCAATCAGAGGCAAGCCACAGGAAGGGCCACAGGAAACGGGGGATCGCATGACGTGACGTGGTGATGCAGTTAACGAGGAGGCAGTTGCGACGCGATGTTTGCAGCAGTAACCCCTAACAGTAAGTGTCGTAACGGGTGCAGGCCCTTAAAATGAGTCAAGGTGATGATTACTCTCCACGTAGGACGTGGGAAAGTGTATGAGAGAAGGAAGGATAACACGGAAAACTAAAGGGTGACCCGGCCAGCGAGTGAAAACTCGGAATGTGCCAAGGGAAAGCTAGGCCACGAAATCCGAGCTACAAGGTAACTCGGAAAGGGGAGCAAAAAGCTGGTAAATTGAACCTGCCGTGGCCTTAGCAGCTGAAATCGCTAAGACCACACAAGCTTAGGGGACTAATGTTGAGGGATACCCCCGGGTAGGGTCACACCGGGGTATAGAGGCCGAGTTAGCCGAGGTATGGCAAGGTCAAAGCGAAAGCTGGCCGGGTCACCTCAAGGCAGGCCGACTTACGGAGTAACCCGGACCAGAGGATGTCCACCTGACTGTGTCCCGGCCGACGTATGTCGTATGCCGGCAGGCTTTTTGTAACTTGTATGCAGGTACCCACGGGGCCGAATTATACCAGGCTTGCAAGAGAAGGAAGGTATCTCGCTGGACAAAAGGTGATCTCTGTGCGCTGAGCGTGAGCGAAGCGAACAGAGGGAGGGACCAGCAGGGCGTGGCCGACAAAGGTGACGTAGCCTATGTTGGCTGACGCTGGCGCCGCAGAGGGTTATGTAGCCTCTGCATGGCTTACAAAGGGAAAAGGAGACCCGGTCAGTTTGCTATTTTGGGAGAGGCATATTCCTAGGAATATGCCTCCACGTATGCCCTAACTGGTGACCTAGCCTCCCCTTTATAAGAAGCGCTAGGGCCTATGTAGAAAGGGCTGGCGGGTGAGTAGTTTGTTCATTGGGAGATAGGTTGTGGTGAGAGTAAGAGAGCTTCTTCTTCCTCCTCTCCCAAATATAGCTCAAGGAGCATCTGTAGACCCAGTGAACTTTGAGAATACAAAGCATCTGTGTGTGGAATCACCACACTATCCCTCTCTGGATTCCTCTAGTGCATATTGGCCCCACCTTTAGCCTATCCATGGCATTTGCCGTGACACCACCACGACAGTCGCCACCGGAAATATCGACATATGTCCAAACTGAACACTGAATCTGAAGGCCGAACATTTGACTTACATAAACTGAAAACCAAGTAACGTGGAAACAACAAAGCTAAACCAGCGGAACAACAAAATAACCCATGGGGAGCCGAAAGTCAAGAAAATCCAACATGCACTTGCCTTAAACTTGAGTTCAACTATGCGCTCTTGCAACCAGACTTTTAGAACCTGTTTATTAAACCACTATCAAAATACTGTACTAAAAAATCACAGGTATGCACATAAATTTCCACAACATAGGAACGTATTAATTTGTAGGCGACAAAACAAGAAGTCCAGAATTCACTGGTTGTTTGGTGCAGCCAACAAGTAATCACAAGATCCAACTTTACTATACACAAGCCTTCGTTTCACTATCAGACAACCAGCTCAGAACACCTAATAAATTGACTAATACGTGAAGTCCTAATGCATAACTCACAACCTATTATTATTATTTCAGATTCAAGATGGACTTGATCGTTACGGATCTGAGATAGCTGCAGTAACCCGTCAAATATAAATCGAACTGTCCCACCAACTTCCTGCTGAAGAAAAATCAACGATACCTCAACTAATGTTTGTCTTCTTGTGTTTAGACTAGCTGATGGATACCTAGAGTAATTAAACTAGAATCGATCCCTGCTGCTCTATTACAACCAGCGCAGATACTAAAGCTTGGATAGAAAATGAATTGTACTCTTTACAAACAAGACGAGCTTGCCGTTATTAGACTGGAAAAGTACCTCTTCACGCAGCCGCGGTAACTGGTCAATGGTGAAACGACGTCGTCCAGGGGAAGCTTCCATCAAATGGCGGCTGCAACTGGCGGACTCCCGCGACGACGGCAAGCGAAGGGCTGAACCCTAGGTGGCGGCGGCAACGATTGGTGTTGGGCGTGGGGTTGGCGGAATGGCGGCGGATGAACTAGGGTACGGACGCTAGTGAGGACAGGGGAAATAGAAGCCGGTTCCTCTAGGCTGGGCCTTGATATTCATTAGTCTTTTTTTTTTTGTTTCCAATCCAAATGTCATTTGGGCTAACACGCTAGGAAAAGGTCTAGATTCATTTAATTTTCTACTAGTCCATACAAACTCAAGAATTGACCAAACTAATC
The DNA here is from genome assembly GCA_916181665.1 of Avena sativa. Classification (NCBI taxonomy): domain Eukaryota; kingdom Viridiplantae; phylum Streptophyta; class Magnoliopsida; order Poales; family Poaceae; genus Avena; species Avena sativa. The sequence goes on from OV702279.1 coordinate 484,405,849, forward strand.
AATATTTTTTTTGATCAGCTAGACAAATCCACACCACGTACAGGGTGTAATATTTCCCCACGACTCATGGTTTAAAAAGTCTAACATGGTCAACTATCCTCTTTTTGTTGATTTTTTTATTTTGAAATCCGCGGTATTACCCATCTAAAAGGAACCACTTCCGAAGCTTATAAACTATTAGAGGCAATGTTTCTTTGTCTTGCTCGTATCCCATATACTGGAGGTAGTCTGGAACACGTTGACCGCTTCGGATAAGTAGAATCCAAGATGCTTATTATGTGAAAATAAATCTGTGACGTTGGCACTAGCCGAACCTATCAGATTAGTTTCTTCCGAAGATGATATGGGCTTAAGCACCTAAGTATGGCATGTCTCTGACAGGTGGTACTGGACAATATAGTGGCCATTTCAACATCAAATATAGATCACCTAACCTTTATAGTTGATTGTTGAACCGACAAACAACATGGAAGACATATTGGACCATTAAAGGATCATTAAAAGAGCAATGTCAATGATTTTATGAAGCTCCTAATGAATATCTTATATACTCGAGAATTCACTATTTGCTTATACCTAATAGCATACCCAAAAATTTCTAGCTCGATTTTTTAAACCATGCACTTCAGAAATTTCTAATAAGATATTTAAAAATATAAGAATATATGTGAAAAACACACACACACACACGCACTATAATTCATGTAAGTATCATAGGTTATTATATATCGGCACACAATTTGTCGTTTTTATTTCTCACTTTAAAGGTGATTTTTTTTTCAAAGAATGATCCTCAGTCTCAAAAACAAAGATACTAACATAACTTTTGTCAAACCAAAAATGATTTACACCTGGTTCTATTTATAACTAGTCGAAATAGTAGGCTTGAAAATAAAAGCATTGAAATAATGAAGTCTTACAAGTATAGAAGTTCAATATTAATATAAATTCCGTATTTTAAGCGTGATCAATAAAAACGTGAACTGATTTGAGAGGTTAATAATTTAAAATAGTACATAACAATATCAGTCGTTATGTGAAATGTATCACATTCTGAAGTAATGCTTACTTCACATATGTAAATTACGCTCAAAATCTAGTGGGAGCTGCAATCTTAACTATACTGTATTTAATGATAAATACAGTATAGTTAAGATTGCTACTCAATCACAACTCTCCTCAATCACAACTGATAGTTGAGGAATGGTTGTACGTGTCGAATTTGCAATGGTTTTGTACCGCCACTTAATCTCTCATAGGAAGCTACTCCTTTTCACAAAATAGGAGTAATCGATTTCTACATATTTTGTTCTCCCGTGGGAAACTACCTCTGAGATACACTCAGTATTCTTTTTAATGTTTTACATCCTGCACATTCATAGGAGAATGCGAAAATCAACAAGCTTTATTTAATTAAAAAGAGATGTTAGGTTCAGTTAAAGCTAAGCATTGTAGTAACACCAACAATGTTTCTCTAACGAATTGAGTCCTCAGCATGCAAAGCTTTTCCTTGACGCACCGACAACTTCTCAGTCATCGAGAGAGGTGTGCTTGGGGGGTTCGCAGATAACGATCTGTTTCGTAAACGCTCGAGAATGTCAAAAGTCCATACTTGGTGGAATATTTCTCTTGACTTAGTGATTAACTCAGCATTCCTGTGTTATTTATATGACGCGAGAGATGCAGCTGTCCAGATGCGTGTGAGGTTCACTGGTGGCGAACAAGTTCAGGTGACAGACCAAAATACTTGGAATTTATGAACCCAATGAGCAGAGCACGTTTCATTATGGAAATCATACACACACATCAGACAAGGATCAGCATGTTTATTCATCATAATAAAACACCTCAGGCAGTGAGACTGACATGTTCGATGGGCTCCAACCACAAGCTTCTTGAGCTGCTGTGCTGTATCACACATATATATGCAGAGCATCTCAGCTAGGCGGCCGGTTTGAATTCCTGGAGCTGCTTGAAGTTCTCCCAGGCCTTCTCCCACACCTTGGCCTCATAGAGCTTCTTGGCGCCGCCGTCCTTGACCTCGATGGTGAAGTAGTGCATGCACCCCGCCACCACCTGCACCCTCACCTTCACCAGCCTCTCGAACTCCAGCAGCGCGTTCTGAATCGAACACAAGGAACAGTTAGTTCAGTTTCAGAAGAAAAAACAAGGAACAGAGAGACGGTCAATTCTTGGGACCGGGGGCGCAAGATTCTTACGTTCTTGGTGTTATGCTCGACATCTACGTTCTTGGTCTGGAGGTCGTTCTCCCGCCCCGCCGGCGCGTCCTGGACGCCGCCCACCATCCTGCCGCGCCGGGGGCCGTCGTGCGTCGCCTCGGCCATCGCTGCTCCCGTCCGGTGGGTCGCTGCACGGAGCCGCGGGAGGAGCAGAAATCACAGATGCTACCGAGAACTGATTCCGACAATCGAGAAGATCGATCTCCGTAGAGTAGATGTCGAGCGGAAGGGAGTCGGGGAGGAAGGGAAATGCCAAGTAATCTGCTGCGGGAGCGCGACAGTTTGGGGCGCCGGGACGGACGCGGCACGCTGCAGCGCTGGCCGCTGCACGTCGACGCGATGGCGAGGCGTTGGAAATGAATGCTTCGCGCGGAAGGCAAAGTGGTGGCTAAGCAAACGGGCGCCACCGGTTCAGAATATAGCATCCCAACACTGTACAGTGGTTAGGAAGTCGTTATCCCACACACAGTGGACTTCCTGCCATGCCAACGTGTCCACGGTCCATTGGTGCTTGGAGATTCGTGCCATGTTTTCATGTTTTAGAACGAATCTCCAAAGTGGACATTATGTTTGTTCAGGGTTTATAATTCTACTCACGCTAGAGAAATCCACTTTAGCTCATAGGTGTATATGCACCTATTGCGCGAAATATTATTCTTAAAAAGTGTCAAAATATCGAAATAAATTATGTGTACTGCCGAGCGTTGTACGTAAGTAAACAAAGTTACGGTAAAAGATAACAGTTTGTTTGGCATTAGTAAAAAGACAGTTTCCAATGCTCCGATAGTTTTTCACATGGCATTTATTTTTTGCTTTTTACACATGCCACAAAAATGTTCTGTTGTCACAAAACTTCATGTGCGAACATAGAATATACGATGTGTGCGTGAAATCTTATTTCGGATTTTTTTGAATTTTTGAAATATGGTTTTTATACATTTTTTTTATGACGGATGCAACTACACCTATGAGCCAAAACACCGTGAAATACAAGTCACGCCAATCTCCAAACACAATACATGGTGGACCAACCATGCATGGCAAAAATTGATTTTCCCTACCTCACATTTTTTTTCTTATTTAGAAACATGGAGTATGACAGACATAGACACCGACACATATAGATACAAACCTACGTGTCTTTTGGAATGTGGATGGGCGCAGCTGCGACAATAGTAGGATAGGGTACGGCTACCACAACGCCGGTATAGCCCCTCCTCCTACGGTGCATTGGAGAGTTCTCTATGCCTGGGGTGGCCGGATCTAGTGGTGGCAACGCCATAGCCACACCTCTAGTAAATGCCATACTCCTCACCTCGTACCGAGAAACAACTACGCTCAAGGGCTGCTCAGATCAGTTGTTGGAGTGGTTGGGTCCATGTGCGAAGCTAGGGTGGCCACCATCAATGAGAAAGACGAAGGAGACCAGGGACGAGAAGTGGGCGGTGTAAAAAGAGGGTAATTCAGGTGAAGCGAGACTGCGAGAGATGAAACGACAATGGGTATAAATAAAAAGAGGAACTCTTATGAGGTAGACACCCAAAGTCCTAGAAAGAAACCAACTCTTAATCTTAACCCATCAGAGACAACTTCTATGTCTTCGTTTTCTCTGATGTACCGTAGGCGGTCTGGACCGTGTTGATCTCGTCGGATAAGTGGAATCCGAGATGGCTTGTTATATGTGAAAAAACTCTCAGACGTTGGCACAATCCCAACTACCTCATATATAGTGTCTTTCCTAGATGAGATGGGCTTAAGCACCTCGTATGGAAAGTCTCCCATGAGTGCTACTGTATGGTTCCGACCATTTCGTACCAATACAAAGCAGACAACCTTTAATTAGTTGTGCTGAACCGACAAACAACATGGAATATGCATTAGTCCATGAGAGAATCATTAAAAGAGCAATGCCAATGATTCGATGAAGCTCCTTGTAAATACCCTAAATACATTAGAAATTTCTAATAAGATATTTAAGGATACAAAAATATATGTGAAACACACATATACAATATAATTCATCTTAGTATCATACTACCTCCTTATCAAAGCTTAAGGCTTATTTTTTCTTCTAAATGTCAAACTACGTAAAGTTTGACCAAGTTTTAGAAAAATATATTAATATTTATAATGCGAACCTTTGATACATCATGAAACATATTTTCACATGGTATCTATATAATATCATAGTTTATATAGATAGTATGTTATTATATAAAGGGAAGAAATTTTACTTTATTCATTTTAAATGTGATTTGTTTCAAAGAATGATCCATAGTCTCAAAAAGAAAGATACAAGCATATTTTTTGCCGAAAAGTATGAACTTTTGTATTACCAATGATATGATTAAAATTGTATAGCAAATATCACCATTTTTAATACTTAATAACATTGCTTTGTTGTTCATTATGATAACTAACAAATACAAAAAATATATAACTAGTTAAAACAACAAGCTGCACTAAAAAATGCTAAAATAATGAATTATAAAAAATATAAAAGTTTAATATAAATATAAATTAAGCATTCTATAAAAAAACTCGTACTAATTTGCAAGCATTGTAACACCCCAACTTCAACAACCTTGTTTAGTTGTCTAGAATGCAAAAATTAGGGAGAATAAAAACATTTGCTTGTTTAGTGATGCAGTGTTTGTTTGCTTGCTTATGCTTATGCATCTGAAAGTGCAGAGATGATATACTCCTTACCTCACCCTCAGTTGACAAAAGCTATTTAACAAAAGATATGTCTTAGCTTATTTACATATTCTTAAATGTTCTGGCTACTCTTAGCTTACTTACATATTCAAAAACCAAAGCCAAATTGCCTTTTCCACCACCAACCCTTTTGGCTACTCTATTAACAAAATTATGAAGAGTTATATGATATCATCTCCTTGTATTTTCGAGATACAACTTCCAAATAATCTTCTGTCTAGTTTTTCCCCAAACCCCTTTTTTATAAAACTTTAAATTCTAATATTGGTAGAAGTACCAAGGGACTCTTACCTTCTTCAAAACTCAAGATCTTTAAAATACCCATCTTTACCTCAAGCTAAGTTTGATGGTACCCTTAGAAGTAGACTTAAGATGTTATTAATATGAATTGCATTGATCTACTTTTGACTTGCTTGAATAGGAAGTTTGGTGAGCTAATCGAGGAGCATCCTTAGCAACAAACTACCCAAACAATGTAACCTCTACTCCTTTGAGAAAAAAATCATGAAAACCTATCAGGAAGATAATCCCTCTCCCTGTTATCAGGATCATCTTTTAGATAAGCTACTTAGGGAAAACCCTAACTCCTGATCCAAGGCCTAGTGCCACCACTACCATCATCCTTGGGATGTAACCCACCATCTCATATAATCTCCCTTGCTCAATGGATCCATTCCCCAACTCCCCCAAGCTTGTCTTGAACCTTAGTTGCTCAAGTGACCATCTGTTCTTCCTTATCAGACTCCATCTCGAGTCATTTCCTTTTTGTAGCTCCTATAGTAAAGATGACCAAATAAATCCATGGATCCCCTATACCTAAACCACTCTTAAACATCCACTTGGTGATGAGTTTGGAACCTTGCACTCCCTCAAAATCATTCCCTCTTATATCCTAGTCAAAAACCCTAAATCTTCCAACATTTGACTAAGTCTAGAAATGTTATTAACATCCACTTCTTTGAGTCTCTCCCTGACATGGGTATACCCTGCAGGTACTCGAGTTTGGTATATACGGTCCAGATACGATGGAAGCCCACGGTGTTGCCATGGCCCGATGAAGACTTCGAGTGGTCCATGGACTCTCGATTACTTGAGAGACAAGAAGAAGCTTAAAGATAGAAAGTTTAAAGGGAAAACCCTAATCTGTAACCGACTCGACCTGCTACCCGAGACCTGGTCTATCTATATAAAGGCTAGGAGGGGCGGCGAGGAGGATACACGCAACCCTAGTTTCCACAACTCTCGCCAGATTGCATCTACACGCCCCTGTAATCTTCGATTCCTTCGTTAATTCCAAGAGCAGACAAGAAGGAGTAGGAACCTCTATGAGGCCTGAACCTGGGTAAACCTTGCATCCCTATATGCTTGTTTGCTAGCCGATTGATGCTTCCAGCGCTCCCTCCTTCTCCAAAACTCAAGTCCATAACAATGGGCATTGACGAGTTAAACCCTCGTCAATTGGCGCCGTCTGTGGGAATTGGGAGTGCTGATGTCGCGGCTTCTTTGGCCCCGTCAACCGTAATCTACAACTCTGCAACAGCTGAGATCCGCTAGATCTTCGGCTTCACTACCCACTCGCCGGCCACGCGCCCGGCCTTCGACTCCATCAACGATGGAGCTATCCCCGTCAATTTACGATTCACCAATCTCAGGAGATCAACGCCTACTTCAAATCTCATTCAAGATGCGAGGAAAACTGCGCTACGTAATCACGAGCTCAACGTCATCGCCACCCGCATGTACAGATGCGTTCTTGAGGTCGGATCGGATCAAGATGGGTTTATCTGCATCACATTGGCGGCCTCTCGCAGGGCATGGATGGATTTTTATCCGGACACGCGAAATAAATCTCGAAGGAGCAGGGCTCCAGATCCATTATCACATGCAAGTTCCAAAGATCCGAGGAGTATATTCTCGTGCGGGCTGCAATCTAGATTGATCAGGCGGCCAAGCACATAGTCAGCTGGGGGCATAGCGATTGACGTGTACGTAGTCTAGGCTCTGTCAATTGAAATCAGAATAAATTTATGGAGCTGGGCACTGCAAGCAGGCTCAGAAAAAACTCCGATCTGAAAAATAGTCAATCTCGTGGATCGCACCATCATGGCCTTCACGTGAAGCAAAGATCTTGTCTTAGAAAAAGATGCATGATCAACTTCAATAATTGTACGACCAAGACAAACATTGCAGGAGGTATCAAGTTCCGGTGACAAGTTTGCATATGGAAAAATTATGAACGAGTTGACAGATTCAGCGACTAACGCGACATGCGAAGATCTATGGCTAATTGATACTAATCCATGTCACAAAGGTGAGATACACTCGGTTTGCATGGCCTCGTGAAGCAATAAGTTATGGCCAATTCGGCTCCTTACGCGTGTACTAGTCTAGGCTGGATTGATCTGGCTGTGGAGCTGTCGATTGTATGCACAACAAAGTTTCCGAAGAAAAAGATTGATCAACTCGCTCGTACATGCCTATGCGCCATGATTCTAGCACGTGCAGAACTGCAAATTTTCAATCGGCTTCACATGATACTTGGATCAAGGCTCAGGATTCGCCGCATCGACTCCCTCAAAGCAAAAATCCGATGACCCCGCTGCGACGACTCCGTACGATCACCTTGACTCTACAGTCGGGGGATCCTTCGATGCAGCCACCCACTACCATCTTCTACTACGGCTACCCACTGCCGCCATCGGCTCCGACGACTCGGGGGCTCCGTCGGCATCGGCGACTCGCTGCGGTCTTCGACTCCGGTGATACGCTGTCGTCATTGGCTACAGAAACTCGCTATCTCCATCGGCTTCGGTGACCCGCTGCCACGTTGACTCTAGTCTGCCGCATCGGCTCTTGGATGCCACTTCAACTACATCAACCACATTGAATCTACACTCAGGGGCTCCGTTGACTCCGCCGACTCCGCCGCAAGGCTCGTTACCGCCTTTGGATACGGTGACTCACTGCGGTCTTTGACTCCGCCGACCTACCGAGTCTTCGACTCCATCACGTGACCTGTTGCGGTCTTCGGCTGTAGCGACACGCTACGGTCTTCGACTTCGCCGACCTGCTGTGTATTCGACTTCGTCACACGACCCGCCGATCGCATCGGACCTTGCGACTCCTTCAACCACGACAACTACCAATAAAGCTAAGTGCCCCGAAACTCTGTGTTTTTTAGCCATTTATTATATCACTCGGGGGCTACGCCACCCTTTACACAACTGTTCTACGAACCAATCGCGATATCCCGAGTAGCTAAGGCAATAATCAAACCCTTGACAAACACCAACCCAGCTGCAACGCACCTGGTAGGTTGGCAAGGTGCTGAGATAAACACACGTTAGGCTAACGAAAAGGAATCGCATGGTGCAACGTACTCGCAAAACATACGAGCTAGCAAGCTCTTTACATATCAATATTAATCAATTATATACAACATACATACGAACTTTACAACACTGGTATACCTATGTGCTGGATACAAGTTAAACTACTGTTGCAACAGAAGAACGTTTGTGTGCTCCTCGAAGAAGTTGACAATTTCCTCCACTAGGCGATCCACCGCCTTGTAATGAGGAACCATATTCCAGGTCGAACCTGCCGACGGAGTCGGCGGACCAGCAGCAACAGCTGCAACATCAATATCAGGCCTATGCAGTCGCACCAGCGACAACGCAGCCTTGGCACCAACCACTAACTGTTGCCGCACACACTCGCGGACTGCACTCAAGTCTTGAAATTTAGCAAGGAGAGCCAGCAGGCTCAAGGGAACGACGTTCAGCGGAAACATCGTCTGATAGATATTCCTTAAGCATGATTGCGATTTCTTCAGAAAATGGAGCACTCGAGAGGCACGATCCTGCAGGGTAGGAAGTGTGATTGCGCGATCATGATCCAACCAGAAGTACCCACTTGCCTGAAGCTGTTCCTGGGTCAGGTCGTTCATACGAATGGCGATCCTGTCTTTCTCATCCTACGGATGACGCGCGCTGACAACTATACCAATCAAGAGGCAAAAGTATGAAGACAAAGAACTACCGCGATTGACTATAAGAAAAGATAAGGAGGTAGAAAGCTAACACTTGAACTGGTCACCCAGCTGCGCCACCTCCTCTAGTAGATATTGCTCTCGGGCAGTGGCCTTCTCCGCCTTTGACTTCCATACATCCGTGTTACCGCGGAGGACAGGCAGTTCGCGTTCTAGCTGCTTAACACGATCACGTAGCCGCGAAAGAAGAGACAGCTCATCAACCCTTGAGTGCGATTGCGCTAAGGTATCACCAATGGTAGGCGGATCCCGAGGTTCACTCGAGGGGCCACTCGAGGTACTCTATCACAAGCCAAGCAATAGGTAATAAGGGACCAAGCAACACATGGACAAAAACTCAAGTGCATTCAAACATAGCAAAAGTGTCAACGGATACATTCAGCCAGCGACATGTTTTCAACAAAATAAGTCGAGCTATTAACTATTACAAATATAACTACTGAGGAGCAGCCTGCTTCTTCGACTTGGACTTCGGTTTCGGGGGCCTCATCGAGTCTGTGGCAGTATCAGATGCCACAGACTTTCCACCGGCCCCTGACGCCATAGCCTTCGCTGCCTTCTTGGCTCGCTGCAGCTCCTCAGAATACTTGGTGACTGTGTTGATAATTTGTGGCCCGTACTTGCCACAGACAGTTGCAAAGGGAGCAAAAAGTACCTGTTGCCCATCTGCACCGAAGGGCATCGCCTTGGAGACTGCAGCTGGATCTATCTCCACTCCATGGGCTTGCACCATGGCGAGTGTCATGGTGGCGCCGACCGCGCGGTGCGATTTCCTGAAATCCTAGGGGATACCTCCAGCGAGGGACTCCACCAGGTCATCCAAGTTCTCAATCAACTCAGCCTTGGGCGCCATCTCCTCGCGGATGCGACTGAGAACACCCTTAGGTTTGGTCAGCGTTCCTTGAATGGGCGCGCTGCGATCTTCGACTGCCGCGACAACGCCTTCCAAGGCATCATCGCGATGAAGCGCTTGGGAGTCAAAGCTCAAACCGCCAGCATCTACATAGAGCAGAGCGTCAGCACAATAGCAAGACATCGAAGAAAGAAGCAGTCAAGACACAGAAGGAAAAATACCTGAAAGAGACTTGGCAATCGAGAAGAGCTGTTCTTCAAACAATTCCCTCGCAGCGATGGAGGCGCGCAAATCCTCTTCACGTTTCCGCGATTCATCAAGTGCAGCGACTGCCTCATCGCGACTCTTCACCGCCACGGCGAGCGTCTTTTCAAGAGAAGCGGCTTCACAAAGAAGTACATTATGCTCAGCTGCAAAAAGTACAAGATGGACCATACTCGGTCGAATATATAAAAATATCACAAGGACGAAGAAGAAGAAGAAGCAAAAAATACTAACTTTCAACCACGCGATGGCAATTGTCCAGCAATGCGTGTTGTCGACCCATTGCAAGTACTTGCTCTGCCAGGCGAGCAACCTCCTTCACAATAAGCTGCAACATGAGAAAACAAAAGGATTAGCAGATAGCATGGATGACTAATTCGACTGCAAGTAAAAGCAACATCACACATACGTGCTCCTCTAGAGACTCTGAAGTCGATTGCCGTACAGTCGTCCGGACAACCATCTGGTGCCCCATAGTGTGTGGAGAACTTGATGAATTGTGCCCGGAGTGGGCCGCCAATGGAGGAGAAGGAGTTTGGTCAGCCACTTCCTTGGCCTTGGAGTCCGCGACTCCAGATTCCTTCAAAAATTGGACGTCGCCACAAGATGACGACGCCGGTTGACTACGGAACAAAACCAACATCAGGAAATGCAACTCCAAAAAGAACCAAGATGAGAATTGTATACTTACCAGTCAAACTTATCAAAATCGAAGGTTTGGTCCTCCGACTCCGACGACTCCTTCGGCAGCCGCATCTTCTTGCGGGCAGATGGCACCGTGGAACATGAATAGCAGGAATTGGCGACGCCGCACCAATAGTTGGGCCTTCTAGAGTCGAAGGAGACGACGCATCCGAATCTTTGCTGTGCGCACGCTTGCGAGTGTCCGGACTGCTGGACTCGGGGGCTTCCTCCTCCTCTTCAAATGGGACGGTCGATTCCGACTCGTCCTCTTCATCTACTTCGCGAGGAATAACCCCCTCGGGAAGAGGGGGCAAAATGGGAGACACCTTCCAATCCTGCATACAGAAAACAAGTCAGCACACGTCAAGAAAATCAGAAGCACTCGACAAATAAAGCTACTTCGTAGCATAATCATACTTCAGGAGGAGGGTTAGAAGTATCAAATGGAGGTACGACTGGTTCACTGGGGAGTACATCCTTGGCAGTATACTTGGTCAACAGTCGCACCCTCTTATCTACTTCACTCGCGGAAATGCCATCGGCAGATACGCGAGTGACATCATCCGCACCAGCCCATTGGAACATGGGGTGGATTCTGGCCTGCAGGGGCTGGATGCGACGGCGCAACCATGTGCGAATGAGGGCACAACCTCCCTCTTCTTTACCCATGTGACTCTCGAGGTCGCAGACGCGCTCGTACAACACTTCTGTCTCCTCAGACTCGCTGGGCATCACCACATTCTTCTAAGAACGCCTCCTCTTGCACGGCGTCGCAGGATCAAAAGGTGTGAGTCCGAAGTGTTCTCCCTCGACCTTCTGGTCGTGGATGTAGAACCACTTGTCCCTCCACCCTTGGACGGACGCCATGAGCTTGATATCGAAGTATGTGACGGAGGAGTCGACATGGATCCCGCAGCCTCCTACGTCGTAGACTACAGAGCCAGATGCCGACTAATGCTTCAGCTTGAAAAGCCGTTTAAAGAGACCAAAGTGCGGCTCGACTCCGAGCTAGCACTCGCAAAGTGTAATATAGCAGGCGATGTGGAGAATAGAGTTGGGGGACAGCTGATGCAGCTGGAGCCCATAGAAACAAAGGAGGCCCCTGAAGAAAGGATGTAGGGGCAGAGACAGACCGCAGATGATGAACGCTAGGAACATCACCCGAAAACCAGCAGGAGGACAAGGAGTTACCTCGCCGCCCGGCACTCGCGAGTCACCAACCACGGGAGACAAAACTCCGCCTTGACGAAGAAGACGGAGCTCGGACGATTTGATGATGGACGTGCACCACGCACCATTGGTGACTGATACATTGCAAATCTATCTATAATTTTTGATGCTCCATTCTTGGTTTTATCTACTTTCTTGTGTTTTGTCCACACTTCGGAGTACCTTTTATATGATTTATTGGACTAACCTATTAACAAGAGCCACAGTGCCAGCTGCCTGTTTTCTGCTGTTTTTGGTTCCAGGAAAGTCAGAAAATGAATATTCTTGGAATTGGATGGGACAAAAGCCAAAGTGCCTATTTTTCCAGAAGACATCTGGAGCCAGAATACGAGACGAAGAAGGGCTAGGGGCCGGCCACACCACCTGGCCATGCGGCCAGGCCTGGCCCGCGCCAGGGGGTGGTCTGGCCGACCCCAGCACCCCCTCGGCCTCTCCTTCCGCCTATAAATTTTCCTCGGGACCAAAACCCTAAGCACCCGACCAAAAATCCACGAAAGAGTCTGTAGCCGCCGTCATCTCCATCCCTAGATCGGGAGGGATCTGAAGCTCTTCCTGGCACCCTGCCGGAGAGGGGAATTCACCCTGGAGGCCTTCTTCATCATCATGCAAGCCTCCGGTGTGATGCGTGAGTAGTTCATCTCTGGACTACGGGTCCATGTAGTAGCTAGATGGCTGGTTCTCCTCCTTTGTGCTTTCATGTTTAGATCTTGTGAGCTCTGTTCATGATCAAGATCATCTATTTGTAATTCTGCATGTTGTGTTTGCGGGGATCCCATGGATATTGAGATGCTATTTCAGATTGATTATTGATTCTATCATGTCTTTGTTATTTGTGATCTTGCATGCTTTCCGTTGTTAGTAGCTATCTTGGCCAAGTAGATGCTAGCAAGTCCAAGAGTTGGTATTTATGCTCGATAGTGGGTTCATGCCTCTGGTAATCTAGGGAAGTGACAGAAATCTCTAAGGTACTAGATGTGCTGTTGCTACTAGGGAGAAAACAACAATCCTTTGTTCATAGAACAATCATATTGTTTACATTACACGCAATTCATAAAGCAATAATCTGTTGCTTGCAACTTAATACTGGAGGGGGTTCGGATGATCTGAAGGTGGATTGTTAGTCATAGATGCAGTTGGATGGCGGTCTATGTATAATGTTGTAATGCCCAATCAAGTTCCAAAGGAGTCAAGATGATTAGTATATGCATGTATTGCTTTCTCGATGTTTGTCAATTGCCCCGCTGTAATTTGTTCACCCAACATGTTATCTATCTTAAGGAGAGCCACCTCTTGTGAACTATGGACCCCGGTCCTTTCTTTTACATACAATCTACAAATTGTTTACTGTTTTGTGTTTACTTTCTTCAAACTATTACTTCCTTCCATTCGATACGTTTAATCCTTTGTTTTCAGCAAAACCGGTGAGATTGACAACCTCATCGCAAGTTGGGGGCAAAGTTCTGTGGTTGTGTTGTCCAGGTCTCCACGTTGCTACTAGCACCGGTAGTGCACCCTGTCAAGGCTCAACTAACAACACATTTGGGTTGTTTCCTTGCTCCTACTGGTTCGATTAAACCATGGTTTCATAACTGAGGGAAACTTACTGCTGTGCTCATCATACCTTCCTCTTGGGGTTCCCCAACGAGCTCCACATCAACACCGAGCCATCAAGTATTTTTATGGCACCATTGCCAGGGAGTCAAGGACATCTTCACAAGGGGAGTCCCTCATAACCAATCTCTTTACTTTGTTATTTTTGTTTTGCTTGGTTTATTTTTGCTTTGTTTGCTTGTTTCTTTATCAAAAACACAAAAAAATAGTTTTACAAGTTTGCTTTCTTTATCAAAAACACAAAAAAATGACTACTCTTGAAAATACTAAGTTGTGTGACTTCACTAGAACCAACAACAATGATTTTATGAGCACACCTATTGCTCCACCTATGCCAGAAGCTACTTTATTTGAGATAAAACCGGCTTTACTCAATCTTGTTATGAGAGAACAATTTTCTGGTATTGGTAATGAAGATGCTGTTGCCCATCTAAATAACTTTGTTGAACTTTGTGAGTTGCAAAAGCATAGCGATATAGATGGTGATATTATTAAGATGAAATTGTTTCCTTTCTCTTTGAGAGGAAAAGCTAAAGAATGGTTGAATTCCTTAACTAGGAATAGTATTGATTCTTGGACTAAGTGCAAAGATGCTTTCATTGGAAAATACTATCCTCCTGCTAAGATTATATCTATGAGAAGTGAAATAATGAAGTTTAAACAATCTGATAATGAACATGTTGCTCAAGCTTGGGAAAGAATGAAATCTTTGGTAAAGAATTGTCCCACTCATGGACTGACTGCTTGGATGATCATCCAAACCTTTTATGCATGATTGAACTATTCTTCAAGGAACCTATTGGACTCTGCTGCTGGAGGTACCTTTATGACCATTACTTTGGGTGCTGCAACAAAGCTTCTGGATAATATGATGGTTAACTATTCTGAATGGCATACTGAGAGATCTCCACAAGGTAAGAAGGTAAACTCTATTGAGGAAACCTCCTCCTTGAGTGATAAGATTGATATTATTATGTCTATGCTTGTTAATGGGAAAGCCAATATTGATCCAAATAATGTTCCTTTAGCCTCTTTGGTTGCTCAAGAAGAGCAAGTTGATGTGAACTTCATAAGAAATAACAATTTTAGCAACAATGCCTACAGGAATAATTTTGGTAACAACAATTATAAGCCATATCCTCCCAATAATAATACTTATGGTTATAATGGTAAATCTAGATTACCTAGTGAAGGAAGAATTTTAGAAGTTGAAAGAGCCATTAAGAACTTCATGCAAATGCAATATGAGCAAAATCAACTATTTACTAAAACTATGGAGGAACAATCTACCATTTTGAAGAACATTAGCCATCAACTTGAGAGTTTAAATTGGGAAATTCCTTGTTTACAACTGAAACTTTCTAATCCTGAAAGAAATATATCATCTTTGTCTGAAGCTCAATCCTCTTTGATTAATAAAATGGCTGCTAAACCTGAAATTAATGATAATCCCTTTGCAGATATTAATGCTATACAAGTAAGAATTGATGAAAATGTTAGACTATTAGCTGAATTACATGCTAAGTGGGAAAGAGAAGATGAAATTGCTAGAAACATTAGTGTTTTTACTATCACTACCACTAGTGTTGAGGCTAGTAATAGTTCTACTACTTTAAATGATAAATTTGATTTTGATCTTAATGGTTGCAACATCTCTGAAGTTATTAAGTTCCTACAAAAGCTTGCTAAAAGTCCTAATGCTAGTGCTATGAACATGGCCTTTACAAAACACATTACTGATGCTCTCATAAAGATTAAAGAAGAAAAGATGAAACATGAAGCTTCTATTCCTATAAAACAAGAAGATGGTTGGGAACCCATCATTAATATGAAAGTGAATGACTTTGATTTCAAAGCTTTATGTGATCTTGATAGTAGTGTTTCTATTATGCCTAGAAGGATTTATGATATGCTTGATTTGCCTCCACTTGAAGATTGTTATTTGAATGTCCCACTTGATGATAATGCTAAAAAGAAACTCATGGGGAGTATTAATGATGTTCTTATTATGGTTAACAATGCCTATGTCCTCGTTGATTTCTATGTTTTGGATGTTGAATGCAATGCTTCTTGTCCTATTACTTTGGGAAGACCTTTTCTTAGAACTGTTGGTGCCATTATTGATATGAAAGAAGGCACCATTAAATATCAACTCCCACAAAAGAAAGGTATAGAACACTTCCCTAAGAAGAGAGAGAAGTTTTCTTTTGCTTCTCCTATGAAAACAAAATTTTGTTTTAATGCTTCTTCATTTGAGAACACTTGATTCTTTCTTGCTTCTTATGCCTAACTTAAAGGTGTTAAAGAAAAGTACTTATTGGGAGATAACCCAAAAGTTTTAGATGAGTCTTGGAAGTTATTACTTCAGTAATAGCCGCTCCTTATCCTTTTTATTTGCTTTTTGTGCCAAGAGTAACCTCTAATGAGAGAGAAGTAATGATTGGGAAAGTTTCTGTCCCGAAACAGATTTCTATGCTTCACCGTAAAAAATCGTCTAAAATCTCTGAACGTATTTTTGAGGCGTGAATTTTCGTGCTTCTGCCCCAGGTTGTTATCTAACTTTAGTTAGTTGAACACTTTTTGATTTGAGCAACAGAAGGTATTAAAAAAAATCGTCTTTACCTGCTGGTCGGTTTTGACAGATTTCTGCCATTTTCTGCATTTGCTTCTTGTTGGTTCCTTTTTGAGTTCTTTTGGAGAATTGAGATTTTTGAGGGAAGTGCTTCAGTAGCTAGTGTTCTAATGGAAGTTTATTGGTGTTAGAACTGAACCTAAAGTCTTATTATCTTGAGTGCATTAATGTTGCTAATGAAGATTGTGTGAAGTTTTGTATGAAGAAAAAATTTCAGGTGTATGGAAGGAATGAGTAATGAGATAAAGGATGGACTAAGCTCAAGCTTGGGGATGCCACGCATGTCACCCCAAGAAACATCCAAGAAGTACAAGCATCAAATCTTGGGGATGCCCAGGTTTCTTCCAAACGCTTCATTTTTATTGTTTCATGCACAATTGTGTTGTTCTTGGAGCGTCTTTTTTTCGTCTTCGTTTTGGTTTTTCGTTTGCTTGGTTTTCTTAGTTTGTTGAATAAATTGGTTGGACCCCCTCTTTCATACATTGGTTTTCAAATAGTTTGGTTTGGTTTGGAAAAGAGTAGGAAAGCTCATGCTTAAGTGGTAAAAAGAGCTTGTTTTGACTGTGGCCTATGCTTTGTCATGCCATGCTTGATATTGTTTTGGCTTTATGCTTAGTATTCTTTGCTGTAGCATGACTTGTTATACACAACTAAGATTGCTTAATGTGCCTTGGATGAATCATGCATTGTTTTATCATATTAAAGCATAGTATAGTGGTATTCTCCTTTGATGCTTTATTTGGATTAACTTGGCACATGCTCACACCATGTTATGACTATCTCAAGTCACCGTAGACTTTATGATCCTTTAGTTTTCAACTTGTAGTATCACTTTATGCTTTGATCAATGATGTCTTGTCGCTCTGCATGATTATGGCCATTATTGCTCTCTTAGTTTGTCGCTCCTAGTCTTTTGCTAGCCTCCACAACCAAGTATGAGTTCTACTCATGCATCCAACTCCTAAAACCAATATTCCAAAGAGTCCACCATACCTACCTATTAGCATATGCTATTCCAAGTATATTCATGCTTTTGTTTATCTTCCAAATTAAACTTGTTATGAGAAAACTAGTGATTAAAGCTCTCACGAATTTGATGGCACACTTTACATTTTTGCATTTAATAAACTTGAACCATTGGGTCCTTCTTTGTTGCGTATATGCTTGCGCTTTACAAGTTGAAATTAGCAGAACCATGTATCATGGGGAACGCTTTGAACATTGCACTTGTACTTTGTACCCCGTTGATATCATGCTCTTTTGCTTATGGATCCGGCGATGTGAAATAAAAGTGGAACTTGTAAGATCTTGGAGTTTGTTTGTGTGTTAGAGAAACGCCTGGGCTGCTAGCCTAAGCCATGCCTAATCATGGTGGAAACTTGCAGCATCACCATAATGAGCACTTTATGAAGCATCCTCAATAAAAACCTATGCAAATAGCAAATAAAAAGATCGCTGAGATGCTCATTGTCTGCTTGCCTTGTCATTTTGATTATGGGATAGCTCCTGTATCATGTGCGAGGGGTACCCCGTTGGCGGTTCTTTATGATACATATGTACTTACAATGACAAGAGCTTACTTGTGACTAAAGTTGAGTAGCATGAGGATCGATCTTTGTAAGTAAGGGGCATGAGATTTCGGTTTATAACTTGTCAAGCATATCCTCTTAGTTGTGTCACTTTAACCTTAACCACCTTCAAGATGCTTATGATAGGGGCAATGAGAGCTGAAAGCTATAAGTACCATAATTTTTGGAAGCTCTTTATGAGACTTGAATCCCTACTTCCTTCTATGAAGGCCTTTCTTCCACCATTATATTGAGTCTCCACCTTCTACCTTTATGCACTTACTTTGAGAGCATAGTGGCCATTCTTAGTTCTATGTGCATTGTCCCAAGACTAGTTGATTGATGTATAACTTGATATTGCTTGTTTTAAACAATATGTATCTAGTCACTCTTATGAACTTTGAAGGTGTAGTATGCATTTATATTTGCTACTCTATGAGGGACAAGCTGAATGCTATTATGCTATGTTTTCTTTATGTGAAACAAACAAACGTCTTGCAAAGCATTGTTATTCATGAATCTTTTGTTTGTGCCTTTTCATGTTGCATCATAGTTTCTTTGTCTTATTTCTAGAACCTTGTCTTTCATGTTATGATTGAAGTACTATGATCCCAGCTTTGAATGTTTTACAAGTACTTTGATCAAGTTTATGACGGTGCATGTCACCTCAAAATTTATTATTTCTTTTTATCACTTACCTATTCGAGGACGAGCAGGAGTTAAGCTTGGGGATTTTGATACATTGCAAATGTATCTATAATTTTTGATACTCCATGCTTGGTTTTATCTACTTTCTTGTGATTTGTCCACACTTTGGAGTACCTTTCATATGATTTCTTGGACTAACCTATTAACAAGAGCCATAGTGCCAGCTGCCTGTTTTCTGCTGTTTTTGGTTCCAAGAAAGTCAGAAAATGAATATTCTCAGAATTGGACGGGACAAAAGCCGAAGTGCCTATTTTTTCGGAAGACATCTGGAGCCAGAATACGAGAGGAAGAAGGGCTAGGGGCCGGCCACACCACCTGGCCACGTGTCCAGGCCTGGCCCGCGCTAGGGGGTGGTCTGGCTGACCCTAGCACCCCCTCGGCCTCTCCTTCCGCCTATATATTGCCCTCGGGACCAAAACCCTAAGCACCTGATCAAAAATCCACGAAAGAGTCTGTAGCCGCCGTTATCTCCATCCCTAGATTGGGAGGGATCTGAAGCTCTTCCCGACACCCAGCTGGAGAGGGGAATTCACCCTGGAGGCCTTCTTCATCATCATGCAAGCCTCCGGTGTGATGCGTGAGTAGTTCATCTCTGGACTACGGGTCCATGTAGTAGCTAGATGGCTGGTTCTCCTCCTTTGTGCTTTCATGTTTAGATCTTGTGAGCTCCGTTCATGATCAAGATCATCTATTTGTAATTCTGCATGTTGTGTTTGCGGGGATCCGATGGATATTGAGATGCTATTTCAGATCGATTATTGATTCTATCATGTCTTTGTTATTTGTGATCTTGCATGCTTTCTGTTGTTAGTAGCTATCTTGGCCAAGTAGATGCTAGCAACTCCAAGAGTTAGTATTTATGCTTGATAGTGGGTTCATGCCTTTGGTAATCTGGGGAAGTGACAGAAATCTCTAAGGTACTAGATGTGTTGTTGCTACTAGGGAGAAAACAACAATCCTTTGTTCATAGAACAATCGTATTGTTTACATTACACGCAATTCGTAAAACAATAATCTCTTACTTGCAACTTAATACTGGAGGGGGTTCAGATGATAACCTGAAGGTGGATTATTAGTCAGAGATGCAGTTGGATGGCGGTCTATGTATAATGTTGTAATGCACAATCAAGTTCCAAAGGAGTCAAGATGATTAGTATATGCATGTATTGCTTTCTCGATGTTTGTCAATTGCCCCGCTGTAATTTGTTCACCCAACATGTTATCTATCTTAAAAAGAACCACCTCTAGTGAACTATGGACCCCGGTCCTTTCTTTTACATACAATCTACAAACTGTTTAATGTTTTGTGTTTACTTTCTGCAAACTATTACTTCCTAAAGGAAATATGCCCTAAGAGGCAATAATAAAGTTGTTATTATATATTCCTTATACATGATAGATGTTTATTTTACATGCTAGAAATGTATTGATTCGGAAACATCAATACATGTGTGTTTAATAAACAAAAAGGCAAGCACAAGGGAAAGAAGGGTGGCAAGTCTGTTGCCACGCCTGAAAAGAAACCCCGGGCTGGCCCTAAGTCTGACACCGAGTGCTACTATTGCAAGGGGACTGGCCATTGGAAGCGCAACTGCCCCAAGTATTTGGCGGACAAGAAGTCCAGCAAGGCAAACAAAGGTATATGTGATATACATGTTATTGATGTGTACTTGACTAGTACACGCAGTAGCACCTAGGTATTTGATACCGGATCGGTTGCTAATATATGTAACTCGGTTCAGGGGCTACGGAACAAGCGACAACTAGCAAGGGATGAGGTCAGGATGCGGGTCGGCAATGGATCAAGAGTTGATGTGATCGCCGTCAGGACGCTACCTCTCCATTTGCCATCGGGATTAGTTATAAACCTAAATAATTGTTATTTGGTGCCTGCACTGAGCATGAACATTGTATCTAGATCGTGTTTGATGCAAAGTGGTCATTCCTTTAAATCTGAGAACAATGGTTGTTTGATTTATAAGAATGATATCTTTTATGGTCATGCACCTATGTTGAATGGTTTATTCTATTGGATCTCGATAGTAATATTACGCACATTCATAATGTTAATGCTTAAAAGATTTAACTTGATGATGATATGTCTACATATATGTGGCACTGCTGTCTAGGTCATATTGGCGTTAAACGCATGAAGAAACTCCATTCTGATGGACTTTTGGAATCACTTGATTTTGAATCAGTTGATACATGTGAGCCATGCCTTATGGGAAAGATGACTAGAACGCCGTTTTCCGGTTCAATGGAACGGGCGACAAATCTGTTGGAGATTATACATACTGATGTGTGTGGACCAATGAGTGTGTCGGCGCGATGTGGATATCGTTATTTTGTTACTTTCACGGATGATTTGAGTAGATATGGGTATATCTATTTGATGAAACACAAGTCTGAAACTTTTGAAAAGTTCAAGGAATTTTAGAATGAAGTGAAAAATCATCATAATAGAAAGATCAAGTTTCTACGGTCTGACCGTGGAGGAGAGTATCTAAGTTACGAGTTTAGCACACACATGAAAGAGTGTGGAATAGTTTCACAACTCACGCCTGCCGGAACACCACAACGTAATGGTGTGTCGGAACATCGTAATCGTACCTTATTGGATATGGTTCGATCTATGATGTCTCTGACTGACTTACTTCTGTCATTTTGGGGTTATGCACTGGAAACAGCTGCATTCACTTTAAATCGGGCACCATCTAAATCCATTGAAACGACACCGTATGAATTATGGTTTGGAAACAAACCTGAGCTGTCATTTCTTAAGGTTTGTGGATGCGATGTTTATGTGAAGAAACTCAACCGGATAAACTCGAACCCAAAGCGGAAAAATGCGTCTTCATAGGATACCCTAAGGAAACAATTGGGTATACCTTCTATCAAAGATCCGAGGGCAAGGTTTTTGTTGCCAAGAATGGATCCTTTCTTGAGAAGGAGTTTCTCGCGAAAGGTGTGAGTAGTCGGAAGGTAGAACTCGAAGAGGTTATTGAACCTTCTCTTCATGGAATGGCGAGTGGCGCAGCACCGAAAGTTGTTTTGGAGTTGACTTCACCTGATGAAGAGAGAGCTAATGATAATGATCATGAAACTCCGAAAGAGGACACTACCAAACCTCGCAGGTCAAGCAGGACACGTGCAGCTCCTGAACTGTACGGCAATCCTGTTGTGAATTTCATGGTTGATGAAATGGATGACCCTGCGACGTATGAAGAATCGACGATGAGCCCGGATTCCAACAAATGGCTAGAAGCCATGAAATCCGAGATGGAATCCATGTACGAGAACCAAGTTTGGAACTTGGTGGACTTACCTCACAACCGAAAGGCCGTTGAGAATAAATGGATTTTCAAAAGGAAAACTGATGCTGACGGTAATGTGACCATCTATAAGGCTCGACTTGTCGCAAAGGGGTTTCGACAAATTCAAGGAGTTGACTACAATGATACATTCTCTCCCGTAGCGATGCTTAAATCGGTTAGGATTATGTTAGCAATTGCTGCATATTTCGATTATGAAATATGGCAGATGGATGTCAAAACTGCGTTCCTCAATGGTAAGATTGAAGAAGAGTTGTATATGATACAACCTAAGGGTTTTGTAGATCCTAAGGATGCTAATAAGGTGTGCAAACTTCAGCGATCCATCTATGGACTAAAGCAAGCATCACGAAGTTGGAATCTCCGCTTTGATGAGGTGATCAAAGAGTTTGTATTTGTCCAAACTTATGGAGAGGCTTGTATTTACAAGAAAGTGAGTGGGAGCAATGTGGCATTTATGATATTATATGTGGATGACATATTATTGATTGGAAATGATATAGATCTTTTAAACAGTGTTAAAATTTATCTAAACAGCAAATTTTCGATGAAAGACCTTGGTGAAGCGTCATATATATTAGGCATTAAAATCTATAGAGATAGATCAAGGAGCCTAATTGGGCTATCGCAGAGTACATACCTTGATAAGATATTAAAGAAGTTTAATATGGACGAAAGTAAGAAGGGGTTCTTACCTATGTTGCAAGGCAAGGCATTGAGTAAGACTCAAAGTCCGGCTACGGCGGAAGAAAGAGAGATGATGGATAAGATCCCCTATGCCTCGGCCATAGGCTCTATTATGTATGCCATGCTATTTACAAGACCGGATGTGGCACATGCTATTAGTTTGAATAGTAGGTACCAATCTGATCCAAGTTCGGAACACTGGATAGCGGTAAAGAACATCCTCAAGTACTTGAGAAGAACTAAGGATATGTTTCTCATATACGGAGGTGAAGAAGAGCTAGTCGCTAAGTGTTATGTCGATGCTAGCTTTGACACCGATCTGGATGACTCTAAGTCTCAATCCAGATACGTATTTCTCTTGAACGGAGTAGCAGTTAGTTGGAGGAGTTCCAAACAACCTGCGGTGGCTGGATCAACAACAGAGGCGGAATATGTTGCTGCTTCAGAAGCGGCGCAGGAGGCAGTTTGGATGAAAGAGTTCATTACAGAACTGGGTGTGGTTCCCAGTGCGTTGGACCCGATGGTGATCTATTGTGACAACAATGGAGCCATAGCCAACACAAAGGAACCAAGGTCTCACAAGAATTCCAAACATATTAAGCGCCGGTTTCACTCCATCCGCGAGCATGTCAAGGATGGAGATATAAAGATTTGTAAAGTACACACGGACCTGAATGTAGTAGATCCGTTGACTAAAGTTCTCCCTAGGGCAAAACATGATCAACACCAGAACTCCATGGGTGTTAGATTTATCACTATGTGAACTAGATTATTGTCTCTAGTGCAAGTGGGAGACTGAAGGAAATATGCCCTGAGAGGCAATAATAAAGTTGTTATTATATATTCCTTATACATGATAGATGTTTATTTTACATGCTAGAAATGTATTGATTCGGAAAGATCAATACATGTGTGTTTAATAAACAAAAATGGTTCCTGGTCATGCCTCTCTTATAGACTAGCTTGTTGATTAACAGGATGATCAAGGTTTCCTGATCATGGACATTGGATGTTGTTAATAACAAGGTCACACCATTGGTGGAATGATGTGATGAACATTCATCCGAAGTATAGCATTACGATCAAGTCATTATGTTTATATTGCTATAACATCATACGAAGTAATCTTTATCCTTAGACCATGAGATCATGTTAATTGCTAACACCGGAAGAGTATCTTGATAACATCAAACGTCACACCGTAACAGGGTGACTATAAAGATGGGTTCAGTACTACAAAGGTGTTATGTTGAGGCTCATGGATCAAGAGTGGAATTTGTCAATCCAGATGACGGATAGATATACTCTGGGCCCTCTCGGTGATATCACATTAGGATAGCTTGCAAGCAAGTGATGTGATCACTAGAATGTTATATCACGGGAACGAGAAAAGAGTGCATGTCGGTAACGAGATCAAACTAGGTATGGAGATACCGATGATCGAATCTCGGACATGTAATATATCGAGAGACAAAGGGATTTAGTTACAAGCGTTAAAGGTTCTCACGATCACAGGAGTCATCATTGAATGTGTAGGAGTCAGTACGGATCTCCAGGTCCCGCTGCTGATTATTGATCGGAGAAGGGTCTTGATCATGTCTGCATTATTCTCGAACCGTAGGGTGGCACACTTAAGAGTTACCGGACACCATTTTGGAGCACATATGTTTCAGACGAAAGAATTGCAAAGCGCAGGAATTGTTTCAATAGAAACCGGAAATTGTTTCGGGTGAAATTGCAGAAGGTGGTTCTGCATGTGATATTGAAATATTGCAAGGGGCTATATGTGAATGTTTGTTAATTAAAGTAATTAACAAAATTCTGAATAAATTTAATAAAAAGAGTTTTATTAAATGAGAGAGCATTAAATTTGGAGAAATTTAATGCATTTAAAGTGGAGACTTTAAAAGGGAATGTGAAGAGGCATTTTAATGTGGAGGGGTTACCACCACATGAATGGGGAGGTGAGGGGTCACCCCCCCCATGCGCCAACCATGGAGAGAGGGGGCACCCCCCTCCTCCTATAAAAGTCCACCCATTCCCTCCTTCATCCTCACACCTCCTTGTGAAGGATCTCTCTCCCCCTCTAGAATTATTCCCCCATGGTCTCGGATTAGCGAGATACATGTTCCTGGTGGCATTTTGTCTGGAAGGAGTTGCTGCTTCTGCTGGATCACTGGAGCAAGGAGGTGGAGGTTGTCCAGTGGCTTGAACGTGTGTGCGAGTGCGGATGCACTGCTGAGTTGTGGCGCTCGAACTTCCTCACGATCTTGAGATCGGCAAGTGTACGACTACATCAACCACGAGTTCCTACTCGTTAACAAAGCTCGTTGTCTACGAGGGTAAGTTCTCGTTGGATGTATGTCCACCCGTTGCTTTGTACCTAGTAGATAGATCTTGGAGTGTAGTTCACACCGTAGGAAATTTTTTGTTTTCTATGCTGCGGACCCAACACTTCCTTCCATTCGATACGTTTAATCCTTCGTTTTCAGCAAAACTGGTGAGATTGACAACCTCATCGCAAGTTGGGGGCAAAGTTCTATGGTTGTGTTGTGCAGGTCTCCATGTTTCTACTAGCACCGGTAGTGCGCCCTGCCAAGGCTCAGCTAGCAACAGCTTTGGGGTGTTTCCTTGCTCCTACTGGTTCGATTAAACCTTGGTTTCATAACTGAGGGAAACTTACTGTTGTGCTTATCATACCTTCCTCTTGGGGTTCCCTAACGAGCTCCACATCAACACCGAGCCATCAGTGACGCGGGTGCCCGCGCACTTCTTCTTCCCAGCGCCGGTGGTGCTGGTGCCCGCAGCGGCGGAGCCGCCTTTCTTCTTGGCAACAGCAATGACGGCGGTGGACTCAGCGGCAACGCCTCCTTTCTTCTTCCCCATCTTGCTGTGGCGATGCGAGCGGAGGAAATAACTCAGAAACACATGGAGTTGGTCCAGCGTCGCGAAACGGGACGAACTCTAAGAGGCAGAGAGCAGCAGCAATGGCGATGGAGGCACAAAGCAGAGAAAGAGCAGATAGGAAATTACCGCAGCTGCGCTGCTACTTAACCCCCTGGTGGATGCAATCCAATGGCCAGCAGAAACCCTATTGGACGCGTGGCGCACATCGCGATCGACACGTGGAGAGGCTAAAACACGAACCATCCCCCACTATCTCCATTACACGTGGAAATCGAGGAGGCGCGGTTAAAACAAAAGATTACGCACGCCCGGTCAAGTCAGGGTCAGAAAATGGGACCCACCGCTCGTCACGTCCCATCAAAGCCGCTCACACGGGCAACCGAGGTCATCACATCATCAACACTGATGTCATCAAATTGAACACTAGAAGAGTTTGACTACTTTAGTCCTTGCTCGAGTCTTCGACTCCACCAAGCACTCGGGGGCTACTCCCATAGGGAGCGCTGGTCGCACACCCTATGATTTTCTTTTCTGCAGGAATATGGACATTCAAAGCATACCCAACCACTCGAATCTACGATTCAACTATGGATCATGGGTTACTCCCATAGGGAGCGCCAGAAATAAATTCGACTGAAACAAGCAAACAAAAGATGACAGCAGTCGCAAAAGCTCTTTAGTCCCCGCCTGAGTCTTCGACTCAACCAGGCACTCGGGGGCTACTCCCATAGGGAGCACTGGTCGTGCACCCTATGATTATTTGCACATCGTACTGTGTGTTGATAACATACATACTCGAAGTCTATGGTGACACCGTCTCATATTTTCCCTACAAAAGATTGCGTCTCCTGGGACACCCGAATCATCTCCGCGATGACAAAAAATTTGGATGCCGTGCTTACAATATGAAGATAAGACCTGAATAAGGCATGGCAACGCATTTGCTGCGCACTACCAGAAATATATCCGTGCCTACAGGTACGATGAACATGCCTCGACGGACGCGTCGAGTGCTCACACCCTTATACTGGAATTCGACTCCTGTAAGACCTCCGCGGCTTGAGTCGAATTACACCAGCACTTTTCCGAATTCGAGTCCAGGGACTCGAGTTCGAGTAGATTACGTTGTTTTGCCCTAAGGTAGTTAATTGATACCGATACATCGGTTAAATCAGGCACGCATATCAACAATCCCAATAACATAAACAGAACACTTGAAAAATACTCAGTCATGTACTTGAACGGCTTCTTAAAGTCCTAGTCGAATCTATGATTCCACTGGACACTCGGGGGCTACTGACATGGGTATAACCTGCAGGTACTCGAGTTTGGTATATACCGTCCAGATACGATGGAAGCCCACGGCGTTGCCACGGCCCGATGAAGACTTCGAGTGGCCCACGGACTCTCGATTACTTGAGAGACAAGAAGAAGCTTAAAGATAGAAAGTTTAAAGGGAAAACCCTAATCTGTAACTGACTCGACCTGCTACCCGAGACCTGGCCTATCTATATATGGATAGGAGGGGCGGCGAGGAGGACACACGCAACCCTAGTTTCCACAACTCTCGCCAGATTGCATCTGCGCGCCCCTGTAATCTTTGATTCCTTTGTTAATTCCAAGAGCAGACAAGGAGGAGTAGGGACCTCTACGAGGCCTGAACCTGGGTAAACCTTGCGTCCCTGTGTGCTTATTTGCTAGCCGATTGATGCTTCCAGCGCTCCCTCCTTCTCCAAAACCCAAGTCCATAACAATGGGCATTGACGAGTTAAACCCTCGTCACTCCCTCTTTCAAACCTTGTGAGTTTTTGGAAATGCACTTGAACCATATTGTAGACCATCATAAATACTTCTAGATCCTACTCTTACCCTTGGCTAGATCATCCTTTGACCCACTTGTTCTTGATGGTTTTGCAGGCAAGAAAATAATCTTTTCTGCAAATCATATCAACATGCCTACTTTGGAAGAAGCTCCCATCTCCATTCCATCTTATTCCGATCAACTCTTTGAATGATTGTGTTCTACTCATAAGTGTCTACCCATCCATATATTCCTTGTTTCAATTGGATCCTTGTGCTTCCAAAAACCACATGGTTTTGAAGGCTAATTAATATTCTACTCTAACCACCTTATTTTCAACAAAGTTTGGCTCAACTTCTAGGAAATCCCAATCATGATCAACCTAAATCTTCTAAGTCATGTTTATCTAAATCACTTGGTCTATCCAACCATGTGCCCCTTGAATCGAATGGATCTTTGGATCATCCTCTATAGCTTGCCAAAGCATGCCTAAAAATATTAACACCCAAGATCACAAAAACAACTAAGTTCAACTTTTTTCTCTATTTGAATTCATCTCAAAACCAACTAGTGATGCCCACTAATCTACTTATCTTACTAGATCATGCTCAATCCCAACCTCCATCATTTACCATGATCATGAAGGTGGTGAGGTGGTATAAAAATAAACAATAAGTGGTATTCTACAAAAACTTGCCAAAACAACCAAACCTTCTCCAAACCTCTTGGATCATATGCACAACACTCTTCGAAGTCCGGACCATCCCCTATAAAGGTTTAAGGATTTGGGGGTGGTGGATGTCTTGGACAAGGGCCGGTGCAACAATTGGGTCTCCCACGGACGGTATGACTTAGGAGTAAGGAAGGAAGTGGAATCACTCAATTATAGTATATCTCAAGCCCGGATTTTGGATATAGGCCTGTACGGAAGGGAGGATTATGGCACAGGGTGCCACATATGTATTACCAGGGAGAACAAACCCAAGAGGGAATGGTGATGTTGCTAGGGGCGACAAATGAAAAGCTATGTTTGATTATTCGAACCCCCATTTACCATGTGTAGCTGGCTGTGGTTGAATCCTGTCGGATGTATTGATTCTTGTGGGGAAAGTGCACAAACTCTACAGAGTATAATATATTCGAATAGCTGTTTCCACGGTCATGGACAGTTGGAAAGGTGATTGCTAGGAGTACCAAAGAGGTGATCTTGGAAAGGATGGAGGTCAGGAGGTGACCTGAGTTAAAGGTTTTGTTTTGACCATGGATGGTTGAAGATGTTTCAAAAGGGGTTTTCCCTCTAAAATTGTTTTCAAAAAGGATTTTAACAAGGATATAGAGATATCCAACTTTTAAAATGGAGACATGTTTTCAAAACTCTTTTTCAACAAAGATATAGAGATGCCATATCTACAAGAGAAACTAGGCTTTTCAGAACAACCGTAGTTAGAGCTAGCTCTGCACAGCCCAACTGCATTATCTTGTTTACCTTATCTTGGTGGTTTGTGAGTACATTCCAAGTACTCATTGGTATTGTCCCTGTCTATTTACTTGGCCTGGCTCTCAGAAGCTAGCATATTGAAGGATGTGGTGACGTCTATGTGAGTTAGGCCGTCTCCCCAGTCAGTTGCCTATAGGTTAAGCCATGATTGGGCTCTACGTTCGTTGAAGATCCGCTGCTGATGTTGGTATAGCCATAATGGAAACAATGTAAGTCTTGTTCTCACTATATGTTGGATGTTTACTTTGTTACTTGTCGGTTATGTTCCACGGCTCACTGATGAACGTGGATATATGCATAACAAGGATTCTCGGATGGCTAATCCAGGGCCCCCACAAGCATGATTAGGTGGTAAGAGAACAATGACCTTCTTGGATGAGGAGACTTGGGCTGCCATCCATGGAATGCTTGAGAACAAATCACCATGACCTAGTGGATTCTCTTGTGCTTTATAAAAACATTTTTATCCCACCGTCAAACCATATGTCATGGATACTTTACGTGCTCTCTTCTTCGGTCGAGGGCAGCACTCCGAGGGCTTGAATTCGGCCTTCATTATGCTGCTCCCGAAGTAGATGCCATGACCAATATGGTATATCACTAGCCCGTTAGCTTGGTGCATTCTTTTTACGCTCCTAGAAAAGATTCTGTCTGTCAAGCTTATGAAGAAGGATTGTTTCAGGATCACTCCATAATCATAATCCTGAAAATCAGAAGAGTGTTTTATTTGTTTGGTTGGGGCTCATGCCAACATGTTTGGATCAAGAAGATGAAGATGAAGTTTCGTCAGACTTTATTCATGTTGTGATTACTAGATCATATAAGATTATTACAACATGGATCTCGTTGGGTTTATAGATGCATCCAACAAGAGTATATGAATTTAGGATTTATGGCTATGGAGAATATGATGGCTAGGGCTTCTAATTGGGTGTGGATGTCGTAGCTTCACTCTAGGAGAATGTCTTTCACGTATATATATGTCATTTGTAGGAGTCTCCATGTTGCATGTCGGGTCTTGGATGTCTTTGCAATTTATGTTGATCTTCTAACCCTCCTTTGATGCACGTTTGGTTCCGGGAGTCTTCATGGAAGTCTTGGAGTAGCATCCAAGGTCTAGGAAAATTGAAACTTCTAGATGTAAGCCTTCACGCGGTGGTCATCATGAGCGCCATGTGCTGAATGAGGTGCAAGACCGCATACCTCAGGAGTACGGCCTGGCCCACTTATCACCGACAGGACCTCGATCAATACCTCTAATAAGGCGTCAGACCTTCTTGATGTGTTGGTGAAGTTTCCCGGCTCCTGGATGGAGCTGCCGAGTGGCGGTATGTTTTTTAGGCGCGCCACCAATAGCATGTTGCCTATAAGGCTTTTCCTACATGTGGTATTCAAGTCGGACAACCTATAGCTGAAAGAACAACAAGCAGAGTTAAAATAGAAAAGAGAGGTAAACATAACAACAATAAAAGGAACATGTTTTTGGATTTTGTCTATTGGCAAAGAAAAATAACCACACAGTCCAAATGAAAAGACAAGTAGACCATTCAACTGGAAAAGTAAAAGGTAAACACCAAAAATACCATGGTGTTGGAATTAATTTATTCACCTTATCTTATGGAATCTAGGACTTTGGAGATGGGTATTAAACAAATCATGAAGCAAATATAATGTTGAAAATGGCGAAAATCAACAAAGGGCTAATTTTTTCAACATGATACGGGACCTGCCAACATTCATCTAATACATTCTCAAACTAAGTACAAAAGTCATACATATAAATAATGCGGCATTGTGAAAAACTAAATAACTAATGTATTGCCAAAAATAATAACCAGAAAAAACTATTGTTTTGTAATTTTTTTGTTGGGATTTCAAAATACAGTTTTCTTGGTATCAATGTGAGGTTGTTCTCATGCAAAGGATACCAAGCCCAAGGAGCATATGGAAAACAACAAATAGCATGTTGATATGTAATGCAAATTAAGAAAAAGATTTACCCAAACTTCCAAAGGAAGCGCAAGCAGCAAGAAAAGGATATACGATGATGACGTATATTGAACTAACATCTTGTTCGAGTCCACATGTCACGACCACTATTACAAGATCTTGTGAACAGTTGGCGGTTTTTGTTTATGATCGATTATGTTGGGCAAGCGGATACCATTTTATGGTGGGCCCGCCCTTTCATCAAAATCTTCCTCGTTTAGACATATGACAGCTCGTCATGTTGATCATCTTCTGGGCAAGGAGTGATGGCATGAGAACACGCGAGATGAAAATCTGAACTCCTTTCACATCTCGATTCTTCTCCTCCATGCTGGCTCCATCGCCTATATATATAATCGGATGATCCCCAGAGCTGTAGACAAATCGACCTAGCTAGCTAGCTCTACCGCATCTACCTACCCTAGGCTATCAGAACAAACAGTCTGCGAGAGGGTCCAGATCGAGGTTTAAGGGTAGGTGGAATGGCGGCGCGGCAGCGGACAAGCACGGGTCGGAAGAAGGTCGAGATCCGGCGCATAGAGAGCGCGGAGGCGCGGAAGGTGTGCTTCTCCAAGCGCCGCATGGGGCTGTTCAACAAGTTGAGCGAGCTGTGCACCCTCTGCGGCGCCGAGGTTGCCGCCGTCGCCTTCTCCCCGGGCGGCAAGGCGTTCTCCCTCGGCATCCCCTCCGTCGAGTCCGTCCTCGACCGCATCCGAAACTCCAACTCCTCGGACGCACAGGCCGCGGCGGCGGCGGACGGAGGCACGGGCGACCGGAAGCAGGCGCTGGCGGAGCTGAACCAGGAGCTCGGCGAGCTACGCGCGAAGCTGGCCGCCATCAAGGCGTGGACGGAGGACGTGGACAAGTCTTTGGCGAAGGCGCGCGCCGAGGGATCCCGCGCGGCGGCGTGGCTGGCGCTGGAAGCCGACGTGAGCCAGATGGGGGACAAGGACTTGGCGGCCTTCGCGGCCGCGCTGGGGAAGGTGCGTGCCGACGTGGCGGCGCGCGCCGAACAGGTGCTCCAGGAGGCGCTCCTCTTTGGCCGCCCGGTGCATGGCGGCGGCGGCGGTTGCGACTTTGAGTTCGGTGGCACCAGCGCGAGCAGCGGGATGGAGATGACGCAGGCGCAGAAGGAGTTGTTGATGATGATGCTGGAGATGCCGCCGCCGACGGAGTTTGCCGCCGGAACGGAGATGACGCAGCAGCAGGAGATGATGGCGGTGCCACCGCCGACAGAGTTCGACGTAACGCAGATGATGCCGCAGCAGCAGATGATGACGGCGATGCCGACGCGGACGGGTTTCTTCGCCGGAACGGAGATGATGCCGCAGCAGCAGATGATGACGGCGATGCCGACGCGGACGGGTTTCTTCGCCGGAACGGAGATGATGCAGCAGCAGCAGCAGATGATGACGGCGATGCCGCCGCTGCTCCCGACGGGGTTCGACGCAGGAACGGAGTTGATGCAACAGCAGCAGATGATGATGGCGATGCCGACGGAGTTTGCTGCCGGAATGCAGACGATGCAGCAGCAGCAGCAGCAGATGATGGCGATACCGCCACCGCCGCTGCTGCCAGGGTTCGCCCCCGAAATGGAGACGGTGCATCAGGGGTTCGGGTATGGCTTTCCCCAGTGAGCACATGATGAGATCGAACCCGAAACCAGTTCATTGATTCTTCCGATGCATCCATGGCGTGATATCCGAACTCGGAAAGAGATCGAACTCTAGCTTTGATCATTGTATATATTGTTCGTCTCGCTATAATTAGTGATATCCACATATATATCCAGATTGTTTCTCCTGTTGTAGTCATTGTTTTTGTTTCGGCCAAATGAGCGAAATTTCTCTTTAAAATTACCAACATTGTTCCAGCTGTAGTCTTGTGCTGATTTGTTTCCATTGGACCAAATTAATGAAAATCCAAGAATCTTTTTTAGTACTACTTTGTCTGGGAACATGTGTTAAACTGATCGGGACTCGATCGGGAGGTAGCCTTTGTTGGGATCGGAGACAACTCATAATGAACGCACTCAACATTTGAATTTCTTTTCGGCACAATTTTCTGTGTTGTGTACACAATGCGTGCTAACTGCTAAGAACGTTAACGTTTGGAAGGACTGTTTACGTACGCGACTTGTTTGAAGCACTGATAAATAGATTGTACTCCCATTGTACTCCATCCGTTTAAAATAGATGTCACAGATATAGATTTCTCTAATTTTTGATAAATCCGTGACATATATTTTGATTTGGGCTAAATCACAGCTAGCTGTATTTCAATTCGTCCACACACGTTTTTCTGTCCGTTCATCTCTCGTCAAGATTTGTGTTCGATTCCAGCTCCCTTGCGGTTTGTCGGGCCGCGGGTGTCGGGCTGTCCGGGTTTAGAATCCAGGCCCGTTATTTTCTATTTCCTTTTGGCCTCATTTTTGAATTTTTTCTAGCTTCGTCGTGTGTGTTTTCTGGGCAGTGGGAGGAGTGGTCAAAAGCGGTGGTTGCCTTGCTCGGATAGAAGTCTCCAGAGAAGGGGAGAACCGCCAGGGCAAGAGAGGAGCGGCGCCTCCCTGCTCCCGGCTCCATTCCAGCCTCGATGGAATCATGGAGAGAACCAGAGGCGGAGGAGCCAGGCGTCATCGTCGGCGGCGGAGGTATGTCTCCGCGTAGCTCCCTCTCGCTCTTCCCGTGGCCATCTCCGTGCTCTTGTTCTGTTGTTCGTTTCGTCGGTGGCGACCCAGAGGTCCTCGAAGGGGAGCTCGAGGTGCCCAGAGGCCTGGCGACATGCTCACGTGTTGTTTTGTCCGCTCTCGCGCTCCCCGTGGCCATCGCGATTTGGGTGGTGTATATTCGTCTATTTTCTGTTGTACTTTGGTCGGCGGCCACCCATAGGTCCTCGAAGGCGAGCTCGAGGTGCCCGCAGGCCTGGCGACATGCTTGCATGCTGTTTTGTCTGAGTTTATACCTTGAGTTCCTCTAATTTCTTTCACGCGCATCCAGTTTTGTGTTTCTGCAGGTGCAGATGGGGATTTTGATGATGTATAGGGTTCGTTGTATTCACTATGTGTTTCTGACCCTGATTCATGCATAGTTTTGGTTGTTCTGTATGGATGGTATTCTATCTGGAACGAATTGTTCATCAATAGAGGGAATCAGATGCTCATCACTAGTGCAGAGTCTTCAGTAGCACAATCCCTCCTGTCTGGTAGTATTTAAGATTTAGATTTAGTATCCCATTTTCTTTAGTGTTTTTCGTTTATAAAGTTGATAATCATGGGTTGGCTGGAGGGGCATTAGCAACGGTCGTAGCGAGTAACACTAGATCATGCTATTTTTTCTGTGTTAGCATGATGTGTTCTCTCTGATGCCTGCACATGTATCTAGGAATGGTACCATGATCTCTGTTCGTGAAGAAGCTTATCATTTTTTTGCAGATTTCTTTTAGTTCAAACCAGTCAAGAGGAGTTGTTAAGAGTTTTTGTTTGTTGCATTTCTAGTCAAGTAGTTGTGAGGAGTATCTTTTTCCCCGATGGTTCGCATTTTTGCAGGTTAGTGGGTTTTTAGTTTTGATGGGTGATATCTCTGCAAATATTAGCTCAATTATCATCAAAGCCACCACTGTGTTATTCTAATTCTATTCTATATTTCACTAATGTGTCACTTTCAGAACAAGCTAGTCTACGTTTTTATAAGTTTTTAGTTTGCAGGCTAGGTTTTAACTAACGTACTAAATGCACACGCAGCATACACCGTGGCATGGTTGAACCTGGCAGTGATTATTTTGATGTTGGGCATAGTGAAGCAAACAGTACATCAAGCAATAATGATGTGAGCTTTTGTCTATTTTTCGTGATTTTAGCCTTTTTACTTCTGTTTTTTGTTTCAATGGTTGACTTTTCTGCTTCGTGTGCAGGATATGGAAGGACAAACGAGACACAAAATGTTAGATGATGCTCTTTTTGGATTCTTCAGGAAACAAGTATGATTTGACATGGTTATCTCAATCATTTTTCCCATTTTTTTTCCTTTTTGTTGTGTGCATGTGATGTATAATTGACCCGTCTCATGGCCATCTATTTTTTGCAGGCTGTTAAAAGTTTGAAAAGAAATTTCACAGATTTTTGCAAGGATTTTACACCAAAGAACGAGGTATGTTGTTTTTGATAACCTCTTTTTTCAGTGTTAATTATATCTATGATGTTTTTTCTGTAATACCCTATTATGTTCTTATATCTTTTTATGCATTTCTTTCTTTGATTTTTGTTTCATAGGTTAAGATGAATACAACAGATGGTCTGCGTAGGACTGCTTTTAGCAGATATTCATTGAAGTATTTTGTAGAAGTAATAAGGAAGTTGACTGAACAACAGCGATGGTTACTTCTTGATCTGTATGATATCCCGTCAGAGTTTTCTAGATGGGTTGCTGATTGTGTAGACCCACTATGCTCGCAGATAACAATTGATTACAAACCCATTGACATTTCAAAGCAAACAGTTCATCTTATTTTGGGTTTGCCGAATGATGGGTTAGAGGTGCCATGTAACAGCAATGATGGCAAGAATTTCATCTTATCTCAGTTTCAGTTGTCAGAAATGCCACATATTACCTTCTTTGGTAACAAGCTCAGTGGACCTGATGAGTTAAGTGACCACGATATCTTTGTGTGCTTCATGACAATTGCTATATCATGCTTCCTCTGTCCTAGCCTCAAAGAGTACCCCAACACCAAGTATCTTTCAGTCCTTAAATACCCTGAGGCAACGAAAGCACATGATTTCAGCAAGCTTGTTTATGAATATTGTCTTGACAATATCAATCAGTTCAGCATGTCGGGGAAATTGAAAGGGAGGAGGCTGAAGGTGCCTGTTTGCTGCAACTACGTTCCTGTCATGAGCATCTTGTTTCTCATCCCCCCTCTCATTTTTCATCAAATTTTTGTTCCTGTTGTATGTTGTCAAACTCCAAATTTATAGTTTTGTTTGTTGGCTATTCTAATTGTTTTCTCCATATTTCTTGTGTGTTTTTTCATGTGAACTAGGTTTGTTATCTAGATTGTTTGGATTTTGGGAGACAAAATGTTGATGAGACTATCCCTAGGATTGCTGTTTGGAAGGGAAGCATGATTAGGTTTTTCTCAGAGTTGGATAGAAAAAGACGAAACCATTTTGGGAAGAGGCGCTTGAAAAAGGGATTGACTAGCTGTTACACACAGGTTTGTAGATATGTTTAATTCAGGCTGATAATTAATTCAGTGTTATACCAATATCTATTTTAATCTTTTCTTTTCCCTTCTATGTTTACAGATTATGTTGTCCACTGATGTAAAGCGACAAAAGAATGAGTCTCCGTCATTTGATCTTCTACCATCTGACTTCAGGAACAACATACACACACAATTTCTCAGCAATCTACGACCTGATGTATGTTGTTTTCTTTATCAGTTGTTTTTGTTAGTTTTCAAATTGTTCATGATATGTTTTGTCTTCTGGTGTTACCTATAGTTTAATTTTTTATTTTGTTTTTTATCATTATCTTATAATATACCTTTATGTAGGTTATAGATGGCATCATTGATATTGCAGAAAACTTTCTTTCAAACAAGTCTTCGAAACATAAACCCAAACCAGAGATGTTAGTCATTAATGTTCTGGATTTCTTATGCAATTCAAGTCATATTCCTAACTCGGTGGCAAACAAGTGCCTAGGACCTGAAGCAATCAATTCAATGAAGAATGTCTACAATACTCAGATCAATGTATGATACAACCACTATTACATTTTTCTTGCTACATTTTTGTTTCTTTCTAACTCCATCTTTTTTTCTTTAATGACCATCTCTCACTTGTTTATTTAACATAGGTACCTTCCAATATATGTGACAATGCCAACGCATTGGGCTTGGGGGAATTACGTCAAACGACAGCACCCGAAAAGCATGGCCCCCATGAAGTTATTCAGCAGGACCATAAGGATACTACCAATACAGATCCAGGTCATTTTTCAATATTTACACTCTATTTGCTATTTTTTCACAGTTTCACTGATTTAGTCTTTTTTTATTGGACATGCACAGTTACTCCCGATTGCATGATAACTAAAATTGTAGAGCCACATAGTCTCATGACAGGTTTGTGTGATATCCACCTTCCTTTTTTCTTTATTTGGGTTGTCTTTAGTAATATGATTCACCTCCATTTCTTTTTTTTGCATTTTTATTGTTCTTTTTGTTACCACCACATGCAGCCCCTGCAATGAACCCACTTAAGAAAGTGAAGGCGAGGAGATGTCAGGTGATATCCACAGAAGATGAAGCTAAAATTTTTAGTCAGCAACCACAGTCACCTACATACAAAAATGTCCCCGGATAGACACCAGCCCACTTCTCTCCTATTGCACACATAAATCTGCCAGACTCCCCCCACGCTAAGGTTTTTGTGATTGTTTTGGATTATTTCATTCTTTTACTTTTATGCTAATTTGCATGTTCTATTATAATTATGTTGTTAATTGACCTACGGCCTTTTGTCTCTACTTTCCCTTGTACCATAATAGCCATGCACAGGGGACTACAAGATAAAACGATCGCATCTAGTTCAGCAAGTTGGCTCAAAACAAGCTCCATTTCTTGTGACTTCCCCAAAACCTCCCGTGGTATTACTTCTCGCCTTTTTTGTTCTTATTCTTCTCCAAAGATCGCATTATCCTTTTGTGGCAAATAACCTACTGACTTTTGTCTTCATTTCTTCCTTGTGACCATAATTGCCGTGCACCGGGGACTACAAGATAATACAATCACATCAAGTTCAGCAAGTTGGCTCAAAACAAGCTCCGATTCTTGTTGATGTAACTTCCCCAAAACCCCATGTGGTATTAGTTCTCTCCTTTTTCTTATTCTAGTTATTTTTCTGAATATCGCATCATCTTTTTGTGGTAATGACCTACTGACTTTTGTCTCCATTTATTTACTTTTGTACCATAATCGCCGTGCAATATAAGATAACACGATTGCATCAGAATCAGCAAGTTGGCTCAAAACAAGCTCTGGTTATTGTTAATGGAACTTCCCCAAAACCTCCTATGGTATCAGTTCTCACCTTTTTTCAATGTTTTTCTTTTTTGTTCTTTTATGAAGATGTGTTCAGCTAGAGGTAGCTGTTTAATGTTTTTGTGTTTTCTTTTTGTCAAAGAATGGGATTTCTACCAATATTCAGATGGTGGGTTCAAACGATTTTAGAAGGAGGTGCAGTGAGTTGGCAAAGAAAGCCGATAGTACATATAACAACTTGTTGTCTAATCAACATGGCTTCGCATCAAAGGGTTGTTTACAGAATGCTCAGTCTGAAGCACAAATTCCTAATACTCAGACCATAACAGTACATCCAGTGCGCCAGAAGTACAGTCTTGTTAATTCTCTTATGACAGCTCAAAGTCCTCCTCTGCAGCAGAATAAAAAGTTTCCTGTGTCTGACGATGACATAATACACTATTCAGCTATAGTGGAGCTCGGTCATAGTGCCCAACACAAGAAGTAAGAACATCTCGTAGGTTTATATTTAGTGTACCTTTTTTTGTGTTGCTCTATGTCCAGGTTGTTTTATTATTCATTTTTTGGTTTTGGTATAGGACACTAGGTGTCAAATATCCTGAGGTTCACTGTAATTATCAGTCTTTGGGCGAGTCCTTAATGCCTGGTGGAGAAGTTGACAACTTCCTAATCCCATGCTTCTGTCGCATGTTGTTTAAGGAAAAGCACCCTGCATCATCTGGGAGGCACTATTTTTTTCCACATGTTGGGGTTTGTACTTCTTGTCTTCTTTTTTAGATTACTAACTTGTCACCCTTTCAAGTTTTTCATATATTTTTTCATTTTTGGTTTGTTTTGTAGGAAGCTATACTGAAGTACAATGTGGTGCGTAATGATGGTGTTGTAAGGTCATCGTTTTTAGGTGCAACTAAAGCTAGCAGAGGAAGAAACCTTGCTAGTGGAGATAATAGGGTATGGTAGTATGATCTGAACACTTTTGTTACTTATTCTTATTTTGTTTATGTATTATAAGTAAAATGTGACTATTTTAACTTCTTTCTTTTTTTGTCAGCTCTTTTTCCCAATAGTTGATTCTGGCCATTGGTTTGTGTTTGTTGTTGATTTTGAGTTTGATCTATTTGCCTTCTTGGATTCTTTTCACGAGATGGATTCAAGCTTCCATCAGCGAATGAAGGATAGTTTGGTTAGTAAAGTATTCTTTTTGAATCCTTTTTTGATTTTTATTTTCATATTACACTCCCTATTTTAGAAACATTAAATTTTTTTGTGCTATGTAGATTGACAATTTCATACACCTTTGGGAATTGATCATCAGTCCAGATCATAATTTTGGGAAATTCAAAGCAATGTATCCAAATGTGCCTAAGCAGGAGACCTTGTAAGCTCTCATCGTGTCAATTGTTTTCATACTGTAATGTTTTTGCTTTGTAGAATTTTAATTTTTCTATATGGTTTTTTAATTGTGTTTTTTCCTTTTTTTCCCGTCTAACACAGGGTTGATTGTGGTGTTTTTGCGATGAAGTTTATGGAGATTTGGAAGCCATACCTTAACATGCGCAGGTTTTTCTCACATCAAGACATCCTAAATATAAGGGTTCAGTATGCCAACAAGGTTTACTTCCTGAGTGAGAATGAAGCAGACTTGAGATTAGTCTTAGACTTCTATGGAAATGTATGTATTCTTTTCTGAGTTAATTTTTTTCTGACTTCTATGCAAATGTATGAATTCTTTTCTATGCAAATGTATGAATTCTCCTCGTGTCCATTATATATTTTATTTAATTACAAATTTGAGTTAATCATTTTTCATTTTGAAATTTTTCAGGGGCGATAATTTCTGTAGGATTTTATATGTCTCTAGGCCATCTGCACATGATTCTTCGGAGCTGATGATAATCTTGATGTCACTGATATATTGTTGGATTTGTTTCTTTGTCATTCTTGTTTTGCTTATCATCGGATCATGATGCTTTGTTTTGTACATTAGAGAGAAGAGCCCTTTTGTCAAAAAAAAATTACCTTTGTATCCAATAGATTGGCATTAAACCATATTCATGTCACTTGTACTCTCTCTCTCTCTCCAGATTTGTATTAAACCATATTCATGTCACTTGTATTCTCTCTCTCTCTCTAGATTTGCATTAAACCATATTCATGTCACTTGTACTCTCTCTCTCTCTACAGATTTGCATTAAACCATATTCATGTCACTTGTATTGTCTCTCTCTCATTATCAAATTTTATTCAGTTTTCATTCTTGCGTCCTTTGTTATTGTCATTCTCTGCATCCTTCGTTGTGTCTTCCAATTTGTTTCATTCTAGCATTCTTGTCATTCTCTGAATTTTTTCTTTTTTAGTTTCTCTTTGTATTTATTTTGTAAGTCTATCTTCAGCCATTTCTCTAGTTTGTCTTCTTAATTTCTTCAGTTTCTCATCAAATTTTATTCAGTTTTCATTATCTTCTCTCTCTCTCTCGTTTTCATTATCAAATTTTATTCAGTTTTCATTTTACTTTTGTGAGTCTTTCATTAGCATTTTCTTTCTTCAACATTTTCGTTTTTCATTCTCACTTTTTCTCAGTCTCCCGTTCTTAATTTTTTCAGAATTCTACATCCTATTTTGATTTGTAATTCTTTTGTCATTTCATCTATTTATGTTTCTTCATTCTCACATTCTATGCCGTGTCATTCTCAGCTTTTATCTGTTTGCCCGTTCTTAATTTCTTAAGTCACTTTCTCTGATATTTGCATTCTGTTCTTTTTGGGGTCCACCGTGTCATTCTCAGCTTTTATCTGTTTCCTGTTCTTAATTTCTTAAGTCTCTTTTTCTGATATTTGCATTCTGTTCTTTTTGGGGGTCAGGGTGGGTAACTCTGCCTGTCATACACTTAAGCTATGCTTAAGTTTGATAGCCGGTTCCAAGCCCGGGAAGAAGGAGGAGGGACCACTATTTTTATTCTATTCATTCACATCTTATCTTTTAAAGTTTTGTTCTTTCAAGTTGTTTCATTCATTCTATTCTCTGATTTTATTCAGTTATCCATTTAAATGAACGTGGGGGAAACAAGGTCGTTTGTGTGTAACTTAGTCTCTACATCGGGATTCTCAGATACAATGGGAGTCAAAATGACATGCAATTTTTTGCCTAATAAATATCAGAAATGATATTAGGAACTATAGCTGTCTCTACATAGCTCTAGATGATTACATGCTTGTTTCCTCAAGTATTTTTTGTTCCTTGACATGTCCTTTCTTCCCAACATTATCGAACACCATCATTTCTGATCTGTGACATTTCTTTTTGGAGCAAATGACATTTCTGTTGGATCACAGGTGGACATGGTGCTTTCTTTGCTGTTCGTCTCCGAAAACAACATACTTTGTTCCATTGTTGTTTCTGTTGAAGCTTTCTTGCGTCTCCCCACGATTTTCTTCTTTGGAACCACAAAGGTATTGTTTGGGTCTTGTGTGCCTGGTCATAAAACAAATCTTAGTATTCAAACTTTTTCCTTGCGTTATTAATTAATTTTGGACAGATGTTAATTTACTCACCTGAAACAACCTTTTTCGACCTACGAGGCTTCTTAGGTTTTGGCAAGTTGTACACCAGATCCTTGTTAGGGCAATTTCTCAGAGTATGTTGGGTGCTCCCACAGTGACTACACTTGTAAAATTTATTTGCCTTTATAGCTTCTCTGATTGTCAACATCCTCGGCCTTCCTTTTGTATGAGCGATATCAGGGTCTAAAAGTTGTATTGTTGATATTGTGCCATCCTCATTTGATGTTGTTGCGATATTTGCAATTGTTCTAGTTGAGGTAGTTTGCTCCTGCATTCATTCTTCTATTTCAACATCCATTTTAGCCATCTCCCCCTCAATTCTGTCTATTTCTTTTAGAAGGTATTCGTACTTTCTTTTGCTCTTTGATCCTTTTGAGGCAGTGTGAACTAACTTTCTTGAGAGGACGTTGTATCTGAGCATATCATTATCTGCAACTTTTTCTGGGAGAAGATTGGGGAGCAGCTTCTTATCTTTTTTGCGCCATCTATCCATTATGTACTTGTCTGGTATTTTTTCAATGTTAATGTGAAGCATGACTTTTAGAATATGAGAGCATAACAGCCCATCTTTTTCAAATTTGCAGCAGACACAACAGTACTCTTCCCTCGGCAAGTCTACATGGACCACATAATTCCTTTGTCTGTGGGGTAATTCAGGGCCTGGAACACAAGGTACAACTCCCTTTGTTTTTTCTCTTCGACTACAAGCCTTGTGACATCTTTCAGGATTTTCTGGAACTTTCTAAAGATGTAGATGTTATAGAGCTCATGGTCCTGTATCTCTATGTAGTATTTAGTCATGAATTTTTCAACTTGGACCTTCTTGTGTCTTGCATTATGTTCACTCTCGTCTTCTCTAGAGTGGATTGAGTCCATAATTCTTTGATATTCCCTCAAGAAGCTTGTCATGCTGTATGTTGCTCCTACTCCTTTTTTAAATAGTGAATTTGTCCCCTCACTTCTCGCTGTTGTTTGTAAGAAGGGGAAAAAGTTTGTCTTGAAGTAGACAGGAACATATTTCTGCCTGGAAGCCCACAGGTCTTGGAAATACTTTATGTGCCCCACTTGGTATTTCTCAATCATCTGTTGCCACAACATTTCAAATTCTTCCACTGTTAGGGAGTTGTCTATTGTGTCATGGAATTCTTCGTAAAGCCCTTCATTTGCTTGAAAGCACTTGAACAGTTTGTCTTCTGCCTTACTCTTCACATGGAACAAGCATGATCTATGGATAGTATTTGGGAAGATATTTTCTATTGCTATTTTCATAGCCACATCCTGGTCTGTTATTATTGTCTGTGGGTGCTTGCCACCCATAGCTATTAGGAACTCTCTGAAAACCCATTCAAATGATTTTGCTCTCTCATTTCCAATGAGAGCACAAGCAAAGAGATATGTGTTCCCATGTGGGGAAACACCTACAATCGGAGCAAAGGGGAGATTATATTTGTTTGTGAGGAACGTTGTGCCAAAACTAATGCAATCTCCACATATTTCATAGTACTCCTTTGATTTACCATCTGCCCAGAACACGTTTTGAACTTTATTGTTGCTGTCCAGTTGAAAGGAGGAATAGAATTCCGGGTTCTCGGCCCGTTTCTTGCTGAAAAATGATAGCACCTCCATCATATCACTGTGTGTCAGCTCTCTGTTTATGCTTGTTCCATAATTGCTCACCTTTTTCTTGTTGTACGGTAGCTGATCTGAGCCCCCCCTGAGATGTGCCAAAACTGAAACAATTTGTCTTGTTGGTATGTTGCTATGCTTCAGTGATCTTATCATTGATTTTTCTTCTTTGGTCATGTAGGCATGCGACCTAAAGAACCTGCTCTGGGGGTCGAGTATGTGATTATGCTCGAGACAAAGGTTTTTGATTTTCCAAATGCCATTATTCTCACTGATAACCATCTCAACTTTGCAATCTGTTTTGGCTATGACTATACTTTGTCTCTGAGCAAGCAACTGTTCCTTTTCAATTTCAGTGTTGTTGCCAAACTTGTTGCACTTGACAGTCACTCTAGTTATTTCATTATGTCTCTTCTTGCTTGTAGTTCGGTAAGATCCGACAATAGCAACCGAGAAACCAACTGCAAATGCATACATGTTGAAGAAATTCTGAGCTTCTTCCCGTGTTTTGAATTGCATCCCTATCTCTGGTTTTAAGCTATCCTCGACTGTATTGTCATTTTGCTCCTCTGTGGCTGAATTTTCATTCTCCAAAAAGTTATCTATGTCCTCTTCACATAATTCTTTTTCTTCTTCTTCAGCTTGTATGTCACTTTGGTCTATCTCTTTCGTTGCTCTGCTTCTTGTGTATACTGAATGTGCACTGGCAAGTTGGCTTTGTTCACCAACTAGATCTCTGTCAAAGCTATCTTGTGGCACAGATACCTGCACATTTAAAGTAGGAAATTTTGTGTGTTAAGGGTTTTCTGTTGGGACAAAATGGTTATTTCCGCTAATATTTTCTATGGTTAGGTGGTCGGTAATTTTTACCTCATCAAGTTCCATGTTCTCGAACAGGCTTCTATCCCACGGATCATCATCACAAATGTAATCCAAGCTCATGTCATTCTGTACATACCAAGAATCTTGTCAGTACATCCTTTTTATTTTTCATCATTTCTAATGTTTTTAGTGTTTATGCTCAAGGCTCACCTGATGTTCTACATTAAAGGACTGGGAGGCTCCACTGCATGTGTGTCTGAAATCTTCAGAAAATGGTGCCATACAACTATCTCCTCCAGGATTGTGTCCAAGCTGCCATTATAGTGTTGCACGGGTTAGTACATGATGTTTTTTTCCTCGACAAAAGATGATGTTCTTTCATACACACAATCTCTTGCTTTTCTCATTAGTACCTTTTTCTTTTCAGCATTAGGCGTGTATAGTGTGTCAAATCTTCCTTCGAGTAACCCTGTGTATGAAAAACCATCCTGGGACACAATTTTGAGAAAGTAGGTTGTTTCTGTCAAATTATGTTTTTCTTTCTATTATAGAGTTTCAGTTTCTTTTTTCTGAGATAAAAATACCTGTAGTAAAATGTCTTCACCATTACCACCTCCCATCATTTCAGGGTCAAAATGTTGGAAGTCATCACCTGCAACCTGCAAATAAGATCAGTTTTTTGAAACTGTCAGATTGGGAAGATGTCAGATCGCTGTGGATTTGATGATGAACAAAATCTGTGTGTCAAAACTATCTTATCTCCACTAGCAAGGTTGAAATTGATAATTGCATTTCCCCTTTTTTTCTT
Organism: Avena sativa; assembly: GCA_916181665.1. NCBI lineage: Eukaryota > Viridiplantae > Streptophyta > Magnoliopsida > Poales > Poaceae > Avena > Avena sativa. Next base: position 484,450,485 of record OV702279.1, read on the forward strand.
CTGTTTTGTTATAGTTATTTTTTCAGTGTTTCTCCCAACTTGGTAAACTGAAACTATTTCTACTTTTTTGCTTCCTGGATTTATATCAAACTGTGGGAGATCCTAACATGGGACGGGGGAGGCATTTCAATGGGGGTGACTACTACTACCTAATCAGCTAATGGGGATTATGGGGAGATCCCAACATAATCTGAGACAACAACACAAGATGATAGGTTCAGAGTCTTCTCACTAACCTGGAGGGATGGTTCTTGCAATTTACGACTCAGGTCAGTATCCAAGCCGATCAAATTTGCATCTTCTTTTGTTATCATCTTCCATGCACTTTCTCTTCTATCCTCTCTCTTTCGCTTTACAACTGGATTCTCTCCCGTATCGATCTATGCCCAATGGAGTTGTTCTTGTTTTCTTTCTTAGGGAGGAAGAAGATCCCCACCTGCTACATGTGCTATTTCTGCGTTTCTGTTCTTTTCTAACTGGGCTAGAAAGAGCCCAGAGTGTATGTGTCTAAAGTTGGAACCAGGCCTTTTTTGTCTCTGGCCAACTGACTACTTTTTTGTTATTGGGTTTTGCAGGGTCCATGTAGTAACTAAAAGACAACCCGGTAACAACAATGACAGGCCAGAGGAAAACCATGCCCCGCTCGTGACTCAAGAAACAGAAAAAATAACAGGACACGTGGCAAGAAATAGTGACAGAAAATGTGCATGTGCGCGAATTGAAAAACAGCTGATTGTTTTTTAGACAGTCCCACTATATTTTTGGAGGGAGGAGTATATAGAAGCTGCTAAAACGTTAATGCGAAAAGACCACATCATTACAACCCTTGGAGTATAACCAATACGAATAATTCTTGTGTGTTCACAATGTTGCAACCACAAAAAATCCGAAAATTAAGTACAGAAACATGGATTTTAAATCTACTTGGAGCATCCGGCAGGAAACAGTACAAAAGGAGCAAAAGTAGTAAAATCTCTCCATACAATGCACGTTTTTTCCAAACCTCCGTTGCCAATGGAATATGCCATGCATGCACATCAATAATGTAGGATCCACACCTGCCTAAGAGAGATGCCTATGTATAATTTCACGATCAAACGAAATGAGGGAGATGCTCCCGGTTTCTAGGGTGGAAGGTCGCCACCAGCGGCTAAACCTTGCCCCGATCCTCTCGTCTGCGATGTCCTTGGGATCTGGTAGTTCGCCGGGGTATGGCGGCTCGAGGTTTGCGTTCATCGCGGAGGCATTGGACGTGGAGGGGGTCGGCTCGTCGGACGAGGAGCATGTCATGTTGTAGGTTGTGGAGCAAGCCATTCAGGACGAGGAGCATTGGACTCCGGTGATCCGGCGGCGCAAAAAACCCGGAAGCGAGCTACTCGATAATTTCTGGAGGGCCGCCAGGTTTCCAACTCCACCGTCGAGGTTCTAGGAGCGTAAGCCTTTAGAGCCACGATGACCGCAAGGTGAGCATTTGTCTTCTTTGTGCAGGAAGCCGATGGCCACCGCTAGGGCAAGGTCATGTTTCCCCTTCCACCGGTTTTGGTCGGTCTGCAACCTGAGGTGACGAAGAGGGGCGCCTCGTCCTTGCCGGTGGGATTGCGGATCATGAGGCCTCCATGTTTGGGTGCATGGAAAGGTTCAATGCCAAAGAGGTGGGTCACACCCCCACCAATCTTGGTGCGTCGGCGCAATGATGGCCTGCAAGAGCACAAGTTCATCAGAGCACGTTTTCGTGGAAGTATTAATTCAAGTTTTTATATCGATCCCAACATGGAGCATAGAAAAGTCTTTATCAGCGGTGTTTCTGTCGCACTCAAGTGTCACTTTTCCTGAGTGAATTGACCACAAGAATTGAGATGGAAAAAAGAAAGATGAGTGTAAATGGTTGAGAATTGAGTATCGAGCAGTACTAAAGTAATGAACATAAAAGTAAACAGTATTAAGATTGCTTTGAGTTTCAAAAGCAGATGAAAGATTAGGCGTGGAGAGATATGGTTCATGGTGATAGTGAATGTGTGAGGTAGCATAAATGGGATAAGTGATTATAATATTTCTTATTAGTGTGCAAGTAGGCGAGCAACCCCATATAATAGTCAAGACTCCTCTTGGTAGATTCGATTGGCTTCAATGGTCCATTTGGCTATTACCATATCCATGGTCAGCACATAAATTAAGGTCAAGAGACCAGATCAAGGCTTCTAATAGTTCTTCTCGAGTTATACTAGCTCCTCTTTGATAGCGACCGTGTCACTCGGGGGTCGTCGATTCACTAGCAAACAAGTACATGTTTATGAGATCTTAGGATTATATTGTTGGGCCCTTAAATTAGACAACAAGTATTAATCGCCTAAAGATAATCATTCTCACACAGAATAATCACAACGATAATCACAAATAGGGGGAAACAAAATAGGCACATCGCATCCCACCAATTTTCTACATCTCCCACGTCTATGAGGATTTACTCACACATGGGTGGAGAATAGCACAATAATATAATTATAATGTAAATAGAGTTCATATTGTAGCAAGCCACAATAAAGGAAGATCAAATCTAATACAAAGCAAAGTATGAATAGAGACTCAAACTCTAATTTTACAAGTGTGAATCTCTCTCTCTAGTGCAAGGGGGTTTATGGAGGACTGGATGATCAAGAGGCTAGTGATCTTGGACAGGATCGATGGAATTATTCTTCTCCATCACGGAAATCCTTTTTGGCTCACCGGTGCATTTGCACCCATTATGAGAAGATATATTTTGAAATGTCAAAAAACTCGAAAAAATATATCTGCATGTACATTTGAATATTTTATGTTCATTCACAAGTTTTTGAGATGAAAGAACATTTTATGTGTCATGTATAAAAAACAAAAAATGTGACGTGAATAGAACTATTCACATGATATTTTTTGTCTTTTCTACACGGTACACGTAGAATGCTCTTTCATTCCGAAAACTTATGAACGGACATAAAATGTTCGAATGTATATGTAGACATTTTTTTTAACTTTTTGATATTTCAAAATATATTTTCTCACAATGAACGCAAATGCACCCGTGAGCCGAATAGCCACATAAATCCTTTTTGGCTCACGGGTGCATTTGCACTCTTCTTCCTCTGTTCTCGAATGGATGGTGGCGGTGACTGTGTCTGTTTTCATTATTGTCTACTTCACAAAAAGTGTTTATATTGATCAGGCGAAGGCTGCTGCAGGTGGTACGGGCGGGCCGTACGGGCAAGCTCCACCCGTACTGATGCTCGTTAAGGCTCCTTGAGCCTCGAATCAGAAATTCACCAATAAGATATTTGCTTGATTTATTCTAATATGCTCATAAATGTCCTTGGATCCTTCTAAAAGTGTCCTGAATCTGAAACTCATATTAATATTACAAGGTTTCGCTAACTTGCAATATTAGCGTTAGTTAAAAGATAAAAACAAACGAAATCAAGTGAAAATCAATGAAAAATCCTCAGTAAAAAGTATCATAATTTGGAGCTATCAACATCCCCAAGGTTAGTTGTTACTCGCCCTCGAGTGACCAAGTGATAAAGAATTATAGTGACAAATAAAACTTAGGTAAAAAACTTACAAGTCTGAGGTGACATCGTATTCCATCTTCACAAATCTTGCAACATTAAACATGATCATAATATATTTGAATGGTTGCACCTAAGTTCGCTTCCTAACTACGTGTAACTTCTAGAAAATAAGTCTTAGCCCCAAGAGCATGTGGATTTTTTTTAGTTAGGCTTGTGAATCAAATTTTTTAGCGCCTCTCTTTTAATGAGAATAAGTATAGCAATGAATGCTTTGTCAAATGAAGGGTGCTCAAGTAAAGTCAGAAGAGATATAACATTAGAGTTACTCATTAAAACCAACTTCAAAAATTGTGACCCTCTACCACTCAATCATTTTCATTGTTTTTCTAGAACTTCAAACCTTTGGTAGTGGGATGATACCAATACTTAGTTAGTTTAATCGAGATTGCGCAGACATTGTTCAATGGCTCAAACTTTGCTTATAACGCAGACCCATAAGACCAAGACTTTTACACATCATAGCATGACTGCTACAGATGTTCAATCAACTCATAGCCAAAATCCGAGATTTAACTCTATTAGATTGTTCCAAGGGCAGCGAAGTTGTCAGACTACCCATGGGGTGTGAAAGTGTTATGATACAAGCGTAAAACTATATCTCACTTTTAATCAACAAGTCAAGCATTGGCATGTATCTCAACTACTGCTAGAAATTCATTCCTTCAAACAATTCTTTATTAGCAAGTGCATATCGAGTCAGTCAAATTTAAGTTTCATGGGGTTGAGCATTGCTAAGGTTAAATCCTTAAGACAAGTACAATGCACCAAAGACATCTTATATATGCTTTCTAAAGTTCTTAAAATTATGGGAGTTAACTCCAACACATTTATTTTTGAAACTAAAGAGCAATGTTCATAAGTAGAAACTAAAGTATTGACACAACCATGGAAATAAAATTTATAGGATAACAAGATAAGTGGAGAGCAAGACTTGAGTGCAATCGAGCAAACAATAATATGAGAAGGAATAAAGTTACAAGAGGAGTGAAGATAAGAATGTGATACCTCCTCTCACGTGCTTATTTGGCCTTATACTCAAGTCCTCTCAATGTTATACTTCCCATCACTATGTCACTTGAAGTGAATAACCTGTGAAAATCCAAAATAAAACCAAGAGAGTTTCACACGACATAAAACAAAAGGTAGTCTAATTTTTTGTTTTCTTTTTATCAATACAAAATTAAAAGTAAACATGCAAATAACAAGAAAAGAAATCAAAAGAAGAAACACAAATATGAATGCAAACTGGGGACGGTGTGCATATGGTGGAGAAACCTATACCTCATTGTGCATGTTCCAAATTGGGGAACACACACGTGAGGGAGAGAGGGAGAGAGAGGAGAAGGCAAAAAGCCAATGAGATGGTTATGAGGAGAGGGATCTCCCCTTCTTATATAGGGGAAGGAGGAGCACCATCTGACGAGGGGTGACCTCGACAATGTCCATTATTATGGACTTGGATTTGATGGAAAGGAGAGTGTTGGTGATTTCTTCGGCCTATCAAACAAACAAGGAAGTTGAAGTCCTTTTTGATTATGCAAAACAGAGGATTACAGAGTCACTTGTTCATTAGATGCGATCTAACTCACGGCGGATATGTCTTACTCAAAGCTACGGTGCCCTCTCTGTCGGCTCCTCCCAGCATATATATGAGAGGCTAGGTCTCAGAGTCCAACACGGATTTGTTACAAGTTTGATTACAAATACTTGACTATGTCGGTTCATAATTCTATCTTGATCAACACGTTTGGTTCTTGCGCTTCAGATGCTTCCAGGGCTTCTGTTTCTCTACGGGCCTTGGGCCATAGTCCAAGTACGTAACAGGTATACCAATTACGGGAACCCGACAAGTCATACCTATATCAGTAGCCCCCGAGACGCCAACTGAATTGCAGATTTGGGTTGAGTCTCAAAGACATTTTCTCTATTGAAACTGAAGTTTCTTTGAGTGATCATAAATATTTTGTTCGTGAGGATTTTGGCATAACGCATCTGGTGCATCCGACGGATCAGGAACCAGTTTATTTCTCTTGGGGAAAAACATCATAAACCTACTTCAAGCTCAAGTCCCCAGACTCAAACTCGGTATATACTAGCGTAATTCAGTTCGGTCCGCGAAGGTCTTACTGATTACTAAATTTTTTAGGTTCAAGTTTTTGGGTACCCAACGCATCCGTCAGTATTTTTCATCGTATCATGGATACAGAAAATTACTAGTAGAACGCATTCCTGTGTGGTTACTAGGCCTCACAAGATGGATCTTGTGGTCTTACCTTCATGTCGAAAAACACGGCATTCAGACATGTTATCGCGATAGACACGGTCTGAGAATTTTTTATGAAACCCTAGCATTATTATCTGAGTAGTTCCCTTTGTTCTTGGGGAGATGGAAACCCAAACATTATTATGAAATGAAATAAAGATGATCTATAACTTTGGTCTTTGATCTTTACTTGATATATGATATTGTGTTAGATCTCTCTCTCTAGATGGTATGTGAAGTCGACCACATAACATTTGCCTTCGGGACTAAAAAGAGAGAAATATCCTTTGGACGTGTATGGGAGTATGTACGATGCTACTTTCTGATTGCAAGCATTGGCTTATAACCTACATGGTCAAAGCTTCAAAGGTGGATAAAGAGAGATTCACTAAGGTCATAAAGATATCCATGGGGAAACACTTAATTGTGGCGGTCTGTAGAAGTGACTTTCTCGCAGGCATCAAAGTGGTTGTTTAGAGATAACCTCATCACTTCAATCATATAAGTGGCTTGCTCACGAGACTTCTTGGTGAATATCTTATTATGGAACTCTCCCCACAGATATCATGGCGAAAGAAATAGGTTATCCTAATTATAAGTAAATCTTACATGCTAATGGTGTATCCTACATCCCTAAGAACATTTATGCCTTATTAGGATCCAACACCAATCCCAACGCACTTCTCACTCTGTTTATTTGCTTTCATTACTTTCTTGTATAGAAACACACCACTCTTTAAACACTCTTTACTTGATATCAAAGGCAACTTACGAGTACCCTTTGGTAAATAGTGACGAGGGGCATTGATGGCCCAAATATATCGAGCTCGTTGGGGAACCCCAAGAGGAAGGTATGATGAGCACAGCAACAAGTTTTCCCTCAGTAAGAAACCAAGGTTATCAATCCAGTAGGAGCAAGGAAACACCCCAAAGGTGTAGCTAGCTGAATGTTGGCAGGGCGCACTACCGGTGCCAGCAGCAACGTGGATACCTACATAACACAACCACAGAACTTTGCCCCCAACTTGCGATGAGGTTGTCAATCTCACCGGTTTTGCTGAAAACAAAGGATTAAACGTATCAAATGGAAGGAAGTAATAGTTTGCAGAAAGTAAACACAAAGCAGTAAATAGTTTGTAGATTGTATGTAAAAGAAAGGACCGGGGTCCATAGTTCACTAGAGGTGGCTCTCCTTAAGATAGATAACATGCTGGGTGAACAAATTACAGCGGGGCAATTGACAAACATCGAGAAAGCATACAAGCATATACTAATCATCTTGACTCCTTTGAGACTTGATTGGGCATTACAACATTATACATAGACCACCATCCAACTACATCTATGACTAATAATCCACATTCAGGTTATCATCCAAACCCCCTCCGGTATTAAGTTGGAAGCAACAGATTATTGCTTTACAAATTGCATGTAAAGTAAACAATACGATTGTTCTATGAACAAAGGATTGTTGTTTTCTCCCTAGTAGAAACAGCACATCTAGTACCCTAGAGATTTCTGTCACTTCCCCAGATTACCAGAGGCATGAACCCACTATCGAGCATAAATACTAACTCTTGGAGTTGCTAGCATCTACTTGGCCAAGATAGCTACTAAGAACGGAAAGCATGCAAGATCACAAATAAAAAAGACATGATAGAATCAATAATCAATCTAAGATAGCATCTCAATATCCATCGGATCCCTGCAAACACAACATGTATGGATTACAAATAGATGAGCTTGATCATGAACGGAGCTCACAAGATCTAAACATGAAAGCACAAAGGAGGAGAACCAACCATCTAGCTACTACATGGACCCGTAGTCCAGAGATGAACTACTCACGCATCACACCGGAGGCTTGCATGATGATGAAGAAGGCCTCCAGGGTGAATTCCCCTCTCTGGCAGGGTGCCGGGAAGAGCTTCAGATCCCTCCCGATCTAGGGATGGAGATGACGACGCCTATAGACTCTTTCTTGGATTTTTGATGGGGTACTTAGGGTTTTTGTATCAGAGGCAATATATAGGCGGAAGGAGAGGCCGAGGGTGTGCCTGGGGCGGCCAGAACACCCCTGGCGCAGACCAGGCCTGGCCGCGTGGCCAGGTGGTGTGGCCGGGCTCCAACCCCTCTCCGTCTCGTATTCTGGCTCCAGATGTCCCCCGGTAAAATAATGGATTTGGATTTTGTCCCGTCCAATTCCTAGAATATTCATTTTCTGACTTTCCTGGAACCAAAAACAGCAGAAAACAGGCAACTGGCACTGTGGCTCTTGTTAATAGGTTAGTCCAAGAAATCATATGAAAAGTACTCCAAAGTGTGGACAAAACACAAGAAAGTAGATAAAACCAAGCATGGAACATAAAAAATTATAGATACATTTGCAATGTATCAACATCCCTTAACTCCTGCTCGTCCTCGAGTAGGTAAGTGATAAAAAGAAAGAATAATTTTTGAGGTGACATGCACCATCATAAACTTGATCAAAATATTTGTAAAACATTCAAAGCTGGGATCATAGTATTTCAATCATAACATGAAAGAAAAAGTTCTAGCAATAAGACAAAGCAAATATGTTGCAACATGAAAAGGCACAAACAAAAGATTCATGAATAACAATGCTTTGCAAGACGTTTGTTTGTTTCACATAAAGAAAACATAGCATAATAGCATTCAGCTTACCCCTTATATAGTAGCAAAACATAAATGCATAGGACACCTTCAAAGTTCATAAGAGTGACTAAATACAAATAGTTTAAAACAAGCAATATCAAGGTATGCATCAACCAACTAGTCTTGGGACAATGCACATAGAACTAAGAATGGGCACTATGCTCTCAAACTAGGTGCTTAAAGGTAGAAGGTGGAGACTCAATATATAAGTGGAAGAAAGGGCCTTCATAGAAGGAAGTAGGGATTTAAGTCTCATAAAGAGCTTCCAAAAAATTATGGTACTTAATAGCTTTCAGCTCTCATTGCCCCTATCATAAGCATCTTAAAGGTGATTAAGGTTAAAGTGACACAACTAAGAGGATATGCTTTACAAGTTATAAACCAAAATCTCATGCCCCTTACTTACGAAGACCGAACCTCATGCTACTCAACTTTAGTCACAAGTAAGCTCTTGTCATTGTAAGTACATATGTATCATAAAGAACCGCCAACGGGGTACCCCTTACACATGATACAGGAGCTATCCCATAATCAAAATGACAAGGCACGCGGACAATGAGCATCTCAACAATCTTTTTATTTGCTATTTGCATAGGTTTTTATTGAGGATGCTTCATAGAGTGCTCATTATGGTGATGCTGCAAGTTTCCACCATGATTAGGCATGGCTTAGGCTAGCGGCCTAGGCGTTTCTATAACACACATACAAACTCCATGATCTTACAAGTTCCACTTTTATTTCACACCGCCGGGATCCATAAGGAAAAGAACATGATATCAACGGGGTACAAAGTACAGGTGCAATGTTGAAAGTGTTCCCCACGATACATGGTTCTGCTAATTTCAACTTATAAAGCGCAAGCTTATACGCAACAAAGAAGGACCCAATGGTTCAAGTTTATTAAATGCAGAAAGTAAAGTGTGCCATCAAGTTCATGAGAGCTTTAATCACTAGTTTTCTCATAACAAGTTTAATTTGGAAGATAGACAAAAACATGAATATACTTGGAATATCATATTCTAGTAGGTAGGTATGGTGGACTCTTTGGAATAACTTGGTTTAAGGAGTTGGATGCATGAGTGGAACTCATACTTGGTTGTGGAGGCTAGCAAAAGACTGGGAGCGACAAACTAAGAGAGCAATAATAGCCATAATCATGCAGAGAGACAAAACATCATTGATCAAAGCATAAAGTGATACTATAATTTGAAAACTAAAGGATCATAAAGGCTATGGTGACTTGAGATAGTCATAACATGGTGTGAGCATGCGCCAAGACAACCCAAATAAAGCATCAAAGGAGAATACCACAATACTATGCTTTAATATGCTAAAACAACGCATGATTTATCCAAGGCACATTAAGCAATCTCAATTATTTATAACAAGTCATGCTACAACAAATAATACTAAGCATAAAGCCAAAACAATATCAAGCATGGAATGACAAAGCATAGGCCACAGTCAAAATGAGCTCTCTTTACCACTTAAGCATGAACTTTCCTACTCTTTTCCAAACCAAACCAAACTATTTGAAAACCAATGTATGAAAGAGGGGGTACAACCAATTTATTAAGAAAACTAAGAAAACAAAGAAAACAAAGAAACAAAATGAAAACGAAAAAGAAGACGCTCCAAGAACAACGCAACTGTGAATGAAACAATAAAAATAAAGCGTTTGGAAGAAACCTGGGATTTTTATTGATGAAGAAGGGGATGCCTTGGGCATCCCCAAGCTTTGATGCTTGTACTTCTTGGATATTTCTTGGGGTGACACGCGTGGAATCCCCAAGCTTGAGCTTTAGTCCATCCTTTATCTCATTACTCATTCCTTCCATACACCTGCATTTTTTTCCTTCATACAAAACTTCACACAATCTTTATTAGCAACATTAGTGCACTCAAGATAATAGGTCTTTGGGTTCATTTTTAACACCAATAAAACTTCCATTAAAACACTAGCTTCTGTAGCACTTCCCTCAAAAAGCTCAATTCCCCAAAAGAACTTAAAAAGGAACCAACAAGAAGCAAATGCAGAAAATGGCAGAAATCTGTCAAAACAGTCCAGTAGGTAAAGCCGAATTTTTCCGAAGACCTTTTGTTGCTCAAATCAAAAAGTGTTGAACTAACAAAAGTTAGATAACAACCAGGGGCAGAAGCACAAAAATTCACGCCACAAAATGACATTCAGAGATTGTACACGAATTTTTCGTTGAAGCACACAAATCTGTTTCGGGACAGCAACTTTCCCAATCATTACTTCTCTATCATTAGAGGTTACTCTTGGCAAAAAAAGCAAATAAAAAGGATAAGGAGCGGTTATTACTGAAGTAATAACTTCCAAGACTCAACTAAAACTTTTGGGTTATCTCCCAATAAGTACTTTTCTTTAACGCCTTTAAGTTAGGCATAAGAAGCAAGAAAAAGAATCAATTGTTCTCAAATGAAGAAGCATTAAGAGCAAATTTTGTTTACATATGAGAGGTGATACATTGCAAATGTATCTATAATTTTTGATGTTCCATGCTTAGTTTTATCCACTTTCTTGTGTTTTGTCCAGACTTTGGAGTACTTTTCATATGATTTCTTGGACTAACCTATTAACAAGAGCCACAGTGCCAGCTGCCTGTTTTCTGATGTTTTTGGTTCCAGGAAAGTGAGAAAATGAATATTCTCGGAATTGGACGGGACAAAAGCCAAAGTGCCTATTTTCCGGAAGTCATCAGATGCCAGAGTACGAGACGGAGAGGGTCCAGGGGGCCACCACACCACCTGGCCACGCAACCCAGCCTGGCCCGTGCCAGGGGGTGGTGTGGCCGCTCCTGGCACCCCGTCGGCCTCCCCTTACGACTATAAGATGCCCTCGGGACGTAAACCCGAAGGACCGGATCAAAAATCCACGAAAGAGTCTGTAGACGCCGTCATCTCCATCCCTAGATCGGGAGGGATCTGAAGCTCTTCCCGGCACCCTGGCGGAGAGGGGAATTCACCCTGGAGGCCTTCTTCATCACCATGCAAGCCTCCGGTATGATGCGTCAGTAGTTCATCCTTGGACTACGGATCCATGTAGTAGCTAGATGGCTGGTTCTCCTCCTTTGTGCTTTCATGTCTAGATCTTGTGAGCTCCGTTCATGATCAAGATCATCTATTTGTAATTCTGCATGTTGTGTTTGCGGGGATCCGATGGATATTGAGATGCTATTTCAAATTGATTATTGATTCTATCATGTATTTGTTAGTTGTGATCTTGCATGCTTTCCGTTGTTACTAGCTATCTTGGCCAAGTAGATGCTAGCAAATCCAAGAGTTAGTATTTATGCTCGATAGTGGGTTCATGCCTCTGGTAATCTAGGGAAGTGACAGAAATCTCTAAGGTACTAGATGTGTTGTTGCTACTAGAGAGAAAACAACAATCCTTTGTTCATAGAACAATCGTATTGTTTACTTTACACGCAGTTTGTAAAGCAATAATCTGTTGCTTGCAACTTAATACTGGAGGGGGTTCAGATGATAACCGAAAGGTGGATTATTAGTCATAGATGCAGTTAGATGGCGGTCTATGTATAATATTGTAATGCCCAATCAAGTCTCAAAGGAGTCAAGATGATTAGTATATGCATGTATTGCTTTCTCGATGTTTGTCAATTGCCCCACTGTAATTTGTTCACCCAGCATGTTATCTATCTTAAGGAGAGCTACCTCTAGTGAACTATGGATCTTGGTCCTTTTTCTTTTACATACAATCTATAAACTGTTTACTGCTTTGTGTTTACTTTCTGCAAACTATTACTTCTTTCCATTCGATATGTTTAATCCTTTGTTTTCCACAAAACACGGCGAGATTGACAACCTCATCGCAAGTTGGGGACAAAGTTCTGTGGTTGTGTTGTGTAGGTCTCCACGATGCTACTTGCACCGGTAGTGCGCCCTGCCAAAGCTCAGCTAGTAACACCTTTGGGGTGTTTCCTTGCTCCTACTAGTTCGATTAAACCTTGGTTTCATAACTGAGGGAAACTTGCTGCTGTGCTCATCATACCTTCCTCTTGGGGTTCCCAATGAGCTCTACATCAACCACGCACTAGCATTTTTCTGGGTGCCGTGCATTGAGCCATCAAGAGGCAAAAGAAATCTTCTCTCTCTTCTTAGGGAAATGTTCTATACCTTTCTTGAGTGGGAGTTGATATTTAATGGTGCCTTCTTTCATATCAATAATGGCACCAACAGTTCTAAGAAAAGGCCTTCCTAAAGTAATAGGACAAGAAGTATTGTATTCAACATCCAAAACATAGAAATCAACGGGGACATAGGCATTGTTAACCATAATAAGAACATCATTAATACTCCCATGAGTTTTTTTAGCATTATCATCAAGTGGGACATTCAAATAACAATCTTCAAGTGGAGGCAAATCAAGCATATCATAAATCCTTCTAGGCATAATAGAAACACTACTATCAAGATCACATAAAGCTTTGAAATCAAAATCATTCACTTTTATATTAATGATGGGTTCCCAACCATCTTCTTGTTTTATAGGAATAGAAGCTTTATTTTTCATCTTTTCTTCTTTAATCTTTATGAGAGCATCAGTAATGTGTTTTGTAAAGGCCATGTTCATAGCACTAGCATTAGGACTTTTAGCAAGCTTTTGTAGGAACTTAATAACTTCAGAGATATTACAACCATCAAGATCAAAATCAAAATTATCATCTAGAGTGGTAGAACTATTACTAGCCTTAACACTAGTGGTAGTGATAGTAGAAACACTAATGTTTCTAGCAATTTCATCTTCTCTTTCCCACTTAGCATGTAATTCAGCTAATAGTCTAACATTTTCATCAATCCTTATTTGTATGGCATTAGTAACTGCAAAGGGATTATCATTAGTTTCAGGTTCAGCAGCCATTTTATTAATCAATGAAGATTGAGCTTCATACAAAGATGATATATTCCTTTCAGCATTAGAAAGTTTCAATTGTAAACTAGGAATTTCCCTATTTAAACTCTCAAGTTGATGGCTAATGTTCTTCAAAATGATAGATTGTTCCTCCATAGTTTTAGTAAATAGTTTATTTTGCTCATATTGCATTTGCATGAAGTTCTTAGTGGCTTTTTCAACTTCTAAAATTCTTCCTTCACTAGGTAATCCAGGTTTACCATTATAACCATAAGTATTATTAGGTGGGTAGGGCCTATAATTGTTATTACCATAAGCATTGTTGCAAAATTTTTTATTTCTTATAAAGTTCACATCAACTTGCTCTTCTTGAGCAACCAAAGAGGCCAAAGGAACATTATTTGGATCAATATGGGCTTTCCCACTAACAAGCATAGACATAATAAAATCAATCTTATCACTCAAGGAGGAGGTTTCCTCAACAGAATTTACCTTCTTACCTTGTGGATCTCTCTCAGTATGCCATTCAGAGTAATTAACCATCATATTATCCAGAAGCTTTGTTGCAGCACCCAAAGTAATGGTCATAAAGGTACCTCCAACAACAGAATCCAATAGGTTCCTTGAAGAATAGTTCAATCCTGCATAAAAAGTTTGGATGATCATCCAAGCAGTCAGTCTATGAGTGGGACAATTCTTAACCAAAGATTTTATTCTTTCCCAAGATTGAGCAACATGTTCATTATCAGATTGTTTAAACTTCATTATTTCACTTCTCATAGATATAATCTTAGCAGGAGGATAGTACTTTCCAATGAAAGCATCTTTGCATTTAGTCCAAGAATCAATACTATTCCTAGTTAAGGAATTCAACCATTCTTTAGCTTTTCCTCTCAAAGAGAAAGGAAACAATTACAGCTTAATAATATCTCCATCTATATCCATATGCTTTTGCATCTCACAAAGTTCAACAAAGTTATTTAGATGGGCAGCAGCATCTTCATTACCAATACCAGAAAATTGTTCTCTCATAACAAGATTGAGTAAAGCAGGTTTTATCTCAAAGAAAGTAGCTTCAGGAACCGGTGGAGCAATAGGTGTGCTCATAAAATCATTGTTGTTGGTGCTAGCAAAGTCACACAACTTAGTGTTTTCAAGAGTAGTCATTTTTTTGTGTTTTTAAATAAGAAAGCAAACTAGTAAAACTATTTTTTGTGTGTTTTTGATAAAGAAACAAGCAAACAAAACAAAAGTAAACTAAGCAAAACAAAAATAACAAAGTAAAGAGATTGGTTATGAGGGACTCCCCTTGTGAAGATGTCCTTGACTCCCCAGCAACGGCGCCAGAAAAAGTTGTTGATGGCCCAAATATATCGAGCTCGTTGGGGAACCCCAAGAGGAAAGTATGATGAGCACAACAGCAAGTTTTCCCTCGGTAAGAAACCAATGTTATCAATCCAGTAGGAGCAAGAAAACACCCCAAAGGTGTAGCTAGCTGAATGTTGGCAGGGCGCACTACCGGTGCCAGCAGCAACATGGATACCTGCACAACACAACCACAGAACTTTGCCCCCAACTTGGGATGAGGTTGTCAATCTCACTGGTTATGCTGAAAACAAAGGATTAAATGTATCAAATGGAAGGAAGTAATAGTTTGTAGAAAGTAAACACAAAGCAGTAAACAGTTTGTAGATTGTATGTAAAAGAAAGGACCGGGGTCCATAGTTCACTAGAGGTGGCTCTCCTTAAGATAGATAACATGCTGGGTGAACAAATTACAGCGGGGCAATTGACAAACATCGAGAAAGCATACAAGCATATACTAATCTTCTTGACTCCTTTGAGACTTGATTGGGCATTACAACATTATACATAGACCGCCATCCAACTGCATCTATGACTAATAATCCAACTTCAGGTTATCATCTGAACCCCCTCCAGTATTAAGTTGCAAGCAACAAATTATTGCTTTACGAATTGCGTGTAAAGTAAACAATACGATTGTTCTATGAACAAAGGATTATTGTTTTCTCCCTAGTAGCAACAGAACAACTAGTACCTTAGAGATTTCTGTCACTTCCCCAGATTACCAGAGGCATGAACCCACTATCGAGCATAAATACTAACTCTTGGAGTTGCTAGCATCTACTTGGCCAAGATAGCTACTAACAACAGAAAGCATGCAAGATCACAAATAACAAAGACATGATAGAATCAATAATCAATCTGAAATAGCATCTCAATATCCATCGGATCCCCGCAAACACAACATGTATGGATTACAAATAGATGATCTTGATTATGAACGGAGCTCACAAGATCTAAACATGAAAGCACAAAGGAGGAGAACCAGCCATCTAGCTACTACATGGACCCGTAGTCCAGAGATGAACTACTCACGCATCACACCAGAGGCTTGCATGATGATGAAGAAGGCCTCTAGGGTGAATTGCCCTCTCTAGAAGGGTGCCGAGAAGAGATTCAGATCCCTCCCGATCTAGGGATGGAGATGACGGCGGCTACAGAATCTTTCGTGGATTTTTGATCGGGTACTTAGGGTTTCCGTATCAGAGGCAATATATAGGCGGAAGGAGAGGCCAAGGGGGTGCCTAGGGCATCCATACCACCCCCTGGCGCGGGCAAGGCCTGGCCGCGCGGCCAGGTGGTGTGGCCAGGCCCCAGCCCCTCTCCGTCTCGTATTCTGGCTCCAGATGTCCCCCGATAAAATAATGAATTTGGCTTTTATCCCATCCAATTTCGAGAATATTCATTTTCTGACTTTCTTGGAACCAAAAACAGGAGAAAACAGACAGCTGGCACTGTGGCTCTTGTTAATAGGTTAGTCCAAGAAATCATATGAAAAGTACTCCAAAGTGTGGACAAAACACAAGAAAGTAGATAAAACCAAGCATGGAACATCAAAAATTATAGATACATTTGCAATGTATCGGGCATAAAGACCTTAATCAAATAGCTCTCGGTGGGTTCGATACTCTTATTTCGAAACTAGCTACAATTGGTTTGTGCACTTGCAGTCATGACCTAGCATGAACATATTATATGTATCATTGAATATGTGATTAAGTTGTGGAACTATATATTGATGTTGCTCATTCTAGATGTCCTTGGTCACTGAGTTGTGTTGGACACATAACTTAGACTAATGTGAAAGTCGGCTAATGACTAGGTTCCACTAAATTCCGACTTACATAGACTCATCTAAAGAGTTTAGCGAGTCGGACTAACCCACAGTTGAGATTTAATGAGCATGTTGTCATTTGCAGTCTCAAGAAATATGGAATCCTTTGACCTGAGGTGATCACATGTTCCGAGTTGTGGATCACGAGCTTAGGTTCTATCAAATGTTGTTCCATAAATGGCTAGTTATAAAGGTAGAGTTCATGCTAGTTGTTAATCAAACTACATGACGTGGATTACCAAGATGGGATTTGCCCCTCTGTAATGGAGAGATATTATTTGGGCCCTCTCGTGTGATATGATTCGGAAGCATGGCCACGTGCGACTTGGTTAAGTGTTAACTAAGGAGTTGGACTAAGTGTTAGTCTAGTAAATCATATATCACTGAGCGAGAAGAGAGTTGAGCTATTAAAGGAATGACAACTACTTGCCTATAACTCAACAGGTATACCGTGAGGCAAAGGGACTTGGACGAAAGTCACATTGAGAAGGTTTGTCTTCTGACTTTTGGACACTTGGGAGTTGGCACATCTTGCTAGAGGTCGCTACCATCTATCGACGTAGAGTGGTGACTCGTGTCGTGTTCAGGTATGCGTGAACCTATAGGGTCACACACTTAAGGGAATGGATCCCATGCGGATTATATCCATGTGGAAATTGGGATATGATCTAGATGCGTGATACCTTCCATCCGGCTTCACGGATGTAGTATAATAGTCTTTTCCCTAGTAGACCTAGGTTTAATCGTATCTTGGGAAACAACACTAAAAGGAAATAAAAATGACACGTCTACAAGACTTTGTTTCTTTGTTTTACCTTTGTTTACCGGACCAATCTAGTTTACTTTTGTCATGGTTTGATTCAATGGATGGAGATAGGCCAGGGTTGAAGATCCACCTGCAGCTGCACATCATATGGGATAAAAGATAATAATAAGCATGGTCATGTGTAATGTTTTAATAGAGGTAGTCTCTTGTGGGCAACATATCCTAAAATACTAGAGCCCCTGAGAGGCAACATGCATAGCAATAGTCTTTTGATCCAACCGAGTGCAGTAGGAAGCCCCGGGCTACAAACGATTATTAAGTGTAAAACACAGATCAAAGCCTTAAGTGGTGATATTGCTGAGATCCCGAATGAGTCGCTAAGCGGACACCGTACAACCCTTTCTGTCACTGGGTTTCCTATGAGACTGCCGCTAGCCAATTATCTTACCTCAAGCCTTTATCAATCTCTGGGGTCTTGGGTACCTACAAGTCCAAAGATCGAGACAAGAGACAAAAAAAATAAAAGATACAAATCTCTCTTTCAAACAATACACAATGCTCCCATAGATTAGATGCACATAATTGTTGGGAGGGTTCTCCCCAACCCGCAGCCCGTGAGGACTACTCACTCATAACAATAAGATCAAGGATAGAAAACATTGTGCAAAATACTAGATTGAAATCAAATATTATTATAATGGTCACTAAATCACAATGAGATCTCAAATACAAAATAATGATTATGGCTATTGGAGGGGATCAAATATGGAAGGGATGAACTATGGTGTCGATATCCTTTGGTGGTATTGTGATGCAATCTGAGAATGACGGTCTTCTGCGCGGCGGCTAAGGCCTCAAAATATATAGGCGTCTTCATGAAAGTTGTAGGGTTTGATGTGACGAGCTACCACCACATGGTATGGGCAAACTATACGGGTGGGCCCTACCCATACCAGTGGTCGTTACGGCTACAGACGCCTGGTAATGGCTCTAGAATTACTTGGTCGTGTGGACTTCCTCAAAACCTTCATTATGACTCCTGATTTTACATTAAAAAGCGTGATTTCCTGCACAACACAAATCAAATCAATGGTTTTCATATCTTTGCAATTATTAGTCATTAGTGGCAAGGCTGGAGAGTTTCTTGTCAATTGCTTGACTAAAAACAATGTTTAAACGCGGCGAAAGATGTCTATTTTTGGAGCCATCAATGGGCCTCAAGGGTTGAGTCCAGCTAGGAGTGTGTATAAATTGAGTGACAAGGGATAGTTCCTAACCTAGGCATCACTTTCTGCACTCCCATTTCTGGATAGAAAGTATCTAGAAATCCTTTTCCCAGAGCTCCTCCCCGCATATGCGGATACCGGTAGAGGCGTTGCACATGTGATACTGAAGACGAAGGAGTTCAAGGTGGATCCGAAGGTGCTATTCATGGGATTGTACTACCGTGCATTAACTGAAGTTCTTCATCAATTATTCAAACCTGCACGTCTAGCGGTAAATCTTCTGGCCTTCTACCTCGGCTAAATATTGGGTGTACCTCATATAGAAAAGGTTTTGTTTATCTCTATGTGGCCCTTTAGAGAAGTCTCTAGACAATTCCTTAAAAGTTTCATGTAACCCTCGAGTCACCCTTGTGGGGAAAATACGCTTGCTACAACATTCTGTACTTGGAGTCCCAATGATTTGGTACACACGAAGTTGTTTCCATCCGTCGCCTCCCATCGGAATCACCACCGATTTACCTCGCTTATGTGGCCTTTTAAGGCCATGTAGGCGTGGTGGATCTAGGCCCCCGCTACATGAGGGCTTTGTTTTCCTGTTTGTAAGGTTCAAGTTTGGTGGGGCGGCACTCAGGTGGTGGCAGCGACATTTCTTCCAATAATGTCTACTGGCTTCAGCCCCATCTCAACAGCGACATCGAGGAGCTTGTGGGAGTGGTGTGGTCATCTAGGAATTCTTTTGGCTATGGGTATCATGGGATAGTCAAGGAGCTTCATTAACCGTTCATCCTTCTTCGTCTCTAGGATGGATGTCGTATTTCTGGCCCGTTCGATGACTTCCCGTCTGCAACCAACAACGTAAGTCCGGCTTAGGGAGGAGCGACAACGCGCTTTCAACACGATCTGGAGGTTGAAGATAAAGGACTTATCAAGGGTTTCAATGTAATTTTTGTTTTTGTTGATTTGCTTTGTATTGTTCGGTGTTTCTTCGAATGCCAGCGTCCTATTCGCAAAAAAATGAATACCTGCAATATACCATCCTGGTGAGTCTAAATTTAAATATCATGTTTGCATACTTAATGTGTTAACTGCCCCGTGTATGCTTGGCTCTCAAGACAACATAGTACTCCTCCTGAAGTAAAATTCAGGAACTTGTCTCAACCGGGAGTAAGAACATAATATAATTAGAGTTATTTAACTACAGTGTCCAATTCCACGCACATGACTATAAAATCATGTTAGTGATATTAAAGGATTTCCTGCTATAAAGATGTATTAACCTTAGAGCATCTCCACTCGGGAGGGGGGGGGGGCTAAAGCCCCCCTAAAGGTCTATCGGGGGATGTGGCGCTCAAAATCATGCCCAGCCAACCCCCTAATATTAACGCTGATGTGGCCCGTTTTGGTATTCAGTGCCCTAGGCCGAACCCAACCCACGGGAGGGCAAGCGGGGGCGCCGGATGGAGATGAAAACGACACAGGCTAGCCTTAGCAGTGAGATAGATGACTTGTCTCCCGAGCGCCATCCTATCATCGGCCACACGGCAGCGAAATTTCTCGCCAGCGCTTTCTCCCACCATGCCCTTCCTGCCTTTTCTCGCTTTATGTAGGCGCGGCGGCCATCGCCATTACAGATCTACACCATGCCCACACCCCTCTCCTACTACATCTAGGGTGGCGGCCATAGGTGCTATTAAAACATCCTCGTCGGCGCCATTCTTCATGCAACCTGCCACGTGGAAACCGTAGACGAAGCCCTGCCGCCGATGGAGCATTTTCTAGAAGATGTGTCCTCTAGCTTTGGGAAGCGGTGCTTACGCGTCCATGAGGGGCTGGCGCTCTAGGACGCCCAACACCCAGTCCCTCTGGTGCAGTCCGGTGCGGCCCTACTCGCGGCCATTGTCGTCCACTTTTGGACCGGCCTCACGCCAGAGGAGAGAGACGACCCCTAGTGGCATCCCGATAACCACCACGGGTGGACGATCTTCTTCGAACAACAGCGTGCGGGCCACATCATCACCTACAATGGCACCAGCCTGCCGCTAGAGAACAACAATTTCGACGGCCGACGACGATGGTGGAGCGCACTAGGGGCGCTCGGTTGACTGGGTGCTCGATTACATCGCCACCGGGAATAACCCGCGTCTGGCGATGCCACCGCCACAACCAAATTAGCTTGGGATCGGCACCGGAATAGACCTCCTCGCCCATCTAGCTGTGGCCGCTAGTAGTTCCGTCTTTCTTTTCTGTTTGGTCAAATTATGTGTAAACTTGTTTGATCTGCCTGTGAAATCGTTGTTAATTTCGTATTTGTCAATTATTTGAATTGCTTGAATTTTTTTGTATGGGGGGCACGGCTGGGAGCCAGCGCCCCCCGTACTGGGGGAAAAACGGCTGCGCCGGATGCCGTATCGGGGGGGGGGGGGGGGGGAGGGGGGGAGTGGAGATGGTCTTATGATGACCATTTAGATCCAAGTTCCATTACGAGGTGGGAAATTTGTGGATCAACGGTCCTTCATGCTTAATACCACATGAGGCCAAACCATAGGACCAACTATCACATATGCACTCCGCACTTAGGCCAACTTGTCGTTATACTACAATGTTGCACCTCTAGCTAAGTCATTTATTTTTCCACCAAACGGGCTCTAGTCCCTCAAACCCGAGGGACGTTTGGACAAACAGATGGTCAAATTTTTGTTTTCCATTCATGGATACAACAAAAAGCTTGACAAGGAAGAGAAAAAGGAGATAGCCATAGGGAGAGAAAGATAAGAGGAAGATGCAAAAGAGGCGGGCACATACCGGAAAAGGTTAAGAACACGGTGTGGGGTGGGGTGGGGATATTTTTGCTCCATAAGTTTGCGTGGATTATAAACCAATTGTGGTGCTCAACTAGGGTAGGATTGAGATCTATTGGCAATGATGGAGACCTCAATTTAACCTATTTTGGATAAACATGATGTAATATGTATCCATTTTTCTCCAAAATATACGGTGGTTTACTTGGCAATATCATTCTAGCTACTCCATATATGACTGATTGTTGGTGGATAGTCATTTTCCCAACATCACACTCACACATCACACCAAACCATTCGTCAATATGTTTAGTTTAGCTACATGTTGGGAAAGGAAAAACATGCATAAATTAGACTATCAATTGCACCACATTTATATATCCCAAAATCACATAAACCAAGATTTTCATGCATACATACTATCACAAAAAATCAAACAACATCAAAAAATTGGAATGTGTTGAATATATAAATATTACACAATATTAGCAAGACATCAAGTTCATAAACAAAGACAAGGTCAAATATCTACGATAGGTTAGTGAAATATGCATGACACTATATGCAACCAAGATGAAACTCTAATGATGCATATTGTTTCAGGCATGTAAGGAATGTTTTCATAGAGGTTTCGTATTTCAAAAGTAAAACTTGGTAAAAATTATATCCAAGTTACTCAGTTTAAAAGAGCACATCACCACAAACACAAATATAAAAATATCATAAACAATTTTTTGGGTTCAAACTATAAAGATGTTTCAAAATTGATAATCAAATTAAAATGGGTGGGTTGATAGAGTGAGCAGAGTATGGGGATACCTTGTACTCTTGAATTTTTCACACCAAACATACTAACTGTTGCTAGGCCGGTCCTAATGCTCCGCCGTAGCATCATCTTTTGATCGCCACGTTAGATTTATGTTGTCTATGTGGCGTATAGTTAATAAATAGAAATAATGAAGAAATACGTTATATTAGATACAATCTCTTCACATAATCAATGCATATATAATTGACTCGCATACTACCAACAAATTATCTCAAGCATATTTAATGCACTAAGACAGTTGTCTCTAAGAATCTATCACGTCTTACAAAAACACACTAATAGAGATGAGCTATCGAGTAGCTAAAAATAAAGTCTGGTATGCCAATAGGTTAGAGAAACTAGAGATCACTTGTTCTTTGAGTGCCAATTCAGTAATGATTGCTCGGACATCATGGGTGTCAAATGAGAAAAAATCTCCAGCTTTGGGATAGAGTCTCACTTGCTACACAAGCTTGGAATGTGCCTCTCTTCCTGGAATATATCATCATTGCGGCATGAAATATATGGAATAAAAGAAACATACACCACTTTGATGGTATAAATCCAAGCACCCAAAACTGCCTTAATCAGTTTTCTAGTGATAACTACTAAGCTCTAGTGTCAAAGCAGAGCTACGAGAGAAGATATATTCTTTCGTTGTGAGTTTGAGGGTTTAGTTTTTCATTTCAATGGACCATGGCCCTACCATGGTAGATGAATGGAAAAACCATGTAAATATTTATTATTAATAACATATCTACAGTAGGAGACTCTCTTGTAATTCCTAAAAAATAGCGATGAACTAAGAGCAGCCTCAGGCATGGGCCAACTTTCCCCACATGTCACAAACCAGGTGGTAGTTGAAGAGAGAGTAGGTGTAGAAAGTTTTGCTCACACGATACATATGATATAGTAAGAGAAATGTACACAAATAAATTACACATAAAAATATGAATACCTAGGTTATACAACGAGTGTGTCATCAATTGAACCTTGCATCTACGGTAGAAAGTTTACCTCTAGGGATCGATCCACTGGTTTGTCATATGTATCTAGTTCCGTGTGAAATGAAATTAAAGATCTAGTCTAAACCTAGATTAAAGCACATAGTATAGATATATCTATTCAACTAAACATTTTCTAGTGGCACACATACCATTGTAAAATCATGGTGGTGATATAGAAGGATTATCTACTGCAACAATGTCTAGGTTGTGTGTTTTATCTAATGATGATCATTTAAATCCATGTTTCTCCCCATAAGTGCAAGGTGAGGTTGTAAATCAATGCTCCTTGATTATTGGCTAAACTAGTGGACCATGTCTTCACAGTTTGCGCTCCCAACCTGTCTTCATGTTGAGAGCCAGATAAGCCAACTAATCAATGCTTGACCAAGTGTACTCCGCTCAGGTAGAGCCAAACTGATGCAAATGCAAATTTTTGTAGTCTCCATTGATTGACCAAACTGATTCCAGTTGGGCCAAACTCCGGTCTAGCGATCTTGATGGAGAAGAACAAAACTAGATAGTCACAGAGAGGATAAAATTCAAAGAAAGAGGAAAAGGAGGAGGACACTGCAAAAGCTTGAGAATGCAGTGTGGGGGTGGGGGTGGAGGATTGTGTCATTTCATGTGGTTGGGTTATTTATATAACAATTGAGGTACCCGTCTAGATGGTAGGACTGAGATCTAATGGCCATGATATCCACTTCAGTTTAACTTAGAGTGGATACTAATGGATGATGTATTCTTTTCATAAATGGAACCTAGTTTAGTTGGATATATCATGATAGGTACTCTTGGATGCCCGGTTGTTGAGGGATGCACATTCTGCCAAAGTCACACTCACATATCACATGGCACAATCCATGAAATATATTTTATTTTTATACAAGTCAAGAAAGGAGAAACATGCATATAGCTATCAATTACACCATGCCTACATATCACAAATCACATCCAACAATTCACGTCATGCATACATAGTGTCACAACTAAACATCAAGACCACACCAAAGTATAGAATGTGTTGAATAAAAAAATGCAGATGGAAGAAAAGTAAACAAAATAAACTTCAAGACCACACCGAAATACTTTTTATTTTCCTATGGGACTTTCTGAATATAATTGTATCCACATGAGACTGTGCTCATGCAAAGGATACTAAGCTTAGGAAACATATGAGAATGAACAATATCTTGATGTGTAAAACATATGAAAGAAAGCTACACAAAATATATTTACCTAGGGTGAAGGACTGAACCACGAGCACTTTTTGTGAGAATGCCGTGATGGCTAGTTTTATTGAAATCAAATAATAGTTACATCTTCAGTTACATATTCCACGAGAGTTTGATAAAGGAAGTTAGGGGGTTCATTGACCCAATTACATGAAATATTATACTCAAAACAAGACCTAGCTATTACATGAACCTCTTTATTGAGATATCTTGAGAAATATTAGACTCAAAACAAGACCTAGCTATTACATGAACTACTTTATGCGAACCAAGTACCAGTTACCATCATGTGGCATGTCTTTGATGATCCATGGTGAAGTCAGATGCGCAGGATGTGATGAAAGGAGGATCATGTGGGATATCGATGGTGATTTGAGTCTTTTTGGTGATGAAGAACTGGCTTGATGATCTGTGACTCATAGAAGCGACTGTTTGTGGGGGCAACAGCACAGGAGAAGTTCATAGTCTTAACTTGAAGGGTGAAAATCCAAGGTCTGGCCTTAATTGGTTGTGCTTGGCAATTGCTTTGTTGAAGGCATTGTTTTGTGAGCGGGGACTTTCCAGGGTGAAAACTTATGATCTTTGATCGGGCGACGGCGACGCTTGTGCACTGTTTCCTTCTTGAAGGCATCTCTATTGGAGAGGTTAGACTTCTGTTGTTGTTTTGGTAGTGTTAGTTTTGTTGCTACAAGGAACTGATTGATGTAGCGGGACTTTTTTTGTAACCGTTCTTCCTTTTTTCTATGTTGTGTGCATCAGTAAAGCCACTAGGGCATTGTGTTGTTGTAGAGACTAGGTGTAATTGGTATATTCATAATATTAATATATGCTCTTTGTCAGAAGAAAATGTTTGGTCCTGCACATTTCAAGATCATATGTACACATCCTCTACACCCGCATGTCAAACATGACATTCACCACTTGTCCGTATGTGTTAATTAGTGGTAGAATTCCACGCATTTCCCTCCGGCACATTTTTATTTTTATTCAGCCATAACCCGGAGGTTCCACAAACATTTCCTGATTGAGTTATCGAGTGAAGTACTTTAGACAAGTTGGTGCAGGGTTGTACCATGATATTGGTGTTTCCACTAGATATGTTACGCAGAGTCTGCAGAAAAACACTTGCCTTTATACCATGCCACGCTACAAAATCATCAAAAGTATTTAGATTAATAGGAATATGTAGGATTTGGCATACGTACTGAGGTGAAAATACTTGATATGAATTCTTGATCCCATTGACCAGTAATAAGGTACCAAAAATGCATGTACCATGCTGCGTGAAAACTTTCTGATCAACATTGTTGGGGATCCAAGGATCACTCCATATTCTTATCGCGTCGCAATACGCCAAATATGCCCTCTTTTAATGGTTTGGATACCTGCCAAAAGGCTTTACCAGGTAAAAGAAGAGCCCGCCTTTGGTCCAAATTTTAATATGTCACAAAGGGTAGTATTATGCTTTGAGCACTTGGGCACCTAGAGAGTTAGGTTCAACAATCAATCTCCATGCCTGTTTGGCCAACATGGCAAGATTAAAAGAGTGTAGGTCTTAAATCCCATATCTCCATCCCTCTTAAGAAAACATAAATTCCACCACGCAAACCAATACATTTTCTTTCTTTGATCATCATATCCCACCAAATTCGAGAAATAACACAAGTAATATTTTTGGCAACTTCTTTAGAACAAGGAAAACTAACATTGCATATATAGGAATAGCTGGTGTTATTAGTTAAGAGGATTCTTTGCCACCAATTGATAGCACTTTAGAGTTCCATCCTCTAATCATTTGCATTACTCTCTCCACAAAATGTATTAAGCAGTCACTTCTATGCGCACCCATACTAGTTGGGAGCCTAATTATTTCTTAGAAAAAGCTTCAGTGTTTTTATTCAATATGTTGCATATGTCCACTTTAACATCAACATGAGTATTTCGCTTAAATAAGAATATAAGATGCTATATCTTTCCACACTTATGAGACATTTCGAAGTCATACAATAAATCAAGAGGTAGTTGAAATAAGGTTATATTATTCGAATACGCCTTCAAAAGAATCAAGAAATCATCAACAAATAAAAGATGTGAAACTGATGGTGTATTTCTACACACATTTATCCCTTCAATGCCACTAACCTCCTCTGCATCCAACAAACAATTAGAAATACCTTCTGCACATAACAGAAATAGCTAGGGAGATAGATGATCTTCCTATCAAATGCCTCTATAGAGGGTGTGAATCCCTCTATCACTCGAGAGTTATATATGACAGAATATGTCACCGAAGTAACACAAGACATAACTAAGTCAACCCACTGGGTGTGGAAACCAAGCCTAGTCATCATATTACGAAGGAAATTTCACTCAACTATGTCATAAGCTTTATGCATATCTAATTTCACAGCACAAAAACAAATATTGCCTAGCAGGAATAAACACACTCTATGTGGGGGATATTATCTCAGGAAGAATGACCTTTAATCTAGCTGCAAGCATCTTAGATATAATCTTATAGACGACATTGCAAAGAGAGATAGGTAAAAATTATGACGCCTTCTCCGGGACACCAGTTTTTTGTGGATAAAAGAACCACGACCTCTTGATCACCAACACACGTCAAAACCAAGTGATTTATGACTTGATTAGATATACTTTTCGTGATTTTCTATAAATATTCTTTTGCGAATGCTTATATATAATTATGGTAGACTGATCAATACCTATTACTCCCTCTGTCATAAAAAAGATGTCGCAAATTTGTCTAAATCTAAATGAATCTAGACACGTTTTTAACAAGTCTAGGACGTACTCATTTTAGGATGGAGGGAGTATTAGTTTTTTATACCCGTTTTTTGGGTATACAGCTAAATACCCGCGTATTATGGTTGGCCCAACCCTTAATCAGAAAAAATCTTGCTGGATTTTTTCGATTGAATGAGCCCTCAGTACTTACAGCTGCAGGATTTACGATTTGCACTGCATGAGTTGGCAATGCAATTATTCTCCCGGCCCACTTCGCTCAAGATCCCCAATGTCGTAGACACATACCTAGCTACCTCGTGATCGCCTACCAACGTCAAAACAAAGTGAGCTATGACTTGAAATACCGAATGCTCATAAAATCTCATACCTGAGACAGCTGTGGTGAGCTCACACGATCTTCTCTCTGCATGAGATTTTTCGATTTAAAGAGCCATGGCCAGCTCTCTACTTCATTAAGGTGACAACATGCACATTTTTGGACCTACACTCCGGATGAGTGGCACACGGCAATTATTCTCTCCACCATCGATAGATCGCCTATATAAACAGTTCATCCGCTGAGCTGTAGACAACAGGGCAACCTACCTAGGCTATCGAAACTCTGAGAGAGAGACTCCGAAGGTGTAAGGGTAGTAGGTGGGTGGCAATGGCGCCACGGCGTCCGACGAGCACGGGGCGCAAAAAGATCGAGATCCGGCGCCTCCAGACCAAGGAGAAGCGGCAGGTGTGCTTCTCCAAGCGCCGCACGGGGCTGTTCAACAAGGCGACCGAGCTGGCGTGATGTTTGGCGTCGAGGTGGCCGCCGTCACCTTCTCCCAAGGCGGCAAGGCCTTCACTTACGGCCACCCCTCCGTCGAGTCCGTTCTCGAACGCTTCCTCCCCTCCAATTCCCAGGAGCCGCAGGCCGCGGCGGCGGTGGGCGGCGCCGGCGCCGGCGACCCGAACCCGGCGCTGGAGGAGCTGAACCGGGAGCGCGACGAGCTGCGCGCGCGGCTGGAAGCGGAGAAGGCAAGGAAGGAGGCCGCGGAGGAGGCCTGGGCGAAGGCGCACGCCGAGGGGATCCAGGCGGCGGTGTGGCTGGACGCATTCGTGTGCCAGATGGGGGAAGAGGACCTGGTGGCCTTCGTGGCCGCGCTGGAGAAGGTGGATGCGGCCGTGGCGGCGCGAGCTAGCCGGGAGCTCCAGCAGACCCTGCATGGCGGCGGGGTTGACTATATGTACCAGAATAGGATGCTGGCGCCCGGTTTTGACGCCGGAATGCGGTTCGGGCCGCCAGGCTTCCCACAGTGAGGATAAGATGAGATCAAACCCGACATGCGTGCGTGCGTGCATGCATGGGCGAAGCATTGGCAACTGGAGTACTTCGTTCATGGAGTATCTTTTTTAGATTGTTTTGTGTCGCTTCCCTTAGTTATTCATGTATTCTGTTTTTCAATTCCGTATGTACCTTCTGTTCTGTTGCGTTGCATGTGTCAACATTGCTCCTGCGACAGATTAGATTTCGTTCAACTTTGTAGCCGCTTGTACTGTTTTGCATCAATCGCAATAATCAATGAAGATACAAGCCTTTATTTACACTATGGTATTATAATATTCTTATCGTTTTTTAAATACTCGGGAAATATTTTTAATAAATGATGATTTTGGTCTCTTTTCAAAATACCAGACCAGTGGTCCCATATATTGATAAATTGTTGCCACTACACCTGGATGTACATAAATGTATCAAGATAAAAAATGTTTCGCATGTGACATGACAAATCATATTAGATGAGTAGTACTTTTTTTTTGCGGGTGAAACCAGGACTATATTAAACATGAAGGGTTACAGAGCGGTCGAGTTCCAGCTACTGGATGGCATCCTCCGATCTAGAGCTCAACCAAGTCATACTACGGCATTGCACTCTCGTGAAGTTAGCAAGAGAGTCACTAACCCTAACATGTGTGCGATCCACTTTAACAAAGACACAAACTCTATCACGGCTAACTAAACTTCTAATCTCATCAATCAGATGAATGAATGGCGATCTATCAGGCGTCGAAGAATTAACCGCTTCAATAAGACTGGAACTGTCAGATTCCACTATAATTGCCGATTGGGAGAACTGAAGAGCCGAACGTAAACCCTCCAAGCAAGCACGTAAACCCTCCAAGCAAGCACGAATCTCCGCCTCAAGAGGAACTTGGCAATTCTCCAAATGGCCGCAGGACATAAAAATCAGATTGTCCTCATCATCTCTCAGGACCATACCAGTACCCGCCGACGCTTTGCTCCAGGCAGTGGCGGAGCCACAGCCCGGCATGCCTGGGCGGCAGCCCGGGCTAAGCTGGTGAATTCCATTGACATATTGACCTGTGAGTGAGGATTCAAGCTGAGTTTAGACGGGCAAACATCGAATAATGGATGTTCCTCTAGACTTTGCCCATGCTACAACAACGTGCTGGCTCCGCCACTGGCTCCAGGAGCCATCCACTGATAATTTCACCCATCCCGGCTCTGGTTGTGACCATACTTTATCTGACCCTTTCCTTCGGACCCATTGTTTCAGATTGTCATCGCCACCCACAGTTCCTTTTCCTTTCAAAAATCGCAGCAGTGGACTTGTCCTTAATATTTCGAAGGAGCTTCAGGTACCCACATAGGAAGCGTTTAGAACCCACCACCGTGGGGAGTGGCTTATCGTGGGTGATTTCATTCCTTGCAAACCAAGCCTTCGAAGCAACAAGCAACAAGCAACGTACAATCCACCATGTGGTCCGGTGTACACCGAATCACCATTTGAAACCAATTATCAGAATCTTGATGTAGGATACCATCCGTTGGCAAACTCCATACACGACACATTTCCTCCCAGAGTGCATGTGCATGGGAGAAGCCATGTAGAGCATGCATGTCATCTTCCGAAGAAATGCCGCAGATTTTGCACAGTCCAGTTACGCGCAGCTGGCGCCGACGTTTGTTGGCTTCCGTAGCTAGTGCGCCTGACGCCGCCTTCCAAGCGAATACTTTTACTTTTGGTGGAACCGAAGAACGCCATATTTTGGCCCAGCAAGGATACCGACCGTCAGGGATGGCACTAGACGTCGCAATGTTGTTTTGGTCCTGCTGCTCATTTAAGGCCAGCCAATAAGCGCTACGCCCTGAGAATATACCGGATTTCTCCGCTTGCCAGGCCAGTACATCAGCATGTAGCCTTCTGGATGGAATAATTTTCAGGATAGCTCCTGCATCAAGGGGCATAAATGTGTTACAGACAAGTGCAGTCCTCCACGAGCCATCATCATCAAGTTGTTCAGAGACCTTCCAAAGCCTACTGTTGCGCTTCGGTGTGATTATTTTGCAGCAGGAGTCCCGCGGTATCCATCCATCCCTCCATAATCGAACACTCTGGCCATTCCCAATTCGCCACACCACTCCTTTTTTCAATAGAAGCCCATAGGAAATAGCAGTCCATGTAGATGATGGGTTACCTATGAATACGATATCATACAAGTGACCATTAGGGTAATAACGAGCTTTTAGTACTCTGGCGCACAGGCTGTCAGGGTTAACTAGCAACCTCCATGCTTGACGTGCTGATACTGTTTGGTTAAACAACCTCATATCTCGAAACCCAAGCCCAACTTGGCTTTTCGATCTTTTAAGTCGAGCCCAACTAACCCAATGGGTTTTCCTCTTGCCATTTTCAGCACCCCACCAATAATCTCGTATGAGTTTCATTAATTCCTCACACACAGAAGCCGGAAGCTTGAAGACACTCACAATATAAGTTGGAAGAGCTTGAGCCACTGCTTTAATAAATACCTCCTTCCCACTTTGTGGCAGAAGATTATCACCCTAGTTGATCAGGCTCTTAGCAAGCCTCGTTTGCAGATTCTCAAACTTGCCTTTGTGCATCCTACCCTCCGGAGTAGGCAGGCCTAAGTATTTGGCCTCAACCCCCCCCCCCCCCCCCCCCCCCGCCCCCGGCTCCACATGTAATATAGAATGGATGTCCACTTGTGTATGCTCAGGACAGGAGGGACTAAACATGATTGAGCACTTTGCAGGATTAGTTAGCTGACCCATACAAGTAGCAAAAACATCAATAACATTTTTAACACAAGTAGCCTCTTCCACAGAGGCACGAAAGAACAACAATGTGTCATCGGCAAATAATAAGTGGGAAACACTAGGGGCTCTCCTGCATACCTTAATGGGCGTCAACCTATCTTGATTGACTTCATGACTCGATAAAGTAGACAAACCATCAGCCACGAACAAGAATAGGAAAGGAGAAAGTAGGTCCCCTTGCCTTAAGCCACGAGAAGGAGAAAAAGCTTCCAATAGGGTTCCATTAAATTTAACCAAATACTTCACCGTGGTAACACAAGCCATGATCCACTGTACCCACCGATGAGAGAACCCCATCTTATGCAATGTACTCTCTAAAAAGTGTCAATCCACTCTGTCATATGCCTTAGATAAGTCCAGCTTGTAAGAACAAAAGGAGGAGACAACAGACATACCATACTCCATATAGTGCATGCACTCAAATGCCAGCAGAGCATTGTCAGTAATCATCCGTCCCGGAATAAAGGCGCTCTGGTTCGCCGAAATAACACCACCAAGGAGTACATTGACACGGTCCACTCAGCATACTTGTGCCATGTACATCCGACAACATGAGAAAGCATGATGTCGTTGGTACTTGGTACAAATGGTACTTATGTGCACGTACGTGCTTATTGGTACAAATGGTACGTCGCTGCACCCTCTTGTCGGGGTGCACAACACGCGATTTTATCCTTTTGGTGGAAACCCGAGAATGTTTTGATCCCTAGCAATTGTAAACGATGGAGTCTATTTGGTCATAGTTCATTGTTTGACAAGAATTGTAAGACATCGAGTTGCTATTGTACTAGGCATACAGCAGATCGAGAATTACTCATTATTCCCGGACTATTCATGGTAAAAGATAGATACCTCGTTCCTCCGTTCTGTAGTTAGGGTTAGGCTCTTTTTGTTGTGGTGTGTCGTTGGGATGGTGGGAGCGACGCACGGACGAATAAATCTGCCTCAACTCTTCTCCCACACCGGCGGCGTCCTTCACAGCGGCATCTCGGAGTTGATGGCGACATGTGCTTGTCGATCCTTTAGATCGGCGGCTTGGTCTTCTCGCGGATCTTCTGATCTAGTAAGATTTGTACCTTGACGTGTCGCTGGTGTTCGTCGTTATCCACGGCGGCGCTGGGGACCGGGGAGAGGTGGATGCTCTAGAGCAAGGATGTTGGTCCGGAGGTGGTGGATTTGCCGTTATTCCTCAACTTCGTCAATGGTATGTGGTGGATCTTGGTTCAAGGTAGCACGGGGACGTCCCCCGGTCGACGTGCCACATCGATATGTGCCTTGCTGCTTGCAGCGGCCCTGTTCATCGACTCACAAAGCCTCGTTGGCGATGGTGCTCCCTTGGATCCGGCAATGGTGGAGGCTCGGCGTCTATTCCAACGCATGTCTAGGCGGCGTTGATGTTTGGCGGCGGCCGCTGGCTTCAGCAAGTGCAAAAAATCCTAGGGATAGTTCTCCGCAAAGTTTTCATGATATATGTTTTCTCCTAGTCTGTCTATTAGTTTTCATGTTTGTTTACTCATATAACTGATTTTCTATTAATGAAATACATGGTTGCTCTCAGAAAAAAAAGATAGATAGATAGATAGATAGGAAACTAAAGTGGCTTACTCAGGAATCAGGATAAAGCTTGCTTAATTCTTGAAGCAAGTAAGACCTTATGGAGGGAGATGTATCATATTCAGAGTTGATCAGTATTCTACACGGAGACACTAGTAGAAAACAGGGCTTTTGTCCAGACCCCTCCGGAGCAATAGTCCCGGATGTGTTAGAAACCGGGACTAATGCTCACATTAGTCCTGGTTCCAACAGCTAGGACGCCGACAATCTTTATTCCAGGTTCGAACGGGTCCTTTAGTCCCGGTTGGTAATACAAACCGGAACTAAAGGGGTGGAGGCGGGTGCGAACATGGGTAACACCCTTTAGTCCCGGCTTGTGTCTCCAACCGGGACTTAAGATAGATCTTTAGTCCCGGTTTGAGACATCAACCGGGACTAAAAAAATTTGGCAGAAAAACTTTGGCGGGTTCTGCCACGACAGGAAAATGGGCAAAAATCCTGTCGCGGTAGGATATTTCAGTCCACCACACCCCCACTCGATATCGCCTTTTCTAGTTTCGAAAGCATGCCACAAAATTATAAAAATAAAATCCTTCGAACTGTAGTTATATTAAGTGATTTAGTTGTTACAAAAATTAACAAACATGAATTTTGACATAATTTGCAAAAAAAGTCATGAAAAATTCAAATGGCCATACTTTTGCATACGATGTCAAAAAAAATGTACAACCTATCAAAACATGCAGAAAAATCTTTTCTCTTCGATTTCAACGGCCTTAGGCCGTTTCGGATTCTTTTAGATTCTTAAAATTCGAAAATAAAAAATTTATTTCAAAAATTAAATATTTTTTTAGTAATTTTTTATGTCATATTTGATTTCCTCACATTTTTCTGATAATAATGAATATATTATTTGTCGAATTTCGATTTACAGATTTGAAGATATTTTTATGTCATACAAATGAATAAATGGCAAAAAATGAACAAAATATTAATTTAATTAGTTTTTTATTTTCTTTGGAATAAAATATTATTATTACTTATTTATTGTTGTTTAGTTAAATAGTTGTTTGTAATTTCAAAAAAATAAAGATGGTTGACATATTAATATGAGTTAATAGATTGATATACTAGTCTTGACAGCAAGGTATAAGGGTCCTTTGCGCGCAAGGTGGGAGAGATGGAATGGCGAAGTTAAGCGTGCTGGGATATAGTAGTGCTAGGATGGGTGACCGGCCAGAAAGTTTGACCATAAGTGTAATTTGACCTAAGATTAAGTATAGTTAGTGTTAAAAATGAGAGGTTAACGAGTCAGATATTTCAAAAGTTCAAAAAAATTCAAAAACAATTTGAAAAAAAATCTTTAGTCCGGTCCCGCACACTCGACGCAGCCTCGTTAGGGCCTTTAGTCTCCGTTTGTGGCAGAACCGGAACTAAAGGAGGGACCTTTAGTCCCCTTTTGTAGTCTCGGTTGGGAAACCGGGACTATGGACCCTTACAAACCGGGACTAAAGGCCCGTTTTCCACTAGTGAGAGCTCAGAGGGAGATGTATCATATTCAGAGTTGATCAGTATTCTACTTGCGGAGCTCCTTGTAAAAATGATGTTCTAGATACAGTTGGAAACGGATTAGATAGCGCCTTTTCCATACATATTTTCATATTTTTAGTGAATAAAATGATAAAGCATAACTTAATTAACTTTAGAACATAAAAATTGATACCTAGAACTTTTTGTTTGCACAAATGTTGTCACAAGTTTGACTAGCGGAAACCAATACAATTAGGCAAACGATAATTTCACCTACCGTCTAGAGCTTGGAAAAAATAAATTGCACAAAATGGATATATTTATTGTTTTGTGAAGATATACTCATAAGGACCCCGAGATAAATGGCACGCACAATGGGAATCATTTCAAAGGCACCCATAAAAACAAATCTACAAATTTATTGGTTATAAAGTAAGGCATCACATGGATCTATTTAACAAAAGAAAAGATAGAAGACCAAGTAGAAGGTCAAGAACACATCCACAATTTTATTTCTTTTGCCAGCAGCCGTCTAGCCAGATGCATGTGCTCCGTAGCGAGCGCTCTGGCACCTAGAGTAGCGGAAAATATTAGATTTGGTTGCTCCAGATCTAGGGACTCCATATACTACTTGCTCATGTTCCATGCTCCATCGTCTCCCTCACTGAGCTGGTGCTCGCATGCCTCTCTTCTCCAACTTTGTCCATGTATTAATTGGAAATGAACGACATAACCAGCGCGAAGTGGTGAGTATGAGAGAAGAACAAAAACATGGGATATATGGTTACTAGAACTAGAGGGATACAAGATATCGATAGACAGTGAGGTGGCATTTTAATTTTATCATGTTCAAACAAGTTTCAGACTTACAACCCAGCCCATTTAGATCAACAATTGGAAGGGTCAACGTCGGGCGACAACGGTATAGGCACAAAGGTAGATTTTGGCCAAGATCCCAGTGAGTCGAGGGATGCTAAGGATATTGAGCTCCATGTATGTCGAGATCCAAGTAGACGACTCTCTTTAGTTGTAAAAGGCTGTGTGCATCTATTGATGCAGAGTCCGAGTGCGTCCCTTTTCGAAAAAAGTAGACGCCCTCCTCATAAGTCCACTATATCATTGAGAATTATCATTTGTTTATACATAATCATATACTAGAAACATCGGTCGTGATATTGGTTAGACCATACAAATTTAAAGTATCTACGAAGATATTCAAAGATACAAAAATGTATGTAGACACATGTATATACACTATAATTCATGCAACGAACATAACCTAATCGATACAATGCATGCGATTTTCCCTTTCTATTTTATTTTCCCTCTTTTAAAGGGATTAGGTCCAAGAAATTATACTTATAAGGGGCAATGTTGTATCAAAAAATAAAATACTTCATAACGTTTGCTAGAAAGTAATTGGTGTTGTTCTATTTACTAATGATAGAAGTAAAATTTATAACAAAAACATCACATCTTAAAATTTAGCAACATTGTGGTATTTTCTTATGCTAACTAAGTAGTCAAAAAATATGCAAGCTAAAATTCAATAAATAATAAGTTGTGAAATTAATTATATAGAGAATAAAAGTTTAATATATATTTTAAACCATAATTTCGACATGTATATGAATTTGCAGAAACTAAACAGATTCATGGTTGAGATTGTTAATTAATTTTGTCGGCTAGAGGATATGTAGACCACTGAACGCCACTTGATCACACTTATTTCTCACTCTTTGGTATGTTGTCCTTGCCGCCAGCCCATGCGCTAATTTTCCACCATGCGCCCTCACTAGCGCGCCTAGCCCTCACCATGTATATTGGCCGCTCCCTTGTATTGATGGTACAACAATACTTTTTGTTGCATGTCTAGAAGTAACATAGAGTCTTGTACTGCTTATGCAGTTTCCCATTTTGGATTGGTAAAAATCGTTGTTGGCCACCAAAGACAAACGTTGAGTTGGAAGTTCAGTTTATCTCAATTCTATCAGGCTGGTCTCTAGCCTCCCTGCCATAGTTTGGACTAAGAGATGTGCATCATGGAAAGGAAAAAACTTACTATTTTTTTCTGATGAAGTTTACATTGTACTTTGCAAAACAAAATTAGTTGCTGAAGAAATTGGAAATTTTTCAAGGACAATTGTTGTTCAAATTTCATCGGGCGAAGCCTGGGCGATGCCGCCGCCGGCGGCCTGCTTCTCCCTGCGCCATGGGGTAGGGTCAGGGCCCTTCTTCTCCGTGGAGGCGGTGCACCCCAGGATGCTTTGGTCCGAGGCGGTTGGGTGGGGCTGCTGGTGGTGTCGCAAGATGACTGGGCACCATGGATTTGATGTGTCGGTGCCTTCCTCCCCGCCAAGATCTGGGCATCTCGGGCCCTAGATGGGCTTGGGAGGGCCTTAGTTGGGCTTTGGCGGGCCGGGGCGTTGCGTCTGCGGAGATCTTTGGAGGTGGCGGTGGTGACTAGGCTAGGTTTAGGGATGTTGGTGTTGCGGCTCGACCCGCTATTATGTATGGTAGCCGACCGTTTCTCGGCGGTGGAGTTAGGTCTCTCCCGCGCGGTTGCGAGGTTGTTGTGCCTCGTCACGGCAATGCCGTGTGCCTCCGTCTTTCAGGCTAGTGCGAAGAGACGTCGATGGTGACTTCAAGATCGTCATGGCACGTGGAGCTGGGTGGCGAAGCTGGGTGGTGGTGCTTCATTGCACCAGTTTTTTTTTGGCAGGATCAAGAGAAATCTCTCCCGGCTCATCCGACTCTAACGATGTGCCGCCTTTGTGCGTGGCACCATTCCTTCCTAGAGTGCATCACGGGAATCATCTGTCCACTTTACTCTCAGTGGTG
Organism: Avena sativa; assembly: GCA_916181665.1. Taxonomy (NCBI): domain Eukaryota; kingdom Viridiplantae; phylum Streptophyta; class Magnoliopsida; order Poales; family Poaceae; genus Avena; species Avena sativa. The sequence continues at coordinate 484,487,767 of OV702279.1, forward strand.
GGGGAAACCCTAGGACCAGCCTGGTCCGGGAGGCAGCGTTGTGTTGAAAGTGCTCCCCTTCTTGAAGGTGGTGCTCGTTATTGAGCGCTTTGGGGTGCTTCGAGCTTGGTGGGCCAAATTCGGAGGATGCAGCGGTTGCGGGTCATCATTGGTTCGTTGATTAGCTATAGCTTTCATTTCTTTTCATTTGTACATGTTTGTGTTGTTGACCTATCATTTCCTTGGTTTGAACTCTTGTAAACGAAAACCTGTTTCGAGGGAAAAAGCCTACCGGTGGCATTACAGAGAGATAGACATATACGGATGGAGTAGTACTCCATACCATATACCGTATGTATTACAAGTCGTTAACAGCGATGTCTTTAGTGTAAACCGAAAAATAAAAAAGACTCGTGACGTCTTCTAGGCCGAAACTGTCATGTTTATGTACGGGATGTGTGTATCGTGTTGCGACCAGCTCCCGATCACGCTTGTGTCGAGCGATCTTTGTTTTGAGGGAGGTGTCAAGTGATCTTTGTTTTGATCACATGTGTTCATGCCTGCAAACGACAACCAAATGTACGACTAAGTTTGGGTGCCATGTTTACTCGCGACTATATGAATTGTTGAATGGATGTTTGCTTTATTTATAAACTGGGCGAAAGCCTATTTCAAGAGTGTCAGGTTGGGTGGAACTGTTAGGTTGACCTCTCCTCTCGTACGAACCCAACGGTTCGACGAACCCTTGCTCGCGCCCTGATCGGGGTGTCCAACCACTTCAAGGTTGGTGGACCCCTATGGCAACGCTATAAAGAGGAGGTGGGGGGCGGAGCACAGGTAACGAGGTTTTGTCGCGCCGCTGATGTCATGTCTATGCACTTCTATTCTTGTAGACAGTTGTTGGGCCTCCAAGTGCAGAGGTTTGTAGAACAGCAGCAAGTTTTCCCTTAAGTGGATCACCCAAGGTTTATCGAACTCAGGGAGAAAGTGGTCAAAGGTATTCCCTCTCAAGCAATCCTGCAATCAAGATACAAGAAGTCTCTTGTGTCCCCAACACACCCAATACACTTGTCAGGTGTATAGGTGCACTAGTTCGGCGAAGAGATAGTGAAATACAAGTGGTATGGATAATTATAAGTGGTAACGGTGATAGAAAATAGCTTGATGGCGTGGAAAAGACTAAAGTAAAACTAAAATAAAGATGGAAGCAAGCAAACATGTAACAGATCTAATTGCAAACAGTGTATCAATGCTTAGAAACAAGGCCTAGCGATCATACTTTCACTAGTGAACACTCTCATATAAATATATTCTTCTTTATGATACTACGTGATACATTGCAAATGTATCTATAATTTTTGATGTTCCATGCTTGGTTTTATCCACTTTCTTGTGTTTTGTTCCAACTTTGGAGTACTTTTCATATGATTTCTTGGACTAACCTATTAACAAGAGCCACAGTGCCAGCTACCTGTTTTCTGCTGTTTTTGGTTCCAGGAAAGTCAAAAAATGAATATTCTCAGAATTGGACGGGACAAAAGCCAAAGTGCCTATTTTTCCGGAAGGGATCAAGTGCCAGAATACGAGACGGAGAAGGGCCAGGGAGCCACCACACCACCTGGCCGTGCGGCCAGGCTTGGCCCATGCTAGGGGGTGGTGTGGCCGCTCCTGGCACCCCCTCGGCCTCTCCTTCCGCCTATATATTGCCCTCGGGACAAAAACCCTAAGTACCCGATCAAAAATCCACGAAAGAGTCTGTATCCGCCGTCATCTCCATCCCTAGGTCGGGAGGGATCTGAAGCTCTTCCCGGCACCCTGCCAGAGAGGGGAATTCACCTTGGAGGCCTTCTTCATCACCATGCAAGCCTCCGCTGTGATGCGTGAGTAGTTCATCCTTGGACTACGGATCCATGTAGTAGCTAGATGGCTGGTTCTCCTCCTTTGTGCTTTCATGTTTAGATCTTGTGAGCTCCGTTCATGATCAAGATCATCTATTTGTAATTCATACATGTTGTGTTTGCGGGGATCCGATGGATATTGAGATGCTATTTCAGATTGATTATTGATTCTATCATGTCTTTGTTATTTGTGATCTTGCATGCTTTCCGTTGTTAGTAGCTATCTTGGCCAAGTAGATGCTAGCAACTCCAAGAGTTAGTATTTTTGCTCGATAGTGGGTTCATGCCTCTGGTAATCTGGGGAAGTGACAGAAATCTCTAAGGTACTAGATGTGTTGTTGCTACTAGGGAGAAAACAACAATCCTTTGTTCATAGAACAATCGTATTGTTTACTTTACACGCAGTTCGTAAAGCAATAATCTGTTGCTTGCAACCTAATACTAGAGGCGATTCGGATGATAACCTGAAGGTGGATTATTAGTCATAGATGTAGTTGGATGGCGGTCTATGTATTATGTTGTAATGCCCAATCAAGTCTCAGAGGAGTCAAGATGATTAGTATATGCAATTATTGCTTTCTCGGTGTTTGTCAATTGCCCCGCTGTAATTTGTTCACCCAGCATGTTATCTATCTAAGGAGAGCCACCTCTAGTGAACTATGGATCCCGGTCCTTTTTCTTTACATACAATCTATAAACTGTTTCTGCTTTGTGTTTAATTTTTGCAAACTATTACTTCTTTCCATTCGATACGTTTAATCCTTTGTTTTCCGCAAAACACGGTGTGATTGACAACCTCATTGCAAGTTGGGGACAAAGTTCTGTGGTTGTGTTGTGCAGGTCTCCACGTTGCTACTAGCACCGGCAGTGCGCCCTGCCAAAGCTCAGCTAGCAACACCTTTGGGGTGTTTCCTTGCTCCTACTGGTTCGATTAAACCTTGGTTTCATAACTGAGGGAAAACTTACTGCTTTGCTCATCATACCTTCCTCTTGGGGTTCCCAACGAGCTCTACGTCGAAAGTCGAGCGCATCAAGACATTTTCTGGCGCCGTTGCCGGGGAGTCAAGGACATCTTCACAAGGGGAGTCCCTCATAACCAATCTCTTTACTTTGTTGTTTTTATTTTGCTTAGCTTTCTTTTTGCTTTGTTTTCTTGTTTTGTTCTTCAAAAAACACAAAAAAAATAGTTTTACTTGTTTGCTTTCTTATTTCAAAAACACAAAAGAATTAGTTCCTATCTCATTATGTCTAGCCTTGCTCTTGTCACTATGTCACCCGAGGAAATGATTTTCACTTTTAAACAAGGAATTGAGGAAAGTTTTAAGGAAGCTTGGTCTAGAATCTCTGATCTACATGAAAAAACTGAGCCTAAAATGACTCAAAGCTTGTTCCTTAGCAGTTTTTACTTTGGGATTGCTCTTTGTTATAGATATGCCCTAGATGATATTGAGGGAAGAAAAGAAATATCTCTTACTAATAATACTACCATATTACCTCTTGGAATAGCTGAAGGAGTGTTTACAAAGATCCTTGGGAAAACGATTTCTATTGATTATCTTGTTATTAAATGTGCAGGAAAAGGACAAATTACACTTGGAAGGTCCCTATTGGAACTTCTTGGAGCAATAATGGATGTGGGAAAGGGGACCATGCACCTTTATTCTCCACCAAACAATCATATTTTCCCTAAGGCTAAGAATAAAAGTAAGAGAGGTAAGGGCAAGAAAGTTGGTTTTAATGCTTCTTCATTTGAGAACACTTGATTCTTTCTTTGCTTCTTATGCCTAACTTAAAGGCGTTAAAGAAAAGTACTTATTGGGAGATAACCCAAAAGTTTTAGATAAGTCTTGGAAGTTATTACCTCTGTAATAACCCCTCCTTATCCTTTTTATTTGCTTTTTGTGCCAAGAGTAACCTCTAATGAGAGTGAAGTAATGATTGAGAAAGTTGTTGTCCCGAAACAGATTTTTGTGCTTCACCGTAAACATTCCTGAGAGAGCTATGTATGACCGATTGAGCTGTAATTTTTTGTGCTTCTGTCCCAGGTTGTTATCTAACTTTCGTTAGTTCAACACTTTTTGATTTGAGCAATAGAAGGTCTTCGAAAAAATTAGTCTTTACCTGCTGGTCTGTTTTGACAGATTTCTGCCATTTTCTGCATTTGCTTCTTGCTGGTTCCTTCTTGAGTTCTTTTGGGGAATTGAGATTTTTGAGGGAAGTGCTACAGTAGCTAGTGTTCTAATGGAAGTTTATTTGGTGTTAGAACTGAACCTTGGGACTTATTTATCTTAAGTGCACTAATGTTGCTAATGAGATTGTGTGAAGTTTTGTATGAAGGAAAATTTTCAGGGGTATGGAAGGAATGAGTAATGAGATGAAGGATGGACTAAAGCTCAAGCTTGGGGATGCCACGCATGTTACCCCAAGAAATATCCAAGAAGTACAAGCATCAAAGCTTGGGGATGCCCAAGGCATCCCCTTCTTCATCAATAAAAATTCCAGGTTTCTTCCAAACGCTTCATTTTTATTGTTTCATACACAGTTGTGTTGTTCTTGGAGCGTCTTCTTTTTCGTTTTTGTTTTTGTTTTTAGTTTTCTTGGTTTTATTAGTTTTCTAAATAAATGGGTTGGACCCCCTCTTTCATACATTGGTTTGCAAATAGTTTGGTTTGGTTTGGAAAAGAGTAGGAAAGTTCATACTTATGTGGTAAAAAGAGCTTGTTTTTTACTGTGCCATGTGCTTTGTCATGCCATGCTTGATATTGTTTTGGCTTTATGCTTAGTATTCTTTGCTATAGCATGACTTGTTATAAAGAATTGAGATTGCTTAATGTGCCTTGGATGAATCATGCGTTGTTTTAGCATATTAAAGCATAGTATAGTGGTATTCTCCTTTGATGCTTTATTTGGGTTGACTTGGCACATGCTCACACCATGTTATGTCTATCTCAAGTCACCATAGCCTTTATGATCCTTTAGTTTTCAACTTGTAGTATCACTTTATGCTTTGATCAATGATATTTTGTCGCTTTGCATGATTATGGACATTATTGCTCTCTTAGTTTGTCGCTCCCAGTCTTTTGTTAGCCTCCACCACCAAGTATGAGTTCCGCTCATGCATCCAACTCCCTAAACCAAGTTATTCCAAAGAGCCACCATACCTACCTACTATCTTATGCTATTCCAAGTATATTCATGCTTTTGTTTACCTTCCACTTGTTATGAGAAAACTAGTTATTAAAGCTCTCACGAACTTGAAGGCACACTTTACTTTACTTACCCCTAATAAACTTGAACCATTGTGTCGTCTATATTGTATACGCTTGCACTTATTTGTTGGGAATTAGCAAAACCATGCTTTCATGGGGAACGCTTTCAATATTGCACTTGGTACTTGTATCTAGTTGATATCATGCTCTTTTGTATATGGATGTCGTCGGTGTGAAATGAAAGGGGAGCTTGTAAGTCCATGGAGTTATGTATATGTGTTAGAGAAACGCCTGGGCCGCTAGTCTAATCCATGCTGACATGGTGGAAACCTGCAGCGTAACCATAATGAGCTGTAATTTGTTCACCCAGCATGTTATCTATCTAAGGAGAGCCACCTCTAGTGAACTATGGATCCCGGTCCTTTTTCTTTACATACAATCTATAAACTGTTTCTGCTTTGTGTTTACTTTCTGCAAACTATTACTTCTTTCCATTCGATACGTTTAATCCTTTGTTTTCCGCAAAACACGGGGTGAGATTGACAACCTCATTGCAAGTTGGGGACAAAGTTCTGTGGTTGTGTTGTGCAGGTCTCCACGTTGCTACTAGCACCGGTAGTGCGCCCTGCCAAAGCTCAGCTAGCAACACCTTTGGGGTGTTTCCTTGCTCCTACTAGTTTGATTAAACTTTGGTTTCATAACTGAGGGAAAACTTACTGTTGTGCTCATCATACCTTCCTCTTGGGGTTCCCAATGAGCTCTACGTCGAAAGTCGAGCGCATCACTACACTGAACTACTCTCCAGTTGGACACTGTAATCCATGGTAGGGTTGTAATAGCACTCCTCAAAGTTTGCTTTCCGCATCTAGATAACCCCACACTGTCACCTTGAGCACTAGATGGTTCCAACAAACACCACAATTTCATAAAGACATCCAACTCCAAATATAACTCATAAAAAGTATTTGTAATCTCTAGCCTAAGTGCCACCATGGTGTGCACGCTATCACTTTCACACACACGGGGAGAGCAGAGATATATTAAAGCACTTGAGTAGCAAGGTGGATCTATTGGTTACAAGCTCATGATCTCAATAAGATCATGCATAGAGAGAGAGAGAGATGAACACATTGCTACCGGTAGAACCCTTAGCCTCGAGGAAGAACTACTCCCTCCTCATCATGGGAATCAGCAACGGCGATGGAGATGGTGGTGGAGATCGATGGAGATGGCTCCGGGGGCACTTCCCCGTCCCGGCAGGGTGCCGAAACAGAGACTTTCTGTCCCCCGAATCTCCCCTTCGGTGGCGGCGGCGCTGCGGAACTTTTCGTGGCCGGAGGCTTGACTATTCAGGGTTTATGCATCGGCAGGCTCTTATAGGCGAGAGGGGAGACCGAGGGGGTGCCAGAGGGGCCCACACCACCCCCTGGCGCGGCCTGGCTTGGCCTGCACCACCAGGTGGTGTGGCCACCCTCTAGCCCTTCTCCGTCTCGTATTCTGGCTCCAAGTGTCCCCCTGTAAAATAATAACTTTGGCTTTTATCCCGTCCAATTCCGAGAATATTCATTTTCTGACTTCCTGGAACCAAAAACAGCAGAAAACAGGCAGCTGGCACTGTGGCTCTTGTTAATAGGTTAGTCCAAGAAATCATATGAAAAGTACTCCAAAGTGTGGACAAAACACAAGAAAGTAGATAAAACCAAGCATGGAACATCAAAAATTATAGATACATTTGCAATGTGTGAACATCCCCAAGCTTAAATCCTGCTCGTCCTCGAGTAGGTCAGTGATAAAAAGAAAGAATAATTTTTGAGGTGACATGCACCATCATAAACTTGATCAAAGTATATGTAAAACATTGATAGCTGGGATCATAGTACTTCAACATAGCATGAAAGATAAAGTTCTAGCAATAAGACAAAGAAACTATGTTGCAACATGAAAAGGCACAAACAAAAGATTCATGAATAACAATGCTTTGCAAGACGTTTGTTTGTTTCACATAAAGAAAACATAGCATAATAGCGTTCAGCTTGTCCCTCATAGAGTAGCAAACATAAATGCATAGGACACCTTCAAAGTTCATAAGAGTGACTAGATACAAATAGTTTAAAACAATCAATATCAAGGTATGCATCAATCAACTAGTCTTGGGACAATGCACATAGAACTAAGGATGGCCACTATGCTCTCAAAGTAGGTGCATAAAGATAGAAGGTGGAGACTCAATATATAGGTGGAAGAAAGGCCTTCATAGAAGGAAGTAGGGATTCAAGTTTCATAAAGAGCTTCCAAAAATTATGGTACTTAATAGCTTTCATCTCTCATTGCGTCTATCATAAGCATCTTGAAGTGATTAAGGTTAAAGTGAACAAACTATGAAGTATATGCTTGATGAAGTATAAGTTGGAAATCTCATGTCCCTTGAATACGAGGGCCGCTCCTTATTCTACTCAAGTTTAGTCACCAGTAAGTTCTTGTCATCGTAAGTACATGTGTATCATAGAGAACTGCCAATGGGGTACCCCTTGCCCGATGATACGGAAGAATCCCCATATCAAAATGACAAGGCAAGCAGACAACGAGTGAAAGGATTATTTTCTCCTTATGTTTTTGGTGCTGATGACAACTCCTTTTGTGGTTTAACCATCTATCCAAGTTTCAGGGCTTATCTTCGGACGTGCGTATGGATGGACTTTTCTCGAGGAAGAGCTTGTAGTCGATAGCGCTATTTTCACTTTCCCTTGCTTTATATTTTAGGCTACCGTACTATCAAGAGGGAGTCCATCTAGGAAGGTTGTGGGAAATCAACATTTCATGCACAGACCATATATGCACCTCCACAGCCATCCCAGTTTTCATGTGAGATAGTGTTTCCTGCAGAGTTGGTGGGTTTTCTGCCCTGACCGGTAGTACCGCCCAACGGTTTTTCCCAGGGCTTTTCGGGGGGAACTTCTGGCTGAAGTTCCGGTCCTAATTCCGACGAGGCGATTTTTGGCTCAGTAAGACTTTTGTCTAACTTTGCCTATTTGCCGGAACTAGCGTCGGATCTTGGCTCGGTAGTACCGGCCCGACCAGCATCTGGCCTCCTGAGCGGTAGTACCGCCGTTCCTGACCGGTAGTACCGGCCGTCCTTGGTCACCGGTAGTTCTGGGTCCAGTTCCGGACCCATTTCCGACGCTAGGCAATGCGGGTCAAATGACCTTCTGCCTTGCACTGTCTATTTGTCGGAATTAGGGGTGGAACTGGGACCAGTACTTCCGGCCAGCCCTTTGGGTCCACTGACTGGTCTTTATGACCGTTGCGTGGCCTGTGCTAGGCCGTTGGTGGCTCGCCCACCGGTACTACCGGCCCACCATCGGTAGTACCGATGGCGTCGGGGCTGGGCAGTATCTGCCCGTTTGAAGGGGTCTATTTAAGGCCCCTTCTTCCTCCTCCCACCTCACCTCTTCATTTTCTCTCTCCACCATTTTCACAAGAGCTTGACTTGCCTAGATCTCTCTCCCCACCCACTCAAATCTCTTGATCTTTTGAGGATTGGGAGAGGTGACCTTGATCTACACCTCCACCAAAGGAATCTTGATTTCCCCCACTCATCCTTCGTGGATTTTGTTTCTCTTGGGTTCTTGGAACCCTAGAAGGTGTAGGGCATCCTCGGAGCTGGGGCATTTGTTGTGAAGCTCTGTGGTGTCGTTGAGGGTCTTCAATTGAGTTGTGAAGCCTCCCCTCAACCTCGTTGTAAAGGTTTTCGGTTGACGCCTTCAAGGTCACCGGTGAGAGAATATCATTTTGCGGCCCGAAAGTTGGGGTGTCCAGGCAACGCGGTACCCCAGTTCCCTGATATCATCCCCGATGACTATAGTTGGCGTGCCAAATACTCAGAGGGTCTTTTTCGGCACGAATTCAACTTTATGTTTCAATACAAAAAATCAGGCTAACGGCCGTCAAGTTGGCCCTCCTGTCAGTTCTCGCTGTTATGTCGCTCCTGTCGCTCCCGTCGCTTAGGTGTCAATTAAGCTTCCAGCGTTGGCGCCTGCATCCATTACGCGTCTTCTTCTTCCCCGGAGCGGCAATTTGTGGGGCGTCGCAGCCATGGCACGGAGCTGGGACATGGACGAACCTGCTCGGCCCAGCTCTCCTCCCTGTAGGCTTGCAGCGTTGGCGCCTCCATTACTCGTCTTCTTCCCGGGAGCGGCAATCTGTGGTTGTGGCCATGGCGTAGAGCTAGGAAGTGCCTAAGCTGCTCGGCCCCGCTCTCCTCCCCATCCCGAGTCGGAGCTCGCCCTCACCATGGACGTACCCATGGCACGGTCGAGGACGAGAATTGGTTCCCGGTGAGATCTATCACCTTGTCGACCATGCTCGGTTTTGTTTTCCTCCTCTAGAATCCGAGCTCGCCATCACCGTGGTTGCACCCGCACCAATTCTGCCACCTCTGCCGAGGTCTCTGTGGTAGCTCAAGTTCCGGGGCTCTCCAAGTTCTGCCATGTTGGGCCTGTAAGTGTTGTTGTATGTTAAACTAGCAAATCTCGTTTGTTCAAATCTCTTGGGCTGTACCAACTTCATTGTGTTTAATTATGAAAGACAAAATATAAATGACTTCTCTCCATTTCTCGCATAGAAAAATGCATAGCTAGTTTCATATTCTCACAGGAACTGGTCCCACTTGTTGAACCGGCGGCACTGCCACGATCTCCATGTAACCACGGTGAGTTCTCGAACCGAAAGTTGCAGTTACCACGTTTCTTCTGCAGTCATTCCTCTGCAGTTTTTCCTGTGTGCTTCTTTTTCCTCTGTTCTGGAACCGTCGGTTCATCTTCTTATTCTTCTCGAAGGCAGTTCCTTGCAGGCAGTTCCTTTCACCCATTTCCTTGCAGGCATGGACGATGGGAAACGCACAACAGAGACCCACTTGGTCCCTGCCCATGGCACCACGACTTTGACAGTGGTGTACACAAATGATGAAGCGACTGTGGAGACAACTCTCGCCAGGTTTGAAAAAGAGAAGCACAAGTTTGTGGGGCTAGACTTGGAGTACACCCGTGCAAATAAGCGAAAAAATCCTCCACAAGAGATCATTGTCGTGCAAATCGCCATACATGAGGAGGTCCTCGTTTACCACTTCTGCAGGTATGTGAAATTTAAATTTGAGATCACCACTTCTGCATCCCTTGTTCCCTTACATCCCTTGAACCATCTAAGTGCAGGAGTAAACCAACTAAGATGCGTTGTCCGGCTCTGGTCGAGTTCTTGTGTAGGAAAGGGATAACTTTCACTAGCGTGGATATCACAAATGACACAATTATGCTTTCTCGTCGTTGATAAAAATCCTAGAGGGGCACCACATCGACATCCAAAATCTGTACAAGATAAAATCATACCCAGCGAAGGATGGCATGGGTGATCTGGCAGCGGAAATCATCGATAAATCCTATGAAAAACTGAAGAAATTGAAGCGACTCGATCATGACTACTGGGAGTGGAAGCCGATGAGCCAGGCGCACCTCGAGTATGCAGCCAGAGACGCCTACATGGTGTACGAGTTGTACAGTAAGCTCATTACCATGAAAGATGGGATGGTTAAGGCAGAGTTTTTCGCGAGAGAGCTATGCCCTGGTTGCAAGCTAGCCCAGGAGAAGAAGCGCGAGGAGGACAGAAAGCGGTTCAGGACGAGCAGGGATCTTGGGACGGTGGCGATATCAAGCGGCTGAAGAGGAAGCAAGTCAAGGACGACAACAAGTGGTGGTGATACATTATGTGTTTGAACTAGATTTTAGTTTCTAGTTTATTATGTGTGTGATACATTTAGTTACTTCAATACAAAATTTGAACCAATTTAACTTGTTGATGTATTTCTTGACAATTATAATATAATCAAGCACTAGAAATATTTTGTAGTGTGCATGAGCATGATCAGTAAATATAATTTAACACTAGAAAATTTAAGGCACTCCATATAAAGGAGTAGATTAATATATAAGGTTCACCAGAGACACCACGGATATATTGTCTTACATGCCACACACAGGTAATAATTAACTACAAAAAATAAAAGCAGGGGATACAGCAAGAGGCCGGGACACGGAGACGCCTAGCAGGGCAGGGGTTTATCAGCAGGAGGCAGCGACAGCCTAGTCGATGGGATACAGGCCAGTCCTGACATACTTCCGGAGGAATTTGCCGTAGGCTGCATGCCGCGCCAAGGTAATCAGCCTATGGCTTCTGCCTCTGCCTCTGCCAACGCCCTCCGCGTGCTGGATCATGCTATTGAGGTCTACGTTGATTGCTTTGCCACAGAATAGGCAAAACAGTCTCCCCCTATGGTGGAAACGGATTAGCCCACATCGTAACCGCCCTAGCACGTAGCGGATCTTGTTGTCCCTGGATTCCTTGCTAGCGTCCACTTCATCATCATCCTCCTGTTGATTTTTAAAAACATAACTTAGACTCGTACATATGATTGAATTGTATTACAACTCAAGAATTGACAACGTTTATATGTAAGACAATATATCTGTAGATATCAAAGATAAAGCATCTCAGCAATGGTTTGATCGGTTCATATATGTTTTCATCTCAATATAATGACAAATAATTGCATCAGATTGTGGCCTCATAAGTTTATTCAGGGACGGCGTGAGTGAACCAAGTAACAATTGGACATCCTGTATTGTTGTTGTACATCGCCCCAGGTTCACTAACTCGTCCCTGAAAAAATATGACACCAATGTGTCTGCCTCTCTTTTGGGACAAATTTGAATCATTGGTCACAATAAGAAATTGAAATGTAATCGTACAAAACATTATTCAGGGATATACATAGTCAGGTACAAAAACAAGCCTAAATATTGTAATTATAAATAAAAAACCAAACAATTAATCCTGAGGTGCATGTTAAGAATACTTATGATCAAAACCATTCATATACATATGCATCGTACCAATCATTAAAAGATCAGAAACAATTCAAGGATCATATATGTAGTTCCACATGAGAATAAATCTAGGGCCTCATAATTTGTTTTAGAGATGGAGTAGGCGAACCAAAGTACAAACAACACAACCTATATTGTTTGTGTGCATTGCTGCCTCAGGTTCACCAACCCATCCCTAAATCATGACACCATCATACGTGTCTCCCCTTGAACTCTTTTGGGGCAAATTTCATTCATCGGCCTCGGTGACAAACTAAAATGTAATTCTTATACACTATGAATGCATGGAATAGATAATTCAAATATCATAGTTCTATGAATGTAGAATAAAGATTGCGGCCTCATAAGTTTATTCAGGGACGGCGTGAGTGAACCAAGTAACAATTGCACATCCTATATTGTTCATGTACATCGCCCCAAGTTTACTAACTCGTCTCTGAAAAAATCTGACACCGATGTGTCTGCCTCTCTTTTGGCGCAAATTTGAATCATTGGCCACAATAAGAAATTGAAATAAAATCGTACAAAACATTATTCAGGGATATACATAGTCAGGTACAAAAACAAGCCTAAATATTGTAATTATAAATAAAAAACCAAACAATTAATCCTGAGGTGCATGTTAAAAATACTTATGATCAAAACCATTCATATACATATGCATCATACCAATCATTAAAAGATCAGAAACAATTCAAAGATCATATATGTAGTTCCACATGAGAATAAATCTAGGGCCTCAAAATTTGTTTTAGAGATGGAGTAGGCGAACCAAAGTACAAACAGCACAACCTATATTGTTTGTGTGCATTGCTGCCTCAGGTTCACCAACCCATCCCTAAAACACGACACCATCATACGTGTCTCCCCCTTGAACTCTTTTGGGGCAAATTTCAATCATCGGCCTCGGTGACAAACTAAAATGTAATTCTTATATACTATGAATGCATGGAATAGATAATTCAAATATCATAGTTCTATGAATGTAGAATAAAGATTGCGGCCTCATAAGTTTATTCAGGGACGGCGCGAGTGAACCAAGTAACAATTGCACAGCCTATATTGTTCTTGTACATCACCCCAGGTTCACTAACTCGTCCCTGAAAAAATCTGACACCGATGTGTCTGCCTCTCTTTTGGGGCAAATTTGAATCATTGGCCACAATAAGAAATTGAAATGAAATTGTACAAAACATTATTCAGGGATATACATAGTCAGGTACAAAAACAAGCCTAAATATTGTAATTATAAATAAAAAACCAAACAATTAATCTTCAGGTACATGTTAAAAATACTTATGATCAAAACCATTCATATACATATGCATCATACCAATCATTAAAAGATCAGAAACAATTCAAGGATCATATATGTAGTTCCATATGAGAATAAATCAAGGGCCTCATAATTTGTTTCAGAGATGGAGTTGGATAACCAAAGTACCAACAACACAACCTATATTGTTTGTGTGCATTGCTGCCTCAGGTTCACCAACTCATCCCTAGAACACGACACCGTCATACGTGTCTCCCCTTGAACTCTTTTGGGGCAAATTTCAATCATCAGCCTTGGTGACAAACTAAAATGTAATTCTTATACACTATGAATGCATGGAATAGATAATTCAAATATCATAGTTCTATGAATGTATAATAAAGTTTGCAGCCTCATAAGTTTCTACAGAGATGGCGTAAGCGAACCAAGTAACAATTGCACAGCTTATATTGACCATGTACATGGCCCCAGGTTCGCTCACTCATCCCGGTAAAAATTTGACACCAATGTGTCTGCCTCTCTTTGGGGCAAATTTGAATTATTGGCCACAATAAGAAATTGAAATGTAATCGTACCAAACAATATTCAGGGATATACAAATGCATCATACAACGCATTCATAGATCAGAAACAATACAAATATTATATATTTAGGTTCCATATGAGAGAAAAAGTTAGGGCCTCATTTTTTTCAGCGATGGAGTCGGAGAACCAAAATACCAACAACACAACCTATATTGTTTATGTGCATTGCTGCCTCAGGGCCACTAACCATCCCTAAGAAAACGAGACCATCAGATGCCCTTGCACTATTTTGGGGCAAAATTGAATCATTGGGCTCAGTAAGGAATAGAAATGTAATGTTATAGGCGTGCTGTGTATCGAAATCAACACTCAACTAGCAAACTCAACTAGATGGCAGATGAGCAGATTGGGGTTTTGTGACTAGACGGATTGGGGTTTTGTGACTAGATGGCAGATGCATCAATCAACCGATCGAATCATATATATACTACCCTACTTCAAGAGCAAAAGAATTTGTACACGATTGAGCAAATCCTATGTATGAACAGTGAAAACTGCGGCTACGACTAGAGAAGCTAGCAATGTAGTACCTCGGACTCCGCATCAGGGACCTCCTCCTCGAACTCATCATTTTCCGTGATTGCATCGAAGATTTCTTGAACGGTGATGGGGTCATCAATGTAGATCACCGGATTTCCTCCGCCTGCCGCCTGCCCCCCATCTAGATTTGTCGCTGGCACCACAACATTGTCGGCCACCTGTTGCTCGGCAGCGACGGCTACTACCGGCTACTCGGCGGTGATGGCTACCACCTGCTGCTCGGCAGCGACGGCTACCAACTGCTACTCGACGGCGACGGCTACCACCTGCTGCTCAGCGGCGACAGCTACTGGCTGGACGGATGAGTTCGCACCCTCGACGGTGCAGCGACGAGCGGCGTTCATGCCCGGAGAAGACGCCTTCGTCTGCTTGGCGACGACTGAGCCATCTACTGCTTCGCCGTCAACTGGCTTCACCTCCGGATCTTCTCCATGCGTACGCTTCATGGCGCACCAAGGGAAGGAGGTAGTGCAAACGAGGGAGATTCGGCGCGTGCGGCGGGTATATATTGGGGTCTTGGGACTAGACAGACTGGGGGAAATGACACGAGCTCATGGAAGAAGAAGGTCGAGGGGGGTTATAAACACCGGACCGTTCGTAGTCCTCCAGTGGACACGTGTGGTGGGCGGGGGCAGGGGGTGTGGGGGTGTGGGGTGGGAGGCTACCGCGATATCCACCCTTTTTTTCGGTTCCCTTTTTTTTGAAATAGCCACGATCTCCACTTTAGAGCTGCATTGAAAACACGCTCATGGCAGACCTCGATTCCACTGTATGCAAGTGGTGCGGAACTAATTTCTAGCAATGTTAGATCTACTCGAGGGGGGCCCTTGACTCATGGAATTTACTAGCGGTAGGGCCTAGTTAGAAGTGAGATTGAGAGCGCTGCGTATAAATGGGATATGTCTGATTAAAATCAAGTGGCAATAAATTGCAGCGTCCCGTCGACAACCGTGCACTCGATGACCCCGTTGCCCCATGCATGAGTTGTAGTAGCAGTAGTAGGCTTTTCAGACTTGATTAAACTTGACATGACCGCTTGACGACTTTTTCGATGGACGGCATCGTGTTCCTTCCTGTAGAAGTCTCGCGGAGGGAGACGTCTGTGCTGTCTCACACTATACTGTGAAGCGCACGAGGTGTGCAACGATCATCGTTGGATTGCACAGAATCAACGGTTGGTGCGCACGATCCGCGTGACAACTGTGACAACCAATCAGGGAGTAGCAGACAGGGTGAGCACAGTTTTGGGCTTCTACAAAAGATAGAGAGGGGGTGGGCAAAACTAAGTAGTGCCGCATAAAACCAAGGGCAAAACTGAGTAGTATAAAAATGGAAAGTGTCTTGTACAATGAAATACATCGTGGAATACATCAAATTATGCCAAGATAGATCCACTAGAGTTCATTGGATGTGTGTTCTTCTCATAAACCACACCAAGTGTCATTGCATGTGTGTTCTTCTAAACAAACCACATAAGGATCCACCAGTGTCATTGCCTGTCTGTTCTTTTCATGAACCACATAAGGATCCACCGGTGTCATTGCATGTCTGTTCTTTTCATGAATCACAGCCAGTGTCACTTCATGTCTGTTCTTTTCCATAAACCACATAAGAATGGGCCCACCAATGTCATTGCATGTCTGTTCCTCTAAACAAACCACATAAGGATCCACCAGTGTCATTGCGTGTCTGTTCTTTTCATGAACCACACCCAGTGTCATTGCATGCGTGTTCTTCTAAACAAACCACATAAGGATCCACCAGTGTCATTGCCTATATGTTCTTTTCATGAACCACACCCAGTGTCATTGCATGTGTGTTATTCTAAACAAATCACATAAGTCATTGCATGTCTGTTCTTTTCATGAACCACACCCGGTGTCATTGCATGTCTGTTCTTTTCATGAACCACGGCTAGAGTCATTGCATGTATGTTCCTCTAAACAAACCACATAAGGATCCACCAGTGTCATTGCATGTCTGTTCTTTTCATGAACCACATAAGGATCTACCAGTGTCATTGCATGTCTGTTCTTTTCATGAACCACACCCAGTGTCATTGCATGTGTTTTACTTCCATAAACCACATGTGGATCCACCGGTGTCATTGCATGTCTGTTCCTCTAAACAAACCACATAAGGATCAACCAGTGTCACTGCATGTCTGTTCTTTTCATGAACCACATAAGGATGGGCCCACCAGTGTCATTGCATGTCTGTTATTTTCATGAACCACACCTAGTGTCATTGCACGTGTGTTACTTCCATAAACCACATATGGATCCACCGGTGTCATTGCATGTCTGTTCCTTCCATAAACCACATAAGGATCCACCAGTGTCATTGCATGTCTGTTCTTCTCATGAACCACGGCTAGAGTCATTGCATGTCTGTTCTTTTCATGAACCACGGGTAGAGTCATTGCATGTCTGTTCTTTTCATGAACCACGGCTAGAGTCATTGCATGTCTTTTACTTCCATAAACCACATAAGGATCCACCGGTGTCATTGGATGTCTGTTCCTCTAAACAAACCACATAAGGATCCACCAGTGTCATTGCGTGTGTGTTCTTCTCATGAACCACATAAGGATCTACCAGTGTCATTGCATGTCTGTTCTTTTCATGAACCACACCCAGTGTCATTGCATGTGTGTTACTATCATAAACCACATGTGGATCCACCGGTGTGATTTCATGTCTGTTCCTTCCATAAAGCACATAAGGGCCCACCAGTGGCATTGCATGTCTGTTCTTCTCATGAACCACACCCAGTGTCATTGCGTGTCTGTTCTTTTCATGAACCACACCCAGTGTCAGTGCATGTATGTTCTATTCATGAACCACATAAGGATCTATCAGTGTCATTGCATGTCTTTTACTTCCATAAACCACATGTGGATCCACCGGTGTCATTGCATGTCTGTTCCTCTAAACAAACCACATAAGGATCCACCAGTGTCATTGCGTGTCTGTTCTTCTCATGAACCACATAAGGATCTACCAGTGTCATTGCATGTATGTTCTTTTCATGAACCACACCTAGTGTCATTGCATGTGTGTTACTTCCATAAACCACATGTGGATCCACCGGTGTGATTGCATGTCTGTTCCTTCCATAACCACATAAGGATCTACCAGTGTCATTGCCTGTCAGTTCTTCTCGTGAACCACTCCTAGTGTCAGTGCATGTCTGTTCTTTTCATGAACCACACCCAGTATCACTGCATGTCAGTTCTTTTCATGAACCACATAAGGATCTACCAGAGTCATTGTATGTGTGTTCTTCTCATGAACCACACGTGGATCCACCGGTGTCATTGCATGTTTGTTCCTCTAAACAAACCACATGTGGATCCACCGGTGTCATTGCATGTGCGTTATTTTCATGAACCACACCCAGTGTCATTGCATGTGTGTTCTTCTAAACAAACCACATAAGGATCCACCAGTGTCATTGCATGTCTGTTCTTTTCAGGAACTACATAAGGATGGGACCACCAGTGTCATTGCATGTATGTTCTTTTCATGAACCACACCCAGTGTTAGTGCATGTCTGTTCTATTCATGAACCACACCCAGTTTCACTGCATGTCTGTTCTTTTCATGAACCACATAAGGATCTACCAGTGTCATTGCATGTCTTTTACTTCCATAAACCACATGTGGATCCACCCGTGTCATTGCATGTGTGTTCTTCTAAACAAACCACATAAGGATCCACCAGTGTCATTGCGTGTCTGTTCTTTTCATGAACCACACCCAGTGTCATTGCATGTGTGTTCTTTTCATGAACCACACCCAGTGTCATTGCATGTGTGTTCTTCTAAACAAACCACATAAGGATCCACTAGTGTCATTGCATGTCTGTTCTTTTCATGAACCACATAAGGATGGGCCCACCAGTGCCATTGCATGTCTGTCCTTTTCATGAACCACACCCAGTGTCAGTGCATGTCTGTTCTATTCATGAACCACACCCAGTTTCATTGCATGTCTGTTCTTTTCATGAACCACATAAGGATCTACCAGTGTCATTGCATGTCTTTTACTTCCATAAACCACATGTGGATCCACCGGTGTCATTGCATGTGTGTTCTTCTAAACAAACCACATAAGGATCCACCAATGTCATTGCCTGTCTGTTCTTTTCATGAACCACATAAGGATGGGCCCACCAGTGTCATTGCATGTATGTTCTTTTCATGAACCAAACCCAGTGTCATTGCGTGTCTATTTTTCATGAACCACACCTACAGTGCATGTTTGTTCTATTCATGAACCACATAAGGATCTACCAGTGTCATTGCATGTGTTTTACTTCCATAAACCACATGTGGATCCACCGGTGTCATTGCATGTCTGTTCCTCTAAACAAACCACATAAGGATCCACCAGTGTCATTGCGTGTGTGTTCTTCTCATGAACCACACCTAGTGTCATTGCATGTGTGTTCTTCTAAACAAACCACATAAGGATCCACCAGTGTCATTTCCTATTTGTTCTTTTCATGAACCACATAAGGATCCACCAGTGTCATTGCATGTCTGTTCTTTTCATGAATCACAGCTAGTGTCATTGCATGTTTGTTCTTTTCATGAACCACACCCAGTGTCATTGCATGGGTAGCCATTAGACCGAGTCTTCTAGAAGGCACGCCCTAACACAGTTGTTCTGCTTGAAGATTGTTACATATCATTCGATTGGGGCGCTTGGATGATTGGGATGGTCTTCGTGAGAGCGATCCGCGAGTAGGCTGTTCTGCGGCATGATTGGCCACGCTTGCTTTGGACATACTGGCAACACCGGGCGCTCCCCTGTTTTGAGTGTCACGTCTCACGAGTTTAGTGGGCCACATCCAGTATCACGTCCCCATTACTTCTCTTCCTCCCCGTACTTCTCTTCCTTACCCTCGAAGCCACTTTACCCACTTCACTCCCATCCTGCCGGAGCCGCTAGTCGATGGCGCCTCCATCCCAATCCCCTCTCCGGCAGCCACCCCCACCCCTCTCTCCATGGATTCAAGGGGAGACAGCGAGGAAACGCGTCGTGACGACAGGGACGGTGATTTTGATGTGAGTCGTCTCATCTCTATTTCTATCATCTGTGGCCAGTTATCTATTTTTTGAGCTAGATCTAATCTGTTTACTCATGCGCGTATGATGTGTTAGGACAACCAGACGATGTATGACTTCGACTATCACGGTTTAGAGGATGAACACGGTCCTCTAGTATGTAAACATGGATATGTGCCTGCTAAATTTGTAGCCTTCAAAGGACGAAACGTAGGCAGGAGGTTTCTACGGTGTCAAGGACATTGTGCAATGATGCAAGGCGGAAGTTGCGGTGTTGTCAAATGGGTAGATCCAGAGTGGCCCAAATCGATGAAGAAAACGCTGGACAAACTATGGGAAATGACTGTCGAGTTGAAAGAATCCGTATTCAGCTCACTTCTTGACAGTGTTGAGATGAATCTATGGGAACCAGTTGACACGACCAAGCATAAGCGAGATCTCAGGTGGGTGCAAGACAAGGTTATCAAAGTCGAGAAGGAGAGGGACGCGACGTTGGCCCTGAAGGCTAAAGCAGAGCAAGAACTGACTCAAGCAAGGAACGATCTCCACCAGGCCAAAGTCCTGCAGTACACAACTATGAGTATTGACAAGTGCATGAGGAAAAATGCAGAGAAACAATTGAAGCTGTGCAAGCAAGATGCTAAAAGGAAGGAGTAGACAATTCGATCCTTGCTCTCGCAGGAAGATGCGCATCGGGCCAAGATTAGGAAGACCAAGGAGATGTGTGATAACTAGTTCTATTTAGCTTAAGCTCTGTGCCTTTTTAAGTTGTAATATTTGTACTTGTTGACCTAGCGGTCTGAACTATTGGACCCGGATTCTAGGGAGGAAAAAAATTGCTTTGACCCCGCATTAATTTGTGGAAAAATTTGTGATTTAGATCAATTTCTGCCTCGATTTAGATCTCTGTCCTGGATTGGGAACATAACCGTGGACCAAAGACACCTTTTCTACTAGTGTATTCTGACACTGGTGTTTTGTTAAAACGTAATCTACGTGGATTGTGACGCATGCAAATGGCACAACCACAATTTATAAAGTGGAAGCACGTACATCCGGTTACTGGAGATCCGGGAGCTTCGCCAGATGCAGGGGATGCAGGAGCAGAGAGGCGGTGAGATAGACAGGCTCAAGATTAGGCCAGAAACTGGTACCCATTTCCTCCTCATCTGGGCATTATCAGTGAGAACATTGATGTTTATGTTGCCACATTGTTGTGCAACATCTGAAATAAGTTGCTGCTTCGTGGAGTGTGGGAGCTTAAATAATTTATTTATGTGCCACTTACATTTCGTCGTATTAGGAGACCTCCTGCCCCTCAGCAATCGTGGAACCGGTGGATCATTGTTTTCAGATAGCAGTGGCACAATCACAATTTCAGATTTAACTATTGACTCGGGCGTTTCCAAACCCTAAGTCGCGGTACATTTTACTCAGAGAACGTGGGTAGATTGTTTCGCCCAACAACGTGCCACACACAGAGCGATCAGAATTTAACAGAATTACATATATAGGTTCAAGTTCAACACATTACTATGCATCTTCATTGTCAGCATCCTTCTTCCGTAGCCTGGGTGCCAAGCCTTCACGTCCACTGGCTTCTTCATTTCATGCCTTCTTCCTCTTCCTCGGTGCCAATTTTCTTAGCTTCACGTACTCTGCATCGCTGGGACAATGGGCACCAGAATCGTGTCCAGCATCATCTTTCCACTCGTTTTTAATTTCTTCGGGCAGCAAAATCACTAACCCGACAGTCATGTTTCTAACCTTGCGGCGCTTCCTGTCAAAGAAACAAGACTGTTGCATAACTGCATAATATCTACAGAGTAAATAAAACAAAAATTCCAATTCAGCACAAACATGCAAACCCCAAGCGACCTTTGCTTACTAGGAGCTAATTGGGTTCGAGAAACCACCTTGTCCAAGAATAGAAGGGCGACTCCCAGTTGCAGCAGCTTCCACATCCAGTACATGACATTTCAGGTCAAACATGGCAGCCGAAGCATACCTTTTCATCAACCCAATTAGCTGACTGTCACACGTTATAGGAACCATGATGCCACGTTCATCCATGAAGCTGAACTTTGCTGTCTGCTTCGGCCATAATTCAACATGATTACGCAGAGCAGAAACCATACTAGATATAGTGCAGCTCTGTGCAGGCGCTTCTTCCATCATGAAACAATTGATTCCATACCACTTTCCATTAGAGTCGTACCTGTAGAGGACTACCGTAACCAGGTAAGGGGGGTCCCTGCAGATCCCACTTGACAGAAAACTGTGGACAAAATATGTTTGTTAGCGTTGGGCTAACAAACAATTTGAGGTTCAGTAGCCAGCTAGCAGTTGTAATTAGTGCGAATAGCAAAGAGAGGGGTAGCTCACCCGCTTGTAGACAGAACTTCTTCTTTCTTGATAGTAGGATCTACCATCCTATGAGCTGCTCGGCGGCGGAGGCGGGCTAGAGCCTCGCAACGGCGGCTATGACATGCGCCATTGGAGCTCGGGATCAGCAACTTGGCCCCGGAAGTCAAATGTCCAAAGGGATCGTCCTGCCTAGAGGGTGGATTCCGACGCCGCCGGTGCTAGGGGAAAGCTGGGAATGGATTTGTGAAATTGGTCAACGCATCCAATCCACTTAGCTGCTCGATTTGCCTAAGAGGTTGCCGCGTTGGCGCCCACGTCACGGACAGATAACCGACATGTGGGTCCCGACCGTCTACTTCACGGGGCTATTTAACGGAATGTTTGTATTTGGCGGGGTGAGATGAGTTTGCCTCGAAATGGCCCCTCTCAGTAGTTGGCGGCCCAACTTTTCGAAACACGGTGATTTCAGGCAACTTAGGTACCGCCATGCGCTGGCCTGCCAACTTTGGTACCGCAGACGAACAAGCCCTACCGGTTAGTGGATTGTGAGGCCACCTTTGTGGTGGTGCTCACCGGAGAAGAAGGTGAGGCCTTTGTGGCGCTCGGGTGACCTTGTGTGGCCCCAACACCTCTCCAACATAGACGTAGCTTCCTTAGAAGTGAACTACGGGAATTACATCTCCATGTCCCCTTGCCGGTTCTTTCGCTCCACTCCTTTACTTCTTGCTTTTACTCTCGCGTTCACTTTTTGTGTTACTTGTCATTTAGGTATTTCACGTAGTTGCATCTCTAGTTCATCTTACTTTGTGCTAAGCCTTAAAAGTGCAATAAAAGGTTAAAATTGGTAGTCTCCTATTCACCCCCCCTCTAGTCGACCTAAGTTGGGCCTTTCAATTGGTATCAGAGCCTCGACTCTTTCTTCGGGCTTAACCGCCTAAGAGACAATGGTCGACGAAGAGGGAAGTGTGGGTGCAGCCACCAAGAACTTGGCCTCCATGGATGACCTCAATCGATTGGAGTCATCCATGATGACCAAGTTTGAGGAAATGATGACTCTTTTGTAATCCCTTAAGCCTACCCCCATGCTAGAAACCCCTCATGATGCATCTCTTACCGCCAAAGCCCCCTCCGCTCCCGTGCAAGTGGTTGCCCCCGGGGTGATTCCCGCGGCAGCCCCAAAACACTTGGGCTTAGGATTTGTCGCTCAAACCACCAAGCCCCCAAGAGAGAGCACCTAGGGGCTAGGTGACTCCTCCTCCAAAGAGGGAGATAGGGAAAAGGATTACTCGGCGGTACCACCACCGTTCAAGTACACACCGGACACTCCCATTCCCATGCTGCACATCATACCTCAAGGAGAACCTCCCATACTAGATACTTCTAACTTTGCCAATTGGAAATATCTAATGCAATCTCATATCTCCAACTCTTCTATTGAATTGATGAGGGTTGTGTAGGAAGGTTTCTCTCCATATGATGCTAAGAAGTTGACTCGTGCCGATGTCATGGACAAGCAACTCAATGCCACCGCTTTGGGTATGATTCAAAAGGCATTGACTCCCAAGGACTTTGCTCACATTCGCCAATTCTCCACCGCCAAAGAAGCTTGGGATCATCTCACCGAGTTGTATATTGGAAATGCGAGCATTCAAAGCTCCAAGTTTGATGAAGTCAACAATGAGTCTGATGGCTTTGCAATGCAAGATGATGAGACACCCGAAGACATGTATCATCGGCTCAAGGTTCTTTGTTGTACCATGAGGGACCTCGGAGCTACCTATGTTGACGACAAGTTCATGAAGAGGAAGTTTGTTCAAGCTCTTCTTCCCTTTGAGGAACAAAAACTCAACTCTATCAAGGGGAGAAGTAACTACCATACCATGTCCTCTCAAGAGGTACTGAGTGAAGTTATTGCCATGACCATTGCCAAGAAGAATGCGGAGTCAGCTCGTGCTCGTGCTTATGGGTCTCAAAAGTTGAACCTTGCCTTGAAAGCTCAAGTGGTGGAAGTTGATGAACACGACAACTCAAGTGAGTGGTCTCAAGAGGACATCAAATATGCTTTCAATGAGCACTTGGCTCTAGCATCAAGGGCGTTTTGGAACAAACCGGGCATGAAGTCAAGGTCAAGGGACAACCCAAGATTCAACTCAACCATGAAGGTTCCAAAGGCTAGATCTTGCTACAACTACAATGACAAGAGTCACTTTGTAGCCCAATGCCTCTTCGAAAATAGAGAAGACAATGGAGGCCGCCTCATTCGTAAGAGCAAACCAAGACCTCCTCATCCCTTGAACAAGAACTTCCACAACAAGAACCTTCCTAACAAAGAAAGGGCGATGGTGGTGCATGAAGAGTACTTCTCGGGCGATGATGATGATGGTGAGAATGAAGGTCAAGATGGAGAGATCATGGGGGTTGCCGCTATTGCTACTTCATCTACTCCACGAGTGTCTCTCTTCGACTCTCCAAATGAGAACATCACCAACCGCAACCAAAAGTGTCTCATGGCTAAGGCCACCGAGGTAACTCCCTCCTCCAAGTCCTCCCCAAATGAACTTCCCTTGCATGATCTAGAGGGTTTAGAGGTTAAGAAAGAGATGGTAAGCATGTGTGAATCCATGAAGCATCTAGATGACGATACTAGAATGTGCTTTGAAACACTTGTAAACCAACTTGACCATGCTAGAGAAATGCTAGATGAGAAAGAAGAAATGATTGACATGTTAGGTAAAAATGAGAGAGAGGCCGCTGATGAGATTGCCTCTTTGTTTCAATCCCTTGAAGATGAACATAACATAAGAATAACTCTTGAGGAAAGTGTGGCTAAACTTGTTGATGACCATAATGCCTTCATATCGCAACTTGTTAAAGAACGAGATCATGCTATTGCTTCATTGAATGTCCTTCAAAATGAAAAGGTTGAGTTTGGTGTTGGTCATGAATGCCTCAAGGATTTCAAGAAACTCAAGGAGGAACATCATGCCTTGGAGAGTAAATTCTCAAGTATCTTTGAGGCTCATGAGCAACTTCAAACGCAATTAAATAATGAACATTCAAAGACTTCCGCTATGCCTATTGTGCATTTGTCTTGTTCGTCTAACCCTTGTTGCAAGCATGAGAATATTGTTGAGGAGAACAAGACATTGAAAGATCAGCTTGCAAAAGGGCAAGCTATCATCAAGAGGAAGAACAAGAGGAGGAACAAGAAAAGGAAGAAGAGCAAGAGTCTTGCTCTAGTATCCTCTCGTGATTCTACCATTGTGCAAAGTGATAACTTTGCCGGGAAGAATAATCCTTCCTACATTCTTTGCAAATCTTTTGATGGTCATGTTTATGCTAAGTACATTGGTACATCTTACACTCATGATTATCATTGGAACATTTGGGTACCTAAGACCCTTGTGACTAACAAAAGGGGACCCATTGCAAAATGGGTACCTAAAACCAAAGCTTGATTTTCTTGTAGGACTTTGCTTCCGGAGGTGCAAAATGGGTGCTTGATAGTGGAGCTACAAGCCATATGACCGGAAGCAAGTCTATCATGTCGGAGATTAGACCAAATTTTGCCAATACTATGGTCTCCTATGGTGATAAAACAAGCTCTCAGATCATGTGTGCAGGGCTTGTATAGAAGGGAGGATGCATGAGAAGCCCCACAAGATTCTTAATCAAATCACCACCGAACGGTTCTTGGAGCTTCTTCACATGGATCTCTTTGGGCCTCCCTCTCATGATAGTCTTGCTGGGAAGAAGTATTGTTTGGTAATTGTTGACGACTTTTCACGATACACTTGGGTCTACTTCTTCAAGTTCAAGAGTGAGACTCAACAAACCGTCATCGACTTTGCCAATCAAGTGCAACGGAAACTCAATTCCACCATCCTCACCATACGAAGCGACAATGGCACCGAGTTCAAGAACTACACATTGGATGAGTTTCTTAGTGATGAGGGGATCAAACATCAATACTCTACTCCCTATACCCCTCAACAAAATGGTGTTTCCGAAAGGAAGAACCGTACTTTGATGGATGCGGCCCGGACCATGTTGGTGGAATTCAAGTCTCCATATAACTTTTGGGCCGAAGCCATTTCAACCGCTTGCCATGCAACCAATCGCCTCTATCTACGCAAGAAGAAGAACAAGACTCCATATGAACTTTTCACCGGTCACAAGCCAAATGTCAAGTACTTCCGGGTGTTTGGGTGTAGATGCTTCCATCTCAAGAAAGGTGTCCGCTTATCAAAGTTTGAATCTAGGGCTCAAGAAGGGATTTTTGTTGGGTACTCAAATCAATCCCATGCCTATCGAGTCTACAACAAAGCAACAGGAAGGGTTGAAGAATCTAGCAATGTCGAGTTTGATGAAGATCATGAGTCTCTTGTGCGGCAAGATGGTGTTCGTGATCCAAGTGACGAAATTCCTCCCCAAGCCATAAGAAGAATTGGTGTGGGTTTCTTCCACCCCATTGAGGATGCCCTTGTGGCCGAAGGAGAAGGACCAAGCTCCACTCAAGCGGAGCCTTCACTCTCACAAGACCATCTTGCACCTCAAGGTCAACTTATTTCTTCTCAAGATTCTCCAAGCTCTTCTCAAGATCTTCATGTTCATGACTCTCCAAGATCAAGTCTACCTCAAGTTGATCAAGATCCACCCCTCCAAGGTAGTGAAGCTCCTCATGTCAATGACTCTCAAGGTCAAGTTGAAGAAGGTCAAGTTGACAATGACCAAGGCCAAGCAAATGTCTCTCCGCCAAATGGTGGTGTCTCTCCCTCGGTTGAAGTTGATGAAGATAGTGATCATGTTCGCACATATTGTCAAGGAGGGGACTCGAACCATGGTGATGATCAAGTGGTTGCTCAAGAATCTCGTCTTGAGACCCAGGCTCGGCGTCAAGCATACCGTCTTGCCAAGCTCATCAAAGATGGTCATATCCTTGATAATGTTTATGGAGATTTCAATAGGGGCTCCACTACTAGGAGACAACTAACCTCTTTTAGATCTCATCATGCGTTTATTTCTCATGTTGAGCCCCAAAAGGTCTTCTAAGCTCTTGAAGATGATGATTGGCTCGATGCTATGAACGAAGAAATCCACAACTTCAAGAGAAACAAAGTGTGGACCCTTGTGAAGAGACCCAAAGATTGTCAAAATGTGATTGGGACCAAGTGTATCTTCAAGAACAAGAGGGATGCAAATGGTATAGTCATCCGCAACAAAGCAAGGTTAGTTGCCCAAGGATACTCTCAAGTTGAGGGCATAGACTATGGTGAAACTTATGCTCCCGTTGCTCGTCTAGAATCCATTCGCATGCTTCTTGCCTATGCTACCCATCATAACTTCAAGTTGCAACAAATGGATGTTAAGAGTGCATTTCTTAATGGTCCCCTAAAAGAAGTGGTGTATGTCAAGCAACCTCCGGGCTTTGAGGACCCCCTCTTCCCGGACCATGTCTACAAACTCGATAAGGCACTATATGGTCTCAAGCAAGCCCCACGTGCATGGTATGAGTGCCTTAGAGAGCTTTTGTTAGACCGTGGTTTCGAAGTAGGCCTCATTGGTCCCACTCTTTTTACTAAGAAAGTTGGAGGAAACTTGTTCATTTGCCAAATCTATGTTGATGACATTATTTTTGGGTCTACTAACAAAGCTTTCAATGAGGATTTTGCTAAGCTCATGACCGACCGCTTTGAGATGTCTATGATGGGGGAGTTGGAATTCTTTCTTGGCTTCGAAGTCAAGCAATTGAGGAAAGGGACTTTCATCAACCAAGCTAAATATGTCCAAGATATGCTCAAGAAGTTCAACCTTGATCAAGTAAATGGAGTCAAAACTCCCATGCCCACAAAGGTTAATCTTGATCTTGATCCCAAGGGTAAGGATGTGGATCAAAAGCTTTATTACTCGATGATTGGTTCTCTACTCTATCTTTGTGCATCTCGACCGGATATTATTTTGAGTGTGGGTATGTGTGCAAGATTCCAAGCCGCGCCAAAGGAAAGCCACATGGTGGCGGTCAAGAGAATCTTTCGATATTTGGTTCATACCCCTAACTTTGGGCTGTGGTACCCAAAGGGGGCCAGCTTTGACCTCATTGGTTACACGGATTCCGATTGGGCAGGAGACAAAGTGGAGAGGAAGTCTACCTCTAGTGCTTGTCAATTTCTTGGGAGGTCTTTGGTGAGTTGGTCCTCAAAGAAGCAAAACTGCGTGTCCTTGTCCACTGCCGAAGCTGAGTACATCTCCGCCGCGAGTTGTTGTGCTCAATTGCTATGGATGAAGCAAAATTTGAAGGATCTTGGACTCTCTTTCGTCAAGGTGCCACTTCTGTGTGACAACGGGAGTGCTATTGCTATTGCTCACAATCCGGTTCAACACAACAAGACCAAGCACATTGAGATTCGTCATCATTTCATTCGGGATCATGTTGCTAGAGGAGACATTTCTTTGGAGTATGTTCCTACCAAGGCCAATCTTGTGGATCTTTTCACGAAGCCACTTGATGAAGCAAGGTTCCGGGAGTTGAGGCATGAACTAAATATCAGTGATTCAAGCAACATGGCTTGAGTATCTTGCGCACATACCCGGGTCTCAAAGACTATCTTGTTTGGGTGTACGCATGGTTTTAGGGGGAGTGTGGTTCCCCATATGAACCAACACTCCTCCTATTATGAACACACTAATGTATTCATTCTCTATGGTCTCTCAAGGAGACAAAATGAGCTTAAATGATGAGTTTTGGTAATGAACCCAAGATACATCTTCGCGGTTTCAAGCCAAATATACTCATATATGGTGGCCTAGGCCACCGACATTGTTTTGTTTGGCTTGTAGTCTTTCTGAGTATTACTCTCTCTCTATTGGATCTGGTTTGTCGTTTCTTCTCAGTTTGTGTCTTTTTTGTTCTGCACAAGGACTTTTTTCTTGCCAATCAAAATCTGGAGCTCGTTTTCTGGGAATCGTCCGTAGTTCCGGTCAGAGCCGGTACTACCGGTCAGGGCCAAATCTCTCAGAAATTTCGCCTTAATCAGAAGTATCACTCCTTCCAGAACATCCAATGTCGTCGGTAGTTCCGTCCCCTGGCCAGTACTACCGGTCGAGCGGGGCCCCTTTAAGTGACGGGCTAGGGGGCACGGGGTCATCTTCCCCATTTGCTTCCCCTGCTCCCAAGGCAGGTAACTTCGACCAGCTTCATGCTTTCTAGATTGATCTCATGTATCAGACTTATCGCCACAGAAACTCTCATGAGCCCCTTGATGTTATGGATTATATCTTTGAACAAATCTAGTCCGCTATGATTGAGAAGAGGTATTGTCCATATGCTCCATACATTCAGACTCTCATCAATGCCAAATGGAGGGAGGCAACATGCTCTATCTACCCTCAGGATGCTCTCACTATTCATGAGGAAAAGACTCTCCGTGTGATGAAGCACAAGTTACCTCGCTCTCAGGCTGAAAACGAAGTTGCTGCTACAGGGGCTGCTTTGGATGCTAGTGATGGGGACCGTGCTGAGGCTTCTCCTCCACCCCAACTTGTGAGACAGCCCTCTTGGGCAAAGAAGCTGCTGAAGAAGGTTAAGAAGACTTTCTGCTTCATTCAGGACCGTGAGTATCAATCATATGTTGCTCATAGACACAGTGTTCGCCGGGAGAAGGCCATCATGAAGAAGCTTGACATTGTTGTGTCACCAGAGTCCAGCTCCGTCACCGCTCCCAAGGATGAGTGGGTCAACACACATTGCAGGTGGACTGATAGTGATGACGAGCCAGAGATCTCCAGTCAGTTTCCGCCCGCTTGGAACAATGCCTCTTGGGACCGCGAGCCGCCTCCTCCGTTCGTTGGTGGGTGGGGCGCGTAGTTTGTCTACTCTATCCCTTTTTGGCGTCTTGATGCCAAAGGGGGATAAAGTGCTCCGTTAGGATCACGGGATTTGCATGGGTTGTGCCACAAGCTCGCTCTTTCTTTGATCTTTTTATGCTCGTGCACACTTTATTCCGTTATGTATGTTTGTGGACCTTCGTTGTTGTTTGTGGACCTCCGTTATTGTCTGTGGACCTCGTGTATGGTTGCTACTTTGTTGATGAGTCTATGTGCTAAGGTATCTCTGTGGTATTCGTATGAGGATTTGTGGTGGACTATTCTTAGTTATCCAATCTTTGTTTCACCACAATAGTTTTTGGTGCAAGGTATGTGTTCCACTCTTATCTCCTTTTTCTTCCGTACACCCTTGTTGGTCTATCTTGTTTGGGAGAGCTCTCTCCCATGTCTTCAGGGGGAGCCTATCTGATGGGGGAATACCAATCGGGGTATACCCATGAAGCGGAGTTGCTGGCTGGAGCGAGCCGACTGAAGCCAAGCCAGAGCGGATCGACTCACCGAATACGGCGACTAGCACGTACTGGACCCAAACGCCACGCCGACTGGAGGCCCAAGACGGTGACTCCAATAGAAAGCCCATTAGCACTTATAAACCCTAACTGGCTGTATATATAAAGCCACCAGGGGCACCCCCATGGGGCACGATCTCTCACGTCATATTAGATCTAGTCTCTCCCTCCGCCTATGGTGGCTCCATGTAAACCAATCTATGATCTTATACTGGATTGCTAGCAGGACATAGCGATCCTCCATCGAGGGGACGTAAACCTGGGTACGTTGCGTGTCAATCTCGTTCCCGGATTCTCCGACGTCGCATTGCCCTTTTCTCTACGTAAGCTACCCTGTAGCATCTGCCGTGGTCAATTCCACGACAGTTGGCGCCCACCGTGGGGCAAGCGGTGCTTGGAGGTGATAATCCGGGCGGGATCTCTCACCGTCACCGGCGGCCAGATTGCATCTCGCGTCACTCGGAGTTGGGTGCCGATCAATCCGGCTGCCGCCCGCCGATGCAGAACACACGCACGCGGTCGACTGGGATTTTTTTTGAGCAACCGGCAGGAGCTTTGCCTTTTCAAATAGATAGAGGGAAAACCAGTAACACAGTACAGGGGGGCATGTTTTAATTATGGTGGAAACATGCCAAAATCACCAAAATACAAGAAAAACGAAACCGCCTAGTCAGGCTCCGCAGGAATGGCAGGCCCTAAGGCCGTGAAAGCACAGGCTCGCTGTGAGATGTCCTCCCTAGCGATCTCAGCCACCTCAACATAAGTCATCCGCCGATTAGTGAATATTCGTCTATTTCTCTCTTTCCACGCGTTCCAAAGAACATAGAGCAGCCGTCCACTTAGACGTCTTTTCTCACTCGTTGGTCTTCCGTCAATCAGATTGTCCCACCAGTCCGTGAGGGAATGGAAATCTTGGCCAAGTCTCCCTCCCACAGCGTTGTCCCATACTTGAGTAAGGTTCCAGATGGCCGTCGTGAAATGGCAGTCTTTGCAAAGGTGGTCGGCCGTTTCCGGCGCGCTCAGGCATAAGGCGCAGATGGGGTCATGCGTCCACCCTCTGGTGTCTAAGTTGTCAGTCGTAAGAAGCTTTCCGTGCATGGATAGCCAGCCGAAGATCTTGCACTTAGGCTCGGCGTGGGCGGCCCATAATCTATGGAATTGCGCAAGGTAGGCAGAGCTGGAACTATAGCTTCCGTCCGAGGTCAAAATCCAGACAATCTCGTCTTGTTGCCCCGGAATGAGCTGCGTGCCCTGAACCAATTCCCAAACTTTTAGATACTGGGCAAGCTGTGTCGGCGTGGTCAGGCTAGCAATGACACGAATCCAGTTCCCCGCCTTTATCTCTTTTGCCACGCTTCTATTTTTCCTTGTAGCAATTTTGAAAAAGGTCCGGCGCCCAGAGGTGAATGGGGCCATGCTTAGACCAGCCGTCAAGCGAGAAGGAAGCCGTCTCGCCATCTCCAAGGGAGATCTTCGTGGAGGCTCTGAAGAGCTCCATGTCCTCTTTGTCGCAGGGCAGCTTGGACCCCGTCCAAGTGTGCTGCGGGTCAGTCCACTGCAGCCATGGCCATCGCAACCTGAGGGCCCTACCTATTCGTTGGAGGTGTGGCATTCCAAGCCCTCCCAGCTCTTTCGGTCTGCAGAGTGTTGTCCAGCTAACCAAAGCTTTCCCTCTAGCCGCATGCTCTCCTTCATCTCCGGCCCACACAAAGTTCCTAGCAATACGAATAATCTTTTCACTAGCCCACTTAGATAGCGGCAACACGGTTGCGTGGTGGACGGCAATGGCCATGAGGACGGACCTGGCGAGGGTAATCCTTCCAGGACGAGCAAGAAACTTCCCCTTCCACCCCGGCAACTTTCCAGCAATCTGGTCAATTAAGGGTTGAAGGTCAACCTTGCGAAGACGCCTGAAGTGTAGGGGAAGACCTAAGTATTTCCCCGAAAACGCGGCAATCTTGGCAGGAAAAACTTCGAGGATGGCCGCAAGGTCAACATTGTCGCATCTAATCAGGAAGATCTCCGTCTTATCAAGGTTGGTGATGAGGTCGCTAGCCTTTCCGAAGTAGGCCAGAATGTCAGAGATAGCCTTGAGCTCATCTTTGATGGGGTTGACAAAAATTCCGGCATCATCAGCATAAATGGAGACCCTGCATCGTGGTTTACGAGATCTGATCGGACCGAGAATACCATGTTGACATGCAATTGAGAGGATGTGCTGCAATGGGTCGATGGCGAGAATCAACAGCATGGGGGAGAGAGGATCTCCCTGTCTCAGCCCCTTAGCGTGCCGAAAAGGTCTTCCCGGGCTTCCATTTAGAAGCACTCTCGAGGAAGCCGAAGAGAGCAAAAGACACACCCAGTCTCTCCAAACCTTACCGAAACCGAGAGCCGCCAAAACTTCGAGTAGGTAGGCCCATCCCACGGAGTCGAAGGCTTTAGAGATGTCCAACTTGAGAAAAAGGCTAGCCGTCCTCGACGAGTGCAGTTCCTTGATAAGGTTCTGCACGTGGAGGAAGTTGTCGTGGATGCTCCTCTTCTTAACGAACGCGCTCTGGCAATTGGAAACAAGCTCAGGAAGGATTGGCGCTAGCCGGTTCGCAAGGAGCTTGGAGAAAATCTTTGACATACTGTGGATGAGGCTGATGGGCCTATAGTCGCCAACCGTCGTAGCCTCATGCTTTTTTGGGATTAGGATGATGTTTGCCGAGTTGACCAAACCAGTGCAACCACCCCTCAATCCAGCCATATGGGAGATAGTAGCCACCAGGTCACTTTTTATGATGTCCCAACAGCTTTTGAAAAAAGCGCCAATGAATCCGTCTGGTCCTGGTGCCTTGACAGAAGGGAGAGAGAAGATGGCCTCCCTAATTTCGCCCTCATCGAAAGGGGTCTCAAGGTCGGATAGGTCGCGCTGCTCATATTGAAGGGCCTCCCAGTCAAGGCAGAGCAGTCTATGAGCTTTTGAGCCTAGCGCGCCCTTGAAGTGCTGGAGGATCACCTCCTCCTTGTCCTCATTTGTGATGGCAGCACCAACGACGGTGGTGAGGGTCTGGATGTGGACCTTTCTACGTCGCCCATTTGCTCTGGCATGGAAAAGCTTGGTATTAGCGTCTCCCAACCTTATCCAAGTGAGACGGGATCTTTGGCGGAGCTTGATCTTTTGAATTGCAAGGAGACCCAAGTAGGAAGCTTTCAGTTGGCGACGAAGGTCTCTCTCCTCATCCGAGAGCGGACGAGCTTCTTCAGCCGTGTCTAATCGCCAGATGAGCTCCTTAGCCGTGGCGATTTGGATCTTGAGATTGCCGATGCTTTGCCGCTGCCATTTCCTCAGTGCCTTAGCCGTGCGAGAAAGCTTGATATGCATACGACGGATGGGGTCAGCGGCCTGTATGGGCTTGTTCCAGGCTTCAAGGACCGTCTCCTTGAACCCCTGCATCTGAAGCCAGAACTCCTCAAACTTGAAAGACGGCTTACGCTCAGAAGTGACGGATCCTTGCAGGAACAGTGGAGCATGGTCAGAGCAAGCCGAGGTTATCGCTTGAAGATGGGCATCGGGGAAGAGCTCGTCCCAGCCGCGACTGGAAAAATTTGAGACGCGCAAGAGATTGGTTTCATTACGACTGGCCTGTTTTCGATTCGATCTCAGCTTTCCCGTTTATTACTCTGCCTATTGATTAATTTATTTAGACTTAATCTGACACGTATGCTACTTGTGCGCTGTTATTTGGAAGATCGATCCATAAATGCAGGAGTAGATCACTCACGGCTGTTAATTCATGGGCCAAAGGAAAAAGATGCATGTCAGATCAGTACGATGAAGTTTTAAGATGCAACGGATCAGCTCCATGAAAAAAACCAAGTGAAGGATACGAATCGATCGGCCGCAGTGAATTTTCTATTCGATCCCTTATTTCCTTTTCTCATTAATCACTTTGCCACTTGATTATTTTATTTAAACCTGATGCACCTCACGTGTGATGTTACATGTATTTGAAGAATTGAATCATTGATGCTTAACCGGATCGGTGCAGTTACTCGCGAGTGCTCTCCGCGCATCTGCCGCACAGAGCTCGGATGTGTGCGGCGTGCCTATCCGGCGAAATTCCCAACTCGGCGCCGGCGTCGTATCGACTCCGACAAAATTAGGCTAACTCCGTCCACTGCGATGACTTCGCCACATCGACTCTTTCCGGATTAGACGCCACACCGGACCGTCACGGACACGCCACGATCGGCGACTCGCCCGTCGCGACCACACCATCGCGGCATCGCCCTCGCGGACTCGCTGTCGCGGGCTCGCCACGCTCGGGGACTCGCCGTAGCGGACTTTCCATGCTAACAGCTAAGTTTTTTCTACACTCGTACATACTATGAGTCCAAAACATATATGCATCTTCATTGGATATCCAAAGCCAACCATGCAGTCGCATATGACCCATTCAGGGACCACAATCATACTTGCGATCGGTTTCAGTTTTGTTTGTCGTTTATTCGCGTTCGTCGAAGTAGTGAGGCTGGGTACCAAAAGGCCGACCTTGTCTTCGGGTTCAACAGTCTGGCATCGCGTACCTGTTACCCGGCAAGCGTTTGATGCTGGAGGTCTGCCTACTCATGAAAAGATACGCATAAACCTTTCATACTGCTAATTGATCCATTTAACAACACGTATTTTATTTCAACATCTACGGATCGCACTCTTTACAAATATTTCAATATATTTCATAAATACACCTTACTGCAGTTGTATCCTTTTCTCCTTCTCAGCAAACAGTCTAGGGTCTTTCTCGCCGCTCGCTGCGCTCGGGGACTCGGCGCGCTACAGACAGAGCCACTCGCCGGTCGCCCGACCTCGCCACTCGCCGCGCTCGGGGACTCGGCGCGCTACAGACAGAGCCACTCGCCGCGCTCGGGGACTCGGCACGCTACAGACAGCGTTACTCGCCGGTCGCCCGACCTCGCCACTCACCACGCTCGGGGACTCGGCGCGCTATAGACAGCGCCACTCGCCAGTCGCCCGACCTCGCCACTCGCCGCGCTCGGGGACTCGGCGCGCTACAGGCAGCGCCACTCGCCGGTCGCCCGACCTCACCACTCGCCACGCTCGAGGACTCGGCGCTCTACAGACAGAGCCACTCGCCGGTCGCCCGACCTCGCCACTCGCCGCGCTCGGGGACTCAGCGCGCTACAGACATCACCACTCGCTGGTCGCCCGACCTCGCCACTCGCCGCGCTTGGGGACTTGGAACGCTACAGACAGCGCCACTCATCGGTCACCCGACCTCACCACTCGCCGTGCTCGGGGACTCGGCATGCTCCACGGTCGAGGACTCGCCGCAACTGGCGGCTTCACCGACTCCCTGCGCCTTTCACCAACTGGCCCTCACCGACTGGCTTTCGCCGATTGGTTCTCACCGACTGGTTCTCGCTGACTAGCCCACGCCGACAAGCTATCGCCAACTGGTTATCACCGACTGGCTCACACCGATCGCCGACCGCCTCCCGCTTCACGGTTCTTTCCTCTGTTTAGGAGCTCGTCGCCGATTCGCCGCGATCCATCACCAAGACTCTCCGCGCCGTGCCTCAAGCCCGCGTCGAATCCACGACGTGCTCGGGTACTAGTGATGGGGGAATACCAATCGGGGTATACCCATGAAGGGGAGTTGCTAGCTGGAGCGAGCCAACTGAAGCCAAGCTAGAGCGGATCGACTCGCCAAATACGGCGACTGGCACGTACTGGACCCAAATGCCACGCTGGCTGGAGGCCCAAGACGGCGACTCCAATACAAAGCCCATTAGCACTTGTAAACCCTAACTGGCTGTATATATAAAGCCACCAGGGGCACCTCCACGGGGCACGATATCTCACGTCATATTAGATCTAGTCTCTCCCTTCGCCTACGGCGGCTCCATGTAAACCAATCTATGATCTTATACTGGATTGCTAGCAGGACGTAGCGATCCTCCATCGAGGGGACGTGAACCTGGGTACGTCGCGTGCCAAGCTCGCTCTCAGATTCTCCTATGTCGCCTTGCCCTTTCCTCTACGTAAGCTACCCTGTAGCATCTGTCGTGATCAATTCCACGACACTATCTCTCCTGTTATTTTACTGCATGTTATCCTCTGTGCAAATCTTGTGGGGTTGTCATCATACACCAAAAAGGGGGAGATTGAAAGGGTTATTTTCTCCTTATGTTTTTGGTGTTGATGACAACTCCTTTTGTGGTTTAACCATCTGTCTAAGTTTCAGGGCTTATCTTCGGACGTGCGTATGGATGGACTTTTCTTGAGGAAGAGCTTGTAGTCTATAGCGCTTTTTTCACTTTCTCTTGCTTTATATTTTAGGCTATCGTACTATCAAGAGGGAGTCCATCTAGGAAGGTTGTGGGAAATCAACATTTCATGCACGAACCATATATACACCTCCACAGCCATCCCAGTTTTCGTGTGAGGTAGTGTTTCCTGCAGAGTTGGTGGGTTTTCTGCCCTGACCGGTAGTACCGGCCAGGCGGCGGTAGTACCGCCCAAGGGTTTTTCCCAGGACTTTTTGGGCGGAACTTCCGGCTGAAGTTCCGGTCCTAATTCCGACGAGGCGATTTTTGGCTCAGTAGGACTTCTGTCTAACTTTGCCTATTTGTCGGAACTAGCGCCGGATCTTGGCTCGATAGTACCGGCCCAACCAGCATCTGGCCTCCTGAACGGTAGTACCGGCCGTCCTCGGTCACCGTAGTTCCGGGTCTAGTTCTGGACCCAGTTCCGACGCTGGGCAGTGCGGGCCAGATGACCTTCTGCCTCGCACTGTCTATTTGTCGGAATTAGGGGCGGAACTAGGATCGGTACTTCCGGCCAGCCCTTGGGTCCACTGACTGGTCTTTATGACCGTTGCGTGGCCTGTGCTGGGCCGTTGGTGGCTCGCCCATCGGTACTACCGGCCCACCACCGGTAGTACCGATGGCATCGGGGCTGGGTAGTATCTGCCCGTTTGAAGGGGTCTATTTAAGGCCCCTTCTTCTTCCTCCCACCTCACCTCTTCGTTTTCTCTCTCCACCATTTTCACAAGAGCTTGACTTGCCTAGATCTCTCTCCCTACCCACTCAAATCTCTTGATCTTTTGAGGATTGGGAGAGGTGACCTAGATCTACACCTCTAGCAAAGGAATCTGGATTTCCCCCACTCATCCTTCATGGATTTTGTTTCTCTTGGGTTCTTGGAACCCTAGACAGTGTAGGGCATCCTCGGAGCTGGGGCATTTGTTGTGAAGCTCCGTGGTGTCGTTGAGGGCCTTCAATTGAGTTGTGAAGCCTCCCCTCAATCTCGTTGTAAAGGTTTTCGGTTGACGCCTTCAAGGTCACCGGTTAGTGGATTGTGAGGCCACCTTTGTGGTGGTGCTCACCGGAGAAGAAGGTGAGGCCTTTGGGGCGCTCGGGTGACCTTGTGTGGCCCCGACACCTCTCCAACACAGACGTAGTTTCTTTGGAAGTGAACTACAGGAATTACATCTCCGTGTCCCCTCGCCGGTTCTTTCACTCCACTCCTTTACTTCTTGCTTTTACTCTCTCGTTCACTTTTTGTGTTACTTTTCATTTAGGTCTTTCACGTAGTTGCATATCTAGTTCATCTTACTTTGTGCTAAGCCTTAAAAGTGCAATAAAAGATTAAAATTGGTAGTCTCCTATTCACCCCCCTCTAGTCGACCTAAGTTGGGCCTTTCAATTGGTATCAGATCCTCGGCTCTTTCTTCGGGCTTAACCGCCTAAGAGACAATGGTCAACGAAGAGGGAAGTGTGGGTGCAGCCACCAAGAACTTGGTCTCCATGGATGACCTCAATCGATTGGAGTCATCCATGATACATTGCAAATGTATCTATAATTTTTGATGTTCCATGCTTGGTTTTATCCACTTTATTGTGTTTTGTTCCAACTTTGGAGTACTTTTCATATGATTTCTTGGACTAACCTATTAACAAGAGCCACAGTGCCAGCTGCCTTTTTTCTGCTGTTTTTGGTTCGAGGAAAGTCAAAAAATGAATATTCTCGGAATTGGACGGGACAAAAGCCAAAGTGACTATTTTTCCGGAAGGGATCAAGTGCCAGAATAGGAGACGGAGAAGGGCCAGGGAGCCACCACACCACATGGCCCCGCGGCCAGGCCTAGCCCGCGCCAGGGGGTGGTGTGGCTTCTCCCGGCACCCCCTCGGCCTCTCCTTCCGCCTATATACTGCCCTCGGGACGAAAAACCTAAGTACCCAATCAAAAATCCATGAAAGAGTCTGTAGCTGCCGTCATCTCCATCCCTAGATCGGGAGG
Organism: Avena sativa; assembly: GCA_916181665.1. Lineage (NCBI taxonomy): Eukaryota > Viridiplantae > Streptophyta > Magnoliopsida > Poales > Poaceae > Avena > Avena sativa. The sequence continues at coordinate 484,526,331 of OV702279.1, forward strand.
GATCTGAAGCTCTTCCCGGCACCCTGCCAGAGAGGGGAATTCACGCTGGAGGCCTTCTTCATCACCATGCAAGCCTCCGGTGTGATGCGTGAGTAGTTCATCCTTGGACTACGGATCCATGTAGTAGCTAGATGGCTGGTTCTCCTCCTTTGTGCTTTCATGTTTAGATCTTGTGAGCTCCATTCATGATCAAGATCATCTATTTTTAATTCATACATGTTGTGTTTGCGGGGATCCGATGGATATTGAGATGCTATTTCATGTTGATTATTGATTCTATCATGTCTTTGTTATTTGTGATCTTGCATGCTTTCCGTTGTTAGTAGCTATCTTGGCCAAGTAGATGCTAGCAACTCCAAGAGTTAGTATTTATGCTCGATAGTGGGTTCATGCCTCTGGTAATCTGGGGAAGTGACAGAAATCTCTAAGGTACTAGATGTGTTGTTGCTACTAGGGAGAAAACAACAATCCTTTGTTCATAGAACAATCGTATTGTTTACTTTACACACAGTTCGTAAAGCAATAATATGTTGCTTGCAACTTAATACTGGAGGGGGTTCGGATGATAACCTGAAGGTGGATTATTAGTCATAGATGCAGTTGGATGGCGGTCTATGTATTATGTTGTATTGCCCAATCAAGTCTCAAAGGAGTCAAGATGATTAGTATATGCATGTATTGCTTTCTCGGTGTTTGTCAATTGCCCCACTGTAATTTGTTCACCCAGCATGTTATCTATCTAAGGAGAGCCACCTCTAGTGAACTATGGATCCCGGTCCTTTTTCTTTACATACAATCTACAACTGTTTACTGCTTTGTGTTTACTTTCTGCAAACTTTTTACTTCTTTCCATTCGATACGTTTAATCCTGTGTTATCCACAAAACACGGTGAGATTGAGAACCTCATCGCAAGTTGGGGACAAAGTTCTATGGTTGTGTTGTGCAGGTCTCCACGTTGCTACTAGCACCGGTAGTGCGCCCTGCCAAAGCTCATCTAGTAACCCCTTTGGGGTGTTCCCTTGCTCCTACTAGTTCGATTAAACCTCGGTTTCATAACTGAGGGAAAACATGATGCTGTGCTCATAATACCTTCCTCTTGGGGTTCCCAACGAGCTCTACGTCGAACGACGAGCACATCAAGATCTTTTCTGGTGCCGTTGCCAGGGAGTCAAGGACATCTTCACAAGGGGAGTCCCTCATAACCAATCTCTTTACTTTGTTGTTTTTGTTTTGCTTAGTTTCTTTTTGCTTTGTTTGCTTGTTTTGTTCTTTCAAAAACACAAAAATATTAGTTTTACTAGTTTGCTTTCTTATTTGAAAACCCAAAAAAAATGACTACTCTTGAAAACACTAAGTTGTGTGACTTCACTAGCACCAACAACAATGATCTTATGAGCACACCTATTGCTCCACATGTGGCTGAAAATACTTTCTTTGAGATAAAACCTGCTTTGCTCAATCTTGTTATGAGAGAACAATTTTTTGGTATTGGTAATGAAGATGCTGCTTCCCATCTAAATAACTTTGTTGAACTTTGTGAGATGCAAAAGCATAGGGATATAGATGGTGATATTATTAAGATGAAATTGTTTCCTTTCTCTTTGAGAGGAAAAGCTAAAAAATGGTTGAATTCCTTAACTAGGAATAGTATTGATTCTTGGACTAAGTGCAAAGATGCTTTCATTGGAAAATACTATCCTCCTGCTAAGATTATATCTATGAGAAGTGAAATAATGAAGTTTAAACAACTTGATAATGAGCATGTTGCTCAAGCTTGGGAAAGAATGAAATCTTTGGTAAAGAATTGTCCCACTCATGGACTGACTGCTTGGATGATCATCCAAACTTTTTATGCAGGATTGAACTATTCTTCAAGGAACCTATTGGATTCTGTTGCTGGAGGTACCTTTATGACCATCACTTTGGGTGCTGCAACAAAACTTCTAGACAATATGATGGTTAATTATTCCGAATGGCATACTGAGAGATGGCATACTGAGAGAGCTCCACAAGGTAAGAAGGTAAATTCTGTTGAGGAAACTTCCTCTTTGAGTGATAAGATTGATATAATTATGTCTATGCTTGTTAATGGGAAAGCCCATATTGATCCAAATAATGTTCCTTTAGCCTCTTTGGTTGCTCAAGAAGAGCAAGTTGATGTGAACTTCATAAGAAATAACAACTTTGGCAACAATGCTTATGGTAATAATGCTTATAGGAACAATTTTGGTAACAACAATTATAGGCCCTACCCTCCTAGTAATACTTATGGCTATAATGGTAAATCTGGATTACCTAGTGAAGGAAGAATTTTAGAAGTTGAAAGAGCCACTAAAAACTTCATGCAAATGCAATATGAGCAAAATAAGCTATTCACTAAAACTATGAGGAACAATCTACCATTTTGAAAAATATTAGCCATCAACTTGAGATTCTAAATAGGGAAATTCCTAGTTTACAATTGAAACTCTCTAATGCTAAAAGGAATATATCATCTCTATCTGAAGCTCAATCTTCATTGCTTAATAAAATGCCTGCTAAACCTGAAACTAATGATAATCCCTTTGCAGCTACCAATGCTATACAAGTAAGAATTGATGAAAATGTTAGACTATTAGCTGAATTACATGCTAAGTGGGAAAGAGAAGATGAAGTTGCTAGAAACATTAGTGTTTCTACTATCACCACCACTAGTGTTGAGGCTAGTAATAGTTCTACTACTTTAGATGATAAAGTTGATTTTGATCTTGATGGTTGCAATATCTCTGAAGTTATTAAGTTCCTACAAAAGCTTGCTAAAAGTCCTAATGCTAGTGCTATGAACATGGCCTTTACAAAACACATTATCGATGCTCTCATAAAGATTAAGGAAGAAAAGGTGAAACATAAAGCTTCTATTCCTATAAAACAAGAGGATGGTTGGGAACCCATCATTAATATGAAAGTGAATGACTTTGATTTCAAAGCTTTATGTGATCTTGATAGTAGTGTTTCTATTATGCCTAGAAGGATTTATGATATGCTTGATTTGCCTCCTCTTGAAGATTGCTATTTGAATGTCCCACTTGATGATAATGTTAAAAAGAAACTCATGGGGAGTCTTAATGATGTTCTTATTATGGTTAACGATTCCTATGTCCCCGTTGATTTCTATGTTTTGGATGTTGAATACAATGCTTCTTGTCCTATTACTTTGGGAAGACCTTTTCTTAGAACTGTTGGTGCCATCATTGATATGAAAGAAGGCACCATTAAATATCAACTCCCACTCAAGAAAGGTATAGAACACTTCCCTAAAAAGAGAGAAAATATTTCTTTTGCTTCTCCTATGAAAACAAAATTTGGTTTTAATTCTTCTTCATTTGAGAACACTTGATTCTTTCTTTGCTTCTTATGCATAACTTAAAGGCGTTAAAGAAAAGTACTTATTGGGAGATAAACCAAAAGTTTTAGATGAGTCTTGGAAGTTATTACCACTGTAATAACCTCTCCTTATCCTTTTTATTTGCTTTTTGTGCCAAGAGTAACCTCTAATGAGAGTGAAGTAATGATTGGGAAAGTTGCTGTCCCGAAACAGATTTTTGTGCTTCACCGTAAAAATTCGTGAGAGTGCTCTGTATGTCGGATTGAGCTGTAATGTTTTGTGATTCTTCCCCAGGTTGTTATCTAACTTTCGTTAGTTCAACACTTTTTGATTTGAGCAACAGAAGATCTTCGAAAAAATTCTTCTTTACCTGCTGGTCTGTTTTGACAGATTTCTGCCGTTTTCTGCATTTGCTTCTTGTGGGTTCCTTTTTGAGTTCTTTTGGGGAATTGAGCTTTTTGAGAGAAGTACTACAGTAGCTAGTGTTATAATGGAAGTTTATTTGGTGTTAGAACTGAACCTTAAGACTTATTTATCTTGAGTGCACTAATGTTGCTAATAAAGATTGTGTGAAGTTTTGTATGAAGGAAAATTTTCAGGGGTATGGAAGGAATGAGTAATGAGATGAAGGATGGACTAAAGCTCAATCTTGGGGATTCCACGCGTGTCACCCCAAGAAATATCCAAGAAGTACAAGCGTCAAAGCTTGGGGATGCCCAAGGCATCCCCTTCTTCATCAATAAAAATTCCAGGTTTCTTCCAAACGCTTCATTTTTATTGTTTCATACACAGTTGTGTTGTTCTTGGAGCGTCTTCTTTTTAGTTTTTGTTTTAGTTTTTAGTTTGCTTAGTTTTCTTAATAAATTGGTTGGACCCCCTCTTTAATACATTGGTTTGCAAATAGTTTGGTTTGGTTTGGAAAAGAGTAGGAAAGTTCATACTTATGTGGTAAAAAGAGCTTGTTTTTGACTGTGCCCTGTGCTTTGTCATGCCATGCTTGATATTGTTTTGGCTTTATGCTTAGTATTCTTTGCTATAGCATGACTTGTTATAAACAATTGAGATTTCTTAATGTGCCTTGGATGAATCATGTGTTGTTTTAGCATATTAAAGCATAGTATAGTGGTATTCTCCTTTGATGCTTTATTTGGGTTGACTTGGCGCATGCTCACACCATGTTATGACTATCTCAAGTCACCTTAGCCTTTATGATCCTTTAGTTTTCAACTTGTAGTATCACTTTATGCTTTGATCAATGATGTTTTGTCGCTCTGCATGATTATGGCCATTATTGCTCTCTTAGTTTGTCGCTCCTAGTCTTTTGCTAGCCTCCACCACCAAGTATGAGTTCCACTCATGCATCCAACTCCCTAAACCAAGTTATTCCAAAGAGTCCACCATACCTACCTACTAGCTTATGCTATTCCAAGTATATTCATGCTTTTGTTTACCTTCCAAATTAAACTTGTTATGAGAAAACTAGCGATTAAAGCTCTCACGAACTTGATGGCACACTTTACTTTATTGCCTCTAATAAACTTGAACCATTGGGTCCTTCTTTGTTGCGTATATGCTTGCGCTTTATAAGTTGAAATTAGCAGAACCATGTTTCATGGGGAACGCTTTCAACATTGCACTTGTACTTTGTACCCCGTTGATATCATGTTCTTTTGCTTACAGATCCCGGCGGTGTGAAATAAAAGTGGAACTTGTAAGATCAGAGTTTGTATGTGTGTTAGAGAAACGCCTGGGCCGCTAGCCTAAGCCATGCCTAATCATGGTGGAAACTTGCAGCATCACCATAATGAGCACTCTATGAAGCATCCTCAATAAAAACCTATGCAAATAGAAAATAAAAAGATCGCTGAGATGCTCATTGTCTGCTTGCCTTGTCATTTTGATTATGGGAAAGCTCCTATATCATGTGCAAGGGGTACCCCATTGGCGGTTCTTTATGATACACATATACTTACAATGACAGGAGCTTACTCGTGACTAAAGTTGAGTAGCATGAAAATCGGTCTTCGTAAGTAAGGGGCATGAGATTTCGGTTTATAACTTGTCAAGCATATCCTGTTAGTTGTGTCACTTTAACCTCTTATTCACCTTCAAGATGCTTATGATAGGGGCAATGAGAGCTAAAAGATATAAGTACCATAATTTTTGGAAGCTCTTTATGAGACTTTAATCCCTACTTCCCTTTACAATGGCCTTTCTTCCACCATTATATTGAGTCTCCACCTTCTTTCTTTTTACCACTTACCTACTCAAGGACGAGCACGAGTTAAGCTTGGGGATGTTGATACATTGCAAATGTATCTATAATTTTTGATGTTCCATGCTTGGTTTTATCCACTTTCTTGTGTTTTGTTCCAACTTTGGAGTACTTTTCATATGATTTCTTGGACTAACCTATTAACAAGAGCCACAGTGTCTGTTGCCTGTTTTCTGCTGTTTTTGGTTGTAGGAAAGTCAGAAAATGAATATTCTCGGAATTGAACGGGACAAAAGCCAAAGTGCCTATTTTTCCGAAAGTCATCAGATGCTAGAATACGAGACGGAGAGGGGCCAGAGTTCGGCCACACCACCTGGCCACGCGGCCAGGCTTGGCCCGCGTCAGGGGGTGGTGTGGCCAGCCCAGGCACCCCCTCGGTGTCTCCTTCCGCCTATATATTGCCCTCGGGACGAAAACCCTAAGGACCCGATCAAAAATCCACGAAAGAGTCTGTAGCCGCCGTCATCTCCATCCCTAGATCAGGAGGGATCTGAAGTTCTTCCCGGCACCCTGCCGGAGAGGGGAATTCACCCTGGAGGCCTTCTTCATCACCATGCAAGCCTCCGGTGTGATGCGTGAGTAGTTCATCCTTGGACTATGGATCCATGTAGTAGCTAGATGGCTGGTTCTCCTCCTTTGTGCTTCCATGTTTAGATCTTGTGAGCTCCGTTCATAACCAAGATCATCTATTTGTAATCATACATGTTGTGTTTGCGGGGATCCGATGGATATTGAGATGCTATTTCAGATTGATTATTGATTCTATCATGTCTTTGTTATTTGTGATCTTGCATGCTTTCCGTTGTTAGTAGCTATCTTGGCCAAGTAGATGCTAGCAACTCCAAGAGTTAGTATTTATGCTCGATAGTGGGTTCATGCCTCTGGTAATCTGGGAAGTGATAGAAATCTCTAAGGTACTAGATGTGTTGTTGCTACTAGGGAGAAAACAACAATCCTTTGTTCATAGAACAATCGTATTGTTTACTTTACACGCAGTTCGTAAAGCAATAATATGTTGCTTGCAACTTAATACTGGAGGGGGTTCGGATGATAACCTGAAGGTGGATTATTAGTCATAGATGCAGTTGGATGGCGGTCTACGTATAATGTTGTAATGCCCAATCAAGTTCCAAAGGATTCAAGATGATTAGTATATGCATGTATTGCTTTCTCGATGTTTGTCAATTTCCCCACTGTAATTTGTTCACCTAGCATGTTATCTATTAAGGAGAGCCACCTCTAGTGAACTATGGATCCCGGTCCTTGTCTTTTACATACAATCTACAATCTTTTACTGCTTTGTGTTTACTTTCTGCAAACTTTTACTTCTTTCCATTCGATATGGTTAATCCTTTGTTTTCCGCAAAACACGGTGAGATTGACAACCTCATCGCAAGTTGGGGACAAAGTTATGTGGTTGTGTTGTGCACGTATCCACGTTGCTACTAGCACCGGTAGTGCGCCCTGCCAAAGCTCAGCTAGTAACACCTTTGGGGTGTTTCTTTGCTCCTACTGGTTCGATTAAACCTTGGTTTCATACTGAGGGAAACTTGCTGTTGTGCTCATCATACCTTCCTCTTGGGGTTCCCAACGAGCTCTACATCAACACCGCTCCAGCATTTTTCTGGTGCCATATACAGAGCCATCAAGCATTTTTCTGGCGCCATTGATGGGGAGTCAAGGACATCTTCACAAGGGGAGTCCCTCATAACCAATCTCTTTACTTTGTTATTTTTGTTTTGCTTAGTTTCTTTTTTGCTTTGTTTGCTTGTTTCTTTATCAAAAACACAAAAAAATTAGTTCTACAAGTTTGCTTTCTTATTTGAAAACACAAAAAAATGACTACTCTTGAAAACATTAAGTTGTGTGACTTCACTAGCACCAACAACAATGATTTTAGGAGCACACCTATTGCTCCACCTGTGCCTGAAGATACTTTCTTTGAGATAAAACCTGCTTTGCTCAATCTTGTTATGAGAGAACAATTTTCTGGTATTGGTAATGAAGATGTTGTTGTCCATCTAAATAACTTTGTTGAACTTTGTGAGATGCAAAAGCATAGGGATGCAGATGGTGATATTATTAAGCTGAAATTGTTTCCTTTCTCTTTGAGAGGAAAAGCTAAAGAATGGTTGAATTCCTTAACTAGGAATAGTATTGATTCTTGGACTAAGTGCAAAGATGCTTTTATTGGAAAATACTATCCTCCTGCTAAGATTATATCTATGAGAAGTGAAATAATGAAGTTTAAACAATCTGATAATGAGCATGTTGCTCAAGCTTGGGAAAGAATGAAATCTTTGGTTAAGAATTGTCCCACTCATGGACTGACTGCTTGGATGATCATCCAAACTTTTTATGCAGGATTGAACTACTCTTCAAGGAACCTATTGGATTCTGCTGCTGGAGGTACCTTTATGACCATCACTTTGGGTGCTGCAACAAAACTTCTGGACAATATGATGGTTAATTATTCTGAATCGCATACTGAGAGAGCTCCACAAGGTAAGAAGGTAAATTCTGTTGAGGAAACTTCCTCCTTCAGTGATAAGATTGATATTATTATGTCTATGCTTGCTAATGGGAAAGCCCGTATTGATCCAAATAATGTTCCTTTGGCTTCTTTGGTTGCTCAAGAAGAGCAAGTTGATGTGAACTTCATAAGAAACAACAACTTTGGCAATAATGCTTATAGGAGTAATTTTGGTAACAACAATTATAAGCCATATCCTCCCAACAATGGTAATGCTTATGGAAATTCTTACAACAATAATAGGAGTGCTCCCTCTGAACTTGAAGTTATGCTTAAAGTGTTTATTAGTAAACAAACTGCTTTCAATAAAACTATTGAGGAAAAACTCTCTAATGCTGAAAGAAATATAGCATCTTTAGCTGAAGCTCAATCTTCTTTGAGTAAAATGGCTGCTAAACCTGAAACTAATGATAATCCCTTTGCAATTACTAATGCCATACAAGTAAGAATTACTAAAAATGTTAGACTATTAGCTGAATTACATGCTAAGTGGGAAAGAGAAGATGAAATTGCTAGAAACATTAGTGTTTCTACTATTACCACCACTAGTGTTGAGGCTAGTAATAGTTCTACTACTTTAGATGATAAGTATGGTTTTGATCTTGATGGTTTCAATATCTCTGAAGTTATTAAGTTCCTACAGAAGCTTGCTAAAAGTCCTAATGCTAGTGCTATGAACATGGCCTTTACAAAACACATTACTGATGCTCTCATAAAGATTAAAGAAGAAAAGATGAAACATAAAGCTTCTATTCCTATAAAACAAGAAGATGGTTGGGAACCCACCATTAATATGAAAGTGAATGATTTTGATTTCAAAGCTTCATGTGATCTTAATAGTAATGTTTCTATTATGCCTAGAAGGATTTATGATATGCTTGATTTGCCTCCTATTGAAGATTGTTATTTGAATGTCCCAATTGATGATAATGCTAAAAAGAAACTCATGGTAAGTCTTAATGATGTTCTTATTATGGTTAACAATGCCTATGTCCCTGTTGATTTCTATGTTTTGGATGTTGAATACAATGCTTCTTGTCCTATTACTTTGGGAAGACCTTTTCTTATAACTATTGGTGCCATCATTGATATGAAAGAAGGCACCAATAAATATCAACTCCCACTCAACAAAGGTCTAGAACACTTCCCTAAGAAGAGAGAGAAGATCTCTTTTGCTTCTCCTATAAAAACAAAATTTGGTCTTAATACTTCTTCATTTGAGAACACTTGATTCTTTTGCTTACTTCTTATGCCTAACTTAAAGGCGTTAAAGAAAAGTACTTATTGTGAGATAACCCAAAAGTTTTAGATGAGTTTTGGAAGTTATTATTTCAGTAATAACCGCTCCTTATCCTTTTTATTTGCTTTTTGTACCAAGAGTAACCTCTAATAAGAGAGAAGTAATGATTGGGAAAGTTGCTGTCCCGAAACAGATTTCTGTGCTTCACCGTAAAAATTCGTGTAAAATCTCTGAAAGTCTTTTTGAGGCGGGAATATTTTTGCTTCTGCCCCAGATTGTTATCTAACTTTCGTTAGTTCAACACTTTTTGATTTGAGCAACAGAAGGTCTTCGAAAAAATTCGTCTTTACCTGCTGGTCTGTTTTGATAGATTTCTGCCATTTTCTGCATTTGCTTCTTGTTGGTTCCTTTTTGAGTTCTTTTGGGGAATTGAGCTTGTTGAGGGAAGTGCTACAGTATCTAGTGTTCTAATGGAAGTTTATTTGGTGTTAGAACTGAACCTTAAAACTTATTTATCTTGAGTGCACTAATGTTGCTAATAAAGATTGTGTGAAGTTTTGTATGAAGGAAAAATTTCAGGTGTATGGAAGGAATGAGTAATGAGATGAAGATTGGATTAAAGCTCAAGCTTGGGGATGCCACGCATGTCACCCCAAGAAATATCCAAGAAGTACAAGCGTCAAAGCTTGGGGATGCCCAAGGCATTCCCTTCTTCATCAATAAAAATTCCAGGTTTCTTCCAAACGCTTCATTTTTATTATTTCATGCACAGTTGTGTTGTTCTTGCAGCGTCTTCTTTTTCGTTTTCGTTTTGGTTTTTAGTTTGCTTGGTTTTCTTAGTTTTCTGAATAAATTGGTTGGACCCCCTCTTTCATACATTGGTTTGCAAATAGTTTGGTTTGGTTTGGAAAAGAGTAGGAAAGTTCATGCTTATGGGATAAAAAGAGCTTGTCTTTGACTGTGGCCTTTGCTTTGTCTTGCCATGCTTGATATTGTTTTGGCTTTATGCTTAGTATTCTTTGCTGTAGCATGACTTGTTATAAACAATTGAGATTGCTTAATGTGCCTTGGATGAATCATGCGTTGTTTTAGCATATTAAAGCATAGTATAGTGGTTTTCTCCTTTGATGCTTTATTTGGGTTAACTTGGCGCATGCTCACACCATGTTATGACTATCTCAAGTCACCATAAGCCTTTATGATCCTTTAGTTTTCAACTTGTAGTATCACTTTATGCTTTGATCAATGATGTTTTGTCGCTCTGCATGATTATGGCCATTATTGCTCTCTTAGTTTGTCGCTCCCAGTCTTTTGCTAGCCTCCACAACAAAATATGAGTTCCACTCATGCATCCAACTCCCTAAACCAAGTTATTCCAAAGAGTCCACCATACCTACCTACTAGTTTATGCTATTCCAAGTATATTCATGCTTTTGTTTACCTTCCGAATTAAACTTGTTATGAGAAAACTAGTGATTAAACCTCTCACGAACTTGATGGCACACTTTACTTTTCTTGCCCTTAATAAACTTGAACCATTGTGTCGTCTATGTTGTATATGCTTGCAATTATTTGTTGGGAATTAGCAGAACCATGCTTTCATGGGGAACGCTTTCAACATTGCACTTGGTACTTGTACCTAGTTGATATCATGCTCTTTTGTATATGGATGTCGTCGGTGTGAAATGAAAGGGGAGCTTGTAAGTCCATGGAGTTATGTATATGTGTTAGAGAAACGCCTGGGCCGCTGGTCTAATCCATGCTGACATGGTAGAAACCTACAGCGTAACCATAATGAGCTGTTTATGAAGCATTCTTCTTATAAAAAAAGAGTCCTATATTGAGAAAAAAGAGAAAAAGAAAAAAAGAGATATTATGAAAAGAGGAAACAGAGAAAAAAGCACCATATTCCCATGGTAAATAAGAAGATTATTGAGATGCTCGTTGTTTGCTTGCCTTGTCATTTTGATATGGGGATTCTTCCGTATCATCAGGCAAGGGGTACTCCGTTGGCGGTTCTCTATGATACACATGTACTTACGATGACAAGAACTTACTGGTGACTAAACTTGAGTAGCATGAGGAGCGGCCCTCATATACAAGGGACATGAGATTTCTGACTTATACTTCGTCAAGCATGTATACCATAGTTTGTTCACTTTAACCTTAATCACTTCAAGATGCTTATGATAGGGGCAATGAGAGCTGAAAGCTATAAGTACCAAAAAATTTGGAAGCTCTTTATGAGACTTGAATCCCTACTTCCTTTTATAAAGGCCTTTCTTCCACCATTATATTGAGTCTCCACCTTCTACCTTTATGCACCTACTTTGAGAGCATAGTGGCCATTCTTAGTTCTATGTGCATTGTCCCAAGACTAGTTGATTGATGCATACTTGTTATTGCTTGTTTTAAACTTTTGTATCTAGTCACTCTTATGAACTTCGAAGGTGTCCTATGCATTTATATTTGCTACTCTATGAGGGACAAGCTGAATACTATTATGCTATGTTTTCTTTATGTGAAACAAACAAACGTCTTGCAAAGCATTGTTATTCATGAATATTTTGTTTGTGCCTTTTCATGTTGCATCATAGTTTCTTTGTCTTATTGCTAGAACTTTGTCTTTCATGTTATGATTGAAGTACTATGATCCCAGCTTTGAATGTTTTGCAAATACTTTGATCAAGTCTTTGATGGTGCATGTCACCTCAAAAATTATTCTTTCTTTTTATCACTTACCTACTCGAGGACGAGCACGAGTTAAGATTGGGGATGTTGATACATTGCAAATGTATCTATAATTTTTGATGTTCCATGCTTGGTTTATCCACTTTCTTGTGTTTTGTTCCAACTTTGGAGTACTTTTCATATGATTTCTTGGACTAACCTATTAACAAGAGCCACAGTGCCTGTTGCCTGTTTTCTGCTGTTTTTGGTTCCAGGAAAGTCAGAAAATGAATATTCTCGGAATTGAACGGGACAAAAGCCAAAGTGCCTATTTTTCCGGAAGTCATCAGATGCCAGAATACGAGACGGAGAGGGGCCAGAGGTCGGCCACACCACCTGGCCACGCGGCCAGGCTTGGCCCGCGTCAGGGGGTGGTGTGGCCAGCCCAGGCACCCCCTCGGTGTCTCCTTCCGCCTATATATTGCCCTCGGGACGAAAACCCTAAGGACCCGATCAAAAATCCACGAAAGAGTCTGTAGCCGCCGTCATCTCCATCCCTAGATCAGGAGGGATCTGAAGCTCTTCCCGGCACCCTGCCGGAGAGGGGAATTCACCCTGGAGGCCTTCTTCATCACCATGCAAGCCTCCGGTGTGATGCGTGAGTAGTTCATCCTTGGACTACGGATCCATGTAGTAGCTAGATGGCTGGTTCTCCTCCTTTGTGCTTCCATGTTTAGATCTTGTGAGCTCCGTTCATAACCAAGATCATCTATTTGTAATCATACATGTTGTGTTTGCGGGGATCCGATGGATATTGAGATGCTATTTCAGATTGATTATTGATTCTATCATGTCTTTGTTATTTGTGATCTTGCATGCTTTCCGTTGTTAGTATCTATCTTGGCCAAGTAGATGCTAGCAACTCCAAGAGTTAGTATTTATGCTCGATAGTGGGTTCATGCCTCTGGTAATCTGGGAAGTGATAGAAATCTCTAAGGTACTAGATGTGTTGTTGCTACTAGGGAGAAAACAACAATCCTTTGTTCATAGAACAATCGTATTGTTTACTTTACACGCAGTTCGTAAAGCAACAATCTGTTGCTTGCAACTTAATACTGGAGGGGGTTCGGATGATAACCTGAAGGTGGATTATTAGTCATAGATGTAGTTGGATGGCGGTCTATGTATAATGTTGTAATGCCCAATCAAGTTCCAAAGGAGTCAAGATGATTAGTATATGCATGTATTGCTTTCTCGATGTTTGTCCATTGCCCCGCTGTAATTTATTCACCCAACATGTTATCTATTAAGGAGAGCCATCTCTAGTGAACTATGGATCCCGGTCCTTGTCTTTTACATACAATCTACAATCTTTTACTGCGTTGTGTTTACTTTCTACAAAATTTTACTTCTTTCCATTCGATATGTTTAATCCTTTGTTTTTCGCAAAACACGGTGAGATTGATAACCTCATCGCAAGTTGGGGACAAAGTTCTGTGGTTGTGTTGTGCAGGTCTCCACATTGCTACTAGCACTGGTAGTGCGTCCTGCCAAAGCTCAGCTAGTAACACCTTTTGGGTGTTTCCTTGCTCCTACTGGTTCGATTAAACCTTGGTTTCATACTGAGAGAAACTTGCTGCTGTGCTCATCATACCTTCCTATTGGGGTTCCCAACGAGCTCTACATCAACACCGCTCCAGCATTTTTGCGGCGCCATATACAGAGCCATCGGTGCGTCCACCCGGCAAGGGTGGTAGGGGGGACGCCGCCAGTCACCGTCGTTCTCCCTCTCTCATCCTGCTAGGTTGCAGGGTGGTGGGGGGTAGACGGGGCAGAGAGTAGGGGGCTTGCTGCAAAGGCAGGGAGGGGATGCATGTCGCCGGCTTCGGTACCGGGCGGCATTGCCTCCTCACCACGCCGAGGCACGAGCCGCCGTCGCACAAGGGCGTGCGGGACGGAGACGGTGGGGAGTTGGGCGCGTCTGGGGATAGGGTTCAGGGGGGTGGCCACCGGGGCTGGTTTTGACCCGCCGAGGCTCGTGTGTGTCCGTTCGATTGCGATGGACGGCCAAGATCTGGCAGCGCGGGCGGTGCGTGCGTAGCTGGGCCGTGGGCCGTCACGGGCTGCGGGGCGCCAAGCGAGCGCCGGCGGCACATAGGAGCTCGCTGCGCTGGGCCCTGGGCCACTGCTGGGCGAGCCAACAGTGCGGTGTTCTCAGCGCGCGTGCGGCACGGACTTGTGGGCCGCTTACAGTAAAGGCCCAAAAGGGTGTTACAACACGGTTTTTGTCTTTTAATTTTACAGAAGTTTTTTAGACTGTTTTAATTCAGTTTTTTGATAGTTTTTGCCTAGTTTTTTCTATACAAGATTATCCAACGAAATTTTGTTTAGAAAATGGGAAAGTAACAGTAAAGTTTCTGTAAAAGTTCAAAGTTTAATGAACTGCAAATAGATAAAAGTGCTCTTTTAAATTTAATAAAGGTAAAAGAGAGAATCAAATTGGGAGCAAGTTAAAGTTTTATTCTGGTCATGTTCATGTTATTTTTCTAACCAACATTGTAAATAGCATGATTATGATTAGTGTCTTGGTTCAAAGTAATTAAAGTCATGTGCTTTTGATTCTATTTTCTACCCAACGGTGATATAGAATTATTTGCATAAACATTTGTATGTCTAAATTTTGACCAACGTTAGATTAATACATGCAATTGTTATTGTTCTCACTTCTTTATGGTTTTCAGGAGGGTTCTACTTGATGAACTGCATCAAAGAGGTCCCCACACTGATATGTGACAATTACTCCGAGTGGAGAAAGAAGGTGGACTTCGCGCTCATATGCACTGAGGTGGATTGGGTCCTTGAGACCAAGCCTCCCACCAAGCCGACAAAGCCCATCAGAGATGTTGTTGCTGATGATACTGCATGGGACAAAAAGAAAAGGGACTATGCTCCAGTAGAGCTGGCATACTCCATAGAGAACCAAAAGTGGAAGAACGCCAACAAAAAATGCATGGCATTCATAAAGAACACAGTTGAGCCGGCAATTGTTGGTTCAATCACAAAGTGTGCTTCTGTAGGAGAGTACATGGAAAAGATAAAGAGCCAGTTCACTGGCTCTTCAAAGACATATGCAATCCATGTGCTGAAGAAGCTGGTGACAGAAAAGTATAGAGGAGGTGGGGATGGCATCAGGGAGCACATCCGCCGGATGAGCAACATGGGTGCCAAATTGAAGGCCATGGAAGCTGATCTGGAGATAAAACCTGCTCTCCTTGTCCACCTGGTCATGGTGTCACCGCCTCAACAATTTGAAAACTTGTTGTCAATTACAATATGGCCCCTGAAAAATGGGACATAGAAAAGACCATCGCCATGTGTACCCAAGAAGAGGAGAGGCTCAAAGCCCAGAATGGAGGTTCCTTGAACTTTGTCAAGGACAACAAGAAAAGGAACTTCACTCAAAGCAACCATGGCTCCCCTACTAAGCCATATGGTAAAGCTCACATGCACTATCAGCATCAGCACATACATGCTCTCCCAGTGGACAAAGATGCATGTCTCCACTGCGGCAAGAAAGGGCATTTCAAGAAAGATTGCTCTATTTGGTTAAAAGAACTGATGACAAGGAAAGGTACGAACATGTCCTAAATGAACCAAATAGTTCACTGAAGCAGGCACGCACATGTTCTCATACAGATTGGAGGGAAGGACCCAGCAGTCCCCGCAACATTAATTTGCATCTTCAAAATCAATCACACATTCACACCGATGTTCCAGCGAGGCTCCAGTGCGCTGGTGCGTGTCTGCCAGAGGAGGCCGGAGTTCCCCATTGTAGAGGGTGAGACCTTGGATGCGCAGCTCAGGCCAAGAATGCGGTTGTTGCCACTGGACCTGGAGAAGATGGCGGAGATGGGTGCGTACAGTAAGCAGAACTTCGCGACGTGTATACATCGGCACGACGGGGTATCTTCGAAACATTGCTAGTGCACTACTAACACTGCGCTCTCCGGCAATCTTCATGAATTTGGGATCAAGTGGTCTTTGTTTTGGTCACATGGTAGCACTAACACGACGTGTACTATAGTTATATAGTAGCCCGTACAAAACAATATCGACGTCCAACAAAAAAGAAGTCGTGACGTAACTCGTGGCGGACACTGTCACGTTATTGCTCGACTTCACGCTCGTGTACTCGCTGCCAAGGGCAGTATTGAGCCAGCTCCCTACTTCATTAACCAAACCGCGTGACAGCTTGCTGCACTGCTCGGCATGAGCTGGGAATTTGGCAATATCATCCCAACCCTTCTCCTAGATCGCCTATAAATACCAGATCATCCCCAGAGCTGTACACAGGCCATATATACCTAGTTACCTACCTACCTCGGCTTTCGACACAAACACTCTGAGAGCAATGGCGGCGAGGCGGCCGACGAGCACAAGCACCGGAAGGAAGAAGATAGAGATCAAGCTCCTTGAGAAAAAGAAGGACCGGCAGGTGTGCTTCTCCAAGCGCCGCAATGGCCTGTTCAACAAGGCGACCGAGCTGGCCGTGATGTGTGGGGTCGAGGTGGCCGCGGGCGGCAAGGGCTTCACCATCGGCCACCCCTCCGTCGAGTCCGTTCTCGAACGCTTCCTCCCCTCCGACTCCCCGGAGGAGCAGGCCGCGGCAGCGGTGGTCGGCGGCGCCGCCGTCGGCCAGAACCAGGAGATGGAGGAGCTGAACCGGGAGCGCGACGAGCTGCGCGCGCGGCTGGAGGCGGAGAAGGCGCGGAAGGACGCCGCGGAGGAGGCCTGGGCGAAGGCGCACGCCGAGGGGATCCAGGCGGCGGTGTGGCTGGACGCACTCGTGTGCCAGATGGGGGAGGAGGACCTTGTCGCCTTCAAGGCCACGCTGGAGCAGGTGGACGCGGCCGTGGCGGCGCGCGCTAACCAGCTGCTCGGCGGCGTCACCGTGCATGGCGGCAGCGGCGGGTTTGAGTTCGGTGGCACCAGCGGTGGGATGGAGAACATGCAGCAGCAGCAGCAGCAGGCTATGATGGCGATGCCCCCGCCGCCAGAGTTCACCGCCGGAATGGCGATGATGCCCCAGGGGTTTGGGCCGCACGGCTTCCCCCAGTGAGATGGACCCTAAACCAAGCCTACCGATGCATGCATGGACGCCAGCTTCGTTCGTTTGTCGTTTTCCGTTATTTTAAGCATCATCGTGCATGCAGGCGTGTCATCGATCTAGTTATTTACCTGCATGAAGCATATGATGTACTCTGTTTTTCAATTTCGTATCTCATGTTGCCGTGCATCGGCTGCTATTAGATTTCGTCAACTTAATTACCGGCTTGTAATGTTCTGTATCTGTACCAAACTAATGAAAATTCAAGCCTTTATTTACATTCTCTAGCACAACAAAAAATCACCGCCGAGTATCTAAATCAATGCTGCAATGGTAACAGCCAAGGGAGAATCTAGAAAAATTTGTCGGTGAGGTCCGCTACTATAAAGATATGCACATCAAGCACAACATAATACAGTGGGAAAAAATGGAATACCAATTAGATGACCTGATAAATCCACTTGTTTAAATATATTGATGAGAAACTACACCCTTACCTTGCAAAAGATAAATTTCAAGGCTTCATTTGCGGCTTCCTGTACTGTGAAGGCATAAACTAAACATATTATATTCACAACAATTGCACATAAAATATTTTAGATAAAAGAAAAAATTGATAAGATAAACATGTGACGAGACTCACATTTTACCATTCCTTTCTTGACTTTTCACTTTCTTAAAAGGGTCAATCATGGCATCCTTAGAAATAGTGAAAGGCATATCTCTTTATGCAAAGTAAATTAGACAAGTTTGTCCCCTTTTTTTTGCGGAAAGGGTCCTGACATTAAAAGAAACATACAAAACACCACGAGAAAAACGAAAATTACAAGTTTGTCCATTTAATTCCTTGTTATTCTTGACTATATTTATTAACGAGAAACATCTCTCCTAAGATAGATCGAAGAAAAATATACATGCTTATTTGTGCTTTGAGATCAGTCGGATGTCTAACAGAGACACCACGTTAATCCACATTATCCTAATTATTTTTGATGGTTAGATCTAATATGTATGGTGAGGATTTAGCAATAGATTAATAGTTATGTAACCTGTGACACGACTGTTTTAGGGAACCGATTGACACGAGTTACTTTGGTAGGACCGTAATAATAGACGTGTAGATGTGTCCGTTAAAATAGAACCCGTGTAGGCTAGGTGACCGAACCGGCACTTGTGGCTTCTATATTTAATCAGCCAGCGTTCGCGTAAAAAAATCAGTCAGCATTAGACCATGTCCGTTTAAAAAGAACCGTGTATGAAGCAACCTACCATGGCTGGAACGTGATAGATGTATGCAAAAAAAAAAAAAAGGTTAAACGTGGTGGCAAAGGCTTGAAGCTCCTAAATATGGACGATTTAGAGAAGTGTTATAAAGTACGTTAAACTGATCAGATACCTACGTTGTTTATATGACTGAGCAACTAAATGACAAATTTATTCAACCACCATCAGACCGACACACTTACAAAATGTATGCAGAAGTTCTGATTCGCAGAATTTTAAATTAAATTTATTTGACCGCCATCAGACCAACACCCTCACAAAACACATGCAGAAGTTTTGAATCCCAGAAATTTAAATTAATGAAGTCACGCCATTTCGCATTGTCGACGATACGTCCCTTACCCTACAAAACTCTATCTTGCAAGGATGAGAATGTCCCTCCACTAGAGGATTATTATGACTCAATGAGACACAGCGCGACATCCAACCTTTAAAATTGAGAATGATACAAAATTAGTTGACGAACTGAGATTGACAAGAACATTCATTCTCACAAATTATTTGACCCCTATCGGACCAACAAACTCACAAAACACATCCAGAAGTTAGAAGTCGCGGAAAGATTCATGAAGTCATCACATTAGTCACACTATCGACCGGAATGTTCGTCATACTACAACATTTTATCCCACGAGGCAGAATGTAGCTCCACCAGAGAAATATTTCGTCTTAATGAGACACACGCTATGTGAAGTCTTTAAAATTGAGAAAGATACAAAATTAGTTGACGAACTGATATCGACAGGAACATCCCACAGACCTGTAAAATATTTTGGTTTCATGATATACACTAATACACATGGCAAAGTCAACAAATATTCTCACTTTATATGTTTCATATTTGGTATCCACACAATGTGTCAATACTATTTTTAATTAGAGGACCCAAAAATCGTACACTTAATTATTATGAACGGTTCTCGGGATATTGTTTGGTTGTATGGTAGACATATTTGGACTACTCTATATGTCTTCCTCTCGTGTAACAAATCTAACACAAGAGCACATGTCACTCCAACTGCATAATAAATAGATGAATGGTTAAGAGTATTGAACTGTGCTAGCAAAGCTGCGCATTCATTTTGCATAACACAAATAATATATGTGACCCCATGTGTACGGAAATTGAATGAAGATCGGGATAAGTTAGAGAAACTTTAAAGAGTAACTTAGAGTTATACTTCTCTATCTTTAACTACCGATGTAAAAACATGTTAACGAATACACCCATAAGAAACTAATTTATTTTTAACAGTATATTTATGTAAATAATAATGGCCAAAGATTAACCACTTTTGTTTTCTAAATTGTTTCACGGTGTGACATGGTGTGAGTAAATGAGAGGAAGAAACATCAGACCAAGATATTCTAATGTGACCTACCAACTAAGAATCATATACCATTATGTTCTTAATTAAATTTTTACTAAAGTGAACTAAACTCGTGTACTGGTCTACCATGATGTATGTACCATATATAGTTCTGTTTACAAATACATGGATATTTTAGCATATATATGGCATAATAATAATTTTCCCACAAATTTCATGCTGCCAAATCTTTTAGGTTGATATTTTGTTTACCAGAATATTTGTGGTAGTTTAGAAACATTTTGTTTCTTGACACATAATGGGAAATAATGTGATATCAATGAAACCATAATTTTATTTCTTGAACACTTTGAACCTACTGATGCCCTCACAACCGCGAGGGCCACCCTGCTAGTTATTGTAAATTACATTTCTCCTTTTCTCAAGCACAAACTTGGGTGGGTGAGACTAGTTTTGGGTTGGGTTAGATATGAAATTTGCGATTTGCGGTCAGCCGCACCCACCGCTTGTACTGGAGCTCCATCCCTGGTAATAGTTTGGGCTCGATTTTTTGTTATCTACATAAGTAAGAATGGTTTCAAACTCTATCGCAAGAAAAGAATGGTTTCAAACTAGGCCCTAGATACAATGTTACAAAGATGTTTGGAAAACGCTTTGCATTTGTTATTTTCAAGAGTTACATGAGCAAACCAAGTTTTACGAGTTAAGGTAGTAGATATAAAAAGCACAAAGTTATATACCAAGTTTTCAATTTCGACTTGAATCGTTCAATTATTCTTAGTTATCAGAGGTTACAGATTGAACTTTTGGCCACCTAAGTTGTGTATCTTGTTTTGTTTTTTAACCTATAAATTCCAAAATGTCACAATTTTACATGTTGTAGTGTGTTTACCTTCGTTTAGTCGGGTTCACCAAGATCGATTGTTGGGTATTGACTCACCAATTTCAAACTTGATATGTAATGTAACTAGGTGAAACAAGCTAGCTAGGTGGACAAACTAAGTCCGTCAGTTACATAATAGCACAAGGTTGATCATATTTAAAATGATAAAGTCCAAAACATAGACCATAACTTGAATTAATAAGGTTCTCGTACCTTAACAAAAAATGCATTTCAATTTTTTTGCGAGAACGAGATGGCCAACCCCCAACCCTAACCCTACCACCTCAATGTAGACGACATGTCCGTCATGCATTCCATATGAAACCCCTCTACCATAATGGTGTCAACATCTGAGTCATGCATTCATTTTATGATCTAGATAATTTATCCACCGCTTGTTGTCTAGCCACTATTTTAGAAAACCCAACAGGATATAGTCAAATCGCCAACGCTAACCCCTAACACTGCCAACTCAATGGCGAGTGCATCTCATTTAGGCATTCCATCTATACACACCTTGATAACGTGTCCATCAATTGTTGTCTTGTTGCTACTATAGAAAACCTAGGAGGATATGGTCAAAACCACCCCCAGCCCTAACCCTACCACTATAATGGCGACTACATCTTATTAAAGAACTAAACCCTATTGGCAATGGGATTTCATTTATGCATTCCTTTTATGACCCAGATAATGTATCAGCCGCTCATTGTCTTGGCACTGTTCTACAAAACCCATGAGGATATGATCAAACCCCAACCCTACCGCCTCAATGGTGAATGCATCTCACTCCCACATTCCATCTTAATCATGCATTCCTTATATCACCTACATAATGAATATGCCTCTTGTTATATTGTGAGTGTTCTAGAAACCCAAGAGGATATAATCACCCACCCCCAACACGAACCCTAACCCTAAAATATCAATGGCGACTGGATCTAACTTAGGCATTCCATCTAACTCCCCAACCCTAATGGCGATAGTATCTCACTCATGCATATTGTTTTATGACATGATAAGGTATATGTAGCTTGTTGTCTTGCCATTGTTCTAGACAACCAAGGAGGATATGGTCAAATACCTCCACCCTGCATGCTCAATGGTGACTGCATTTCACTAAATCCACCAACCCGGATCGAAAAGGCATTCATTCATACATTCCTTCTTCAGGGCTCCGTCCTGCTGCATACTTTATTGATCAAATAATAGTTACACCATTGATTTAATAGAGCAGTAATGAAGTCCGACGGTTCTTCTACCCAAACAAGTGGTAGTGTTCCCGTCTCTCTGGATAATTAATCAACTACATTGTTTGCCTCCCTACTACAAAAAACTAAACTCACACTTAGAAAAAGTAGAAGCTTGCACATTAATATCTTCAAAAAGAGCCACCACTACCATTGACGAGAAACATCGTGATTGAATCGTTTCAACGACCTGCAAGCAATGAGATTGAACGATAATTTTTTAGCAACAAACCTCATTTGCAAGAGCTAAACCTACAAATAGCCATAGCTTCTAGTGTATTTTTATCAATAGCATAATGGACTGGATCATTGCAGGCTGCAATAAATCTTCCTGTATCATCTCGAATAATAGCCACAATTCCTCCTTTTAGATTATCCAGGTTGAAACTTGCATCAAGGTTGATAAGAACATAAGTCTCCTTTGGTTTCATCCATGTACTCTTCCTTTTGGCCGCAGATTTTCTCAACGTTCGAATATTATTCTCTACTAGCTGAATGCCCGTGCGTTGCTACGGTCTCTCAAACATTTTTTTTAATAATGTAGGCATGCAACAAATGAAAGTTAAAGTGTATAGAAAAATAGCCACATGACGTTCAAAAACAATTAGATACTACTTCAATTAAAATGCAGTTCGATATAAAAGCTACTATTATTTGTATACAAACAATTGTTCTCGTTGACCAAGATTTCACTTGGCTTCAAGTGACAGCTTCCATATACACCACCCTGCGATGTACAAGCTCATGTGATGATGTTTTGCTTTGGAGTTGGCCCATTATGCTTTGTTTTATTCATGTTGCTTACTTGTGCTGTCGTACATTAGATTAGCGAATTGGGCGAGAGCCGGTTTCAAACTTAGTATGCATCTCATCATGCACCTATGTGCTATGCTACCCCAAAAAGGTAGAAATATTCTTATAACTCGATCTGAAGAGTACAAACTTGAATACATAGGAATTTCAACCAATTTGTGTTACACTGTGTGAAAAACACAAGAAGCTCGTGAACACAATTGACCATTTACAAATTTCTACAAGGAGTTGAAAAATACCTTTAAGACAAGAACATTGCACATGATCATGTGCGTCGCTACATGTTGATTTTATTTAATCTTTTTCGTTCGTCGGAAGTGGACTTGCAAAAAGAATCTTGGTTAACCAAAGTGCCTCCTGCGAGACAAGCCCACCACCGTTCACCCAAAAAGAATCTTGGTTAACCAAAGCTTGATGCTCACTCCCGCCGCCCGCCCTAGCCCACGGCCACCGCTGGCGAGGAGACAGAGCCACAGAGGAGGCCCAGAGGAGACATCGACGTCCGCAGACGGCCCTTCTCCACGCTCCCCCTCCCTGCCCCCCGCAGACCAACTACCTTTTCAGGGCGGCCTAGAGGAGCTCGCGGCAGTCGAGACAGGGCGCAGAGGATCTCGCGGTCAGTGCGGTGAAGCGGCCTTCCTCCACCTCCCCCAGTGCCCTCTTCCTCAGCCTCCCCGGTGTCCTCAACGCTCCCGAGCGAACAAAAGAGCATGACAACGCTCAGGCCTCAGGGTCTGCAGGATGTAAGGAACTGCGCGGATGCCATGCCGGGCGGACAGAGCCCGCTGAAGGTAGCGGACTGGGCAGAGGCCGGGCTAAACGTGCGGAGCCTGCCGGAGATAGAAACGGGGCAGAGTCCTGGGCGCGCCAACGGCCATCGGATTTAAGATTGAATCAGGACGAGGCAAATAGGCAGGGAGATGCCAAGGTGGCCGGCAACAGCGGGTCTAGAGCTGGTGGCAATGGAGAGGTACATGGAGGTGTGCGGGGTGGGTCGTTGATCCCGTTGCCGGTGTGCAGGACCAGGCGGAGCCGTGGTCGTGAAGAAGCCACGGAACGGTACTTTGCAGTGACAGTGCCTGTTATTTCCCCGAACTGCCAGGGGCAAACTCGTCCAAAAAATTGGAACTAAAAATTTGGGAGCAGACTAACTTACCTTAAGATAAATTATAGTATAGATAGATTAGTGCACACCCGTGCGTTGCAACTGGAGAGAATAATATCCAGTATGAAGATACGACCGAGTAAGTTCTAAGGGTGCTCCATGGTCAGGCATGTTGTCCACTACCTCCTCATTCCGTCGTTTCTACTTGGTCCGCATGTGTCTCTATCACCACCTCACTCTATTCCACGAAGGCCTTCGCCTCCCTCGGCGATCAATATTCTAAATTTAATGATGTAATTATCTAATATTCCCGCCGTCCCAAAATAGCATTAGAACGTTTTCTAAGTTTGACCAAGTTTATACATAAAAATTTAAACATTTACAACCGAATCAATATCAATAGATTCACCATAAATTATATTTACTAATGTGTTTATTTTGTATTGTAGATGTAAATATTTTTTTAATATATTTGGTCAAAGTTAATAAGATTTGATTTTTGATTAATCATGCTTTATATTTTAGGACGGACGGGAGTATCTCAATAGTATTATCCTTTTTGGATATGCCGAGATAGAAAATTGAGAATCGATGGATGGATACCTGCACTCAGGCCTCCTGGCCTCCCGGTAACACATAGTTTTGCGCCTTGATGTGCTGCAAACTACAGGCGCCGTCTTGTGCAGTTTTCACACAAGAGAGGTGATAGCAGAATTTTATTTTAAAATACTTTTCTTTTACAAATTTCATTAGTAATATTTGAAGAAAAACCAATTTGAAATATTACTCGTTGTCGTGGATCTGAACCATTAGATGTAATCGTTCTCGGCTTGAACGGTTGGAGCTGAATCCTGCTAGCGTGCTCTGTCCAGGAAGAAATCATTGCTCTGTATCTTACTCTCGTGACCTGGTGACCACGTTGCTCTGTATCTTCTCTCCTCTACGCACGTTTCCCGTCTTCCTCATTCATTCACTCGCGCAAGACGAGGAAGAACGACCACAACTACTCATATCAATCATTCATGCATCAATGATAGGTAAGCACTGCTGCAGCAAAAGAGGACACAGACGAAGACTCCTATCTGCTCTCCTATTTGTCTGATTCCCAGGGTGGTCCGAGAATTCAGCTGCTCCTTCGGTTATGTCGCCGCGAGCTCGCAGCGCTCCTCATGGCCACACGCGCGCGTATAGAGACGACCGGGGAGGGGCGACGCCATGGCGGAATTCTTCCAGTCTCTTCCACAGGTGCCGACGGTTTGCGGCTGTAGAGTCGATGACCGACCCACGGGTCGCTCCTGCCTCTGCACCTGCTTCTGACTGAATCTGGCGAGGGGTGGATGATCGGTTGGTGCACGGCGGCAGCTCCCCCGACCTGCACGGTGACAGCTCCGACGTCGTGCAGGAGCTTCTGATGGTTCCCGTAGCTGAGCTGAAACAACCGCCGTCAGGTCCTTGTCAGACCCAATCAGTAGCTGTTGACTTGCCGGGATGATGTCCCAAATAACCACTTACCTGCCGGTGGTGGACTACCAACCGCCTTCCAATTCGTCGAGTTCGGTCTCTAATTTGTCCCGCTCGCACTGCCACCGGTCTCGTGCGTCGTTTCCATTGACAAGCTCAGGATGCTATCGAAGAAAGTCCTTGCCAAATTGACGCCGGCGCTCTGTCTTCTAGCGGGAGGCCCTGCAGACGGCGGGGAGCTGTGGACGCGTCTCTCCGCCAAACCCGCCTCGCCACATCCCTCTCTATCTCCTGATGCTCTACGGCCCTGGTTGCTCGGTCGCTGACCACGACGGCCTTTGTTTTTTTCCTTTTCACCAAAGTGAAGGTTTGACTTGCCGGTGGCAGCCCTGGTAATATAATTAAACACCCAGGGGCAAAACCGTCCAATTAAAATCAGAACCAAAATCTTGACAGACTAACCTACCACAAGAAATATTATAGTATAGATAGATAGATAGATAGATAGATAGATAGATAGATAGATGATTACTCTGACGTACATAACAACCATTGTGGCAGGCAGTACTTGCTCGTCATGAACTGCTTGCCTTCTCATCCATCAAATATACCAGGCCGCTATCAATATTAATTCTTTGACATATCCAGGTTGTTGATTTACTAAAAGTTCTTCAAGAACGGCACTTCCAGCTCAGTCCACCTACATAGCATTTTGAATGGTTGATAATAGTCCCAGATTTTTCCAAACTTATGCCGCATGCTCACACTCAAACAAACATGTTTAATATCCTTGCAGTGTGTAGTGCATCGTGGATGCTGACCAGAAACAGGAACATGTCTATTTGCTAGAATTCCTTAGCAAGGAAGGATGCCATGCAAACTCTTCCAAGCAAATATTTTAATTTTCACTATTACCAAGCTTTCAAGAGTGTGTCCCACACTACGTTAATTTTTGACTGTCCGTAGATTGCAAATTCCTCTCATTCTCTCCAAATTGATGTTTCCACTCTCCATGGTATGCTGATTTAACTGAAAAAATAGAATTCTTGTTATATCTCCATGCAAAGAAGTTTTCCATACCATATGTAGATAGAGGTAGTGACAGAATTCCGTGACCGTAAAGAAAATCTCTCTCACTAGCTCCTCATCCCATGTTCCTGTTATTGGGCTAATTAAATCCAAAACTTTTGTGAGCACAATACTTCCTCTTGGTGTTATAACCTTTCTGTCATGGCTATTGGGAATCCATGGATCTTCCCAAATATCAATTTGTGACCCATCTCCCACTCGCCAAATACACCCTCTATTAAAACATTGAATCCATGCTAGGATACTTTGCCAAGTAAAAGATGCTCCACTCTTCATCTTGGCTTATTGGTCATCCGGGTAATATTTAGCTCTTAGAACTCTTGCACATAGAGAACCAGGTTCACATAATAATCTCCATACTTGTTTGGCTAACATAGCTAGATTCAAACAATGTGGATCATAAAAACCAAGCCCTCCCCTCTTCTTTGGTATGCACAGTTTCCATCATGTAAACCAATGTATCTTCTTTCATTGGCATAATTACCCGACAAGAATTGCGATATAGCATCCATTATTCCTTTACATATGTTTTTTTGGAATTTTTAATATAGACATCGCAAACACTGACATTGCTCGTGCCACTGCTTTTAGAAGAACCTCCTTCCCCGCCATGGATAAATTTTTATTCTTACCCTTGATTATTTTCAGGAACCTTTCCACCAAATATTTAAAACGATCACTCCAATCTTCCCGCACAATAGATGGTAGTCCCAAGTACTTGTCAGAAATAGCCTCTGTCATGATATCTAAAGTTGTACAAATCTCCGCTCTTATCTCCACCTGCGTATTAGGACTGAAATATACATTGATTACTCACACTTACCAATTTTCCTAAAGACGCACAATAAGCATTCAAAATATCACGAAGACATCACGCATTAGCTTCATTTTCCTTCATCAAAATCAGCGAGTCATCCATGAACATAAGATGCGAGACCAACGGGGCATCTCAGCAAACCTGGATGCCCGCTAACTTCCCCTCCTCCTCGGCATGTGATTATAGGCTAGAAAGGCCTTCCGAGCAAATAAAAAAAAGTAAGGGGACGGGGTCCCCTTGCCTTAAGCCTCTCGTTAGTGTGAACTGACCGGTCTCATGCGAGTTGAACCGAACACGGTAACGAACCGACGAGACATGCTCCATCATTAGATTAATCCATCTAATATCGAAACCCATCTTCAACATCATTGCATTTAGAAACTTCCACTCAATTCTATCATATGATTTATGCATGTCCAATTTTACCGTATACAACCCTTGCTTCCATTTCTTCCTTTTAATCGTATGAGCACACTCATATGCTATTACAATATTATCAGTAATCATCTTTCCTGGCACGTAGTGTTAGCTTTGCGACAAGTAAATAACGAAGAACGAAAATAAAATTGCAGCGAGGGGGACACAGATTTAACGTGGAAAACCCTCTCCAACAAAGAGAGGGGAAAAACCACGGGCGCCAGCCGGCGAAACTTCACTATATCGGAGAGTGTTTACACAACGCCGGGTATTTCACAGATGCAACTTATCCCAACCGGCGGCTTACAAGAAATATATATCGGCCCAAGCCTCCGGCGACGGGTCTCGCTCCGCTCCGTCAAAAGTTAGTCTTTACTTTGTAGAATTTGGATCACATATAACACGTAGGTTGATTGTTATTCGCCAATAATTTCTGGACGAATCCCCTTCAAGCGATTTGCCAAAAGCTTACTAATAACTTTGTAAACAACATTATATAAGCTAATTGGCCGATACTCAGTTACTTTCTTTGGATGATCATTCTTTGGAATTAGCACAATAACAGTGTCATTCCATCCTTCTGGAATTTTGACAGAGTTGAGTGCTTCCAATACCTCCGAAATTAAACCTTTTATAGAAATGGTGTGTAACCCATCAGGCCCCAACGCCTTATGATCCCCAATGCTGAAGAGGGCATTTTTCACTTCCTCCTCCGTAAACGGTGCCATCAGCGAATCATTCATATCTTGCATTACCTTCTTCTTTACTTTATCCAAAACATCCTGGTCGGGGTCACCCTTGTCTGAAGTGAAAGGTCCTCCAAAGTAGACATCGGTAAAGTTTGATATATATTTATTCCCTTCTACTATCTCATCATTTTCCTTCAACAAAGATTTAACCAAATTTTATTTTTTCCTTTCCAATGCAAAGTGATGGAAAAAAGTAGTATTCCTATCACCCTGTTGAGGCCAATTAGTGCGCCCCCGCTACAGCCACATAACGAACATGTTTTCAGGCATCACCAATATTTCTGGCTGGCGCTCCAAAGCCTCATGTGACGTCGGTCCTCTCCTCAAATATTACAACTCCCCTTTTAGCTTATCTATCCTTTTTTTTTGGGTCCTTTCGGGATCTTACGGTCCCATTCATGTAGGTCTTAGTGCAAGTCGACAAGGGTATTAATTAAAGCGTGGTTCAAAGATTTTGCCCTATCCCATGCACCCTTGACTATCTCATCGACGGTTGGCTCACCAAGCCACCTAGCTTCAAATCTTCTATAGTTTCTTTGATTTGGAACTTCTAACCCTTAATAATATACCATATCCACAAGATCTGGTCGATGGTCAGACTTTGTCATCTCCACATTCATTGAATTTCTAATGGGAACAAGTCATTCCATTCTTTATTATAGATAGATCGATCCAGCCTTTCCCTAATCCTTCCACGCCTCCAAGTAAATTGATCCCCTATGTAGGGCATATCATCCACGTGACAGTCCTCTAGGGCATCTCAAAAAATTTGCATATACCTTTGGGGGCTTGGAAGCCTCCCTTCCTTCTCACTGTCAAAAATAATTTCATTAAAATCTCCAATTAGAACCCACGACATTGAATTATCGCTAGCACACGAATTTCTCATATCCGTCCATGTTCGATGTTTGTGACTCCAATCTGGTTCTCCATAGAGCCCAGTAAATCGCCAACCCGGTCACGAGTCTATAGTGATATCAATATGCTGATTCGTCACACTCCTCTCAATTATCTTCACTTCTTTCTTCCACATCATCAGCAAACCTCCGCTCATTCCATCGCTCTCATGAACCACCATATGATGAAAGCCAATCTTCCTCAAAAGTTTTTCTTCCTTCGCTTTATTAAAATGGGTCTCGGATAGAAAAACCACATCTGGGTCAGACTGCTTCTAGATGACCAGAAGCGCAGGAACTACTAGGCGGTTGTTCAAACCGTAGCAATTCTATCCTTCAATAGCATTGCTCCCGGCTAGAATCAAAACTAGCAGATCAAACTTGCTTGAAGATCGATCCAAACAGTCAGATCATGAGTTCAAATTGCTTCACAAAACTCAATAGTTTCGAAGAACCACAGACCTCACCTCCAGATTGATCTAGGGGAGGGAAAAAACTCAACCCTAGAACACTGTCACAATATCACAGTACCGAATGGGACCTTTCCAATCACCCCGGGAGCAGCCGCTGGCAGGGCAGTCCAACCCTAGGTCGCCCTCATGATCACCCTCACAATCGCCATCGCGAGCGGAGGAAAAACGGTTCATTGTGACCGAAGTTAATAATTAGGTTTTTTTCATACATTCCTTTTATGACCTAAACAATGTATTTGGCACGTGGTGTGTTGCTAGTTTTCTACAAAAGCCACTGGGATATGGTCAAATCCCCTAACTCTAACCACTAATCCTACTATCTCAATTCCAAATGCATATTACTCATGCATTCCATGCAAAGCGCCAACCCTAATAGCAAAGATATCTCATTCACGCATTCCTTCTATGACTTAGATAATGTATCCACCTCTTGTTACTATGGGTATAGGTACTCCATGCACTCCTTGCTCACACACCATGCTCTTTCACCTCCCTCTTTGAGTCTATGCTTGTAGGCCTCCTCTCCCCCAACTCCTATCAATGCCCGAGATAGACACAAATAACATAACTGGCATGGTAGTGGGGATGCGGATGCAAGAAACATCAGAGATGCTTTTACTAGCAATTGAGGGATGAGAGAGAATGATTGGGAGAGAGTTGGATTTTCAAAATTTTGTACATGTTCGAACATGTTTCGAACGAAAACTGCAATCTCGCATACCTAGGTGGATCTACAACGGGAATGGTCGGCATGTGACGACAACATACTCATCATGTCTGCACTCGTATAGAAAAATATAGTTTGGCCACAGTCAAGGGACACCAAGGATAATTAGCTCTTGGTCGAGTGCCAAGTAGACACTTCCCTAATGAACTACTTATGTAACTAAAATTACCATTTGCTTATTCATAATCAAATACTACAAACCTTGGTCACTATATTTGTTATACCATACACATTAGAAACTTCTACAAAGATATTTAAGGATACTACAATATATGTGGACGCGGATATATGCAATATAATTTATGCAAGTATCATAAGTTAATTTGTAAAGGTATATGTTTTGTTTCTCACATTTAAAGGGATTCGGTTCAAATAATGATCCTTCGAAGGGGTGATGTATGAAAAAAGAGAATTACTCACATAAATTTTGCCAAAAAGTACGAATTATATTTAGTGTGGTTCTATTATCAATGACAAAGGTAGAACTGTATAACAAAGAACACAATAAGCGTCTTAATATTTAGCAGAAATTTTTGTTGTTTCTTACTCAAACTAATAAACATGAAAATATACTGTATCTAAAACAAAAAAACAATAGGTTGGACATGAACTATAAAATGTATAGCAGTTTTATATAAATGGGAAATCATGGGGATCTCGGATATAGGCTCCCGGTACGTGAGACTCGCAAATCCTCCTCCAAGGATAGTGCTTGCCCTTTTTTTCCTTCTCCGGGGCATCCTGAAGCTGCGTAACTTGTTTGCATGTTCCAACCAACTCATCCTGAAGCTGCGTAACTTCTTTGCATGTTCCAACCAACTCATCTTGAACTGGAGAAGCAATCACTCACTACCCACAGGCTAGCAGCATCCTTCTCTGCATCTAGAATCTGATCATGTTCTTTATTCAAGTGGTGCTCCACCTCTCCAAGTTGGCATTGCACCTCGTTCAGTTTGCTCTCTGCCTTGGAAGACTTCTCGTTTTCCATCTCAAGCCCTATGGTCTTATCTTGGAGGGAAGTAGTGAAGTTTTCCATGCATAGCCAGGACAACCTCGCGATTATCCAAACCTCATTTCTGAGAGTTGAACATTCCTCATCAATTGAGGAGCATACATAGACACCCTCACTAAACTCTGAATATACAATTGAAAAGAATAGGTCGGACACAAAGCCAGGAAAACATGAGGAAAAACAACAAGGATTACACATTAATTAACTTCTTGAATAACTTGAGTCGCCTCTCCACCTCGTCCGTTCCATAAAGAGAATCAAGCCACTCCGGCGTATTCCCTATGTCGAAGCCGAAGAAAGGAAGATTCTTGAAGTGAGAGCATGATCGGTTTATTCCCCTACATAAGAAGAAGCGTGAGTACAAGATAGGAGGAAGTCAATATGCACGAAGGGAGGCATCGGAGCACTCACTTTGGTCCATGGTACCCTTCTAATTTCCTGTCCCATAGTCCATCATGTAGCCCGATACAAATGGATAGGGGGGAATTTATGTGTCATCATCATTTCCCAAGACATCCCCCACCCTTGCATATACCCAAGTATCTACCACAGCTTTGCCTTGACAAGTGGAGGGAGGAACCTCTTCTAGGGAAAGTTTGCCAGAGATGGCCGTGTCAAAGATCTTTTATCATGCCGCTTCCAGGAGTATCACACCATTATCCTCTCAAGTGGAGAATTAGAGTGAGTCACTTGGTTGCTTTTTTCTCTAATTGCTAGCAATATATCATGGTACTTCTTATGGAATTGTCGAGCGAGAGCGTCCTCTAGTGTCGGGGAAGAAAACGGAGAAGCTGCTTGATTCGGTTCTTTCTCGCCTTGCTCACAGCCTCTTTATTCTGGAACTACCAACCGATCATCCTATGGTGGTGGTGAGGCAGACAGAGAGGTCACTTTCTTTGTTTAACTTTTCCTCTTACAATTGCAAGGCCACCCTTGGTCTGATATCATTGTCGTTCTCCACATACATTGAAGTTACACCATGTGCACTTGTTGATGTGCCAAGCCGATGCTAGACGCGCTTGAGTGAACGTCTAATACACTCGCGGTTACACCTGCACACGCTCGATGTTGTGACCGGCGCTTGTGGACTCTTGCCGCGATCAAGGCTACACCCCAAGAGATCAGTGGCACACTTCGATGATGCCTTCACAAGGTGGCATACACGACTTCCCGAGTCCGCCATCCAGCGTACAAAACAAGTGATTCTCTTCGCGTTCTCATAGGAAAACTGTGTAATAACGTCCAAGAGCTTGAGAACACATTTTTTCGCATGCATACATCTCTAGACAATAATTTGTTTCATGTAGATGGATTATTCCATGAATTCTTCTAAACAAGGCTCGTCAAAATGCAAACTCTAATACTACAAATAAAATAAGAAAACAATTCGAATGCGAACAAAATACGGTTGCCTATTCATAAAAATATTTGGAAGAAAAAACTTATTTTTCCGTAGTACACTCTTATTTTTTAGCAAAATCAAGATCATTTTCTAATAGAAATGAATATCCAAAACCAAAGGTTTTTTATGGAATATTTGGCATCAGCCTGATAGGTTTTCTAGTTTTTCTAATTTCTTCTTTGGCAGAATGTGAAAGATAACCTTTTGATTTACTAGAAGCAGAGGAAGAAAGTAGCACATTATCAAACCTAATATTCCGATATAAAATATGGTTTGTTTTATCTTCTTTCTTAACTCAATTTGTTAAGTTCCTCTTTATTTGTAACAATTCTCTACTTAGGCGGGTGAAATTTATCTATTCCCTATATATATACCCTCTTTTGTTTTTTTCCAAATGAATAACAGAATTGAAATTTTGGAAATGGAAATGGTTATATTTATTAAATTGACTAAAGCTTATTTATTTATTTGAATATGTCCTTGAGTTCATTTGAGACTTGAGCAAAATGTAGATTGGTGAAGAATATGTCCCCTGGGTTTCCTTTATTAGAATTCTCTTCCTTTTTATTTTTTTTACAAATTGGTCGGGTGCTCTTTTACCTTGAAAAAACTAATAATTTTGTGGGTCCTTTCTGCTCTAATCATAAAAAGGGGGTAAGGGGCTGCCAAACTCCTACATTTTCTTGTCTACAATCTGGTCCCTTCAATTACTGTAGAGATGAACCCAATCTAGAATAGGAACAATAATTTGTCATGATAGTTCAAGGTCTCAAGAAAAGGGTCTGAAAATAGATAGAAACTCTTGAATGAAAATTGAAACAAAATGTAGTCCCGGTTTATTCGAAATGGTAAGATCTTTGGAACAAAAACATGGGGCAACCCATATCATCTTGACTTGGTTCTTCTTCCCCCTCTTTTTTAAAGATTACCGAGTAGGGCTCTTGTCCTACCGGTATCGCATAGAACATGCTAGCCAAGATATTCTTCATGGAAAACTTCATCCATTTCATATGCGACTATAGGGCGAACGAAAACACAATACTTTTTCTTGCTCTTGAGATTTTTTTGTTGAACATCAATTTTTCCTACTTTTTATTCCTTAGAATATATATTTTTCTTTCTAGTGGTATCAAACAGCCACCTAATACCTTATCCGCCTCTTTAGGAAAATGAATGTCTCCGTAAAATATTTTGAGTTCTGTGTCAGACCGTAATGAAAATACAATTTATTTTAAAGATGAATATGATATTGCTCCTTTTTAGCGGAATGTTTTTTAGTTTAATTCCGAATTTACGTGTTTTTTAGTGAGTCCTAGTAAAGCTATTTTTTGTTAATTAAATACTGACACTATAAGGATAACTCTTATTACGAAAAGAGCTATTTACTCTATAATAGATAGGTAGAGCCAAATAATGTGAACTATACAAGTTCACAATACCTTTTGATGAAAAGAAAGGGCTACTGAGTATAGAGAGGGCCTTATCGTTTAATACGGAACCATAGAAACAGTAGAACCCACTATTCTTTTTAGTAACATTAGAATTAATTTGTTATTTCGCATAGAAATGACTTAATGGAGTGGAGTAAAATATCAAGGTTGGGAAGGTTACTACAACAAAAGCCATTGGAATTAGTAATTTATATATCGGAATAATTAATTTTGTTATTAATGAAAAAAGGATAGCAAAATAAGAGAAATATTTAGTTATTTATTAAGGTTTTGATTCAATGACTAGTTATTAGGGAAATCGGAGTAAATAATGGTGGCCAATTCTGCTATCCATGTCGTCCCGTTTCATTTTCGTCGGGGGATGGACACCGGAAAGGATACGCGACGCGGTTGCAACGGAGCCCTGCTCTACCGGGAGGCGGGCCCCACTGCAGGCAAGGGTGAAAGATTCCCTACCACGTCACGCGTGCCATCATACGCCTCGTCGCTAGACTGTGGGCCGCGCGCGCGACTTGGACCCTTCAGGGTGCGCAGGCAGGACCGTGCTCGGTGAGAGGCGTTACCGGTGCGACACACCTCCGTACCAGTTGGTTTGCAGGGTCCGCCCAGAGCTGGCGTGGCATCGTGAGCCCATGCTGGCTACGGTTTCTCGTGGTCATGGCGCTCACCCAGAGTTAACGTGGCACCGTTAGCCCATGCTGGCCAAGTCTTCTCGCGGACGTAGAGCCCGGCAAAAGTCGACGTGGCACCGTAAACCTATCCCAGACGCGTTTTTGCATGGATATGGGGTCCATACAGAGTAGACGTGGTGTTGTAATCCCATGTCGTCCATGGTTTCTCGTGGATATGAGGCCCATCTGAAGCCAATGTGGCGTCCTAAACCCATGACAACCGCAGTATTTCATGTGCGTATGGCCCGTACGGAGCTGATGTGGCGCCATAGGCACATCCCGGCCATAGATTATCGCGGCCAAAAGCAAGGCTGTCAGTGTAGACTCTAGCCATACGTGGGTTCTCATGGGCGACAGATGAGCTGGCAGCATACACTATCACGCATGTCGGTTAGGGACAGAGCTCACACACCGAAAGGCTATAGGCAGTTTCGCACGCATTTTTCTATATTATTGTGCCGCCTATACATGTCCTCCTCCTCTTCTCGCTTTCTTCATGTATTCCCTATACACCTCTTCCCATTACTTCTCTTCAATCTAGCTTCCCCAGTCGAAGTCGCCACTGACGTTTTGGTAGGACTACATGGAAGGACATCGGTGTTTGTAGTTCGTCAATGGATGTTGTAAGTGCGCTCGCTTTCCTGTCGCTTACTTTTGTTCTTTTTGTTGGCTGCAATCATGATTCATGCATTCGCTGTTTTTTCGTTTTATGTATTTGCTGACCTTCAACTTTGTTTTTGCAGCTTTTAGTTTCCAGATTGCTTTGTCGAGGCGCATCCCAACTGGAGAGGTCCCGGCCTTCGGCGTCCATCTATTGTGTGTCTTGCGCGGTGGCCATCTTCGAGGTATGTTTCTGTCTATTCGTAAGAGCATGTGGTTAGGTAATGAAGAATTGGAAAGTTTCGGAGTTGCCGTTCTAGAATAGCAATTTCATGATTTCTGTTATTTCAAAAATATTCTGAGAGGTTCAATGTGAAGGGCTTAATGCATTAGCAAGGCAACAATGCAAAGGATTCTTGCGATATTGAGGCACCAAGGAAGAAGTGTGCATCCGTGGCTATGTTAACTCGCCAAGGTAGGGATTGCCTTTGTCTAACTCACCAAGATAGGGAAGGAGGTTGCAGCATTGGGCGCCCATCCTGGAGCAGATGAGGCCGAGAGTGAGACTGGGGACAGGATGGAGCAGCCGATCGATGAAGGAGGCGGCAGGCAACACCGGATGGGAAGAAGGTATGAAAACTCTGTATCAAACTGGTAGATGTAGATTTTATCCATAATTGTTTTTGATCAAAGGCATTTTCATGCCTTGATTTATATAGAAAGCAACAAAGTCTGTTTACAACCTCTAGAGTTACCAGCTTACCAAGTCTACCACTGATATAACTACGAGCAAAATGACAGAACATAAAAGAACCCCCCTAACGCAGAACAAAACAAACACCAGCAAAGACATACAAGTTCACGGTACTAAGCCAACATCAGGCTAAACAAAAGCAACCTATTACTCCCCCAGATCATCAGAAGACAGCTGATTTTATCCAAAATCACTTGCTATTGTTCCACTTCTATAGTTTTTGCATAATCGTAGGTCCAAAGATGATACAAGAATTCATTCAGATGTAAACACAAGAGATTCAAGACAACATCAAGAGTTGGTGTAACAATTTTTCCTTTTAATGGAAGAGGTGATTATTTTCCGCACATCACTTTCATTTTACTATTTCTAAAGGGAGAATGCACCTATTGTTGGATCCACGATGACAAGGGGAGCAGCATGACGGGTTCTTGAGAAGTGGTGCCAGTGTCGGCAAGAATGGGGAACGAAGGTGGTGGGCCTCAGCGAATCGCATGCTGCTCGGTGAGGGCGACATGCTGTAGAAGCAGATCAATGTCCCTCTTATTTTCAATTCTAATGAGAAGTTACCTGAATCTAGATGCATTTTACCAATAAAATCAGTTTCAATAGAAAATAGAAATTTTGTTTCATGCATGGTTTTCAAGGCGTCTCTTAGGCGTCAAGGCCCCCCCCCCCCCCCTCCGTCTTGTAAAATCAGCAGGCGCCTGCCTAATCACCACTTAGGCGTCAGAGTGCCCTCAAACCGCTCTACACCGCCTTAATGCCTTGAAAACTATGGTTTTGTGCATATTTCTCTCGCATAATGTACATTCGAACTGAAGTTTTCAGTTTAAGAAATTTCTATTATGTTGTGCTATAAAAGAAATAAACATTGAAAACCTTTATGCCCAGCCAAGTATCTAGAGTTAACCTGTTCACAAAAGGTAGACGTTATTATGCTTAAATACTGGGTACTTGCATGGTTTTACCATCACGGAAGATGCACTCTTCTTATTGGTAGATAATCCAAACTGTATGCTATGTATGGATTCGGAACTCACTTTTGATTTTTCATTAAACTTGTCTTTTTTGTGCCATTAGATGGTCAAAATACGTTCAGCGCAATATGACACTATTGCATTTTATTCTGAACATTTTAATCTGAACTATTCTATCCTTTTTGTAGGAGAGCGCAATGGGTTATGAAGAATACGGCAGTGACAACACCGACAATTTAGGCAACAACACTCGCATGTTTAGTGCATATCTATCTTTTTGGAAGAAGTTGTCTGGCAAGTATCCCGTGACACACAGTTCCGGATGCTCAAAATCCTCACATTCATACTCGCTAAATGGCGCAAGCTGAACATCTTGTGTCGCTCTCCCATTGGAATCTGGCTGCAGAAGATCCCTCCCAACACTACACCTATTTCGACAAGATCGGAGAGCCATCCCCGATAAACACGTAGATCTTCTGAAGTTAACATTCAGATTTTGAAATAACTGCATCTACTTACTTGGACCTATAATGTGATGGTTAATTTTTTCGGCATGCAGGTTATGCATGGGGAAAGTGCGAGAGGGAGGACGGTGACTAGTTTTGCTCATTCCTCGCATTGGCATTGGCATGTTATATATTATAGCTTCTTTGAATTAATAAAACAAGTATATAAAATTTTAGCTTATGTAGTTGGTTCTTGTAACTTTAGTTTTCAAGTAATATAACAAGTATATAAAGACCAGTCGAGAAGAATTAAATGCTCAGGTGCTCGTCCTACTGACTTAGGATTAATAAGACATGTAAATGTCGGCTTCTCTATTTTTTCTTTTTCCTGAAACATAATATGCACGCTAAGTACTTTCACTATGATTCTATTCTTGTTTCTTTGTCCAGGTCCTGGTGTGAAGCAGCAAATGTAGATAGAACATACTCCGTCCATCGCATAATATAAGATGTTATTACAACAAATATATTGTGGGATGGAGGGAGTACTTTTTTATTTGTGCACATTGATATTAGCTTGACTACTCTACTTAATGTTGTCAAACCTTCCAAAAACATTGACCGAACAAGACAGGACATTGCCCTTCCAGCTGTAAACTATGACTTGAAAATTTCCCTTCTAGCCACGATCATTTTCTCAAGTTCCAGTTATGTTTTGTATATTATGTTGTGAATCATGGGTATATGGTACATATGATTTTGAGACTTATTATTTTTCGTTTATGTCATTAATCATGGATATCAGCGTCAAGATCCGAATGTGACATTTGCACTGTGATGTTTGCCGCTTGGAAGAATACTTGGTTCTTGTTGTGTGTTTTCTGTGAATGCTTGTTTTGCTTTTTTATATCCTGACACACTATCTCCAAGCACCTGGTTTATTTTCGTATACAATGGTACTGGCAATTAGACAATCCACTTATCTTGCCACAGCCCATGTTAAATCTTGGTGATTTCCATGTTTATAAATCTTGGTGCATGCAAAAAGATGGTTCAACCGAAAGCAATTTACCCAATAAAGTTTGAGGAATGAGTCGCTTTGGGATCACATTTATTTCGTCCTTACTTCTTCTTTGCTTGTTTCCTATTGATCATAGTGTCACTTAATTACATATTACAATCCTTAACTTGTGATTACAAGTTTGAGGAACTAGATGATTCCCCGTGCGTTGCAGCGGGAAACGTATATGTCAAAAGAAAATATAAGTATCGGGGCAGGTAATTCAATTCTAAGAATACCATTCGAGCACATTTCACTTGTTAGGAAGTATGAACATCTAAATTCTGATGCCGTTGAAGTGCAATAAAGACATAAAACACATTAGTATTTTTGTATTGTGTAGAACATCAGAACCTAGTATTGTTTCAATTTATCCAATTCGGGAAATATAGTAATATCACATTCCATTTGGACAAAATATTAGCTACACTGACGAATAACGGCAATTGCAAGGTACTCAACATTGGAGCAAAAGAAAATAAGACAAAGAGACTTCCCATTGAAGCCAATAAGATTTATCGATTTCTCGTTGAAGCCACCTAGACAAACAAATTTTCCAGGAATGCAAAAAATTATAATGTGTTCCAAGAGAGAATTCACAATGGATTTTTCTTAAGTTGATGCCCACTGTTCATGTCCTTCAGAAACCTTGATGCAATTAGCAAAATGAACTGCCATGACAATAATAAATTTCCAACTTTAATTTGGAATATTAAACTCAAGGAATATCAAAGCAGCCTATAAAAGGTCACGGGTGCTCACTTTGTATATTTCTTTTTTGCCAATATATATCCTTGCTTTATACTCCCTAGAGTATTAAGGAGTTGGGGTTAAGCAAACCCTGCCTATAGAATACAGTCTGTGTACAACTGACAGACATAGTAGGAAAAAACATACAGCCTTGACTACATGTGTGACATGAAGACGCGTCCTTAAGAACCATCCGGATTGCTAGGCAGAGCAAGCAGCACCTGCTCGCGTCCATGGGACTACGCCGCCGCTGACCAACACCCACGTCGTCGACAACAAACAGGAGCACTGGTCGGCACCATCAATGGCGAGCTTGAGCAAGATTGAAGATCTCCAACAGAATGAAAAGAGGTTCAGCAGGAAGAATACAACGGCTGTGCCCATGGAGCTCGCCAAGATTGACGACTACGCCGAGTTGCCGAGAGGTCTTTGGTGACAGAGTATTCTAGGGAAACAAAGTTCATGGTGAGAGCTCTTTAGAATGGAGAGGGTCCTAGTGCTCTCACTACCGATTTGCGCGAGGCAGGCACAAACGTGGTACAGAGGGATTTACAGGAGGAGCTATGTTCTACCAAAATGAAGGTTGGCAGCGAGGTGGAGGAGGCCTAGGCAGTTCGCTATTCGGTATTCTTATACTCAGGGTAGTGCGACTGGGAGGTGAAGAGCAATGTTGCGGTGCATATATAATGCCCGAATTGAAGTGGGCTGTTGGACTACAGAAATGAAGAGGACTGTTGGACTACAGAACCCACGACGCCTGAAGGTTGGACTACAGAACTATTGGAATCCAGAACTGTTCTTTTCTGGTAATCAATTATCTGCCGCTAGCTTAGAAAAAAGATTATTACAAAGCAATTAGGAGGCTTGTCTGTCCAAAAAAAATAAAACCAAAATGGGTGAGGTGGCATGATGATATGGACAACTTGCATGTTGAGAGAAATAGGTAGTGGGGGTTCCTATTTAGATATTGAAGATAAGTAGTAGAGAAAATGTAGCCTAACATTTATGTCAACATGAACGTGCTCTCAGCCTAAAAATGTGCATCAGAAAATAATAGTCCACATATTTTGTTGGTATTACGTGACATCGCACAGGTATTCCTAGAAATTACATGTTTGACACAATCAATATGAAATCACTATAATTTTTAGGGTTAATTATTGGTTTTCCACTAAAGGCAGCCATATGCTCAGTTTTGCCACTAGCACAAAATGGTGCTCAGTTTTCCACTATTTCGGGCGCAGCTGCTATGACGAGGCCAACCGGCCAGTTTAAATGAGGATAACAAATTTAAAAAAAATCAAAAAATGAAAAACCTGCGCATATAGTCTTCTTATGTCTTATACTAACGATTCAAGTTTATAAACAAATGTCTACATACATGAATACATGAAAAATTCATGTATTCATGTATGTAGACCTTGTTTACCACGTATTTATGAAATTTTCGTTTGAATATATGTAGACCTTGTTTATCAACT
Organism: Avena sativa; assembly: GCA_916181665.1. Taxonomy (NCBI): domain Eukaryota; kingdom Viridiplantae; phylum Streptophyta; class Magnoliopsida; order Poales; family Poaceae; genus Avena; species Avena sativa. The sequence goes on from OV702279.1 coordinate 484,567,423, forward strand.
TAAATCATTAGTATATGATAAAAGAAGACTATGTGTGCATGTTTTTCATTTTTTTATTTTTTTATTTTCTTTTGCTCATTTAAACTAGTCGGTTGGTGTCGCCATAGCAGCTGCGTCTAAAACAATGGCAAAACTGAGCATCATTCTACGCTAGTAGCAAAACTGAGCATATGGCAGCCTCTAGTGGCAAACCAATAATTAACCCTAATTTTTATAGTCCGTTGTAACGCATGGGCAATTTACTAGTATATTTATATAATGTACACTATAGTATATATCCTATATATGGCTACACGTCTTCATGTCTTGGTCATATCATACACTTTAGAACATGTTTGTTGATGTCAAACAATAAAATAAATGATCAGCACAAAAATGATAGATGTGAGTATGAACATACATAGTCGTATGATAATTACTTGGTACCATAGTATAAAGATATATAGTGGATGTTTTGTGATAACGATAGATCTTTTTCTACTCATAGTTGTTCACATCTAATAAGTATACATATTTTTTATCCGTATAACCAAGATATCTCTATCTTTAAGTGCATACAGTATCTTTTATTTATATTTACCATCATGTGGCAAATATGTGCCAAGGACTAGGAGATTAGACAAATCAACTTCTCTATTAAGTGACCATACGTGATCATCTGCTACTAACTTGACACTGCTCCAGGTGATCCTAGAAAAGGGGTTCCACCATTGTGTGACAGGGTTAGCTGTCTGAAACTGACATAGGTACGGTTACTCGGGTGCTTATGATTTACTATCCTAGATGTATAAAGGCTTGCAGCCCAGAAAGATTCAAGATGATGGCCCAAAGAAGCAACCGATGAAAGCCTTAGTTGTATTAGGAAAGGAAATATGAACCGACATTGTATTGGAGTTGTAATCATACATATTAACATATCCATATACAACTTTGAGACCTGGCCTATTATATATAGGGAGGGAGAAGACTAGGAGGAGGTACCGAAAAAACCCCAAGTGATCTGTGTTAGTGCTATTCACCAAATATTCAGGCAACTTTGAATCCCTTATTTGCCTGATATCCGATGAAATCCCCAGCGTTCTATTTTCTGCAAAACCCTAAGTCCATCATCATGGGCATTGCCGAGGATACACCTCGTCAGAAACCTTTGCTTTTGATCAGTCCTCTCCAATTAGAATAAATGACTGATATCGTTAGTAAGCCACGAGGATGTGGAGGAATTCTGAGAAGAATCTGAGTAACTACATCGACTGGCAGTTTTCCTAATGTTGTTTCGCTCCGAGTGAAGCTCGTAGGATTTTCCAATGCCATTACCTAAAAGCACATGGATGTAAATGGAGAGAAATACAGAGAAGATCTGGACCAGTGTAAGGCCTTAGCTGGTGACGTATCGGGGAGCGAGATTGTGTGATCGACAGAGGGCTGCATGACAGAGAGGAAGAAGGTGAGGCGGATATAGGGCAGTGCCGTAGTGAAGAGGTGAACAGTCTTGTCGCGAGTAGATCCGCGGCGAAGAGTAGAATAGTCTGGTCGAGGGCAGTGGCGCCGAGAAGAGAAGCAGCTGTATGAGGCTAGATCTGACGCTGGAGGGAGGAAGCGCGGCACGCCGCGGATTCGATTTAGGATTTGACGCCAGCGAGCTTTAGGTGAATGGGGAACTTTTTGCGCATAAAGTTTGACTACTTGACCACTGGGCCACTTCACCCTTTTGCAAACTAATATTATGGACCCAAAAGGATAACACACAAATATGTACTCAGTTTGCGAATAAGAAAAAACAAACATACTACAGAGTGCATAATAGTAAAACACTAACAACTTCAGAATAAGAAAAAAACATACTACAAAGTGCATAATTAAACATAAGTACTTGCTAATAACCAATTCAGAAAAAACTAAAACAAACTTTATTCGTCGGGAATGGCTTTGAATCCCATGTTATCTAGTGATGCCATAACCGGCCGCAGGCCAGGACTAACTATGTTGCACATTGTCTTAATCCTCGGTGATTCACTGCTCTCTTTCTTTGCTGTAATTTTTGTGTCCTCCTCATACTCTTCTTTTTCGGTGTCCTCCCAAGCTCCAACTTCTAGCAATCGATCATCGTTTCCTTCCTCGGTTAACTTCTTGGGTATGCCCTGTGGGTACCCAAGATTGGCCTATATGGTTTGGCCCTAGAAGAGCCTACAGTGTAAATGGAGCACATGAAGATTCAGGTGGACCCAGCCCGTGAAGGTGCGACTACTTGGAGGACATGGCAAAGAGTAAACTGATATGTCATAAACATATCTAGAATTTTTGATGCTCCATGCTTGTTTTATATCAACTATCTTATGTTTTGTCTACACTTTGAAGCATTTATATACATTTTCTGGACTAACCTATTGACAACATGCCGTAGTGCTAGTTGCCTGTTTTCTGCCATTTTTGGTTTCAGAAAAGCTAGAAAAGACATATTCTCGGAATTGGACGAAACAAAGCCTGAAGTTCCTATTTTTTCTGACACGACACGGAGTCCAAAGGGGAGACGGAGGGGAGCCAGGAGGCAGGCACACCCTAGGGTTGCGCGGGTCACCCCTGGCCACGCCACCAGGGGGTGTGGCTAGCCTGGCCTACCTCTGGCATCGCCTCTTCTCCTATATATTCCTCCCGGGACGAAAACCCTACATACCAGATCAGAATTTCATGAAAAGTTCCGCAGCGCCGTCGCCACCAAAGAGGAGATTCGGGGGACAGAGGTCTCTATTCTGGCACCCTGCCGGGATACGGAAGTGCCCCCGGATCCATCTCCATCGACTCCACCGCCATCTCCATCGCCTATGCTGACTCCCATGATGAGGAGGGAGTAGTTATCTCTCGAGGCTAAGGGTTCTACCGGTAGCTATGTGTTCATCTCTATCTCTATGCATGATCTTATGAGATCATGAGCTTTGTAATCTGTAGATCTATTCTGCTACTCAAGTGCTTTAATTAATCTCTGCTTATCCCCACGTGTGTGAAGTTGATAGTGTGCACACCGTGTGGCACTTTGGCTAAGGTTACATAAAAACTTATCATGAATATAATTTGAGTTGGATGTCTCTATGAGATTGTGGTGTTTGTTGGAACCATCTAGCGCTCAAGGTGACAGTGAGGGGTTATCTAGATGGGGAATGTGAACTTTAAGGTGTGTTGTTATAGCCCTACATCGTCCAACCGGAGAGTAGTTCAGGGTAGAATAATGAAGAGAATATATTTATATGAGAGTGTCCACTAGTGAAAGTATGATCCCTAGGCCTTGTTTCTAAGCATTGAAACACTGTTTAAAATTATTCATGTTACATGTTTGCTTGCTGCCTCTCTTATTTCAGATTGCAATTACCACTTATAATCATCCATATTACTTATATTTCACTATCTCTTCGCTGAACTAGTGCACCTATACACCTGACAAGTGTATTGGGTGTGTTGCGGACACAAGAGAATTCTTGTATCTTGATTGCAGGGTTTCTTGAGAGGGATACCTTTGACCACTTCCTCCCCGAGGTCGATAAACCTTGGGTGATCCACTTAAGGGAAACTTGTTGCTGTTCTACAAACCTATGCACTTGGAGGCCCAACACTGTCTACAAGAATAGAAGCATGTATAGACATCAGAAACTTAAAGGGGAAAAACCCTAATCTGTAACCGACTCGGCCTGCTATCCTGAGACCTGGCCTCCCATATAAAGGCCAAGAGGGAGCAGTGAGAAGGATCATCGCATAACCTAGTCCACACACCTCCAGATTGCATCTGTGCACCCCTATAAACCTTCGGTTCCCCCATTAGTCAAGAGCAGACAAGCAGGACTAGGGTTTCCTTCCGAGGACCTAAACCTAGGTAAACCTCGTGTCCTGATGTGTGTGTTTTCTAGCAGATCGAAGCTTCAAACACTCCCCTCTTCCTCAAACCCAAGTCCATCAACCATGAGCATTGATGAGTTAACCCCTTGTCGATTGGCGTTGTTTGTAGGAACTAGGAGCACTGATGCTGCGGCTTCGACAGTCCCATAACCCACAATCTACAATTCTGCTGCAGCGGAGAACCGTCTCCTCTTCGGCACTTTCGACTTCACCATCCACTCGCCGGCAACTCGCCCAGCCTTCGAGTCCGTGGGAGACGGAACCATCATGACGATAGGGAGCTTATGCTTCTAGGTCAGAAATATCGGCACACTTCGCTTCCCTGATCACTCGCCAGAGCCGTCGATCGCACCTGCCTCATGGTTCCCACTGATACGGCCATTTTGCATCACTATTCTATGTCATAATTCACGGTTATTCATTGATATATTTCGTATTGAGAGGTGATACTTATGTTATTTCATCTGTTTTTGCATGGTTGATGACTTTTGGAGCATGGACCGCTGCAGTTAGGATTCTAATGGAAAAGGTGTTGTTTGGAGGAAAAATTCGCGAAGATCAGAAAATCCAGGAAAATATACGGAAAATCCTATTTTTCTAGAAGACGAAGGAAGCCATAAGGGGGGCTGGAGATGGGCCACGGGGGCGCCACACCACCCCCTAGCGCGGGCCAGCCTAGGCCGCACCACCAGGTGGTGTGGCCACCATGGTCCACCCCTGGCACTCCCCTCTGGAGTATATTATCCTCCTGAAACCCTAAGACTCGGGGAGCGACCACAAAAAGATTCTTCCGCCTCTACGGGGCGGAAAACACCGAGAGAGAAAGATCTCTCCGGCAGACAGATTTCTGTCGGGGGAATTCCTTCCTAGAGAGGGGAGATCGTCGCCATCAACACCACCATCAAGATGGACTTCATCGGGATCATTATCATCATCATCACCACCATCATCACCATCAGCACCCTCATCAGCATCTCCATATTGCTGTAACAATTGGGTTGGATCTTGCATAGTTCATAGGGGAAAGTTTCTCGGTGTTGATTACTCTTTGTAGTTGATGCTATTGAGTGAACCATTGAATTATTGTGTATGTTCAGATTGTTATACATCATTATTCCATCTATGATCATGATCCATATGATGTCTTGTGAGTAGTTCGTTTTGTTCTTGAGGACATGGGAGAAGTCATGTTAGTAGTGGAGTTGTGTTAAGAGAGATTCAATAGTTTGATATTTAAGTTGTGGTGTACTTCTTCTAGTGGTGTCATGTGAACATCGACTACATGACACTTCACCTATATGGGCCTAGGGGAATGCATTGTATATTTGGCTACTAATCGTAGGGGTTGCCGGAGTGACAGAAACCTGAACCCCCGTTAGGAAACCATTGCACAAGGGACGTAAGGGTCTTAGAGTTTAAAGCTGTGGTTAGGTTTCTACCTTAATTACTTTCTTGTACTTATGGATGTTTGCAAGGGGTATAATCACAAGTATGTATTAGTGCTAGGAAGGTTGGTACATTAGCATAGGTTCACCCACACAACACTTAGCAAGCTAAAGAAGATTAATCAACTATATGAAGCGAAAGCACTTGACAGTCTTCCCATGTGTCCTCGAGAACGTTTGGTCATCTTAAGTAATACAACCAACTTGTCCTTTGCTGCATAAAGGATTGGGCCACTTGCTGCATTTATTCCTACTGTCTTTTGTTTACTCGTACTTTGTTTACTTGCTTTATCAAAAACCCCTAAAAATCCGTTTGCTAAGTATTTGCAGAGAATTCCTGATCCATACCACTAGCCAGCACCTTCTGCTCCTCGTTGGATTCGACACTCTTACTTATTGAAAATACTGTGATACACCCCCTATACTTGTGGGTCATCAAGACTATTTTCTAGCGTCGTTGCCGGGGAGTGAAGCGCTACTGGAAAGTGGAACTGGTAGAGGAAACTTCTACTGTGAGTACTGTTTATTTCTGTTAGTTGCTTTATTTTCGTTATGGATAATTCGCTGAGTTTCTTATTTGGTAATGCTACTACCACTGCTAAGGTAGTAGATAAGCCACCACCTGCTGAGAATGATGCTTTCAAAATACCTACAAGAATTATTGACCGTGTTATGGATAACTACTATGTTGGGGAGGGAACCGTCCATCCCAGTGATCATTTGCTTTTTAAACACGAATTATGCGGGTTGTTCTAGTGTGCAGGTATTACTACAGATCAAGTTAAGAAAAAGTTATTCTCATTATCACTAAAAGGAAGAGCTGAGGAATGGTATAAGCTGCTGAAGAATGGTCAAGCTTTGGAATGGGAGGAAATAGTGCCTCTCTTTTATTCAAAGTTTTATCCTCCTAGTGAGATTCATATAGATCGGAATCAAATATACAACTTTTGGCCTCTTGATGGAGAGAGTACAACCCAAGATTGGGGGAGATTGAAGTTACTAATGCTCAAATGTCCCATTCATGAGCTCCCTAACAATATTATTATCAATAACTTTTATGCAAGGCTCCCTCTACATGATAAAGATTTATTGGATGCTTCTTGTGCTAGATCATTCACTCGTATGGAAGAAGAAGCTAAATGGGATCTTCTGGACCGTATTCAAGACAATGCTGAAGCTTGGGAGAATGACAAAGGTAGAAAGTCAGGTATAAATTATGATTATGAATGCATTGAATCTTTTATGGGAAAGAATGACTTTCAAAATATTAGTAATGCTTATGGTCTTGATTTGCAAGTTATTACAAATTGCTTTAGAGCTTTTGCTTCTTATATTGAAATTCCAAAAAGGGGATGGAATAAATACCATGCACCTTACAAAGATATTGTTGACTATGTTCCTATTGGGAGCGCTGAGTATTGCATTATTGATACCATCTTACCTGAACCTTATATCGAGAAGATTCCCTTCCTAGAAAAGGTAAAGGATCATCCTATGATAACTAATGTAATCACCAAAAGTGAAAAAAGAATTGTAAAACCTGATGAACAAATAAACATTGAACCTGTGGTAGCAATTGTGAAAGACCTTGTCACTAAGAGCATAGAAGATGGACACATAGTCTTTTGTGAGGATGCTTCTAATATTGTTTCACATCCTAATAGGACTAAAAAAGCTAGTGTTCCTGTGCTTTCTGTTAGAATTGGTGATCATTGCTATTATGGTTTATGTGATATTGGTGCAAGTTCCAGTGCTATTCCTTATGAGCTTTACAGAGAAATTATGCATGAAATCAGTCCTTGTGAATTGAAAGAGATTGATGTGGTTATTCACCTTGCTAATAGAGAGACCATCTCTCCAATTTGTATTGTACGAGACGTGGAAGTTCTTTGTGGTAAGATTAAGTACCCTGCTGATTTTCTAGTACTCGGTTTAGCTGCTAGTAAAACTTATCCTATTATTTTTGGAAGACCTTTCTTGAGTACTTGTGGAGCTATTATAGATTGCAAAAGGGAGAAAATCTTGACTAAGTTTGCTGGGGAATCTTATGAGTTTAATTTCTCAAAATTTGCTAAGGAACCTTGTGAAGAGGAAACCCATAATGAGGATTTTAGAGTTGAACAACTTGCTTCTATTTCTCTTGCTCCTACCAATGCTTTGCAGCAATTTATGGAAGATCATGAAAGTGAAATCTTCATGGAAGAAAGGAATGAGATCGACAAGATTCTCCATGATCAGCCTAAGATGCTCAAGCATAACTTGCCTGTAGAAGACTTGGGTACCACGTTGCCACCTAAAAAGGATCCGGTTTTCGATTTAAAACCTCTCCCTGATGATCTTAAATATGCTTATATTGATGATAAAAAGATATATCCTGTTATTATTAGCGCTAAACTTTCAGGAAAGGAAGAAGAAAGGTTATTGGAGGTTTTGGGGAAACACCGAGGAGCTATGGGCTATACTCTGGATGATTTAAAAGGGATTTCACCTACTATATGTCAGCATTCTATCAACATAGAACCAAATGCAAAGCTGGTTGTAGAGCACCAACGACGTTTAAATCCTAGGATGAAGGAAGTGGTAAGGAATGAGGTATTGAAACTCCTTGATGCTGGTATTATTTACCCTATTGATGATAGTGAATGGGTTAGTCATGTTCATTGTGTTCCTAAAAAAGGAGGTATTACCATTGTTCCTAATGATAATGATGAGCTTATTCCTCAAAGAATAGTAGTAGGCTATAGGATGTGCATTGATTTTAGAAAAGTCAATAAAGTTACTAAGAAAGATCACTACCTGCTTCCTTTTATTGATCAACTGTTGGAAAGGTTGTCTAAAAAGACCCATTTTTGTTTTCTTGATGGTTATTCTGGTTTCTCTCAAATTGCTGTTAAACAACAAGATCAAGAAAAAACTACTTTTACTTGCCCTTACGGAACTTATGCTTATAGATGTATGCCTTTTGTTTTATGTAATGCTCCTGCTACTTTTCAAAGGTGCATGTCTGCTATCTTTCATGGTTTTTGTGAGGAAATTGTAGAAGTGTTCATGGATGACTTTTCGTTCTATGGAACTTCTTTTGATAATTGTCTGCACAACCTTGATAAAGTTTTGTAGAGATGTGAAGAAACTAATCTTGTACTTAATTGGGAGAAATGCCACTTCATGGTTAATGAAGGGATTGTCCTCGGGCATAAAGTTTCTGAAAGAGGCATAGAAGTTGATAGAGCTAAGGTTGAGGCAATTGAGAAAATGCCATGTCCAAGAGACATCAAAGGTATTTGTAGTATCCTTGGTCATGCTGGTTTCTATAGAAGGTTTATTAAAGACTTTTCTAGGATATCAAAACCCCTCACTAATCTTCTTCAAAAAGATGTACCCTTCGTTTTTTATGATGATTGTAAGGAAGCTTTTGAAACTCTTAAGAAGGCTTTAACTACAGCCCCTATTGGTCAACCACCTGATTGGAGTTTACCCTTTGAAATAATGTGTGATGCTAGTGATTTTGCTGTAGGTGCTGTCCTTGGGCAACGAATTGATAAAAAGTTAAACGTTATCCATTATGATAGTAAGACTCTAGACGCTGCTCAAAGGAATTATGCTACTACTGAAAAGGAATTTCTAGCTGTCATTTTTGCTTGTGATAAGTTTAGGCCCTATATTGTAGACTCAAAAGTCACCATTCATACTGATCATGCTGCTATTAAATACCTTATGACGAAGAAGGACGCTAAGCCTAGGCTTATTAGATGGGTGCTGCTTTTACAAGAGTTTGATCTACATATAGTAGATAGGAAGGGTGCTGAAAACCCTGTAGCTGATAATTTATCTCGATTGGAAAACATATCTTTTGACCCTATGCCTGTTAATGATAGTTTCCCAAATGAACAGTTAGCTGCAGTAGGGGTCAGCTGCGAGGGAGCCCTTGGTACGCTGATTATGCTAACTTTATTGTCTCCAAGTATTTGCCTCCAACTTTTACAGCTCAGCAAAGCAGGAAGTTCTTCTATGATTTGAGGCATTATTTTTGGGATAACCCACACTTATACAAAGAGGGAGTGGATGGTATTATGCGAAGATGTGTTCCAGAATATGAACAAAAGGAGATATTGCATAAATGTCATGGTAGTGCTTATGGGGGACATCATGCAGGAAATAGAACTGCACAAAAGGTGCTACAATCAGGTTTCTACTGGCCTACCCTTTTTAAAGATGCAAGAAAATTTGTTTTATCTTGTGATGAATGTCAGCGTGTTGGTAATATTTCTAGATGCAATGAAATGCTTATAAATTACTCTCTAGTTATAGAACCCTTTGATTGCTGGGGATTTGACTTTATGGGTCCTTTCCCTCCTTCAAAAGATTACACTCATATTCCTGTTGCCGTTGATTATGTTACTAAGTGGGTAGAAGCCATTGATGACCCACAAGTATAGGGGGTGTATCGCAGTATTTTCGAAGGAAGTGAAACCCAATTTATTGATTCGACACAAGGGGAGCCAAAGAATATTTATAAGCCTTAACAACTGAGTTGTCAATTCAGCTGCACCTGGAAACAATCTTGCTCACAGCAGTTTATCAGTAGCAACAGTTTTGTAGTAGGAATAGCAAATTAACAACAGTAGTAAAGTAAAGACAGCAGTAACAATAGCAGTAAACAATAGGATTCGAGTGCGGTAGGCATAGGGATGGATGGACGGGCGTTGCATGAACAAGACAATTCACATAGCAATCAGAACATAGGGAAATTGCAGATAAATAAGGTAAAGCATCCAAGTACTAGATAATCCTAGGCATGTGTTCCATAAATAGTCATACGTGCTCGCAATGAGAACTTGCACAACATCTTTTGTCCTGCCAGCCCGTTTGCAGCGGGGCCTCAAGGGAACTACTAGCAATTAAGGTGCTCCTTTTAATAGAGCACCGGAGCAAAGCATTAACACTCCGTGAACACATGTGATCCTCACATCAAAGCCATTCCCTCCGGTTATCCCAATTTCTGTCACTTCGGGGCCATTGGTTCCGGGCAACAACGTGTGTATACAACTTGTAGATAAGACCAAAAACAATACTATCATAATGAATCAATAACATGTTCAGATCTGAAATCATGGCACTCGGGCCCTAGTGACAAGCATTAAGCACAACAAGTCGCAACAAAGTCATAAAGCACTAATAAAAGATACTAGGCACCATGCCCTAAGAATCTGATGCCATTACATGAACGATCTCATCCAATCCCTACCATCCCCATGGCCTACAACGGGGGATTACTCACTCATAGATGGGGGAAACATGGATGGTCGATGGTGATGATCTCCTCCAATTCCCCGTCCTGACAGGGTGCCAGAACGGAGTTTCTGGTGCTGTTTCGTGGAATCTGGTGGTGGCAGCGGAGCGGGACTCCTTCTGGAAAAACGTCAAACCCCCTGAAGTTTTTAGGTCAGAAGGCTCCTTATAGGCGAAGAGAGAGGCCGAGGGGGTGCCTGGGGGGGCCACACCACCCCCTGGCGCGGCCTGGCCTAGCCCGTGCCACCAAGTGGTGTGGCCACCCCCTGGCTCTTCTCCGTCTCGTATTCTGGCTCTTGGAGTCTTCAGGTGAAATAGGATTTTTGGCATATTTTCCGGGATTTTTCCTGATAGTTGATTTTCTGCACAAAAAGTAGACACCAAGGCAATTCTGCTGAAAACAGCGTCAGTCTGCATTAGTTGTATCCAAATCACACAAGTATAGAGGAGAAACAATAGCAAAAGTGTTCGGGAAAGTAGATACATTTTGGACGTATCAACTCCCCCCAAGCTGAGCTTATTGCTTGTCCTCAAGCAATTCAGTTGAAAACTGAGTGCGATAAAAGAACTTTCACAAACACATTTGCTTGATAGATGTAAATATTCTCAGCAATGTGATCAACTACTTAGACAGTTCATAATAAAGAGTATGCAACTGAGTCTACTTAATAATCATTGCAAGCTATGAAGAGATTCCATCTCAAAAATAATAAGTAGCATGAAGTATAAACGTAAGCAACATTACAATGCTCATAAAAAGGTATGATAGAGTGGTATCTCGCTTGCCTTTGATTATGAATGTCAAGGCACCTCTGAAGTTCAAGTCATGACTAGAAGTAAAGACAAGGATACAAACATCAAAGTCATAACACAAATAATCAAGCAATGGGACAAGCACAAAGAATGACAACTGTGCTCTCAAGAAGGTGCTCAAAGAATATGTGGAGACTCAACAAGTAAAAGAAAAGGTTTTGAATAATTTGAAAGGCTTCCAAATGCTGAAAGTATGGTACTCATTAGCTTTGAGCTCTCATAGCCCCTATCATAAGCATATTTAATGTGGTTAAGGTGAAAGTGAGGTCCAATCTGAGTTATATGCTTGACAGACTATAAACTAAAAATCCCAAGTCCCTTGAATACGAGGGCCGCTCCTCATGCTACTCAACTTTAGTTACCGGTAAGTTCTTATCATCGTAAGTATGTGCGTATCATTGAGAACCGCCAACGGGGTACCCCTTGCCCGATGATACGCAAGAGCCCCCATATCAAAATTACAAGGCAAGCAGACAATGAGTATCTCAGCAATCTTCTTATTTACCATGGGAAAAATGGTGCTTTTTTCTCTCTTTCCTCTTTTCATAAATCTCTCTTTTTTTTCTTTTTCTCAATAGCTATCTCTCTATTTTTTATAAGAAGAATGCTTCACAGATATCATTATGGTTACACTGCAGGTTTCCACCATGTCAGCATGGATTAGACCAGCGGCCCAGGCGTTTCTCTAACACACATACATAACTCCATGGACTTACAAGCTCCCCTTTTATTTCACACCGATGACATCCGCAAACAAAAGAGCAATGTATCAACTGGGTATATATTTACAAGTGTTGAAAGCGTTCCCCGTGACAACACGGTTCTGCTAATCCCCAGCCTATAATTTGCAAGCATATAACTTTTCATGGAGAGTTCACAATGGTTCAGGTTTATTAAGTGCAGGAAATAAAGTGTGCCATCAAGTTCGTGAGAGCTTTACTAACTAACTTTCTCATAATAAGCAAACATTTTATTCAGAAGAAAACAAGGCATATTGAATATGCACGGGAATAGGAAATGATGCTAATAGGTAGGTAAGGTGGACACTCTGGCAATATTTGGTTTAAGGAAGTTGGAAACATGAGTAAAACACTCAGTGGAAGTGAAGGCTAGCAATAGTAAGGGAGCGACAAACGAGAGAGCAATAGCTGTCATTATCATGCTTGCAACAAAACAGGACTACTCATGGCATGAAAGTGATTCAAGATCCTCAAGGCAAAATAATTCATCGAGGCTTAACTGATTATTACAGTCATGTACATGCGTGAGCATGTGCCAAGTCAATCAAATGAAACATTCATAGGAGGATAGCGTGGTGTCATACCAATTTATGAATAGAGAAATGCAAGCAAACATTCATAAGACATGCTACAAACTATTAGCGAGCTGGAGCTAATCATACAAAAGCAAGAACTACTAAGCATCCAAAGATAACATACACCCTACATGAACAGACTAAGCATGCCCACAGTGATGAGTATATGTACAAAAATGAAAACAAATAGAGTTCGTTACCAGCCTCTTACCATGCCTCAAGTTGTCATTAATCCTCATTATTGCTCTTCACTTGTGTGGCTTGAATAATAATATGAAACCAATATTCCACTGAGGACTGTTGAACCCTGTAGCAAACTCACAAAACCAAAGAAGAACAACAAATATTTTTGGTGTTTTCGATTTTTAAACAAGAACCAAAAGGGAAAAACAAGCAAAGCAAAATCTTTTTGGGTTTTTCGAATAGTTCAAACAAAGCAAAAAGGGCAAAACAAACCAAGGCAAAAAGAAGAAGCAAACCAAAGAGAAACAACAGAAATATTTTTGGTCTTTTTGTGTTTTTAGAAAGCAAAAGCAAAAGAAGAACGAAAACTAAAAAGAGAACGAAAAAATGAATATACAAAGTACCGACACAACATGATATGAAGTTGAGTGCAGTGTCGGCGTACCTCCCCCCAAGCTTAGGCTTTTGGCCTAAGTGGGTATCAATCCATGTATGAATAGGGGTTCCAAGTGGGCGGATCTTGGTAAGAATGGTCGTAGCTGGGCCCATGAGAAGAAGAAGAAGAAGCTCCCCAATCATAAGCGGGCTGCTGATATGAAGATTCTTCCTCATTCGAGGGCTGGACCAAATCATCCGTGACCTCCCTTCTAATGTCCTGCTCCTGTTGGGAGAGCTCTCCCAAGTACGTGTGAAGCTCCTCCTCAGTGAGGGACCATCCTTCCCTGTTATCAAGGTTAAACAAAACAGGTGCAGGCAAAATAACAACACGCTCGGACTTGCTCTTTCTCGAACCAGCTTTGAGAAAGGTTATTTCATAAGATAACTCACTCATACTAGCCCACGAGGAAACAAATTTATGTTGTATCATGGAATTAAGATCAAGCCTTTCTATGGGAAACTGTAGGTCTAGATGATGAGGCACTAAACCATGTAATGCTAGTAAACAAGATGCAATGAGGCCTCCACAAATTCCACCTTTCTCACGGTTAGCAGCAAGACGGAAAGCTATCAAAGCACCCAAGTTGTAAGACCTATCTCGTCTAAGAGCAGCAGAGATAAATGCTAGATCAAACGAAGATAACTTATTGGCAGTTTTCCTAGCAAGAACACACTTGGCAATAAAGTAGGCAAAGTAGCGAATGGATGGAAGATGAATTTTACGGATTTTTCCACTCTCCTTCGAGAAGCTACTCACTTGGCAAATTTCTACATATAAATCCATGAGTGGTTCAGGTCTCTCCTTAATCTTCCTACATGATCCCCATTGAGGTACCTTAATAGCTGCACAAAAATCATCAAGAGAAAGGTTGACAGCAATATTGTAAATTTTGTAATGGACCATGGGGTTAGGCAAAGAGTGACTAAATTGGAAATCCTGCACCACAGACATGGTTAGCTTCACAAATTGACAAGGTTCATCTTCCAAAAAGTGCTCTAACCCTGCATTAGAAACCAAAGTGTGGAAATCTTGTAGAATTCCTGTAGCTCTCAAGAACTCAGAGCATGGATAAATGGAGGGAAAAACTTCCTCCTCCCGGTGGACCTTCATGACCTCAGGTACCCAAAGCTCATGTTGGTTTAGGTGGTGTTCACTCATCTTCTATTCTGAAATTTAAACACCTATTAAACAAGTGATTGCAAAGTAAATATAATGAAGGATTCTACTCATAGGGACTTGTAAGAGGCCTAAACATGCATCAAAACTATATCTCTAAGCATCAAACAAGCTTACAAGCTCTCATAACTAGTCACCTACAGCAGCAAAATACTCAAGATATAATCCACTAAACACAAATCTACTTGGACAAGGGGAGGAGTCACATACCAGGGAACAAATGCTCCAAATTTCAGCAAGAAAGATGGGCTGAGCAAGGAGATCAAAAAAATCGAGAGCAAGCACAGCAAGAACACGATTTTGAGCAATGAACTAGAGCTTACTCGGGAGAGAGAAGAAAGTGGTAGGTGAGAGAGTTAGTGGGGGGCCAGGGGTGGCCCACACCAGGGCATGGCACCACCCAGGGCTGGCCGCGCCACCATGTGGTGTGCCTGCCTGGTGGGCCCCCTGGTACCTCCAAGGTACTCCTCTGCCCCTTTTTTCACGTAAAAATTTATAAATATTCTGGAATTTTTCGAGACACTTTATTTTTGGGCATTTTTAGGCATAGAAGAATGATTTTTCTGACAGACAGATGCAAGGACACAACAAAGCTAGAACTACAGAAGTTCTAAGACACTCTAACATGCAAGCAACTAACAACAAAAATAAAACTAAACGAAAGCAAAAACTAAAATGCAAAGGATAGAAATAAACAGAGATAATCATAATGAAAACATTGTTTTGTTCAATGGAATCCTTTTGTTAACAAGGTTAATCAAGTTTTTCTACCAAAACAATTGCATATGAGACAAAACTTTGTATTCCACTAATGATTATGTTACCTCAACCTTGATAGCAATGGTCCCAATCATAATAGTTTCAAATTTTTCCCTTGGTATGGGACAATATATTTCTCCAACTTGAATGCCATCAACATGTTCAATTGAATTCAAACCATAAGTCCTTTCAATATTCTTGGGGAAATAGACAGTATGTTCCTTGTCATTAACATTGAAAGTCACCTTTCCTTGATTACAATTAATAACAGCTCCTGCAGTATTAAGAAAAGGTCTCCCAAGAATAATAGTCATATTATCATCTTCAGGCATTTCAAGCACAACAAAATCAGTTAATATCAAGCAATTATGAGCCACTTGAACGGGTACATCCTCACATATACCCACAGGAATAGTGGTAGATTTATCAGCCATTTGCAAAGATATATCAGTTGGTATCAATTTTTCAAGCTGAAGCCTCTTATAGAGAGATAAAGGCATAACACTAACTCCAGCTCCCAAATCACACAAAGCAGTTCTAACATAACTATTCTTAATAGAGCAAGGGATAGTTGGAATCCCTGGGTCTCCAAGTTTCTGAGGAACCTTGCCATTGAAGGAATAATTAGCAAGCAAAGTAGAAATTTCTTCATTAGGGATCTTCCTTTTATTCGAGACAATGTCCTTCATATACTTTGAGTAAGGAGGCAATTTAATAGCATCAGTCAAAGGAATTTGCAAGAATAAAGGCTTCATCCACTCAAAAAACTTATTATAATGTTCATCTTCCTTTGACTTGTGTTTCTTATCAGGGAAAGGCATAGGTTTTTGGACCCAAGGTTCTCTTTCACTACCATGTTTCTTAGCAATAAAATCTTCTTTGGTGTATTTAGTATTCTTAGTGTGGTTTTCAGGTTCTTCTTCAACTTTTTCTTCATTGGGAACTTCAATTCCTTCATTACCACTTTCAGTTTCAGCATCAGAAATAGATATACTATTAGGATCTATAGCAGGTTCAAAGGGTTCTACAACAGTTTTATGTTTCTTTTTCCTTTTCTTACGAGTAGAACCACTATTTTCAGCTTGTTGAGAATCCTGCTCAATTCTTTTGGGATGCCCCTCAGGATATAAAGGATCCTGGGTAGCAGCACCACTTCTAGTTCTAATTTCATAAGCATGTTTTTCTTTAGCAGCATTAACTAGCAAGTCGTTTTGCACTTTAACGAGTTGATCTATTTGAGTTTGAACCATTTGAAAGTGTTTAACAATCATTTTAACATCATTAGAGGTTGTTTCCACAATATCTTTCAACTCAACAATAGCTCTAGTGTTTTCCATTAGATGATTTTGCACCCTTTATTAAAGTTATCTTGCTTAATAATAAAGATATCAAATTCTTCTAAGCATTGACCAGGAGGTTTAGAGTAAGGGATATCACCTTCATCAAAGTGTTGGAGAGAGTGTACCTCAATAGTGGATGAGTAGGGAATAGGCTTACATAATTCTTCTATAGGAGGTAAATTCTTGACATCTGCAGCTTTAATTACCTTCTGCTTAAGACATTTCTTAGCTTCCTTCGTCACTTCATCATTTAATTCAATAACTCCCCTCTTCTTTGATGTTGGAATAGACACCGGAATAGATGGTTCAGGTACAATTACTTCATGTATAGCCTGTTTAGGAGGAGTCCAATCTTCATAGTTCTTGCTTATTTTAGCCATTAATTCCTCAGCCTCCTTAGGAGTCCTATTCCTAAAAACACAATCAACACAACTATCTAGGTATGTCCTAGATTCCTCTGTTAGTCCATTATAAAATATATCAAGAAGCTCATTCTTAGGTAATGGACTTCCAGCTTGTGCATGAATCAAAGCACAAAACCTTGCCCAAGATTTAGGCAATACCTCTTTTTCTCCCTGTTTAAAATCAAAAAGTTCCTGCAAAATAGCATGTCTAGCACTTGGAGGAAAATATTTTTGCAGGAAAGTACCAATCAAGCACTCAGGGCTATCAATAGATCCAGGAGGTAAATTACTAAACCAAGTTTTAGCTTCTCCTTTTAGTGAAAAGGGGAAATCTTAGCAATTAAGTAAGTTCGCGTCTTAATATCATCAGAAAACAAGCCACTCATGGTAGAAAGTTCATTCATATGTGCTACCGCACTTTCATTTTTAGTCCCACAAAAAGGTTCTTTCTCGACAATAGCTATGTAAGATAGATCGAGAGAGAAATCATAATCTACATCTATAATGTTTATGGGAGAAGCAGCAAACTTAGCAATAGGAGACAATTTGGGTCTAATAGTACGCCTCTCAAGGAGACTCTTAGCAGCGCTCCTATCATGGGTGTTCTTACATTCTATAATAAATTCATCGATCATCTCAACATAACCATCTTCAATATCATAACTTTCACTAGACTCAGTTGAACTAACAGGTGTGGTAGTGTCTTCATTAGGAGTTTCGGTATTTCCAGCTATAGTTCTAGCAATCGTAGCATCTAGGAAAGGACCTAATGAACCACTCTTATCAAGAACAGTAGAAGCAGCATCATAAGCATCAGAAGTTTCAGATTCAGCAGTAGTAGCAGTGTGTGTAGCATGTGTATGTGGTGGTGTAAGGAACTTACTCATAACAGACGGTGAATCAAGAGCAGCAGATGTGTTTAGAACCATACCTCTTCTTGTAGTGGATGGTAAAATAGGAACCTTGCCATCACGATACTTACCCATGATGGATGGATAACAGCGAACAATAGAGAATCCAAGTGAACTTGATAAATAAAGCTATGCTCCCCGGCAACGGCGCCAGAAAATAGTCTTGATGACCCACAAGTATAGGGGGTGTATCGCAGTATTTTCGAGGGAAGTGAAACCCAATTTATTGATTCGACACAAGGGGAGCCAAAGAATATTTATAAGCCTTAACAACTGAGTTGTCAATTCAGCTGCACCTGGAAACAATCTTGCTCACAGCAGTTTATCAGTAGCAACAGTTTTGTAGTAGGAATAGCAAAGTAACAGCAGTAGTAAAGTAAAGACAGCAGTAACAATAGCAGTAAACAATAGGATTCGAGTGCGGTAGGCATAGGGATGGATGGCCAGGCGTTGCATGAACAAGACAATTCACATAGCAATCATAACATAGGGAAATTCCATATAAATAAGGTAAAGCATCCAAGTACTAGATAATCCTAGGCATGTGTTCCATAAATAGTCATACGTGCTCGCAATGAGAACTTGCACTACATCTTTTGTCCTGCCAGCCCGTTTGCAGCGGGGCCTCAAGGGAACTACTGGCAATTAAGGTGCTCCTTTTAATAGAGCACCGGAGCAAAGCATTAACACTCTGTGAACACATGTGATCCTCACATCAAAGCCATTCCCTCCGGTTATCCCGATTTCTGTCACTTCGGGGCCATTGGTTCTGGGCAACAACGTGTGTATACAATGTGTAGATAAGACCAAAAACAGTACTATCATAATGAATCAATAATATGTTCAGATCTGAAATCATGGCACTCGGGCCCTAGTGACAAGCATTAAGCACAATAAGTCGCAACAAAGTCATAAAGCACTAATAAAAGATACTAGGCACCATGCCCTAACAATCTGATGCCATTATATGAACGATCTCATCCAATCCCTACCATCCCCATGGCCTACAGCGGGGGATTACTCACTCATAGATGGGGGAAACATGGATGGTCGATGGAGAAGCGATGGTGATGATGATGGCAATGATCTCCTCCAATTCCTTGTCCCGGCAGGGTGCCAGAACGGAGTTTCTGGTGCTGTTTCGTGGAATCTGGTGGTGGCTGCGGATTGGAACTCCTCCTAGAAAAACGTCGAACCCCCCGAAGTTTTTAGGTCAGAAGGCTCCTTATAGGCAAAGAGAGAGGCCGAGGGGGTGCCTAGGGGGCCCACACCACCCCCTGGCGCGGCCTGGCCTGGCCCGCGCCACCAGTTGGTGTGGCCACCCCCTGGCTCTTCTCCGTCTCGTATTCTAGCTCCTGGAGTCTTCGAATGAAATAGGATTTTTGGAATATTTTCCAGGATTTTTCCTAATAGTTGATTTTCTGCACAAAAAGTAGACACCAAGGCAACTCTGCTGAAAATAGCGTTAGTCAGCAGTAGTTGTATCCAAATCACACAAGTATAGAGAATAAACAATAGCAGAAGTGTTCGGGAAAGTAGATACGTTTTGGACGTATCAGCCATTCCTACAAAGAGTGCTGACGCGGAGACTTCTCTAAAAATGCTTAAGGATGTTATCTTTCCTAGGTTTGGAGTGCCTAGGTATCTCATGACTGATGGGGGTTCTCATTTCATTCATGGTGGTTTTAGAAAGACCCTTGCTAAATATGATGTTAATCATAGAATTGCTTCAGCTTATCACCCCCAAACTAGCGGGCAAGTAGAGTTATCAAATAGAGAAATTAAATACATCTTGCAAAAGACTGTTAATAGATCTAGAAAAAACTGGGCTAAAAAGTTGAATGATGCTTTATGGGCTTATAGAACTGCTTACAAAAATCCTATGGGGATGTCTCCTTATAAAATGGTTTATGGGAAAGCTTGTCACCTACCCTTAGAATTAGAACACAAAGCTTACTAGGCAGTTAAAGAACTAAATAGAGATTGTAAGCTCGCTGGAGAGAAAAGATTATTTGACTTAAGTTTTTTAGATGAATGGAGGAGTGAAGCCTAGAAAATGCTAGGCTCTTTAAGGAAAAAGTTAAAAGATGGCATGACAAGCGAATCCTTAAGAGAGAATTTCATGTTGGTGAGAAAGTTCTATTGTATAGGTCTCGTCTCAGGTTTTTTGCAGGAAAGCTATTGTCAAAATGGGAAGGACCTTTCATTATTGAAGAAGTATACCGTTCAGGAGCAATAAAAAATTCTTCTTTAAAAGATGATACTACACAAGTAGTGAATGGGCAGCGACTCAAGCACTATATTGCTGGAGATTCTCACAATTAAGATGTTGATGCCTTTCAAGTTATAACTCAAGAAAGATTTATCAAGGACCAAATTCAGAGACCTGCAGAGTCTGCTTCCAAATAGGTAATAGTTCTGGTAAGAAAAGTTCCACGAAAATACTATCCAACTATATTTTTGCAGTTTTTAGTCAATAAGGAAAGTTACAAAGCGAAAAAGGGACGGAAACGGAGCCAGGGTGGCCCACACCACCCTGTGGCGCGGGCCCACCCCTGGTCGCGCCACCAGGTGGTGAGGCCACCCCAGACTCCGCCTCCGACCCGTTTTCACCCAGTACCTTCCTTTTGTTATGAAACTTCGTAATATATAACCCCCAGGATCTCCCGAGGTTCGTATATCGTGTTCTCGTCGTGTTTTTGTTTTGATCTGTTTCTGCCAGGAACAATCTTTGAAAGCTTAGAAGCACAATGGTGTTCTCCAAGGATAAAGGTAAGGAGCCTATGGAGGAAGATCTCCAGGACCCCAAGCAGGGCCTAGTACCTTTAGTCACTTTTCCCGCATCAACGGAAGCCCTACGAGTCACTAAGGAGTTCTGCGATAAGTACCGAGACTTGAGGAGGAAGGTGGACATGCTTGAATGGGAGAACAATAGGCCTCGCAAGATGCTGGAAGATTTCCTCATGTTGACTAAGAAAATATTACCACCACCGCCGAAGGAGTAATTTGTCATCAGGTTTGGCATCCCCTTGGTTTGTTCCAAGCTTGGGGGAGTGCCGCGGTATCACATCACTATCTTCTATCTTTTTACTTTTTTGTAGAGTCATATCATGAATAGAGAAGTTATTGTGTAGGATGGTTTACATTATGGAAGTGTCCCCTCTCTCTCGTTAGATATGTATCCCTTGGTGTGAGTTGCCGTTATGGAATATTAATGATAAGTTCTATCATTTACTCTTTTGCATAGCTTATATTAGTTTTCAATTTGTGATTATATGATTGATCTTGTTGTTAGTATTGGTATCACTTTGGGATCATTGAGTTAATTTAGTTGGTTTTGGCAAAACTTGCTCGGTCACTAGCACACTATTTTTGAGAGTTGAAAGAAAAGATAAAGTACCTTTAAAGAAAATAATTTCATCATCTTTCTTTCTTGATTTGCTCATAAGTTTAGTATTCTCTAGTTAAGATCTTTTGTGCTTCCAAGGAAGATTGCATGTTTGTCTTTATCACTTGTATGTTTGGTTGTTTCCTTCAACTCTTGTACTTGCTACCCAGCCTTGCTAGCCAAAAACCTGTACCGAGAGGGAATTCTTCTCGTGCATCCACCTCCTTTAAACCAAAACCTCTGCCATTTGTGTCCACCATACCTACCTAGTAGCATTATTGCTATTCCAAGTAAGTTCTTGTTTTGTCTACCTTCCAAATTAAACTTGTTATGTGAAATTAGTGATTAAAGCTCTCACGAACTTGATGGCACACTTTACTCTCTTGCACTTAATAAACTTGAACCATTGTGCTCACCTATGTTGTGTATATGCTTGCGCTTTGTAAGTTGTGAATTAGCAGAACCATGCTGTCATGGGGAACGCTTTCAACATTGCACTGGTACTTTGTACCGATATCATGTTCTTTTGTCTATGGATGTCGTCGGTGTGAAATGAAAGGGGAGCTTGTAAGTCCATGGAGTTATGCATGTGTGTTAGAGAAACGCCTGGGCCGCTAGTCTAATCCATGCTGACATGGTGGAAACCTGCAGCGTAACCATAACGAGCATCTATGAAGCATTCTTCTTATAAAAAAAGAGATAGATATTGAGAAAAAAAGAGAAAAGAAAAAACAGATTATGAAAAGAGGAAAGAGAGAAAAAAGCACCATATTCCCATGGTAAATAAGAAGATTGCTAAGATGTTTGTTCTCTGCTTGCCTTGTCATTTTGATATGGGGATTCTTCCGTATCATCGGGCAAGGGGTACCCCATTGGCGGTTCTCTATGATACACATATGCTTACGATGACAAGAACTTACCGGTGACTAAACTTGAGTAGCATGAGGAGCGGCCCTCGTATTCAAGGGACATGAGATTCTCAATTTACAACTTGTCAATGCATATCCTCATATTTGATCACTTTAACCTTAACCACCTAAACATGCCTATGATAGGGGAAATGAGAGCTAAAAGCTAGTAAGTATAATAATTTTTGGGAGCTCTTTATGAGACTTGCAATCCCTGCTTCCCTCTACGAAGGGCCTTTCTTTTACTTTTTAGTTGAGTCAGTAAGCCTATTCCCTTCTATCTCAGCAAGTATTTTGAGTTGTTGTGTTTCATTCATTCATATGATGATTTATTCAATCATGTTTCTTATGTTCCTTGTTTTGCACATTGCTCTTATACTTTGAAAGCTATCATTTGAAAACCAGTTATTTGTGAACTCCAGCAAATTATCAACTATTCTTTGACCAAGAGCTAAGTTTGCCATTACCAATTATGATTCACTTTATGTATCTTTATTATGTTTCCTTTACTCATTGCAAGTTGAGTTATATAATAGTGAGTTGTCTTCTATTATGATCTATGCATTGATGAATGTGATGCTTCTTGTCCGTATACTTTTATCGACTCTTCACTCCATAAACCTGAGGCCATGTTTATTGAGCTCAGTTTTGCTTGGGGACAAGCGAAGTCTAAGGTTGGGGGGAGTTGATACGGACATTTTTCATCACTTCATAATTCACTGCTATTCATTGATATATTTCGTATTGAGAGGTGATACTTATGTTATTTCATCTGTTTTTCCATGGTTGATGACTTTTGGAGCATGGACCGCTGCAGTCAGGATTCTGATGGAAAAGGTGTTGTTTGGAGGCAAAATTCGCGAAGATCAGAAAATCCGGGAAAATATACGGAAAATCCTATTTTTCTAGAAGACGAAGGAAACCAGAAGGGGGTTGGAGATGGACCACAGGGGCCCCACACCACCCCCTGGCGCGGGCTAGCTTAGGCCGCGCCACCAGGTGGTGTGTCCACCCTGGTCCACCCCTGGCACTCCCCTCTGGCGTATATTATCCTCCTGAAACCCTAAGACTCGGGGAGCGACCATAGAAAGATTCCACCGCCTCTGCGGGGCGGAAAGCACCGAGAGAGAAAGATCTCTTCGTGTAGACAGATTTCTGCCGGGGGAATTCCTTCCTGGAGAGGGGAGATCATCACCATCAACACCACCATCAAGCTGGACTTCATCGGGATCCTCATCATCACCACCATCAGCACCCTCATCACCATCTCCATATTGTTGTAACAATTGTGTTGAATCTTGCATAGTTCATAGGGGAAACTTTCCCGGTGTTGATTACTCTTTGTAGTTGATGCTATTGAGTGAACCATTGAATTATTGTCTATGTTCAGATTGTTATACATCATTATTCCATCTCTGATCATGATCCATATGATGTCTTGTGAGTAGTTCGTTTTGTTCTTGAGGACATGGGAGAAGTCATGTTGTTAGTAGTGGAGTTGTGTTGAGAGAGATTCAATAGTTTGATATTTAAGTTGTGGTGTACTTCTTCTAGTGGTGTCATGTGAACGTCGACTACATGACACTTCACCTATATGGGCCTAGGGGAATGCATTGTGTATTTGGCTACTAATCGTAGCGGTTGCCGGAGTGACAGAAACCTGAACCCCCGTTAGGAAACCATTGCACAAGGGACGTAAGGGTCTTAGAGTTTAAAGCTGTGGTTAGGTTTCTACCTTAATTACTTTCTTGTACTTACGGATGTTTGCAAGGGGTATAATCACAAGTATGTATTAGTGCTAGGAAGGTTGGTACATTGCATGGATTGGGCCACTTGTTGCATTTATTCCTACTGTCTTTTGTTTACTCGTACTTTGTTTACTTGCTTTATCAAAAACCCCTAAAAATCCGTTTGCTAAGTATTTGTAGAGAATTCCTGATCCATGCCACTAGCCAGCACCTTATGCTCCTCGTTGGGTTTGACACTCTTACTATCAAAAATACTGTGATACACCTCCTATACTTGTGGGTCATCACCCACCATCGACTGGCACTATGAGAAAGCTCAATGCTTTGGCATCAGCTTAAGACACGGATAGCAACAACAGTTGCGACTCCAATCTGTGCAACCTGTCGACGAAGGACGGCATCTACGGCTCTGGGTCGGAGAGCTGTAGGAGCAATAGCTCCCCAACAACTACATGTGCACCGGTATCACCAGCAGCAGTGGAGGCACTCAAGGCAACACCGGCAACAGAGGCCCCACCAACGACCCACCAACGGTGATCCTCCCAACCCTCCGAACCCTGATGCCCACGACGCAAACGGGTCGGTCGCCCAGAGATCCACCTTTCAGAACAACAGTGGGAGCAAGATAGGGAAGCCCTGCGGGGTAACCCCCTTCTAGATGATGCATCCCACGACATGTTGATGGGATACCACTGGCTCCTCATAAAGGAGTTCAACCTCCAACAGGCGATGAACGCTAAGCTTGCGGCACACAAGAAAGCGACCGATGAATCAAGTGCCCAATGGGAAGCACTCTCCTCCATCGGCGGATCCTCCTCGAAGGGCAATGGCGTTGTGGCTGCCAAAAGACGTTCTCGGCTCGACCACCTCAACGACAAAGATCGACAAGAGGCCACCAAGGCCCTCGACTTCTTGTTCATGTTGATAGAATCTCGAGATCACATGGTCCCCAAAACGCCGCAAGCTGTGGTGATTATAGCTACTACGCACCTGCTAACTAACCAGCCTTTGGCTAGAGATCCGCAATATGCCGTACACCAATCCGCCATCGCTGGCCTAGGGTTGGTAGAAGCCGCACTGTCCAAGGATCCAATGCTGGAGTCAAAGAAAAAGGATACATTCGTGAGGCATCGCTCGCCATACTCCAGCGAGAAGGAACATGACCTGTCGCGGTGATGCCGCAACTATGACGCACGTGACGAAATCACGCAGCGCAAGGTCGACAAGATGCGCGCCAAGCGTGCCTACTCAACCCTGTCGGAGGACGAAGAAATAGAGCTTTGCAGCGCCAGCTGCTTCATCAGGGCCATATGGCAAACTCAGATGTTGAAAGGCTTCAAACTTTCTTTGGATAACTCGAAGTTCGATGGCCTCCAAGAGCCGAATATTTGACTGGATGACCATATTTTCACGGCGGGTGGAAGAACATAGCTATGCAGTGCCTCTAGCTACAGCTGAAGGGCGTCGCCCGAGCCTGGCTCAATAATCTTCCTCGAGGATTAATTCGCAGCTCGGAGGAGCTAGTTTACAGCTTTGTCCGCAACTTCAAGGGAATCTACAAGTGGTTGATGAGTCCAAAATTGAAGCATATTTACCTTTTGTTTTGCATAAATAGAATAGGGATTTTGGTATTACACTGCGCTTGCGTGCACCTTTTTGCCTTTGTTTCAACAGGATCCTAAACTACTAAGTCTATTATGAACATATCAGTTGGAATTGTCATATTATGTTATAATATGATATTTTAAGTGATAAAAGAATTTTATTGGTTTACCTTCGCTCTTGAGAGATTACCAAGCGAGAGGAAACCATTAGTCACGATAACGACTAGTGGTATGGGCGGAGCCCGCCCGTACCGTCCTCCCATACCACGCAACATCACATCCGCCTCGTCAAATACTTTCTCATGGCAAAGACGACATGGAGATCCAACATTCACAGCCACTAGAAACCACAAAAAACCACATCTAAAAGGGATCTGAAGGAGGAACTTGGCGGAGGGCAAATCCCTGCTAGCTCATGGATCATTGGAGGACAACGCATCATCCCCTTTGTCATCAACCGCTGCATCCTCATCACCATCATCACCCCCATCTCTCATCTATTAGATCTTGTTGTAATTCTAGATTCAATTGTGGTTTGCACTAGATTTATCCCCGTACTTTTATCCATCCATTTGATTATGATGATGTCGCTGATTGCTTCCATGTGTGAGTAGTTCCTTTGTTCTTGGGGAGATGGAGAAACCCTAGCACCATTATAAATTTGCAATAAAGATGATCTATTCTTATGCCCATACGACTGGCCGGTCTATGATAGATCTATGATTTATGTTTGATCTCTCTCTCTTTAGATGGTATGTGTACTCGGCCACATATCATTTGCCCTAGGGACTAAAGGGAGGGAGAAATCCTTTGGACGTGTTTGGGAGCATTCCCGGAATAGCTTCGTGACAAATTGGCGGCAGCTTGCAACCAACACGATCAAAGGAGGATAAAGAGGGACTCCCTAAGCTAATTACGGTATCCATGGGGAAACCATTAATTGCGGTGGATTGTATGAGTGATTGCTCTCAGTCATCGCAATGGTTATTTATAGGTGACCTCACTCTTGGCTCAACAAAGTGTCTTCCTACGAGCCTTGTAGTGAATATCTTATTATGGAGCTATCTCCACACATCTCATGACACAAGAAGTATGTTATCTTAATTAATTATAATAATATCATGCTAGTGGTGCATCCTACATCCTTGAGAATGTTTTGGCCCTATTGAGTTCAACCATGTTTTCACACAACATTATTACTTGCTTTCTTTTACTTGTTTTAATTACTTTTCTGCACACAACCAAAAACATTTAAACCACCTTTTACTTGAGATCAAAAGAAGCTTACAAGTATGCTTTTGTGGAAAGTGACGAGGGGCACAAAGACCTCAACCAAATAGCTCTCTGTGGGTTTGATACTTTTACTTCGAAACTAGGTACAATTGATCTGTGCACTTGTAGTCATCAAGCTATTTTCTGGTGCCGTTGCTGGGGAGCTAAGCACTTTTGGTCTTTGTTCTTAGTTGCTCATTTCACTAATTGTTTTACTAAAGTTTTTTACTGGTTTCAGGTAAGCACCATGACTACACTCAGACTAATGAATCAGCTCGATGCAACTAAATACCTCGGGAAGTTTAATAGAGGACTGGTTAAAGAATTCTCGAGTGAGAGCAAACTAGAATACGAGGTTAACCCTCGCTTTATTGCTATTATTAAAGAAAAAACTTTTGTAGGAGATGATCCCAATGAGGATCCTTACACTCATTTAATGCATTTTACCGAGTTATGCGGGACACTTAAATTGAGAGGCTATTCTCATGATGAATTGAAACTTAAATTGTTTAGCCAGTCTCTAACCAACACTGCTTTAGCTTGGTATAGAATTTTCCCTGCAGAGAAAATAGAAACCTAGGAAAAACTCAAAGGAGAATTCGTATTTTGATTTTTTTCCTAAGGTAAAAACTGTTGAAGCAAGAAGGGCAATCACAAATTTGAAGAACCGCCTAGGTGAAGGCTTGGTAAGGGCCTTGAAAAGGTATAAGTCCCTTCTTAATAAATGTCTCCATCATGATTTTTCTGAATGGTATGTTTTACAGATTTTCTATGGGGGGCTTAATCAAGAAATTAAATATGAGCTTGACACAAATTCCGGTGGCTCCTTTATGGAGTTAACTACAACTAAAGCTTCGGAACTTCTACAACGAATTCGTTGTAATAGAGAAACATGGGGATTTGATTTAGGCAGCAAAGGTGGTATCAAAATTGAATATGATTGTCTCAATGCTTATAAAGAATCCGGTAAAGTAAAAGAAACTGCTGATGAACTTCAACTTGATGATGGTATTATTTTTCAAATCCTTCAGTCTTTTATAGAACATATTGAGGCTCCTAAGAAAGATTGGTTCCATTATACTCCTCCACTCGAGCTAGTTTAAGAAGTTGATCCAATAATTGTAGCTCATGTTGATACATTAAGGGAAACACCCCCATATGTTGAACCGGCCCCTTCCTTTTCCAAGGATAGTGAGAAAACATATGATGGCTCAGCAGCTCAAAGAACAACGAGAAGAGGAAAGGCTATTCCTCAAGATACTGGAAGAGGAGGTACAGACAATAAAAAATGAAGAAGTAAGTGTAAAGGAGACTGGGAACCAATGAAGGAGGATATATTAACCATGTTTGCACATTGCAACGTGATAGAGATGGATACCGAAGCTTCATAATTCGTTGAAGGAAAGGTAAAAGCTAAAGAAGTTGGTAAGCCTATTCTCCCTTGTACTTTCAGCGAAACTTCTTATTATGGCCTCTGCGACATATGAATAGTTATTAACGTTATCCCCTTTAATTTTTACTTAAAAATCCAAAAATAACTAACCTCAACTGAATTAGAGGATACTGATATGACTATAATTCTTGTAGATAAGACACTCAAAGTTTGGGAATAATTAGAGATAATCCAATTTATGTTGCACCTTATAAATATCCTATTGATTTTGTGCTCATTGATATGCCTACTAATTTTTATTGTCCTATTATTTTTGGAAGAACCTTCTTAAACACCGTAGGAGAAAACATTGATTGCAAGAGAAAAACTATGTCTCTGAAGTTTGGTGAAGAGAAAATGAACTTTCACTTCTCTAAATTTGACCATAAGCCGGTATCGAAGATTTAGATGATTATGAGTATGAAAAAGAAGAGGAAGGTAATATCGTTAATCTAGCTTCAGTAGTCATTGAGACTCCTGATGATGATTTAGCAAGGAGTTTATTCAACAATGATAATATTTTTCAAGATGTAGAGAAATTGGAAATAGACGATTATCTCGACTCCACAGCCGAGGTGGACCCCCCAGATAAATCAAAAATATGAAGAACCTATAAGAAAAAGATATGAGGAACCACCACCTCCTACTCTCAAAACTTTACCCAGGGATTTAAAATATAGGTTTCTTGATGAAACTAATAATTTCCCTATTATTATAAGTTCTAACCTTGCAGAGAAAGATGAGGAAAATTTAATGATGGTTCTCCGGATGCATCAGAATGCTCTTGGTTATTGGATGAGTGACTTGAAGGAGATTAGTCCCTCGATAGCCACACATAGAATATTTATGGAAGAAGGAGCCCAACCAGTCGCCGACTTTTAGAGGTGACTCAAATAACCTCACATGAATGAAGAGGTAAGGAAGGAAATAATACGTTTGTTAGATGCAGGGATCGTCTTTGATGTGGGAGAAAGTGAATGGGTAAGCCCTGTTTATTGTGTTGCTAAGAAAGGTGGATTTACCTTTGTTGAAAGTGAATATAATGAGAGGATACCTACTAGAACCATTATTGGTCACAGGATGTGTATTGACTATAGAAAACTTAATAAGGAAACTAGAAAGGATCATTATCCTTTGCCATTTATAGATCAAACTTTAGAAAGGCTAGTTATGCATTCTCATTTTTGTTACTTAGACAGTTATTCCGGTTTTATCAAATTGTTGTTCACCCTGATGACCAACTTAAACCTACATTTATCTATCCTTACGGTTTATATGCCTATCGTTGGATGCCTTTTTGTCTTTGCAATGACCTTGCCACTTTTCAAAGGTGTATGACTGCTATATTTTCCAATTATATTGAAAGTATTATGGAAGTATTCATGGACGATTTCTCTATTTATGGAACTTCCTTTAATCATTTTCCCCATAACCTTCAGAAAGTTTTGCAAAGATGTGAAGACACTAACTTTGTCTTGAACTAGGAAAATGTCATTTTATGGTTCAAGAGGGTATAGTGCTTGGTCACAAAATCTTAGGTAAGGGTATAGAAGTTGATAAAGCAAAGAGTGAAGCAATAGAAAGGATTCCACCTCCACGAGATGTAAAAGGTATAAGGAGTTTCTTAGGCCATGCTAGATTTTATAGAAGGTTTATTAAGACCTTTTCAAAAACAGCTAGACCTTTAACTAGCCTTCTTCAAAAGGATGTTGTTTTTAATTTTGATGAAAAGTGTCTCACTTCTTTCAATATATTAAAACAAGTCCTTGAAGCTCCCATTATAAAACACCTAATTGGAAGAAACCTTTTGATCTATTTTGTGAGGCTAGCCATGAATATGTGGGAGCAATTCTTTCCTAGTATGATGGTGATGATCTTAATATCATTCATCATGCTAGTCGCACCCTAAATGGGGTCCAAAAGAATTACCCTATGGCAGAAAAGCAATTTTTCGCTGTGGTTTTCTCCTGTGACAAGTTTATGTCTTATATTATTGACTCTAAAGTAAGAGTGCATACTGATCGTGTTGGCTTAAAAGATATTCTTGAAAGGACTGATGTTAAGCCAAGAATGATCCATTGCACTCTACTTTTGCAAGAATTTGATGTGTAGATCCTCCAAAGGAAAGAAGAGCAGGAGGAGGTAACCATGGACATTGAGGAGATTGATCCACCTAAGGTAGTGTCATCCATCTGCATACCCTCGGTAACTACAATTCCTAAGACAAAATTTTCGATTTCTCTTTGCAATGCCTTTGGGAATTTTTTGCGACCAACCTTATTCAAAGGGAAAAAGAAAAAGATGACCCCAGAATTAAAAGAAGGAGAAGGAGAAGGCACCCGAATAAACTCATTCCCTCTCAATGAGCAAGAAATTTGAAATCTTGAGAACTTCTTCGTTTTGGGTAATTTTTTGCTATTCCATTTTGCATATTTGTATTCCTTTCAATTTTTCTAAGTGCACTGCCGGTCTTGCGAGGTCGGTACGGGCGTCCTGTATGGCCGGCTCCGCTCGTACCACTGCTTGTTAAGGCGGCAGTACCCTCGACGCACTTTTTCACATATCAGTACGACCGCATAGTGCGGGCGCGTCTACCCGTACGGGTGGTCGTTACCGACGCTGTGGTCCCCGTTCGTTCTTATTTGTTTCTAAAAAGAGAGAGAGAGAACAAAGTCGGTAAAAGTCAGTATAGACGGGCAGTACGGGCAGAGCCCGCCCGTACCACTTTGTCGGTTGGAGATTTCGACTTATTTCCGTCAGATTTTTGGAAACGACCCGGTAGGGGCGCGCCGTACGGGCGTCCGCCCATACCGAGTGGTCATTACGATCGCGATTTCTTCCTTTTTTGCACTTATTTCTTTCCATATTTGTTGGTATTCTTTTCTTGGTCGACCCTTGTCCTTCCAGTATGAATTTTTCCCTGCCTCTAACTCCTAATAAGCCTCCCTAGAGGTCTTCCTCCCTCTTATATGAACAATTCCAATCTACTTGATGCGCTACCCAGTTCAAGGCAAAGAAAAGCCTCTAAACCTCATGGCTCCTTCATGGAATAGTTTCCATACCTCCTCCATTGAAGCCGATGACTACGAAGCTCAAGGCCTAAGCCCAAAGAACAAGCGGTATGCCTATGACTCTGATGATGAGGATGACGAATTCGAGACCTTCATGGAGCAAACAAAGAGGGAATGGAAGCAGCCGAATTACCTAGCTAAGGTGAAGCCTGAAGACTAGAAGAAGCCAAGAAACCTCATGGGAAGGGGTGCTTGGAGTCACTCAAGTTCATCATGGGAAGGGGTGCCAAGAAACTTGTCAACTACTCCTCACCAAAGCGCAAGAAAGCTAATCGTCTCGATGCAGGAACTTATCAGGAGACTACGACACATACTTCAACAACAAAGAAGATCACCATTAACACGTACATGAGCGTGAAGCCACAAGACGATTGGGGGTTCAACCTTATCAATGTGCCAATTAGCATGCATGTTCCAGACACTGAACTTTGTCTTCACAAGATTGAGAAGTACCAGAAAGAAGAGCTCATCCACAGGGAGATCATGCGCAAGCGTCTCTTGGATCTTGAAGGTAAGAAGGAACTCGATGACATGATGAGCAAGGTTGATTATGGGATGTTTCTCTTGCGCTCAGATCTACGGAAGTGTCTTCATTGCATATCCGCTCTAAAACAGACAAACAAGAAGCTTCGCAAAGAGGTCTCCAACAAAACTACTTCACCATGATGGACACCACGGTATCAAATAATCGCAAGGGATTATTTGATCCACCCGGCTTCACTCCAAGCTTGGGGGCATCTGTGAGAACCTTGTAATCTATCTTACAGTTTTTAGCAGGATTATTTTCCTCAACGCATGTTACGTTTTAATTCTAGATTTTGCATTAGTTGCATCAACTTCAAGCTCTCTTTTGTTTGATAGAAGATTTAAATCCATTGAGTTTCAAGACTTTATGATATTTGAAGTTCTCTTTCGATTCATGTTTATTATATTCGATGATTGAACTAGGTTGAGTGTTATGAAACTTGTACAACTATCATTATTTTAGGGACTTCCACACTAATAAAAGTATTGATTAAATTATGGGAAGAATAATTTTGGTAGCATATTATAGTCACGAGTTCTAAAAAGCCATAAAAGTAATGAGCATGATCAAGTGGTTGTACTAAAAAAGGGAAAATAAAAAAAATAAGAGAAACAGAAAAAAGAAGAGAAAAAGAAAATAGAGGAGAGGTAAAAGAACAGCTATCAAAGTAAGTTCAAGAAAAAGAAAATATACAAAAAGAAAAGAGTGATCATGAACTGTCATTACTAAAACCAAGTGCTCGGTCAGTCTAATTTTATGATTATATGATATGTTGAATCACTAAAAGCTTCTTATAACTTCATTGGTACTAAAAAGGGTGTGGAAGCCTCTAAGTCATGTGATGTGTAAGGGTATGATAGTACCCCCGAAGTAACTTTACATATTATATTGTATTCCTGTTTCAATGTGTGCCTCATTTATTGCAACGACTCGTACCTCATAAACATGATGATCTTATCCATAAGTCACCATCTTGCTCAGGGACGAGCAAGAGTCTAGCTTGGAGGAGTTGATGAGTCCAAAGTTGAAGCATATTTACCTTTTGTTTTGCATAAATAGAATAGGGATTTTGGTATTTCACTGCGCTTGCGCGCACCTTTTTGCCTTTGTTTCAACAGGATCCCAAACTGCTAAGTCTATTATGAACATATCAGTTGGAACTGTCATATTATGTTATAACATGATATTTTTAAGTGATAAAAGTCATTTTATTGATTTACCTTCGCTCCTAGGAGATTACCAAGTGAGAGGAAACCATTAGTCGCAATAACGAATAGTGGTACGGGTGGAGCCCGCCAGTACCGTCCACCTCGTCAAATACTTTCTCCTGGCAAAGATGGCGGGAAGATCCGACATTCACAGCCACCAGAAACCACGAAAAACCACATCTGAAAGGGATCTGATGGAGAAACTTGGCGGAGGGCAAATCCCTGCCGCCTCACGGATAATTGGAGGACAACGCATCATCCCCTTCATCATCAACCGCTACATCCTCATCACCCTCATCTCTCATCTATTAGATCTTGTTGTAATTCCTAATTCAATTGTGGTTTGCACTAGATTTATCCCCATATTTTTATGCATCCATTTGATTATAATGATGTCGTTGATTGCTTCCATGTGTGAGTACATAGTTCCTTTGTTCTTGGGGTTATGGAGAAACCCTAGCACCATTATCAACTTGCAATAAAGATGATCTATTCTTGTGTCCGTATGACTGGCTGGTCTATGATAGATTTATGATTTGTGTTTGATCTCTCTCTTTAGATGGTATGTGTAGTCGGCCACATATCATTTGCCTTCGGGACTAAAGAGAGGGAGAAATCATTTGGACATGTCTAGGAGCATGCCCGGAATAGCTTCGTGACAAATTGGCGCCGACTTGCAACCAACATGGTCAAAGGAGCGGTTATTTAGAGGTGATCTCACTCTTGGCTTACAAAGCTGTCTCCTACGAGCCTTGTAGTGAACATCTTATTATGGAGCTCTTCGAGGATAGCTTATTCAAATTAGGATAAATCGTCACTATTTTATATAAAGTAAATTAATTAAGTTCAGAATATGGCACACATGCATATATGGCTTTATTACATTTTTCTCGTTTCTTTTTCTTTATCTTGTATTATTAATATCCTTTGATTTAAAGCTCCAAAAAGAGAGATTCCAATTTGTATAGTTCTATTTAATATTTCTTTATCTTTATATAACATTTAAAAATGCTTTTGTTGCATTTAAGAATTTTGTTTTGCTGTGAGCTTATATTGACCTTGGAGTATTTTATTTTATCTTATAAATATCATAAATTTTTATATTGGCTCCATATAGAGTGAAACCAGTTCCTATGGTTTTGTAATATTGTTATTTACTATTATAAATCATTTAGGAATGTGTATGCTCCATTTTATATGGTACATAGACATGGCATTGAATTGAACTTGATGATTTTTTTGAGGGTTTAGGTTTTGGGTTTATCCTTTTTCCAAAGGTTTAAAATGCAAGGGCCCAGTGACAAGATACATGCCAAGCATGAATGTATTTGATCTTTTTTGAAAATTTGTTTGTTACTTTTTCTTTCAAAATTCATTTTGTTTAAGTAAGATTTAGATTTTTCCTTTGGAGGAAGAAAAAGTTTCTTTTCCCCCTAAATTTCATCCTTTATTTCTTTTGTTCGTTTGATTTTTCACATTCCAAAATTTGGAAAATTTTGGTATGTGACAACAGCAGGTTAACTATGAACAAGACAACAAGATGAAATCATGTAAGTGTTATATATATAAATGCACAGTAGTTCACAAAGACAAACTATAAAAGGAGGCTGCATCGAATTCAGTGGTGATTTCATGAGACGGAACTTCCAACTGCAGCATCTATAGTGCTACAAATAACTCAAATGTGATACCGTCATAGAAAAGAGAAGTATCCACTCATTTCGTTTTCCCAACTGGCCATGTTTTCAGGAACCCACGCTAGATGATCCGGTAACAGCCTTGGAGAGTGTTTGGTTTTCGAAATCTCTATAACATCCATTGGGAAGAAATATTGGCTCAGAAGATCAACCTCCATGCACCAAATTTATCTATTAATTCTGAAACAAAACATAGTTTGTACCTCTTTTGCAACGAGACATGTATATACGTGTTTGGTCTAGGGATCTAAGGATCTCTCTGAATTCGGATACTCTGACCATTACCAACACGACACACTAGTCCTTTCTTCAACAATTCAAGATCATATGAAATTGCAGAACAAGTTGAAGATTGACCAAAAAAAGTATACACGATACTGCTATTAGGATTATACTTTGCCTTGAGTACCCGTGCATATAAACTGTCTGGTTTAACAAGTAAACTCCAAGCTTGCCTAGCCAAGGGTACCCAATTAAACATTCTTAAATCCAGAAAACCATGTACACCTTTTTTTCCAGCCGTTGCATTTTTTCCAATGCCCTACCATGGGTTTTCCTTTTACCACCCTTCGCCCCCAATAAAAGTTTCCTAACAAGCTTTTTCATGTCATCACACACTAAGAAGGGCAATATAAAGACACCCATGATGTAAGTTGGAAGTGCATGTGTGTGCCACTAGATCAAAACTTCTCTACATGCCTGGGCTAGGTTACCATCTTCCCACATCAGTAATCTTTTCCCTAATTATGCTTGTAGATTTTGCACTTTTCCTCAAGACATACGCCCATCTTGGTAGTCAAAATCATGTATTTCTTCTAAAAGATTAACTAGCTCACATTTAGCGTTAAACACACTTCTTCCTGGATAGCATATGGGCATGAATCAGCAAAGAGCAAAGAACACTTATAAGGGTTTATGACTTGACCCGTTGCCTCTACATAACTGTACAAAACTTGTTGAAAACATAATGCATGATCTCGATCAGCCTTGAGAAATAAAATAGTATCATCCGCGAATAAAAGATGAGACACCCTTGATGCACGCCGACTTAATTTGATTGGAGATAGATTATTTGCATCAATTTCCTTATTTAGAAGGGCGGATAACCCGTCAACCTCAAAAAGGAATAAAAATGGAGAGAGTGGATCATCTTGTCATAGCCCACACGCTGGTGCAAGTAAATCCAAGAGGGTTCCGTTGAATTTTACAAAATATGCCACTGATGTAACACATGTGATTGTCCACTCCACAAATCAGCGAGAGAAACGTAGCTCTATCCAATGCCGCAAGAATGACCAATCAACTGTATCATATGCCTTTGAGAGATCAAATTTATAAGCACATAATTTTTTTGTAGGATCTTTCTCTTTCTAGGAACAAAAGATCTTGACAGTGAATGAATTTAAACGCCAGTAGTGCAATATTATTGATCATACATCCAGGAACAAAAGCACTCTGGGAGTGAGAGATAATATCATCTAGTAGAGGCCTCATCCAATTCACCAATCACTTTGAAACTACTTTGTAAATCACATTATTAACTTTGGAATTAAGACAATAGATGTAGCATTAGCACCATCCGGCATTATACCTGTTCTGAAAAAATTCTTGAACAACACAAATAATCTTCGCTTTGAGCATCCCTCAGTTACGCTGAAAATCTAGCCACGAACCCATCTAACCTAGACGCCTTGAGAGGACCAATCAGAACCAATGCATCAAAATTTTCTTTCTTAGAAAATTCAGCACCAAGTGAATAATTCATCTCATCCATGATGTGTTGCTCAAATAGATCAAGAACTGGAGTGTAGGATTAAGATTACTATCGGCAGTGCATAGATCCTGAAAGTACTCAGTCGCCATATGCTGGATTGTTTCAACATCATCATGAATTGCTCCAAAATGGGATTTTATTTTTCCTAGATCTCCACACCGCCTTGCTATGAAAATATTCTATATTGACGTCACCCTCCTTTAACCAAGTTAAGGGTGATCTTTGTATCCATCATCTCCTCACGGCATGGAAGCTCGTTCATCGTATCAGTAACCCTTCTCACTTCTTGTCTATTAGCATTCATATGCATATACGACTCCTCCAATTGAGTCCGCTATTTTTTGATCTCATCTTTAACACTACCAAACTTTGTTCTACTCCAAAGTCCAAACCTGAAGCTTTTCCATTGTTTTTTGGACAGCACTATCCACATAACCCAGGCCAGGAATGTCTCCAGCCAAATCCTAGAGGAGTTTTATTACTTCAGGCAACTTATGATCACACTCCCACATGATTTCAAATTGTCTACTCCTTTTCCTTCCACTCTACCGTACATCCAAATCATCTTAACATGATCCGAACATGGGGTAACCAAATGATTGACCGAGTAAAAACAAGAGGTATTACACCAAGCTTAGTTACAACAACTCTATCAAGTCTGACCTTAACATTCGCTTGCTGAGCTCTCGTGTACCATATGTGTGAGGAACTCCAACAAAGCCCAAGTCAATGAGTCCGCAAAGGTCCAAGGTATCCCCAAAAGCAGCCATTTGAGGTTCGGCTCTAGGGGTAGAGGAAAATGTTCAAAACTCCACATATACACTCATAAAAATTCCCACATATTTTTCTCCAATTCTTGTTTACTTTTTACAGTAACCTACAAAGTTTCAAATCCTTTTGTTATATAGTATGGGAGATATGAAAAAGAAATATTCAAAAGAGTGTCGGTGTGCAATGAGCACCTGCTCAATCATTACTTTCCCCATTGAGGCGAATCTTGGTTTCCTCCCAGTTTAGTTAAGTTTAAAATTGGTGTCAGTACCCAACATTTGAACTTTGGCGAGTCACTAAAGGAAGCTGCGCGATGGTACAAGATGTAAAATCACTGGCATTGTGGATGTACAATTTAAACACTGAAAAGACCCACGCAACTTAGGTGGCTAAAAATTCGATCTGTAACCTACGACTAGCTGGAGAGAGAAGCGATCATGAGGCGAAGGCTCAAACCTATCTAGGATTCCTTTCCTCTGTCGGCGATGTCACCGGTCCGTCCTATCTCCAGCGTATTTAGGGTGTTAGAGTCGTGACGGACCACGGCTCCTCGCCGGCGGGAGGTCTCGTGTTTTGTTAGACTATTTTTAGTGCCTTTTTAGGATGTTGAGGCGGTGACTACGTCTTGGAGTCAAAATAAGGTTCTCTCCGTCCTATTCTCACTCTGTTGGTGCGTCTAGCATTGGCGGAGCACGCGCGAAGTCGTGTGTCCGACATATCTCTTGAGATTTGATCTTTTTCGTATTCGTTGGTGTGATTTGAGGTTAGTCTCTTCCGATCTCGTTTGTCATCTTCGGTGATGATTGTTGCTCTGGTGCGCTAGTTTTTTGGGCGACGATTTCCCGTTCGTCTAGTACAACAAACTCTACGACATGCTTTGCCTGGCTCTGGTGATGGATGGACGAGGACGGCGGCGTCCCTTCGGCTCGCGCTAGTTTATGTAGTCTTTGTTAGGTGGTGCAACGACTTATTTGTAAATTTTTATTGCTTTTACGACTCTTTACTCTGGTGTTGTTGATTATTATTAATAAATCGGTGGAATTTCGTCCAAAAAAACTATGCTAGCTCCGCACAACTGAACAATTAATGTCAGAAGTGCAAAATAGTAGGAGTATATAACTTCGGTTTTGTCCTACTTCTAAAAATAACAAACGCGAACCCTTTTTTACAAAAAAAAATGTCCTAAGATTGTGTCTGGCTCCTAGTTCGAAACCGTGCTTACTCTTATGTAAATCAACACAGAAAATTCTGCAGAAAGAAATTTACACGGTGAAGATGTTTCATCTCCAACCAAAGGCCACATTTTTACTGCAGATCTTCCAGATCAGCACTCAACAAATTACCAGAGAATGTAAGCAAACGCTTGTATTTCGAATAGTTCGGTGCAACGGATACAAAACATTACAAGCCACTGAGTTGAAGAAATCTAAATAGCAACGCCTCTGCACCGCAATAGGAGATATGAAATTGAAAAATAATCTCTATCTCTACTACTTATAAAAGGCAAACATGAATTTCCCTAGATGTACCCTATATCATCATACACAGAATGATTAAGAACGCCCGATCTTGCCACTAAAGACAATCTAATAGCTAGAATTAGCCTAATCAGATCTTCGTGTGTACTTAGCATTTTATAACGACAGACACACTTATCCCGTCGGACGGAACGGACGCCGCCGTTTCCTAAGCCCCTACATCCGCTCAAGCAATGTAAAAAAACGAAACAGATCATGCTCCCATTCCCCAATCCTCTCACCCTGACGGTGCCTGCTGCCGCCGCAGCCGGTTGCCATCGCGATGCAGGCCATGCCATCGCACTGCAGGCCACCATGCGTGCATCCGTGTGACGATGCCTCATGAGATGGAGGCGTCGGCCTGGGCACCGTTGCCCCGCTCCTTGACCAGGACCTGTCAGTGTGGACGCTGTTGGAGTATGTTACGGCTAGACATATTTGGTAGTTTAAGTTTGTAATCTAATTCTATCTCTAGTAGTCTTCTTGTCTCCCAAGTCTTCTAATACTATATAAACAGCCTAAGGGCTCACGATGTAATCACATCTTGCAATATCAATACAAGTTATTGTTATCCTAAAATATCAGTCGCTGCCGACCACCTTCTCGCGACGGACGCGTCTGCTGGACGCCGCCCAACTCCTTGGATGGGATGCGTCGACCAGGACATCGCCGCCCACTCCACGAAATGTGCCTCTCAGGTCAGTGCTTTGGAACCCGGGTTAAGCCAGTGGGATAGTAATGTTCTCTGTCAGTTTATGAACCTTCTCCTTCAGAGGTTAAGGTTATTCATTTTGATACCACGATTTTCATTCTCATTCAGTATTTACTGCAAGAGGGAAAGAGAGGATTCGTACCCACTGGATCTCAACCCTAAATTTTATTCAATGGAGAGTCATTTTGTTTAGAAAATTATGGAGTGCAGATTTGACACAACTTTATTCATGTACTAGTAATTTTCTAGGTACAAGTAGCAACTGTTCGGACCTCCAAGGTCCCAAAAGATGGTGCTAATTCTTGTGCAAGTTTGTTTCATCTGAATTTTAGCTTGTATGATTTTTATCCCCTAATGTTTTTGCACAAAAAATACTTCTTCTACACACCTTACTCTTATTTCTGTTTGGTGTTCTTGGAATCCAGCATTTGGCTCCTTGTTTTGGTTGCAAGACTGCATTGAAACTACCGAAGAAACACAGTTCATTAGGAGTATGCCCAGGATGTTCTCATCAAGCTATGAAGTTCCACTTGGAAAAATTATGAAGTTCTTGGTTTGAGGAGGTATGGACGTTTTAATATAAAAAACATGTGGAACTTGTATCTGATAGCACTATAGCAGACATACCTTGTGAGATATAAACATATATTCTGCATCGTGAATTTCATGTACATAGCTTACTGTAATCTTTAACGACCAACAGAAATTTGACCTATTACTTTTCCTTGCACATGGATGTAAATATTCAGCATTAGGGAAAAATGGTTAAATACGAGAGACACTTTCATTGGCACCAGATACCTAACTTAATCCTTAAATCCAACGGAAGACATAAGCTCATTTTTATGTATTTAGCTTGCATGTCATCAGGATTTTCAGAGTGTTTAATATGGAGTATACGTTGTGCTCTTTTTGAACATCAATTGTATAATTTTTCCCTTTCATTTTCTTTCAAGTATACCTCCTAGGGTGCTGGTGATACCTCAAGTTCATCAACTGATAAATTGTTGCCTTGATGGATACTAGAAATATTACAGAAACAACACTATGGACCAGGTCAAAATAGTACATTTACTTTTATTTCAGTATATATTATCAGTCCTGGTTTATTTGGTATTAATTCTAAGTGTAAAGTCCACTTGTGATCCCCATCTTCTAGAGCCTCTTTTCATAGTCCGTATTTTATGTAATTGAAAGAAGGAATATATATGCCTCCTGGGCTCCTGGTGATACCTCAATTTCATGTCAATAAATTGTTATCGTGTTGAATACAAAAATAGTACAAAAAATATCATCATGGACTAGATGAAAATTTTGGTTCTAGACAATATTATGAAGATGCTTGGAAGTTACAGCTCGGTCTTATAATCGACAATGTAGTAAATATTTTCTAGAGGGTGTTGGGTATTTTTATTGACCATGTTTTAGATGCTTGAAATGCGTTCTCTCACCTGAAGGATGTATCATCCCAGGGTAAGCACACCTAGGGAGGAACACATGCACAATGGTGGAGAACACGGTCATGTCTGCTAGAAAACCAAAAAGATTATTTTATTTTTTGTACTACAGTCATAACTAGACAAGCAACCAATGCATGAATTTGAGAGAGATATTGTCAATTGTATGTGTTAGTTCGTGCTACAAGAAGAAGCAATATGAATGTTTGATGTTTACCTTGCTACCTTCATTTTGTAATGGATGTAAATATTCAGCATTAGTGAAAAAATTATCCACGAGAGACACTTGTATTGGCACCAGATACCTAACTTAATCCTTAAATCCAACGGAAGACATAGCTAATTCTTATGTATTTAGCTTACATATCATCAGGATTTTCAGAATGTTTACAACTTGGTCTTTTGATCGACAATGTAGTAAATATTTTCTAGAGGGTGCTGGATATTTTTATTGACCATTTTTTGATATTCTTGAACCGTGTTCTCTCACATGAGTGACGTATCATCCCAGGGTAAGCACACCTATCGCGGAACACGTACACAATGGTGGTGTGGCCATGTCTGCCATAAATCCAAAAAAGATTATTTTATTTTTCTGAACTACAATGATAACTAAAGAAACAAGTAATGCATGAATTTGTCAAGATATTGTCAATTGTATATGTTAGTTCGTTCTACAAGAAGCCATACGAATGTTTAATGTTTACTTTGCTACCTTCATTTTGTAATGTGATATTTTGCATTAATCCCTTAAACATTAGTAGTCCCTCCATCCGGAAACAAGTGACTTTGATTTATCTGAATTCACATGTATATTGTCGTGTTTTAGTTTGTAGATACATGTAAATCCAAAAAACTTAAGTCAATTTTTTCTTAACGGAGGGAATAACTCTTATTATCACAGCTGATAAGACAAATGTGCATGTTGATTTGTTATACAAGCATAATCTCATTTTAAGCTCTAATATGCTCCCTATGTTCACTAATGTAAGTCTTTTTAGATATTTCAATGTGGACTAGATACACTCCAAAATGAGTGAACCTATACACTAAAACATGTCCACATACATGTGTTTTATAAAAAGACTAGAATGTTTTACATTAGTGAACGGAGGGAATACATTTTATGTTCTAAATTTCATTTAATGTTGAAATAAACATACTCAATATCTTAGTTAAATGTATGAAAACATCTTTTTCAATATTTATTTTTCTTAAGTTGCATTAACCAACACGTGCGTTGACGTGCACAACTACTAGTCTAAAAAGATGGACGAACGAAGCTAGCCCCCATGCATGATTCCGTTGGATCTGATCCTATTGTCCCCAGTCCTCACTGCGGGAAGCCGTCCGCGTTAATGCAGCCAAGCCGACGATATGTGAGGGCTAGGACAACAGCGGGAGGTCACATGGTGATCCACGGGGCACTGCTAGAGAGGCTAGCCCGAAGCGAGGCCACCCAAAGGAACAACTTGGGATGGAGGGACGGAATCCATCAAGATGACCTAGCGGATCAACATCGGGACGCCTTCAACAAGGGAACGACACACTGAGGTGACGCCGTCACCGGCATTAGCCAAAGCCAAGTGCAGCTTTCGCCGAGATACAACCCAAACCAAAATTGGGACGCCAACGCGAGGACGCAGAGTGGACCCAGCAGAAATCACTACCGCACCACTGACCCACACGAGGGTCGGACGGAGAACATGCTTCCTACCCGGCAAGCATGCGCCAGCCCCGGGAACCACTCCCAGCGAACCAGCAAGGACGGCGCACGAACGTTACCGAACAGCGACAGCCAACCATAAAAGAGTAAGGGTGTCGAGGACAGGGTGGGGAGCCGGGACATTGCCCGGGCCCAACCAAGCCCATAGCGAGGCCCACATGCCTAGATCTGGCGGCCGCCGCTAGCCACCAACCCTGCAGGGTCGGCGTGCAGGCGACCTCCGTGAGGCCACCACCGCCATGGCACACTAGGAGCCACCCTGGGACCGGGCCCGGCCGAAGCCTTAGGAAGCCCGCACGCCAGCGGCAGCCAAGCTGCACCGCACGAGGTGCCGCCGCCGCCCACTCAACCCCCACCGGCCGAAGCCGAGCCAACCCAAGGCTGAGCCGGCGAGCCTCCCCATGGCCAGGCCGAGACCCGTCCTGTCGGGCCCTCCTACCGTGCAGAGGAAGGGGAAAGCCGCCGCCGCCAGCCCCACCCGGGCTTTGCGTGAGGGCTCCCGCCGGCGGCGGCAGTGGGGGAAGGGGGAGGGGGCTCCCCGGTCGCCTGCGGGGAGGCAACGGGAACGGGGGGGAGGCCTACACGTCCTGCAACTTCTGAAAAAAAAAACGCAACCTTTTTTTTACAAAAATCTTCATAAGGTTGTGTCTAGCTCCTAATTTGAAACCGTGCTTACTCTTGTGTAATGAACACAGAAAATTGTGCCGAAAAAAATTCACATGGTGAAAAAAAATCGATCTGTAACCTACGCTAGCTAGCTATGCACAATTGAACAATTCATGTTGGAAGTGGAGTATGTAACTTGAGTTTTCTCGTGCAACTTCTGAAAATAAGAAACGCCAACCCTTTGTTACAATAATCTTCATAAGATTGTGTCTAGCACCTAGTTTGAAACCGTGTGCTTACACTGGTGTAATCAACACGGGAATTTGTGCAGAAAGAAATTCACCTGGTGGACATGTTTTATCTCCAATCAAAGGCCACAATTTCACTGCAGATCTCTTCCCAGATCAGCTCAACAAATTTTACCAGAGAATGTAAACAAAGGCTTGTATTTCCA
The DNA here is from genome assembly GCA_916181665.1 of Avena sativa. NCBI lineage: Eukaryota > Viridiplantae > Streptophyta > Magnoliopsida > Poales > Poaceae > Avena > Avena sativa. The sequence goes on from OV702279.1 coordinate 484,611,250, forward strand.
ATAGTTTGGTGCAATGGATAGAAAACATTACAAGCCACTGAGTTGACGGAATCTATTAGCAATGCCAAAAGTAACGCAACAGGAGATATGAAATTGAAAAACAATCTAAAAAGATGCACGGACGAACGAAGCTAGCTCCCATGCATGATTCCGTTGGATCTGATCTTGTTGTCCTCAGTCCTTACAGCAGGAAGCCGTCCGGCCCAAACTCGAGAGGCCCCATCATCATCTCCATTCCAGCGTCGAACCCGGGCGGCGGTGGCATCCCCATCATCATCTCCATTCCGGCGTCGAACCCGGGCGGCGGCAGCATCCCCATCATCATCTCCATTCCGGCGTCGAACCCGGGCGGCGGCGGCATCCCCATCATCATCTGCTCCTGCTCCTGGTGCATCGTCTCTTTCCCACCACCGGTGAGCCCCGCCTCCTGGAGCACGTGGTCGGCACGCGCGCGCCCCAGGGCTGCCTGCAGGTTCTCCAGCGCGGCCGCGAAGGCGACAAGGTCCTCCTCTCCCATCTGGTTCACTAATCCGTCCAGCCACACCGACGCCTGGAACCCTTCGGCGCGCGCCTTCTCCCAAGCCTCCGCCGCGGCCTCCTTCCGCGCCTTCTCCGCTTCCAGCCGCGCGCGCAGCTCGCCCAGCTCCCGGTTCAGGTCCTCCATCGCCTGGTCCTGGTCGCCGGCGCCAACGCCGACGAACGCGGCATCCTGCGCGTCCAGAGGGTTGGAGGCGTGGAAGCGGTCGAGAACGGACTCGACGGAGGGGTGACCGTAGGAGAAGAGGATGGCGGCCACCTCGACCCCGCACATGACGGCGAGCTCGGTGGCCTTGTTGAACAGCCCCTTGCGGCGCTTGGAGAAGCACACCTGCCGCGCGTCCTCGCACTCGATGAGCTTGATCTCGATTTTCTTCCGTCCCGTGCTCTTCGGCCGCCTCGCCGCCATTGCTACGCACCTTACAGGTTTTGCGCCTCTCGCTCTCAGAGTGTTTGTTTGGATAGGCTAGGTAGCGGTAGGGCTGTGTGCAGCTCCGGGGGGGGGGGGGGGGGGGGGGGGGGGGGTGATCCTGGTTTATATAGGCGATTTAGGAGATGGATTTGGGAAGGCATTGGCAATTGCCAGCTCATGCCGAGCAGTGCCGATTTAATGGAGTAGAGAGCTGGCTCATCAATGCGTTGACAGCCAGTACAGAAGCGTGAGCGTGATGCCGTCCCGCGACACAAGCGTAACAGTGCATGTCCGCCTATAAGACGTACTACGTCGCTGTAGACTGCTTGTATAAACATACGGTACTCTCTCGAATGGGCGCAACACGATACACGCATCCCGTACACAAGCGTGACAGTGTCGGCAAAGAAGACGTCACGAGTCCTTTTTTTTCACTTTTACACTGAAGACATCGCTGACTTGTTTTTTTAAGGGAATAAACATTTTATTATAGCAAACAAGCCGCCTCATTAAAAGCCTCCCAATCCTTTCGGTAATCCGGTGAGAAAAAGAGTGCGTCAGAAACTTGTTTCTCCGAGTTCACAGAATCATTACATCGTCTACTAGGAATACAAATAATATCTAGCGTTCCTAAAAACCAAGTATGACGACCAACACTAAGCAAAGTCGAGCTTGGCGTCAAACTGTGAGCTTATTGGTTTGAAACACGCTTCTCGTGGACAAATTGCCTTGATCTCCTGCACAATTGTGCTGAATCTTCCTAGATTAGCATTTTTTCAGGCTGTTGACCACCTCCAACCAATCTGACGCCACCAAGACTCGCTCCAGCGATAGATCCTTTCCCAAGGCTTCACAGCACGCCAGCGCTTCAAGGGTCCCCGTGTCTGTAATTCCCTGGATTACCACCGTTGATGCACCAAGATAGACACCTTCATGTGTTCGACAGACTGCTGCGACAGCCCCAATGTTGCCTTTCTTGTGTACTGCGGCGTCGACGTAAATCTTTGCCGAGCCCTCCGGAGGAGCGATCCACCGAGGCTCGGGCGCCACTTGTTGTTGGCCTCCCCTCCTTGCAACCTGAACCGAGGAGAGGTCGAGGTCCCGCAACATCGATTCCACGAATAGATGGGCGGACATAGGACTCTAAAATTCTCCTTCGTGTATCGCCTTCCGCCGAGCAAACCAAATTGCCCATAGTGTAATGAAGCATCGAGTGAGCTCCTCATGCTTGAGGGTCTGCATTAACGTAAACATCCACTGCTTTGATTCAGGCTTCGTGGTTCGATCCATATGTTCCGTTACAAGTTACGGTGCCAGCGCCCAGACCGAGCGGCTCATCGGACACTCCAGCAGTGACTGCCTCCATGAATCGCGCCTGCCACACAGCAAACATAGATCATCTGCTGCCATGTGTCTATGGTAGCGCACATCCCCCGTGGGTATAGAGTGTTTCGCGAGGCGCCATAAAAAGACCTTGATCTTCGACGGCACCTTGATTTTCCACAGCGAGGTCCATGGGCTCTCCTCCCTCTGCTGGTCCGAGCTCGTCGCAGTCTCGTCCATCCATGCCTCCCGTCTCCGCTTGGAGTTAACCAGCATGCGGTATGCATATTTCACCGAGAAGATGCCGTTGCGCTCAAACTGCCACGCCCAGAAATCATCTGCTCGTCGAGTGGATAGAGGAATTGCTTGGATCTGCTCCACATCCATGGGTAAAAAATATTCTCGCAATTCTGGTAAGTCCCATGTTGCTTGTGTAGCATCAATGAAATCCCCAACATGTAACGGCTGCTCACGCTTCTTGCATGCAATTGGTCTCATAGATATATCACGTGGAATCCAATTATCATTCCAAGCGTGTGTGTAGCCATGTACCAATTCTCCGAATGAGCCCTTGTTTCAAAACTTCTTTCCCTTTCACGATAGATCGCCATAGTTGCGATGCATGAGAGCCCACCTGTGCATCTAGGAAGTCATCATTAGGGAAATAAACCGCTTTCAAAACCATTGAACTGAGGGTCTCGGGGTTCTGTAATATCTTCCATGCCTGTCTTGTAAGGAGATCCAAGTTAAAAAGCTCAATATCCCTAAACCCAAACCTCCAGCATACTTAGGAATGCACATGTCCTCCCAAGAAACCCAGCATGCTTTCCTCCTGCCATCCTTGCATCCCCACCAAAAGTTACGGATCAAACTGTTAATATGATGACAGAGACCTCTCCGGCCAGCATGCTTTCCTCCTGCCATCCTTGCATCCCCACCAAAAGTTACGGATCAAACTGTTAATATGATGACAGAGACCTCTCCGGCGGTGCCGCCGGCCGGAGAGGGTGGAGGAGAGGTGCTAGAGTTGATCTTAGGACTAGGTCTAGGTGTAGTGGCTTCTTGCCAGTAGTTAGGAGTAGGCGGCCGATTTGTTCTCGCCAGATCTGGCTCATCCAGCTGTGGCGGCGACCTCTGTCTCTCCGGCGGCTGGAGTGGGCAGCGGTGGTCCGGCGGCTTGGGATCTCCTTCAATAACACTAGTTTGCTCTCTCCCCTTTGCGGTCCTGCGTTGCTCCTCGCTCCTCTTCCGGCCGGCCGTGGCGGTGGGGGGAAGGGGGTTGGGGTCGGCGGTGTCGTGGCGAGGAGAGGGGTGGAGGGTCTTCTGCTCTGCTGCTTCGGCGCGATGGCAGGCGGTCGCCTTGGACAAGGCCCCATCGACTTCTTTGGCTGAAGGGGATGGTGGCGTTGCTCAGTGCGAGCCCTTGTCTATGCCTTTTGCGCTTTTGTGCCTCCCTGGCGTTGAACGCGAAGCGGGGTGGCGGCTCTTCCTCTGGCCGGCCGTGGCGGCGAGGGGCGGAAGAGGCGTTGCTGGTCTTCTCCTGGTCTTGGCGGCTCGGTGTTCCCGTACGTGTCGGTGCTTGTGCGCAGCACCGCGCGGTCTCCGAGTTCCTTCCATGTCGAGTTCCTGAGGTGGGAGTCGATGGCGAAAGGGATGGGAGCGGGCGTTTCAATAAAGCGCCGTTCTGGGCCGCACGCTGCCGACCGCCTTGTCTTCGTCTACGACCTAGCCGGCCGAGGTGGCGTGGGGGAAGCGACCGAAGACGAGGATGCTGGTGGAGTTCGCGGTCTGCTGCTGCGTGGTTGGTTCCCGGCCATGCCGATCTTTTTCGCCGGTGCCCCTCCACCCGTGGCAGGTGTGGGTTCGGGGGCTGGCCGCGCTTTCCTGCTGGTGACGGCTGGGGTTCTTCCACGCACAGCGGCGCGAGATGTGGAAGCACTTCTCGTGAGCTCTCTATCTGTGGCGATTTTTCGCCCATGGTCAACGCCGGTGAGCTCCGGCAAAGCTCAACCTCCATCGGGAGGCCCTCTTTTGGATCGGCGGTCGCGCTCATCGGCGACATCGAAGCAAGTGGTTCGTCCCCGCAGTGATGCTCGACGGAGACCCTGCCGTTCCCTTTGCTCGGCGGTGGAGAAAGAGGAAGATTGGATTTCACCGGAAAAATCTTTAGAAGGGTCTGTCCTGCAAATATTGGGGGACCTAAGTGTAATCTGCTTTTCTCAGGGGTCCTCTATGTAATCTTGTACCTCCTTTGTTTATTTTAATGTTGAGCTTTCTGGTCCTTCGGGGCTTTTCCCGTTCAAAAAAAAATATTCAACCAAAAAGCATCAGCCGTCTGGTATTTCTTGAAATAAAATTATCAATCATATCTTTATAAGTAATCTTCTCCAAGATGTCATTCTCAAGCGCTTAGCCAATCCACTCAGTCTTTCTTGTGTCATAATATATCGCATGTAGGATTTTAGCAACTTGAGTTTAGAAAAACTCCTTTCCGTAGATGCAATAGTAACAAGAATTGTTAACAAAATTCAGTATGCAATATTAGAAAAAGGATAAAAGGAGCGTTTATCTAAAAACTTCAGAATATTAAGAGGACCCATAGATTTCTTAAGTAAATCACCGATAAATATTAAATACCTGCATAATTCTTATCCATCAACATCAATATATTTTTCATCAGGTTCTTTTTCATGTGTAAGTGCAGCCTCAAGTTTCACACAAGCATCCATCAAACTCTTCTCATCCATGGATCGCGGCCTATTTGAAGTAAACAAGAAACCAAAAGTTTTTTCATACTCCTGGTATTGTTCAAATCTGGTTGCAAGTGAAGCAATAGCTTGATCAATAATATGCAAAAAATAATTGATCCTAAATAAATCCTCTGTGGAATGTGATTCTGTAGGTGCATCAGTTGGACCCTCATCAACCTCTCTTTTTCTTATAATTTTACGCTTGGTGTGAAACCCTGGATTAATATCCATCTCCATTGCAATTTATTTAATAGCTTCCAATGCTTTTGAAAAGCCAATTCCTCTGTACTTAGTGAAAAAAATACATTAGCCCCCGTGCAGACTCAATTGCAATATCAATAAACATATCCTTTGATTGTAGTTGCTTTCTTACCAAATTAATAGAAGATAAAATTTCATACCGTATGATTATGTAAACTAATATCTCAAAGTAACGAAGTTCATTTTCTGCCAATGATTTAGCTACACTACATGTCAATGGATCCTTATCACTTTCAGCCACTTGTAGTAATGCCTGCCTTATAGCTGATAATTAGAATCTTATAGCCTTAGCACTCTCAACATCACTCTTTGAACGAGTAACTGAAAATGACTTGAGAGTCAACCTTGTTATATTATCCTGAAGAATTTGCCATCTCTTAGTAGAATTAGCAAATGTTGTATAGATATGCTGAATAATTGCAAAAATCAGTTGCATTACGACAAGAATTTTCCATATCATATGTGTCAAAAATTCAGACTATAACAACCACAAGCTGAATAAAAAGCTCTTAGATTTATATTCAAAAGTTTTCTTTGTACCCCTTGATGTTTTCCTTTCATATTGAACCCATTATCATATCCTTGTCCTCACACATTAAGAAACAGTAAAATGGAACCACCTACAAGCCACCACAGCGATTTGAGGTTTCCAGCCGTACAATTATTATGTTGAACATCTCAGATGGACCGGTCGTTCCGCTAAGCATCCCTGGGTCTTCGTTACCGTGCCCCACACTTATCGGGCCGCTGCTCTGAAAATCAAGCTGGGTGACCTCTTATGAACCGTGCTGATTTCACCGTATAATATTTCTGATGGGCTGCGAGCTGCTCGTCGTGGGCTCTGTTCACTAGGACGAGCACCTTCTCGGATGTCCAGTTCTTTCACAGGAGGCGGCATCGACTGAGTGCGAATTTTTCTATTGGTGCATGAGGAGCTGAGGATGCTGCAGCTTCTCGATTCCCAATTGCCGCACCTCGATCTGGTAAATTCCTGCTTTGTTTTCTTAGTCAGTAGCTGGATCAGGGGCTGGGCTACACCGGTCCCTGTGGCCTCATGGTGCTCCATGCCTCCATAGGAGATTAGTCTTGCAAGCAAGCCATGGCTACGTGATAATTCTGTTTTTGTCCTAGATACTCCCAAGTTACGCTGATAGAGATATGGTGCCAAAGAGTTACGCATGCAGCCACTTGTTATTAAATGTTTATGGGGCACTGCTATGTAGATAATACTAATAGATAACATTCAGAAACAACAACTGTTTGAATATCATGTAGTACTAAATTGGGCAAAAATAAATTCACACAAAGCTAAAAAAAACTAGCCGTATTACATTGGTACAAATGATGCCTGGTAGTTATCTCGAGCGAACAACGGATTTCTGATTTATGTTTGATTATATTTTGCTAGAAATGACTCCTTTTTGTGGATGTTGGGGAATCATGAGACTCAACAGACAACAGATCAATGTAAGTAAGTACAGTAGATATACGAAGAAAGTCATAAATAGGAGAAGGCCTGGAGAAGTATTACTTCCCTAAGTAACCAGCTTACATATTATTCCGGCCAAAGTAAAAGGGAAGAGAGATTTGTTTTTCCTCGGTCACAACGGTCGAAACATAGAAGGTTTGTATGAATTAGTACCTCCGTTCCAAAATGTAAGCCTTTTTAGATAGCTAAATTAGCTTTTTAAAAAGGCTTATATTTTGGAACAGAGGTAGTATTACATAATGTGTTCTTGCATGAAGTCTACCATTTCATGATATTTGTAACATTCATATCTATTCAAATTTATTTATGGGTCATGTCTCACCAAGGACGGGCACGGCAACGCGTGGCTTCATGGTCTAGTTGTTTATATAAAGTTGAAGCCTCTCAAGTACCTCTTGTAAAAACATCAAACAATCCCTACCTCATGGTATCGTTCCCATCCAAAAACACAAGAAAGATTCCTCGTGCAAACAAAACCAGAAGATGAACATACCTTATTATAAAAGAAATTTGTTCATGGTGGCTTACATCAGGAGTACGGTCAAGAATAACCAAGAAGTACTTTGTTTTTTACCTTCTCAATGATTTCTGACCTGATTGAAGTAGCTAGCAAATTTATCAACTCATTCTGGATAGAAGGACCAAGATAATGATCACGAGTTTTATCATTGGTAATTCGATCAACATGCTTTTGCATAACCGGATCAAATTTTAGAAAACATTTCAACCAATCGGAAGAAATTGCCATTGTTGTCTTCTTACAACTTGCAATTAGTACCATGAAATGCTATGTTATGTTCTCCAAGAAATTGTACGATCAAAACAATCTTGTACAATACTTTTCTCTAATGCTCTTTCCTTTCCAAGTTCTTGCTGAGCAACTTTGTGAATTATTTGATTGTTCTCAAACCTCATACGCAAGTCATACCATGAAGTCAGTGGCGGAGCGATTTTCATATTGGGTATTTGGAGTAAAGAAAAAATCTAGCAAACCAATATGTGGGTTCACATAGCAAGAACCGGACTACAAATTGTTCATGGTAGTGGCAATATGGTACAATAATTAAATTAAAGTGGAAAATGAAAAAAAAAATTAACCCTATGATCTCCCTTTTACCTTATGTTTTTTTTACAAGTAGAGTAGGATTTTTGGTATTTGACTGCGTTTGCGCGCACCTTTTCTCCTTTTTTCAACAGGATTCCGAATTATCAAGTGTTTTGTGAATATATCAATTGGGACTATCATGTTATGCAGTAATATGATATTTCTAAGTGATAACTGTCATTTAAATGTTTTTCACGCACATGAGAGTAGAGATGATGCAAGGAAAGGCTACAGAGGGTTTAACGACCTGTGGTACCGGCGGAGCTTGCCCGTACCACCTGTCAGCGCATCCGCCTCGTCAAATACTCTCACCACGCGAAAACGGATTAGATATCCGACATTCGCAGAAACTTTCAGTCTCGAAACACCATGTGAGTTCTTTTTTTGGTTTCACACGGAAGACCCCTGTGTTAGACCTGTACTGATACATTCATTTCACAAAAGCATAATACATACGGTCGAGGGCTTTTCTCGATCCAGTATAACATGTACTGATCGATTGGCAACGAGGGCATCGTGTTCTAATATGATGGCCGATCATAGTTTAATCAAGATTTTAAGTGGGTTTGTTTGGACTATGCTATTACTGAATAATATTTTCTATTTCATAGGAGATCTTGGGTCCCTTATTTATAATTCTAGCACTAACCGGTCTGGAATTAGGCGTAGCTATATTACAAGCTTATGTTTCTACGATTTCAATTTGCATTTACTTGAATGATGCTATAAATCTCCACTAAAATGAGTCATTTCATAATTGAGTAAAAAGAAGAGCCGCAGATTCCACCCAAACTCATAGTCGCGAGTTAACATGGCACGCACGATCGCATGTACGTGCTAATTTAGTCGTGTGGTTGCAGGCATGTCCATGTGATCAAAACAAAGATCACTTGACACAGGCGTGGTCGGGAGCTCCTGGTCGCAACATGATACACGCATCCCATACACAAGCGTGACAGTGTCGGCCAAGAAGACGTCACGAGTATTTTATTTTCGTTTTACACTGAAGGCATCGTTGTTAGCGACTTGTAATACATACAGTATACGGTATGGGGTATACGCTATGGATTACTGCTCCATCCATATATATCTACCTCTCTGCAATGCCACCTGTAGGGATTTTCTCTCGAAACAGGTTTTCGATTACAAGAGTTCGGACCAAAGGAAATGCTAGGGCAGCAGCACAAACATGTACAAAACAAAAAGAAATGAAGGCAATGATGAATCAAGGAAACGATGTTGACCCGCAACCGCTACACCCTCTGACTTTGGCCCACCATGCTCCAAGCACCCGAAGCGTCCAGTACCAAGCAACTTCGACACGGCGATGCTTCCCGGACCAGACTGGTCCTAGGGTTCCCCTAGCACTGAGAGTGAAGTGGACAGAGGATTCCCGTGACGAACTCTAGGAAGAAATGATGCCACTCAAAGGCGGCACCGAGTTAGGCTTGGATGAGCTGATAGAGATTTCTCCTGACCCCGCCAAAAAAAACCAGCGCAACGAAGTACGACCACCCAGTTTCGCCGCCCACCTCCAGGCGCCACGACCAGTGGCGAATCCCGGACGAAAATAGAGGGTGGCTGAAAGAGCTAGCCGAGGCAAGCACACACAAATCCTTATGCAAATAGTGAGATGTATATTTCTGCCAAGCGTAAATCTTGACAAGAATTTGTAAACTAGCGTAAAGTTCTAATTCAAATACACAACTTGTGTTCCATGCAAAAAAAATGTATACAACTTGTCCCTACTCAGCGACTCAAGTCACGAGTCATCCATATATCATCCTCGTCCATTCATTTGTGGGTAGTTTCTAGTTAGATTGGGGAGACAAAACAGAGTAGAGGGGTGCGTGTCCCTTCCTTTGCTCATGTTCAGGAAGTTGTTGCCCCACTTCACCTGCTGTACGGTGTACCTGACAGGCCTTGGCCGCTGTGCTCAAAATGAACAGTTGTCACAGCTCTGAATCAGTGTATTATGGGGAAAATAGAGGGTAGGCTGGAGCCTAACAAAGCATGGCCGGTAGATTCTCCACTGGCCACGACGATCTTGAAGTCACCGTCGCCATCTCTTTGAGAGCACTAGCGTGTGGCATGAAAGACGGAGGCACACGACAGCGCTGGCAGGGAGAAGGAGACCGCCGGCGGCGGCATCGCCCAGGCTTTGCCCGACGACCCCTGCTGGTGGCGGTGATGGAGGGAGGGGAAGACGGGGGTAAGAGGCGGTCGGAGGAAGGGGAAGGCCCTGTCTCCCTGAGGGAGAGATGGGGAGGGGTCTGGCCTACTAAAATAAAAAGACGGTTTCTACAAATGCTGTCCAGGGCTTTTCTCGATCCAATATAACACGTGCTGATCGATAGCGCGAGTTAACATGGGATGCACTACAGCCGTGTGGTTGCATGTTCATATGATCTAAACAAAGATCACTTGGTACAAAATTCATGAAGATAATTGCCGCAGAGCATAGTGTTACTAGTGGACTAGCAGTGTTTCGAAGATCGATCGACAACTAATACTGATCGGCAAGACACGTGTCTTGTCCTTTCATACTTTGTCTTTGCTCCATCTACGCTATGATTTCTTCAGTACAGACTGAGTGACAGAGACTACAGTTTAGCTGCACACGCAGATTAGGCTGAGTCCACTAACCATTGGCTGGTATGGTACGTACAAGTAGTACCAGAGTGATCCCATTTGGAGTGGCTTTGCTCACGTATGAGCTCGAATTTGATAAAAGGGCCGAACCCACCATAATTCATCCTTATTTAGCTGAATATTCAACAAGTTGGTAAAAAATTGATTTCTCTGGTGTGATTATTTAAATGAAACCGTGAAGAGCACCTTTCCTTCATCTGTTTTACACATCGAGACATGGTTCTTTCATATGTTTCTTGAGCATAGTATCCTCCGCATAACGATATTCAGAAAGTCCCAGAGGAAATTTAGAAAGAAATTGCCTCTTTGTGCCTATCTTTTTTCCACAAGACATCAATAGACAACTCTTTTAACAACACCAGAATTTTTAGATGTATGGCTTTCTTAAATGATTTTGACAGAGTAGGTGTTTCTTGACAGGGCTCTTCTATCGAGTTGTCAAAATCCCGATTTTTGCCATTTGTGACATTATATTTTCTTCATGATTTTTTTGAGTACCGAGATTCAATAGTCTTAGATCCATGTAAGACGAAATGAAGATAATTAGTTGCCAACTAGACATTAGCTATCTCGATCACAATTTCCACTCCATCGTTGTTAAGAAACCTAACAATTAGTAGCTATAAGTGAGTAAGTTGTCGATGGAGACATGAACACGGATTTATACCGTTGACGTGAGGTCCAACTTTTTTTTCGAACCATGCATGAGAGCTGCATGTGATATATTAAGAAGAGGAAAGCCACGATGGACAAAGTACACGACCAAGTCTTACACTGCGAAAACTAAACGGAAAAGGCTAGAGAATAGAGAAAACACCACGACTAGGGCTAACAAGAAGAACCAAAACAAAACAACAAACCCTTCACTCTACCGGCAGAAGGAAACGACCCTTGCTGACTCTAGCCCACTACCTTGCATCGGTCTTGATCTGATCCACAATTTGTTTAATTGTCCTATACTCTTTTCTGAAAAATCGACTGTTCTTTTCGATTGTCCAGGCAATAAGTATGATAATTTTATTGAGACTTTTCTTTTCTGGCATCTGCAGGTTATCTCTCTCCCACAACCACAATTGACGAAGGTTTTGGTTGTCTGAAGGAACAAACTGAAGTATACCAACCCACCTTAGAATGGTGCCCCAAATTATTCTTACCACAGCACAACCTATGAATAGTCGTTGGGTGACCTTACTAAAATGGTATGTATTGTGTACAAACTATAAATTTACACAATACAATCAACATCTAATCTCTCCTTCAACTCCACTATCACCCACGTTATTGCTTGTGGGCCACTGAAACAACATTTCATGTTTTTCTATGTTTTGCGTGTTAGATAACAATACTATGGAAACTTTTTATGTGTGCTAAGTGTGCAGGAAGTTTTGAGGGAGGCCGGATAATCCGCCCCTCCAAGGGCCGGATAATCCGGCCTACCTCATCTCTCAAGGAAGCCAAGACGCGTCACTCAGTGTCCAGTCGGATTTTCTCCCGAAAAATCCGAACTGGGGCGGTTTTTCTTCCCCAAGCCAGATAATCCGGGTTTCGGAAGGGCCGGATAATCCGGCCCCCAGTTTTCGAGCAAAAGGAGCCAAGGCGCATCGCTCGGTATCCGGTCGGATTTTCTACCGGAAAATCCGAACTGGGGCGGTTTTTCTTCCCCAAGCCGGATAATCCGGCCTTCGCATAGGGCCGGATAATCCGGCCCCCAGAAGTTGATCAAGGGCAAGCTCGGCGCGACGCTCAGAGAGGGGGCGGATTATCTGCCGGATATTCCGAGTCTGGGGCGGTGTTTTCCCCAGGCCGGATAATGGGGAAGACTTATACCCCCTTCCAAAAACCAGCCGTTGCACACTTTGGGGGCCGGATAATCCGGCCCTCACTTGGGCCGGATAATCCGGCCCCCAAAGTGTGCAACGGCTGGTTTTTGGAAGGGGGTATAAGTACCCCTTCTTCCCCAACGTCCAGAACTCTTGATTCATTCGAATTCGACCAGACCCTGTGCAAGAGCTCTAAATCTCGATCTCCCACTTCAACCACCCTAAGGTCTTGATCTTTGGTGGAATTGAAGGAGGAGAAGTTCATCATCAACATCAAGAATCAAGCGCTTCAACTCCTCTCCATTCACTTAGAGAAATCCCTGATCTAGTATTCTCGTTAATACCTAGATCGTGCTATTCTATTTGACAACTTTGTTCTTGTGGCAGCTTGTTGTCATTTCGGGAGCCTCCAAGTTGTTGTGGAGTTGTTGCCCCGCTAGTTGTGTAAAGGCGCCGGTGCCCGCCTCGAAGGGTACCTATAGTGGAAGGTGGATCAGGCCTGTTGTGGCAAGATCCATCGGAGAACAGGGTGAGGCCTTTTGTTGCGTGGTGGTCTTAGTACCGCCCACCCCTCCAACGCAGACGTACTTCCCTTAACAAGGAAGGAACTACGGTCAAACAAATCTTGTGTCTCCGTGTGCTTCACTTCGGTTCACTCTTCCTCTTCCACTCGCTCCTTACTCGCTAGTAGATAGGTTTGCATATAGGGAAATTCCACACATTAGTTTATCTAGAGAATTTACCTTTGTGCTAAGCCTAAAATTGAAAAAGAATTAAAAATTGGTGTAGCACCTATTCACCCCCCTCTAGGTGCCCATACGATCCATTTCAATTGGTATCAGAGCCCCGACTCTTAATTCGGGCTTAACCGCCTAAGAGTAGTATGGGTACCAGGGATGATGGAAATGAGGCTATGGATAAGGTCACAATGGATGATCTCAAGTCGTTGGAAACAACCTTGTTGAAATCCTTTGAGGCCAAGATGGAGGAGATGAATCAAATGATTGCTCGCCTTACATCATCCATAGCCCCATCTCCATCCTCCTCTGAGGCTCCCTCACCATCATCTAAGGAAAAGGGTAACACCGAATCTAAGGATGATGATGTGGAAGGTGAAAAACTAAATGGTTCCACCTCCAAAAAGGGAAGTGGTAAGGAGGAATATAGTGAGGTTCGCCACGTATATTCCCCCGACCCACCTGTCCCTCATCCTCATATAAACAATAGGGGTGATCCACCCAAGCTCACTGCATCTTTTTTTAACCAATGGCAATTTCTAATGAATTGTGGAGGATCATTGAAGAAGGTATTCATGTTGGAGATCAAACCAATCTAACAAGAAGGGAAGTTGTGGATAGCCAGTTGAATGCCACTGCTCTCCACATGATACAGCTGGGTGTGGGTCCCAAGGAAATGCCACATATTGAACATCTCAACACGGATAAAGAGGCGTGGGATGCTCTTATGGACCTTTTTGTTTGAAATGAAAGCATGAGAAGAAACCGGGTATGATGCCCTTAGTAACGAAGTTGAGGAATTCTACATGTTGGATGGTGAAAACCATGAGGACATATATAGAAGACTCAAGGGCATCGCAACAACATTTCGGAAGCATGGGGCCACTCACATTGATGATGCATGGATAAAAAGAAAGTATGTGAGTGTCTTAATGCCTTTCGAACCGACGGATTTGAAGAGCTTGCAAGGTAGACACAACTATCATCAAATGACATCCAATGAAGTCATGCAAGAAATGGCGTCATTCAAAGTGGCGGCAAAGAATGCTGAAGATGCCCGTGCTCGGGCCATTGGAATGCAAAAGGGTGTCAATGTGGCTCTCAAAGCCAATGTTGTTGAGCAAGAGGATGATGAAGGAGCATTTGAGAGGGTATCCATGGACTGCCCCGATGAGGTCAAACGTGCTCATGGTGAGTACATGGCATTCTATGCAAGGAACTTTTGGAAGGACCCTGCCAAAGCCAAGTCTGAACTTGAGCGCAAGAACGGGTCAAATGGAAGAAGAGAAAGTGGCCCAAGATTGAGAACTTGCTTCAACTGTGGAGATAGACTGCACTTTGTAGCCGAGTGTCCTTATGAAAATAGAGAAGACAATGGTGGCAGGCTCATTCTCAAAGAGAAATCCAAAGTTCCTAAGAAGAAGCCATTTGCTAAGAAGAATGGCCCTTTCAAGAAGCAACCCAAGATGGTCCTTCTAGCTCAAGAGGAATACTCCTCCGCAAGTGAAGATGAAGAGGATGATGATAGTTCCCGCGAAGTGGCTGCTATAGCCACCACATCGACTCCCTCCTCTCTCTTCGACTCACCGAACGAGAACGCCATCAACAACAACGCCACTTGCCTAATGGCAAGAGGATCCGAGGTATCGACTTCTAACTCCTCATTTTCTAAGACTAACATAATTTTGGATATGGATGATCATGACAGTCTTGAAATGAAAGAAGAAGTTATTGCCTTGGATACTTTTTTCACTAACCTACAAGGTGAGCACAAACTCCATTTTTATACTCTTATGAGTCAACTTGCTCGAGCCGAAGATCTCCTTGAAGAAAAGGGCAGAATTGAAAGAGAAGATGCTTTGGAGATAGCCTCTTTGAAGAATGCCTTGGAAGAGGAAGAGGAAACTCGAGTTTCTTTGGAAGAAAGACTCGAATCACTAGAGGAGTCACAAGAAGAAGTTGTAGCTCAGCTCATTAAAGAATGTGACCATGCCCTTGCCAAGGTAAAGAAACTAAAGAAAGAAAAGATTGATTTTGGGGCTGTTCATGCTAGACTTTTGGAGAAGTTTGATGATCTTGAAAGTGCTCACAAGGCATTTAAGAGTGATCATTCTACTCTAAATGAGTCTCATGACCAGCTCTAAACTCAATTGAAACGGTATAATGTACCAAGTACCTCATCTCCATCCTTTGGAAAAGAAGATCTTGCAAGGAGTTCTCAACACAAAGGTAAAGGGGTTATTGATGAGATACTGAGCAGGCAAAGGACAAACAGCAGTAAAGAAGGTCTTGGTTACATACCCAAGATAAAGAGCAAGAAAAACAACAAGAAGAAGAAGAACAAGACTGCTCAATCGAAGACTAGCAACATTACCAATGACAAGACTAATTATGATGGTTTTGCAGGGATCAACAATCCTAACTTTGAACTATATTGTGATTCTTATGGTGATGTTTATGCTAGTTATGTAGGGCCTTATGATTGTTACATTCCTTGGTCTATTTGGGTTCCCAAGACCCTTGTTACTAACATGAGAGGACCCATTGAAAATGGGTACCTAAAACCAAGAAGTAATTTTCTTGCAGAGCTATGCTTCCGGTTGTTCTAAATGGGTACTCGATAGTGGTTGTACGAGTCATATGACCGGAAGCAAGGAGATCATCACGGAGATGCGGCCAAACCTTGATCACATTACCGTCTCCTATGGTGACAAGTCAAAATCTAAGGTATTGGGTCTCGGTAAAGTTGTGGTGGCTCACGATATCTCTCTCGTGGACGTCATGCTTGTTGAGACCCTCGGGTATAACTTACTTTCTGTTCATGCCCTTGGTAAGATGGGCTTTGTTGTTTACATTGATGCTGATTTGGTGGTACTCTTGTGGAGCAAGTCTCTAAAAGTCGCTTTCGTGGGATATGTCGAAAACGACCTGTACATGGTAGACTTTTCGGGGAAAACCACTACAGGTCCGATGTGTATTTTCGAAAAGGCTGACGTGGGTTGGCTATGGCATCGCCGACTAGCCCACGTCAATATGAGAACTTTGCAAAGTCTCCACAAGGGTGGCCACATTCTTGGACTAAAAGAAAATGTCTCTTTTGCCAAAGATCGTGTCTGCAGGGCGTGTGTTGAAGGGAAAATGCATGATTCTCCTCATCGAAGGAAAACTATTATCTCTTCAAAAAGGATCTTGGAGCTTCTTCATGTGGACCTTTTCGGACCTCCATCTCATGCAAGCCTCGGTGGGAAGAAGTATTGTCTAGTAATTGTTGATGATTACTCAAGATACACTTGGGTTTATTTCTTCAAGTTGAAGAGTGAAACTCAACAAACTGTCATCGACTTCGCCAACGAGGTTCAACATCAACACAACGTCCCCATTCTGGCTATAAGGAGTGATAACGGCTCGGAGTTCAAGAACTATACCTTAAATGAGTTCCTAAGTGAAGAGGGGATAAGACATCAATATTCCGCTACGTACACCCCTCAACAAAATGGTGTAGCCGAGAGGAAGAATCGAACTCTAATGGACATGGCAAGATCAATGTTGGCCGAATTTAAATCTCCATATAACTTCTGGGCTGAAGCAATCTCTACTGCTTGTCATTCATCCAATCGTTTATACCTCTACAAGATTTTGGACAAGACTCCGTATGAAATACTTACCGGTAACAAGCCAAACATCTCATACTTTCGGGTATTCGGGTGTAAGTGTTTCTTTCTTATTAAAGGAGTTCGTTTATCTAAGTTTCAATCTAAGGCTCTAGAAGGTATTTTTGTTGGTTATGGTGCCGAATCCCACACTTATAGAGTCTACAATAAGCTCTCCGGAACTGTTGTAGAATCTTGTAGTGTGGTGTTCGAGGAAAATGACAGTTCCCGTGCGGAGCAAGTTGGTGTTTGTGATGCAGATGTTGAAATACCCCAAGATGCCATAAGAAGAATGGGCATGGGATTCTTCCGCCCCATTGAGGAACCCCTTGTGGCAGACCGGGAAGGACAATGCTCTACTCATATAGAGCCCTCATCTACACATACGCAACATGCTCCAACCACGGGGGAAACTTCTACACCATCTCCATCAACTACTGAAGGTCAAGTTGCTCCAGAAAGCTCCAGGCCGGATTTTTCGGTGGATACCGGATTGTCCGGCCACCCTGCTCCAGCTGTCCATGCAGCTCCTGGTGGTGAAGATATCAACACAAGCTCCAGGCCGGATTTTCCGGCTGACCCCGGATTATCCGGCTCCTCGCAGTTCAAGCAAGTCCCAGGCTTCCTAATGATGCTGCTGCAAGTCCTCCCAGGCCGAATTATCCGGCCTCTTCATCGGCCGGATTATCCGGCCCTCACTCTCTAGTTCTGCAGCCTCCTGTTATGGCTACGGACTCACCTCAAGGGCATGCATCTCCACCACCTGCTACTGATGTTCCAGCTACTGATCAAGGCAGAGAAAATGCCTCCAATGAAGACTTAAGTGATGAATCTCCTCCACCAAGAGACAACAAACTTATTGAACTTCGTCACAAGGCTCGGGCTGATCGTAACCTTGAGTTGAGGGGTCACACTCTCGACAAGGTTGTTGGTGATCTTCGACGAAGGGTGTCTAGTAGAAGAGAATTGGCCAGTTTTGGTGAGCATCAAGCTCATATCTCCATGGTGGAACCTAAGAAGGTTTTTGAAGCTCTTGAAGACCCAGACTGGGTTGTTGCTATGCATGAACAATTAAATAATTTCAAGCGCAACAAAGTCTGGAAACTAGTGAGAAACCCAAAGAGTGCCGCAATATTATCGGCACCAAGTGGATTTTCAAAAACAAGCAAGATGAGAATGGCATTGTTGTGAGGAACAAGGCAAGACTTGTGGCACAAGGTTACTCCCAAGTTGAGGGCATCGACTTCGGCGAGACCTATGCTCCTGTGGCTCATCTTGAGTCCATCCGTATCCTACTTGCTTATGCTGCTCATAACAATTTTAAGTTGCAGCAAATGGACGTCAAGAGTGCCTTCCTTAACGGTCCTCTACATGAGTTGGTATACGTAAAGCAACCCCCGGGGTTTGAGGATTCTAACTTCCCGAACCATGTCTACAAACTCGATAAGGCACTCTATGGCCTTAAACAAGCCCCACGTGCGTGGTATGAGCACCTTAAAGAGCTTTTGTTAGATCGTGGCTTCAAAGTTGGGAAAATCGACCCCACTCTTTTTACTAAGAAGGTTAAGGGGGAGCTCTTCGTATGCCAACTATATGTAGACGATATCATTTTTGGTTCTACTAACAAAGCTTTTAACGATGAATTTTCAAAGCTTAGGACTGACAGGTTTGTCTATGATGGGGGAATTACGGTTCTTTCTTGGATTCGAGATCAAGCAACTAAGAGAAGGAACCTTTATTAATCAAGCAAAGTACATCCAAGACATGCTCAAGAGATTCAAGATGACGGATCTAAATGGTGTCGCTACTCCGATGCAAACAAAGTGTCATCTCGAACTCAACCCTCACGGTAAAGATGTGGACCAAAAGGTATACCGGTCCATGATCGGCTCTCTTCTTTACCTCTACGCATCTAGACCCGATATTGTGTTGAGTGTGGGAGTGTGTGCAAGGTATCAAGCAGCTCCTAAAGAAAGCCACTTAGTGGCGGTCAAGAGGATCTTTCGATATTTGGTTCATTCCCCCAACTTTGGTCTCTGGTATCCCAAGGGCTCCAATTTCTCTTTATGTGGATATACTGACTCAGATTGGGCTGGTGATAAGGATGATCGGAAATCCACTTCTGGAGCTTGTCAATTCTTGGGAAGATCTCTTGTATGTTGGTCCTCCAAAAAGCAGAATTGTATATCTCTCTCCATCGCCGAAGCTGAATATGTTGCTGCTGCCAGCGCTTCTACTCAATTATTGTGGATGAGGCAAACTTTAAAGGAATACGGTATCAATTGTGACAAAGTGCCTCTTTTATGTGCTAATGAAAGTGCTATCAAAATTGCGACAATCCAGTTCAGCACACAAGGACAAAGCATACTGAGATTTGGAATCATTTTATCCGTGACCATGTTACTCGAGGCGATATTGATCTATCTTTTATGAGCACGAAGAACCAATTGGCGGATATCTTTACAAAGCCACTTGATGAAGC
The DNA here is from genome assembly GCA_916181665.1 of Avena sativa. NCBI lineage: Eukaryota > Viridiplantae > Streptophyta > Magnoliopsida > Poales > Poaceae > Avena > Avena sativa. The sequence goes on from OV702279.1 coordinate 484,630,468, forward strand.
AAGATTCTGCTATTTGAGGAATGAGCTAAATATCATTGATTCCGGGAGTTTGTCTTGATTACCCATGCACTCACTCGTACGTCTCAATCCTTGTTTGGTCTAGGTGTGGGCATGGATATAGGGGGAGTGTGGTCCTAACTTATTGGGATAAGCCTCCCCCCATAATGCCAATAGCAAGTATATCATTTCTCTTAATATCATGTTGTGATATGTGAGCTTATTGATGAGTATTGGTCATGAACCCAAGATATATCTTCGCGGTGTCACACCATACACTCCAACAAGGTGGCTTCGGCCATCGCCCTCTCCCTTGTGGAGAATTGGATCTTTTTGGATGTTATTTGCTCTCTCATGTTCTTATGGGAATCAAACTCAATCTTGGCTTTTATTTGATTTGGATTTTGCAATTTTGAGTGTCTAGTACCATCTCAGTTTGGCATTCTCAATCCTAAGCCTTCCCTACCCCTAAGACATCTATTCTTGCACACAAGTCCCTTGTACACCTTGCGGGGGTGTTGTTTGGGGACGCGCGGGCCTGGTTTTGTGTATAACAGAATCCCAGATTTTAGGCCGGATAATTTTGCCCAAGTGTTGGCCAGATAATCCGGCCCTGGTGGATTCGATCTTAAAGGGAAGGGCTCAGGGGGAAGGGCTCATATCGAGCAGCACTTCTCCCCCAGCCCTCTCCTTCTCCCCAGTCGCCGCCTGCCGCCCCTCACCCTCCCTTGAGCCTCTCCGGCCACCGGATTTTCTGGGCCTCCCCGGATCTTCTTCTCCGCGCCTCTGTACCTTCTCCTCCGTGTTCTTCCTCCAATGAGTGAGGGTAACTCCCTCTCTCCCCATCTTTGGCTAGATGTGTATCTTGTTGGATGGAACGTTGTCTAGAAGGATGTGTTTTCGCATAGAACTCATAGTCTTACAGTTTCTAGGCCCGATCTACTTTTTTTGCATGCATTCTTGGTGAAATCGAAAATTTCTGCCAGGGCCGGATTATCCGCCCCTGGCCAGACCGGATAATCCGGCCTGACAGATTCAAGTCTGCTTCAGTTTCACTATGGTGTATGTATTGAGTAGTTTTGACCTATGAACTTTTTGCCTACTTGTTCCATGCTCTCTCCTGGACTTGTGTGTATGCTTATCCCCTTGCTATCGCCCTTATTCTCCTCACAGGTGGTTCCGGTGTTCCCAAGACCTACAAGCGTCGTCCTCGCGCCAAGTACTTTCGGGACGACGGTCAAGGTAACCTAGTGGACGAAGTTGAATTGCGGAGAAGGAAGAACGAAGAGAGGCGCATGGCTGAACAATCCAAGAGGACTAGGAAGGGTGTGTCCAAGAGGAAGGGCAAGGAGCCCAAGATCAACTACAGGGCTCTGGATGCGGTCTCCTTCTCTGCCATACGTCACCGTGACTTGTTTGCTGAGCTACCTCGTGATGATGAGCTGGGGGATACGCGGTTTTGGTGTGCAGAACAGAAAGGGATTTATGAAGACATCTATGCCAGGCTGAACATTAGGCCTATGCACCCTCTGATACTTGCTGATGCTTTGGAGAAGGCGCATCTTGTGGATGCGATGTATGTGGCTGAGAGGATGGGGCTGCACCATCTCATGTCCCTCCAGTGCTCCTTTGACTCTGAGGTGGTGAAGCAATTCTTCTCCACTCTGGTGATTTGTGGTGATGAGCGTCGCACTATGAAGTGGATGACTCATGACAGGCCCATGACTGCTGATTTTCACGTGTTTGCTGAGGTTTTGGGGTACTCCTTCCATAGCAGGGATAGAGCCAGTGGCCACCGCATCATCACTCAGTTGAAACCCAACAAGGATGTTGCTCTCTCCGTGTACTGTGGACAATGGCATTGTGGGTACTGTGGCTGGTCTTGCTCCCATCTATGCTGCTTTGGTGGGTCTCTTCCGCGACTCTATTACACCGAGTGGGGGCAACAATGACAGCATCCGTGGTCACCTTGTTCAGCTACTTCAATTTTCTCATGAGGTTGCCTCCTGCGAGGACGAGTCAGTGCAGTATAGGCTGGATGTCATGGACTTCATTTACCATGAGCTGTGTGATGCTATGTTCAACTGTCTGTCCATTCCCTATGTGCCCTACATTATGTTGCTCATCCGCCACCTGCTTCCTGCCGAGGAGTTCCACATTGACTCGGTGCACAAGGCCAAGAAGATTTACAACAAGGTTCGGAAGACTGCTCACCCCTCCTCTGCTCCTGAGGGCCTCATGAGGGATGCTTGTCGGCCCCCAGTGCCTCCCGTGGCCCACGAGATCAAGCAGCTGAACTGGTTCCAGCGTCACATCCTCTGCATGGGCGTGGACACACGCAAGGGACAGTATGAGGCCTACAGGCAGCGCCATGAGTTGGCTCACTCCCAGCAGCTCATTCTCCACCACGTGTCTGGTGCTTCGGGTGCTCCTCTAGATCCTACACCTCCCACTCCATATGCTCGGTGGAACTCTTCCTCTGGGCTGAACTATGGTGAGCTGGAGCGTCACTTGTTCCCCTCTGCGCCTGCTACTGATGCTGATGATGAGGAAGGTGACACTGAGGAGCTTGAAGATGAGGATGAGGAAGAGCATGAGGACGAGGACGAGGACTATGATGAGTGATCCCATGGGGCGCTAGCATCGCTCTTCTCCCTTTTTGGTGTCTCGATGCCAAAGGGGGAGAAGTAGTTCTATTAGGTTGTCCGTGGATTTGCATGGGTCGGGCATAAGCACTTGCACTTTTTATTCGTTATTTCTTGCTTATGCCCATTTAGCGTTGAACTTTTATATTCGTGGTTTGTGATTTGTGGTTGAGACTTTATGTGGGTGTCTGGATCATACCTTTGGACTTCATATCATGGATTATGCTCATGGTTATATCTATTCATATCCTATTGCTGGAGGTTTATCACGGAAGGCGTGCGCTCATAATGGTTATCCAATAATAATTGTGATTTATGTTAAGGATGCCTATTCTCTATTTGTGTGCATTTGTATTCCAATGCAAAACTCTATTATGCACACATTGAGGGGGAGTCCCTTTCATAGTTATCTCTGTGTGTCTTGTGTCTTTCTCCTGCAAATCCTGGTATTGTCATCTAACACCAAAAAGGGGGAGATTGAAAGAACATTTCATGTTTCCCTATGTTTTGCGTGTTAGATAACAATACTATGGAGACTTTTTATGTGTGCTAAGTGTGCAGGAAGTTTTGAGGGGGGCCGGATAATCCGCCCCTCCAAGGGCCGGATAATCCGGCCTACCTCATCTCTCAAGGAAGCTAAGGCGCGTCACTCAGTGTCCAGTCGGATTTTCTCCCGAAAAATCCGAACTGGGGCGGTTTTTCCTCCCCAGGCCGGATAATCCGGGTTTCGCAAGGGCCGGATAATCCGGCCCCCAGTTTTCGAGCAAAAGGAGCCAAGGCGCGTCGCTCGGTATCCGGTCAGATTTTCTACCGGAAAATCCGAACTAGGGCGGTTTTTCTTCCCTAGGCCGGATAATCCAGCCTTCACATAGGGCCGAATAATCCGGCCCCCAGAAGTTGATCAAGGGCAAGCTCGGCGCGACGCTCAGAGAGGGGGCGGATTATCTGCCGGATATTCCGAGTCTGGGGCGGTGTTTTCCCCAGGCCGGATAATCCGGCCCTCACTTGGGCCAGATAATCCGGCCCCCAAAGTGTGCAACGGCTGGTTTTTGGAAGGGGGTATAAGTACCCCTTCTTCCCCAACGTCCAGAACTCTTGATTCATTCGAATTCGACCAGACCCTGTGCAAGAGCTCTAAATCTCGATCTCCCACTTCAACCACCCTAAGGTCTTGATCTTTGGTGGAATTGAAGGAGGAGAAGTTCATCATCAACATCAAGAATCAAGTGCTTCAACTCCTCTCCATTCACTTGGAGAAATCCCTGATCCAGTATTCTCGTTAATACCTAGATCGTGCTATTGTATTTGACAACTTTGTTCTTGTGGCAGCTTGTTGTCATTTCGGGAGCCTCCAAGTTGTTGTGGAGTTGTTGCCCCGCTAGTTGTGTAAAGGCGCCGGTGCCCGCCTCGAAGGGTACCTATAGTGGAAGGTGTATCAGGCCTGTTGTGGCGAGATCCATCAGAGAACAGGGTGAGGCCTTTTGTGGCGTGGTGGTCTTAGTACCGCCCACCCCTCCAACGCAGACGTACTTCCCTTAACAAGGAAGGAACTGCGGTCAAACAAATCCGGTGTCTCCGTGTGCTTCACTTTGGTTCACTCGTTCCACTTCCACTCGCTCCTTACTCGCTAGTAGATAGGTTTGCATATAGGGAAATTCCACACATTAGTTTATCTAGAGAATTTACCTTTGCGCTAAGCCTAAAATTGAAAAAGAATTAAAAATTGGTGTAGCACCTATTCACCCCCCCCCCCTCTAGGTGCCCATACGATCCATTTCAGCCACGTTGTTTGATGGCCCATGTAAAAGCAAAAAATATATCCATAGCATCTATGCGGGTATAACATCATGGTATTCATAGATGAGTATAGCTGAGCAATAATACTGTAGATGATACTCGAGCAAAGCAACTAACACTAATACAATATTCACCGAGGTTTAGGTCTCTAACATGGGTAATACCCCTACTACCAACTTTGCAAATTTGTTATAATATAAAAAAAGATTACAAAGATGAATATGGTGGCAAAAATATAGATTATATATTGATCTCTCTAGGAGTCTATGGTTTATGTGGCTAACATAACTAATTCCGATTGTAGATATTTTGTACATCGAATATCGTTTGGTTTACACCATGACCTTTGGATCCCTTAGTTATGGCCTTACCTTGATATGCAAGCTGATAGAAATCTAATGTGGGAATGAGAACAAGTCAAAGTAAGTTAATAACACCTAGTCAATTTGAACTTATTCCTTATCAATCCACGAGTCTCCCTCCCCCCCCTCCCCCCGCCGCATAGTAGAGATCATATGTTCTAGACAAATCCCATATAATTGTATGTGGTCAAGGTCACACATTGGATATGGTACCATATTTCATGTGATATAGGCCTACTTATACATACAGTCCATGACTCACTGACTTTGGAATGAATAATAGTGTAATTGCGGCACCCACACAACTTCCCTCTTCCTCTATCAACCCATACATTTTCATTTGATTTTGAATTTGAAAAGAATTTTCTTGTTGAACTATAAATTGGTTTGTGGTAATTTTAATATATTTATTCATGCTTTTCAAAACTGAAATATATTGGATATATGTTGAGAAATTCTGTATGGTGTATTACAAAACATGAGGAAAATTTTATGAAACCATTTTAGCATGTGTGCCGTGTTCATCCTAATTTCACACATATATGAGATAATATGCATGGATTGGAGTTTCATATTGGTTTGGCATAGTTTCAAATATATTTCCACGGCTGTCACAAATGTTTCATCTCATGTTGTATTTGCTTGCACAGTAGTTTAGGAAGGTTTATAGATTTATTATAATTAAATTGCAGTCCTATTTGATAGCTCATATTTCACATATATACCACATTTTTAAAATACTACAACATTCCACATACGTTCCACATGTCTAAGTATTTTTTTAGGAATGTTTTGTTGTGGTTTCATCTCATTGACTAGCACATGAGTGAGGCTCAAAAAACTATTATGTCTAGAGAAAGATGCACGAAAATCGACACTGAAGAAAGCTGCGTCGAGATATATATTGTAATAGGTGGTACCATAGTCTATACATGCATGTGGAGACATGCACTCGACATCCAAGGTACGATGGAAGTTGCTTCTTCCCGCGTAGTCTTTCTTGAAAAGGAGGTTATTTTTCCAGTATTTGCACCTTACACAAACACACACACAATCTTATCCAAACACATTTTCGTTTTTTCATTATCTGACATGTTGAAACTTTTCCTTTTCTAATAGTATATACATATATAAGTAATTGTCATTTTAGGATGATTGGACAAAGACCCGCCTCCAATCATCGGATAGTCAGAGAACTACCTTCTATCTATGAGTGGTTTCACCCCGAGGAACTCCCCTCAAGACTAATCGAGACCGTGTAGTTGTTTGGTCTACCGCTTATGAAAAAATTCAAACACTAGTTATCCTTGAAAAAATTCCAATTTCTTCACCAACTTATTTTGATTTGCAAATTACAATGTAAACTTCATCGGAGAAAAATAGTATGTTTTTCCCTTTCCATGATGCATGTTTCTTAGTCTCAATTGTGGCAGGGAGGCTAGAGATCAGCCTGACAGAATTGAGATAAACTGGACTTCCAACTCAAAGTTTGTCTTTTGGGACCAACGACAATTTTTACCTATCCAAAATGAGAAATTGCATAAGCACTACAAGACTCTTTGTTACTTCCAGGTAGACAACAGAATGTATTGTTATACCATCAATGCAAGGGAGCAGACAATATACATGGTGAGGGCTAGACGCGCTAGCAAGGGCGCATGGTAGAAAATTAGTGCATGGGGTGGCGGCAAAGAAAACATACCAAAGATCGAGTGAGAAATAAGTGTGATCAAGTGGAATTCAGTGGTCTACATATCCTTTAGCGGAAAAAATTAATGAACAATCTCAACTATGAATCTGTGTCGTTTATGCAAATTCATATACATGTAAAAATTACAATTTAAAATATATATTAAACTTTTATTCTTTATATAATTCATTTCTCAACTTATTATTTATTGAATTTTAGCTAGCATATTTTTTGACTACTTAGTTAGCATAAGAAAATAACACAATGTTCCTAAATTTTAAGATGTGATGTTTTTGTTATAAATTTTACTTCTATCATTAGTAAATAGAACAACACCAATTATACATCTTACTTTCTAGCAAACGTTATGAAGTATTTTATTTTTTGATACAACATTGCCCCTTATAAGTACAATTTCTTGGACCTAATCGCTTTAAAAGAGGGAAAATAAAAGAGAAAGGGAAAATCACATGCATTGTATCGATTAGATTATGTTCATTGCATGAATTATAGTGTATATACATGTGTCACATACATTTTTGCATCTTTGAATATCTTCGTAGATATTTTAAATTTGTATGGTTTAACCAATATCGCGACCGATGTTTGTAGTATATGATTATGTATAAACAAATGATAATTCTCAATGATATAGGGGACTTATGAGGAGGGCGTCTACTTTTTTCGAAAAGGGGCGCACTCGGCCTCTGCATCAATAGATGCACACGGCCTTTTATAACTAAAGAGACGCATCTACTTGGATCTCGACATACATGGAGCTCAATATCCTTAGCATCCCTCGACTCATTGGGATCTTGGCCAAAATCTACCTTTGAGCCTATACCGTTGTCGTTTGACGTTGACTCTTCCAATTGTTGATCTAAATGGGCAGGGTTGTAATGGGTCTAAAACTTGTTTGAACATGACAAAATTAAAATGCCACCTCACTGTCTATCGGTATCTTGCATCCATCTAGTTCTAGTAACCATATATCCCATGTGTTTGTTCTTCTCTCATACTCACCACTGCGCGTTGGATATGTTGTTCACCTGGAAAAAGTTGGAGAAGAGAGGCATGCGAGCACCAGCTCAACAAGGAGACGATGGAGCATGAAACATGAGCAAGTAGTATATGGAGTCCCTAGATTTGGAGCAACCAAATATGATGTCTTCCGCTGTGCCAGAGTGCTCGGATGCGATGTCTCACCCACTCTGTAGTACTGACTACGGAGCACATGCATCTGTCTAGACGGCTGCTGGCAAGTGAAATAAAATTGTGTATGTGTTCTTGAAATTCTAGTTGGTCTTGTATCTTTTCTTTTGCTAAATAGATCCATGCGATGCCTTATTTTTAACCAATAGATTTGTGGATTTGTTTTTATCGGTGCCTTTGAAATGATTCCCATTGTGCGTGCCAGTTATCTCGGGGTCCTACGAATATATCTTCACAAACCAATAAATATATCTATTTTGTGCAATTTATTTTTTCAACTCTAGACGGTAGGTGAAATTATCGCTTGCCTAATAGTATTGGTTTCCGCTAGTCACAGTTGTGACAACATTTGTGCAAATAAAAGTTGTGGATATCAATTTGTATTTTTGTGCTAAATTTAATTAAGTTATTCTTTACCATTTTATTAACTAATGAAATATGAAAAAAAAATGGAAAGGCGCTATCTGATCCGTTTCCAACTATATGATACAAGGAGCTCTGCGTGCAGAATAGTGAGCAACTCTGAATATGATACATCTCCCTCCATGAGATATTAGTTGCTTCAAGAATTAAGCAAGGGTCATCCTGGGTAAGCCACTTTAGGTTCCTCATCTACATTTATCTTATCATGAGTAGTTCTGGAACGATGAGTAAATCTCGATCTGATGTACTCTCTCCGTTCAGAAATATATAAAAGACATTTTAGCATTGTGAAACGAATGTATCTAGATGTATTTTAGTGTATAGGTTCATTCTGAATCTATACACAAAAATCGTCGACGGTTGTGTCGATGAAGTCACCATTGAGAGAGACAAACAACGCAATGCGGGATTGACGGCGTCGGTGACGGATTCTGCGATCTAGTCTAGACGGCAGAAGAGTCGTCATGATACCAAGTAACATAGTCGTCTTGGTCATCCCTCTTGTGATATTGTTAGGAAAATCATTAGCAAAAATAAACTAATATCATGGTCAAACACTGCGCCAACTTGTCCAAAGTACTTCACTTGATAACTCAATCAGGAAGTGTCTGTGGAAGCTTTAGGTTCCGGCTGAAGTAAAAAATATGCTAGAGGGCGATGCTTAGAATTCTACCACTAAAAGAAATCCTAGATAATCGCTGCATAGGAACAAGTGGTGAATGTCATGTTTGTCATGTGGTTCAAGAGGATGTGTTACATGTGATCTTGAAATGTCAAAGACCAAATATGTGGTGGGTATGGGAATTGGAAGTGTCATTTCAGATGATATGCTTGTGGATTGTTCTAGCTTATAAGTTTTAGTAGATTGCTGAAGGGACTCCTGGTGCTATGAAGGCTATGAATCTCGTAGAGTACAGGAGGTGGTGGCGATGACAACTTGGTACGTGTGGTGGATTCACCAGGACATAACTCATGGTGAGGAAATACGTCCTATTCAGAGATGCCTAATGTATACTAGAGTGATGAAAGTTAAATACGCAAGATCCCAAGTGTATAACATGGGACAGGCAAAACTAGCATGGAGCAAGAACGTGGTCAATCACTAAACACTGAATTTTACACAACTTTAAATGTAGAGAATCAATTTGGAGCTACTAGTTTTATCTTACATGATAGGCGCTGTGCGTTTATAGCAGTGTCGTCCAAGTTCTTACCAACACGTATCGTCTTTGTCATCTGTCGAAGCTTTGGCGACCTGTCACCCATTTGGAGATGACAAACTTCATTCGGTGCAATGCCATAAAAGTGATACACTATCTTTCAGTGCAATGAAGCAACATCAATTTATGTCGACAACCTTACAATTCTAGGATTGATTGGGAAGGTCGAATTCAACTATTTCTGAAGAGATGTCAATAAATTAGTTCATGTAATAGCTAGGTCTTGTTTTAAGTCTAATATTTCATGTAATTACGGCGATGAAGCCCCTAACTTCCTTCATAAAACTCTCATGGAAGAGGTAACTATTATCCGATTTCAGTACAACTATCCATGATGGCCTTCCCTAAAAAAAGATGGTTATGGTTCAGTCCTTCACCCTTGGTAAATATATTTTGTGTACCCTTCTTTCATCTGTTTTAAACATCAAGATATTGTTCTTTCTCATGTGTTTCTTGAGCTTACTATCATTTGCATGAGCAGCGCAGGCTCATGTGGATACAAAGTTATATTTAGAAAGTCTCAAAGGAAATTTAAAAAGCATTTTGGTGCAGTGTTGACATTTATATTGTGTATCTTTATTTCATCTGTAATTTTTTTATTCAAAACATATACTTTGGTGTGGTCTTGACATTTAGTTGTGACACTATGTTTGCATGACAAGCATTGTTGGATGTGATTTGTGATATATATAGATGTGGTGTAATTGACATAACTATATGCATGCCTGTCCTTTCTCAACATGTATATAAATAAAATATATTTCATGGATTGTGCCATGTGATATGTGAGTGTGCTTTGACAAAATGTGTATCCCTCAACAACCGGGCATTCAAGAGTATCTAACATGATATACCCAACAAAACTAGGTTTCATTTATGAAAAGAATACATCATCCATTACAAGGCACCGGAAATAAGTTAAACTAAAGTTGGACATAGTATCGATTAGGTCTGAATCCTACCATCAAGATGAGTACCTCAATCAGGGGTGGATCCAGGATTTGATCATAGGGGGGCAAAGATGATGATGAGCAGACAATCCGCACAACACAAGAACGTACCAATTTTAAAGTACATTAATATCAAATTTAAAAATATATGTTCTGCAATTAAAAAAGATTTTGTATATTCACTGATAAGGGACTGAGCCAAGGTTGTCATAAGGGGTAATCAAGCTTAAAAAATCAACCTATAATAATATCAGATATGAAATTCATATTAACATGAACATGACTAGAAATTATTCACGGAAGTGGCAACATCTCCAATATATAAGTTATATTTCAACAACAAGGGATTACCTACATTTTGTGTGTTGAACTTGGCTTCAACCTCAATAGACATCAGCATGCTGAAGTTATCTTTGGTGTCTTTGAAGCTTTATTCCAATCATTTTAATTCATTACAATTGTGCTGCATCTACTTGTTTTTCATTTTCTATACCTTCAAATAAATGAATTAGCTAATTAAGGATACTATAATCACAATCGGGGGAAATCACATAAAAATGATTGAAGTACTAACATCCCAGTGTCTTTGTGTGTCTCTAAATTCTCTAGGTATGAAGTCTGAAAAAGGTCTATGAATGATGTCAGATAGTGGAAGGATGAACCCGTGTAGGCCTGTAGGATGATGTGTTGCTGCTTAGCGCTTCTGCTATGGTACCGACTGCCGCTATGCATGTCGGCCACCGGAATAGAGATGTGTAGTTGTGATTATTCATGCACTGCATGGGCACACTACAGAGTGGCAGGTGGATCTTTGGGTGGCCTATTCGTCTTTGGTATTTGGTCGTGGCTTAGCGGCAGCAGGCGATGGGCAAGCGACGGATCAGTCGCAGGCTAAGTTGTGGCGTGCATCCATGAAATTCTGATTGCATGGGACATTGTGGGTTTGTGGGCCAATTACGCTGTCAAGCAATGACTTAGTTAGGACTTATATGTTCTTATGGCCATGTTGACTAGTGAACCTAGTTATTAGTAGCTGTTAATCCTTATTGAGGGGGGGCCGATGCATAAGGGGTGCTGGCACCCTCTCGCCCCCCCCCCCCCTTGGATCCACCACTGACCTCAACTGTTATATAAATCACCCAAACCCTTGAAGTGACACAATCATCCACCCCACCCCACACCACATTCTCAGCCTTTTATGGTGCCTCTTCCTTCTCCTCTTCATTTTGAACTTTATCCTCTTTGTGACTATCTATTTTTGTTCTTATCCATCAAGATTGATGGAGTGTAGTTTGGCCCAACTAGACTCACTTTGGTCCATTAATGGAGATTATAAAACTTTGCATTTCCATCAGTCTGGTCCAACCGGAGCGGAGTCTGTTTGGTCAAACATTAAAGAGTTGGCTTATCGATATCTCAACATGAAGTATATCGACGGGTTGGATGGTGTGTAGAGTGCAAACTATGACGACACAATCCTCTAATTTAGCCAAGAATCAAGGAACATTGATTTACAATATTCTCAACTTACACTGATGGTGAGGAACATGGATCTAAATGATCATCATAAGATAACAACCAAGATATTGTTGCAATAGATAATCCTTTTATATCACTACCATGATTTTACAATGGTATTGTGGCACTAGAAAAAAGTTAGTTGAATAGATCAAGTTATACTACATGCTTTAATCCAGGTTGAAACTAGATCTTTACTTTCACTTCATGCGGAACTAGATACCCATGACCAACTTATGGATGTAGCCCTAGAGGTGAACTTTCTACCATATAGTGAGGTTCAATTGATGACACACTCATTGTATCACCTAGGTATTCATAATTTTTTGTGTGTAATTTATATTTGTACATTTCCCTTTCTATATCCTATGTATTGTCTGAACATAACTTTTGTACAGCTACTCTCTCTTTCAACTACCACCCGGTTTGTGATATGTGGGGGAGCTGGCCCATGCCTATGGTTGCTCCTATTTCATCTCTATTTTGTGAGAAATTACAATTGGAGAGTCTTCTACTGTTGATATATTATTGATAAAAATATTTACATGGTTTTTCTGTACATCTACCATGGTAGGGACATGGTCCCATCTAAATGAAAAAATTAAACACTCAAACTTACGGTGAAAGAATATATATTGTCTTTCATCTCATTTTTCACCCTAGAGCTTAGCAGGTCTAGATCACTCAAAAATTGATTAAGCTAGTCTTCGGTGCTTAGAATTATACCATCAAAGTGTTCTCAATTTCTTTGCTTCGAAAAATTCCATGCCCCAATGATGATATATTCCAGGAAGAGATGCTCATTCCAAGATTGTGCAGCTGCCAATACTCTGTCACTAAGCAATCCTTGTTGAATTATCACTCAAAGAACAAGTGAACTCTAATTTATCTAACCTGCTAAAATACAACACACATGTTGTCAGCTACTGGACAGTTCATTGCTATTAGTGTGATTTTCTAAGACATGGTAGATTTTTAGAGACAACCGCCTTAAAGCATTAGATATGCTTGGTATCTATATATTGTAATAGGTTGACATTTAGTTAAGATAGTATGAGCTAATTTGTCGGTAATATGCGAGTTAATTATATATGCATTGATTATGTGAAGATATTGTCTTTAATATAAGTGATTGCTTCATTGTTTCTCTTGATTAATTATATGCCACATAGACAACATAAATCTAATGTGGCGGTCAAAGGACAATGCCATGACGGAGCATTGGGAGTGGCCTAGCAACAATTAATATGGTGTGGGAAATACAAGAGTACAAGCTATCCACATACTTTGTTCACTCTGTTGACCCATCCATTTTAATTTGATTATGAATTATGAAACATATTTATAGTTTAAACCCAAAAAATTGATTATGATATTTTTATATTTGTGTTTGTGGTGATGTGCTCTTTAAAACTGAATAACTTGGATATATTTTTACAAAATTTGTTTTTTGAAATATGAAACCTCAATGAAAGCATTCCTTACATGCATGAAATAATTGTAGCCGTTCCGCGTATGAAAACAATAAATTTTTACCCTACGCCCCTGAACCCCTGATGTTGCTAGGACCTATCTAATAGTAATGCATTAACGGGAAGGGCTTTTTGTGAACTTACCCTTGAAGACCGAAAAGTGTTGTCAATGCTCAGGAGAGCGTGGTTGATGTAGACGAGCCGAAGCCGACCTCAAGGTCGTGATGAATTCCTTGCGCTCCTGCGGCTCCAACGACTTGAGTTCCTCAAGTGTGACACCTCGCGGGGAGTTACACACGTCTGATGCCTGACGATGACTCCCACTTCCCCGATCCAGCAGCAATTGCGGAAGTAGAGCTCCTGGATTCGAATCACGTAGCACGACGACGATCCATGATGAAGATGTCTCTCGTCGCGCATTTCGAACTTGGGACCACGGTCACGAGAGAGAGAGAGAGAGAGAGAGAGAGAGAGAGAGAGAGAGAGAGAGAGAGAGAGAGAGAGAGAGAGAGAGAGAGAGAGAGAGTATCAATTGGAGGTCTCCCCAAAAGTGGGGAAACCTTTATTGAATACCTCCCTCAAAGTCCTGGGGTGGGACTAAAGGAGAGGGAGAGGGGGGCGCCGCCTGCCAGCCCTAGTGGGCCCCGCGCGGGGGGGAGGGCTTGGCCCAGCCGGCCACCCCCTTGCCCCTTCTCCCCTCTTTCCTTTCCCTAATGGGCCCTCTTCCCTCCGGAATTGGCCCATTAAGCCTTTTGACCTTTAAATTAATTTTCTCTTCTATTAAATAATTATGAATAAATGATTAAATCAATATTTAACATTTATTCACATATTATTCAATCTCAGTGGCTATAGAACACCTTCCACCTCCACTCCGGACATCCTCCGGACTTACCGAAACCCTTCTGGTTTTCTCTCTACTATTCTTCGGCGATTCTACTAATCCGATAAACACTCTCTAAGCATCATCAAACCCTTAAGCGTGATACCCCACGGTTCGGGAACACTCCAGACATGGTCAGGACACTTCCGGACCAATGATCGATAGAGGGACCTGGATGGCCATGTGACCCCTGTGCATTCCACGAATATCTTTCGTCGTTTGAACCGGGACAGTCGTGTCTTATTCCCTTTGTCTCTCGACACTCCCATTGCCCGAGATCTGATCAATGACATCATCATATCGTGTTCAATCTCGTTACCGAACAATGCTACCTGACTCGTTCGACAAGTGATATCCCTGTGATCAAATCACACGCCGTGCAACTATTGGATATAACTTCTCCGAGTGGGCCCTTGAGTATCTTTCCGTCATCTGGATGGACAAATCCTGCTCTTGGCATATATTACCTCTACGGTTCCTCCGAACACCTGAACACACCTTTATTGTCACTGTATTACCAAGTGACTTTTGATGCCATCTAAACATTCTCGGGAGACAATGATTGATATAGCCTCACGGTCTAAAGAATAGTCTATGCGGATCCATTTCTAATCATCGTAACTTGAACTTCGTGACATGATCGGGTCATGATGTTTAGGTTGGGTATTGGTTCATTATCTCATTGTCAGAATGAGTTGACTCTATTTCCAACTGGTATAAATGCCTCATGATCAGGAAACCTTGATCATCTGTTGACCAATGAACCAGTGACTAGAGTTTCACTGTAACCCCTGGTTGTTTATATATCACACGTGTATTGATGTTTCCTTTCAATAAAGATATAGCATGATATAAAACTTAATCATAAACTATATGAAGTATGATAATAATCCTTATTATTATTTGTCTCTAGGGCATATTTCCAACAATAATATGCATCATTAGAGTTACATCCTAGTTACATATAGTGGCATACATATTTCACTAACCTATCATACATATTATACCTAATCTTTTTTTATCAGCTGGATGTCATGCTAATCTTGTGTAATAATTATATATTCAACGCATTCCCATTTTTTGATGTTGTTTTTATTTTTATTTGTGATAGTATATATGCATCAAAATCATGGTTAGATGTGAATTTGCAATATATATATATATATATATATATATATATATAAATGTGGTGCAGTTGATAGTCTATTTTATGCATGTTTTTCCTTGCCCAACATGTAGCTAAACAAAATATATTCACGAATGGTTTGGTTTGATATGAGAGTGTGAAGTTGCCAAAATGACTATCCATCAACAATCAGATAGATATGGAGTAGCTAGAATGATATTTCCAAGTAAACCAAAGTCTATTTTAGAAAAAAAAATGAATGCATCGTCTATTAGGTTTATCCAAAATAGTTAAACTGAAGTCACCATGCATAATTGCCATTAGATTTCAATTCTACCCTAATTGAGCAGCACAATTGGTTTATAATCCACGAAACTTATGGAGCGTCAATATCGCCCACCCCCACCCCGCGTCATGTTCTTAACCTTTTTGGGCGTCCACCTCTTTTGCATAATCCTCTGATCTTTCTCTCAATGCGGCCATATCCTTTTGCTCTTCCTTGTCAATCTTGTTGTTGTATCCACAAATGGAAAACAAACATTTGGCCATCAGTTTGGCCAAACCACCCTCAGATTTGATAGAGCGGAGCCCGTTTGTCAAACATTAAACAACTTAGCTAGAGTGCAACATGAAGTATAATGACAAGTTGGCGTAAGTATGGAGCACATATTGTGATAGAAGGTTATGTTGTTTAGCCTATAGTGTATCTTGAAGCATCAAGGAACATTGATCCACGACCTTCCTACCTTGCATCGATGGTCAGGGAACTTGGATCTCAATGGTCATCATATGGTAATTAGCTTTGATGCATATTTGCAATAGCAAATCCTTTCATATCAGAGCGCTCTTCATATCACTAACATGATTTTATAGTCGTATGAACAGAATTAGACAATGTAATTAAATAACTCTAATTATAGTATGTTCTTAATCCCGGTTCAGATTAGTTCTTGAATTTCACTTTAGGTAGAGTACCATATCTTGAGAGCCAAGCATACACCAGGCGGTTAACACATTAAGTATGCAAACAAGATATTTAAAGTTCGACTCACCGTGATGGCATATTGGGGGTATTCTTCGTTTGTGAGAAGATACCAACTAATATTTGTGCGGGTAACATCAGGTAGGGTGGCATCATTTTAAAGCAACAATTCATGTTAAATTTGCACCGGGAAATCAATTCAACATGATTATGCTATGAGTCTAGTATGTTCTGTATATTGATCAACTTAAATAGTTATCCAGTTTTACCTATAATCAAATCACTAACCATATCATGTGTGAGTTCGACCATAGATTGAAGTGATTATTATGGTAGATGTGAGAGCACGCCATCTAGAACGACTTGGTAATACGAGTAATAGTCCGTATAAGTTTATTAATGAACTTCAAGAATCTAGAAGGCCAATGAAGTCCCAGCTGACATTACGCAATATATTGCCCTATTATTCCATTTTGTGGACATTACATCGATCTATTTAGTTTTGGCCTTATTTTTAGATATATCCATGTTGGATGATCATATTATTATTCTACTAGTAAAAGTTATCATTATATTGAGTTAAGATGGCATAAAGTAATTGAATTCGTGTCTTAGATAGCCATTATTTAAATTTAGGGTAGCTAGTAATTTGAATGCATCTATTTTTTCATGTTAATGGTATACATGTTAGGGCATCTTATCCTTTATATGAATGCATCTTTTTTTAACTTAAGATTAGTATTTCGGCCTCTTTTAACATGTATGGTTTGAGTTAAGCGTAGATGATGCTAATATTGAATGGTTGGTGAAAAGAAATATATGCATATAATATTTTGGTTTATGTTTTCACATATATCTTCTTTAGGAAAAAAAATATCTGCATGCCTTTATTTCTCACATTATATTCATGATTAGCATTGCAACCTCATTTTGCATCTGTTTTTAGATTGATATTTATAAAGTAATATATTACCATATTTGTTTGGGTGTATGTTTTCTCGAGTTCTTCTTTTTTGGGAAATCCTATGAGTGGAAATTTTTTGACATATTTTAATATTCGGTTTCCTGTATATCTAGTCTAGTACAACCACGAGGCAGTTCTGAGTACGGTAAGACAACTCGTGACACTTACACCGGTACATGATATTTTTGTGAAAGATATAGCTAGGTTAAAGCACATCAACAATGGGATACAATAGAATATATGCAAGTATCAAATTATAGCTTAGATTCAACACACATAAATGCTTAGCTGCTGGATACACTACCTTGGGATGAGGTGCTCCAACGGTTGGTGAGTTGGTCAACGGAATGTGAGCTCTATCATGGACGGATGAAGTTCTTCATCTCGTTGTTTGCTTGTATTTCTGGTGACGGCATTCTTCTCTTTGCTCCATTGCTCATTGGCGGTTCAGCACCCTTGATACTGGGCCCATGGAATAGGGGTCCCATCATGTGGTAGTGTTTGCAAGGGTGGTGTCATTGCCTGGATTTTTCGCCATCACTTGTTGTTACTTCATATATGTGGTTAGTATAGTCCTTTATTGTGCAACTTCTGTTCAATCCCTCCTCTAGAAGCCGACGGCTTTCATTGTTTTGGACGCGCCCTGAGCGTCTCTCAATCCACAAGCTACTGGTGTCAAGGTGTTGTTTGCATAATGGAGTGGCTGCAGACCTGCAGTAGGGGCTTCTCTTGCTTTTTCTTGAAGCTGAAGCATGTAATCTTCTTTATCTATTTATGTTTCTGTAAGCTGTTCTCAGCACACTTGTAACTTTTGTCGTATCTAGCTTGGTTAATTCAAAGTCGAGCTTATTTTATAACAAAAAATACCACACGCATCTTAATTTTCCTCGAAACAGGCTTTACGTCCCTCTTTATAAATAAAGCCAAGTTCATACACAATACAACAAACCACCGACGCACAAGCGTCCAAAGCGAAAAGAAAATGAAAGTTCGTTGGGGCCACTGCACATCATGCCCAAGGGACCAAAAAAGAGGAAAGAAAAGCGGAGTTGATGGGGAGCTCGCACTAGGGAGCCATGGGGGCACTAGCAGAATTCGTGAAGCGCTGCGCCGATGCCCGGAGAGCCTGCATAATGCCGTTCACGTTCTCCCGGTCCCCCTGTCTAGACAACGCGTACCACTGCTGAAGGTAGGCAAGCAAAGAAAACATAGAGTTAGAAGCACGATGAGCCAAAATCCGCTCGATCACCATCTTATTATGAATATTTGAGAGGGTCCACGTAATGGCCGCAAATACCAACCAGAAGAGGTGGCGCCTCCTCTCGGTACGGTTTGCCTCCGTCTCTAGGAACTCGCCGAGATCTTGGGCCTGCTAGGCAGGCCCCAGTGCTTCTCGGACAAAGTTCCACAGAAACCGCGCAGCGGGGCATGTGAACATAATGTGGGCGCATGTCTCCAGCGTCCCACATAACGGACACAGCCCATTGCCCGGAACGTTACGTTTCGAGACCACTATCCCGAAGAGAGTCCCGTAGCAGTTGCCACCCAAAAATACGCAAGATGCATCTTAATTTTAGCCACATTCTTTGTTGTTTGTTACTCTAACTAATCACATGTAAATATACTATATAAAAATCAAATAACAATAGGTTACGTTTGATATAAATGTTTTTTTGTTCCAAAGCATGAGTTCAGTAAAGTCGAAGTCAGATAATGTCCATTACATTTTTTTCCCATCTAAGGATGCACAAATTGTTGGCCGCTACTCAAGTGGTCAAGGCCATGATGCCCGACATACGAAGGAGGTGATTCTTGTTGTGTTCTCCATAGGAAAAGTGTGTGATAGATCGACTCGAAGAGCTTGAGAAGACATCTTTTGCACACAGATATCTCTAGATAATAAATTTTTTGAGGGAGCTAGGGCGAAGGAATCTATTGACCCTTACTAGATATACTCCCTCCGACCCATATTAGTTGACATGGGTTTGTCTAGATTTGGATGTATCTAGAGTTGACATGGGTTTGTCTTGGATGTATCTAGATACATCCAAATCTAGACAAACACATGTCAACTAATATGGGTCGGAGGGAGTACTAGATATAAGAAGGGTGATGACAGCGGCATTGACGAAGGAGTCGAGCCAATAATACACCCATTGGTTCTCCCACACGCTGCAGAGCAGGGCAGGGCAAGATGACATGTTGGGCTTCACAGATGCGCTGCTGAAGGAGGCATGGCCACAAGCGAGGAAGCCGATGGCAATGGGCGTGATCACCCAACCCCCTTCTTCGCGTCCACCGCCATGGAGTACATCCTAATAACCTATTGTGCCTACTCAATATGTTTCAATGTTGTTGTAGATTAGCAGAAGAAGTCAAGTGCAGGTTAATCTAGACTCAACAGATGTTGGAATCTATTTATTTATTTATTTTGATTGAGTACATCCTAATAACCTATTGTGCCTACTCAATATGTTTCAATGTTGTTGTAGATTAGCAGAAGAAGTCAAGTGCAGGTTAATCTAGACTCAACAGATTTTGGAATCTATTTATTTATTTTGATTAAACAGAGAATCTGATTGGAGCGAGTCAACACTAAGGCCTTGTTTACTTCTCTCGTATTCACTAGTGTATTTGCGGGAAACGGAGAGGATTATTCTAATTCCCACAAAATCCTCGTAGTCCGTTTACTACTCCGGGTTTGGCCGGGATAATTCCGGGATATCCCTGCAAATTCTTCTTATTTTTGTCTAGATTGAAAACTCTCCTACATGGTAGAGTATTTCGGGGAAGAGTATTTGCGAGGATTAGAGATTATTGGATGAACACTAAATCGTCATATATCCCCACAACTCTAATGGATAAAAATACGAGAGAAATAAACAAGGTCTAAGAATATACTGGAGAGATAGTGTATTTCTTCACCAAGGAAACCACGAGAGCCTCGTCAAATTCGTATCAGCTATTATCTCAAGTATAACTAGGAAAAATTGATACTATTTGTTTCATCAAATTCATTTCACCCGTCTAGTGAAGCATAACAAACCATCTGAGATCGAGCTAACAATTGTTCTTGCTTAGTGCATTCTGATCCAGCCACGAAGCTTCAGCCTTCGCGCCACACAGGAAGCTGATACGTATACAGGTACCTGAAAAATACAAATGGCATGATCAGCTGTTGTTGTGTGTATATATATACGCAAATTAGTACAATAACAATGGCACGACCAAAGAGAATTATAGTAAGACGAAGTCATCGTCCTAGCAAGCACGTGACCAATGAATGAAACTCTGAATTTTAAGAATTACCTGAGGCGTTCGTAGAGCGTGGTGTTCCCAACCGGCTTGAAGTCCTGGAGCCCCCTGTACTTCTCCCACGACCTCTCCCACACTATGGCCTGGTACAGCTTCTTCGCCCCCTCTTCCTTGGCCTCGATGGTGTAGTAGTGCAGGAGGCCGGCCACCCCCTGCTGCCTCACCTTCACCAGCCGCTCGAACTCCACCGCCGCGTCCTGCAAACGAATCGATCGGCCCATTAAACTCGATTGTCCTTCTTGGATCACGAGAGGGGTGATATCGACGATCGGATCAATATCTTACGGCCTTCTTGTTGTGCTCGGCGACGGCGAAGCGCGCGAGCTCGACGGCCTCGGGGTCGTCCTCGTAGCCCGGCGGCATCGTGACCACGCCGCCACACTGCAGCTCGCGGAACTCGCCGTTGTCGTCGTCGTTCGTGTGCCGCTGATCCTGCTCGTCCTCGCGCGCCACGGGATGGCCGAACACCAGGTCGCCGAGCATGGACCTCCACATGGTGGACTGCCTGCTTCGGGAGTGTTTCGCGGCGAGGGGTGATCGGGGTTGGGGTGTGAGATCGTCGGATCGAGATGGATAGGAAGGGCGTCTCCTTCCGCAGCGCCGATCGTCGTCACGTGTTCCGCACTCCGCAAGACCCGCAACGACACGATGGGGTCGACTTGATCTGCAAGTTTGCAGCTGATATCTTCCTCGGTTTGGGAATGGGCCTAAAGTTGTTACTGCAGTATGGCCCAAGTACGAGTCTAGCAAATAATAATTCGGGATTTCCGCACAAGAAAAATAATGGTCGAGATGGGCTGGCACGAGCAGTATGGTACGTTCCTAGATGCGACCACCGATGAGGAGTCAACATTGTGCCATTTCTCTCTCAAAAAAAAATCATGCCATTTCTCCCGCTGGGATTGATGATGCTCATCCTCATTCTCATTATGAGGTATGTAATGTAGGTGCCCGCGGACGATGATGCTCTATTTGAAGAGCAAGGACAAAAAAATCGAAATACCACCTATCTATTAATAATCATTAACAGCATTACAAAACGGCTAAAAAATAATAAAAGTTACAAATAGGTCATTGGACCACCTAACGAAGACTACAAACACTAGCGCGAGCTGAAGGCTCGCCGCCGTCCTCGCCCCTCCATCCAGAGTCCGGCAAACCTTATCGCAATAGAGTTTGTTGTAGTAGACAGACAGGAAGCCATCGTGTTAAGGTCACAAAGGACCAACGTACTAGAGCAAGAACCATCGCCAATAATGACAACCGTAGATCGGAAGAGACTGATCTGAAAACAAACTAACGAACAGGAAAACGGACCGGATCCCAGGAGATCCGCTGGACAAACGGCTCCATGCGCCTTTCATGGTGCTAGATGCACCATCAGGGCGAGGATAGAGCGGGAAGGATCTTATTCTGCCCTAAGAACGTAGCTGCCGCCTCAACATCCCGAAAAAAACATTCGAAAACAGCCTAAACAAAGATCGAAAAATCTCCTGCCGACGAGAGGACGTGGTCCGCCACACCTCCAAGGCCCTAGGGCCACCGGTGGTGGAGCGAACCGGCGATATTGCCGGTGAGGAGACGGAACCCTATATGGGTATTTAGCCAGCTCTCTTCCTGGCGGCTACGTACCCCTTGAGATGTAATTACCTTTCCAAAAAAAACCGAGTTTGTTGTGCTCGCTGAAGAGCAAGGAACTTCACTATTGACATTAGTACAATCTTTTGCAAGATGTACATACGCATGGCATTCATAGTATGTCCTCCTATGGGTTTTTTTTGACAATCAATACCATATATATTCATAGTAGCAAATAATACAAGGTAGATGTGCATAACCTTACTTCAACGATTACAAAATAAAGTCTAAAAGAAACTATCAAATCTTTGAGTACTTCAATGATTACAAAATAAAGTATAAAAGAAACTATCAAATCTTTGAGGTCTTCGAACTCTTTTTCTTCCAAGGCACAATCTTATACTTTTCTAAAGGCGCCCAAAACAGAAAAATACCAAACCATAACCTATAAATATCAATGAGGGTTCTTCCATAATTTCAATTTGAGCCGCAGTGCCAAGGCCACGTGCACGCGTGCAACCATTAGAGTAATCAATCAACATTGGCAAGAGTACCATCACCAGTATTTCAGAGAAAATTAACCGAACAGTCTGCTCAACGTCGCTGGCGAACTAAGAGAACGAATCACCATTGTCGAAAACGTAGCAGCCAGGACACATATCGCGAGGATAAACCTCCTCATGGCAACCATGAGAAAATATCCAAAACCGATCTGGCAAAACAAGATCTGAAAGACCATCCCTATAGAAACTCAATCTTTCAACATCACCACCGACACCGGGAAGGAGATCGAGTCATCGAACGAAGGGACAAAGATCACTTATCGTAGACGATTCTATCTCTGTTGATGTAGAGGTCAAAACAAATATGCAACCAAAACACTAACATAATTTTTTTGCAAACATTACTTTTATTGAAAACTTCACCCATAGATTGGGTTTCCCACCCCTCCCGACGCCGGTGAGGCTGGCCGGAGGAGGGGGACCGATCTATGGAGGAGGCGGAGTGGAGGCGGTGGCTGAGAAACAAAACGGTGTGGGCGATGTACTTGGACCTTTTGTCCTCCTCTGGGTTTCTTCTTCACTCGTCTAGCAATTTTCCTCATTTTATGATGTGACCCTTTTTTTAATTTCCTCTAGATGGTTAGTCATACAACTGTTGAATATAAATATATTGCCTAGTATCTTTCCATTAGATCGGTCTTTTAGTTAAGTTGGCTAGTGCATAAAGAAAAATTGTTTATGATAGCAAAGCGAAGAGGTCTTGAGTTAAAGACCCTGGTCATGCAATATAAAAACAAAAGGAAAAAAGATTATGTGACCTACACCGAACCCACACTAAGGACTAAAATAGACTAGATGTGAGGGGGGTGTTGAATATAAATATATTCCCTCAGATCGGTCTTTTAGTTAAGTTATCTAGTGCATAAATCCTTTAACAACAACTAGAGGAACAAGAAGTATTTTGATCATGGTCACATCAAGAAGAGGGCATATCATCACAAAACTTAATCAAGCAAGTTTTAGAAGATATGCATACACTAACACAAGAATGAGTAAAGAACTTGTTGCACGAAGTGTCTAGGTCCAAGGAAGATTCACTACTAGCACAAGAGGAAGATGTAACAACATGGATATGCTAAGCATCATCATCATATGGGTTTCTTCGCTCACCATGATATTAACTTGTTAACTTGTGACAAACCACATGTTGGTGAAGTGGATGATGTTGACATGTCCTCACATTTTGAGGTTTACACGATTGGGAGCTCTTCTTGATATGAAGATGTAGAGAGTTCCCAAACAAGCTCTGCCAACGAAAGATTGTACACACGACGATCGGATGCACCATATATTTATTCAAGCTTGGTCCACTTAACCTGAGGCAACTCACAATCCGACATTCGCTCAAAGAATGTTAAACCTCATACGATAATTGATTATCAAGGTTATGTTTTCCTCATTCTCTAAGGATAGATTTTGAATATAGCGTTGGAACAAAAAAAATACATCTATAAAACACTCAATATGTGGAGACATGGTCCGAAACTTACAAAGCGTTCGACTTTGCTAGAAGATATAATTTGTGCCATTAAATCGGAAAGTTTCATTGTGCACTCTACCACTAGACAACACCTCTATCCTCTAGACAGTGAAGCATAAACAAAGAGAGACCTTGTTTTGAGACCAATTGAAAGATTTAGATATCTCCTATAGGGGAATAGGAATTTTAATAACTATTACGGATTTGACCCGAAAGAATGTGAAAATAAACTAATCGTTTAGTTTTTAAGCACAAAGCCTAAATATGATAGGTTCAACTAAGTTCACCAACAACTTAAGCTAAGCACCATGACCACAAGAGATAACTCAAAAGTCATAAAAAGATATAAAGAACTTTAAGCTCCATGGTTATCACAATGAAATAAACTCGAGCATAGAGATAATGAGGCACGCGGATACAAATATTTATCCTGATATTCACTTACTTGTAAGTCAGCTAATCAATGTTGTGAAGTACAGGTTATCGGAGGACCCCCAAACTCATAAATAAGTTCACATGCTCTTTCACAATATGCAGAGGTACAAATATTGCTTCGCTTGGTTGTATGTGTTAAGTCTTGGTCAATCATAGCACAACTCATGAGTCTATCAAGACATGGACTCATGAGTCTATCGTGATCCTACATGGCTTAACACATAAGCTATAGCATGGGCTCATTTTGAGTTCCATACAACATCTCCATCTTCTTTAACTTCTTCTTGATCATATTGAATTCAGTTCTTTAATGTAACACCCCGTCCACCCGGCCCCGGGGGTGTCACTCCTGACAACTTACTATAATCTTTAGACTAGCCCCACGGACCAACACTAGTCTTTTATGTGCACTTTGTCCTCACTCGCACGCACCAGGTTGAAAGATCACGGATGTCACCTAGAGGGGGTGAATATGCGGTCTAAAACTTTTACGAGATGGGCAGTGTGGTCCGGTGTGGCGCAGGAGGTGAGCGCTGTCGCGAAGGACGGTGTGGTCCGACGTGGCGCGGGAGGTGAACGCGGCCGGGGACAGCACCGCCGCGGAGGACGGTGCGGTCCGGCGTGGTGCAAGAGGTGAGCGCAGTCGGGGACAGCGTCGCCACAGAGGACGGTGTAGTCTGGCGTGGCGCAGGAGGTGAACGCATCCTAGGACAGCGCCTCTATGGAGGACGGTGTGGTCCAGCGTGGCGCGGGAGGTGAACGCGGCCGGGGACAGCAATGCCACGGAGAACGGTGCGGTCCCGCGCAGCGCAGAGGTTAGCGCAGCCGGGGTTAGCGTTGTCGTGGAGCTGGGTCTAGAGTTAGGGTTGGTGGGGTGGGGGATTTTTTCAAATAAGGATGAGAGCGACATGTGTGGGCTGAAGGAAAAAACAAAAATGATTCTTAACCACGCCAACCTTTGGCTTATCGATTTTTTGGCAAGTCAAACGTGTCGGACATTCCCCAACATTCTATTTGATTAACATTCGTATTGATTAGTAAACCAATAAAAGAACACACCAAAAGAGGGGGAATAGTAATTTCTATATATGGGGAGATATCAGTACAAATGTACTTGTGCACGAGTCGTGGCATTGCACTGTCCAAAATGAAGATGCCACCAAAAGAACACTACAGGTTACTCGATATATTACACGATTAATTAGTACCAAGAACTAATACTAGCAACATAATTAACTCTAACTCTAATTACATCTATCAGGAAGCTTGTCCAACCTATCTATAATGGCTCTCACCATGCTAGCCAATCTAGTGCACCACTCCTTCAGCGCTGCAACATGATCATTTGCTTGATTCTACAATTCTCTGATTGCAGATTCCATGTGTTGGTCATACACGGCATGCCTTCTTTGTTCGTTCTCCTCCATCTCACCCCACCAAAGCTCGCGTAACGATTGTTGGAGGTGGACTGCGTGCTCTAAATCAACCCATTGCATCCAACGGCATGAAGCTACGCCCTGATGACGACACGATAGGAATTTGTGGCTAGTGTCCTCAACGAAGTTCTTGTCGTAGGCCATGTATCGGTGGGCGATTATGATATGTTGCTAATGTATCTATAATTTTTAATGTTCTATGCTTGTTTTATATCTACTTTCTTATGTTTTGTCCATACTTTGGAGTACTTTTACACATTTTCTGGAACTAACCTATTAACAAGATGCCACAGTGCCACTTGCCTGTTTTCTGCTGTTTTTGTTTCCAAGAAAGTCAGAAAATCAATATTCTCAAAATTGGACCGGACAAAAGCCAAAGTCGATATTTTACTGGAAGACTCACGGAGCCAGAAGACGAGACGGAGAGAGGCCACAGGGTGGGCACACCATATGGTTGCGCGGGCTAGCCCTGGCCACGCCACCAGGTGGTGTGGGCCCCCTGGCCTCCCACCGACCTTGCTTCTTCGCCTATAAGATGCCTCCCGGTGCAAAAACCCTAAATCGAACAGCCTCCAGCCACGAAAAGTTCCGCAGCGCCGCCGTCACCGAAGGGGAGATTCGGAGGATAGAAAGTCTCTGTTCCGGCACCCTGCCGAGATGGGGAAGTGCCCCCGAAGCCATCTCCATCGATCTCCACCACCATCTCCATCGTCGTTGCTGATTCCCATGATGATGAGGGAGTAGTTCTTCCTCGAGGCTAAGGGTTCTACCGGTAGCTATGTGTTTATCTCTCTCTCTATGCATGATCATATTGTGATCATGAGCTTTGTAATCAAGTAGATCTACCTTGCTACTTAAGTGCTTTAATAGATCTCTGCTCTCCCCATGTGTGTGAAAGTGACAGCGTGCACACCATGGTGGCACTTAGGCTAGAGATTACAAATACTTGTCATGAGTTATATTTGGAGTTGGATGTCTCTATGAAATTGTGGTGTTTGTTGGAACCATCTAGTGCTCAAGGTGACAGTGTGGGGTTTTCTAGATGGGAAAGGCTTACTTTGAGGTGTGTTGTTATAGCCCTACCATGGATTAGAGTGTCCAACCAGAGAGTAGTTGAGAGTAGTATCATAAAGAGAAGATATTTATATGAGAGTGCTCACTAGTTAGATCTGTTACATGTTTACTTGCTTCCATATTTATTTCAGTTTGCCTTTAGTCTCTTCCACGTCATCAAGCTATATTCTAGCACCGTTACCACTTATAATTATCCATACCACTTGTATTTCACTATCTCTTCGCCGAACTAGTGCACCTATACACCTGACAAGTGTATTGGATGTGTTGGGGACACAAGAGACTTCTTGTATCTTGATTGCAGGGTTGCTTGAGAGGGGATACCTTTGACCACTTCCTCCCTGAGTTCGATAAACCTTGGGTAATCCACTTAAGGGAAAACTTGTTGTTGTTCTACAAACCTCTGCACTTGTAGGCCCAACAACTGTCTACAAGAATAGAAGTGCGTAGACATGAAGCTATTTTCCGGTGCCGTTGCCGGGGAGGTAAGGTAAAAGGTACTCACATCCTCCGGTGTGAGTGCTCGAAGTTATTTCCTTTAGATTCTGCAATTTTGTCTTTTTGTTTCTTGTTTTCACTAGTTAGGCTTAATGGAAAACAACAACAAAATTAGAGAGCTTTTTAGTATTTTTCCTAATGTAGAACATGAATTGTCTAAAAAGAAAATTAAAAAACCCATGGAACTTTCTTTGGATGCTAATAGCAATGTTATTAGTATGAATCTTTTGAACACCTTTATTACTAATGCTATGGAAACATCTAAGCTTGGGGAAGTTAGTTTTTGTGAAAATGATCTTTCTAGTTCCCTAGCTTTAAAGAAGAAAATTTGCTCTGATGATACTTTATCTCCCATATGTGGTAATTCTAATGATACTTGTGATATTTTAAATCCACATACTGAAAGCATCTCTTTTAAAATACCTATAAAAATTGTTGAACATGTTATGAACAACTGTTATTTAGGAGATGGAATTGTCCATCCTTGTGATCATTTACTCTTTATACACGAATTATGCGAGTTGTTCAAGTGTGCAGGTGATACATTGCAAATGTATCTATAACTTTTGATGTCCCATGCTTGGTTTTATCCACTTTCTTGTGTTTTGTTCCAACTTTGGAGTACTTTTCATATGATTTCTTGGACTAACCAATTAACAAGAGCCAAAGTGCCAGCTTCCTGTTTTCTGTTGTTTTTGGTTCCAAGAAAGTCAGAAAATAAATATTCTCGGAATTGGATGGGACAAAAGCCAAAGTGCCTATTTTTCCGGAAGGGATCAAGTGCCAGAATACGAGACGGAGAAGGGCTAGGGAGCCACCACACCACCTGGCCACGCGGCTAGGCCTGGCCCACGCCAGGGGGTGGTGTGGCCGCTCCCGGCACCCCCTCGGCCTCTCCTTCCGCCTATAAGTTTCCCTCGGGACGAAAACCCTAAGTACCCGATCAAAAATCCACGAAAGAGTCTGTAGCCGCCGTCATCTCCATCCCTAGATCGGGAGGGATCTGAAGCTCTTCCCGGCACCCTGCCAGAGAGGGGAATTCACCCTGGAGGCCTTCTTCATCACCATGCAAGCCTCCGGTCTGATGCGTGTGTAGTTCATCCTTGGACTACGGATCCATGTAGTAGCTAGATGGCTGGTTTCTCCTCCTTTGTGCTTTCATGTTTAGATCTTGTGAGCTCCGTTCATGATCAAGATCATCTATTTGTAATCCATACATGTTGTGTTTGCGGGGATCTGATAGATATTGAGATGCTATTTCAGATTGATTATTGATTCTATCATGTCTTTGTTATTTGAGATCTTGCATGCTTTCCATTGTTAGTAGATATCTTGGCCAAGTAGATGCTAGCAACTCCAAGAGTTAGTATTTATGCTCGATAGTGGGTTCATGCCTCTGGTAATCTGGGGAAGTGACAGAAATCTCTAAGGTACTAGATAAGTTGTTGCTACTAGGGAGAAAACAACGATCCTTTGTTCATAGAACAATTGTATTGTTTACTTTACACGCAGTTCATAAAGCAATAATCTGTTGCTTGCAACTTAATACTGGAGGGGGTTCGGATGATAACCTGAAGGTGGATTATTAGTCATAGATGCAGTTGGATGGCGGTCTATGTATTATGTTGTAATGCCCAATCAAGTCTCAGAGGAGTCAAGATGATTAGTATATGCATGTATTACTTTCTCGGTGTTTGTCAATTGCCCCGTTGTAATTTGTTCACCCCGCATGTTATCTATCTAAGGAGAGCCACTTCTAGTGAACTATGGATCCCGGTCCTTTTCTTTTTGCTTAGTTTGCTTGTTTTGTTCTTAAAAAAAACACAAAAAAATTAGTTCTACTAGTTTGTTTTCTTATTTCAAAAACACACAAAAATTAGTTCCTATCTTCAGTTGCCACTATGTCTAGCCTTGCTCCAATCACTATGTCACCCGAGGAAATGATTTTCTCTTTTAAACAAGGAATTGAGGAAAGTTTTAAGGAAGCTTGGTCTAGAATCTCTGATCTACATGAAAAGACTGAGCCTAAAATGACTCAAAGCTTGTTCCTTAGCAGTTTTTACCTTGGGGTAGCTCTTTGCTATAGATATGCTTTAGATGCTATTGTGGGAGGAGATTTACTCCAATGTAATGAGAATGATGCCATTAATGCTATAAAGAAATTGATCCTCACTTACACTATGCCTAGTCAAACTGATATTTCTTTCGCAAAAATATTTGCTAGGTTGAACACTCTTGAGGCTAGCACTACTAGTTTAGAAAGTTGCTATAATACGCTTAGGGAGCATCACAATTATGTTCCAATAAATTCTGAACCATCAAAGTGGCTCCCTACAGTAAAGATTGAGATAAACACTGAAACTTTTCAAGCCCGCTGCGATATCATGTCTGAATTTTGTCTTATGCCCAAAGATATTTATGAATCTTTGAATCTTTGGGGGCTTACTGAAGGAGGAAAAGAAATATCTCTTGCTAATAATGCTACCTTATTTCCTATTGGAATAGCTGAAGGAGTGTTTACAAAGATCCTTGGGAAAATGATTTCTACTGATTACCTTGTTATTGAATGTGCAGGAAAAGGACAAATTACACTTGGAAGATCCCTATTAGAACTCCTTGGAGCAATAATAGATATGGGAAAGGGGGCCATGCACCTTTCTTCTCCACCAAACAATCACATTTTCCCAAAGGTTAAGAATAAAAATAAGAGAGGTAAGGGCAAGAAAGTTGGTCTTAATGCTTCTTCATTTGAGAACACTTGATTCTTTCTTTTCTTTCTTATGCCTAACTTAAAGGCGTTAAAGAAAAGTACTTGTTGGGAGATAACCCAAGAGTTTTAGATGAGTCTTGGAAGTTATTACCTCTGTAATAACCTCTCATTATCCTTTTTATTTGCTTTTTGTGCCAAGAGTAACCTCTAATGAGAGTGAAGTAATGATTGGGAAAGTTGCTGTCCCGAAACAGATTTCTGTGCTTCACTGTAAACATTCCTGAGAGAGCTCTGTACGTCGGATTGAGCTGTAATTTTTTGTGCTTATGCCCCAGGTTGTTATCTAACTTTCGTTAGTTCAACACTTTTTGATTTAAGCAACATAAGGTATTCTAAAAAATTTGTCTTTACCTGCTGGTCTGTTTTGACAGATTTCTGCCATTTTCTGCATTTGCTTCTTGTTGGTTCCTTCTTGAATTCTTTTGGGGAATTGAGATTTTTGAGGGAAGTGCTACAGTATCTAGTGTTATAATGGAAGTTTATTTGGTGTTATAACTGAACCTTGAGACTTATTTATCTTAAGTGCACTAATGTTGCTAATGAGATTGTGTGAAGTTTTGTATGAAGGAAAATTTTCAGGTGTATGGAAGGAATGAGTAATGAGATGAAGGATGGACTAAAGCTCAAGCTTGGGGATTTCACGTGTGTCACCGCAAGAGATATCCAATAAGTACAAGCGTCAAAGCTTGGGGATGCCCAAGGCATTCCCCTTCTTCATCAATAAAAATCTCAGGTTTCTTCCAAACGCTTCATTTTTATTGTTTCATGCATATTTGTGTTTTTCTTGGAGCGTCTTCTTTTTCGTTTTTGTTTTGGTTTTTAGTTTGATTTGGTTTGCTTAGTTTTATGAATAAATTGGTTGTACCCCCTCTTTCACACTTTGGTTTGCGAATAGTTTGGTTTGGTTTGGAAAAGAGTAGGAAAGTTCATCCTTATTTGGTAAAAAGAGCTTGTTTTTGACTGTGGCCTCTGCTTTGTCATGCCATGCTTGATATTGTTTTGGCTTTATGCTTAGTATTCTTTGCTGTAGCATGAATTGTTATAAACAATTGAGATTGCTTAATGTGCCTTGGATGAAGCATGCGTTGTTTTAGCATATTAAAGCATAGTATAGTGGTATTCTCCTTTGATGCTTTATTTAGGTTGACTTGGCACATGCTCACACCATGTTATGACTATCACAAGTCACTATAAGCCTTTATGATCCTTTAGTTTTCAACTTATAGTATCACTTTATGCTTTGATCAATGATGTTTTGTCGCTCTGCATGATTATGGCCATTATTGCTCTCTTAGTTTGTCGCTCCCAGTCTTTTGCTAGCCTCCACAACCAAGTATGAGTTCCACTCATGCATCCAACTCCCTAAACCAAGTTATTCCAAAGAGTCCATCATACCTACCTACTAGCTTATGCTATTCCAAGTATATTCATGCTTTTGTTTACCTTCCACTTGTTATGAGAAAACTAGTGATTAAAGCTCTCGCGAACTTGATGGCACACTTTACTTTACTTGCCCTTAATAAGCTTGAACCATTGTGTCTTCTATGTTGTATATGCTTACACTTATTTGTTGGGAATTAGCAGAACCATGCTTTCATGGGGAACGCTTTCAACATTGCACTTGGTACTTATACCTAGTTGATATCATGCTCTTTTGTATATGGATGTCGTCGGTGTGAAATGAAAGGGGATCTTGTAAGTCCATGGAGTTATGTATATGTGTTAGAGAAACGCCTGGGCCGCTGGTCTAATCCATGCTGACATGGTGGAAACCTGCAGCTAACCATAATGAGCTGTCTATGAAGCATTCTTCTTATAAAAAAAGAGTCCTATATTGAGAAAAAAGAGAAAAAAAATGATATACTATGAAAATAGGAAAGAGAGAAAAAAGCACAATATTCCCATGGTAAATAAGAAGAATGATGAGATGCTCGTTGTCTGCTTGCCTTGTCATTTTGATATGGGAATTCTTCCGTATCATCGGGCAAGGGGTACCCCGTTGGCGGTTCTCAATGATACACATGTACTTACGATGACAAGAACTTACCGGTGACTAAACTTGACTAGCATGAGGAGCGGCCCTCGTATACAAGGGACATGAGATTTCTGACTTATACTTCGTCAAGCATGTACACCATAGTTTGTTCACTTTAACCTTAATCACTTCAAGATGCTTATGATAGGGGCAATGAGAGCTGAAAGCTTTAAGTATCATAATTTTTGGAAGCTCTTTATGAGACTTGAATCCCTACTTCCTTTTTACAAAGGCTTTTCTTCCACCATTATATTGAGTCTCCACCTTCTATCTTTATGCACCTACTTTGAGAGCATAGTGGCCATTCTTAGTTCTATGTGCATTGTCCCAAGACTAGTTGATTGATGCATAACTTGTTATTGCTTGTTTGAAACTATTGTATCTAGTCACTCTCATGAACTTTGAAGGTGTCCTATGCATTTATATTTGCTACTCTATTGAGGGACAAGATGAATACATTATGCCATGTTTTCTTTATGTGAAACAAACAAACGTCTTGCAAAGCATTGTTGTTCATGAATCTTTTGTTTGTGCCTTTTCATGTTGCATCATAGTTTCTTTGCTTATTGCTAGAACTTTGTCTTTCATGTTATGATTGAAGTACTATGATCCCAGCTTTGAATGTTTTGCAAATACTTTGATCAAGTCTTTGATGGTGCATGTCACCTCAAAAATTATTTCTTTTTATCACTTACCTACTCGAGGACGAGCAGGAGTTAAGCTTGGGGATGTTGATACATTGCAAATGTATCTATAATTTTTGATGTTCCATGCTTGGTTTTATCCACCTTCTTGTGTTTTGTT
The DNA here is from genome assembly GCA_916181665.1 of Avena sativa. Classification (NCBI taxonomy): domain Eukaryota; kingdom Viridiplantae; phylum Streptophyta; class Magnoliopsida; order Poales; family Poaceae; genus Avena; species Avena sativa. Next base: position 484,663,697 of record OV702279.1, read on the forward strand.
CCAACTTTGGAGTACTTTTCATATGATTTCTTAGACTAACCTATTAACAAGAGCCACAGTGCCAGCTGCCTGTTTTCTGCTGTTTTTGGTTCCAGGAAAGTCAGAAAATGAATATTCTCGGAATTAGACGAGACAAAAGCCAAAGTGCCTATTTTTTCGGAAGGGATCAAGTGCCAGAATACGAGACGGAGAAGGGCCAGGGAGCCACCACACCACCTGGCCGCGCGGCCAGGCCTGGCCCGCGCCAGGGGTGGTGTGGCCGCTCCCGGCACCCCCTCGGCCTCTCCTTCCGCCTATAAGTTGCCCTCGGGACGAAAACCCTAAGTACCCGATCAAAAATCCACGAAAGAGTCTGTAGCCGCCGTCATCTCCATCCCTAGATCGGGAGGGATCTGAAGCTCTTCCCGACACCCTGCCGGAGAGGGGAATTCACCCCGGAGGCCTTCTTCATCACCATGCAAGCCTCCGGTGTGATGCGTGAGTAGTTCATCCTTGGACTACGGATCCATGTAGTAGCTAGATGGTTGGTTTCTCCTCCTTTGTGCTTTCATGTTTAGATCTTGTGAGTTCCGTTCATGATCAAGATCATCTATTTGTAATCCATACATGTTGTGTTTGTGGGGATCCGATGGATATTGAGATGCTATTTTAGATTGATTATTGATTCTATCATGTCTTTGTTATTTGAGATCTTGCATGCTTTCCGTTGTTAGTAGCTATCTTGGCCAAGTAGATGCTAGCAACTCCAAGAGTTAGTATTTATGCTCGATAGTGGGTTCATGCCTCTGGTAATCTGGGGAAGTGACAGAAATCTCTAAGGTACTAGATAAGTTGTTGCTACTAGGGAGAAAACAGCGATCCTTTGTTCATAGAACAATTGTATTGTTTACTTTACACGCAGTTCATAAAGCAATAATCTGTTGCTTGCAACTTAATACTGGAGGGGGTTCGGATGATAACCTGAAGGTGGATTATTAGTCATAGATGCAGTTGGATGGCGGTCTATGTATTATGTTGTAATGACCAATCAAGTCTCAGAGGAGTCAAGATGATTAGTATATGCATGTATTGCTTTCTCGGTGTTTGTCAATTGCCCTGCTATAATGTGTTCACCCAGCATGTTATTTATCTAAGGAGAGCCACCTTTAGTGAACTATGGATCCCGGTCCTTTACTTTACATACAATCTACAATCTTTTACTGCTTTGTGTTTACTTTCTGCAAACTTTTACTTCTTTCCATTCGATACGTTTAATCCTTTGTTTTCTGCAAAACACGGTGAGATTGACAACCTCATCGCAAGTTGGGGACAAAGTTCTATGGTTGTGTTGTGCAGGTCTCCATGTTGTTAATAGCACCGGTAGTGCGCCCTACCAAAGCTCAGCTAGTAACACCTTTGGGGTGTTTCCTTGCTCCTACTGGTTTGATTAAACCTTGGTCTCATAATTGAGGGAAAACTTTCTGCTGTGCTCATCATACCTTCCTCTTGGGGTTCCCAACAAGCTCTACATCAACCATGAGCCAGCAGCAGGTATTTTGATGAACCAAGTTAAGAGGAAGATATTCCCTTTTTCACTTAAGGGCAAAGCAAGGGAGTGGTATGAGCTACTAGATGATTCTCATCATTTGGAGTGGAAGGAACTTGAATCTCTCTTTTACTCTAAATTTTATCCTTCTCATGAAATTCATAAAGATAGGAATTACATTTATAATTTTCATCCACGTGATGGAGAAAGTATTGCCCAAGCATGGGGGAGATGAAGTCACTAATGCTCAAATGTCCCATTCATGAGCTCCCCAGTAATATTGTTATTAATAATTTCTATGCAAGGCTTTCAGGACATTACATGGACTATCTAGATACTTGTTTAGAGGGATCCTTCACAAGTAAGGAGGTCAAAGCTAAGTGGGATCTTCTTGAAACAATTCAAAGCAATACCGAAGATTGGGATAACAACAAAGGTAAAGAACCAGGTATAAACTATGAGTATGATTGAATTAAGTCTTTCGCTGAAACTGCTGATTTTCAAGAGCTTAGTGCTAAATATGGTCTTGATCCTCAAATTCTTGTTGATTTTTATAGAACCTTTGCTTCTAATATTAATGCTCCTAAAGAAAAATGGGACATGTATCATGAGCCTTATAAAGACACTTGCATGGAAAATGAAATTGCTATTAATGATAGCAATAAACATGCTCAAACCTCTGAAAGTACTACTTCTTATAAGCATGTTAACTTTTGTGGAATACATAGACCTTGTGAGAATAATGAAATTGAAGAAGAATATTGTATCACCCAGAGGAATGAAAAAACTAGAACGTGGTATAGGGCTCTAAATGATCTTGGTAAAAAAAAGTCTATGCCCTCTATCCTTTTATTTGTGAACTTTGCTTTGAAGTGGGTCATTTCAATTTTCAATGCTCAGGCCATAACAATAGCCCTTCTAATCCAATGAGTACTGCAAGTTTGTATTGTGATGACATGATCACTCCTAATCAGCATGATCAGCTTACATTATTTTTGGGGTGTGAAGAGTTATCAAGAAAAAACTCTTTGGTAGATATGAGTGCTTTTGATATGAATAGAATCCTACATGGTTGCATCTTTATTGTGTTGATAATTGCCACACAAATACTTACAAACAAAATATCCTAAAAGATGAGATCTTACCAAAATATGACATGACTAATATGTGTTTTGGTCTTATTAATGAAAAGGAGGAATCCTCCAAAGTTTCTTCTATTGTCTCTAACAATGAACCAGGGTATATGGAGAAGCTTCCTTTCAAGCCTCTCCCTCCTAAAGAGAAGAAAAAGAAGAGGAGGAGGAGTAAAAGGAGAGAGGAAACGGTATTTTACCCTAAGGATGTTGCTCCTATTATAGTTTTTGATGAGTCTGAACTCGATGATGTTCCTATGCCTATTACTTATAGTAGTGATCATGATTGGGAAAAGCACACTACTTTTTATATTGAAAATCTCTTTGGTACCAATTGTAAAAATGATGACATTAATAATTGCTGCACTATTAGTACTATCCATGTTCCTTCCAATGACGATATGTTTACAAATGAACACACTTTGGAAGATAACTATTCTATTGCTTATGATGATACTATATCTCCAATATATGATGATTACAATGATGAATATGATATTTTAAGTCCACCTACTATTGAGGAGAAAATTAATTATGATTACAATATGCCTCCTATATTTGATGATTATGGTGATGAGAATAATAATGATAGCTATTTTGTTGAACTTGCTCCCACTACAATTAATAAGAATGACTATGTTTATGTGGGGAGTATCAATTATTTTATGCATGTGGCTCATGATAAGAATGTTTTATGCGATAGTTATATTGTTAATTTTATTCATGTTGCTACTAAAAGTTATTATGAGAGAGGGAAACATGGTCTTATGTATCTCAACATTATTAAGTTTCCCCTCTTTATGTTGAAAGTCTTGAAGTTGCACTTGTTTTTCTTTGCTATGCTTGTTGCTTTGTTCTTTCATGATTTGTTTATTTACAATATTCCTATGCATAGGAAGTGGGTTAGATTTAAATGTGCTTTGAATTTTCTTCTTGATGCTCTTTTACTTCAATTCATATTTCTTATGTGAGGATCTTCTCAAACTATCATGCCTAACTTAAAGGCATTAAATAAAAGTACTTATTGGGAGATAACCCAAAAGTTTTAGATGAGTCTTGAAAGTTATTACCTCCGTAATAACCGCTCCTTAAAAGTACTTGTTTTGCTTTACTATGCTTGTTGCTTTGTGCTTTCATGACTTGTTTCTTTACAAGATTCCTATGCATAGGAAGTGGGTTAGACTTAAATGTGCTTTGAATTTGCTTCTTGATGCTCTCTTTTACTTCAATTCATATTTCCTATGTGAGCATCTTCTCAAACTATCATGCCTAACTTAAAGGCGTTAAAGAAAAGTACTTATTGTGAGATAACCCAAAAGTTTTAGATGAGTTTTGGAAGTTATTATTTCAGTAATAACTGCTCCTTATCCTTTTTTTTTGCTTTTTGTGCCAAGAGTAACCTCTAATGAGAGAGAAATAATGCTTGGGAAAGTTGCTGCCCCGAAACAGATTTTTGTGCTTCACCGTAAAAATTCGTGTAAAATCTATGTACGTCGTTTTGAGGCGTGAATTTTTGTGCTTCTGCCCCAGGTTGTTATCTAACTTTCGTTAGTTCAACACTTTTCGATTTGAGCAACAGAAGGTCTTCGAAAAAATTGGTTTTTACCTGCTGGTCTGTTTTGATAGATTTCTGCCATTATTTGCATTTGCTTCTTGTTGATTCCTTTTTGGGTTCTTTTTGGGGAATTGAGATTTTCAAGGGAAGTACTACAGTAGCTTGTGTTTTAGGGCTTGTTTGATACATAGGAATTGTGTAGGATTTGAATCATATGGGAATTTTCACTATGTTATTGTTTGATTCATAGGAATTAATCCTATAGGAATCTTGTAGTGCAATTCCTATAGGAAATAAACATTAGATCATACCTCATGGAAAAATTCCTTTACAACATCAAACAGAATTCCTCTTTCCATAGGATTCAAGTTGGCATGACATCTCAATCCTATGTTTTTCCTATTCCTATACTTTTCCTACCGTATGAATCAAACAGGCCTTTAATGCAAGTTTTATTGGTGTTGAAACTGAACCCAAAGACTTATTATCTTGAGTGCACTAATGTTGCTAATAAAGATTGTGTGATGTTTTGTATAAAGGAAAATTTTCAGGTGTATGGAGAGAATGATGTAATGATATGAAGAATGGACTAAAGCTCAAGCTTGGGGATGCCACTCGTGTCACCCCAAAAAATATCCAAGAAGTACAAGCGTCAAAGCTTGGGGATGCCCAAGGCATCCCCTTCTTCATCAATAAAAATCCTAGGTTTCTTCCAAACACTTCATTTTTATTGTTTCATGCACAGTTGTGTTGTTCTTGGAGCGTCTTCTTTTTCATTTTTGTTTTGGTTTTTCGTTTGCTTAGTTTGCTTGAATAAATTGGTTGGACCCCCTCTTTCATGCATTAGTTTTCAAATAAGTTTGGTTTGGTTTGGAAAAGAGTAGGAAAAGTTCATGCTTAAGTGGTAAAAAGGAGCTTGTTTTTGACTGTGACTTAGACTTTATCATGTCATGCTTGATATTGTTTTGACTTTCTGCTTAGTGATTTTTGTTGTAGCATGACATGTTATAAACAATTGAGATTGCTTAATGTGCCTTGAAAGAATCATGCGTTGTTTTAGCATATTAAAGCATAGTATTGTGGTATTCTCCTTTAATGCTTTATTTGGGTTGACTTGGCGCATGCTCACACCATGTTAAGACTATACCAAGTCACCATAGACTCTATGATCATTTAGTTTTCGACTTGTAATATAACTTTATGCTTTAATTAATGATGTTTTGTCGCTTTGCATGATTATGGCCATTGTTGCTCTCTTAGTTGGTCACTCCCAGTCTTTTGCTAGCCTCCATACCAAGTATGAGTTCCACTCATGCATCCAACTCCAAATAAAACCAAGTTATTCCAAAGAGTCCACCATACCTACCTATTAGCATTTGCTATTCCAAGTATATTCATGTTTTTATCTACATTCCGAATTAAACTTGTTATGTGAAAATTAGTGATTAAAGCTCTCACGAACTTGATGGCACACTTTACTTTTCTTGCCCCTAATAAACTTGAATCATTGTGGCATATGTGTTGTATATGCTTGCACTTATACGTTGGGGATTAGCAGAACCATGATGTCATGGGGAACGCTTTCAATATTGCACTTGTACTTTGTACCTAGTTGATATCATGCTCTTTTGTCTATGGATGTCGTCGGTGTGAAATGAATGGGGAGCTTGGAGGTCCATGGAGTTATGTATATGTGTTAGAAAAACGCTTGGGCCACTGGTCTAATCCATGCCTAATCATGGTGGAAACCTGCAGCGTAACCATAATGAGCAATCTATGAAGCATTCTTCTTATAAAAAAGATATAGAGATTGAGAAAAAGAGAAAAAGAAAAAAAGATGAGAAAAGAGGAAAGAGAGAAAAAAAGCACCATTTTCCCATGGTAAATAAGAAGATTGTTGAGATGCTCGTTGTCTGCTTGCCTTGTCATTTTTATATGGGGATTCTTCCGTATCATCGGGCAAGGGGTACCCTGTTGGAGATTCTCTATGATACACATGTACTTACTATGACAAGAACTTACCGGTAACTAAACTTGAGTAGCATGAAGAGCGGCCCTCGTACTCAAGGGACATGAGATTGCCAACTTATACTTTGTCAAGCATATACTCCATATTTTGTTCACTTTAACCTTAACCACCTAAAGATGCCTATGATAGGGGCAATGAGAGCTAAAAGCTAATAAGTACCATAATTTTTGGAAGCTCTTTATGAGACTTGAATCCCTGCTTCCTTCTATGAAGGACTTTCTTTTACTTTTATGTTGAGTCTCCATCTTCTATCTTTATGCACCTATTAAGAGAGTATAGTGTCCATTCTTAGTTTAATGTGCATTATCCCAAGACTTGTTGATTGATGCATAACTTTGATATTGCTTGTTCTTAAACTATTTGTATCTAGTCACTCTTATGAACTTTGAAGGTGTCCTATGCATTTATATTTGCTACTCTATGAGGGACAAGTTGAATGCCACTATGCTATGTTTTCTTTATGTGAAACAAACAAATATCTTGCAAAGCATTGTTATTCATGAATCTTTTGTTTGTGTCTTTTCATGTCACAACATAGTTGCTATGTCTTATTGTTATAACTTTATCTTTCATGCTATGTTGAAGTATGCTGACTCGTGTACTAATGAGCTCGTTGGGGAACCCCAAGAGGAAGGTATGATGAGCACACCAGTAAGTTTCCCTCGGTTATGAAACCAAGGTTATCAATCCAGTAGGAGAAAGGAAACACCCTAAAGGTGTAGCTAGTTGAGCCTTGGCAGGGCGCACTACCGGTGCTAGTAGCAACATGGAGACCTGCACAACACAACCACAGAACTCTGTCCCAAAAACTTGCGATGAGGTTGTCAATCTCACCGGTTTTGCTACAAACAAAGGATTAAATGTGTCCAATGGAAGGAAGTAATAGCTTGTAGAAAGTAAACACAAAGCAGTAAGTAGTTTGTAGATTGTATGTAAAATAAAGGACCGGGGTCCATAGTTCACTAGAGGTGGCTCTCCTTAAGATAGATAACATGCTGGGTGAACAAATTACAGCGGGGCAATGGAAAAACATCGAGAAAGCATACAAGCATATACTAATCATCTTGACTCCTTTGAGACTTGATTGGGCATTACAACATTATACATAGACCGCCATCCAACTACATCTATGACTAATAATCCACCTTCAGGTTATCATCCAAACCCCCTCCAGTATTAAGTTGCAAGCAACAGATTATTGCTTTATGAATTGCGTGTAATGTAAACAATAAGATTGTTCTATGAACAAAGGATTGTTGTTTTCTCCCTAGTAGCAACAGCACATCTAGTACCTTAGAGATTTGTGTCACTTCCCCAGATTACCAGAGGCATGAACCCACTATCGAGCATAAACACTAACTTTTGGAGTTGCTAGCATCTACTTGGCCAAGATAGCTACTAACAATGGAAAGCATGCAAGATCACAAATAACAAAGACATGATAGAATCAATAATCAATCTGAAATAGCATCTCAATATCCATCGGATCCCCGTAAACACAACATGAAGAATTACAAATAGATGATCTTGATCATGAACAAAGATCACAAGATCTAGACATGAAAGCACAGAGGAGAACCAGCCATCTAGCTACTACATGGACCCGTAGTCCAGAGATGAACTACTCACGCATCACACCGGAGGCTTGCATGATGATGAAGAAGGCCTCCAGGGTGAATTCCCCTCTCTGGCAGGGTGCCGAGAAGACCTTCAGATCCCTCCCGATCTAGGGATGGAGATGACGGTGGCTACAGACTCTTTCGTGGATTTTTGATCGGGTACTTAGGGTTTTGGTCCCGAGAGTAAAATATAGGCGGAAGGAGAGGCCGAGGGGTGTCTGGGCTGGCCACACCACCCCCTGGCGCGGCCAAGCCTGGCCCGCGCGGCCAAGTGGTGTGGTGGCCCCCTGGCTCCTCTCCGGCTCTTATTCTGGCTCTAGATGACTTCCGATAAAATAGCGACTTTGGCTTTTGTCCCGTCCAATTCGAAGAATATTCATTTTCTAACTTTCCTGGAACCAAAAACATCTGAAAATAGGCAATTGGCACTGTGGCTCTTGTTAATAGGTTAGTCCAAGAAATCATATGAAAAGTACTCCAAAGTGTGGACAAAACACAAGTAGGTAAAACCAAGCATGGAACATCAAAAATTATGGATACATCTGCAATGTATCAACATCCCCAAGCTTAACTTCTGCTCGTCCTCGAGTAGGTAATTGATAAAAAGAAAGAATAATTTTTGAGGTGAGATGCACCATCATAAACTTGATCAAAGTATTTGTAAAACATTCAAAGCTGGGATCATAGTACTTCAATCATAACATGAAAGACAAAGTTCTAGCAATAAGACAAAGAAACTATGATGCAACATGAAAAGGCACAAACAAAAGATTCATGAATAACAATGCTTTGCAAGACGTTTGTTTGTTTGTTTCACATAAAGAAAACATAGCATAATAGTATTCAGCTTGTCCCTCATAGAGTAGCAAATATAAATGCATAGGACACCATCAAAGTTCATAAGAGTGATTAGATACAAATAGTTTAAAACAAGCAATATCAAGTGATGCATCAATCAACTAGTCTTGGGACAATGCACATAGAACTAAGAATGGCCACTATGCTCTCAAAGTAGGTGCATAAAGGTAGAAGGTGGAGACTCAATATAATGGTGGAAGAAAGGCCTTCGTAGAAGGAAGTAGGGATTCAAGTCTCATAAAGAGCTTCCAAAAATTATGGTACTTATAGCTTTTAGCTCCCATTGCCCCTATCATAAGCATCTTGAAGTGATTAAGGTTAAAGTGAACAAACTATGGTGTACATGCTTGACGAAGTATAAGTTAGAAATCTCATGTCCCTTGAATACGAGGGCCGCTCCTCATGCTACTCAAGTTTAGTCACCGGTAAGTTCTTGTCATCGTAAGTACATGTGTATCATTGAGAACCGCCAACGGGGTACCCCTTGCCCTATGATACGGAAGAATCCCCATATCAAAATGACAAGGCAAGCAGACAACGAGCATCTCAGCATTCTTCTTATTTACCATGGGAATATGGTGCTTTTTTTCTCTCTTTCCTCTTTTCATAGTATCTCATTTTTTCTCTTTTTTCTCAATATAGGACTCTTTTTTTTATAAGAAGAATGCTTCATAGACAGCTCATTATGGTTACGTTGCAGGTTTCCACCATGTCAGCATGGATTAGACCAGCGGCCCAGGCGTTTCTCTAACACATATACATAACTCCATGGACTTACAAGCTCCCCTTTCATTTCACATCGACGACATCCATATACAAAAGAGCATGATATCAACTAGGTACAAGTACCAAATTCAATGTTGAAAGCGTTCCCCATGACAGCATGGTTCTGCTAATTCCCAACAAATAAGTGCAAGCATATACAACATAGACGACACAATGGTTCAAGTTTATTAAGGGCAAGAAAAGTAAAGTGTGCCATCAAGTTCGTGAGAGCTTTAATCACTAGTTTTCTCATAACAAGTTTAATTTGGAAGGTAAACAAAAGCATGAATATACTTGGAATAGCATATGCTAATAGGTAGGTATGGTGGACTCTTTGGAATAACTTGGTTAAGGGAGTTGGATGCATGAGTGGGACTCATACTTGGTTGTGGAGGCTAGCAAAAGACTGGGAGCGACAAACTAAGAGAGCAATAATGGCCATAATCATGCAGAGCGACAAAACATCATTGATCAAAGCATAAAGTGATACTAAAAGTTGAAAACTAAAGGATCATAAAGGCTATGGTGACTTTTGATACATTGCAAATGTATCTATAATTTTTGATGCTCCATGCTTGGTTTTATCTACTTTCTTATGTTTTGTCCACACTTTGGAGTACTTTTCATATGATTTCTTGGACTAACCTATTAACAAGATGCCATAGTGCCAGTTGCCTGTTTTCTGCTGTTTTTGGTTTCAGGAAGTCAGAAAATGAATATTCTCGGAATTGGACGGGACAAAAGCCAAAGTTCCTATTTTAACGGAAGACTCATGGAGCCAGAATACGAGACGAAGGAGGGCCAGGGCCTGGCCACACCCCCCCAGGCGCGGGCTAGCCCTACCCGCGCCACCAGGTGGTGTGGGCCCCCTGGAACTCCACCGACCTTGCCTCCTTCGCCTATAAGAGCCTCCCGATACCAAAACCCTAAATCATCAAGCCTCCAGCCATGAAAAGTTCCGCAGCGCTGCCGCCATCGAAGGGGAGATTCGGGGGACAGAAAGTCTCTGTTCCAGCACCCTGCCGGGATGGGGAAGTGCCCCTGGAGCCATCTCCACCGCCATATCCATCACCATTGCTGATTCCCATGATGAGGAGGGAGTAGTTCTCTCTCGAGGCTAAGGGTTCTACTGGTAGCTATGTGTTCATCTCTCTCTCTTTATACATGATCATATTGTGATCATGAGCTTGTAATCTATAGATCTACCTTGCTACTCAAGTGCTTTAATGAATCTCTGCTCTCCCCATGTGTGTGAAAGTGACAGCGTGCATACCATGGTGGCACTTAGGCTAGAGATTACAAATACTTGTTATGAGTTATATTTGGAGTTGGATCTTTCTATGAAATTGTGGTGTTTGTTGGACTCATCTAGTACTCAAGGTGACAGTGTGGGGTTTTCTAGATGGGAAAGATGGACTTTGAGGTGTGTTGTTATAGCCCTACCGTTGATTAGAGTGTCCAACCAGAGAGTAGTTAAGAGTAGTATCATGAAGATAATATATGTATATGAGAGTGTTCACTAGTGAAAGTATGATCCCTAGGCCTTGTTTCTAAGCATTGAAACACCGTTTGCTACTAGATCTGTTACATGTTTGCTTGCTTCCATATTTATTTCAGTTTGTCTTTAGTCTTTTCCACGCCGTCAAGTTACTTTCTATCACCATTACCGCTTATAATTATCTATACCACTTGTATTTCACGATCTCTTCGCCGAACTAGTGCACCTATACACCTAACAAGTGTATTGGGTGTGTTGGGGACACAAGATACTTCTTGTATCTTGATTGCAGGGTTGCTTGAGAGGGAATACCTTTGACCACTTCCTCCCTGAGTTCGATAAACCTTGGGTGATCCACTTAAGGGAAAACTTGCTGTTGTTCTACAAACCTCTGCACTTGGAGGCCCAACAACTGTCTACAAGAATAGAAGTGCGTAGACATCAAGCTATTTTCTAGCGCTGTTGCCCGGGAGGTAGGTAAAAGGTATTCACACTGGAGGATTAAAGAAGAAGAACCTCCCACGGCAAACGCCTATTTTCTGGCGCCGTTGCCAGGGAGGTAAGGTAAAAGGTACTCACATCCTCCGATGTGAGTGCTCGAAGTTATTTCCTTTAGATTCTGCAGTTTTGTCTTTTTGTTTCTTGTTTTCACTAGTTAGGCTTAATGGAAAACAACAACAAAAAATAGAGAGCTTTTTAGTCTTTTTCCTAAGTTAGAACTCGAATTCTTTGAAAAGAAAATTAAAAAACCCTTGGAACCTTCCTTGCATGCTAATAGCAATGTTATTAGTATGAATCTTTTGAACACCTTTGTTACTAATGCTATGGAAACGTCTAAGCTTGGGGAAGTTGGTTTTTATGAAAATGATCTTTTTAGTTCCCCAGCTTTAAAGAAGAAAATTTGCTCTGATGATATTTTATCTCCCATATGTGGTAATTCTGATGATACTTGTGATATTTTAAATCCACATACTGAAAGCATCCCTTTTAAAATACTTATAAAAATTGTTGAATGTATTATGAATAACTGCTATTTTGGAGATGGAACTGTCCATCCTGGTGATCATTTACTCTTTATACATGAATTATGCGAGTTGTTCAAGTGTGCAGGTATTTCAATGAACCAAGTTAAGAGGAAGCTATTCCCTATTTCACTTAAGGGTAAAGCAAGGGAGTGGTATGAGCTACTAGATGATCCTCATCATTTGGAGTGGAAGGAACTTGAATCTATCTTTTACTCTAAATTTTATCCTCCTCATGAAATTCATAAAGATAGGAATTACATTTATAACTTTCATCCTCATGATGGAGAAAGTATTGCCCAAGCATGGGGGAGATTGAAGTCACTAATGCTCAAATGTCCCATTCATGAGCTCCCCAGGAATATTGTTATTAATAATTTCTATGCAAGGCTTTCAGGACATTACAAGGACTATCTAGATACTTGTTTAGAGGGATCCTTCACGAGTAAGGAGGTCAAAGCTAAGTGGGATCTTCTTGAAACAATTCAAAGCAATACCGAAGATTGGGATAACAACAAAGGTAAAGAACCAGGTATAAACTATGAGTATGATTGCATTAAGTCTTTTGCTAAAACTGCTGATTTTCAAGAGTTTAGTGCTAAATATGGTCTTGATCCTCAAATTCTTATTGATTGTTTTAAAACCTTTGCTTCTCATATTAATGCTCCTAAAGAAAAGTGGGACATGTATCATGAGCCTTTTAAAGACACTTGCATGGAAAATGAAATTGTTGTTAATGATAGCAATAAACATGCTCAAACCTCTGAAAGTACTATTTCTTATAAGCATGTTAATTTTTGTGGGATACATAGACCTTGTGAGAGTAATCAAGTTGAAGAAAAATATTGTATCACCCACAGGAATGAAAAAACTAGAATGTGGTATAGGGCTCTAAATGATCTTGGTAAAAAAGTTTGTGCCCTCTATCCTTTTATTTGTGAACTTTGCTTTGAAGTGGGTCATTTCAATTTCCAATGCTCAAGCCATAATAATATCCCTTCTAATCCAATGAGTACTGCAAGTTTGTATTGTGATGACATGATCACTCCTAATCAGCATGATGAACTTACATTATTTTTGGGGTGTGAAGAGTTATCAAGAAAAACCTCTTTGGTGGATATGGGTGCTTTTGATATGAATAGTGTCCTGCATGGTTGTCATCTTTATTGTGTTGATAATTGTCACACAAATACTTACATACAAAATATTGTAGAAGATGAGATTTTACCAAAATATGATAGGACTAATATGTGTTTTGATCTTATTAATGAAAAGAAGGAATCCTCCAAAGTTTCTTCTATTGTCTCTAACAATGAACCAGGGTATATGGAGAAGCTTCCTTTCAAGCCTCTCCCTCCTAAATAGAAGAAGATAAAGAAGAAAAGGAGGAGTAAAAGGAGGGAGGAAACGGTATTTTCCCCTAAGCATGTAGCTCCTATTATAGTTTTTGATGAGTCTAAACTCGATGATGTTCCTATGCCTATTACCTATAGTAGTGATCATGATTGGGAAAAGCACACTACTTTTGATATTGATAATCACTTCGGTACCAATTCTGAAAATGATGATATTAATAATTGCTATACTATTAGTGCTATCCATGATCCTTCCAATGATGATATGTTTACAAATGAACACACTTGGGAAGATAACTATTCTATTACTTATGATGATTGCAATGATGAATATGATATTTTCAGTCCACCTACTATTGAGGAGGAAATTAATTATGATTACAATATGCCTCCTATATTTGATGATTATGGTGATGAAAATAATAATGATAGCTATTTTGTTGAATTTGCTCCCACTACAATCAATGAGAATGATTATGTTTATGTGGGGAGTATTAATTCTTTTATGCATGTGGCTCATGATAAGAATGTTTCTTGTGATAGTTATATTGTAAATTTTATTCATGTTGCTACTGAAAGTTATTATGAGAGAGGGAAACATGATTTTATGCTTCTCAATAATATTAAGTTTCCCCTCTTTATGTTGAAATTTTTGAAACTGCACTTGTTTTGCTTTCCTATGCTTGTTGCTTTGTGCTTTCATGACTTGTTCCTTTACAAGATTCCTATGCATAGGAAGTGGGTTAGACTTAAATGTGCTTTGAATTTGCTTCTTGATGCTCTCTTTTACTTCAATTCATATTCCTTATGTGAGCATCTTCTCAAACTATCATGCCTAACTTAAAGGCCCTAAAGAAAAGTACTTATTGGGAGATAACCCAAAAGTTTTAGATGAGTCTTGGAAGTTATTACCTCAGTAATAACCTCTCATTATCCTTTTTATTTGCTTTTTGTGCCAAGAGTAACCTCTAATGAGAGAGAAGTAATGATTGGGAAAGTTGCTGTCCCGAAACAGATTTCTATGCTTCACCGTAAATATTCGTGTAAAATCTCTGAACGTCTTTTTGAGGCGTGAATTTTTGTGCTTATGCCCCAGGTTGTTATCTAACTTTCGTTAGTTCTACACTTTTTGATTTGAGCAACAGAAGGTCTTCGAAAAAATTCGTATTTACCTGCTGGTCTGTTTTGACAGATTTCTGCCATTTTCTGCATTTGCTTCTTGTTGGTTCCTTTTTGAGTTCTTTTGGGGAATTGAGCTTTTTGAGGGAAGTGATTCAGTAGCTAGTGGTTTAATGTAAGTTTTATTGGTGTTGAAACTGAACCCAAAGACTTATTATCTTGAGTGCACTAATGTTGCTAATAAAGACTGTGTGAAGTTTTGTATGAAGGAAAAATTTCAAGTGTATGGAAGGAATGAGTAATGAGATGAAGGATGGACTAAATCTCAAGCTTGGGGATGCCACGTGTGTCACCCCAAGAAATATCCAAGAAGTACAAGAGTCAAAGCTTGGGGATGCCCAAGGCACCCCCTTCTCCATCAATAAAAATCTCAGGTTTCTTCCAAACGCTTCATTTTTATTGTTTCATGCACTGTTGTGTTGTTCTTGGAGCGTCTTATTTTTTGTTTTCGTTTTGTTTTTTTTCGTTTGCTTTGGTTTGCTTAGTTTGATGAATAAATTGGTTGGACCCCCTCTTTCATACATTGGTTTGCAAATAGTTTGGTTTGGTTTGGAAAAGAGTAGGAAAGTTCATACTTTTGTGGTAAAAAGAGCTCGTTTTGACTGTGGCCTATGCTCTGTCATGCCATGCTTGATATTTTTTTGGCTTTATGCTTAGTATTCTTTGCTGTAGAATGACTTTTTATAAACAATTGAGATTACTTAATGTGCCTTGGATGAATCATGCGTTGTTTTAGCATATTAAAGCATAGTATAGTGGTATTCTTCTTTGATGCTTTATTTGGGTTGACTTGGCACATGATCACACCATGATTATGACTATCTCAAGTCACCTTAGCCTTTATGATCCTTTAGTTTTCAACTTGTAGTATCACTTTATTCTTTGATCAATGATGTTTTGTCGCTTTGCATGATTATGGCCATTATTGCTCTCTTAGTTTGTCGCTCCCAGTCTTTTGCTAGCCTCCACAACCAAGTATGAGTTCCACTCATGCATCCAACTCCTTAAACCAAGTTATTCCAAAGAGTCCACCATACCTACCTATTAGCATTTGCTATTCCAAGTATATTCATGTTTTTGTTTACCTTCCAAATTAAACTTGTTATGAGAAAACTAGTGATTAAAGCTCTCACGAACTTGATGGCACACTTTACTTTTCTTGCCCTTAATAAACTTGAACCATTGTGTCATCTATGTTGTATATGCTTGCACTTATTTGTTGGGGATTAGCAGAACCATGTTTTCATGGGAAACGCTTTCAACATTGCACTTGGTACTTGTACCTAGTTGATATCATGCTCTTTTGTATATGGATGTCGTCGGTGTGAAATGAAAGGGGAGCTTGTAAGTCCATGGAGTTATGTATATGTGTTAGAGAAACGCCTGGGCCACTGGTCTAATCCATGCTGACATGGTGGAAACCTGCAGCGTAACCATAATGAGCTGTCTATGAAGTATTCTTCTTATAAAAAAATAGTCCTATATTGAGAAAAAAGAGGAAAATAAAAAAAGAGATATTATGAAAAGAGGAAAGAGAGAAAAAAGCACCATATTCCCATGGTAAATAAGAAGATTGCTGAGATGCTCGTTGTCTGCTTGCCTTGTCATTTTGATATGGGGATTCTTCCGTATTATCGGGCAAGGGGTACCCCGTTGGCGGTTCTCTATGATACACATATACTTACAATGATAAGAAATTACCGGTGACTAAACTTGAGTAGCATGAGGAGCGGCCCTCGTATACAAGGGACATGAGATTTCTGACTTATACTTCGTCAAGCATGTACACCATAGTTTGTTCACTTTAACCTTAATCACTACAAGATGCTTATGATAGGGGCAATGAGAGCTGAAAGCTATTAAGTACCATAATTTTTGGAAGGTCTTTATGGGACTTGAATCCCTGCTTCATTCTATGAAGGCTTTTCTTCCACCATTATAGTGAGTCTCCACCTTCTATCTTTATGCACCTACTTTGAGAGCATAGTGGCAATTCTTAGTTCTATGTGCATTGTCCCAAGACTAGTTGATTGATGCATCACTTGATATTGCTTGTTTTAAACAATTTGTATCTAGTCACTCTTATGAACTTTGAAGGTGTCCTATGCATTTATATTTGCTACTCTATGAGGGACAAGCTGATTACTATTATGCTATGTTTTCTTTATGTGAAACAAACAAACATCTTGCAAAGCATTGTTATTCATGAATCTTTTGTTTTTGCCTTTTCATGTTGCATCATAGTTTCTTTATCTTATTGCTAGAACCTTGTCTTTCATGCTATGATTGAAGTACTATGATCCCAGCTTTGAGTGTTTTACAAATACTTTGATCAAGTCTTTGATGGTGCATGTCACCTCAAAAATCATTCTTTCTTTTATCACTTACCTACTCGAGGACGAGCAGGAGTTAAGCTTTGGGATGTTGATACATTGCAAATGTATCTATAATTTTTGATGCTCCATGCTTGGTTTTATCTACTTTCTTATGTTTTCTCCATACTTTGGAGTACTTTTCATATGATTTCTTGGACTAACCTATTAACAAGATGCCACAGTGCAAGTTGCCTGTTTTCTGCTATTTTTGGTTTCAGGAAGTCAGAAAATAAATATTCTCGGAATTGGACGGGACAAAAGCCAAAGTTCCTATTTTACTGAAAGACTCATGGAGCCAGAATACGAGACGGAGGAGGGCTAGGGCCTGGCCACACCCCCCCCCCCCCCCCCCCCAGGCGCGGGTTAGCCCTACCCACGCCACCAGGTGGTGTGGGCCCCCTAGCACTCCATCGACCTTGCCTCCTTCGCCTATAAGAGCCTCCCGATACCAAAACCCTAAATCATCAAGCCTCTAGCCACGAAAAGTTTCGCAGCGCCGCCGCCACCGAAGGGGAGATTCGGGGGACAGAAAGTCTCTGTTCCAGCACCCTGACGAGACGGGGAAGTGCCCCCGGAGCCATCTCCATCACCATTGTTGATTCCCATGATGAGGAGGGAGTAGTTATCTCTTGAGGCTAAGGGTTCTACCGGTAGCTATGTGTTCATCTCTCTCTCTATGCATGATCATATTGTGATCATGAGCTTGTAATCTATAGATCTACCTTGCTACTCAAGTGCTTTAATGAATCTCTGCTCTCCCCATATGTGTGAAAGTAACAGCGTGCATACCATGGTGGCACTTAGGCTAGAGATTGCAAATACTTGTTATGAGTTATATTTGGAGGTGGATCTTTCTATGAAATTGTGGTGTTTGTTGGACTCATCTAGTACTCAAGGTGACAGTGTGGGGTTTTCTAGATGGGAAAGATGGACTTTGAGGTGTGCTGTTATAGCCCTACCGTTGATTAGAGTGTCCAACCAGAGAGTAGTTAAGAGTAGTATCATGAAGATAATATTGTAGGGGTTCGTAGCATGGAAAACAAAAATTTTCTATCGCATACAAACAAACAAGCCAAGATCTATCTACTAGATTGTAGCAACGAGTCGATGGAATAACTTACCCTCGAAGATTCCAAAGCGTTTAACGAGAGCAGATTCTCGTGGGTGATGTAGTCGTACTCTTTCCGATCTCAAGATCGTGTAGACGATCCTTCCGGCGCCACGTTCTGGCAGCGCTCCCGCAGTCGGTCACACGTTCGGTACTCGACGAAGACCTTCCTCTCCCTTGTTCCAGCAGGCAGCGGAGGTTGTAGCACTCTCCTCGCGATTCCGGCAGCACAACGGCGTGGTACCGGAAGTAGAGGGGAAATCCCGCAGGGCTTCGCCTTAAGCCGGTGCGAGTATGGTGGATCTTATGAGAGAGGCTATTAGTGGTCTAGTAATTAGACACACCAATTAGAAGGCTCTAAACCGCTGGCTAAAGCAATTAGAAGCTCTAAACCAAAACGGCTCTAAACCGGAGGTAGAAGATAGGAACTTGTGTGTTCTAGGAGGGGAGCCCTGCCCCTCCTTATATAGATGGGAGGGTCTTGGCGCGCCAGGGGAGGGAGGGAGTCCCTCCCCAACTCGGCCTAGGGCTGGCCGCCGGCTTGGAGGAGAGAAAATCCTCCTCCAAGTCGGTTCCAACTCCTCTTGCTTGTTTCCCACAGTTTCTTGTTTTAGCCGTTTGACTTTCAAACTGGACATTTGACTTTTCTGTTTTAGGATTCAATTTAATCCTTTATTTGGGACAGCAAGAACACTTAGTACATGATGCAATCATTCCAATATGTAATGACACATTCATGTACCCCTTCCCCCCCCCCCCGGAGTGCCGGACAATCCGGAACCTTCTAGAACATTCCCGATGAAAACACCGGAATCATTCCCGAACTCCGAAACGGGACTTTCCTTATATGAATCTTATTCTCCAGACCATTCCGGATCACCTCGTGATATCCCGGATCCCATCCGAGACTCCGAACAACATTCGGTCTCTTTCTCATAATACCATAACTACTCAAAACAACGTCGAATCCTTAAGTGTGTCTCCCTACGGTTCGTGAATTATGCGGACATGATCGAGACACTTCTCCGAACAATAACCAATAGAGGAATCTGTAAATTCATATGGCTCCCACATATTTCTACGATTACTTTGCGATCGAATGAACCACTTACATACGATACCAATTTCCCTTTGTCTCACGATAGTTTACTTATCCGAGGTTATGATCGTCGGTATCTCTGCATACCTAGTTCAACCTCGTTACCGATAAGTACTCTTTTCTCGTTCCCGTGATATGTGATCCCTTGTGAGCCAGTCACATGCTTGCAAGCTAATTGGATGACATTTCACCGAGAGGGCCCAGAGTATATCTATCCGTCATATGGATGGACAAATCCCACTCTTGATCCATGTGTTTCAACCAATACTTTCCGAACACTTAATGCCACCTTTATAGCCACCCAGTTACGGTGTGGTGTTTGATGTCATCAAAGCATCCATCCGGTAAAGGTGATATGCATGATCTCATGGTCGAAGGAATTAGGTTACTATGTATCAGAAAGCATATAGCAATTGAACTATTGAAATGACTTGATCTTTATGCTACGCTTATCTATAGGAGTATGTCCATCACATCATTCTCCTAATGATATGATCCTGTTGTTAATAACATCTCTATGTTCATGATCAGGAAACCATGATCATATATTAACCAACAAGCTAGTTTAACAAGAGGCTTTACTAGGGACTCTTATTTTAGTTTACAAATCACACAAGTATTAATGTTTCCGGTTAATACAATTATAGCATGGTATGTAAACATTTATCATAAGTGTGAAGATATGATAATAACCACTTTATTATTGCCTCTTGGGCATATCTCCAACAGTCTCCCACTTGCACTAGAGTCAATAATCTAGTTTCGAACCTTTGTGTATATAACACCTATGGCTTTCCGGTGTTGTATGTACACGATTGCTAGTGGTCAACTGATCTCCGGATCTGACACTTCCAGGTCCGTGTGTAATTGCATGTCTTTGCGTCTCTACGCATCAGTCATTCTCTAATGAGATGGCTTTGTACAAATTTGGTCTTTCGGTGTGACCTTTAGCTCTTTGGGGTTAAAACATGTTGATAATATTGTCGCACAATATATCTTCATAGTATTATCCCACTGTGAACTACACCTAGTTTGATAACAAACTTCTTTGACACAAATGCCCTCTTTTGCTGCTATAATAGCAGTCATATACTTAGCCTTTTGTTGTAGTATCTGTCACAATGTCTTAACTTTGGAAATCATCCAAATCCATTATGGAACTCACTTTCCATTATATTGTGCCACCCTTAGTTTAGATTGAGATAAACTTAATTTGTACTTTGTGACAAAACTAGTATCAATGTAGTACTTTTACAATGAACTAACCATCTATTTGTCACTTCTACAAATATTATACTCTTAGTTCTTTCAAAAGATCATAAGAATATCCTTACTATTGTCCAATGATCATCTTACGAATCATTCTGGTATATGCTCACAACATTTAGAGCACAGGACATATCTGGATTTGTACATATCACAGTATGATTGATATAAATACTCTTTGTGATTTCATACATCAAGTATCAATCTATACTTGATTATTTGTTTCACTTTACCAAATGTCAATACACTTGAATATATCATCAACATTGAACTTATTCAATCCTTTCTGTGTGACAAGAACCTCTCTTGTAGTTTCTATATTGAACTCATTCAATATCTTGTCTATGTACTTCTGGCACAACCATATTAGCGTCTATTGATGCCAAATATTTGGGTTTTGCCTAAGTCTTTCATCGGGATGAAATTCTTAATATGTGTTAATAAAAGATACATTATTTCCAATCAACAATATGTCTTCCACATAATGTATTAGAAACATGTCTTAGCGCTCCCACTTAATTTCTTGCAAATGCAAGCATCTCCATCGTCTCTGATGAACTTTTAAACTCTTTCAACAGTTTCATCACAGTGAAGATTCCAACTCCGCGATGCTTACTTCAACCATTGAAGTTTGCATATGTTTTTAGCATCCCTTGAATTTTAACAAAACCCTTTGGACTGTGTCATGCACACGTCCTAGGTAACCCTTCTATTAGAAGAACTTGTTTTGTTTATTCAACTACCATATAATAAAATTATATGTAGTGGTTGCTACACTAATCCATCTAGACTAAATATCGCTATGAAAGATCAGATCTTATCATAGTCAACTTTTGAACATTGTTGCGAACTCTTTCCCAACATGTCGACTATTTCATAGATGTGAAACATCCATGTCTATTTCTTTATAGATCCAAACACAACTGTAAGGTCTTACACCTTTCTCGAGGGTCCTTCAAGTTCAAAACTTGATTTCTCGTGTATGGAACTATCACGGATTTTATGGCTTCAAGCCATTTGACGGAGTCAGGGCCCATCATCGCTTCTTTGCATGTAGTCGGTTCATTATTCTCAAATAATGATTCAACCCTCAAATCTTGGTATTTGATTGTTTACCCGATCTACTTGTTTCAATAGGAACTTAGATCTCCGTGACCACAACCTTTGAGGCACGTGAGCCATGAGCATTGATGCTGTCTCCGGAACACTTTTCGGCGCTGCGCAACTCTGCACATATAGCTAAGGTTCTTTTAACCTTATCGAAGTTCTATTGTCCTCCCACTTTTCTTTTCACGAAAAATTCCTTCCAAAAGAAATTTGACGTTCTAAGCGACAAACACTTTTGTCTCTGGTGTTATAGAGGAATACTTAACAGTTATTCGAAGACAGGTTCATCCGACTTTGGTTGCACACATCTTTCTTATGCAAAGCATACCAATGTTTAAGAAAGGACAACTTGGGTTTTATCCCAAACCATAACTTTATATGGTGTCATTTCAACGGATTATGATGGAGCTCTTTTCGGTGGAAAAACGGTAATCTCTAAAGCTTTTAATCTTTAAAATATACTGGCAGTTTTATAAATTATACCTTTGATCTTACCATGTCAAACAAGGTTTAATTACATATCTCGAACGCTCCATACACTTATGGTGTTTCGGGAAAATGCAAATCACCGGAACGATTCCTTAAATCTTAGGTATTATGCTAAACTTGTAACTTAAATATTTTCCTTTATGATCTTATCATAAACTATTCATATTCTTGTTACAATGATTTTACACTTCATATCGAAAGTCTTTGAACTTTTCTAAATATTTCACACTTCATCCTTATTAAGTAAATATTCATATATTCACTCAAATTTTCGGAGAAAGCATATGAAGTTGAAATCCATCGCTCTTGACTACACATAATGGATTTCGTACAACAATATGTACAAGTTCCAATAAGCTAGTCATTCGTTCCCTTTTGGCCTATGAACGAAGTTTTAATTATCTCTAGGAAAGTTTCACAAGCGTCATTTGATCAAAAATCAGAAGACTCCAAAATTCCATCAACATGGAGTTTCTTCATGTTTTCTTTCCATTATAATTCAAACGGCGATGTCACTTCCTAAGTGATCTTTCAATCAATTTGTCTTTCGACATTTTTAGCACTAGTTTTATGGATGTGATTTCTCCAACGAGATTTGTGAATCATCCATCTTTTATGGATCACGGTAATTTATTTGAACAACTCTTTTGTTCTCATAATACCTGATAAAACAAATCTTGAAGGCAAGCTTTGATGTTTAACGAGCAACACAATAACCCTTTATTTGTTCTCGATGAACATCATCACATATTCTTTTGCTAGTTACTTAGGCCATTGTAGTTCATGAATTGTGTTGTTTCGTATGACGATTCACACCAACAAATTCAGTATCAAATACTTGAGAACCACATTGTTTAACAAGTAAAAAATATAGCCATAACATGTATATCATTTATATACTTAAACTGAACAATTCTAGTCTTTTCTTTTCTGCCATATATTTATGAGATTCTCTTTCAATATTTCCTTTTCTGTTTGAAAGAATCTATCAATATCAATAGTGGAGTCATACATATGACATATAGTCCAAAGCGTGTCTAATTAAATACCAATGTCTTTGGACTTGCACTTTGAAGTAGATCACCATCATCAAATATTTGGTGTTCTTTCAAATTCCTTTCTTTAGTAATCTCTTGGTGTAGTAAACATTTTACCTACATCAAATATTCACCCTCATCATGGATTTATCCATGATCAAGCTACTTTTAGCTTATAACGGTGAATTATGAGTATAATGTTGCTCTCCAAATCCTTTTGGACGATTAGGACAACTAGTGTCTCCAACCTTTTGCAAATTCTCATCAAATATGAGAACATGACTTTAGACATATTATACTCTATCATGTTGCAACCAAAACTTCGTTTCAGATATCACAATATCTTCCACACATCATGGTTTCTGAAACAACTCTTTCAGATCCTAGATAACCTTGATATTAAGAGAATCCTTTGAATATCAAGAATCATGGAGACAAACATGATACTTATATACTAACACTTGGAATTGTTACTCTTGATTTAATACTAATTATTAAACTTCATGGAGTAACCGGAACTTACTGAAAGTTTGCAATAGGACTTTTAAACTTTAGATTAACACTTAAAAACAATACGATACCAGTTCGTAAAGTAACTAACCAGAATTCTATAGTTCTATTATCTCAATTATAACTAAGCGCAAGGTGGTAAACGGATGCCAATGACTACAACAACTATGCAAATTCACTTTGATTTAGTTTATGATAAATTGAGTTCTAATTAATAATTAAATTAATCTAGGTGAACTCCCACTCAAAACAATATCCCTCACATTGTTTTAGTGATCACACGAACCAAATCCACCACATCAAAACCGATCATCACGAGAGTTGATATAGCTTCAATGGCGAACAATCAACATGTTCATCATATCTACTATATGACTCATGCTCTACCTTTCGGTAATCCGTGTTCCTGAGGCCATGTCTGTACATGCTAGGCTCGTCAAGATCAAACCTTAGCTTCCGCATAAGCAAATCTGGCTTGCTTACGTTGTATACACTTGCGGAATCTAACACACCCGATCATCACGTGGTGCTTCGAAACAACAAGCTTTAGCAACGGTGCTAACTAAGGGTGAACACTTTATGACTTGAAATTCATGTGCATGAGGGATCATCTTATAATGCTACCGTCGTCTACTAAGCAATACAAGATGCATAAAGGATTAACATCACATGCAATTCATAATATGTGATATGACATGGCCTTTCTTCTTTGTGCTTCCGATCTCCATCTTCAAACACGAACATGATCTCCATCATCACCGGCATTGCATCAAGGTCAATGACGCTTCACCATGGTTGTCGTCCACCAGCTTCAACTATTACAACTACTTTGAATAGACACGTGGGTCTTAACAGAAATTAAAGACAACCATATGGCTCCTGCCGGTTGCCGACTTACAATAAGGAACATTGCATACATCATATATAATCACAATCATGGCCATATCACATCACTGCACACCCCTGCAAAACAAAGTTAGACGCCTCTACTTTCTTTGCATATTTTACGTGGTTTGGGGCTTTCAATAAGTGTCGTTCTAACTTACGAACAAGAACCACAACATTGATACTAGTATTGTTAATCACCCGTTGTAAATTGGATCTTAACTATGCTAGGAGAAACAGGCACCCGCAAAGCCACTTATGCAATACAAGTTGCATGTCAAGCGTGGAGCAAGTCTCATGAACGATGTCATGTAAGGTTAGCCCGGGCCGCTTCATCCCAACATACCGCAAGATACAAAGTACACAAGAAGCAATCGACAATAAAAGCATCAACGCCCACAATGACCATTGTGTTCTACTCGTGCAACAGATCTACATATAGACACGGCTCTGATACCACTGTAGGGGTTCGTAGCATGGAAAACAAAAATTTTCTATCGCATACAAACAAACAAGCCAAGATCTATCTACTAGATTGTAGCAACGAGTCGATGGAATAACTTACCCTCGAAGATTCCAAAGCGTTTAACGAGAGCAGATTCTCGTGGGTGATGTAGTCGTACTCTTTCCGATCTCAAGATCGTGTAGACGATCCTTCCGGCGCCACGTTCCGGCAGCGCTCCCGCAGTCGGTCACACGTTCGGTACTCGACGAAGACCTTCCTCTCCCTTGTTCCAGCAGGCAGTGGAGGTTGTAGCACTCTCCTCGCGATTCCGGCAGCACAACGGCGTGGTACCGGAAGTAGAGGGGAAATCCCGCAGGGCTTCGCCTTAAGCCGGTGCGAGTATGGTGGAGCTTATGAGAGAGTCTATTAGTGGTCTAGTAATTAGACACACCAATTAGAAGGCTCTAAACCGCTGGCTAAAGCAATTAGAAGCTCTAAACCAAAACGGCTCTAAACCGGAGGTAGAAGATAGGAACTTGTGTGTTCTAGGAGGGGAGCCCTGCCCCTCCTTATATAGATGGGAGGGTCTTGGCGCGCCAGGGGAGGGAGGGAGTCCCTCCCCAACTCGGCCTAGGGCTGGCCGCCGGCTTGGAGGAGAGAAAATCCTCCTCCAAGTCGGTTCCAACTCCTCTTGCTTGTTTCCCACAGTTTCTTGTTTTAGCCGTTTGACTTTCAAACTGGACATTTGACTTTTCTGTTTTAGGATTCAATTTAATCCTTTATTTGGGACAGCAAGAACACTTAGTACATGATGCAATCATTCCAATATGTAATGACACATTCATGTACCCCTTCCCCCCCCCCCCCCCCGGAGTGTCGGACAATCCGGAACCTTCTAGAACATTCCCGATGAAAACACCGGAATCATTCCCGAACTCCGAAACGGGACTTTCCTTATATGAATCTTATTCTCCGGACCATTCCGGATCACCTCGTGATATCCCAGATCCCATCCGAGACTCCGAACAACATTCGGTCTCTTTCTCATAATACCATAACTACTCAAAACAACGTCGAATCCTTAAGTGTGTCTCCCTACGGTTCGTGAATTATGCGGACATGATCGAGACACTTCTCCGAACAATAACCAATAGAGGAATCTGGAAATTCATATGGCTCCCACATATTTCTACGATTACTTTGCGATCGAATGAACCACTTACATACGATACCAATTTCCCTTTGTCTCACGATAGTTTACTTATCCGAGGTTATGATCGTCGGTATCTCTGCATACCTAGTTCAACCTCGTTACCGATAAGTACTCTTTTCTCGTTCCCGTGATATGTGATCCCTTGTGAGCCAGTCACATGCTTGCAAGCTAATTGGATGACATTTCACCGAGAGGGCCCAGAGTATATCTATCCGTCATATGGATGGACAAATCCCACTCTTGATCCATGTGTTTCAACCAATACTTTTCGAACACTTAATGCCACCTTTATAGCCACCCAGTTACGGTGTGGTGTTTGATGTCATCAAAGCATCCATCCGGTAAAGGTGATATGCATGATCTCATGGTCGAAGGAATTAGGTTACTATGTATCAGAAAGCATATAGCAATTGAACTATTGAAATGACTTGATCTTTATGCTACGCTTATCTATAGGAGTATGTCCATCACATCATTCTCCTAATGATATGATCCTGTTGTTAATAACATCTCTATGTTCATGATCAGGAAACCATGATCATATATTAACCAACAAGCTAGTTTAACAAGAGGCTTTACTAGGGACTCTTATTTTAGTTTACAAATCACACAAGTATTAATGTTTCCGGTTAATACAATTATAGCATGGTATGTAAACATTTATCATAAGTGTGAAGATATGATAATAACCACTTTATTATTGCCTCTTGGGCATATCTCCAACAAATATATGTATATGAGAGTGTTCACTAGTGAAAGTATGATCCCTAGGCCTTGTTTCTGAGCATTGAAACACCGTTTGCTACTAGATCTGTTACATGTTTGCTTGCTTCCATCTTTATTTCAGTTTGCCTTTAGTCTTTTCCATGCCATCAAGTTATTTTCTATCACCGTTACCGCTTATAATTATCTATACCACTTGTATTTCACGATCTCTTCGCCGAACTAGTGCACCTATACACCTGACAAGTGTATTGGGTGTGTTGGGGACACAAGAGACTTCTTGTATCTTGATTGCAGGGTTGCTTGAGAGGGAATACCTTTGACCACTTCCTCCCTGAGTTCGATAAACCTTGGGTGATCCACTTAAGGGAAAACTTGCTGTTGTTCTACAAACCTCTGCACTTGGAGGCCCAACAACTATCTACAAGAATAGAAGTGCTTAGATATCAACTTTGTACAGTCATAACATAGTGTGAGCATGCGCCAAGTCAACCCAAATAAAGCATCAAAGGAGAATACCACTATACTATGCTTTAATATGATAAAACAACACATGATACATCCAAGGCACATTAAGCAATTTCAATTGTTTATAACAAGTCATGCTATAGCAAATAATACTAAGCATAAAGCCAAAACAATATCAAGAATGGCATGACAAAGCATAGGCCACAGTCAAAAACAAGCTCTTTTTACCACTTAAGCATGAACTTTCCTACTCTTTTCCAAACCAAACTATTTGAAAACCAAAGTATAAAAGAGGGGGTCCAACCAATTTATTCAGAAAACTAAGCAAACTAAGCAAACAAAAAACCAAAACAAAAACGAAAAAGAAGATGCTCCAAGAACAACACAACTGTGCATGAAACAATAAAAATGAAGCGTTTGGAAGAAACCTGGGATTTTTATTGATGAAGAAGGGGATTCCTTGGGCATCCCCAAGCTTTGACGCTTGTACTTCTTGGATATTTCTTGGGGTGACACGCGTGGCATCCCCAAGCTTGAGCTTTAGTCCATCCTTCATCTCATTACTCATTCCTTCCATACACCTAAAATTTTTCCTTCATACAAAACTTCACACAATCTTTATTAGCAATATTAGTGCACTCAAGATAATAAGTCTTTAGATTCAGTTCTAACACCAATAAAACTTCCACTAAAAAAAAGCTACTGTAGAACTTTCCTCAGAAAGCTCAATTCCCCAAAATAACTCTAAAAGGAACCAACAAGAAGCAAATGCAGAAAATGGCAGAAATCTGTCAAAACAGACCAGCAGGTAAAGACGAATTGTTTCAAAGACCTTCTATTGCTCAAATCAAAAAGTGTTGAACTAACGAAAGTTAGATAACAACCTGGGGCAGAAGCACAAAAATTCACGCCTCAAAAGGACGTTCAGAGATTTTACACGAATTTTTATGGTGAAGCACAGAAATCTGTTTCAGGACAGCAACTTTCCCAATCATTACTTATCTCTCATTAAAGGTTACTCTTGGCACAAAAAGCAAATAAAAAGGATAAGGAACGGTTATTACTGAAGTAATAACTTCCAAGACTCATCTAAAACTTTTGGGTTATCTCCCAATAAGTACTTTTCTTTAACGCCTTTAAGTTAGGCATAAGAAGCAAGAAAAAGAATCAAGTGGTCTCGAATGAAGAAGCATTAAGATTAATACCAGAAATATCTTCAACAAGGCAAGGTATATCATCCAAATAAGCTCTAGAGGATCCTCTCTCAATGCTCTTAGGTTCACAATTTTCATTAAAAGGGTTTTCAGGAACAATCCAATTAAGATTCTTTTCTATGGCTTCATGTATTGCTGCCAGTTTAAAGGGTATTGGTATCTTAGTTTCCTCCCCATTAGGTTCAGTTTTGTTCATTTTTTCTCGTGTACCAACAACATCTACACATGAGCCTAGCATATTGAAACGTTCAAATACTTTTCTAGCTTCCTTGGCAACATCATAGAATTCCTTAAACAAAGTTTCTAAAATAAAATCCCTCTTTTTAGGGTCCTCAATTTCTTTAAGTTTAAGAAACATTACTTGCATTAAGGGGGTTGAGGTTAACAAACCTATCTTCCAACATGTGAACTAAAGAAGCTGTAGCAATCTCATAATTTGGAGCTAGTTCTGCAAGGGATCTATCCTCAGTATCCTCATGTTTACTAACATGATTAAAGAATTCTTCAATATTATCTTTTCCAATTATAGAACCACTCCCTATTGAAAGGTCTTTCTGGGTGAATTTAGGGATCAACATGGTGAGCTAAGGAAGAGGTGACAACTAAAGGAGGCTTAATTTTTTGTGTTTTTGATAAAGAAAGCAAACTTGTAAAACTAATTTTTTTTGTGTTTTTGATAACAAAACAAGCAAACAAAGAAAAAAGAAACTAAGCAAAACAAAAAAACAAAGCAAAGAGATTGGTTATGAGGGACTCCCCTTGTGAAGATGTCCTTGACTCCCCGGCAACAGCGCTAGAAAAATACTTGCTGACTCGTGTACTAACAAGCTCGTTGGGGAACCCCAACAGGAAGGTATGATGAGCACAGCAGTAAGTTTCCCTCAGTTATGAAACCAAGGTTATCAATCCAGTAGGAGCAAGGAAACACCCCAAAGGTGTATCTAGCTGAGCCTTGGCAAGGCGCGCTACCGGTGCTAGTAGCAACGTGGAGACCTGCACAACACAACCAGAGAACTCTATCTCCAACTTGCGATGAGGTTGTCAATCTCACCGGTTTTGCTTAAAACAAAGGATTAAACGTATCGAATGGAAGGAAGTAATAGCTTGTAGAAAGTAAACACAAAGCAGTAAACAGTTTGTAGATTGTATGTAAAAGAAAGGATCGGGGTCCATAGTTCACTAGAGGTGGCTCTCCTTAAGATAGATAACATGCTGGGTGAACAAATTACAGCGGGGCAATTGACAAACATGAGAAAGCATACAAGCATATACTAATCATTTTGACTCCTTTAAGACTTGATTGGTCATTACAACATTGTACATAGACCTCCATCCAACTGCATCTATGACTAATAATTCACCTTCAGGTTATCATCCGAACCCCCTCCAGTATTAAGTTGCAAGCAACAGATTATTGCTTTACGAATTGCGTGTAATGTAAACAATACGATTGTTCTATGAACAAAGGATTATTGTTTTCTCCCTAGTAGCAATAGCACATCTAGTACCTTAGAGATTTCTGTCACTTCCCCAGATTACCAGAGGCATGAACCCACTATCGAGCATAAATACTAACTCTTGGAGTTGCTAGCATCTACTTGGCCAAGATAGCTACTAACAACGGAAAGCATGCAAGATCACAAATAACAAAGACATGATAGAATCAATAATCAATCTGAAATAGCATCTCAATATCCATCGGATCCCCGCAAACACAAAATGTAGAATTACAAATAGATGATCTTGGTCATGAACAGAGCTCACAAGTTCTAGACATGAAAGCACAAAGGAGGAGAATCAGTTATCTAGCTACTACATGGACCCGTAGTCTAGAGATGAACTACTCACGCATCACACCGGAGGCTTGCATGATGATGATGAAGGCCTCCAGGGTGAATTCCCCTCTCCGGCAGGGTGCCGGGAAGAGCTTCAGATCCCTTCCGATCTAGGGATGGAGATGACGGCGGCTACAGACTCTTTCGTGGATTTTTGATCGGGTACTTAGGGTTTTGGTCCTGAGGGCAATATATAGGCGGAAGGAGAGGCCGAGGGGGTGCCTGGGCTGGTCACACCACCCCCTGGCACGGCCAGGCCTAGCCCGCGTGGCCAGGTGGTGTGGTGGCCCCCTGGCTCCTCTCCATCTCGTATTCTGGCTCTAGGTGACTTCCGGTAAAATAGCGACTTTGGCTTTTGTCCCATCCAATTCCGAGAATATTCATTTTCTGACTTTCCTGGAACCAAAAAACAGCAGAAAACAGGCAGCTGGCACTATGGCTCTTGTTAATAGGTTAGTCCAAGAAATCATATGAAAAGTACTCCAAAGTGTGGACAAAACACAAGAAAGTACGTAAAACCAAGCATGAACATCAAAAATTATGGATATATTTGCAAAGGTTGAAAGGCAAAGGCAAAGGTTGAAGAAACAACTAAGTGCGTGACATGGGAGAGAAATTGTGGGCATGGGGAGGAGATTTCTTTCCTTATAATATTTAGATGGCAACGGCTGAACTTCGGTGGGGCTCACCCGTCAGTGAGACAAACACGAATAGTCACACATGTAAGACCCATAGTCAACGTCACTTCTTTTCCGCGGTGATATCATTATTGCCTCGGTTCGCGTTAGTGAGGCATCTTGGAATGCCGGTACCGATGGAAAGTTAGCGCAGCGCAATTAAACGCCGTACACAAAGTTGCCACGGAAAAAATCGACCATCGCGCTGCTTCTCGCAGCGAATAGCACATCCGCCGCGTATCCAACTTTTGCTAGTTCTTTTCGCTTATGCCATCCCAAAAATGTCCCGGGTATGGGGGTATTTTTGTAGTGGATGTCACCATCTTCGTCATCGGCGCCGTCCGCTGCATCGCCGTCCACCTCCTTCATGTCGGAATCGAGTTCCCGGTGGCCTCCGCCCCCTCATGAATTCTTCACGGCGCGATGCGTCGGCTTGACGGCGCCGCATCGATAGCGGTGTAGATCGTACGCCCGCGCACTACCCAGAAGCGTTGCCTCCATCCAGGGTTGGCCAAATCAGGGTGGATCTGCTGCCGATGAGCTCGGCACGGCGCAAGCTCCTTCGCCTGCTCCTTATTGAACCGCTTCGGCCAGTACGCGCTCGTGGGCGCGTACTAGGCCATCGCCCTCTTCCTCTTCGGCAGCTCACGGTGGCGCTCTTCGATTTGCATCGCCAACTCGGCACCACGGGCACACCAGCGTTGCTGAGGACGAAACCGGCCAGAAGCCTCGCGCGCGGCGGCGCGAGGATGTCGTAGTGGGCGAACATCAGAACCTCGTAGAAACTAAGGTTGGGCCTCTCCATGGCGGCGACGGGAGGAGGAGCGAGAGAGGGAGGTGCGCCTAGATATAGAGGGAAAAGGGCAGGAAGATGGAGCAGGAAGTGGCGGAAAGGGCGGGAACGTAGCTTTCTTCCACTGTTAAGGCTTTTCGTCATCGTTTTCAGCTCCATCCGGCGCCTCCGCTTGCCCCTCCTGTGGGTAGGGTTCTACCTGGGGGTACCGGATAACTAAATGGGCTGCTGTCACGAAAAAAGAATTGGTGGGTGGCATGATTTTGAGTGCCAGCACCCCGATAGCCCTTTAGGGGGGCTTTAGGGCCCCGGGCGGAGATGCTCTTAAGGGAGCAAATCCGTCGCTCGTGGTTATTGTGTTGATGAGTTGGGGTGTTTGGGTTGTACATGGGCAGATGACCCAAACTCCTATTCTATTTGTTCAGGGCGGGCAACGTGAACTCTGATTCAATCCGGGTATTCAATCCCGCCGCTGAAATGTTCAGTTGACTCCTTAACCTTGATAGGAAGATGGCTTATTCCTAAATTTGTGCACTCTATAAAGTGTGCCCATAGATCCCAACTATTTCCACTATATAAGATGTTACTACAACCAATATACTCATATATTGGCTCTAGCAAAAATTTATAACAGGGACGGAAGGAGTACCGGGGCATGAAAGGAAGTTGTGCCTCGCAATTCTCACCTTGTGGGTATTCGTTGCGTTTAAGACCAAGGAAGACTAGGGGAGGAGACAAGGGGGCTAGCAGGGGCTAGACACCCCACCCACCCCCACCCCCCTAATAGTCCCCCCCCCCCCCCCCCCCTCAATATATTCAGCCCATATATACAACTAATGGCCATGCATAATGATCCTTAATTAGTATTAAAAACCCAAAAATTAATACTAATCTAAGTATATGCACATGGATCATCCAAACTGGACTAGAAAACGACTCATCTGATGCTTTGACTCTGGATCATACTGGCGGTTTCTTCTCCCTGATCATCTGAGTGTCGGCGGCTCGTATCGAACGAGATCAAATCGACCTGCTAGGGTGTCAGCCACCATTCGCTAGCTCGACGCTACCGCTCTTTAGCCACCGCCGGCCAGCCGAATTGGTGCTAGGAGACCGTACGCGTCTAGACCAGGACATGGACGTAGTCCTGTGCTAGCCATCGTCGATGTCTCATCAACGACTTAGTTCAAGGTATCCTGAATCATTGATATTGATATATGTATGCTATCCGTGTTCAGTACAAGCTGTAGTTTTTTGTGAATTGCGATCTAGTATATAGAACGAGGTCTAGCTAATCAATAGACTTGACAAATAGATTAATCTACTACTTAGATATATTGTGTATGCATTTTTTTTATCCTAGAGTCAGACAGCTTGTGGGTATGTGGCCTAAAAAAGTAACCACATGTACATCATTGCTAAATGGCATTCTACCCTATATATTGTTAGTTCATGCTAATTAGGTACTTTGCACGGCATTAGATATTATATAATTGTGAAAGATATATATCCATACAATCTCCAAATGAACTACACTTCTCGTCAACACTTTGAATTGCCAAATAAATTTAATTTTAAATGATGGCTCCAAATGTGAGTTAGTTGGTTCCATGTAATTACTTTGGTCCGATGTTGGTATTTTTGGTTTACATAGACTCGACTACTCAAGATATAGAAAAAGAGGGTATGTACCATGTTTAAAATACCAAAATTTTCTGTTAAGTCCATTTACTATATGTGTTACATGGTACGCAAAAATTTAGATTGTGAACTCGCCCCCCATGTTCAATTCCTGGCTCCGCCCGAGGAAGACAAAGCCGAAGGGATGGCACGTTTGACAGATACCTGTGAGCCTGCGACGATCCAGTAGACGCCAAGAAAATTGATGTTTCCTCGCCATCTGTTTTCCTTTTGGGTTCTATAATCTGTAAGTATCTCGTTTCAGCAAACTATGATGTTCTGTTTCAGCTTTCACTTATGAGCTCTGGCTCAATACTTTGTGTCGAACCTACTTGGCGCATGGTCTCGTTTCTATATGGAATGGAGCTGGGGAGTGGGCCTCCCTAAGATTCGGAAAATCAACGAGTTGGTTACTGCTCAGTTAAGTTTCTTAGGTTCAAATACTCTTCACGAAATTAGGTGCAAAACAGCAAAAGGCACTGGCACAGGGAGCCGATGGCGCCCTGGCCAACAAACAAGCGAGGGAGCCTATAGAGACGGCGCGATCAAGCGTGCTTATGGATGAGATCAGGAGAGGCTTGTCAGACTCGTATCTGCCAAGGAGAATAGCATCAAAAATCCTTTCACCTGTCTACTGAAACTAATCTTACATGCGTTCGCTGAGATCGAGCTACCAATTATTCTTGCTTAGTGCATTCTTCCCCAGCCACAAAGCTTCAGCCTTCGCGCCACACAGGAAGCTGATACGTATACAGGTAACAGGTACCTGAAAAAATACGAGTGCCATGATTAGCTTTTACGGCGAACTAATTATAATACCAATGGCACAACCGCACAAGAGAACCCTAACCCTCCTCCTCCTCCTCCTCCTCCTGGTGGCGGCGCCGCACCGCCCGGGGGATTCTACCGTCGCCCTTCTCTCGGCCTCTCCGCCCTCCTCCCCTCCTCTCCGCCGCTGCCGGAGGGGTTGCCGGGCAAAGCCCGCGCGGCCCGGCAGCGGCGGCAACTCAGCTGGGCTTGATCTCGCATGAAGACGGCGGCGCTCTGGTCTTTTCCCGGATCGCGGTGGCTCGTGGTAGCGTCGGCCGGAGCGGCCAAGTGGCGGGGAAGCACCTACGCTGATCTTCCGCTTGGACGGCGGCCTTCTCCCCACGTGCCACATGGGAGCCGGGACGGCGGTTCCGGGCATGGTGGCGGCGGCCTCCTCGCCGGAGGTGCGGACAGGATGGGACTGGTGTGGCGGATCTTGGGATCCCAGACCGATCCTCACGGTGACGTGTGTGTGGCCATGGTGCCGGCCACGCAGCGAAGCGGCCTCCTCCAACTTTGGCTGCTCGTCGGTCCAAAGATCTGGTCGGGTGGGTGCTGTCTCACGGCGACTTCTCGACGGCGGATCAAGTTGAGAAGGGGATGGTGAACGGACTGCTGAAGCAGGTGAGGATACCAACATCGACGGCAGCGCCCGAGGGTGTCGTTTTCCTCGTTGGAGGCAAAGGTGGGGGCGTCCCTCGCTCCCTTGTTTCCGAGGGAAACCTCAGATCTGGGGGAGGCTACCATTGACGGCGGCGCTCATGGGCATCGTAGCCCTCGTTGGAGGCGTTGTGGGGGGTCCTGGATCAGATGATGGCGATGTCTTCGTCGTCACCCCAGTGGGGGCATCATCTTTGGAGACATTCAGCGGCTGGACGGGCAGGTGGGCGGCTTGGTGGCTAGGTGTCGGTCTCCGCGTGTTTCTTGCATGGGGACCAAGTGGAGCGTCTTTGTCTTGCACGGAGCTTCGGAGGCGAAGTCAAGTCATGCCTGACCGACAGGTGCTACGCTGAGTCATGCATGTTCGGCATGTGCTAGGCGCGACAGATCCTTCGAAGACTTCGAGCTATGTTAGCTGGTGGTACTTGGTGGCATGGTGCTGTGGGGTACCGGTGGCGATCGCGACGTGCTTTGGATATAGTGTGTAGGGAGGGGGTGCTACTTGGCACCGCGGTGGTGTCGGTGGCTGGTGTGGCAAGAGTCAGCGCATCGATCTACATGATGAAGATGGTTTTACGGAAGATAGTGAAGGCAGCAAGATCCGGGGCGAGTGCGTGGGCACCGTTTCGTGGATATGCTGGGCGGATCTGGGCTCCTGGCTTGCATGAGGCAGTTAGGTGTTTGCTAGGTCTCGTCGGGAAGCTGACGATATGGTTATCGTTATGCTCGGTGTTTTGTTTTGGCGGTCTTTGTTGTATGATCGTTGTAATAATTTTTGCTAGACTTTTGTTGTTCGAATAATGAATAAAGGTTATATGTATCGCATGATGCAGAGGTTTGGGCTTCCCTTCCTCTTTTTTTTTTTAAACAAGCGAAAGAGAATTATAAAGAAACCTGCAGCATAATTTCCTCTGTTTCATAGCTAGCTTGCAGGGTAATCCGCTAGGCCTCTAGGGTATTAATAATCGGTAAAAGGTTTGGGCTTGGCGAGAGAAGGCATGATGCGCTCCTTGCTACGGCTGGTGCCGCTCGTCGTCACGCTTGATTTTCTTCCGATGTGAAAAATTAAGGACGTGATGATGATCCGCAAAACTGCAGCTGCGCGTCCCTAAAAAAAAAAAACTGCAGCTGCGCGATGCGCGCGACACGATCGGTAAGATGGCAGTTGCCATCTTCTTCTCGTCGCCAATGGGCTGAAGTTGGACAGGCCTCGGATGTTACACCAGTGTGGTCGGCCCACTACAAGTCTCGCAATTCGAGATATCCATACAAGACACTTCAAAAAAAAAGATGATATCCATACGACAGGGAAAGAACTGTTAGGATTTAATTAAATAGAATAATTAAAGAGATAATCCTCCCGTTGTATCTATGTCGGTTTATAGCAAATCGATTCTCTCGCACCCTCTCACGAACGGACGCATCTCTTTGGTGCATCCCTTCCCCTTATATAAATATGTTGAACATCGATGGAATAATACATCAGTTGATTCATTCAATTGTCTACTGCTCGTTTCAATCTAACACGTTATCAGCACTGCCTCTACCAACGAGAGCAAAAGCCAAACTCCGGCGATCGCCGGAGAAACGAGAACCAGAGAAGAAGAACAAAAAGGTGGGGATGCCTGGGGGGAAATTCCTGAGTTTCTTCCTCCAACTTCTTCGCCAGGACGGCCGACGGAACCGTCTCATTGCGCGTCGCCGACCAGGCGGTGCCGAACTTCTTCGCTAATGAGGAGGTGGAGCCGGAGGACCAAAACATGGACACCGACGACCCCGTGCTCGCAGCCCCTCCTCCGCCGCCACCGTGCCCAGAACATGGCTGAGCTTGCCCACGCCTTGGACTTGTGGCGCCCGTCGAGGATGAGGCCAAGCTCGGGGCGCCTGCGCCCTCGAGCCTGCCATCTCCGACCCAGGTGACCGCTCCGTCGAGCGTCGACCTCGCGTCGTGCCTCCCCATGTCGCCCACGGCGTTTGGGGACGTACTCGAAGACGGGGCGGGAAGCCCCGTCGCTCCAGCGCCGGCCCCTAGGCGTCGCATCCGCTTTGTCGTCTCACGCTCCATGCTGGAGGCCAGCCAAGACGGACGACGGCCGAGGCAGCGGATCCCGGTGAAGTCCGACCTCTCTAACGGCCACGCCAATGGTGTGGAGCCTGGGATGCATCTTCCCGGCGGATCTTCTTCAGAGGAAGAGGACAGCGCGCCAGAGCCTTCTGTTACTCGCCGTTGAGAACGGCAGCCGGGGGCGGGTGGAAGCGGTGGTGCCAGAGGTGCTCCGACGAGTTTTTTTTTTTTAATCACAGCAGGTGAGCTGCTATATTTCATTGCAATAGTAGGGGTAGATAATACATAAAAGCAAATATTAGCTTAGAGAGATAGCCAACCTAACAAAAATTAAAGACAACTACTGATACATCAGCCTGGATCAAATGGCTCCCCTCCGTACTGGTCCACCATGGGTAGTGGGGCGCCTGCAAGCCGCCACGCTGCTGCTTCATCCTTTATTTTTAGTACCAGAGCACGCGGAGGCATCTCCTTCTTCTCGAAAATTCTTCTATTACGCTCCTTTCATATCTCCCAGCATATGAGCTGCGCAGCTGGAAAAACTCCTCTTCGATTGACTCTTATTTGATTCCCAACCATTGATCTGTACCAATCCTGTATTGTGAGGTCCTTTCCAATCCACTTTTATGGGCAAATCGCCACCATTTTGAAGTTTTGGGGAGAAGTTTTCGTGGTGGAAGGAGCGATGATTTTTCTCCCTGCCTTATCCACTCGTCGAGCAGCTTCCAGGAACGTCACGCGTTGGTCACGATCGTGTCACGTCCTCCACCCTGCTCCCGTACCCTTGGTCACGTACGTGAGAAAAGGAAAATAAAAGAGCTGATCGGAAAAAAAAAGTGGAATCAACCACCGTATTGGGCTATGCATATTTGGCCTAGTACATTAGAAATTCGATTCTCTTTTTATGTCTAGCTTTTTAGCTTCAGTTTTTTTATATAATCTGAATGTTAGTATTTTGTAGCATTGACTATCAAGTGTCTGCAGATTTAAATGTCAATATTAGACTTTTGCAATTTTTAATTGCTCTATATTGACTATGCTTGATAAAATAATATCATAGATTTCAAATTTGCACATAACTTATGGATTGATTAAATATCAACGAATCACTTATACAAACTGTGAGGTCTACGCTAACAAGTTGGTGACTACCTTCAATTTGTTTATTAAACACAAGGTTGTGTGAAGTACCATAAGAGGTCGGTCTACACTACTTTGTAGTGATTACCTTGTGTTTAAAGCAAAAATGAAAGTACACATACAAGTGGGATCTACACTACTCGGTGGTGACTATCTCCATGTG
This sequence comes from Avena sativa, assembly GCA_916181665.1. Taxonomy (NCBI): domain Eukaryota; kingdom Viridiplantae; phylum Streptophyta; class Magnoliopsida; order Poales; family Poaceae; genus Avena; species Avena sativa. The sequence continues at coordinate 484,701,997 of OV702279.1, forward strand.
TCCTACAAATATGATCTACACCACATATGGTGATTATCTATTTGTAGAATGTCATATGATGGGTTGGATAGGCTTTTCCTAGACCTTTCAGTGGATCAAGCATGTTATTTTACACACAATTAATTTACTTGTTGGTACATGATATTTCTCATGCAGGCTATGGATAACACATCCAAGAAAGAATTTGCTGAACTTGTACTTGATGGCAGAAACTATCTGACCTGGGCCATGGATGTCAAGATTAACTTGTCATCCAGAAATTTGATCAGCACTATAACCACACCTGCTCCAGGTGCTTCTGCTATACCAGAACCGACAAAGTATGTTGCTTTACACTTCATTCGACATCACCTTGACCCTGCTCTGAAAGATGAGTACATGGTGGAGGAAAATCCTCTATCGTTGTGGGACTCCTTAAAGGAGCGCTATGATCAACAGAGATTGGTGATGTTGCCTGAAGCACAAAGGATGTCAAAATAATCTTTCTCGTCCAACGGGAACATTGCCGCTACCTGAAGCACATTTCAATTCTTACAATGCTCAAAACTTCCGTGGTTCAAAGAAGAACCGTATGAGGTTTAAGGGAAAGTGGAAGCGCAATGAGAATCTGAATAGCCATGGAGTCTAAAAGGGCAAGAATCATTTCAAGAGAAATGATATGGGTAACAATTCACAAGGTTGTTACCGATGTGGTTGTAACACTCATATTGCAAAGAAGTGTACAACTTCTAAGCATTTGGTGTCGCTGTATCAACAATCAATCAAGGGCAAGAAGGCTAAAGAGCACCAGTACGAAGCTCACTTCACTGAACCAATGGTCGGGAGTTCCCAAGGTGTTCAAGAGAACACTATTCAAGAGAACATGGAGAACTATGATCAGCCTCAGCAAAAGGAAGGACCAACACTTCATGCTGAAGACATGCTAGTGGATTTTACTTCTACTAGTGACATATATGGAGACCAGCTTTAGTCTCCTCGTAGTGTCATAAGTATTGTGATGATGTCCTTTAGATATATTGTGTGTTGTAAAATATTTGTGTCATAAGACATATGGTATTGTAATAATTATGCAGTCGAACATAATATATTGTAATACGTGAGCAGACATACATAGTATATATTGTATGTATATATTCTATCTGAGTTTGGATAAAACATTGATTTGTATTCTATTCTCTATAGAAATCTTCTGAAAAATCTAATGGAGGAGAAAATTTGTTTAGCGGACAGTGGAGCCTCTAACACAATATTCCAAGAGGTTAAATACTTCCAAACTCTAAAAAAGAGTAAGGGGAATGTCATGACTATCGGTGGTCGGGACACCGTCGTTGTTGGTTTTGGTCAGGCCACATTTACACTCCCAATTGGTACGAAGCTTATGATCCAGGAGGCATTGTTGTATCCGGATTCAACTCGTACATTGCTGAGTTTTAAGGACATCCGGAGTAATGGCTACCACATCGAAACTCATGAAGATGGTAAGGTTGAAAGCCTACTCATAACTCAGAAAAAGGGTTCCAAAAGGAAGACCCTTGAGAAACTTCCTGCTCTATCTTCTGGATTGTATTATACATACATAAAGCCAGAGCCACATTTGGCATATAAAATAATTTTCCAAAATCTTGATAAATTCAAGATATGGCATGAACGTCTGGGTCATCCTGGTGTGGGGATGATGAGGAAAATTATAGATGGTTCAATTGGACACAACATAACGGTTGCTAATTTCCCCAAATCTTCGGATTTTGTATGCACTGCATGTGCAACTGTGAAATTCATCACTAGACCCTCGTACCTGAAGGTCAAGAGTGAATCACTAAATTTTCTTGAACGCATTCAAGGAGATATATGTGGTCCAATTCAACCGTTATCGGGATCATTCGGATATTTTATGGTACTCATTGATGTATCTACAAGATGGTCAAATGTGTGTCTAATATCAACAAGGAACCATGCATTTGCAAAGCTGATTACTCAAATCATAAAATTGAGAGCTAATCATCCTGAACATAGGATAAAATCCATCAGAATGGATAATGCTGCTGAATTTAGTTCATAAGCATTCAATGATTACTGCTTAGCTTTGGGCATAACTGTGGAACATTCTGTACCGTATGTACACATACAAAATGGTCTTGCGGAATCACTTATCAAGAGGATTAAGTTGATAGCAAGACTGCTCCTACAGAATTGTAATCTCCCAACTTCATGTTGGGGACATGCGGTGTTACATGCCGCAGAATTGATACAAATTCTACCAACTGCATACCATACGTCCTCCCCTTTGCAGTTAGTACGTGGAAATCAACCAAGTATTTCTCACCTTCGAAGATTCGGTTGCGGTGTGTACATGCCGATATCACCACCTCAGCGTACATCGATGGGTCCACATAGAAAGATGGGTATCTATGTGGGGTACACTTCTTCGTCGATTATAAAGTACCTGGAGCCTCTAACAGGGGATATCTTCACAGCCCGGTACGCTGATTGCATCTTCGATGAGGATAATTTTCCGGCATTAGGGGGAGAAAAGGACCACAAAAAAATGCCAGGAAATAGATTGGAATGTTGAAGGCATTCAGTCTTTAGATCCACGTACGAATGAATCTGAACTGGAGGTTCAGAGGATAATAAATTTGCAAAATATTGCAAATAATCTGCCAGATGCATTTACTGACTATAAAGGTGTTACTAAATCCCATGTTCCCGCTATGAATGTCCCAGAGAGAGTTCAAATGTATGAAACGCTCGGACTAGTCCAAATGGATGGTTGCAATTGAGGATGAACTGCGCTCGCTTACCAAGAGAGGGGTATTTACTGCAGTAATACCTACTCCTCAGAATGTTTTCCCCGTCGAGGCAAAATGGGTTTTTGTTCGGAAGAGGAACAAAAACAATGACGTGGTTGATACGTCCAAAACGTATCTACTTTCCCGAACACTTTTGCTATTGTTTCTCCTCTATACTCGTGTGATTTGGATGCAACTAATGCGAACTGATGTTGTTTTCAGCAGAATTGCCTTGGTGTCTACTTTTTGTGCAGAAAATCAACTATCAGGAAAAATCCCAGAAAATATGCCAAAAATCATATTTCACCCGAAGACTCCAAGAGCCAGAATACGAGACGGAGAAGAGCCAGGGGGTGGCCACACCACCTGGTGGCGCGGGCCAGGCCAGGCCGCGCCAGGGGGTGGTGTGGGCCCCCCAGGCACCCCCTCGGCCTCTCTCTTCGTCTATAAGGAGCCTTTTGACCTAAAAACTTCGGGGGTTTGAAGTTTTTCCAGAAGGAGTTCCGCTCCGTCGCCACCACCAGATTCCACGAAACAGCACCAAAAACTCTGTTCTGGCACCCTGCCGGGACGGGGAATTGGAGGAGATCATCGCCATCATCATCACCATCGACCATCCATGTTTCCCCCATCTATGAGTGAGTAATCCCCCGTTGTAGGCCATGGGGATGGTAGGGATTGGATGAGATCGTTCATGTAATGGCATCATATTGTTAGGGCATGGTGCCTAGTATCTTTTATTAGTGCTTTATGACTTTGTTGTGACTTGGTGTGCATAATGCTTGTCACTAGGGCCCGAGTGCCATGATTTTAGATCTGAACTTATTATTGATTCATTATGATAGTATTGTTCTTGGTCTTATCTGCAAGTTGTATACATATGTTGTTGTCCGGAACCAATGGCCCCGAAGTGACAGAAATCGGGACAACCGGAGGGAAAGGCTTTGATGTGAGGATCACATGTGTTCACGGAGTGTTAATGCTTTGCTCCGGTGCTCTATTAAAAGGAGCACCTTAATTTCCACTAGTTACCTAGAGGCCCTACTGCAAACGGGCTGGCAGGACAAAAGATGTTGTGAAAGTTCTCATTGCGAGCACGTATGACTATTTATGGAACACATGCCTATGATTGTCTAGTACTTGGATGCTTTATCTTATTTATCTGCAATTGCCCTATGTTCTGATTGCTATGTGGATTGTCTTGTCCATGCAACGCCTGTCCATCCATCCCTATGCCTACCACACTCGAATCCCACTGTTTACTGCTTTTGTTACTACTGTCTTTGTTTTGCTACTGTTGTTACTTTACTATTCCTACTACAAAACTGTTGCTACTGATAAACTGTTGTGAGCAAGATTGTTTTCAGGTGCAGCTGAATTGACAACTCAGTTGTTAAGGCTGATAAATATTCTTTGGATCCCCTTGTGTCAAATCAATAAATTGGGTTTCACTTCCCTCGAAAATACTGCGATACACCCCCTATACTTGTGGGTCATCAATGGCTTCTACCCACTTAGTAACATAATCAACGGCAACAAGAATATGAGTGTAACCTTTCGAAGGAGGGAAAGGACCCATAAAGTCAAATACCCAGCAATCAAAGGGATCAATAACTAGAGAGTAATTTATAGGCATTTCATTGCGTCTAGAAATATTACCAACACGCTAACATTCATCACAAAATAAAACAAATTTTCTTGCATCTTTAAAAAGGGTAGGCCAGTAGAAACCTGACTGTAGCACCTTTTGTGCAGTTCTATTTCCTGCATGATGTCCCCCATAAGCACTACCATGACATTTATGCAATATCTCCTTTTGTTCATATTCTAGAACACATCTTCGCATAATACCATCCACTCCCTCTTTGTATAAGTGTGGGTCATCCCAAAAATAATGCCTCAAATCATAGAAGAACTTCCTCCTTTGCTGAGCTGTAAAAGTTGGAGGCAAATACTTGGAGACAATAAAGTTAGCATAATCAGCGTACCAAGGGCTCCCTCGCAGCTTACCCCTACTGCAGCTAACTGTTCATTTGGGAAACTATCATTAACAGGCATAGGGTCAAAAGATATGTTTTCCAATCGAGATAAATTATCAGCTACAGGGTTTTCAGCACCCTTCCTATCTACTATATGTAGATCAAACTCTTGTAAAAGCAGCACCCATCTAATAAGCCTAGAATAACTCCTATTTTACCCGAAGACTCCAGGAGCCAGAGGATGGGTTCGTAGCATGGAAAACAAAAAAATTCTACCGCAAGAACGAACAAAACCAAGATCTAATCTAGATAAAAGCCAAGATCTAATCTATTAGACATGTGCAACGAGATAGATCTATACTAACCCTCATAGAACCGAAAACGTTACGAGATTAGATCTTGGGGTTGATGTAGTCGATCACTTGCCGATCTCAAGATCGTGTGGACGATCCTTCCGGCACCGCGTTCCGGCAGCGCTTCCGCAGTCGGTCAGACATGTGGAGTCGAAGCAGACCTTCCTCTCCCTGTTCCAGCGGGCAGCGGAGGTAGTAGATCTTCTCCACGGAATCCCAGCAGCACGACGGTGTGGTGGTGGTGGAGGAGAGAATTCTGCAGGGCTTCGCCTAAGCCGGAGCAGAGCGAAGGAGGAGGAGAGAGGCGGCGGCTAGGGTTTGTTATGGGAGAGTGCTAGGAGGGGGCGCCCCCTCCCTTCTATTTAAAGGAGGGAGGCGCGCCATGGGAGGGGGAGTCCTAGTAGGACTCCCCTCCTTGGCCGGCGGGTTGGGAAGGGGGAGGAGTCCTCCTCCCCCATGAATCCGTGTCTCGCCCCACAAGGTTTCCTTTGACCCTTTATTGGTTTTCAAGCAAACACCAAGAACTCTTCTAGAACCTTCCAGAACATTCCGAAACCTTCTAGAATCTCCATACAAACACTCCAGAACATTTCCTAACTTAGAAAATGATCCCCCAATATATGAATCTTATTCTCCGGACCATTCCGGATCTCCTCGTGATGTCCCGGATCCAATCCGAGACTCCGAACAACATTCGGTCTCCAACGCACATTCCATATCTACTTAAAACAACTTCAAACCTTAAGTGTGTCACCCTACGGTTCGTGAACATGTAGACATGATGGAGACACATCTCCGATCAATAACCATTAGCGGGATCTGGAGATCCATAACAGCTCCCACATACTCAACGATGACTTTTTGATCGATAGAACCATTTAACATACGAAACCAATTCCCTTTGTCACGCGATATTCTACTTATCCGAGGTTTGATCATCGGTATCTCGATACCTAGTTCTACCTCGTTACTGATAAGTACTCTTTACTCGTTCCATGTTATGTCATCCCTTGTGACCTAGTCACATGCTTGCAAGCTAACTAGATGGCATTCCACCGAGAGGGCCCAGAGCATATCTATCCGTCATATGGATGGACAAATCCCAATCTTGGTCCATGCGCTTCAACACATACTTTCAGAATACCCAATGACACCTTTATAACCACCCAGTTACGAAGCGGTTTTTGATGTCATCAAAGTACCCATCCGGTGATGGTGATTAACATAACCTCATGGTCGAAGGATTAGGTTACTATGCATTTGAAAGCTTACAGCAATACGAACTTAATGACTTGATCTTATGCTACACTTACTATGGGTGTGTGTCCATCACATCATTCTCCTAATGATATAACCTTGTTATTAACGACATCCAATGCCCATGATCAAGAAACCATGATCATCCATTAATCAACAAGCTAGTTTAACAAGAGGCTTACTAGTGACTCTTTTATGTTTACAAAACACACAAGTATTAATGTTTCTGATTAATACAATTATAGCATGGGATGTAAACATTTATCATAAACATAAAGATATAATAATAACCACTTTATTATTGCCTCTTGGGCATATCTGCAACAGTCTCCCACTTGCACTAGAGTCAATAATCTAGTTAAAAAATTGTGCATTCAACACATATGGCTTTCTGGTGTTGTATAGACACTATTGCTAGTGGTAAACATAATCTTCGGATCTGACATTTCCAGGTCCATGTGTATTTGCATGTCCTTGCGTCTCTACGCATTACTCATTCTCCAATGAGATGGCATTGTATAAATTTGGTCCTTTGGTGAGACCTTTAGTTCCTTGGGATTAAATCATGTTGATACAATTGTCGTACAATGTATCTTCATAGTATTATCCTGCTATGAACCACACCTAGTTTGATAACAAACTACTTGACGCAAATGCCCTCATTTGCTGCTACAATAGCAGTCATATACTTAGCCTTTTGTTGTAGTATCTGTCACAATGTTTTAACTTTGGTAGTCAACCAAATCCGTTATGGAACTTCCTTTCCATTACATTGTGCCACCCATAGTTTAAATTGAGATAAACTTAATTTGTGACAAAACTAGTATCAATGCAACAATTTACAATGAACTATTTGTCACCACTATATAAGTAATATATTCTTAGTTCTTCCAAAGATCATAGGAATATCCCTACTATTGTCCAATGATCATCTTATGAGTCATTCTGGTATATGCTCATAACATTTAGAGCATAGGACATATCTGGATGTGTACATCTCAAAGAATGATTGATCAAAATATTCTTGTGATTTCTCCAAGTGTCAAAACACTTGAATCTTGTGTCAACACACTTGAATCTTGATTCAGTCATTTCCGTCCATCAAGAACCTTTCTTGTTGTTTCCATATTAAACTCATTCAACATCTTATCTATGTACATTTGGCAAAACCATATTAGCGCCTCAATCTATCCATATAGACATTGATGCCTAATTCTTGGGTTATGCCCAAGTCTTTCATCGAAATGAAATTCTTAACCTATGTCAATAAAAGATACATCATTTCTAATCAACAATATGTCTTTCACATAATGTATTAGAAATATGTCTTAGCGGTCCCACTTAATTTCTTGCAAAATGCAAACATCTTCATCGTCTCTGATGAAATTAAACCTTTTAACGGTTTCATCACGGTGAAGATTCCAACTCCGCGATGCTCACTTCAACCATTGAAGTTTTGCATACTCTTTTAGCATCCTTTGAATTAACAAAACCCTTTGGATCGTGTCATGGACACATCCTAGGTAACCATTCTATTAGAAGAACTTGTTTTGTTTGTTCAACTACAATATACCAAAATATATGTAGTGGTTGCTACATTAATCCGTCCAGACTAAATATCGCTATGAAAGATCAAATCTTATCATAGTCAATTCCTTGAACATTGTCGTAAACTCTTTCCGACATGTCGACTATTTCATAGATGTGAAACATCCATGTCTATTTCTTTATAGATCCATATATGACTGTAAGGTCTTGCACCTTTCCAGAGGGTGTTTCAAATTCAAATCTTGATTTCTCGTGTATGGAATTATCACGGATTTTATGGCTTCAAGCCACTTAACGAAGTCAGGGCCCATCATTGCTTCTTTGCATGTAGTCGGTTCATCATTGTCAAACAACAATGATTTAACTCTCAAATCTTGGCATTTGATTACTTACCCGACCTACTTGGTTCAATAGTAACTTAGATCTCCGTGACCACAACCTTTGAGGCACGTGATCCATGAGCATTGTTGCTGCCTTCGGGACACTTACCGACGCTGCGCAACTCAGCACATATTAGCCAAGGTTCAACAACCTTGTCAAAGTTCTATTGTCCTCCCACTTAACTTTTCACCAAAAATTCCTTCTCAAGAAACTCGACATTCTAAGCGACAAACACTTTTGTCTTCGGTGTTATGGAGGAATACCCAATGGTTATTCGAAATAACCTACAAAGACATTCTCATCCGACTTTGGTTGTAAACACTTTACTTATGCCTAGCATACCAAAAATTTAAGAAAGGACAACCTGGGTTTTATCCCAAACCATGACTTATATGGTCTCATTTCAGCGGATCACGATGGAGCTCTTTTTCAGTGTAAAAGTGGTAGTCACTAAAGCTTTAATCTTTAAAATATAATGGCAGTTTTATAAATGACACCTTTGATCTTACCATGTCAAACAAGGTTTCATTACATATCTCGAACACTCCATACTCCTATGGTGTTTTGGGAAATGCAAATCTATGGAACGATTCCTCAAATCTTAGGTGTTTTGCTAAACTTGAAACTCAAACATCTTTCTTTATGATCCAATTATAAACTTTTTATTTTCTTGTTACAATGATTTTCCACTTCATCTTGAAAGTCTTTGAACATTTTCAAATGTTTCATACTTCTTCCTTATTGAGTAAGTATATACATATACTCACTCAAATCTTCGGAGAAAGCATATGAAGTTGAAATCCATCGCCCACGACTACACATAATGGACTATATACATCAATATGTACAAATTCCAATCAGTTAGTCGTCCGTTCCTCTTTTGGCCTACGAATGGAGTTTTAATTATCTCCAGGAAAGTATCACAAGCATCATTTGATCAAAATCAAAGACTCCAAAAATCCATCAACATGGAGTTTCTTCATGTATCCCTAATATAATTTAAACGGTGATGTCACTTCGCAAGTGATCTTTCAATTATTTGTCTTGCGACATTTTAGCATTAGTTTTATGGTTGTTATTTCTCCAACCAGACTTGTATATCATCCATCTATTATGGAATGCGGTAATTATTTGAACAACCTTTTGTCGTCATAATACCTGATCAAAATAACAATTATTGAAACAAATCTTGAAGGCAAGCTTTGATGTTAACGAGCAACACAACAACCCTTTGTTTGTTTTTGATAAACATCATCACATATTCTCTTGCTAGTTACTTAGGCCATTGCAGTTCATGAATTGTGTTGTCCTGTATGATACTTCATACCAACCAATTCGGTATCCAATACTGCAGAACCACATTGTTTAACAACCAAGGAATACAGCCATAACATGTATCTTCTATATACCTAAGTTGGATATCTCCAATCTTTTCTTTTCTGCCAAATATTTTATAGATTCTCTTTCAACAATTTCTTTTCTTTTAAAAGAATCTATCAACATCAATAGTGGTGTCATTCACATGACACATAGTACAAAGTGTGTATAGTCAAATACTAATACCTTTGGACTTGCACTTTGAAGTGGATCACCTTCATCAAATGTTTGGCATTCTTTCAAAATTCCATTCTTTAGTAATCTTTTAGTGTAGTAAACATTTTACTTACATCTTCTATTCATCCTTATCATGACAACTTTCATGATCAAGCTGCTATAGCTTATAAAGGTGAATTGCGAGTATAATGTTTCTTTTTCAAAAACTTTTGGAGGATTAGGACGACTAGCGTCTCCAACCTTCACAAATTCTCATCAAATATGACGACATATACTCTATCATGTTGTAACCAACACATTGTTTTAGATATCGCAATACCTTTCACATATGATGGTTTCTGAAACATCGCTTTCAGCTCTTAGATAAACTTGATATTAAAAACAATCTTTTGAGTATCAAGAATCATGGAGGCAAACATGATACATTAGATACTAACACTAGAATTGTTACTATTGATTTAATACTGTTTATTAAACTTCATAGAGTAAATGGAGTTTGCTGAAAGTTTGCAATATGACTTTTAAACTTTAGATTGACACTCAAAACAATACGATACCAGTTCGTAAAGCAAATATCCGGAATTTCTATAGTTCTACTATATCAACTATAACTAAGCGTAAGGTGGTGAACGGATGCCAATGACTACAACAAACTATGCAAATTCACTTTGATTGTGTTTATGATAAATTGAGTTTGACTAATCCAAATTACAAATGAACTCCCACTCAAAACAACATCCCTCGATTTGTTTTAGTGATTACACGAACCAAATCCACTACACCAAGTCTGATCATCACGTGAGATGATGTAGTTTCAATCGCGAACAATCATCATGTTCATCATATCATATATATGACTCATGCTCTACCTTTCGGTATTCCGTGTTCCGAGACCATGTCTGTACATGCTAGGCTCGTCAAGGTTAACCTTAGTTTCCGCATGTGCAAATCTGGCTTGCACCCATTGTATGCACACGTAGAATCTATCACATCCGATCATCACGAGATGCTTCGAAACGACGAGTCTTAGCAATGGTGCCAACTAAGGACGAACACTTTATTACTTGATATTTAGTGAGAGGGATCATCTTATAATGCTACCGTCGCGATCTAAGCAATACAAGATGCATAAAGGATTAACATCACAGGCAATTCATAATTAGTGTGATATGATATGGCCCTTCTTTCTTATGCCTTTGATCTCCATCTCCAAAGCACGGACATGATCTCCATCATCACCAGCATTGTGTCAAGGTCAGTGGCGCCGCTTCATGGTTGTCCATCATCACTAGCAACTATTACAACTACTTGGAATAAAGCTATTACAAGATGAATAGACACGCAGGTCTTAACAGAATTAAAGACAACCATTAGGCTCCTGCCGGTTGCCATATTACAACAAGGATCATTGCATACATCAAATATAATCACAATCACATGATGGCCATATCACATCACAAAACCCCTGTAAAAACAAGTTAGACGCCTCTAATTTTCTTTGCAAGTTTTACGTGGTTTGGAGCTTTCGAATAAGAACGGATCTTACCTACGAAACTGAACCACAACATTGATACAAGTGCTATCAAGTGCAAAGTGTAGATTGGATCTATACTATGGTGGGAGAGACAGACACCCGCAAAGCCACTTGTGCAAAGCAAGTTACACGTCAAGCGTGGAGCAAGTCTCATGTGCGATGACATGTAAGGTTAGCCCGGGCCGCTTCATCCCACCATCCCGCAAGATGCAAAGTACACACATAGCAAAAGACGGCACGAGCACCAACGCCCACAACATCATTGTGTTCTACTCATGCAACAGATCTACGCATAGACACGGCTCTGATACCACTGATGGGTTCGTAGCATGGAAAACAAAAAATTTCTATCGCAAGAACGAACAAAACCCAGATCTAATCTATTAGACATGTGCAACGAGATAGATCTGTACTAACCCTCGTAGAACCGAAAGCGTTACGAGATTAGATCTCGGGGTTGATGTAGTCGATCACTTGCCGATCTCAAGATCGTGTGGACGATCCTTCCGGCGCCGCGTTCTGGCAGCGCTTCCGCAGTCGGTCACACATGCGGAGTCGAAGCAGACCTTCCTCTCCCCGTTCCAGCGAGCAGCGGGGGTAGTAGATCTTCTCCACAGAATCCCAGCAGCACGACAGTGTGGTGGTGGTGGTGGAGGAGAGAATTTTGTAGGGCTTCGCCTAAGCCGGAGCAGAGCGAAGGAGGAGGAGAGAGGCGGCGACTATGGTTTGTTATGGGAGAGTGCTAGGAGGGGGCGCCCCCTCCCTTCTATTTAAAGGAGGGAGGCGCGCCATGGGAGGGGGAGTCCTAGTAGGACTCCCCTCCTTGGCCGGCGGGTTGGGAAGGGGGGAGGAGTCCTCCTCCCCCACGAATCCGTGTCTCGCCCCACAAGGTTTCCTTTGACCCTTTCTTGGTTTTCAAGCAAACACCAAAACTCTTCTAGAACCTTCCAGAACATTCCGAAACCTTCTAGAATCTCCATACAAACACTCCGGAATATTTCCTAACTTAGAAAATGATCCCCAATATATGAATCTTATTCTCCGGACCATTCCGGATCTCCTCGTGATGTCCTGGATCCAATCCGAGACTCTGAACAACATTCGGTCTCCAACACACATTCCATATCTACTTAAAACAACTTCGAACCTTAAGTGTGTCACCCTACGGTTCGTGAACATGTAGACATGATGGAGACACATCTCCGATCAATAACCATTAGCGGGATCTGGAGATCCATAACAGCTCCCACATACTCAATAATGACTTTTTGATCGATAGAACCATTTTACATACGAAACCAATTCCCTTTGTCACGCGATATTCTACTTATCCGAGGTTTGATCGTCGGTATCTCCATACCTAGTTCTACCTCGTTACTGATAAGTACTCTTTACTCGTCCCATGTTATGTCATCCCTTGTGACCTAGTCACATGCTTGCAAGCTAACTAGATGACATTCCACCGAGAGGGCCTAGAGCATATCTATCCGTCATATGGATGGACAAATCCCAATCTTGGTCCATGCGCTTCAACACATACTTTCAGAATACCCAATGACACCTTTATAACCACCTAGTTATGAAGCGGTGTTTGATGTCATCAAAGTACCCATCCGGTGATGGTGATTAACATAACCTCATGGTCGAAGGATTAGGTTACTATGCATTTGAAAGCTTACAGCAATACGAACTTAATGACTTGATCTTATGCTACGCTTACTATGGGTGTGTGTCCATCACATCATTCTCCTAATGATATAACCTTGTTATTAACGACATCCAATGCCCATGATCAAGAAACCATGATCATCCATTAATCAACAAGCTAGTTTAACAAGAGGCTTACTAGGGACTCTTTTATGTTTACAAAACACACAAGTATTAATGTTTCCGATTAATACAATTATAGCATGGGATGTAAACATTTATCATAAACATAAAGATATAATAATAATCACTTTATTATTGCCTCTTCGGCATATCTCCAACACCAGAATACGAGACGGAGAAGAGCCCTGGGGTGGCCACACCACCTGCTGGCGCGGGCCAGGCCAGGCCGCGCCAGTGGGTGGTGTGGCCCCCCCAGGCACCCCCTCGGCCTCACTCTTCGCCTATAAGGAGCCTTCTGATCTAAAAACTTCGAGGGGGTTCGACGTTTTTCCAGAAGGAGTTGCGCTCCGCCGCCACCACCAGATTCCACGAGACAGCACCAGAAACTCCGTTCTGGCACCCTGCCAGGACGGGGAATTGGAGGAGATCATAGCCATGATCATCACCATCGACCATCCATGTTTCCCCCATCTATGAGTGAGTAATCCCCCGCTGTAGGCCATGGGGATGGTAGGGATTGGATGAGATCGTTCATGTAATGGCATCAGATTGTTAGGGCATGGTGCCTAGTATCTTTTATTAGTGCTTTATGACTTTGTTGCGACTTGTTGTGCTTAATGCTTGTCACTAGGGCCCGAGTGCCATGATTTCAGATCTGAACATGTTATTAATTCATTATGATAGTATTGTTCACGGAGTGTTAATGCTTTGTTGTGAGGATCACATGTGTTCACGGAGTGTTAATGCTTTGCTCCGGTGCTCTATTAAAAGGAGCACCTTAATTGCCAGTAGTTCCCTTGAGGCCCCGCTGCAAAGGGGCTGGCTGGACAAAAGATGTTGTGCAAGTTGTCATTGCGAGCACGTATGACTATTTATGGAACAGATGCCTAGGATTATCTAGTACTTGGATGCTTTACCTTATTTATCTACAATTACCCTATGTTCTGATTGCTATGTGAATTGTCTTGTTCATGCAATGCCCGTCCATCCATCCCTATGCCTACCGCACTCGAATCCTATTGTTTACTGCTATTGTTACTGCTGTCTTTACTTTACTACTACTGTTAATTTGCTATTCCTACTACAAAACTGTTGCTACTGATAAACTGTTGTGAGCAAGATTGTTTCCAGGTGCAGCTGAATTGACAAATCAGTAGTTAAGTCTTATAAATATTCTTTGGCTCCCCTTGTGTCGAATCAATAAATTGGGTTGCACTTCCCTCGAAAATACTACGATACACCCCCTATACTTGTGGGTCATCAATGGCTTCTACCCACTTAGTAACATAATCAACGGCAACAAGGATATGAGTGTAACCTTTCGAAGGAGGGAAAGGACCCATAAAGTCAAATCCCCAACAATGAAAGGATTCAATAACTAGAGAGTAATTTATAGGCATTTCATTGCGTCTAGAAATATTACCAACACGCTGACATTCATCACAAGATAAAACAAATGTTCTTGCATCTTTAAAAAGGGTAGGCTAGTAGAAACCTGATTGTAGCACCTTTTGTGCAGTTCTATTTCCTGCATGATGTCCCCCATAAGCACTACCATGACATTTATGCAATATCTCCTTTTGATCATATTCTGCAACACATCTTCGCATAATACCATCCACTCCCTCTTTGTATAAGTGTGGGTCATCCCAAAAATAATGCCTCAAATCATAGAAGAACTTCCTCCTTTGCTGAGATGTAAAAGTTGGAGGCAAATACTTGGAGACAATAAAGTTAGCATAATCAGCGTACCAAGGGCTCCCTCGCAGCTTACCCCTACTGCAGCTAACTGTTCATTTGGGAAACTATCATTAACAGGCATAGGGTCAAAAGATATGTTTTCCAATCGAGATAAATTATCAGCTACAGGGTTTTCAGCACCCTTCTATCTACTATATGTAGATCAAACTCTTGTAAAAGCAGCACCCATCTAATAAGCCTAGAATAACTCCTATTTTACCCGAAGACTCCAGGAGCCAGAATACGAGACGGAGAAGAGCCCTGGGGTGGCCACACCACCTGCTGGCGCGGGCCAGGCCTGGCCGCGCCAGGGGGTGGTGTGGGCCCCCCAGGCACCCCCTCGGCCTCTCTCTTCTCCTATAAGGAGCCTTCTGACCTAAAAACTTCAGGGGGGTTCGACGTTTTTCCATAAGGAGTTCCGCTCCGCCGCCACCACCAGATTCCACAAAACAGCACTAGAAACTCCGTTCTGGCACCCTGCCGGGACGACGAATTGGAGGAGATCATCACCATCATCATCACCATCGCTTCTCCATCGACCATCAATGTTTCCCCCATCTATGAGTGAGTAATCCCCCACTGTAGGCTATGGGGATGGTAGGGATTGGATGAGATCATTCATGTAATGGCATCAGATTGTTAGGGCATGGTGCCTAGTATCTTTTATTAGTGCTATATGACTTTGTTGTGACTTGGTGTGCTTAATGCTTGTCACTAGGGCCCGAGTGCCATGATTTTAGATCTGAACTTATTATTGATTCATTATGATAGTATTGTTCTTGGTCTTATCTGCAAGTTGTATACACATGTTGTTGTCCGGAACCAATGGCCCTGAAGTGACAGAAATCGGGACAACCGGAGGGAAAGGCTTTGATGTGAGGATCACATGTGTTCACGGAGTGTTAATGCTTTGCTCCGGTGCTCTATTAAAAGGAGCACCTTAATTGCCTCTAGTTCCCTAGAGGCCCTGCTGCAAACGGGCTGGCAGGACAAAAGATGTTGTGCAAGTTCTCATTGCGAGCACGTATGACTATTTATGGAACACATGCCTAGGATTGTCTAGTACTTGGATGCTTTATCTTATTTATCTGCAATAGCCCTATGTTCTGATTGCTATGTGGATTGTCTTGTCCATGCAACGCCTGTCCATCCATCCCTATGCCTACCACACTCGAATCCCACTGTTTACTGTTGTCTTTGTTTTGCTACTGTTGTTACTTTACTATTCCTACTACAAAACTGTTGCTACTGATAAACTGCTGTGAGCAAGATTGTTTCCAGGTGCAGCTGAATTGACAACCCAGTTGTTAAGGCTGATAAATATTCTTTGGATCCCCTTGTGTCGAATCAATAAATTGGGTTTCACTTCCCTCAAAAATACTGCGATACACCCCTATACTTGTGGGTCATCAAGACTATTTTCTGGCGCCGTTGCCGGGGAGCATAACTTTATTTATCAAGTTCACTTGGATTCTCTATTATTCGCTGCTATCCATCCATCATGGGTAAGTCTCGTGATGGCAAGGTTCCTATTTTACCATCCACTACAAGAAGAGGTACGGTTATGAACACCTCTACCGCTCTTGATTCACCGTCTGTTTTGAGTAAGTTCCTTACACCACCACATACACATGCTACACACACTGCTACTACTGCTGAATCTGAAACTTCTGATGCTTATGATGCTGCTTCTACTGTGCTTGATAAGAGTGGTTCATTAGGTCCTTTCCTAGATGCTACGATTGCTAGAACTATAGCTGGAAATACCGAAACTCCTAATGAAGACACTGCCACACCTGTTAGCTCACCTGAGTCTAGTAAGAGTTATGATGCTGAAGAAGATTATGTTGAGATGACTGATGAGTTTATTGAAGAATGTAGGAACACCCATGATAGGAGCGCTGCTAAGAGTCTCCTTGAGAGGCGTCATATTAGACCCAAATTATCTCCTGCTGCTAAGTTTGCTGCTTCTCCCACAAACATTATAGATGAAGATTATGATTTCTCTTTTGATCTATCTTACATAGCCATTGTTGAGAAAGAACCTTTTTGTGGGACTAAGAATGAAAGTGCGGTAGCACATATGAATGAACTTTCTACCATGAGTGGCTTGTTTTCTGATGATATTAAAATGCGTACTTACTTTGTTGCTAAGATTTTCCCTTTTTCACTGAAAGGAGAAGTTGTGGCATCCCGCAAAAACCACTACTAGAAAATCGCTATGTTTTTGTGCATTGCATCATCATGACCGCATGCTCATGTCATCATGCCACATTGCATTTGAGCATCGTCATCATCTTGCATGGTTTGTTTAAAAACTATTTTCGAAAAGCCTGGTTTTGCTTTCTAAATGCCCCGTCTTTATTTCAAATTAAAACCCGGGCTTGTCCGGATTATCTCGTTTCGTCTACAAACGGCTTCTAAAGGCCTTGTTTGAAATAAATAATTTATTTTAATTATTTTTAGGAGGCAGCCCGCCAGGCCCGAAAGCCCGGCCGGCCACCTCCAAACCCTAAAACTAAATCTACCTAGACCTAACCCTAAGCCAACCCTATTCTACCCCAACCCTCAGCCGACCACAGCCACACTCCATCGCCGCCACCTCCACCAGACCCACACCGCCGCACCAACCGCTCACCCCGCCACCTGGCCCAGCCGCCACCTCACCCCGCCCAATCCTGGCCGGCCACCTCACCTCCCTGGGCCACCTCACCCCCTGGGCACCGTACCACGCCCCGCCGCCGCATCACTCCACCTGCACATCTCCCCATCGCCACCCCACTCCCCACCAACCGCTAGGCGGGCCAGCCCCACCTGCTCCACCGATAGCCAGCCCCGGGAATCCCGTCCGCCCTCCTGGCCCACCCTTCCATGTCGCCCACCTCATCTCTCCTTCTTCCTCACCAATTCTCGCATGCGACCAGCACCGCGCCTCCCTCGCCCCATCACGCGTCGCCCGCCTCCGTCCTCCTCGGCTCCTCCGACTGCCACTGTGGACGACCTCGTCCTCCTCTCCACTGACCTCGAGGCCGCGCCCCGCCTCCACCGCCACCGGCCAGGACCCGAGCGCCCATGTCCGCCTGTGCGCCGGCCACCCGAGCCACCCGCCGCCGTGGTGCCCATGGCCACCGCCGCCAATGCGCCATGCCGCCACCAGAGAGATCCACCCCGTGGTGCTGCCTCTGCTCCCCCACGGCGCCATTTTTCTCCAGCTGGAGCCGGCCACCGCTCCGCCTTGCGGCCCGGTCGTCTCCACCCCGGTGCCGCCTCGGGCCCCCTCTGCCCCGAGTCCACGTCGACCCCACCTCCGGCCGACCCCACCTGCGACCCTCTTCGTCGCTCGGCCCCGGCAAGCCGGCCACCGCCTCTAGACAGCACGCTGTCTTCCGCGCACCGAGCCCCACTTCAACAGCCGTCGCGTCGTTGTTGTTGCCTCGTCCCTCTTGTTGTCGACCCTGCTCCGCCGGTCCCTGACCCGAGCCCTCGCTGCGGCGAGTTCGGTGTCTTCTCGCCACCGTCTTCCAACCGCAGCACGGCCGAGCTCTGCCTTGCTGTCTCTCGCCGCGAGCACCACGAGGTCCAGCCCTCCTCTCTACATCCTGCGAGCTGCATGATATGAAGAGGTGTGTGCACCCCGAAGGCCATGTTGTTGTGGTGATGATAAGACAATGACCGTGAAGAGATGTTGTGTGTGCTACCTGGAACCCGATGTTGTCTATTCAAGTTCGCCATCGATCAAAGACGCCTAGACCCGGGATGCCAAGACCTCTGTCAGGGAACACCAAGACCGTCTACTCTGAAGACTAAACCGGAAGACCGCCAAGATCGCCACGGGAACGACAAGTACTTCACCCCGGATGCCAAGGCCGACCCGATACACGGACCCGACAAGATCTTCGCGACAACAAGATCGACATCGGCCAGGGCGAATCCGATGAGTCACCGACGCCAAACCAAGTCCTGCAACGACCTCCGAAGACTGATCCCGCCGAACCGAGCTCGCTGATCCCGTCGAACCCTAAGACCGAACCCTCGGCATGCTAAGATCTCCTCCTGGGAACGCCAAGTCCTTCTTCCTGAAACGCCAAGTTCTCCATCTTGTATCCGAACCTCGCCGTTCCGTCTAGCCCTGAGACCGAACCTCGGACCCCGGAACCCAAGATCTTCCGAACCCAGATGTGTGCCCCTAAGCCCCTATTTTTATAATATGGCATTATCAACTGTCGCATATTAATTGTTCATCTCGCATGCATATCATGTGGGTTGGGGGCATTATGCCGATTCACCTCATAATTGAATATGGAGTCCATCTGCGGGATATCTTTATCTTATTCCGGACTCCATTTAAATTTGCGTAGCGAACCGATGACATGTTTTGCCTTGTTAATACAACATTTAAATTGCGGGGTAGTTAAATAACTTGAACCGTGTAATTAATTGTCGGGACCCCGGTTCCGCTTAATAATGCCTAATTGCACCGCATCTGCATCATATCATAAGCATGCTGGATCTTCTGCCCTAGTATTAAATATTGCATCCGGTGTTTCTTCTAGTGTTTGCTTCTTCGCGGATTAGGCCAATGAGTTGATGCGAGTATCGACAAGTTCTCCGGATATGAACCTTTGGCAGTGTTTTCCCAGGCGAGCATCTCTCCCCCTTCTACCTATTTTGCATTTATAGTCTTTATTTCCTCTTGTTGATCTATTGCTATCCGTGTCAGAATGCTTTAGTTTCCGTACACCAGTTATATCTCGAGCAGCCTCGATATTGCCTTGGACACCTCCTATTACCTGTGTTTGGTAGATAGCTGGCCTTGCGAGTCGTGGTTGCTTGCTCAGGCGCGATCTCGTGTTGTCAAGTGCCACAGTTGTTGGAATGCTGGCAGATGTTTATGGTGGAGATGATCATGACTTTAAATACAACTATTAAAATGCTAGGTGATGGGTTCGTAGCATGGAAAACAAAAAATTTATACCGCAAGAACGAACAAAACCCAGATCTAATCTAGATAAAAGCCAAGATCTAATCTATTAGAAATGAGCAACGAGATAGATCTGTACTAACCCTCGTAGAACCGAAAGCGTTACGAGATTAGATCTCGGGGTTTATGTAGTCGATCACTTGCCGATCTCAAGATCGTGTGGACGATCCTTCCGGCGCCGCGTTCCGGCAGCGCTTCCGCAGTCGGTCACACATGCGGAGTCGAAGCAGACCTTCCTCTCCCCGTTCCAGCGAGCAGCGGAGGTAGTAGATCTTCTCCACGGAATCCCAGCAGCACGACGGTGTGGTGGTGGTGGTGGAGGAGAGAATTCTGCAGGGCTTCGCCTAAGCCGGAGCAGAGCGAAGGAAGAGGAGAGAGGCGGCGACTAGGGCTTGTTATGGGAGAGAGCTAGGAGGGGGCGCCCCCTCCCCTCTATTTAAAGGAGGGAGGCGCGCCATGGGAGGGGGAGTCCTAGTAGGACTCCCCTCCTTGGCCGGCGGGTTGGGAAGGGGGGAAGGAGTCCTCCCCCACGAATCCGTGTCTAGCCCCCACAAGGTTTCCTTGACCCTTTCTTGGTTTTCAAGTAAACTCCAAGAAATCTTTCTAGAACCTTCCAGAACATTCCGAAACCTTCTAGAATCTCCATACAAACACTCCGGAACATTTCCTAACATAGAAAATGATCCCCAATATATGAATCTTATTCTCCGGACAATTCCGGATCTCCTCGTGATGTCCCGGATCCAATCCGAGACTCCGAACAACATTTGGTCTCCAACACATATTCCATATCTACTTAAAACAACTTCGAACCTTAAGTGTGTCACCCTACGGTTCGTGAATATGCAGACATGATGAAGACACCTCTCCGATCAATAACCATCAGCGGGATCTGGAGATCCATAACGGCTCCCACATACTCAACGATGACTTCGTGATCGATAGAACCATTAACATACGAAACCAATTCCCTTTGTCACGCGATATTCTACTTATCCGAGGTTTGATCGTCGGTATCTCCATACCTAGTTCTACCTCGTTACTGATAAGTACTCTTTACTTGTTCCATGTTATGTCATCCCTTGTGACCTAGTCACATGCTTGCAAGCTAACTAGATGACATTCCACCGAGAGGGCCCAGAGCATATCTATCCGTCATATGGATGGACAAATCCCAATCTTGGTCCATGCGCTTCAACACATACTTTCAGAATACCCAATGACACCTTTATAACCACCCAGTTACAAAGCGGTGTTTCATGTCATCAAAGTACCCATCCGGTGATGGTGATTAACATAACCTCATGGTCGAAGGATTAGGTTACTATGCATTTGAAAGCTTACAGCAATACGAACTTAATGACTTGATCTTATGCTACGCTTACTATGGGTGTGTGTCCATCACATCATTCTCCTAATGATATAACCTTGTTATTAATGACATCCAATGTCCATGATCAGGAAACCATGATCATCATTTAATCAACAAGCTAGTTCCACAAGAGGCTTACTAGGGACTCTTTTATGTTTACAAAACACACATGTATTAGTGTTTCCTTATAATACAATTATAGCATGGGATGTAAACATTCATCATAAACACAAAGATATAATAATAACCACTTTTATTATTGCCTCTTGGGCATATCTCCAACAGTCTCCCACTTGCACTAGATTCAATAATCTAGATTACATGGTAATATACCTAACACCCATGGCGTTCTGGTGTTGGTCATGCTTTGCTCTAGGGAGAGGTTTAGTCAACGGATCTCCCACATTCAGATCAGTGTGTACTTTGCAAATCTTTATGTCACCATCTCGGACATACTCGCGAATAGCATGGAAACGTAGCTTGATGTGCTTCATCTTGCTATGTGACCTTGGCTCCTGTGCATTAGCTATGGCACCTGTGTTGTCACAGTAGATGGCCATCGGGTCCAACGCACTGGGAACCACGCCAAGTTCAGTAATGAACTCCTTCATCCATATGGCTTCTTGTGCAGCCTCCGAAGCAGCTATGTATTCCGATTCAGTTGAAGATTTTGCCACAACGCTTTGCTTGGCACTCCTCCAGCTCACTTCAGCACCATTCAAAATAAATACGTATCCAGACTGTGACTTCGAGTCATGTGGATCGGTGTTCCAACTAGCATCAGTGTAACCGTTTACAACAAGCTGTTCATCACCTCCATAAGAAAGAACCATATCCTTAGTCCTATTCAGGTACTTTAGGATATTCTTGACCATTGTCCAGTGTTCCATTCCAGGATCACTTTGATATCTGCTAGTCAAACTAACAGCATGTGCTATATCCGGTCTTGTACACAGCATGGCATACATGATAGAACCTATGGCCGAGGCATAGGGAATATTATTCATCTTTTCTCTATCTTCTGCCGTAGCTGGACTTTGAGTCTTACTCAAGGTCTTACCTGACAACATGGGCACGAACCCTTTCTTGCTCTCTTTCATTCTAAACTTCTTTAGAACTTTGTCTAAGTATGTACTTTGTGAAAGCGCTATTAGGCGTCTTGATCTATCTCTATAAATCTTGATGCCTAGAATATATGCCGCTTCGTCAAGATCCTTCATTGAAAAACTATTATTCAAATAGGTTTTGACACTATTAAGAAGTTCTATATCATTCCCAATCAACAAAATGTCATCTACATATAGTACTAGGAATGCTATAGAGCCCCCACTCACTTTCTTGTAAATACAAGCTTCTCCATAAGTTTGTATAAATCCAAAGTTTTTGATTACTTTATCAAAACGTTGATTCCAACTCCGGGATGCTTGCTTCAGTCCATAAATGGAGCGTTGAAGTTTGCATACCTTGTCAGCATCACTAGGATCAACAAAACCCTTGGGTTGTACCATATACAACTCTTCCTCAATGTCACCATTAAGGAACGCCGTTTTGACATCCATCTGCCAAATTTCATAATCGAAATATGCAGCGATTGCTAACAAAATCCTCACAGACTTTAGCTTTGCTACTGGTGAGAAAGTCTCATCATAGTCAACTCCTTGAATTTGTCGGAACCCTTTCGCGACAAGTCGAGCTTTATAGACAGTAACATTACCATCAACATCTGTTTTTCTTTTGAAAATCCATTTGCTCTCGACAGCCTTACGGCCATCCGGTAAGTCCACCAAAGTCCATACTTGGTTTTCGTACATGGATCCCATTTCGGATTTCATGGATTCTAGCCATTTGTCGGAATTTGGGCTCACCATAGCTTCTTCATACGTCGCAGGGTCATCAGTGTTGTCCACCAACATGATGTTCAAGGCAGATTCATACCACTCAGGAGTGGTACGAACCCTCGTTGACCTGCGAGGTTCAGCAGTAACTTCGTTCGAAGTTTCATGATCAGCATCATTAGCTTCCTCTCCAGTTGGTGCAGGCGGCACAAAAACATCTTCCGGTGCTGCGCTACTCTCAACTCCGAGAGAAGGTTCAATAACCTCGTCGAGTTCTACTTTCCTTCTAGTCACTTCTTTCGAGAGAAACTCCTTCTCAAGAAAGGATCCATTCTTGGCAACGAAAACTTTGCCTTCGGATCTATGATAGAAGGTATACCCAATTGTTTCTTTCGGGTATCCTATGAAGACGCATTTCTCCGCTTTGGGTTCAAGCTTATCAGGTTGTAACTTCTTTACATACGCTTCGCAACCCCAAACTTTAAGGAATGACAACTTAGGTTTCTTACCAAACCACAATTCATACGGTGTCATTTCAAAGGATTTAGATGGTCCCCTATTTAAAGTGAATGCGGCTGTCTCTAATGCATAGCCCCAAAACGATAGCGGTAAATCTGTAAGAGACATCATAGACCGAACCATATCTAAGAGAGTTCGATTACGACGTTCGGACACACCATTACGCTGTGGTGTTCCCGGCGGTGTCAACTGCGAAAGTATTCCACATTTCTTTAAATGCATGCCAAACTCATAACTCAGATATTCACCTCCGCGGTCAGAATGCAGAAATTTAATCTTCTTGTGATGATGATTTTCCACTTCACTTTGAAATTCCTTAAACTTCTCAAAAGTTTCGGACTTATGTTTCATAAAGTAGACATACCCATATCTACTTAAGTCATCCTTGAAAGTGAGAACATAACGATATCCACCACGCGATGCTACACTCATTGGACCGCACACATCGGTATGTATTATTTCCAATAAGTCTGTAGCTCGCTCCATTATTCCAGAGAATGGAGTCTTAGTCATTTTTCCCATTAGACATGCTTCGCATCTTTCAAGTGATTCAAAATCAAGTGATTCAATAAGTCCATCAGAATGGAGTTTCTTCATACGCTTCACTCCAATGTGACCAAGACGACAGTGCCACATGTATGTAGAATTATCATTCAATTTTATTCGTTTAGCATCTATGTTGTGAACATGTGTATCACTACTATCGAGATTCAATAAGAATAAACCATTTATCTTAGGTGCATTACCATAAAAGATATTACTCATGTAAATTGAACAACCTTTATTCTCAGACTTAAAAGAGTAACCGTCTCGCAATAAAAAAGATCCAGATATAATGTTCATGCTTAACGCAGGCACCAAATAACAATTATTTAAATTTAAAACTAATCCCGAAGGTAGATGTAGAGGGAGCGTGCCGACGGTGATCACATCAACCTTGGAGCCATTTCCAACGCCCATCGTCACCTCGTCTTTTGCCAGTCTTCGTTTATTCCACAGCTCCTATTTCGAGTTACATATATGAGCAACCGAACCAGTATCAAATACCCAGGCACTACTACGAATACTAGTAAGATACACATCAATAACATGTATATCGAATATACCTTTCTTCTTGATGTTGCCGTTCTTCAGATCTGCCAAGTACTTGGGGCAGTTACGCTTCCAGTGACCATCACCCTTGCAGTAGAAGCACTCAGTTTCAGGCTTAGGACCAGCCTTGGGCTTCTTAGCAGGTGCGCCAGCTTTCTTGCCGTCCTTCTTGAAGTTGCCCTTTTTATTAGGCTTGCCCTGTTTCTTGAAATTGGTGGTCTTATTGACCATCAACACTTGGTGCTCCTTCTTGATCTCCACTTCAGCAGTTTTCAGCATGGACGATAGTTCAGGCAACGTCTTGTTCATGCAGTGCATATTGTAGTTCATCACAAAGTTCTTATAACTCGGTGGCAGTGATTGGAGGACACGGTGAATCCCTAACTCATTAGGAATCGTTATCCCCAACTCTTGGAGCTTGTTTGCGTGCCCAGACATGGTGAGCACATGCTCGCTAACGGAGCTTCCCTCTTCCATCTTGCAGGTAAAGAACTTCTCGGAGGCCTCATAGCTCTCCACGGCCGCGTGAGTCTCAAAAATGAGCTTGAGCTCCTTAATGATCTCGAACGGGTTGTGGTGCTCAAAACGCTTCTGGAGCTCCGTTTCTAAACCGTACAGGATGGCACACTGAACTGTGGAGTAATGATTTTTCCGAATGGCGTAAACATTCTTTGCGTCATCGGTGGCATCATCTGCAGGTGGGTCACCTAGTGGTGCTTCGAGAACATAGGTCATCTGACCAGCCCTGAGGACAATCTTCAGACCATGGAGCCAGTCCATGAAGTTGCTTCCATTGTTCTTAAGTTTTTCTTTCTCTAGGAACGCATTGAAATTGATGGAGAGATTCGCCATAATCTACAACAAATTTGCAAGTAGTTTAGACTAAGTTTATGATAAATTGAGTTCTACTTTAATTCTTAAATTAACTAGGTGAACTCCCACTCAAAACAACATCCCTCACATTGTCTTAGTGATTACACAAACCAAGTCCACTACACCAAGTTCGATCTTCACGAGAGAAGATGTAGTTTCATCGGCGAACAATCTTCATGTTCATCATATCACTTATATGATTCATGCTCTACCTTTCGGTATTCCGTGTTCCGAGACCATGTCTGTACATGCTAGGCTCCTCAAGATTAACCTTAGTTTACGCATGTGCAAATCTGGCTTGCACCCGTTGTATGCACACGCAGAATCTATCACATCCGATCATCATGAGATGCTTCGAGACGACGAGTCTTAGCAATGGTGCCAACTAAGGACGAACACTTTATTACTTGAAATTTAGTGAGAGGGATCATCTTATAATGCTACCGTCACGATCTAAGAAATACAAGATGCATAAAGGATTAACATCACACGCAATTCATAATTAGTGTGATATGATATGGCCCTTTCTTCTTATGCCTTTGATCTCCATCTCCAAAGCACGGACATGATCTCCATCATCACCAGCATTGCGTCAAGGTCAGTGGTGCCGCTTCATGGTTATCCATCATCACCAGCAACTATTACAACTACTTGGAATAAAGCTATTACAAGATGAATAGACACGCATGTCTTAACAGAATTAAAAACAACCATTAGGCTCCTGCCGGTTGCCATATTACAACAAGGATCATTGCATATATCAAATATAATCACAATCACATGATGGCCATATCACATCAGAAAACCCCTGCAAAAACAAGTTAGACGCCTCTAATTTTTTTTGCAAGTTTTACGTGGTTTGGGGCTTTCGAATAAGAACGGATCTTACCTACGAAACTGAACCACAACGTTGATACAAGTGCTATCAAGTGCAAAGTGTAGATTGGATCTATACTATGATGGGAGAGACAGACACCCGCAAAGCCACTTGTGCAAAGCAAGTTACACGTCAAGCGTGGAGCAAGTCTCATGTGCGATGACATGTAAGGTTAGCCCGAGCCGCTTCATCCCACCATACCGCAGGATGCAAAGTACACAAAGCAAAAGACGGCACGAGCACCAACGCCCACAACATCATTGTGTTCTACTCGTGCAACAGATCTACGCATAGACAAGGCTCTGATACCACTGATGGGTTCGTAGCATGGAAAACAAAAAAATTCTACCGCAAGAACGAACAAAACCCAGATCTAATCTAGATAAAAGCCAAGATCTAATCTATTAGACATGAGCAACAAGATAGATCTGTACTAACCCTCGTAGAACCGAAAGCGTTACGAGATTAGATCTCAGGGTTGATGTAGTCGATCACTTGCCGATCTCAAGATCGTGTGGACGATCCTTCCGGCGCCGCGTTCCGGCAGCGCTTCCGCAGTCGGTCACACGTGCGGAGTCGAAGCAGACCCTCCTCTCCCCGTTCTAGCGAGCAGTGGAGGTAGTAGATCTTCTCCACGGAATCTCAGCAGCACGACGGTGTGGTGGTGGTGGTGGAGGAGAGAATTCTGCAGGGCTTCGCCTAAGCCGGAGCAGAGCGAAGGAAGAGGAGAGAGGCGGCGGATAGGGCTTATTATGGGAGAGAGCTAGGAGGGGGCTCCCCCTCCCCTCTATTTAAAGGAGGGAGGCGCTCCATGGGAGGGGGAGTCCTAGTAGGACTCCCCTCCTTGGCCGGCGGGTTGGGAAGGAGGGAAGGAGTCCTCCTCCCCCACGAATCCGTGTCTAGCCCCCACAAGGTTTCCTTGACCCTTTCTTGGTTTTCAAGTAAACTCCAAGAAATCTTTCTAGAACCTTCCAGAACATTCCAAAACCTTCTAGAATGTCCATACAAACACTCCGGAACATTTCCTAACTTAGAAAATGATCCCCAATATATGAATCTTATTCTCCGGACAATTCCGGATCTCCTCGTGATGTCCCGGATCCAATCCGAGACTCCGAACAACATTTGGTCTCCAACGCATATTCCATATCTACTTAAAACAACTTCGAACCTTAAGTGTGTCACCCTACGGTTCGTGAATATGCAGACATGATGAAGACACCTCTCCGATCAATAACCATCAACAGGATCTGGAGATCCATAACGGCTCCCACGTACTCAACGATGACTTCATGATCGATAGAATCATTAACATACGAAACCAATTCCCTTTGTCACGCGATATTCTACTTATCCGAGGTTTGATCGTCGGTATCTCCATACCTAGTTCTACCTCGTTACTGATAAGTACACTTTACTCGTTCCATGTTATGTCATCCCTTGTGACCTAGTCACATGCTTGCAAGCTAACTAGATGACATTCCACCGAGAGGGCCCAGAGCATATCTATCCGTCATATGGATGGACAAATCCCAATCTTGGTCCATGCGCTTCAACACATACTTTCAGAATACCCAATGACACCTTTATAACCACCCAGTTACAAAGCGGTGTTTCATGTCATCAAAGTACCCATCCGGTGATGGTGATTAACATAACCTCATGGTCGAAGGATTAGGTTACTATGCATTTGAAAGCTTACAGCAATAGGAACTTAATGACTTGATCTTATGCTACGCTTACTATGGGTGTGTGTCCATCACATCATTCTCCTAATGATATAACCTTGTTATTAATGACATCCAATGTCCATGATCAGGAAACCATGATCATCATTTAATCAACAAGCTAGTTCCACAAGAGGCTTACTAGGGACTCTTTTATGTTTACAAAACACACATGTATTAGTGTTTCCTTATAATACAATTATAGCATGGGATGTAAACATTCATCATAAACACAAAGATATAATAATAACCACTTTTATTATTGCCTCTTGGGCATATCTCCAACAGGTATAACTAATGTAGAGGCATCGGTGGGCAATAGATGTTATTTGGTTCTTCCACGCTCACTTGTGTCCCGTAGGACCCCGAGTACTTGATACATGTTCCTTGATTATTCACACTATCCACATCCGGGAGGCCATATGGACCCCCTGAGCCAGAGCTTGATTCATTTCTATTTCTTGGGGCCACAAACTAGTTTGGGGTTTATTACTATCCTGTACCTATGCCATGCTTTACTGTTTTATTTAAGATTGTGCGTGGAGCACCTGTACTGTTTTGGATCACGCCATGTTTTTGCGGTATCGATAAGCCCAGTCACATTTTCGGGTTCCCAGTCGTTTACAGCCGTCGTCGCAAACCCTGGGTCCGTTCCGGAGCCGGCCAACTTCGTTGCGGGTAGCTTAGTGGGGTGGCCCCTAAAATATTTTATGAATCCCATGATCGCTTTGTCGTGAATGCCTCGTTGGGTTTTGAGTTGGTTTTTCCGAGGTTGATCGAGTGTGTGTTGCTATTTGTGCACCCCTGCAGGGTAAAACTTTCGGAAAGCCGTGTCCACGGTTATGGATGACTTGGAGCACAATATCTCGATCATAGACAAGCATAACTAAAGTAGTACTATAAATTTGACTTAATATGTGACTAGTAATCAGCTCAAGTATAACGGAATGGATATTAAAAATGCCAACAGCTGGTGGTTCTGGGTTGTTTTGTGACATGCTATACCTGCCTAGTAAGTATTTCAACTCCAATGGAATGTGATAAAAGTGCCAACAACTGCTGGGTTTTGGGATTCCTCAGGACAATTATATCTGACTAGTAAATGTTCCAACTACAACGGAATGTTAACTAAAACTGCCCACTACTTATGCTATCAGGATGACTCATGCTATATATCTAACTAGTAAATGCTGCAACTATAATGGAATGAGTCAAACGGCCAACTGTGTGAGTTCCTCGGTGTGACTTCCTCGTTTGGTCTCGAGGGGGAATACCAGGATGGGTATGTTTGGTGTTAGCATCAGGTTGGATCCGAATAGGTTTTCCTTATCCCTCTTTAATAGCCGCCAGTTTTACTGAGTCTCTATATGTAGGCGAGAGCCGCCGAATTCTAGCCTCGCCGTGTACTGGCCTCAGTACTGACGCTCCTCTTTTTCCTTTGCCCTTTGTCGGCACCCATTTTTGTTTTAGCAGGTTTGGGATCGACGTCGTTAGCAGGGTTACCCTTCCGGCTTGGCCTGGGCAGGGTTATGGACGCCATTGGTTATTCTTCAGGGCTCTTAGCCCCATTTGCTTCTTATCCGTACTCGGATGTTGTATCGTTTTCAAGGTGATTTGGGTCTTTGTATTATATATCTGTATTCTTGACTCGAGGAGTCACTATTGTATATATATGTTCTGTGGGTTCCATCGTGGACTAATGTGTAATGGTATTACTTCGTTTTCCACCCGCACGAAAGTGCCTGGTGGGCGTCCTTGAATCGTTTCTATGCGGGTTTGGCGGAAAGGGCTAAAACTTGCATAGGGCCGATTCGAGGGTGTTACAGAAGCTAAAACTTGGTTTAGTGATTTACCTCCTGGATCTATTGATAGCCCTGAGTGCTTGATTAGTACTTTCCTGCAGAAATATTTTCCTCCTAGTGCTAGACATGCTATTTTGCAGGAACTTTTTGATTTTAAACGGGGAGAAAAAGAGGTATTGCCCGAGTCTTGGGCAAGGTTTTGTGCTTTGATTCATGCACAGGCTGGAAGTCCTTTACCTAAGAATGAGCTACTTGATATATTTTATAATGGACTAATCAAAGAATCTAGGACATACCTAGATAGTTGTGCTGATTGTGTTTTCAGGAATAGGACTCCTAAGGAATCTGAGGAATTAATGGCTAAAATAAGCAAGAATTATGAAGATTGGACTCCTCCTAAACAAGCTATACCTGAAGTAATTGTACCTGAACCATCTATTCCCGTGCCTATTCCAACATCAAAGAAGAGGGGAATTATTGAATTAAATGATGAAGTGATGAAGGAAGCTAAGAAATGTCTTAAGGAGAAGGGAATTAAAGTTGCAGATGTCAAGAATTTACCTCCTATAGAAGAATTATGTAAGCCTATTCCCTACTCATCCACTATTGAGGTACACTCTCTCCAACACTTTGTTGAAGGTGATATCCCTTACTCTAAACCTCCTGATCAATGCTTAGAAGAATTCGATATCTTTATTGTTAAGCAACATAACTTTAATAAAAGGGTGCAAAATCATCTAATGGAAAACACTAGAGCTATTGTTGAGTTGAAGGATATTGTGGAAAGAACCTCTAATTATGTTAAAATGATTGTTAAACACTTTCAAATGGTTCAAACTCAAATAGATCAACTCATTAAAGTGCAAAATAACTTGCTAGTTAATGCTGCTAAAGAAAAACATGCTTATGAAATCAGAACTAGAAGTGGTGCTGCTACCCAGGATCCTCTATATCTTGAGGGGCATCCCAAAAGAATTGAGCAAGATTCTCAACAAGCTGAAAATAGTGGTTCTACTCATAAGGAAAGAAAAAAGAAACATAAAACTATTGTAGAACCCTCTGAACCTGCTATAGATCCTAATAGTATATCTATCTCTGATGCTGAAACTGAAAGTGGTAATGAAGAAAATGAAGTGCCTAATGAAGAAAAAGCTGAAGAAGAACCTGAAAATCACACTAAGACTACTAAATACACTAAAGAGGATTTTATTGCTAATAAACATGGTAGTGAAAGAGAACCTTGGGTCCAAAAACCTATGCCTTTCACTGATAAGAAACACAAGTCAAAGGAAGATGAACACTATTATAAGTTTTGTGAGTGGATGAAGCCTTTATTCTTGCAAATTCCTTTGACTGATGCTATTAAATTGCCTCTTTACTCAAAGTATATGAAGGACATTGTCTCGAATAAAAGGAAGATCCCTAATGAAGAAATCTCCACTTTGCTTGCTAATTATTCATTCAATGGTTAGGTTCCTAAGAAACTTGGAGACCCAAGGATTCCAACTATCCCTTGCTCTATTAAGAATAGTTATGTTAGAACTGCTTTGTGTGATTTGGGAGCTGGAGTTAGTGTTATGCCTTTTTCTCTCTATAAGAGGCTTCAGCTTGAAAAATTGATACCAACTGATATATCTTTGTAAATGGCTGATAAATCTACCACTATTCCTGTGGGTATATGTGAGGATGTACCTGTTCAGGTGGCTCATAATTGCTTGATATTAACTGATTTTGTTGTGCTTGAAATGCCTGAAGATGATAATATGTCTATTATTCTTGGGATACCTTTTCTTAATACTGCAGGAGCTATTATTAATTGTAATCAAGGAAAGGTGACCTTCAATGTTAATGACAAGGAACATACTGTCTATTTCCCCAAGAAGATTGAAAGGACTTATGGTTTAAATTCAATTGAACACATTGAAGGCATTCAAGTTGGAGAAATATATTGTCCCATACCAAGAGAAAATTTTGAAACTATTATGATTGGGACCATTGCTATCAAGGTTAAGGTAACATAATCATTAGTGGAGTACAAAGTTTTGTCTCATATGCAATTGTTTTGGTAGGAAGACTTGATCAACCTTGCTAACAAAAGGATTCCATTGAACAAAACAATGTTTTCATTATGATTATCCCCGTTTATTTCTATCCTTTGCATTTTTGGTTTTTGCTTTCATTTAGTTTCCTTTGTGTTGTTAGTTTGCTTGCATGCTAGAACTTCTGTAGTTCTAGCCTTGTTTTGTCCTTGCATCATGTTTCCAAAAGAAAAAAAAATGTCTGTCAGAAAATCATTCTTCTATTTCTAAAAAAAAGCCCAAAAATAAAGTGTCTCGAAAAATTCCAGAAAATTCATATTAATTTTTTACGTGAAAAAAGGGGCAGAGGAGTACCTGGTAGGTACCAGGGGGCCCACCAGGCAGGCACACCACATGGTGGCGTGGCCAGACCTGGGTGGCGCCATGCCCTGGTGTGGGCCACTCCTGGCCCTCCACCACTCCTCTCACCTGCCACTTTCTTCTCTCTCCCGAGTAAGCTCCAGTTCATAGCTCAAAATCGCGTTCTTTCTGTGCTTGCTCTCGATTTCTTTGATCCCCTTGCTCAGCCCATCTTTCTTGCTAAAATTTGGAGCATTTGTTCCCTGGTATGTGACTCCTCCCCTTGTCCAAGTAGATTTGTGATTAGTGGATTATATGTTGAGTATTTTGCTGCTGTAGGTGACTGGTTATGAGAGCTTGTAAGCTTGTTTGATGCTTAGAGATATAGTTTTGATGCATGGTTAGGCCTCTTGCAAGTCCCTATGAGTAGATTCCTTCATTATATTTACTTTGCAATCACTTGTTTAATAGGTGTTTAATTTCAGAATAGAAGATGAGTGGACACCACCTAAACCAACATGAGCTTTGGGTGCCTGAGGTCATGAAGGTCCACCGGGAGGAGGAAGTTTTTCCCTCCATTTATCCATGCTCTGAGTTCATGAGAGATGCAAGAATTCTACAAGATTTCCACACTTTGGTTTCTAATGCAGGGTTAGAGCATTTCTTGGAAGATGAACCTTGTCAATTTGTGAAGCTAACCATGTCTGTGGTGCAGGATTTCCAATTTAGTCACTCTTTGCCTAACCCCATGGTCCATTACAAAATTTACAATATTGCTGTTAATCTTTCTCTTGACGATTTTTGTGCAACCATTAAGGTACCTCAATGGGGATCATGTAAGAAGATTAAAGAGAGACCAGAACCACTCATGGATTTATACGCAGAAATTTGTCAAGGGAGTAGCTTCTCAAAGGAGAATGGAAAAATCTGTAACATTCATCTTCCCTCCATTCGCTACTTTGCCTACTTTATTGCCAAGTGTGTTCTTGCTAGGAAAACTGCCAATAAGCTATCTTCGTTTGATCTAGCATTTATCTCTGCTGCTCTTAGACGAGATAGGTCTTACAACTTGGGTGCTTTGATAGCTTTCCGTCTTGCTGCTAACCGTGAGAAAGGTGGAATTTGTGGAGGCCTCATTGCCTCTCGTTTACTAGCATTGCATGGTTTAGTGCCTCATCATCTAGACCTACAGTTTCCCATAGAGAGGCTTGATTTTAATTCCATGATACAACATAAATTTATTTCCTCGTGGACCAGCTTGAGTAAGTTGTCTTATGAAATAACCTTTCTCAAAGCTGGTTGGAGAAAGAGAAAGTCCAAGCGTGTTGTTCTTTTGCCTGCACCTATTTTGTTTAACCTTGATAACAGGGAAGGATGGTCCCTCACTGAGTAGGAGCTTGACACGTACTTGGGAGAGCTCTCCCAACAGGAGCAGGACACTAGAAGGGAGGTCACGGATGATTCGGTCCAACCCTCGAATGAGGGAGAGTCTTCATATCAGCAACCCGCTTATGATTGGGGAGCTTCCTCTTCTTCTCATGGGCCCAGCTACGACCATTCTTACCAAGATCCGCCCGCTTGGAACCCCTATTCGTACATGGATTGATACCCACTTAGGCCAAAAGCCTAAGCTTGGGGGAAGGTACGCCGACACCGCACTCATCTCCATATCATGTTGCGTCGGTTCTTTGTATATTCATGTTTTCGTTCTCTTTTTAGTTTTCGTTCTTCTTTGCTTTTGCTTTCTAAAAACACAAAAAGACCAAAAATATTTTTGTTGTTTCTCTTTGGTTTGCTTCTTCTTTTTGCCTTGGTTTGTTTTTCCCTTTTCACTTTGTTTGAACTATTCGAAAAACCCAAAAAGATTTTGCTTTGCTTGTTTTTCTCTTTTGGTTCTTGTTTAAAAATCGAAAACACCAAAAATATTTGTCGTTCTTCTTTGGTTTTTGCGAGTTTGCTACAGGGTTCGGCAGTTCTTGGTGGATTATTGGTTTCATATTATTATTCAAACCACACAAGTGAAGAGCAATAATGAGGATTAATGACAACCTGAGGCGTGGTAAGAGGCTGGTAACGAACTCTATTTGTCTTCATTTTTGTACATATACTCATCATTGTGAGCTTGCTTAGTCCGTTCATGTAGAGTGTTTGTTTTCTTTGGATGCTTAGTAGTTCTTGCTTTCTTGTGATTAGCTCCAGCTTGCTAATAGTTTGTAGCATGTCTCTTGAATGTTTGCTTGCATTGCTCTATTCATAAATTGGTATGACACCGTGGTATCCTCCTCTGGATGTTTCATTTGATCGACTTGGCACATGCTTACGCATTTACATGACTGTAATAATCAGTTAAGCCTTGACGAATTATTTTGCTTTGAGGATCTTGAATCATTTTCATGCCATGAGTAGTCCTGTTTTGTTACAAGAATTGATAATGACAGCTATTGCTCTCTCGTTTGTCGCTCCCTTACTATTGCTAGCCTTCATTTCCACTGAGTGTTTTACTCATGTTTCCAACTTCCTAAACCAAATATTTCCATAGTGTCCACCATACCTATCCATTTAGCATCATTTGCTACTTCCGTGCATATTCAATATGCCTTGTTTTCTTCTGAAAAAATGTTTGCTTATTATTAGAAAGTTAGTTAGTAAAGCTCTCACGAACTTGATGGCACACTTTATTTTCTTGCACTTAATAAACCTGAACCATTGCGTCCTTCTTTGTTGTGCATATGCTTGCGCTTTATGAGTTGGAGTTAGCAGAACCATGTATCATGGGGACCGCTTTCAACGCTTCATAGGTACTTTGTACCTAGTTGATATCATGTTCTTTTGTTTATGGATCCCGGCGATGTGAAATAAAAGTGGAACTTGTAAGATCATGGAGTTTGTATGTATGTTAGAGAAACGCCTGGGCCGCTAGCCTAAGCCATGCCTAATCATGGTGGAAACTTGCAGCATAACCATAATGAGCATTCTATGAAGCATCCTCAATAAAAATCTATGCACATAGTAAATAAAAAGATCGCCGAGATGCTCATTGTCTGCTTGCCTTGTATTTTGATCATGGGATAGCTCCTGTGTCATGTGCAAGGGGTACCCTATTGGCGGTTCTCTATGATACGTATATACTTACAATGACAAGAGCTTACTTGTGACTGAAGTTGAGTAGCATGAAGATCGGTCTTCTTAAGTAAGGGGCATGAGACTTCAGTTTATAACTTGTCAAGCATATCCTCTTAGTTGTGTCACTTTCACCTTAACCACATTAAAGATGCTTATGATAGGGGCAATGAGATCTCAAAGCTAATGAGTACCATACTTTCAGCATTTGGAAGCCTTTCAAAATTATTCAAAACCTTTTCTTCTACTTGTTGAGTCTCCACATATTCTTTGAGCACCTTCTTGAGAGCATAGTTGTCATTCTTTGTGTTTGTTCCAATACTTGATTGTTTGTGTTATGACTTTGATGCTTGTATCTTTGATATCTTTACTTATAGTCATCACTTGAACTTCAGAGGTGCCTTGACATTCATAATCAAAGGCAAGAGAGATACCACTCTATCATACCTTTCTATGAGCATTGTAATGTTGCTTATGTTTGTGCTTCATGCTACTTATTATTCTTGAGTTGGAATCTCTTCATAGCTTGCAATGACTATTAAGTAGACTTAGTTGCATACTCTTTATTATGAATTGTCTAAGTAGTTGGTCACATTGCTGAGAATATTTACATCATATGAAGCAAATATGTTCGTGAAAGTTCTTTTATTGCACTCAGTTTTCAACTGAATTGCTTGAGGACAAGAAATAAGCTAAGCTTGGGGGGAGTTGATACGTCCAAAACGTATCTAATTTCCCGAACACTTTTGCTATTGTTTCTCCTCTATACTTGTGTGATTTGGATGCAACTAATGCGAACTGACGCTGTTTTCAGCAGAATTGCCTTGGTGTCTACTTTTTGTGCAGAAAATCAACTATCAGAAAAAATCCCAGAAAATATGCCAAAAATCCTATTTTACCCGAAGACTCTAGGAGCCAGAATACGAGAGGGAGAAGAGCCCTGGGGTGGCCACACCACCTGCTAGCGCGGGCCAGGCCAGGCCGCGCCAGGGGGTGGTGTGGGCCCCCCCGGCACCCCCTCGGCCTCTCTCTTCACCTATAAGGATCCTTCTGACCTAAAAACTTCGGGGGGGTTTGACGTTTTTCCAGAAGGAGTTCCGCTCCGCCGCCACCACCAGATTCCACGAAACAGCACCAGAAACTCCGTTCTGGCACCCTGCCGGGACGGGGAATTGGAGGAGATCATCGCCATCATCATCACCATCGCTTCTCCATCGACCATCCATGTTTCTCCCATCTATGAGTGAGTAATCCCCCGCTGTAGGCTATGGGGATGGTAGGGATTGGATGAGATCGTTCATGTAATGGCATCAGATTGTTAGGGCATGGTGCCTAGTATCTTTTATTAGTGCTTTATGACTTTGTTGCGACTTGTTGTGCTTAATGCTTGTCACTAGGGTCCGAGTGCCATGATTTCAGATCTGAACTTATTATTGATTCATTATGATAGTATTGTTCTTGGTCTTATCTGCAAGTTGTATACACATGTTGTTGTCCAGAACCAATGGCCCTGAAGTGACAGAAATCGGGACAACCGGAGGGAAATGCTTTGATGTGAGGATCACATGTGTTCATGGAGTGTTAATGCTTTGCTCCGGTGCTCTATTAAAAGGAGCACCTTAATTGCCAATATTTCCCTAGAGGCCCCGCTGCAAACGGGCTGGCAGGACAAAAGATGTTGTGCAAGTTCTCATTGCGAGCACGTATGACTATTTATGGAATACATGCCTAGGATTGTCTAGTACTTGGATGCTTTATCTTATTTATCTGCAATTGCCCTATGTTCTGATTGCTATGTGGATTGTCTTGTACATGCAACGCCTGTCCATCCATCCCTATGCCTACCGCACTCGAATCTCACTGTTTACTGCTTTTGTTACTACTGTCTTTATTTTGCTACTGCTGTTACTTTACTATTCCTACTACAAAACTGTTGCTACTGATAAACTGCTGTGAGCAAGATTGTTTCCAGGTGCAGCTGAATTGACAACTCAGTTGTTAAGGCTTATAAATATTCTTTGGCTCTTCTTGTGTCGAATCAATAAATTGGGTTTCACTTCTCTCGAAAATACTGCGATACACCCCCTATACTTGTGGGTCATCAGTGGTGAGATATAAGACGAGGCTTGTAGCACAAGGTTTTACACAGAAACCTGGTATCGATTACGATGAAACATATTCTCCTGTGATCAGTGGAATCATGTTCCGATACTTGATATCACTGGCAGTGCAAATGAATTTGTATATCCAATTGATGGATGTGGTGACCGCATATTTATATGGGTCACTAGATACGGATATCTACATGAAAGTCCCTGAGGGAATGAAGATTCCGGATCCGAAGGCTGATCGCAAAATGTATTGCATAAAGCTACAGAAGTCATTATACGGCTTGAAGCAGTCGGGTAGAATGTGGTACAACCGACTAAGTGAGTTCCTTTTGCAGAAAGGGTACTTGAATAATGATGATTGCCCATGTGTATTCATCAAGAAATCTACTAATGGATTTTGTATAATCTCTGTGTATGTGGATGATTTGAATATCATTAGTACTACACAAGAGATACATGTGGCTAGTAATCATCTTAAGACGGAATTTGAGATAAAAGATTTGGGTAAAACTAAATTTTGTCTCGGTTTACTACTTGAACATATTCTTTCTGAAATATTGGTTCATCGGTCTGCTTATATCCAAAAGATATTGGAGAAATTTAATATGGATAAAGCATACCCGTCAAAAACATCTATGATTGTTAGGTCTCTTGATAGAGACAAAGACCCTTTTAGACCTAAGGATGACGATGAAGAGGTATTGGGACCAGAGTTCCCATCCCTTAGTGCAATTGGTGCACTAATGTATTTAGCAAACTGCACGAGACCTGATATATCGTTTGCAGTTAATCTGTTGGCTAGATACAGCGCATCGCCGACAAAAAGACATTGGGCTGGTGTGAAGAATATTTTAAGATATCTTCAGGGCACCAAAGATCTTGGTTTGTTTTATTAGAAAAATCAAGAGAGAACTATGGTGGGGTATTGTGATGTTGGATACTTATCAGATCCCCATAATGCTAGATCACAGACTGGATTTGTCTTCTTACATGGAGGTACAATCTTCTCTTGGAAGTCGACAAAGCAAACATTGGTAGCTACATCCACGAATCATTCTAAGATAATTGCTTTGTATGAAGCATCACGAGAATGTGTATGGCTTTGCAGAATGATGCACTTTGTCCAAGGTTCAAGTGGGATTGGTTCGCTAGAATCACCCACCATTATCTATGAGGATAATGCTGCTTGTATTGTACAGATGCAGACATGTTATATTAAGAGCAATCCTATATAACTAAGAAGAGCAACCCCACTAACCTATTTCTCTAAACATGCAGCTATGCCACCTCATTCATGTGCCACCTCAGCAATTTCCGTTTCTTTTTTTCCAGGTTTAGAATTCCCAGTTCTATTCGACCAAAACTGCCTCCGGTTCTTTCCGCCCTGGCATGAGCTTTGGTACTCACAAATCGAACCAACCAGTCCAATATAGCCTATTATTGCAGCCCATACACAGCCCGTTACACCAGATGCTCTAGAATCCAAAGTACAGGCCCACTACGTTTTTTTCTATGTCCATATATATTTACCCAATTACTTCTGCAGGCACCATTTATTCAAAAAAAAAAAAAACTTCTGCAGGCACCAACGACAATTGGCACTTCATCTTCTCCATTACTCCGTGAGTATTATATACGCCGCATCCGCTTCCTCTCCCCACAATCGTCCATGAGGAACAGTTTCACGGAAGATTAATGGAGGCATATGAGAAGTTTGCACATATTTTTCTTGTTTATATGCCAGGCTCTGCCTCAAACGGATTTGTTCAAAACGTCCAACACAACTCGTACTAGCGCGTCTGGTGATCGCTTCCCTCCTGTCTTCTCCCCTGCGAATATTGCTTACATCACAACCTCTTATTTTCTCAGGTGCTGCACAATTTGGATGCTAGAGCCCTCCTGCTTGCTGGTCCTTCGGTGTTGCATACCCATTAGCCTAAAATTGAAGACTCATATTGGTACATATCCGTTCCTATATCTTGATTTTTATTTGTTTGATCAAAATCTAATTATGAGCAACCTCCCAGAACCTCACGACCTGCTAGCCGCCTAGCTTGCGATGTACTTTGTCACCAAACCTCAACCCTCGGTGAGCTCATTCTGTCACTTATTCACAGGATTTGACGTTGTATGGTTTTTGGTTCATTGGCGTCTCGATTGACCTCATAGTTTTGCAGTCTGTGATCGCAAGATCTACAGCACAGTTGGTTTTCTCTGACGAGAATATGTTCAGATTTTCTCATGGGATTTTGAACTAGAGGATCGGCGGAGATTGGCTTGGGGACTGCCGCCACAAGACGATCTCGTCGTAGAGGTTACAGGTTACCGAGACAGGCGCGCAGAGTCAGGTCAGCATCCTAGCGAGATTGCGAGTTTGCTGCCACAAAATTATCCGAGACCCCGCAATGAGGTGAGCACGTAAGGTGCATGAACAAGGTGATTGACTACCTCGACATATTCACGAGCCAGCGGCAGAATGCTTCCTTCGTCCTTCCTGCACATGTGTTTTCCTCTGATGAGCAGTGCTGATTTCGTTTTCAATGTAGTACTGTACATGCTAAGTACGGATGGTGCTTGGGCTGGACATCAGTTGACAGGGATTTCCTTCTACAAAGCCAATCTATATTTTGTTTTGATTAATTTATTATTTATTATATTTTGTCAACCAGATCAAGCAATGCTTTGTCCAGGTTAATGAGACCGTTCATTTCACCAACTGTAACTCCAGTATGGCGTGCACTTTTGTAGCATTAATAATAATATTATATTTTTTATTCTCAACAGATATATATAGCATTGAGCAATATGAGAGAACATAAGGACACACAAGTAGCAGCGATGAAGCTTTGATTTTAGGTACACGCTAATCCTTTCTTCCCTAGGATATGTTGCTGATAATGTTCAGTTATTTCTAATACACATGAAACTCCAGCAACCTTCCTCTAATACTTCCTTATAGTGTTCAGACTAACTTTGAGACAGGGCATAAACTTGGTTTGCTCACAGTAATTTGGCCATTTAGGGCTTCGTGCAAGGTGGCTGCCGTTCAAATTTGAATGCTGCCGAGTGTACTTCAATATTGCAGGCCTGTTCAGGTTTTGAAGTTAGCATGGCCAGATGTAAATTATTTTCTGATTTGTAGTAAATTTTTTTTGACCGGTGATTTGTAGTATTCTATTAAGCATAAATGTGCAATCTTCTTCTAAAAGAAGTGTAAACTTGATAGAGAATTGGAGGAAGGGGGAAATGGTGCTGCATAGGGCTGTCTAACCAACTGCAAAAGCATGAAAAAGGAAGGAAACGGAAGAAAATAAACTCACTTTAACTGAACATGTTCCGTTCTTTTACTTGGATTTCCAGTATTATGTCACAATGAATCAGATGTTTCTGCTTGAAAGTCCATTTTCATATTTGGCTCAATATTTTTTTGTTATGTCACGTCCCTTAAGATTTTGAATGTCAATTGTCATATTAATTTAATATGTATATTGTCCTATTTCTTTGTTGCTATGTTGTACTGTTAACCAAATGTTTGTACAAAGAGGAAGCTTGCCAATTCACACTTACAGGTATGTAACCCTCTTTTTACTTGAATTTACGTGGTTAGATATTATTCATTAGAAGTCAGTTGTTAAAATATATTCTGTGTTCCCCTCCTATACGATTAACCATCGTATGGCTTCTTCACATGTGCTATCTGATAATAGCATGGATCTTTTTCGCAGGACATTAGCAAGGGGTCTGGTAATAGCTTCTCGTATATCACGTTGCTACCTTCCTGCATCAAACACATGTGCATTTTAATTCTTTTCGAAAGCATCTGTTTTACTTCCATATGGAACCGGCAGTTCACACTACCAAAAAAACATTTACTTCAGATCTTGGATATGATTACCGGTTTAACATGTACTAAATCCATGAAATTAATATGCCAATACAAATAGCGATACTCAAGGGAAGTAGGATTTTATAGATGACAATTAGGAATATGTATCAGCCTCATCCTTTTTACCCCAAAATAGTTTTCACAAATGTAATTTTACAAAACTCAAAAATTGATTATTATATTGTGTAGCATAGATTGCCGCAGCAACGCGCGGGGTATCATCTAGTATTACAAAGCATGTTGCTCCTAAGCTGTTTTATCCCCATGAGCTACAAAAGAGTGGGGAAATAAATATTCTGCAAACGAAGTCATGTGATAACCTCGCTGATTTGTTTACCAAGTCATTACCAAATTTATTGTTTCACAAATATGTATATGGAATTGGTATGAGGAGACTTCGTGACTTGCAAAGTTCAGGGGGAGAAATCTCCCAGGTTAAGACCTGTTAAAGATTATCAGATCTTCAGTATTGCACTCTTTTCCTTTGTGAGTTTTACTAACAGTTTCTCACATAAGTTTTTTAATGAGACAATATCAGTACAAGCATGGATGACATATGTCATTTTTTCCTTATTTTTCCACATGGTTTTTGTAAGGAGTTTTTCATGGCATATGTATATTTCATCTCATTTTTCCCCACAAGGTTTTTAGAGAAGATGATTCCAAAGATGGTCAATCTTGAAGACAAGGAAGAATTAGGGGGGGTGTTAGGATTTAATTATAATTAAATAGAATAATTAAAGAGATAATCATTCCGTTGTATCTATGTCGGTTTATAGCAAACCGACTTTCTCTCGCACCCGTTCACGAACGGACGCATCTCTTTGGTGCGTCTCTTTCTTTTGTATAAATATGTTGAACATTGATAAAATAATACATTGATTCATTCAATTGTCTACTGCTCGTTTCAATCTAACGAGAACGATTGGAGATGGTCGCGCCCCGCGCAGTACAGTCAGTACCGTGGCACATTCGGCAACTGACCGCGACCTCGGACGAGACGAGGAGTGAGACCGTCATGCCACTTCTCCCATAGTCCCATCCCAATGTTATCGAGCAGAGTAGACACAGTCATACAGATCGACGAGAGGAAGACGTGTGTGGTTGACTGAGCTCCGCTGCTTCTCGCAGGCAATGTGCTCAGAACACGTACGCACAGTGCGTTCCTCCCATCTAGTACGCGATTATTCGTTGCAGCAGAGACCTAGCATGCATGTCGTGTCGCCCAGATCCGGCTGAGCCGAACCACGCACGTCGCCCTCGGTCGGCCGAGTTTATTATTCTGCCGTGCCGTTTCGGCAGCTGCGATGCGTATCTCGTGGCGTCGCCACGCCATGGTTCCAAGTGTTGGATCTCGGTTCAGCCGGCCATCCAGACGATACGACCAAGCAGTATGGCCATTGCTCCTCGAGTTGATGCCATAGTGCCGTCGCACAGAGACTGACGGCGCTGGACTGAAGCCTTGATGATTAAGGACGACGTGACGTTCATACCTGGACTCTGTATGGAGTCGTCCCGATCGCATCGGTTGCGGTGGC
This sequence comes from Avena sativa, assembly GCA_916181665.1. Lineage (NCBI taxonomy): Eukaryota > Viridiplantae > Streptophyta > Magnoliopsida > Poales > Poaceae > Avena > Avena sativa. The sequence goes on from OV702279.1 coordinate 484,745,073, forward strand.
TGCGTCTCGCGTGGTACGTATGCTGCGGCCGTCCGGCACACGATCCAACATCACCGTGCCACACACCGGCATAAAGCGCCATAATACCTAGCTACGAGAATATAATCAGGACTGGTACCTGCTACATACACCAAGCCGGAAGAAGGTTCCGATTTCGGAAGGTGTCGTCCGATCCATCCACGACGAGACGTCTCCGTCCACAGCCCCGCGCTCACCTTGCCCACTTCCGCACGTAGCTAGAGCCTAGAGCCGAGCCGACCGACCCGGCGCGCAGCTAGCAGCGACGTCCGCTCGGCCGCGAGCGACGTATCGAGCTAGCGAGGGACGGTGCCACCCCACCAAACCGCACCGAACAAGGAGGAGTCAAGGAGGAGGTAGCTGTGACCGCGGTGGGTCAACTTGGTCGGGTCGCACTCGTAGGCAGGTTAGGTCGGGTTTGGCATCGACCGACCGACCGTTCGTTTGACCCGTTATTCTGCGCGACACGGTCCCCTCTCGCGCGCCGTTTCCACGTGTGACAGCCCCACCCCACCGCGACGTCGTTGACACGGTTGTAATTACTCGCGCTGCACCCTCTCGTCGGGTGCAATTGGTCCCGTGTTGGTGAATCTGAATCGTGGAGCACGTACTGTACGTCATGATCCTGGTACATTGTGCCTACTGCAAGCAGGAGTAGTTTTTTTTCTGTACAGCGCCGCAGTTAAAAAGATTTGGCGACGTCGGCAGGCGGCAGATCTGTTTCTCTCTCTCTCTTTTTTTTTCTGTACACCGTGCCCTGCCTGTGCGTACGTCGGCATGCAGGCATAGGGGGTGTCAGCTGTTTTGTGCGTGTCCTTCCTGGAACGAAAACGCGTAAAGGTTGAGCGTTCCCCTTTTCCTCTCTCTTCTTTTCCGACGGACGTGCAGGGCTTTCTGCCTGGGATCCAGGCTGAAGCTCCGGTGTACGTATTTCCTCACTGTGCGCGTACTACTTCCTTCGGACCCTTTTTAAGTCCAAGTGGGTCGTAGTACGTACAATATTAAGGTTGGCGTGCAGATCGTGTGTACGCATAAAAAATACAGTCTCAGTTAGTTACACATCATCGTATTACACAGAGAGATACACTGAATATCTTGCGTCTTAACGGTGACCATGAACGAAAGGACGATGCATGCGGCCATGCCTAACATGTGAGCGACGACCGTGTTGGTAGGGAGGGTTAGGCTTGTTAACAGAGACCATTTCTTTTTATCTTCCAATAATTGCCACTGGTAGTACTCTTCCGCGCAAAACTGTTGAGAGTACACGTCGTCCTTGTCACGGCCTCACTGACCGCATCCAAGCCCTCGAATACATCCAAGCCTGTGCGCTTCAGACTCTTTGACCTGTTCGGCTGAAGAGGACGACCCACCGGCCGACGCGCCATTATATTGCCTCCTGCTGAACGTCTGGCCGCTTCTTCCCCGTGAGTAAATCAAGCCGTCTGAACTAGTAATATTATCCACCGTGCGGAGATTCTAGCAGTACTCCAGCTGCACATAATTAACTGACAGAGAGAACCTGAACATAATTAACTGACAGAGAGGACCTGAGAAACCGATACGGCGGGAACGCCGGGCGTTAATGCCAGCACGCGATGGCATACAGCGAGCGCGAATCGTGGTGCAACTTCATGGCAAAAGGATGTTGCTTGCTTCCGAAAAAGATCGAGTCAACGAGCAGATCTGGGAGGGGGGATATAATGTAGGATCAACGGTCAAGATCGCTTAATATATGTTTTCTGGCCACGATCTAGCAAGTCATGGAATGTGGCATGGATGTGGCCGCACCATTTTAGTTGTGCGGCATCACGAGCTAGTCGATCTTTGTAACCCAAAATTATATATTTCCTCCGACCCAAATTAATTTATTTGGTTTTATCTGTATGGGTTGACAATTTAATAAATAAAATGATTGTCATACATATTTGATCTCCTGCTTTATCTTTTCTCTGATCCATATGTATTTCTTCCCGTCCAAATGTCAAAAGGGCAAATGTTTTTCATCCGAGCAACCCTTCAATCAAAATATAAGAAGTCTCTTATATCCCCAACACACTCAATATACTTGTCAGGTGTATAGGTGCACTAATTTGGCGAAGAGATAGTGAAATACAAGTGGTATGGATATAAGACAACGGTGCCAGAAAATAGCTTGATGGCGTGGAAGAGACTAAAGGCAAACTGAAATAAAGATAAAAGCAAGCAAACATGTAACAAATCTAGTTGCAAACAGTGTTTCAATGCTTAGAAACAAGGCCTAAGGATCATACTTTCACTAGTGAACACTCTCATATAAATATCATCTCTTTATGATACTACTCTGAACTACTCTCCGGTTGGACACTCTAATCCATGGTAGGGCTATAACAGCACTCCTCAAAGTTCACTTTCCCCATCTAGATAACCCACACTGTCATCTTGAGCTCTAGATGGTTCCAACAAACACCACAATTTCATAAAAACATCCAACTCCAAATATAACTCATAACAAGTATTTATGTAACCTTAACCAAAGTGCCACACCGTGTGCACACTGTCAACTTCACACACCTGGGGATAAACAGAGTTCATTAAAGCACTTGAGTAGCAGATGACATGGTTATACCCTACGGGTACGTAACTTCAGCATACCTAGTCCAGCCCAAGGAAGGCCCACGGCAGACATACGCTGGCCCATGAAGATTTTCGGGTGGCCAAGGCCCATGACGCCTTCGATCCTTGGAGAGCAAGACTAGCGGAGATAGGCAAAGGGGTAAAACCCTAGAACTTGTAACCGACTAGGACTACGCCCGGGACCTGCCTAAGTCTATATAAAGGCCAGGAGGGCACGTCCTAGATCGACCAGACTCATACTTTCGCACACGCACCCACGCCAGATCGAATCTGCGCACCTTGTAACCTTCGGTTCCGCCATAATCAAAGAGCAGACAAGCAGGAGTAGGGTTTTCCCTCCGGGGGCCTGAACCTGGATAAATCTCGTGTCCCCTGGTTGCTTGTCTGTTAACCGTGCCACGATCTCCAGCATCCCCATCTTCTCCAAAACCCAAGTCTATAACAATGGGCATTGACAAGATTAAACCTCGTCAATTGGCGCCGTCTGTGGGAATTGGGGCTGCTGATTGTGCGGTCGTGACGGTTCCGACCCGATCGATCTACAACTCCGCGGCGACGGAGAATCACCTCCTCTTCGGCGCTTTCGACTTCACCGCCCACTCGCCGGATACCATGAAGGATTTTGAGCCCGTAGGCGACGGACTCGAAATTCTGTTCGGGAGCTTCTGCTTCCAGGTGGGACAAATTGGCACCCTCCGCCTCCCTGAGCGGGTGCCCGTGCCGTCAATCAGGCCCGCTTCCTGGGCTCCGCACCCCGTGCTACGCAGCAGCAGCAGCAGCAGCAACTCTGATCTGTGCGATCCACCTTCGGATGAAGGGACCTACGGTTCCGGATCCGAAAGCTACGGCAGCAGCCAACCAATCTGCAGGCGCTATCTGTGCGCCGCAGTCATCCAAACCGACGAGGAAACGCCTAACCCGCCGCCCAACCCCAACCCGCAGGACAGAAAGGGCGAAAACGGTGGAAACGGCGAAAACGGGGAAAACAGGGGCCACCTCATCCAACTTAGCAAAGAAGGATGGGTCGAAGCACGCCGCGCCGTTGCAGGCGAAATAGTCCTACCTCTGGACTCCTCATGTGACCTACTGATGGCATACCACTACCTCCTCATCGAGGAGCACAAGAAACAAGTCAAGATGCAGGAGACGCTCGACAAACGCAAGCAAGCATCCTCCGAGTCCAGTGCGCGACGAGCTGCGCTCTCCGCCAAAGGACCCGGCTCTAGCACAAACGGAAACCAGGGAAACAAGCACCACTCTCGGGTGGAAAACATGGACCCAAAGGAGCGGCGTGACGTGACCCGAACTCTCCATACATCGTTCGTGGATATGGACGCCGACGGCAACATCATCCTGAAGACGCCACAAGCCGCGATCATGGCAGCCACTGCGTATCTCGCAGCTCACCCACCTCCGGAGGGGGACCCGAAAAGGGCCATGCATAGGTCTGCACTCACCGGACTAGGACTAATCGGAGCTGCGCTCCACGAAGACGCTCCTACGGAGCCGAAGAAGAAAGCTTCAGCCAGGCGCGACCGGAGCCCCACTCCCTCATCCGAAGATGAAGAGGAACACGATCTTCCTCGAAGGAAGAAGAGCTCGCACCGTCATAAACGCGACTACGACGCCAGAGACAAGCTTACACAGCGCAAGATCGACAAAGCACACACCAAACGCGCATGCTTGTCTGAATCTGAGATGGATGAAGACGAAGGAGAACTCTGCGGGGCTCGATGCTTCAGCAGATCCGTCCGGCGAACACAGATGCCACGCAACTTCAAGCTTCCTTCGGATACTTCGAAGTTCAACGGCACGCAAGATTCAAAGTCCTGGCTCAGCGACCATCTGTCATTCGTCAAGCTTCACGGAGGCAACAAAGAAACCGCCATGCAATGCCTTCAGCTGCAGCTGACAGGCGCGGCGCGGGTCTGGCTTAGCAGCCTATCATCAGGATCCATCCGAAGCTGGGAGGAGCTCGCATATAGCTTCATCCAAAATTTCAAAGGCACCAGCAAGAGGCCCGCCTCAATCGAAGAGTTGCGAGCCTGCACTCAGAGAACGGGTGAATCTATTCGCTCGTACATACTACACTGGTCTACAACCAAGAACTCCGCAGCACACATCTCCGAAGAAAGGGCCATCGACGCCTTCAGGGACGGCGTCAAGTGCCCAGACTTCAAGGAGGAACTTGGGCACGTAAAGCCCAAGACACTCGACCACCTCATGGAAATCGCCAACAGTTGGGCAGACGGCGAAGATTGCATCCAGCGGGCGCAATCAGATGAAGAGGACGACTATGGCCGAAGACGCGAACGCCGCAGCAAGAGGAGATCGCGCGTCTACGAGGACTGCGACGGACCCGACATGGTCGCAGCCGGCTACGCCGACCAACGTAACGACAATAGCCGCAACAGCGGAGGATACCGCAGCGGAAACTTCCGCGACAACGGACGACCAACGCAGTCGTGGCAACGCCGCAACCGCGACAACGGACCCTCAGCATTCGACAAACTTTCGGGTCCATGCACCATCCACTTCTACATCGACAAACAAGATGGCAAAAAGAAAGCTAGCCACATGCTCAAGGACTGCCGCGAGTTCCAGAAACTCAGCGAAGGCATGATGTAGATGAGGCAACAAGCTCCAATTCCTGTGTTCGGAAACGCACCTGCGCCAGGTGAAATAGCACACGGAGCTCCTCCACCACCGCCTATTGGAGGCCCAAATCAACCAGTCGCACCAGCGCAAAACAACGCCGGGGTCGCATACCCCCCCACCAAAGGGAGCACTAAATATGATCCAGAAGGGACGCCCCACCAACAGGGTGCAGAAGAAAATCACCCGACAAATCAACTTGGCCGTGGCAACTCCGCCTGCAATCCCTGAGTACCTCAGCGGATCGGAGTCCTGCATCACATTCACTCGCGCGGATCACCCTTGCCAGATCCCTCGCCCAGGTCATGCTGCCCTGGTGCTGGAGGCGCAGATCGGAGGCTTCGATTGAGCCGCGTCTTCATGGACGGCGGCAGCGGCATCAACCTAATGTTCGCAAGCACTCTAGCAGCTATGCGGATCCCGCAATGCAGCCTGGAACAATCAGACACAACGTTCCACGGCATTGTCCCAGGGAAAGGCATCTTCCCCCTGGGCAAAATAGGGCTCGATGTCATCTTCGGGAAGCCAGACAACTTTCGGCAGGAGCGCCTAGAATTCGAAGTGGTGGACTGGCCGTCGCAATACCATGCCATCCTGGGACGTGTAGCATTCGCAAGGTTCCTGGCCGTCCCACACTACGCATACCTACTACTCAAGATGCCAGGACCAAGGGGCGTCATCACAGTCCACGGGAGCTTCACCCGATCGGACCAATGCGACAGGGATTTCAACAAAATCTCCCAGTCTTTCGGCATGCAAGAAGAGCTTGTAAGGCTCTGCGAGGTGACGGACAATGGGCTACCCCCAGTCACAAAGTAGAACGCACCTGACATGTCTTTCGACTCCACCATCAACACCAAGAAAGTGCAGGTCCATCCAACGGATGCCTCCAAGACGGCGCTGATCGCCAACGACCTCAGCACCGCATAGGAAGGCGCGCTCGTCGAATTCCTCCGTGAGCGCTGGGAAATCTTCGCCCGGTGTCCTGCGGACATGCCAGGAGTTCCCAGGGAATTCGCCGAGCACGCACTCAATGTCTTCCCAGACACCAAGCCAGTCAAGCAGTCCATCCGAAGACTGTCGGAGCCACGAGCCGAAGCTATCGGCAAGGAGATCAACAGATTACTCGCAGCAGACTTCATCCGGGAAATCAAGGAAAGCGAGTGGCTGGCAAACACGGTGATGGTCCCGAAGAAGGACACGGACATCCTGCGGATGTGCATGGACTTCACGTCACTAAATAAACACTGCCTTAAGGACCACTTCCCTCTTCCTCGGATCGACCAGATCATCGATTCGACTGCAGGTTGTGAGAAACTCTCCTTCCTTGACGCCTACTTAGGCTATAACCAGATTCGACTCAAGGTCGAAGATCAATAGAAAACGGCATTCATCACACCGTTCGGAGTATACTGCTACAATACAACGCCCTTCGGGCTAAAGAACGCGGGTGCCACGTACCAGTGATGCATGCAGGCCTGCCTCAAGGACCAGATCGGTCGCAACGTCCAAGTCTATGTCGACGACATAGTCATAAAAACCAAGGAGGCAAGAACACTTATCAACGATCTCCGCAAGACGTTCGACAACCTTGATCGCTACAGGATCAAGCTCAATCCAGAAAAGTGCGCCTTCGGCGTCCCCTCGGGTCAGCTGCTCGGGTACTTCATCTCTCAACGAGGGATCGAAGCGAACCCGAAGAAAATCAAAGCTATCATGACAATGGAGAAGCCGAAAAACCTCAAGGGCGTTCAGCAGCTCGCAGGACGAGTAGCGGCACTAAGCAGGTTCATCAGCCGCATGGGCGAGAAGGCCCTACCATTTTACCAGCTGCTGCGCAAGGCAGACAAGTTCGAGTGGACACCAGAAGCCAACGACGCATTCGAAAGCCTCAAGCGGCTCCTCTCCACCTCGCCCGTTTTGGTCACGCCAAAAGAGCGCGAGCCCCTGTTGCTGTACATAGCAGCCACACACCAGGTGGTCAGCACAGTACTTGTGGTCGAACGACCCGAAGAAGGCAAGACCCACGGGGTACAATGCCCAATTTACTACCTCAGCGAGGTTCTCACTCCAACAAAACAGCGGTACCCGCACTACCAGAAGCTGGCCTACGGCGTGTTCATGACGGCTCGATGACTGAGCCACTACTTCCAGGAGCATCAGGTGATGGTCGTCAACGAGGCACCCCTAAGCAGCATCCTGAATAACCCAGAGGCCACAGGACGCGTGGACCTGTGGGGCATTGAATTATCACCCCTGGACATCATCTACGAGAAGCGACACGCAATCAAATCTCAAGTCCTTCCGGACTTCCTGGTGCACTGGATGGAGCTGCAGCTGCCTGACACCCCAGACATGTCGCAGTCCTGGACAATGCATTTTGACGGCTCCAAACGCGAAGCCGGAGCAGGGGCAGGAGTCATACTGACCTCCCCGCAAGGTGACAAGATGAAGTACATCCTTCGGATGAAATTCAGAGCCTCCAACAACGAGGCCGAATACGAAGCCCTCATCCATGGCATGAAGATGGCAAAAATATGTGGCGCAACGCGCCTGGTCATCTACGGTGACTCCAACCTTGTCGTACAGCAGACGATGAATGAGTGCGACGCACACGCCGAAAACATGATCGCGTACCGCGCGCTATACAACGCACTCGAAGGAGAATTCGACGGCTGCGAACTTCGGCACGTTGGAAGAGAGAGCAACGAGGAAGCCTATAGACTCGCCAACATCGGCTCCACTTGCGCAAAGGTACCACCAGGTGTGTTCCTCGAACAGATCTGCGTGCCATCCATCAAGCGGAAATTCCCCAAGGGATCACCCGAAGAAGCAGAGCACTCGAGGGCTACGCTACCCGAAGGTCATGAAGGACCCGAAAAGTTGGATACCGAAGTTGCCATGGTCAACCTGATGCAGGTCATGGCAGTCGAAGAAACTTGGACACGTCCATACCTCCAGTTCCTGATAAACGGAGAATTACCAGACAGCCCGACAGATGCCCGGCGCGTATCTCGTCGGTCAAAAGCCTTCACCATCATCAACGACGAGCTGTACAAACGCAGCATTACGGGCGTACTACAACGGTGCGTCACCATCAATGACGGCAAGGCCATACTCCAAGACATCCACGAGGGCATATGCGGCCACCATGCAGGTAGCCGCTCCCTCGTCGCCAAAGCTCTGCGAGCAGGATTCTACTGGCCAACGGCCATGAGCGACGCAAAGGACATCGTCCGAAGATGCAACGGGTGCCAACGCTTCGCCGACAAACCGCACGCACCTGGGTCCGAACTTCGACCCATACCCATAGCCTGGCCTTTTGCCCAATGGGGCCTCGACATGATCGGCAAACTGCCAAAATCCTCGAAGGGAGGACACGTCTTCCTCCTGGTCGCAGTCGACAAATTCACCAAGTGGATCGAGGCAATGCCAGTCACCAACCATAAGGGCAAAAACGCCGTCAAATTCTTCGAATCCATTGTCTACAGATTTGGCGTACCGCACAGCATCATCACCGACAATGGATCGAACTTCATCTCCGAAGAATTCCAGGACTTCTGCGAAGGCCTCGGGATCAATATCACGTATGCCTCAGTGGCACACCCGCAAACAAACGGGTAAGTGGAAAAGGCCAACGGCCTAATCGGCGCCGGCATCAAGAAGCGCCTCATGAGCTCACTCGAGAACAAAGCTGGAAACTGGACGAAAGAGCTACCGTCTGTCCTGTGGAGCTTACGGACTACGCCAAACAGCTCCACCGGCTACACACTGTTCTTCATGGTGCACGGAGCTGAGGCCGTGCTACCAGCCGAAGTACGCCACCAGGCTCCACGAGTCGTCGCTTACAGCGAAGCCGAATCCACGGCTGCACTCGAAGATGCCGTCGACACACTCGACGAAGCACGGGATATAGCAGCAGCTAGATCAGCGGTGTACCAGCAAAGTCTCCGCAACTACCACAGCCGCCGGCTACACCCAAGGTCCTTCGTCGAAGGAGACCTCGTCTTGCGACTTAAGCAAAAGCGACCGAATAAACTCGAGTCGCCATGGGAAGGACCCTATGCCATCACCGAGGTCATCCCAGGTGGCGCCTATCGCCTAAAGCACGTGGAGTCTGGAGTCGCATACTCCAACCCATGGAACATCTCGCACCTGCAACGATTCTACCCATAGCAATGTACCCCCTTTTTACTTTCGACAAGGCTTACAGCCAAAGCTACTCAGCCGAACCATGTACCTCCTCCATTACGATACAAATAAAGCTAAGTGTCTCGCCCCCAACCTTCGGTTGACTATTTCTCTGCAACTTTATTACATGCTACAAACGCACTCGGGGGCTCCCCCACCTCACGATTTCATCGACTGATGACAAAACGTGTACACCTGAGTAGTGCTACCACGTCAGGCAAACGAAAAGGGCACGTACTAAATCAAAGCACTACGTGCTCGCCAACAGGCAAACCTTTACAACAAAGGGCACATACACGCCCAGCCGCCATATACAAATTTTACATCTATCTGTTTATTTTCAGGTCCTGCCTATTCTGAAGAATAACCTGAGCACGCTGCTCAAACAAATCTACAATTTGTTCGGCATACTGCCTTACAGCCGCGTAATGCGGACGCATATTCCACTCACCACCATCTGGTCGAGGAGGTGGCCTAGTCGCCACAGCAGCCAAATCTACGTCAGGGCGGTGCACCCTCACAAGAGACAAGGCAGCCTTCACCCCTGCGATGAGCTGCTGCCGCACCAGCTCCTTGACATTGCTGGCACTCCGAAACTTCGTCAGAAGACCTGCAAGGGTCGTTGGCACGGCATCCAACGGAAACATGATGTGCAGCACCGAGGAAAGCGATGTCTGCACCTGGCGGAGCACCCGCGAAACCTGGTAGACACGATCCTGCACCGTCGCCAGAACTATGGCGCGATCACGATTGATCCAGAAGAAGCCGCCGGCCTCCATGTCCTGTTGAGTCAAGCAATTGACTCGAACATCAATACGCTCATTTTCTTCCCTCGGAGCAAGATTCGCACCTGCGACAACCGCACAAAACAAGAGTAAGGCCAGCAGGCTCACCCGAAGAACTGAGCTACAGCCCGAAAGAAGGATCAACTTACATTGCAGCTGCTCGGACAGCCGACCCAGCTCCGCCATCAAATACTCCTCTCTGGCTGCACCACGGTCTGCTTTGGATTTCCAAACGTCAGCGCGACCGCGTAACCCAAGCAAATCTCTCTCCAAGCTGCGCACGCAATCTCGAAGAAACGCGAGCTGCGAGGAATCATCCAATGATGCTCGCAAGGGCCTTTCGGATGAAGTGTCAACCGGGTCAGCACCCGAAGGAACCTATAGCAGCAGAAAAAAGAAGGCACACAGATATTCAGCCAAGAATAGAGCACAACTCGGAGGAATTCATTAAAGTATATAAGGCCACTACGTGGCACAAGGATGATACTACAAAAGATATTTACAACAAAAATAGACTACAAACTACCCTACGTCTACTATGCCTAAGGCGGCGGACACTGAGTCGCCTCAGAACCAGACTGCCTAGCTTTTGCCTCGCCCTGCTGCCGCAATGCATACTCAGACAGCAAGTCAATGAGCTTGGGCCCATATCGTCTGCAGCGAGCGGAGTAGGCGGCGAAGGCTACCTCGGATCCATCCGCAGCTGTAGGCATCCGAGAAGTAATCTGGGGCAGGTCCAGCTCCGCCCTAGCCGCCATGGCCATCGCCAGCCCGACGGACGCGCCGATGCCCTTCTGCTTGCGCTTGTATGCTGCAGGCGCTTCGGCTGACAGAGCCTCTGCCAGGGCACCCACGTCTTCAAGGGATGCGCCCTTCGGGAAGAGCTCCTGGTAGAAGCGACCAAGGACCTCTTTCGCCTTGGCAAGGGAGTTGACGACGGTGCTGCAGCGGTCTTCGACCGCTACAGTGGCATCATCTAGAGCACTCCCGTGCTCCAGAGCACCACGGTCAAACTCGATGCCTGCGGCATCTGAGACGAAAAAGAAGAAAACATGAAGAAAGGCAACATAGAAGAAGATCCGTAGAAAAAGGAGCAAGTACAAAAGCTATCGCTCACCCGAAATAGCCTTGGCAACAACCATGAGCTTCTCTGCCACCCCTTTTTCACGAGCAGCCGCAACGGTGGCCAGCTGCTCCTCACGATCTGCGGCCTCCTGCTGCAGACGCTCTTTCGCTTCGGCTGCCTTCGTCAGCTCCAGCTCAAGGCGCTCTCTCGCACCAACGGCAGCTTCGGCCTTCTGCTCCGATTGGCCAAGGCTCTTCTTTAGAGCATCGACCTCACAAAGAGAGTCGTTATGCTCCTCTGCATTTACAACAAGCAAGTGTCAAAGAACAGGACCAGGATAAGCAAGAGAAGTACTACAAGGCAGACGAATACCTTGAAGCTGCCGCAGTTTCGCCTCCAGCGTCAGGCGTTCCTCCACCAGCCGCTTGGCCTCTTGGACAAAAGGCTGCAACAACAGGCAATAGTAGTAAGAGCAGGACTTGGGGGCTACGCCCAACACAAAAGAAGCATAAACAACATCAGCATACGAAGACACTCGGGGGCTCCCCCCGTAACATCAAGCAAAAAAACTTACGTGCTCCGAAGGCTAACCTGCAGGACCGCCTGCGAAATTCTGAGGTGCAACCATCAGCCTCTCCTGCACAGGAGGAACTGGCGCAGCGTCACCCGAAGTCGCCACCGTCTGAGGAGGAGGCGACGCAATGTTCGACTCCCCCATCATCTCCCCCGCACCATCACTGGAGCCGTCGGAGGATTGCCTGCATACGAAGCCAATCAGCACAGGTGCAAACATCATAAAAAGAAAAGGACAACAGTGGCAACAAGAAAACTTACGAGCCCAACGCGCTCAGGTCGAAGATAGGAGAAGCCCTTCGGGCCCTCTTCTCCTCCTTCTTTTCTTCCTTCTTCTCCTCCTTCTTCTCTTCCTTCTTCCGCTTTGCTGGCGGGTGCGGAGCAACAGCCCGCACAGGAATGGCAGGAAGGGGAGAGGAAAAAACCCCATGAACATCATCATGACGCTCAAGGCCCAGAGGATTTCTGGGAGTCGGAGGAGTTGAAGCATCTGACGACTCGCTAGAACTCCGTGACCGCTTGCGCGAATGGTCCTCACTCGATTCGTCGGTATCCTCCGTTGGGGATCGCGCTGACGGTAGCTCGGACACGGAATCCACCACTTCATTATCCGGGGCATTAGGATACCTCTCGGGCAACGGTGGTGCCATGCCCGGCACTTTGAAGCTCTGCAAAAGGAAAAGGAACTTTGTTAGCAAACAAAGGAAAAAGTACACAGCTGACAAAAACAAAAGGGAAGCACTACGTGCGCAAATCTACACCTTCGGTACGACCAACGTCGACGAAAAGGGAGGAGTCAGCGACTTCCCCGGGATTTCTTCGTCGGCCTTGAACTTCAACAGCGCGCGAAGAGCCTTGTCAAGTTCCACCTCGGAGATTTTCTCACTCGAAACCCTCGTCGGATCACGGCGCCCAGAGTAAAGAAACATCGGATGCGCCCTCGCTTGGAGAGGCTGCACCCGACGCTCAAGAAACGTCTGGATGATGTCGACACCGTTCACCTCCTTCTCAGGAATCAATTGGAGATCCCCTACCCGACGGTACAGGGCCTCTATCTCCGCCACTTCACCGTCTAAGATTTGGTTTTTCCAGGATCTTTTCTTCTCAATCAATTGGGAGGGGTCAAAAGGAACGAGACCAAAATCTTGCCCAGGCAGTACGGAGTCACGGATGTAAAACCATTTCCTCCACCAGTACTGGACAGATTCGGACATGGAAAAGGAAAAGAATTGCACATTGGGACTGAGGGAGACGATGAAACCCCCAATGGGATACACACCATCCGAACCAGACTGCCTCTTCACGGAATAAAGCTTCCGGAAGAGGCCAAAGTGCGGCTCAATGCCAAGCCAACACTCGCAAAGCGTAATAAAACATGCAATATGAAGAAGGGAGTTGGGAGATAGATGATGGAGTTGAACCCCATAGAAAAAGAGCAGTCCACGAAGGAAGTCATGGACCGGAAAAGAAAACCCGCGAATCATGAAGGCAACAAACATAACCCGATACCCAGACGGGGGACGGGGGATTACCTCATTGCCGGGGAGTATCACGGCCATCGTGTCTTGCGGGATCAGGCTCCGCTCGCGCAGTTTGCGGAGATCGCTCTCCCGCGTTTCTGATCGCCGCCATCCACTGTCGGTGACGCGAGCAGTGGCGGTGCCTTTCTTGCCTCCGGCGGCGCTGGTCCCAACTGCAGATGAGGACTTCTTTGGTTTCCCCATGGCGCTACGGCGGTGGTGGCGTTGCCAACGAAGAAAGACAAAGGAAATGTGAAGGAAACTCTCAGCGCGTAGCAAGAATAGCTCAAGAACGAGGGGGCAGTAAACAGATGAACTGCTGCGGTGAAAAACAAACCACGATTTTCACCAGGGATTATAACAGCGAAGACGACGCACACTGGCCGTCCATCGAGAAGACCTAACGCCAACGGTAGATCTGGCCGTACACGTGTCAGCACCAAAACGAACCGTCGTTACCACGCCGTCCACTACATGCGGAAATCAAGGAGACGCCGTAATCATCTCCACGCCGCGTGTGACCGGTCAATTCAAAGTCAGCAAGTGGGACCCACGCTTCGTACAGTCAAGTCATCTCTGGCGTAGCAGACGCTTGAGGTCATCGATCGTAAGCACTGACGTCATCAAAAGCTATACTAGCACCACTTTGGCTCCACAGCTAAAAGTACTCACTCGAATCTACGATTCGACTAAATACTTGGGGGCTACTCCTATCAGGAGCACTGGCCACGCACCCGACAGAAAAATGAGGACAAAATTATTTCTCTGAGTCCTACGTCGAGTTTACAACTCCACTACGGACTCGGGGGCTACTCCCATAGGGAGGATGGATTTAAGCATCCGAAAATTTTCGAGTCCTGCGGACTTATAATTGAAACAATGCTTGAACTAAAAGTCTATGTTCGAGTCTACGACTCGAACAGACACTTGGGGGCTACTCCCATAGGGAGCGCTGGTCGTGCACCCTATGAAATCTTCGACTGCGATCTTTCGGATCAGCACGCAAAACTTTTCGGCAACTCTGCCCCAATTAATGCTAAGTGAGTAACATCCTCCTTGGCCACCCGAAACACCTCCGCGGTGATAAACATTCGGATGCTGCGTCTGCGACGCAAAGATAAGACCTACAGATATCATCTGATGGCCTGGCAACGCACCTGACTGCGCTCTGCTAAGTATGAATCCGTACCAGCAGGTACGATGAAAAATCCCGACGGACGCGTTGGGTACACCAATTAAAATCACTGGAATTCCACTCTTGTAAGTTCTCCGCGGCCTGAGTCGAATTACGCCAGCATATGTTCCAGGTCCGGGTTGAGGGACCCGAACCTGAAGAAGATCGTGTTGTTTCGTCCTAAGACAGTTAACTGACCCTGATCCGTCGGGTGAGTCAGGCACACGCATCAACAATCCCTACACGCATATACTATTAACATATAACTACTTCCGAAGGATGGAAGAGTCCTCAGCCGAATCTACGATTCGACTGATCACTCGGGGGCTACTGACATGGTTATACCCTACGGGTACGTAACTTCAGCATACCTAGTCTAGCCCAAGGAAGGCCCACGGCAGACATACGCTGGCCCATGAAGATTTTCGGGTGGCCAAGGCCCATGACGCCTTCGATCCTTGAAGAGCAAGACTAGCGGAGATAGGAAATTCAAAGGGGTAAAACCCTAGAACTTGTAACCGACTAGGACTACGCCCGGGACCTGCCTAAGTCTATATAAAGGCCAGGAGGGCACGTCCTAGATCGACCAGACTCATACTTTCACACACGCACCCATGCCAGATCGAATCTGCGCACCTTGTAACCTTCGGTTCCGCCGTAATCAAAGAGCAGACAAGCAGGAGTAGGGTTTTCCCTCCGGGGGCCTGAACCTGGGTAAATCTCGTGTCCCCTGGTTGCTTGTCTGTTAACCGTGCCACGATCTCCAGCATCCCCATCTTCTCCAAAACCCAAGTCCATAACAATGGGCATTGACAAGATTAAACCTCGTCAGCAGAATAGATCTATAGATTACAAAGCTCATGATCTCATAAGATCATGCATAGAGAGAGAGATGAACACATAGCTACCGGTAGATCCCTTAGCCTCGAGAGAGAACTACTCCCTCATCATCATGGGAATCAGCAACGGCGATGGAGATGGTGGTGGAGATCGATGGAGATGGCTCCGAGGGCACTTCCCCGTCCCGGCAGGTGATGGCTCGGTGTTGATGTAGAGCTCGTTGGGAACCCCAAGAGGAAGGTATGATGAGCACAACAGCAAGTTTCCCTCAGTTATAAAACCAAGGTTTAATCGAACCAGTAGGAGCAAGGAAACACCCCAAAGGTGTTGCTAGCTGAGCCTTGGCAGGGCGCACTACCTGTGCTAGTAGCAACGTGGATACCTGCACAAAACAACCACAGAACTTTGTCCCCAACTTGTGATGAGGTTGTCAATCTCACCGTGTTTTGCTGAAAACAAAGGATTAAACATATCGAATGGAAGGAAGTAATAGTTTGCAGAAAGTAAACACAAAGCAGTAAACAATTTATAGATTGTATGTAAAAGAAAAGGACCGGGATCCATAGTTCACTAGAGGTGGCTCTCCTTAAGATAGATAACATGTTGGGTGAACAAATTACAGCGGGGCAATTGACAAACATCGAGAAAGCAATACATGCATATACTAATCATCTTGACTCCTTTGAGATTCAATTGGGCATTACAACATTATACATAGACCGCCATCCAACTGCATCTATGACTAATAATCCACCTTCAGGTTATCATCCGAACCCCCTCCAGTATTAAGTTGCAAGCAACAGATTATTGCTTTACGAATTGCGTGTAATGTAAACAATATGATTGTTCTATAAACAAAGGATTATTGTTTTCTCCCTAGTAGCAACGTCACATCTAGTACCTTAGAGATTTCTGTCACTTCCCCAGATTACAAGAGGCATGAACCCACTATCGAGCATAAATACTAACTCTTGGAGTTGCTAGCATCTACTTGGCCAAGGTAGCTACTAACAACAGAAAGCATGCAAGATCACAAATAACAAAGACATGATAGAATCAATAATCAATCTGAAATAGCATCTCAATATCCATCGGATCCTCGCAAACACAACATGCAGAATTACAAATAGATGATCTTGATTATGAACGGAGCTCACAAGATCTAAACATGAAAGCACAAAGGAGGAGAACCATCCATCTAGCTACTACATGGACCCGTAGTCCAACGATGAACTACTCACACATCACACCGGAGGCTTGCATGGTGATGAAGAAGGACTCCAGGGTGAATTCCCCTCTCCGGCAGGGTGCCAGGAAGAGCTTCAGATCCCTCCCGATCTAGGGATGGAGATGACGGCGGCTACAGACTCTTTCGTGAATTTTTTGATCGGATACTTAGGGTTTTCGTCCCGAGGGCATCTTATAGGCGGAAGGAGAGGCCGAGGGGGTGCTGGGGTCGGCCAGACCACCCCCTGGCACGGGCCAGGCCTGGCCGCGCGGCCAGGTGGTGTGGTCGGCTCCCAGCCCTTCTCCGTCTCGTATTCTGGCATCTGATGTCTTCCGGAAAAATAGGCACTTTGGGTTTTGTCCCATCAAATTCCGAGAATATTCATTTTCTGACTTTTCTGGAACCAAAAACAGCAGAAAACAAGCAACGGGCACTGTGGCTCCTGTTAATAGGTTAGTCCAAGAAATCATATGAAAAGTACTCCAAAGTGTGGGCAAAACACAAGAAAGTGGATAAAACCAAGTGATACGTCCATTTTGCAAGACTATTCTATGTCTTAATTCACTATTATTCATTGATATATTTCGTATTGAGAGGTGATACTTATGTTATTTCATCTATTTTTGCATGGTTGATGACTTTTGGAGCATGGACCGCTGCAGTCAGGATTCTGATGGAAAAGGTGATGTTTGGAGGCAAAATTCACGAAGATCAGAAAATCCAGGAAAATATATGGAAAATTCTATTTTTCCAGAAGACTCCGGATGCCAGAAGATGGAGTGGAGGTGGGCCACAGGGGGCCCACACCACCCCATGGCGCGGGCAGGCCTAGGCCGTGCCAGGGAGTGGTGTGGCCGCCCTGGCCCACTCCAGCCTCTCCCCTCTAGCGTATATTATCCCCACGAAACCCTAAGACTCGGGGAGAGACCATAGAAAGATTCCGCCGCCTCTGCGGGGCGGAAAACACCGAGAGAGAAAGATCTATCCGGCAGACAGATTTCTACTGGAGGAATTCCTTCTCGGAGAGGGGAGATCGCCGCCATCAACATCATCATCAAGCTGGACTTCATCGGGATCATCATCATCATCACCACCACCATCATCACCATCAGCACCCTCATCACCATCTCCATATTGCTGTAACAATTGAGTTGAATCTTGCATAGTTCATAGGGGAAACTTTCCCGGTGTTGATTACTCTTTGTAGTTGATGCTATTGAGTGAACCATTGAATTATTGTTTATGTTCAGATTGTTATACATCATTATTCCATATCTGATCATAATCCATATGATGTCTTGTGAGTAGTTCATTTTGTTCTTGAGGACATGAGAGAAGTCTTCTTGTTAGTAGTGGAGTTATGTTGAGAAAGATTCAATAGATTGTTATTTAAGTTGTCGTGTACTTCTTCTAGTGGTGTCATGTGAACGTCGACTACATGACACTTCGCCTATATGGGCCTAGGGGAATGCATTGTGTATTTGGCTACTAATCGTAGTGGTTGCCGGAGTGACAAAAACCTGAACCCCCGTTAGGAAACCATTGCACAAGGGACGTAAGGGTCTTAGAGTTTAAAGTTGTGGTTAGGTTTCTACCTTAATTACTTTCTTGTACTTACGGATGTTTGCAAGGGGGTTTAATCACAAGTATGTATTTAGTCTTGGATGGGACGGTACATTAGCACAGGTTCACCCACACAACACTTAGCAAGCTAAAGAAAATTAATCGACTATATGAAGCGAAAGCACTTGACAGTCTTCCCATGTGTCCTCGAGAACGTTTGGTCATCTATAGAAATACAACCGGCTTGTCCTTTGCTGCATAAACGATTGGGCCACTTGCTGCATTTATTCCTACTGTCTTTTATTTACTCGTACTTTGTTTACTTGCTTTATCGAAAACCCCTAAAAATTTGTTTGCTAAGTATTTGCAGAGAATTCCTGATCCATACCACTAGCCAGCACCTTCTGCTCCTCGTTGGGTTTGACACTCTTACTTATCGAAAATACTGCGATACACCCCCTATACTTCTGGGTCATCAAGACTATTTTCTGGCGCCGTTGCCGGGGAGTGAAGCGCTATTGGAGAGTGGAACTGGTAAAGGAAACTTCTACTGTGAGTATTGTTTACTTCTGCTAGTTGCTTTATTTTTGTTATGGATAATTCGCTGAGTTTCTTATTTGGTAATGCTACTACCACTGCTAAGGTAGTAGATAAGCCACCACCTGCTGAGAATGATGTTTTCAAAATACCTACAAGAATTATTGATCGTGTTATGGATAACTACTATGTTGGGGATGGAACTGTCCATCCCGATGATCATTTACTCTTTATACACGAATTATGCGGGTTGTTCAAGTGTGCAGGTATTACTACATATCAAGTTAAGAAGAAGTTATTCTCATTATCACTGAAAGGAAGAGCTGATGAATGGTATAAGCTGCTGAAGAATGGTCAAGCTCTGGAGTGGGAGGAAATAGTGCCTCTCTTTTATTCAAAGTTTTATCCTCCTAGTGAGATTCATAAAGATCGGAATCAAATATATAACTTTTGGCCTCTTGATGGAGAGAGTACAACTCAAGCTTGGGGGAGATTGAAGTTACTAATGCTCAAATGTCCCATTCATGAGCTCCCCAACAATATTATTATCAACAACTTTATGCAAGGCTCCCTCTACATGATAAAGATTTATTGGATGCTTCTTGTGCTGGATCATTTACTCATATGGAAGAAGAAGCTAAATGGGATCTTCTGGACCGTATTCAAGACAATGCTGAAGCTTGGGAGAATGACAAAGGTAGAAAGTCAGGTATAAATTATGATTATGAATGCATTAAATCTTTTATGGGAACTGACGACTTTCGAAATATCAAAAATGCTTATGGTCTAGACTCTCAAGCTATTGCTTTTTATTTTAAGGATTTTGCTTCTTATATTGAAGTGTCTAAAAAGAAGTGGAATAAGTATCATGAACCTTATAAAGATATTGCTAAGTGTGTTTTTTCAAGAAATACTGAAGTTTATACTGCTAATCATGTTTTACCTGAACCTTATATTGAGAAAATGCCTTTTCCAGTTAAGGTAAAGGAACATTCTATGATAGCTAGTATGATTAATGAAAGTACTAATAAAACTGTTGAACCTGATAAACAAATGGTTGATGAACCTATAATAGCAAGTGTGAAAGACTTTGTCACTAAATATGAAAAAGAGGGACACACTATCCTTTGTAAGGTTACCTCTAATATTGTTTCACAAAGTAGTGTTATGAGAGCTAGTATCCCTGTGTTTTCTGTTAGAATAAGTGATCATTGCTATGATAGTCCTTGTGATAACTATATTGTTAAGTTTATGCATGATACTGAAAGTTACTATGAGAGAGGGAAAAATATTCCTATGCATCTTAATAATATCAAGTTTCCTCGTTTTATGCTGAAAGTTTTTAAGTTGCACTTGTTTTGCCTTCTTATGCAAGTTGCCTTTGGTTTTAATAACTTGTTTGCTTACAAAATTCTCTTGCATAGGAAGTTGGTTAGACTTAAATGTGTGTGTTTTTGCTTCTTAATCCTCTCCTTCACTTCAATTCATATCCTTATGAGAGCTTCAAAATTATCATGCTCATCTTAATGGCTATAAAGAAAGAGCTTTATGGGAGACAACCAATTTGTTTTTGCTTTCAGTTTGTTTTTGTTTATTTGAGTCTTGGAAGTTATTACTTCGATAATAATCGCTCTTTATCCGTTTTGTTTGGTTTTTGTGTCAAGATCAACCTCTAATGAGAGAGAAGTAAGATTTGGTGAAGTTGCTGTCTCGAAACAGAATTTTGTGCTTCACCATAAAAATTCGTGAGCGACCTCTGTCTGTCGGATGGAGCTGTAATTTTTTGTGCTTCTGCCCCAGGTTGTTATTTAACTTTCGTTAGTTTTGCACTTTTTGATTTGAGCAACAGAAGATTTTCGAAAAAAATAATCTTTATCTGCTGGTCTGTTTTGGCAGATTTTGCCAATCTTGCATTTGCTTCTTTATTTGAGACCGCATCCGGGAAGGAGTACTTGCCGCATCTGTGGTCTTCGGGGCCGGGGTCTCGGTCATGGTGTCCCATTGTAGATCTTGTCGATGGTCCAGCAAAAGCCACCGGTTCGGTCTTGGTTCCATTGTCGATGGCGATCTTGTTTTGATGTCAAGGCGTTCGGGAAGATCTTGGTGTCATATGGTACTCACGGGCGAAAGGAGACCTTGTCGAAAACCTGGGGCTCATGCGGCTTGTAAAGGGCGCACTTGTCGATCTTGTTCATCGAAAGGGTCTCGAGCAAACACATAGGCACATCACAAACACGAAACAATTGATGTGTCTTGGCAGCAACAGTGCTCGCACAGACTCGGACGGAGCGTGTCACAGCCACGGGAAGCATACACACGGTTGGCGCATAGGAACACACGGAGGCGGCGTGGAATGCAAGGTGCTCGCGGGAGGAGGCTCAGAGGAGGCGGCCGGCGAGGTGGAGCCCCGGGGCGGCGGCAGCGCGACGTAGCTAGGAGGGGCCGCAGCAGAGAAGTGCTCGGGTGGCGGAGCTTGGCGGAGAAGCGGCGGAGGGCGCCGTCACGGGAGAGGCGAGGCTCTAGAGGGCTGGCGCCGCGCAGGGGAAGGCAAGGAGGTAAGGGAGGTGGCCGGCGACGGGACGGCGGCCGGTGAAAACGCAGGAGGCGGCCGGGTCGAGGTAGACGGCGTGACGGGCCCGAGGAGCTCGGCGCCGCGGGGAGGCGAGGAAGGAGGAGCGAGGGCGAGGCCAGGCGCGGGGCCGCCGGAGAGGAGCGCGAGGGAGACGGATGGCGGCCGACGGAGCCTGAAGCAGGGCGCCGCGGGAGGAGGAGGAAGAAGCCGGGTCGGCCTGGCGACGAGGAGAGGCGGCGGGAGGTTGCGGAGGCGCTGGAGAAAAAGGAGGGCGACGGCGAGCTCGGGTCGGGGGAGACCGGCGAGGTGGCGGCGCGCTGGCGAGCTCGCGGGCGAGGCCGGCGAGCCTGAGGGGAGAGCGGGGCTGGAACTGAGGCGGGGCGGAGGAGGCCGACGGAGGACCGAGGCGGGGCGGCGAGCGACGCGACGGTGCGGGGTGGGGATCGAGGCCAGGGGCTGGATCCCGAGACTGGGCGCACGTGAGTGGGTGGAGGCATCGAGGCCAGGTGGGCCAGGGGAGTGTGCGGGTTTGGGTGTGGTGCGGGAGATGAAGGGAGCGATAGGCAGGAGAGAGAGGAGGGGGCCGCCACTGGGGCGTGACGTGCCCGCGAGGTGGGACAGGTGGGGTGAGGTGGCGGGCCGGGAGTGGACGGGGTGAGGTGGCGGGGTGGAGGAAGTGGCTGGCGGGGTGGTTGGACTAGGTGAGGGTGGGAATCGCGCAGGTGGGGGCGCGGTGGGGCCAGCTGCATGCGGGGAAGGCGTGTGGTGGAGGGAGAGAGGAGTTTGGCTGGGTGTGGTGGGGCCCAGGGCAGGTGCAGGCAGGAGGTGGGAGGCAGGTGGTGGTTCGGCTGGGTGGAGAAAAAAAAGGAGGAAGCTGGGTTAGGGGTAGGTGGCTGAGGGTTAGATCTGATCCGGTTTGTTTACTGGGGTGGCCGGCTGGGTCGGTTCGGCCCGGTTCGGTTGCCCCTAAAAATAATATAAACTTTTATTTCATTTAAAACAGACTTTTGTAAATAATTTTAGACAAATAAAATTATCCGAAAGAGACCGGAGTTTTGATTTGAAATAAAGACGGAACGTTTAGAAAACAAACCAGGATTGTCGTAAATAGTTTTGTACAAACACATGCATAATGATGACGATGCTCAAATACAATATGACATGGTGGCATGAGCATGTGGTCATGATGATGCACAAAACAAAAACACAGCGATTTTCTAATAGTGGTTTTACCAGGATGTTACATCGGTCTCCTATCTTCCACGAGTTTGGGTGTGTGCAAAACTCGGTATTGGAGTTCTGGGGATTTACCGCTTAGCCATTAGCCATCAGACGCGTGTCGACGTGCGTGGTAGAGGCTAGGTAAGAGCGGTGTGCGAAGGAGCCGCTCCATACACCTAATACAAATTTACAGTTCTGCGACCAGTGCAAAAAAAATGTAGTTATATGTAAGGGAAACACATACAAATTACTTTGGGCTCCTCAAGTTTGAAAATATGCAAGGTTGTAAACTTGGATCCACTATCTCCATCAATATTTTTCTACTGTGGAGTAGGAAGTGTAGAAAGTAAAGACACCGTTCTTGGTGTACAAAAGAAGTAAAGAGACCCTTCTCGTTGAAGCGATTGAACCATTCCTCTCTTGCTCCGTGAAGCCAACTCTTCAATTCGTGGTTTACCATGACAATGTAGTATATCACGCGGCTCATTCATTGACCATGTCACACAAATGGGAGGTAGAAACGCATCACAATTTGAATTATCTTTTATGAAAAAATGGGAACGCGTCCCTTAACAGTCCACGTTACTACCTTTTAAACCTCTACGTCAACGTCACCATGGATTTTTAGTTAAAAAAAAAAGAAATTTATCGGAAAAAGCCCAAACCCGAAAGACGAGTCAAAGTGCCCCCTAGCAAAACAAAGGTATTCTCCACGTGGCCAGCGCACCCAGTCCAAGCTCACCTAAACCCCCCGAACACAACCTTAACCCATCCCCACCGCCTGCCTTCATCTGTCCCCAAATCCTCAGATCCGCCTCCTCCTCCCCCTCGCCCCCTCTCCCCAGTCCACCCTTCCACCGCGCCCCG
This sequence comes from Avena sativa, assembly GCA_916181665.1. Classification (NCBI taxonomy): domain Eukaryota; kingdom Viridiplantae; phylum Streptophyta; class Magnoliopsida; order Poales; family Poaceae; genus Avena; species Avena sativa. The sequence continues at coordinate 484,768,499 of OV702279.1, forward strand.
GCTCCGTGCCCCCGGATCCAGATCCACCGCCAGCACCGCCTCCCCGGCCGCGCAGGAGGGATACCATGGCCGGCGGCGGGGGCGCCGGCGGCTTGTCGGAGTCGGTGCTCCGCAAGGTGCTCCTCTCCTACTGCTACGTGGCCGTCTGGATCTTCCTCTCCTTCGCCGTCATCGTCTACAACAAGTACATCCTCGACCCCAAGATGTACAACTGGCCCTTCCCCATCTCGCTCACCATGGTGCACATGACCTTCTGCTCCTCGCTCGCCGTCGGCCTCGTGCGCGTCCTCCGCGTCGTCGAGCCGCCATCCTCGCCGCCCATGACGCCGCAGCTCTACACCTCCTCCGTCGTGCCCATCGGCGCGCTCTACGCCATGTCGCTCTGGTTCTCCAACTCCGCCTACATCTACCTCTCCGTCTCCTTCATCCAGATGCTCAAGGCGCTCATGCCCGTCGCGGTATACTCCATCGGGGTGCTCTTCAAGAAGGAGACCTTCAGGTCCGCATCCATGCTCAACATGCTCTCCATCTCCTTCGGGGTCGCCATCGCAGCCTACGGCGAGGCCAGGTTCGACGTCCGCGGCGTGGCGCTACAGCTCGCCGCCGTCGCCTTCGAGGCCACAAGGCTCGTGCTCATCCAGATCCTGCTCACCTCCAAGGGCATCTCGCTCAACCCCATCACCTCGCTCTACTACGTCGCCCCTTGCTGCCTCTGCTTCCTCCTCGTGCCCTGGATCTTCGTCGAGCTGCCCAGGCTGCGCGCCGTGGGGACGTTCCAGCCTGACTTCTTCATATTCGGGACGAACTCGCTCTGCGCCTTTGCGCTGAACCTCGCCGTGTTCCTGCTCGTGGGAAAGACCTCCGCGCTCACCATGAATGTGGCCGGAGTGGTCAAGGACTGGCTATTGATTGCCTTCTCCTGGTCCGTGATCCGGGACACGGTCACCCCGATCAACCTGTTCGGCTATGGTATAGCCTTCCTAGGAGTGGCCTACTACAACCACATCAAGCTGCAGGCGCTCAAGGCCAAGGAGGCGCAGAAGAAGAACGCCCAGGCCGATGAGGAGGCTGGCTCGCTCTTGCAGGAGCGCGATGGGCACAGTGATCGCAAGAGCGACAACCAGGCATAGAGCTACAGAGCGGATACTGGCGTGCCCACATTGGTTGGTTCTCAATCCATTATTTGTGTCATCCTTTCTCAATTGCATGCACCATGAGTACTTTATTAGCTTGAATTGTGCTAGGAGAGAATTAAAGTTGGAGAGATGTACTATTAGCTTGAATTGTGGTATGAAAGGGATAAAGTTGGAGAGATGTACTATGATTTTGACATTGGCAGGCTCGAAATTGTGACCCACATGTGATGTTTGTTAAGTAGAGAAATGGTAAAGACCAATGGAGATGCTTTGCACAATTGAGTTATGGTTGTGTTTGTACTTTGTTGGTGTTATGTTAAGTAGAGAAATGGTAAAGATCAATGGAGATGCTTTTGCACAATTAAGTTATTGTGGTTCTACTTTGTTGTTGGTGTGAACTATCATATATAGATGCACATGCTTTAGTTTGTTATAATTGCCTTCTTTTACTTCAGAATATGTAACTTTATCAGCGGAAGCATGAAAATAGTTGAAATCATGATCGTCTTTCTAATATTACTAGAGAAACCTTTGCTCAGCATATATATGTTCCTGATTCTGATTATGATGGATGCTGTACAGGGAATCTGGTGCAAAGTGCAAAGACTATATAGTATGGTCTGCAATTGCTTTCAAGGAGGTGGATGCCGGTTCCGTTTTACCCTTTTAACTTTAGTGGACCTGAGGAGCAGATCAAGTGAAGTTATTGGTCTAGGAAATACTTGCAATTGAACCTGCTCCTGGAGGGCTAGAAGAAACACTTATATCACCCTGTTATTTATTTTTGCTTTTCTGTTCCATTGTACTGCGGCCTTGCTTCCCCACTCTCGCTTCATTGCCTATTTATTTGTTCGAGTAGCCTTAGGTAAAAATGTACTGCACACTGGTATTATCATATAATGAGCTTACTGTAAACTATTCTATAGTTTTGTCTTCCATTATCTGTTTGAATTGTGTGATTATGCATTGGGTTGTTGCCCTGGTGGTTGAATCTTTTGCTTGGTCTTCTTACCTGATGATGTATTCTGTAAGTTTCTTTGTAGAACATCTTTGATGGTAGCACCATTACCAGCACATATCGTTTTGTTTTGCCACTAGATTCAGATGAGATTTAGTTGGTGGTAGCTTCAGTTGTATTGTCATACATTCAGATTTTGGAATCATGACACCTAGGATTTTATTATGATCCGGATGAGTGCATGACTTCGGTCTCAAACTGCTGCTGAGAATTATTTCATTGAATTTGTGACTTGCCCTTGTGACATTTAATTTGCTTGGTGAGAGAGCATTGTTGAGCGTTATCAGTTTGTTTGCCCCCACCAGCAGTAGTTGAACTGTGTGTTGGTAAGCTGTTATGGTAGCTGAATTGAATTATCCTTAAACGGTCCTGGGCCTGTATGCCACTCCTACTGCCTGTCGCTGTGCAGTCCACCATATGCTAACCTAACAATCCTAGAAGCGTTTAAGATCCGATGGTAGGGTTTCCCGTCTTCATAAATGTGGCCTGAAACTCCTCCTCCTCGTCGATTGATCTTTCACTAACTGGTTCGTCTCCAGAGTCTGTGTTGGCGTATTAAACTGATCAAGTGGCAAGCTGAAGGCGACATAAATGGTTGCTTTAGAAGGGTAATCATATGCCTGCAGCCTTAAGGCAGGTTTGCCCTGGAGTTTTACCGTGTCTATTGTCAACGTAGTGCTAGGGCATGATCATGAGATCTGCTCGATAGCTGTCTTATTTTTGGAACCATTTTGGACCCGGTCATGTGGAACAACAAATCCACCTAGACGGTAAGAGTAGGGGATAACACTTGGCTGGTAATTTTGTAAACCTAGGCGGACTACTAGCGTTTCATGTTAGCCGTATAAAACTGACCAAGTGGCAAGCAGAAGGCGACATAAATGGTTTGTTTTAGAAGGGGTAATCATATGCCAAGACATGTTTGCCCCGGAGTTTTAGCATGAACTCTTGGAAGCATGTCCGTTGTCGACGTAGTGCTGGGGCCTGATTTGGGGGGTCTGCAGGAGTGGTTTGAACCTGAACCTGAACCTGATCATCTGAAATGACAAAGCCTCTAAGCCTGCAAGGAAAGGTGATCACTTTGCTGCTACTTTTTCTAACCCTAGCGGAGCACTATGAGATTACTAGAATAGATTATACTATGCAGATTTCAGAAGTACTTAATGTGTTGTTAGTGCCAGAATTCTGGGAGTTAAGTTGTGGCACCATCTAAAAAGCTGGGCCATTGTAATGGCTTGATAAACCTCTGGGTCCTGATGTTGCGTGGGAGCAAATCGCTCGCCCTTTTGGTGCACGCGACAGGTTGTTTTATGCGCGACACTACACAAGCCTTGCTGTTCTTTGCCAAAAGCGCCTGTGGCTGTGGGCATGAAAGGAGGACCATGTCCTGAGTTAGTGTGTGGGCTACCATATCACTTCCGATACAAGGCAACTTAAAGTCTTAAACCCTTGTCTCTCTCCATGTTGTGCCTGTAAAAGGCAGTATGGTACATCTATAGGTGCACTCTTATAGAAAGGCACTGATGGTTATATACTTATATATGAGCGAATTACACCGTCCACCCATCTTAATCCAACGACCCAACTCATCCCCAATGATAATCAACGCTAAAAAAATCTCATCCATCGGCAGCTGAACAAATCACTGCCGCCGGAGTGCGCAACTTTGCAATCGCGCGGTGCTTCTCCGCTGGGTACAGTCGTTGCTTTTCGTAATTGCAATTTTCCATGAACATGGTTCCATCGCAATGACCAAAAAAGGGGACACAACTTGAGATAGACAAGTTGTATCTGATGGTTCAGTTATGATCCATTTGTCTATGTATTGTCCTGCTGGGATGCATGATCCGGTTCGGATCAGAGGAGATGCACAATTTCATTTCCATTCGAGAACTCCAGTTGTCAGTTTTCTTGGGCGATTACAGGATTATCATTCAGCACTTTGGCCACCTCATGTTGTCGTTGACAGTGTGTGTTCTTTTTTATCATTGCAATTTTTCTTGAACTAATTTTCTGAAGAGGTTCTCATAGGTGCCATTTTCCTTGAACTAATTTACTTCAAGCCTTGGTCAATGCTTCTTCTGCAGTTTTGACCATTAAGCTTGGCAGTGGAATTTAAAACTGGGTGTGTTAAGTTATTTATTTTGAATTACTCTCAAAATATACTTTGTAGAATACGTTTCAGGCTTTCCTTAGAGTATGTAATTGCGCAAATTGGTTGGACAATAAGTAAGCATTTTATGATAATCTATGGTAAAACTGCAAATTTAGTCACAAATTATTTACCCTTCACTAATACATTAGCCATTCTATAAAAATCTCTTACGAGTCATAAAACATATCTTTATAAAAAAAAGGTTAGAATTAAAATAAGTAAGATACGCTTACGAAAGAAGATGCGGGATTGCTGAGAATACACCGACAGACCGTGGCACAAAAAAGAGTCGTGTAAAGCAGATTGATCTGAATAAGGTAGACGTAGTGGAGTGTGTTTGGCACTGGTGTTCTTTTGTCTACAACATGGAGGTTTTTCATACATCAAGAATAGTTATTTTGCACCCCACATATTTTTATCTTCTCATATTCAGAAATTTATGTTTTGTATGCTAATAATTATGTTCATATTTATTAGAAATGCAAAAAAATGACATAAAAATACAAGTTTTGAGTTATTATAGTGTAAAATACATAGAAAATATGCATTTTATGTCGTATTTTTATACGTATGTAAACAATTTTTTTTACGACATGTCTAAATTTTCTTATGTTCATCTTGACTTCTGAGGTAAAAAAATATTTACGTGACGTAAAAATGATGTACGGTTTGAAAGATAGAGGGTGGGTGAAGAATAACTATTCTACACCCTGGGTGTCAAATAGCGTCACTCTCTCTCTCTCTCTCTCTCTCTCTCTCTCTCTATATATATATATATATATATATATATATATATATATATATATATATGCAAAATAGCCAGCTACACATAGGCGTAGCTGCGCATAGCCTATCCACCGTTGATTCTCTCCACTTTTGATATAGAGAGCACATATTTCCATAGCCAAAATGGTGTATCATTTAGTTCGGCTGTTAGCTCCGTTAGTTGATAGACCGCAGAAAGTAGCCACCCTAAACAAGCGTTGTTTTGTTCCCATAGCTATGGCTGCCGAAACAACCTTTGTTTCGTTTTCTTCATATTCTCATGGATGCATGCGGCCACATACCAAAACAACCTTTTGTTAGGGCACTCTTTTGCATGGCACATAGTCTAAAGCTTTTGCATGCAAAACCTGTTTTAATCCTTGTTCTCAATCCCTTCTCATTTTAGATGCTAAAACTTTTGCAATCAAAACAGTGTGCTAAATTGGAACCCATGCCAAACCCTAGATTCTTGCATGCATGCACAAAACTAAGCTTCTCAAATTATGGTGGTTTTGTTACTTTAGTTATAGTAGCGAAAACCCAAAACGAGGGCACTAGCTACTGCATATAGACAACAACTTCTTTTCATTTTTATCTCTTGTTTTACGAGCTGCAAGGCCATAGCATCACTTATTCATTCTTTCATCAAATTTCCTTGATCATTGGATAAACAAGGTGGAATCGGCGATTGCTTTCTTTGTTCTACTTCATTCGTCATCGTGCATGCTCCTACCGTCGGCTAACTATTTTTTATAGAGCAGTATAGTAGCATGTACCGCGCGCGAAAACACAAAAAGACCCAACAGGGCCGCGCGAGAATTAATTCTCTCCCGCCAAAAAATAGTAGAAATAAGCAACCCTAATCAAAACAAGCTTTGTTTTGCTTCCATACCTATGGCTTTCGCAATAAACAAAACAACCTTTGTTTCGTTTTCCTCGTATTCTCATGGATGCATGCGGCCACCAAGCACATACCAAAACAAGTGTTGTTTTATAGTGAAAACAGTGTGCTAAATTGAAACCCATTGCAAACCCTAGATTCTTGCATGCATGCACAAAACTAACACCGTTATCTCAGCCATGTTCCACCCTACTTCCATCTAGAGGTTGCATGCATTTGATCCCTAAATCCAACCGTGCTCTGCCTATGCACAGCTACGCCTGTGAGTAGCAAATCCGCGTCGATATATATATGCTTGGTGGCCGCATGCATCCATGAGAATATGAAGAAAACGAAACAAATGTTGTTTTGTTTATTGTGGCAGCCCTGGCTATGGAAGCAAAACAATGCTTGTTTTATTAGGGTGGCTTCTTTCTGCGGCTACCGTTTTGTCTACTATACCTAGAGCAAAGAAAACACATAGCATAAACTGATAAGCTTAGTTTGATTAGGGTTTTGTGCATGTCTTTGTCTATAGTACATTAGGGTTTGCGTTAAAAAAGTGATAACCTGAGAAGCTTAGTTTGATTAGAGTTTTGTGCATATAGTACATTAGGGTTTGCGGTCAGACAAGGAATGGAACCCTAGTTTAATTAGGGTTTTGTGCATGCCATTTTACATAGGATATTAGGGTTTGCGTTTAAAATGGCCATCTAGTCAACTAGGGTTTCTGTGGTCCATCAACTAACGGAGCTAACAGCCTAACTAGAGGATCCACCGTTTGGGTATGGAAATATGTGCTCCCTATATCAAAAGTGGAGAGAATCAACGGTGGATAGCTTATGCGTAGCTACGCCTGTGTGTAGCTGGCTATTTTGCATATATATATATATATATATATATATATATATATATATATATATATATATATATATATATATAGAGAGAGAGAGAGAGAGAGAGAGAGAGAGAGAGAGAGAGAGTTGCGCTATTTGACACCTAGGGTGTAGAATAGTTATTCTTCACCCACCCTCTATCTTTCAAACCGTATATGATTTTTACGTCACGTAAATATTTTCTTACCTCAGAAGTTAAGATGAACATAAGAAAATTTAGACATGTCGTAAAAAAATTTATTTACATACGTATAAAAATACGACATAAAATGCATATTTTCTATGTATTTTACACTATAATGACTCAAAACTTGTATTTTTATGTCATTTTTTTGCATTTCTAATAAATATGAACATAATTATTAGCATACAAAACATAAATTTCGGAATGTGAGAAGATAAAAATATGTGGGGTGCAAAATTACTATTCTGCACCCTGGGTGCTGAATAGGATATATATATATAGAGTGACGCTATTTGACACCCAGGGTGCTGAATAGGATATATATATATATATATATATATATATATATATATATATATATATAGAAACCCTATTCAGCATTCAGGGTGCAGAATAATTATTTTGCACCCCACATATTTTTTATGTTCTCACATATAGAAATTTATATTTTGTATACTAATAATTATGTTCATATTCATCAGAAACGTAAAAAAATCGACATAAAAATACGATTTATGAGTCATTATAGTGTAAAAAATAGAGAAAATTCGCATTTTACGCCGTATTTTTTTACGGCATGTAAACAATTTTTTTACGACATGTCTAAATTTTCTTATGTTCTTCTTAACTTCTGAGGTAAGAGAAAATTTACGTGACGTAAAAATCTTATACGGTTTGAAAGATAGGGAATGGATGAAGAATAACTATTCTACACCGAGGATGTCAAATAGCGCCACTCTCTCTCTCTCTCTCTCTCTCTCTCTCTCTATATATATATATATATATATATATATATATATATATATATATATATATATATATATATATATATATATATATATGACATATTCATACTACACCCGGGTGTAGTTACTCCCATACGTTTTTCACACTATATAGGCAGTATCTACCATACCGGAAGTATGTACGTGTAGTATAAAGTATATAAGAATATTTGGGCAGTATATATACTACTTTTTTGATAATATGTAATTTTTATTCACATACTTCTTTTATACATACAAATATGACAGTATTTTATATATATAGTGCAAACTATGGGTGCACTTGCAATTTTTTCACCTAACTTGATTGTAAGTATCTTAGATATAGTATATGAACATACTCAAACCGATAAAGTATCACGTATATTTTCATATGGTACTATATCAGACGTGGATGTAACTACACCCAAAAGTAGTATATAAGATACTTCAAATCAAATTACATGAAAAAAATACAAGTGGAGCCATAGTTTGCACTATATTTCTAAAATACCCTTTATATTTATACGTAAAATAAGAGTATGTAAAAACGTATACATACTACCTCAAAAGTAGTATATATACTACCAAATAGTCTTATAATACTTTATACTACACGTACATACTCTTCGGTATAACAAATACTACCTAGATGGTGAGAAACACACGTGGGTGTAGTTACACCTGAGAGTAATATATATATATATATATATATATATATATATATATATATATATATATATATATATATATATCTTAATATGAAATCTGAATACTTTTAAATTTTAAAAATTATCTTTTCAGATTCACTTGATAGTACAAACGCAACCACTCTCAATTTTGAGCCATCCCAAATGGTCACGGTTTGATATTCTCGAAGATAAGGATCAATTACACACATTTTTTTTGGATATGTTTTTCTGTTACTTTTTACAATATTTTTATTATGTTTTAGGTGGTGGGGCTCGCATTCCCATTGAATAAACTCCATCAAAGAAGACAAAGTTTGACTGTGGATCTAGCAGCACGCATATTTCTCCCATGAAATATTTGTTTTGTTATATGAATGCGGGCATTAAGCGGACCACAAATATGAGGGAGATATATTGGATATGAGATTCGAGAATAATAAATAAAAGTTAGAGTAGTCGTTTAGTGATGGAGTTTTAAATTGAGGCGTCGTATGTGTGTGGAAGAATGTTTATTTCTTATTGTCATATTTGATGATTTCATAATATATGGTGCTGACTGGCATGAGCAAACAAATCCTAATATTGTACTTGTGTGTTGCACACGTTTACTAGTGCCTATGATGATTTGTTAGAAAGAGGAAACAATCCATGATCTCTTTTATACATGCAGATCTCGAATTGTGTTTGGAGTGTGATTGTAGATCAATTGGAGCCAATACCTCAATTTCAGCCTGTGAGCAGTAATGTGCAAATTAGTGGGCATAGCAGCTAACAAAGAGAGCATGTTTTGGATAAAAAAAACTCATAAACTCTCCTTCGATTGATCTAATCTATTATTGCCGTCTACGATTGTACCGTGTTTCTAAAAAAAAAATTAGGGGCTTTCATGTAGCTATGAACAGGAACTACAGAGGACCGGTGCTGAGAGCTTGCAGAGAAACGCTATGGATAACGCTGCTGCTTCTGCATTACGACGGTGAAGCTTTGCCCGGTTGAAACTTTGCCGGTTGTTTTCGTGGCGTCTTTAAACACTAGCAGCAGCCGTGCACGGGGATTTCCCCTATTGTTTACTTCTGAATTGCTGACCTTACGCAGTTTTTTTTGTCAGTGATGGTCAAACTTGGTCCTGTTTTTTCGGTATGTAGTGGCTTGTGTAAACGTTTTCTAGACAAATTTATGCAGGAATCGTTCCGTGTGGCTGAATTACACACACCGTTACCACGGCCTACGGAGTACAGCAATGTTGCAGAATTCAGAGACACCCTACACTGAATTGGTGGATGGAGGTTCGGTTTATACTTCACTGTTTATGTTTGTTTGGAAAAGAGTATATATTAATATCATGAGATACCAATTACATCTAGCCTCTGCAATAACGTATGCCCTAGTGGGCTTACGGATGCACATAACCTAGAATTTTTTTTAAAAAAAAACTGCCGCTACAGAGAACGATTAAGTAACGACACTAACACCACCAAAACAACATCAGCAGTCCAACCACTCTAATAATGACGTTTTCAACAAGAAGACAATGCACAAGCGCCGTCGTCGCTCGAAATCATAGGTTTCACCCTGGAGAACGTCCTCACTCGCAAAATAATGGTTTCAACAAAATCATTGTCAGACACAACTAATTAATGTCAAACCTTAGATTTTCACCCTGTAAGGTAAGACTGGGAACTCCTATTATGTTGTCGCCCCCACAAACAGTCGCTGCTGTAAGTCACAGATCAGGCAACCGGCTCCTCGTCGCCGCAAAGACTCAAATCACCATCGCTTCCCTGATGTTTCAGCTTTTCTCACATTCTTCGTATCTGACTTCACCATGAATCATCGAAGACATGGCACATGACGGTAATAGATATCAGAGCTTCGTAACGCTCTCGCTGAAATTCAAATGGCCAGAAAAAAGATGGGCACGTCCGACTGAATTCAATCCGATTCAACAATCTACAGGCATAGTCGCCCATGGGAGATCGGTTAGAGAGAGACCGAGATGCATCGTCGCCTCTTAAGGCAACCACCATGCCGCTTCCAAGTCTGCACCATCGCCCCCATCTTCTCCTTCGCGCCTCCCTTCCAAGCCCCAGGAAAACGCCACTCGGGCGAGCCGCCCGCCGCTTGGATCCAACGACACCGCCCCTTGGTGTCCACCCCCGGACGCGAAGAGGATCGATGGAGCCGCGCAGATTGCCCGCCGCCTTCGGCAGCCTAGGTGTGGCCGCCACCGCCGGCGCGGGCAGCGGCCGGCGGGGGAGCGACGGTGGCAGCGGCGGCTAGGGTTCGGAGGGGGCACACCATGGTCGCCTCGCACGAGTGACCTAGGAGCGGTTGGGAAGTAAAACAAACCATACTTCACTAAAATGCAGCCGGAATTTTTGACAAAACGAAAAGAGGGTGTCTACTACTCGAGTAGTAGTTCCTGCATGTTTTAATCAGAACCAAATGGCGTGCCCAGATCGAGCAGAGCAACTGACAATGGGCAGTTCTAGCTCTGAGCATTGTTGTTTGCTGTAGGTGGTAGAAGGATGGGCGTGCCATGGCCAGGCCACAGAAGACGCGCGCTCTCTGCTCACCGGAGGCGACTGCTAGCAGGAGGCGCAGACAATCGATTCCCTAGGACGTGTTTGGTTCTCTTTTAACATGGCCCGAGGCATGCCCCATCAAGAACGTGACTTGGTTCATGTTTTACACTATGTTTAATTGCCCTGATACTCATTGGTTATCGCATGAGGAGGAAAACGACACATACTGTGTTTGGTTGGCCGTGTATATAAAGGGCAACCAAGACAGATGTCTGCAAGGTGCATAACTGTTATGGTAACCTCCCCAACAATCTTCAGAGAACAAAGAAATGAATTCATCATTATAGCAGAGTACTTGTACACACAAATTCCGAACTCAGAGTTATCCATTGGAGTGATGCAACACGATCTAGTAATGCATCACAAGTTTACCAGCAATATTACATACCATGGTTCCGTTTTTATCATCAACCTAGCTAAAGGAGGGATATCAGTCCACCTCCTAAAATGTACATGACTTCGAACAACAGATCATGACCACCAATGACATCAAACGAATGGCAAATGAGTAGCTCTAATCAAGCTGCCAGTGTAGCCAGTTCCTAAGCCAGGCCCTCCTATCAATCATTACCATGTTAGCATTGGCAGTACCTCCTTCTTTGCTGTGCGCAAGGAAGTCCATAGCCCTTGTCATCAGCGTCGGATCCTAGAGCTAGCGCTTGTCAACAAACTTGAACGTGAAGATGATCTTAATCTAAGCATAGTTCGTTATGGGGGTGTTCAGGAACACAACGTGTTTCAGATAGGTCTGCGATTAACACGAGTGTGTTAGTGCAATTCTAGGAACAAATGAAAGGTATAACAGTGGGCTACGATTAACATGATAGTGTGTTAGTGCATTGCTAACTTACCATGGAGTAGCACAGTAGCTTGTCTTCATCCTCGAACGAGAAGGCCGTGCTATCCAGACACCATTTGATGCCTTCGACAGTTCTAATATGAAGTACGTGGTTCCACTTCATCCTCCACTTACTCACGTAGTTGTACAACTGATTGCAGGTTACTATGATCCCGATGTAGGAAAGAATATCGTCGGAAACTTTCTTCATGTCAGATCATCTGATCCGGAAAACGTCTACTTCTCTTGTCGCGAGTTAACAATCCTTTTCAGGACGAACTCGGACAAAGCAGTCTCCCATACCATAGTAGGTTTGCGGCATACACAGCTGGATCGAGGAAAATGTTGTCAGACTGCATCCACCTTAAGTCAATCTTATTCTTCGATGAAGCAGACTTAGCTGGATCCAGGAAAAGGTATCCTACAGTACAGAAAACTGGTAAGCATGGTCCAACTCCAATTTGCAGACGCGTCGGTTGTCCTACATCGTTGCTAAGCATGATACATGTTGACTACGGAGAACCCTACATTTCTAAGGATGAATTCGTTGCACATGTACTAAGCAACCTATGGAATCACAAACATGCAGGCATTCTTATCCTCTCCTCTCTACAGTAGTTGAGCCCCTCTTCCACGTCTCCGAACCAATCCGAGGCCTCTCACGGCGGTGTTGCCAAACAAAGATGTGTGAGGGGAGGCGCCGATCGTAGTAGTATGTATAATTGGTGTAGGTCTTGTCCCCTGATGGCATTTGGGAGTATAGTGTTGGATCCTCGAGGCCGGATCTAGCGCGACATGGTTCTTGTGTTCATCGCTGCGTGGCTCTAGTGGCAGGAGCTGATGCAAAGCTGTAGAGCTCGGGCTAGGGATCTCCTTCAATAAAGCCAGTAGCTTGTCCGGCTTGGCGTTTGGGCGCACCGTCGACCGGCTGTGGCAGTTCATCTCCGTCAAGCTTCCAAGGAGGGAGGCGATTCAGAGAGAACCGTCGCAAGCTCTTCTCATAGGCGCTGCTATCCCTAGCTTGGTGATCGGCAAGTTGCTCTGCCTCTCTTGGACCGGTAGAGGGAGTAATTGGCAGGAGCAGTGTCGCCGTGCTGGAGGGAGTCCCTGGCAGGAGCAGTGTCGCCGTGTTGGAAGAAGAACCTGTCAGATCCACTGTCTCCAGGGTGGACGGAGATGGTGGCAGCACCGCCAGCAGAACAACAACCAATAGAGAGCTCGGAGGAGAACGGGTCGCATTTGGGTCCACAATCTCAGATCAACAAGCTCCCGCCATGGCCATCGATTTCAAACTATGGATGAACTCGAAGGGGAGGAATGGTCGATTTCGAGTTGCGGGGAGGGGGGGGGGGGGGGGGAGGCGGGTTTTCGCGGGCGGTGACCGAAACCCTCTCGCCGCAGCGTGAGAGTTCGCGCCATCTCCCTCGAGTGCATCCAAAGAGACGTCGTGTTTCCCTTTCCGGCTATCACGAGGCTGGCACGCTACGGCCGAATGGGCGGTTTGCGGCAGGCCTGGCCCTGGTGCTTTGAGAAGCAGGCTGAACACAACGTGGAGGTAGTCCATGGCTCCATGCAGCCAATAGGACGGATTTCTTGTCTCCGTAGCCTGGCTGGATGTGCTACGACCAACCAAACGCGGCCCTAGTGATCGAGGCGATGCAATGACTGAACTCCGATCCGAGCTCCCCCATTCCTTGCCTGCAGCGTCGGGCGAGCCAGAGCACGTCGACGTCGTCGCCCATCTTAAAGTGGTAAGCTGCGCCCACGCGCGCGCATCTGAAACCGGTAAAAACAGCTGCGGAACGGTACAGTGTAGGTACCGATTGCGAAACACGGCGCAAGACGACGGGAACCACGAAATTTTTAAGCCAGCGTCAAAACAGGCGGAAAATACATCTAATTTCGTGTGGCTAAGAGAAAACAAGCTCTCAACTTTACAGCGCCACGCGCCCGTCGTCGTCGTCGTCCGAGAGGGAGCCGGACCCGTCGGCGCCCTCGCCGTCGCTGGAGGAGAGGCGCGCCAGCCAGCAGCTGCCGTGTAGGTGTCCGCTGACGCAGACGAAGTACTCGAGCCTGCCCTCGTGCGCGCCGAGCCGCCTGCAGGCGCTGCGCGGCGCCAGCCCCGCCGCTGTCACGCTCCAGACGCGCGCCCCGCAGTAGGGGCAGCGCACGCGCGGCTCCAGAGGGGCCCTGCCGCCCACGAGGTACGCCCGCGTGCGGGAGCGCATGAAGCCGCGGAAGACGCCGCGGTACGCGCCCACGTCCTCGTCGGCGTCGCTGGCGCAGGCTCCGTTCGCCGCGTGCTCGCACGGGTCCGACACGTACAGCAGGTCCCCGCCGCAGCGCCGCGACAGGAAGCTGCGGCCGGAGGTCTTGGAGAAGCGGGAGACCGGGGCGAAGTGGCCCGGCACGGCGGCTCCCGCGGCCCCGCAGCAGAAGAGCAGCAGCTTCGCGAGCGCCGGCCACCCGCCGCCGACGCGCCCGGGGCCGGAAGGCGCGGCGGCGGCGGAGGGCCCCGTCGTCGTCGTGAGGGCGGACACCATCCGCGGCGCCCGGGAGACGCAGAGCTCCCGCCACAGCACGCGCTCGGCCACGGCGCGGAGGCGGCGGCTGACCCTTGCCACGGAGCAGAGCGCCTGCGGGTCCCAGTTGAGCGCGCGGAACACGAGCACCAGCACCTGCTCGTCCAGGATCCCCACGTTGACGCCCCGGATCCGGGCGCCCAGGCACCGCCCTCGCCAGTTCCAGTCGTCGGCCGCGACGGCGCCAATGCTGGTGCTGCTGCCGCTGCTGCCGACCCGCAGCCGCCGCATCTCCCGCGTGCCCTCGCTCATGACCCTGCCCGATTTGCCCGACCTGGTGCTGTGACAGTGATTCGCGTGTTTCCAAATCAGGGGCGAGCGAGGGGGCGGCGCCGGCCGGTAGGCAGTTATAGACGTGCTACGCTGGCTCCGTCCGTGCTCCCCGGAGCAGACGCGGTCCTCGTGTCGCCGCGGCGCGCGTGACAGCTGTACGGCTCAGCCGCCGCCCTCGCTAACCGCTACGGTTGCGATGAAAAGCCATCTTTGTCGCACTCCCCAAAATATCTCGATCACGATCAGCAGTTCACCACACAACTAGTAATTCCTCTTGCGTGCCGCACTCAACAATGCCATTCTTGGACTGGAGCAGCAGTAGCACATTTTCTTTCGCGGGAAATTCGGATATTATACCAGTCACGACCGATGACCAGTCCGATCCAACTCCTGCCTCAGAGTGGCAGCTAGCGCCGTCGTCGCACTTGCACAGCACTGTACCACAGCCCGGCAGAGAAATATCTTGGCGCGAACAGGGCCAGCCCCTAATCCGAACCCGTAGTCAATCACATGAGCAAAACAGAGCGGAGCGACCGTAACGACTGGCAGCTACGACACGTGCCCCGTCCCGCCGCATGTGCACGACCGGTCTCCAGCGCCCTGGGATGACACGTGACCGCTCCGCCTCGTCTGCCGGGACGCGTGGCGAGCGGCGCGGAGACGGTGCCAAAATGATTGCCGGGCTTCCTTCGCGCTCCGGGAAGCCCACACGCGGAAAATATCTGGGTGCACGTGGCTCTGCCGGACTGGCCGGGCCGCGACACGCGTCGGTGGATGGGTCGGCTACCAGCCCTGCCCCTGCGTGCGTGACTTTCCGGTGTCCCGTCCTGCGTCCGGCTGCACGCAAAAATAGAAAAAAGGGTTTACGTTTCTTGTCGCCATACGCGGAGAAGGATATCCGCATCGTTTGACGATGGACGGACGGACGGACGTCTCGGTCAGATCGGATGGGTGGCTCGCTCCGGTGCGACGCGATTCGATTCGATGCGTAGGGGAAGGGATTTCCCGATGGTTCCAAGTGTCGGCGGGGCACTCCGAACTCCTGCAGGAAGAAAATATCGGTGAGATCTGGGGAACCAGAATTTCAGATTGTGCCTCCCTGGTGACAAAGAGAGATGAAGGGCGTGCATGGTGGAGCGACAGATTTTGGCAAAGTTTTTTTTTTCCGGCTAGAGCATCTATAGCAGACCCCTTATCCGCCAAGCCATATAAAATCGGATAAGAGACGTGTTTTTCCTAATTTTTGCCCGGACAAGCCAAGGCGCAGAACAGAAACCGCAAACACGAACCATATAACAACGAAATTTAAAATTTCACGGGACATTTCATAGAGTTCATCGTTCGTGCCCACGATCATACATACAAAATGCACACAATATATACTAGGGGATTTGCCACCGTCGTCGCCCTAACCCTCGCAAAAATGGGCTCACCGGGGCCTCTGGGTGCGGCGGCGACGGCCTCGCCGGCAGGGCTCCACTCGCTGTCGTGCCCAAGGTCGATGAACTTGTCCGTCTAGGCTGCGCGCTCGAGTTCCCACTCCAGCTGATTCTGGTGGAGCTCCCTCTCGCTGGCGAGCCCCTGCTTGTTGAGCTCCGTGTCGCGTTGATGCCGCATGCACTCTCGTCGGCTTCCTTCGCGGTGCTCTGCTGCATGATCACCGCGGTCATGCAGTCGAAGGAGGCCTCGCCGATGACAGCACCGCACGCCGCCAGGTCGTACCCCTCGAGCTCCTCGTGCTCCTCTGGCTGCGGCGGCGACACACGAGCGGCCGCAGATCCGGACGATCTTCCCTTGCTCGATCGGCGCTAGGCCTCCTCCACTTCGTGACGACGGAGCTTGCGAGGCACCGGAGCCCTATGGTAGATGTAGTGGAGGAAGGCACGCCTCCGCACGCCGCGGGAGCGCACGCGGTGCTCCTCCTCCTCTGAGCCGATCCCACGACGGCAGGGCGAAGCAGAGGAGCGACCCACTTGGCCGCCCACTCTGTTGTAGCTCCCTCGAGGGTTCATAGCTGCCACATGGTGCTGGATCTGTCAACCAGCGTGACTAATCGATCGTCGGAGCTGCTTGATTTGCTGGGCTACGCATGGAGGCAGAAGGCGGAGCAGCGGAGGCCCGTGCCGAAAAGTGAGGGTTCGAGACCCATATCGACGCATCGAACCCATATGTATATAGGACAGGGACGCAAATTTTCTATGCCCTATAAATTTTTTTATGGGTCGGACATCAGGACATTATATACGAGCTCTGCTCGGACCAAACAAACATGCTCAATCCCTTATACCCGCCGATGTTTTACGGTTCCGGGCTATTCAAGGGGTCTGCTAGAGATGCTCTACGCGGTGGTGTTCGCCTGATAATTCTAGTGCCACCGTATAAGAGCATCTCCCACCGGGAGCATGAATTGCGCCGTCATCATAGTCTACTCCACCCCGAGCGCCGGCGTGCATGGGCGAACAGGAGAGCAGGTCTTCAGAATCACCCGTCCTTGCGATTTTGTATGGGAGATGGCGGATAAGGTTTTTGAAAAGCGCTTCACGCGACTGCTCAAGTTCGTTATCACGGCGACTCTTCTCGGGCGATCTCCTGGTCCGCGGGCGACTCGGCTTCAACGTCGATTTCTTCGACAGTCTACGGCGATCTCTGCACCAATGGCAGCTCATTGATAACCGGTCAGTACGTATACCGTGATTCGATCTATTGTCGTACTATGGTTGACGAGGGTTTAACTCATCAATGCCTATTGTTATGGACTTGGGTTTTGGAGAAGGAGGGAGCGTTGGAGACATCTATTGGCTAACAGACAAGCACACAAGGGACAAAGATTTACCCAGGTTCAGGCCTTGTAGAGGTCCTTACTCCTGCTTGTCTGCTCATGGAATTATCGAAGGAATCGAAAGTTACAATGATGCACAGATGCAATCTGGCGGGGTTGTGGAAACTAGGGTTGCGTGTGTGTCCTCCTCGCCGCCCCCTCCTAGACTTTATATAGATAGGCTAGGTCTCGGGTAGCAGGTCGAGTCGGTTATAAGTTAGGGTTTTTCCCCTTCAAACTTTTTATCTTTAACTTCTTCTTGTTCTTCAAGCAATCGAGAGTCCGTAGGTTACTCGAGTCCTTTGTTTGGGCCTTGGCGACACCGTGGGCCTGTACGTATTTGGACC
The DNA here is from genome assembly GCA_916181665.1 of Avena sativa. Classification (NCBI taxonomy): domain Eukaryota; kingdom Viridiplantae; phylum Streptophyta; class Magnoliopsida; order Poales; family Poaceae; genus Avena; species Avena sativa. The sequence goes on from OV702279.1 coordinate 484,786,432, forward strand.
GCATATACCAAGCTCGAGTACCTGTAGGGTATACCCATGTCAGTAGCCCCCGAGTGTCCAGTGGAATCACAGATTTGACTGGGGACTTTTTTGAAGTCTTCGAGTGCCTGAACTAGTGCATTTCAACTGCTTTTATTTGTTTCATATGGATTATTGATATACGTGCCTGATATAACCGAAGTATCGGTATCAGTTAACCACCTTAGGGTGAAACAATACAATCTACTCGAACTCGAGTCCCCGGACTCGAATCCAGAAAAGTGCTGGCGTAATTCGACTCAGGCCGCGGAGGTCTTACAGGAGTCGAATTCCAGTTATATGGGTGTGAGCACTCGACGCGTCCATCAAGGCATGTTCATCGTACCTGTAGGCACAGATACATTTCTGGTAGTGCGCTGCCAAATGCGTTGCCAGGCCTTATTCAGGTCTTACCTTCACGCTGTAAGTGCGGCATCCGAATTTTATCATCGCGGAGACGATTCGGGTGACTCAGAAGACGCAGTCTCTTTGTAGGGAAATTTATGAGGCGGTGTCGCCATGAGCTTCGAGTGCGGATGTTATCAACACACAGTTTTCTGTACAAATAATCATAGGGTGCGTGACCAGCGCTCCCTATGGGAGTAGCCCCCGAGTGCCTGGTTGAGTCGAAGACTCAGGCAGGGACTAAAGAATCATTTTGTGACTGTTGTGCTTGGTTGAGTCGAAGACTCAGACAGGGACTAAAGAATCATTTGCGACTGCTGTCGTCTTTTGCTTGTTTCAATCGAATTTGTTTCCGGCGCTCCCTATGGGAGTAACCCATGTCCATAATCGAATCGTATTTCGAGTGGTTGGGTTTGCCTTTTGATTGTCCATGTTCCTGCAAAAAGAAAAGAAAATCGTAGCGTGCGCGTCCAGCGCTCCCTATTGGAGTAGCCCCCGAGTGCTTGGTGGAGTCGAAGACTCCAGCAAGGACTAAAGTAGTCAAAGTTTTTCGCTCCGTAGCTTTGATGACGTTAGTGCTGACGCTTGTATGACCTCAGTTGTCCGCATGAGCGAGTTTGATGGGACGTGACGAGCAGTGGGTCCTACTTTCTGACTTTGATTTGACTGGGCGTGCGTAATCTTTATTTTAACTATGCCTCCTTGATTTCCGTGCGTAATGGGAGTAGTGGAGGGACGGTTCGCGCTTCCCCTTCTCCACGTGTCCAACACGATGTGTGCCACGCATCCAATATGGTTTTTCTGAGCCGTTGGATTGCATCTTCCAGGGGTTAAGTAGCGGCGCCACGACGGTAATTTTCCCATCTGTGCTCACTCTTCCTTGCTGCCATCGCCATTGCTGCTACTCCTCTGCTTTTTCCTGCGCCCGTTTCCTCCGCGATGCTGGACCAGCTCCACTCATTCCCGAGCTACTTTCTTCGCTCACATCGCCGTCGTGCAATGGGGAAGAAGAAGGAAGGTGCTGCCGCTGATCCCGCGGCCACTGTTGCCGCGGCGAAGAAGAAGGGCGGCCTTTTCAAGCGCATCTTCAAATTGAAGCGTCAGTCTGCATCTGGCTCTTTAGTTTACGACGTAGGTGGTTGCGGAATCCATGTCGACCCATCCGCCACCTACTTCGACATCAAGCTCACGAAGTCCGTCCAAGGATGGAGGGATAAATGGTTCTACGTCCGTGATCAGAAGGCCAAAGATGAGTACTTTGGACTCGCGCCCTTCGATCCCGCGACACCGTGGAAGAAGATGCGCTCCTGGAAGAACGTAGTTATGCCTGGCGAGCTCGCGGAGACAGACGTGCTGTATCAACGCGTCTGCGACCTCGAGAGTCGCATAGGTAAAGACGTGTTAGTATGGAGTGTGTTGCACTATGCGAATCCTTTTCGTTAGCCTGACCATGCTTTATCTCAGTCCCTTGTCAACCTGTCAGGTGCGTTGCAGCTGGATTGAGGTTGTGCGTAAGGGTTTCGATTGATGTACCAGCTACTCAGGACATTGCATTTTGGTTCGAAGAACATATGTGCATAGGGTGGCGCAGCCCTCGAGTAGGTAAATTGAAAAAGGAAAGGAGAGCACAGAGTTTTGGGGCACTTAGCTTTTATTTATTCGAAGAACAGTGAGAGGTACAATGTGTGGCTAAGTAGCCTTGGCTGAGTAGCCTTATTTGTAATGAAAGGGAAAAACAACTAAGGGTAGAAGTGTCGCAGTTGTGCGATATTCCAAGGATTGGAGTACGCGACTCCTGTCTCTAAATCTTGAAGGCGATAGGTGCCACCTGAGATTACTTCTGTAATCACGTACGGTCCTTCCCAGGGGGGACTCGAGCTTGAGATGCCCCTGCTGTTTCAGGCGCAGGACCAGGTCACCTTCGACGAAGGATCTGGGGCAAAGCCTCCTACCGTGGTAGTTGCGCAGGTTCTGCTAGTAGATCATGGATCTTTCTGCGGCGATTTCCCTTGCCTCGTCAAGGAGGTCGACGGAGTCTTCGAGTGCGAGGAATGACTCTTGCTCGCTGTAAGCGACCACACGCGGCGCCTTGTACCGTACCTCGGCGGGTAGCACTGCTTCAGCTCCGTGCACCATAAAGAATGGCGTGTAGCCCGTGATGCTGTTTGGAGTTGTACATAGGCTCCAGAGTACGGATTGCAGCTCGTCCGGCCAGCAACCCGCGGCTTGTTCGAGTGGCCAGAGGAGTCGCTTCTTGATGCCGTTGCAGACGAGTCCATTTGTTTTTTCCACCTGACTGTTGGTCTGTGGATGCGCTATTGAGGCGTAGCTGATGTTGATCCCCAACTTCTCGCAGAATTCTTGGAAGTCCTTGGATGTGAAGTTTGTCCCGTTGTCGGTGATGATGCTGTGCGGCACCCCAAAGCGGTAGACGATGGACTCGAAGAACTTGACTGCACTATGTCCTGATTGGTTGGTCATTGGCATGGCTTTAATCCACTTGGTGAATTTGTCGACTGCAACCAAGAGGTACACGTAGCCTCCTCGCGAGGACCTTGGAAATTTGCCAACCATGTCGAGCCCCCATTGTGCGAAGGGCCAGGCCAGTGAGATTGGCTGTAGCTCTGCGCCTGGTGCGTGTGGCTTGTCTGCGAATCGCTGGCAAGCGTTGCATTTTTGGACTATGTCCTTGGCGTCGTGCATGGCCGTAGGCCAGTAGAATCCAGCTCGTAAAGCTTTGGCAACGAGGGCGCGACTGCCGGCATGGTACCCGCAGGTCCCTTCGTGGATGTCTAGGAGAACTGCTTTTCCATCGGCCGTGGAGACGCATCGCTGTAGCACTCATGTGATGCTGCGTTTATACAGTTCACCGTTGATAACGACGAATGCCTTGGATCGCCGCGCGATGTGCCGTGCATCTGTCGGATCGTCCGGTAGCCTCTTGCTGATGAGGTACGTAATATACGGCTGCGTCCAGGATTGCTCGATCATCATGACGCTCATTGCTCCCTCGAGTCCTGTGTCCAGCTCCAAGTCATCGAGTGTCATTGGCTCATTGGGGGGCGTAGCCCCCGAGTCCGTTGCTGCGCTTGTTTTCTTCTCTGCGGCCTTTGGCTTGACGGAGCGTTCGCATATGCGCTCGAGAAATACCCCAGGTGGTATGGGGGCGCAGGTAGAGCCTATGTTGGCAAGTGCGTCCGCCTCTTCGTTTCTTTCGTGCCCTACGTGTTGCAGCTCACAACCATCAAAGTCTCCTTCGAGTGTGTCGTAGAGGTCGCGGTACGCGATCATGTTGTCGTTCAGTGCGTCGCACTCATGCATTGTTTGGTTGACGACCAACTTGGAGTCGCCGTATATGATGAGCCCCTTGGCGCCGCAAGCTTTTGCCATCCTCATCCCGTGCAACAGGGCCTCGTATTCAGCCTCGTTGTTTGAGGCTGTGAACTGCATTCGCAGGATATACTTCAGCTTGTCCCCTTGAGGTGATGTCAGTATGACACCTGCGCCTGCTCCGTCTTTCCGCTTGGACCCATCGAAGTGCATTGTCTAGAGGTAGGACATATCTGGCTTGTCCGGGAGTTGGTTCTCCATCCAGTGCACGATGAAGTCAGGGAGAACTTGCGACTTGATTGCGTCGCGCTTTTCGTATGTGATGTCTCGTGGAGACAACTCTATTCCCCAGAGCACGACTCGCCCCGTGGTGTCGGGGTTATTGAGGATATGTCCCAACAGGGCGTCGTTGACTACCACGATTGGGTGTTCCTGGAAGTAGTGGCGCAGTCGTCGGGCGATCATAAAGACGCCGTACGCCAGCTTCTGGTAGTGCGGGTACCGCTGTTTTGTTGGCGTGAGGACCTCGCTGAGGTAGTATACTGGGCGTTGTACGCCGTGGATCTTGTTTTCCTCAGCTCGCTCGACGACGAGCACTGTGCTGACCACCTGGTTGGTGGCGGAGATGTACAACAACAGTGGTTCCCTTTCTCGTGGAGTCACCAACACTGGCAAAGTGGATAACAGGCGCTTGAGATCTTCGAATGCTTCTTGTGCTTCATTGGTCCGGATTGAGCTTGATCCGGTAGCGGTCGAGGTTGGCGAAGGTTTCACGCAAATCGTCGATTAGAGAGGCTTCCTCCTTGGTCTTGATTACTATGTCGTCGATATAGACTTGGATGTTGCGACCCAGTTGTTCCTTGAGGCAAGCCTGCATGCACCGCTGGTAGGTGGCTCCCGCGTTTGTTAGCCTGAAGGGCATTGTGTTGTAGCAGAACACACCGAAGGGCGTTGTAAACGCTGTTTTCTCTTGATCTTCCTCCTTCATCTGAATTTGATGGTAGCCTGAGTAGGCGTTGAGGAAGCAGAGGCGCTCGCATCCCGCGGTGGAGTCGATGATCTGGTCGATCCGTGGCAGCGGGGAGTGATCCTTTGGGCATTGCTTGTTCAGAGAAGTAAAGTCCATGCACATCCGCAGGATATCCGTGTCCTTTTTTGGTACCAGCACCGTGTTGGCGAGCCAAGGGATTTCCTTGATCTCGCGTATGAACTTGGCCTCGAGGAGTCTGTTGATCTCCATTCCAACTGCCTACGCTCGTGGCTCAAACAGTCACCTGATTGTTTGCTTCACTGGCCTTGCATCGGGGTTGACGTGGAGTGCATGCTCGGCGAATTCCCTGGGAACTCCTGGCATGTCCGCAGGACACCAGGCAAAAATTTCCCAGTGCTCACGGAGGAATTCGACGAGAGCGAGTTCCTATGCGGGACTCAAGTTGTTGGCGATGAGGGCCGTCTTGGTGGGATCCAATGGATGGACCTGCACCTTCTTTGTGTGCACAGATGAGTCGAAGGAGAGATCAGGTGAGCTTGGCCTGCTCAGGGGAGTTGATACGTCCATTTTGCATCACTATTCTATGTCTTAATTCACTATTATTCAATGATATATTTCGTATTGAGAGGTGATACTTATGTTATTTCATCTATTTTTGCATGGTTGATGACTTTTGGAGCATGGACCGCTGCAGTCAGGATTCTGATGGAAAATGTGCTGTTTGGAGGCAAAATTCGCGAAGATCAGAAAATCCGGAAAAATATACGGAAAATTCTATTTTTCCAGAAGACTCAGGATGCCAGAAGATGGAGTGGAGGTGGGCCACAGGGGGACCACACCACCCCATGGCGCGGGCAGGCCTAGGCTGCGCCAGGGAGTGGTGTGGCCACCCTGGCCCACTCCAGCCTCTCCCTTCTGGCGTATATTATCCCCACGAAACCCTAAGACAAGGGGAGCGACCACAGAAAGATTCCACCGCCTCTGCAGGGCGGAAAACACCGAGAGAGAAAGATCTCTCTGGCAGACAGATTTCTGCCGGAGGAATTCCTTCCCGGAGAGGGGAGATCGTCGCCATCAACACCACCATCAAGCTGGACTTCATCGGGATCATCATCATCATCATCATCACCACCATCATCACCATCAGCACCCTCATCACCATATCCATATTGCTGTAACAATTGAGTTGAATCTTGCATAGTTCATAGGGGAAACTTTCCCGTTGTTGATTACTCTTTGTAGTTGATGCTATTGAGTGAACCATTGAATTATTGTTTATGTTCAAATTGTTATACATCATTATTCCATCTCTGATCATGATCCATATGATGTCTTATGAGTAGTTCGTTTTGTTCTTGAGGACATGGGAGAAGTCTTGTTGTTAGTAGTGGAGTTGTGTTGAGAAAGATTCAATAGATTGTTATTTAAGTTGTGGTGTCCTTCTTCTAGTGGTGTCATGTGAACGTCGACTACATGACACTTCACCTATAAGGGCCTAGGGGAATGCATTATGTATTTGGCTACTAATCGTAGGGGTTGCCGGAGTGACAGAAACCTAAACCCCCGTTAGGAAACCATTGCACAAGGGACGTAAGGGTCTTAGAGTTTAAAGCTATTGTTAGGTTTTACCTTAATTACTTTATTGTACTTACGGATGTTTGCAAGGGGGTTTAATCACAAGTATGTATTAAGTCTTGGATGGGATGGTACATTAGCACAGGTTCACCCACACAACACTTAGCAAGGTAGAGAAGATTAATCGACTATATGAAGCGAAAGCACTTGACAGTCTTCCCATGTATCCTCGAGAACGTTTAGTCATCTATAGAAATACAACCGGCTTGTCCTTTGCTGCATAAAGGATTGGGCCACTTGCTGCATTTATTCTTACTGTCTTTTATTTACTCGTACTTTGTTTACTTGCTTTATCGAAAACCCCTAAAAATCCGTTTGCTAAGTATTTGTAGAGAATTCCTGATCCATACCACTAGCCATCACCTTCTGCTCCTCGTTGGGTTCGACACTCTTACTTATCGAAAATACTGCGATACACCCACTATACTTGTGGGTCATCAAGACTATTTTCTGGCGCCGTTGCCGGGGAGTGAAGCGCTATTGGAGAGTGGAACTAGTAAAGGAAACTTCTATTGTGAGTATTGTTTACTTCTGCTAGTTGCTTTATTTTCGTTATGGATAATTCGCTGAGTTTGTTATTTGGTAATGCTACTACCACTGCTAAGGTAGTAGATAAGCCACCACCTACTGAGAAAGATGTTTTCAAAATACCTACAAGAATTATTGATCGTGTTATGGATAACTACTATGTTGGGGATGGAACTGTCCATCCCGGTGATCATTTGCTCTTTATACACGAATTATGCGGGTTGTTCAAGTGTGCAGGTATTACTATAGATCAAGTTAAGAATAAGTTATTCTCATTATCACTGAAAGGAAGAGCTGAGGAATGGTATAAGCTGCTAAAGAATGGTCAAACTCTGGAATGGGAGGAAATAGTGCCTCTCTTTTATTCAAAGTTTTATCCTCCTAGTGAGATTCATAAAGATCGCAATCAAATATACAACTTTTGGCCTCTTGATGGAGAGAGTACAACTCAAGCTTGGGGGAGATTGAAGTTACTAATGCTCAAATGTCCCATTCATGAGCTCCCCAACAATATTATTATCAACAACTTTATGCAAGGCTCCCTCTACATGATAAAGATTTATTGGATGCTTCTTGTGCTGGATCATTCACTTGTATGGAAGAAGAAGTTAAATGGGACCTTCTAGATCGTATTCAAGACAATGCTGAAGCTTGGGAGAATGACAAAGGTAGAAAGTCAGGTATAAATTATGATTATGAATGCATTGAATCTTTTATGGGAACTGATGACTTTCAAAATATTAAAAATGCTTATGGTCTAGACTCTCAAGCTATTGCTTCTTATTTTAAGGCTTTTGCTTCTTACATTGAAGTGCCTAAAAAGAAGTGGAATAAGTATCATGAACCCTATAAAGATGTTGTTAAGAGTGTTCCTGCAATAAATACTGAAGTTTATACTACTAATCATTTCCTACCTGAACCTTATATTGAGAAAATGCCTTTTCTAGTTAAGGTGAAGGAACATTCTATGATGGCTAGTATGGTAGATGAAAGTACTAGTAAAGCTGTTGAACCTGATAAACAAGTGGTTGATGAACCTATAGTAGCAAATGTGAAAGACTTTGTCACTAAGTATGAAAAAGAGGGACACACTATCCTTTGTAAGGATACCGCTAATATTGTTTCACAAAGTAGTGTTATGAGAGCTAGTATTCCTGTGTTTTCTGTTAGAATAAGTGGTCATTGCTATGATAGTCATTGTGATAGCTATATTGTTAAGTTTATGCATGATACTGAAAGTTATTATGAGAAAGGGAAAATTGTTCTTATGCATCTCAATAATATCAAGTTTCCTCGTTTTATGCTGAAAGTTTTTAAGTTGCACTTCTTTTGCCTTCTTATGCAAGTTGCCCGTGGTTCCAATAACTTGTTTGTTTACAAAATCCCCTTGCATAGGAAGTGGGTTAGACTTAAATGTGCGTGTTTTTTTGCTTCTTAATGCTCTCTTTCACTTCAATTCATATCCCTACGAGAGCTTCTTCAAAATTATCTTGCCTATCTTAATGGCTATAAAGAAAGAGCTTTATGGGAGACAACCCAATTTGTTTTTTATTTTAGTTTGTTTTTGTTTCCTTGAGTCTTGGAAGTTATTACTTTGGTAATAACCGCTCCTTATCCGTTTTGTTTGGTTTTTTGTGTCAAGATCAACCTCTAATGAGAGAGAAGTAAGATTTGGGGAAGTTGCTGTCCCAAAACAGATTTTTGTGCTTCACCGTAAAAATTTGTGAGAGACCTCTGTCTGTCGGATTGAGCTGTAATTTTTTGTGCTTCTGCCCCAGGTTGTTATTTAAATTTCGTTAGTTTTGCACTTTTTGATTTGAGCAACATAACATTTTATAAAAAATGATCTTTACCTGCTGGTCTGTTTTGACAGATTTAGCCACTCTTGCATTTGCTTCTTTATTCGATTTCCTTTTTGAATTCTTTTTAGGGTTTTCGGAAGGAGTTGCTACAGCAGCTTATGTTTGATGGTTTTCAGTTGAATTTGGACTCAAAAGGTTTTATCACTTCACTTATACTAATGTTGCTAATAAGAACTGTGTGAAGTTTTGTGTGAAAGAAATTTCCAGGAAGTGGAGATAATGGTGTAATAAGAAAGTGAAGGGTTTTATGACTCAAGTAACAAGTATATGAAGATGAAGATATCGATGATATTCAAGTGATGACTCCGGAAGGATCCACTTAATACCAAATTCAAAGACATGTAGAGTCCGTTTCCAACTAGGTAACAGTTCTGGTAAGAAAAGTTCCACGAAAATACAATCCAACTATATTGTTGCAGTTTTCAGTCAATAAGGAAAGCTATGAAGCGAAAAAGGGACGGAACCGGAGCCAGGGTGGCCCACACCACCCCATGGCGCGGGTCCACCCCTGGCTGCGCCACCAGGTGGTGAGGCCACCCAGGACTCCGTCTCCGACCCGTTTTCTCCCAGTACCTTCCTTTTGACATGAAACTTCGTAATATATAACCCCCCCGGATCTCCCGAGGTTCGTATATCGTGTTTTCGTCGTGTTTTGTTTGGATCTGTTTTCTGTCAGGACATACTCTTTGAAAGCTTAGAAGCACAATGGTGTCCGCCAAGGATAAAGGGAAGGAGCCCATGGAGGAAGACCTCCAAGACCCCAGGAAGGAGAAGGAGATCAAGAGTGAAGGTGAAGAGGAGCAAGGCCAATGTCCGCATACCGGCACCACCATTGCAAGCATTGGAGTGGTGAAACCTGCCAAGATCAGAAGGACTGCACGGATGCAGACTGGGGGGAAAGCTCCTCGTCACAGTTTGGCTCCACGGTCACTTCCTCCACGCTCCAAGAGTACCTTCCATACCTTTACCCATAACCATGCAGGAAAAGAAGACTCCAAGTGGGAAGAATGGAAGAAGAATCACAAGAGCTGGGATCCACAAACTGAAATGATTATGGGCCGCATTGAGGAAAACTCGCAGCTTATTCGTAATCTCACATTTGAGATTGAAGACTTGGGGAAACTTATCAGAGAGCTCATCGAGAGGATACCACCACCACCACCAAAGGAGTAATTCGTCATCAGGTTTGGCATCCCCTTGGTTTGTTCCAAGCTTGGGGGAGTGCCGCGGTATCATATCACTATCTTCTATCTTTTTACCTTATTAGTAGAGTCATATCATGAATAGAGGAGTTATTTTGTAGTATGGTTTGCATTATGAAAGTGTCCCCTCTCTCATTAGATTTGTATCCCTTGGTGTGAGTTGCCGTTATGGAATATTAATGAGAAGTTCTATCATTCACTCTTTTGCATAGCTTATGTTAGTTTTCAATTCGTGGTTATATGATTGATCTTGTTGTTAGTATTGGTAGCACTTTGGGATCATTGAGTTAATTTAGTTGGTTTTGGCAAACCTGGCTCGGTCAGTAGCAACACCCTTTTTGAGAGTTGAAAAGAAAAAGAAAAAGATAGAAGTACTCTAGAAGAAAAATAATTTCATCATCTTTCTTTTTTGGTTTGCTCATAAGTCTAGTATTCTCTAGTTAAGATCTTTTGTGCTTCCAAGGAAGATTGCATGTTTGTTTTTATCACTTGTATGTTTGTTTGTTTCCTTCAACTCTTATACTTGCTACCCAGCCTTGCTAGCCAAAAACCTGTACTGAGAGGGTATTCTTCTCGCGCATCCACTCCTTTAAACCAAACCCTTTGCCATTTGTGTCCACCATACCTACCTAGTAGCATTATTGCTATTCCAAGTAAATTCTTGTTTTGTCTACCTCCCAAATTAAACTTTTTATGTGAAAATTAGTGATTAAAGCTCTCACGAACTTGATGGCACACTTTATTTTCTTGCACTTAATAAACTTGAACCATTGGGTCCTTCTTTGTTGCGTATATGCTTGCGCTTTATGAGTTGAAGTTAGCAGAACCATGTATCATGGGGACCGCTTTCAACACTTCATTGATACTTGTACCTAGTTGATATCATGTTCTTTTTCTTATGGATCCCGACGGTGTGAAATAAAAGTGGAACTTGTAAGATCATGGAGTTTATATGTGTGTTAGAGAAACGCCTGGGCCGCTAGCCTAAGCCTTGCCTAATCATGGTGGAAACTTGCAACATAACTATAGTGAGATATCTATGAAGCATCCTTAATAAAAACCTATGCAAATAGCAAATAAAAAGATCACTGAGATGCTCACTGTCTGCTTGTCTTGTCATTTTGATTATGAGATAGCTCCTGTGTCATGTGCAAGGGGTACCCCGTTGGCGGTTCTCAATGATACGCATATATTTACAATGACAAGAGCTTGCTCGTGACTGAAGTTGAGTAGCATGAGGATCGGTACTCATAAGTAAGGGGCTTGAGATTTCAACTTATAACTTGTCAAGCATATCCTCTTAGTTGTGTCACTTTAACCTTAATCACCTAAAGATGCCTATGATAGGGGCAATGAGAGCTGAAAGCTAGTAAGTATCATAATTTTTGGGAGCTCTTTATGAGACTTGTAATCCCTGCTTCCCTCTTTGAAGGGCCCTTTCTTTTACTTTGTAGTTGAGTCAGTAAACCTATTCCCTTCTATCTCAGCAAGTATTTTGAGTTGTTGTGTTTCATTCATTCGTATGATGATTTATGCAATCATGTTTCTTATGTTCCTTGTTTTGCACATTGCTCTTATCTTGATGTTTACTACTTTGAAAGCTATCATTGAAAAACCAGCTATTTGTGAACTCCAGCAAATTATCAAGTATTCTTCGACCAAGAGCTAAGTTTGCCATTACCAATTATGATTCACTCTATGTATCTTTATTTGTGTTTCCTTTACTCATTGCAAGTTGATTTGTATAATAGTGATTTGTCTTCTATTATGATCTATGTATTTGATGAATGTGATGCTTCTTGTCCGTATTCTTTTATCGACTCTTCACTCCATAAACCTGAGGTCATGTTTATTGAGCTCAGTTTCGCTTGGGGACAAGCGAAGTCTAAGCTTGGGGAGTTGATACGTCCATTTTGCATCACTATTCTATGTCTTAATTCACTACTATTCATTGATATATTTCGTATTGAGAGGTGATACTTATGTTATTTCATCTATTTTTGCATGGTTGATGACTTTTGGAGCATGGACCGCTGCAGTCAGGATTCTGATGGAAAAGGTGTTGTTTGGAGGCAAAATTCGCGAAGATCAGAAAATCCGGGAAAATATATGGAAAATTCTATTTTTCCAGAAGACTTAGGATGCCAGAAGATGGAGTGGAGGTGGGCCACAGGGGGCCCACACCACACCATGGCGCGGGCAGGCCTAGGCCGCGCCAGGGAGTGGTGTGGCCACCCTGGCCCACTCCAGCCTCTCCCCTCTGGCGTATATTATCCCCACGAAACCCTAAGACTCGGGGAGCAACCACAGAAAGATTCCACTGCCTCTGCGGGGCAGAAAACACCAAGAGAGAAAGATCTCTCCGGCAGACAGATTTCTGCCAGAGGAATTCCTTCCCGGAGAGGGGAGATCGTCGCCATCAACACTACCATCAAGCTGGACTTCATCGGGATCATCATCATCATCACCACCATCATCACCATCAGCACCCTCATCACCATCTCCATATTGCTGTAACAATTGAGTTGAATCTTGCATAGTTCATAGGGGAAACTTTCCCGGTGTTGATTACTCTTTGTAGTTGATGCTACTGAGTGAACCATTGAAATATTGTTTATGTTTAGATTGTTATACATCATTATTCCATCTCTGATCATGATCCATATGATGTCTTGTGAGTAGTTCGTTTTGTTCTTGAGGACATGGGAGAAGTCTTGTTGTTAGTAGTGGAGTTGTGTTGAGAAAGATTCAATAGATTGTTATTTAAGTTGTGGTGTACTTCTTCTAGTGGTGTCATGTGAATGTCGACTACATGACACTTCACCTATAAGGGCCTAGGGGAATGCATTGTGTATTTGGCTACTAATCGTAGGGGTTGCCGGAGTGACAGAAACCTGAACCCCCGTTAGGAAACCATTGCACAAGGGACGTAAGGGTCTTAGAGTTTAAAGCTATGGTTAGGTTTTACCTTAATTACTTTATTGTACTTACGGATGTTTGCAAGGGGGTTTAATCACAAGTATGTATTAAGTCTTGGATGGGACGGTACATTAGCACAGGTTCACCCACACAACACTTAGCAAGCTAGAGAAGATTAATCGACTATATGAAGCGAAAGCACTTGACAGTCTTCCCATGTGTCCTCGAGAACGTTTGGTCATCTATAGAAATACAACCGGCTTGTCCTTTGCTGCATAAAGGATTGGGACACTTTCTGCATTTATTCTTACTGTCTTTTATTTACTCGTACTTTGTTTACTTGCTTTATCGAAAACCCCTAAAAATCCGTTTGCTAAGTATTTGCAGAGAATTCCTGATCCATACCACTAGCCAACACCTTCTGCTCCTCGTTGGGTTCGACACTCTTACTTATCGAAAATACTGCGATACACCCCCTATACTTGTGGGTCATCAGGAGGCAGGCTGTTGTCTGTCATCTCCTTCAATCTCATGAGCTCCTCCTGCATGCCGAAGGACTGGGAGATTCTGTTGAATTCCCTGTCGCAACTGTCAGATCGTTCAAAGCTCCCATTGATCGTGATGACGCTATTGGGACCTGGCATTTTCATCCGGAGGTAGGCGTAGTGGGGCACTGCCATGAACCTAGCGAACGTGACGCGCCCGAGGATGCAGTGGTATTGTGAGGGCCAGTCGACAACCACAAAGTCGATGCGCTCGCGCCGGAAGTTCTTTGGTGTGCCGAAGATGACGTCGAGGTTGATTTTGCCTAGGGGGTATACGCCTTTCCCTGGGACGATGCCGTGGAACATTGTGTCTGATGCCTCCAGGCAGGTTAGAGGGATTCTCATTGCTCACAAGGTACTCGCAAATATGAGGTTGATGCCGCTTCCGCCATCCATGAAGACGCGACTCATGTCGAAGCCTCCAATTTGCGCCTCGAGTACGAGGGGGCAATGACCTGGACGGGGTATCTGAGGCAGGTGGTCATGCTTGTCGAAGGTGATGCATGACTCGCTTCCACTGAGGTACTCAGTGGTGGATGGTGGCGAGTGCGTGGCCAAGTTGACTTGGCGAGTGATGGCCTTCTGCACCCTGTTGGAGGGCATCCCTTTTGGACCATCATGGTGCCCATGGCCCGTGGGTACGGTTCACCTCCGTGGTGCTGGTCCTGTGCGGCTCCGTTCGGGGCTGGCCCAGGTGGTGGTGGCGGTGCGCCATGTGCCACGGTGCCTGGAGCGTCTCCGTAGCCTCTTTCGACTGCATTGCGGTTCATTCGAACCAATCCCTCGTGTAGCTTGAGGAACTCGCGACAGTCCTTGAGGAGGTGGCTGGACTTTCTCTTGCCATCATGCTTGTCGATGTAGAAGTGTACTGTGCATGGCCCGGACAGTTTGTCCTCGATGGAGGTCGCGGGTGCCTCATCGCGAGTGCGATGTTGCCATACTTGCGTGGTTTTCCCGGAGTCGCGGTATCCGCCGCTACGGTATCCGCTGTTGCGGTTATCGTCGCGTCTATTGGCGTAGCCGGCCGTGACCATATTGACGTCGTCGCGGTCATCGTAGATGCGCATGCGATGCTTGCCTCGGCGGTCGCGTCTGCGTTCGAGTTCTGCCTCCTCGTCGGAGTGAGCGCGATTATTTACCGAATCTTCTCCATCGGCCCATCGATTCACGATCTCCATCAGGTGGTCGATGGTTTGGGGCTTTGAGCGGCCCAGCTCCTCCCTGAGTTCTAGGCGATGGACACTACCGTTGAACGCATCAATCGCGCGGTCTTCCGAGATGTTCTCCGCGGAGTTCTTGATGATGGACCACCTTTGGATGTAGGAGCACAGCGATTCGCCAGATCTTTGCTGGCAGCATCTCAGTTCTTCGATTGATGCGTGCCGCTTGTACGTGCCCTTAAAGTTGCGTACGAAGCTGTAGACCAGCTCATCCCAACTGTGAATGGATCCGCGTGGGAGGTTATTGAGCCACGCTCGGGCGGCTCCCTGCAGCTTTAGCTGCAAGCATTGCATGACAGTGCTTCGACTGCCTCCATGAAGTCTGACGGAGGAGATGTGGTCCTCTAGCTAGATCTTGGGGTCCTGTAGACCGTCAAACTTCGGGTTCTCCGACGGGAGTTTGAACCCTTTAGGCATTCGTTTCTGCCTAATGGATCTACTGAAGCATCTGGCGCCGTAGAGCTCCCCATCTTCTTCTTCCGTGTCAGTCGACCGAGCATGTCGTGCCCTTGATTTGTCGATCTTGCGCTATGTGAGGTCGTCGCGCGCATCGTAGTCACGGTCGTGTCACCGTGAGCGGCGGCGCCGAGACAGGTCGTGACTGTCATCGCTGAATGAGGGCGAGGAGTGGCGCTTTGCTAGCGCTTTGCCCTTTTTTGGGTATGGTGTTGGCTCCTTGTCGAAGGCGGCCTCGATTAATCCCAAACCCGCGATCGTAGATCGGTGCATGGCAGTTCGGGGATCTCCAGCTAGCGGCTGGTTATTGAGGAGGTACATGGTGGCTGCTGTCACCACAGCCTACGGCGTCCTGGGGACCACGTTGCCTCTCGTGTCGACTTTCATAGAGCCAAAGTCGAGGACTTTCACGGCTTCTATGCGTTCTTGTTCGGTAAGATGAGACATCCGCGATTGCCTCTTCTTGGCGAGGTACTCGTTGCCTCTTGAGGAGGATCCTCCGTAGGAGGAGAGCCTGGCGCGACGAAGGCTCGATTCGTCCGCTGCCTTTTTACGCGCCTCAAGTTGCGCGATTGTTTGCAGTTGGCGCTTGAATTCTTTTTTAAGGAGCCAGTGATAGCCCATCAGCATTTCCTGCGGGGACCCAAAGGGTAGAGGTGTGCCCCGTAAGGCCTCGCGGCAGCGATCCCACTCTTGCTCGTTGAGCTTGATTATGACGCGTTCGCCGGTTTGCTCATTGATTATGCTGGGAGGTTTGACTGCTCCTCCGTTGTTGACGGGAGCGCGATTGTCGCCGTTACCGCCGTTGCCACCGTTGCCACCGTTGCCGGTGTTGGGTGGATCGGTGCCATTACCAGGGTTGCCACCGTTGTCGCGATTGGCAGAGGTGTCGCCTGTATTGATGACGACGCACATGAAGTGATTGGGGAAGCTGTTGCTTCCACAACTCTCAGATCCGGAACCGTAGGTTCCATCTTCAGTGGCTAGATCGCTCAGATCGGAATCGCGACTGCTGTCGCTGACCGTGTTTTCGACTGCCACCGGGGTGTTGAGCTCGCTGAGGGTGCCGATCGATGGAGGGAACCACGATACCGGGCCAATCGCCGGTGCTGTCGGCTGATCGGGCATGCGAAGTGTGCCCATCTGCCCAACTTGGAAGCGGAAGCTCCCAATCGCCAGGCTGATTCCGTCGCCCACGGACTCAAAGGCCGGGCGGGTGGCCGGCGGGTGGACGGTGAAGTCGAATGCGCCGAAGAGCTGGCGATTCTCTGCTGTTGCGGAGTTGTAGATCTCAGTTGATGGGGCCGAAGAAGCCGCAACATCAGCACTCCCATTTCCCACAGGCGGCGCCAATTGACGAGGGTTTAACTCATCAATGCCCATTGTTATGGACTTGGGTTTTGGAGAAGGAGGGAGCGCTGGAGACATCTATCGGCTAACAGACAAGCACACAGGGGACAAAGATTTACCCAGGTTCAGGCCTCGTAGAGGTCCCTACTACTGCTTGTCTGCTCGTGAAATTATCGAAGGAATCGAAAGTTACAATGGTGCGTAGATGCAATCTGGCGAGGGTTGTGTAAACTAGGGTTGCATGTGTGTCCTCCTCGCTGCCCCCTCCTAGCCTTTATATAGATAGGCTAGGTCTCGGGTAGCAGGTCGAGTCGGTTACAAGTTAGGGTTTTTCCCCTTCAAACTTTCTATCTTTAACTTCTTCTTATTCTTCAAGCAATCGAGAGTTCGTAGGTTACTCGAGTCCTTTGTTTGGGCCTTGGCGACACTGTGGGCCTGTACATATTTGGACCGTATATACCAAGCTCGAGTACCTGTAGGGTATACCCATGTCAATGGTTGTTATCACGTATACACTTCTTCTGTTCATGTTGATTAATAGATCTAGTATGTTAGAGTTTCACGTGATTGTAATTGTTGCTGTCATGATTTATATTCTAAAATTAATTGTGAAAATTATGCCTAATAATCCAACAGTATAACCCTCGGTCATCTTCTGCAACTCTATCACCCGCACAGCATCGACGACTCTGGATTGCTCGCGATTTCTAACCGCGGCGCCGGCCGGTCCTCTTCTTGCTTTTATCGGTTGGCTCGTTGTTTGTGAACATAGATTTTAAACATGGAACTGTAAACGGAAAAATAAACTTACGGGACCTTGTCTACAAAACCACCCGTAGACCAACTTGTGTGATTCACACGTGTTAAGGGAGAGAAAAATCACAGCATTTGGGTGTCTATTTTTTGTTGGAATTTGGGTGTGGGCCTTGGCCCATAGCCTAATACAAATTCTGAAATTCTCTTGGCCCATTCGTGCCTAGCAAGGGGTGGCACCAAAGTTTAGTCCCACCTTGCTAGTTTAGAGGGAGTTGGACTAATATATATAGTGGAGTGTTTCACTACCTCCTAAAGAGAGTGAAGAGGAGTGGCATACACGCGCGCTCCTCCTCCTCCGCCGCCCACCTCGCCACGCCTCGTCACGACGCGCGCGCGCCGCGGTTTGCGGAATTGTGCCTCGGTGCCGATCTTATCTGCTGCTCGGGAAAATTATTGTGCGAGTTATTTTTCTGTCAGCCGTTTCCGGTCTTTCCGGAAACGTGGGCTGTTACTACTCGGACGTGGGCTACGCCCCACGTATTATCCGACCGGCGCCTATATATAGACGGCCTTAGGCTAAAACCCTAATAAGAGAAAATACACATCTCTCTGCCTCTAGAACCTTGCGCCTCCGCTACACCTTCTCCATCCCCTCTTCCGGCGTGCACCGGACGACGGGACAGTAGGCCTCCGGAACCACCGCCTCTCGTGAACCTGTACGGGTGAGGGGCGATCAGGTTTTTGGGGAGCGCGTCTGCGCGACTACTGACGGCATCACGTCGACCGACCACTCCTTCCCCGACGAGGACTTCTTCCCGGACATCAGCAGCCTCTACATCGACGCCATGGCTGACGACACTGGTGTCAACCTCAACCCCAACCTGAACGCGAACCCGATTCCTCCTCCAGCACCGTACGTAATCTGTTCCTATCTAGTTCAGTTTCTGTTGCAGTTTCTTGTACTAGCTCTTGGAATAGATGTGATCTGTTTATTCTGCTTGAATATGATCTGTTCGTTTATTCTGCTAGTATACATGATTAGATTAATTCTAGCACTTATAGTCATGATTTATTATTACTTATTTCGGATTAAATATTATGGTAATTTGCTTATATTTTCAACAATCCAAAAACCTGATTATAGGCAACTGAATTCAACTGGTTTAGCCGCGGCTACAAGGCCGCCTCCTTTTGACGGTGTCAATTATAAGAGATGGCGCACGAGAGCAGTTCTATGGTTGAAAAACCTAGGCTGCTATAGCGCCACTCTTGGCAAACCTGAGGGAGACCTTTCTCCTGTTCAGGAGGAAGCGTTTCAGAAAGTCGACACCATGTTTATGGGGGCTTTGTTCAATATTCTTGGTGACAACATTGTTGACACCTATATGTCATTTGATAATGGCAAGGATGCGTGGGATGCACTGGACGCCAAGTTTGGTGTTTCGGATGCTGGCACTGAACTGTATATCATGGAGCAATTCTATGACTACAAGATGACTGATGACCGTCCCATCGTGGATCAGGCTCATGAGATACAGTCCCTTGCCAAAGAACTCGAGCAGTTCAAGTGTAACTTACCGGACAAGTTCGTGGCCGGAGGCATTATTGCTAAGCTTCCTCCTTCTTGGAGGAACTTTGCTACCTCTCTGAAACATAAGAGACAGGAGTTTTCTGTTTCGGATCTCTTCATGTTGAAGAAAAGGCGAGAGCAAAAGATACACGTCCTCGAGGCTTTGATGGAAGTTCTAGCGCACATGTAGTGCAGAAAAACAACTTCCAGTCCCACAAGTTCAAGAATAAGAACAGGTCTGATGGCAAAGGAAAGTTTGATGGCAAAAACAAGGCCGCACAGACTACTAACTTCAAGAAGAAGACTGAGTATAAGAAGAAAGGATCCTGCCATGTCTGTGGTGATCCTAATCATTGGGCTCCTAGCTGCCCCAATCGCTTTGACAAGCGTCTACATGGAAATAGTGGCAAGTCCGCTAATGTTGTTCTTGGTGATATTGAGATGAAGGATGCTGGGTACGGTATATTTCCCACCGTTCTTTCAGTTTGTAATTCACCTGATTGGTGGATAGACACTGGTGCAAATATACATGTATGTGCTGATATTTCCATGTTCTCTTCTTATCAGGTCGAACGGGCTGGCTCCGTGCTGATGGGAAACGGCTCACGTGCTTCTGTTCAAGGTGTTGGTACGGTGGATCTGAAGTTTACTTCGGGGAAGATCGTACAGCTGAAGAATGTGTAGCACGTTCCCTCAATCAATAAGAATCTCGTCAGCGGATCTCTTCTGTGTCGAGATGGTTTTAAGTTAGTCTTTGAGTCCAATAAAGTTGTAATTTCTAAGTGTGGACAATTTGTTGGAAAGGGTTATGAGTGCGGAGGCTTGTTCCGCTTATCTTTGTCAGACTTATGTACTCAAGTTATTAATCATGTTTTCAATGATAGTGAATCCAATATTTGGCATTCACGACTTTGTCATATTAATTTTGGGTGCATGACGCGGCTTGCCGATATGAATTTAATTCCGAAATTTACTACTGTCAAAGGTTCCAAGTGTCAAGTATGTGTGCAAGCTAAGCAACCTCGCAAGTCTCACAAGACTGCCGAGGTACGAGATTTGGCACCACTGGAACTAGTACATTCAGATCTTTGTGAGATGAATGGTGAGTTGACAAAAGGTGGAAAGCGATATTTCATGACTTTAATTGATGATTCCACTCGATACTGTTATGTGTATCTTCTGAAATCTAAAGATGAAGCTTTTAATCACTTCAAAATCTATAAAGCTGAATCAGAAAACCAACTTGATCGAAAGATTAAGCGACTTCAGTCTGATCGTGGTGGAGAGTATTTTTCCAACGAATTTGATTCCTTTTGTGCGGAGCATGGTATTATCCATGAGAGGACGCCTCCCTACTCACCTCAGTCAAATGGGGTGGCCGAAAGAAAGAACCGTACTCTAACTGATTTGGTTAATGCCATGTTAGATACATCGGGTCTATCCAAGGAATGGTGGGGGGAGGCGATAAAGACTACGTGTCATGTCCTAAACCGTGTTCCCAAAAAGAACAAAACCATTACTCCATTTGAGGAATGGGAAAGGAAAAGGCTGAAACTCTCCTACTTACGAACTTGGGGTTGTTTGGCGAAAGTGAATGTGCCGATACCCAAGAAGCGCAAGCTTGGACCAAAAACCGTGGATTGTGTCTTTCTGGGATATGCATTTCATAGCATTGGCTATAGATTTTTGATAGTGAAATCTCAGGTATCTGACATGCATGTTGGTACAATCATGGAGTCGAATGATGCGACTTTCTTTGAAGACATCTTTCTCATGAAAGATTCGTCTAGTTCATCAAATCAGGAGATGCCTAGTTTATCTAGTCAAGAATTAATCACAATTCCTGAACCCACCATTTCGATAGAACACCCTGATAATTCTTTGGAGGATAACAGTGAAGCTCCTACCAGGAGTAAGAGACAAAGGACTGCGAAGTCCTTTGGTGATGATTTCATTGTATACCTCGTGGATGATACTCCCACTTCTATTTCAGAAGCTTATGCATCTCAAGATGCTGACTACTGGAAAGAAGCCGTTCGCAGTGAGATGGATTCCATCATAGCAAACGGAACTTGGGAAATTACTGATCGTCCTTATGGGTGCAAACCTGTAGGATGTAAGTGGGTGTTTAAGAAGAAGCTTAGACCTGATGGTACTATTGAGAAGTATAAGGCACGTCTTGTTGCCAAGGGTTATACCCAGAAAGAAGGCGAAGACTTCTTTGATACTTATTCACCTGTGGCTAGATTGACCACCATTCGAGTACTGCTATCCTTGGCTGCCTCGCATGATCTTCTTGTTCACCAAATGGACGTTAAGACGGCTTTCCTAAATGGAGAGTTAGATGAGGAAATTTATATGGATCAGCCGGATGGATTCGTGATAGATGGTCAACAAGGCAAGGTGTGCAAGTTACTGAAGTCTCTGTATGGTCTTAAGCAAGCACCTAAGCAGTGGCATGAGAAGTTTGAAAGGACTTTAACTGATGAAGGCTTTATTGTAAATGAAGCTGACAAGTGTGTGTACTATCGCCATGGTGGGGGCGAGGGAGTCATCTTATGTCTGTGTGTTGATGATATACTGATATTCGGGACCAATCTTAATGTTATCAATGAGGTCAAAGACTTTCTATCTCGTTGTTTTGAGATGAAAGATCTAGGAGTGGCTGATGTGATATTGAACATCAAGCTGCTGAAAGATGATGATGGTGGGATAACACTGCTTCAGTCTCACTATGTGGAAAAGATCTTGAGTCGTTTTGGGTATAGCGAATGTAGATCTTCTCCTACACCATATGATCCTAGCGTGTTGGTTCGAAAGAATCAGGGAGATCCTAAGGATGCTAAAGATCAGCTGAGATATTCTCAGATTATTGGCTCGCTTATGTATTTAGCCAGCGCTACGAGGCCTGACATCTCCTTTGCTGTAAGCAAGTTAAGTCGATTTGTCTCAAATCCTGGAGATGTTCATTGGCAGGCCCTTGAAAGGGTTTTGCGTTACTTGAAAGGCACCGCGAGCTATGGGATTCACTACTCCGGGTATCCAAGGGTACTTGAAGGGTATAGTGACTCAAATTGGATTTCTGATGCTGATGAGACTAAGGCCACGAGTGGTTATGTGTTTACACTTGGTGGTGGCGCTGTTTCTTGGAAGTCTTGCAAGCAGACCATCTTAACGAGGTCAACTATGGAAGCAGAACTCACAGCATTAGACACAGCCACTGTTGAAGCAGAGTGGCTTCGTGAACTCTTGATGAACTTACCTGTGGTTGAAAAACCAATACCCGCAATCCTTATGAACTGTGATAACCAAACTGTGATCATAAAAATAAACAGTTCTAAGGACAATATGAAGTCATCAAGACATGTGAAGAGGAGATTGAAATCTGTCAGGAAAATGAGAAACTCCGGAGTTATTGCATTGGATTATATCCAAACATCTAAAAATCTGGCAGATCCCTTCACAAAGGGTCTATCACGTAATGTGATAGATAATGCATCGAGGGAGATGGGTTTGAGACCCACTTTTTGAGTTGCTCACAGTGGTAACCCGCTCTATGTGATCGGAGATCCCGTGAAGTAGAGTTGGGAGACAAGCTGTTGGTCAACTGGGAGGAGAGTATCCTTATAGCATACTACCACTCCGTATAGATGCAATACTCTCCTATTCTGCATGGCAGGTTGGTATTTACCTTAATGTGTTCTGAGTGGCTTGTTTAAGCAAAGATGTTGTCCTGCAGAACATCTTTTGAAGAACACACCTATATGAGTCTGACTGTCAAACGTCGCAATCCGTGAGAGTTGGGTGCTCTCTAATAAACTCATGAAAGGCCATGGAGTATGACGCATAAGCTCCAAACCGCGGAGAAGCTTCGCGGCAGCCCTGTATCGGTCTAGACCTTATGTGAAACTAGTGCGCACCAAACTTGTAGTTCAAGGCATACTCCACTATTCAAGTTGCAATCTAGTGTAGCATGAAGTTTTAAGTGGAAGTTCAACTTAACAGTCTCCACCTCGCACCGGTATATAAACAATGCTCTGGAACTGATTGATGTGATGTGATGATATGTGCCTATGAGAATTTGTGGGGGATTGTTGGAATTTGGGTGTGGGCCTTGGCCCATAGCCTAATACAAATTCTGAAATTCTCTTGGCCCATTCATGCCTAGCAAGGGGTGGCACCAAAGTTTAGTCCCACCTTGCTAGTTTAGAGGGAGTTGGACCAATATATATAGTGGAGTGTTTCACTACCTCCTAAAGAGAGTGAAGAGGAGTGGCATACACGCGCGCTCCTCCGCCTCCCGCCTCGCCTCGCCTCGTCACGACGCGCGCGCACGCGCGCGCCGCAGTTTGCGGAATTGTGCCTCGGTGCCGATCTTATCTTTTTGCTGCTCGGAAAAATTATTGTGCGAGTTATTTTTCTGTCAGCCGTTTCCGGTCTTTCCGGAAACGTGGGCTGTTACTACTCGGACGTGGGCTACGCCCCACGTCTTATCCGACCGGCGCCTATATACACGGCTTTAGGCTAAAACCCTAATAAGAGAAAATACACATCTCTCTGCCTCCAGAACCTTGCGCCGCCGCTACACCTTCTCCATCCCCTCTTCCGGCGTGCACCGGACGACGGGACAGTAGGCCTCCGGAACCACCGCCTCTCGTGAACCTGTACGGGTGAGGGGCGATCAGGTTTTTGGGGAGCGCGTCTGCACGACTACTGACGGCATCACGTCGACCGACCACTCCTTCCTCGACGAGGACTTCTTCCCGGACATCAGCAGCCTCTACATCGACGCCATGACTGACGACACTGGTGTCAACCTCAACCCCAACCTGAACGCGAACCCGATTCCTCCTCCAGCACCGTACGTAATCTGTTCCTATCTAGTTCAGTTTCTGTTGCAGTTTCTTGTACTAGCTCTTGGAATAGATGTGATCTGTTTATTCCGCTTGAATATGATCTGTTCGTTTATTCTGCTAGTATATATGATTAGATTAATTCTAGCACTTATAGTCATGATTTATTATTACTTATTTCGGATTAAATATTATGGTAATTTGCTTATATTTTCAACATTTTTTACCTAAACACGGGCCGGCGTTGGGATGCTCTCGAACAGATAATACTCTCCCGCTTGGAGATCCTCTGAGAACCGAGGCAGGTACGTACATCCGCACATGCAGATGGATGCTATAAAATTGTCACCGAGGAGGTGACGTGGTAGGGAGATATTTAGGGTTTGAGCTAGCGATCGGTAACTAGGAGACATGCACCACCTATATTAGGACAGGAGCTGTAGGCAACGGAGGGAACCAGAAGCACACGTCAGCACCAAGGCATGTTCGAGCAGCCCACGAGCCACTGCTGCCTTCGTACCATAGTTCGTCGTTGATGCAATTTTAGATTTTAACCATGTCGCCGGTGTCAAAAGCTGTGCGATTCTCCGACGGCCACGAAGCACACTTGCCCGTAGCTTTGAAATCTGGAGAAAACTGCAACTAATGCATGGGCCGTGGAACTTCTTCCATATATCCTGTTTGATCCGATCTTTGATTGATTTGGGATATTTTCTAAAGAAAGGCAGAAGTTTTTCCTTAATTCATTAAATAAGGAGAATTGAAGCCACAAGTTGCAAACAAAAAGAAAGAAAGCCTGAAGGCTACAACTCTACAAAAGGTTTAATCTCCCGGTTAAAAATGACAAGTGCTTATTCCTGGCAATTTTTCATACACCCGCCTCGAATTTAATACGATCAAAAACCCTGACGGCCATCGTGCTCTTGTTTTTTAAGACCCTCGCACTGCGTTCATTTCAGAACTCACACGAAACACTAGTATAAAGAGGGAGGCCATAGCCTTTCGTCTCCCACGGTTACCAAAAGTTACATGAAGCCACCAACAATTGATGTCGTCAAAAGCCCTCCACTCGGAACACTCAAAAGCATGAAGGCTAAGCCACCATTTTACCATGTCCCAAATTCGTATGGCATAGCGGCATTTGAATAGGAGATGAGCCTCGGACTCGGGGATCTTTTTACAAAAAGGACAATTAATTCGGGATTTTGATGTGCATGTGGAACGTTTGAAGGATCTGTACCGAACTAGATGTCGCAGATTTGTCTAAATCCATATACATTTAAATCTATATCTATATCTATATCCATATCTATATCCATATATCGACGCGGATTTGCTGTCCGGGGTGGCCGCAGTGCATCCTCTATCCACCATTGGATTGTGGTGCATGTGCTCCCGTACATCTGCATGTTGATAGTAGCAAACGGAGTTAACTGCCACGTTTTAAAATACCCACATTATGAGTCTCGTAGATCGCTACATGCTGCATGGAGAACATATCTAGTGCTATTGGGGTTCATGTGCTACTTGATTCCAGGGCAAACTGGACCGTTTAATTCAAATCAGTGGACAGGATGTAACATGGCTTGGAATCCTTATCCCACCGCAAACCTGGCCAACGGGCCGGGCCGGCACTGCCGTCGCGGGCCTGGCACGACACGACACGTGGCAGCCCGTGTAGCTCACGGGCCGGGCCGGGCTGGGCCAGCACGCGTGCCCCGCCCCGCGGCCCGAGCATAGCACGGAGGCTAAAGGGGCCGGCCCATGGCACGTTAGACACGCGGGTCTGTTGATCTTTTTCACTGTCCGTCAATATTAACATACAAAAACGTTTCAGTCTCTTCTTAATCACCAAGGTTTCGATTTCCTGTTGGTTAAGTGGACCAACCAGTATGGTGAGTTCGTGGGTTCGACCACGGGCGAGCTCCTTTTTGCTATTATTATTACTATATATGAAAGTAGAGGACTTCAGCGCTCGCTTAGAGCAGTCAAATCAACGATTTGCACTGTAGATTGATGCATCTACAGTAACCGATAGCGACCTTTTTTTTTCACCGCTTTGACCGAAGAGTTGAGAAGCCCCACGTCTCTACTCCCCGCTGCTACATCCCCACCTCCCACCGGCCCGTCCCTGCCTCCTACGATCTATCGCCGCCATGGATCCTCCGTGTTTGGGCTCACTTCCCTCGGTGTGCCTCGCCTCGAAGGACTCAAGCCTCGGGGAGCGTCCATCTCTTAGCGGCAATCCCCGCTGCTGGCACCGTCGTCTCTGGCAGGACGAGGACGGCGACCTCAACTTCGCTGGGCGGCCAAATCGGGGCGCAGGTTAGTGCTCTCTGTCCATCTCCTCCCTATTTCCTCATTCTCAGACCAAATTCTAGCAGCAATCATTGCGTCTCGATGCCATGCTAGGAGAAGCAGAGCCGGGGGCGTCGCCTCGCACCAGAGCGCAACACCTGTCACCAGCTCACCCTGAGGCTAGGCCATCTCCAATGTCTCCAGATCCGCTAGCGCAATTACCTGCCCCTTTCACTGCTCCATCTCCGCTTCTCTTTCTGAACCTAGATGAAGATGCACCCTCTAGATGTGTCTTTAATTACCATGAGGAGCATAATCAGTTTGGGATTTATTCGTTGATTTATGCAACTATTTTTTGGGAGATCATTATTTTATTTTTCTTTGCTACATGCTTTCCATTCAAAAAAATTTAGAAGCAAAAGATTTCTGCAGAGTGTAGAACACCATGAACCGATAGGAAGGAGGATAAATGGAGAATAATTTTCCCGGATTGAATCTGAAAGCCAAGTGTTCTAGAAAAAATTGTTCCTTTGATCAGTTGTTACAGTTGCTTACTCTGCCACTCTTTATTTGTTTTACATTTACAGGCCAAAGCTTTTTAAGTGCTCAAATCGAGGATGTGCTGCCTACCTTGCTACCCAACTGTCTGCCTCCGCTGTCGCGCCCAGCTGGTTGATGAATCGTGTCGTAGTATTGCCCCGGTGTGTTGCTGTCCATAGGATGGCCTGCAAGGTGTACTCTTGTATGTCTAAGTTGGTTGTTGGGCTCCTACATAGGCACGTAGTCATCGACGACGACCTACCGGATAAACTGCTGCATGCTCTGGATCACCACTTGAGAAGGTGAGCTGCGCACATTCAAACTTCTTACTGAAACTTTGGAGGACATGTTGTATCTCGAATGTTGCAATTTGCTCTGAGTGTATACTAATTGGTTTGATTTATATTGGTCTTGCGTGTTAAGTTCTGTGGAGCTGTAGCAAACTGTATATGTTAATTCTCATTTACCTCCTGAGCACATCCTACCATGTCGTGAGTTGTATTTCTAAATTCTAACAATGCTGAGATATGCAATTCTCGGGCATATCGGTGTGTCCATTAGAGAGTGAAACATTTCTTAATAAAACGTTCTATTATAGTGCCTTGAACCTTATCAGATTTCTATTATGGAGCCATAGTCTTGCCTCTTTATTTTGTCAAAAGGAAGCTGTGTAGAAAGCTTCATTTAATGTTTGTTATATGGTGTATTTTTTTTTCTCTTATAAGAGCAGATCATACTTGACCATTCATATGGAATACTGTGGGAACATTTTACTGTATTTTCCCTTCGCAAGAAGCAAATATACTACATCGGGGACTTGATTCATTTAGTATTGAACACTGTTGTTTAACTACTCAACAAGTAAGTTGCACTAATCTTTTTTCTCTTTTATATGGGGCTAGAGGAACCTATGTACTAGCATGTTCGATTAGTTACACAAGAGACTGTTGGTTCTGGGAAAGGCTATTTGCGAATTGCTACACACATATTTGTCCTTTTATCCCTTCCCATTATTAATAGGCAATATGAGCCTATCAAAATGGTTGTTCCAATATTGGCAAACATAAACAAGACTTTTTTCACCGCTATATCTATACTCTTTTATACTTTTTTGGGTGAAAGCATGCACTCTTTATGTACAAGACTATAAACGTAATTATGTATTGTATACTGTAGAATTTGCTTATCATTTTTCAGCTGCCATGCACTCTTTATCAAGGAATAGATAATATAACACGGTGGGCTTTCAATATCTGACATCTCAAGGTAACTTTTTTTTTGAGAGCAACCACATATTTCATTAATCGAAAATCAAGTTACATAGAGCAACACATGTGGAAACTAAAAGACAAACTGGGATAAAATAATTATCCTGGAAACAATGCAGAAAAAATTCTAAGAGACCGTGAAATACAAAATGATCCCTAGGTTTTCCTGCAACCACCGAAGCTAGCGGCCACCGCCCAACTCCAGCGCCATCGAGACGCACGCTGGAATAGACGTCGAACCTCCAACACTGCAAGATCTAAAAAAGCACCATCGCCAACGAGGCTTTGTGAGTCGATGAACAGGCCTGCTGCACGCAGCGAGGCACATGTCGCTGTGGCACGTCGACCGGGGGACGTCCCTGTGCTGTCTTGAACCAAGATCCGCTGCCTCTCATCGACAAAGTCGGAGAATGTCGTTGTATTGGGAACGGCAGTACCTGAGGAGGTTAGATAGAGGTGTGGGGACTAGCAGGGAAGCTATCGACGGCGTCCGCAGGCGGGATTGGATACAAGCGAGCGTAGCGGGACGCAAGAAGTACCCAGGTTCGGGGCCCTCGTGGTGAGGTAAATCCCCTACTCCTGCCTGATCTGACTATGGGGAATATACGAGCTACAAGTGCTCCTCGAGCTGTATTCTCTAGCTACTGCCTTAAATTCTCTGAGACCAACCCCTTCTACTGAGGCCCTGCCTCTCCTTATATAGGAAGAGAGGCAAGGGTCTCACTGGCTAGTCCGACTGGCGGGCCCCACAGGCGGGTCCCAGCCGACTAGTCATCTACAGTACCCGGTATGGTATGTCACATCGGTGTACGAGCGGTATGGCTGTCGTAGGCACAGTGGACGCCGTGCGAGCCCGTCGTCAGCACAGGCCACTGTTCCCGCGTCAGCCACACAAAGTTTTCGGTATGGGCGGGTGGTTGCCCGTCTCGTCATCGTACCAGACGTATCGTGCACTGATACGCACGTCGTCCTGTCTCTCTGATTGGATCCGGCTACGTCGCCGTATCCGGCTGCCTCTTCGTGGTCCGGCTACTGGGTGGTAACCGGTCCATCCTACCCTGGCCGGCTGCATCTGGTCAGCTGGAAGAGATCCGACTGTCCTGTTTCTTATTCGGGTGGGGTACCCGGGGATCATCCCCCTGACACTAGCCCCCGAGCGCGTGTGGATTCCGCCCTCGGGCGAAATGTGCGCGCGCTCCTTCTTGCTTTTCGAATTTTGATCCGGCTGAGCCTGGCGGTTGCGCTACCCGTGACGTTAGTGCTGACGCCGGCCACGCGCGCACGCGCCATCATTGCTCTGCGGCGGGCAGCGTAACGTCCGGTCGCACGTCGCCTCGGGGAACTGCTGTCCGGCGCTTTGGTTCTCACTCCAGGATCTTCTGCGCATCCTGTCCTGGCACACGGGATCTAGGCGGCGGTTGGGATGTGGGTTGCCCGGATGCGCGCCACGTGGCCCTGCCGACGGTTGCCCTTCCGATCCTTTAAAGGGACGCCGCGGGGGAGGCAGTTCTTTTCCTCCGCTCCACCGCTGCAATCTTCCTCTCCCTCGCGTGCTCTTGCTCCTGCGCTCTTGCCTTCTACGCCGCCCGCTCGCCATCGTCGACGCTACGGGCCACCGTCACTCCTCCGTTGTCGCTCCTCTCCCTCAGCCGGAAATGGCCGCTGACCGCGGAGCCTGGTGCGGCTCCTCCGTCACCAAGGACCAGATCGCGAAGTATCGCGCGACCCGCGTCCTCCCGCCGGCGGAGGAGGTGGCGGTGCGGTTGGCACCGGTGGGGGAAGTGTCGCCACATCCGGTGGAGGGGGAGCGCGTCATCTTCCTCTTGCACCTGGCGCGCGGGTTTGCGCTGCCGCTGCATCCCTTCTTTCTCATGTTTCTGGCCTTCTTTGACCTCCGCCTCCACCACCTCGGCGCCAACGCAATCGTAACGCTGGCGCACTTCATGGCGTTCTGCGAGAGTTACCTCGGGATCCAGCCAGATCTCGGGCTCTTCTGCCAGCTCTTCCGAGTTCGGCCGCAGGTGCAGTACACGAATGGCCCGCTAGTCGTCTGCGGCGGCGCCTCCATATACTCCCGCACCCAATCCGGCTACCCGAAATTCTTGCTGCAGGACACGGTACGGCTGTGGCAGCAGTCGTACTTCTACGTCAAGAACGTCACCAACATCGACCGGATAAACCTGCCGGCCTTCCAAGACGGCGAGTCCAGCCGGCAGCACTGGGACCTGAAGATCTATGGCAACAAGGCAGAGACGGATGCGATGCTGGCACGCATGCGCTCCCTTGTCACTTGCCAGCTATCCGGTCGAGACATCACTCTTAGCTGGATGTCCCGGCTGATGATGCCGCTGCAACCGCGGGCGCACAAGATGTGCTTCTACTCCGGCCGGCTGGACCCGACCCGGCTGTCGCGCCGCGATCCCCGCTACCACAACTGGAAGGAGTGGTTGTGGACGATTAGCAAGGAGCGGCTGCCGGAGAACTAGAAGTTCGGCCTGGAGCCCTACAGCCGGGAGAACCGCGCGCCCCGGGTAAGTTCTCGTAGCCGGAAATTTTGTTTATTCCCCCTGTGTTATCTTCTTGTTCTGTCTGGTTGACCTCTTGCGTTCGTCAGATGTTCGCCTGCATCCTCCGCGAGGAGGGCGAGGCTCCCCTCGAGGTATTCGCGCCGAACTTGCCCGAGCCGCGCGCTCAGTGATCCGGCGAGGAATCGGATGGGGACGACGACGCCTTCCCTAGCCGGAACGACGAGCCGGCCGCCGACCCGCACGCGGAAGTGCACGAGGAGGAGGAGGCTGGGCCGACCGTGGAGCCGGTGACGCGCTCTGTGGCGGACGGCGAAGCAGGTGGGAGCGGCTCCAGCCGTTCCGGCTCCTGCCGGCCTATGGCGGAGGAGCCGGCTCCGAAGAGGAGCCGGACCGGTGCCCTGCCACCAAGCCGTCTTGGCTGGAAGAAAGGGCCGCCCCCGGTCATGCCGGGGTACGTTTTTCTCCCCCATCCCTCGGTGCTTTCTGTTTGTTTGTCCTCTTCCTTGCTTTTCTGACTTTAGCTTGTTTTGCTCTTGCCTTTTCCTCTTTCCCTTTAGCGCGCTGGTTTCCTTCGGCGCCGCGAGCCCGGCTCGGACGCCAGCCGGGTCGCCGCCTCGCGCCCCGACTGATCCAACCGACGCTTCTCCTTCCTCTGAGGCGCAGCCTTCCTCTCCTCCTCAACCTGAACCGGATGCCCCCTCCCAGCCGGAAGCGGATCACTCCCAGCCAGAAGGTTCCTCCGCGGGCGCGCGGGGGGCTGCTGCCAAGGAGCTCGTCGTTGTTGGTGACGACAACTCCGACGAGGAGCTCGGGGAGGAGTGGCGGACAGCGGTGCTCGCGGCGAAGGAGTCCTTGGCCGTCAACGTCGTGGACGACGACGCCTCCTCCGCTGCTTCGCTGTCAGATCTTGCCGCCACGCTCGAGCTGGCGGTGAAGGAGATCCGGCTGCTTGAGGCCACAACCGGTGGGAACCGGACCCTGGAGCAGAAGCTTGCTGCTGCCAACGGGACCTCCCAGAGTAAGTTCGCTTTATCCGTCTGGCTCTCTTTTTTTTAATAGCCGGCTTCGTTGCAGCTGTCCTCGTGTGCGCTCAGCGTGAGATCGATCGCTTGAAGAAAGCGAACGACCGGCTGAGCAGGTCCAACTTCACGCTGCGCTTGCAGAACAAGGACTGGCAGGCGCGAGTAGACGGCTTGGAGGCCACCGTCAAGGAGCGCGACGCCTCGCTTGCTAGCCGGGCCGAAGCCTTCTCCCTTCTCGAGGCCCAGAACAAGGACCAAGAGAAAGAGATAAAATGGCTAGCGGTCAAGGAGAAGGCGCTGGTGGAGGAGCTGATGCAGGTCGGCCACACTGCCAAAGGTGAGTTCCTTCTTCCGTCTTCTTTTCTTTCCGGATCCGGTAGCCGGATTTGACTCCTCTTTTCTGACAGCCTTTTACCCCGGCATAGACCTGCTGGCCTACAACCGGCTGCAGGAGAACTGGCCGAGAGCGCAGCCGACGGCTTAGGAGCTCGTCGTCCTTCTTGGCGAGGAAGCTGCGAAGCTTCGTCAGGCGGTGCGGGACGTCTTCTCCTTCATGTGGCCGGAGGCTCCGGTTCCGGAGACGATGGCGCAGCTGGCGGCGAAGGTGAGGGAGGTACCGGCTGTGGTGGACCGGCCGTGGGACCTGGCGGCGCGGGGTGGAGCGGAGATGGCCCTGGCGCTGATGCTTTCCTGGTATAAGGATGCTCGCGTCAAGAAGATCGACGGGGGCTTCCGTGCCGGATCTGATCTTGCCGCCATCCGCCAAGCCCATCCGGAGCTTCGCGGGTCCGCCATTAAGATCGCCGACTACGTGGATCCAGACGAGGTGCTCACCGACTCGGAGTCCCCCGACACTCCGGATGTGGAGTCCCCGGTGCCGCCGTCTGCCAGCGCTGGAGCCGGAACAAGCACTACGGCTCCACCCCTGCCCCCAACTTCTGCCGGCCAAGGACCCCCCCCCCCCCACGGCAAAGGCCCTGCCATTTAGCTGCTACCCCGGGATGCCGGGTGTATTTGTCTTGCCTTAGATTATTCGTGAAACTTGTCTGTCTGTACCGGTTATCTTTGATGCCGGGTAACTTATGGGAGCTTCGTCTCCCTTTTGCTTGTTAATGTTGAATTCTTGAGTCTTGTGTCTTGAATCTTCTTTCGATATTTTGCTGGCTCACACACTTTTAGCCGGACGAACTACACCTCCAATGGGGGCTGCCAGCGCACCCACTGGGTGTAGCCCCCAAGATTCGGAGTAGCTGGCGTAGCCAGGTGCTTCAAATCTTCCTTGTTTTTTCACTCTTCTAAATTTATCCGACTGGCCTCGTCCTAGTCGGCTGCTTTCGCCGGCTGGACGCCTTCAGCCGGGGGAACTAACATTCCAGTGGGGGCGCGCGAGCGCACCCACTGGGTGTAGCCCCCGAGATTCGGAGTAGCTGGCGCAGCCAGGTGCTTCGAATCTTTCTTGTCTTTTCTTGCTCTCGCCCTTGCCCTCACCCGGGCTCCGAACGGCCAGCTAAACTCCCTTAGTCGGTCGGGAACTACAAGATTCCACTGGGGGCGCGCGAGCGCACCCAGTGGGTGTAGCCCCCGAGATTCGGAGCGCTTGATGAAGGCAAGGACTTCGAATCTTCTTTCCTTCTCCTGAATTCTGACTCGAAGTAGTCGGACAAGAATGCACATATGCATACACATACATCTTCACAGGTTAATAGGTTAGTCTGTCAAATCATAGCCGGAAAACGGCTTATTTTTTTCAAAAACTGGCTTGCTCCTTTCTAGACACTTAGTCGCCTTCTCGTGTGTTCTGTTGTTTTCGCTGCATCCTTGCCGGGCAGTCGGGTTGCGGTCTGCAGCCGGAATCGAAGGGAGCTGACAGTACATTACGCACGGTACTAGAGGCTTAGCAGTTGGATTGGTTTGAGCTAGTTGCGGGGCCGGGACGCCCGATCTGTCACGCCTCTTCCCCGTTTTTTGTGCGGGATGCCTCGGGCTTTTGCTCTTGCTAGCCAGACAGCCGGGTTGCGGTCTGTAGCTGAGACGAAGAGTGGGCCTCCGACATCATCGCACACTACTCAGCCGGTTTGTTGGTTTAACAGGCCGGGCCAGCCGGCGAGCCCCCGGGTAGGGGGTTGCCGGAGCCAGAAAACTTGAATCGAAGCACATGTGCGTACACATTTCTAAAAGGAGCCCCCGAGATTCTCGTGGGGTCCGCATTTTCATTCATGAGGTTTTCGGGATACATACACTGCCTGGCGACTAGGTGTAAAACGGGCGCAGCAGGGCCGCGTTCCAAGGACGTTCGGTCTCCTCGTCCGATTTGTCCATCTTGTTCTTGCGCGGCTGCTGTGCGTCAACGAGGTAGTAGGAGTCGTTGGGCAGCGCCCGGCTGATGATGAAGGGGCCCTCCCAGGGTGGTGCTATCTTGTGCATGCCCTTCGTGTCTTGCACCAGCCGGAGAACCAGGTCGCCCTCGCGGAATGCGACTGGGCGAATCCGGCTTGAATGGTAGCGGCGTAGTCGCTGCTGGTACAGGGCAGATCTGGACAGGGCCAGCTCGTGGGCCTCCTCCAGGAGATCCACCCCGTCTTCCCGCGCCTCCTTGTTGGCCTGCTCGTCGTAGAGGAGCTTGCGAGGGGAGTCAAATTCGATGTCGGCGGATAGGACGGCTTCCGATCCGTAGACCAGGAAGAATGGCATGTAGTCGGTTGACCTATTTGGTGTGGTGCGGAGGCTCTAGAGCACATCTGGAAGTTCTTCGATCCAGCATCCGGGTGACCGCTCCAACGGCTCGATGAGACGTGGTTTGATGCCGGCTAGCACCAAGCTGTTTGCTCGTTCAACTTGCCCGTTGGACTGCGGATGTGCAACGGAGGCGAGGTCTAGCCGGATGCCCTTGTTGCTGCAGAACCGGGCGAAGGCCCCCTTGGCGAAGTTCGTGCCGTTGTCGATGATGATGCTATTGGGGTAGCCGAAGCGGTTGATGATGTCGGTGAAGAAGGTAACCACCATCGCTCCATCCAGCTTCCGGATAGGCTTGGCCTCGATCCACTTTGTGAACTTGTCCACCGCTACCAGCAGGTGGGTCATTCCCGCGCGAGCTCGCTTGAAGGGCCCGACCATGTCGAGGCCCCAAACTGCGAAGGGCCAGGTGATCGGTATGGTCTTGAGCACCAAGGTTGGCATGTGCCTGAGCTGCCCGAAGCGTTGGCACCCATTGCACGCGCGGACCAGCTGCTTGGCATCCTCGAGGGCGGTGGGCCAGTAGAAACCATGGCGAAACACCTTGGCGACTATCGCCCTTGACGAAGCGTGGTGCCCACACTCACCCTGGTGGATGTTCTTGAGTAGCCGGTAGCCTGTGTCTACATCGACACATTGTTGGAAGATACCAGATACACTGCGCTTGTACAACTCGCCGTTTATGATGGTGTATGTATGCACGCGACGTCGGATTTGCCTGGCCTCTATCTCGTCGTCCGGGAGTTCGCTGTTGGCGATGTAGTTCATGAAAGGTCGTGCCCAGGATGGCACTTCCCGGATGACGAGGACGCTCCTGTCCTCCGGCTGACGGGTGTCGGGGGGCCGTCCGGGTGGGATAGCCGGGACGGCAGCCCCCGAGCCACTGGGCGAGCCGGCAGCCCTTGGGTCCTGCGAGCCGGGGGCACCGCCTGGCCGGAGTTGGCGCGAGTTTTCTTTTTTGGTGGTTCTGCCGGCTCCGTTTCCGCTGCTCCGGCCGCCGGAACGCTTCCCGCCCAGACAATGGAATCTGATTCCGGCAACAAGTTGATGGATGGCTTGCGCAGATGCTCCAGGGAGACCCCTGGTGGGATGGCATGCCTGGTGGATCCTATCTTGGAGAGCGCGTCGGCTGCCTCGTTGTTGGCGCAGGGGACATGATGAAATTCGCACCCGTCGAAGGAGGCGCTGAGCTTCTGGATGTGGAACCGGTAGAGGGCCATGTTGGCATCTCTGGCGTCCCATTCCCCGGACACCTGTTGCACCACCAGGTCCGAATCACCGAAACACAGGATCCGGTTGACACCGATCTCCTTGGCCAGCCGGAGCCCGTGCGCTAGTGCCTCGTATTCGGCTACGTTGTTGGAGGCCTTGAAGTGGATCTGCAACACGTACTCTAGCCGGTCTCCCTTGGGTGAGGTGAGTACGATGCCGGCTCCCAAGCCCCCGGGCATCTTTGACCCATCGAAGTGCATCCGCCAGTGGTCTGAATCCGACACCGGTGGGAGGTACTAGGTCTCGGCCCAGTCGACGAGGAAGTCTGCCAACGCCTGTGACTTGATCGTGAGCCGGGGCTCGTACTGGATGGAGTAGGCGGCGAGCTCGATGGCCCATTTGGCGACTCGGCCGGTGGCGTCCTTGTTGCCGATGATTTCTGAAAGGGGTGCAGTGCACACGACCTTGATCGGATGCTCCTGGAAGTAGTGCTTGAGCTTCTTGCATGCCAGGTACACGCCGTAGCACATCTTTTGGTAGTGGGGGTAGTTCTGCTTGGAGAGGGAGAGAACCTCGCTGAGGTAGTAGACGGGTCTCTGAACCGGCTGAGCCTTGCCTTCCTCGGGGCGCTCCACCACCAGGACGACGCTGACGACCCGGCCGGTGGCTGCTATATAGAGCAACATTGGCTCCTTGCTAGCCGGCGTGGCTAGAACCGGCGCTGTGGACAGCATGCGCTTGAGGTCGTGAAACGCGGTGTCGGCTTGCGAAGTCCAGGAGAACTTGTCCGTCTTTTTCATCAGTTGGTACAACGGAAGTGCCTTCTCCCCCAGCCGGCTGACGAAACGACTGAGGGAGGCCAGGCATCCGGTGAACTTCTAGACTCCAAGCAGGTTCTTGGGCGGCTGCATTCTCTCGATGGCCGCAATCTTCTCCGGATTTGCCTCGATGCCTCGCTGAGATACGAGGAAACCGAGTAGCTGGCCGGATGGTACTCTGAAGACGCACTTTTCCGGGTTCAGCTTCATCTGGTACTGGCGGAGGTTGCCGAATGTCTCTCTCAGATCTTCGAGGAGGGTGCGCTTCTCCTTGGTTTTGATGAATACGTCATCAACGTAAGCATGCACGTTTCGGCCTATCTGCGAGTGCAAGCATTTCTGAATGCATCGCTGATAGGTGGCTCCTGCGTTCTTTAGGCCGAAAGGCATGGTTACATACCAGAAAGCCCCGTAGGGGGTGATAAATGATGTCTTAATCTGATCAGCCGGGTTTAGCCGGATCTGATTGTACCCAGAATAACAATCTAGAAAAGACAACAAATCAAAGACGGCCGTGGAATCGATGACTTGATCGATGCGGGGCAAGGCGAAGGGGTCTTTCGGGCATGCCTTGTTCAGGCTGGTGTAGTCGATACACATGCGCCAGGTCTTGTTCTTCTTCAACACCAAGACTGGGTTCGCCAACCGGGCCGGGTGGTACACTTCCGTGATGAACCCGACTGCGAGGAGCCGGGTGATCTCGTCACCGATTATCTTCCTCTTCTCCTTTGCGAACCGGCGCAGAGGTTGCTTGACCGGCTTGGCATCCGGACGCACATGAAGTGAGTGCTCGGCGAACTCCCTCGACACACCCCACATGTCTTTGGGAGACCATGTGAAGATGTCCCGATTCTCACGGAGGAAGTCGACGAGCGCGCCTTCCTATTTGCTGTCTAAGCCGACACCAATGGTGACGAACTTAGTCGGGTCGGAGGGGTCGAGCAGGATCCTCTTTGTCTCCTTTGCCGGTTGGAAGGCTCCTTCTCCAGCCGGCTTGCTGCTAGCCGGGATGTCCTGCAGGGCCATGGCCACATTGCGCATGATCGCGCGCTTTTCTTCGGCTATGATGAGGGCCTCTGCTAGTTTGGAACCGGCTGAGGCGCACTCCATCGATCGCCTGAAGCAGCCGGCGACGGTGATCACGCCGTGGGGTCCTGGCATCTTTGTTTTGAGGTACGCGTAGTGGGGGATGACCATGAATTTGGCGAGGGCGGGGCGCCCGAGGAGAGCATGGTAGGAGCTCGTCAAATTTACCACCTCGAACCAAATTGGTTCGCGGCGGAAGTTCTCCTCGGTTCCGAAGATGACGTCTAGCTGGATTTTTCCCAGCGGAGCGCAGGCTGGCCCCGGTAGTACGCCGTGGAACGTCGTGGTAGTCGGGCGCAGGTCGCTTTCGCGAATGTCCAGCTTCTCCAGCGAGGACTGGTAGAGGAGGTTGAGGCTGCTGCCTCCGTCGATGAGGACGCGCGAGAATCGACAGGTGCGCGCGTTGGAGACGATGAGAGGGTCGAGCACCATGGCGTAGCCCCCGGGAGTCGGCAGATGCTCAGGCTGATCTGCCCGGCTCCAGGTGATGGGGGTTTCTGACCAGTTCAGGTACTGGGGGACCGGAGAAACGATGACGTTGACCTCCTTGGAGCGTCGCCTGCGGCTGTGCTTGTCGTCCTGCTCCGTCTCGAAGATGTGGTAAGCGGCGTGCGGCTGGGGGTAGCCATTGTTGTTGTTGCCGCCATTACCGTCATTATCGGCTCCCCTAGCCGGTGGTGGGGGTCCACCCGGTGGGGGAGGCGGGAGGCGGGGTTGGTTGCCCTGGTCCTTTAGCTGGCGGGTCCAGCTGTAGTTCCGGGTGGTGTGGGTAGCCGGTTTGAAGGGACTGCTATGCCACTTGCACGGGCCGTCGATCATCTGGTCGAAGGTGAGCCGGGGCTTCTGCCTTCTCGCGTCGTTAGCCGGTGCGTCGGGCGCACCCTCCACAGCATTGACCTGCCGCGCGTGGTAGCGAGGCTTTTGTTGTCCAGCTTGGCGGTCCCCATGGAACCGATTGTCGTTGCCGTGGCGTCTGGAGGACCCGGCTTCGCCAGTCGGGTTGCTCGGACGGTCGCGAGCCGGCTCCGTGGGAGTCGGACGACCGTCCGTGTTTACTCGGAGGGGCTTCTTCATGGCGGCATCCGCCGTGGCGTACTGGTCCGCAACCGTCATGAGCTCCGCCATGGTCTTCGGCTCGTCACACAGTAGCCAGTGGCGAAGCATGGTGCCCTCTCGGCATCTTTCAATGAAGAAGCCGATGGCATGGCTCTACAGAATGCCCTCGCAAGTGTTGCGGAGCTCTGTCCACTTGGCGAGGTATTCGCGGTCGCCCTGGACGCATAGGGCCAGGTCGCGCGGGCGCCCCGGACGCTTGTACGTGCCGTTGAAGTTGCGGACGAACACCTTCTCGAAATCAGGCCAGGAGTTGATGCTGTTGGGCGCGAGGCTATTGAGCCATGTCCTTGCCGACCCGGTTAACATGAGAGGGACGTAGCGCACAGCTGTGCATTTATTCCCATGGGCGATGCCGACTGCCGTAGCGTAGTCGGTCAGCCAGTCTTCCGGCTTCATGCTGCTGTCGTACTTGGGGGTGTCCCTGGGCAGGGAGAATTTATCCGGAAATGGCTCGTTCCGGATGTGGGGTCCGAAACAAACCGGTCCGTTAGAATCTTCCTCCTCCGTGACGCGCGCTTGAGCGAGGAGCTCGATGCGGTCGCGGGCATCCGGACAATCCGGGTTGGGTGCGCCCACCCGGCCCAAGAGGCGGGAGCCGGCTGGTCTGGGCGCTCCGGCTGGTGGTGGGGGAGGTGGCGGGTTGCTGTTCACCGTCTACTCCTGGCGTGGCTGGCCCTTGTTGCTGGAGCCGCGACGCCTGCTGCGGGCCCTGGGCGGCTGAGGGGAGGACGCCTGCTGGGTATCGCGCGGTGCGCCCCTGCTGTTGGCAGGTAGCCTGCCTCCTCTGGAGTAGCTAAGGTCCTCCTGCGTCTGCCGGTTGGTGCCGGCCTGCTCGTCCGCGACGCGGAGGAGCTCCTAGACGCGAGCGTGCTGGCGGGCTCGCTCCTCACCCTCCAGGCTGGGTACTTCTTCTGCTGCAGCTCGCGCCGCACACAGGTTCTTGATGGGTGTGCTGTAGGTGGGCCATGTGGGGGCAGGCGCGGGATCCGGTTCTCCGTCCTTCTCCATCATGCCGCCTAGCTCACCGCCCCGACGCCGTACCTGGCCGCGCTGGCTCGGCTCCGCGGTAGCCGGAGTGAGGCCGTGCGCGCGGTCGTACTCGCGTCTAGCGATCTCCAGTTGCTTACGGGCTGCTGCCAGTTCCATGGCCTCCTGGAGGAGGATCTGTCTCTCCATGGTGAAGTTGGCCTCCGCCTCCTCCGGGTTGTCCCGAGGTTAACCGGCGTCAGGAGCCGATCAATGGCATCCTCCACCGGGTTCCAAGGCTGCGGGGGAGCGGAAGTTCCGACCTCATCCACGCCTCGCTCCCGCGGCTGGCGGGGCTGCGAGCTGGATCCGGCCATCATGACCTCCACGCCGCGAGGTACGGCGGAGGCGCTGTCGCCTGAGCATGGCGACCCCGCGACAGAGACGATTTCCCTAGGGAAACGCTCCGGGACGTTGGCGATGTAGATGGGGAGGTCGCCGAATAGCAGAACGGTGCCGTTCGCCGGGAAGGAAGTTCCGGCGAAGCAGGAGGCGTTGTCGATGACGCAGTCAAACTTGCCGAGCGTGAGCACCAGGCCGGAGGCCACGCGCTCACCGGCTGAAGTGCGGGGTCCCGTGCGGAACGTGACTCCGGTCGAAGCCATAGCCCCACGGTGGGCGCCAACTTTCGTTGTATTGGGAACGACAGTACCTGAGGAGGTTAGATAGAGGTGTGGAGACTAGCAGGGAAGCTATCGACGGCGTCCGCAGGCGGGATTGGATACAAGCGAGCGTAGCGGGACGCAAGAAGTACCCAGGTTCGGGGCCCTCGTGGTGAGGTAAAGCCCCTACTCCTGCCTGATCTGACTATGGGGAATATACGAGCTACAAGTGCTCCTCGAGCTGTATTCTCTAGCTACTGCCTTAAATGCACTGAGACCATCCCCTTCTACTGAGGCCCTGCCTCTCCTTATATAGGAAGAGAGGCAAGGGTCTCACTGGCTAGTCCGACTGGCGGGCCCCACAGGCGGGTCCCAGCCGACTAGTCATCTACAGTACCCGGTATGGTATGTCACATCGGTGTACGAGCGGTATGGCTGTCGTAGGCATAGTGGACGTCGTGCGAGCCTGTCGTCAGCACAGGCCACTGTTCCCGCGTCAGCCACGCAAAGTCTTTGGTATGGGCGGGTGGTTGCCCGTCTCGTCATCGTACCGGACGTACCGTGCACTGATACGCACGTCGTCCTGTCTCTCTGATTGGATCCGGCTATGTCTCCGTATCCGGCTGCCTCTTCGTGGTCCGGCTACTGGGTGGTAGCCGGTCCATCCTACCCTGTCCGGCTACATCTGGTCAGCCGGAAGAGATCCGACTGTCCTGTTTCTTATTTGGGTGGGGTATCCGGGGATCATCCCCCTGACAGAGAAGAACGACAGATCCACCACCTCCGGACCAACATCCGCGCTCCAGAGAAACCACCTCGCCCCGGACACCAGCGCCGTTGCTGAGAACGACGAACGCCGACTACACACCGAGAAACTGATCTCGCCAGATCTGATGAAAGGCGAGAAGACCAAGCTGTCGATCTGAAGGAACGACTAGCACATCTTGCCATCAACTCTGAGGCGTCGCCGTGAAGGTCGTCGCCGGTGTGGGAGTAGAGTTGAGGCAGATTTATTGCCCGAGCGTCACTCCCACCACCCCAACAACGCCTCGTGGCAGACATACCCTAACCCTAACTACTAGGCGGAGAAACGAGGTTCCCTCTCCCTCCTACCGCCGGAGCGGCAAGTGGAGGGAGAGGGAACCAGAGCTCTCGCCGGTTGAGATCTGGAGGAAGGGAGCCGCCACCGGTTGAGATCTGGAGGAGGAGAGGAGAGCGAGGCGTTTTTGTCTCTTTGCTGGCACCATCTCAAGGTAACTTGACATGTATGCAAGCTGTAATGGTAGTACCGATTAGCACATTTTCAAACAGTAGCTGCTATCTTGCATTTTGTTTTGAAGATCCTTGGAGAACATGGTAAACATTTATTGTTTTCTACCTGTAACCTAACAAACTGCAATGATTAATTACGATTTCATGCCCACTAACCTCCATTCAAAAAAATGCATAGCACTTCCATGCAGTTCATGCACTAATACAGTAGAAACTCAGCACTTACCTCTCCTACTCACATTTGTTTAGGCTTTTTCTAAAACGAAAGTTAATAAGATGTCGATGAATCTATAGGGATCTTATTTTCGGATTTACCTGCAATGAAGAAAAAGAAAAATAAATCGTATTTCATCCTTCATCATTCTCCCATTGTAAAAAGGTTTTGAAAATTGATGCATTTGTGTGATATCTGCTCTTCATCATTTTTCAGATTAATATAGAGAAAAAATGTCAATTACTCAAACCATAGTACTATTATTATTTATTTAGATGAATACTAATTTCCCTATCTATGTTTTCACAGGTAGCCACAAAATTGACCAAAGTGGAGAATTTGAGAGAAAAGGGTTATTAACCTTTCAAGTTTGTTAACTTCCAAGGAAGTAAAGCATGTTCAGATCATCTTCCAGGAACATATTGCTGCGATTGTGCAGCGAAATTCCCTATGTACCCAGGGGAATAGCAGGGAATGATGTAGTTTGTTCAAAAATTATGTGTTGCAGGTCAAAGTTACATGTTTAACTAGATAATCGACATGAGACATGCGGCCTGTTCTGAGGTTATAGATTGACTAAGTTCAATCTATATATAGCTTGGCCTGGATTGATGATTTTATAGAAATTCTTGTGTTTCTCCAATCAACATTGCCACCGTCGGTGCAAGTATGATTAGTATCTATGTCTTTTATTGCTACAGATACAGGTTTCATTATAAGACGGTGGAGCCGATTACTCTTCGTGCTATGGATGATCTCTGATCAATTCAGTGTGGATTTGTATTCATGTGTTGCTTCGTGTAGACTGAGTCCCATTCTATATAATCAGGGCATTGCTTTGAGCTTCCGTTCTATATAATCATGATACTTTGCTTTAAGCATCCATTCTATATAATCAGGACACTTTACCAACAGGTGATTCTCCGATCAGTTCACGATGTATTCATATCCATATGTTGCATCGTGTAGACTGAGCTTCCATCTTTTAAATATAAATCGGGACACTTCAACAACAAATACTGCAGCAAGAATACTTCAATGACAAATATTACAACAAGAATACTTCAATAACAAATACTGTAGCAGGAATACTTGCCTAGCCACACGGGCGCGACATGTTGCCGCGCCTAGATTCCTAGTATTCCAATATTCGCAACGAATACAAGTTTGACTGGCCGTGTCGGGCCAGCCCGCGTGCTTGAGACTGCGGCCCTGGCACGGCCCCAGTGTTTCACGGGCTGGCCTGGGCCCGGCATGCCACGGGCCGAGCCAGGCCAGTGCCGTGCTTTCCTCGCGTGCCAAGGGCCGGCCCGCCAAAGCCCGCCCGATGGACAGGTTTATCCCATGGTGGCTCATATGCATATTAAGCCCTACCTTTCACTGGATTCTGGCACAAGACCATGAATCCGGTCAATTCAGATCGGATCCAATCCCCTGCTCCGGTGCCTTGCTAGCTAGCTGTTTGAACAATGGAGGTGTAGCAGGTGCAGCTGTTCTTCACACCACCGGCTCATGGGCAGT
Source organism: Avena sativa (assembly GCA_916181665.1). Classification (NCBI taxonomy): domain Eukaryota; kingdom Viridiplantae; phylum Streptophyta; class Magnoliopsida; order Poales; family Poaceae; genus Avena; species Avena sativa. Next base: position 484,829,328 of record OV702279.1, read on the forward strand.
CGAGCTTCAGCTTGGCACCCACTGACTGAAATCGCCATGGGTAGAGCGCATGCAGCCGCCTGGGAGGAAATGATATTCCGAGAAACCAATTTCTCTTATCTCTAATTTCCTCGATTCGGTAGCTTAGTTGTATTTTGATAATTAGCATCTGCGCGAGATACAAACATCCTAGAATATTTTAAGTAGTTACGGGAAATCTTCATGCAATAATTGCTTGAGAAGTGGTCTGCCATGGCTGAATCGGTAGATACGAATTAAGATTATTTTGTTGATTATTGCTTGAGGAATTGCTTAAGTCGCCATTGGTGTGAGAGGGTGTCGGCAAGATTGTGCAGCTTCGGCCTTCATCCAGGAAGTAAGTCTCCAAGCATACAACTTGTGGGGGTGGTCAGGTCCGAACTAGAGCGCCGCTACCCATGGTGAAAAGAGGCGATTGCATCTGCTCGAGTGGCAGCGGCTGGCGTTGCGGTCGGGGACGCGAGGAGTGGCCTATCTTTGTGCTTGCATCTCCAATGAACTAGTGGCGATTTGGGGGATAAATTGGATCTTGTACCACAATTCAGAAAATCGTAAGGTCTAATGTGCGAATATAGCAGGTGGGAGACAGATCATGAGTTATGTTCAATCCTGTCCCTTGGACCAGTTTGGACGGGCCAGATTTACGTGGAATCAGTAGCATGCAAGTCTCAAGGAGCACTAGATATGTTCTCATGTTGCATGCAGCCACTGGTTGATGGAAGACGACATGTAGCCGTAAGAATTTTCACTCTGAAAATGCTTATGCATCACACATATGGTTCATGGAGCATTTAATAACCGTCACCGTGAGAGAACATCTAAAATGGATGGCATTTACAAACTCTTACGGTCAATGACTATAATACATGCGGCTGTACTTCCATTTATTAGCTGGGTAGCCAGCATATCCCCTACCCGGCTCTTCACTATCATCATCCTCGTTGCTTCACGCCAATAATTCCTGTTGTAGACTCGAGCTCTACTACCATGGCGGCAGCTGATCAAAGCTGACCATAGCTTCTGCTTAGAAGATTTGCATGAGATATTGTATCGGTTGTTTAATTAGTAAGCTAGACCGCTTGACATAGAGTCCAATTTTATTTTTTTAATCATTAAACAGTCTAGCTCACCGTTTTATTCTAGACCATTGCAAAAATAAAAAATTCTAACAGCGAGCATCACAAAAAACTTTCCATGTACTAAAAAATCAGTCATGTTGGCGATATTCTGTGAAAGGAAAAAGAAGGAACTAAGTAACTTAGAACAGTAGATCATTGGACATGAAGAATACGTGAAAATGATTATAGAAGGAACACACCTCACCCTCACGGCTTCCCTACTATCCTCAACGAAACCTCAGTATCAAACACTTCCTGAGAATGGAGAACACTGTGTCTATGGCTCCATAATAGAAATGGCGAGCTCGTCTGGAGCTACTCACTGAAACACTAATACATGTGCGTACTTGGTGTCCTCAAAGAAATATGATTGCGGTCGATATTCACATGCATCTATGCACAAAAAACGAGAATTCAATCCGTTGTCGTGAGCACTCATTACATGCATGGATAAAACAAAGTTGCTAATGGTATGGACCATAGAATCATGCATGCATATTGCGGTTTTGAATGTATCACTGCATGCAGCCGCGCCCGTGTGTGTTCGCCGCCAAACTTCATTCCCATGTTAGACATATGTGTTTTGTGGCTTATTAAATCCCTGCTACCGTGGTGCATGTATGCGAATTTTAAAGCTGCCACCGTGCTAAACACTCGTGCTGCATGTATGTCTACGGCTGGTCATGATATGCACCCTGTGCTCTCTCTAACACTGTCGTCTGTGCTAAACAATCATGTTGTATGCATGTCTACCGCTAGTGGTAAAATGCACCGTGTGCTCTCGCCTAACACTGTCTGTGATGACCCACAAGTATAGGGGGTGTATCGCAGTATTTTCGAGGGAAGTGAAACCCAATTTATTGATTCGACACAAGGGGAGCCAAAGAATATTTATAAGCCTTAACAACTGAGTTGTCAATTCAGCTGCACCTGGAAACAATCTTGCTCACAGCAGTTTATCAGTAGCAACCGTTTTGTAATAGCAATAGCAAAGTAATAACAGTAGTAAAAGTAAAGACAGTAGTAACAATTGCAGTAAACGGTAGGATTAAAGCGCGGTAGGCATAGGGATGGATGGACGGGCGTTGCATGGACAAGACAATTCATATGTCAATCAAAACATAGGGCATTTGTAGATAAATAAGATAAAGCATCCAAGTACTAAATAATCATAGGCATGTGTTCCATATATAGTCATACGTGCTCGCAATGAGAACTTGCACAACATCTTTTGTCCTGCCAGCCCGTTTGCAGCGGGGCCTCAAGGGAACTACTGGCAATTAAGGTGCTCCTTTTAATAGAGCACCGAAGCAAAGCATTAACACTCCGTGAACACATGTGATCCTCACATCAAAGTCATTCCCTCCGGTTATCCCGATTGCTTTAACTTCGGGGCCTTTGATTTCGGACAACAATATGTGTATACAACTTGCAGGTAAGACCATAAACAATACTATCATAATGAATCAATAACACGTTTAGATTTGAAATCATGGCACTCGGGCCCTAGTGACAAGCATTAAGCATAACAAGTTACAACAAAGTCAAAAAGCACTAATAATAGATACTAGGCACCATGCCCTAACAATCTGATGCCATTACATGAACGATCTAATCCAATCCCTACCATCCCCATGGCCTACAACGGGGGATTACTCACTCATAGATAGGGAAAACATGGATGGTCGATGGAGAAGCGATGGTGATGATGATGGCGATGATCTCCTCCAATTCCCCGTCCCGGAAGGGTGCTAGAACGGAGTTTCTGGTTCCGAATCGTGGAATTTGGTGGTGGCGGCGCATCGGAACTCTTTCTGGAAAAATGTCGAACCCCCCTTGGTTTTTAGGTCAAGAGGCAATTTATAGGCGAAGAGGGAGGCCGAGGGGGCAGCCGAGGCGGCCCAACCACCCCAGGCGCGGCCTGGCCTGGCCCGCGCAGCTAGGATGTGTGGGCCCCTCGTGGACCTACTCCGTCTCGTTTTCTGGCTCCGTGAGTCTTTTGGTGAAATAGGATTTTTGGCATATTTTCCGGGATTTTTCCTGATAGTTAATTTTCTGCACAAAAAGTAGACTCCAAGGTAATTCTGCTGAAAACAGCACCAGTCCGTTTTAGTTGTATCCAAATCACACTAGTTTAGAGGAAGAACAATAGCAAAAGTGTTCGGGAAAGTAGATACGTTTTGGACGTATCAACTCCCCCCAAGCTTAGCTTATTGCTTGTCCTCAAGCAATTCAGTTGATAACTAAGTGCGATAAAAGAAACTTTCACGAACACATTTGCTTCATAGGATGTATATATTCTCAACATATGATCAACTACTCAGGCAATTCATAATAAAGAGTATGCAACCAAGTTTACTTAATAGTCATTGCAAGCTATGAAGAGATTCCAACTCAAAAATAATAAGTAGCATGAAACATAAACATAAGCAACATTACAATGCTCATAACAAGGTATGATAGAGTGGTATCTCGCTTGCCTTTGAGTGTAGAGCATAAGTGCCAAGGCACCTCTAAAGTTCAAGTGTAGACTAGAAGTAAAGATGTCAGAGATACAAGCATCAAAGTCATAACACAATTAACCAAGTTTTGAGAAAAACACATTACACTAAGAATGACAATTATGCTCTCAAGAAAGTGCTCATAAAATGTGTGGATACTCAACAAGGAAATGAAAAGGTTTTGAAAAGTTTGAAAGGCTTCCAAATGCTGAAAGTATGGTACTCATTAGCTTTGAGCTCTCATTGCCCCTATAATAAGCATCTTTAAATGGTTAAGGTGAAAGTGAGGTCCAAACTGAGTTATATGCTTGACAGACTATAAACTGGAAATCTCATGTCCCTTGAGTACGAGGGCCGCTCCTCATGCTACTCAACTTTAGTTACCGGTAAGTTCTTGTCATAGTAAATACATGTGTATCATAGAGAACCGCCAACGGGGTACCCCTTGCCCGATGATACGAAAGAATCCCCATATCAAAATGACAAGGCAAGTAGACAATGAGCATCTCAGCAATCTTCTTATTTACCATGGGAAAATGGTGCTTTTTTCTCTCTTTCCTCTTTTCTCATATCCTCTTTTTTTTCTTTTTCTCAATAGCTATCTCTCTTTTTTATAAGAAGAATGTTCCATAGATTCTCATTATGGTTACGCTGCAGGTTTCCACCATGATTAGGCATGGATTAGACCGGCGGCCCAGGCGTTTCTCTAACACACATACTGTTGGAGATATGCCCAAGAGGCAATAATAAAGTGGTTATTATCATATCTTCACACTTATGATAAATGTTTACATACCATGCTATAATTGTATTAACCGGAAACATTAATACTTGTGTGATTTGTAAACTAAAATAAGAGTCCCTAGTAAAGCCTCTTGTTAAACTAGCTTGTTGGTTAATATATGATCATGGTTTCCTGATCATGAACATAGAGATGTTATTAACAACAGGATCATATCATTAGGAGAATGATGTGATGGACATACTCCTATAGATAAGCGTAGCATAAAGATCAAGTCATTTCAATAGTTCAATTGCTATATGCTTTCTGATACATAGTAACCTAATTCCTTCGACCATGAGATCATGCATATCACCTTTACCGGATGGATGCTTTGATGACATCAAACACCACACCGTAACTGGGTGGCTATAAAGGTGGCATTAAGTGTTCGGAAAGTATTGGTTGAAACACATGGATCAAGAGTGGGATTTGTCCATCCATATGACGGATAGATATACTCTGGGCCCTCTCGGTGAAATGTCATCCAATTAGCTTGCAAGCATGTGACTGGCTCACAAGGGATCACATATCACGGGAACGAGAAAAGAGTACTTATCGGTAACGAGGTTGAACTAGGTATGCAGAGATACCGACGATCATAACCTCGGATAAGTAAACTATCGTGAGACAAAGGGAAATTGGTATCGTATGTAAGTGGTTCATTCGATCGCAAAGTAATCGTAGAAATATGTGGGAGCCATATGAATTTCCAGATTCCTCTATTGGTTATTGTTCGGAGAAGTGTCTCGATCATGTCCGCATAATTCACGAACCGTAGGGAGACACACTTAAGGATTCGACGTTGTTTTGAGTAGTTATGGTATTATGAGAAAGAGACCGAATGTTGTTCGGAGTCTCGGATGGGATCCGGGATATCACGAGGTGATCCGGAATGGTCCGGAGAATAAGATTCATATAAGGAAAGTCCCGTTTCGGAGTTCGGGAATGATTCCGGTGTTTTCATCGGGAATGTTCTAGAAGGTTCCGGATTGTCCGGCACTCCGGGGGGGGGGGGGGGGGAAGGGGTACATGAATGTGTCATTACATATTGGAATGATTGCATCATGTACTAAGTGTTCTTGCTGTCCCAAATAAAGGATTAAATTGAATCCTAAAACAGAAAAGTCAAATGTCCAGTTTGAAAGTCAAACGGCTAAAACAAGAAACTGTGGGAAACAAGCAAGAGGAGTTGGAACCGACTTGGAGGAGGATTTTCTCTCCTCCAAGCCGGCGGCCAGCCCTAGGCCGAGTTGGGGAGGGACTCCCTCCCTCCCCTGGCGCGCCAAGACCCTCCCATCTATATAAGGAGGGGCAGGGCTCCCCTCCTAGAACACACAAGTTCCTATCTTCTACCTCCGGTTTAGAGCCGTTTTGGTTTAGAGCTTCTAATTGCTTTAGCCAGCGGTTTAGAGCCTTCTAATTGGTGTGTCTAATTACTAGACCACTAATAGCCTCTCTCATAAGCTCCACCATACTCGCACCGGCTTAAGGCGAAGCCCTGCGGGATTTCCCCTCTACTTCCGGTACCACGCCGTTGTGCTGCCGGAATCGCGAGGAGAGTGCTACAACCTCCGCTGCCTGCTGGAACAAGGGAGAGGAAGGTCTTCGTCGAGTACCGAACGTGTGACCGACTGCGGGAGCGCTGCCGGAACGTGGCGCCGGAAGGATCGTCTACACGATCTTGAGATCGGAAAGAGTACGACTACATCACCCACGAGAATCTGCTCTCGTTAAACGCTTTGGAATCTTCGAGGGTAAGTTATTCCATCGACTCGTTGCTACAATCTAGTAGATAGATCTTGGCTTGTTTGTTTGTATGCGATAGAAAATTTTTGTTTTCCATGCTACGAACCCCTACACATGCATAACTCGATGGACTTACAAGCTCCCCTTTTATTTCACACCGACAACATCCGCAAACAAAAGAGCATGATATCAACTGGTTATATATTTATAGGTGTTGAAAGTGTTCCCCGTGACAACACGGTTTTGCTAATACCCAGCCTATAATTTGCAAGCATATAACTTTCATGGATAGTCACGATGATTCAGGTTTATTAAGTGTAAGAAATAAAGTGTGCCATCAAGTTCGTGAGAGCTTTACTAACTAACTTTCTCATAACAAGCAAACATTTTATTCGGAAGAAAACAAGGCATATTGAATATGCACGGAAAAGCAAATGATGCTAATAAAGTGAAGGCTAGCAATAGTAAGGGAGCGACAAACGAGAGAGCAATAACTGTCATAATCATGCTTGCAACAAAACAGGACTAATCATGGCATGAAATTGATTTAAGACCCCTAAGGCAAAATAATTCATCGAGGCTTAACTGATTATTGTTTCAGTCATAAGCATGCATGAGCATGTGCCAAGTCAATTCAAGTGAAACATTTAGAGGAGGATACCACAGTGTCATACTAAGTTATGAATAGAGCAATGCAAGCAAACATTCATATGGCATGCTACAAACTATTAGCGAGTCGGAGCTAATCATAAGAAAGCAAGAACTATTAAGCATCCATAAATAACATACACCCTACATCAACAGACTAAGCATGCCCACAATGACGAGTATATGTACAAAAATGAAAACAAATAGAGTTCGTTCGCAGCCTCTTACCACACCTCAAATTGTAATTAATCCTTATTATTGCCCTTCACTTGTGTGGTTTGGATAATAACATGAAACCAAATTCCACTGAGGACTGCTGAACCCTGCAACAAACTTCACAAAACGAAAGAAGAACAACAAATATTTTTGGTGTTTTTAATTTTTAAAGGTAACAACAAAAAGGAAAAACAAGCAAAGCAAAATCTTTTTGGATTTTTCGAATAGTTCAAACAAAGTTAAAAAAAAGAAGCAAACCAAGGCAAAAAGAATAAGAAGCAAACAAAGAGAAACAACGGAAATATTTTTGGTCTTTTTGTGTTTTAGAAAGCGAAAGTAAAGAAAGAACGAAAACTAAAAATAGAACGAAGCATGGATATACAAAGTACCCACTAAACATGATATAGAGATGAGTGTGATGTCGGTGTACCTCCCCCCAAGCTTAGGCTTTTGGCCTAAGGGGGTATCAAACCCAACGCGGGTAAGGGTTCCAAGCATGCGGGTCATTGTAATAATGATCGTGGTTAGGCCCTTGGGAAGAAGAAGAAGCTCCCCAATCATAGGTAGGCTGCTGATATGGAGACTCCTCCTCATTTGAGGGCTGGACCGAATCATCTGTAACCTCCCTTCCAGTATCCTACTCCTGTTGGGAGAGCTCTCCCATGTAGGTATCAAGCTCCTCCTCAGTGAGTGACCATCCTACCCTGGTATCAAGGTTAAACAAAACAGGTGCAGGCAAAATAACAAATCGCTCAGACTTACTCCTTCTCCAACCAGCCTTGAGAAAGGTTATTTCATAAGACAAATCACTCAAATTAGCCCAAGAAGAAACAATTTATGCTGTATCATGGAATTAAGGTCAAGCCTCTCTATGGGAAACTTTAGGTCTAGATGACGAGGCACTACACCATGCAAAGCTAATAAACGAGAGGCTATGAGGCCTCCACAAATTCCACCTTTCTCGCGGTTAGCAGTAAGACGGAAAGCTATAAAGGCACCCAAGTTATAAGTCCTATCTCGTTTTAAAGCAGCTGAGATGAATGCTAGATCATATGAGGATAACTTATTAGCAGTTTTCCTAGCGAGAACACACTTGGCAATAAAGTAAGCAAAGTAGCGAATAGACGGGAGATGAATGTTACAGATTTTCCCGCTCTCCTTCGAGAAGCTGCTCCCTTGGCATATCTCCGCATACAAGTCCATGAGTGGTGCAGGTCGCTCTTTAATCCTTCCACACGATCCCCACTGAGGTACCTTAATAGCTGCACAAAAGTCATCAAGAGGAAGGTCGACAACTATATTGTAAATTTTGTAGAGAACCATGGGGTTAGGCAAAGAGCAACTAAATCGAAAGTCCTGCACCACAGACATAGTTAGTTTCACAAATTGAATAGGTTGATCTTCCACAAAGTGCTCCAATCCTGCATTAGCAACTAAAGTATGGAAGTCCTGGGAAATTCCTGCGACCCTCATGAATTCGGAGCACGGATAGATGGAAGGAAAAACTTCCTTCTCTCGGTGAACCTTCATAACCTCAGGCACCCTCAGTTCATGTTGGTTGAGTTGATATTCATTCATATTCCATTCTGAAATTTAAACATCCATTACACAAGTGATTGCAAAGTGAATACATAATGAAGGGCACTACTCATAGGGACTTGTAAGAGGCCTAAACATGCATCAAAACAATAACTCTAAGCATTGAACAAGCTTACAAGCTCTCATAACCTGTCACCTATAGCAGCAAAATACTCAAGATATAAACCACTAAACACAGATCTACTTGGACAAGCGGAGGAGTCACATATCGGAGAACAAATGCTCCAAATTTCAGCAGCAAAGATGGGCTGAGCAAGGAGATCGAAAAATCATGGGCAAGAACAGCAAGAACGCGATTTCGAGCAAAGAACTGATGTTTTCTCGGGAGAGAGAAAGAAGTGGGAAGTGAGAGAGTGAGTGGAGGGCCAAGGGTGGCCCACACCATGGCCAGGCACGCCCCTGGGCTGGCCGCGCCACCAGGTGGTGTGCCTGCCTCGTGGGCCCCCTTGGTACTCTCCAGGCACTTCTCTGCCCCTTTTTTCACGTAAAAATTTAATATGAATTTTCTAGAATTTTTCGAGACACTTTATTTTTGAGCAATTTTCAGGTATAGACGAATTATTTTCTGACAGAAAGATGTTTTTGGAATGATGCAATAAAAACAAAGCTAAAACTTTAGAAGTTCTAAGACACTCTAATATGCAAGCAACTAACAATAGAAAAGTAAACTAAACGAAAGCAAAAACTAAAATAAAATAAAAGTAAGCAAAGATGATCATGGTGAAAACATTGTTTTGTTCATTGAAATCCTTTTGTTAACAAGGTTGATCAGGTCTTGTTACCAAAACAATTTTATATAAAACAAAACTTTGTATTCCACTAATGATTATGTTACCTCAACCTTGATAGCAATGGTCCCAATCATAATAATTTCATATTTTTCTCTTGGTATGGGACAATATATTTCTCCAACTTGAATGCCCTCAACATGTTCAATTGAATTCAAACCATAAGTCCTATCAATCTTCTTGGAGAAATAGACAGTATGTTCCTTGTCATTAACATTGAAAGTCACCTTTCCTTGATTGCAATTAATAACAACTCCTGCAGTATTAAGAAAAGGTCTCCCAAGAATAATAGACATATTATCATCTTCAGGCATTTCAAGCACAAAAAAATCAGTTAATATCAAGCAATTATGAGCCACTTGAACAGGTACATCCTCACATATACCAACAGGAATAGTAGTAGATTTATCAGCCATTTGCAAAGATATATCAGTTGGTATTAGTTTTTCCAGTTGAAGTCTCTTATAGAGAGAAAAAGGCCTAACACTAACTCCTACTCCCAAATCACACAAAGCAGTTCTAACATAAATATTTTTAATAGAGCAAGGAATAGTTGGAATCCCTGGGTCCCCAAGTTTCTTTGGAACCTTACCATTAAAGAAATAATTAGCAAGCAAAGTAGAAATTTCTTCATTAGGGATCTTCCTTTTATTCGAGACAATATCCTTCATATACTTTGAATAAGGAGGCAATTTAATAGCATCAGTCAAAGGAATTTGCAAGAATAAAGGTTTCATCCACTCACAAAACTTATTATAGTGTTCATCTTCCTTTGACTTGTGTTTCTTATCAGGGAAAGGCATAGGTTTTTGGACCCAAGGCTCTCTTTCACTACCATGTTTCTTAGCAACAAAATCTTCTTTAGTGTATTTATTATTCTTAGTATAACTTTCAGGTTCTTCTTCAACTTTTTCTTTATCAGGAGCATCATTTTCTTCATTACCACTTTCAGTTTTAGCATCAGAGACATATATACTATTAGGATCTTTAGCAGGTTCAGAAGATTCTACAATAGTTTTATGTTTCTTTTTTCTTTTGTTAGGAGTAGTACCACTATTTTCAGCTTGTTGAGAATCCAGCTCAATTCTTTTAGGATGCCCCTCAGGATATAGAGGATCCTGGGTGGCAGCACCACTTCTAGTTCTAATTTCGTAAGCATGTTTTTCTTTAGCAGCATTAACTAGCAAGTCTTTTTGTACTTTAATAAGCTGATCAATTTGAGTTTGAACCATTTGAAAATGTTTAACAAGCATTTTAACGTCATTAGAGGTTCTTTCCACAATATCCTTCAGCTCAACAATAGCTCAACAATATCGAATTCTTTTAAGCATTGATCAGGAGGTTTAGAGTAAGGAATATCACCTTCATCAAAATGTTGGAGAGAGTGTACCTCAATAGTGGATGAGTGGGGAATTGGCTTACATAATTCTTCTATAGGAGGTAAATTCTTGACATGTGCAGCTTTAATTCCCTTCTCCTTAAGACATTTCTTAGCTTCCTTCATCACTTCATCATTTAGTTCAATAACTCCCCTCTTCTTTGATGTTGGTATAGGCGCAGGAATAGTTGGTTCGGGTATAGTTGTCTCAGGTATAGCTGGTTCAAGAGGAGTCCATTCTTCACAATTCTTGCTTATTTTAGCCATTAATTCCTCAGCTTCCTTGGGAGTCCTATTCCTAAAAACACAATCAGCACAACTATCCAGGTATGTCCTAGATTCTTCAGTTAGTCCATTATAAAATATGTCAAGCAAATCATTCTTAGGTAATGGACATCCAGCATGTGCATGAATCAAAGCACAAAACCTTGCCCATGATTCAGGCAATATCTCTTTTTCTCACTATTTAAAATCAAAAAGTTCCTGCAAAATAGCATGTCTAGCACTAGGAGGAAAATATTTCTGCAGGAAAGTACTAATCAAGCAATTATTAAACCAAGTTTTAGCTTCTCCTTTTAGTGAAAAAGGGAATTTTTTAGCAACAAAGTAGGTGCGCATCTTAATATCATCAGAAAAAAGGCCACTAATGGTAGAAATCTCAGTCATATGTGCTACCACACTTTCATTCTTAGTCCCACAAAAAGGTTCTTTCTCAACAATAGTTATGTAAGATAAATCAAGAGAGAAATCATAATCCTTATCTTTAATGTTAAAGGGAGATGCAACAAACTTAGCATTAGGAGACAATTTAGGTTTTATAGTACACCTCTCAAGGAGACTCTTAATAACACTCCTATCATGGGTGTTTTGACATTCTTTAATAAATTCATCGGTTATCTCTATATAACCATCTTCAATATCATAGCTCTCTCTAGACTCAGGTGAACTGACAGGTGTAGTAGTGTCTTCATTAGGAGTTTCAGTATTTCTAGCTACAGTTCTAGCAATTGTAGCGTCTAGGAAAGGACCTAATGAACCACTCTTATCAAGCACAGTAGAAGCAACATATAAGTATCAGAAGTTTCAGATTCAGTAGCAGTAGCAGTGTGTGTAGCATGTGTATTTGGTGGTGTAAGGAGCTTACTCATAACAGATGGTGAATCAAGAGTAACAGAGGTGTTCAGAACCGTACCTCTCCTTGTAGTGGATGGTAAAATAGGAACCTTGCCATCATGAGACTTACCCATAATGGATGGATGGCAGCGAACAATAGTGATTCCAAGTGAACTTGATAAATAAAGCTATGTTCCCCGGCAATGGCGCCAGAAAATAGTCTTGATGACCCACAAGTATAGGGGGTGTATCGCAGTATTTTCGAGGGAAGTGAAACCCAATTTATTGATTCGACACAAGGGGAGCCAAAGAATATTTATAAGCCTTAACAACTGAGTTGTCAATTCAGCTGCACCTGGAAACAATCTTGCTCACAACAGTTTATCAGTAGCAACAATTTTATAATAGCAATAGCAAAGTTACAACAGTAGTAAAAGTAAAGACAGTAGTAACAATTATAGGCGAAGAGGGAGGCCGAGGGGACAGCCGAGGCGGCCACACCACCCCCAGGCGCGGCCTGGCCTAGCCCGCTTGACCAGGTGGTGTGGGCCCCTCATGGCCCTACTCCGTCTTGTCTTCTGGCTCCGTGAGTCTTCTGGTGAAATAGGATTTTTGGCATATTTTCTGGGATTTTTTCAAATAGTTGATTTTCTACACAAAAACTAGACACCAAGGTAATTCTACTGAAAACAACGTCAGTCTGTGTTAGTTGTATCCAAATCACACAAGTTTAGAGGAAGAACAATAGCAAAAGTGTTCGGGAAAGTAGATTCGTTTTGGATGTATCAGTCTGCTCCCTTTATCAGATAGAACGATAGTCAGGGTATGCACCGTGGCCACCATGGGCAGGCCACTATTTCCCATCTATATATACCTAATAATGTTGGGGATATACTTTCCGAGTATCCTCACAGTTCCTCACTGACCAGGGTGGCCCACTTCGGGTTAGATCTTTGCTTCACGGGCGGCCCAGTCAGGGAGAAGATACGGGGTCCAGTCCGGCTAAGGGAAGGCCCAGAAGACTTACCGACATAGGCCCATAGTGTTACTTGTAGTTCAAGATGTACTCTGTAACCGACTCTTAGTCGTAGCCGGATAGATCTCTCCTGTAAACCCTAGACCGGATATCTATATAAGCCGTCCTAGGGAGAGCCTTTAGGGCACCTACCCTCACAATAGTCTACAATTTCAACTCACACAGGCGAAACCCTTGTTACCCATATTCTAGCTCTGCCGTATTACTGGATTGCTAGCAGGAGTAGGATTCGTCCAAAGCCGGCGGATTCGAACCTGGGTAAACTTGTGTGCTCACCGTCCCGAAATACCATACGTCTCACACCCCTCTCTTCCACACGCCTCGAGGACCCCCTCATGGCGTACTTGTTATCAATTCGACGATAGTTGGCACCCACCGGGGGGCAAGTGAGCTTCGGATCTGCGTTCCGGCCAAAATCTGCAAGAATCGGAATCGGCGAGACTATTGCCGTCGGTTGCATCCTCTGTGCCAGCGATGTCCCTCTTATCGTTCTCGATGAGACCTGGATTCCGGCTAGGGAGGCCGTGACTGCCTATGCCATCATTTCTTTTGGCGAGATCGATGTATACATCGGATTCGCTGAACCTGCCCCACCCACCCCAGCGGTGATGATAGAGGCAGAAGAAATTTCTGGGTCCCCTTTGTCCGCGGAGGCGGCAGAGTTCCGGATCTCAGAAACCCCTAATCCCACCCAGCCTGCACCAGTTGTGGAGATAGTGGAGAAATCCGAGCCTGGAGCAGACCTGGCGGTTCAAGTCGAATCTGGAGTGGATCTCCCTGGCAAGGCCGAATCCTAGATCGATTCATCCGCTGAGGTCGAAATCCAGGAGGATCATAGCAACAACCTTGGTTCTGGCCCTGCCAACGCCGGAACAGATCAACCGTTCCTGAGGCACACGTTGAGGCTTATGATGATGCAAGACGCAAGCGTGGATGAAGTTCTTGAGACAATCAGGATCTTCGAGGAAGCCCATGAGGAAAGCCGAAACTACCTCAGGACCCACACGTCACACTTCGTCGGATACGTTGGATCCAGATCCGGCTCTGCCGATGCTGGAGAAAACACTGACTCAGTGCTAGAGGCGATCGGAACAAACACCGACTTACCCGCATCCTTGGATGACTCGATGATGTCAGTAGATTTCCGAAAGTTCTCCGTGGAATATGAAGAGGAGTATAACTCCAGAGCTGCAGAGGAAGGAGAAGCCATGGATGAAGGATCCGTAGAAAACTCTCCCAAAGCGCAGGATGATATGGATATCGGAGATAATCCCGAGGTCCAGAAGTTCGGAAGTACCGATCAGAGCTTGACTCCAGGAAATGGACCCAAAGCCGTCTTTGCTACCGGTGCTGCCAAGAAGGCAAAGAAGAAGAACAAGACCCCGGCAAAAGATCCTCCAGCGGAGGAAGTGATTGCCGAGGAATATGAGGAAGACTCGGATGGAGCATTGATCCTAGAAGAGCCCAAAGAAGGACACGTGATCACCGAAGGTGCGCGTAAACTCATCGATGCTGCACTAACCACACCTATTCCTACAGCTACAGAACTTACTTCTGAAGAGCTCGAAGAAAGGGCCCAAGCCCTAGAAGCGTGTCGCCAAGTACTCCTTGATGAAGCCAAAAATATTGAGGAAGAAAAGAAACGCATGGCAGCTACGGAGAAGTATAAGTCTCGGCAGCATCAGAAGACCGGGAAGCGTCATACTCATGATGACCAATTCCCGCAGATTCACAAAGTCCTCTTTGGAGGAGACCACGGGATGCCTCGGCGCGACAACAACGGAGACTAGGTATATCCAACACCAGTGCAAATCACCGTTGCGGCTTGAGAAATCCTATCAAGTAATCCAGGCCCGGAGCAGATTCGATTGGGCATTAAACTACTCAACAAGGGTCTGGAGCAGCAGAAGGTTGCCCTATCCCGAGGCGGAAAACTGGTCTCCCAATCTGACCAATGCCGTGCGGATCTGGCATGGAATGACGTAAGAACCCAATGTGTTCCGGAGCAGCATCACCGTTCCGACTGTCGGGAAGACAACTACTCAAGAACCGGATCTTCAGCACAACACCATAAAGCTGCACGTGACTGGCGCAACGTTGCCCCAGCTACGGAGCAAGAGGCAATTGCTGCATTGAATCCGAAGAATCCTCCCCGGCGAGAGTCGAATGATCATAGGTAAGAAGATAAAGAGAAACATCGAGAGGAGGACCAACAAAGAATGCCACCTCCTAGACACACAAGCCGTCCGGTTGATGGACGAAGAAACGACGGACACCGTGCTGAGTCAAGCCAGCAGGGGGCTCGTCGTAATGAAGATCCTCCCCGGAACCGGAATAACGACGCTCCGGACGGAGGCCGGCGATCAGCCGGAAACCATCCGGCTGCTCCACCCTGTCCACCAAGTAGCTATCACAACGGCTCCCAAGGAGGCCAAGGAGGGCGTCGTGGTGGAGGAGGTGGTGGCAGAAGCCAAAGTCTGGCTCCAAGGCACCATAGCCACAGCCGTCATTCGGGACGATCTTTATCCCCAAGCAACGCAAGGCACATGATTAACTCCAACATAGAAGCGCGGCGCTACGAAAACGATGATATATACGTGGTCCCAAAGTGCTTTCGACCATGCATAAGAGCTACAAAATTCCTGGAAGGATTTGCTAACTCAAGACATATTCAACCTACGACGGTATAGCTCGGCCAGATACTTGGCTCCAGGATTTTTTCCAGGCTTGCTGTATCGCCAAAGGCGGAACAGCCTAGTCGTGACCCGATATCTCCCACTTATGTTGCGAAAGACAGCGCGATCATGGATTAATGAACTTCCAGAGAACACCATCCACAACTGGTATGATATGCAAAGTGCATTCTTTCGGAATTTCGAAGGCACATATCAGAGGCCCTGTACGGTAGGAGACCTACAGCGTTGCACCCAGAAAGCTGGAGAAACTTGCCGGGATTATCCCGGATGATGGATCGACACCAAGAACTCCTGTGAAGGAGTAAATGACCAAACTGCGATTGAAGCTTTCGTTGCAGGACTCCCAATCGGTTTACTACGTCATCGCTTAAAGTGCGACAAGGTCACTGATTTGGGAGAAATGATAGAAACATCGAGCAAGTATGCAGATGCTGACGACGATGCAGAGGGATTACTTAACGCCCTAGTTGTGCCATAGTCGGCAAAACAACCAAAGCAGCAAGCTCAGAAGCGCAAGAACACCTCAAAAGAAAAGCCCAATGCAGAAACGACAGTGGTCACTGCTACTTTCGGGTCTAGAGGATGAGGAGGGCGCGGCAGTGGCTGTGGACGCGGCCACGGGACATCAAGAGTCTAGGGTAGAGAAGACCAACAACCCAGCAAAACCTAGTCCTGGGCCGACATTGCCAATAACCCATGTGTGCATCACTTAGATGCCAATGGGGGCTCGTCCCACACAAACGCCGAGTGTCGTTTCAATGACGACATCAAGAAAGACGATACCGCTGGCTATAGGGCTAAGCGGAAGAAGGGAAAGAAGAATCCCAAAAAGGATAAAGAGACCAAGGATGGTTCTGACATGGAGGAAGCCGATGCTTCAAATCCCAAGCCTGAAGGGAAAAAGAATTTCCCGACAAAGAAAGACACTTATGTCACCTTCCTCGGATCTCAACCAGCTAAGGTCAAGAAAGCAGTTCTACATGAGCTCAATGCAATAGTTCCGGCTGTCCCTCTGTTCCTAGACTGGTCGGAAGTGGCAATCACCTTTGACCGCGCTGATCATCCGCCTAAGTTGCACATGCGAGGAAAATACGCCTTAGTCGTCAATCCACGTATTGACGGCTATGGTTTCTCCAAGACTCTCATGGAAGGCGGCAGTAGCATTAATATTCTGTATGTCGAAACGCTACGCCGGATGAAAATCTCGGAGACCCAGCTGAACTATAGCTCAGTGATTTTTCACGGAGTTGTCCCAGGAAGACAAGCAAATTCCTTGAGAGAAATAACTTTGGATGTTACCTTTGGAACTCCAAAGAAATACCGGACGGAAGCACTTTCCTTTGAAGTGGTCTCGCTCAAGAGCGCTTACCATGCTATATTCGGACGTCCGACTTACTGGGCTTTTATGGCTCGTCCGTGTTACATTTACAATATGATGAAAATTCCAGGTCCCAATGGCATGATCACCATCAGGGGTGACCCGAAGAAAGCGCGAGAGTGCGAGGATGGAAATGCCGCCTTTGCGGAAGCCGTGCTGCACGCCCAGGAGTACCGGGAGATCAAGAAGACCATATATCCGTCTGAGATCCCCGCGACAAAGAAGGAGGTGACAAAGCCGAATCAGGAGTTCAAGGCATCAGAAGAGATGAAGAAGACGCTGTTGAAGGATGATGACCCCTCCAAGGTGACCTAGATAGGTGTAGGCCTAGATAGCGCATAGGAAAGCGCGCTCGTCAAGTTCCTCCAAGCAAATCAAGATATCTTTGCATGGCAGCCATCTGACATGACCGGAGTACCTAGGGAACTTGTCGAGCACTCTTTAAATGTACACCCGAATGCTAAACCCGTCAAACAGTCCCTACGATGTTTTGGCGACGAAAAGCGTAAGGCAATAGCTAAGGAACTAGCACGGCTCGAGTTAGCCAGATTCATAGAAGAGGTCATCCACACTTAGTGATCGGCCAATCCTGTAATGGTCCCTAAAAACGACACCACTGATTTAAGGATGTGTGTTGATTATACTACCTTGAACAAGGCTTGTCCCAAAGATCCGTTCGCTCTGCCTAGGATTTCTCAAGTTATTGATTCTACGGCAGGCTCGGAACTCCTATGTTTTCTCGACGCATATTCCGGTTATCACCAAATCTGGATTAAGGAATCTGACAAAGTCAAAACTTCATTCATAACCCCCTTCGAAACCTTTTGTTTCGTTACGATGCCTTTTGGGCTGAAAAACACAAGAGCTACATACCAACGCACAATGCAGCGTTGCCTCCACGATCAAATCAGACGCAATGTACATGCATATGTGGATGATATTGCGGTGATGTCCAAAAAGAAGAAAACCCTGATTTCTGACTTGGAGAAACGTTGTCCAATCTACGAAAATACAACATAATGCTTAACCCGAAGAAATGTTTCTTTGGAATCCCAGCCAGAAAATTGTTAGGTTTTATTGTGTCTCAAAGAGGCATAGAGGTAAACCGAGAAAAAATCAAGGCTATACTCAATATTTCTAGGCCAACTCGCCTGAAGGACGTACAAAGACTAACTGGTTGCATTACCGCAGTCAGTCGGTTTGTAAGCCGGCTCGGTGAAAGAGCCGCACCACTATACAAGCTCCTGAAAAAGACCAAGAATTTTGTTTGGACCGATGAAGCTGAAGCCGCACTACAAGACCTGAAAACAGTACTCTCATCTGCTCCCATCCTTGCAGCACCAGAACCGCAAGAACCGATGTTGCTCTATCTTGCTGCGACAAACAAAGTCGTCACTATCGTCATGGTGGTGGAGAGACCGGAGGAAAATCAGGAACACTTGGTGCAGCATCCGACCTACTATCTCAGCGAGGTCTTAACGGAATCAAAACATCGATATCCGCATTATCAAAAGCTAGCTTACGGTGTGTTCTTAACATCTCGTAAGCTACGGAATTATTTTCAGGAACATCCATTACCGTGGTGAGCACAGCTCCCATGAGAGATATAATCAACAATAGTGACGCCACTGGACGCATCGCCAAATGGGGCATAGAGCTTTCAGCTTTCAATATTGAGTACAAACCTCGTACAGTAATCAAATCCCAAATCCTCGCCGACTTTATCGCTGATTGGACAGAGACAACGGAGAGTATGACACTACCAGAGTCAGAATACTGGACCTTGCATTTTGACGGGTCTAAAGCGCTCGGGGGCTGGCGTGGTGCTCAAGTTACCCCAAGGTGATAAACTTTTCTATGTATTGCAGATACAGTTCACGGAGACGAACAACATTGCCGAATATGAAGCACTATTGCATGGAATCCAGATTGCTAAGGACATCGGTATCTGACGATTAATGTGTTATGGAGATTCGGATCTTGTTGCTCAACAAGTGTCAGATATCTGTAAGGAAAACAAGCACATGGCGGCATATAGAGCTGTCGTGGATGAATTATCTAAATCCTTTGAAGGGTTTGAAGTTCAACACATCCCTCGAACAGAAAATGAGGAAGCAGATGCACTATCTCAAATAGGCTCTGCCCGGAAAAAGGTCCCGGATGGCGCTTTTTTAGAGCACCTCAAAGTTCCCTCTATAAAAGGAGTAGATGAGAAATATCCGAGCAAATCCGACTCACCTTTAGTAGCAGTTCCGACTGTGATTCCTAGCTAGACTCAACCCTATCTTAATTTCTTGATAGACGGAAAATTACCCCAAGACGAAGTTCTGAGCCGGCAGATTGTCCGACGAGCAAAAGCCTATACTATAATTAGTGGTGAGCTCTATAATCGGAGTGCATCTAGGGTCTTTCAGCGCTATGTATCTCTAGAAGAAGGAGTGGAAATCTTACAAGAGATCCATGAAGGCGGGTGTGGTCACCATGCTGCAGCCAAATCTTTAGTGGCAAAAGCTTTCCGACACGGTTTTTTCTGGCTTACAGCCAAGGCAGATGCCGAACGGCTGGTCAAGACGTGCAATGGCTGCAAAAATTATGCCAAACAAGCTCACGTTCTGGATGATCAGCTGCGAACAATACCTATAACATGGCCTTTCGCGGTCTGGGGGCTTGACATGGTAGGACCGTTTAAACGGGCCCCAAGTGGATTTACACACCTCTTAGTGATGGTGGATAAATTCACCAAATGGATTGAGGCTAAACCCGTCACTAGTTGTGATGGAGCAACAGCCATAAGATTTGTTGAGGATGTTATAATCCGATACAGTTGTCCGCATAGCATTATCACGGACAATAGGAGTAACTTTTCTATGGGAGAGCTTGCCGAATTCTGCAATTAACAAAATATCCGGCTTGACATTGCGTCAGTCGCACACCCAGAAGCTAACGGACAAGTCGAAAGAGCAAATGATTTAATCTTACATGGCCTAAAACCGAGACTCGAAGCACCACTACGACGTGCTGCGGGGGCTTGGGCGGAGGAATTACCTTCTGTAGTATGGAGTTTGCGAACAACTCCAAACAGGTCAACCGGATACACACCTTTCTTCTTGGTCTATGGCGCAGAAGCAGTTCTTCCTAGTGATTTGATTCACACTTCTCCTAGAGTGGCCGCGTATATTGAAGAGGATGCCGAAATTTCTCGACAAAATGATCTCGACTTAGTCGAAGAAGTTCGCATTGTTGTTGAGATGAGATCAACAGCCTATCAGCAGAAGTTACGCAAGTATCATAGCCAGAGAGTCAAAAAACGGTGTTTTAATAAGGGCGGTTTGGTTCTCCGGCTTGTGCAGCAAAGAAAGCACAAACTTTCCCCAATATGGGAAGGGCCATTTTTAGTTAGTCGAGTATTGCATAATGGTTCATACTACCTAACTGATATGCGGCCAGTCAAAGAAAGACCTGCTACTAAGAAGAGAAAGAGAGTTGGAGGCAGTACAAATCTGGATGAGTTAGACAGACCATGGAATATTGCTCAGCTATGTCCCTTTTATTCGTAGTTTACTTTTCTTTGTAATCATATATGTGTACATGTTCAATGAGAAATAAAGTCTTGGTTTTCTCAAAATCTTTCTGAGAAGTTTTTACCATCTTATTTCCAAATGATCATGTCACAGTCAAAAATCCCAGAATGCTTGAAAGTACTTTATGCTCATGTTTGTTCTAGTTTAGATTTTCGATTCTAAAATTGATACCTTTGGGTATAACTCTAAATTTTCTAGTCTATACTTTGGTTATTTCTCTGATTGCGGGATGCGGGCATTTTCCGAGTAGTGAATTGTTGGTACTGGAACTCGGCTTTGTTTTCCGAGTTTAAACTGGTTTAACAATTGAGCTCCGTTGCTCGGCAAAGTTTCCGTGCTGAAAGTTGGCCGGCTCACGCAAGGGACGAGGTGGAAAGCCAGATAAAAGATAAGTGCAGACAAAAAATATAAGTGCTTATGCAAACATTTCAAGCACATAATATCAAAGCCAAAAGTGTTGAATAGATAAATTAAAACTTAGCACTAGCAAAAGTATTGTACTACTTATTTACAAACCCAAATTGTTTTTTAGAATAACATATTGTTCTTCTGATACTCTATGATGCAAGAGGAGAGGTAGGAGCTGCCGGCTCGTTGGATACATCGGCCTCGGCTTGATAACATTCCGAGATGTTCCAATCCGATATGGTTTGATCATCGTCGGAAACTTCAGCTGTTTCTATGGAAGGCGAAGGCAGCGTGTCCATGCGGGTGAAGAAGGGAGTGTCGTAGCTGGTCAAATCAGCTACGTGGCACCCATATCCGGCGCAGGAGTCCATGATGGCCTTGATGTCTTGCTCCTGTCCGTCTTCGTCCACTTTGCAGTACCCTCTGGTTACTTGCTAGATCTCCATGTTTCCATGGTGGCTCATAACCATGGTGAGAGCGTTTTGCGCTGCGGTTCGCGCGTAGGACATGTTCTAGTCCTAAACAAGCTGCGGCATATCCTTGGCCTTGTCTCGCACCTCAAAACCGAACATGCTATGCATATCCGGAACCTTGAGAACTTCGCCAATACCTTCGAGGGATTGGCGGAAGTCATGAAGCAAATCACCGACTTGGGTAAGCCGGTGAGTGCGAGGCTCGGCAGAGGCGGAGTCTGTCAAGTTCAGAGGACCTGCGCATATAATGCAAAAGTTAAGTCAAGAAAACCCGGACTCTAAAATAGTCGAAAGATGCAGATAATTCAGAAAAAGAGAAACATACCAAAGATGACATCGTCGACTTTGGCCTTCTCTTCACGGAGACTCTGGAGTTCAGCCCGGAGTGCCTCGGAAATGTCCTTTTCTCTAAATAGCTCATTGCTGAGATCCGAGATTTTCTTATCTTGAAGCGTAATCTTGCGATCACGCTCGTCAGTGGCCATGGAGGTGGATTCCAGAATTTGAGCAATGCTCTTCTCATGATCTGCCTTGAGCTTATCCAGCTCTTGGCGAAGTTCTTTGTTTTCCACCACCAAGGTCTTAAGATTCTCGGCCTCTTCGATCATAGCACAAGACTGTTTTACCAGTGCTGTAAGTCAAAAGAACAGACAGTTCAACAAAAATTCGACTATGAAATAAAAGACAAGGTTTGAGTTTCAGAATGTTTACCTTCGGCCTCATCCTTGGAAACCTTTAGCTGTGCATTTTCAAGCCGGAGAGCTTTGATCTCTTTCCGCTTGTTGCAAATATTCTTCAACAAATCCTGGTTATAGGAATATACTTTCTGTAAGTTAGAATACCCAAATCAGAAGTCTACTAAAGACTCAGGCTAATATTTATACTAATATCAGCACGAGTCTTGGGGGCTACACTAGTTCATTCTTTGGCATCCTAAGGAAGCATAAAACCAGATTTAATTTTTCCACCTTCATGCTTGGGGGCTAGAGGATATGATATGAAGTAAAGAAAATGGGAGTTGGAATTCCGACTTACATATTGTTCGCGAATGAGTTTGTCTAAACTCGAATTCACCTTGGTGGCAACCTTCTCGGCAAAAGTTAGGACGATCACCGGCGCAGTTGGAAGCATGCCGGACCTTATCTTCTCGTCGTGAAGACGAACTTGTTCAAGAAGATCAAAGTGTTTGATATCCTCTGCTTCTTGCGCTTCTTCTTCGGCAGAGAGAGTCCGCTTCTCCAGGCATTCTTGAGACAGCCGCTGGATCTCCTCCACAGACTTCCGAGATAAGCCAAGCTTGGTAAGTCCCGGATTGTCCAAGAGATTATCGACAAACATCTCTGCGGAGGGATCATTACCCGAAGAGGGTTCACCCTTATCAACACCTGAGTCACTCATGGTGACATCAGTTTGTGACTCAAGGATCGCTAGCTCTAATGGTTGAGCCGGATCTTCTACAACAGTCAGAGATGGAATAATCTCCAGCGCTGCAGAAGGCTAAGGGGTAGGAGTCGGAGGAGCCACGGCAGGAGAAGCCAGTTTGAGCTTCGACTGGCGCAGGGGCTTCGCGGTAGTTTCCTTCCCTTTGCCCTTGATGAGATGTCTAGCTCTGAGAAGATAATAGAACAAAGAACATTACATCTCAGAAGGAATTACGAGTAAAATACAAAGACACTGTGAGGAAAGATTACCTCTTCACAACAGGCACTTCTTTGGTGCCGATGGCCAATGTCGGAGCTTTGTGTTTCCGAGGAACGACATCCAGCATTGGGACCAATTCCCCCTCGTCCTGAGAAAACTCAGGAGGATATCCCTCGATAGGAGCAAACTCCGACTCGGGGAGGTCAGCAAGCTGAAAAGGAAAAGTATCTCAGTATTGCAAAAATAACATAAAGATGAGCACATAAAAAAGAGTTACTGCTGAAGTTTACAGGCACAACAGGATCTTTCGCTGTATGCATGTCCAGGGATAGCTCCAGAATTTTCCTTTCAATCCGCTCCCTTATCAGAAATTTGACTTGGCATATATAGTCTTTCGGCTTTAAGGTCTTGGAGCTGATGCGGAGGGAATCCTTCTTCGACAACGTGATGGAATGCATCAGTCGATCTCCATGATGTTGAAGAGGTTGGATCCGGCGCGACACCCAGCATTGAACCAAATCGGACCCTTTCAGGCCCTTGTGCTTCATCAAAAATTCAATCCGTCTCTTGGCGAGAAATAGATCATCACTGGGAGTCGGAGCGACCTCGTCCCAAGACTCTTGGGGCGTGGCAGCTCAATCAATGAAAGCCGGCAAAGCATGATCTTTGCCGGGAGCGGGGATATCCTTGTGGTAGAAAAAAGTGGACGACCATTGTTTGACCGACTCACTTGCCATGATCCGTGGATAAACACGCTCACGCCTAACCGAAAAACTAATGGTACCGGTGTTGGGGATATACTTTCTGGGTATCCTCACAGTTCCTCACTGACCAGGGTGGCCTACTTATGGTTAGAGCTTTGCTTCACGGGCGGCCCAGTCAGGGAGAAGAAACGGAGTCCAGTCCGGCTACGGGAAGGCCCAGAAGACTTACCGACATAGGCCTATTGTGTTACTTGTAGTTTAAGATGTACTCTGTAACCGACTCTTAGTCGTAGCCGGATAGATATCTCCTGTAAACCCTAGGCCGGATATCTATATAAGCCGTCCTAGGGAGAGCCTTTAGGGCACCCAATAGTCTACAATCTCAACTCGCACAGGCGAACCCTTGTAACCCATATTTCGGCTCTGCCGTATTACTGGATTGCTAGCAGGTGTAGGATCCGTCCAAAGCCGGCGGATTCGAACCTGGGTAAACTTGTGTGCTCACCATCCCGGAACACCGTACATCTCACACCCCTATCTTCCGTACGCCTTGAGGACCCCCTCATGGCATACTTGTCATCAATCCGACAACAGTTGGCGCCCACCATAGGGAAAGTGAGCTTCAGATCTGTGTTCCGAGCGGAATCTGCAAGAATCAGAATCGGCGAGACTATCGCCGTTGGTCGCATCCTCTACGCCAGCGACGTCCCTCTCATCATTCTCGATGAGACCTGGATTCCGGCTAGGGAGGCTATGACTGCCTACACCATCATGTCTTTTGGCGAGATCGATGTTTACATCAGTTTTGTTGAAACTGTCCCACCCACCCTAGCGGTGATGATAGAGGCAGAAGAAATTTCTGGGTCCCCTTTGTCCGTGGAGGCGTCGGAGTTCCGGATCTCAGAAAACCCTAATCCCACCCAGCCCGCACCAATCATGAAGATAGTGGAGAAATCTGAGCCTGAAGCAGACCTGGCGGTCCTAGTCGAATCTGGAGTGGATCTCCCTGAAAAGACCGAATCCTAGATCGACCCACCCGCTGAGGTCGAAATCCAAGAGGAGCACAACAACAACGACGGTTCCAGCTCTGACGACGCCGGGACGGACATGCCTTTCCTGAGGTACATGCTGCGACGCATGATGATGCAAGATGCAAGCATAGACGATATTCTCGAGACCATCAGGTGTTTTGAGGAAGCAGATCGCGAAAGCCGCAACTATCTCAGGAGGCACGCATCACACTTTGTCGGATATGTGGGATCCGGATCTAGCACTGCCGATGCTGGAGACAACACCGACTCTTTTTTGGAGGCGATTGGAACAAACGCCGATGTACCCGCATCCTCAGATAAATCGATGACGTCAGCAAATTTCTGAAAGTTCTCCGCAGAATATGAAGAGGAGTATAACTCCAAAGCTGCAGAGGAAGACGAAGCCATGGATGAAGGATCCGGGGAAAACTCTCCCAAAACGCAGGATGACATGGAAATCAGAGATAATCCCGAGGTCCAGATGTCCGAAAGTATCGACCAGAGCTTGACTCCGGGAAACGGACCCAAAGCCGTCTTTTCTACCGGCGCTACCAAGAAGGCAAAGAAGAAGAACAAGAAGAACAAGACCCCGACAAAAGATCCTCCGACAGAGGAGGTGATTGTCGAGAAATACGAAGAAGACTCGAATGGAGCACTTATCCCAAACGAGCCCAAAAAAGAAGAATCGGTGGATGGACACGTGATCACTGAAGGTGCGCGTAAACTCATCGATGCTGCATTAACCACACCTATTCCTATAGCTGCAGAACTTACTGCTGAAGAGCTGGACGAGAGGGCACAGGCCCTAGAAGCGCGTCGCCAAGTAGTCCTCGATGAAGCCAAAAACATTGAGGAGGAAAATAAACACATGGCAAATGCGGAGAAGTACAATTCCAGGGAACATCAAAAGACTAGGAAACATCATACTCATCACGACCAATTCCCGCAAATTCACAAGGTCCTTTTCGGAGGAGAACTTGGGATGCCTCGACGTGACACCAACGGGGATTGGGTGTATCCAACGCCAGTACAGAACACCATTGCGTCTCGGGAAATCCTATCGGCTAATCCAGGCCCGGAGCAGATCCGGTTGGGAATCAAATTACTCAACAAAGGACTGGAGCAGCAAAAGGTCGCCCTGTCCAGAAGTCAAAAACTGGTCTCAGATTCTGACCAATGTCGCACAGATCCGGCATCGGCCGACGTAAGACCCCAACGTGTTCCGGAGCAACACCATCGTTCCGACCGTCGGGAAGACAACTACTCAAGAACCGGATCTTCAGGACTAACGTTAACCCAGTTGCAGAGCAAGAGGCAATTGCTGCACTAAATCCGAGGAACCCTCCCTGACGAGAGTCGAAAGACCGCAGGGAAGAAGATAAAGAGAAACGTCGGGAGGAGGACCGACAAAGAATGCCAACTCCTAGACATGCAAGCCGTCCGGATGACGGATGAAGGAACGACGGACACCATGCCGAGACAAGCCGGTAGGGGGCTCGTGACAATGAAGACCCTCCCCGGTACCGGAATAATGACGCTCCGGATGGAGGCCGGCGATCAGCCGGAAATAACCCAGTTGCTTCACCCTCTCCACCAAGTAGACATCACAACGGCTCCCAAGGAGGCCAAGGAGGGCGTCGTGGTTGAGGGGGTGGTGGCAGAAGCCGAAGTCCAGCTCCAAGGCACCGCAACCATTGCCATCACTCAGGATGATCCTTATCCCCAAATGACGCAAGGCACATGATCCACTCCAATATAGAGGCGCGACGCTATGAAAATGATGACATATACATGGGTCCAAAGTGCTTTGGACCACGCATAAGAGCTGCAAGATTCCCGGAAGGATTTGCTATCTCAAGACATATTCAAGCCTACGACGGCATAGCTCGGCCAGATACCTGGCTACAGGATTTCTTCCAAGCTTGCTGCATCGCCAAAGGCGGAAACAGCCTGGTCGCAACTCGATATCTCCCACTTATGTTGCGGAAGATGGCACGATCTTGGCTCAATGAACTTCCGGAAAACACCATCCACAACTGGTATGACATACAAAGTGCGTTCTTTCGGAATTTCTAAGGCACATACCGGAGGCCCTGTACGGTCGGAGACCTACAACGTTGCACCCAGAAAGCCGGAGAAACTTGCCGGGATTATCTCGGATGATGGATCGACACCAAGAACTCCTGTGAAGGAGTAAATGACCAAACTGCGATTGAAGCTTTCATTGCAGGTCTCCCAATTGGTTTACTACGTCATCGCTTGAAGTGCGACAAAGTCACTTATTTGGGAGAGATAATAGAAACAGCGAGCAACTATGCAGATGCTGATGATGACGCAGAGGGATTACTCAACGCCCTGGCTGTGCCACATTCGGCAAAACAACCAAAGCAACAAGCTCAGAAGCGCAAGAATACCTCGGAAGAAAAACCCAACATGGAAACGGCAGTGGTCACTGCCACTTTCGGGTCTGGAGGACGAGGAGGACATGGCGGAGGCCGCAGACGTGGTCGTGGGACTTCGAGAGTTCAAGGTAGAGGAGACCAACAACCAGGCAAAACCTACTCTTGGGACGACATTGCCAATAACCCATGTGTGCATCACTTAGACGCCAATGGGGGCTCGTCCCACACAAACACCGAGTGTCATTTCAATGACGCCGAGTGTCCTGCGGGGTCCAGCGGCAGGGACTCGTGCTTCTTGCGGCGGCGGTGCGCGGCGCGAGCTTCGGCTCGGCTCCACAGGGCCGTGGTGGCACCGCGCTGAGGCTGACAGGGCTCGGCAGGGTGGCGACTGGCGGGTTTGCCCCCTCGGGCAGCTCCGGCTAGCCCAGATCTAGGCCCACTTGGGCCCGATCTGGGTCTGAGGCGGGCTTCGCGCGGTGCTGACACCCTCTAGAGGCGGGGTGGAGATGTGGGGGCGTGTAGGAGGGCGACGACGGAGGCGGTTGCACTACAGCAACGGGGCGGCGGGGGCTTTACGGGCCCTTTTTTAGGCTCGGCCGGGCTCGAGACCTGGTGTGCCCTTGCTGCCGCGCTCGGTCGGCAATCGCCATCGGCGGTGGAGGTCAGTCTCCTCCGCGCGGTTGTGCCGCTACCGCCATCATGTGCCAACCAGTCGTCACCCCACCTTGCAGGTCACACAATGTACCTGGCTCAGTGGGTGCGAGTCCACGGATGCCGGGGCGACGGCCCCGGAAGGTGGTCTACAAGGCGTCCCTTCGGCGGAGGTGGCTCTAGGAGGCAACTTGCGATGGTGAGCTTCAGACCGGTGGAGGTTCGACAAGCTCGGGTGAGCTCGGTGGCGATGGAGGTGTTGCTTGACGACTGGGACTTGCCGAGGTGGCGGTTCCCCTGGTGTACGATGGAGCTGGACCTGGTGATGGGATTGGCGTGTACGGTGGCACCCTTGTTGTGGTGTGGCAGCGAGAGTTCACGAGGCTACTCGGGCTCGACCGAGCCTAGAGGGCTTGGTTTGTCTTGCTGCTACATCCGGTCGGCTGTCACCTTCTGGCGGTGGAGGTAGTTCCCTCCCACGTGCTGAAGTCAGGCTGACCCTCGCCGAAGTTCCCTCTCGCTCGGTCTTACTGGCCTTGCTACATGGCTCACGGTGTGACGACGGTGGTGACTTCAAGACCGTGTTGGCGCGTGCATGTGGACGACGAATTTGGTGGAACATTACAAGGGGTCCGAGAGTGTGTCTGATGAGAGGGCGGGAGAAATCCTTGTCTATTTGACTCCGACGTGGTGACGCCCGCAAGTATCACCGTCCTTCCTGAAGGGCATCGGGTGTATCTCTCTCTCACCTCCCAGGGCGTACCGGGGGAAACCCTAGGACATGTCCGGGCAGTAGTGTCGTTGTCGTCATTCCCCTTCTTGGAGGTGTTGTTTGGTACGCGACACTTTGGAATGCTAGGCGTGTAGTGGTACTTCTCCGGTGGACGCAACAGTGGCGAGTTACCTTTGTTCTTATCGCACCGCCATGTCGGCTTTATTTTCTTTTCCTTCTTTTTGTATTTTCTGTTGGGCTTGGCTTGTGCTGTTCTGCCCCAGCAATGTTCGGCACGGTGTATCGGGTGGTTGCTATATTAATATAGCGGGGCGTAAAGCCTATTTCGAGGTACCCCTTTATTTTCAAAATTAAAAACGACAGCTGAAAGTTTCCAAAAATTATAAAAAATATCCTAGATGTGATTTATCTTAAAAGCATGCAAACTCCCCATGCCAGATTCTTTGTATTGTATCTGACGACTGTTGTTCTCTATGCTTCGTCCTCTTTTGTATTTTGCTGGGTATTTTAATATCTGAAGACATGTGTCTACTTATTTTCTGTATTTTTGTTTGACAAAATATATGATTTGCAAATTGACACAATTGGCTATCAAATTGTATTGGAATTTGATTAAAAAAAACTAAATCAAACTACAATTTTCTCTTAAATATTTCTAATCGGTTTTCCTTAACGGTGATATGTTATAATTTTAGGCATGTGTGTCCTATCAAAAGTTTCAATAGAAATTCACCCGTAGCACGCACGGCTATTGTTCTAGTTGTAATAAAACATGTCTAGATACGTATCTGCGACAAGTAATTCGAGATAGAGGGAGCTCTTTCAGAACTCTGTTGCCTTGCTTTTCAGCTCTGCCAGGAAACCGTCGTCAGATTCCCAATCGATCAAAGAGAGCTTCTACGCAGGCTGTGATGGGAGGGAGA
This sequence comes from Avena sativa, assembly GCA_916181665.1. NCBI lineage: Eukaryota > Viridiplantae > Streptophyta > Magnoliopsida > Poales > Poaceae > Avena > Avena sativa. The sequence continues at coordinate 484,858,894 of OV702279.1, forward strand.
GATCACGAAGCAGTTGAAGGAGCTTTGGGTTGTATATATTCTCCTTTGATTGGCACGACCGAGGTACCCGAACTTGAGAAAGTGCACGCTTTCAGTGCGATTACAGATTCACATTGAAACATCTGGAACACGGGTTCCACACTTCCGGTGATTCAGTACGACTACGCGTCTAAACATACTATCTGTTTCTTGGCTGTCCAGTCTGATTAGAAGGATTTACACTTGACTAAACCAAATGGGTCAGAAGCAAACATCTCTGATTATTTCCTTACAGTGATGCTCACAAAAACCCTCCATATACTATTGGAGTAAGCACGCTGCAAAGCTGCTGATCTCCTCTTCTACGCAAGTTAGTACTATCATGTCAAATTATGCATACTGGTTACAGCATCAACGATGCTACGCAGCCAAATAAAAAAGCACAGGTCAAACTAAACCAGTCACCACGTTAGTTTCTTCAGACTACGTAACAAATTGACGGATTGATGCGCCTTCCTGGATAAGAATCCGAATTCATCCTTGGCTCCTTGGCTAGAAAGATAGCTCTCTGACTGCTGTGACGCACTGGAATTCAGGCCCAAACAAGTGAGAAGCACAAGCCATCTTGGAAGCCAGGAGCTTGCAATCGCCTGTAAGAACGCCGAGAAGCCTCGTTATCTGTTACCACGATGCGGGGGTGCAAACGGGAGTCGCAACAAAACTATGAATTTCGCACCAACATGGCGTCGCTAGAATCTAACTTGAATGTTTTAGCAAATAATCTTGCTCTAGTAAGTTTGAGTCTAATTAGGTAGTTTATAGTCTTAGGTCTATTCGGATGGGATTCATGAGCTAGCTAGCTAGTTGTTGCTTGCCGTGTCCGAGTAGCACTAGGACTATGTGTGTCCGTGTGGTATAAGTAATACGTGTTAGTTTAGGTCAAGTGTTTCCTAGTTTGGGTCTGCTTGCTCACTTTGAATAGGACTAGAATTGTGAGTTCACGAGCCAGTTATGTTTCTGAGTCGTGGAGTGTCCAGCTAGCTTGGACGTGTATATATACACGGTCCCGCTGATTGTAAGTTGTAAGTTGAGAAGAAAATAAAGAAAAAGAACGGACACGATACGTGCCCTTGGCCATAAGATTTTTCGAGTGTACTTATTTGTCTAGTTTGATGTAGTCGATCTGTGGGAGAATTCTAACAGAATGTATGCTCACTTTTGGCAAATTTGGTACGGGATAATCTAGTGTAGCTTTTATGAGTGAGGCGGTGACAGTCTTATCTCGCTATAATAAAGAGTATAATAGTTGTATAAACCATTGAAATCTAATTTAAATTGGGCCAAGATCCACTTTAAAAAGAAATTTGTCGCTTTTCATTTAAACATGGTCTGCCAAGAAAACCGAGAGTGTAGATCCCAACTATAGATTAGAGACCACACTAAATCTTGATGCATTTACTATAGAAGAGTGTGATTTATGCTAGCAATGACTGAATTCAAGGGACAAGCAGATACCTTTCTCTACATATAGCTGTTTCGGCTGAAATGATGGTTCATCCACCATTTGCATCGGAGCTTCCAAGATTCCATTTCGAAAAAGACTAGTAAAAGCATTGGTTGCTGCAACTCCTTCAACATTACATGAAATACAATCCTCAAAGTCCGTAGTATTATTAGGAAAAAGCCGAATGGAGCATGATACAAGTTCCTCCCAGATGAAAGGCCTTCCATTCACAGAATCTAGATGTAAAGCTACTGCCTCAAGTAGTCTGACTGTATTATAACATCCTGGGTGGAACAAAAAACAGGTATAGAAAATGTAAACATTGCTATTTAGGCTATGACACTGATATAAGAACTGAATGCAAAATAATCAAAACGTAAATCAAGTTCGCAGAGAGGAGCAATGTAGGAGTAATAAACTTTAGAACCCAGTCGAGCCACAAGTTGCATCGAAGTTCATTTCTTTTTCTGATGTCACTTCGAATATTCCATTTTGATGATCAGGACAATGGCTTCATATAAAGATTACGCTGGCTCAAATTCTAAGATGTCCTGTAAAATACTTCCCCCACAATCTTCTCTACTAGCGGATAAGACAGAACTGGAAATTATAAGGCTAAGAACGAACTAACATCATTTTCACTGACTACTAAAAAACTTACCAGTATCAGTCAAAACTATATGTGTTGGTTGAGACTAGAATACTTGACACGCATAAAAAAAGAACACCTTGGTTTAGTAAAACAATAAAAGATTGCATCCTGTAAAAAATATGTATATACCTCGACCATTTTGTAGTATCTGACATTTCATTCAGGAATTTAGTTTCAAAATGATTGTCCATTGACGAAATCAAGAGCACACAACAGTCACAAAATATTTTCATTCTGTACACCTAACTTAGCCCCGCCATTGAGAGTGAGTAGTTGTAGCATGTGAGTCAATAGCGGTATGTACGGACAAATGTAACCAGTCCATCTTGTCCCCTCAACTCTTTGTAGTGCCAAATGGACACACTTAACTTCTAAACCCTTGTTTTTTACCTTCCAATTGTTGAAACCAGTCCAAGCAATCGCCTCAACCTGAACCACAATAATTCCCAATACAACAGGTTTCAGCAATGTGGGAGGCAGGTATTATTGAGTAATACACATGGACATAACAATTTCTTTTATTTCCTCAGTAGTCCATTTATTTATTTTCAATCCCCTGACAAACAGCCTAGCTGGAGGGGAAATTTGGACTTCCAAGATAGTTCATACTCATTCTGCTAAGCAAGTAGCACTAACTGTATTTTATTTTCTAGATCGCAAGTAGCAGTACCAATATAATAAAAGTAGAAGAAAAATCAACTACTGAACTAGAATGGCATTTAAATAGTAGAACACTACTGGAGAAATGTCTTTACGCAAAACCTTTTCTGTGCATTTCAGCTAGCCTATCAACTGAGTAGCTACATGAAGGATCTCTCCACAGAGCTTCCTCGTAGCAACAAGAAATAGTTGATACTTGGTTTTGGTCATAATACTCTACCAGCCTCGCAATCTGCATAAAAAATTGAACTTCAGCCACTTAGCTGACAACAGTTTATCTGACAAGGAACAAAATAGAAACTATGATAGCGGAAATATGTTCTAGTAACATCAAAAGAGAGGTGAGATTTAAGATAGCAGATTGTTTTACATGATAACCAATGAAGTTGACGCCTTAATGACCTGAAAGGAAACGCTGAGGTTGAACTGTGACAGATCTTCTCAAGTTCACAAAGTGCATCTTTTAGTTTATCAGCAAGCAGGAGAATCTACACCATAGCAAAGATAGCCAAAAAAAGGGCCTAAACAGATGAAAAGAAAATTTATAGAAGAAACGGTGTCACTATAAGCAAAACATGAATTACCGGTTTGATTCACAAGTACCTGTATTAATTGTAATAAGGCTGCCATTACTGGTGCCGATGAATGAAGAGCCACTCTTAGACATCTTTCTGCATCTGCGTAGAAGGGATTAGGTTTTGACTTGTACTTCCAGTACGAATCAAAGCAACCATCTGAAGTCCCGGCAGCATTGTTTAGGCATAACGGGGACAAGCTCTTTTCTAATCCTTCAAGTACATAATAACATCTAGTATGTTAATACATAACTATGGGGAGCTATAAAATGAGCTTGATAGAGATAATAGAAGTAACAGGAGAGACGTAACAGACAAACTATTCCTCAGATTAATGTAGCTAGTCAATCTGACAAAGCTACAAATTACATGCAATACACTGGTAGCAAGATCGAAGGATCGATCCGATCACAAAATTTGATGAACCTACCAATACTTGATTTCGAGAACCTTTGTCAGCTGACTCTGACTTGCCCCATGCAAAAAATGGGTAACGAGCCTTGAGTTGCCCAGCATTGTTTATATAGCTATAGACTCTTCATTGTTTTGCTCCTCACTTGATCGGCACTCTTAGGAAATTCATAACACAGAATCATATTTAAGATCCCGATGTATCAAATAAGAGTAAATGAAGGATAAAAATTGGTTGCAGTATTACATGGTGAAGCGGATGATCCAAGAACGAAACGTATTACTTCCTCCGTTTCAAAATATAAGATGTTTTAGCTTTATAAATGAAGTGTATCTAGACCTCTTTTAATGTTTAGGTTATCTAGACCTCTTTTAATGTTTAGGTTCATCTAGATTTGGAGTGAACCTAGACATTAAAAAGGGTCTAGATACACTCCTTTCATAAAGCTAAAACATCTTATATTTTGAAACGGAGGGAGTACATGGTACTATATTACATCAAACCAATGGTTCTTTATGATGTCTCTATGATGTTCCAGTAATGTAACCACTCAGTGTAATTTTTCTATAGATTCCCTAGAGGCCAAGAACTCTAAACTACACTCGATGTAATTTTTTCTATAGATACCCTAGAGGCCAAGAACTCTAAACTACATTGGTACTTAGCGGGACAAAAAATCAGATGAACATCTTGAAGAAGTAGATGGAGTGTCACTAACCACGGGTAGGGGTATCAGAAGTATTAAAAAAGAGTAAAAAGAGCCAAATTTCACTTCTGAACCAACTGAATCCTTTTGCTTAACAGGGTAAAAAGAGCCAAATTTCTCGAAAATCTTCAATTTTTTGTCTATGTTCCCATTATTGATCGAATTTTCTGAAGAACAAGCAGGAAAACAGGCATCATCAACATCAATGCTGCAATTGTCATTTGAGCTATCCTGGAGACTATTTTCTCCACAGCCATAAGATACCACAGAAATTGTGCATGATTACTTGTAAACGTCAAATTCCTGAAGTTGCGTATCTTTGGGCAAGCCAGAGTACCATTTATCATATGATATCAAGCCATGTATCATATTTAGAGTTGGTTCTGTCTGCAGTCCATCCTTAGCGATAAGGCTGAAAAACAATAGTTCTCAATTCTTTTATCTCAAAACTGAGAAGACATGTTTGTGGAACAGAAAATTAAAACAACCGCCACCTAAATTATCCAAAAGCTTCAACACCTGAAAAGTATTTCGGTTACCAGACACTACACATATCTTAACACAGTTTCTGCATTTAACAAATTTACAACTTTGTACTATTTGATGATTCCTTTCTTCAAGAAAGATATGCTAGATTGACACATGAATACTACAAATATTTCATGAGCCTAACTGAGTTGGTGGGAGGTGTGGGTGTACGGTGTACACCCCACCACCCATGTTAGAGTCCTCTTCATGTCGAATATAGGTGCCTATCTATTATATACTAAAAGCAATATAAGGTTGTGTTTCGAGGCACTACGTTAATCCACATCACTAAAATATTTTTAGCCGTTAGATCTAAAATCTATAGCTAGGATTTTAAGTCATAACCGTGAGTTTTACGTAACAACTCTGAAAAGTGCTCCAGACCAACACGTTACATCCTTTTTTAGAAGTACCAAGACGTTATGTGAATCAACACGTTTGTATGCCAATATTTTTTTATAGTATACCATCACCTTACATGAACCAACACGAACGCTTGTAAAAAAAAACTGATTAGGTTAGCGGTTTTAATTTTGCCAGACGTGGAGTATCTTGCATGGACACATCGTTACTTCAAAAAAAAAAAAGCATGGAGACATCGTCAATGGAAATAGCTGGACCGTTAAAAGATACTTGCGCAACGAACGTGAGTCCCTCTTATGCACGAGTGTAGCTCCCTTTTTTACGTCTTCATGCATGAGTACAAATCTTTTGTTTTCGTCGTGACTTCTAAATAAATCTCCTGTCCTTAGCCTTGTAGAAATATCTTCTACTTTTATTGTCCAAACCAAAGGTTCGCCGACAGACACCATGATCTAAGCGAGTCCTCCATGATCTGGCCGCCGGACACCATTATCCAGGGAGTAACATGCACTAATATATCTAATGCATGTGCAAGTAGCTGGATGGTTGCATGGCCCCATACGCCGAATTTCATGCATACACTTGTGAAAATTTGAATCGACGGAACCCCATATATAATGGTATAAAACAACACCAAGTATGGATTTATCCTGATTATATATATGCATACGAAGAAATTTAATATATGCATAACCACCTACAAGCATGCTGCTTCGGTGTTAATCAATTCGGATATAATATTTTTTTCTAAAAATAAGTTTTGTTTGATGCTATATATATAGGGTTGTAAGTCTATTCCTCTCCCTCACACGTCAAATCTACATAGTTGTAAGTCTCGCCAATGACAAATTTTTCTATCTTTTATTCAAGTGCATGTTTAGATTTAGGTGAGAGCCATTTGATAATTTAGTTGTGTGTTAAATATGTACAAATGTTAAAACACATGCAATCATTTTATCTACATTAGTAATAGTAAAAATTAATTTCTCAAACATAATTTTGTACGCATAGTAGTTCAACAAATTTATAAAGCAACAATACAATTATTTACATAATAATGTTTTACACATTGTTGATAGCCAAAGTGACTAAAGTATTATTGCAAAAAATCATTTCAAAATTGTTTTCCTTAGAACGGTAGTATTTAAAGTGAGAAGATTACGTAATTTAGGTTAAAATGAATATTTTTACAAAACATTAAACATTGGAGCTGATCGACTTGTATATACCAAATACAAATACTTGCAAAAAGTTGGTGCCGATGGATAGTTTCCCAGCTTATGGATTATATCAGGATGTAGTCCATAATCACTGGTACATAGTTTATTTATAAATTTGGTAGTAAGATAATGGAACAAAAAATGTCATATGGCAAAGCCACTCAATAAAGTTAAGTATCGATTAATTAACAGGTTATCCTATTCATGGTAAATGATACAACAATAAATGAAAATGATCAAATAGTGGAAGGTACTGAAGAAAAAGGCATCAAAATTACATACAGATAAAATTCTGATCAATACATACGACATCATATATAGAATTTTAAGCAAAATAGTATCATTAAATTTGGTCGCATCAATTAAATAATCAAGACATGGAAGGATTAAATAATCAAGACGTGGAAGGTAGAATAGATTCCAGTCATTTGGAATGTACTTCTAAAAAAGTTGACATAGAGGCCATAATATGAATAATGAGGAAATAAATTGATTATGACAAGATAAAATCCAAATTATTACTATATAGTTGACATAGAGGACAACAATATTTTCTTATTCACTTTTCTAAAAATAATATTTTGGTTATTCGGTTAAAACGTTAACCATACCTTCATCTGCTTACAGAAACACCCAATCATATCATATATTAAATTATTATTTCTACATTAAAATTTCATCATCATACGGTGTTTATAAGAATTTGAAATTATCCTATTAAAGTACATATGATGAAAAAAATGGAACGATGGATCAAAAAAAATCTAATGATAGACCAAAAAATTCAGCCAGCGAATAAAATAAATAATTTTGTATATGACCTATTAATCTCTTAATACCGCATACAAAATCTGATCATTAATCCGATGTATCCTTATTATGCCATTACTAAAATTAGTAAATATCTAACGATGTCATCATGTTATAAATTATTATTGATGGACATAAGATTTACCCTCACATTGAAGTCGCATGAAATAGAAACTGCATCCTAGCTTGCCATTTGTACTAATATTAATCTAATGTCACCACGTACAAAAGGCTCATATAATCATTGACACATTATTTGTATAGAAATATCCAATAATATCCCATAAACAGAGGACCAATGATGCCTTTCACATAATTAGTATTTAGCATACTATTTATGGGACAAGAACAATGTTAATTTTAACCGCATAATTCAAATTTCTAGAGCCATAAAATGGTTTTGACATTTTCAGATGTTGCCCTCGCAAATGCGAGGGCCACCATGCTAGTTTGTTCTAATAATGAAAGAGTAAATTCCACTATGAACAGGTATTTGTGATATAGTGGATTGAACTACATTTACTTTTGTGACGCCTTGAACCAAAATTTGCACAGATGATTCTACTCTGAATAACATTTTAGCATCTGAAGTAGTTTCAACGTGATGGACACACTCGTCAGGATGATGTGACTCATTGCTTAACACATCCCAGACCAACTGGGATGTACATTTTGCAAGTATGTGTCTGATGTGGCACAGGCGAACCGAATGTCCGACAGACACTCTGATAGCTACGGCGACACTCCGCTAGCCCTAGCTCTTCCATATCGGACAGTCTAGCAATGCCACGCTGCACATCAGACCTCAAGGTAGCCTCTACCATATACTAATGTTTGTGAAAAGTGCATCCCACATGATCTGCGCTTTGTCAAGTTGTGACCACAACATCACCCTGGTGGGGCGGGGTGGGGTGGGGTGGGGGACATGTCAGTCAGAACCACTTCAAATGTGGTTTCAAGTGGAATTGTGTCACGCCCCGAGACCCGGCCCGGTAGAATGACAACCACCACGCGTATATAGACCTGGAGGTCTATATACCCGTAAGGCTAAAAACACAGCTATAAGCCGGTACAGTGGATCACGAGAAGCTCATATTGATTTTATTACATGTTTATTTACATTTACACAGAAATTCAACTATATTCTCTATTTTGCTTCCCGCCCACCGGTCTAGCCTAATCTTCTGACGACGACATCTTCCGCAGCGCAACTCTGATAAAAACATTGGGAGCAAGGGGTGAGTACAAAAAGTACTCAGCAAACTATTCATACAAACAATCATATAAATTATAAAATAGAGTTGCTTTTCAAAAATAAATGATTAAAGTAATTAAGCAGATTAAAACACATGGTACCACACATGAAAGTAAGCATTCCCAAACCCGGGAGTCACAGGGGTTAATATTAACGCTTTTACACTCTGCATAGGGGTACTCCGACGCCGATAGCCTCAACTAGAACCACACAGGCCTCTAGAAGAGCAGAGTCCTTTGACCCACTAAAACCCGGACACCTGAATTTACTGATTTCGATGGTTCCTACGGATCCATCACCGACACGTTCTGTTTCAGGGCCGTCCCTAGCGGAGAACTCAGCCAGTCCCATACCTGGACTGTGACCAGTACAATACGGTTACCTTCGTAGCACCAAGTTTTATTCAGAAAACCAGTTATTATGATATTTATCCATATACCCGGCTCGTATCGGTGGCTCCGATGGATCCATCACCGTATACCGATACTGGCGTACTAGCCCACAAATATCTCAAGAAACCATTCACATATCTCTACCAACTAACATCTCATAAATTAATAGCAAAACATACTTTACAAAGTATATGAAAGAGGTATGAAAAGCTTGCCTTAAAATAAATATATGCCTTGGCATAGAAATCCATATCCATATATATTCCAATAGAAAATCAGCGATCAACTAAATTGATAGCAGTATCTATACTTCCAATCATCTCTCTTTACGGTTAACCACGGCTCTGACTATATACACTCCTCATCCAGGATACATACGCCTAAGAACACTCCGGCAGATCGCCTCTCTGTTACGGTGGATCTCAACACTTAGGCAGCACCTCCCCTTTGTATTTCATCTCCTCCGGGACATGCACGTACGTACGCTCGACACAACCTCTCCTCTAGCTCTGACTTGCACTGGTTTCTCTCTCTCTAAAGCGTATCTGAACTTCGACGTTTGTGGTTTGCCTCAGAAACATCAGCAACTCTAGCTATTTATAGGAGTTGATAGACGGTGTGGAGCTAGGTAAATATCTGGCTAAAATATCTAAAGCGTGTCCACCGCCTGCCGACATGGCCTTTGCTACTTGACTCTTCGGATGACATTTGGAGCTGATAAAAATCGTGGCCGACGTTCTAGAGGTGACCAAACACAACCTGCCGAGCAACCTTGCTAACATGCAGCGCTACACACTAATTCTTTCTTGCCAACTCATCAGTCAAACTCCACTAGAATGAAGCCACGTTGCTCTACATGTTTGACTATGTTAACACCAAGTCTGATCTAGTACTAATACACATGCGTGGCTGATATTTAGCTAGACCAATACATGCACATTCACCACACAAGATTAGCTAGTACACTTTTCTAGTTAGTCTGGTCGATGGATATGCATCAGAAACACTAGTGGTCATGCACAAACTTGCTAGTTTGATTAGTCCCTTCATTTTTTTTTGTTGCATCCGACGATTAGCATTTACATTTAATACTAGAAGTTAGCCAAAACCTAATTATTTAGAAGCTAATTATTTTCTTTCTCAAATTAATTAATAATCTGAGAATTAGGGTTATTACAAATTGTGTGTGCGAAATTTGGTTAAAAGTGACACAAAAAATAAAAATGTGGTTCAGCCTGTCACTATGTCACAAATACCTGGTTCAAAATGAATTACGCTCTTAATGAAACATTCCCTAGTTCCTCCTAGGAACTCAAGTCCTTTTCATGCCTGATAACATCTGGAAACAATTTCTTCCGATTTAAACTGACAAGGTGATACTTGCTTTCATTAAAGTAAATGAATTAGGCCTGTAAATTGTAAGTTTGTAACAACCAACAAGATGGCATGGAAGCTTAGTATAGATCAAGGTATTTGCACGAAAACACCATATAAAAGTGTGTAGAAGACACGATAAAAGTAAACAAATGACAGAGTGTGCAAATAACTCACGTCCTTGTTGAATTGTATGCATTGTCGATGTTGCCTTGTGAAAGATAAAACAGAGCCAATTCGAGTTTAACCAAGTGTTCTGCCAAAAAAAATGAAGGAGCATGATGTTTTTTTTTTACATCTATTAAGAAATTATACTCCCTCCATCTCAAAATAAGTGACTTGAATTAGTCTAGATTCATATGTATCTATGCACTAAAATGCGTCTAGGTGCATGAGAATCTAGATAAATCTAAGTCACTTATTTTAAGATGGAGGGAGTAATAAGGATTGGATCAGAGGGCTTCTATGTGTTAGAGTATTAGGTATATACGATTGTTATGGTAGTTTAGATAGTGTTAGAATCTGTTTACGTACGGTTCTAACTTGATTCGTACTCCAAGATAATTCTTTGTACGCCTATATATACTCGCCCATGAGGCTCAATAATATATCCATCATATTCCGCCAAACTCATACTCTTTTATGGTATCAGCCTAATCGGTCCAAATCCTAGCCGCACGCTTCCGCCGCGCCGCCCCCGAGGGATCGATCTCCATGATCTCCGCCGGGGGCCACGCGATCCGTACGCAGGGTTCGTCCGCCGATCCATGATCGGCGGCCCTGTAAGTCCTTTTTTTCCTGATCTCTTGATCAATTTTCTTTTTGGTTTACCGATCTTAGATCAGATTGAGTCGCCCACCACCGTCGTCATCCTCACGCCTCTACTCCGACCATCGGCATCGAGGATCTATACCGTCCCGTGCGCCTGCCTCCTCCGTTGTTGCGCCTGCCTCGGCAGGCTGTCGCGGCCTCAGGGCAGACTGCCGCGCACCGTGGACGGCTACTACGCCTTCCATTGGAAGGCTGTCGCGGCCGCCCCTCCTCGGATCGTCTTCGTCGTCATCGTTCGAGACTTCACCGACAACGCCGCCATCGACTCTGATCTACGCGTCGTCCACGCCATAGCGCATACGGTGCACCGTCGGTTTGATCAACCGATCCCGCGCCTGTCTACGCCAGGCACGTCCCCAAGCATGCGCCTACCACCGATCGAGCTACGGGCTGCCGCTGTGTCGCCCCGTCGGGCCACAGCGCCGCCGTCTTTGGTCCACGCTACCGGCTTCCAACGCGCCTTCCTTGGCGTGTACGTCGCTGGTGGTCTCCCAGCCGCTGCACCGACTTGCGCCCTGCAGCTATGCCGCCCCCTCGGGTCGTAGCGTGGCTGCACGTAGTCTAGTTCGACGTCCTCGTGCATCGACGGCCTCGGCTTTCACCGCGCCATCTCCTACGGCACGGATCGTCGGCGTCTGCACATGGTCTTTGTCACGTCGCCGGGTCTTCCTCGCCTACTTCGAGCACCGCCGCCGTGCTTCAGAAGGTAACCCGCAGGGCGCCCTCTCGCCGTCGTAGGTCCCGCCGACTACCCCATCGCCACTCTAGGCATCCAGCATAACCCAGGTCGCCGCTGGTTTCGCCGCCTTCTACGTCTTCGTCCACTACAACTTCGCCACCAGCGTCATCGCCTCATCCTCGACTACACCACCTGCTACTCTACTCCGACAACCGCGGACAGCGCCGGCATCTCTTCCTTCGCTGCTCTGCGCGTCGCAACCGCTCTAGAGGCTTCCTCTGCTAGTCTTTCTGACATGGCGGCAAGTTCATGATGGTCCCTGCCCCTGCACGCCTGGTAGTGGCAACACCGGGAGTGCCTTCGTCCCCGACGTGTTCCCGAGTCTGGCAAGCTCGGATCGACGCCTCGTCTTCATCGGCTTCGACAACGTCTTCTTTGGCATCGACCCCTCTACGACTACCTCGACCGCGTCACCGACAAGTTCTTCTTTGCATACTCGGTTCTGGCAAAACCGGAGTGTGCGTTCGTCCCCGACGTGCCCCTAGTTCTGGCAAAACTATGGCCGCACCTCGTCCTCGACGACTCAGACTGCATCGACTTCGGCATCGACACTCTCAACGACTGCCTCGGCACGTCTCCATCATCCTCCTCGTGCGCTATGCTCATGCGGCTTCACGTGCGGCTACCTCGACACCGGCATCCCCGACCACGACATCGACCACGGCGACCCATCGCACAGCTACCTCGACCATGGCACCGCCTCACGCTCTGGGCTCCCTCGACATCGACACAAGGGTTACCACCTTGCTTGAGCATCATCAGCTTCCTCTAAAGTCCAAGCTACCGCGCTGCGACACCGTCCACGATGTTCCCGCTTGGACTGCAGGGGATGTCAGTCTACTGGATGCTACTTTGGTTTATCTCCAGTCTGACGTCCGTGATGTTCCAGTTGTTCACGGTGTTACCGCTATGACTACGGGAGAGTGTTAGAGTATTAGGTATATACGGTTGTTATGGTAGTTTAGATAGAGTTAAGATATGTTTACGTACAGTCCTAACTTGACTCGTACTCCAAGATAATCTTCTGTACGCCTATATATACGCGCCCATGAGGCTCAATAATATATCCATCATATTCCGCCAAACTCATACTCTTTCACTATGTTACCTGTGATTTGGAAAGATATAGATAGCTGCCCTGAGCACTTGTTTAGAGAATATTTCCGACCACTCAGCGACTTCAGAGTAAATGTCATTCCCCTCACAAAACCCAACAAAACGTACAATGATGAACTTTGATGTGCTTGCTTATGTTAGAGAGATATTTGTATATTGTATTTTCCCCACTAGTTAGGGGGCTTCATGCATACTTACACATGTACATGTACTATATATTGTGGCCTTTTGGCCCCTCTGAAATATAAGTCGTTTATTTCTAACATGGTATTAGAGACCAGATTAGGTCTTTTTTCGGACTACTAAACCGCCGATGCCGCCCATCTTCTCTGGCTGCGCCGTCACCGCCGCCCGTCCAGCCCGTTGCCGGTGACTGCTGGGGCTGCTGCCGTCCGTCCGCCCCGTCACCGGCCGCCCGTCCATCCGCCCTGTCGCCGGCCGCCCATCCTGCTGCTGCTCCACGCGCGGGCTGCTAGCTGAATCGATTCCTAGCTAGCTAGCTGCTAGCTGTTGAATCGATTGAGCCTCACGTGAATCTCCCGTGAGTAGAGTAAAAACGAAAAAAACAAAAAAAAATGTCTGCGTCATCGGGCTACGTCGCGATTCCTCGCTGCCCGGTGATTTTTGATGTCACCAATTATCCTGATTTTGCTGCCTTCATGCGCATCCATATGCGTGGTCTCCGTCTATGGGGTGTGCTTTCCGGCGAGGTCTCCTGTCCGTCGTGCCCTATTGTTCCTGTGGTCCCTACTCTGCCGACTCTACCAGTTGTTGCTGCAGATGCTCCTCAAGCTGTCAAGGACGCCGCCAAGAAGGCGGATGATGATGATGTTGCCATATATGCCCGGCGGACTCAGGAGTACTCTGATGCTCTAGCATCTTACCGCCTAGATCTGACTGCTTACACTCAGTGGGTAGATGATGATACTCGTGCCGCAACTGTTCTCACTGCCAGCATTCTCCTGCAGTTTGCATCTGAGTTTATGAGTCTTGGTACTGTTGCCACCATGTGGTCTCATCTTCGTCAGCGCTATCAGCCGTCAGGGTATGTTCTCTATCTTTCTGTGGTCTGCCAGGAACATGAACTCAAGCAAGGTGACTCTACTATTGACCAATTCTATACTCAGAGTGTTGCTATATGGCGTCAGCTGGATTCTCTCCGCACTGCTGTTTGTGGCACATGCCCGTGTTGTGAGACGGTGCGCTCTGACTTGGAGTTTCATCGCGCCTTTGAGTTCTTATCTCGGCTCCGCAAGGAGTTTGAGCCCCGGCGTGCTAACCTCCTTGCCCGCGGTCGTATCCCTATCACTGAGGTGTTGTCTGAGCTTCGTGCGAAGGAGACTCGCCTACGTGCTGCTGGTTTGCTTGAGGTTCCTTTTGTGCTTGCTGCTCGTGGTTCTTCATCGTCACCTGCTCCCCCGCCTCCCTCGCGGTTCACTGCTCCACTGCTACCCCCTCCTCAGAGTCAGGGCCAGAGTTAGGACCAGGGTCATGTCCAGGGTCATGGACAGGGCCGTCCACGCTATCACTGCACCTACTGTGACGCGGATGGCCACACTGAGTCTCGCTGCTATACGAAGGAGCGAGATATGCGTCAGGAGAAGCTGTCTGCTTCTCCCAGACCTCGTGCTCCTTCTGGCTCCTCTACGGTTGAGTTCATGGACTAGGATATTCTGCGGCTCAAGAGGTTACTCGCTGCTACATGCTCTTCTTCGACAGGTACTGCTGGCTCTGTGACTGATTCTTCTGGCATTGCGAGACCACCATCATCCACACAGTCAGGTACGTCACCGTGGGTTTTGGATTCTGGAGCTTCTTTTCATATGACTTCTGATTCTTCCACTCTTTCTTCTATTCGGCCTCTTGATTCTCCTCTTAGTGTTCTCACCGCTGATGGTACTCCTCTTTCTGTCTCTAGTAGGGGCACTCTTTCCACTTCTTCCTTTTCTGTTCCTGATATTTCTCATGTTCCTCGTCTTACCATGAACCTGTTTTCTGCTAGTCAGCTTACTGACTCTGGTTGTGTCATTCTTGACGCCGATTCTTGTTCTGTTCAGGATCATCGCACGCAGGCTCTGGTTGGGGCTGGCCCTCGCTGCCGTGATTCTCAGGGGCTTTGGGAGTTAGACTGGCTTCGTGTTCCTTCCGCTGCTACCTCATCTGCCAGTTCTCCTGTTGTTGTCGCCTCTGCTACCGGATCTTTTCAATAGTGGCAACATCGTCTTGGTCATCTTTGTGGCTCTCGGCTATCATCATTAGTTCGTCGTGGTCTTCTAGGGTCTGTCTCAGGAGATGTGTTGTTACAGTGTCAGGGTTGTAGGCTAGGTAAACAGGTTCAGTTACCTTATCCTACTAGTGAGTCTGTATCTCAGTGACCTTTCGATTTAGTACACTCAGATGTTTGGGGTCCGGCTCCTTTCGCTTTGAAAGGGAGCCATCGATGGTTCTTACTCAGTTCTCTACATCGATTCGCGTGTTTCATGCTGACTCTGCTGGTGAGTATATCTCCAAGCACTTGCGTGGTGTTCTGGCTGAGTAGGACACCCTTTCTCAGTTCTCTTATCCAGATGCACATGCTCAGAATGGTGTCGCTGATTGTAAGCATCGTCATCTTGAGACTGCTCGTGCAATGATGATCGTTGCTTCCCTTCCCCCTCATTTTTGGGCTGAAGCTGTTTCTACATCGGCATATCTTATCAATATTCAACCTTCTGCCGCTTTGCAGGGTGGTATTCCTCTCGAGCGTCTCTCTGGTCATTCGTCTAATTACTCGGTGCTTCGGTTGTTTGGTTGTGTTTGCTATGTTCTTCTTGCTCCTCGCGACCGCACCAAACTGACAGCTCGGTCTGTTGAGTGTGTTTTTCTTGCATACAGTGATGAGCATAAGGGCTATCGCTGTTGGGATCATGTTGGCCGTCGGATGCGCATTTCTCGTGATGTCATGTTTGATGAGTCGCGTCCCTTCTATCCACGCCCCTCATCCTCATCTTTCTCGGTGGAGGACATATCTTTTCTATTGTTTCCTGACACCCCACCCTCTGTTCATATTGATTCTCCTCCATGTCGCATTCTTGCTGACGCTTCTTCTTCCCCATCGCCACCCTCCTCGCCACCTAGTTCCCCTCCACCCACATTCTCGGTGTCTCTCTTTCCCTTCCATTATACTCGTCGCTCTCATGCTCCGGATGCTTCCTCTGATGTTTCTTCTTCTGATGTGCTTTCTTCCTCTACTGAGGAGACTCCTCCTCTTCCTGCTCGCCATCGTCGTCCACCTGATCGCTACTCTCCTAGTCACTATGGTCTTTCTATTGTCCTTGAGCCGACCTCTTATCGGCATGCTGCGCACTACCCGGAGAGGCAGCTTGCCATGGCTGAGGAGATTGCTGCGCTTGAGCGTAATGGCACATGGGATCTTGTCTCTCCTCCTCCCGGTGTTCGCCCCATCACATGCAAGTGGGTCTACAAGATTAAGACTCGTTCTGATGGATCTCTTGAGCGTTATAAGGCGCGTCTTGTGGCTCGTGGCTTCCAGCAGGAGCAGGGCCGTGATTATGATGAGACTTTTCCTCTGGTGGCTCATATGACCACTGTGCGTACTCTTCTTGCTGTGGCTTTTGTTCGCCACTGGTTTGTGTCTCAGCTTGATGTTCAGAATGCTTTTCTCAATGGTGAGTTGCATGAGGAGGTTTACATGCAGCCTCCTCTAGGGTACTCTTTCCCTGATGGCATGGTTTGTCGTCTTCGGCGCTCTCTTTATGGCCTAAAACAGGCTCCTTGTGCCTAGTTTGAGCGCTTTGCCTCTGTGGTGACTACTGCTGGTTTCTCCCCTAGTGCTCATGATCCTGCCCTGTTTATTCACACTTCTCCTCGTGGACGTACTCTTCTACTCCTCTATGTTGATGACATGATCATCACCGGTGATGATTCTGAGTATATTGCCTTTGTTAAGGCCCGTCTTCGCGAGCAGTTTCTTATGACTGATCTTGGTCCTCTTTGCTACTTTCTTGGGATTGAGGTTTCCTCCACTTCTGATGGATTATATATCTCCCAGGAAAAGTATATCTAGGATCTCCTGGCTCGTGCTGCTCTTGGTGATGAGCGCACTGTTGAGACTCCTATGGAGCTCAATGTCCAGCTCCGTGCTTCTGATGGTGATCTTCTCTCTGATCCGACACGCTATCGTCATCTTGTTGGGAGTCTTGTGTTGGAGATATGCCCAAGAGGCAATAATAAAGTGGTTATTATCATATCTTCACACTTATGATAAATGTTTACATACCATGCTATAATTGTATTAACCGGAAACATTAATACTTGTGTGATTTGTAAACTAAAATAAGAGTCCCTAGTAAAGCCTCTTGTTAAACTAGCTTGTTGGTTAATATATGATCATGGTTTCCTGATCATGAACATAGAGATGTTATTAACAACAGGATCATATCATTAGGAGAATGATGTGATGGACATACTCCTATAGATAAGCGTAGCATAAAGATCAAGTCATTTCAATAGTTCAATTGCTATATGCTTTCTGATACATAGTAACCTAATTCCTTCGACCATGAGATCATGCATATCACCTTTACCGGATGGATGCTTTGATGACATCAAACACCACACCGTAACTGGGTGGCTATAAAGGTGGCATTAAGTGTTCGGAAAGTATTGGTTGAAACACATGGATCAAGAGTGGGATTTGTCCATCCATATGACGGATAGATATACTCTGGGCCCTCTCGGTGAAATGTCATCCAATTAGCTTGCAAGCATGTGACTGGCTCACAAGGGATCACATATCACGGGAACGAGAAAAGAGTACTTATCGGTAACGAGGTTGAACTAGGTATGCGGAGATACCGACGATCATAACCTCGGATAAGTAAACTATCGTGAGACAAAGGGAAATTGGTATCGTATGTAAGTGGTTCATTCGATCGCAAAGTAATCGTAGAAATATGTGGGAGCCATATGAATTTCCAGATTCCTCTATTGGTTATTGTTCGGAGAAGTGTCTCGATCATGTCCGCATAATTCACGAACCGTAGGGAGACACACTTAAGGATTCGACGTTGTTTTGAGTAGTTATGGTATTATGAGAAAGAGACCGAATGTTGTTCGGAGTCTCGGATGGGATCCGGGATATCACGAGGTGATCCGGAATGGTCCGGAGAATAAGATTCATATAAGGAAAGTCCCGTTTCGGAGTTCGGGAATGATTCCGGTGTTTTCATCGGGAATGTTCTAGAAGGTTCCGGATTGTCCGGCACTCCGGGGGGGGGGGGGAAGGGGTACATGAATGTGTCATTACATATTGGAATGATTGCATCATGTACTAAGTGTTCTTGCTGTCCCAAATAAAGGATTAAATTGAATCCTAAAACAGAAAAGTCAAATGTCCAGTTTAAAAGTCAAACGGCTAAAACAAGAAACTGTGGGAAACAAGCAAGAGGAGTTGGAACCGACTTGGAGGAGGATTTTTTCTCCTCCAAGCCGGCGGCCAGCCCTAGGCCGAGTTGGGGAGGGACTCCCTCCCTCCCCTGGCGCGCCAAGACCCTCCCATCTATATAAGGAGGGGCAGGGCTCCCCTCCTAGAACACACAAGTTCCTATCTTCTACCTCCGGTTTAGAGCCGTTTTGGTTTAGAGCTTCTAATTGCTTTAGCCAGCGGTTTAGAGCCTTCTAATTGGTGTGTCTAATTACTAGACCACTAATAGCCTCTCTCATAAGCTCCACCATACTCGCACCGGCTTAAGGCGAAGCCCTGCGGGATTTCCCCTCTACTTCCGGTACCACGCCGTTGTGCTGCCGGAATCGCGAGGAGAGTGCTACAACCTCCGCTGCCTGCTGGAACAAGGGAGAGGAAGGTCTTCGTCGAGTACCGAACGTGTGACCGACTGCGGGAGCGCTGCCGGAACGTGGCGCCGGAAGGATCGTCTACACGATCTTGAGATCGGAAAGAGTACGACTACATCACCCACGAGAATCTGCTCTCGTTAAACGCTTTGGAATCTTCGAGGGTAAGTTATTCCATCGACTCGTTGCTACAATCTAGTAGATAGATCTTGGCTTGTTTGTTTGTATGCGATAGAAAAATTTTTGTTTTCCATGCTACGAACCCCTACAGTGGTATCAGAGCCGTGTCTATATGTAGATCTGTTGCACGAGTAGAACACAATGGTCATTGTGGGCGTTGATGCTTTTATTGTCGATTGCTTCTTGTGTACTTTGTATCTTGCGGTATGTTGGGATGAAGCGACCCGGGCTAACCTTACATGACATCGTTCATGAGACTTGCTCCACGCTTGACATGCAACTTGTATTGCATAAGTGGCTTTGCGGGTGCCTGTTTCTCCTAGCATAGTTAAGATCCAATTTACAACGGGTGATTAACAATACTAGTATCAATGTTGTGGTTCTTGTTCGTAAGTTAGAACGACACTTATTGAAAGCCCCAAACCACGTAAAATATGCAAAGAAAGTAGAGGCGTCTAACTTTGTTTTGCAGGGGTGTGCAGTGATGTGATATGGCCATGATTGTGATTATATATGATGTATGCAATGTTCCTTATTGTAAGTCGGCAACCGGCAGGAGCCATATGGTTGTCTTTAATTTCTGTTAAGACCCGCGTGTCTATTCAAAGTAGTTGTAATAGTTGAAGCTGATGGACGACAACCATGGTGAAGCGTCATTGACCTTGATGCAATGCCGGTGATGATGGAGATCATGTTCGTGTTTGAAGATGGAGATCGGAAGCACAAAGAAGAAAGGCCATGTCATATCACATATTATGAATTGCATGTGATGTTAATCCTTTATGCATCTTGTATTGCTTAGTAGACGACGGTAGCATTATAAGATGATCCCTCATGCACATGAATTTCAAGTCATAAAGTGTTCACCCTTAGTTAGCACCGTTGCTAAAGCTTGTTGTTTCGAAGCACCACGTGATGATCGGGTGTGTTAGATTCCGCAAGTGTATACAACGTAAGCAAGCCAGATTTGCTTATGCGGAAGCTAAGGCTTGATCTTGACGAGCCTAGCATGTACAGACATGGCCTCAGGAACACGGATTACCGAAAGGTAGAGCATGAGTCATATAGTAGATATGATGAACATGTTGATTGTTCGCCATTGAAGCTATATCAACTCTCGTGATGATCGGTTTTGATGTGGTGGATTTGGTTCGTGTGATCACTAAAACAATGTGAGGGATATTGTTTTGAGTGGGAGTTCACCTAGATTAATTTAATTATTAATTAGAACTCAATTTATCATAAACTAAATCAAAGTGAATTTGCATAGTTGTTGTAGTCATTGGCATCCGTTTACCACCTTGCGCTTAGTTATAATTGAGATAATAGAACTATAGAATTCTGGTTAGTTACTTTACGAACTGGTATCGTATTGTTTTTAAGTGTTAATCTAAAGTTTAAAAGTCCTATTGCAAACTTTCAGTAAGTTCCGGTTACTCCATGGAGTTTAATAATTAGTATTAAATCAAGAGTAACAATTCCAAGTGTTAGTATATAAGTATCATGTTTGTCTCCATGATTCTTGATATTCAAAGGATTCTCTTAATATCAAGGTTATCTAGGATCTGAAAGAGTTGTTTCAGAAACCATGATGTGTGGAAGATATTGTGATATCTGAAACGAAGTTTTGGTTGCAACATGATAGAGTATAATATGTCTAAAGTCATGTTCTCATATTTGATGAGAATTTGCAAAAGGTTGGAGACACTAGTTGTCCTAATCGTCCAAAAGGATTTGGAGAGCAACATTATACTCATAATTCACCGTTATAAGCTAAAAGTAGCTTGATCATGGATAAATCCATGATGAGGGTGAATATTTGATGTAGGTAAAATGTTTACTACACCAAGAGATTACTAAAGAAAGGAATTTGAAAGAACACCAAATATTTGATGATGGTGATCTACTTCAAAGTGCAAGTCCAAAGACATTGGTATTTAATTAGACACGCTTTGGACTATATGTCATATGTATGACTCCACTATTGATATTGATAGATTCTTTCAAACAGAAAAGGAAATATTGAAAGAGAATCTCATAAATATATGGCAGAAAAGAAAAGACTAGAATTGTTCAGTTTAAGTATATAGATGATATACATGTTATGGCTATATTCTTTACTTGTTAAACAATGTGGTTCTCAAGTATTTGATACTGAATTTGTTGGTGTGAATCGTCATACGAAACAACACAATTCATGAACTACAATGGCCTAAGTAACTAGCAAAAGAATATGTGATGATGTTCATCGAGAACAAATAAAGGGTTATTGTGTTGCTCGTTAAACATCAAAGCTTGCCTTCAAGATTTGTTTTATCAGGTATTATGAGAACAAAAGAGTTGTTCAAATAAATTACCGTGATCCATAAAAGATGGATGATTCACAAATCTCGTTGGAGAAATCACATCCATAAAACTAGTGCTAAAAATGTCGAAAGACAAATTGATTGAAAGATCACTTAGGAAGTGACATCGCCGTTTGAATTATAATGGAAAGAAAACATGAAGAAACTCCATGTTGATGGAATTTTGGAGTCTTCTGATTTTTGATCAAATGACGCTTGTGAAACTTTCCTAGAGATAATTAAAACTTCGTTCATAGGCCAAAAGGGAACGAATGACTAGCTTATTGGAACTTGTACATATTGTTGTACGAAATCCATTATGTGTAGTCAAGAGCGATGGATTTCAACTTCATATGCTTTCTCCGAAAATTTGAGTGAATATATGAATATTTACTTAATAAGGATGAAGTGTGAAATATTTAGAAAAGTTCAAAGACTTTCGATATGAAGTGTAAAATCATTGTAACAAGAATATGAATAGTTTATGATAAGATCATAAAGGAAAATATTTAAGTTACAAGTTTAGCATAATACCTAAGATTTAAGGAATCGTTCCGGTGATTTGCATTTTCCCGAAACACCATAAGTGTATGGAGCGTTCGAGATATGTAATTAAACCTTGTTTGACATGGTAAGATCAAAGGTATAATTTATAAAACTGCCAGTATATTTTAAAGATTAAAAGCTTTAGAGATTACCGTTTTTCCACCGAAAAGAGCTCCATCATAATCCGTTGAAATGACACCATATAAAGTTATGGTTTGGGATAAAACCCAAGTTGTCCTTTCTTAAACATTGGTATGCTTTGCATAAGAAAGATGTGTGCAACCAAAGTCGGATGAACCTGTCTTCGAATAACTGTTAAGTATTCCTCTATAACACCAGAGACAAAAGTGTTTGTCGCTTAGAACGTCAAATTTCTTTTGGAAGGAATTTTTCGTGAAAAGAAAAGTGGGAGGACAATAGAACTTCGATAAGGTTAAAAGAACCTTAGCTATATGTGCAGAGTTGCGCAGCGCCGAAAAGTGTTCCGGAGACAGCATCAATGCTCATGGCTCACGTGCCTCAAAGGTTGTGGTCACGGAGATCTAAGTTCCTATTGAAACAAGTAGATCGGGTAAACAATCAAATACCAAGATTTGAGGGTTGAATCATTATTTGAGAATAATGAACCGACTACATGCAAAGAAGCGATGATGGGCCCTGACTCCGTCAAATGGCTTGAAGCCATAAAATCCGTGATAGTTCCATACACGAGAAATCAAGTTTTGAACTTGAAGGACCCTCGAGAAAGGTGTAAGACCTTACAGTTGTGTTTGGATCTATAAAGAAATAGACATGGATGTTTCACATCTATGAAATAGTCGACATGTTGGGAAAGAGTTCACAACAATGTTCAAAAGTTGACTATGATAAGATCTGATCTTTCATAGCGATATTTAGTCTAGATGGATTAGTGTAGCAACCACTACATATAATTTTATTATATGGTAGTTGAATAAACAAAACAAGTTCTTCTAATAGAAGGGTTACCTAGGACGTGTGCATGACACAGTCCAAAGGGTTTTGTTAAAATTCAAGGGATGCTAAAAACATATGCAAACTTCAATGGTTGAAGTAAGCATCGCGGAGTTGGAATCTTCACTGTGATGAAACTGTTGAAAGAGTTTAAAAGTTCATCAGAGACGATGGAGATGCTTGCATTTGCAAGAAATTAAGTGGGAGCGCTAAGACATGTTTCTAATACATTATGTGGAAGACATATTGTTGATTGGAAATAATGTATCTTTTATTAACACATATTAAGAATTTCATCCCGATGAAAGACTTAGGCAAAACCCAAATATTTGGCATCAATAGACGCTAATATGGTTGTGCCAGAAGTACATAGACAAGATATTGAATGAGTTCAATATAGAAACTACAAGAGAGGTTCTTGTCACACAGAACGGATTGAATAAGTTCAATGTTGATGATATATTCAAGTGTATTGACATTTGGTAAAGTGAAACAAATAATAAAGTATAGATTGATACTTGATGTATGAAATCACAAAGAGTATTTATATCAATCATACTGTGATATGTACAAATCCAGATATGTCCTGTGCTCTAAATGTTGTGAGCATATACCAGAATGATTCGTAAGATGATCATTGGACAATAGTAAGGATATTCTTATGATCTTTTGAAAGAACTAAGAGTATAATATTTGTAGAAGTGACAAATAGATGGTTAGTTCATTGTAAAAGTACTACATTGATACTAGTTTTGTCATAAAGTACAAATTAAGTTTATCTCAATCTAAACTAAGGGTGGCACAATATAATGGAAAGTGAGTTCCATAATGGATTTGGATGATTTCCAAAGTTAAGACATTGTGACAGATACTACAACAAAAGGCTAAGTATATGACTGCTATTATAGCAGCAAAAGAGGGCATTTGTGTCAAAGAAGTTTGTTATCAAACTAGGTGTAGTTCACAGTGGGATAATACTATGAAGATATATTGTGCGACAATATTATCAACATGTTTTAACCCCAAAGAGCTAAAGGTCACACCGAAAGACCAAATTTGTACAAAGCCATCTCATTAGAGAATGAGTGATGCGTAGAGACGCAAAGACATGCAATTACACACGGACCTGGAAGTGTCAGATCCGGAGATCAGTTGACCACTAGCAATCGTGTACATACAACACCGGAAAGCCATAGGTGTTATATACACAAAGGTTCGAAACTAGATTATTGACTCTAGTGCAAGTGGGAGACTGTTGGAGATATGCCCAAGAGGCAATAATAAAGTGGTTATTATCATATCTTCACACTTATGATAAATGTTTACATACCATGCTATAATTGTATTAACCGGAAACATTAATACTTGTGTGATTTGTAAACTAAAATAAGAGTCCCTAGTAAAGCCTCTTGTTAAACTAGCTTGTTGGTTAATATATGATCATGGTTTCCTGATCATGAACATAGAGATGTTATTAACAACAGGATCATATCATTAGGAGAACGATGTGATGGACATACTCCTATAGATAAGCGTAGCATAAAGATCAAGTCATTTCAATAGTTCAATTGCTATATGCTTTCTGATACATAGTAACCTAATTCCTTCGACCATGAGATCATGCATATCACCTTTACCGGATGGATGCTTTGATGACATCAAACACCACACCGTAAC
This sequence comes from Avena sativa, assembly GCA_916181665.1. Taxonomy (NCBI): domain Eukaryota; kingdom Viridiplantae; phylum Streptophyta; class Magnoliopsida; order Poales; family Poaceae; genus Avena; species Avena sativa. The sequence continues at coordinate 484,883,583 of OV702279.1, forward strand.
TGGGTGGCTATAAAGGTGGCATTAAGTGTTCGGAAAGTATTGGTTGAAACACATGGATCAAGAGTGGGATTTGTCCATCCATATGACGGATAGATATACTCTGGGCCCTCTCGGTGAAATGTCATCCAATTAGCTTGCAAGCATGTGACTGGCTCACAAGGGATCACATATCACGGGAACGAGAAAAGAGTACTTATCGGTAACGAGGTTGAACTAGGTATGCGGAGATACCGACGATCATAACCTCGGATAAGTAAACTATCGTGAGACAAAGGGAAATTGGTATCGTATGTAAGTGGTTCATTCGATCGCAAATTAATCGTAGAAATATGTGGGAGCCATATGAATTTCCAGATTCCTCTATTGGTTATTGTTCGGAGAAGTGTCTCGATCATGTCCGCATAATTCACGAACCGTAGGGAGACACACTTAAGGATTCGACGTTGTTTTGAGTAGTTATGGTATTATGAGAAAGAGACCGAATGTTGTTCGGAGTCTCGGATGGGATCCGGGATATCACGAGGTGATCCGGAATGGTCCGGAGAATAAGATTCATATAAGGAAAGTCCCGTTTCGGAGTTCGGGAATGATTCCGGTGTTTTCATCGGGAATGTTCTAGAAGGTTCCGGATTGTCCGGCACTCCGGGGGGGGGGGGAAGGGGTACATGAATGTGTCATTACATATTGGAATGATTGCATCATGTACTAAGTGTTCTTGCTGTCCCAAATAAAGGATTAAATTGAATCCTAAAACAGAAAAGTCAAATGTCCAGTTTAAAAGTCAAACGGCTAAAACAAGAAACTGTGGGAAACAAGCAAGAGGAGTTGGAACCGACTTGGAGGAGGATTTTCTCTCCTCCAAGCCGGCGGCCAGCCCTAGGCCGAGTTGGGGAGGGACTCCCTCCCTCCCCTGGCGCGCCAAGACCCTCCCATCTATATAAGGAGGGGCAGGGCTCCCCTCCTAGAACACACAAGTTCCTATCTTCTACCTCCGGTTTAGAGCCGTTTTGGTTTAGAGCTTCTAATTGCTTTAGCCAGCGGTTTAGAGCCTTCTAATTGGTGTGTCTAATTACTAGACCACTAATAGCCTCTCTCATAAGCTCCACCATACTCGCACCGGCTTAAGGCGAAGCCCTGCGGGATTTCCCCTCTACTTCCGGTACCACGCCGTTGTGCTGCCGGAATCGCGAGGAGAGTGCTACAACCTCCGCTGCCTGCTGGAACAAGGGAGAGGAAGGTCTTCGTCGAGTACCGAACGTGTGACCGACTGCGGGAGCGCTGCCGGAACGTGGCGCCGGAAGGATCGTCTACACGATCTTGAGATCGGAAAGAGTACGACTACATCACCCACGAGAATCTGCTCTCGTTAAACGCTTTGGAATCTTCGAGGGTAAGTTATTCCATCGACTCGTTGCTACAATCTAGTAGATAGATCTTGGCTTGTTTGTTTGTATGCGATAGAAAATTTTTTGTTTTCCATGCTACGAACCCCTACATCTTGTTCATCTTACTGTCACTCGCCCAGATATCTCTTATCCTGTTCATATTCTCAGCCAGTTTGTATCTGCTCCTACTTCGGTTCATTATAGTCATCTCCTTCGTGTTCTTCGCTATCTTCGTGGCACAAACACACGTCGTCTATTTTTCCCCCGTTCCAACTCCTTACAGCTCCAGGCCTACTCTGATGCCACGTGGGCTAGTGATCCTTCGGATCGCCGCTCACTTTCCGCCTACTGTGTGTTTGTTGGTGGTTCTCTTATTGCATGGAAGACGAAGAAACAGACTGCAGTTTCCTGTTCGAGTGCAGAGGCTGAGTTGCGAGTTATGGCTCTTTTGACTGCTGAGATGACTTGGTTGCGGTGGTTACTTGCTGATTTTGGTGTCTCTGTTACGACACCAACTACTCTATTGTCTGACAGTACAGGTGCTATCAGTATTGCACGCAATCCGGTAAAGCATGAGCTTACCAAGCATATTGGTGTTGATGCTTCTTTTGTCCGTGCAAGTGTGCAGGATCAGGTTATTTCGCTCCAGTATGTGCCTTCAGATTTATAGTTGGCAGATATCTTTACGAAGGCCCAGACTAGAGCACAACACAGTTTCTCTCTCTCCAAACTCAGTGTTGTGGACCTCCCATGAGTTTGAGGGGGGGTGTTAGAGAGATATTGTATATTGTATTTTTTCCACTAGTTAGTGGGCTTCCTGCATACTTACACCTGTACATGTACTATATATTGTGGCCTTTTGACCCCTCTCGAATACAAGTCTTTTATTCCTAACAGCTTATACCCAAATGAACAAACAGTGGTAATTGCAATTGGAATAGGAATTCAATGTCCCTCCGGGAAACATTTTTTTATTACTGTAGATGAACTTATTGGTGACAATACAATTTATAACTAACCCTTGTTTTAGTTTCATGTGTTTGTTCAGAACTTCAGATCTGGTTGTACTTCAATGATTGTATCTACTCCCTCCGATCTAAATTAATTGACTCAAGTTTTTCTAGATTCAGATGTATCTAGTACTAAAACATGTCTAGATACATCCGAATGTAGATAAATCTGAGTCAATTAATTTGGATCGGAGGGAGTATTAGAATCAGCCATTTATAACTATTTTCAGACTGCATTAGTCTTAAGTTGAAAACATAATTAGGAACTTAGTTGCGCAAGTAGGCAACCAAATTTGTCGATGTATCCGAACATCGAAAAGCTTCTGCCTCCTGAGGTAGTACAGTAGTGGCTTCCCACACTCATCTGTATGCCACCGTCCTCAGCGAGGCGCCTATGGGTATCCATTGCAGCCTTCAATCGAGCAATACATGTTCGTTAGAAAACACTAACTCTACCAAAACCATGAGCTGCTGTAAGAATTGCACACGGTATATTCTGCTTACCAGGAAAGTGCTGCGGGCCTCCTCAAAGGATTCAGGGTGCTGGATGCCAAGTAGGAGCACAGAGAACACCCTGGCAGCATCTCGCCATTATTGGTGACGCGGCCACGGTTGACCCACATAGTGCGGCCTTCCACTGCCATGTGTCTTGAGTGAGGGTAGGGGTGCCATCTCCCAGCCACTGTCCCTGCCACATCATTGCTAGTGTCTGTGCGGGGCTCACGCTTCACGGAGACATGTGTTGCCATCGGCGTTGGGCCAGGCTGCTTGTTCCACTTGTCCACCGAGGAATCGGCCCTTGAAATGTCTCCCGCGGACGGTATAACTTAGGAGTAAGAAGGACATGAATAAGACATTGTGTGTTGCATAAAAAGGCGGAATATTCTTTCAGTAGGAGGCGACGTTTCCGTCGACAGTGAGGTGTCCATGGTAACTTCGTCAATCTCAAGACCCGATCCGCCGGTTTAGTTTCTTGGAGGTACTCATAGGGGTAGGGTGTGCATGTGTGCGTTCATAGGGGTGGGTGCATGTACATATTGTGAGCGTCTACGATTGTACTGTGTTTCTCAAAAAAAATAAGGTATATCTCAAGCCCGGGGTTTGTGATATATGCATGTACGAAAGGGAGGCTTATGGTACTAGGTGCCACATACTCGTTGCCGGGGAGAACAAACCCAGAGATAAAGGGTGCCTATTCTAGGGATGACAAATGGAAGGTCATGTTTGATTATCCGAACCCCGGTGTACCGTGTGTAGAGGGCCGTGGTTGAATCCTGGCGGATGTATTGATTCCTGTAGGTAAAGTACATAAACTCTGCAGAGTATAATCTATTCGAATAGCTGTGTCCACGGTCAAGGACGATTGGAAAGGTCATTGCTAGGAGTACCCAAGTGGTGATTCTGGAAAGATGGAAGAAAAGGTCATGTGGTGACCCGAGTTATGGTTTTGTTTTGACCATGAATGGTCGAAGATGTTTAAAAAGGAATTTTCCTCAAAAAAGGTTTTCAAGAAGGTATAGATATACAACTTTAGATATACAACTTTAAAACGGAGTCATGTTTTCAAAACCCTTTTTCAACAACGATATAGAGATGTCATATCTACAAGAGAAACTAGGCTTTCAAAAACAAACATAGCTAGAGCTATCTCGCCACAGCCAGAATGCACTATCTTGTTTATCTCATCTTGGTGGTTTGCGAGTACATTCAAAGTACTCACTGGCATTGTCCCTGGCTATGTACTTGGCCAGACTTTCAGAAGCTTGAAGGAAGAAAGATTACGGATGTCTATGCGAGTTAGGTCGCCTTCTCTGTCAGCTGCCTGTAGGGTTAAAAGGCATGACGTGGGCTCTGTGACTGATGAAGTTCCGCTGTTGATGATTTGTATAGCCATAAAAGCATCAATGTAAGTCTTGTTATCGTTATATAATGGATATTGCAATGATACTTGTCGGTTATGTACCAAAGTTCACTGATCATGGGAATATGGATATAAGAATAACAAGGATTCTCGGACTGTAAATCTAGGGGGCCCACAGATGCAGATGTAGGAGAGTCCACTTGTCAGTACCAAACTCTTAGAACAAAATTGAATGGTTAGAATACTGAGTAGAGCGGTTGTATGCTTTGCTTTTTGTGGAAATTTCTAACATCTCTATAGTTTTAGTCCACCTTGTTGTTTGTAGATAATAAACCACACATTAAGTCACTGTCGTTGTATTAGTTCTATCGCTCCATGCTTTAGCAACACCACCAAGTTTATTCGAGTCATGTTTTTCCCAACATGATGCATGCACATTGATGCTCTGTTCCATGCTCTTTTTATTAGATACTTATGCAGAATTATTGATTACATTTAATAAAATTCATTTTTATATTTCTATAACTTGTTCCGTCAACATAAAGCTTAAGCGTGGTGTTTGTCCTAGGCGTTGAGGCCATCTGCTGCTATGCAACACACGTTTGTCGTCCGATTGAGATGGACCGGCTCAGATCATACAAGACACCGCTTGCCTCACACGGCCACACGCCCACCCACCCGTCACCTCTGGACGCCATGGTCGCCATGGTCACCGACGACCTCTCCCGTCACCTCTAGACGCCCCCGCCTCGTCCCGTCCGTGCGTTGGCCGTGCGTGGTCGCTGGTCATGGTGCAGGCTTAATCGTGGTGACCCGTGGCTCCTCTGTGGCCATCTGCCACGACTGTATCTCCTCTCTCCCGACCTCAAAAAAAAAAACTCCATGCCTTTCAGCATGTTAGGTTTTCTGGCCGGCGGCCGCTGCCGAGAACCACCAGCGCCACCGTCCCATCGCCTCCTGGCTCTCCCCTCCCCAACTATTTATCCCTTCCGCAGCGCCCACCCCTGGAACTAGCTCTGCAGGCGGACTCGCCCCACCCTGAGCAGGGCTGCGACGACGCGGGTGTGAAGCTCGTGGAGGAACTCGCTCCGTGCACCATATTTGGATGTACATAGCCACCTCTGTCCCTCTCTCCTTATCCTGTCCCTCTCCAGTTCCGCACCATCGGCCCCTTCACCAACCTAGCACAGCCGCTACCACCTATAAATCGTGGTGGTTCTTTACTGGTTTTGGGAAAATTGGAATGCTATATCTCTACCATGACACAGGAGGACTCTAGATGGCGGATCCATGATTGAATTCTTAGATTATCTAGAGCAAATCTTAGGAGCCCTCCCTGATTATCCCACAAGCAGTTCATGGGATCACCTAGGCTTTGCATTGTCATCGTCGATTCTGTAGTTCTGGAGCCCTCCATGTAACTCTAGTTGTATCCCTCGACCTACCTGACAGGCCACAACAGCCTCCTCCAAATTTCACCTTCATGGCCTAGCCTAGCCAAATCCTCCTCATGTTACACTAATATCACCTCCTCATCTAGCGGCAACCATTGTGTCTCACACCATACCACCATGTCTTGAATTGTATCATCCTGTTCCTGCATAGGTGAAGCCTGATCTGAAATCCCAAACCAACACAGGATGGGGTGGAGCATGCCAAGGCTTAGCCGCCAGAGCTCTGATCTGATTCAAGTTGTCGCGTTGTACCTCCTTCTCCACATCGTGTATTGCAGTATGGTAGGATTTGGAAGCTGATGAGCTTCAATAGGAAGACCGTCCAGTGTGGCATGCAACCATAGAGAAATCCCCACTATGCAGCGGCCAAACTCCATAAATAAAATAGAGGTTGCGCACCTCCACCGCAGCGACATCTCAAAGTTTGCTCGGCAGTTAGTTCGTGCAGGCGCAGCCATCAACTGTAGTTAGCGATGACCAACAGCCTCTAATCTTGCGGTAGAACCACTATCTCCCACTATAGACAAGCAATGTATGCTCCTGTTCTATAAAATCATGTGATCCTTTGATCTGAAAAGGTTGCGTTGTAGGATTATCGGTATACAGTAAGTCTCGGGATTTCTCTTGCCCAAATTATTTATCCATGTATGTGTGCTTGCTCCTATGGTTAATTTTGGATTTGGTGTATGCAAAACTCTTCTAAGGAGTATCTTACATATGCAAAAGCATAGGATTTATATTGATCAACCTCACTGTATGAGTTAATGATTTGGTATGATTTGTATGTCAGTGTTGATCTTATTCTAAAATATCGCAAAACTAACCGTTTGTGTAATGTCTATGCAATAGTATATGTGTATTCACTAGAAAAAACATTTTTGTGGTTTCCTAGGTTGGCTTGGAATACTAGACATGATATTTTCTGTTATTTTGTAAAGATCAGTTTGTTAAATTCCCTAAATAAAAAACATTTTTGTGGTTTTCTATGTTGACATGGAATACTAGATCGTCCATACCGCAGAAAATTAAACTCCAACTTTTCCTGGCTACAATATTTTTCCTGTTTATTTTCTGCTTATAAACTTTACCAGTTTTGTAGGTGATATATATTAGCCAACTGATACTCCCTGTTTACCTAAAAAAAACGGATACTCTCTGTCTGTCCTCCAACCATTTGGATGGTTTTAATTAAGTTAAGACCGTCCATAGCAACAATAAGCTTTCTTAGAATCTAATGAGAAACATGTTTGCTGGTATTTTGTAGTGAGTTGGATGTTTTACCATGCTTTTAAAGTAAACATAGGAGATTATATCGCGGTTAGCATATGCATTATTGGGTAGTAGGCTGCAAGTGGGTGAACACTAATTCTTTGTTTACAAAGTACTTTACAGTTTCTTTTTGACTCGCGTTCTGGTAATATGGCACTTACTATGTACAGTTATCTAAATATAGTTTGTCCCTACAGGTTCCTAATCTAGCTATATTGATGTGCATGTTCTGAAAAAGAGAGAAGTTGCCATTACATCTTTGTTTTCACTCCCTTCTGACAATATTGTACCTACGTTATATTGATGCCTAATATAGTTGGTCAATACATTTTTTATTATATAATGTATTCCAATCTTGAGTTTTACGTGATTAATTCAAAGTGATATTATATAATATAGTGCAGTTAGAATGCCATTCCGCTTTCGTACACACTTCTCTTTAGTTTTTTTCTTTCTTGAAAAGCCAGGCATGAGGAAAAAACTGCTCTATTGTTCAAACGAAAGAACAACTGATATGCAAATGCTGCCCTCTGAGAAGGAATTCACTTTTTTTCTCATCTCTATGAGCGTGTGCTCTACTCCTTCAATAGACCACGGAGGGAGTTTAATGCTGCAAGCCTGCTTTATTTAAGGTACCTCCCCTGGACATTTTATTACGAGTTTTTTCATGATTCTGTCACGAGTGTCACCATGATTAGTTTGAGACCGTTTTTCACAGATACAAGGGCTTGAAATTTCTCCTTTTATTCTCTAATACATAATTTACCCATCGTTAAACAACGATGCCATGCAAGGTCGCAACATCCTTGACGGTGTGGTTACCTTGCATGAAACTGTTCATGAATTACATAGGAATAATTTGAATGGGGTTATTCTTAAAATTGACTTTGAAAAGGCCTATGATAAAGTCAAATGGCCTTTTCTTCAACAGACCCTTAGAATGAAAGGTTTTTCATCTGAGTGGCAAGCTTTAATCAACAAATTTGTGTCGGGAGGTAGTGTTGCCATAAAAGTTAATGACGATGTTGGTAAATACTTTCAGACAAAAAAAGGTTTGAGACAGGAAGATCCATTATCACCAATGCTATTTAATATAGTGGCTGATATGCTCGCTGTCTTGATTGAGCGTGCCAAGCTTGATGGCCAAATTGAAGGTGTGATTCCCCATCTAGTTGATGGAGGTTTATCAATACTTCAATATGCCGACGATACAATTTTATTTATGGAACATGACATTGAAAAAGCGAAAAATCTGAAATTGATACTTTCAGCTTTTGAGCAACTATCAGGGTTGAAAATCAACTTCCATAAAAGTGAATTGTTTTGTTTTGGCGAGGCCAGAGATGAAATTAGTCTTTATGCTGATCTCTTTGGTTGTAGTCAAGGTGTTTTTCCGATTCGGTATTTGGGCATTCCGGTTCATTACCGGAGGCTCACTATTGCTGAATGGAAAATCATTGAGGAAAGACTACAACTAAGATTGAGCAGCTGGAAGGGTAAATTGCTCTCCATAGGGGGGAGATTAGTACTCATTAATTCGGTACTAAGTAATATGGTACTGTATATGATATCTTTCTTCCAACTACCAAAAGGAGTCTTGAAAACAATGGACTATCTCCGATCAAGATTCTTTTGGCAAGGAGATAACGAGAAAAAGAAATACAGGCTGGCTAAATGGAGTGTATTATGCCGCCCCAAAGATCAGGGTGGGCTGGGTATTCATGATCTTGAGATCAAAAATACAGCCCTACTTGGTAAATGGCTCTTCAAATTACTTTCTGAAGACGGCGTATGGCAAACTCTACTTAAAAGGAAATATATTGGTTCAAAAGCATTGTCACAGCTGGTTTGGAAACCAGGTGACTCTCACTTTTGGGCCGGTTTGATGGCAACGAAGAAAAATTTCTTCAGGTTTGGAACTTTTTCTATTAAGGATGGGTCTTAGATAAGGTTTTGGGAGGATAAGTGGCTGGGTAATGCTACACTCCAAGAACAATATCCTACATTGTATTCTATTGTTCGTTACAAGGATGCGACGATATCCACTGTTTTAGAATCATTCCCGCCTGTTGTGACTTTTAGACGAGATTTAATTGGAACCAGGCTGGACTCTTGGATCGCATTGCTACATCGCCTAGCAAATGTACAATTGTCGCCTGGACCAGATGAATTTCGATGGAACTTAAGTGCGAAAGGGTCTTTCTCCGTGAGTTCCTTTTACAATGCACTTGCCCAGCCGGTTATGCCTGTTTTAGATAATAGGATGATTTGGAAGATGAAGATACCCCTAAAAAATAAAAAATTTGCATGGTATCTTCGTCGCGGAGTTATTCTTACTAAAGATAATCTTATTAAGCAGAATTGGCATGGAAACCCTATGTGTCTTTTTTGTCATCACAATGAGACAATCAAACACTTATTTTTTCAATGCAATTTCGCTAGATCTATATGGTCGGTTACCCAGGCAGCTTCAGGCTTGTATCCACCTCGTAGTATTGCCAATATTTTTAGGAATTGGCTACATGGGATAGATAACAAGTATAAGCTACTTCTTCGGGTTGGAGCGATTGCCATTATATGGTCGCTATGGCTGTGTAGAAATGATAAAGTTTTTAATGATATAAATTGTTCTCTCCTGCAGGTTATTTACCGATGTACCAGCACACTGCGATCTTGGTCACTTCTACATCGTGTGGAGTACCACGACCTTTTCACGGAGGTGTGTACGCGGCTGGAGGATACGGCACGAGATTTGTTTACCCGGCATGGATGGCAGCATAATCTTCGGATAGGCCCTCCCTCTACATTTTAGGCGTCTTACAATTTCTCTGATATGTAATTCGCTTATTTATTTTACTGTTTGGACTTCTGAACTATGATGGCTGTGTGCATCTCAGTATGCAGAGGCCGGGTGTAATACTTAAACCTTTTAAGTAATAAAAGCATCATTTATCGAAAAAATGAGTACCACTGTAGGAGTGAATGGCACTAAATTATACTTGATATTGCATAAAGTGCATTTGAGATGTGTTATACCATGTGGAAATTGTGCCATCTTTCTTTTTTATGTAGAATCTTAGTGAACTGCTCCATTGGTCAAATGCCACGAGAAAATCAAAGAATTATTAATATTGTGATGTGTGAATGCTTTGCAATCATTTAGCGTAGTTGTCATATATCTTTTCTTCCAACATGTAATCTAAAAGAGTAAACAGATAACACAAAAGCTACAATTTTGTACTCATAACACCTGGACAATGGTTTGGGTAGGATTGAAATCTAAAGAATGTTATGCTCTTTGTTCCTGTTTTCTTAGTTTAAATAATTCAACATTTTATGTGGATGATGTCAGGTGCATTAGAAATAAATGTATTCTTTTTATATGATAAGTATACTAGATGGCTTGGACTCACATAATATTTAAAAAATATACAAATGTATGTGTACACATTTCTAAGTCTGTTCAAGTTTCCAATTCGCAAAGTGCATTTCCATGGTTAAAAATATTTTTATTTTTCATAATAATAGGTGAATAGAAAACATTCCCTGGAATGACTCCCACCTTTATCACCATGGATAAATTAACTGCACGATCAATATATTTATCATCCTGGTTGTAATCTTTGCAACTCACGTTTCTAAATTACAAGCCGGTATAACCCAAATTTGGGAAGGACGTACTACTGTGGAGGTCGCGAGACCACCCACAAGCCACAAGTCGGTATAACCCTAATTTGGGGAGGACGTACTACTGTGGAGGCCGCGAGACCGTCCACAAGCAGGCCGCAATGGCATGGCACGGTACCAGCCAACCATCCACCCTAAAGTTCATGGTTCTAGCTTCGAGTGCGAGAAACATAACCGGCTGACTGCGAGTCTATCGTACACAAGTGAGTATATACGTCAGTGACATAAAGAGTACATTAGAGCTATTCCATCTAAAAGAAATGGAAATATATTATAACACCATTACAACAAGAACCAAATTATATAGATAGTAGTAATAATATTTTAGGATTATATCCTCATACATCACTCAACAAATCAACAAGCGGAAGCGAAAACATAGATCCGAGTATGGATTAAGAGTCAAATTGGCATAAGATACCATAGAAGTAAGCACATTCCCACCCACAGATCTCAGAGATCTCCATCCTCGGAATCTTTGCGCAAAGAGGGTCGTTGCCTCCATCATCGGCCTCATCGACATAGTAGCCTCCATATGGATGTACCTAACAACCTAATCAATAATTGGTGTGAGACCCTAGGGGTACTCAGCAATTCTTTATGCATCTAAAAGGAACAACCTGGGGTGACGCAATTGTAGCGAAAGATAAATAGCTAAACAGTTCTATAGAGACACGCTACAACATCCGCCCAACCATATATGGACAAACGCTCATTAATAAGAACCAACAGTTATATAAGCAACATAAGTAAACATTGCTCGTCCTTCTTCTCGCTTACCGAACGATAAGACGGAAGAACATCCCATCCGTTGGCAATTTTATTAATCATTCCATGAGCGTTGCACTATTTACTAGTCATATTTTAGTCAAATTAAACATGGTACTTTATTTATAGTTGTCTATGATCGAGAAATTGTGCTTCAAGTCGTCCATAACCGCGGACACGGCTTTCAGAAAGTTTACCCTGCAGGGGTGCACAAATAGCAACACACGCGCGATCAACCCTGAGAAGAACCAAATAAAAAGAAAGGAGGCATCAGACAAAGCATTCACAAGATTCAAAAATGATTTTAGGAGGCCACCCCACTAAGTTACCTGCAACGAAGTTGGCAAGCTCCGAAACGGACCCATAGTTTGTGTCAATGGCTGTAAACGATTGAGAACCCAAAAGTGTGACTAGGTTGTTGATACCGCGAAAACATTCTATGTTCCAAAATAGTGCAGGCGCTCCATGCGCAATAGTAAATAAAGTAGTAAAGCATGGCATAAATATAGGATAGTAATAACACGCCAAACAAGTTTGTGGCCCCAAGAAATAAGATGTGAATCAAGTTCAGGCGAAGGGGATTCATGGTCCCACATGCGGATAGTGTGATAGTCAAGGAAAAAGAATCAAGTACTCGGGTCCTATGTGACACAAGTGAGCATGGAAGAACCAAATAACATCTATTGCTCATAGATGCCTCTTTCTTTAGTTATCCTATTACTACACAGTTTAAGTTGTTTAGGTACCTTTTTATCCACAACAGACTCGCACGAATCCTACACATGCAATTCTACGACTCATATGGCTCAAACAACTCCTGTAGTAATGTCTAATAGGATTGAGGATACAAGCTTCGGCTGGGTTTAAAACTAAAGGTTGTGCAATACTTGGGATTGCAATTTAATTCGTATCGCGACACAATGATGCAAGAATAAAGATAGAGGCAATAGGTGCTATATGTAATGCAATCATGGGGAATTGCTTGCCTGTTAGCTCAGCAGTGGAATATTTGGGATCCAGGTAGTACTCTTGGGTCTCCTGATAACTCCCTTGCTCGACGTCTATCCGGAATAAAAACCATAATAAATAAAGTGTGCAATCGTGCAATAAGCAAAATAAGGTCTGCCATTATGGAATGATGCATAATTGCATTGTATAATATAGCATGGCATGGGTGAGGTGTAGGAACAAGAATTATTTAGTCATGTTTTGCTCTCGTAAATCTTGCTGTCTATTTAATATTTATATAATGCATTCTTCAATTGATATTATGGAATGCATAGTTGGAAAGGACTCGTCGCGCTGATCGATTTAGACATATTATTTGTCGAATTCGGAGTTACGATTTTAAAGATATATATTTATTAAGAAATAGGCATATTAATAGCATTTAATAATTCGAAATTTTAAAAGCCCAGAATTTGTTTTAAATGGCATGTTCATATTCCTGGAATTTTTTTGATCTCAAAACATATATCATTTGCAATATTTAAAAATAGTGAAGAATAGATATTATTTAACATTTATTAAAGCATTTATGAATATTACCAAAACATTTATTATTTTCAATATTTGTCAAAAATAAACAGAGTCCTGATTCATGTAAAGAATTCGAAAACACACAATTTTTATGTTTTAAGTTTTTCCAAAATAGTTACAGAAGTTATTTAAATCTCTAGTCAAAGTTATAAGTTTGTTTGACTTGTTCTTAAAATGTTTGAAATTTGAATTTTGAAGTGACAGTGTTTTGTCACTAGGCCTCGGATGCTGACTGGACTTGGTGGGATAAAGTAGCTACAGATATACTGACTGGTGGAGACGCTCGGTGCGCGAGGTTAAAAAGAATAGGGGGCGCGGTGGGGGTTCAAACCCAGGACCTCATGGCTGTGGCCGAATCGGAGCAAGGCTCGGACCATTGGGCTGACTGTGTGTTTGCCAATGAATTTGGGTCAAGAATTTTAAGAGTTTTAGGTGATGTGGATGCTGAGTCTGACAAAAATTGTTGTTGCGTAATGCAACTTTGCAACATATTGCTGCTAGCTAATGCTGTTTTTCGAGGATGAATGTGAGATACAGGATGGTTCATTTTGACAGGGTTAGTGCGTCGGAAAGAAGGGATCAAAGGCTAAAACTGTATGTAAAGAAGTCTCGTTGTGGTACGTTGTTCCGTACGTGAGCTTGCAGAGAACAAAGGCGGTAAGGGGTGGCGCTGGCTGAACTGACGAACACCGACAACCTGCAGTGAAAACTCCGACCTTGCGAGGACGATTCCGGCCGATCTGCTAGACCAAAATCAGCGTGTGAGAGCTCGTTTTAAAAAGGGAATATAGGGCTACAGACTGGTGTTCGGGGTTTCGCCGAAAGTGGTAGGACTCGTGGACTAGGACGTGCGGAAGATCGGGTAAGGCAGCAGATTTGCGCGACGTCTGCGACGGCATGATATTTCGAGGATGCCTGTGACTCTGGTACTATACCGTTTTACGCGTACATGTAGTCTAATTAAAGAGGGGAACTAGGGATACCCATTGATGGTTTTGGTTTTGAAAACGATGGACCGTGGCATAACGATGGACCGAGGCGATGCCACGGTCCATCAGAACAGGGCCAAAACCACATCTACGTGCGCGCTCTGCAACGATGGTCGCGCGCGGCAGCGAGGTCGACGATGACATAGGGAGAGGCATGGCACATGACATTATCAGGGGGTTTATGGACTCACCCACGACCCACGTCTGTAGGAGGAGCCCTTGGGAAGGTATGGATGGGCGACGAGGCTGACGTCTACGTGCTCCTGGTACTTTCGGCCACGGTCCTGCAGCTTCTCCGGCGAGCTCCTGGCTGGGCTCCGTGTACAAGTCGATGGAGAGGATGCGGGTGAATTCCCTAGACAGTTTGGCACCCTCCTAGCACAGCTCCAACCGCCCTCCTTCTGGCCTGGCCGATCTAGGGTTTAGAGGGGGCATGGAGGTGGCAATGGACAATCTAGGGGAAGGAAGAAGGAGGGAGAGTGGTTCCTGGTGGTCTCAGATCTTGATCTGGTAGCCGTGGTGGTGGGTGGTCAGCAGATAAAGCAAGGGAGAGAGGGGAGGAGCACATGGGCTTGGTTGAACAAAAAGGTTGCAGCTTCGGTTTTCAAAAGGGCATCTTCTCTTCTTTGTACTTTAGCCAAGAGAGGAAGAGATGGAACACGTGAGGAGGGCTGGTGCTGATCTTGGACTCCAAGAAAGAGAGGTAGGGGTAGAAGGAGTGGGGCGGAGCCAGGATTTGACCATAGGGGAGCGAGGAGGACGACAACCGCAAAGAATATTTTTTCGACGCGACGATAAATATGTATAGTATCATAGACCGATATAAAGAATATTTTTTTGATGCAGTGATAAATATGTATAGCATCAATAGAGAATGACGATGTGACAAATCGTTAGTGTTTAGTCCATTCTCTGTCCGTCTCTTCATTTTCTAAAGCACAATTTTTGCAAAAATTAAATTGTACTTTTAGTTCTTCTCTTGTATTAGTCTTTCAACTTTATGATAGTGTACAAATTGATATATAATCCTGTTCAATCTAACCAAAACGAAACTAGCTAGTAGCATGCATGAATATAATTGTAATATTCATCTTCGCAATTTTTTTGTAATATTCATTCACACCGTACCTTAGGCATAACATACAGAATCGCAGATTGCACACCGGTAGTGGTGCAGCACCGGAGCGGTTTGCGCTAGGCCATATCCTTCTCTATTCTCGTGTTGTGGTGTATCGAGGCGGCGAGCGGCGGCCGGCGGCACGTAGTGCCCTAGCTGGTAGCAGCGGGATGTACAATGGTCGTACATAGATCTACTAATTCGCATCTACAGAAACTGTATGGCTAGATACAAATCGAGTGACTTCTGAAGTTCTAATCTAAAAAACAAGGCCACTCCAGATAGACACATGGGCTAGCATGCTTTATTCGTTGGACTACATAATAAACTAAACATGGGCTAATTAATCGCATGTTTATCTCTAGCTATTGCCGCACTTAGTATACTAGCACATGTAGCTAGACATTGAGGGGGCGATCGATTAGGGGGGTCTAGCCCCTGCTAGCCCTCCTTGGCTCCGTCCTTGGAAGGAGTGGTGTGGTGTAAAAAAATTGGTCACACGTACTCACCCGCATGTGGCACATGCATGGGGTGGAGAGTAGCTGTTGTTGGGAAGAGGTGTGTTAGATTTATATGGGCTGCGGTCTATGTAGGCAGCCATCTAGTCTAATAAATCCTGAAATCTCAAGACCCATCTACTATGGAAGCTTGAGAGCTGTGTGGGAGACAAAGTTTAGTCCCATATTGCTAGTTGGAAGAGAGTTGGATCAATTGTAAGGTGAGCTGTTTCACTCCCACTAAGTGAGTGAGAAAAGAAGGAGTCCACGCACACTCCTCCTCCTCCGCCGCCCGCCTCGTCTCGCCTGCACGCGCGTCGCGTTTCGTGAATCGAGTTCGAGTTAGAAACTCGTTTTGCGGAAGACTAAATTTTTGCTTGGTGCACCAGTTGTTGGGTACGTGTCAACATTCATGTGCATGTTTGACGCGTGTCCTTGTCTTTCACCACGTGGCGACTCGGTCGGCTCACCTCCCAGGCTATAGAGGGAGAGACTGAATAGATCTAGAGGCATTCAATTCTTTCTATGTCTCTCTCGTCGTGTGTTCCTCTTGCTGCGCTGCTCTCTAGGCTTCCCTATCCCGGCAGCTGCGTGCACTGTTGTCCGGAAGAGCAGGCCTTTGAAACCCGGTCCGTTGAGATCCTGCACCGAGAGACAGGCGATAAGGTTTTAGGGGAGTGTCTCGGCGTAACTGCTCGCCTCCATTCGTGTGTTCTTCTTCAGCAACCGACGACCTCAATAGTACCATGGGGGACAACTACAACGACCAAGGTGCTGCTTCGGTGATGACCATCCCGGTTAACATGTACGTGTTATTCCTCTCTTTGTATGCACTAGTCTTGCTAGATTTTCAGATCTACTAGATATGGTTGTTTGGTTGCATGTGTTTGAATCTGCTAGTGCTTACATAATCTTGATTTCAGTAATTAATCTCATGTGAAAATTGCCTAATATTCCAACAATCTAAAAACTTTATATATTTAGGCAATTTTCGTCATCTTTCTTTGCCGCTTCGCTCAAATCGAGCCTGTTTACGGGTGCTAATTTCAAGAGATGGCAAGGAAAAACCCTCTTGTGGCTTACTGCTATGGGCATAGAAAAAAGTTACAAATGGCACTCCCAGAGGTCCGCTTACTCTCGAATAAGAGAGGGCGTTCAGGGAGGCCACCGTACTTTTTGTGGGCTCCGTACTCAGTGTGCTTAGAGACAAGTTGGTTGATGCTTATTTGCATATTCGTGATGCCAAGAAACTATGGGATGTGCTGGATGCTAAGTTTGGTGTTGCCAATACCGGTGGTGAACTGTATGCTATGGAGAAGTTTAATAACTACAAGATGGTTGAAAACCGATCTATAGTAGAACAGGCTCATGAGCTACAGATCATGGCAAAGGAACTCGAACTCCTCAAATGTGTCTGAAGAGGGGTAATCTTGGCAATGCCCATGATGATGGACTTGGGGTTTCGCGGAAGAGAGAACGCTGGGGATTTCATCGGATGTCAGGAAAACGATGAAGACAAAGTCGCCTAAATATTGAGAAAACACACTATTACAAGCTATCCTCTAGATTTCGATACCCTCGCTTGGGCTTCTCCCGTTCTATATATAATAGGCCGGGTCTCAAAGCCGTATGCGGATAGGTTTCATACATGCGTGATTACAATAGCAACATAATATCGGTTCATGATTTCTTTTCTAATACAATCAAAGTCTTTGTCGGTTGCTTCCTTGTGATGTTATCTGAAATCTTCATGGACCGTAGGCCTTTTACCTAACGTAGGGTAGAAAATAATGAGCATCCGAGTAATCATACACATGTCAGTAGCCCCCAAGACTCTATCTGAACCGCAGTTTCAGGTTGAGTCTCAGAGTTTTTCTTTTTCCTTTATCTTTGTCGCTTTTTACATTTTGTAGGGATTTAGTACAACGAGTGTGATGCTTCCGACGGATCGGAAATCAATTAATTGCTCCTAGGGAAAAATAAGGTTGACCTACATCAAATTCAAGTCTCGGGGCTCGAATCCAGAATTTGTAACTGGCGTAATTCAGTTCGAGCCGCTGAGGTCTTACCGAATACTGAATTCCAGTTTTCTATTTTTATCGGGTACCCAACGCGTCCGTCGGGATTTTTATCGTATCGTTGATACGGATTTTTACTGGTAGAGCGCATTCTTGTGCGATTACCAGGCCACACGGGACGAATCCTGGGGTCTTACCTTCATGTTTTTGAACACGGCATTCAGATTTTTTGTCACGTCTGAGCGTGATCCGAGGTTTTTTGGCTTTATTGGCGGTTGGCCTGCTGGGCCGCCAATCTTTCTGATTATATCAGATAGTTTTATTATTTTATACTATCTCCTGATGGGAGTAACACCTTTTTGAGGATACACTAGTGTAAAACTCAAAAAGGGTTTTGCAATTATCAATATACTTTATACATAACTAAATTTCTATCGGGTGCGTGC
This sequence comes from Avena sativa, assembly GCA_916181665.1. Taxonomy (NCBI): domain Eukaryota; kingdom Viridiplantae; phylum Streptophyta; class Magnoliopsida; order Poales; family Poaceae; genus Avena; species Avena sativa. The sequence continues at coordinate 484,901,623 of OV702279.1, forward strand.
TAGCTCTCCCGATGGGAGTAGCCCCTGAGGCTATGTTCGGATTCCTGCATCTGGACATAGGCTCATAGTTACTGTTAGCTTGATGGAAAGTATTGACCTTTGGAATAAAAAGATTAAGGTACAAATAACTTATCTCTTTATATATAAGGAGAAAATCGATGGTACATTATTCTTTGAGCGGATGGCTATTAGCCTTTGTCCTGGACATCTTGGCTTAATAAGCCAAACTGTAATTCTCATCATAGTGCAAATAATCTTATGCGTAAAAATATCGTAGTTGTGCTATGTTCCATGGATTTGAGTAATTTACTCATATCTTCTTGTCTTGTAGTCGATATGCTCCTCCAGGAATAACCTATGTGACGATGTATGGTCCTTCCCATGGTGATTCTAGCTTCTTGTGACCATCTTATTTGAGGCGAAGAACTAGGTCCCCTATTGCAAAGGACCTAGGCCGCAGTCTTCTGTTATGGTAATTGCGCAGGTTTTGCTGGTACATAGTTGCTCTTTGGAGGGCTTCATATCGAGCTTCATCAAGCGCATCTACATCATCTTCAAGTGCTTCTCTTGATTCCTCTTCATTATAGGCAGCTACTCTTGGCGAGTCGTGTGATACCTCAACTGGGAGCACGACTTCCGCATCGTGGATCAAAAAGAAAGGAGTCTCTTATGTTGAATTATTTGGAGTTGTACGTAAACTCCATAATACGGATGGCAATTCATCCACCCATGCTCCTTTTGCTCTGTCAAGTGGTGTCAGTAGTCTCTTTTTGAGTCCACCGGTAACTAGTCCATTGGCTTTTTCGACCTGTCCATTTGTTTGCGGGTGAGCTACCGATGCGTAGCTTATTTTGATGTCCATCTCCTGGCAGTATTTCTTAAACTCATTGGAAGTGAAGTTGGTCTCATTATCCGTGATGATGCTGTTCGGTACGCCAAACCGAAATACTTGATAAAATTCACATCCGAAGTTCCATCTTGGACGGTGACAGGCATTGCTTCAATCCATTTACTAAATTTGTCGAGTGATACTAGCACAAAGACGGGTCCTCCTGGCGACGATTTGTGAAGTTTTCCCACCATGTCGAGTCCCCACTGAGCGAAAGGCCAAGCCAAGGGTATGGGATTCAGCTCAGTGGCGGGTGCTCCAGGCTTTGTTGCGAATCATTGACATGCCTCACATGTTCTGACAATGTCTTTTGTATCTTGTACTACAGTTAGCCAATAAAATCCTGCCCTGAATGCTTTTGTAGCAATTGCTCGGCTACTAGCATGGTGACCACAAGCTCCTTCATGTATATCTTTCAATATAATTTTTCCTTCTTCGGGTGTTACACAATGTTGCAACACACCCGAAATACTTATTTTGTATAGTTCTCCTTTGATTATTCTGAAGGCCTTCGATCGTCGGGTGATTCGCCAGACTTCTATCACATCTTCTGGTAGCTCTCCTTTAGTCATATATGCTATATACGGCTGCATCTAGGTTGGTTCAAGTAGCAGGACCTCTTCGATTTCTTGTTCTTCTTCTTCGATGGCTTCTTCTATGTTCTTGGTTTCTGATGGAGCCCCCGACTCTTTTTGTGGATGTTTCTTTTTCCCTATTTTTGGTGCTACAACCTCGAAGACTCTTTTCGCTTTGATTGATCGCTCCACTATCTCCTTCCAAAAACTCTTGGTGGTATTGGTAAACACAATGATCCGATGTTTGCTAGATTGCCGGCTTCCTCATTGCTTGCTCTTCCTATATGTGATACTTCACACCCATCAAATTGAGCCTCCATGATGCTATATAAGTCACGATAAGTAATCATATTTTTGCTGACAGCATCACACTTGTTCATTGCCTGCTGTGCCACAAGATTAGAATCTCCGAAGATTTTGAGGCGAGTTGCACCACAAGCTTTGGACATTCGCATGCCATGCAACAGAGCCTCATATTCCGCTTCGTTATTGGATGCGTTTGTAAAGCTCATCCGAAGAATATAGGGCATTTTGTCACCTTGAGGTGATATTAGTACGACTCCTGCTCCTGCCCCCTCTGTTCTTTTTGATCCATCAAAGTACATTGTCCAGGCACTAGAAAGGTCTGGTGGACCTGCACTAGAAAGGTCCGTCCACTTTGTGATGAAATCTGGCAGAACTTGTGACTTAATTGCTTTGAGTTTCTCATAAGTGATATCCCGAGGGGATAATTCGATGCCCCATAGAGAAACACGCCTAGTTGCTTCTGGATTATTGAGGATGCTTGACAAAGGTGCTTCGTTGACCACTATGATCGAGTGCTCCGAAAAATAGTGGCGCAGTTTTCGTGTTGTCATAAATATCCCGTATTCTAGTTTCTGGTAGTGTGGGTACCTTTGTTTAGATGGCAATAAAACCTCACTCAGGAAGTAAACTGGCATTTGCACGCCGTGGGTCTTTCCTTGTTCGGGTCGCTCTACGACCAGAACCGTGCTGACCACCTGATGCGTGGCAACGATATAAAGGAGTAGAGGTTCCTTCTCTTTCAGTGACACGACGACAGGGGATGTCGAAAGTATTCTTTTAAGATCTTCAAAGGCATGCTGAGCTTCTTCCGTCCATTCGAATTTCTCTGATTTCCTCATGAGGGTGTAGAATGGCAGCGCCTTTTCTCCTAACCTCGCAATAAAACGACTTAACGCCGCACTCGTCCCGCCAATTGCTGTACACCACGTAGATTTGTTGGCTTCTTCATTGTGAGGATTGCTTGTATTTTTTTCGGGATTAGCCTCAATTCCTCTAGCTGATACCAAATATCCGAGGAGTTGCCCTTCCGGGACTCCAAAGGAACATTTCTTCGGGTTCAGTTTGATGCTAAACCTGTCAAGATTTCTGAATGTTTCTTCTAGGTCCTTGATCAGCGTAGATCCTTGACCTGTTGTAACTATGATGTCATCAATATATACTTGCACGTTTGTGCCTATTTGGCTTCTCAGGCATTTCTGCATCATCCGCTGATATGTTGCTCCAGCGTTCTTGAGGTCAAACGACATTGTTGTGTAGCAGAATACACCATTAGGCGTGATAAACGCCGTTTTCTCTTGATATTCTTCCTTCATCCTAATCTGGTGGTATCCTGAGTAAGCGTTCAAGAAAGAAAGATGTTCGCATCCTGCGGTTGCATTGATGATTTGGTCGATTCGCGGCAATGGGAAGTGATCTTTTGGGCAATGCTTGTTCAATGCAGTGAAGTCGATGCACATCCGAAGTTCTGTAGTGTTTTTCTTTGGAACACATATGGGTTTGCGAGCCACTCTGATTTTGTTAGTTCTTTGATAAAATTGGCATCAGGTAGGCGATGGAGCTCCTTTCCAATGGCCTTGCGCTTTGGTTCTGCGAAGCATCAAAGCGGTTGCTTTACTGGCTTTGCCTTTGGATCTAGATTTAATGCGTGCTCGGCGAGTTCCCTGGGGATTTCCGGCATGTCAGAAGGTAGCCATGCGAAAATCTTCCAGTGCTTATGGAGGAACTCAATGATGTGTTTTCCTATGCGGGGTCAAGGTTAGAAGCCACGAATGTTGTTTTCGTCGGGTCAGCGGGGTGGATCTGTACTTCTTTTGTGTATTTTGCCATGTCAAAAGCCTGATGGGGATTTACACGTGTTACTTCCAGAGGTGCGTTTGCTAAATTTTTTAGTTTCTCAAACTTCGTTGCCATCCTGAAAGATTCAGAAATTTTGTTGAACTCTCAATCACAGCTGTCGGCACATGTGAAGCTTCCTTGTACCATGATAATTCCCTTTGGTGCTGGCATTTTCATTACTAAGTATGCATAATGCGGTACTGCCATAAACCATGTAAAGGCTGGTCGTCCCAGGATTGCGTGATATTGTGATGGCCAATCAATGACTTCAAATTCGAGTCTTTCTCGCCTGAATTTTATCTTGGAACCAAAAACAACATCAAGAAAAACTTTGCCTAAAGGGATTTCGGCTTTACCTGGTACTATTCCGTGGAAAGATGTTTCTATTGGGCGAGATTATCTAGGGGGGTAACCTATTGTTCTTAGTGTTTTTGTGTAGATCAGATTTATGCTACTTCCTGCATCCATGAATACCTTGCTCATATCGAACCCACCAATTTGTGCTTCGACTATCAGGGCTGAATGACCCGGTCATGGGACCCGAAGTGGGTGATCGGCTCTGCTAAATGTGATTTTTTGCTCTGACCAATGGAGATATTCAGGTATAGTTGATGTTGTTGTTTCCGCCATATTGATTTGTCTTGTGATGAGCTTCTGAATTCTGTTGGATGGCGCCCTTTCTGAATCATAGACATTGCTCCTTTTGATCTAGGGTACTCGTTGTTTTGATCGTTTGTGTTTTGTGGTGGTGGTGGTGGTGGTGCACTGATGGCTAGTGCATCAGGCGTGGATGTGTATCCTCGATTTGCTGCTTCGGTTGCCTTTGCATTGCACACCTCCTGCATCTTCAGGAATTTTCGGCAGTCTTTCATCAGGTGATTGGATTGTCGTCTGCCTACTGAGTCGACGTAAAAATGCATATTACAGGGCCCTTCCAGCATTTGCATTGCGGACATAGGTGGGTCTTGTGCTCTTGGCTGATACCGCTGTGCGGACTGGCTTCCTCCGACGTCGTCCCTGTTTTGGCAGTATCCGCCGTTGTGGTCGTTGCTTCTGTTGTTACCTTCACCCGAAAAACCTGCTGCGAAGTAGCTTGGTCCCGTGTTTCCATCGTTGTTCCTTCTTCTTCTATCATTGCTGCGTTTGTCCCTATCTTCCTCGGGCGACTGTGCGCGCTTATTATGTAACACGTCCTCTCCATCAGCCCAGCGGTTTGCTATCTCCATTAACTGTGATACTGTCTTTGGTTTAACCCGTCCCGGTTCTTCTATGAATTCTCAGCGACGGAGGCCATCATTGAAGGCGTCGATGGCCCTTTCGTCGGATATGGATTCAGCTGAGTTTTTGATAATATTCTACCGTTGTATGAACGCTCTTATTGACTCTCCAGATTTTATTTGCATGCTCGTAATTGCTCCAAGGATGCTGGTCGTTTGAACATAGAATGGAAATGTCGGATGAATTTATCTTCTAGGTCATTCCAGCTACCAATTTATTCTTCGAGTAACTGCATGAGCCATGATCTTGTGGCGCCAGTGAGATGTAGTTGTAGACTTTGCATTGCGGTAATTGTGGAGCCACCCTATAATTTGACTGTGGCTAAATAGTCTGCTAACCAAGCTTCGGGTTCCTGGAATCCATCGTATTTATGTCGATCGTGTGGAAGTTTGAAGTCCTTGGGTACTGAGGCCTTGCGAATCCTCTACGTGAAACAGCTAGCCCCGCACAGCTCATGGTCATCTTCGTCATATCTATCTTGATATCGTCGGGTGCTCCTCTCATCTCTGGGTCCACTGCTCCTATGTTGGGTGTTATCGTTTCTTGTATTGCTTCGCGTCTTGGATCCTACGAGATGCGCCTGGTGTGGTGATCGAGACCGTCGGGTGTGTCCTACTTGCCGAGGACTGTTGTGACGGCGTGGGGATCTTTGTGTGAGTCCTTGTTATGCTTCCGCGAGTGAGGCTCCTACCATGCCAAGGTTCATCAGGGCGGAGCGGTGAAGGGCCGCGCGCGGATTGTCAGGTGCGGGTTGAGTGGTGATCAGATATGTTTGCGTGGCCACAATGGCTGCCTGAGCTGTTTTTGCCTTAATGTTCCCTACTTGATCAATTGACATGAATGATAGGTCAAGATCTCAGATGATTCCACTTCTTTCCGCTTCGAGGATATTCTGTAGTCGAGATGTTACCCTTCTCGGTGGTGGTGCTCCTGTTACACTCCTTGATCCTCGAGTAGAGCTTAATTGTGCCCGTCGTAAACTGGATTCGTCGGCTAATCTTTTTCTTTCATCGAGTTGCCTTTGCATCTGGAATAGGTCTCTCTCTTTTTGTGGTGGAGCAGATATTGGTATGGCAATAGATCCTCATTGTCATTAGGACTGCTCCCGAAATTGCCTCCCTTGCTTTTTGCCATGCCGACGCGGGTAGCCGAAGTCCTTGTCTCTCTCCTATGTGAGGTTCTCTGCCTCCTCCTTGGATTATGCGATTCTCTGTTGTTCCTCCTCCGTTTCCGTGTTCTTCTTCGTTGTCGTGGTTTCCTGCATGGTCATCTGATAAAATATCATCGGGGTTGAGGATAGGATTACCGTTTTCATCGCGTGGTGTTGAGGTATCCCCGTTGATCATGTAGACTTGGTGTCGTGTTATGCGTGGCCTAATGGCGTCATCTTTTGCTTCTGTGGGTGTGTTAGTAGTACTCCGAGATCGTAGTTCTGGATAGATTTTCGCCATCCTTTCAAAGTCGTTTTTTTCACTACTTTCTTCGGGTTCTGAGTTTGTCGGGTTTACTTTGTGTGGTGGGATTGGCTGGTGAACTTCTTCTTCTGGTTCGATCTGTGTTGTGATGTCTATGGAGGATCCAACAGATGATGCTGGTACCGCTATGGGTGTAGCTTTTCCCACCGACAGTTCTGATGCGATCAGGGCCGAAGGGTGTGATTCTTGCATGTTGTCTGCTTGGAAGTGTAGGCTTCCGATGATTAGATCGGATCCGCCGTTGAAATCGGCGGGTACCAATACAATGGTGGGCGAGCGTGGATCTGCTTTCGTCGAGTTGATGCTTGGTGGAGAGTGTTCTGCCGAATTCGTGCTTCCAGCATTCAGATTTCCCACAGACGGTGCCAATTGACGAGGGGTAATCTCGTCAATGCCCATGGTGATGGACTTGGGGTTTCGCGGAAGAGTGAACGCTGGGGATTTCATCGGATGTCAGAACGATGAAGACAAAGTCACCTGAATATTGAGAAAACACACTATTACAAGCTATCCTCTAGATTTCGATACCCTCGCTTGGGCTTCTCTTGTCCTATATATAATATGCCGGGTATCAAAGACGTATGCGGATAGGTTTCATACACGTGTGATTACAATACCAACATAATGTCGATTCATGATTTCTTTTCTAATACAATCAAAGTCTTTGTCGGTTGCTTTCTTGGGCTGTTATCTGGAATCTTCATGGGCCGTAGGCCTTTTACCTAACTTAGGGTAGCAAATAATGAGCTCCGAGTAATCATAGCCATGTCAGTGTGCTTTTGGACAAGTTTGTCGCGGGATGCATTGTCGCTAAGCTCCCCCCTTCATGGAGGAATTTTGCCACTTCTCTGAAACATCAGAGGCATGAGCTCTCTGTTGAGTATCTCATTGGCTCTCTGGATGTTGAAGAAAAGGCGAGGGAAAAAGACAAACACACTAGTGGATCCGAGGGATATTCTGCTGCCAATATGGTGCAAAAAAATGCCCACAAGTCTAAGGAAAATAACAAAGTCTGCCAGAGTACCAACTTTAAGAAGAAGAAGAAGGGTCAGAACAAGGGAAAAAAAGAACCTTGCTAGGTGTGTGGCGAGATTGGACATTGGGCTCATCGTTGTCCACAGAAAAAAGGCAAGAAGGGTCAGGCTGGACAGAGTTCTAAATTTGTCAACATGGTCATTGGCAATACTGATGCAGGAACTTCAGGTTCTGGGTACGGTAATTTATTACCTACTATTCTTTCAGTATTTCAATCCACAGAATGGTGGGTTAATACGAGTGCCAATGTTCATGTGTGTGCTGACATTTTCATGTTCACCTCTTATCAGGCTCGTGATTCCCTAGTCATGATGGGGAATGGGTTATATTCTAATGTTCTTGGTGCTGACACGGTAGATCTGAAGTTTACTTCAAGCAAGATCGTGTAACTGAAGAATGTACAGCATGTTCCATCTATAAAGAAGAATCTTTAATTATTGGGAGTACTCGATAGATATGGACCGGACGCATGGCAAGATCAGATGTACCCTGGACCGTAATAGCATCGTCGTCACTCGTCACTGCTTGGCACACATCGTGGGTGCTCTTAGAAGTAGCCGCAATTTGCTTCAACCATGTAAGCTGGCTGCCAATGGCCAAAGTAAGGTATAGTACCATCGTGAGCATATGCAACTAGGCAAGTTCCGCGAGCATTTCTCAGTTAGTCGATCACTGCGACAGAAAATTAGGAGGAAATTGTACGCAAGAGAAGCCCACGGCAGGTCGTTTTCGGCGCGCACGGCGGCGTCAGCGCGCGCAGGAGGCGGTGCCGCGTGACATGAGCCCCCGCGCGCCCGAGGGGGAGGGGCCATGTGAGCGCGACCACCCGAGCAACCCCCACCACGCGTGCCGAGCGAGGCGCACTAGCGCGCACACACGCACAGACAGATCGGGGCCAGCGGGGAGGAGAAATATCCCCGGGCTTTCTTGGAAGCTCTCGCTCGCGGCCCCGGGCTGCTGATCGGATCCGAGAAATGGCGGCGGCGGCCGCCGCGGCCGAGGCGCCGGCGGAGGAGCTCTCTCCTCCCCGCCCGCCGCCTCCCGAGAAGCGCGCTTCGCCCACGGACGGCGAAGCGGTGGGCAAGGAGGAGCGGCCGGAGCCGAAGCGGCGGCGCGCGCGCGTGGCCGCGCTCGAGAACTTGCCGCGAGCGACGGCGGCAGCTTCCGCTGCCGCGGCGAGCGAGGAGGAGGAGAAGGACGGAGGAGGGTCGTCGTCGTCCTCGTTCTCGTTCCACGCGCGGAGCTTCTCCGGGGTGGAGACGACACCCAAGTTCGGGTCCTTCAACCCCGCGGCCGCCCAGTTCGTGGCCTTCCACCTGACGCCACCGCCGCCTCTGGTCGATCCGGTGGAAGACGAGGCGGAGTCCCCGCCCCCGCCGGCGGTCGTAGGCAGCGATGGCGAGGATGAGGACAAGGGCAAGGATGGCAATTCACACTAGCGCCGGCAGCAGAAGGAGGAGTCGATCGATGACCTGTTTTTGACTTAGACAGAGATCGAGCAGGGGGAATTTACCGACCCTGACCGCTCCATAGTTCGTGTGTGGCCTCTGTTCCTTGGATGGACAGTGCACTTCCTCCTCTTCTATTTTGCTTGTGTCTACTTTTTTTCTTCTCTCCTCTTCGTGCCAATGCAATTTTTGTACATCAATCACTGTCTTCCTTGTATGCTGTAGTTTTGTACTGATACGGTTAGCTAATAAGAGTGTATTTTAGGTGGTGATTTGTTGTTGTTGATGTAACTGGCCTACTAAAGCTTGGTCATCTCTTCTTTACTGCCATTACCGTCAAGGCCGCCAGACGCAGCTGTTAATTCACCTGCCGCCTGTTGCCGTCAAAGGAAAGGAGGCACTCTCCAATCCATCTCCGCGGCCAAGTACTGCCTGGTGCTTGGGCCACACAGAGACTCTACAATTTACTCTGTTTAGAGCAAGTCTAACAGCACCCTTAAACGGGACAAACCCTTAAAATAACCGTTGTTTTAAGGTTTTCGACGAGAAATCGGTGGGGATCAGAACTCAAATCACACTATCCTTAAAAAAAAGTAAGGGCTGACTCGTAAACCCGCTATCCACCCGCACAAACCAGGGTTGGAGAGGGCGACCCGCACTCGCCCCGCACTCCACTGTTCCTTTGCGCGCGAGAGATTTCAGCTCGTTCCCCCTTCTCGCCCGCCCGCCGCCGCCGCTGCCGATCTCCGCGCCGCCGCGGCCGGATACTGATGGCATGGACCACAGATCGATCCCGATGTCCGCTGGCGGCACGCCGCAGCCTAGGGCACCCTCTCTGCCGCTCACCATTTCTCCCGAGGCTGCCGGAGGTCTTCCGACCTCCACGGATGTCGCCAAGATGGCCGCGGCCACTAGCGTGAAGAAGAGGAAGAGGGCGGGTACGCACCTCAATTAGACAGCATCTGCGCCGGATCCCGACCCTGCACCGGCTACCGCCCCTGCGCCGGCGTCCAAGCCTAAGAGGAAGCGGGTGAGCCAGAAGCGGCCGGCCCGCCGCAGCAGCCTCTCGTCGGCCACTCCATCTCCGCCTCCCGCTGTTTCCCCCGTCGTCACTCCATCTCCGCCTCCCGCCGTCTCCCCCGCCCCGCAATCGTTCGACCCGTTGCCCGAAAGGTATGCCAATTTTTCCCGGGTCCCTCCGTCTCACCTTGCATAATTTTTCTCCGAAGGACATGAATGAGCAACAATTGGAGTGGTGGAAAGAGACCACCGCGGAGATCACGGAGAGAAGAAGGCTCCTTCGTCAAAGTGGAACCGGAGGTGCTTGGTTGAGCATGGAGATAATTCTGGAGCTTGATTCTCCCTTGCATGTTGGTAGACCTATAAACTATGCATTTGGATTTGTCGTGAACTGTTCTGCGTATAGATTTAATGCGAACTATGTTGTTGATTTGATGTTGAAACTATGCATAAAATGTTTGCAACTTGCATTTGTGCTAGAATTCCTGTTTTTATGGGCCAGGAAACATGTGCCATCGATCAGCGCCCTTATCACACCTGTAAAATAGAATACTCGGTTTTACAAGTTGTGAATAAGGGTGTTGATCTCCGCCGGCGGTTTTCAACGTGTAAAAACGCAGTACAGGCACCCTTACTCGCGTTTTAAGGGCCGAAGGAATAAGGGCATTGTTAGTCTTGCTCTCAGGGGCCTCCGGTTGAAAACACATTTCTCACGAAACCGGGCCTTACCGGTCAGGTATCCACCGTCCATATGCGCCGCGATTCGTGCTATGTTCTTCGGCCATGTTTGACCAGTTCCAATTTGATATTATGATATGAAATCAAATCGAAGCCGTGTTGAAATATCTAGTATTCAATTATTTTAGAAGCATGACACGCAAATTTCACACTTATCTAGACTATCTCAATGAGTTTTTTCAACCAAATCATGATTCACAACGAAATACTACGAGATTTCAGCACGGTTTTGATTTGATTTCAACTATATATCATATAAAATTGAAATTGGTCAAACGTGACGAAAAGACGTAGCACGAATCACGACACATGCGACCGGTGGCTTCATGACCATAAGGCCCAGCTCCGTGAGAAAACCCGGGTTTCCCGGTACTGTTGTAGAGTACTCGACTGCTCACCATATCTGAAGTCACCTCGCCTATCGCCGTTGGCGCGAGAGCACTCCACCAGTCCACAAGTCTCACATCCACCTCGGGACCCCTTTCGATGACTGTCGGGGATATGACCCCGGGTACCCCAGAGATAGTCATCTTCCAAGGTATGCGCACTTACTTTCAAACATATAGAAATGAAGGGTTTGCTGCTAGTTTGAAGAGTGCCAAGGATATTACATCTAAGCTGGGTGTAGAGCAATCATTCCGTGTAAAGCGTCATGCTTCTAGGACAAAGCAATTTGATGAAACTGAACATGAGGAAGCAATCTTCCAAGCTAAGGAGGATTTTAAAGTGAACTACTTTTTGGTTATGGTCGATATGGCGACCACATCTTTGAAGCGTAGATTTGAAGAACTCCAGTCATTCAAAGGTATATTTGGGTTTTTAATGAGTTCCACATCCTTGAAGGCATTAGATGGTCCTCAACTGAAAAAACATTGCACTAAATTTGCAAAAACTTTTACTCAGCCGGGTAAATCTGGTAAACCTGATACATGTGATGTTGAGTTGAATGCACTTATTTTTGAGTTAAGTGTTATGAAGTTCACTTTGCCAAATACACCAATGTCTGCTATGGAGCTTTTTGAGTTTGTCAGAGAAGCGAATTGTTATCCTAATATTTCTATCGCTTATCGGATCTTATTTACTATGCTTGTGACTATTGCATCAGCTGAAAGAAGCTTTTCAAAGTTGAAATTATTGAAGAACTATTTGAGATCTTCAATGTCTCAGGAGAGGTTAAATGGTTTGGCAAGTCTATGCATCGAGAAGAAGTTAGTGGACGAGATTGATATTGATTCCATTGTCACGGACTTTGCTTCTAGGAATTTTCGAAGGAAATTTTAAGGTATCATGTAAACATTGTTATTTTTATATGAATATTATAGTTGGAAGTGTACTTAAAATATATTTTTATCATCTCATATATGCATAAAAAATTATACTAAGGGGCCCAAAATATTAGTTTCGCCTCGGGCCCCTGAAATCTCAGGACCGGCCCTGTATGTTGGAAACTCCCGTAATACCGAATAAAGTCAAGTAGGAAGCAAGGTGAACAAAACATCGAAAGTTTCACATGGTGCACTTGTGTTTCGATGAATACATTTATAATAATAGATATGGGTACCATCTAAAGTATTGTATAATGTTATGGCGGGGCTAGTTCGTTTTTAACGTAGAATGATGTGTCCCAGGGCACAATGCCCATGAGAAATCCCTCGAGGTTGATCTAAAGTCACTGTAGGCTCCTGGCATCCGGCCTCGTTCTGATGCCATAGTGACGATGCATACACACAGATGTTATCATGTGATGATAAAGTATTAATGTTAATCAATGTGACATTAGTAAGTTGCAAAGGATTTGGGACTGTAAAGCACAGGCCCAAGACTCAACTTCTTCCATGAGCAAGCATGTTTAGGGTACCGGATATATGGTGCCAATGATTAAGAATAAATGCAGCTAGTTTATTTGTACTCTAGTGCAAGTGGGAGACTGTTGGAAATATGCCCTAGAGACAAATAATAAGGATTGTTATCATATTTCATAAAGTTTATGATTAAGTTTTATATCATGCTATAACTATATTGAGAGGAAACATCAATACACGTGTGATATATAAACAACCAGGAGTTCCCAGTGAAACTATAGTCACTGGTTCATTGGTCAACAGATGATCAAGTTTCCTGATCATGTGGCATTTATGCCAGTTGGAAATGGAGTCAACTCATTCTGAGAATGAGATGATGAACCAATACCCAACCTAAACATCGTGACCCGATCATGTCATGAAGTTCAAGTTACGATGATTAGAAATGGATCCTCATAGACTATTCCTTAGACTGTGAGGCTATATCAATCATTGTCTCCCGAGAGTGCTTAGATAACATCAAGCGCCACTTGGTAATACAGTGGTTATAAAGGTGTGTTTAGGTACTCGGAGGAATCCGTAGAGGCAATATATGTCAAGAGCAGGATTTGTCCGTCCACGTGACGGAAAGATACTCAAGGGCCCACTCGAAGAAGTTATATCCAATAGCTGCGTAGCATGTGATTTGATCACAGGGATATCACTTGTCGAGACGAGTCAAGTAGCATTGTTCAGTAACGAGATTGAACACGACATGGTGATGTCATTGATCATATCTCGGGCAATGCAAGTATCGAGAGAAAAAGGGAATAAGACATGACCGTCCTAGTTCAAACGACGAAAGATCTTCGTGGAACGCACAGGGGTCACATGGCCATCCAGGTCCCTCTGTCGATCATTGGTCCGGGAGTGTCCCGACCATGTATGGAGTGTTCCGGAACCATAGGATATCACACTTAAGGGTTTGATGATGCTTAGAGAGTGTTTATAGGATCGGAAGAATCGCCGAAGAATAGTAGAGAGAAAACTGGAAGGGTTTCGGCAAGTCTAGAGGATGTCCGGAGTGGAGGTGGAAGGTGTTCCATAACCACAAATATTGAATAATATGTGAATGAATGTTAAGTATTGATTTAATCATTTATTCATAATTATTTAATAAAAGATAAAATCAATTTAAAGGTCAAAAGGCTTAATGGGCCTATTCCGGAGGGAAGAGGGCCCATTAGGGAAAGGTAAGAGGGCGAAGGGCCAGAGGGGGTGGCCGGCGCCCTAGTGGTCCAACCCCTCGTGTGGGGCCCATGGGGGTGTCCGGTGGTGCCACCCCTCCCCCTCTCCTCTCCTTTAGTCCCACCCCAGGAATTTGAGGGAGGTAGTACCTCCCCTCCCCCTATATATAGTGGGAGTATTTGGCCAGATAAATACACACAATATTCAATAAAGTTCTTCTCACTTTTGGAAAGACCTCCAATTGATATTCTCTATCTCTCTCTCGTGACCATGGTCCCAAGTTTGGACTGCGCGAACGAGAGGCATCTTCACCACGGAGCGCCGTCGCGCTACGGGATTCGGATCCAGGAGCTCTACTTCCGCAACTGCTGCTGGATCAGGGAAGCGGGAGTCATCGTCAAACACCGGACGTGTGTAACTCCCCGCGAGGTGTCACACTTGAGTCACTCAAGTCGTTGGAGCCACAGGAGCGCAAGGAATTCATCACGACCTTGAGGTCGGCTTCGGCTCGTCTACATCAACCACGCTCTCCTGAGCGTTGACAACGCTTTTCAGTCTTCAGGGGTAAGTTCGCGAAAATCCCCTCCCGTTACTGTATTACTAATAGATAGGTCCTGGCAACATCAGGGGTTCAGGGGCGTAGGGTAAAAATTTATTGTTTTCATGCGCGGAACCCCTACAGATTATTGTATCCTCTCTTGCCTCAATCTAAGGACTTGTCAGGTACCCAAGTCCCCGAGGATTGAGCCAGGTATAGGGAGTATGAGTAATGACTAATCTGCAGGTTGGTGATGACCCACAAGTATAGGGGGTGTACCACAGTATTTTCGAGGGAAGTGAAACCCAATTTATTGATTCGACACACGGGGGGCCAAAGAATATTTATAAGCCTTAACAACTGAGTTGTCAATTCAGCTGCACCTGGAAACAATCTTGCTCACAGCAGTTTATCAGTAGCAACAGTTTTGTAGTAGCAATAGCAAAGTAATAGCAGTAGTAAAAGTAAAGACAATAATAACAATTACAGTAAATAGTAGGATTAAAGCATGGTAGGCATAGGGATAGATGGACAGGTGTTGCATGGACAAAACAATTCACATGGCAATCAAGACATAGGGCATTTGCAGATAAATAAGATAAAGCATCCAAGTACTAAATAATCATAGGCATGTGTTCTATATATAGTCATACGTGCTCGCAATGAGAACTTGCACAACATCTTTTGTCCTGCCAGCCCGTTTGCAGCGGGGCCTCAAGGGAACTACTGGCAATTAAGGTGCTCCTTTTGATAGAGCACCGGACCAAAGCATTAACATTCCATGAACACATGTGATCCTCACATCAAAGCAATTCCCTCCGGTTATCCCGATTGTTGTCACTTCGGGGCCTTTGGTTTCGGACAACAACATGTGTATACAACTTGCAGGTAAGATCATAAACAATACTATCATAATGAATCAATAACATGTTCAGATCTAAAATCATGGCACTCAGGCCCTAGTGATAACCATTAAGCATAACAAGTTGCAGCAAAGTCAAAAAGCACTAATAATAGATACTAGGCACCATGCCCTAACAATCTGATGCCATTACACGAACGATCTCATCCAATCCCTACCATCCCCATAGCCTATAGCGGGGGATTACTCACTCATAGATGGGGGAAACATGGATGGTCGATGGAGAAGCGATGGTGATGATGATGGTGATGATCTCCTCCAATTCCCCGTCCCGGCAGGGTGCTAGAATGGAGTTTCTGGTTCCGAATCACGGAATCTAGTGGTGGCGGCGCAGTGGAACTCTTTCTGGAAAAACGTCGAACCCCCCTTGGTTTTTAGGTCAAGAGGCAACTTATAGGCGAAGAGGGAGGCCGAGGGGGCAGCCGAGGGGGCCACACCACCCCCAGGCGCGGCCTGACCTGGCCCGTGTGGCCTGGCCTGGCCCGCGCGGCTAGGTGGTGTGGGCCCCTCGTGGCCCTACTCCGTCTCGTCTTCTGGCTCCGTGAGTCTTCTGGTGAAATAGGATTTTTGGCATATTTTCCGAGATTTTTCCTGATAGTTGATTTTCTGGACAAAAACTAGACACCAAGGTAATTCTGCTAAAAACAGTGTTTTTCCGTGTTAGTTGTATCCAAATCACACAAGTTTAGAGGAAGAACAATAGCAAAAGTGTTCGGGAAAGTAGATACGTTTTGGACGTATCAACTCCCCCCAAGCTTAGCTTATTGCTTGTCCTCAAGCAATTCAGTTGAAAAGTAAGTGCGATAAAAGAAACTTTCACGAACACATTTGCTTCATAAGATGTATATATTCTCATCATATGATCAAGTACTTGGACAATTCATAATAAGGAGTATGCAAATAAGGTTACTCAATAGTCATTGCAAGCTATGAAGAGATCCCAACTCAAAAATAATAAGTAGCATGAAACATAAACATAAGCAACATTGCAATGCTCATAAAAATGTATGATAGAGTGGTATCTCGCTTGCCTTTGATTGTAGAGCAAACATAAATGCCAAGGCACCTCTGAAGTTCAAGTGAAGTCTAGAAGTAAAGAGATCAAACATACAAGCATCAAAGTCATAACACAATAAATCAATGTTTTGAGACAAGCACATTACACTAAGAATGACAACTATGCTCTCAGGAAAGTGCTCATAGAATAGGTGGTGACTCAACAAGGAAATGAAAAGGTTTTGAAGAGTTTGAAAGGCTTCCAAATGCTGAAAGCATGGTACTCATTAGCTTTGAGCTCTCATTGCCCCTATCATAAGCATCTTTAAATGGTTAAGGTTAAAGTGACACAACTAAGAGGATATGCTTGACAAGTTATAAGTTAAAATCTCATGCCCCTTACTTACGAGTACCGAACCTCATGCTACTCAACTTCAGTCACAAGTAAGCTCTTGTCATTGTAAGTACATATGTATCATAGAGAACCGCCAACGGGGTACCCCTTGCACATGATACAGGAGCTATCCCATAATCAAAATGACAAGGCAAGCAGACAATGAGCATCTCAGCAGTCTTTTTATTTGCTATTTGCATAGGTTTTTATTGAGGATGCTTCATAGAATGCTCATTATGGTTATGCTGCAAGTTTCCACCATGATTAGGCATGGCTTAGGCTAGCAGCCCAGGCATACAAACTCCATGATCATACAAGTTCCCCTTTTATTTCACACTGTCGGGATCCATAAGCAAAAGAATCATGATATCAACGAGGTACAAAGTACCAGTGCAATGTTTAAAGCGTTCCCCATGATACATGGTTCTGCTAACTTCAACTTATAAAGCGCAAGCATATACGCAACAAAGATGAAGGCAATGGTTCAATATTATTAAGTGCAAGAAAGTAAAGTGTCCCATCAAGTTCGTGAGAGCTTTACTAACTAACTTTCTCATAACAAGCAAACATTTTATTCAGAAGAAAACAAGGCATACTAAGCATGCACAGAATAGCAAATGATGCTAATAGGTAGGTATGGTGGACACTTTTGGCAATATTGGTTTTAGGGAGTTGGAAACACGAGTAAATCTTATACTCGGTGCAAGTGAAGGCTAGCAATAGTAAGGGAGCGACAAACGAGAGAGCAATAACTGTCATACTCATGCTTGCAACAAAACAGGACTAATCATGGCATGAAAGTGATTCAAGACCCATGAGGCAAAATAATTCATCGAGGCTTAACTGGTTATTGTTTTAGTCATACGCATGCATGAGCATGTGCCAAGTCAATTCTGTGAAACATTCAGAGGAGGATACCACAGTGTCATACCAAGTTATGAATAGAGCAATGGAAGCAAACCTTCATACGACATGCTACGAACTATTAGCAAGCTGGAGTTAATCATAAGAAAGCAAGAACTACTAAGCATCCATAAATAACATACACCCTACATGAACAGATTAAGCATGCCCACAATGATGAGTATATGTACAAAAATGAAAACAAATAGAGTTCGTTACCAGCCTCTTACCACACCTCAAGTTGTCATTAATCCTCATTATTGCCCTCACTTGTGTGGCTTAAATAATAACATGAAACCAAATTCCACAGAGGACTGCTGAACCCTGCAACAAACTTCACAAAACCAAAGAAGAAGAACAAATATTTTTGGTGTTTTTAATTTTCAAAGGCAAGAACAAAAAGGAAAAACAAGCAAAGCAAAATCTTTTTGGGTTTTTCGAATAATTCAAACAAAACAAAAAGGAAAAAGCAAACCAAGGCAAAAAGAAGAAGAGGCAAATGATGGCTCGGTGTTGATGTGGAGCTCGTTGGGGAACCCCAAGAGGAAGGTATGATGAGCACATCAGTAAGTTTCCCTCAGTTATGAAACCAAGGTTTAATCGAACTAGTAGGAGCAAGGAAACACCCCAAAGGTGTTGCTAGTTGAGCCTTGGCAGGGCGCACTACCGGTGCTAGTAGCAACGTGGAGATCTGCACAACACAACCACAGAACTTTGCCCCCAACTTGCGATGAGGTTGTCAATCTCACCGGTTTTGCTGAAAACAAAGGATTAAACGTATCAAATGGAAGGAAGTAATAGTTTGCATAAATTAAACACAAAGCAGTAAACAGTTTGTAGATTGTATGTAAAAGAAAGGACCGGGATCCATAGTTCACTAGAGGTGGCTCTCCTTAAGATAGATAACATGCTGGGTGAACAAATTACAGCGGGACAATTGACAAACATCGAGAAAGAAATACATGCATATACTAATCATCTTGACTCCTTTGGAACTTGATTGGGAATTACAACATTATACATAGACCGCCATCCAACTGCATCTATAAATAATAATCCACCTTCAGGTTATCATCCGAACCCCCTCCAGTATTAAGTTGCAAGCAACAGATTATTGCTTTACGAATTGCGTGTAAAGTAAACAATACGATTGTTATATGAACAAAGGATTGTTGTTTTCTCCCTAGTAGCAACAGCACATCTAGTACCTTACAGATTTCTGTCACTTCCCCAGATTACCAGAGGCATGAACCCACTATCGAGCATAAATACTAACTCTTGGAGTTGCTAGCATCTACTTGGCCAAGATAGCTACTAACAACGGAAAGCACGCAAGATCACAAATAACAAAGACATGATAGAATCAATAATCAATCTAAAATAGCATCTCAATATCCATCAGATCCTCGCAAACACAACATGCAGAATTACAAATAGATGATCTTGATCATGAACGGAGCTCACAAGATCTAGACATGAAAGCACAAAGGAGGAGAACCATCCATCTAGCTACTACATGGACCCGTAGTCCAGAGATGAACTACTCATGCATCACACTGGAGGCTTGCATGATGATGAAGAAGGCCTCCAGGGTGAATTCCCCTCTCCTGCAGGGTGCCGAGAAGAGCTTCAGATACCTCCCGATCTAGGGATGCAGATGACGGTGGCTACAGACTCTTTCGTGGATTTTTGATCGGGTACTTAGGGTTTTGGTCCCGAGGGCAATATATAGGTAGAAGGAGAGGCCGAGGGGTACTGGGGTCGGCCAGAACACCCCCTGGCGTGGGCCGGGCCTGGCCGCGCAGCCAGGTGGTGTGGCCGGCCCCCAGCCCTTCTCTGTCTCGTATACTGGCATCAGATGTCTTCCGAAAAAATAGACACTTTGGCTTTTGTCCCGTCCAATTCCGAGAATATTCATTTTCTAACTTTCCTGGAACCAAAAACAACAGAAAACAGGCAGCTGGCACTGTGGCTCTTGTTAATAGGTTAGTCCAAGAAATCATATGAAAAGTACTCCAAAGTGTGGACAAAACACAAGAAAGTAGATAAAACCAAGCATGGAACATCAAAAATTATAGATACATTTGTAATGTATCAACATCCCCAAGCTTAACTCCTGCTCGTCCTCGAGTAGGTAAGTGATAAAAAGAAAGAATAATTTTTGAGGTGACATGCACCATCATAAACTTGATCAAAGTATTTGTAAAACATTCACAGCTGGGTTCATAATACTTCAATCATAACATGAAAGACAAAGTTCTAGCAATAAGACAGAAACTATGATGCAACATGAAAAGGCACAAACAAAAGATTCATGAATAACAATGCTTTGCAAGACGTTTGTTTGTTTCACATAAAGAAAACATAGCATAATAGCATTCAGCTTGTCCCTCATAGAGTAGCAAATATAATTGCATAGGACACCTTCAAAGTTCATAAGAGTGACTAGATACAAATAGTTTAAAACAAGCAATATCAAGTTATGCATCAATCAACTAGTCTTGGGACAATGCACATAGAACTAAGAATGGCCACTATGCTCTCAAAGTAAGTGCATAAAGGTAGAAGGTGGAGACTCAATATAATGGTGGAAGAAAGGCCTTCATAGAAGGAAGCAGGGATTCTAGTCTCATAAAGAGCTTCCAAAAATTATGGTACTTATAGCATTCAGCTCTCATTGCCCCTATCATAAGCATCTTGAAGGTGATTAAGGTTAAAGTGACACAACTAAGAGGATATGCTTGACAAGTTATAAACCGAAATCTCATGCCCCTTACTTACGAAGACCGAACCTCATGCTACTCAACTTTAGTCACAAGTAAGCTCTTATCATTGTAAGTACATATGTATCATAAAGAACCGCCAACGGGGTACCCCTTGCACATGATACAGGAGCTATCCCATAATCAAAATGACAAGGCAAGCAGACAATGAGCATCTCATCGATCTTTTTCTTTGCTATTTGCATAGGTTTTTATTGAGGATGCTTCATAGAGTGCTCATTATGGTGATGCTGCAAGTTTCCACCATGATTAGGCATGGCTTAGGCTAGCGGCCCGGACGTTTCTCTAACACACATACAAACTCCATGATCTTAAAAGTTCCACTTTTATTTCACACCGCCGGGATCCATAAGCAAAAGAACATGATATCAACGGGGTACAAAGTACAAGTGTAATGTTGAAAGCGTTCCCCATGATACATGGTACTGCTAACTTCAACTTATAAAGCGCAAGAATATACGCAACAAAGAAGGACCCAATGGTTCAAGTTTATTAGATGCAAAAAAGTAAAGTGTGCCATCAAGTTCGTGAGAGCTTTAATCACTAGTTTTCTCATAATAAGTTTAATTTGGAAGATAAACAAAAGCATGAATATACTTGGAATAGCATATGCTAATAGGTAGGTATGGTGGACTCTTTGGAATAACTTGGTTTAGGGAGTTGGATGCATGAGTGGAACTCATACTTGGTTGTGGAGGCTAGCAAAAGACTGGGAGCGACAAACTAAGAGAGCAATAATGGCCATAATCATGCAGAGCGACAAAACATCATTGATCAAAGCATAAAGTGATACTAAAAGTTGAGAACTAAAGGATCGTAAAGGCTATGGTGACTTGAGATAGTCATAACATGGTGTGAGCATGTGCCAAGTCAACCCAAATAAAGCATCAAAGGAGAATGCCACTATACTCTCCTTTAATATGCTAAAACAACGCATGATTCATCCAAGGCACATTAAGCAATCTCAATTGTTTATAACAAGTCATGCTATAGCAAAGAATACTAAGCATAAAGCCAAAACAATATCAAGCATGGCATGACAAAGCATAGGCCATAGTCAAAAACAAGCTCTCTTTAACACTTAAGCATGAACTTTCCTACTCTTTTCCAAACCAAACCAAACTATTTGAAAACCAATGTATGAAATAGGGGGTCCAACCAATTTATTCAGAAAACTAAGAAAACCAAGCAAACGAAAAACCAAAACAAAAAAACAAAAAAGAAGACGCTCCAAGAACAACACAACTGTGCATGAAACAATAAAAATGAAGTGTTTGGAAGAAACCTGGGATTTTTATTGATGAAGAGGGGGATGCCTTGGGCATCCCCAAGCTTTGACGCTTGTACTTCTTGGATATTTCTTGGGGTGACACGCGTGGCATCCCCAAGCTTGAGCTTTAGTCCATCCTTCATCTCATTACTCATTCCTTCCATACACCTGAAATTTTTCCTTCATAAAAAACTTCACACAATCTTTATTAGCAACATTGGTGCACTCAAGATAATAGGTCTTAAGGTTAAGTTCTATCATCAATAAACTTCCATTAGAAAACTAGCTACTGAAGCACTTTCCTCAAAAAGCTCAATTCTCCAAAAGAACTCAAAAAGGAACCAACAAGAAGCAAATGCAGAAAATGGCAGAAATCTATCAAAACAGACCAGCAGGTAAAGACGAATTTTTTCGATGACTTTCTGTTGCTCAAATCAAAAAGTGTTGAACTAACGGAAGTTAGATAACAACCTGGGGCAGAAGACAAAAAATTCACGCCTCAAAAAGACGTTCAGAGATTTTACATGAATTTTTACGGTGAAGCACAGAAATCTGTTTCAGGACAACAACTTTCCCAATCATTACTTCTCTCTCATTAGAGGTTACTCTTGGTACGAAAAGCAAATAAAAAGGATAACTAAAGTAATAACTTCGAAGACCCATCTAAAACTTTTGGGTTATCTCCCAATAAGTACTTTTCTTTAACGCCTTTAAGTTAGGCATAAGAAGCAAGAAAAAGAATCATGTGTTCTCAAATAAAGAAGCATTAAAACCAAATTTTGTTTTCATAGGAGAGGCAAAAGAAATCTTCTCTCTCTTCTTAGGGAAGTGTTCTATACCTTTCTTGAGTGGGAGTTGATATTTAATGGTGCATTCTTTCATATCAATAATGGCACCAACAGTTCTAAGAAAAGGTCTTACCAAAGTAATAGGACAAAAGCATTGCATTCAACATCCAAAGCATAGAAATCAACGGGGACATAAGAATTGTTAACCATAATAAGAACATCATTAAGACTCCCCATGAGTTTGTTTTTAGCATTATCATCAAGTGGGACATTCAAATAACAATCTTCAAGTGGTGGCAAATCAAGCATATCATAAATCCTTCTAGGCATAATAGAAACACTATTATCAAGATCACACAAAGCTTTGAAATCAAAGTCATTCACTTTCATATTAATGATGGGTTCCCAACCATCTTCTTGTTTTATAGGAATAGAAGCTTTATGTTTCATCTTTTCTTCTTTAATCTTTATGAGAGCATCAGTAATGTGTTTTGTAAAGGCCATGTTCATAGCACTAGCATTAGGACTTTTAGCAAGCTTTTGTAGGAACTTAATAACTTCAGAGATATTGCAACCATCAAGATCAAAATCAAATTTATCATCTAAACTAGTAGAACTATTACTAGCCTTAACACTAGTGGTAGTGATAGTAGAAACACTAATGTTTCTAGTAATTTCATCTTCTCTTTCCCACTTGGCATGTAATTCAGCTAATAGTCTAACATTTTCATCAATTCTTACTTGTATAGCATTAGTAGCTGCAAAGGGATTATCATTAGTTTCAGGTTTAGCAGCCTTTTTATTCAAAGAAGATTGAGCTTCAGCCAAAGATGCTATATTTCTTTCAACATTAGAGAGTTTTTCCTCAATAGTTTTATTGAAAGCAGTTTGCTTACTAATAAAGTCTTTAAGCATAACTTCAAGTTGAGAGGGAACACTCCTATTATTGTTGTAGGAATTTCCGTAAGCATTACGATTGTTGGGAGGATATGGCTTATAATTGTTGTTACCAAAATTATTCCTATAAGCATTATTGCCAAAATTGTTATTTCTTATGAAGTTCACATCAACTTGCTCTTCTTGAGCAACCAAAGAGGATAAAGGAACATTATTTGGATCAATATGGGCTTTCCCATTAACAAGCATAGACATAATAATATCAATCTTATCACTCAAGGAGGAGGTTTCCTCAACAGAATTTACCTTCTTACCTTGTGGAGCTCTCTCAGTATGCCATTCAGAGTAGTTAACCATCATATTATCTAGAAGCTTTGTTGCAGCACCCAAACTAATGGTCGTAAAGGTACCTCCAGCAGCAGAATCCAATAGGTTCCTTGAAGAATAGTTCAATCCTGCATAAAAGGTTTGGATGATCATCCAATCAGTCAGTCCATGAGTGGGACAATTCTTTACCAAAGATTTCATTCTTTCCCAAGCTTGAGCAACATGTTCATTATCAGATTGTTTAAACTTCATTATTTCATTTCTCATAGATATAATCTTAGCAGGTGGATAGTATTTTCCAATGAAAGCATCTTTGCACTTAGTCCAAGAATCAATACTATTCCTAGTTAAGGAATTCAACCATTCTTTAGCTTTTCCTCTCAAAGGGAAGGGAAACAATTTAAGCTTAATAATATCACCATCTATATCCCTATGCTTTTGCATCTCACAGAGTTCAACAAAGTTTTTTAGATGGGCAGCAGCATCTTCATTACCAATACCAAAAAATTGTTCTCTCATAACAAGATTGAGTAAAGCAGGTTTTATCTCAAAGAAAGTAGCTTCAGGCACAGATGGAGCAATAGGTGTGCTCATAAAATCATTGTTGTTGGTGCTAGTGAAGTCACAGAACTTAGTGTTTTCAAGAGTAGTCATTTTTTGTGTTTTTGATAAAGAAAGCAAACTTGTAAAACTATATTTTTTGTGTTTTTGATAGAGAAACAAGCAAACAAAGCAAAAAGAAACTAAGCAAAACAAAAATAACAAAGTAAAGAGATTGGTTATGAGGGACTCCCCTTGTGAAGATTTCCTTGACTCCCCGGCAACGGCGCCAGAAAAATACTTGATGGCTCAGTGTTGATGTGGAGCTCGTTGGGGAACCCTAAGAGGAAGGTATGATGAGCACAGCAGTAAGTTTCCCTCAGTTATGAAACCAAGGTTTAATCGAACCAGTAGGAGCAAGGAAACATCCCAAAGGTGTTGCTAGCTGAGCCTTGGCAGGGCGCACTACCGGTGCTAGTAGCAACGTGGAGACCTGCACAACACAACCACGGAACTTTGGCCCCAACTTGCGATGAGGTTGTCAATCTCACCGGTTTTGCTGAAAATAAAGGATTAAATGTATCGAATGGAAGGAAGTAATAGTTTGCATAAAGTAAACACAAAGCAGTAAATAGTTTGTAGATTGTATGTAAAAGAAAGGACCAGGATCCATAGTTCACTAGAGGTGGCTCTCCTTAAGATAGATAACATGCTGGGTGAACAAATTACAGCCGGACAATTGACAAACATCGAGAAAGCAATACATGCATATACTAATCATCTTGACTCTTTTGGAACTTGATTGGGCATTACAACATTATACATAGACCGCCATCCAACTGCATCTATGACTAATAATCCACCTTCAGGTTATCATCCGAACCCCCTCCAGTATTAAGTTGCAAGCAAGAGATTATTGCTTTACGAATTGCGTGTAAAGTAAACAATGCGATTGTTCTATGAACAAAGGATCGTTGTTTTCTCCCTAGTAGCAACAGCACATCTAGTACCTTAGAGATTTCTGTCACTTCCCAGATTGCCAGAGGCATGAACCCACTATCGAGCATAAATACTAACTCTTGGAGTTGCTAGCATCTACTTGGCCAAGATAGCTACTAACAACGGAAAGCATGCAAGATCACAAATAACAAAGACATGATAGAATCAATAATCAATCTAAAATAGCATCTCAATATCCATCAGATCCCCGCAAACACAACATGCAGAATTACAAATAGATGATCTTGATCATGAACGGAGCTCACAAGATCTAGACATGAAAGAACAAAGGAGGAGAACCAGCCATTTAGCTACTACATGGACCCGTAGTCCAGACATGAACTACTCACGCATCACATCGGAGGCTTGCATGATGATGAAGAAGGCCTCCAGGGTGAATTCCCCTCTCCGGCAGGGTGCCGAGAAGAGCTTAAGATCCCTCCTGATCTAGGATGGAGATGATGGCGGCTATAGACTCTTTCGTGGATTTTTCATCGGGTACTTAGGGTTTTGGTCCCGAGGGCAATATATAGGCGGAAGGAGAGGCCGACGGGTGCTAGGGTCGGCCAGACCACCCCTGGCGCGGGCTAGGCCTGGCCGCGCGGCCAGGTGGTGTGGCCGGCCCCCAGCCCTTCTCCGTCTCGTATTCTGGCATCAGATGTCTTCCGAAAAAATAGGCACTTTGGCTTTTGTCCCGTCCAATTCCGAGAATATTCATTTTCTGACTTTCCTGGAACCAAAAACAACAGAAAATAGGCAGCTAGCACTGTGGCTCTTGTTAATAGGTTAGTTCAAGAAATCATATGAAAAGTACTCCAAAGTGTGGACAAAACAAAACAAAGTAGATAAAACCAAGCTTGGAACATCAAAAATTATAGATACATTTGTAATGTATCAACATCCCAAGCTTAACTCATGCTCGTCCTCGAGTAGGTAAGTGATAAAAAGAAAGAATAATTTTTGAGGTGACATGCACCATCATAAACTTGATAAAAGTATTTGTAAAACATTCATAGTTGGGATCATAATACTTCAATCATAACATGAAAGACAAAGTTCTAGTAATAAGACAAAGAAACTATGATGCAACATGAAAAGGCACAAACAAAAGATTCATGAATAACAATGCTTTGCAAGACGTTTGTTTGTTTCACATAAAGAAAACATAGCATAATAGCATTCAGCTTGTCCCTCATAGAGTAGCAAATATAATTGCATAGGACACCTTCAAAGTTCATAAGAGTGACTAGATACAAATAGTTTAAAACAAGCAATATCAAGTTATGCATCAATCAACTAGTCTTGGGACAATGCACATAGAACTAAGAATGGCCACTATGCTCTCAAAGTAAGTGCATAAAGGTAGAAGGTGGAGACTCAATATAATGGTGGAAGAAAGGCCTTCATAGAAGGAAGCAGGGATTCTAGTCTCATAAAGAGCTTCCAAAAATTATGGTACTTATAGCATTCAGCTCTCATTGCCCCTATCATAAGCATCTTGAAGGTGATTAAGGTTAAAGTGACACAACTAAGAGGATATGCTTGACAAGTTATAAACCGAAATCTCATGCCCCTTACTTACGAAGACCGAACCTCATGCTACTCAACTTTAGTCACAAGTAAGCTCTTATCATTGTAAGTACATATGTATCATAAAGAACCGCCAACGGGGTACCCCTTGCACATGATACAGGAGCTATCCCATAATCAAAATGACAAGGCAAGCAGACAATGAGCATCTCATCGATCTTTTTCTTTGCTATTTGCATAGGTTTTTATTGAGGATGCTTCATAGAGTGCTCATTATGGTGATGCTGCAAGTTTCCACCATGATTAGGCATGGCTTAGGCTAGCGGCCCGGACGTTTCTCTAACACACATACAAACTCCATGATCTTAAAAGTTCCACTTTTATTTCACACCGCCGGGATCCATAAGCAAAAGAACATGATATCAACGGGGTACAAAGTACAAGTGTAATGTTGAAAGCGTTCCCCATGATACATGGTACTGCTAACTTCAACTTATAAAGCGCAAGCATATACGCAACAAAGAAGGACCCAATGGTTCAAGTTTATTAGATGCAAAAAAGTAAAGTGTGCCATCAAGTTCGTGAGAGCTTTAATCACTAGTTTTCTCATAATAAGTTTAATTTGGAAGATAAACAAAAGCATGAATATACTTGGAATAGCATATGCTAATAGGTAGGTATGGTGGACTCTTTGGAATAACTTGGTTTAGGGAGTTGGATGCATGAGTGGAACTCATACTTGGTTGTGGAGGCTAGCAAAAGACTGGGAGCGACAAACTAAGAGAGCAATAATGGCCATAATCATGCAGAGCGACAAAACATCATTGATCAAAGCATAAAGTGATACTAAAAGTTGAGAACTAAAGGATCATAAAGGCTATGGTGACTTGAGATAGTCATAACATGGTGTGAGCATGTGCCAAGTCAACCCAAATAAAGCATCAAAGGAGAATGCCACTATACTCTGCTTTAATATGCTAAAACAACGCATGATTCATCCAAGGCACATTAAGCAATCTCAATTGTTTATAACAAGTCATGCTATAGCAAAGAATACTAAGCATAAAGCCAAAACAATATCAAGCATGGCATGACAAAGCATAGGCCATAGTCAAAAACAAGCTCTCTTTAACACTTAAGCATGAACTTTCCTACTCTTTTCCAAACCAAACCAAACTATTTGAAAACCAATGTATGAAATAGGGGGTCCAACCAATTTATTCAGAAAACTAAGAAAACCAAGCAAACGAAAAACCAAAACAAAAAAACAAAAAAGAAGACGCTCCAAGAACAACACAACTGTGCATGAAACAATAAAAATGAAGCGTTTGGAAGAAACCTGGGATTTTTATTGATGAAGAGGGGGATGCCTTGGGCATCCCCAAGCTTTGACGCTTGTACTTCTTGGATATTTCTTGGGGTGACACGCGTGGCATCCCCAAGCTTGAGCTTTAGTCCATCCTTCATCTCATTACTCATTCCTTCCATACACCTGAAATTTTTCCTTCATACAACAATTCACACAATCTTTATTAGCAACATTAGTGCACTCAAGATAATAGGTCTTAAGGTTCAGTTCGAACATCAATAAACTTACATTAGAAAACTAGCTACTGAAGCACTTCCCTCAAAAATCTCAATTCTCCAAAAGAACTCAAAAAGGAACCAACAAGAAGCAAATGCAGAAAATGGCAGAAATCTATCAAAACAGACCAGCAGGTAAAGACGAATTTTTCCGAAGACCTTCTGTTGCTCAAATAAAAAAGTGTTGAACTAATGAAAGTTAGATAACAACCTGGGGCAGAAGAAAAAAATTCACGCCTCAAAAAGACGTTCAGAGATTTTACACTAATTTTTACGGTGAAGCACAGAAATCTGTTTCAGGACAACAACTTTCCCAATCATTACTTCTCTCTCATTAGAGGTTACTCTTGGCACAAAAAGCAAATAAAAAGGATAAGGAGCGGTTATTACTGAAGTAATAACTTCCAAGACTCATCTAAAACTTTTGGGTTATCTCCCAATAAGTACTTTTCTTTAACGCCTTTAAGTTAGGCATAAGAAGCAAGAAAAAGAATCAAGTGTTCTCAAATAAAGAAGCATTAAAACCAAATTTTGTTTTCATAGGAGAGGAAAAAGAAATCTTCTCTCTCTTCTTAGGGAAGTGTTCTATACCTTTATTGAGTGGGAGTTGATATTTAATGGTCCCTTCTTTCATATCAATAATGGCACCAACAGTTCTAAGAAAAGGTCTTACCAAAGTAATAGGACAAGAAGCATTGCATTCAACATCCAAAACATAGAAATCAACAGGGACATAAGCATTGTTAACCATAATAAGAACATCATTAAGACTCCCCATGAGTTTGTTTTTAGCATTATCATCAAGTGGGACATTCAAATAACAATCTTCAAGTGGTGGCAAATCAAGCATATCATAAATCCTTCTAGGCATAATAGAAACACTACTATCAAGATCACATAAAGCTTTGTAATCAAAGTCATTCACTTTCATATTAATGATGGGTTCCCAACCATCTTCTTGTTTTATAGGAATAGGAGCTTTATGTTTCATCTTTTCTTCTTTAATCTTTATGAGAGCATCAAAAATGTGTTTTGTAAAGGCCATGTTCATAGCACTAGCATTAGGACTTTTAGCAAGATTTTGTAGGAACGTAATAACTTCAGAGATATTGCAACCATCAAGATCAAAATCTAAAGTAGTAGAACTATTACTAGCCTCAACACTAGTGGTAGTGATAGTAGAAATACTAATGTTTCTAGCAATTTCATCTTCTCTTTCCCACTTAGCATGTAATTCAGCTAATAGTCTAACATTTTCATCAATTCTTACTTGTATAGCATTAGTAGCTGCAAAGGGATTATCATTAGTTTCAGGTTTAGCAGCCATTTTATTCAAAGAAGATTGAGCTTCAGCCAAAGATGCTATATTTCTTTCAGCATTAGAGAGTTTTTCCTCAATAGTTTTATTGAAAGCAGTTTGCTTACTAATAAAGTCTTTAAGCATAACTTCAACTTCAGAGGGAACACTCCTATTATTGTTGTAGGAATTTCCGTAAGCATTACCATTGTTGGGAGGATATGGCTTATAATTGTTGTTACCAAAATTATTCCTATAAGCATTATTGCCAAAATTGTTATTTGTTATGAAGTTCACATCAACTTGCTCTTCTTGAGCAACCAAAGAGGCTAAAGGAACATTATTTGGATCAATATGGGCTTTCCCATTAAGCATAGACATAATAATATCAATCTTATCACTCAAGGAGGAGGTTTCCTCAACAGAATTTACCTTCTTACCTTGTGGAGCTCTCTCAGTATGCCATTTAGAGTAGTTAACCATCATATTATCTAGAAGCTTTGTTGCAGCACCCAAACTAATGGTCGTAAAGGTACCTCCAGCAGCAGAATCCAATAGGTTCCTTGAAGAATAGTTCAATCCTGCATAAAAGGTTTGGATGATCATCCAATCAGTCAGTCCATGAGTGGGACAATTCTTTACCAAAGATTTCATTCTTTCCCAAGCTTGAGCAACATGTTCATTATCTGATTATTTAAACTTCATTATTTCACTTCTCATAGATATAATCTTAGCAGGTGGATAGTATTTTCCAATGAAAGCATCTTTGCACTTAGTACAAGAATCAATACTATTCCTAGTTAAGGAATTCAACCATTCTTTAGCTTTTCCTCTCAAAGAGAAGGGAAACAATTTAAGCTTAATAATATCACCATCTATATCCCTATGCTTTTGCATCTCATAGAGTTCAACAAAGTTATTTAGATGGGCAGCGACATCTTCATTACCAATACCAGAAAATTGTTCTCTCATAACAAGATTGAGTAAAGCAGGTTTTATCTCAAAGAAAGTAGCTTCAGGCACAGGTGGAGCAATAGGTGTGCTCATAAAATCATTGTTGTTGGTGCTAGTGAAGTCACACAACTTAGTGTTTTCAAGAGTAGTCAATTTTATGTGTTTTTGATAAAGAAAGCAAACTTGTAAAACTATTTTTTGTGTGTTTGTGATAAAGAAACAAGCAAACAAAGCAAAAAGAAACTAAGCAAAACAAAAATAACAAAGTAAAGAGATTGGTTATGAGGGACTCCCCTTGTGAAGATGTCCTTGACTCCCCGGCAACGGCGCCAGAAAAATACTTGATGGCTCGGTGTTGATGTGGAGCTCGTTGGGGAACCCCATGAGGAAGGTATGATGAGCACAGCAGTAAGTTTCCCTCAGTTATGAAACCAAGGTTTAATCGAACCAGTAGGAGCAAGGAAACACCCCAAAGGTGTTGCTAGCTGAGCCTTGGCAGGGCACACTACCGGTGCTAGTAGCAACGTGGAGACCTGCACAACACAACCACAGAACTTTGTCCCCAATTTGTGATGAGGTTGTCAATCTCACCGGTTTTGCTGAAAACAAAGGATTAAACGTATCGAATGGAAGGAAGTAATAGTTTGCATAAAGTAAACACAAAGCAGTAAACAGTTTGTAGATTGTATGTAGAAGAAAGGACCGGGATCCATAGTTCACTAGAGGTGGCTCTCCTTAAGATAGATAACATGGTGTGTCAACAAATTATAGCGGGGCAATTGACAAACATCGAGAAAGCAATACATGCATATACTAATCATCTTGACTCCTTTGGAACTTGATTGGGCATTACAACATTATACATAGACCGCCATCCAACTGCATCTATGACTAATAATCCACCTTCAGGTTATCATCCGAACCCCCTCTAGTACTAAGTTGCAAGCAGCAGATTATTGCTTTACGAATTGCGTGTAAAGTAAACAATACGATTGTTCTATGAACAAAATATTGTTGTCTTCTCCCTAGTAGCAACAACACATCTAGTACCTTAGAGATTTCTGTCACTTCCCCAGATTACTAGAGGCATGAAACCACTATCGAGCATAAATACTAACTCTTGGAGTTGCTAGCATCTACTTGGCCAAGATAGCTACTAACAACGGAAAGCATGCAAGATCACAAATAACAAAGACATGATAGAATCAATAATCAATCTGAAATAGCATCTCAATATCCATCAGATCCCCGCAAACACAACATGCAGAATTACAAATAGATGATATTGATCATGAACGGAGCTCACAAGATCTAGACATGAAAGCACAAAGGAGGAGAACCAGCCATCTAGCTACTACATGGACCCGTAGTCTAGAGATGAACTACTCACGCATCACACCGAAGGCTTCCATGATGATGAAGAAGGCCTCCAGGGTGAATTCCCCTCTCCGGCAGGGTGCCGAGAAGAGCTTCAGATCCCTCCCGATCTAGGGATGGAGATGACGGCGACTACAGACTCTTTCGTGGATTTTTGATCGGGTACTTAGGGTTTTGGTCCTGAGGGCAATATATAGGCGGAAGGAGAGGCCGAGGGGGTGCTGGGGTCGGCCAGACCACCCCTAGCGCGGACCAGGCCTGGTCGCGCGGCTAGGTGGTGTGGCCGGCCCCCAACCCTTCTCCGTCTCGTATTCTGGCATCAGATGTCTTCTAGAAAAATAGGTACTTTGGCTTTTGTCCCATCCAATTCCGAGAATATTCATTTTCTGACTTTCCTAGAACCAAAAACAACACAAAACAGGCAGCTGGCACTATGGCTCTTGTTAATAGGTTAGTCCAAGAAATCATATGAAAAGTACTCCAAAGTGTGGACAAAATACAAGAAAGTAGATAAAACCAAGCATGGAACATCAAAAATTATAGATACATTTGCAATTTATCAGCAAACAAAGAGAAACAACGGAAATATTTTTGGTCTTTTTGTGTTTTAGAAAACAAAAGCTAGGAAAGAACGAAAACTAAAAACAGAACGAAGCATGGATATACAAAGTACCGACTAAACATGATATGGAGATGAGTGTGATGTCGGTGTCCCCCCCCCCCAAGCTTAGGCTTTTGGCATAAGTGGGTATCAATCCCAAGATGGCTAAGATGGAGCGCCTCCGTAGTATGGTGAGGAGGTACCCTCGTCCTGGTACGAGCTCGAGGACGCCCCACCATAGTGCACATGGTAGATGTAAGAAGGCACATCCTCCTGGTGCTGCCTGTGGAAACCAAGCAAGCGGAGCTGCTCGTCCACCTCCTCCTTGGAACGTGACCACGGCCTCGTGTGAACACTGAACAAAGTAGACTGCGGCAAAGGAATCTCCCTTTCATCCCCATCAGTAAACAACATCCTGTATACTAAACTATTCGTATCAGAGTCAGTAGTGACGAAGTGATGTGTTTTCATGGCAGCAAGATCAAGCCTTTGTGGTGCCAATATAGTATCATTAGGATCCACAGAAAGTTCTAACGCAGTAACCATACGTGAAGCAATAATGCCCCCATAAATAGGTCCCCTAGCAGCTAGGCGGCGAGCAATGAGAGAGCCAAGATTGTACCGGCTATCATTATTAAGTGCAGCAGCGAGGAAGGCTAAATGATAAATGGAGATATTACTTGTGTTCTCCCTACCAAGAATGCTAGTAGCAAGATAATAAGCAAAGTATCTAAGAGATAGGAGTTGGATGTTTCTTATCTTCCCGCGCTGAGCTACACGGTCATCGTCATTTGTCACACTTCGATAGAGCTCCAGCAAATCAGCGGGTTGCCCTTGGATCTTTTTCATGGTCCCCGTCATGCCTATACCTATAATGCTGCAAAATCTTTCCAACGACATGGTAATAGGCAGATTATAAATTCTGAAAGAAACAGTTGACTGATAAAGTTTTGGTGAGTACGGCATATTTCTCACTCTCATCTTCCATGTATGAGGTCAAACCGACCCTCTGAACTAGTAGTAAGAAATCATCGAGGATCCCTGCAGCTTGCAAAAAGGTATAACAAGGAAAGGTAGATGGGTGAGCATCCCCCTCGTCTCCTTCATTGCTAAAGCATGGTGCAATGAGATCTTCATTGTATGAAGGCCTAAACTGAGAGGCTGATCTTGAGGGCCTTGACCTCCTAGGTGTGTCCCTCTCAAATATTTCTCCAAATGTGTGGTTGTTCATCTTTGATATTCTGAAATTTAAACATCCATTACACAAGTGATTGCAAAGTGAATATATAATGAAGGGCACTACTCATGGGGACTTGCAAGAGGCCTAAACATGCATCAAAACAATATCTCTAAGCATTGAACAAGCTTACAAGCTCTCATAACCTGTCACCTATAGCAGCAAAATACTCGAGATATAAACCACTAAACACAAATCTACTTGGACAAGCGGAGGAGTCACATACCGGAGAACAAATGCTCCAAATTTCAGCAGCAAAGATGGGCTGAGCAAGGAGATCGAAAAATCATGGGCAAGAATAGGAAGAACGCGATTTCGAGCAAAGAACTGATGTTTCCTAGGGAGAGAGAAAGAAGTGGGAAGTGAGAGAGTGAGTGGAGGGCTAGGGGTGGCCCACACCATGGCCAGGCGCGCCCCTGTGCTGGCCATGCCACCAGGTGGTGTGCCTTCCTGGTGGGGCCCCTGGTACTCTCCAGGCACTTCTCTGCCACTTTTTTCACGTAAAAGTTTAATATGAATTTTCTGGAATTTTTCGAGACACTTATTTTTGAGCAATTTTCAGGTATAGATGAATGATTTTCTGACAAAAAAGGTTTCTGGAATGATGCAATGACAAAACAAAAACTTCAGAAGTTCTAAGACACTCTAACATGCAAGCAACTACCAACAGAAAAGTAAACTAAATGAAGGCAAAAACTAGAAAAGATAAAATAAAAGAAACAAAGATAATCATGGTGAAAACATTGTTTTGTTCATTGAAATCCTTTTGTTAACAAGGTTGGTCAGGTCTTGTTACCAAAACAATTTTATATGAAACAAAACTTTGTGCTCCACTAATGATTATGTTACCTCAACCTTGATAGCAATGGTCCCAATCATAATAGGTTCATATTTTTCTCTTGGTATGGGACAATATATTTCTCCAACTTGAATGCCCTTAGCATGTTCAATTGAATTTAAACCATAAGCCCTATCAATCTTCTTGGGGAAATAGATAGTAGGCTCTTTGTCATTAACATTAAAAGTCACCTTTCCTTGATTACAATTAATAACAGCTCCTGCAGTATTAAGAAAAGGTCTCCCAAGAATAATAGACATATTATCATCTTCAGGCATTTCAAGCACAACAAAATCAGTTAATATCAAGCAATTATGAGCCACTTGAACAGGTACATCCTCACATATACCAACAAGAATAGTAGTAGATTTATCAGCCATTTGCAAAGATATATCAGTTGGTTATTAGTTTTTCCAGTTGAAGTCTCTTATAGAGAGAAAAAGGCATAACACTAACTCCTGCTCCCAAATCACACAAAGCAGTTCTAACATAACTATTTTTAATAGAGCAAGGAATAGTTGGAATCCCTAGGTCTCCAAGTTTCTTTAGAACCTTACCATTAAAGGAATAATTAGCAAGCAAAGTAGAAATTTCTTCATTAGGGATCTTCCTTTTATTCGAGACAATATCCTTCATATACTTTGAATAAGGAGGGAATTTAATAGCATCAGTCAAAGGAATTTGCAAGAATAAAGGTTTCATCGACTCACAAAACTTATTATAATGTTCATCTTCCTTTGACTTGTGTTTCTTATCAGGGAAAGGCATAGGTTTTTGGACCCAAGGCTCTCTTTCACTACCATGTTTCTTAGCAACAAAATCTTCTTTAGTGTATTTAGTATTCTTAGTATGCCTTTCAGGTTCTTCTTCAACTTTTTCTTTATCAGGGGCATCATTTTCTTCATTACCACTTTCAGTTTCAGCATCAGAGATAGATATACTATTAGGATCTTTAGCAGGTTTAGAAGGTTCTACAATAGTTTTATGTTTCTTCTTTCTTTTCTTAGGAGTAGTACCACTATTTTCAGCTTGTTGAGAATCCTGCTCAATTCTTTTAGGATGCCCCTCAGGATATAGAGGATCCTGGGTAGCAGCACCACTTCCAGTTCTAATTTCATAAGCATGTATTTCTTTAGCAACATTAACTAGCAAGTCTTTTTGTACTTAAATAAGCTGATCAATTTGAGTTTGGACCATTTAAAAATGTTTGACAAGCATTTTCACATCATTAGAGGTTCTTCCACAATATCCTTCAACTCAACAATAGCTCTAGAGTTTTCCATTAAATGATTTTGCACCCTTTTATTGAAATTATCTTGCTTAACAATAAAAATATCAAATTCTTCTAAGCATTGATCAGGAGGTTTAGAGTAAGGGATATCACCTTCATCAAAATGTTGGAGAGAGTGTACCTCAATAGTGGATGAGTGGGGGATTGGCTTAGATAATTCTTCTATAGGAGGTAAATTCTTCACATCTGCAGCTTTAATTCCCTTCTCCTTAAGACATTTCTTAGCTTCCTTCATCACTTCATCATTTAGTTTAATAACTCCCCGCTTCTTTGATGTTGGAATAGGCACAGGAATAGTTGGTTCAGGTATAATTGTTTCAGGTATAGATGGTTCAAGAGGAGTCCAGCCTTCATAATTCTTGCTTATTTTGGCCATTAATTCCTTAGCTTTCTTGGGGGTCCTATTCCTGAAAACACAATCAGCACAAATATCCAGGTAAGTCCTAGATTATTCAGTTAGTCCATTATAAAATATATCAAGAAGCTCATTCTTAGGTAATGGACATCCAGCCTGTGCATGAATCAAAGCACAAAACCTTGCCCATGATT
Organism: Avena sativa; assembly: GCA_916181665.1. Lineage (NCBI taxonomy): Eukaryota > Viridiplantae > Streptophyta > Magnoliopsida > Poales > Poaceae > Avena > Avena sativa. The sequence continues at coordinate 484,937,867 of OV702279.1, forward strand.
CAGGCAACATCTCTTTTTCTCCCTATTTAAAATCAAAAAGTTCCTGCAAAATAGCATGTCTAGCACTAGGAGGAAAATATTTCTGCAGGAAAATACTAATCAAGCAATCAGGGCTATCAATAGATCCAGGAGGTAAATTATTAAACCAAGTTTTAGCTTCTCCTTTCTGTGAAAAAGGGAAAATTTTAGCAACAAAGTAGGTGCGCATCTTAATATCATCAGAAAACAGGCCACTCATGGTAGAAAGCTTAGTCATATGTGCTACCACACTTTCATTCTTACTCCCACAAAAAGGTTCTCTCTCAACAATAGTTATGTAAGAAATATCAAGAGAGAAATCATAATCCTTATCTTTAATGTTTATGGGAGATGAGCAAACTTAGCATCAGGAGATAATTTGGGTTTTATAGTACGCCTCTCAAGGAGACTCTTATTAGCACTCCTATCATGGGTGTCTTGACATTATTTAATAAATTCATTGGTCATCTCAATATAACCGTCTTCAATATCATAGCTCTCTCTAGACTCAGGTGAACTGACAGGTGTAGTAGTGTCTTCATTAGGAGTTTCAGTATTTCCAGCTATAGTTCTAGCAATCGTAGCATCTAGGAAAAGACCTAATGAACCACTCTTATCAAGCACCGTAGAAGCAACATCATAAGTATCAGAAGTTTCAGATTCAGCAGTAGTAGCAGTGTGTGTAGCATGTGTATGTGGTGGTGTAAGGAGCTTACTCATAATAGATGGTGAATCAAGAGCAACAGAGGTGTTCAGAACCGTACCTCTTCTTGTAGTGGATGGTAAAATAGGAACCTTGCCATCACGAGACTTACCCATGATGGATGGATGGTAGCAAACAATAGTGATTCCAAGTGAACTTGATAAATAAAGTTATGCTCCCCGGCAACGGCGCCAGAAAATAGTCTTGATGACCCACAAGTATAGGGGGTGTATCGCAGTATTTTCGAGGGAAGTGAAACCCAATTTATTGATTCGACACAAGGGGAGCCAAAGAATATTTATAAGCCTTAACAACTAAGTTGTCAATTCAGCTGCACCTAGAAAAAATCTTGCTCACAGCAGTTTATTAGTAGCAACAGTTTTGTAGTAGCAATAGCAAAGTAATAGCAGTAGTAAAAGTAAAGACAATAGTAACAATTACAATAAACAGTAGGATTAAAGCACGGTAGGCATAGGGATGGATGGATGGGCGTTGCATGGACAAGACAATTCACATGGCAATCAAGACATAGGGCATTTGCAGATAAATAAGATAAATCATCCAAGTACTAAATAATCATAGGCATGTGTTCCATATATAGTCATATGTGCTCGCAATGAGAACTTGCACAACATCTTTTGTCCTGCCAGCCTGTTTGCAGCGGGGCCTCAAGGGAACTACTGGCAATTAAGGTGCTCCTTTTAATAGAGCACCGGAGCAAAGCATTAACACTCCGTGAACACATGTGATCCTCACATCAAAGCCATTCCCTCTGGTTATCCTGATTGTTGTCACTTCGGGGCCTTTGGTTCCGGACAACAACATGTGTATACAACTTGTAGGTAAGATCATAAACAATACTATCATAATGAATCAATAACATGTTCAGATCTGAAATCATGGCACTCGGGCCCTAGTGATAAGCATTAAGCATAACAAGTTGCAACAAAGTCAAAAAGCACTAATAATAGATATTAGGCACCATGCCCTAACAATCTGATGCCATTACACGAATGATCTCATCCAATCCCTACCATCCCCATTGCCTACATCGGGGGATTACTCACTCATAGATGGGGGAAACATGGATGATCGATGGAGAAGCGATGGTGATGAGGATGGCGATGATCTCCTCCAATTCCCCGTCCCGGCAGGGTGCCAGAACGGAGTTTCTGGTTCCGAATCGTGGAATCTGGTGGTGACGGCGCAGTGGAACTCTTTCTGGAAAAACGTTGAACCCCCCTTGGTTTTTAGGTCAAGAGGCAACTTATAGGCGAAGAGGGAAGCCGAGGGGGCAGCCGAGGCGGCCACACCACCCCCAGGCGTGGCCTGGCCTGGCCCACGCGGCCAGGTGGTGTGGGCCCCTCGTGGCCCTACTCCGTCTCGTCTTCTGGCTCTATGAGTCTTCTGGTGAAATAGGATTTTTGGCATATTTTCCGGGATTTTTCCTGATAGTTTATTTTCTGCACAAAAACTAGACACCAAGGTAATTCTGCTGAAAACAACGTTAATCCATGTTAGTTGTATCCAAATCACACAAGTTTAGAGGAAGAACAATAGCAAAAGTGTTCGGGAAAGTAGATACGTTTTGGACATATCAGTTGGGAACCCCAGTGGCAGAAGGGGTAGTACGGCTGTATGTGCGGGATTTACTTGGGATCAATGGTGACGTCACTACGCATATCATTAGTTCTCTTTCTACTATGTATGAGACTAGTAGGTTATTGCTATAAGCGGTTGCGGAGGCAATAGCAATTATGGATGCACTGTCCACATATAATTTATCTTGCTGTAACAATTACATGCATACTTTATTTTTATCTTTTATACCCATTAGATGTTTTGCACAGCTATTGGTGAAACCGAACGCCCTAGGCCCTCTCTCTCCATCATCGACAACAACAAAAAGACGCAAACTCTTGGTCCGGTAAAAACACAAAAGGAATTCTAAAACTCCCTAAATTCCGTTAAAGTAACTTTACTACGCTTATGCTTCCCGAGGATTTGATAAACCTAGGTCTACTAGGGAAAAAGAGCTATACTACATGTGTAATCCGGATGGAAGGTATCAACCCTTTTTCTGGCGCCGTTGCTAGGGAAGCAATAGCTACCCTAGTGAGGTTAGTAGGAACCTTGCTAGTTTTAATTCTTGTTTTTAATTTTGTTAGTTTGCTTTTAGTCTTTATATGAAAAACCAAAAAAAATCGTTAGTCTTTGAATTCTTGTTTTTATTATTATTGGCATAAGTCTCTGTTTAAGAAAACCCAAAAACATAGGAAATATGGCTGAAAAGAAGCTTGGGGAGTTTGTAACTCCCAATAAAGATTATTTGCATACTCCTATTACTCAGCCAGCAATTGTTGCTAGTGACTATGAAATTAAGCCCCATCATTTAAGTTTGGTTCAACAGAATCAATTTGGAGGCTCTACTGTTGAGGACGTAGGTATGCACTTGAATACTTTCACTGAAATATGTGATATGATGCGCATATAAGATGTTGACCCTGATGCGGTTAAATTGCATTTATTTCCTTTCTCTCTTAGAAGAAGAGCAAAACAATGGTTGCTAGCTTTGCCTAAAAATACTATTTACATCATGGGTGGGATGTACTTCTTTATTTATGACTAAATGTTTCCCACCTGCAAATACTATGCAACTAAGATCTAATATTACTGGTTTTATACAAGAAGAGCGTGAGCCACTAGCACTTGCATGCGAGAGGATAAAAGAATGCTTAAGAAACTGTCCTAGCCATGGGATGGAAGATTGGTTAATCCTCCATTTATTTTATAATGCTCTTAATCATGTGTCTAAGTCTATGCTTGATACTACAGCTGGAGGAACATTTATGGGTAAACATATTACCGAAGCAAAGCAGCTGCTAGACAATATGCAAGACAACCATGCCCAATGGCATGTGGAAAGATCAAACACGAAGAAGGTGAACTCCGTCTCACCACAAGAAAATGAAGAACTCAATGCTAAGCTGGATGAGCTCATATTAGCCGTAAAAGCTAAGGAAACCCAGGTAAGAGCTATCCCAGAAACTAATATTGAAGAAGTAGACTTCATAGCTCGTCATGATTATAACCCTTCTTGGAAGAAACATTATAATCCTAATTTTCAGAAACACTATTCTAATCCTGCAGGTAACTCTAATAATAATATAGGACCAAGTAATGGTAGTCTCCAAGAAACACTTACATCTTTTATGGACTCACAAAATGAGCAAAACAATATTCTTGTTAAAATAATGGAGAACCATGCTGCTATGCTTGGTAAATTATCTAACCAAGCTGTAAGTTTGAGGAATGATTTGCAGGCCCTCCAAGAAAGGACGAGGATTGTTGAGGCACAACTAGGTAAGATAACCGAGAGTCAAACTCTCATTCTAGCTAAATTTGCAGGCAAAGCTGAGCCCAATCCTGTTGAAGACCTCAAAATGATGAGAATCCAAAGGGAGGAGCCTGAAGAACTTGATTATAGTAACGCTCCCTCACCAAGTTACACCGTTGAAGATCTTGTAAAAGGGATCAACATTAAGATTCCGGTGAGTGAAGGAAATGATGAAGCCATGTATCAACACTTCATTAATCAGGTAGCAATAAAGGTACGTGAGCTTGAAGAAGAATATAAGAAAATTGCTGAAAAAATACCTATTAAGCTTGATGATATATTTGAGCCTACTATTAAGATTAAAGTTGGGACCAATGAGATAGCTGCACTTTGTGATCTAGGTGCAAGCGTTTCAACAATTCCAAGGAGTCTTTTTAATAAGTTAAATCTTGGCTCTTTTGAAATCACCGAGTTAAAACTACATCTTGCAGTTTCTACCTAAAAACAAGTTGTAGGAATTAAGGAGAATACTTTAGTTTATATTAAAGGTTGTCCTGCTCTTATTGATTTCGTTATTGTTGACATGCCTTAAGATGCTACTGCTCCTATTATATTAGGCCATCCTTTCTTAAGAACTATTAAGGCTTTAATTAATCTCCATAAAGGGAACATGAAGCTTTAATTGCCTTTGCGGGATCCTTCTGTCATTCATTTCCCCAAGAAGAAGAAAGCCAAGCATGATGAAAAGGAGGCCATCACTTTGAAGGCCAACTATTTTGGAGTGGGTGTTCCACTCATCTGGCCTAAGTGAGCGACATAAAGGTCAAGCTATTGACCATAAAAGAGCGCTACATGGGAGGCAACCCATGTGAAATAAAGGTTTGAGCAAAGTTTTTAAGTTTATGTTTAATAAAGAGTGCTAAAAACTCCAGTTGAGGAGAAGAAGTTCGGTAGTACTAAAAATCCTGTTATATACATGTTGTTGTTGGTCGATAATTTTAACTGTCAACTTTCTGTCAAAAACAAGAAATTTCACTAAGTTTCAGTATAAGAAGTAATTCTCGAATAAACAGATTTTTTATAGGTATAGAGAGTTTAACGACCAACTATACGGCGGGAATAAAAATTTCGGCCGTATAGTTCCGGCCGTATAGATATTTGTGCCATCAACAATTTTTCTTTCAAAAGTACTAATGGTTTAACGACCAACTATACGGCGGGAATAAAAATTCCGGCCGTATAGCTCCGGTCGTATAGATATTGATGCTTTCATACAAATTCTTTCCCAGGTATAGACGATTTGACGACCAACTATACGGCGGGAACAAATTGTTCCGGCCGTATAGCTGCGCCGCCAGGTGGAAACCGTAAAATTTTGATAGCGGGCCAACTATACGGTAGGAACACAATGTTCCGGCTGTATAATTCTGCCCGTATAGTTGCATTCAACCACAAAAAAGCCACGGGAGGTACTTCCAACCCCAAAACTTCAATCTTTTTTCTTTCTTCTACCTCCAAACTCTCTCAAAACCTCAAGAGATCTTCATCTTTACTCAATTTCATTCGATTTCCTCGCACACAAGTGATCTATGATATGTTTCTCCTCCGATCCTCCAATTACTTTTTGCAAATTCATCTTTGATCTATTGTCATTATCAATCTATGGTGAGACCTACTATGAACTAATTGCCATGATTCTCTTGCCTAGATTATTATTTTGAGGGGATTCTTTAGTGTGCTATAATGAGGAATATGTTATGCCTATTATCGTTGGATCAAAAAGTTTTATTTTTCCTTGCTATTTTTAGATGATGAACACAAGGAGCCAAACTCGTGCTAGTGCTCGTGATGCCGGTAGCGCTTCTCGGGCTGTCACTCAAGAACGCATGGGGATACGGTTCAGGAATGAGCTCCAACGTGATCGCTTTGACAGGATCAAGAACCGAGAGGTGAAGGCAACCAAGTGGGCTTGCCCCATTATATTGAACCAACTCGGTATTTCCAATGACTTCCATTTACTTTGCAATAGGGTTGGTTTGCAAAACTTTATGTTCAATGATGTTCCTACCTATCGCTGGTTAACCATTGAATTCTAAGCTCCTTGCAAAGCACCGTTAAATTATGGCATGGAGAGGATCGGATTTCTTTCTGGCTCATGAACAACAACTACACTTTAACACTAGATGAATGGTGCACATGTTTTAATTTCCCAAACAATAATGATAATGATTTGCGTGCATCCTATACTGGCTTAGACCCTTCCCCTAAACAATACTACAATAGAATGAGCTTCACCTCTAGAGTGGGTAAGGGGAAGAATATTCAACATCTTGCAATTTGCTACTTGTTCTATGTTATTGCTAACACCTCCATAGGCACGTAATGAGTTCACGAGACCCAATGAGGAGGACATTTTAGTCCTCGCAAAGGTTGCTTTCAACAATGGCAACTTGTCTCTCAACTTGGGCACAATCCTTGTGCGCTACCTAGAGCACCAATCCTCCCAAAGCCAAGGACCAATCACAGGTGGAGGCATCATCACCATGCTCGCCAATGCCCTAAGCATCGACCTAGGTGAGTTGCAACCTGTGCTAGGTGAGGGATATGTCGGTTTCTCTACTTTAAAAGCTTATGTAATGCTCACTAGGAGAGGTGGTGTTTATTACCTGCATATTGCTGGAGCTAGGCGTATCTACCCTGCTCCTTTGCCTAATGGTCTTTTCTCTATCGAGGAAGGACGTTTGCTATATGACTTGCAGGTTGAGAAATAACAACCTGAGGAGGAGATTCCGAACGAGGATGAGGACCAAGGAGAGGAGCAAGAAGTTCCTTATCAAGAGGAGCAGCCATCAAGCCGGTTCACTACGTACCAAGACTTCCAAGAACTTGGAGGGACTGTGGAGAGGATGCATAGCCCCTCTTTGAACCTCTGAGAATCCACTAGTAATTTATCAACTCAATTTGCGAACTGGAGTTCCGACTTTTTCCCGCCACCACAATGTTTTGAAGGGCTTGCGAAAGCCTAAGTTTGGGGAAGTTTTCTCATTTATCTTTATTTTTCATTTATTTGCTTTTATTTATTTCGAGGTTATGTTTTTAATTTGAGTTTATAAGCACTCGTGTTGGTTTCCCCGACACTTTATCTTTATTTATTTCTGTTTGCTTTCGAGATTTTCTAGCCAAACTTTGCCGCCAATTTTCTATTCTTTAATTCTCTCTCTTAGAAACTATAAAAAGATTTCTCCATTTATCTTTACTTTCCCTCTTACTTTTCTTTCCGCCTCGAGGTTCTCATGTATTTGCAGGAAGAGTGATTGACTTCGAGATTCCAAGAAACGAATCAAAAAGGAAGAGAGAAGTGGAACCAAACATGAGAGGTATGCCTTATGACTCCGCACTTTTGAAGTTTGAGAAACCCATGCTAGTTAGCAGTAAATTTTGAGATATTATATTGGTGGAGTGAGTCTTTGTATTGTAGTAATTTTTTTGCATGGGTATTTAATTGGGTACGTTTTTTTCCAACTCTTGTGGTTAACCAAGTCTTGCCTAAAAATTTGCTAAACAATTGTAAAAAAAAGTCTCACAATTGAAGGCTTGGGTGTTGTAGTTTTACGCGTGTCAAACTTCATGGGATGCCAACAACTCCGTTAGCCTACGAACGATCTTTATGGAGGAAACTCTTAGATTTTGGCTATGAGTTGATTAAACATATGTAGCAGCAATGCTATAATGGGTAAGATTCTTGGCACTCCCGGGTAGTTGTGTTCATGATGGAATCACTCCTCTAGATGTTATGAGAAATCATTATACAAAAGGAACAAAAACCTTGGTAATGCCACGAGTGTCCATCACAACCTGATGATAAACTAAAACAAAATCTTTGGCATGCTCTCAATTACTTAAGAACTGAAATTCTTGAAGGATAATGAATAGAAAAGTGTAACACCCACGAATCGGCCCTATGCAAGTTTTAGCCCTTTCCGCCAAACCCGCATAGAAACGATTCAAGGACGCCCACCAGGCACTTTCGTGCGGGTGGAAAACGAAGTAATACCTTTACACAACAGTCCTCGATGGGACCCACAGAACAGATATATATACAACACGACTCCAAGAGTCAAGAATACAGATACACAATACAAAGATCCAAATCACGTTGAAATCGATACAACGTCCGAGTACAGACAAGAAGCAAATTGGGCTAAGAGCCCTGAAGAATAACCAATGGCATCCATAACCCTGCCCAGGCCAAGCCGGAAGGGTAACTCTGCTAACGACGTCGATCTCAAACCTGCTAAAACAAAATGGGTGCCGACAAAGGGCAAAGGAAAAAGAGAAGCGTCGGTACTGAGGCCAGTACACGGCGAGGCTAGAATTCGGCGGCTCTCGCCTACATAGGTATGGTGGACTGAAGCGGCAGCGCAGCGACACTAAACAACCTATAGAGACTCGATACAACTGACGGTTATCAGAGAGGGGTAAGAAAGACCTATTCGGATCCAACCTGAAGCTAACACCAAACAAAACCCATCCTGGTATTTCCCCCTCGAGACCAAACGTGGAAGTCGGACCAAGGAACTCACACAGTTGGCAATTTTACTCATTCCGTTCTAGTTGCAGCAATTACTAATCAGATATATAGCATGAGTCATCCTGATAGCATAAGTAGTGGGCAGTTTTAGTTAACATTCTGTTGTAGTTGGGAACATTTACTAGTCAGATATAATTATCCTGAGGAATCCCAAACCCAGCAGTTGTTGGCACTTTTATCACATTCCATTGGAGTTGTAATACTTACTAGGCAGGTATGACAGAACACGATACAACCAAGATCCACCAGTTGTTGACATTTTTAATATCCATTCCGTTATAATTGAGCTGATTACTAGTCACATATTAAGTCAAATTTATAGCACTACTTTAGTTATGCTTGTCTATGATCGAGATACTGTGCTCCAAGTCGTCCATAATCACGGACACGGCTTTCAGAAAGTTTTACCCTACAAGGGTGCACAAATAGCAACACACACTCGATCAACCTCGGAAAAACCAACTCAAAACCCAACGAGGCTTTCACGACAAAGCGATCACAGGATTCATAAAATATTTCAGGGGGCCACCCCACTAAGCTACCCGCAACGAAGTTGGCCGGCTTCGGAATGGACCCAGGGTTTGCGACGACGACTGTAAACGACTGGGAACCCGAAAGTGTGACTGGGCTTGTCGATACCGCAAAAATATGGCGCGATCCAAAACAGTACAGGTGCTCCACGCACAATCTTAAATAAAGTAGTAAAGTATGGCATAAGTACATGATAGTAATAAAACCCCAAACTAGTTTGTGGCCCCAAGAAATAGAAATGAATCAAGCTCTGGCTCAGGGGGGTCCATAAGGCCTCCCGGATGTGGATAGTGCGAAAAATCAAGGAACAGGTATCAAGTACTCGGGGTCCTACGGGACACAAGTGAGCATGGAAGAACCAAATAACATCTATTGCCCACCGATGCCTATGCATTAGTTATATCTAGCAATTTAATAGTTGTATTTAAAGTCACGATCATCTCCACCATAAACATCTGCCAGCATTCCAACAATTGTGGTACTCGACAACACGAGACCGCACCTAAGCAAGCAACTACGACTCGCAAGGCCAGCTATCTACCAAACAACATGTATTAGGAGGTGCCCATGGCAATATCGAGGCTGCACGGGATATAACTGGTGCACGGAAACTAAAGCATCGCGACACGGATAGCAATAGATCAACAGGAGGAAATAAAGACTGTAAATGCAAAATAGATAGAAGGGGGAGAGATGCTTGCCTAGGAAACACTGCCGACGGATCATATCCGGAGAACTTGTCGATACTCGGATCAACTCATCGGCCTAATTCGCGAAGAAGCAAACACTAGAAGAAACACCGGATGCAATATTTAATACTACGGCAGAAGATCCGGCATGCTTATGATATGATGCATGGCATGGCACAGATGCGGTGCAATTAGGCAATATTAAGCGGAACCGGGGTCCCGACAATTAATTAACTGGTTCGAGTTGTTTCACTACCCCATAATTTAAATGTTGAATTAACAAGGCGAATCATGGCATCGGTTCGCTATGCAATTTAAATGGAGTCCGGAATAAGACAAACGTATCCCGCAGATGGACTCCATATTTAATTATTAGATGAATCGATACAATGCCCCCAAACGACACAATATGCATGCGAGTAAGAAACATTTAATATGCAACAAGTGGTAATGTTATATTATATAAATAAAATAGGGGTCTCGGAAAAAGAATCACATTAGGGTTCGGCACCGATGGTCTTGGGGTTCGATGGATCGGTCTTCGGGCTTCGAGGTTTGGATCTAGGAAGGAGAACTTAACATCGTGAAGACAGCCTCCAGGTTCGGGGTCTCGAGGCCGGCGGGATCGGTCTCGATCTTCGGACTCCGGGGTTCGGTCGTCCAGTCCTCGAGGTGGTCTTGATTAGCAGGATCTCTTCACCACGGATACAGGACGAACTTTCGTCAGTGTTTCACCGACATAAGAAATCCACATACACGATTCGCCTCACCGTGGAGCCACAAATTGGCACTAGAGGTTGCACACGGTCTAGGACATCGGTAGCAGTAGCAGAACACAACATGTCACCGCCATAACTTCACTGATACATCCGCACGCATCGCCTCCTCAACTGTCAATAGCACCATCACCAACCGAGCACCTGGCGATGGTCAACGGCGGCCCGCAGGACGGAGCAGAGGAGGCCAGGTCTCGTGGCGCGGAGGAGAACATGGTGGTGGCCCCTGGGAGGAGACGGCACTGGCGGCGAGGCTTGACGCGAGCGGCGACGCTGGGCGATGCGGGCCGGCGCTTCACAGAGGAAGGGCGCGGACAGAGGCTGACGGCGGTGGCGTGGCTCGATGGCGAGGTGGGGCTCGGCGGAGGAGACGAGTCACAACGGCGGCCGCTCGCGGGACGCGGCCTGCAGAGACGCGGGGACGCAAGGAGGGGCGGCCCGCACATGGCAGAGGACGACGCACAACGGTCAGAGTAGGGGCGATGCAGAGGACGCAGTCGTGGGAGAGGGTGGCGGGGGCGACGAGGTCCCGGCGACGGAGACGGGAACTGGAGGTGGCGACGGAGGCTGGCAACCTCGGAGCAGGGCTCGGCGGCGGCGCATCTGGCGGCAGGGAGGAGCGGAGGCCACGGCGGTGCGAGGGAGGAAGAGGAGGTGGCGGTGGAGAAGAGGGTCCGAGTGGAGGAGGGGCGGCGCCTGGGCGAGCTCGGGGGAGGCGGAGCCGAGGGGACGCCGGCGGCGGATGGAGGAGTGTGGGGAGAGAGAGGAACAGAGAAGGGGAGAGAAGGGATGGTGAGGGGGAGAGAGGGCCTGTGGGCCGGGAGGCGGAAATCCTGAGGCAGGGTTGTCGTGAGCGTGGGCAAGGTGGGGCCGGTGGACGGGATTGGGCCAGGCGATCATGGGCGGAAAAATTCGAGGCGTTCGGCGTGGGGAGAGAGGACTGGGTCACGTTGGATTGACGCGGGCGGGGTGGGGTCTAGGGGTGGTTGAGGGAGCGACGTGGTCGCTGGGGCGTGTCCGCGCGTTCGTGGTGGGGTGGAGCACGCGCATGTGGTGTGCGTGCAGTGTTGGGGATATACTTTCCGGGTATCCTCACAGTTCCTCACTGACCTGGGTGGCCCACTTCGGGTTAGAGATTTGCTTCACGGGCGGACCAGTTAGAGAGAGAAGACGGAGTCCCATCCGGCTACGGAAAGGCCCAGAAGATTTACCGACTTAGGCCTATAACGTTACTTGTAGTTCAAGATGTACTCTGTGACCAACTCTTAGTCGTAGCCGGATTGATCTCTCCTGTAAACCCTAGGCCGGATATCTATATAAGCCGTCCTAGGTAGAGCCTTTAGGGCACCAGATAACACCCAATGCTTTAGACCCTCAACGCGCACAGGCGATACCCTTGTAACCCATATTCCGGCTCTGCCGTATTACTGGATTGCTAGCAGGAGTAGGATTCGTCCAAAGCCGGCAAATTTGAACCTAGGTAAACTTGTGTGCTCACCATCCTAGAATACCGTACATCTCACACCCCTCTCTTCCGCACGCCTCGAGGACCCCCTCATGGCGTACTTGTCCTCAATCCGACGATAGTTGGCGCCCACCGTGGGGCAAGTGAGCTTCGGATCTGCGTTTCGAGCGGAATCTGCAAGAATCGGAATCGGCAAGACCATCGCCATTGGTCGCATCCTCTATGCCAGCGACGTCCCTCTCATCGTTCTCGACGAGACTTGGATTCCGGCTAGGGAAGCCATGACTGCTTATACAATCATGTCTTTTGGCGAGATCGATGTTTACATCGGTTTCGCTGAACCTGCCCAACCCACCCCAGCGGTGATGATAGAGGCAGAAGAATCTTCTGGGTCCCCTTTGTCCGTGGAGGCGGCAGAGTTCCGGATCTCAGAAAACCCTAATCCCACCCAACCCGCGCCAGTTGCGGAAATAGTGGAAAAATCCGAGCCTGAAGAAGACCTCACGGTCCAAGTCGAATCTGCAGTGGATCTCCCCGGAGAAGTCGGATCCCATATCGACCCACCCGTGGAAGTCGAAATCCAGGAGGAGCACATCAACGACACTGATTCCGACTCTGACGATGTCGGGACAAACAAGCCTTTCCTCAGGTACACACTAAGACGTGTGATACTGCAAGGCACTAGCACAGATGCAATCCTCGAAACCATTAAAAGTTTCGATAGGGATGATCGCAGAGGCCGTAGGTACCTCAAGAAGTACGCGTCGCACTTCGTCGGATACGTTGGATCCGGATCCGGCTCTACCGATGCTGGAGAAAACACCGATTTGGTGCTGGAGGCAATTGGAACAAACGCCGACGTTCCCGCATCCTCGGATGAATCTATGACGTCGGCAGATTTCCGAAAGTTCTCTGCGGAATATGAAGAGGAGTACAACTCCAAAGCTGCAGAGGAGGGAGAAGCCATGGATGAAGGATCCGGGGAACACTCTCCCAAAATGCAGGATGACATGGACGTCGGGGACAATCCCGAAGTCCAGATGTCCGAAAGTACCGATCAGAGCTTGACTCCGGGAAACGGACCTAAAGCCGTCTTTGCTACCGGCGCTGCCAAGAAGGCAAAGAAGAAGAACAAGAAGAACAAGACCCCGGCAAAAGACCCTCTGATAGAGGAGGTGATTGCCAAGGAATACGAGGAAGACTCGGATGGAGCTCTTATCCCAGACGAGCCGAAAAAAGAAGCATCGGTGGATGGACACGTGATCACTAAAGGTGCGCGTAAACTCATCGATGCCGCATTGACCACACCTATCCCTACAGCTGCAGAACTTACTGCAGATGAGCTGGACGAAAGGGCCCAAGCCCTAGAAGCGCGTCGTTAACAACTCCTTGATGAAGCCAAAAACATCGAGGTGGAGAAGAAGCGCATGTCAAACAAGGAGTACATGTCCCGTCTGCATCAGAAGACACAGAAGCGCCACATGGATGACAACCAATTCCCACGTGTCTATGCCGTCCTTTTTGGAGATGAGATGGGAAAACCACGGAAGGATGGCAACGGAGATTGGGTTTACCCAACACTAGTGCAAAATACCGTGGCATCTCGCGAAATTCTATCGGCTAATCCAGGACCAGAGGAGATACGTTTGGGCATCAAGCTACTCAATAAGGGACTAGAGCAGCAGAAGGTCGCCCTGTCCGGAAGCCAAAAACTGGTCTCGGATTCCGACCAATGTCGCATAGATCCGGCATGGGCTGGCGTCAAAAACCCCTACGTCCGGGCACAATATCGTCACCCCGAACGCAGGGAAGACAATTATTCAAGAACCGGATCATCGGGACAACATCGCAGAACTACACATAACTGGAGCAACGTCGCTCCAGTAGCTGAGAAAGACGCGATCGCTACACTGAATCCGAAGAATCCTCCCCAAAGGGAGAAGATAAAGAGAAACATCGAGAGGAGGATCGTAAAAGGATGCCACCTCCTAGACATGATAACCATCCGACTGAGCCTCACCATGGTGGGAACGACGGACGAAGGAACGACGGAAACCATGCTGGCACAAGCCGGTAGGGGGCTCGCCATAGTCAAGAACCTCCCCGGAACCAGAATAATGACGCTCCGGATGGAGGCCGGCGATCAGCCGGAAACTACCCCACTACACCACCCTCTCCACCACATAGTTATCACAACGGCCCCCACGGAGGTCAAGGAGGACATGGCGGAGGAGGTGGTGGCAGAAGCCGAAGTCCGGCTCCAAGGCACCGCAGCCACAACCGGCATTCGGAACGATCCCTATCCCCGAACGACGCAAGGCATAGGATCAACTCCAACATAGAGGCTCGGCGCTACGAAAACGATGACGTGTACGTGGGCCCAAAGTGCTTCGGACCACGCATCAGAGCTACAAAGTTCCCGGAAGGATTTGCTATCTCAAGACATATTCAAGCCTACGACGGCATTGCTCGGCCAGACACCTGGTTACAGAATTTCTTCCAAGCTTGCTGCATCGCCAAAGGCGGAAACAGCCTGGTCGCAACTCGATATCTCCCACTTATGCTGAGGAAGACGGCACGGTCATGGCTCAATGAGCTTCCGGCGAACACCATCCACAACTGGTATGATTTACAAAGTGCGTTCTTTCGGAATTTCGAAGGCACATATCGGAGGCCCTGTACGGTTGGAGACCTACAGCGTTGCACCCAGAAAGCCGGAGAAACTTGCCGGGATTACCTCGGGTGATGGATTGACACCAAGAACTCCTGCGAAGGAGTAAATGATCAAACTGCGATTGAAGCTTTCATTGCAGGTCTCCCAATTGGTTTACTGCGCCATCGCTTGAAGTGTGACAAGGTTATTGATCTGGGAGAAATGATAGAAACAGCGAGCAAGTATGTAGATGCTAACGACAATGCAGAGGGATTACTCAATGTCCTGGATGTGCCTCAGTCGGCAAAACAACCAAAGCAACAAGCTCAGAAGCGCAAAAATACCTCGGAAGAAAAGCCCAACACGGAGACAGAGGTAGTCACTACTGTTTCCGGGTCTGGAGGACGAGGAGGACGTGGCGGAGGCCGCGGGCGTGGCCGTGGGACATCAAGGGTCCAAGGTAGAGGAGAGCAACAACCAGGCAAAACCTACACTTGGGCCAACATCACCAATAACCCATGTGTGCATCATTTGGACGCCAATGGGGGCTCATCCCACACCAACGCTGAATGTCATTTTAACGACGACATCAAGAGAGATGATACCGCAGGCTACAAAGCTAAGCGAAAGAAGGGAAAAAAATCCCGAAAAAGACAAAGAGACCAAGGAAGATTCCGACATGGAGGAGACCGACGCTTCAAATCCCAAGTCGGAAGGGAAGAAAACTTTTCCCACCAAGAAGGACACTTATGTCACCTTCCTCGGATCTCAACCAGCAAAGGTCAAGAAAGCAATTCTCCACGAGCTCAACACAACAGTTTCGGCTGTCCCTCAGTATCTGGACTGGTCGGAAGTAGCAATAACGTTTGACCATGCTGATCATCCGCCTAAGCTACATAGGCGAGGAAAATACGCCTTAATCGTCCATCCACTTATGGATGGTTATGGTTTCTCCAAGACCCTCATGGACGGTGGTAGCAGCATCAATATTCTCTATGTCGAAACGCTACGCCGGATGAAGATCTCGGAAACACAGCTGAACCACAGCTCTGTGATCTTTCACGGAGTTGTCCCAGGAAGACAGGCTAATTCCCTGGGAGAGATCACTTTGGATGTTACTTTTGGAACACCAAAGAATTATCGGACGGAGGCACTTTCCTTCGAAGTGGTTCCGTTCAAGAGCGCATACCACGCTATATTCGGACGTCCGGCTTATTGGGCTTTTATGGCTCGTCTGTGTTACATTTACAACATGATGAAAATTCCAGGTCCCAACAGCGTAATCACCATCAGGAGAGACCTGAAGAAGGCACGAGAGTGCGAGGATGGAAATGCCGCCTTTGCCGAAGCCGTGCTGCACGCCCAGGAGTACCAGGAGATCAAGAAGAGCATAGATCCGTCTGAGATGCCTGCGACGAAGAAGGAGGTGACAAAGCCACATCCGGAGTTCAAGGCATCAGAAGAGACGAAGACGATGCCGTTGAAGGATGACGACCCCTCCAAGGTGACCCAGATAGGCGTAGGAGTAAGTAGCGCATAGGAAAGCGCGCTCGTCAAGTTCCTCCAAGCAAATCAAGATATCTTTGCATGGCAGCCATCTGACATGACCGGAGTACCTAGGAAACTTTCCGAGCACTCTCTAAATGTAAACTCGAATGCTAAACCCGTCAAACAGTCCTTACGACGGTTTGGTGATGAAAAGCGTAAGGCAATAGCTAAGGAACTAGCGCGGCTCGAGTTAGCCGGATTCATAAAAGAGGTCATCCATACTGATTGGTCGGCCAACCCTGTAATGGTCCCTAAAAAGGACACCACTGATTTAAGGATGTGTGTTGATTATACTGCCTTGAACAAGGCTTGTCCAAAAGATCCGTTTGCTCTGCCTAGAATTGATCAAGTTATCAATTCTACGGCAGGCTCGGAACTCCTCTGTTTTCTCGACACATATTCCGGTTATCACCAAATACGGATGAAGGAATCTAACAAAGTCAAGACTTCATTCATAACCCCCTTCGGAACCTTCTGTTTTGTTACAATGCCCTTTGGGATGAAGAACGCAGGAGCTACGTACCAGCGCACGATGCAATGTTGCCTCCATGACCAGCTCGGACGCAATGTACATGCATACATGGATGATATCGCGGTCATGTCCAAAAAGAAGGAAACATTGATTTCCGACTTGGAGGAGACGTTCGCCAATTTATGAAAATACAACATCATGCTTAACCCGAAGAAATGTTTCTTTGGAATACCAGCCGGAAAACTGTTAGGTTTTATCGTGTCTCAAAGAGGTATAGAGGTGAACCGCGACAAGATCAAGGCTATTCTCAATATTTCCAGGCCAACTCGCCTGAAGGACGTACAAAGATTAACTGGTTGCATTGCTGTGGTCAGTCGATTTGTAAGCCGGCTTGGTGAAAGAGCCGCACCATTATACAAACTCCTGAAGAAGACCAAGGATTTTGTCTGGACTAACGAAGCTGAAGCTCCACTACAAGACCTGAAGAAAGTACTCTCATCTGCTCCTATCCTTGCGGCGCCGGAACCTCAGGAACCGATGTTGCTTTACATTGCTGCGACAAATAAGGTTGTCAGTATAGTTATGGTGGTGGAGAGACCGGAAGAAAATCAGGAGCACCTGGTGCAGCGTCCGACATACTTTGTCAGTGAGGTCCTGATAGAATCAAAACAGCCGTATCCGCACTATAAAAAGTTGTCTTACGGTGTTTTTCTAGTATCTCGTAAGTTACGACACTATTTTCAGGAGCATCCAATTACCGTGGTGAGCAAAGCTCCCATGAGAGATATAATCAACAATAGCGATGCCACAGGACGCGTCGCTAAATGGGGCATAGAGCCTGCAGCTTTCGATATTGAGTACAAACCCCGGACAGCAATCAAATCCCAGATCCTTGCCGACTTTGTCGTTGATTGGACAAAGACCAAGGAGAACATGATCCTCCCTGAGTCGGAATATTGGACCCTCTTTTTTGATGGGTCTAAGGCTCGAGGAGGCTCGGGGGCTGGCGTGGTGCTCAAGTCACCCCAAGGAGATAAACTTTTATATGTGTTGCAGATCCACTTCACAGCGACAAACAACATTGCCGAGTATGAAGCACTGCTGCATGGAATCCGGATTGCTAAGGACATTGGCATCCGACGTTTGATGTGTTACGGAGATTCGGAGCTTGTTGCTCAGCAAGTCTCGGATATTTGTAATGCAAATAAGCACATGGCAGCATATAAAGCTGTCGTGGATGATCTATCTAAATCGTTTGAAGGGTTTGAAGTTCAACACATCCCTCGAGCAGAAAACGAGGAAGCAGACGCACTATCTCGAATAGGCTCTGCGCGGAAAGAGGTTCCGGATGGCGCGTTTTTAGAGCACCTCAAAGTTCCCTCGATAAAGGGAGTAGATGAGGAATATCCGACCAAATCCGACTCATCTTTAATAGCAGTTCTGGCTGTAATTCCCAGCTGGACTCAACCCTACCTAGATTACTTGGTAGATGGCAAATTACTCGAAGATGAGGTGCTGAGCCGATAGATCGTCCGACGAGCAAAAGCCTATACTATTGTTAAAGGTGAGCTCCATAAACGAAGTGTTTCTGGGGGTTTTCAGCGCTGTGTATCTCCGAAAGAAGGAGTGGAAATCTTAAGAGAAATCCACGAAGGCGAGTGTGGTCACCACGCTGCAGCCAAATCTTTAGTGGCAAAAGCTTTTCGACATGGATTTTTCTGGCTTACAGCTCAGGCAGATGTCGAATGATTAGTCAAGACATGCAAAGGCTGCCAAAAGTACGCCAAGCAAGCTCATGTTCCGGCTGATCAGCTACGAACAATACCTATAACATGGCCTTTTGCGGTCTGGGGGCTTGATATGGTAGGACCTTTTAAACGAGCACCAAGTGGATTCACGCACCTCTTAGTGATGGTGGACAAATTCACAAAGTGGATCGAGGCTAAACCTATCACTAGTTGTGATGGAGCAACAGCCAAAAGATTTGTCGAGGATGTTATAATCCGGTATGGTTATCCGCATAGCATTATCACGGACAATGGGAGTAATTTTTCCATGGGAGAATTGGCTGAATTCTGCGACGAGAAAAATATCCGGCTTGACATTGCGTCAGTTGCACATCCACAGGCTAATGGACAAGTCGGAAGAGCAAATGGTTTAATTCTACAAGGCTTGAAACCGAGACTCGAAGCACCACTGAGACGTGCTGTGGGGTCTTGGGCAGAGGAACTACCCTCTGTAATTTGGAGTTTGCAAACAACTCCGAACAGGTCAACAGGATATACACCTTTCTTCTTGGTCTATGGCGTAGAAGCAGTTCTTCCTAGTGATTTAATTCATACTTCTCCTAGAGTGGCCGCGTATATTGAAGAGGATGCCGAGATTTCTCGCCAAAATGATCTCGACTTAGTCAAAGAAGTTCGCGTCGTTGCTGAAATGAAATCTACAGCCTATCAGCAGAAGTTACGCAAGTATCATAGCCAGAGAGTCCGAACTAGATCTTTCAATAAAGGTGATTTGGTTCTCCGGCTTGTGCAACAAAGAAAGCACAAACTTTCTCCAGTATGGGAAGGGCCCTTTTTAGTTAGTCGAGTATTGCACAATGGATCGTACTACTTAACTGACATGAGGCCAGTCAAAGAAAGACCTGCTACTAAGAAGAAAAAGAGAGCTGGAGGCAGTACAAATCCGGATGAGTTAGACAGACCATGGAATATTGCTTAGCTACGTCCCTTTTATTCGTAGTTTATCCTTCTTTGTAATCATACATATGTACATGTTCTGTGAGAAATAAAAGTTTTGGTTACCTCAAAGTTTTCCTTAGAAGTTTTTACCATCTTATTTCCTAATGATCATGTCATAGTCGAAAATCCCAGAATGCTTGAAAGTACTTTATGCTCATGTTTGTTCTGGTTTAGATTTCCGACTCTAAAACTACTACCTTCGGGTATAACTCTAAAAAATTCTAGTCTTTACTTAGGTTATTTGTCTGATTGTTGGATGCGGGTATTTTCCGAGTAGTGAATTGTTGGTACTGGAAGCCGGCTTTGTTTCCGAGTTTAAACTGGTTTAGCAATTGAGCTCCTTTGCTCGGCAAAGTTTCCGGCTGAAGGTTTAGCCGGCTCACGAAAGGGACGAGGCGGAAAGCCAGATAAACAATAAGTAGAGACGAAAAATTCTAAGTGCTTATGCAAACATTTCAAGCACACAAAAAATCTAAAACAAAAGTGTTGAATAGATAAAAAAAACTTAGCACTAGCAAAAGCCATAGTACTTCATAATTATAAAACACATCATGTCTTTCCAGAATAATACATAGTTTTTTGGTCTATGATGCAGGAGGAGATGAAGGAGCTGCCGACTCGCTGGTTACTCCGCCTTGATATCGTGCCAAGATGTCCGGATCCGAGGTGGTCTGTTCATCGTCGGAAACTTCTTCGGCGTCTTCTGGAGGAGGTGGCAGAGTATCCACGCGGGTGAAGAAGGGCACCTCGTAGCTGGTCAGGTCAGCTACGTGGCACCCATAGCCGGCGCAGGAGTGCATGATAACTTGAAGGTCTTGCTCCTGGCTGTCTTTATCTACTTTGCAGTACCCTCTGGTCACTTGCCATATCTCCATGTTTCCATGGTGGCTCATGACCATGGTGAGAGCATTCTGCGCAGCAGTTCACGCGTAGGACATGTTCCTGTCCCAAACGAGCTGCGGCATCTCCTTGGCCTTCTCCCGCACCTGGAAGTCCGACATGCTTGGCATACCCAGAATCCTGAGAGACTCGCCAATGTCCTCAAGGGACTGGCGGTAGTCATGAAGAAGATCACTGACTTGGGTAAGTCGGTGAGTGCGGGGCTCAGACGAGGAGGAGTCCGTCAAGTTCAGAGGACCTATACACAAGTTAAAGTTAAAGAAAAAACCGACATTGATAAGAGTCGAAGAAAAAGGAAAAGTCAGAGAGATGGAACGTACCGAAAATGACATCGTCAACCTTGGTTTTCTCCTCCCGGAGACTCTGGAGTTCATCCCGGAGCGCCTAGGAGATGTCCTTCTCTCTGCTAAGCTCATTTCTGAGGTCCGAGATAATTTTATCTTGAGCAGAAATCTTGCGATCGCGCTCTTCAGTGGCCATGGAGGAAGATTCCAGGACTTGAGCTATGCTCGTTTCATGATCCGCCTTGAGCTTATCCAGCTCTTGGTGAAGTCCTTTGTTCTCCACCACCAGGGTCTTGAGGTTCTCGGCCTCTTCAATCATAGCGATAGATTGTTTCACCAACGCTGTAAGACAAAAAGAACAATAGTTCAGAAAAAATCGACATAGAAAAAGCAAAAGACAAGGTTTGAATCTCGAAATATTTACCTTCAGCTTCATCCTTGGCTACCTTGAGCTCAGCATTTTTAAGCCGGAGAGCTTTGATCTCTCTCCGCTTATTACAGACATTGGACAATAATTCCTGGTTATAGGAACATACTTTTTGTAAGTCAGAATACCCAAAGTCAGAAAGCTACTTAAGACTCGGGCTAATATTTTTACTAAATATCAGCACGAGCCTTGGGGGCTACACTAGTTCGTTCTTTGGCATCCTAATGAAAGCATAAACTCGGATTCTATATCCTACTTCATGCTTGGGGGCTAGAGGATATGATGTAAAAACAAGAGTTGGAATTCCGACTTACATATTGCTCGCGGGTAAGTTTGTCTAAACCCGCGTTCACTTCAGCTGCCACCTTTTCAGTGAGAGTAAGAGGGATCACTGGGGCTGTTGGAAGCTCACCAGTCCTGATCCTCTCGTCGCGAAGGCGGACTTGAGAGAGAAGGTTAGAGAACTTGACGTCCTCTGCTTCTTGCACTTCCTCCTCAGGGGATAAATGGCTTTTGTCCAGGACTTGCCTGGCTAGCCGCTGGATCTCCTCTGCAGATTTCCGGGTTAGGCCGAATTTGGCAAGACCCGGATTGTTGAGGAGGTTTTCGGCGAAGACTTCAGACGAGGGATCATTACCCGAAGAGGGTTCACCCTTATCTTGACCTGACGCACCCACAGTGGCGTCAGTTTGCGACCCAAGGATCGCAGGCTCTGTTTGAGGAGCCACATCTTCTGCAGCATCCGACGAGATAACCGGAGTTGCAGAAGGTTGAGGGGCCGGAGTCGGAGGAGCTACGACAGGCGAAGCTATGGTAAGCTTCGTTTGCCATAAGGGCTTCGAAGAAATCCCTTTCCCGTTGCCCTTGATGATCGATTTTGCTCTGAGAAGGTAACAAAGTCGGAAACGTTACATCTCAGAAAGAAGTTTAAGTAAAGCACAAAGACGGAAAAGTTGTGACGGAAAGGATACCTCTTCATGACTGGCACCTCCTTTGTGCCAACCGCTATTGTCGGAGCTTTGCGCTTCTTGAGTGCAAGATCCAGCAGTGGAACCACTTCCACCTCCTGAGAGAACTCCGGAGGGTATCCTTCGAGCGGAGCAAGTTCCGACTCGGGGATGCCAGCAAGCTGAAAACAAGAAAACGTATCAGCATTGCAATGTAACTTGAAGATAGAAACACATAAAAGATGTGATGATAAAAGCTTACCGGCACCACAGGGTTTTCTGCCGTGTGCATGTCCAGAGAAACCTCTGGAATCCGCCTCTCGATCTGCTCCTTGATCAGCCACTTGATTTGGCTTATGTAGCCTTGAGTGGTGTAGGCTTTGGGACTGATGCGGAGGGAGTCGGTCAGGGAAGACATGACGGAATGCATCAGTCTATCCCCATGGTACTGAAGTGGCTGGATCCGGCGTGAGACCCAACACTGGACCAAGTCGGATCCCTTCAAACCATTGTGCTTGATCAGATATTTGATCTGCCTCTTAGCGAGGATCAGATCATCTGTGAGAGCCGGAGCAACCTCGTCCCAGGAAGGTTGGGCCGTGGCGGCTCCATCGACAAAAGCCGGTAAAGCAGTAGCTTTGCCGGGAGCCAGAATATCCCGATGGTAGAAAAAAGTGGCTGGCCATTGCTTGACCGAGTCACTGGCAGAAATTTTGGGATATGCCCGGTCTCGTCTAAGAGAAAAACTAATGGTGTCGATGATGTAAGGAACACCGGCAGTGATGGAATTCCTCCGGACATGAAAGTAAAACCGGAAGAGAAGCAAACTCGGCCTAATGCCAAGAAAGCCCTCGCAAAGCGCAGCATATGCGCTCATCTCTAGAATGGAGTTGGGAGGAAGATTGTGGAGTTGAACTCCATAGTGGTCAATCACCTCGGAGAAGAACTCTGAGGGAGGAAAGGACAAACCTCGGTCCAGATGGGTGCCGAAGTGGACGCGCTCGCCCTCGTGCAGATTGGGGACGGTCTCGCCGGAGCCGCTCCGCCAGTTGCCGGCAGCGAGGAGCCCCTCCTTCTCCACGTTCTTGAGGCCAGCCCCGTCGAGGGCGCAGGGGATCCAGAGTCCCCAGAAGCTCTCTTTCTCTGCAGCTACTTCCGCCGCCGCCAGAGAGGAAGAAGAGGATGAAGCCATTTTCTCTCCGGTGGAAAAGGGTGACCCTAAAGTGGCGGCGCTAGGAGCTCTGTGGGAGGAAAACAAAAAGACTCTAGGCGCGCTGGAGATTTGGGAAGAAAGGAACGGCGAAAGGCAGATGAAGAGGAGAAGAAAAAATCTAGACCCCTTATATCGAACTACCTGCGCCAAGATTCGTGCAAACGCTACAGTGTAACCGCCACGCGTCGTGGAAGGAACTAGGAAGGGTCCACGTGATGATTGCGTCGCCTCGATCTCCACGCACGCATTGAAACGACGCCTCGGTTCCGCGAACCACGGACCCACCAACGGTCGTGCTGACGGAATGTTTTGTCAGATGACGTGACTTGACCATGCTTGTGTCAGGTGGCGTTAGAGACCAAATTCCGGCTTAGTTTAAAGGAGAGCTGGAAAATCCGAGTAACTAATTGAAAGGTCCGACTTACTTTTAAGATCCGGATCGTATTTTTTGTTGTGAAGTTTCAGGAACCCTTCAAGATTCTGCAAGCCGAAGATCAAGCTAGACGATGATAAAATCCGACTTTGGATCTTGGAGGCCTCCGGGGGCTGCTGTTGGGGATATACTTTTCGGGTATCCTCACAGTTCCTCACTGACCAGGGTGGCCCACTTCGGGTTAGAGCTTTGCTTCACGGGCGGCCCAGTTAGAGAGAGAAGACGGAGTCCCATCCGGCTACGGAAAGGCCCAGAAGATTAACCGACTTAGGCCTATAACATTACTTGTAGTTCAAGATGTACTCTGTGACCAACTCTTAGTCGTAGCCGGATTGATCTCTCCTGTAAACCTAGGCCGAATATCTATATAAGCCGTCCTAGGGAGAGCCTTTAGGGCACCAGATAACACCCAATGCTTTAGACCCTCAACTCGCACATGCGATACCCTTGTAACCCATATTCCGGCTCTGCCGTATTACTGGATTGCTAGTAGGAGTAGGATTCGTCCAAAGCCGGCGGATTCGAACCTGGGTAAACTTGTGTGCTCACCGTCCCGGAATACCGTACGTCTCACACCCCTCTCTTCCACACGCCTCGAGGACCCCCTCATGGCGTACTTGTCCTTAATCCGCCGACATGCAGGTGGGCCAGCAGGTGGCGAGGGGGTAAGGTGGTGGTGGAGGCGCGTGGGAGCGGGGTGCAGGCGGGAGCGGGCAGGGCGGCGGCAGACAAGAGGGAGGGAAACTGGAAGGAGGGGGTTAGGGTTTTGACTAGAAGGAGAAAGGGATTAGGCTAGGGTTTGCTTTTGGGGTAGTGGGTGGACTTCGGTTGGGCCTTTGGGCCTAGCCGGAAGTCTGCCTCCCCTAGCTTTATAAAAAAGGTTTTATTTATTAGTTTTGTTTTAGAAGTCTTTTGTAAAATATTTTAGACAAAACAAAATATCCTGAAGAGACCGGGGTTTTGATTTGAATAAAGACGGGGGAAATTTAGAAGACAAAACTAGGCTTTTCAAAAATAGTTTTAGATAAATCCATGCATGATGATGACGATGCTCAAATGCAATGTGGCATGATGACATGAGCATGCGGTCATGACAATGCAATGCACAAAAACAACACGATTTTCTAGTAGTGGTTTTAGCGGGATGCCACAAAAAGTAGTGCTTGAAAAGTCTTCATTTATTTATGTGGGAGATTGAGATACTCTAGTATATATGCTTTTCATGACAACTCTCACACTCTCAATTTTACATGATTACACTATATTGTTCAAAGGCAAGCCTATGTATTGATTACATGACATGGAATAAAGTTTACTCATTTGAATCATCCATGTTAACAATAATTTTGATGCGCTATAAGGATGCATAAAACCCATATGATATGCTTACCATTACTCTATCTATGCTAAAGTTTTTCAGATTTATGAAGTGGAGGAAACATGAGACTATCAATCATAAGTAAGATCATCATCTTGTTATTTTAGTTTAAATGCTGAGTTCCTTTTTGGTTTTGGTTTTCTTGCTCGAGGACGATCAAGTTTAAGCTTGGGGAGGTTGATGGCTCTGAAATATAGCCATCTACTTCCACATTTAAGCTGGATATTATTCATATTTTTGATAAAATATCTCTCTTAACCCTGTCACTAATGCCTAATGATCAAAGGGGTATGCAATCCTTTCTTTCTATTTTTCCCTATGCAGATAATGACGTTTGATGATGGGAATCACTACATTTAAGTCAAAGATACGAGATTTCCAACAACCAGAAGAAACCAGGAATCGTGGGTCAAAGGCAGATGCTTTAACGACCAATTATACGACCGGAATAAAATTCTGGCCGTATAGTTCCGGCCGTATAGTTGCCATCGACACCGCTAGGTCAAACAGAACAACTTTCATGAAGGGACCCCTATATAAAGAGGCCTCGGGCGACGAGAAAAGAGCGCTCCTAGAGACCATCAGCCACCCCCATATCTCCATCCACAACACCGAAGAGCCACCAGAGAAATAAACTTAGATCTAATCTCTCCGTCTCCATAGCCATATTCCACCACTTGTAATAGTAGATCTCTTCTCCGATTGGTGACATTGTAAGACTATTGCTATCAATCTTATGATTTTCATTACAATGTTTGTGATTGTTGATCTCATCTCTATGTGTGAGTAATTCTCCTTGGGCTAAGGGCTTCGGCCTAGCCATGTAGCAATTGTGCATGTGATTTATCATAGATGGGGTCGTGTATTAGTTTGCATGACATGATGATTATTGTATCCTCTCTTGCCTCAATCTAAGGACTTGTCAGGTACCCAAGACCCTGAGGGTTGAGCCAGGTATAGGGAGTATGAGTGATGACTGATCTGCGGGTTGGGAACCCCAGTGGCAGAAGGGGTAGTACGGCTGTATGTGCGGGATTTACTTGGGATCAATGGTGACATCACTACGCATATCATTAGTTCTCTTTCTTCTATGGATGAGACTAGTAGCTTATTGCTATAAGTGGTTGCGGAGGCAATAGCAATTATGGATGCACTGCCCACATATAATTTATCTTGTTCTAACAAGTACATGCATACTTTATTTCTATTTTCTATTCCATCAGATGTTTTGCACAGCTACAGGTAAAATCGAACGCCCTAGACCCTCTCTCTCCATCATCAACAACAACAAAAAGACGTAAGCTATTGGTCCGGTAAAAACACAAAAGGAATTCTAAAACTCTCGAATGTCCGTTAAAGTAACTTCACTACGCATTCGCTTCCCGAGGATTCGATAACCTAGGTCTACTAGGGAAAAAGAAGCTACACTACATCCGTAATCCGGATCGAAGGTATCACTCTCCCAAGTAAACTGTCGTCTAGGAAGAACCAACTCACGTAGGTTGAGGCTGCCAATAATGGCTTGAAAACAAAATGCCATTTTGCATTATAATTTCAGCGAGGATTCTTAATATATTGAAATCTCCATCCAAAACCATAGGGACCCATGGACTATCACACAACCTAACTATCTCCGCAAAGAATGTAGGTTTACGTGCTTCTTGGGATGCCCCATACACAGCCACAAAAGACCACACAAAACCATCTTTTTCGATTGTAAATTCAACCGCACTAGGAAATCACCATACTCCACATCTTTGACAACAAGTGTCTCATTATTAATGCCAACTAGGATGGCTCCTGACCTCCCGTGTGAAGATAAGCAGAACCAAATAAAATCTCGGCCAGCAGATAAACTCCTCGGGAAGGATGTTGAAAATTTTGATCTCCCTATTTCAAGAATCGCAACAATGTCTAACTTATGTTCTCTAATATTCTCTTGAATTACCACGTGCTTATTAGTATCTCTAATACCTTCACCATTCCAAATTAAGACCTTCATTTTATAAGTCAAGTTTGGTAGTTTTTCTTAATCTCGAACTCCTACGTATAGCAGTTTTCTCAACTATCACTTTCGGCTTACCCTGGTAGCTCTCTTAGAAACAACTTTCTTAGTTTTTTCAAAAGAGATGTGGTCTTTTTGGTCTGTATGACCATCATCCAGTCCTAGTATAACCTGAAGGTGGATTATCAGTCATAGATGCAGTTGGATGGCGGTCTATGTATAATGTTGTAATGCCCAATCAAGTTCCAAAGGAGTCAAGATGATTAGTATATGCATGTATTGCTTTCTTGATGTTTGTCAATTGCCCCGCTGTAATTTGTTCACCCAGCATGTTATCTATCTAAGGAGAGCCACCTCTAGTGAACTATGGATCCCGGTCCTTGTCTTTTACATACATTCTACAAACTGTTTACTGATTTGTGTTTACTTTTTGCAAACTTTTACTTCTTTCCATTCGATACGTTTAATCCTTTGTTTTCAAAAAAACACGGTGAGATTGACAACCTTATCGCAAGTTGGGGACAAAGTTCTGTGGTTGTGTTGTGCAGGTCTCCACGTTGCTACTAGCACTGGTAGTGCGCCCTGCCAAATCTCAGCTAGTAATACCTTTGGGGTGTTTCCTTGCTCCTACTGGTTCAATTAAACCTTGGTTTTATAACTGAGGGAAACTTGCTGCTGTGCTCATCATACCTTCCTCTTGGGGTTCCCAACGAGCTCTACATCATCATCGCACCAGCACTTTTTCTGGCGCCGTTGCCGGGGAGTCAAGGACATCTTCACAAGGGGAGTCCGTCATAACCAATCTCTTTACTTTGTTATTTTTGTTTTGCTTAGTTTCTTTTTGCTTTGTTTGCTTGTTTTGTTATTCAAAAACACAAAAAAATAGTTTTATTAGTCTGCTTTCTTATTTGAAAACCCAAAAAAATGACTACTCTTGAAAACACTAAGTTGTGTGACTTCACTAGCACCAACAACAATGATTTTATGAGCACACCTATTGCTCCACCTGTGCCTGAAGATACTTTCTTTGAGAAAAAACCTGCTTTGCTCAAACTTTTTATGAGGGAACAATTTTCTGGTATTGGTAATGAAGATGTTGCTTCCCATCTAAATAACTTTGTTGAACTTTGTGAGATGCAAAAGCATAGGGATATAGATGGTGATATTATTAAGCTGAAATTGTTTCCTTTCTCTTTGAGAGGAAAAGCTAAAGAATGGTTGAATTCCTTAACTAGGAATAGTATTGATTCTTGGACTAAATGCAAAGATGCTTTTATTGGAAAGTACTATCCTCCTGCTAAGATTATATCCATGAGAAGTGAAATAATGAAGTTTAAACAACTTAATAATGAGCATGTTGCTCAAGCTTGGGAAAAAATGAAATATTTGGTAAAGAATTGTCCCACTCATGGACTGACTGCTTGGATGATCATCTAAACTTTTTATGTAGGATTGAACTATTCTTCAAGGAACCTATTGGATTCTGCTGCTGGAGGTACCTTTATGACCATCACTTTGGGTGCTACAACAAAACTTCTAGACAATATGATGGTTAATTATTTTGAATAGCATACTGAGAGAGCTCCACAAGGTAGGAAGGTAAACTCTGTTGAGGAAACCTCCTCCTCGAGTGATAAAATTGATATTATTATGTTTATGCTTGTTAATGGGAAAGCCCATATTGATCCAAATAATTTTCCTTTGGCTTCTTTGGTAGCTCAAGAAGAGCAAGTTGATGTGAACTTCATAAGAAATAACAACTTTAGCAATAATGCTTATAGGAGTAATTTTGGTAACAACAATTGTAAGCCATATCCTCCCAACAACGGTAATGCTTATGGAAGTTCCTACAACAATAATAGAAGTGCACCCTCTAAACTTGAAGTTATGCTTAAAGACTTTATTAGTAAGCAAACTGCTTTCAATAAAACTATTGAGGAAAAACTCTCTAATGCTTAAAGAAATATAGCATCTTTGGCTAAAGCTCAATCTACTTTGAATAAAATGGCTGCTAAACCTGAAACTAATGAGAATCGCTTTGCAGCTACTAATGCTATACAAGTTAGAATTGATGAAAATGTTAGACTATTAGCTGAATTACATGCTAAGTGGGAAAGAGAAGATGAAATTGCTAGAAACATTAGTGTTTCTACTATCACCACCGCTAGTGTTAAGGCTAGTAATAGTTCTACTACTTTAGATGATAAATTTGATTTTGACCTTGATGGTTGTAATATCTCTGAAGTTATTAAGTTCCTACAAAAGCTTGCTAAAAATCCTAATGCTAGTGCTATGAACATGGCCTTTACAAAACACATTACTGATGCTCTCATAAAGATTAAAGAAGAAAAGATGAAACATAAAGCTTCTATTCCTATAAAACAAGAAGATGGTTGAGAACCCATCATTAATATGAAAGTGAATGACTTTGATTTCATAGCTTTATGTGATCTTGATAGTAGTGTTTCTATTATGCCTAGAAGGATTTATGATATGCTTGATTTGCCTCCTCTTGAAGATTGATATTTGAATGTCCCACTTGATGATAATGCTAAAAAGAAACTCATGGGGAGTCTTAATGATGTCCTTATTATGGTTAACAATGCCTATGTCCCCGTTGATTTCTATGTTTTGGATGTTGAATATAATGCTTCTTGTCCTATTACTTTGGGAAGACCTTTTCTTATAACTGTTGGTGCCATCATTGATATGAAAGAAGACACCATTAAATACCAACTCCCACTCAAGAAAGGTATAGAACACTTCCCTAAAAAGAGAGAAAAGATTTCTTTTGCTTCTCCTATGAAAACAAAATTTGGTCTTAATGCTTCTTCATTTGAGAACACTTGATTCTTTCTTGCTTCTTATGCCTAACTTAAAGGCGTTAAAGAAAAGTACTTATTGGGAGATAACCCAAAAGTTTTAGATGAGTCTTGTAAGTTATTACTTCAATAATAACCTCTCCTTATCCTTTTTATTTGCTTTTTGTGCCAAGAGTAACCTCTAATGAGAGAGAAGTGATGATTGGAAAACTTGTTTTAGCATATTAAAGCATAGTATAGTGGTATTCTCCTTTGATGCTTTATTTGGGTTGACTTGGCGCATGCTCACACCATGTTATGACTATCTCAAGTCACCATAGCCTTTATGATCCTTTAGTTTTCAACTTGTAGTATCACTTTATGCTTTGATCAATGATGTTTTGTCGCTCTGCATGATTATGGCTATTATTGCTCTCTTAGTTTGTCGCTCCCGGTCTTTTGCTAGCCTCCACAACAAAGTATGAGTTCCACTCATGCATCCAAATCCCTAAACCAAGTTATTCCAAAGAGTCCCCATACCTACCTACTAGTTTATGCTATTCCAAGTATATTCATGCTTTTGTTTACCTTCCAAATTAAACTTGTTATGAGAAAACTAGTGATTAAAGCTCTCACGAACTTGATGGCACACTTTACTTTTCTTGCCCTTAATAAACTTGAACCATTGTATCGTCTATGTTGTATATGCTTGCACTTATTTGTTGGGAATTACCAGAACCATGCTTTCATGGGGAACGCTTTCAACATTGCACTTGGTACTTGTACCTAGTTGATACCATGCTCTTTTGTATATGGATGTCGTCGGTGTGAAATGAAAGGGGAGCTTGTAAGTCCATGGAGTTATGTATATGTCTTAGAGAAACGCCTGGGCCGCTGGTCTAATCCATGCTGACATGGTGGAAACCTGCAGCGTAACCATAATGAGCTGTCTATGAAGCATTCTTCTTATAAAAAAAGAGTCCTATATTGAGAAAAAAGAGAAAAGAAAAAAAAGAGATATTATGAAAAGAGGAAAGAGAGAAAAAAGCACCATATTCCCATGGTAAATAAGAAGAATGCTGAGATGCTCGTTGTCTGCTTGCCTTGTCATTTTGATATGGGGATTCTTCCGTATCATCGGGCAAGGGGTACCCCGTTGGCGATTCTCTATGATACACATATACTTACAATGACAAGAACTTACCGGTAACTAAACTTGAGTAGCATGAGGAGCGGCCCTCGTATACAAGGGACATGAGATTTCTGACTTATACTTCGTCAAGCATGTACATCATAGTTTGTTCACTATAACCTTAATCACTTCAAGATGCTTATGATAGGGGCAATGAGAGCTGAAAGCTATAAGTACCATAATTTTTAGAAGCTCTTTATGAGACTTGAATCCCTACTTCCTTCTATGAAGGCCTTTCTTCCACCATTATATTGAGTCTCCACCTTCTATCTTTATGCACCTACTTTGAGAGCATGGTGGCCATTCTTAGTTCTATGTGCATTGTCCCAAGACTAGTTGATTGATGCATAACTTGATATTGCTTGTTTTAAACTATTTGTATCTAGTCACTCTTATGAACTTTGAAGGTGTCCTTTGCATTTATATTTGCTACTCTATTGAGGGACAAGCTGAATGTTATTGTGCTATGTTTTCTTTATGTGAAACAAACAAACGTCTTGCAAAGCATTGTTATTCATGAATCTTTTGTTTGTGCCTTTTCATGTTGCATCATAGTTTCTTTGCTTATTGCTAGAACTTTGTCTTTCATGTTATGATTGAAGTACTATGATCCCAACTTTGAATGTTTTACATATACTTTGATCAAGTCTTTGATGGTGCATGTCACCTCAAAATTTATTCTTTCTTTTTTATCACTTACCTACTCGAGGACGAGTAGGAGTTAAGCTTGGGGATGTTGATATATTGCAAATGTATCTATAATTTTTGATGTTCCATGCTTGGTTTTATCCACTTTCTTGTGTTTTGTTCCAACTTTGGAGTACTTTTCATATGATTTCTTGGACTAACCTATTAACAAGAGCCACAGTGCCAGCTGCCTGTTTTCTGCTGTTTTTGGTTCCAGGAAAGTCAGAAAATGAATATTCTCGAAATTGGACGGGACAAAAGCCAAAGTGCCTATTTTTCCGGAAGTCATCAAGTGCCGGAATACAAGACGGAGAAGGGCCAGAGGCCGGCCACACCACCTGGCTGTGCGACCAGGCTGGGCCCGCGCCAGGGGGTGGTGTGGTGACCCCTGGCACCCCCTCGGTCTCCCCTTCCGCCTATATATTACCCTCGGGACAAAAACCCTAAGTACCCGATCAAAAATCCACGAAAGAGTCTGTAGCCGTCGTCATCTCCATCCCTAGATCGGGAGGGATCTGAAGCTCTTCCCGACACTCTATCGGAGAGGGGAATTCACCCTGAAGGCCTTCTTCATCACCATGCAAGCCTCCGGTGTGATGCGTGAGTAGTTCATCCTTGGACTACGGATCCATGTACTAGCTAGATGGCTGGTTCTCCTCCTTTGTGCTTTCATGTCTAGATCTTGTGAGCTCTGTTCATGATCAAGATCATCTATTTGTAATTTTGCATGTTGTGTTTGCGGGGATCCGATGGATATTGAGATGCTATTCTATCATGTCTTTGTTATTTGTGATCTTGCATGCTTTCCGTTGTTAGTAGCTATCTTGGCCAAGTAGATGCTAGCAACTCCAAGAGTTAGTATTTATGCTCGATAGTGGGTTCATGTCTCTGGTAATCTGGGGAAGTGACAGAAATCTCTAAGGTACTAGATGTGTTATTGCTACTAGGGAGAAAACAACAATCCTTTGTTCATAGAACAATCGTATTGTTTACTTTACACGCAGTTGGTAAAGCAATAATCTGTTGCTTGCAACTTAATACTAGAGGGGGTTCGGATGATAACCTGAAGGTGGATTATTAGTCATAGATGAAGTTGTATGGCGGTCTATGTATAATGTTGTAATGCCCAATCAAGTTCTAAAGGAGTCAAGATGATTAGTATATGTATGTATTGCTTTCTCGATGTTTGTCAATTGCCCCGTTGTAATTTGTTCACCTAGCATGTTATCTATCTAAGGAGAGCCACCTCTAGTGAACTATGGATCCCGGTCCTTGTCTTTTACATACAATCTACAAACTGTTTACTGCTTTGTGTTTACTTTCTGCAAACTTTTACTTCTTTCAATTCGATACGTTTAATCCTTTATTTTCAACAAAACACGGTGAGATTGACAACCTCATCGCAAGTTGGGGACAAAGTTTTGTCGTTGTGTTGTGCAGGCCTCCACGTTGCTACTAGCACCATTAGTGCGCCCTGCCAAAGCTCAGCTAGTAACACCTTTGGGGTGTTTTCTTGCTCCTACTGGTTCGATTAAACCTTGGTTTCATAACTGAGGGAAACTTGCTGCTGTGCTCATCATACCTTCCACTTGGGGTTCCCAACGAACTCTACATCATCATCGCACCAGCACTTTTCTGGGCGCCATACACAGAGCCATCAAGGACAAGCAATAAGCTAAGCTTGGGGGAGTTAATACGTCCAAAATGTATCTACTTTCCCGAACACTTTTGCTATTTTTTATCCTCTAAAATTGTGTGATTTGGATACAACTAACATGGACTGATGTTGTTTTTAGCAGAATTATCTTGTTGTCTAGTTTTTCTGCAGAAAATCGACTATCAGGAAAAATCCCGGAAAATATGTCAAAAATCCTATTTCACCAGAAGATTCGTGGAGCCAGAAGACGAGACTGGGGAGGGACACGAGGGGCCCACACCACCTGGCCATGCGGGCCTGGCCTGGTCACGCCAGGGGGTGGTGTGGCCGCCTCGGTCACCCCCTCGGCCCCCCTCTTCGCCTATAAGATGCCTCCTGACCTAAAAGTCGAGGGGGGTCGACGTTTTTCCAGAAAGAGTTCTGCTACGCCGCCACCACCAAATTCCGCAAATCAGAACCAGAAAATCCATTCTGGCACCCTGCTAGGACGAGGAATTGGAGGAGATCATCGACATCATCGTCACCATTGCTTCTCCATCGACCATCCATGATTCCCCCATCTATGAGTGAGTAATCCTCTCTTGTAGGCTATGAGGATGGTAGAGATTGTTCATGTAATAGCATCAGATTGTTAAGGCATGGTGCCTACTATCTATTATTAGTGCTTTTGACTTTGTTGCAACTTGTTATGCTTAATGCTTGTCACTAGGGCCCGAGTACCATGATTTCAGATTTGAACATGTTATTGATTCATGATGATAGTATTGTTTATGGTCTTACCTGCAAGTTGTATACACATATTGTTGTCTGAAACCAAAGGCCCCGAAGTAAAAGCAATCGGGATAACCGGAGGGAATGACTTTGATGTGAGGATCACATGTGTTCACGGAGTGTTAATGCTTTGCTTCGGTGCTCTATTAAAAGGAGCACCTTAATTGCCAGAAGTTCCCTTGAGGCCCCGCTGCAAACGGGCTGTCAGGACAAAAGATGTTGTGCAAGTTCTCATTGCGAGCACGTATGACTATATATGGAACACATGCCTATGATTATTTAGTACTTGGATGCTGTATCTTACTTATCTGCAATTTCCCTATGTCTTGATTGCTATATGAATTGTTTTGTCCATGCAACGTCCGTCCATCCATCCCTATGCGTACTGCGCTTTAATCATACTGTTTACTGCAATTGTTACTACTGTCTTTACTTTTACTACTGTTAGTACTTTGTTATTGCTATTACAAAACTGTTGCTACTGATAAACTGCTGTGAGCAAGATTGTTTTCAGGTGCAGCTGAATTAACAACTCAGTTGTTAAGGCTTATAAATATTATTTGGCTCTCCTTGTGTCGAATCAATAAATCGGATTTCACTTTCCTCGAAGACTATTGCGATCCCCTATACTTGTGGGTCATTATACGCCACAGTAACTAAAGTTATGCATTTGTAAGATAAAAAAGTACAGAAGTGGTAGGATAAATCTCTAGACTGATCCACCATTAATCATATAAGTCGACAATAATCCATTGGGTGTCATTTTGAATTGAAAATTCTAAATGATTTAGTTGGACTGCAGATCTTAATCTAGTAGCGTTTCAATTGGATTCCATCTAATTTTCATTCCCATTGGGTGTCATTTTGAATTAAAAATTAAAAATGTAGAAGCAATTAAGAAGGTGCAACTATTTTGCAAACTTCTCTCTTCCCTATGCAAGTTAGTACTTACTACTGATTAGAAAGGATAACAGAAGCGAATGTCACCTTCCCTGAAGGTCGTAACAACTCAACTTTAATTAATACTTATTAGAAAGGCCAACAGAAGTGAACGTAAAATGCTTTGCCTACGTTTGGAGTAAAGTTTGGCATCAGGTGGATATTGCGATTATAAAATCATCTACCAAACCTATGTTTACCACAACATATTACGTTTATCTGGGATAAAAAGTTAGACATTATGGCATGCATTGGACATGGAAAATTGCAAATGCACGCGTCAAACATAAATACAACATATAAACGGAGGCTTTTAAGCGATGCCAACTGGTGCCAGTGCTCACCATGGTTGAAACCGCAGTGATATGACCTCGGGAAAGTGACAATGAACTCCCCTCCATTCTGCACCAACCTGCAGCATGGTACCTCAAGGCCACGAATGCCTCAGGGTACATCACAGTTATTCTCTTCTCCAGTATCGCGAACACCCGCTATTCAAGAAAATCACTATGCAATAAGAAGTTTGGAATAGTAGATGAAGGTGGAAGTTGTGGAGAAGAACAAAGAGTAGCAGGGGATTCACCTGTTGTAGGAGTAGCGCACACGACGTCCTTGAAGGCGATTGTCGCCCCGTGCCACCTCGTACCATATATTGGCGGCCCCTGTGTGCAAGTACCTGAGGCTATGGGGGTCGTGGGAGATGACGTGTTAGACAAACACGCTGAACACAACACACAAGACCCCACTTCATCGATCAAGTCAATACCTTATCGGGCTGAAAATTGTCACTACAGAAATAGCAATGATATCAAATGCACATTGCAGAAACAAATCAAAAGATTGGCTCGACTGCCATTAAAAAGTGAAAACATTACTGTTATATGACCATATCTACTAACTGGAATTAAGGTTTCCCTTCTAGTCATTCGCAAAAAGAAAAAAAGGTTTTCCTTCTAGTAGGAGTCCTAATCACCATGCATGTGTGGAGTCAATCAAACGTCAAGCAGAACATAAACTTAACATTTTCGGGATTTTCAAATTTAATTATTATTTACACACAAGGACAACCTTACAGGTTGTTTGGTTCAGTGGCTACCCAGTGGATGACAAGGGATATCAATTTTTTTGTGGTTATCCAGTGTTTGGTTTAGAGGGTGGAGGGATATGGATAACCACTTTTGGCTTAAAATGGTGGTTGAGCATATCCCACAAAAAGAGCTAGATGAGCTCAACCACTTTTGGATAGCTCCTCCGAAGTGTTTTCCTGTTTGTAGATTTTGACTGGCTATCCCTAACCACCTTTTCCCCACTTTAGCCAAATACAAAAAATAGCTACCCCTAACCAGCTGGTTGGGGATATCCTCATCCCCTAAATAACATCCTCTAAACCAAACAGCCCCTTAGTGACTAAACAACAGTACTATAAAACTTATGTCATTTATAATAATTCTAATCTAGACCAAATGGAATCATGGAGCATAACAATAATCAGGATTATTAACCCTTTGATAATGGATAATCGAACCATGGCATGCCACCATTGGAAGCCCCTTGTCTGCCCAAAATTTGGGTCAAAATGTAAGCAGATTAATGATACACACAAGTAAACACCGCAGATCAAAGAAACCCCTGGAGATTAAAAAATAATACAGACTCCTATTTTGAAACCGTTAATTGCTGCTCCAGAATTGGTATAAACACGATATTACACAGAAAAATATTACTGATCCGGCAAATTAATTAAAATTATGGTGCGATCCAAACCTGATATACTGATATGATAATTATGCTACAGCAATTAAAGCCTCCTATGTTTATCGTAGCTTATGAAGAAGTTTACATCTCTCATGAAGTCCTCTTAAGATCTATATTGATTAATCAAATATGGGCTCTGGAACCTTAGCCTCCTCTATGTATCACAGCTTATGAAGAAGTTTACATCACTTCAGTTCATGTACTCATCTAGTGTTTGGCACCGATGCACTAAAAGAAAGAAAATGGGTCAGAAATAGAAATTTCGAAATTAGGGGCAGCTCTGCGTGGTGACCTTGTGGATCTAGTAGCGCATGAATCAAAACAGCCAGTTGGAGCAACTAGCGGCTGCACGCATGTTCTAGGCGGTCTCACCGATGTTCGCGGGAGGTGGCGGAGGGGAAGGAGAAGCTCAAGTTGGGCAGCTCACTAGCGTTGGTCGACGTTGATGGGGCGATCGGCGGCGTGGCGGAGGAGCGCCAAAAGAGGGCGTCGTAGTCGAGCGGGAGTGCGGAAGTAGTCCATGACTTCGCCGTGCGGTAGGTTTTGGTGACCACAGGGCAGGGGTCGTCGTCCTGCGACACCGTCGCCACGACCGCCATCTCCGACCGTCGGCTTGTCCATGCTCCCCTCCAGAGGCTCCCGAGCGGGAGAGAGAACTAAGTGTCGCTCGTGGGTCCTCTTACGGTTGCCTCGCCGCCATATCCTCCAGGCTCCAACCGCGATGGTGCTGGGAAGAGGAAGATAGATGTGGGCTGGTGGCGATGTGGTAGTGCCGTGGCCGTGTGCATCTCCGTGTCAAGCACTTGAACCGACGTATGAAACAGCTAAAGGCCCACATGATCCAAACAAACTAGTGGTGGAGTGGTATCCCACCGCCACATGGGTCCCAGCCAGCGGGGGCGGCCTGAGCAATCACAGGCCTTCAAAACCAGGGAGCTTAGAGCTCCTTAGGGATGTACGAAATCGTATAATGTCATGTAATCGCCTGAATTTGCTCGAAATGGCCGAGTTGGACGAACTTTTGGTGAATTTCGAAATTCCACGAACCAAACCTGGAAACTCGAGTGGGAATTTGGTCGTTGCTCTTATTCCCTTATTTGTAGTGTTAAACCAATTTTTTTTTGAGATGGTGCTAATCCCATCTTGATAGGCTTGCACTAGTAACAAAAGCATATGCCCATCCCTGCCATTGTCTCCCGGATGGGCGTTGAAATGTCGATCAGAATATAACGAAATGACTCCTAAACAAAATATCATATCACAGTACCACCCTCGCTGGAAGTAGAACACGAACTTAGGCCAACTCCAACGGCTCCCCGCAAAACAAACAACTATTTTGACCGTTTTGATCTATTTGCAGGGAGGGAGGACAGAAAACGGATCGACGTCGGACCCACACTTCATATGGAGCGAAGGCGGCGCAGACTCGCACTGGGCAGATGAGCGCTAGGTCGTGGAGGTCGTGGGCTCGAGGGGAGTGGAGGAGGTCACCGGAGGGCTCGCCCGCACCATCACACCGCACTTTGCTAGACGCGGCCGCGCCGGAGCCGCCCTCGTAGGGGTGGTGGAGATGAGGGGCCTGCCTAGGCGATTGGCAATCTCCTTCTTGTGATGGAGCGCCTTCTTGGAGGACTCGCAATTAGGGTCGAGCCGGCGGAAGCCGGCAAAGAGGACGGGCAGCTGAACATGGCGCTCGCCGCGTAGAGCACCAACTCCTACATGAACCACGACGAGTCCGTGGACCTCATCGCCACCGACGGTGGCTAGCCGACCTGCCTCTCCCGTTGCTTGTGGAGGAAGGGGAACAAGCGAGATTTGTCGGAGGAGGTTCAATTCGATTCGATTCATGGAGGAAGTGGATGGGGGATGGATAAGAAGGGATGGCTTGGGATTTCGCGCTGGATCCGCCCTCGCGTCACCTTCTTGCGCACGGCCACGATGTGGTCTGCACGGTGCTCTCCGCGCGTCTCCTTCTTGCGGCACGAGCTGGTGGGCGGCGGAGCGAGCTAGCTGGTAGGCGGCGGTGTGAGCTGGCTTGGCAGGCAAGCGAGCACAAGAGCTTGCTTGGCAGGCATGCGGGCAGGGCACAACGGTATCTTTTTGGGAAGAAGAGAAAGTGTGGGGTGGGAGAGAGCCTAATGCATGGGCCATGGGAGGTCATGGGAGGGTAGGTCGGACGCGTCGGAGCTATCCGTTTTGCACAAACCGAATACAAAATTAGGGAGGAAATGCGCTGGTCCGGCTAAAAAAAGGACAAAACAAAATTTGCGGTGGGTCATTGGGAGGTGGTCTGTGTCTGGTCGGACCTATTCGGACCCGCGCCATTTGCGGGGTTCCATTTTTTTTGAACGGTGGTAGTGTGCCGAGCACCCACATCATCATATTAAAACGCGTGGCAGGTACATATTACATAGAGGCCCAGAAAAACAAACTAATCTAAGATAAGGCCTCCATTTTCTAGAAAACACCCTAGAACAGAGAGATAAAAAGCAATGAAGTCCTTTGGTGCCTCTGCCACAGTCGCCGGCAACCTCCACGCGCCCAACGTCGAGATCCGAGAAAAAGTGCTTGAGAATATTGCTCCAGCAAAGAATCGCTGCTTCCGGCCGCCTCAAAGACTCCGGGGACAAAATGACTTGGAGAATAAAAGGTGTCGAGCTCCGACGCAGGATGAGAAGCGCCTCCTCGGAGGAGGTTGAAAACGAGCCGCCATATTGGCCGGAGATGGTGACGAGGAAGCTGTCAGTCGCTTGATACGCTCGCAGAAGATAAGGCCAGCAGTGCTCACCGAGAAGCTTCGAGCCACCACCGTCCTCCCCCTCACCCCCACGACCGACCAGGAGGAGGTGACGCCCTTGACTTGGAGGGGAGCACCAATAGCAGTGCGAGATCAAAGGGGAGGTGGCCGTCCGCCAAGCCGCCTTTATCCCCTGCCTCCACAGCCAGCCGGATGAAGAAGAAGCCAAAGTAGCAGCAAGAACAACTTACGCCCGGTGTCACACACAAACACCAGGACGCGAACTCCCCCACCTCCTCCAAAACTGGGCACCATGGCACACCCCATCCTCTTCCCCTCGCCACCACGGCCGGCCGTTGGAGAATGGGGAAACCCGTGAGCAACCCAGAAGAGGGGGCAGAGCAGGTCCCAAACTTTATTTGATGATGCGGTGGTCACCGCCGCCGCCCGCCGCCCCAACCAAAGGATCAAGAGGGCAACTCCGGCGAACCCTACCAGGATCCAGACCATGAGATCCAAAACTCCGCATCTGGGCAGACCGCCCACTACCGACACGAGGCCAAAGCTACCTACCCTACAGCCTACTGCTACTCCGGTGGCCCTCCTCCCCCACCTCCCGCCGTCCGGCGAGAAGGGCTCAGGAGCGCCCCGACAGATATTGCTGGACTCTCAAAGCAAAGGGGTGGGGGAAGACAGGTGTGTGTGTGCGCGGGGTTCCGTTGGAGTTGGCCTTACGTGCAGACATCGCAGCAGTAATCAAATAACACAGGGGCATCCCTGAAATCATTAAAAAGTAATAGAGGGGCCCGAATGAAACAAACTCGCCACAAAATCCCCTTCCTTTACTTAACTGCCCCCATTCCCAATCACACTCTCCACCCCACCGCCACCTCCAAGTCCCCGGCGACGCTCCGCCTCGACCTCGCCGCCGCTCCAGCCTACGGTCCGCGGCTCCCCGGTGGCCGCAGGATTCGCCTCCTCGCCGGCGTGAGGTGTCAGTCAACCCACCGTCGTCACGGGAGCTTCGCATCGATCCCCCTCGGCGTTGGCTCGGACCTGGACCTCCCCCCTTCGTGAAACCCTAGATTTCGCCGTCCCACGAGCGGTGCGATCCTGCGGCTCGTGTCCCACGATGCCCATATAAGGAGCAGCACCCCTCCCCCCAGGCTCTCGACACAACCTCTCCCGCGTTTAGGGTTTGCGCCGCCTCGAGGACAATGGGTCTGGGACGCACGGTGGTGTCCGACGACGAAGGTACGCGATTTCGTTGCTCATTTCTGCGGTTTCGGGTGTTTTGTTGCTGTCAACGGCGGTTTTCTGTGCGTTTTCTGATGTAAATGGTTGTCGCACCCTAGAAGATGACTTCATCGAGGCTGAGGAAGAGGATGAACCGCGGCCGTCGCGGAGGGGCAGGGATGATGTTGACGAGCAGGATGACGATGATGACGAGGAGGACGAGGAAGGTCAGTTTCTCCTCGCGATTTCTCCATTCTTTTAGCTTGCACGGGCGATTTGGCTGATAACCTGGTGTAGTTTGCAGTAGTTGCCTGTATCTGTACGAATCACCTGTGATTTTGTCCTCGAGCTAGTATATCAAATAAGTCAGTAAAATTGTTTGTGAGCAGAGGAGGGACAGAATGAGTACGAGAAGGATGGCTTCATAGTGGATGATGCAGATGAAGACGAGGAGGAGGAAGAAGAGGAAGCCAGAGCTAGTGACGATGAAAGACGCAAGAAGAAAAAGAAAAAGAAGAGGTAGTTGCTTTTGATGCTTCTTTGGAAATAGAGTATGACTTCTTCTTTGTAAGTTTCTAAACTGCAAGAAATGTTCGCCAGGGAATCAGAGGAATTTGAGCTTGATGAGGATGACTACATGCTGCTCCAGGATAATAACATCACTGGCATCCATCGTCCAAAACCTGCTGTAAGCTTTATGATATTTGTGTCTGGATTGAGCTTTCCTTTTTCAAATCTTCATGTTTGTCAAGAATGGACCTTTTCTGCTTACTGTAGGGAAACAAATTTAAGCGGTTGAAGAAGGCAGGTAGGGAATCTGAAATGGGTGAGCATTCTGGCTTCTCTGATGACAATGCATCTGGTAAAAGGCGTACCGCCGAGGAGAAAGTTCAGTATTCCTTGTTTGGAAATGAAGGTGGCTGCTTCTGAATCCACTTCTTGCTTGTTTTCCATCGCAGTGAGTTTTGTGTCTTACTTTTATTTGCTGCAACGCCATTTGATCAGAGCCCTTTGAGGAGGATATAGTTGAGGAGGATCAGCAGGCAGAGGAAGATGATGTTGCTGAAGATGACATGGACGATGAAATGGCTGATTTCATTGTGGACGAAGAAGAAATTGATGGGGACGGCCAAGTTGTGAAGTACGTGCTTCTGTTTCGTATTTTGTGTTACTAGTTTGGTATCCATGTGAAATAATGCAGATCATGTTTCTTAAATGCACATGTGCTATTGTATTGCAGAAGAAAGAAGGTTAAAAGAAAGCCTCTTAGGCAAGCTGCAGGTGTTTCATCATCTGCATTGCAAGAGGCCCATGATATATTTGGGGATGTTGACGAGCTTTTAGCACTAAGAAAGCAAGAGCTGGAAAGGGATGCTATTAATTCTGG
The DNA here is from genome assembly GCA_916181665.1 of Avena sativa. Lineage (NCBI taxonomy): Eukaryota > Viridiplantae > Streptophyta > Magnoliopsida > Poales > Poaceae > Avena > Avena sativa. Next base: position 484,980,143 of record OV702279.1, read on the forward strand.
CGAGATGAGAGGAAACAGGCTTGAAGATGAGTTTGAGCCATTTATTCTTGCGGAGAAGTATATGACACCAAAGGATGAGCAAATTAAAGAAAATGATGTACCTGAGAGGATTCAGGTATGTACCGGTTAGATACCTGTGAAAGGCAATCTTGATTTTAGTTGATAATCAATGTTTTCTATTGCTCCTTTTGGCAGCTGTCTGAAGAATTAACTGGCAATCCTCCGGGTCTGGAAGAGAACTCAAGGAGAGAGGAAGAGAGTGTATGGATACACAACCAACTCACTGGTGATGGATTTCTCTCCTTTTTTGGCAATGATCATGTGAACAAGGAGATTGAACAAACGGACATTGTGAATGTCTTGTATATGCTACATGTCAACAAATTCGAAGTACGGTTGATCTCCTTTTGTTATTTCTTATATTTGATTTGCTGATGTAGTTCTTGTTGTCAGTCAGATTCTATCTCTTTGTATGATTTCCAATTTGTTCTGCTGACATACTTATTCTCCCGTCAGATCCCATTCATAGCGATGTATAGGAAGGAGAGTTGCCCGAGTCTATTGGACCATGATGCCTGTGAACAAGAGAATGAAGAAGACAGACCTAGAACGATGAGGTGGCATAAGGTAACTGTTCACTACTAGGCAGGTGTTGCTCTTTCCTTATCAAGATTTTACAATTGCTGACACACTTTGTGTGCTTGTAGCTGCTTTGGGCTGTTCAGACCTTAGACAGGAAGTGGTTACTTCTTCAGAAGCGCAAGCTTGCTTTGCAGATTTATTATGAAAAACGATTTGAGGAAGAGAAACGAAGAATAGATGATGTTACAAGGCAGGCACTCAATCGACAACTTTATTACTCCATTATTGAAGCACTAAATGATGCAAAATCTGAAAAAGAGGTGGAAGATGTTGACGCAAAATTCAATTTACATTTTCCTCCTGGCGAAGTTGAAGAATTAGGTCAATTTAAGCGACCGAAGAGGAAATCCTTATACAGTATTTGTCACAAGGCAGGGTTGTGGGAGGTTGCTAACCAATTTGGCCGGAGTGCTGAGCAATTAGGCCACCATCTAACTTTAACGAGTGTACCTGTACGTGAACTAAGCTCACACTTCGCATTACTTTTCTTTGGAACAATACTGCATGTGCAATCTTTCATTTGGTGCATCTATTCTTGCCACCTTGGCTGAATCCATTGTACCATTGACACCTTGTCTGCATTCGCTTCTTTTAGGAAGCGGGCGAGCTTGACAGGGAGAAAGATTCTCCTGAGGATGTTGCTGCAAATTTCACATGTGCGATGTTTGAAACACCACAGGATGTTCTTCGGGGTGCCCGACACATGGTAACCAACATCTTACAAATTTAACCAATCTTTGTAGGGGCTATTCGTTTCATCTGTCCAAAATGATCATGTTTTGTTTGTTTAAATCTTATCAGGCAGCTGTTGAGATTGGTTGCGAGCCTATTGTAAGAAAGCATATCAGGAGTATCTTCATGAATAAAGCTGTCGTCTCAACAAAGCCCACACCAGAGGGCAATTTGATCATAGATCCCTACCACCAACTATCAGGTGTTAAATGGCTGCGAGAGAAACCACTGAACAAGTTTGCAGATGCACAGTGGCTTCTTATTCAGAAAGCAGAGGAAGAAAAGCTCCTCAAGGTTACCATATCATTACCAGAGGATGCAAAGAAAGAGCTTTTGTCTGAGGCTCGTGAGAATTATCTAAGTGACTGTGTCAGCAAGTCTGCACAATTGTGGGATGAGCAACGGAAGATGATACTGGATGATGCCTTCCTCAATTTTCTTCTTCCATCAATGGAGAAGGAAGCTCGTTCGCTGTTGACAGCAAAAGCCAAAAGTTGTCTCCATATGGAATATGGGCAACAGTTCTGGAACAAGGTTTCTGTCGCTCCATGGAAGAAGAAGGATTCAGACAAGAAGGATGCTGACCTTGATCTGGATGATGAATCAGAGCTGAGAGTTATGGCTTGCTGCTGGGGTCCTGGGAAGCCAGCAACCACGTTTGTAATGTTAGACTCATCAGGAGAATTGGTGGATGTTCTGTATGCTGGTTCTCTCAGTATTAGATCTCAAGGTGTTGCTGAGCAGCAGCGGAAGAAGAATGATCAGCAGAGGGTTTTGAAGTTCATGACTGACCATTCACCACAGGTAGTATGTGTAGGAGCATCAAATTTGAATTGCAGACAACTCAAGGATGATATTTATGAGGTATTATGTTAATTTATTTATCTGTAAGTAAACCATGTCTATTGTTTCATTTCATAAGTACATGGCTACAAACTAGTACTTGTACGTTTATGCTTGTACAGGCCCCAGCCTCTTAGGCCCTGTTTGGCTTCAAAGTATTTTTGAAGTATTCGGAGAATACTTCGGTTTCTGAAAACACTTAAGTATTGAATACTTTAGGGTGTTTGGATCGAATAAATACTGTGATTTTAAAACTGAAGTATCCTCCAAAAACGTGGTATTTTTGAAGTATTTGAGAAAGAGGCAAGACCCACTTTTTTCTAAAACTGAGAAAGGAGAAAAAATGTGGTATTAGTTTGCCAGGCGCTATAATACTTTGGTTTTAGAATACCTCGGTCTAGGAAATACTAAACTACCAAACGGAGCCTTAAGCTTGATCCTATCCTCTCGTTTGCTATTGCTATCAACCGCGCCATCATGTATTACCTTGCTATTGTAGAACATCACATGTGATCAGCTATTGTTGTTGCTGCATACATTAGCATTACTGCTCATTTTCTCCTGTTGTGACAAAGAGACGTCAGATGTCATCCCATCTTGGGCTAGTGGGCTTCTTGGGGTTGCAATAGATTTTTAATGCATGCTGTTGCAATAGATTTTTGATGCATGCTGTTGCTGTTCCACCTCTAGAAAGTCTGTTCCTTGAACATTTGTTTTGGCTGCTCCTTTGCAATGAAAAATGCAGTTGCCCTCATGGTTTTTAAGGCATCCGCTTTAGGATGCCTAGGATGCCTAGGCGACGCTTAGGCGTCAAGGTGCTCACCCTCCGCTTTGAAAAAACGACCGCTTTAGGCGCCTAGGCGTCCAAAGCGCCCGCCTAGGCGTCAAAGCGCCCGCCTAGGCGTCAAAGCGCCCCCAGATCGCCTTGAGACGCCTTAACGCCTTAAAAACCATGGTTGCCCCATTGTTTCTATTCATATTTATATTTCCTCCATCCTTCTGCCCAATTTCTTTTATTAGGCATGAGTGTCATGGGTGCTTTAGTTGCTTTTTGACCGGTTTATTTTTCATATATGTGCCTAAGTAGCTGATAATATGATTGCTTCATTATATACTGACTTCCGTCCTTGCATAGGTTATTTTTAAAATCGTTGAAGATCACCCAAGAGATGTGAACCCGCAAATGGAAAATTTTAGCATTGTCTATGGTGATGAATCAGTGCCTCGCTTGTATGAGAACTCTCGCATATCTTCAGATCAGCTGCCTGGCCAGTCAGGTATATTACAATGCGTTGATTTACTGTTTGCTCTTTTAATCGTGAACCTTCTAAATAACTCTATCCTTTTGTTTCTTAACTCGCATAGCCATCGTGAAGCGTGCTGTGGCGCTTGGTCGGTACTTGCAGAATCCTTTGGCGATGGTTGCAACACTCTGTGGACCTGGGAAAGAGATACTGTCATGGAAACTACACTCCCTTGATCAGTTCCTTACTCCTGACGAGAAGTATGAAGTTGTTGAGCAAGTAATGGTCGATGCAACAAATCAGATTGGTTTTGATGTTAATCTTGCTGCTAGCCACGAGTGGCATTTTTCCACTTTGCAGTTTGTTGCTGGTCTTGGGCCACGCAAAGCTTCAGCGTTGCAGAAGGAATTAGTAAGAGAGGGATCCACTTTTAGTCGCAAGGAGCTGGTAAAACCTCTAGGAAGGAAAGTATTCATGAACGCATCTGGTTTTTTACGTGTCCGACGAAGTGGTGCAGCTGCAGGTAGTGCTCAAATCATTGATCTGCTTGAGGATACAAGGATCCATCCTGAATCATATGCATTGGCAAAGAATTTGGCGAAGGATGTCCAATCTGAGGACACAAATGAAGCAAATGAGATGGATGATGATGAGCAAGAGATGGCAATTGAGCACGTAAGAGAAAGACCAGGGGTTCTTAAGAGACTCAAGATTGATGAATACATGAAGAGTATTCCAGAGGAGTTCCGTAAAAGGGAAACATTGCATGACATAAAGGATGAGCTACTGGGTGGCTTCTCAGACTGGAGGCCCCCCTATGCTGAGCCAAGTCCAGATGAGGAATTCTGGTTGCTTTCTGGTGAAACAGAGGATAACATAACGGATGGAAGGATTGTTCAAGTAACTGTCCGTAACATACAAGAGAACCGGATAATGTGCACCTTTGATTCTGGTTTGAAAGCCATAGTTATGGGAGACAATTATTCTGATGAAGGCTATGATCCAGAATCACTGGATTTGCATGAAGGTGATGTATTAACTGGCAAAATTAAGAATGTGAACAAGAATAGGTTCATAGTTTACCTAACATGCAAGAAAACTGAAATGAGGAGAAGGCCTTTCTCCAGAAATAATCATGATCCATACTATCATGAAGAAGAGATCATTCCGAGCCAGAATGATAAGGCCCGGAAAGAGAAGGAACTTGCAAAGAAACATTACAAGCCTCGGATGATTGTTCATCCTCACTTTCAGAACTTGACTGTTGAAGAAGCAATACAGGTTAATGTCCTACCTATTGAATAGATTCTGTTCTGCATGTTTCTGTTCACTCTTTTGTTCCATGGTAGTAACTTCTTTTGTTGAAACAGTTCTTGGGAGATAAAGAGCCTGGAGAGAAGGTCATTCGGCCTAGTTATAGGGGACCATCATTTCTAACACTTACTCTGAAGATTTTTGATGGCGTCTTTGCACACAAGGAAATAACTGAAAGCGGAAAGGATCGTAAAGATATTACAAGTTTACTTCGTCTTGGAAAGACACTGACCATTGATAATGAAACTTTTGAAGATCTTGACGAGGTTAGTGCATGGGATAAATTTGAGTAGTAAAATTGCTTTGGTTCATATCAATTAGCTGCAATTCTATTTCTCTTGTATCAGGTAGCTGCAATTCTTTTATTTTAGCTAATAGATGAATCTTTCCTTGTACAATACACAGGTAATAGACAGATATGTGGATCCATTGGTGGGCCACCTGAAAAGCATGCTCTCCTATCGCAAATTCAGGAAAGGATTAAAAGGCGAGGTTGATGATATGTTAAAGGCAGAGAAGACAGAGAATCCTATGAGAATAGTCTATTGTTTTGGGATATCCCATGAACATCCAGGCACCTTTGTATTATCTTACATTAGGAGTACAAACCCACATCATGAGTATGTTGGGTTATACCCTAAGGGCTTCAGATTCCGGAAGAGAGATTTTGACAGCATTGACCGCCTCGTGTCATATTTCCAGAAGAACATTGACAAACCACCACCAGAATCTGGCCCTTCAGCGCGAAATGTTGCTGCAATGGTACCTATGAAAAATTCAGGTTTTGGTTCTGGTGGAGCTAATGATGGGTGGAGGGGAGATGGTGACAATGGTAGGGACAGACCTTTCTCTGGAAGATCAGGTCAGTGCTTGAAGTATTTGCAATGTTTTGTCATCAAGCTTATCTGCACTTGATTGTTTAGCCATCTCTAGCACTACCATATGCTTAGGATATATTTTTGTTGATGACCTGAATGGTAACATGGTTGTTCTTTAGAACTTCTTAGGGGAATCACACGAAGCAAGTAAAGTTCAAATATACTCTGTTAGATTTTGCCTCTTATTTTATTTCTGTCTACTGACAAGTTTGTGATTCCTAAAACATGATCGCATTGTAGAGTTGACACTAAAATCTTGCCAAAACAATGCTTTAAGATTCTCAGAAGTACACAAGCGCTCTTAATGTATATATTTTTTCCTTCGAAAGCAGGAGGTAGATTTGATTCAAGGGACAGCTCTGGTGGCCGTGGGCGTGGCCGTGGGCGCGGGCGGGGTCGAGGTAACTTCGGCAGTGATGATGGTGGTGGTGGGGGTTGGACTGATAACATTGGCAGTGGTGGAGGTGCATGGGGCACTAGCGGAGGATCTGGAGGCGGAGACGCAGGCTGGGGTGGTGGCGGTGGCGACAATAACCGTGGTGGAGGATCAGGAGGTGGAGACGCCGGCTGGGGTAGTGGCGGTGGTGACAATAACCGTAACGGCGGTGGCGGTGGAGGCTGGGGTGCACCTGCTGCTGCCACTGATGCTGGTGGTGGAGGCTGGGGAGCAGCAGCAACTCCTGGTGGCTCCGGTGCTGGTGATGACTCAGGATGGGGCAGTGCCAAAAAGGTAGTTCCAGCACAAGATGGCGGAGGTGGATGGGGCTCCTCCGGCGGTGGGGGCTGGTGAAGGCTGTGCCACGCTGCCTGCATAAACCACTGTAGAACTGTCAAATTGGAACTTTTTTTGTTTGAATCCTACTAAGTTTTATGTTTACTGCTACTGACGGGAGAAAAATTCCACTATGTTCGGACTTCCTATTCTGCTAGTTGCTGCTGGTCTTGTGACATTCTGGACGGCATTATATATCTGAATGCATGTACAGGTTCCGCCCATTTTTCTTGGTTCTTGGTAGTCCTCGGTATTCATATGTATCTCGCTGTGGTATGTTTTACGTCAGTTAGCTCGCTGTGTTACTAATTACTACTCCCTCCGTTCAGGACTTTGTGAAATTGAACGTATCTAGACATGTTTTAGTACTAGATACATCAGAATCTAGATAAATCCAAGTCAACTAATATGGGTTAGGGAGTTCACTCTGAACTCTATGAACCTATACATTAAAAGACGTCTATGAACCTATACATTAAAAGACGTCTAAATTTCCGAACGGAGGGAGTACCTCTGTTCTAGCTATAGTTCTAAAAACCGGACATGTCATTGAACCTATTAGACGACTGGTTTGCTGGTCGGATCGTCTGTTTATTCGGTTCGATGACGACAAAAAACTGTCCTTTTTAATCAAAATGTAAGCAAATTTTAGAACAAAATGACCATAAAACGTATATAATGTATATTTAAGTATGTAATCACAAAACATGGCGTGTCTAAGTGGTATCGGACTTTACGTGTTGCTATTTATACTAGCATAAGGTTCACGAGTTCGATTCCTCTAGTAAATATTTTTTTTCGGTTTTTGGTTGTTGGGACCGTGCCTCTTAAAGAACCGTTGAGTCCATCGGTTTAGATTTTTTATGGTTCAATCACTGAACAAGTCCGGTTTTTAAAACTATGGTTTCAGTGTTGCAATTTAAACAGCTAGAACGGAGGTAGTATTAATTATGTTTCGGTATGGGAGCGGTGCAATTTGAAACTGTTAGCAAGGTATATATTTTAAAACGGAGGAAGTATTAATTATATTTCGGTATAGGAACATGCGAGATTGCCTATGAATTTAGGATTACTTTAGGCTGATCCTAGTGGTAGTATCACAAGGTGTATCATGCATCCTACCTCGACAAATGGTGATAAGACACCACAATTAATAAAGAGAGAGGTGCTAGTGGTATCATAATATGATACGGTATCATACCACATGTAACAAGAAAAATTAATGTTATGTACATCAATTTGCATTGAAATTCTATAAATAATTGAATACCACGAGACTATGATACAATTAGATGATACTCCATAGGAGTAGTATCATACACTAGCATCATATGCATGATACTAGTAATATAATAATTGCACTATGACCATGTACGCAATCTGCAGGCTCCATGAAATACTGGCTAGGCAGGAGGACGACACGAGAGGCTGCCTATATAAAGTGCAGATCTAGCTCTAACTGAAAGAAGAACCTGAAGTCGTGACGTGTATTCAAATCGGTGTTCTGGATAGAAAGATGATATGCCAGAGACTCAAACTACAACTCGTATTCCTCCACGGTACCCTTTTGTTTCAGCGAAAGCAGTTGTTTCATGAATTTGCGATGATCATCCATACCAAAATTTTCTTCTACTGTTGTAATCAGTGTAGGCCAAGTATTTACCTCATGACGGAGGCGGTAAGCTTTTAGCCAAAGGGCAGCATTACCATCCATATGTAAAGTTGCTGAGATCAACCAGAGAGAAGGGTGTACGTTGAACAACCGAAAGTAATCTAGGCATTTATCTTTCCAAATTCTGGGTTGATCTCCATCAAACCTGGGGAAGGACACCAAAGAGAAGGATGATGAATCTCCGCTAGAATTGTTTCTACCACCTCCAGCTCCTCCAAATCCACCGCCACCAACGCCTCCCATCACCCCAACCCCAACGCCATCGAAACCACCGCCGCCCCGAAATCCCGCGCCTCCAGGAATACGCACGCCGCCACCACTCGCTCGGGGATAGGCTAGATCCTCGCCACGCCCATCTTCCGCATGTGCTGCTGCCGACGTGCCTGGCGCATCACTCGTCCACGCCACTTGTGTGGGGTGCAGCCTGCTCTTGCCGGTGACCTTACGCGCGTCAGGATCGGGGTCGTCTTCGTCTGGGGATGGAGATTGTGGCCCCAGCCGCTCCATGGCCTGCGACTGAGCATCGAGCCAGGTGTCGAGCAAGGTGAGCTGTCGCACCGCATTGGAGTTCATCTTGGCACCCTCCAGGACCGTGTCGGTGATGAGGCCGAGCTGCATGACTAGGGACTGCTGGGTGGTGTCGATGAAGGTAATCCGTCCGTGCAGCAGGTCGACAGCGGAGTGGATCTTGATGAGGGCCGCATCCGTGGTCGTCGCAGCGTCTCCCATGGCGTCCAGTACTATCTGCATTTGCGTAGATGGCTTGGAGGGCGCCGTGACGATTCCTCACTGGACTGAACCAACCGATAGGCGGAATTACCGAATAGGAAGCGGATCAAGAAAACAAGCTCCAATTTTGGACCATGGTTTGGGATTTTACGGCTCCAAGTCGTCGAGAATTGGGAATCACCCACGAATCCCCACCCCTCGGATCGGAACTGAATCTAATACCAAACGTTACACCTCCTTGCCGGTGTGATTGCCAGCGTGAGGTCCCCTACCCCCTGACTTGGAAAGGAAGAAGAATAAGAGAGAGATCGCTGACAGAATATCAGGCTTCTATTTCCAAGTTCAGACTTGAATTTTTTCCAGTTCAGTTACAGTTACCTCTTATACATGGGGCCAACACGAGCGCACATGCTCCACCACACACGCCAACTCACGCACCTAGCGTGACGCCACCATCTTGCTAAGGACCCTCGCTATCAGTCGTGACACTTAGCTTTCGAATTGAGAAGCTGCAACGCCTTCTTCCTCTTTCTCTTCTTTACTCTCGTCGTCATCATCATCAACGCCATCATGTATATCTTCTTGTTTTTCTGGAGGCTCCGGACTCTATATCATGGATGTCAAGGTCTCCATACGTAGGTACGCCCAGAGGAGCCATACGGTTGTGAGGAACTCCCTACCTTCATCTAGGCTCTTGCATCTAGATAGCCCTTGCATCTGCTTGCGGAATAGCTAAACATCTCACCCACACACCTTGTATCACCCTCCACCTTGCCTTCTCTCCTAGCTCCATTAGCTCTGCAACAAGACGGCATGCAGAAGGAACAAGGGTAACAGTGTATTCTTCTCCTGCTGTGTGGAGTGTGGTAAGCCTCATGTGCCACAATGTTCCTCTGAATGCAATCTGACGCAGAGAATGAAAGGAAAAGGAGTAAAACAAGAAGTACCTGGGGGCGGTTGCTCCACCTCCTCAATAGTATGCACCACTTCTTGTGTAGGAACATGGTTGGTACCTCTGGCGGCCTACGACTTCATCAAGTTCATGATTTCCCATGCGAGCACCTCTTCATTGTCGAGCGGTACATTGTTGCCGCTCATCAAGATGTGGTCAAGTTCATAGATGGGCAAGTCTAGGATTCCTGGCTTGGTGCCGAGCATTAGCATATGAAGTTTGGATGGAAAGCAGGTAAGCCATGTAGTTGGATATCACTCTGCTTCCATCGATGCTCTTATTTTGTGCGGGAGAGGTTTTGCTGCCATGGCAGTGAAAGCAAATGTCAGTGGCCATGTGCCAGAGGAAGACGCTCTGGTCGAACGGCCTTTCCAAGCTCCACTCAAGCTGAGGTTGCCTCCTCATGGACCACTCCCCTTGAGATTGTTGAATCTTTTGTAGCTCGCGACGTCGTGTATGCGCTTCTTCCACCCACATTTCACATGCCGAATAACCAACCTCGTGATCTCGAGGGCTGCATGCACCTGCCAAATGTACATCCGCTTGTGGATGTACTCCCGGAGGCCGTTGAAGGCGGCAAGCTTCACCACACAGGTGGGGTTCATCCTGCGGATACAGAAGGACACAGATATGTACTGGTAGACCATGTCATGGCAAGATTTCAGTTTCCATAGAGACAAGTTCAGGAAAGTGCTGACCACGCAGGGCAGTAGTTCCTACGCAACAATGCAGCCTAGCAGGATGTAGGTCACTGTGGCATCGCTCCCGTCGTAGTCGGCCTTGTTGTTTTTGGCGAAGAGCACCAGGGAAGCTACGGCCAGGAACGGAAGGAGCAGAGATATGCATCAGGCAGGCAAGCTCAATGCCGATACCATTCTGGTGTACATATGCTGAAATATGTACTATTTGAGTTGAAGCCCCATAGCTTTGTGCGCTTGCTCTTAGTCAAACCTCATGATATGATAGGGCCGGTCCGGTCTGGACCTGTTACTGGACCACTACACCTATATGAAATTTTGAGGTTAAAGGGCTGGCCCGCACCTACTCTATTTCGGGAAACGGGTAACCTAGGTTTTGGCCCTGCTGGTTTGATCGATGTGTGTCTCTCGGTACATTTACTAGCTGCATAACACTACTAGCTCCATACCTAACAGTTTTCGTGTAGAACTTCCATGTAATTTCAAAGAGAATACAATGACTGTCCCATATATACTCCACAAAGAATACATTAATCATAAATAAAATAAAACCCTATAAATTTTAAATATTTTACTAGAAAAAAGGAAATCTTCAAGACCTTTGGAAATAAGTATCAAAAAGCTGAAACATCGATCATCAGATAAGTATGTCAACAAATCGTGTCTCTAGTTACCTCTAGTGAACTAGTTCATTGGTCATGAGGATGATGTGGGTTTCAAGACCATGGGAATTTATGCCAATTGACAATGAGGCCATGTCATTGGTTGAATGATGTGATAGACAACATCCAACAGTTATATCTTAATGAGATCTAGTTATAAAGTTCACCATTGATGATAAACACAGAACACCGTGCAACCTGATCCTTAGACTATGAGATAATGCAAATCACCATTCTGGAGGAAGCTTTGATGGTATCAAGCATCATCTCGTGACAGGTGCTGACTCGTGTAATAACGAGCTCGTTGGGGAACCCCAAGAGGAAGGTATGATGAGCACAGCAGTAAGTTTTCCTCAGTTATGAAACAATGGTTATCAATCCAGTAGGAGCAAGGAAACACCTCAAAGGTGTTGCTAGCTAGACTTTGGCAGGGCGCACTACCGGTGTCAGCAACTGAAATATTGAAATATTGCAAGGGGCTATATGTGAATATTTGTTAATTAAAGTAATTAACAAAATTCTGAATAAATTTAATAAAAAGAGTTTTATTAAATGAGAGAGCATTAAATTTGGAGAAATTTAATGCATTTAAAGTGGAGACTTTAAAAGGGAATGTGAAGAGGCATTTTAATGTGGAGGGGTTACCACCACATGAATGGGGGAGGTGAGGGGTCACCCCCCATGCACCGGCCATGGAGAGAGGGGGCACCCCCCTCCTCCTATAAAAGGCCACCCATTCCCTCCTTCATCCTCACACCTCCTTGTGAAGGATCTCTCTCCCCCTCTAGAATTATTCCCCATGGTCTCGGATTAGCGAGATACATGTTCCCGGTGGCATTTCGTCTGGAAGGAGTTGCTGCTTCCGCTGGATCGCTGGAGCGAGGAGGTGGAGGTTGTCCGGTGGCTTGAACGTGTGTGCGAGTGCGGATGCGTTGTTGAGTTGCGGCGCTCGGACTTCCTCACGATCTTGAGATCGGCAAGTGTACGACTACATCAACCACGAGTTCCTACTCGTTAACTAAGCTCATTGTCTATGAGGGTAAGTTCTCGTTGGATGTATGTCCACCCGTTGCTTTGTACCTAGTAGATAGATCTTGGCGTGTAGTTCACACCGTAGGAATTTTTTTGTTTTCTATGCTGCGGACCCAATAGTGGTATCAGAGCCTGATCTATGCGTAGGTGCTTAGCACGGGTAGTACACATATGTTGATATGTGGGCAATGATGATCATGTTATTGCATCTTCTATGTATTTTGGATATTGGTGGCATAGTGGGATGAAGCGGCCCAGACCAACCTTACATGTCATCGTACATGAGATCGGTTCCACGACTGACATGCAACTTGTTTTGCATAAGTGGCTGGCGGGTGTCTGTCTCTCCTACTATAGTCAATATCTGATTTAAAATGAGTTGCTAATAACTTAGTTATCCTCGTTGTGGTTCATGTTCGTAGGTGAGAACGGTTCTATGTCCGAAAGCCCCAAGCCACGTAAAACTTGCAATTGATAAATTAGAGGCGTCTAGTTTAGATCGTTGCTGGGCTAGTGTATTGATATGGTATTGTTGTAAGTAGATGTATGGTAGATACTCTTACAACACAGTCAACGTGTAAGTTCCATAGACCTTGGCCTTACACACAAAGGAATGATAGAGATCATACCACGATGCAAGTGATAGAGAACAAATGCATGGACCATATCATCTCACTTTACACATTAGATGTTAGCATCTTATACTGCTAGTTTGACGCGTTTGGTAGCATTATAAGATGATCCCTCATTTAGATATCAAGATAAAAATGTGTTCTTCCTTGAGTATGCACCTTTCTATGGATCGTGTTTCGAGACATCACGTGATGATCGGGTGTACTCAAATCTACGCTTTCATAGGAACGGGTGTAAGACAGTTTTACACACGCGAATACTAAGGTTCTTACTTGGCGAGCCTAGCATGTACAGACATGGCCTCAGAACACGGACCGAAAGGTTAAGCATGAGTCATATGGTTGATATGATGCCCATATAGATGCTCGCCTTTGAAGCTATATCAACTCACGTGATGATTGGACTTGGTGTAGTGGATTTGGTTCATGTAATCACCAAAAGGACACGAGGGATGTCGTTTTTGAGTGGGAGTTCATCAGTAATTTAGATTAGTTGAACTCAATCTATCATAAACTTAGTCTAACTAAACTTTACAAATTCCGTTGTAGATGACACCACCTGCTTTTAATTTCAATGTGTTCATGGAGTAAGAGAAACTTGCTGTGAATGGTAGCAACTTCACCAACTGGGCTATGAATTTGAGGATTCTCCTCACTACTGCACAAAAGCAATATGTGCTAGATGCGCCGCTAGGCCCCCCCACCAGCTATTGATGCCCCTGACAAGGAAAAGAACGTCTATATAACTCGTCAGGAGGACCACGACTTAGTTCATTGCGGCATACTGTATGGGCTAGAGCCAGAACTTCGAAAGCGTTTCGAAAATGGCAATGCCTTTGATACCATGGGAGAATTGAAAATGATTTTCGATACCCATGCTGCCGTAGAGAGTTATAATGCTACAGAAAAGTTCTTTAGCTGCATGATGGAGGAAAACAGCTCCGTTAGTGAGCACGTACTCAAAATGTCTGGGTACACCGATAAGCTTGTGTCCTTGGGAATAACGATTCCCATTGACTTAGGCATACATCATGTTCTCCAATCTCTGCCACCTAGCTACAAGAGCTTCGTGATGAACTATAATATGCAGGGCATGAAGAAGTCTCTTCCCGAGCTTCTGTCAATGCTTAAGACTGTAGAAGTGGAGATTAGGAAAGAATATCAAGTGTTGATGATCAATAGGACCACCGGTTTCAAGAAGGACAAGAAAGGCAAGCACAAGGGAAAGAAGGGTGGCAAGTCTGTTGCCACGCCTAAAAAGAAACCCCGGGCTGGCCCTAAGTCTGACACCGAGTGCTACTATTGCAAGGGGAATGGCCATTGGAAGCGCAACTGCCCCAAGTATTTGGCGGACAAGAAGTCCAGCAAGGAAAACAAAGGTATATGTGATATACATGTTATTGATGTGTACTTGACTAGTACTCGCAGTAGCACCTGGGTATTTGATACCGGATCGGTTGCTAATATATGTAACTCGGTTCAGGGGCTACGGAACAAGCAACAACTAGCAAGGGATGAGGTCAGGATGCGGGTCGGCAATAGATCAAGAGTTGATGTGATCGCCGTCGGGACGCTACCTCTCCATTTGCCATCGGGATTAGTTATAAACCTAAATAATTGTTATTTGGTGCCTGCACTGAGCATGAACATTATATCTGGATCATGTTTGATGCAAAGTGGTCATTCCTTTATGTTGGGTCCGTAGCATAGAAAACAAAAAATTTCCTACGATGAGAACTATACGCCAAGATCTATCTACTAGATACAGAGCAACGGGTGGACATACATCCATGGAGAACTTACCCTTGAAGACAACGAGTTTTGTTAACGAGTAGGACCTCGTGGTTGATGTAGTCATACGCTTGCCGATCTCAAGATCGTGTGGAAGTCCGAGCGCCGCAAATCAGCAGCGCATCCGTCCTCGCACACACGTTCAAGCCACCGGACAACCTCCACCTCCTCGCTCCAGCGAATCAGCGGAAGCAGCAACTCCTTCCAGACGCAAGGCCACCGAGAACATGTATCTCGCTAATCCGAGACCATGGGGGAATATCTAGAGGGGGAGAGAGATCCTTCACGAGGAGGTGTGGTTTGTGAGAGGGGAGAGGGGGGCTTTATATAGGAGGGAGGGAGACCCCTCCCCTCCCATAGCCGGCGCATGAGGGGGGGACTCCTCCCCTCCTTCATTCATGTGGTGAACCTCCACTCACATAAACATGGCCTCCACCCAAAATCCCACTCACATGTATTTAATTTCCACCAAATCAAATGCAACTCTCAATTAATAAAACTCTTTTATTTATTTTATTCAAAATTTAATTAATTAATTTAATTAACAAACATTCACATAAAACCCCTTGCAACATTTCAATATCACATGCAGAACCACTTTTTGCAATTTTACCCGAAACAATTCCGGTTTCTATCGAAACAATTCCTGTTTCTATCGAAACATTTCCTGCGCTTTGCAAACCTTTTGTCTGGAACATATGTGCTCCTAAATGGTGTCCGGCAACCCTTAAGTGTGTCACCCTACGGTTCGCGAATAATGCAGACATGATTGAGACTCCTCTCAGATCAATAATCAGAAGCGGGACCTGGAGATCCATACCGACTCCTGCATATTCAACGATGACTTCTTTGATCGTGAGAACCTTTAACGTCAGCAATTTAATCCCTTTGTCTCATGATATAATACATGTCCGAGATTCGATCATCGGTATCCAAATACCTAGTTTGATCTCGTCGTTGATCCAGCCACCACAGGTTGTTTGGAGCTCCTCCAACTAACTGCTGCTCTGTTCAAGAGAAATACGTATCCGGATTGAGACTTAGAGTCATCCGGATCAGTGTCAAAGCTAGCATCGACATAACACTTAGTGACTAGCTCTTCTTCACCTCCGTATACAAGAAACATATCCTTAGTTCTTCTCAAGTACTTAAGGTTATCCTTGACCGCTATCCAGTGTTCCGAACCTGGATCAGATTGGTACCTACTAGTCAAACTAATAGCATGTGCCACATCCGGTCTTGTACATAGCATGGCATACATTATAGAGCCTATGGCTGATGCATAGGGGATCTTATCCATTATCTCTTTCTTCCACCGTAGCCGGACTTTGAGTCTTACTCAATGTCTTGCCTTGCAACATAGGTAAGTACCCCTTCTTACTTCCATCCATATTAAACTTCTTTAATATCTTATCAAGGTATGTACTCTGCGATAGCCCAATTAGGCGTCTTGATCTATCTCTATAGATTTTAATGCCTAATATATATGAAGCTTCACCAAGGTCCTTCATCGAAAATTTGCTGTTTAGATAACTTTTCACACTGTTTAAAAGATCTATATCATTTCCAATCAATAATATGTCATACACATATAATATCAGAAATGCCACATTGCTCCCACTCACTTTCTTGTAAATACAAGCCTCTCCATAAGTTTGGACAAATCCAAACTCTTTGATCACCTCATCAAAGCGAAGATTCCAACTCCGGGATGCTTGCTTCAGTCCATAGATGGATCGCTGAAGTTTGCACACCTTATCAGCATCCTTAGGATCGACAAAACCCTTAGGTTGTATCATATACAACTCTTCTTCAATATTACCATTGAGGAACGCAGTTTTAACATCCATCTGCCATATTTCATAATCGAAATATGTAGCAATTGCTAACATAATCCTAACCGACTTAAGCATCGCTACGGGAGAGAATGTCTCATTGTAGTCAACTCCTTGAATTTGTCGAAACCCCTTTGCGACAAGTAGAGCCTTATAGATGGTTACATTACCATCAACATCAGTTTTTCTTTTGAAATTCCATTTATTCTCAACGACCTTTTGATCGTGAGGTAAGTCCACCAAGGTCCAAACCTGGTTTTCGTACATGGATTCCATCTCGGATTTCATGGCTTCTAGCCATTTGTTGGAATCAGGACTCATCATTGCTTCTTCATATGTCGCAGGGTCATCTATTTCATCAATCATGAAATTCATAACAGGATTGCCGTACATTTTAGGAGATGCACATGTCCTGCTTGACCTGCGAGGTTCGGTAGTGTCCTCTTTCAGAGTTTCATGATCAATATCATTAGCTCTCTCTTCATTAGGTGAAGTCAACTCCAAAACAACTTCCAGTGCTGCGCTACTCGCCATTTCATGAAGAGAAAGTTCAATAACCTCTTCGAGTTCTACCTTCCGACTACTCACACCTTTCGCGAGAAACTCCTTCTCAAGAAAGGATCCATTCTTGGCAACAAAGACCTTGCCCTCGGATCTGTGATAGAAGGTATACCCAATCGTTTCCTTAGGGTATCCTATGAAGACGCATTTTTCCGCTTTGGGTTCGAGTTTATCCGGTTGAAGTTTCTTCACATAAACATTGCATCCCCAAACTTTAAGAAATGACAGCTTAGGTTTGTTTCCAAACCATAATTCATACGGTGTCTTTTCAACGGATTTAGATGGTGCTCTATTTAAAGTGAATGCAGCGGTTTCCAGTGCATAACCCCAAAATGACAGTGGCAAGTCAGTCAGAGACATCATAGATCGAACCATATCCAATAAAGTAGGATTACGACGTTTTGACACACCATTACGTTGTGGTGTTCCGGCAGGCGTGAGTTGTGAAACTATTCCACAGTCTTTCATATGTGTGCTAAACTCGTAACTAAGATACTCTCCTCCACGGTCGGACCGCAGAAATTTGATCTTTCTGTTATGATGATTTTCCACTTCAATCTGAAATTCTTTGAACTTTTCAAAGGTTTCAAATTTATGTTTCATCAAATAGATATACCCGTATCTACTCAAATCATCCGTGAAAGTAACAAAATAACGATATCCACCTCGCGTCGACACACTCATTGGTCCACACACATCAGTATGTATGATTTCCAATAAATCTGTCGCCCGTTCCATTGAACCGAAAAACGGCGTTCTAGTCATCTTGCCCATAAGGCATGGCTCACATGTATCAAATGATTCAAAATCAAGTGATTCCAAAAGTCCATCAGAATGGAGTTTCTTCATGCGTTTAACGCCAATATGACCTAGACGGCAGTGCCACATATATGCAGATATATCATTATCAAGTTTAATCCTTTTAGCATCAACATTATGAATATGCGTAATACTACTATCGAGATCCAACAGAAATAAACCATTCAACACAGGTGCATGACCATAAAAGATATTATTCATATAAATCGAACAACCATTGTTTTCAGACTTAAACGAATAACCACTTTGCATCAAACACGATCCGGATATAATGTTCATGCTCAGTGCAGGCACCAAATAACAATTATTCAGGTTTATAACTAATCCCGACGGCATATGGAGAGGCAGCGTTCCGACGGCGATCACATCAACTCTTGATCCATTGCCGACCCGCATCGTGACCTCATCCCTTGCTAGTTGTCGCTTGTTCCGCAGCCCCTGAATCGAGTTACATATATTAGCAACCGATCCTATATCAAATACCCAGGTGCTACTGCGAGTACTAGTCAAGTACACATCAATAACATGTATATCACATATACCTTTGTTTGCCTTGCCGGCCTTCTTGTCCGCCAAATACTTGGGGCAGTTGCGCTTCCAATGGCCAGTCCCCTTGCAATAGTAGCACTTAGTGTCAGACTTAGGGCCAGCTCGGGGTTTCTTTTCAGGCGTGGCAACATATTTGCCGCCCTTCTTTCCCTTCTGCTTGCCTTTCTTGTCCTTCTTGAAACCGGTGGTCTTATTGATCATCAACAGTTGATGTTCTTTCCTAATCTCCACTTCTACAGTCTTAAGCATTGACAGAAGCTCGGGAAGAGACTTCTTCATGCCCTGCATATTATAGTTCATCACGAAGCTCTTGTAGCTAGGTGGCAGAGATTGGACAACACGATGTATGCCTAAGTCAATGGGAATCGTTATTCCCAAGGACACAAGCTTATCGGCGTACCCAGACATTTTGAGTACATGCTCACTAACGGAGCTGTTCTCTTCCATCATGCAGCTAAAGAACTTTTCAGAAGCATTATAACTCTCTACGGCAGCATGGGTATCGAAAATCATTTTCAATTCTCCCATGGTATCAAAGGCATTGCCATTTTCGATACGTTTTCAAAGTTCTGGCTCTAGCCCATACAGTATGCCGCAATGAACTAAGTCGTGGTCCTCCTGATGAGTTATATAGACGTTCTTTTCCTTGTCAGGGGCATCAGGAGCTGGTGGGGGGCCTAGCGGCGCCTCTAACACATATTGCTTTGGTGCAGCAGTGAGGAGAATCCTCAAATTCATAGCCCAGTTGGTGAAGTTGCTACCATTCGCAGCAAGCTTCTCTTTCTCCATGAACACATTGAAATTAAAAGCAGGTGGTGCCATCTACAACAGAATTTGTAAAATATATTTAGACTAAGTTTATGATAGATTGAGTTCAACTAATCCAAATTACTAATGAACTCCCACTCAAAAATGACATCCCTCGTGTCCTTTTGGTGATTACATGAACCAAATCCACTACACCAAGCCCGATCATCACGTGAGTCGGTGTAGCTTCAAAGGCGAGCATCTATATGGGCATCATATCAACTATATGACTCATGCTTAACCTTTCGGTCCGTGTTCCGAGGCCATGTCTGTACATGCTAGGCTCGTCAAGTAAGAACCTTAGTATTCGCGTGTGTAAAACTGTCTTACACCCGTTGTATGAAAGCGTAGAGTCGAGAACACCCGATCATCACATGATGCCTCAAAACACGATCCACAAAACGGTGCATACTTAAGGAAGAACACATTTTATCTTGATATCTAAATGAGGGATCATCTTATAATGCTACCAAAAGCGCCAAACTAGCAATATAAGATGCTAACATCTAATGTGTGATGTGAGGTGATATGGTCCATGCAGTTGATCTCTATCATTTGCATCATGGTATGATCTCTATCATTCCTTTGTGTGTAAGGCCAAGGTCTATGGAACTTACACGTTAAGTGAGTTGTAAGAGTATCTATCATACATCTACTTACAACAATACCATATCAAGACACTAGCCCAGCAACGATCTAAACTAGACGCCTCTAATTTATCAACTGCAAGTTTTACGTGGCTTAGGGCTTTCGAAGATAGAACCGGTCTTACCTACGAACATGAACCATAACGAGGATAACCAAGTTATTAGTAACTCGTTGTAAATCAGATATTGACTATAGTAGGAGAGACAGACACCTGCTAGCCACTTATGCAAAACTAGTTGCATGTCAGTCGTGGAACCGGTCTCATGTACGATGACATGTAAGGTTGGTCCGGGCCGCTTCATCCCACTATGCCACCAATATCCAAAGTACATAGAAGATGCAATAACATGATCATCATCGCCCACATATAAACATATGTGTACTACCCGTGCAAAGCACCTACGCATAGATCAGGCTCTGATACCACTGTTGGGTCCGCAGCATAGAAAACAAAAAATTTCCTACGATGAGAACTATACGCCAAGATCTATCTACTAGATACAGAGCAACGGGTGGACATACATCCATGGAGAACTTACCCTCGAAGACAACGAGTTTTGTTAACGAGTAGGAACTCGTGGTTGATGTAGTCGTACGCTTGCCGATCTCAAGATCGTGTGGAAGTCCGAGCGCCGCAAATCAGCAGCGCATCCGTCCTTGCACACACGTTCAAGCCACCGGACAACCTCCACCTCCTCGCTCCAGCGAATCAGCGGAAGCAGCAACTCCTTCCAGACGCAAGGCCACCGGGAACATGTATCTCCCTAATCCGAGACCATGGGGGAATATCTAGAGGGGGAGAGAGATCCTTCACGAGGAGGTGTGGTTTGTGAGAGGGGAGCGGGGGGCTTTATATAGGAGGGAGGGAGACCCCTCCCCTCCCATAGCCGGCACATGAGGGGGGGGGGGACTCCTCCCCTCCTTCATTCATGTGGTGAACCTCCACTCACATAAACATGGCCTCCACCCAAAATCCCACTCACATGTATTTAATTTCCACCAAATTAAATGCAACTCTCAATTAATAAAACTCTTTTATTTATTTTATTCAGAATTTTGTTAATTACTTTAATTAACAAACATTCACATAAAACCCCTTGAAACATTTCAATATCACATGCAGAACCACTTTCTGCAATTTCACCCGAAACAATTCCGGTTTCTATCGAAACAATTCCTGTTTCTATCGAAACATTTCCTGCGCTTTGCAAACCGTTTGTCTGGAACATATGTGCTCCTAAATGTGTCCGGCAACCCTTAAGTGTGTCACCCTATGGTTCACGAATAATGCAGACATGATTGAGACTCCTCTCAGATCAATAATCAGAAGCGGGACCTGGAGATCCATACTGACTCCTGCATATTCAACGATGACTTCTGTGATCGTGAGAACCTTTAACGTCAGCAATTTAATCCCTTTGTCTCATGATATAATACATGTACGAGATTTGATCATCGGTATCCAAATACCTAGTTTGATCTCGTTACCGACATGCACTCTTTTCTCGTTCCTGTGATATAACATTCTAGTGATCACATCACTTGCTTGCAAGCTATCTTAATGTGATATCACCGAGAGGGCCCAGAGTATATCTATCCGTCATCGGGATTGACAAATTCCACTCTTGATCCATGAGCCTCAACATAACACCTTCATAGCACTGAACCCACCTTTATGGTCACCCTGTTACAGTGTGACGTTTGATGTTATCAAGATACTCTTCTGGTGTTAGCAATTAACATTATCTCATGGTCTAAGGACTAAGACTACTTTGTATGATGTTATAACAATATAAACATAATGACTTGATCGTAATGCTATACTTCGGATGAATGTTCATCACATCATTTCACAAATGCTGTGACCTTGTTATTAACAACATCCAATGTCCATGATCAGGAAACTTTGATCATCTTGTTAATCAACAAGCTAGTCTATAAGAGAGGCATAACTAGGAACCCTTTTTGTTTATTAAACACACATGTATTGATGTTTCCTATCAATAAAATTATAGCATGCAAAATAAACATCTATCATATACAAGGAATACATAATAACAACTTTATTATTGCCTCTCAGGGCATATTTCCCTCACTTTAAATCTGAAAACAATGGTTGTTCGATTTATAAGAATGATATCTTTTATGGTCATGCACCTATGTTTAATGGTTTATTTCTGTTGGATCTCGATAGTAATATTACGCACATTCATAATGTTAATGCTAAAAAGATTAAACTTGATGATGATATGTCTACATATATGTGGCACTGCCGTCTATGTCATATTGGCGTTAAACGCATGAAGAAACTCCATTCTGATGGACTTTTGGAATCACTTGATTTTGAATCATTTGATACATGTGAGCCATGCCTTATGGGCAAGATGACTAGAACGCCGTTTTTCGGTTCAATGGAACGGGCGACAGATCTATTGGAAATCATACATACTGATGTGTGTGGACCAATGAGTGTGTCGGCGCGAGGTGGATATCATTATTTTGTTACTTTCACGGATGATTTGAGTAGATACGGGTATATCTATTTGATGAAACACAAGTCTGAAACTTTTGAAAAGTTCAAGGAATTTCAGAATGAAGTGGAAAATCATCGTAATAGAAAGATCAAATTTCTATGGTCTGACTGTGGAGGAGAGTATCTAAGTTACGAGTTTAGCACACATATGAAAGAGTGTGGAATAGTTTCACAACTCACGCCTGCCGGAACACCACAATGTAATGGTGTGTCAGAACGTCGTAATCGTACCTTATTGGATATGGTTCGATCTATGATGTCTCTGACTGACTTACCTCTATCATTTTGGGGTTATGCACTAGAAACAACTGCATTCACTTTAAATCGGGCACCATCTAAATTCGTTGAAACGACACTGTATGAATTATGGTTTGGAAACAAACCTAAGCTGTCATTTCTTAAGGTTTGGGGATGCGATGTTTATGTGAAGAAACTTCAACCGGATAAACTCGAACCCAAAGCGGAAAAATGTGTCTTTATAGGATACCCTAAGGAAACAATTGGGTATACCTTCTATCACAGATCCGAGGGCAAGGTTTTTGTTGCCAAGAATGGATCCTTTCTTGAGAAGGAGTTTCTCGCGAAAGGTGTGAGTAGTCGGAAGGTAGAACTCGAAGAGGTTATTGAACCTTCTCTTCATGGAATGGCGAGTGGCGCAACACCGGAAGTTGTTTCAGAGTTGACTTCACCTGATGAAGAGAGAGCTAATGATAATGATCATGAAACTCTGAAAGAGGACACTACCGTACCTCGCAGGACACGTGCAGCTCCTGAACTGTACGACAATCCTGTTGTGAATTTCATGGTTGATGAAATGGATGACCCTGTGATGTATGAAGAAGCGATGATGAGCCCGGATTCCAACAAATGTCTAGAAGCCATGAAATCCGAGATGGAATCCATGTACGAGAACCAAGTTTGGAACTTGGTGGACTTATCTCACGACCGAAAGGCCGTTGAGAATAAATGGATTTTCAAAAGAAAAACTGATGCTGATGGTAATGTGACCATCTATAAGGCTCGACTTGTCGCAAAGGGGTTTTGACAAATTCAAGGAGTTGACTACGATGAGACATTCTCTCCCGTAGCGATGCTTAAGTCGGTTAGGATTATGTTAGCAATTGCTGCATATTTCGATTATGAAATATGGCAGATGGATGTCAAAACTGCGTTCCTCAATGGTAAGATTGAAGAAGAGTTGTATATGATACAACCTAAGGGTTTTGTCGGTCCTAAGGATGCTAATAAGGTATGCAAACTTCAGCGATCCATCTATGGACTGAAGCAAGCATCACAGAGTTGGAATATCCGCTTTGATGAGGTGATCAAAGAGTTTGGATTTGTCCAAACTTATGGAGAGGCTTGTATTTACAAGAAAGTGAGTGGGAGCAATGTGGCATTTCTGATATTATATGTGGATGCCATATTATTGATTGGAAATGATATAGATCTTTTAAACAGTGTTAAAAGTTATCTAAACAGCAAATTTTCAATGAAAGACCTTGGTGAAGCATCATATATATTAGGCATTAAAATCTATAGAGATAGATCAAGGCGCCTAATTGGGCTATCGCAGAGTACATACCTTTATAAGATATTAAAGAAGTTTAATATGGATGAAATTAAGAAGGGGTTCTTACCTATGTTGCAAGGCAAGACATTGAGTAAGACTCAAAGTCCGGCTACGGCGGAAGAAAGAGAGATGATGGATAAGATCCCCTATGCCTCGGCCATAGGCTCTATTATGTATGCCATGCTATGTACAAGACCATATGTGGCACATGCTATTAGTTTGACTAGTAGGTACCAATCTGATCCAGGTTCGGAACACTGGATAGCGGTAAAGAACATCCTCAAGTACTTGAGAAGAACTAAGGATATGTTTCTTATATACGGATGTGAAGAAGAGCTAGTCGCTAAGTGTTATGTTGATGCTAGCTTTGACACCGATCCGGATGACTCTAAGTCTCAATCCGAATACGTATTTCTCTTGAACGGAGCAACAGTTAGTTGGAGGAGTTCCAAACAACCTGTGGTGGCTGGATCAATGACGAAGGCGGAATATGTTGCTGCTTCAGAAGCGGCGCAGGAAGCAGTTTGGATGAAAGAGTTCATTACGGAACTGGGTGTGGTTCCCAGTGCGTTGGACCCGATGGTGATCTATTGTGACAACAATGGAGCCATAGCCAACTCAAAGGAACCAAGGTCTCACAAGAATTCCAAACGTATTAAGCGCCGGTTTCACTCCATCCGCTAGCATGTCAAGGATGGAGATATAAAGATTTGTAAAGTACACACGGACCTAAATGTAGCAGATCCGTTGACTAAAGTTCTCCCTAGGGCAAAACATGATCAACACCAGAACTCCATGGGTGTTAAATTTATCACTATGTGAACT
The DNA here is from genome assembly GCA_916181665.1 of Avena sativa. NCBI lineage: Eukaryota > Viridiplantae > Streptophyta > Magnoliopsida > Poales > Poaceae > Avena > Avena sativa. The sequence continues at coordinate 485,004,886 of OV702279.1, forward strand.
AGATTATTGTCTCTAGTGAAAGTGGGAGACTGAAGGAAATATGCCCTGAGAGGCAGTAATAAAGTTGTTATTATATATTCCTTATACATGATAGATGTTTATTTTACATGCTAGAATTGTATTGATTCGGAAACATCAATACATGTGTGTTTAATAAACAAAAAGGGTTCCTAGTCATGCCTCTCTTATAGACTAGCTTATTGATTAACAAGATGATCAAGGTTTCCTGATCATGGACATTGGATGTTGTTAATAACAAGGTCACACCATTGGTGGAATGATGTGATGAACATTCATCCGAAGTATAGCATTACGATCAAGTCATTATGTTTATATTGCTATAACATCATACGAAGTAATCTTTATCCTTAGACCATGAGATCATGTTAATTGCTGACACCGGAAGAGTATCTTGATAACATCAAACGTCACACCGTAACAGGGTGACTATAAAGATGGGTTCAGTACTACGAAGGTGTTATGTTGAGGCTCATGTATCAAGAGTGGAATTTGTCAATCCAGATGATGGATAGATATACTCTGGGCCCTCTCGGTGATATCACATTAGGATAGCTTGCAAGCAAGTGATGTGATCACTAGAATGTTATATCACGGGAACGAGAAAAGAGTGCATGTCGGTAACGAGATCAAACTAGGTATGGAGATACCGATGATTGAATCTCAGACATGTAATATATCGAGAGAGAAAGGGATTTAGTTACAAGCGTTAAAGGTTCTCACGATCACAGAAGTCATCGTTGAATGTGTAGGAGTCAGTACGGATCTCCAGGTCCCGCTGCTGATTATTGATCGGAGAAGGGTCTCGATCATGTCTGCATTATTCGCGAACCATAGGGTGGCACACTTAAGAGTTACCGGACACCATTTTGGAGCACATATGTTTCAGACGAAAGAATTGCAAAGCGCAGGAATTGTTTCAATAGAAACCGGAAATTGTTTCGGGTGAAATTGCAGAAGGTGGTTCTGCATGTGATATTGAAATATTGCAAGGGGCTATATGTGAATGTTTGTTAATTAAAGTAATTAACAAAATTCTAAATAAATTTAATAAAAAGAGTTTTATTAAATGAGAGAGCATTAAATTTGGAGAAATTTAATGCATTTAAAGTGGAGACTTTAAAAGGGAATGTGAAGAGGCATTTTAATGTGGAGGGGTTACCACCACATGAATGGGGGAGGTGAGGGGTCACCCCCATGCGCCGACCATGGAGAGAGGGGGCACCCCCCTCCTCCTATAAAAGGCCACCCATTCCCTCCTTCATCCTCACACCTCCTTGTGAAGGATCTCTCTCCCCCTCTAGAATTATTCCCCCATGGTCTCGGATTAGCGAGATACATGTTCCCGGTGGCATTTCGTCTGGAAGGAGTTGCTGCTTCCGCTGGATCGCTGGAGCGAGGAGGTGGAGGTTGTCCGGTGGCTTGAACGTGTGTGCGAGTGCGGATGCGTTGTTGAGTTGCGGCGCTCGGACTTCCTCACGATCTTGAGATCGGCAAGTGTACGACTACATCAACCACGAGTTCCTACTCGTTAACTAAGCTCATTGTCTATGAGGGTAAGTTCTCGTTGGATGTATGTCCACCCGTTGCTTTGTACCTAGTAGATAGATCTTGGCGTGTAGTTCACACCGTAGGAATTTTTTTGTTTTCTATGCTGCGGACCCAACAGCAGCAACATGGAGACCTGCACAACACAACCACAGAACTTTGTCCCCAACTTATAGTGAGGTTGTCAATCTCACCGGTTTTATCTGAAAACAAAGTATTAAACGTATCGAGTGGAAGAAAGTAATATTTTGCAAAAAGTAAACAGAAAGCAGTAAATAGTTGATTGTAGATTGATGGTAAAAGAAAGGACTGGGGTCCATAGTTCACTAGTGGTGGCTCTCCTTAAGATAGATGACATGTTGGGTGAACAAATTACAACGGGGCAATTGACAAACATCGAGAAAGCATACATGCATATACTACTCATCTTGACTCCTTTGAGAGTTGATTGGGCATTACAACATTATACATAGGCCGTAATCCAACTGCATCTATGACTAATAATCCACCTTCAGGTTATCATTCGAACCCCCTCCAGTATTAAGTTGCAAGCAACAGATAATTGCATTATGCATTGCGTGTAAAGTAAACAATACGATTGTTCTATGAACAAAGGATTGTTGTTTTCTCCCTAGTAGCAACAACACATCTAGTACCTTAGAGATTTCTGTCACTTCCCTAGATTACCAGAGGCATGAACCCACTATCGAGCATAAATACTAACTCTTGGAGTTGCTAGCATCTACTTGGCCAAGATAGCTACTAACAACAGAAAGCATGCAAGATCACAAATAACAAAGACATGAAAGAATCAATAATCAATCTGAAATAGCATCTCAATATCCATCGGATCCCCGCAAACACAACATGCAGAATTATAAATAGATTATCTTGATCATGAACGGAGCTCACAAGATCTAGACATGAAAGCACAAAGGAGGAGAACCAGCCATCTAGCTACTACATGGACCCGTAGTCCAGAGATGAACTACTCACGCATCACACCGGAGGCTTGCATGGTGATGAAGAAGGCCTCCAGGGTGAATTCTCCCCTCCGACAGGGTGCCGGGAAGAGATTCAGATCCCTCCCGATCTAGGGATGGAGATGACGGCGGCTATAGACTCTTTCGTGGAATTTTGATCGGGTACTTAGGGTTTCTGTATCGGAGGCAATATATAGGTGAAAGGAGAGGCCGAGGGGGTGCCTGGGGCGGTCAGACCACCCCTGGCGCGAGCCAGGCCTGGCCGCGCAGCCAGGTGGTGTGGCCGGGCCCCAACCCCTCTCCGTCTCGTATTCTGGCTCCTGGTGTCCCTCGGTGAAAAACTGACTTTGGCTTTTGTCCCGTCCAATTCCGAGAATATTCATTTTCTGACTTTCCTGGAACCAAAAACAACAGAAAACAGGCAGCTAGCACTGTGGCTCTTTTTAGTAGGTTAGTCCAAGAAATCATATGAAAAAGTACTCCAAAGTGTGGACAAAACATAAGAAAGTAGATAAAACTAAGCATGGAACATAAAAAATTATGGATAGATTAGCAACATATCAACATCCCCAAGCTTAACTCCTGCTCGTCCTCGAGTAGGTAAGTGATAAAAAGAAAGAATAATTTTTGAGGTGACATGCACCATCATAAACTTGATCAAAGTATTTGTAAAACATTGATAGCTGGGATCATAGTACTTCAATCATAACATAAAAGACAAAGTTCTAACAATAAGACAAAGCAACTATGTTGCAACATGAAAATGCACAAACAAAAGATTCATGAATAACAATGCTTTGTAAGACGTTTGTTTGTTTCACATAAAGAAAACATAGCATAGTGGCATTCAGCTTGTCCCTCATAGAGTAGCAAACATAAATGCATAGGACACCTTCGAAGTTCATAAGAGTGACTAGATACAAATAGTTTAAAACAAGCAATATCAAAGCTATGCATCAATCAACAAGTCTTGGGACAATGCACATAGAACTAAGAATGGCCACTATGCTCTCAAAGTAGGTGCATAAAGATAGAAGGTGGAGACTCAACATAAAAGTAAAAGAAAGGGCCTTCATAGAAGGAAGTAGGGATTCAAGTTTCATAAAGAGCTTCCAAAAATTATGGTACTTATTAGCTTTCATCTCTCATTGCCCCTATCATAAGCATCTTGAAGGTGATTAAGGTTAAAGTGACACAACTAAGAGGATATGCTTGACAAGTTATAAGCCAAAATCTCATGCCCCTTACTTACAAAGACCGAACCTCATGCTACTCAACTTTAGTCACAAGTAAGCTCGTGTCATTGTAAGTACATATGTATCATAGAGAACCGCCAATGGGGTACCCCTTGCACACGATACATGAGCTATCCCATAATCAAAATGACAAGGCAAGCAGACGAGCATCTCATCGATCTTTTTATTTGCTATTTGCATAGGTTTTTATTGAGGATGCTTCATAGAGTGCTCATTGCTGGCCCAAAATATATCGAGCTCGTTGGGGAACCCCAAGAGGAAGGTATGATGAGCACAACAGTACGTTTTCCCTCAGTACGAAACCAAGGTTATCAATCCAGTAGGAGCAAGGAAACACCCCAAAGGCGTTGCTAGCTAAGCCTTGGCAGGGGCACTACCGGTGCTAGTAGCAACGTGGATACCTGCACAACACAATCACAGAACTCTGTCCCCAACTTGCGATGAGGTTGTCAATCTCACCGGTTTTGCTGAAAACAAAGGATTAAATGTATCGAATGGAAGGAAGTAATAGTTTGTAGAAAGTAAACACAAAGCAGTAAACAGTTTGTAGATTGAATGTAAAAGAAAGGACCGGGGTCCATAGTTCACTAGAGGTGGCTCTCCTTAAGATAGATAACATGCTGGGTGAACAAATTACAGCGGGGCAATTGACAAACATCGAGAAAGCATACAAGCATATATTAATCATCTTGACTCCTTTGAGATTCGATTGGGCATTACAACATTATACATAGACCGTCATCCAACTGCATCTATGACTAATAATCCACCTTCAGGTTATCATCCGAACCCCCTCCAGTATTAAGTTGCAAGCAACAGATAATTGCTTTAGGAATTGCGTGTAAAGTAAACAATACAATTTTTCTATGAACAAAGGATTGTTGTTTTCTCCCTAGTAGCAACAACACATCTAGTACCTTAGAGATTTCTATCACTTCCCTAGATTACCAGAGGCATGAACCCACTATCGAGCATAAATACTAACTCTTGGAGTTGCTAGCATCTACTTGGCCAAGATAGCTACTAACAACAGAAAGCATGCAAGATCACAAATAACAAAGACATGAAAGAATCAATAATCAATCTGAAATAGCATCTCAATATCCATCGGATCCCCGCAAACACAACATGCAAAATTATAAATAGATGATCTTGATCATGAACGGAGCTCACAAGATCTAGACATGAAAGCACAAAGGAGGAGAACCAGCCATCTAGCTACTACATGGACCCGTAGTCTAGAGATGAACTACTCACGCATCACACCAGAGGCTTGCATGATAATGAAGAAGGCCTCCAGAGTGAATTCCCCTCTCCAGCAGGGTGGCATGAAGAGCTTCAGATCCCTCCCGATGTAGGGATGGAGATGACGGCGGCTACAGACTCTTTCGTGGATTTTTGATCGGGTACTTAGGGTTTCCGTGTCAGAGGCAATATATAGGCGGAAGGAGAGGCTGAGGGGGTGCTTGGGGCGGCCATACCACCCCCTGGCACGGGTCAGGCCTGACCGCGTGGCCAGGTGGTGTGGCCAGGCCCCAACCCCTCTCTGTCTCGTATTCTGGCTCCAGATGTCTCCCGGTAAAATAGTGACTTTGGCTTTTGTCCCGTCCAATTCCGAGAATATTCATTTTCTGACTTCCTGAAACCAAAAACAGCAGAAAACAGGAAGCTGACACTGTGGCTCTTGTTAATAGGTTAGTTCAAGAAATCATATGAAAAGTACTCCAAAGTGTGGACAAAACACAAGAAAGTAGATAAAACCAAGCATGGAACATCAAAAATTATAGATACATTTGCAATGTATCAACATCCCCAAGCTTAACTCCTGCTCGTCCTCGAGTAGGTAAGTGATAAAAAGAAAGAATAATTTTTTAGGTGACATGCACCATCATAAACTTGATCGAAGTATTTGTAAAACATTCGAAGCTGGGATCATAGTACTTCAATCATAACATGAAAGACAAAGTTCTAGCAATAAGACAAAGAAACTATGTTGCAACGTGAAAAGGCATAAACAAAAGATTCATGAATAATAATGCTTTGCAAGACCTTTGTTTGTTTCACATAAAGAAAACATAGCATAGTAGCATTCAACTTGTCCCTCATAGAGTAGCAAATATAAATGCATAGGACACCTTAAAAGTTCATAAGAGTGACTAGATACAAATAGTTTAAAACAAGCAATATCAAGGTATGCATCAATCAACTAGTCTTGGGACAATGCACATAGAACTAAGAATGGCCACTACACTCTCAAAGTAGGTGCATAAAGATAGAAGGTGGAGACTCAATATAATGGTGGAAGAAAGGCCTTCATAGAAGGAAGCAGAGATTCAAGTTTCATAAAGAGATTCCAAAAATTATGGTACTTAATAGCTTTCAGCTCTCATTGCCCCTATCATAAGCATCTTGAAGTGATTAAGGTTAAAGTGAACAAACTATGGTGTACATGCTTGATGAAGTATAAGTTAGGAATCTCATGTCCCTTGAATACGAGGGCCGCTCCTCATGCTACTCAAGTTTAGTCATCGGTAAGTTCTTGTCATTGTAAGTACATGTGTATCATAGAGAACCGCCAACGGGGTACCCCTTGCCCGATGATATGGAAGAATCCCCATATCAAAATGACAAGGCAAGCAGACAACAAGCATCTCAACAATCTTCTTATTTACCATGGGAATATGGTGCTTTTTTCTCTCTTTCCTCTTTTCATAATCTCTTTTTTTTTCTCCTTTTCTCTTTTTTCTCAATATAGGACTCTTTTTTATAAGAAGAATGCTTCATAGACAGCTCATTATGATTATGCTGCAGGTTTCCACCATGTCAGCATGGATTAGACCAGCGGTCCAGGCGTTTCTCTAACACATATACATAACTCCATGGACTTAGAAGCTCCCCTTTCATTTCACACCTATGACATCCATAGACAAAAGAGCATGATATCAACTAGGTACAAAGTACCAGTGCAATGTTGAAAGTGTTCCCCATGAAAGCATGGTTCTGCTAATTCCCAACAAATAAGTGCAAGCATATACAACATAGACGACACAATGGTTCAAGTTTATTAAGGGCAAGAAAAGTAAAGTGTGCCATCATGTTCGTGAGAGCTTTAATCACTAGTTTTCTCATAACAAATTTAATTTGGAAGGTAAACAAAAACATGAATATACTTGGAATAGCTTATGCTAATAGGTAGGTATGGTGGACTCTTTGGAATAACTTGGTTTAGGGAGTTGGATGCATGAGTGGAACTCATACTTGGTTACGGAGGCTAGCAAAAGACTGGGAGCGACAAACTAAGAGAGCAATAATGGCCATAATCATGCAGAGTGACAAAACATCATTGATCAAAGCATAAAGTGATATTACAAGTTGAAAACTAAAGGATCATAAAGGCTATGGTGACTTTGGATAGTTATAACATGGTGTGAGCATGCGCCAAGTCAACCCAAATAAAGCATCAAAGGAGAATACCACTATACTATGCTTTAATATGTTAAAACAATGCATGATTCATCCAAGGCACATTAAGCAATCTCAATTGTTTATAACAAGTCATGCTACAGCAATGAATACTAAGCATAAAGCCAAAACAATATCAAGCATGGCATGGCAAAGCATAGGCCCCAGTCAAAAACAAGCTCTCTTTACCACTTAAGCATGAGCTTTCCTACTCTTTTCCAATCCAAACCAAACTATTTGAAAACCAATGCATGAAAGAGGGGGTCCAACAAATTTATTCAGCAAACTAAGCAAACAAACCAAACGAAAAACCAAAACGAAAACGAAAAAGAAGATGCTCCAAGAACAACACAACTGTGCATGAAACAATAAAAATGAAGTGTTTGGAAGAAACCTGGAATTTTTATTGATGAAGAGGGGGATGCCTTGGGCATCCCCAAGCTTTCATGCTTGTACTTCTTGGATATTTCTTGGGGTGACACGCATGGCATACCCAAGCTTGAGCTTTAGTCCATCCTTCATCTCATTACTCATTCCTTCCATACACCTGAAATTTTTCCTTCATACAAAACTTCACACAATCTTTATTAGCAACATTAGTGCACTCAAGATAATAAGTCTTTAGGTTCAGTTCCAACACCAATAAAACTTACATTAAAACACAAGATACTGTAGCACTTCCCTCAAAAAGCTCAATTCCCCAAAAGAACTCAAAAAGGAACCAACAAGAAGCAAATGAAAATAATGGCAGAAATTTGTCAAAATAGACCAACAGGTAAAGACGAATTTTTTCGAAGAACTTCTGTTGCTCAAATCGAAAGGTGTTGAACTAACGAAAGTTATATAACAACCTGGGGCAGAAGCAAAAAAATTCACGCCTCAAAAGGACGTACAGAAATTTTACATGAATTTTTACGGTGAAGCACAGAAATCTATTTCGGGACAACAACTTTCCCAATCATTACTTCTCTCTCATTAGAGGTTACTGTTGGCACAAAAAGCAAATAAAAAGGAAAAGGAGCGGTTATTACTGAAGTAATAACTTCCAATACTCATCTAAAACTTTTGGGTTATCTCCCAATAAGTAATTTTCTTTAACGTCTTTAAGTTAGGCATAAGAAGCAAAAAGAATCAAGTGTTCTCAAATGAAGAAGCATTAAGATCAATACCAGAAATATCTTAAACAAGGCAAGGTATATCATCCAAATAAGTTCTAGAAGATTTTCTCTCAATGCTCTTAGGTTCACTATTTTCATCAAAAGGGTTTTCAGGAACAATCCAATCAAGATTCTTTTCTATGGCTTCATGTATTGCTACCAGTTTAAAGGGTATTGGTATCTTAGTTTCCTCCCCATCAGGTTCAGTTTTGTTCATCTTTTCTCGTGTACCAACTACATCTACACATGAGCCTAGCATATTGAAACGTTCAAAGACTTTTCTAGCTTCCTTGGCAACATCATAGAATTCCTTAAGCAAAGTTTCAAGAATAAAATCCCTCTTTTCAAGGTCTTCAATTTCTTTAAGTTTAAGAAACATTACTTGTATTAAGGGGTTGAGGTTAACAAACCTAGCTTCCAACATGTGAACTAAAGAAGCTGCAGCAATCTCATAGTTTGGAGCAAGTTCTGCAAGGGATCTATCCTTAATATCCTCATGTTTACTAACATGGTTAAAGAATTCTTCAATATTATCTTTTCCAATTATAGAACCACTCCCTATTGAAAGGTCTTTCAGGGTGAATTTAGGGATCAACATGGGGAGCTAAGTAAGGGGTAACAACTAAAGGAGACTTAATTTTTTTGTGTTTTTAAATAATAAAGCAACCTTGTAAAACTATTTTTTTTGTGTTTTTGAAAAAGAAACAAGCAAACAAAGCAAAAGTAAACTAAGCAAAACAAAAATAACAAAGTAAAGAGATTGGTTATGAGGGGATCCCCTTGTGAAGATGTCCTTGACTCCCCGGCAATGGCGCCAGAAAAAGTCTTGCTGGCCCAAAATATATCGAGCTCGTTGGGGAACCCCAAGAGGAAGGTATGATGAGCACAACAGTAAGTTTCCCTCAGTTATGAAACCAAGGTTATCAATCTAGTAGGAGCAAGGAAACACCTCAAAGGTGTTGCTAGCTGGACTTTGGCAGAGCGCACTACCGGTGTCAGCAGCAACATGGAGACCCGCACAACACAACCGCAGAACTCTGTCCCCAACTTACAGTGAGGTTGTCAATCTCACCGGTTTTGCTGAAAACAAAGGATTAAACGTACTGAATGGAAGAAAGTAATAGTTTGCAGAAAGTAAACAGAAAGCAGTAAACAATTGATTGTAGATTGATGGTAAAAGAAAGAACCGGGGTCCATAGTTCACTAGTGGTGGCTCTCCTTAAGATAGATGACATGTTGAGTGAACAAATTACAGCAGGGCAATAGACAAACATAGAGAAAGCATACATGCATATACTACTCATCTTGACTCCTTTGAGACTTGATTGGGCATTACAACATTATACATAGACCATAATCCAACTGCATCTATGACTAATAATCCACCTTCAGGTTATCATCTGAACCCCCTCCAGTATTAAGTTGCAAGCAACAGATAATTGCATTACGCATTGCGTGTAAAGTAAACAATACGATTGTTCTGTGAACAAAGGATTGTTGTTTTCTCCCTAGTAGCAACAACACATCTAGTACCTTAGAGATTTCTATCACTTCCCCAGATTACTAGAGGCATGAACCCACTATCGAGCATAAATACTAACCCTTGGAGTTGCTAGCATCTACTTGGCCAAGATAGCTACTAACAACGGAAAGCATGCAAGATCACAAATAACAAAGACATGATATAATCAATAATCAATCTGAAATAGCATCTCAATATCCATCGGATCCCCGCAAACACAACATGTATGAATTACAAATAGATGATCTTGATCATGAAAGTTCTCACAAGATCTAAACATGATAGCACAAAGGAGGAGAACCAGCCATCTAGCTACTACATGGACCCGTAGTCCAGAGATGAACTACTCACGCATCACACCGGAGGCTTGCATGGTGATGAAGAAGGCCTCCAGGGTAAATTCTCCCCTCCGACAGGGTGCCGGGAAGAGCTTCAGATCCCTACCGATCTAGGGATGGAGATGACGGCGGCTACAAACTCTTTCGTGGAATTTTGATCGGGTACTTAGGGTTTCTGTATCGGAGGCAATATATAGGCGACAGGAGAGGCCGAGGGGCTGTCTAGGGCGGCTAGACCACCTCCTAGCACGGGCCAGGCCTGGCCGCGTGGCCAGGTGGTGTGGACGGGCCCCAACCCCTCTCCGTCTCGTATTCTGGATCCTAGTGTCCCTCAGTGAAAAACTGACTTTGGCTTTTGTCCCGTCCAATTCCGAGAATATTCATTTTCTGACTTTCCTAGAACCAAAAATAGCAGAAAACAGGCAGCTGGCACTGTGGCTCTTGTTAATAGGTTAGTCCAAGAAATCATATGAAAAAGTACTCCAAAGTGTGGACAAAACATAAGAAAGTAGATAAAACCAAGGATGGACCATCAAAAATTATGGATACGTTAACAACGTATCAACAGGGTGATCAAAAAGGTGCTACTCAGGTTTTTCAAAGGGACGCGTAGAGGAGTACATATCAATACTAGGATTTGTCAATCCATGTAATAGATGGATACATGTGGCCATTGATGGTTGTGAAATATAGCCATCTACATCCACATTTAAACTGGATATTATTCATATTTTTTATGAAATATCTCTCTAAACCCTACCACTAATGCCTAATGATCAAAGGGGTATGCAATCCTTTCTTTCTATATTTCCCTACACGGATAATGACGTTTGATGATGGGAATCACAACATTAAAGTCAAAGATATGAGATTTCTAACAACCCAAAGAAACCAGGGGTCGTGAAGTGGAGACAGAAGCTTTAACGACCAACTATATGACGGAAATAAAATTCCGGCCATATAGTTCCAGCCGTATAGTTGCCATCGACACCGCTAGGTCAAACAAAACAACTTTCGTGAAGAGAACTCTATATAAAGAGGCTTCAGGCGACGAGAAACAGCACCCAAAGACCCCCACAGAACCTCAGAAACCTGCATCCACAATACTGAAGAGCCGTCGGAGGAATAGACTTAGATCTAATCTCCAAACCCTTCTCCACCACCATAGCCATATTCCACCACTTGTAATAGTAGATCTCATCTTTGATTGGTGACATTGTAAGACTATTTTCTATCAATCTCATGGTTCCCATTGCAATGTTTATGATTGTTGATTTCATCTCTATGTGTGAGTAATTATCTTTGGGCTAAGGGCTTCGGCCTAGCCATGTAGCTTTTGTGCATGCTATTTATCATAGATAGGATCATGTATTAGTTTGTATGACATGATGATTATTGTATCCTCTCTTGCCTCAATCCAAGGACTTATCAGGTACCCAAGACCCCGAGGATTGAGCCAGGTATAGGGAGTATGAGTAATGACTAATCTGCAGGTTGGGAACCCTAGTGACAGAAGGGGTAGTACGGCTGTATGTGAGGGATTTACTTGGGATTAACGGTTACATCACTATGCATATCATTATTAGTTCTCTTTCTTCTATGAATGAGACTAGTAGGTTATTGCTATAAGCGGCTGCGGAGGCAATAGGAATTATGGATACACTGCTCACATATAATTATCTTGCTCTAACAATTACATGCATACTTTATTATTATCTTTTATTCCCATCAGATGTTTTGCACATATACAGGTGAAACCTAAAGCCCTAGGTCCTCTCTCTCCATCATCGACAACAACAAAAGACAACAAACTCTTGGTCCGGTAAAACACAAAAAGAATTCTAATCCCGAAGGTCCGTTAAAGTAACTTCACTACTCTTTCTGCTTCCCGAGGATTCGATAACCTAGGTCTAATAGGGAAAAATATCTATACTAAATCCGTAATCCAGATCGAAGGTATCAACCCTTTTTCTGGTGCCATTGCCGGGGAAGCAATAACTACCCTGATGAGGTTAGTAGGAATCTTGCTATTTTAATTCTTTTTTTCATTTTGTTAGGTTGCTTTCAATCTTTATTTGAAAAACCGAAAAAATTAGTTAGTCTTTAAATTCTTGTTTTACTATCATAAAGTCTTTGTTTAAGAAAACCCCAAACATAGGAAATATGGCTAAAAAGAAACTTGGGGAGTTTGCAACTCCCAACAATGATTATTTGCGTACTCCTATTACCTAGCCAGCAATTACTGCTTATGATTATGAAATTAAGCCCCACTATTTAAGTTTGGTTCAACATAATCAATTTGGAGGCTCTGCTGTTAAGGACGCAGGTATGCACTTGAGTACTTTCACTAAAATATGTGATATGATGCGCATAAAAGATGTTGACCCCGATGCGGTCAAATTGCGCTTATTTACTTTCTCTCTTAGAGGAAGCGCAAAAGAATGGTTGCTATCTTTGCCTAGAAATTCTATTGCATCATGGGTGGAGTGTACTTCTTTATTTATGACTAAATTTCCCACCTGCAAAGACTATGCAACTAAGATCTAATATTACTGGTTTTAGACAGGAAGAGCGTGAGCCACTAGCGCTTGCATGGGAGAGGATAAAAGAATGCATGAGAAACTATCCCAGTCATGGGATGGAAGATTGGTTAATTCTCCATTTATTTTATAATGCTCTTAACCCTGTGTCTAAGTCTATGCTTGATACTGTAGCTGGAGGAACATTTATGGGCAAACATATTACCAAAGCAAAGCAACTGCTAGACAATATGCAAGACAACCATGCCCAGTGGCATGTGGATAGATCAAACACGAAGAAGGTGAACTCTGTCGCACCACAAGAAAATGAAGAACTCAATGCTAAGCTGGATGAGCTCATATTAGCCCTAAAAGGAAAGGAAAACCAGGTAAGAGCTATCCCATAATCAAATATTGAAGAAATAGACTTCATAGCTCGTAATGATTATAACCCTGCTTGGAAGAAGAATTATAATCCTAATTTTCAGAAACATTATTCTAGTTCTGCAGGTAACTCTAATAATAATATGGGAACAAGTAATGGCAGTCTCCAAGAAACACTTAAGTCCTTTATAGATTCACAAAATGAGCAAAACAATATCCTTGTTAAAATAACGGAGAACCATGATGCTATGCTTGGTAAATTATCTAACCAAGCTGTAAGCTTGAGGAATGATTTGCAGGCCCTCCAAGAAAGAACAATGATTGTTGAGGCACAACTAGGTAAGATAACAGAGAGTCAAACTCTCATTCTGGCTAAATTTGCAGGTAAATCTAAGCCCAATCCTGTTGAAGACCTGAAGATGATACGAATCCAAAGGGAGGAGCCTGAAGAACTTGACTATAGTAATGCTCCTTCACCAAATTACAACATTGAAGATCTTGTAAAAAGGATCAATATCAAGATTCTGGTAAGTGAAGGAAATGAGGAAGCTATGTATCAACACTTTGTTAATTAGGTAGCAATAAAGGTACATGAGCTTGAGGAAGAATATAATTAAATTGCTAAAAAATTACCTCTGAAGGTTGATGACATATTTGAGCCTACTATTAAGATTAAAATTGGGACCAATGAGATAGCTGCACTTTGTGATCTAGGTGCAAGCGTTTCAACAATTCCAAAAAGTCTTTTTAATAAGTTAAATCTTGGCTCCTTTGAAATCACCGAGTTAAAACTACATCTAGCAGATTCTACCTACAAACAAGCTGTAGGGATTAAATAAAATACATTAGTATACATCAACGACTACCATGCTCTTATTGATTTTGTTATTGTTGACATGCCTGAAGATGCTATTGCTCCTATTATATTAGGCCATCCATTCTTAAGAACTATTAAGGCTTTGATTAATCTACATGAAGGGAACGTGAAGCTTCAATTTCCTTCTCGGGATCCTTTTGTTATTCATTTTCCTAGGAAGAAGAACGCCAAGCATGATGAAAAGGAGGCCATCACTTTGAAGGCCAACTATTTTGGAGTGGGTGTTCTACTCATCTAGCCTAAGTGAGCAACATCGAGGTCAAGCTATTGACAATAAAAGAACGCTTCATGGGAGGCAACCCATGTGAAATAAAGGTTTGAGTAAAGTTTTTAAGTTTTAGTTTAAGTTTTATGTTTAATAAAGAGTGCTAGAAAGCTCCAGTTGAGGAGAAGAAGTTTGGTAGTACTAAAAGTCCTACTTTATACATGCTGATGTTGGTCGACAATTTTTACTATTATTTTTCTGTCAAAAACAAGATGTTTCGCTAAGTTTCGTGATAAGAAAGAATTCTTGAAGAAATAGAATTTTTTTGATGACTACAGAAGGTTTAACGACCAGCTATACGGTGGGAATAAAAATTCTAGTCGTATAGTTTGGCCGTATATCTTTGCCATCGACATATTTTATTTCGTAGGTACTGAAGGTTTAACGACCAACTATACGACGGGAATAAAAATTCTAGCCGTATAGTTCCGGCTATATAGTTTTTGTTGCCTTTGTAAAATTTCTTTTCTAGGATACAGAAGGTTTGACGACCAACTATACGTCAGGGATAAAAATCCCGGCCATATAGTTCTGGCAGTATAGTTGCACTGCCAGGTGAAAACCCTAAATTTTTGACATCATACCAACTATACGGCGGGAACAAATAGTTCCGGTGAAAGGGAAATGGACGTCGCCTAGAGGGGGGGGGTGAATAGGCGTTTTTAAAAATATTACGGTTTAGGCTCTAATAAATGCGGAATAAAACTTAACGTTTAATTTATCAAGCCAAAACCTATATCCACTAGGTTCACTAAGTGCACCAACAACCTATGCTAAGCAAGACAAGCAACAAGGTGATAGCAAGATAATATACTTCAAGAACGATGGCTAACACAATGTAAATTGCATAAGTAAAGGGCTCGGTTAAGAGATAACCAATGGACGCGGAGACGATGATTTGTTTCCCGAAGTTCACTTCCAAAGAAGCTACGTCTCTATTGGAGAGGTGCGGGGGCGCAATGTACTTCGAATGCCACAAGTGGCTCACCTCGAGGTGTGGTGGCTCGATGCTCACCAACGCCACACAAGGCCTCACCCCAAGATGCGAAGGCACGGAACCTACCGACGCCACAAAAGGCTCACCCTATTCTCCCGTGAGCTCACCACAAAGGCCTACTCACGTTCCACTATGGGACACTTGAGGGCGGTCACCGAACCCGTACAAGGCTTGGGGCAATCTTCACAACTGAATTGGAGGGCTCCCAAGAAACGCCACAAAGGCTCCACAATGCCACAAAAGGCCAACAAGCTTGGGGAACGTCCACAACTCAATTGGAGCCCCAAGAACACACCACAACTCCACACAACCGTCTAGGGTTCCAAGAACCCAAGAGAAACAAGCCCAAGAGCTTGAACTCGCCGAATCTCCGAGGAGAACTCAAACCTATGCACCAAATGCAAGAGGCAAGTTCTTCACTCTCAAATTCCACCAAAGCTACAAAAGCTATTGGGGGAATAAGGGAGGAAGAACACAAGAGGAGAACACAAAAACTCTCCAAGATCTAGATCCCAAGAATTCCTTCACAAAGAAGGGATTTGGTTTGGTGGGGATTGTAGATCTAGATCTCCTCTCTCAAATCCCTCAAAGAGATGCAAGAATCATGGGAGGGAGAAGGGAAGAGGGCAAGCTTTTGAAGGTCAACAATGGAGGAGAGAGAGTGGAAGAGCTAGCAAAAATGACCTCCAAAGTTGGAAAAACTTTGGGGAAGAGGGGGCCCTTAAATAGGGCAAGAAAAATCTGCCCGTTTGGGCCAGATTCACGCTGCACCGGAACTACCGGTAAATAGAAACACAAGTTACTGAACAAAAACGAGATTTACCAGAACTTCGGGCGGATCTTGGGCCGGTACTACCGCTCAAGCAAAAACGCTGGACAACATTGCACGAAAACTTCAATAACTTTTGACTCCGGACTCCGATTTCGATGATCTTGGGCTCGTTTTGAAGAGAACAAAAATCTCTAAAATATTATGCAAAGAAACATCATAGTCCAGAAAGAGAGGATAAAAATAAAAAGGAGAAAGGTATGACCTTTCAGAAGCGACGAACCGGTAAAACCTCCAGAACCCAAAACGCAAGAAGTTGAGCTTGGAAACTCTAATTGGGGGTGAAACCAATTTTGTTGGAAAGATAATAAAGAGTAGAATCCAACAAAAGGTGAAATATTGGGTATCACCAAGGGAGAAAATACCATGAATACATATGTGAGATACCTCCCAAGGTGTGGAGCTGGAAAAACCCACAAGATCAAAAAACGCAAGAAGATATGCAAGGAAAATCCGTTTTTGACGAACTAGAGCTTGTTATGAAGATAACCACAAGCTCTAGATCCTCACATGGACAAGAACCAAACAACAACCAAGAAAGATGATGCTATGTATGCAAAGGTTTGAGCTCTCGTCGAAAGATACGAACGAGTCACCCACTCGAGAGCCCCTCTTGATAGTACGTCTACCTATCCTAAACCCGGTCTCCCAACACTACAAGAGACCGGTAAAGTAGAAACCCTATCAAGATCATACCTTTGCCTTGAGCATCCCACTTGAGCTTGATGTAGACGATCTTGTCACCTTCAAGATGGAACACCTTTCTTGATTGCACTTGCTTGATGAAGTCTTGAGACATGCTCCCTCATACACCATGGGGAAGCCTCTTCTTCGAACTTGTCTTCATCATTCTCTTGATCTTGCACATCAATTTTGGACGATGTCTTGAAGAAAGCCATGAGGAACTCCATCTTCTTCTTCTTCTTCTTCTTTAAGACATACTTGATCTTCTTCTTCTTCTTCTACTTGATTCCAATAGGCACAAAGCCCTTGGACAATGCTACTTCTTTTTCATCCTTGAAACCAACACATGGTCCAAGCGATGTCAATGGGCAAACCTACAAGTGAAACTCAATTTGCACATTAGTCCATAGGGATTGTCATTAATTACCAAAACCACACATGGGGGCATACATGCCCTTTCAATCTCCACCATTTTGGTAATTGATGAGAATCCCCAAGAGAGGGTTTAAATATGGAATTTAACGAACAAAATGGTTGCCCCAACATCAAATACTACACAAGTATGTGATGTTGGTACAACCACAATATATAGAGCAAACTCCCCCACAATCTATACATGTGTGATGAACTTGAATTTCATTGCATAGATTGGCAACCATTATCGGTGGTTGAGTTTCCTCTATATATATTAAACATGAAAAGCAACAACAAAGATGCAAGAGCATGCAAGGCTAATGCTTAAGAACCAACTCAAAGCATAAACCAACTTCCTTTAAACCCTCTAAAACTTCTCCCCCATTGGCATCGATTACCAAAATGGGTGAAAAGTTCTAGACAACCAATATAGTGAGAATTCCTCCAAAGGTGTGCATATGCACATATTCAATGATGAATCCTTGGGAGGAAGTAAAACTATATCGAGGACCCAAAGATTGCAAGAAAAAAATAAAGAGAAACTAGCTTCAACAAATGAAGCGAGCAACCCAAAAGACCCAAAAATACCAATTGACAGCAACAATTGTTACCAAAAGAAAGACACGAGATATTATGATACTAGCAAATGAGTGTTTAAATGAAATAGGGAAGCTCCCCAATCTTTGTGCACAAGATAGAATCAACTAATTTGAATGCATCTTGCACAAATATGGAATCCTCACTCCCCATAAACATCTAAGACACAAAAGATGAGAACAAAGGCAAATGAGCATTCTTAAATGAATTGAAGAAGCTCCCCAAGGATTATGCACCAATTATAATAATTGTATTTGGAAACAAAGTGCACAATCATGGAATCCTCACTCCTACAAACTCATTTAACAATACACGGCAAGAGAGATCAAATTATGAGTGCCCGGAGATGCAAAAAAAAGGGACAAGCACTCATAGGAAAATAAATTTGGAAGCCATCGAAGAATCAACAAGAAGTAAAAGGTGGTCTCCAAGATTTCTAGGTGGAAAATATCACAAATACATATGCCTACAAAGAAACATGCACACACAAAATAGATACACAAGAAAGCACATGAACAACAAAATGAAGTCATATAACATACCAATAGGATTTTTGCTTGAAAGCATGGCCAAAGGCTCAAATATATCTTATTGTACATCGATGAGCTTCAAACACAAACACACTACATACATTACAACTATTACCAAGGGAAAGGAGATAGTTGCAATATATGGAGAGAGGCAACACGTATCACAAATAGAAATCAACTTGGCAAGATACTCACTATTGCACATGGGAGAATTTGAGGAAAAGATAGGCAAAAAGCTTGCAAGATTGACATATTTGGTGGTGAATCATGAGCATGATTTTGTATAGTTCCCATTATATGCACTCATCTCAACGTACTCACATTTGCAATAGAGAGATATCCTAAACACTAACAAAAGAAACACAACATATGCAAAAGCACAAACTCATGCCAACAAGCAACCTACAAAAGGTTGGAAGCAAGATATGTATGCATGAGAGAGATACTAGTTACTGAGATATAATTGGTAGGATATAGAGGATAAGAATTTGTTGAACATCTCCAATTGACATGTAGCCACCACTTCTTCTCCAATGGATGAGACAAGCGTCCAATATATCTCCAATGTACCTAAAACACAATTAAGTACACTATGTTCCCAAACAAATTAGGTCCAAAGTAGTTAGTGAAACTACAATACATAGGAGACCTTTCACATAAATATGTGCATATTGATATGAAATTGAATTTCATGCACATCTTAGCCGATAAGATTTGGTGGAGAATCCCCTATATATTGGATCAAGAGAGCAAGCATTCCATAATAAAAACATGTAGTAAATATGCATGCATGAGACTCTCAAGAACCAAAAATGAGATACAATTTGAACTAAAACACCAAGTAAACCAAGAAGTAGCACACAAGAGTGTGACATGACAAAAGGTGTCCAAATTGTATCAAAGAGCCAAATCAACACATGAAAGGACACAAATTCAATAAATGAACAAGGCAAAAGCCAAAGAGCGAAAGATGCACAAAACACATAATGCTCAAGGATTTATCTCATTCTAAAAGATCAAAGGAAGTAACAAAGAATGAGACAAAGCCAACTCCCAAATAGAGCAAGGTTCCAACACACAAACCCACACTCTCTACACTTTTCATGATGGCACAAAGTACCAAAATAAAAGATCAACCTTCCAAGCACGAAAAATATGATATGGATCAACACAAGAAGCATAAAACGAGTGTTCTAGATAATATAGGAGAGCTCCCCCGTGAATGGTGCATTATATTGAATTTTTCTTTTGAATGCAAAATGCACACAAAATAGATCATCACCACTACCTACATTAAATAAAACACAAGAGAATACCAATAAAATAAAACGATCCACAAGAGGCAAGGAAGACATGGGAGTCAAAGGAAAAAATTTCTTGGCCAAAGGTAGAACAAAGAAAAGAAAAGGCCAAAGTGAATATGATCAACAAATTCTACCACATGTGGAGTATTGTCCAATGACAATAATTATAGGGAAATTTTTTCCGAGGTAGTTTGCAAGGAAATCACGATCATATTCACACAAAGAAGCATGTAACAAGATATAAAAATTATGCTTGATGCTTTGAGAGAGAGAGATTCTTGATAGCTCCAAATAGTCACACAATCATCAAAGATTAAAGTAACTTTAGGTGAATGGTTTCCAAGGAGGACATGGAGGTCCAAATTTGAGGAAACACATATCAAGACAAACTCTCACAAACAAGATCCAAAAGATGAGCAATAAAAGCAATCCAAATCAAATTAGAACTTGTTTGAGCTAAATGTGCCACATAGGAGCTAGATAGTTCTCAATATCAATTCTAAGTGGCACTACCTCAAATGTTCACATTTTCTAGGTTTGTAATATGCACCAAGCATATGACTCCCCCATAATGTGATAGATCAAGAAATCTCGACAAGAGGCAAAAAGATCAAAAAGGAGATGATTAATGGACATTATGGAATACTAATTCTTCATGAGAATGACATACCACATAGAGACAAGATAAACATGTAATGTTAACCCTAAGTGGTATTCCTCATGTACACACATTTTAGGATTGTGGAATGCCCAAGCATAACACTCCCCCAAAATGGGATAGTCCATTAATTTCTCGCAAGAGCCCAAAAAGATACCAAAGAATTCAACAAAGGCTCAAACACAAGAACACAAATACATGATGTGCCAACCAAAATACACAAATATACTTGATAACTCAATATATTACGAGGGAAGCACAACATATACACACACATGCAAGATACAAAAATCACACATGCACAAGGGAGCAAGTAACTTTCAATGTAAAGAGTTGAGCACATGTTACTGCAAGGAGGAACATTGGATATAAGATAGAAGCATGATAATCCAAATGGCTTGACTTGACAACAATAAATGATGAAGATCCCTCAATTCTTCATAATGTAGCCAAACCTCCAATGCCCTCCAACAACACCCATGGTGCATGAGAAAGAGAGGTGCCCCTTCTCGCGGCATATGTAGCAAGTTCTTCTCTTGCCATCTTTCTTCTTGGAAGATGCCACCCCATGAGGAAGAGCTTGAGACTTGGGAGGAGGCCCGCTTCCATCTTGAGGCAGAGCTTGAGGCTGCTTCCCTTGTTGCTTCTTCTTCAATGGACAACATCTCACATGATGTCCTTCTTCCTTGCACTTGAAGCACACAATGTTGGCCAGATTCTTCACTTGACCTTGGACATTCTTCTTGTTTCCCTTGTGCTTCAACATGTTGGTGGGCTTGTTCTTGATGTTGGAGTTATATCCAAGCCCACTCTTGTCATTTGGGGATCTTCACACACCCAAGATGTTCTTGAGTGTGGTCTTCCCTTCATGACACTTCTTCAAGTCATTCTTCAAAGAATTGACTTGAGCCTTGAGCTTCTTGTTTTCCTCTACATGGTTAGTATCAACAACAATACTAGAGGAAGTAGATGCTATGTTGTTAGAGCAACAAGGCAAGGGATGCAATTCATCACAAGATATAGCAATAGCATGAGTGGATGAATTACAAGGACTAGCACATGGCAATACGACACTAGGAATAGATGTAGTGCTAATGTCCACATGAGGCTCACTAGATGTTACCTTTGACACAATAGCCTCATGAGCCAACTTTAGCCTACCATGGGAAACTAGAAGATCCTCATGCGAGCTTGAGAGCTTAGCATGACTCTCTTCCAATTTCCCATAGTTGCTAGTTAGCAAAGCAAGTTGAGCATGTAGCTCAACATTCTCCTTCACAATAGATGATTCACAAGAGATAGAGTTAGTAGCACAAGCATAATCAATAGTAGTAAGCGGTGAGGGCAACTTGGAAAGCTCTTTAGTGTATGAAGCTTTAAGTTGCTCATGTGACTTGGTGAGTTTGATGAGATCCCCCTTGATGACTCTAGAGCCATTGTTGAGGTGCTCAAAATCCTCAAGGAGTTTAGCATAGGCAACTTCAAGTTCATCATTTTTAATTTTAAGGTCACTAGACACCTCAAGATCTCTATCATGAGATTTCTTTACTCTAGATAGCTCTAGAGCAAAGGTCTCCTCAAGAGATTCCTTGGTGGTTTGTTCCTCTTCAAGAGCTTCATTTAGGTTTGCAATGTCATTAGCATACTCACGCTCAAGACTACTCATTTTGTCAATTGTGTCCTCATGCTCATAAATTAGTTGCTTACTTTCAATGGCTAAGTTCAAGATTTCAATGAAAGTAGAGCAAGCATTTTCATTTTTGTGTAGAGCACGAAGGACCAGCTCCCCCTTCTATTTTAGAGAAGCAACATCATCATCTACTTCATCTAAGTCAACATTCACATGATCAAGAGGTGCATTGGGGCCCAAAGGAGAATTTACCTTTGATTCCTTAGCCATGAGGCATAAGTGAATGTTGGAAGAAGGTGATGATGGGGGAACACTTGAAGCTCCAATAGCAACCTTGCCTTGGCCCACACATTCTTCGATTTCCTCTACATGGTTAGAAACACAAGTACTAGAGGAAACAAAAGAACATTTATCATGACAACAAGGCAAAGCAAGCATATCATCATGAGATATATTCAATCCATTTCTACATGATATGCAAGGGCAATCACAACTAGGATGTAAATCACATATGGTCCTACATGTGTTCATGCCCAAAGATACAACATTGCAATGAGATAGATATGAAGAATCATCAATGACAAGCTCACTATCCACATTGCAAGTTCTATCACTACTCACCATGTCATTACCTTGTGACAACTCACATGTAGGTGAAGTGGAGGAACATGAGAACTCATCACGGCCGGAGGTGGAGGGAACACAATCATCCTCATCAATCTTGGACACATCATATTTTGCTTGAAGCTTGGTCCAAATATCATGAGCATTCCGAAAAGGCATGATTGAGGAAAGAACTACAAAGCTCACAACATTAACAAGCACATTAGATGCTTGAGCTTTGAGATAAGAGTTTGTCTCCTCCTCCAAGGATAGATTTTGGGGATCCTTAGGAGGAGACAAGCCCATATCTAGAATTCGCTCAATATTTGGGTCAATGACCCAGAAATGACTAAGCATGCAAATACGCCAAACAACATAATTTGTGCCATCAAATGTAAATGTGTGAGAGTGCACTAAACCCCTAGGATACATCCTTACTCTCGAGGCGGTGAAGCCTAAGAAGCGAGATACCTCGCTCTGATACCAATTAAAAGGGAAATGGACGTCGCCTAGAGGGGGGGGGTGAATAGGCGTTTTTAAAAATATTACGATTTAGGCTCTAATAAATGCGGAATAAAACTTAAAGTTTAATTTATCAATCCAAAATCTATATCCACTAGGTTCACTATGTGCACCAACAACCTATGCTAAGCAAGACAAGCAACAAGGTGATAGCAAGATAATATACTTCAAGCACGATGGCTAACACAATGTAAATTGCATAAGTAAAGGGCTCGATTGAGAGATAACCAATGGATGCGGAGATGATGATTTGTTTCCCGAAGTTCACTTCCAAAGAAGCTACGTCTCCGTTGGAGAGGTGCGGGGGCGCAATGTAATTCGAATGCCACAAGTGGCTCACCTCGAGGTGTGGTGGCTTGATGCTCACCCAACGCCACACAAGGCCTCACCCCAAGATGCGAAGGCACGCAACCTACCGGCGCCACAAAAGGCTCACCCTATTCTCCCGTGAGCTCACCACAAAGGCCTACTCACGTTCCACTATGGGACACTTGAGGGCGGTCACCGAACCCGTACAAGGCTTGGGGCAATCTTCACAACTGAATTGGAGGGCTCCCAAGAAACGCCACAAAGGCTCCACAATGCCACAAAAGGCCAACAAGCTTGGGGAACCTCCACAACTCAATTGGAGCCCCAAGAACACACCACAACTCCACACACCCGTCTAGGGTTCCAAGAACCCAAGAGAAACAAGCCCAAGAGCTTGAACTCGCCGAATCTCCGAGGAGAACTCAAACCTATGCACCAAATGCAAGAGGCAAGTTCTTCACTCTCAAATTACACCAAAGCTACAAAAGCTATTGGGGGAATAAGGGAGGAAGAACACAAGAGGAGAACACAAAAAATCTCCAAGATCTAGATCCCAAGGATTCCTTCACAAAGAAGGGATTTGGTTTGGTAGGGATTGTAGATCTAGATCTCCTCTCTCAAATCCCTCAAAGAGATGCAAGAATCATGGGAGAGAGAAGGGAAGAGGGCAAGCTTTTGAAGGTCAACAATGGAGGAGAGAGAGTGGAAGAGCTAGCAAAAATGACCTCCAAAGTTGGGGAAACTTTGGGGAAGATGGGGGCCTTAAATAGGGCTAGAAAAATCTGCCCCTTTGGGCCATATTCGCGCCCCACCGGAACTACCGGTGCTCCACCGGATCTACCGGTAAATAGAAACACAAGTTACTGAACAAAAACGAGATTTACCGGAACTTCGGGCGGAACTTGGGCCGGTACTACCGCTCAAGCAAAAACGTTGGACAACATTGCACGAAAACTTCAATAACTTTTGACTCCGGACTCCGATTTCGATGATCTTGGGCTCGTTTTGAAGAGAACAAAAATCTCTAAAATATTATGCAAAGAAAAATCATAGTCCAACAAGAGAGGATAAAAATAAAAAGGAGAAAGGTATGACCTTTCAGAAGCGACGAACCGGTAAAACCTTCAGAACCCAAAACGCAAGAAGTTGAGCTTGAAAACTCTAATTGGGATGAAACCAATTTTGTTGGAAAGATAATAAAGAGTAGAATCCAACAAAAGGTGAAATATTGGGTATCACCAAGGGAGGAAATACCATGAATATATATGTGAGATACCTCCCAAGGTGTGGAGCCGGAAAAACCCACAAGATCAAAAAACGCAATAAGATATGCAAGGAAAATCCATTTTTGACGAACTAGAGCTTGTTATGAAGATAACCACAAGCTCTAGATCCTCACATGGACAAGAACCAAACAACAACCAAGAAAGATGATGCTATGTATGCGAAGGTTTGAGCTCTCGTCGAAAGATACGAACGAGTCACCCACTCGAGAGCCCCTCTTGATAGTACGGCTACCTATCCTAAACCCGGTCTCCCAACACTACAAGAGACTGGTAAAGTAGAAACCCTATCAATATCATACCTTTTCCTTGAGCATCCCACTTGAGCTTGATGTAGACAATCTTGTCACCTTCAAGATGGAACACCTTTCTTGATTGCACTTGCTTGCACTTGCTTGATGAAGTCTTGAGACATGCTCCCCCATACACCATGGGGAAGCCTCTTCTTAGAACTTGTCTTCATCATTATATTGATCTTGCACATCAATTCTTGACAATGTCTTGAAGAAATCCATGAGGAACTCCATCTTATTCTTCTTCTTCAAGACATACTTGATCTTCTTCTTCTACTTGATTCCAATAGGCACAAAGCCCTTGGACAATGCTACTTCTTTTTCATCCTTGAAACCAACACATGGTCCAAGCGATGTCAATGGAAAAACCTACAAGTGAAACTCAATTTGCACATTAGTCCATAGGGATTGTCATTAATTACCAAAACCACACATGGGGGCATACATGCCCTTTCACCAGCCGTATAGTTTGGCCGTATAGTTGCGTATGACCACAAAATCGCCACGAGAAGGTGTCCCCAACACCAAAACTTTAATCCCTTTTCTCTCTTCTACCTCCAAACTCTCTCAAAACCTCAAGATATCTTCATCTCTACTTAATTTCGTTCGATTTCCTCGCACACAAGTGATCTACGGTATGTTTATCCTCCGATCCTCCAATTACTTTTTGCAAATTCATTTTCGATTTGTTATCATTATCAATCTAGGGTTAGACCTACTATGAACTAATTGCCATGATTCTCTTGCCTAGATTATTATTTTGAGGGGACTCTTTAGTGTGCTAAGATGGGGAATATGTTATGCTTATTATTGTTGGATAAAAAAGTTTTATTTTTTGTCTTTCCTTATTATTTTAGATAATGAACACAAGGAGAAAAACTCGTGCTCGTGCCGCCGCTAGTTCTTCCCAGGCTGCCGCTCAAGAACGCATGGGGATACAGTTCAGGGCTGAGCTCCAACGTGATCGCTTCAACAAGATCAGGAACCAAGAAGTGAAGACAACAAAGTGGGATTGCCCCATTATATTGAATCAATTCGGTTTTTCTAATGACTTCAGTTTACTTTGCAATAGAGTTGGCCTGCAAAAGTTTATATTCAATGATGCTCCTACTTATCGCCGGTTAACTCTTAAATTTCTAAGTTCTTTGCAAAACACCGTTAAAGCATGGCATGGAGAGGACATGATTTCTTTCCTACTTATGACAACAACTATGCTTTATCACTAGATGAACGGTGTGCATGTTTTAATTTTCCAAACAATAATGCTAATACCTTACACGCATCCTTTACTGGCATAGACCCTTCCCCAGAACTTTATTATAATGGAATTAGTTTCACTTCTAGAGTAAGCAAGGGGAAAAATATTCAACATCCGGCAATTCGCTATTTGTTCTATGTTATTGCTAACACCTTGCGAGCACGAAATGAATTCACGAGACTCAATGAGGAGGACATCTTAGTCCTTGCAAAAGCTGCTTTCAACAACATCGACTTGTCACTCAACTTGGGCGCAATTCTTGTGCACTACCTGGAGTACCAATCCTCCCAAAGCCAAGGACCAATCACAGGTGGAGGCATCATCACCGTGCTTGCCATTGCCCTAGGAATTGACCAAGGTGAGTTGCAACCAGTGCTAAGTGAGAGACGTGTTGGTTTCTCTACTTTAAAAGCTTGTGGAATGCTCACTAGGAGAGGTGGTGTTTATTACTTACATATTGCTAGAGCTAGGTGTCTCTACCCCGCTCCTTTGCCTAATGGTATTTTCTCTATCGAGGAAGGACGTTTGCTATATGACTTGCAGGTTGAGCAACACCAACCCGGGGAGGAGATTCCGGATGAGGATGAGTACCAAGAAGAGGAGCAGCCACCAACCCGGTTAGCTATATACCAAGACTTCCAAGAACTTGGAGGAACTGTGGAGATGATGCATAACCTCTCCTTGAACCTCTGAGAAACAACTAGTAATTTATCAACTCAATTTGCAAACTGGAGTTATGACTTTTTCCCGCCACCACAATGATTTGAACGGTTTGCAAAAGCCTAAGCTTGGGGAAGTTTCCTCATTATCTTTATTTGGCGTTCATTTGTTTTTATTTTTTTCGAGGTTATGTTTTTAATTTGAGTTTATAAGCACTCGTGTTGGTTTCCCCAACACTTTATCTTTAGTTATTTCTATTTGTTCTCGAGACTTTCTAGCCGAGCTTTGTCGCGAATTTTATATTCTTTAATTCCCTCTCTTAAAAACAATAAAAAGATTTTTCCACTTTCACATATTTGCAGGAGAGTGATCGACTTTGAGTTTCCAAGAAGCAAATCAAAAGGGAAGAGAGAAGTGGAACCAATCATGAGACCTATGCCTTAAGACTCCCCACTTTTGAAGTTTAAGAAACCCATGCTAGTTAGTAGTAAATGTTAAGATATTATATTGGTGGAGTGAGCCTTTATATTGTAGTAAAATTTTGTTTGCATGGGTATTTAGTTGGGTACGTTTTGTTCTAGCTCTTGTAGTTAACCAAGTCTTGCCTAAACATTTGCTAAACAATTGTAACAAGAAAAAGTCTCACAATTGAAGGCTTGTGTGTTGTAGTGTTTAGTCTTGAAGGCTTATTTCTAGAGATACTCAACACCACTGAAAATAATGATTGACTTTATAACTTTCTTTAAAAGGATTTGTTCGATTGAATTAATGTTTAGCGGTTTTTGTGAGCATGCCAAAGTTTGACTTGTGAATCATAAGAATGATATAGCTTTATGCGTGACAAACTTCATGGGATGCCAACAACTCCGCTGGCCTACGAATGATCTTCATGGAGGAAACTCCTAGATTTCGGCTATGAGTTGATTAAACATATGTAGCAACAATGCTATAATGGGTAAGATTCTTGGCATTCTCGGGTAGCTGTGTTCATGATGGAATCACTCCTCTGGCTGATATGAGTAATCATTGTGCAAAAGGAACAAAAACCTTGGTGATGCCACAAGTGTCCATCACTGCCCGATAAACTATTTTTTTTGCCATGCTCTCAATTACTTAAGAACTGAAATTCTTGAAGGACAATGAACATAAAAGTAGTGCTTGAAAAGTCTTGACTTATTGATGTGGGAGGATTGAGATACTCTAGTGTATATGTTTTTCATGACAAACTCTCACACTCTCAATTTTACATGATTATACTTTATTGTTCAAAGGCAAGCCTATGAGTTGATTAGATGACATGGAATAAGGTTTACTCATTTGAATCATCCATGTTAACAATAATTTTGCTGCACTATAAGGATGCATAAAAATCCGTATGATATGCTTGGCATTACTCTATCTATGATGAAGTTTTTCAGATTAATAAAGTGGAGGAAACATGAGACTACTAATCATGAGTAAGATAATCATCTCGTTATTTTAGTTTAAATGTTGCGTTCCTTTTTGATTTTGGTTTTCTTGCTCGAGGATGATCAAGTTTAAGCTTGGGGAGGTTGATGGCTATGAAATATAGCCATCTACATCCACATTTAAACTAGATATTATTCATATTTTTGATGAAATATCTCTCTAAACCCTGCCACTAATGCCTAATGATCAAAGGGGTATGCAATTCTTTCTTTCTATTTTTCCCTGCGCAGATAATGGTGTTTGATGATGGGAATCACAACATTAAAGTCAAAGATACGAGATTTCCAACAACCCAAAGAAACCAGGGGTCGTGAAGTGGAGACAGAAGCTTAAATGACTAACTATACGACAGGGATAAAATTCCAGCCGTATAGTTGCCATCAACACCGCTAGGTCAAACATATGAACTTTTGTGAAGGGACCCCTATATAAAGAGGCTTCGGGCAACAAGAAACAACGCCCTGGAGACCCCCGCAGAACCCCAGAAACCTGCATCCACAACACCGGAGAGCCACCGCAGGATAGACTTAGATCTAATCTCCAAACCCTTCTCCACCACCATAGCCATATTCCACCACTTGTAATAGTAGATCTCATCTTCAATTGGTGACATTGTAAGACTATTTGCTATCAATCTCATGGTTCCCATTGCAATGTTTATGATTGTTGATTTCATCTCTATGTGTGAGTAATTCTCTTTGGGCTAAGGGCTTCGGCCTAGCCATGTAGATTTTGTGCATGTTATTTATCATAGATGGGATCATGTATTAGTTTGCATGACATGATGATTATTGTATCCTCTCTTTCCTTAATCCAAGGACTTGTCAGGTACCCAAGACCCCGAGGATTGAGCTAGGTATAGGGAGTATGAGTAATGACTAATCTATAGGTTAGGAACCCTAGTGACAAAAGGGGTAGTATGGTTGTTGATACGCTGCAAACGTATCTATAATTTTTGATGTTCCATGCTTGTTTCATATCTACTTTCTTATGTTTTGTCCACACTTTAGAGTACTTTTACACATTTTCTAGAACTAACCTATTAACAAGATGCCACAGTGCCAGTTGCCTGTTTTCTGCTATTTTTGGTTCTAGGAAGTCAGAAAATGAATATTCTCGGAATTGGACGGGACAAAAGCCAAAGTTACTATTTCCTCGGAAGACTCACGGAGCCAGAAGGAGAGTCGGAGAGGGGCCATAGGGTGGCCACACCCCCCTTGGCGCGGGCCAGCCCAGGCCGCGCTAGGGCATGGTGTGGGCCCCCTGGTCGGCCACCGACCTTGCCTCCTTCGCCTATAAGAGCCTCCCGATACCAAAACCCTAGATTGTCAATCAGAAATCCATGAAAAGTTTTGCTGCGCCGCCACCACCGAAGGGGAGATTCGGGGGACAGAAAGTCTCTGTTCCGGCACCCTGCCGGGACGGGGAAGTGCCCCCGAAGCCATCTCCATCGATCTCCACCACCATCTCCATCACCATTGCTGATTCCCATGATAAGGAGGGAGTAGTTCTCTCTCGAGGCTAAGGGTTCTACCAGTAGCTATGTGTTCATCTCTCTGTCTATGTATGATCTTATTGAGATCATGAGCTTGTAATCTATAGATCTACCTTGCTACTCAAGTGCTTTAATAGATCTCTTCTCTCCCCATGTGTGTGAAGTTGACAGTGTGCACACCATGGTGGCACTTAGGCTAGAGATTTCAAATACTTGTTATGAGTTATATTTGGAGTTGGATGTCTTTATGAAATTGTGGTGTTTGTTTGAACCATCTAGTGCTCAAGGTGATAGTGTGGGGTTTTCTAGATGGGAAAGACTTACTTTGAGGTGTGCTGTTATAGCCCTACCATCGATTAGAGTGTTCAACCAGAGAGTAGTATCATAAAGAGAAGATATTTATATGAGAGTGTTCACTAGTGAAAGTATGATCCCTAGTCCTTGTTTCTAAGCATTGATACACCGTTTGTAATTAGATCTATTACATGTTTGCTTGCTTCCATCTTTATTTAAGTTTGCCTTTAGTCTCTTCCACACCATCAAGCTATTTTCTATCACCGTTACCACTTATAATTATCCATACCAATTGTATTTCACTATCTCTTCGCCGAACTAGTGCACCTATACACCTGACAAGTGTATTAGGTGTGTTGGGGACACAAGAGACTTCTTGTATCTTGATTGCAGGGTTGCTTGAGAGGGGATACCTTTGACCACTTCCTCCCTGATAAACCTTGGGTGATCCACTTAAGGGAAAACTTGCTGCTGTTCTACAAACCTCTGCACTTGGAGTCCCAACAACTGTCTACAAGAATAGAAGTGCGTAGACATCAGTTGTATGTGAGGGATTTACTTGGGATTAACGGTGACATCACTATGCATATCATTATTAGTTCTCTTACTTCTATGGATGAGACTAGTAGGTTATTGCTATAACTGGCTGCGGAGGCAATAACAATTATGGATGCACTGCTCACATATAATTATCTTGCTCTAACAATTACATGCATACTTTATTATTCTTTTATTCCCATCAGATGTTTTGCACAGCTATAGGTGAAACCGAAAGCCCTAGGCCCTCTCTCTCCATCATCGACAACAACAAAAGACAGCAAACTCTTGGTGCGGTAAAACACAAAAAGAATTCTAAAACTCCCAAAAGTCTGTTAAAGAAACTTCACTACACTTTCTGCTTCCCGAGGATTCGATAACCTAGGTCTACTAGGGAAAAGGAGCTATACTACATCCGTAATCTGGATAGAAGGTATCACCCATCTCGGTGACGTTGCATTAATGAAGCTTGCAAGCATGTGACTTGGTCATGGAATGCAATGACATGGGAAAGAGTAAAAAGGTTCATCGGTAACGAGACCGAACTAAGGTATAGAGATACCGAAGATCAAGTCTTGGATGAACTAGGTATCCAATGACAAAGGGAATGGGAAACGACGTTTATGGTTTGAGCGATAAGATATGTGAAACACACGGGGGTCTCATGGCCATCCAGGTCCCTATGATGATCATTGATATGAGAAAGGTCTCAATCATGTCCAGAGTGTTTCTGAACCGAAGGATGTCACGCTTAAGTGTGGGGACGCTTAGGGTAGATGCAGTATCATAGGAGAAATAGAGAGAGAAACCGGAATATTTCCGAGTAACATCCGATGTAGATCGGAGGGGGTCCAGAAGGTGTTCCGTAGTGAAGGAATATAATAATATATGTGTTTTATGTTAATTGGAGAATTAATATTAAAAAATATATTTTTTATTTTATTTTTAAAGGCAGCCCATTTCTATTGGGCCTCACCCGGAGGGAAGGCCCAAAGAGGCAAGGCGCCTAGGGAGGAGGGCCAGCTGGCCAAGGCTTGGTGGGACACCCAAGTGGGTCCCACCTAGGGCCGGTGGCTGCCCCATGGTGGCCGGTGGGTGTGGGCATTAGTCCCACACCGCCTGCCCCTTGGAGGGTGCACCCTCCCCTCCTACTATATATAGGGATCTCCCCCTCCCCTTGAATCATCCCATTCTCTCATTCTCTCTCTCACTTCCATCGAGGACTTCTCTGTAATATTGGGTAGGATCTCTCGGGTTGTGAGGTCTCCACCTTCACACTACCATCGTGTGATCTTCGATCTGGCATCTTATTCTTCCGCTGCTCGGCTGGATCTAAGCCCAGGAGATGTCACCTACACCAGACGTGTGTAGAACTTCGGAGGCACCACACTTGGGGTGCTTGGAGATGCTCGGCTTCATCTGTTGGGAATATGCCCTAGAGGCAATCATATATGATGTTATTTCCAATGTATTCATAAAGTTATTGTCCATGTATGAACTACTGATATGTATCATTGAATATGTGATTCGATTGTGGAACTATATATTCATGTTGTTTATACTAATTGTCCTTGGTCGTTGAGGTTGTGCTGGACACACAACTTAGACTAATGTGAAAGTCGGCTGATGACTCAGTTCCACTTGTCATGGGCATGGAGATGCTATTCTGACTTCCACGGATTCGGCTAAAGAGTTTAGCGAGTCGGACTGACCCATATTGAGGTACAATGAACAAGTCGTCATTTGTATGTCTCAATCAATGTAATCCTTAGACCTGAGGTTATTGCATAATCCGAGTTGAGGATCACCGACTTAGGTTCTGTCAAATGTTGTTTCGTCACTAGGCAGTTATAAAGGCAGAGTTCGGGTCGACTGAGAATCAAGCTGCGTGATGTGAATAACCAAGATGGGATTTTGCCCCTCCAATTGGAGAGATATTCTCTGGGCCCTCTCGAAAGATATGATTCGGAAAGCATGACCATGCGCGACTCGTTAAGTGTTAACCGAGGTGATCGACTAAGAGTTAGTCGGATGAATCACTTATCTCGGATCGACAAAGAGAGTCAAACTATTTAAGGGATGATGATTATTCGCCTATAGTTCGACAAGTTATATTGTGAGGCAAAAGGGACTCAGACGAAAGTCGCATTGGAAGGTATGTCGTCATGACTCGTTGGTACTTGGGAGTCGACACGTTCTGCTAGGAGCCGCTACCGACTGATCGGTCATGAGTGAGACTCGGATCGTGTCCGGGTCACCATGAGCCTGTCGGGTCACACACTTAAGAGCAGGAGCAAATTTGGGTTGGACCCAAATAGGAAATGGACTTAGTTATTGAGTTGGACTCCCAGTGACTAATATAGGCCTTTTAGTGAATGGGCCACAAGTGAGTGGAGCCCACTTTCAGTCCCTATATAAGCTGGGGCGCAATTGCTTAGATCACACGGTTAGGCCACTCCATGTGTTGGAAACCCTAGCTCCAGTCCAGTCCTGTCGCCGTCGCACCGGACCTAGCAGTTCATCACCAGCGCTCCTCCTCGTATGTGTGGATACTGGCGGAGGTGTTGTACGTTCAGCACTTCAACGATCGTGGATCAGAACGGATCGTGAGGACTGCACTGCATCAAGCGGTGTGCTTCATCAATTCTGCAACCGCGCGTCTAGTGGTAATTCTTGTGGCCTACTACCTCAGCTAGATCTTGGGATCACCGCGTAGGGAAAAAGTTTTGTTTATCTCTGCGTGGCCCAACAGTGGTATCAGAGCGATAGCTTATGGTTTTAGGCTCAAGATTATGCATATGTGATATGCGGTTTGCGTTAGATTGGATCTAATTGCAGTTTTGCTGGTCGATCTATGAGATAGATCGGTTTTGTACGAAGTTGATTGGATCAACTATACTCGGGGGAATGAATGATCCGATTTCCATGATCTAACTACTAAGGTCGTGGAACGACATACCCCTACCGGTTGGCTTCCGCCATCGGGGTAGACTATGACATGTAAATCCGGATGTGGTGATCAAAGATCAAAGAGTTTGGTCAAATCAGAGTACGGATTGGGACCGCCGGCTTCGCCCTATCGTAGCGCCTTAGATGTCGTTGCGAGTTTCACAACACCGGTAGATATCGTATCTATGCATAACTTGTTTTTGCAGGATGATGTTGTGAAAATGGTATGGCTTATGTGCATGTGATGTGTGTAATCCATACATGATCTGCGTATCATGGTTTTGTCAGCCGGCTGGAGCCTATGTGCTGTCGTTTTATTGTATAACGACATGCGTGTCAGATTCTCTATGTAATTTACATTACTAGCTAGTGTAGCTGTTTGGAGAACCTGGATGGCATGCAAGTTGATGTACAACTTGGCTACATGGTGTAAGACGGCACATGACAAGATTTGACACGAGTCGAATTACAAGCTTTGTGGAGATGGAGATCGCCATGAAGAGAGCCATACCATTTCACATTATAATTGCTTTATTTTGTGTTACTGCTATGTCTCTGTTTTTACCTCTATTAGATATTTGGTAGAAAGTAATCCCTCAAAGAAGGTCTAGTCAGTTTTCCCGCTAGTGCTGCACCATCACAAGTCAGACATTTTTGGTAGTGGGCTCATAAAATTGAGGTGCTATCAATTCCTCCCGACTAGGTGGTTTCGAGTCGGGCTCTTACAACGGAAGCACTCAGTAATCTAGACGGGTCTATCACAACGGTTGTGGGACTCGGGAAAAAGTCGGATGGGAGCCGGGGCATGTGATGCCACCCATCCAACAGGAGTCGTATGAGATACGATTGACAAGGAGTTGTCTACCTATATCACTTGACGACTAGCGGTGATGCTAAAGCTCACTAGTCGGCTTGCTTATTTAGGATCCTGAATCGCTAAGTAACCATTGAAGGGGTGTTGGTTCTAGTGGGAGCATAAGTATTAAAGTGTTTGATATGCTTGCTCTTTTATGGATACATGTCTTAAGTGTTTTGCATATTTTTCTGTTGTAGATCAATGGCACCTAGCAGTCTCCCTCAGATTTCTAGTTTTGCTTTGAGAACCATCTTAGAGAAAGATAAGCTAAATGGAACTAACTTCACCAACTGGTATCATAATCTGAGAATTGTTCTCAAGCAAGAAAAGAGGGACCATGTCCTAGACAACCCACTTCTAGATGAGCCGAATGAGAATACGAGTGTCGTAGCCACCAATGCCTACCGTAGGACTTGTGATGAGTCTATGGAGATTAGCTATCTTATGCTTGATCACATGGAACCGGACTTGCAGCAGTAGTTCGAGAATGTTGAAGCCTATGATATGATCGAAAGCCTCAAAAGTATGTTCTAGGCTCAGGCAAAGACTGAGAGGTATCAAGTCTCTCAGGCTTTGTTGAGATGCAATCTTAAGGATGGTGATTCACTAAGTCCGCATGTGATCAAGATGGTTGGTTACGTGCAGTCTCTAGAAAGGCTTGGCTACCCCATTAGCGAAGAGTTCGCTACGGACATAATTCTGAACTCTCTTCCTGGTGCGTATGGACAGTTCATATCAAACTACCACATGCATGGTATGGATAAGAAGCTCACTAAATTACATGGGATGGTCAAGCAGGCTGAGGTGGATCTCAAGAAAGGCGCCAGTCAAGTGTTGATGGTGCAGAATAAGGCTAAGTTTAAGAAGAGTTCTTGGAGTAAGAAGAACAAGGCAAAGTCGGGAGGTAAGGCTGAGGACCCGGTCCAAAGCACTTCCTTAGGGACTAAGCCATCTTCTGCAGCCGGATCCACTTGCTTCTACTGCAAGGCGGATGGCCACTAGAAGAGGAATTGCAGCAAGTATCTGGCTGATAAAGCCAAGAATGGAGGTGTGACTTCCGGCTCAGGTACGCTTGTTTGCAATGTTATAGACATTTATCTTGCTAATGCACCTAGTAGTTCTTGGGTATATGATACCGGATCAGTTATTCACATATGTAACTCGTTGCAGGGACTGGTAAGAACTAGGAGCATGGCGAGAGGCGAGGTTGACATTCGAGTCGGCAACAAAGCGAGAGTCGCTGTGTTGGAAGTCGGCATGATGCAACTTATTTACCTTCTGGATTCATAATGGAGCTGAATAATTGTTATTATGTTCCAATGCTTAGTTGAAACATTATTTCTACCTCATGTTTGATGAGACAAGGCTATGATTCTAATATTAAGAATAATGGTTGTTCTTTGTATTTGAATGATATGTTTCATGGCTTTGCACCCGTCCAAGACCGGTTATTTATTTTGAATCTTGATGGTGAATCTGTCTATAATATAAATGTGAAAAGGTTAAAACCAAATGATCTAAACATGACTTACTTTTGGCATTGTCGGCTTGGTCATATAAGTTGGAAACGCATGAAGAAGCTCCATGATGATGGACTCCTAACTTTGTTCGACTTGGAGTCGTTCGAGACATGTGAGTCCTGCCTACTCGGCAAGATGACCAAGACACCTTTTGCAAAGAGTTGTGAAAGGGCGTCCAACTTATTGGGACTAGTACATAGTGATGTATGTGGCCCGATGAACACGGCAGCTAGAGGTGGTTATGAGTACTTCATTACATCCACTGATGATTTGAGTAGGTATGGATATATCTACTTGATGAAACATAAGTCAGAAGCCTTTGAAAAGTTCAAGGAATTCCAGAATGAGGTATAGAATCAACTCGGCAATTCTTCGGTCGGATCGAGGAGGCGAATACATGAGCCATGAGTTTGATGACCATCTGAAGAGTTGTGAAATAGTTCCCCAGCTCACTCCTCCAGGAACACCGCAGAGAAATGGTGTGTCAGAAAGGAGAAATCGGACCTTGTTGGACATGGTACGATCAATGATGAGTCAGACAGATCTGCCTTTATCATTTTGGGGTTATTGTCTAGAAACTGCAGCGTTCACACTAAACAGAGTACCATCAAAGTCGGTAGAGAAGACACCACATGAGATGTGGACTGTCAAGAAGCCAAGTTTGTCTTTTCTTAAGATTTGGGGTTGTGAAGCTTTTGTCAAGCGACTTCAGTTGGACAAGCTTATAGCCAAGTCGGATAAGTGTATTTTCGTGGGGTATCCGAGGGAAACCTTGGGTTACTACTTCTACAACCGAGAAGAGGGCAAAGTGTTTGTTGCTCGGAATGGTGTCTTTCTTGAGAAAGAGTTTCTCAGTCGGGGAGTCAGTGGGAGTACGGTGCAACTCGAAGAAATTCGAGAGATACCGGCCAGCAGTGAGTCGGCAAAAGCCTTAGAGGTTGAGCCGGTCGTGGTACCTGAGTCGGCAACTGCATCGACACTGCGAAGATCGGCCAGATTGCGAAGTGTTCATGATGTGTTGCTGTTGGACAGTGATGAGCCGACAACTTATTCAGAAGCGATGGTGGGATCTGATTCTGAGTCATGGCTTGAAGCCACGAGATCCGAGTTAAAGTCCATGGATGAAAATCAAGTTTGGAACTTGGTTGATCTGCCTGATGGTGCAAGACCCGTCGAGTGCAAATGGGTCTTTAAGAAGAAAACTGATATGGATGGAAATGTTTATATCTATAAGGCACGGCTTGTCACAAAGTGGTTCCGACAAGTTCAAGGAGTTGACTACGATGAGACTTTTTCTCCCATGGCGATGCTTAAGTCAGTTCGGATCATGTTAGCCATAGCAGCCTATTTCGACTATGAGATATGGCAGATGGATGTCAAGACGGTATTCCTCAATGGAAATTTAACCAAGGACGTGTATATGATATAGCCCGAGGGTTTTGTTAATCCGGCTAATGCTGACAAGGTATGCAAACTTCGGAAATCCATTTATGGGTTGAAGCAAGCATCTCGGAGTTGGAATATTCGCTTTGATGAGGTAGTCAAATCGTTTGGCTTCATCAAGAGTGATCATGATTCTTGTCTATACAAGAAGTTTACTGGGAGCAAAGTAAAATTTCTGATCTTATATGTGGATGACATATTACTGATTGGAAATGATGTCCAGATGTTGCAAGAAACCAAGGAATCATTGGAAAGGAGTTTTTCGATGAAAGACTTGGGTGAGGCGACTTACATACTAGGAATCCGGATCTGTAGAGATAGATCAAGGCAGCTCATTGGATTGAGTCAGAGTATATATTTGGACAAAGTGTTGAAGAAGTTCAACATGGAATCGTCTAAGAAGGGGTTCTTACCGATGTCCCATGGCGTAAAACTTAGCAAGAATCAGTGTCCTTCGACAACCGATGAGCGAAGTCGGATGAGTGCAATTCCGTATGCTTCTGCAGTTGGATCCATCATGTACACTATGATTTGTACTAGGCCAGATGTTTCCTATGCTCTAAGTGTTGTGAGCAGATACCAGGCTGACCCTAGAGAGATCCGCTGGGCAGCGGCTAAAAATATTCTTAAGTACTTGAGAAGGACTAAGGATATGTTCCTAGTTTATGGAGGTGAGGATGAACTCAGTGTAAGGGGTTACACGAATGCGAGTTATCTTACTGACTCTGATAATTCTCGTTCGCAATCCGGATATGTGTTTGTAATAAACGGAGGGGCTGTGAGCTGGAAGGGTTCCAAGCAAGAGACGGTGTCTGCGTCTACAATAGAGGCTGAGTATATTATTGCCTCGGAGGCGACAAAGGAAGCCATTTGGATGAGGAATTTTCTCATGGATCTTGGTGTGGTTCAGTGCTTGTCCAATCCGTTAGACATGTATTGTGACAACAATGGTGCTATTGCACAAGCCAAGGAACCTAGACAACACTAGAAGAACAAACATATACTCATGCGGTACCACCTTATTCGCCAGTTCATGGATCAAGGTGATATCAAGTTATGCAAGGTACACACGGATGCAAATATTGTGGATCCATTGACAAAGCCGCTACCACAACCAAAGAATGAGGCACACCTGAGAGCTATGGGCATTAGATGCCTAGACATGTGATGTCGGATGATTGACTCTAGCGCAAGTGGGAGACTATTGGGAATATGCCCTAGAGGCAATCATATATGATGTTATTTCCAATGTATTCATAAAGTTATTGTCCATGTATGAACTACTGATATGTATCATTGAATATGTGATTCGATTGTGGAACTATATATTCATGTTGTTTATACTAATTGTCCTTGGTCGTTGAGGTTGTGCTAGACACACAACTTAGACTAATGTGAAAGTCGGCTGATAACTCGGTTCCACTTGTCATGGCATGGAGATGCTATTCCGACTTCCACGGGTTCGGCTAAAGAGTTTATCGAGTCGGACTAACCCATATTGAGGTACAACAAACAAGTCGTCATTTGTATGTCTCAATCAATGTAATCCTTAGACCTGAGGTTATTGCACAATCCGAGTTGAGGATCACCGACTTAGGTTCTATCAAACGCTGTTCTATCACTAGGAAGTTATAAAGGCAGAGTTCAGGTCGACTAAGAATCAAGCTGCGTGATGTGAATAACCAAGATGGGATTTTGCCCCTCCAATTGGAGAGATATTCTCTAGGCCCTCTCAGAAGATATGATTCGGAAAGCATGGCCATGCGCGACTCGGTTAAGTGTTAACCGAGGCGATCGACTAAGAGTTAGTCGGATGAATCACTTATCTCGGATCGAGAAAGAGAGTCGAACTATTTAAGGGATGGCAATTATTCGCCTATAGTTCGACAAGGTATATTGTGAGGCAAAAGGGACTCAAACGAAAGTCGCATTGGAAGGTATGTCGTCATGACTCTTTGGTACTTGGGAGTCAGCACGTTCTGCTAGGATCCGCTACCGACTGATCGGTCACGGGTGAGACTCGGATCGTGTCTGGGTCACCATGTGCCTGTCGGGTCACACACTTAAGAGCGGGAGCAAATTTGGGTTGGACCCAAATAGGAAATGGACTTAGTCAGTGAGTTGGACTCGCAGTGACTAATATAGGCCTTTTAGTGAACGGGCCACAAGTGAGTGGAGCCTACTTTCACTCCCTATATAAGCTGGGGTGCAGTTGCTTAGAGCACACGGTTAGGTCACTCCATGTGTTGGAAACCCTAGCCCTAGTCCAGTCCTGTTGCCGCCGTACCGAACCTAGCAGTCCATCACCGACGCTCCTCCTCGTACTGGCGGAGGTGTTGTACGTTCAGCTCTTCGACAATCGTGGATCGGAACGGATCGTGAGGACTGCACTGCATCAAGTGACGCGCTTCATCGATTCCGCAACCGCGCGTCTAGTGGTAATTCTTGTGGCCTACTACCTCAGCTAGATCTTGGGATCATCGCATAGGGAAAAAGTTTTGTTTATCTCTGTGTGGCCCAACATCATCAACATACGCCTTCTTGCATAAGGCATGCCTCGGTCTTCAAGGGTATGAATACCGTCTATCTCTTTCCGTTCCTTATGTCTGCATAGTGTAGATCCTAGTATTAGTGTTCGCATAGTTAGAATTTTTTTGTTTTCTGCTACGGAACCCTATAGTGGTATCAGAGAGGGTCTATGGGTAGACATGTCATACGGATAGAACACATAGAAAT
Organism: Avena sativa; assembly: GCA_916181665.1. Lineage (NCBI taxonomy): Eukaryota > Viridiplantae > Streptophyta > Magnoliopsida > Poales > Poaceae > Avena > Avena sativa. Next base: position 485,045,086 of record OV702279.1, read on the forward strand.
ATGTGGGCATTGATTTTCTAGTTGCTACCCTCTTTTATGTTCTTGTTCATATTGCAACACTGTTTGATGAAGCGGCCTCCAACAAACCTCACGTGGTGATTCACGAGACTGGTCCACAATCAAAGTGTTGAGGGCAAACGTCTAGGGTGGCCCGATCTTTCACGAATCCCACTCAAATCGAGGATGGAGTGTGGGGGAGGGGAGGATGAACACGACGAACTCATGCACGAAGAACGTGATGAACACACACACGTAAAACCACGATACACAGCAATAGCTCACGCTGGCGGTGACCGGTCCGGTGCAATACCTAGGATCGGCGTCGGGCGGAGGACTCTCTCTTGGACTGGCACGACGAGATGGGAGACTCGGTGAGATCTTGACGTCTTGGCAAAGGGACACCGATTCCAAGACCTTGTACAACACGGAGGCATGATGCAAATTCCAACGAGGTTTGGGATATTTGGTGATGCTTTGTCAAAGGAGCATGAGGAAAGAACTAGATAGATCCATAGGGGGTTTCCACTAATTCCAAATATCATGCCTAGGGTTTACAATGGAGGTGGGGGACTATATATAGGCCAACCACAAGTTCAGGGGTAATTCAGGTATTAAAGTAGAGTTCTGGGCGAAGTAGAAGGGTACATGGGCCATAGGGCCTAGCTAGGCTCGCAGGCCCATCAACAGGCCGGACAGTCCGGGTCGAGTTGACCAGACAGTCCGGGGTGGACGGACACTCCGGGTAGTGTCCGGGTAGTGTCCGAACTGGCCTTTTGAATGTCCATGCCAGGTTGGGGCTGGGGCAGGCTGAACACTCCGGCTGAGTCGCGCCGAACACTTTGGCTCAGGCAGCTTCAGGACAGGTGCAGCTTCAGGGCTCGTGGGTCGATGCGGCGGGGGTTTGTAACTGATGATGCACAGAGTAGTGGTATGAAGTAGCACGCCATCCAAGTGTATGCCAAAGTCACATGATGAGAGGAGCGAATTCACCTTAGCTTGAAGGAGCTTGGCTCGGGCACGGGTCATCGATCCAATTGGGGGACTCGGTGGTGTAGATGTAGGAGCGTCCGTAGGACAGGCTGCATCAGCTCCCCCTTGGGAAAGAGTCGTCCTCGACTCTTCATGGTTGTCATCTTGAACATCTCCATGGTAGGGTGAGAGATCCTTGATGTTGAATGTATTTCTTGCAAGGTACTTGGATGTCGGTATGTCGATGATGTAGGCATTGTTGTTGATTCGTTTGAGGACCTTGAAGGGACCATCTCCTCTTGGCTTGAGCTTGGAGTCACGTTCCTTGGGGAAGCGGTCTTTTCTTAGGTGTATCCACACGAGATCACCTTCTTCAAATATCAACTCCTTTTTGTCCTTATTTAACCTTGAAGCTTGGCGAAGGACTTGTTGCTCGATAGTAGCTCTTGTTTCTTCATGCAGTTTCTTCATAGCTTGTGCACGCTTCTCGATGTCCATGTTGGTGCGCTCATGAAGAGGTAGTGGTAGGATGTCGAGCGCGGTGAGGGGCTCGAAACCATAGATGATCATGAAGGGACTCATCTTGGTTGTTGAGTGCTTAGCTCGGTTGTAGGCGAACTCGGCGTGGGTAATGCATTCCTCCCAATCCTTCAAGTTTTTCTTGATCAACACACGTAGAAGAGTTCCGGGGCTTCGGTTGACAACCTTGGTTTTTCCATCGGTTTGAGGATGCGACACGGATGAAAAGAGGAGCTTGACACCGAGCTTGGCCATGAGGGTCTTCCATAAGTAGCTCATGAATTTGACGTCGCGGTCGGAGACGATTGTTCGTGGCACACCGTGAAGGTGGACGATTTCCCTAAAAAACAAATTGGCAACATGTGAAGCATCGTCGGTCTTATGGCACGGTATGAAGTGTGCCATTTTGGAAAAGCGATCCACGACAAAAAAGATAGAATCATGACCATGCTTAGATCTAGGCAATCCTAACATGAAATCCATGCTAATGTCGGACCAAGGTGTATGAGGAATAGGCAATGGCATATAAAGACCATAAGGGTTAGCTTGCGACTTAGCTTGAACACATGTCGTGCATCATTGGACGTAGCGCTCCACATCGCGCTTCATCTTGGGCCAAAAGTAGTGAGTGGAGAGCATGTCCAATGTCTTGTCACGGCCAAAGTGACCCATAAGGCCTCCACCATGAGATTCTTGGAGAAGCAAAAGTTGGAGCGATGATTTTGGAATGCAAAGCTTGTTTTGTTTAAAGAGGAAGCCCTTATGCAAATAGAAATCATCAACTCCTTTGTCAATGGAGCACTTTGCGAAAATTGGTTCAAAGAACGGGTCGGAAGCATACAAAGATTTTATTTCCTCAAGACCCAACACGTTGATTTCAAGTCTCGTAAGAAGGCTTGTGTGTTTGCGAGACAAAGCGTCCACGACTACATTATCTTTGCCCTTCTTATACTTGACAATGTACAGAAAAGACTCCATGAACTCAACCCACTTAGCATGTCTCTTACTCAAGTTGGCTTGGCCTTTGAGATATTTCAACAACTCATGGTCGGAATGTATGATAAATTCCTTGGGCCATAGGTAGTGTTGCCAAACTTGAAGGACACGAACTAAGGCAAGAAGCTCTTTGTCACAAATTGGATAATTAAGGCGAGCACCATCAAGTTTCTCGCTATGGTAGGCTATAAGACGTCCATTTTGCATAAGGACTCCTCCAATGCCAATACCACTAGCATCACACTCTATCTCAAAAGGTTTTTGTGAAATCCGGTAATGCAAGGAGAGGTGCTTCAGTGAGCCTCTTTTTAAGTTCATCAAAAGCGTTTTGTTGTGCTTTGCCCCACATTCTTTTTCGTCAACTCGTTGAGAGGACAAGCAATGGTGGAAAAGTATTTCACAAAGCGACGATAGAAACCGGCCAACCCATGAAAACTTCAGAGTTCACTCACATTTGTTGGGATGGGCCAATCTCGTATGTCCTTTACCTTGGAAACATCAACTTCAATTCCCTTCGAAGAAACAACAAATCCAAGAAAAATCAACTTGTCTTTAGCAAAAGTGCACTTGGGAAGATTAGCATAAAGCTTTTCATGTCGAAGGATTTGCAAAACTTCCTTGACATGTGTTATATGGTCCTCAAGTGATTTGCTATAAACAAGAATATCATCGAAATAGACAACAACACTTTTTCCAATGAAAGAACGCAAGATATGGTTCATGAGGCGCATGAAGGTGGATGGGGCATTATATAAACCAAAGGGCATAACCAACCATTCATAGAGACCAAGTTTGGTCTTGAAGGCAGTTTTCCACTCATCACCCTCAGCCATGCGTATTTGATGGTAACCACTACGAAGATCAATTTTGGAAAAAATATTGGCTCCACACAATTCATCAAGCATGTCATCGAGACGTGGTATGGGATGTCGATAACGCACGGTGATAGCATTGATTGGACGGCAGTCCATGCATAACCGTAACGTATCATCCGTTTTTGGAACAAGTATCACGGGTATGGCACTTGGACTAGTTCTAACTTGGATCAAACCTTTGGAGATGAGTTGGTTGATTTGACGTTCAATCTACTTTGTCTCTTCCGGGTTCGTGCGATAAGCGACGCGGTTGGGAAGTGGTGCACCGGGGATGAGATCAATGCGATGTTCGATGCCGCGAAGAGTAGGTAGGCCATGTGGAAGCTCTTCAGGGAACACATCCTTGAATTCCTGCAAAACAAACATCAAAGATGGAGGAACATTGGCTAATTCATTAGTTCCTTACGCTAGTCCCTTGCAAAGGAGGACATAGTGCAAGATGGATGGGTTGTTCCGGACATCTCTCATCTCACTTTTGGTGGCAAGGAGAACACTCTTAGTTTTTCCACTCGAGTTTGGCTTGTGGCTCTCACTCACTATGAGGTGGTTCTCTCTCTCACCGCTCTTCTCACAAGTAGGTGTTGTGCTTTGCACCCTCGCTAAAGCCTTTGCATTGTCCGCAATTATTTGGCTAGGAGTCATTGGTTGCAAAACACATGTTTTGTTGAGCCATTTGAAGGTGTATACATTGGTGCGACCATCATGTTGAGCAGCCTTGTCAAATTGCCATGGTTGACCAAGAAGCATGTGGCAAACTGTTATAGGAACCACATCACACTCCACCGTATCTTTGTAAGGACCAATGGAGAAGGAGACCAATATGGTATGCTTGATCTTCACAGACCCTTGGTCACTTAGCCATTGCACATGGTAGGGGTGCTTGTGTGGATGGAGGGTGAGGTTGAGCTTCTCACACAACTCGGTGCTAGCAAGGTTGTGGCAACTCCCTCCGTCAATGACCACCTTGATAGATTTTCCATTGATGCCGGCTCGTGTTTGGAAGATATTGGAGCATTGGTCTTCATGCTCTTGTGCTTGAGTGGTCAAGATCCTTGTGACAACAAGCGATGGACTTGCGTCATGTTCACACATGAGGAGTTATTGGTCATCTTCCACTCGTTGTCTTGTCATTTCTTCCTTGACTCGGGCATCAAATTCATCTTCCTCAAGTACTCTTCATCTCCATTGTCATGGATGAACAATACTTTCTTGTTTCCACATTCAGCCGCCTTGTGTCCTTTGCCTCCACGCTTGTAGCATTCACCGTTGAAAGGTGTGTCACTCTTTGCTTGTTTGCCACTTGGGGGCAGTTTTCCTTGAGGAAGTGTGGGCTTGAAGTAAGGCTTGGAGGTACTTGAGGAGCTTCCATTGAAAGTTGTTGGTGTAGCGGTTGAATCTTGCTTGTAGGTGAAGTACGTCTTGGGCTTGTTGTACTTGATATCCTCTTGTACTTGACGTTCAGCCTTTGTTGCGATGTGCACAAGCTCAAACATGGTGTTGTATGTTTGGAACTCGACGATGCACTTGATTGGGTGATTCAAGCCAATAAGGAAACGTGCCATTGTTTGCTCCATGCGCTCATCAATGTTGGCGCGAATCAAGTTGAGTTCCATTTCCTTGAAGTACTCTTCCATGGTCTTTGTCCCTTGACGAAGCGATTGAAGATTGTTGAAGAGGTCACGCGTGTAATGCGCGGGGACAAAGCGGGATCTCATATGAGCCTTCATGTCATGCCAAGTTGTGATTGGCGGTTCTTATCTTGCATCACGAGCAACTTGAACTTGTTCCCACCAAAGGTTGGCATAATCATCAAACTCAAGCGAAGCCATGGTGACCATCTTCTCGTTGCTATAGTTATGCATGCGGAAGATCTTGTCGACCTTGAGTGCCCACGAGAGGTATTCTTCGGGGTCATTGGATCTGGTGAACTTGAGCCTGCCAAATGTTTCTTCCTCATTGCGGTCACGGTAGTGATTGTTGCCATGTTGATGATGGTATTCATCTTCCATGTGATCGTTGCGATGAGCTTGTTGTTGTTGAGGAGGAGGAACTTGGTTCTCATGACCTTGTTGCGGAGCTTGCTCTTGATATTGTTATTGAGGCGCTTGCTCTTGCTCTTGGCGTGGTTATTGACGATGTTGGGGCACTTGGGCCCCATGAGGTTGTTGAGGAATTGGAGCCTCATGACGCGGTTGATGACAAAGAGGAGGCTCGTTCCTTTGTTGGTGATGTTGGTTAGGCACATGGGCCTCACCACGAAGATCATGGTCGTGAACCTCTTGACGTAGTGGGCGTCGCTCAACTTGTATCACTTGACGCTCCAAGTTTTGTTGAAGTGGAGGAGGCGCCTCGTGATGACCATGGTGTTGGTGCGGACGTTCATGATGTTGATGACGAGGAGAAGGATCTTGGAGAGCTTCACGTCGATGACGAGCTTGATTCTCCAAATTGGAGTCATCACTTGTTGTGTCAAGTATGTGTCGCGGTCGATGGTGGTAGACTTGCGGTTGCACTTGCGGTTCTTCTTGTGGTTGCTCTTGTTGGATCACTAATTCCCTTGCGTGACGACGGTGTGCTTCTTGCCTTGCTCTTGGCCTTGAAGAGAAATCACCATCATAGCTTGACGTTGCGGCGTGCCGTGGGGAAGGTACATAGTTCGAAGAACTTCCATCTTCAACCACAGGGGCATCATTGCGTCTTGGAGCACTTGGATGTAGATCTTGTTGAAGAGGTGCATGACGACGCGAAGAACTTGAAGAGCTTGATGCGCGTGAACGTGGCCTTGCCATTCCGTCGATGAGGCGTCGAAGATTGTCATTTGTTTCGGCGACGGAGCGTTGAAGCGCTTCATTTTGGTGGCCGAAGTTGTGATGCATTGCATGCATTTGTCATTCGAGGCCATCGAAGCGGTTGTCGATGTTCTTGAACTCGGCTTGCGTCTTGCCAAATTGTTCATCTTGTCGCGTCTCAAGTGCTTGGCAATGTTCATGGAACTCTTGGCAGATGATAAAGTGACTTGCGCGCGTCATGTACGGTCCTTGATCTTCTTCTTGGGGAGGTGGTTGGATCAATTCACCATGCCTATCCATCATGCAAGACACACAAGTATTGTATATGGAAGTGGAATATGGTGGTGTTAGCCTTGTACCTCACCTTGGGGATTGCACCAAACTAGAAACTACAAGTGAGAGCTATGAGCGTGCAAAGTGGAATTGCAAAGAAAACTCATACTAAAGAAATAACTAACTCTCAAAGGCTTGTTGGTGGTAGGTTAGGATTGTGGAATGCCAAATAACCAACCAAAAGAAAAGGGATAGTGAAAAGTGGGTAAAATCCAACAAAACTCAAGTCAAAGGCGAAGGTCAACAACTCAAAAGGGTGACGGGAACCTATGACTATATACACACACATGGAGATAGTTGGGATTGATACGACTATGAAAATGAGCAAACAAAATTTCCTAACAAAGACTAAGCTCGTTGTCGTGCCAATGCAAGGAGAGACCGTGGCTCGTTTGCAAAGAAGAAAAATGAGCAACGGATTTGTGCACTTGCCTTGGGCGCTCTTATTTCTCTCTTTTTTACAAGCTTTGAGACTCTCTTTTGCAAGGGGAGACTATTTTTCTTTTTCTTTTGCTTTGTATCTTTTTTTTGGCTCTCCCTTGATGCTACCTAGTCACCCTTCATATTGCTCTTCCAATCTCACTATCCAAGGACAAATGCACAATGCTCAAGCAAACACAAGATGAGCCACTCTCATGGGATAGGTACACACAAAGGAAGATAGGGGTTAACAAGGTGACGCAAGTTATACCTTCTTTGATGATGAACTTGGCGTCGGTGGTGCGGGATGATGTTCGTGGGCCGTGGTGTCGATGAGCGCGGGAGTTGTCGATGCGGAAGCTTGCTGTTAGTTGCTGACACGCACACGGGACACGAGCAAACAAAGGAAATTAGCCAATGCGAAAAAAAATGAGGCAAAATTGTCAAAACTGGCGTTACAGCCGGACACTTCGGTCTGTCTGTGCCGGACACTCCGGTCAGGCCGGACACTCCGGTCGGGTTCATCCGGACACTCCGGTCAGGCCAGACACTCCGGCGCGGGTTTCTTGCTCGTGTTCTTAAGCGGAAATCCTCGCCTTAAGGCCTCAAATCCACGAAAAACTGGCCAAATCGGGCTAGGAAAACGCAAGATAAAGCTGGACCAACTCCTAAGACAAGGTTTGGTCGGATCAAAACCACCAATAACACTCCAAATCAAGAGATCGATCCAAAGGAAAATATGGGGCTCTTTTTTGGGGATTTCCGAATTTTTGGTGGATAGAAGAAAAATTTGTGGGGGAATTCGTGAGGAACGAAGCTCTTGATACCAATATGTTGAGGGCAAACCTCTAGGGTGGCCCGATCTTTCACGAATCCCACTCAAATCGAGGATGGAGTGTGGGGAAAGGAGGGAAGGATGAACACGACGAACTCACGCACGAAGAACACGATGAACACACACACGCAAAACCACGATACACACCAATAGCTCACACCAGCGGTGATCGGTCCGGCGCAATCCCTAGGATTGGCATCGGGCGGAGGACTCTCTCTTGAACCGACACGGTGAGATGGGAGACTCGGTGCGATCTTGACGTCTTGGCAAAGGGACACCGATGCCAAGGCCTTGTACAACGCAGAGGCACGATGCAAACTCCAACGAGGTTTGGGATATTTGGTGCTCCTTTGTCAAAGGAGCATGAGGCAAGAACTAGATAGATCCATAAGGGGTTTCCACTAATTCCAAATATCATGCCTAGGGTTTACAATGGAGGTGGGGGACTATATATAGGCCAACCACAAGTTCAGGGGTAATTCAGGCATTAAAGTAGAGTTCTGGGTGAAGTAGAGGGGTACATGGGCCACAGGGCCCAGCTAGGCTCGCAAGCCCATCAATAGGCCGGACAATCTAGGTTGAGTTGACCGGACAGTCCGGGGTGGCCGGGCACTCCGGGTAGTGTCCGGGTAGTGTTCGAACTGGCCTTCTGAATGTCCACGCCAGGTTGGGGCTGGGGCAGGCCGGACACTCCGGCTGAGTGACGCCGGACACTCTAGCTAGATCCGGGCGGACACTCCAGCTCAGGCAGCTTCAGGACAGGTGCAGTTTCAGGGCTCGTGGGTCGACGCGGCGGGGGTTCGTAACTGATGATGCATAGAGTAGTGGTATGAAGTAGCACGGCATCCAAGTGTATGCCAATGTCACATGATGAGAGGAGCGAATTCACCTTAGCTTGAAGAAGCTTGGCTCGGGCATGGGTCATCGGTCCACTTGGGGGACTCAGTGGTGTAGATGTAGGAGCGTCCGTAGGACGGGCTGCATCACAAAGTGGCTTAGGGGGGTGTTTGTCTCTCTACGGTAGTTGATATGGCATCAACATTGGAGGGCCCTGAAAAGGGAAGTAAAACGACAATCATTGAATCCATGTTGTGGCTCCACATTTGTAGGTAGGAAAGGGTTCTACCGTGAAAGCCCTAAAGCCGCATAAAATTTGCAATAGGTAATATAGATGTGTCTATCTTTATTGTTGCATAGGGGCATGTGTTGAGATATGGCAATGACAAGTTTGTGAAACTTTCATTGAAGCTATTGATGGTGATCAAGATGCGATAACCACGTCATAACACTTTGCTTTATGAAGTATTACTTCTTGCATCTTATTATGCTAGTATGTTAGTATATTCGACGGTAGCATAGTAAGATAATCCCTCACAGGATTCCAGTTATCGTATTCCCCTTGTGTGTGCACTACCAAGAAAGTTCTTCAGTATGAGGCAGGTCATGACGATCGAGTGTCAGACATATCTATGTTCACATACAGTGGGTGCAAGCCATGTTGCACTGCGAATGCACACAAGTTAGAACTGGCGAGCCTAGCATGTGTAGACATGGCCTCGGAATACAAGAGACCGAAAGGTCGAGCATGAATCACATGGTTGATGTGATCGACATTAGGGAATGTCGACCTTTGAAACTACTCTGCCGACCATGACGATCGAGGGTGGAGTAGTGAATTGGGGTCATGTGATTACCAAACGAATGGAGGGATGTTCATTTGAGTGGGATTTATTTTTGTTTTAAGTATATTAGTATAGTTTAAAACTTGAATTCATTATTATGTACATGGTCTAAACACTTTGCAAATCCATTGTAGATGTCTCGCCCACCCACCTTCAACCTTAGCACTTACCTCGAGAAGGACAAGCTGAAAACTGATGTAACCAACTTCACCGCATGGTTCCGCAATCTTAGGATCCTCCTAGTCCCCTACAAGTTGACCTATGTCATCGAGGATGAGCTTCCAGCTAAGCCTACAGATTCCGCCTCCCAGGACGAGAAGAATGTCTAGCAGTCCAAGGCGGGTGATTTCTCCCTCATCCAAAGTGGAATGCTCTATGCCATGGAGTCTGAGCTTCAAAAGAGTTTTGAGAAGATGAATGCTTTTGAGATCATTGAAGATCTCAAGGCTATCTTTGCTCCATAGGCTTGGGTAGAGAGGTATGATGCTTCTGAGCTCTTCTTCTTTGCCAAGATGGAAGAGCACGCTAGTATTAGTGAGCATGTAGTCAAAATGTCTCGCTATGTTAAGCGTTTTAACACCCTGGATTGCAAAATCCTGGAGGAACTCGCAATTAATAGGGTGCTGCACTCGCTGCCCTTAGCTACAAGAGCTTTGTGATGAACTACAACATGCAAGGGATGACTAAGACCCTTGCTGAAGTGTTCGCCATGCTCAAAACTACTGAGGTAGAGATCAAGAAGGAGCACACGGTGTTGATGGTCAACAAGACCACCAATTTTAAGAAGCCGGGGCAAAAGGGAAAAGGCAAGGGCAAGAAACCTAAGAAGGATGGAAAGTTCTTTGCCAACACCTCTAAGACTACCAAGCCTGGCCCTAAGACTGACACCACGTGCTACTGCTGCAAATGGGATGGGCACTGGAAACAGAACTTCCCCAAGTACCTTGAAGACAAGAAAGCCTGCAAGATAGCCGCCAAAGACAAAAGGTATATGTGATATACATGTTATTGATGTGTTCCTTACTAGTGTTAGGAGTAACACCTGGGTATTTGATACTGGTTCTTTTGCTCACATTTATAACTCTCAACAGGCACTTCAGAGTAAGAGGCGCCTGAGGAAGGATGAGGTGACGATGCACGTCGGCAACGGATCGAGAGTCGATGTGATCACCGTCGGCACTTTACCTCTATGTCTACCGTCAGGATTAATTTTAGTTTTGAATAAATGCTACTATGTACCCTCATTGAGTATGAATATTGTGAGTGGATCTTGCTTGTTGCAAGATCGTTATTCGTTTAAATCCAGAACAAATGGTTGTTCTATTTATATGAATGACGTTTTCTATGTTTATGCGCCTGTGTGTAATGGTTTATTCCTACTAGATCTTGATTTCAATACTCACATCCATAGTGTTGATGCTAAACGTTGTAAGCATAATGATGATAATTCCATGTTTATGTGGCATTGCCGTCTTGGCCACATTGGCGTAAAGCGCATGAAAAAGCTCCATTCATATGGACTTGTTGGGTCATTGGATTTTGAATCTCTCGACACATGTGAGACATGCCTTATGGGCAAGATGACTAGGACATCTTTCTTTGGCATAATGGAGAGAGCTGCAGACCAACTGGGAATCATACATACGGATGTATGTGGACCAATGAGCATCTCAACACGCAATGGTTATCGTTATTTTGTTACCTTTACTGATGACTTAAGTAGATATGGATATATCTACTTAATGAAGCACAAATCTGAAACCTTTGAAAAGTTCAAGGAATTTCAGAAAGAAGTAGAGAATCAACTTAACAAGAAAATCAAGCACCTTCGATCAGATCGGGGAGGCGAGTATTTGAGTTATGAGTTTAACATGCACTTGAAGGACTATGGGATCATACCATAGCTTACGCCAGCCGGAACACCACAGCATAATGGTGTGTCGGAAAAACGTAACCGTACTCTATTGGATAGTGTACGGTCCATGATTTCTTCGACTGGTTTTCTGTATCTTTTTGGGGATATGCTTAGAAACCGTTGCTTTTATTTTAAACTGAGCACCGTCCAAATCCGTGGAGACAACTCCATATGAGATATGGTATGGCAAGAATCCAAAGTTGTCATTTCTGAAAGTTTGGGGATGCGAGGCTTACGTCAAGAAACTACAGCCTGACAAACTTGAATCCAAGGCAGAAAAATGTATCTTCGTAGGATACCAAAGGGAAATAGTTGGGTATACTTTCTACAACCAAGCCAAACAACGACACCTTTCTTGAGAAAGAGTTTCTTGCTAAAAGAGTTAGTGGAAGGAAAATTGAGTTAGATGAAGTTGTTGACCCTTCTCTCCAAATTCTGAGTAGAGCAACGGAAGCTGTTCCGAAACCGCTCTCCAACATGGAAGAAGAGCCAAATGATAATGATCAAAATGACAACATCGAAACTCCTATGGCTCCCAAATCTACAAGAGTTTGTACCGTTCCTGATTGGTACAGTAGCGTTGTGATGTCTGTCATACTAGATGAACATGAAGAACCTGCAAACTATGAAGAAGCTATGGATAGTGCTGATTCCGAGAAATGGCTAGAAGCCATGAAATCCGAAATAGGATCCATGTATGAAAACCAAGTTTGGATCTTGGTAGATCTTCCGGAAGGCCACAAGGCCATGGAAAATAAGTGGATCTTTAAGAAAAAGATAGATGCGAATGGTAATGTGACCATTCACAAAGCTCGACTTGTCGCAAAGGGGTTTTGACAAATTCAAGGAGTTGAATATGATGAGACTTTCTCTCCCATAGTGATGCTTAAGGTTGTCTGGATTTTACTAGCAATTGCTGCTCATTTAGACTATGAAATATGGCAGATGGATGTCAAAACCGCATTCCTTAATGGATACATTGATGAAGAGTTACATATGATGCAACCAGAAGGTTTTGTTGATCCTTAGGATGCTACAAAGGTGTGCAAGCTTCAACGATCAATTTATGGATTGAAGCAAGCATATCGGAGTTGGAACCAACGTTTTGATCAAGTGATCAAGAGTTTTCGATTCATCCAAAATCAACAAGAGTTCTGTGTTTAAAAGAAAGTGAGTGGGAGCTTAGTGGTTTTCCTAGTAGTATATGTGGATGACATATTACTCATGAGAAACGATGTGGAACTTATGAAAAGCGTGAAAGCATATTTGAGTAGTCAATTTTCCATGAAGGACTTAGGTGAAGCTGCATACATATTAGGAATCAAGATCTATAGAGATAGATCAAGGAGCCTAATTGCATTAAGTCAAAGTACTTACATCAAAAAGATTTTGAAGAGGTTCAAAATGGAAGATGCCAAAGGGGGTTTTGTGCCAATGATGAAGAATAGCACACTAGGTTTGACTCAATGTCCAACAACTGATGCTGATAGAGAAAGGATGTCTTACGTCTCCTATGCTTCAATCATAGGATCTATCATGTACGCAATGCTAAGTACTCGACCTGATGTGGCATTGGCTCTTAGTTTAATGAGCTGATACCAAAGCAATCCAGGATCAGATCACTCGACAGCTGTGAAGAATATCCTGAAGTAGAGAATGGTGGATATGTTCCTAATCTATGGAGGAAGTGATGAAGCTCTAAACGTAACCGGTTACGTGGATGTGAGCTAGAACTTAGATCTTGATGACTCGAAGTCTCAGATAAGATTTGTGTTTCTAGTGAATGGTGGGGCGGTAAGCTAGAAGAGCAAGAAGCAGTCGGTGGTCTGATACATTGCAAATGTATCTATAATTTTTGATGTTCCATGCTTGGTTTTATCCACTTTCTTGTGTTTTGTTCCCACTTTGGAGTACTTTTCATATGATTTCTTGGACTAACCTATTAACAAGAGCCACAGTGCCTGCTGCCTGTTTTCTGCTGTTTTTGGTTCCAGGAAAGTCAGAAAATTAATATTCTCGGAATTGGAGGGGACAAAAGCCAAAGTGCCTATTTTTCCGGAACGGATCAAGTGCCAGAATACGAGACAGAGAAGGGCCAGGGAGCCACCACACCACCTGGCCACGCGGCCAGGCCTGGCCTGTGCCAGGGGGTGGTGTGGCCGCTCCCGGCACCCCCTCGGCCTCTCCTTCCGCCTATAAGTTGCCCCCAGGACAAAAACCCTAAGCACCCGATCAAAAATCCACGAAAGAGTTTGTAGCCGTCGTCATCTCCATCCCTAGATCGGGAGGGATCTGAAGCTCTTCCCGACACCCTGCCGGAGAGGGGAATTCACCCTGGAGGCCTTCTTCATCACCATGCAAGCCTCCGGTGTGATGCGTGAGTAGTTCATCCTTGGACTACGGATCCATGTAGTAGCTAGATAGCTGGTTTCTCCTCCTTTGTGCTTTCATGTTTAGATCTTGTGAGCTCCGTTCATGATTAAGATCATCTATTTGTAATCCATACATGTTGTGTTTGCGGGGATCCGATGGACATTGAGATGCTATTTCAGATTGATTATTGATTCTATCATGTCTTTGTTATTTGAGATCTTGCATGCTTTCCGTTGTTAGTAGCTATCTTGGCCAAGTAGATGCTAGCAACTCCAAGAGTTAGTATTTATGCTCGATAGAGGGTTCATGCCTCTGGTAATCTGGGGAAGTGACAGAAATCTCTAAGGTACTAGATGTGCTGTTGCTACTAGGGAGAAAACAACAATCCTTTGTTCATAGAACAATCGTATTGTTTACTTTACACGCATTTCGTAAAGAACTAATCTGTTGCTTGCAACTTAATACTAGAGGGGGTTCGGATGATAACCTGAAGGTGGATTATTAGTCATAGATGCAGTTGGATGGCGGTTTATGTATTATGTTGTAATGCCCAATCAAGTCTCAAAGGATTCATGTTGGGGGGATACCCCCGGGTAGGGTCACTCCGGGGTATAAAGGCCGAGTTAGCCGAGGTTCGGCAGGGTTAAAGCGGATGCTGGCCGGGTCACCTCAAGGCAGGCCGGATCACGGAGTAACCCGGACCAGGGGGGGTGGCCTAACATTGTCTCAGCCGACTTAAGGAGTAAGTCGGAAGTGCTTGTCTAACTTATATGCAGGAACAGGTGTGGCCGGATCTACCATGATCCGGGTCCCGTTTAGCTTCTGGGAGAAGGAAGGAATCTCTCTGGTCAAAAAGAAGGCCCGGTACGCACTGCATGAGCGAAGCAAGCAAGGGCAGGACCACTGGGTCATAGCCGACAAGGGTGACGACGCCCGTGTCGGCTGATGCGGGCGCCGTAGAGGCTCACGTAGCTAAAGCATGTATGACGCGGGGGAAAAGCACCCCGGTCGGGTTACCACTTTGAGAGGAGGCATATTCTTAGGAATATGCCTCCACGTATGCCCTAGGCAGAGACCGAGCCCCCTCTATATAAGGGGGTCTAGGGTTCCAGTAGAAGGGGTTGAGCGCTAGTTTAGTTGGTTTTTCTTGGAGACTGATTGAGCTAAGGTTCTAGGAGTGAACTGTAGTTGAGAGTAAGAGAGCTTCTTCTTCCTCCTCTCGCCAAAACAGCTCTAGGAGCACTTGTAAACTTGAAAGGAATACAATCTTCTGTGTGGAGAATCACTCCATTATCCCTCCCTGGATTCCCCTAGCGTGTATTAGTCCCCACCTTTAGCCTATCCATGACATCTGCCGTGACACCACCACGACAGTTGGCGCCCACCGTGGGGCTAGTGGCGCTAGCGGGGGTGAAGATCCGGACGGGAAACCTCATCGGCACCGGCGAACGCATTGTCTCCGGGCTTGTTCAGCGCTTTGGAGCGCTGGACTTCGTCAGTGACAACGCTGGCTGCTTCGGCACGCGCCCACTTCCGCGCAAAGGCCTCTTCGTCAAGCTGGGAGCACACAAGGTCTACGTTGCGGTGGACGTATCATGCATTCACCCGCAGCGCGTCGTCGAGGCAGGGGAACCACCCCTTAGCGTGGTTCACGGGGCGCGTATCACTCGCTCCCCGGACCGTGCTGAAGTGATGATGACTGCGCCGGGCGCAGGCGCAAACAAGGATCCAGCACCGGACCCGGAGGTAACACCTAAGGCACCGAGGAAAGGTAGAGGGCCTCCACTAGAGAGGCCTGAGAACGTACGGAGAGAAGCTATGGATAGCTTGGCAAACCCGGTAGCAGCACTGGTAGATCCGTCTCAGGCACAAGCCGATCTAGAAGAAACTAGGCAAAAGATACTAGAGGGCGCAAAGAAAATAGCCGCGGCTCAGCAGTCGCTGAACATGACGCTGCATGAGTATGCAAAGGCAAACAAAGTTGATACGGTAAAAATAAAAGGGAGAAATCTCATGAGCGAGATGAACAAAGAAGGTGATGATGGAGCCGAGGGATCGGAAAACTATTTGTCTGTGGGGTTGCCAAAGTATAGTACCCCGGCGAAGAACCTCAGAGCAGCAGATGCAGCTGCATCTGAGTTAGAGGGTCTGACGGGTGAGGCCCGTCAAAGACAACAAGATAGGGTTAACGAGTTAGTTCGGATTGCGAACAGACAGAACGAAGAGCCACTCAGAGCTAACCCGAAGAAAGCTGGAGCGTCCAAAATCGTCCATTCGGCGATGGGTAACCCGGAGAAATCCGCTGGAGCAGCATCGTCACCTCATGGTGGTCCAAGGAGAGAAGAGGTAGTCACCTCGGCCAGACGGAACAAACAGATCGTCCCGTACGACCCGACGCGTGCAGGAAAAGAAAAAGAAACGCGAAAAAATGATGATCGACGAAGTGTGAGCCGAGGTGAAGCTGGCCGAGGTAACCACGACCAAGGCAATGCCGGTCAAGGGAACACTGCCAACGGCAATGCCGGACAGCGAAACTCCACAGGAGCAGGACAACCACAACAGCGGAATATACCAAGGCAAGAGCAAAGCGCCGGCCGAGGTATGCAACAGAAGGTGCGCCCCAAGTGCAAAACCGATACAATGACGGTGATTCGGAGATGGTGAACGCGGGGTACCCGAGACCGGACTATCATGTGATAGGGTCAAGATTGGGAAGCAGGGATTTAATGCCGGATGACGCCAGGTTGAAACTGGATCGCCTGTATAGGTCAGAACAGATCGAATGTCAAGGTCCCCCGGGTCCAGCGTGCTTTGGACCCCGGATCATGAAGGAGCCACCGGTACCCAACTTCCAGTTGCCCAGAGGCACGAAGACGTATGACGGCAGTACCAAGCCGGAGGATTGGCAGATAAACTATGCTATGGCTGTGAAAATTGCCACCGGCAACTTGAGATGGGCTGTACGATACGTACCCCAGATGTTGGAAGGTCCGGCTAGAGTATGGCTGAATAATTTACCACCCGGAAGCATCAACTGCTGGATAGATTTTCAAGAAATGTTTATCAGCAACTTCTCAAGTACATATCAAAGGCCGAACAGGCCACAGACCCTAGCAATGTGCAAGCAAAGACCTAATGAGACGGACCGTGAATTCCTGATCTGGTGGTGCACCGTGCGAAACTCGTGTGAGGGTGTCATAGAGTCACAAGCCATAGCATGGTTTGCGCAAGGGTGCAGATATGGCAGCGAGCTGTGGGTGAAGTTGCAAAGGAAAATGCCAATTACGTTGGCAGAGATGATCCGGATTGCAGATTCGTATGCTTTGGGTGATCCGACTCAACCTAGGCTCGTGTCAAACGAGTCAAACGAGGAATACTATCAGAGGGACGGAGTCGGGTCATCTCGGAGGAACGATTACAGAGGAAAAAGAAGAGATGATAGACCGGATCATCGCTACAGTTCACAACAAGTTGCAGCTGTGAGTCAAGATCAACCCGGAGCAGGGAGCAACCAACGCCAGAAAACGGGAGGGCAATGGACTCCGAGAAACAATGGCAAGAAAACGTGGACCCCGGAGCAAAAGAAACAATGGCAAGAAAAGAAAGACCATCCGAGGTATACCTATGAGTCGATGTTGGACCAGCCATGTAAGTTTCACACGCCAAATCCGAATAGCCCGGCGGGTCACACAACGAGGCAATGTGAGTGGATGCGTAAGATAGAACAAGGTGGTTCGGGGAATGCTCAGGCACCCCGGAATGATCAACCTCGGCAGGAGTTACCTCGGCAACAATTGCTCTCCGAGGCGAACACGCACTAGCTAATGTTTCCTCCCCCTCCGCCAAGGTATGACAACAATGAGAGAAGGGATGCAGTGCATCAGGTGGAAAATCAGCAACAGCCGGATCAGAGGTACCCTGGAAACGAGGGGAGAAATGAGTACAGAGAACATCACCAGAGCTATTGTGTGTTCACAACTGAGGAAACAGATCGAAAGAGCTTGCAACGCCAACATATGGAGGTCAATGCGGTAATGCCAGCACTGACGAGGTACATGCCTTGGTCAGACTAGGAAATCACCTGGAACATCAAAGATCATCCTAAGCTTATGCCGAGTCCAGGCTCGTATGCGCTAGTGCTGGATCCGACATTCATTGGACCGAACATCAATGTGAGGTTCTCCAAGGTACTGATTGACAATGGCAGTAGCATTAACATCATGTATGCAGATACAATGCGCAAGTTGGGTATCTCGGAGAACATGCCCCAGGCTACAAGGACAACTTTCCACGGCGTTGTACCAGGCATTTCTTGTGAGCCCATAGGCAAAGTCCGGGTCGACGTGCTATTCGGCACAAGGGATAACTGCCGAACTGAGAATCTGGAGTTTGAGGTGGTGAACTTGGAAAGTGCGTATCACGCGTTACTCGGAAGACCAGCATTGAACAAGTTCATGGCAAGCTGCCACATCAGTTATCTGAAGATGAAGTTGCCCGGGCCAAATGGAGTGATTACCATTGGTGGAGATTTCCGACATTCCATTGAGTGTGCTTCAGCCGGGTCTAACCTAGCCGAGTCACTCGTGATTGCGCAAGAGAAAAGAAAAATCCAAGAGGTGGAGGCTTTAGCTCAGTCCGCGCAGCAGTATATGCCGGCGTTGAGTAACCCGCATGGCAGCGTTTCATTCCAAGCCGCAAAGGACACCAAGAAGGTTCCAGTTGATGACATGTTCCCGGAGCGCACCGTATAAATTGGTGTCGGGTTAACCAACAAATAGGAAAGCGAGCTCGTCAACTTCCTCCGTGAGAATCGGGATATTTTTGCTTGGTCTACGCAGGACTTGCAAGGTGTTCCGAGGGAGTTGGCCGAGCACTCTTTGAACGTAAGACCTGGAGCAAGGCCGGTGAAGCAACCTCTCCACCGCTTCGCCGAGGATAGGAGAAAAGTCATTGGAGACGAGATAGCTCGGTTACTAGCAGCAGGATTTATCATGGAAGTGCTGTATCCGGATTGGCTCTCTAATCCGGTGCTGGTAGAAAATAAGATGGATGATCCGAACATGGCAGTGGTTTGGCGTATGTGTATCGATTACACGAACCTGAATAAGGCGTGTCCAAAAGATCCATTTCCACTGCCGAGGATAGATCAGGTCATAGACTCAACCGCGGGATGTGAACTGTTGTCATTCATTGATGCATATTCTGGTTTCCACCAGATACCTTTGAACCCGGATGATCAAATAAAGACTACGTTTATTACCCCGTACGGGGCTTACTGCTATCGCACTATGCCGTTCGGTTTACGTAATGCAGGTGCAACGTACCAAATATGTATGCAAAAATGTTTGCACGACCAAATAGGTCAAAACGTACAGGTGTACGTGGATGATGTGGTTATCAAGACCAAGGAAAGCAAAACGCTCCTTGACGACATCAGGCAGACATTCGCGAACTTGAGAAGGTTTCAGATGAAGCTTAACCTGGAAAAATGTACCTTCGGTGTCCCGGCTGGAAAATTACTCGGATTTCTCGTCTCCAGCCGAGGTATCGAAGTTAATCCAACTAAGATTCGGGCCATTGAGCGAATAGAGCTGCCGAAGTGTCTTAACAATGTCCAGAAGTTCACTGGGTGCCTAGCATCGTTGAGTCGGTTTGTATGTCGGTTGAGAGAAAAGGCATTGCCTCTCTACCAACTCATGAAAAAGTCGGATAAGTTCGTTTGGACACCACAGGCCAATGAAGCCTTTGCCCACTTAAAAAAGATGTTGGCCACTGCACCAGTGTTAGCCTCTCCACTATCAAAGGAGCCAATGTTGCTCTACATAGCCGCAACCAACCGAGTTGTAAGTGCAGTGATTGTAGTAGAGCGCAATGAAGAGGGTAAGTTGGTGCAGAGGCCAGTATATTACTTGAGCGAGGTATTGTCTGCCTCAAAACAGAATTACCCGCACTTTCAAAAGGTGGCATATGGTGTCTATATGGCGGCAAAGAAGTTAAAGCATTACTTTGAGGAGCACCCCGTCAAAGTGATATGTGAAGATCCCATATCCGAGATAATGGGTAATAAGGATGCGAGTGGCAGAATTGCAAAATGGGCAATTGAGTTAGCCCCTTATGCGCCCTAATACGACAGAAGAGAAGCAATCAAGTCTCAAGCTGTGGCGGACTTTTTTGTAGATTGGGCCGAGGTACAATACGAACCACCGCCACCAGATCCGAACTACTGGAAGATGCACTTTGACGGGTCAAAAACTAAAACCGGATTAGGTGTCGGGGTTGTGCTTACCTCGCCAAAGAAGGACCAGCTAAAATACGTATTGTAGATCCATTTCGTGGCATCGAACAATGTCGCTGAGTACGAGGCTCTTGTGCATGGGCTCAAAGTGGCAAAAGAGATTGGCATACATCGGATAATATGCTTTGGCGACTCGGATTTGGTGGTGCAGCAAGTGTCCGGAGTGTGGGACGCCCTTGATCCAAACATGGCACTGTACAAGTTTCATGTGCAGAAGATATCTGGTTACTTTGAGGGGTGTGAATTTCATCATGTACCCCGAGTGGAAAACGAGGCTGCCGACATGCTATCGAAGCTCGGATCAACCCAACAGGCAATTCCACTGGGTGTAGCACTGGAACACCTCAGAAAACCATCTATCAGGCCGTCCCCAGGAACCGACTCGATCTATGTCCCGGAAGATACGGAATCTGGAGCTGAGCCCATGGACATTGACACGGGAGGTAGTACGCGAGACCCGGGGACTGCATCAGCAAACCCGGGGACTGCCTCAGCAAACCCGGGGACTACCTCGCTAGACCCGGGGACTGTTCAGCGTGATCCGGCTGAAGTTATGCCGGTGGATCAGATGGAAGTCGATGAGGACGTGTTCCCTGCACGAGCAATACCAGCTTGGGCACTGCCTATATTCCAATTCCTGAAAGACGGAACGTTACCCACTGAGGAGGTGTTAGCCAGGCAAACTCAGAGGAGAGCAAAAGCATACACAATTATCAATTCCGAGATGTACAAACAGAGTGTAACCAACGTCCTCCAGTGATGTGTTGACCCGGAAGAAGGGCTTGACATCCTCCGAGATATACACCAAGGAGAGTGCGGGCATCATGCTTCATCCAGAGCCTTAGTGGCAAAAGCATTCTGGCATGGGTTCTACTAGCCAAGTGCCTTAGAACAAGCAGAATATCTGGTGAGAAAATGCAATGGTTGTCAAATATATGCTACGTATGGTGCTTGGATATGGTTGGCCCGTTTAAACCAGCGAGGGGAAACATGACACACATTTTGGTTATGGTGGATAAGTTTACAAAATGGATTGAAGTGAAGCCTATAAGAAAATGTGATGGAGCTACGGCCGTAACATTTCTCAAAGACATTATCTTAAGATACGGTTATCCTCACAGTATCATAACTGATAATGGCACAAATTTTGCTGAAGGAGAATTTGCACGATTCTGCCGAGATAAGAAGGTCCGGCTGGACGTAGCCTCGGTAGCCCACCCCGCATCGAACGGACAAGTGGAAAGATCCAACGGATTAGTATTATCCGGGATAAAACCCCGGCTCATTGAGCCGCTACAAAGATCAGCAGGGTGCTGGATAGAAGAACTACCAGCGGTACTATGGAGTTTAAGAACAACTCCGAATCGATCAATAGGCTATACGCCGTTTTTTCTGGTATATGGGGAAGAAGCTGTATTACCAGCCGACATAGAGCATGATTCGCCTAGGGTCACCCAATACACAGAAGCCGAAGTGCAAAAAGCCCGGCAAAATGATGTTGATCTGCTGGAAGAAACGAGAGAACTGGCACTGTCCAGATCCGCCATATATCAGCAAAATCTCCGATGCTACCATAGCCGGAAAGTGTGCCCCGAGTCTTTCGGGAAGGCGATCTGGTGCTCCGGTTGGTACAACGTACTACCGGCATGCATAAACTATCCCCCCATGGGAAGGGCCATTCATTGTGAGCAAAGCATTGCACAATGATTCTTACTATCTTATAGATGCAAAGCCACAGGAAAAGAACAAGGCGGACAGGTCCGGAGAGGAATCTAAGAGACCGTGGAATGTAGCACTACTTCGTCCCTTCTACACTTAATTAAGAAGTGTATGTATCCGAGTCGTCTCATATGTCGGTATGTATGTCGGCAATGAGCTTATCAATGAAATAGCAGCGCCTCGAGCAGTAACTCGGGGACTGCCTTAATAATTATTGTTGTTATCTCTCGTACGTTAGCTGGAATAACTTGTTCTACTTAACCCGGATTAGTAATGTGTGAGCACCAAAAACCCAACTCTTCGACTTGCTGCTGTCCAACAAGAATTGGCTTCATGGCAAGCAAGAGAACAAGTTTGGAATTGCGTAGCACATGAAAAACGACTAAGGAAACAAATTTATTCGAGCTAACATTTGTTTTTCGGACTAACCCTGTATTTATTTTCAAGTTATTATGCTGAATTATTTTGAGCTAAGCCTAAAAGTTTCTAAGTATTGTTAAAACAATTTTTGAAGCTCGGGATCGTAAGTCGTAAAACCGAATCAAGGTAGACACAGACCGAGCCAGAGGATTGGACGAACAAGAAAAGGAAACTCGGGGACTACGCCCAAGTTAATCCGGCATAGAAACGTAGTAGCAAAATATCACATATACAGCATACAGTTGCACCCGGCATACCGGGGATCTGATAAATTTTCAAGTTTTTTGACCTAAGGAGCAACAGGAGGAGGAAGTTCGGCATCGTCGTCGCTATCTTAAATATCTGAAGCA
Organism: Avena sativa; assembly: GCA_916181665.1. Classification (NCBI taxonomy): domain Eukaryota; kingdom Viridiplantae; phylum Streptophyta; class Magnoliopsida; order Poales; family Poaceae; genus Avena; species Avena sativa. Next base: position 485,067,576 of record OV702279.1, read on the forward strand.
TCACATTCTCCGTCCTCATCTGACCCATCTTCAGCGTTCTCGTCTCCAGCGGATTCCAGGAAGCTTGGTCCTTCAACCCAGTCATGGATAGGAGAATATTCGACGAGGCTGTAGGCTCAAGCCTGGCACCGAGCTACCCACTCCGGGTCATCAGTCCATCTGGATCCGGTGCGCCGATGTGTAAGGAGGCTGAGGTCGATCTTCTCATACCACGTGAGTATGTGGTGAAGGATAGTATCAGTTGCGGCACGCCCAGCGGATTCTCTCCAGAGATCGAGCTGGGTCTCAGTCTCCATTAGCTTCTCGACAAGAATCGTGGTGGTCTCCGGGCTACTCTCTCCGGGCCAGAACGTATTGAAAATGCGAACTGCAACGTCGAGGATATCCTTGCCGTAATTCTTGATGATCTCCACGCGAGATGACAAGCTGACCAATAGGTCCTCCATGTCATAAGGAACCTCCTCACCAGCAGGAGCGGCAGGAGTACCCCTCGCTTGGTGAAAATCTGCAACTGCTATGCTTGCGATAGTGATGCTCTCAGGAAATTTGCCTGGAAGCCAGACGAGGGAAGAAGGTAAAGAAAAGACATATGAAGCAACCTGGAAAAGTAGGTCGGAAGGAACTTACGTGATATGTGGCTGAGGATCCGGGTTAACTCCTTGATGTAGTCATCGCGTCTCTTGCAAAGTTGCTCAAGCTCAGTGTTTGCCGACCCAAGCTGGATGTCGGATTCTTTGAGTAGGTCCTGATCCTTGGAGATCTGGAGAGTAAGGCGCTCACGCTCTTCTGTGAAGTTTTGGCCAACCTTTTGGAGCTCGGTTTGGTGCTGGGCCTTCATCTTCTCCATCTCAGCCTTGAGCTTGGCAATCTCGTTGTCCTTAGCCCAGAGGAGAGCGAGCTCATCATCCTTTTTCTTCAGCTCGGCTTGATGCTGCCCTGCTTGTTCGAGAAAATGCAGCATCATATTAGGCACGGGCACACTATCCTCAAGCGATGTTGAAATAGTATGTTGACCCGGCAGAGCCGAGGAGTAAATGTTTGCCGAGCCAAGGAGAAGAGGAAATGGAAAACACTACGAGGTCGGACAAAAGAGGACATACCCCTGATTTCCTCCAAGTTATTCCGCATGATCTTGTTCTCAGCCTCCACCCCAGCTGCAGAAACCGAATGAGGAGATTAGTTTGGCAGAAGAAGGTGAAGAAAAACTGAGAAGTGCCAAGGGAGAAACTTACCCCTCTTTTCATGTTCTGCAATAAGTGCCACGTGCTTTGCACGTAGCATCTTGTGGGTATCCAGCAGACGTTGGAATTCAGCACTCCAGCGATTGGTGGTTACCTGAAAAAAGTACAGAAGCGTAAAATTAGCTTGGTGCATATTCGAAGTGTACAAAATCCAGGCCAAGTGGAACTTAACCCGGCTCTAGGTGTGTGCATATTTGAAGTGTACAAAATCCAGGCCAAGTGGAACTTAACCCGGCTCTAGGTGTGTGCATATTCGAAGTGTACAAGATCTGGGCCAAGTGGAACTTAACCCGGCTCTAGGTGTGTGCATATTCGAAGTGTACAAGATCCGGGCCAAGTGGAACTTAACCCGGCTCTAGGTGTGTGCATATTCGAAGTGTACGAAATCCGGGCCAAGTGGAACTTAACCCGGCTCTAGGTGTGTGCATATTCAAAGTGTACAAGATCCGGGCCAAGTGGAACTTAACCCGACTCTAGGTGTGTGCATATTCGAAGTGTACAAGATCCGGGCCAAGTGGAAATTAACCCGGCTCTTGGTGTGTGCATATTCGAAGTGTACAAGATCCGGGCCAAGTAGAACTTAACCCGGCTCTAGGTGTGTGCATATTCGAAGTTCACATGGAGCTACGTTAGTTTTCTAATGAGCATCCGGCCAAGTAACAAGCTACTCCACTGGAGGCTCGGGGACTAATGTTTATTATCTACAACATGTAAAGGAGAAACTACATACCTCCATCATTCGCCCCGCGAGGTTAATTGCCTTAGCAGCGGTATTCATTTGGGCAGAAAATTCTGCGGGGCCAAACTTTTCCGGGAGATCGTCGTTGTGGACGAACTCCGCCTTGTTCCAGTTCATGATGAACTCAATAAGGCTCGGAGGGTACCGCTCACCGGTGGGCATATGGGGTGCCACCAAGCCCTTCGCGTGCGCTTCTTTCCTCTCAACCAAGGCAAGGGCTGGGCTGGTATGCAGAACCATCTGCTGCACATCAGTTGGCTCGGCAAGAACATCCTTCGCTGCTGGAGCTTTCTTGGGAAGCATCAACGCTAGGGTTCGCTGCCCAGCCTCGACAAATGCCGACTTGGTAGCATCCAGAGCCTTTTTGCCCTTAGCTTGCTGGGAAGAAGTAACTGCAGTGGATTTCCCCTTAGAAGCTGCTGGAGTGGTTCCTCGCCGAGGTTGATATGACTCGGACTAGGCGAAGGAACTTGGCACTGGAGCTCTTGTAGCTGAACTTGGAGCTGTTGTTGGTTTTCTTGGTGCCGGAACAGGTGCTGGTGCTGGTTCGGTCATTGGTACTGGAACTGTTGCTGGTGCTGGTGTTGAGGTAGCCTCGGTGGCTGCTGGTTGCAGCGATGCCGAAGTTGTGGACGCCGTCTCCTCGGGTGGACCGACCCCTCCCGCTCCGAGGTCGCGTTCCTCTCGACGAGGTAGTGCGGAACCCGGAGCAGCCGCAGAACCCTCTGGAATAGGGCTCAGCGGACGTGACTCATCGTCACGAGGAGGAGAAGGGCCAGATCGAAGTGGTGAAGAGAAGCTTGATCCGCTCTGAGGGACCTCCACCGGAGCCCTGAAAAAGAGAATAATGTCAGAAGAGAAATTACCACAATGCAAGGAGAAGTGAGTTACGCAATGAAAAATGACTTACGCATCCGAGGTTTCGGCCTCCTTGGGTTTCCGGGCCCTTCGTGCCGGGGCTTTGCCTGCCGGCTTGGAGGCAGTCTTGTCTCCGACCTTCTTTCGCCTTTTTGTGGGCTGCGAAGGTTCGGAGGAGGAACTTGGTGCAGTTCCGCGCTTCTTCTTCGACGCCACCGGAACCGGCTCACCCGTAGCAAGTGGAGGATCCTCATGGATATGCCCACCGGGGTTAGCTGATGCCGGAAAGGCAAAAGAAAGAGGGACAGCCTCAACAGGTTCAATCACGTCGACATCCGAGTCATCCTCATCATTGGGCCAGTATCTAAGAGAAGAGAATTTACCGCCGGGTCGTTTTGTAGCGTCGGTCATAGGGAGAAACATCTCCTGGTCCGGCTCCTCCTCATCCGGGATTTCTCGGTCCGGCGCCCACTTAAGGGTCGGATCCGTACCATCCTCAAGAGTTTGCTGAAGGAACAGCTGAGAGAAAGCATGAAGAACAGAGTCAAAAATACAACAAAAACCGACACATATTTGATCCGAAATAAGTTTGCCCCGCGAAGCTTACTGCGGGAGGGAGCCTGTCACGACAGAAGTGCTCAATTCCCCACGTCCATTCGGCGGAGAAATCCTTGTGGGTGGTGAAGAGAGCCTTAACCCGGCGAAAAATCTCCGTGTTGCTCAGCTCGAAGGAGGAGGTCCGGTTGGGGTCGCGGCCGAAACTCATGTGGCACACCTTGTGGGTGCGCTTCTGGAGGGGAGAGATTTGGTTGTGCACGAACGTGATCATAGCATCCTTGTTGCGCAATCCGAGTTTTTTCAGTTCCACGAACCTCTTGTTAACTTGGTTGGCCAAAGCCGTGGGCTTATTGGAGACCTCCTCCCAGAATTCCGGATCAGGTGGACCCGGAGTGTAGGGGAGCAACCGAATCAAATCTTCAGTGCCCGAGTTCCGGACATAGAAGAAGGTCCGGGCCCATCCTTTGCAGGAGTCAAGCCCAATGACCCAGGGGAAAACAGAAGTCCTCCGGGGTGAGATGGACGCAGCTCCGAATTGGGTGAGCTGCTTGTCCTCAGATTCAACTTGGATATTGGGGATGACGTTACGACGAAGGCCGAAGAACCAGATCCATATCTCCTTCGTGGGCCATAGTCCGGTGTAGCCTTCGATTGTAGAAGAAAAGGCAGAGAGAGAGGTGATAGCATTGGCTGGGAGATGGTGCGGCTGCAGGTGGTAGGTGCTAAGCCAATCCCGGAAAAAATCGCTCACCGGCAGGCCGAATCCCCGTTGAAAGTGGGACAAGAACACGACGAACCCACCCAGATTGGGTGAGGGGGCCAGTACAGTGGAGGGGAGACGAGCAGCGACGCCAGCAGGAATGCGTCTGGTCTGGTAGAGCCAGTCAAGGTCATCTTGACAGACCCATGATCCGGCCCACGCGCCACGGTCCGCCGCAGCGGCGTCCTCCTCCATTTCTTGCTCGGCGACGATGAGCTCCTCCTCCATCATCGCGTGCTCGCTACCCTTGCTGGCGCTAGCGGCGGCAGGGATCTGAGGCCTGGATTGGCGAGGACCCGTGGCGAGGAAGTTGCGCAGCGGTGGCTGCGATGCAGAGGCACGGGGAAAAGTGCGGCAGCGGCGCTACTGCTAGGGGCACTGGCGGCGGCGCGGTCGCGAGGAAGATGAAGAAGAAGAGCAATAGGCAGAGGGGTGCAGAAGAGGGAAAAATTCTAAGGGGTGCGCCCCTCCGCTACTTAACCACCCCTTGAGAGGATGAGTGGGATCGTGCTATGCCAATGAGCCACATGGTGTGGTCATGTATCATCTGCATCAACCAATCGGAGAGGAGCCACACAGAGGGCCACAGAGCAGAAGCGATCCCGTGACGTGATGCGCAGATGCGGTAAACGAGGAGGCAGGCATGACGTGACCCACGCACAGTGATAACTGACAATTACTGCGGCGGTTACTGTGCAGGCCCTTAAAATAAGACAACGTGATGATTAGCCTCCACGTGGGTTAGCGTATGAGAGAAGGAAACAAGGGCCCGGATGAAACCATGGTAACCCAGACCGCAAGTAAAAACTTAGAATGTGTAGAGGGAAAGTAAAACCATGAGATCCGAGTCACAGTGGTAACCCGGCCGGCAAGTGAAAACTTGGAACGTGTGAAGGGAACGTAAATACATATAATCCGAGATAAAGAGCTAACCCGGAAATAAACATCCAAGGCTCAAACATAAATGAACCTGATGTGGCCTTAGCGGCCAAGGTAGCTAAGACCGCACCAGCTTCGGGGACTAATGTTGGGGGGATACCCCCGGGTAGGGTCACTCCGGGGTATAAAGGCCGAGTTAGCCGAGGTTCGGCAGGGTCAAAGCGGATGCTGGCCGGGTCACCTCAAGGCAGGCCGGATCACGGAGTAACCCGGACCAGGGGGGGGGGGTGTCCTAACATTGTCTCAGCCGACTTAAGGAGTAAGTCGGAAGTGCTTGTCTAACTTATATGCAGGAACAGGTGTGGCCGGATCTACCATGATCCGGGTCCCATTTAGCTTCTGGGAGAAGGAAGGAATCTCTCTGGTCAAAAAGAAGGCCCGGTACGCACTGCATGAGCAAAGCAAGCAAGGGCAGGACCACTGGGTCATAGCCGACAAGGGTGATGACGCCCGTGTCGGCTGATGCGGGCGCCGTAGAGGCTCACGTAGCTAAAGCATGTATGACGCGGTGGAAAAGCACCCCGGTCAGGTTACCACTTTGAGAGGAGGCATACTCTTAGGAATATGCCTCCACGTATGCCCTAGGCAGAGACCGAGCCCCCTCTATATAAGGGGGGCTAGGGTTCCAGTAGAAGGGGTTGAGCTCTAGTTTAGTTGGTTTTTCTTGGAGACTGATTGAGCTAAGGTTCTAGGAGTGAACTGTAGTTGAGAGTAAGAGAGCTTCTTCTTCCTCCTCTCGCCAAAACAGCTCTAGGAGCACTTGTAAACTTGAAAGGAATACAATCTTCTGTGTGGAGAATCACTCCACTATCCCTCCCTAGATTCCCCTAGCGTGTATTAGTCCCCACCTTTAGCCTATGTCGTGGTGGTGTCACGGCAGATGCCATGGATAGGCTAAAGGTGGGGACTAATATGCGCTAGGGGAATCCAGGGAGGGATAGTAGAGTGATTCTCTACACAGAAGCTTTGTATTGATGTTCTATCTCCAAGATTACAAGTGCTCCTTGAGCTGTATTGACAAGAGGAGGAATAAGAAACTCTCTTACTCTTGCCTACCAACTAGCCCAAGAACCCTAGATCTGCTAGTGCTCAACCCACTAGAATTCTCCCAACTTTCTATCCTCCAAAACCCAACCCCCTTACCAGAACCCTAACCCCCTCTTATATAGAGGTGGTTCGGTCCTGGCCTAGGGCATACATGGAGGCATATTTCTAAGAATATGCCCCCTCCCAAAGTAGTAACCCGACAGGGTCGCTTTTCCCCGCGTCACACTTGCTTTAGCGATGTAGCCTCTGCGGTGCCCGCGTCAGCCGACGTGAGCATCGTCACCCTTGTCGGCCACGATCCGGTGGTCCTGCCCTTGCTTTATTCGCTCATTTAGTATGCACCGGACCTTCTTTTTTGACCAGAGAGATTCCTTCCTTCTCCTAGAAGCCAAGCGAGGATCCGGATCACAGTTGATCCGGCCACACCTGTTCCTGCATATAAGCTAGACAAGCATTTCTGACTTACTCCTTAAGCCGGGCGAGACAATGTTAGGCGACCCCCCTGGTCCAGGTTACTCCGTAATCCGGCCTGCCTTGAGGTGACTCGTCCAGCATCCGCTTTGACCTTGCCGAACCTCGGCTAACTCGGCCCTTATACCTCGGAGTGACCCTACCCGGGGTTATCCCCCCAACATTAGTCCCCAAAGTTGGTGCGGCCTTAGCAGCCTTGGTCGTTAAGGCCACATCAGGTTCATTCGTATTCGAGCCTCAGACGTTTAGTTCCGGGTTAACTTCTTGTCTCGGATTATATGGATTTACGTTCTCTTCGAACGTTCCAAGTTTTCACTCGCCGGCCGGGTTACCATTGTAGCTCGGATCCTATGGTTTTACTTTCCCTCTGCACATTTCAAGTTTTCACTTGTCGGCTGGGTTACCATGGAGGCTTGGATCCGGGCCTTGCTTCCTTCTCTCATACGCCAACCCACGTAAAGGTTAATCATTGCGTTGCCTCATTTTAAGGGCCTGCACTGTAACTGTCGCAGTAACTGTCAGTGATTACTGTGTGTGGGTTACGTCACGCCTGTCTCCTTGTTTACCGCAACTGCACGTCATGTCATGGGATCATATTTACTCTGTGGCCTCCGCTGTGGCTTCTCTCTGATTGGCTAATGCCGGTGATACACGGCCACAGCGCGTGGCTCTCCAGTGCAGCGCGATCCCACTTGTCGATTACTGGGGGCAGTTAAATAGGGGATGGGCGCGCCCCTTAGCACTTTTCCATCTCCGTGCCCCTTCGCCCGTTCCTCTTCTTCTTCCTCGCGACCGCGCCGTCGCCAGTGCCTGTTGCAGCAGCGCCGCCGCCGCACCTTCTCTGTGCCTCCGCACCGCCGCCACCACTGCACCACTGCTTAGCCACGGGTCCTCGTCAATCTAGACCGCAGAGCTCCACCGCTGCCAGCTCCAGCGAGGACAACGGATTCGAGATGACGGAGGAGGAGCTCATTGTCGTCGAGCAGGAGATGGAGGAGGACGCCGGCGCGGCGGACTACGGCGCGTGGGCCGGTTCGTGGGTCTACCAGGACGACATCGACTGGCTCTACCGGACCCGGCATATTCCCGCCGGCGTCGCTGCTTGTCTCCCCTCCTCGGAATTGGCCCCCTCACCCAATCTGGGTGAGTTCGTTGTTTTCCTATCCCATTTCCAACGGGGATTTGGTCTTCCGGTGAATGATTTCTTCCGGGACTGGGTCCGGACCTATCACCTGCAACCACATCATCTCTCGGCGAACGCCATCACCTCTCTGTCCGCTTTCGTCTCTTCGATCGAGGGCTACACCGGACTATGGCCCACGAAGGAGTTGTGGATCCGGTTCTTCGGCCTCCGTCGCAACGTCGTCCCCAACATCCACGTCGAGTCGGAGGACAAGCAGCTCACTCAGTTTGGAGCTGCCTCGATCTCGCCCCGGAGATTTTCAATCTTTCCCCGGGTCACTGGGCTTGACTCCTGCAAAGGATGGGCCCGGACCTTCTTCTACGTCCGGAACGAAGGCACCGAAGACTTGATCTGGTTGCTTCCCTACGCTCCGGGTCCCCCGGACACGGATTTCTGGGAGGAGGTCGCCAAAATACCTACAGCTCTGGCCAACCAAGTCAACAAAAGGTTTGCGGAGCTGAAGAAGCTCGGATTGCGCAACGAGGATGCCATGATCACATTCGTGCGCAACCGAATCTCTCCCCTCCAGCGGTGCACTCACAAGTTGTGCCATATGAGCTTCAGCCGTGACCCCAACCGAACCTCCTCGTTCGAGTTGAGCAATACGGAGATCTTCCGCCGGGTCAAGGCTCTTTTCACCACCCATAAGGATTTTTCTGCCGAATGGACGTGGGGAATCGAGCATTACTGCCATGACAGGCTCCCTCCTGCGGTAAGCTTCGCGGAGTAAACTTATTTCGGATCAATTACGTGTCGGTTCTTATCGTATTTTTGACTCTGCTCCTTGTGCTTTTTTCTCAGATGTTTCTCCAGCAAACCCTCGAGGATGGTACTGATCCGACCCTTAAGTGGGCCCCGGACCGAGAAATCTCGGATGAGGAGGAGCCGGACCAGGAGATGTTCCTCCCCACAACCGACGCCACCAAACGACCCAGCGGTAAATTCTCTTCTCATAGAGATTGGCCCGACGATGAGGATGACTCGGATATCGACGTGATTGAACCCGTTGAGGTTGTCCCTCTTTCTTTTGCCTTCCCAGCATCAGCTAACCCCGGTGGGCACATCCACGATGATCCTCCACTTGCCACGGGCGAGCCTGTTCCGGTGGCGTCGAAGAAGAAGCGCGGATCCGCGTCAAGTTCTTCTTCCGAACCTTCTCAGCCTACCAAAAGGCAAAAGAAGGCCGGAGACAAGACTGCCTCCAAGCGGGCAGGCAAAGCCCCGGCACGGAGGGCCCAGAAACCTAAGGAGGCCAAGATCTCGGATGCGTAAGTCATTTTTCACTTCGCAACACACTTCTCCCTGCATCGGGGTAATTTCACTCCTGACATTATTTTCTTTTGCATGGCTCCTGTGGAGGTCCCTCAGAGCGGATCGAGCATCTCCTCTCCCCTTCGGTCTGGTCCTTCCCCTCCTCGTGACGACGAGTCACGCTCGCTGAGCCCTATTCCGAAGGGCTCTGCGGCCGCTCCGGGTTTCGTAGTACCTCCTTCAGAGGAACACGACCTCGGATCAGGAGGGGTCGGATCGGCCGAGGCAACGGCGTCCGTCACTTCGGCATTGCCGCAACCAGCAACCACCAAGTCTACCGCAACTCCAGCACCAACAGCAGCTCCAGCACCAGCCACCGAACCAGCGCCTGTCCCGGCTCCGAAGAAACCAACAGCAACTCCCAGTCCTGCCACCAAAGCTCCCGTGCCAAGTTCGTCTGCCTCGTCCGAGTCATCCCAAGTTCGGCGAGGAACCACTCCAGCGGCTTCCAAGGGCAAATCCACCGTGTTCACATCATTCCAGCAGGCCAAAGTCAAGTCTACCTCCGTCGAGGCTGGGCAGCGAACCTTGTCGTCCATGCTTCCGAAGAAGTCACCGGCGGCGACGGATCCTCCTGCCGAGCCAACCGACTCGTAGCAGATGGTTCTTCACACTAGCCCAGCTCTTGCCCTGATTGAAAGGAAGGAAGCTCACGCAAAGGGCTTGGTGGCACCCCACATGCCCACTGGTGAATGGTACCCACCGAGCCTCATCGAGTTCGTCATGAACTGGAATAAGGTGGAGTTTGTCTACAATGACGATCTCCCGGAAAAGTTCGGCCCCGCTGAATTTTCCGCTCAGATGAATACCGCCGCCAAGGCCATTAACCTCGTTGGGCGAATGATGGAGGTACGTCATTTCTTCTTTACATGCTGTAGATAATAACCATTAGTCCTCGAGCCTCCGGCGGAGTAACTTGTTACTCGGCCGGATGCTCATTAGAAGATCAACGTAGCTGCATGTAAACTTCAAATATGCACACACCTAGAGCCGGGTTAAGTTCCACTTGGCCCGGATCTCGCACACTTCGAATATGCACACACCTAGAGCCGGGTTAAGTTCCGCTTGGCCCGGATCTCGTATACTTCGAATATGCACACACCTAGAGCCGGGTTAAGTTCCGCTTGGCCTGGATCTTGTATACTTCGAATATGCACACACCTAGAGCCGGGTTAAGTTCCGCTTGGCCTGGATCTTGTATACTTCGAATATGCACACACCTAGAGCCGGGTTAAGTTCCACTTGGCCCGGATCTTGTATACTTCAAATATGCAACAAACTAACTTTACACTCCTGTACCTTTGTCAGGTAACCACCAATCGCCGGAGCGCCGAATTTCAGCGCCTGCTTGATACCCACAAGATCTTGCGCGCAAAACATGTTGCACTTGGCGCGGAGCATGAAAAGAGGGGTAATTTCCTCTCTCGACACCTCTCCGTTTCATTTGTTTCTGCCAGACTAACCTCCTTATTCGGTTTTTTGCAGCTGGGGTGGAGGCTGAAAACAAAATTATGCGGAAGAACTTGGAGGAAATCCGAGGTACGTCCTCTTTCGACCAACGTTGTTGTGTTTTCCATTCCTTCTTCTCCTTGTCTCGGCAAACATTCACTCCTCGGCTTTGCCGGGTCAACACACTGTTTCAGCATCGCTTGAGGATAGTGTGCCCGTGCCTGATATGATGCTGCATTTTCTCGAACAAGCAGGACAGCATCAAGCCGAGCTGAAGAAGAAGAACGATGAGCTTGCCCTCCTCCGGACCAAGGACGAAGAAATAGCCAAACTCAAGGCCGAGATGGAGAAGATGAAGGCCTAACACAGAACCGAACTCCAAAAAGTTGGCCAGAACTTCACTGAAGAGCGTGAGTGCTTTACCCTTCAGATCTCCAAGGACCAGGACCTGCTTAAGGAATCCGAGGTCCAGCTTGGGTCGGCGCTCGCTGAGCATGAACAAGTTCGCCAGAGACGCGACAGTTGTATCAAGGAGTTGACCCGGATCCATCGTCATATCTCACGTGAGTTTCTTCCCCTTATCTGACATAGTTTTGCGGGTTAGCTCATATGCCTTTGCTTCAGCATCTTTCCTTTCCTTATTTTCAGATCACTTTCCGGAGGGTACTCCCATCGCCAGTGCTGCCGTTGCCAAATTCCGCCGAGAGAGGGGTACTCCCGTCGCTCCTGATGGTGAGAGCGTCCCCTTAGACATGGAGGACCTGTTGGTCAGCGTGTCAGCTCGGGTGGAAACCATCAAGAACTATGGGAAAGATCTCCTCGACGTTGCGGTCCGAATCTACAACACTTTCTGGCCAAGCGAGAGCGCTCCGAAAAGGATCACACTCCTTGCTGAGAAGCTATTGGAAATCGAGACACAGCTTGATCTCTGGAGAGAATCCGGCGTGTGAAATTTACACGGCTGGTCCAACATTGACTCATAGGTATACCTCGGACGATCTTTCTTTTCTTGCCATTGCTTTTTCTGCTCCGGAGTCCACGTTTTCTTGCCCTCGTTTCGAGGAGTCCATTGCCCTCCCGTTTTCTGGCGTTGGTTGCTCCCTGCTCCGGGCTGATCTTGATTCACAGCCGCAACTTGTTGCGAACTATACCAATGCTCCGGTCTATCGTCTCTCCTTTTTCTCCTGCAATCGTTCCTCCGGGATGACCCGGCTCCGTCCCTCGGATAGTACTCCTCATTTGACTCGTTCGACGCGATCCTTGGTTGAGTCGGATCACCCAAAGCATAAGAATCCGCAATCCGGATCATCTCTGCCAACGTGACTGGCATTTTCCTTTGCAATTTCATCCACAACTCGCTGCCATATCTGCACCCTTGTGCGAACCATGCTATAGCCTGTGACTCTATGACTCCCTCACACGAGTTTCTCACGGTACACCACCAGGTCAAGAATTCACGATCTGTTTCGTTAGATCTCTGCTATGTACTTGAGAAGTTGCTTATAAACATCTCTTCAAAATCTATCCAGCAATTGATGCTTCCGGGTGGCAAATTATTCAGCCATACTCTAGCCGGACCTTCCAACATTTGGGGTATGTATCGTACGACCCATCTCAAGTTGCCAGTTGCAATTTTCACAGTTGTTGCGTAGTTTATCAGCCAATCCTCCGGCTTTGTACTGCCGTCATACGTCTTCGTGCCCCTGGGTAATTGGAAATTGGGTACTGGCGGTTCCTTCATGATCCGGGGTCCAAAGCACGCTGGACCCGGAGGACCTTGACATTCGATCTGTTCCGACCTATACAGGCGATCCAGCTTTAACCTAGCGTCATCCGGCATCAAATCCCTGCTTCCCAATCTCGACCCTATCACATGATAGTCCGGTCTTGCGTACCCCGCATTCATCATCTCCGAGTCTCCGTCATTGTATCGGTCTTGCTCTCGTTGTGCTCCTCTCTGTTCTGCCGTGACACCACCACGACAAGTCAAGATGATTAGTATATGCATGTATTGCTTTCTCGGTGTTTGTCAATTGCCTCGCTGTAATTTGTTCACCCAGCATGTTTTCTATCTTAAGGAGAGCCACCTCTAGTGAACTATGGATCCCGGTCCTTGTCTTTTACATACAATCTATAAACTGTTTCTGCTTTGTGTTTACTTTTTGCAAACTTTTACTTCTTTCCATTCGATATGTTTAATCCTTTGTTTTCTGCAAAACACGGTGAGATTGACAATCTCATCGCAAGTTGGGGACAAATTTTTGTGGTTGTGTTGTGCATGTCTCCACGTTGCGACTAGCACCGGTAGTGCGCCCTACCAAAGCTCAGCTAGTAACACCTTTGGGGTGTTTCCTTGCTCCTACTAGTTCGATTAAACCTTGGTTTCATAACTGAGGGAAAACTTGATGTTGTGCTCATTATACCTTCCTCTTGGGGTTCCCAACGAGCTCTACGTTGATCGCCGAGCGCATCAAGATGTTTTCTAGCGCCGTTGCCGGGGAGTCAAGGACATCTTCACAAGGGGAGTCCCTCATAACCAATCTCTTTACTTTGTTGTTTTTGTTTTGCTTAGTTTTCTTTTTGCTTTGTTTGCTTGTTTTGTTCTTTCAAAAACACAAAAAATTAGTTTTACTAGTTTGCTTTCTTATTGGAAAAACAAAAAAAATTAGTTTCTTTCTTAAGTTGCCTTTATGACTAGCTCTGCTCCAATCACTATTTCATTATGGATAGCTCACTCAGTTTCCTATTTGGAAACAGTATTATGACTGCTAAGGTAATAGGTGAACCACCGCTTGCTAGAACCTCCATGGAAGAAGAAATCGCTGAACCTGAAAGCTCATTAGATGAAAAAGAGGAGGAGAGTGATGGACAAAAGGAGGAAGAATGGATCTACCCATGCCTACCTTCTAATGAGAGTAACTCTTTATCCCTTATATTATTTGATTGTCCCCCATGCTTATCAAAGGAGGGTGAATGTTATGTTCCCGAGGATTCTTTTGAAAATGTTTATAATAAAGCTCTAGTGCTTGTAGATCATGAAAAGCATGCCTTATGTGATAGTTATATTGTTGAGTTTATTCATGAGGCTACTAAAAATTATTATGAGATAGGAAAATATGGTTGTAGAAGTTTTTATGGTAATCAAACACCTCTTTATGTGCTGAAAGTTTTGAAGTTACTTTTGTTTTATATTCCTATGCCTGTCACTTTGCTCTTTGTGCATTTATTTGCATACAAGATTCCTATGCATAGGAAGTGGGTTAGACTTAAATGTGTTTTGAATTTTCTTCTTGATGCTCTCTTTTACTTCAATTCATATTTCCTATGAGAGCATCTTCTCAAATTTTCATGCCTAACTTAAAGGCGTTAAATAAAAGTACTTGTTGGGAGATAACCCAAGAGTTTTAGTTGAGTCTTGGAAGTTATTACCTCTGTAATAACCGCTCCTTATCCTTTTTATTTGCTTTTTGTGCCAAGAGTAACCTCTAATGAGAGTGAAGTAAATGATTGGGAAAGTTGATGTCCCGAAACAGATTTCTGTGCTTCACCGTAAAAATTCCTGAGAGAGCTCTGTATGTCAGATTAAGCTTTAATTTTTTTGCTTCTGACCCAGGTTGATATCTAACTTTCGTTATTTCAACACTTTTTGATTTGAGCAACAGAAGGTCTTCGAAAAAATTCGTCTTTACCTGTTGGTCTGTTTTGACAGATTTCTGTCATTTTCTGCATATGCTTCTTGTTGGTTCCTTCTTGAGTTCTTTTAGGGAATTGAGCTTTTTGAGGGAAGTGCTATAGTATCTAGTGTTCTAATGGAAGTTTATTTGGTGTTAGAACTGAATCTTAAGACTTATTTATCTTGAGTGCACTAATGTTGCTAATAAAGATTGTGTGAAGTTTTGTATGAAGGAAAATTTTCAGGTGTATGGAAGGAATGAGTAATGAGATGAAGGATGGACTAAATCTCAAGCTTGGGGATGCCACGCGTGTCACCCCAAGAAATATCCAAGAAATACAAGCGTCAAAGCTTGGGGATGCCCAAGGCATCCCCTTCTTCATCAATAAAAATCCCAGGTTTCTTCCAAACGCTTCATTTTTATTGTTTCATGCACAGTTGTGTTTTTTCTTGGAGCGTCTTCTTTTTCATTTTCGTTTTGGTTTTTAGTTTGCTTGGTTTGCTTAGTTTTCTAAATAAGTTGGTTGTACCCCCTCTTTCATACATTGGTTTGCAATTAGTTTGGTTTGGTTTGGAAAAGAGTAGGAAAGTTCATGCTTATGTGGTAAAAAGAGCTTGTTTTTGACTGTGGCTATGCTTTGTCATGCCATGCTTGATATTGTTTTGGCTTTATGCTTAGTATTCTTTGCTGTAGCATGACTTGTTATAAACAATTGAGATTGCTTAATGTGCCTTGGATGAATCATGCGTTGTTTTAGCATATTAAAGCATAGTATAGTGGTATTCTCCTTTGATGCTTTATTTGGGTTTTCTTGGCACATGCTCACACCATGCTATGACTGTCACAAGTCACCATAGCCTTTATGATCCTTTAGTTTTCAACTTTTAGTATCACTTTATGCTTTGATCAATGATGTTTTGTCGCTCTGCATGATTATGGCCATTATTGCTCTCTTAGTTTGTCGCTCCCAGTCTTTTGCTAGCCTCCACCACCAAGTATGAGTTCCACTCATGCATCCAACTCCCTAAACCAAGTTTTTCCAAAGAGTCCACCATACCTACCTACTATCTTATGCTATTCCAAGTATATTCATGCTTTTGTCTACCTTTCACTTGTTATGAGAAAACTAGTGATTAAAGCTCTCACGAACTTGATGGCACACTTTACTTTTTTGCCTCTAATAAACTTGAACCATTGGGTCCTTCTTTGTTGTGTATATGCTTGCGCTTTATCAGTTGAAGTTAGCAAAACCATGTTTCATGGGGAACGCTTTCAACATTGCACTTGTACTTTGTACCCCGTTGATATCATGTTCTTTTGCTTACGGATCTCGGCGGTGTGAAATAAAAGTGGAACTTGTAAGATCATGGAGTTTGTATGTGTGTTAGAGAAACGCCTGGGCCGCTAGCCTAAGCCATGCCTAATCATGGTGGAAACTTGCAGCATCACCATAATGAGCACTCTATGAAGCATCCTCAATAAAAACCTATGCAAATAGCAAATAAAAAGATCGCTGAGATGCTCATTGTCTGCTTGCCTTGTCATTTTGATTATGGGAAAGCTCCCGTATCATGTGCAAGGGGTACCCCGTTGGCAGTTCTTAATGATACACATATACTTACAATGACAAGAGCTTACTCGTGACTGAAGTTGAGTAGCATGAGGATCGTTCTTCGTAAGTAAGGGGCATGAGATTTCAGTTTATAACTTGTCAAGCATATCCTCTTAGTTGTGTCACTTTAACCTTAATCACCTTCAAGATGCTTATGATAGGGGCAATGAGAGCTGAAAGCTATAAGTACCATAATTTTTGGAAGCTCTTTATGAGACTTGAATCCCTACTTCCTTTTACAAAAGGCCTTTCTTCCACCATTATATTGAGTCTCCACCTTCTATCTTTATGCACTACTTTGAGAGCATAGTGGCCATTCTTAGTTCTATGTGCATTGTCCCAAGACTAGTTGATTGATGCATAACTTGTTATTGCTTGTTTGAAACTATTGTATCTAGTCACTCTTATGAACTTTGAAGGTGTCATTTGCATTTATATTTGCTACTCTATTGAGGGACAAGCTGAATACTATTATGCTATGTTTTCTTTATGTGAAACAAACAAACGTCTTGCAAAGCATGTTATTCATGAATCTTTTGTTTGTGCCTTTTCATGTTGCATCATAGTCTCTTTGCCTATTGCTAGAACTTTGTCTTTCATGCTATGATTGAAGTACTATGATCCTAGCCTTGAATGTTTTGAAAATACTTTGATCAAGTCTTTGATGGTGCATGTCACCTCAAAAATTCTTTCTTTTTATCACTTACCTACTCGAGGACGAGCAGGAGTTAAGCTTTGGGATGTTGATACATTGCAAATGTATCTATAATTTTTCATGTTCCATGCTTGGTTTTATCCACTTTCTTGTGTTTTGTTCCAACTTTGGAGTACTTTTCATATGATTTCTTGGACTAACCTATTAACAAGAGCCACAGTGCCTACTGCCTGTTTTCTGCTGTTTTTGGTTCCAGGAAAGTCAGAATGAATATTCTCGGAATTGGATGGGACAAAAGCCAAAGTGCCTATTTTTCCGGAAGGGATCAAGTGCTAGAATACGAGACGGAGAAGGGCCAGGGAGCCACCACACCACTTGGCCGCACGGCCAGGCCTGGCCCGTGCCAGGGGGTGGTGTGGCCGCTCCCGGCACCCCCTCGGCCTCTCCTTCCGCCTATAAGTTGCCCTCGGGACGAAAACCCTAAGCACCCGATCAAATATCCACGAAAGAGTCTGTAGCCGCCGTCATCTCCATCCCTAGATCGGGAGGGATCTGAAGCTCTTCCCGGCACCCTACCAGAGAGGGGAATTCACCCTGGAGGCCTTCTTCATCACCATGCAAGCCTCCGGTGTGATGCGTGAGTAGTTCATCCTTGGACTACGGATCCATGTAGTAGCTAGATGGCTGGTTTCTCCTCCTTTGTGCTTTCATGTTTAGATCTTGTGAGCTCCACTCATGATCAAGATCATCTATTTGTAATCCATACATGTTGTGTTTGCGGGGATCCGATGGATATTGAGATGCTATTTCAGATTGATTATTGATTCTATCATGTCTTTGTTATTTGAGATCTTGCATGCTTTCCGTTGTTAGCAGCTATCTTGGCCAAGTAGATGCTAGCAACTCCAAGAGTTAGTATTTATGCTCGATAGTGGGTTCATGCCTCTAGTAATCTGGGGAAGTGACAGAAATCTCTAAGGTACTAGATGTGCTGTTGCTACTAGGGAGAAAACAACAATCCTTTGTTCATAGAACAATCGTATTGTTTACTTTACACGCAGTTCGTAAAGCAATAATCTGTTGCTTGCAACTTAATACTAGAGGGGGTTCGGATGATAACCTGAAGGTGGATTATTAGTCATAGATGCAGTTGGATGGCGGTCTATGTATTATGTTGTAATGCCCAATCAAGTCTCAAAGGAGTCAAGATGATTAGTATATGCATGTATTGCTTTCTCGGTGTTTGTCAATTGCCCCGTTGTAATTTGTTCACCCAGCATGTTTTCTATCTTAAGGAGAGCCACCTCTAGTGAACTATGGATCTTGGTCCTTGTCTTTTACATACAATCTATAAACTGTTTCTGCTTTGTGTTTACTTTCTGCAAACTTTTACTTCTTTCCATTCGATACGTTTAATCCTTTGTTTTCCGCAAAACACGGTGAGATTGACAACCTCATCGCAAGTTGGGGACAAAGTTTTGTGGTTGTGTTGTGCAGGTCTCCATGTTGCTACTAGCACCGGTAGTGTGCCCTGCCAAAGCTCGGCTAGTAACACCTTTGGGGTGTTTCCTTGCTCCTACTGGTTTGATTAAACCTTGGTTTCATAACTGAGGGAAAACTTGCTGTTGTGCTCATCATACCTTCCTCTTGGGGTTCCCAACGAGCTCTATGTCGATCGTCGAGCGCATCATGGTGGCATAGTCTTCAATGAAGCCTGAATACACTGATGCAGCTGATGCGGCGAATGAAGCTATTTGGCTAAGGAATTTCATCATCGAACTCGGAGTCATTCCAAGTGCGCAAGACCCCGTGACAATCTATTGTGACAACACGGGCGCTATTGCAAACGTGAAGGAACCAAGGACTCGTTCCACGGCCAAACACATCAAGCTTCGGTTTCATGTCATCTGGCAAAATGTTGACGAAGGTGAAATTAAGATTTGCAAAGTACACACAGATCTGAATGTGGCAGATCCTTTGACTAAAGCTCTCCTGCAATTCAAGCACGAACAATACCGATATGCCATCGGTGTTAGGTTCCTGCCTATTGTAAGCTAGGTTTATTTGTACTCTAGTGCAAGTGGGAGATTGAAGGAGATATGCCCTAGAGGCAAATAATGAAGTGTATTGTTTGATATATCTCTTATATGTTCATAATACGTTTCATACTGTGCTATAATTGTATTAATACAAAATGTTAATACACGTGTGGTATGCAAATAAACCGTGTCTCTAGTTACCTCTAGCGAACTAGTTCATTAGTCATGAGGATGATCTGGGTTTCAATATTATGGGCATTTATGCCAATTGACAATGAGGTAATGTCATTAGTTGAATGATGTGATAGACAAACATCCGACAATTATATCTTAATGAGATCTAGTTACAAAGTTCACCATTGATGATAAACACAGAAAACCTCGCAACTGATCCTTAGACTGTGAGATAATGCAAATCACCATTCTGGAGTAAGCTTTGATGGCATCAAGCATCATCTCGTCACAGGGTGATCAAAAAGGTGATACTCAGGTTCTCCAAAGGGACGCATAGAGGATTGCATATCAAGACCAGGATTTGTCAATCCATGTAATAGATAGATACATGTGGTCATCTCGATGACGTTGTATTAACGAAGCTTGCAAGCATGTGACTTGGTCATGGAATGAAACGACATGGGAACAAGTAAATAAGTTCATCGACCGAACTAAGGTATAGAGATACTGAAGATCAAGTCTCAGATGAACTAGGTGTCAAATGATAAAGGGAATGGGAAACGACATTTACGGTTCGAGCGATAAGATTCATGAAACGCATGGGGGTCTCATGGCCATCCAGGTCCCTCTGATGATCATTGATATGAGAAAGGTCTCAATCATGTACAAAGTGTTTCCAAACCGAAGGATGTCACGCTTAAGGGTGGGGACGCTTAGGGTAGATGCGGTATCGTAGGAGAAATAGAGA
Source organism: Avena sativa (assembly GCA_916181665.1). Taxonomy (NCBI): domain Eukaryota; kingdom Viridiplantae; phylum Streptophyta; class Magnoliopsida; order Poales; family Poaceae; genus Avena; species Avena sativa. The sequence goes on from OV702279.1 coordinate 485,087,034, forward strand.
GAGAAACCAAAATAGTTCCGAGTAACATCCGATGTAGATCGGAGGGGGTCCGGAAGGTGTTCCGAAGTGAAGGAATATAATAATATATGTGTTTTATGTTAATTGGAGAATTAATATTAGAAAATATACATTTTATTTTATTTTTAAAGGCAGCCCATTGCTATTGGGCCTCACCCGGAGGGAAGGCCCAAAGGGGCAAGGCGCCTTGGGAGGAGGGCTAGCCGGCCAAGGCTTGGTGGGATGCCCAAGTGGGGCCTACCTAGGGCCGGCGGCTGCCCCATGGTGGTCGGCGGGTGTGAGCATTAGTCCCACACCGGCTGCCCCTTGGGGGGTGAACCCTCCCATCTCACTACATATAGGGGTCTCCCCTCCCCTTAGAATTATCCCATTCTCTCATTCTCTCTCTCTCTCTCACTTCCATCGAGGACTTCTCCGTAATATTGGGAAGGACCTCTCGGGTTGTGAGTTCTCCACCTTCACACTACCATCGTGTGATCTTTGATCCGGCATCTTCTTCCACTGCTCGGCTGGATCGGAGCCCGGGAGACATCGCCTACACCTGACGTGTGTAGAACTTCGGAGGCACCACACTTGGGGTGCTTGGAGCTGCTCGGTTTCATCAACATACACCTTCCTGCATAAGGTGTGCCTCGGTATTTAAGGGTATGCATACCATCTCTCTCTTTCTGTTGCTTATGTCTGCATAGTATAGATCCTGGTATTAGTGTTCATATACTTAGAATTTTTTTGTTTTCTGCTACGAAACCCTACAAGTACTATTTGTCTTATCTGGCAACTGATGCAAACTTTTCTTAAAGTATGTTTGCTGCATCTGATGCCCAAGTTTGTTTATGACCTATGCAAACTGGCAATGTTGGGACGAACCCAATCATGTTTCACGTTGAAACAATCTTTGGATCAAATTGTGCAATCTGTTTGATAGCCTGTATGAGAGATGGTTTAGGCTACTCTTCCTACTTTGTTTGGTTGCCTGCATATTTGTGTTTTGGCCCGTTCCATGCAACATATGCTCGTGTGGTTGCACACGCAAGACCCCTTATGGCCTCCTTTGTCCAAAACACTATAGGGGCCACTATGGCGCCGCTCCTCCAATTCTCTACCCCGCCACTGGAGGCGGCCACTATCCGATGTACCAGCTACAAGCCTCTCCGATCGCGCCAGCACTACCGTCTACACCAACTCATCTTCCCGCACCAACGTCAAGCTGGGACCATGCAGCTTTCCTCCATGCCATGAATAATTTTGCTGCTCAAGAAAACTCAAGTACAGATTGGATTTTCTATTCTAATGCTTCTAGTCACATGTCTTCTTCGTGTAATATGCTATCATCTTGAGATTTTTCTCCTTTTTCTTCAATTAATCTTGTATATGTTCTTCCATCCCTATTCTTGTGTTGGTCAAATCATCTACCCTCCCACACTAAACCACTTCTTCTTCATGATGTTCTTGTCGCACCATCCCTTATTAAATATTTAATTTATGTTTGCCAATTTACTCAAGATAATCTTGTTTCCATCGAATTTGATTCCTTTGGTTTGTTTGTAAAGGATTACCTGATCAAGGCGAAGATCATACACTTCAATAGTTCCGGTCATCTATACTCTATCCATGGAGCTCCAACCACCACCCTGCCCTGTTCCATGGTTGCTTCGGTGGATCTCTAGCACCAATGATTAGGCCACCCGCACACTGCGATTTTATCGTTTATTCTTAGTGTTTTCAATTCCTTGTTATCAAGTCACTCATAAATCTTCTTTTTGTGAGTCTTGTCAACAAGGCAAACATGTCCGCCTTTCCTTTAGTTCCTCTAGTTCTTCTAGTAATTTTTTATTTGAATTATTACATTGTGATTTATGGACATTACCGCATGAAAGTATCTCTGGATTCAAATACTATCTTGTCATATTAGATGATTATACTTACTTTGTTTGGACTTTTCAAATGTGCAACAAATCTTTTCTAAATTTTCAACACTATGTTACCGGCCACTTCTTTCTTCCAATCCGTACAATGTGACAATGATCGTGAATTTGATAATTTTCACAATCGGAATTTCTTTCTTTAACATGGCATCCTATTACGTTTTTCATTCCCTGTACATCTCCTCAAAACGGAAAGGAAGAACGCTCTCTTTGCACCATGCCACTAAAATTGTGGGATGAAGCGTTGCACACCACCACATATTTATGAAACATTCGTCCCACTAAAACCAATCCCAACACCACTATATTTGTCCCGTTTCGTATGTTATCCAGTTATTCAGAACTTCATGATTTTGGTTGCTTCTGTTTTCCCAATGTCTATGTCACCTCCCCTCACAAACTAGCACCCCGATCTATCTCTTGTGTGTTCCTTGGTTATTATGATGAGCAAAAAGGTTTTCGTTATCTTGATTTGGTCTCCGGCCACATTCATATATCATGTCATGTCACGTTCGTTGAGCACATTTTTCCTTTTACAAGCGGTGACCAACCTACAAATCCTGATTCATCTACATTGCGATCCTATCCTCTACGTGCCATCCTTGTTCCCCTCCACGTCATGACATCTCTAAATGAAACCGCCAAAAACCCTCCTCCTGACGCGACAACCTTTTCACCATGTTTTGATGCCGCGGCAGCCGAACCTGATCAAACTTCTGCCGTGGCAGCCGAATCCACCCCAAACTCTACCGCAACAGCAGAGTCCACCCAAAACACTGCCACAACAGACTTTTCTGCCGAGCAACCCGATCCAACCTCCCCTTTTCCCGCATCATCCGCTACGCTAGGCTCTGTTTCTCCTGCCTCTAACTCTCCCCTTCTGCCACCACCAGCTCATGCCATCCCTGCCACTAAACCAACAAATGATCATGTCATGCGAACTTGTGCAAAATCTGGATTTCGTCTACCTGCTCAACATCTTAATCTTACTACTACTCCATCTCTTTCACCTATCCCAAAATCTACCAGTTTACTCTTCTAGATCCCTATTGGACCGCTACACTGTGCAACGAATTTCATGCTCTTCTACAAGACAATACCTGGAAACTTGTTCCATGACCTCCATGTGCAAATGTCGTATCTGGGAAGTGGGTATTTCATCAAAAATTCCACTATTATGGTAGTCTCTCTCGCTACAAAGCTCGTTGGGTATGTCGTGGTTTTTCTCAATAGCATGGCCTTGATTATGATGAAACTTTTTCTGCTGTTGTCAATCCTAGTACAATTTGTACCGTTCTTAGTCTTGCGGTCTCCTATTCTTGGCCAATTCACCAACTTGATGTTAAAAATGCTTTCCTCCATGGTCCTCTTAATGAAACAGTTTATTGCCAGCAACCTCTTGGATTTGAGGATTCCTCTTCCCCAAACCACCTCTTGGATTTGAGGATTCCTCTTCTCCAAACCATGTTTATCTTCTCAAAAAATATCTCTATGGTCTAAAACAAGCCCCAAGAGCCTGGTTCCAACATTTTTTCTACTTTTATTCAAACCATCAGTTTTCAACCTTCTCTCTCTGATTCTTCTCTCTTTGTCTATAACAAAGATTCTAACACTGCCTATTTGCTTCTCTATGTTGATGATATTGTTCTTATGGCATCATCTCCAACCTTTCTTGATCACATAATCTTCTTGCTTCGTACGGAATTTTCTATGACTGATCTAGGCTTACTACATCATTTTTTGGGCATCGCCGTTACTCGTGACATTCATGGTCCTTTTATCTCCCAATGTCAATATATCCTTGATCTTTTGTCCAAAGCTGGCATGCTAGACTGTCAAACAACTCGTACACCTGTAGATACTACATCCAAACTTTCTTCTGCCAGTGAACCCTTTTTTGATGCTACTCTTTATCGCAGTCTTACTGGTGCCCTTCAATATCTCACTCTCACTCATCCTGGAATCTCTTTCGTTGTATGGCAAGCTTGTGTCTTTATGCATGATCTTCGTCTTCCACACTATAATCATGTCAACCGCATTCTTCGCTACCCCAAAGGCACTCTAGATCATGATCTCCATATAATTTCATCTTACCCCACTTCCTTGACAGCATACTCCGATGCAGATTGGGTTGGTTTCCCGGACACTCATCGATCCACGTCCGAATAATGTGTTTTCTAGGTAACAATTTGATTTCATGGTATTTGAAACGGCATGTCATAGTTTCTCATTCGTCTGCTGAACCTGAGTATCATGAAGTGGCACATGCTGCCATTGAAACAGTTTGGGTACGCTGGTTACTATTGGATCTTCACCGACCGGTTCAACAGGCTACTATTGTTTATTGTGATAATATCTCTGTTTTTTATATGTCTAGCAATCCGGTGCAACATCGTTAGATCAAACATATCGAGATTGACATTCATTTTGTTCGAGAAAAGCTTTCTTTGGGACAAGTCCGTGTGCTTCATGTTCCAACCACTGCTCAGTTCGCCGATATTCTTCACCAAGGGGCTTCCGGCCACACCTTGTGTTGATATTTGGTCCAGTCTCAATGTTGTGGAACCACCCGTCAGTTTGATCTTCTTGTATTGCAAGTTAGGGTTAGCCGTCCAACCCCCTATATATTCTTTGTAATCTCTAAAACTGAATCAATCAATTATGAGTCTATTCCTATTCTACAATTGATCGCCTCAATAGGTGGACCTTCAAAACGAATCATCAAAGAATAAATAATAGATAATGTTGCTTAATTGCATTTTGGGTATTTTGTAGAAAATTATATATTTTGTGTGTGTCATGGGTTTCAAGTGATGACATGTGTGCGAATCATGCGAGCACTTGCACCATTGTTGTTATGAGACCTATTAAGTGGCTCCAGTAAAATAAACTCGCTCAAAGAGTAATACGGTTCAAAAAAAATGTCCACATCATAGATTTACCAGATGTGAAGCACACTTATTTTTTTTGTAAAAGAGTATATATTAATATCACGGAGATATCAATTACACCCAGCCTATGCAAACGCATGCCGTAGCGGCCTTACGGATGTACACAACCCAGAAAGAAGAAAAAAGAATTACAAAAAGAAGAAAAGTCCCGCTACAGAGAACTATTCCTCAAAGCAACGACATTGGCATCATCAGAACAACATCAGTAGTCCTCCACTCCAATAACAAGGCCTTCAAGAAGGAAACAGTGCACAGACGCCGTCATTGTCCGATCAAAGATCATAGGCTTTCACCCTGGAGAAAATCCTCGCTCGCAAAACATTGCCTTCAACAAGACCATTGCCAGGCACAACCAGTTAAGGCTAGATCTTGGATTTTCACCCTGCAAGGTAAGACTGAGAACTCCTCATGTGTTGTCTCCCCCCACAAACGGTCGCTGCTACAATTCACAGATCACGCAGCCAGTTCACCGTCGCCACAAAGACTCAAATCACCATTGCTGCCCTCATGTTTTTGCTTTCCTGACATTCTCCGAATCTGATTTCATCATGGCTCATTGAATGACACTTGGTGGAAACAAACAGCAGAGCTTCGCAATGCTCCCGCTGAAACTAAACGGCTAGAAAAACAAGGTGCGCACGACCAAATATCTTCCGATCCAGCAATCTCCAGGCATAATGCACCCATGGGAGTTCACCGGCGGAGCCTTCCAGAACCCGCATCTCCAGGCTAGATCCACGAGAGCAAGCAACAAGCAGATCTTTGTCTTCACGTTGAAGGAACCCTAGGACTGCTCACCATTATTGGACAGAACAACAGGCCCCCACGCCGCCGTCCGTCATCCGTCCCCTCCGGCGAAAGAGGAGACAAGCCTGTAATAACCACATGTCCCTGCCGGTCTGTCGGCCCGAGCAAGAAACAATGTGCCGCCTCCCCACGCAACTGCAGGCAACCAAAAGGCACTTATATAGTACGTACAAGTTGTGGAAACCTTGGCAGAAGCGGTAGCCTGTTTGGGGGCTTCGCGTTAGGTGTTTATAGAATCATTTTTTTAGGGTAAGCAGCAGGACTCTACAGTGGATCTTTATTACTTAAATATCACTTAAATCATCAATTAATATCGGAATGATAAACTCTAGTGGATACTCAAACCAGACGGATGGTTGGGTACCGCACTCCAATCGTCAATTAACATCAGAATGATAAACTCTGGTGGATACTCAAACCAGACAGATGGTTGGGTACCACACTCCTTAGCTAACAAATGAGCAACACAATTTGCATCTCTAGGACAAAACATATAATCTACTTTTGTAAACGACGTGGCTTGAATACAAATATCTTCAGTAATTGGAGCAACAGCCATTGCCGTGAATCCTCCGGGATCTAAATCATGTCCAAGCTGTCGGACTGCATCATCAGTTTATTTGAACCTAATTGATTTGTGAAGTACATACCATGTCTGATTGCTAAAGCCTCTGTAGTAGCTGCATCAATTGCAAATTCCACCGGTTTATTACAAGCAGCAAGGAAATTTCCTTTATCATCTCAGATAACAGCATTCGTCGATCCTCTCCTGGTATCAAGGTCGAAGGCTGCATCAACATGTACAGAGATAAAGCCTTCACGAGCCTTTTTCCATATACTCTCCTTTCTCTTCTGTTATGGACAAGCTGCACGAACAAAATTAGTAACCAAGGTTTGAATATTTAACACCAATTGGTTTATGGGTTGAACAGTCTCCTCATGGACCTTTTGGCGCCTAATCCACCGAATATACCAGGCTGTAGTAATTATCACCTCCCTTAGATCAGCATAGGATTTTTCTGAGGTTGTACAAACTTGCACATCATCAAATAATCCAGCACCACACTACCAGATAGGTCAGTTGCGCAAGCTTCCTCTACTAAGTTCCATAATCCCATCTTCTTGCAAATCTCTCTTGCTCCGTGGCATAAGAAGAGGGTATGTTTAATATCTTCCCACGATCTTGAGCAAAGAGGGCATGATCTATTCACTTTAATATGTCTATTCGCTAAAGCACCCATGCAAGGAAGAATACCATGTAAGCATTTCCAGCCATTTTTTTTAATTTCTGCTGGCAATTTGCTCCTCCATAACTCCTCCCAAATTGGGTTCAGATTGTCATTGCCCGTTCCATCTATTATTCTCAGATTACCTCCGAACTGAGACTCCCACTCCATGTGATAAGCAGAGCTTACCGAGAAAAAAAATCATTTTTTTGTTAAATCTCCATGCCACAAAATCCTCCATACCATTTTGACATAGTGGTATTGCAAGAATATTGTTGACGTCGATTGAACAAAAATCCGCTCTCAGAAGTTTCAGATCCCAATTTCCGTCTGCACCTATTAATTCATTCACATATTTCAACATAATATTACCCTTTGGGGTAAATACTTTCCCATTTTGGCTTAGAGGGATCCAAGAATTTTCCCATATATTTATTTGCTTACCATCTCCAACTCGCCAAATTTCACCCTTCTTGAAAGTATGCAACCCAACCATGATACTCTGTCATGTGAAAGATGAACCTTTCTTCAGCTTTGCTTTAAGAATTTTACCATATGGATACTATTTACTTCTTAAATCCCTAGCACACAAGCTCTCTAGCTCTGAGACTAATCTCTAAGTTTGCTTTGCCAATGTAGCTTTATTGAAACAATGTGGATCTCTTAACCCCATACCTCCACCACTCTTCGGCACACATAGCTTCCACCAGGCGAACCAATGCATTTTTTATTTGTTACATCATCACCCTACCAATATTGCGCAGTGGCATCCGTAATTCCTTTACAGGTTCTTTTAGGAATCAAGAATACTGACATTGCATAAGTTGGTGTCGTTTGAGCAACCGATTTTAGGTTTACCTCTTTTCCACCCATAGAAATAAATACTGCATTTACTTACACTCACCATTTGTCTAGAAGCCTTGCAGTACTCATCCAAAACCTCCTTCAGGCACGTAGCATTTGGTTATTTGCTTTCATCAGAATTAATGAATCATCCGCGAACAATAGGTGTGAAACCGAAGGGGCCTCTCTGCAAACTTTCACCCCTTCGATTTGACCACGTCTCTCGACATCTTAAAGTAATGCTGATAGGCCCTTCACAACAAAAAGGAACAAATAAGGGCTAAGGGGATTACCTTAACGTAACCCCTGATGGTACAAAACTTGACGTCTCCGAAGAATTGAATCGAACAGTATAAGACACCGAACGAACACATTCCATTATCATCTTGACCCATCCTTACCATGATGCTTTCCAGGAATACCCACTCAACTCTATCGTATGCTTTATACATATCTAGTTTTACCGCGCACGGTCCATTTTCCCCAGATTTCTTATTTATTGCATGTATGCTCTTATACACCACCAGAACGTTATTATACTATAGCTTAAGCCTGAACAAAAGAGAGCCATCTAAGGTCATCTATCCGCGTGTGTGTTTGTGGCAGTTTGATCTCCACTCTGAGTCATCTCAACCATGCAGTTTCAGGTGTTGACCGAAATCTTACGAGGTGGTCCATCCTGTCCCCGCCCCATCCCCATCCTCATCTCGATCCCGTTCCCCTCCACCCGAGCTCCCGAGTCCCGAGCTCTCGCCCATCCTAGCCCCTCCTCCGTCTCCCATCCCCATCTCGATACCGTTCCCCTCCACCCGAGCTCCCGCCCATCCCAACCCCTCCTCAATCTCCCCCAGCAACCTGCACCACCCCCTCCATTCCCAAGCTCTCCCTCTCACCTCTGCTCCCTCCACTCACGAGGTCACCGCCTCCCTTCCAGCTCCCGCATCCAGCGTCGACCGCCTCTGCTTTGCTGTCTCGAACCTGACCAGTACCGATTCAACATCGCCCTTGACCTCGCACACTCGTACATTGCAACACTTTGCTGGTGATGAGGAAGATAAGGAGGAGGTGATCACGTGGGATGGTGGGGGTGAGAGGGAGGGGTGGCGCGGGTAGAGCCACTCCTATGCGGGACTACACGAAGATGTCGCATTATCCTCACCACTTTGACTGGAAAAATTGGGGACGAGTGGCAAAAAAAGGAATTAAAAAGGAGAAGCCCCCTATGCTCCCGAGCTCTCCCTCCCACCTCTTCTCCCTCCGCTCCCTCCACTCACGAGGCCACTGCCTCATGTCCAGCTCTCGCATCTAGCGTCAGCCGCCTTTGATTCCCCTCCTCGAACCTGCCCAATACCGATTGAACATCGCCCCCGATCTTGCGCACCCGTACGCCGCCACACTTTGCTGGTTGTGAGGAATATAGGGAGGAGGTGGGCGCGTGGGACGGTGGGGGGTGAGAGAGGGGGTGGCGCGGGTAGAGACGCTCCTATGCGGGACTACACGAAGATGTCACATCATCCTTACTATTTTGAATGGAAAATCAGGGACGAATGGCGGAAAATAATAAATTGAAAGAAGAAGACTCGCAAGGCATGATATGACGTGACGCAGAGCGATTGGCCAGAACCCGGAATCTACAGTAACCGAACGGAAGATTATCTGAACGAAAAGTGTGGAGCGCTAACATGACGAGAAATGGTCACGTTTTGCAAGAAACGGTCGTGTTTCATGTCACTTCCACAATTAACATGTATGTATTCCTGAAACAAAGCAGAATAAACTGATTTTGGCCCCTCTTTGGCTCTACAACTGAATTTAATTTTAAATATATTAGCATATCTCGAGAATACATGAGATGCTTGTATAAATTGATACATTTTCTACGTTATTCTACAATTTCTACACACGTTAACAAAAATTTCAGTGGCCTTGACTTGGAGCATGCTCTATGATTAACGAACAAGCGGTTCCATCGACTAAGTGGGCCCAAAAGAAATGTCATAACTTCTAACTTTCATTTTGATATATAGAATTTGTCAAACTTGATAATATATTAGATCTTGCTTTTATGTAAAGATTCGTGGCAACTTCCAGCCATACCTCCTATTTTAAATTTTATTAAACTAGTGAATAATTTAGAATATATCAAGTATAACTCATGAATAGAATAGTATATATGTAATTTGGTTGTCTATATTGACTAAACTAATCATTTAATAATCCAGCCACTTATAAGTGTTAAATACAAAGTTGTGCCTTCTCATGGAGCTCTGCAATCTAAATAGTTGCAAGCATCGATTTTGAGGCAGCCGAACAAGGTTACCGTGTGATCTTCATAAGATAGCTTGTTTTGACATTATTAGTTTTTCATCTTGATCATGTAACTTGTGGTATTGAACTTGGTCTATTGCTCGATGTATTTTTGTGTGAAGTTTGCTCGATGTATCTTTTTGTTTATTTGAAGAAATGTTGGTATCTCTATGTTGCTTATGCGCTTCAATATGAAATAACAGCCCGCTTCTTGCGTCTAAGATCAGATATCTAAGTTTCAGACATGTCTAACACGTTAATGTCACATTTATCTACCGATTAAAAAACTCAACCCGCACATGCTCATATATATAATTTATGGTAACATAAACAAAACAAAATATATTACCAATAATGAGTACAACATACCTACCGCACTCTGCCAAATAAACTGTAGACAGGCGGCGAAGCGCGTATATCCACCTAGTCTATAATTAACCTCCCTGAAACAAATACACTTTGCTTTTCTCCAATAACCTCGGGTAAAATTGTCTTCAACCGATTAGCTAACATTTTACTAATAACTAGATCATGTTAGCGCGCGTTGCCACACCCGTCCATGATGCCTATAGAATATTAGGAATCGATGGAAATTTACCTGGAAAGAAGTTTCATATATCTAAAATAAAGTTAGAAATTTAAAGCATACTTTTTATTAGATGTTACGCGAAAAAGCCAATGGAATTAGATAGTCAGAAAATAATGCAGTAGACCAAATAATAAGTAATTTTTGAAGCCAAGTGGTAGTACCTGGCCTCCACCATCACCAACCTGAAAGGGAACTAAAATGCACTGGATTTTGTTGCAGGTTACTTACTCCCTCCGTTCACAATTACCTCGCGTTCTGGTTTTAGTCAAAGTCAAATTTTGCAAAGTTTGACCAATAATTTAAGAAAAAATATCAAGATTCATAATTCTCAATGCATCAAATATAAAAATATAGTTTATGATAATTCTAATACAATAGTTTTTACATTGTGAATATTGGTATTTTTTCCAAAATCTATGGTCAAAGATTTCAAAGTTTGACTTTGACTAAATCTAGAATACGAGGTAATTGTGAATGGAGGGAGTACTACTATTGCACGTCAGTTTCTGTATTGGTTTGGGTATATTGCAATTTTCTCTCTCTATAGAATGATAGGAATTTAAGAGCGTGAGATGAATTAATAGTATGTAACATATTTATTAATAAATTGAATAAGGAAGATGCTCAGAATCCACATATCCAATATTTCATGATTGTTTAATAGAAATGTAGAACAAAACAAGTGGTAACATAAAAGGAAATCTCTCCTTCAAAATTTGCCATTGCACTGACCATCCATAGGTCCAGCTTTGTTTGCCCACTTTAAATAAGGATATTGCATCAGCAGTTATATATAGCATTCAACCCTAGAAAATTAAAATTTCTTCGTTTGCATGTACGAAATAGCAGGAGTTAGCACCAAGTGAAATAACCAGGTTAGCTGGTGAAGCCCCGGTGGAAAAAATCATAAAATTTACTTATGAAATAAAATATAAGAACCAAGAAATATTAGACAATAAAAGGCACCTTGTTTAATATTCTCCAGCTCTCAATAATTTGTTATGGTCATCACTGGATGCGAAAAAGAAAAAAAAGTGAAGGTACTCATGATATATATAGCTTTCAAGTACAAAAAATTAAAATATCTTTCTTTGCACCCAACCCAAGTAATACAAGGAGCCAGCTCCACGGGTCAAATACTTAAGTTAGCTGCTTTCGATTGGTATACAACGTCAGTGCATGAAATTTACTTTTTAAATATCATAAGACAGAATTGACAGAATCGAGTAAATATTAGACAAAAAAAGGGACTTGACTTGATGTTCTCCAGCCCTCAATAACTAGACATGGTCGACATTGGATGAAACAAACCATATAAATTGAATGTGAGCAGTCTTATGATTACTATCCGTATAGGGAGGTTTATTAAGATAAGGAGATTGCAAAAATATAATGTTGTTGCTTGAGAAACTGTACCACTGATGATCGACTACACAATTAATGGATTACTCTGCGAAAGTGATTTAAGCTGAGTATATTTTCTTTTGCAATCTCTCAACATAAATACATTTTTTTTCTCTTTCTCCATGGAACTATAACATCATTCTGAAACATTGAAGCATTCTCAAAATATCGAACGACTACGCCACCAGCAGTAGCAAGTTAGCACCTAGTCAGTGTAAAGTTCACTACAATGCGGCAGGTATCAGATAAAAAAGCGTGGAAATTATGTACCTCAGATGGTAACAATTAGATATGCAAATACCAGTGGTACCAAAGCTATGATCGAAGCAGCTTAAGAATATGGTGAACAAAATAGAAATCCACATATGCAGCTCAAGCACGTATCTCAACGAGTTGAGTAGTTCATGACCTGCAAATAATAAACAATGTACTCGATCAGATTTTTGACACATGAACAATTTGTCATTGCATTAATTGTCTGTCATACCTTCAGAGTCGTTGTGTAGCTTGACTTGTCGATGCCGGAAGGCTCAGGCTTACCACTCCTCGGGCGCGACATCCCTGCTATAGCTCCCGTGTAGCCTGCTCAGTCCGTGCCTCCGTGGTGTCGCTACTGCTAGGAAACGATGTCGGTTTTGGGGGAAGCCTAGCGGATAGATCTGTGTTCAGCAGTAAAGAATGAGGCGAACCTTCCTTCTCGTTGGCTTGCTCTAGAATGTTCTTGTTGAGGGGGCGCTCTCAAGGTCGATTTTGGGGGCACCATGGCCTGATGGGTACGGAGTACGGGGAGACGTATGTAGAGGCGGTGGGGGACGCGCTACCGTGTCATCGGGGAAGGATCGAGGAGGCGGCGCCGCTCGAAAATTGCGAGAAGAAGTCTGTCCGGGTTCCTTTTAAGGAATTAATTGCATCTCATACCTTCAGAGTCACTGTGTAGCTTGACTTATCGATGCTGGAAGGCTCAGGCTTACCACTCCTCGGGCGTGACTTTCCTGCTATAGCTCCCGTGTAGCTTGCCCAGTCCGTGTCTCCGTGGTGTATCGCTACTGCTGGGAAACGATGTTGGTTTTGGGGGAAGCCTAGCGGATAGATCTTTGTTCAGCAGCAAAGAATGAGGTGAACCTTTCTTGTCGTTGGCTTGCTCTAGAATGTTCTTGTTGAGGGGGCGCTCTCAAGGTCGATTTTTGGGGGCACCTTGGCCTGATGGGTGCGGAGTACGGGGAGACGTATGTAGAGGCGGCGGCGGACGCGCTACCGTGTCATCGGGGAAGGATCTAGGAGGCGGCGCCGCTCGGAAATTGCGAGAAGAAGTCTGTTCGGGTTCTTTTTAAGGAATGTGCGTTCGGAGCTAAGTGGGCTTTTATGAGCGGTTTCAGCCCTGTTTAATTAGAGTAGGCCAATTTGACGCCTGGAATAGCGTCCCCTAGGGACAAAACGGGTCGGTGCGGGATCAAACGAAATAATAGACAGGACAGAAACAATCAGACAACGTGATCTAACGGCTAAGAGTGTCTAGTTCATGTCTCACTTTTGTCCTAGTTATAATATCCCTAATTTTGTATATAACATTACATAAGTTTATTGGTCGAAACTGAGTTACCTTCTCGGATTTATCTACTTTTGAAATCATCACAATATAGAATCATTATTTTCGGACGGAATCGAGTACTGTATATAATTTGCTCGTCTTAACAGATCTTCTATAGCTAGCTCGACCGTCGGACTTCACCACCTGTTGGGGGGATACCCCCGGGTAGGGTCACTCCGGGGTATAAGGGCCGAGTTAGCCGAGGTTCGGCAGGGTCAAAGCGGATGTTGACCGGGTCACCTCAACAAGGAGTAACCCGGGCCAGGGGGGTCGCCTAACATTGTCTCAGCCGACTTAAGAAGTAAGTCGGAAGTGCTTGTCCAACTTGTATGCAGGAACAGGTGTGGCCGGATCTACCATGATCCGGGTCCCGTTTAGCTTCTGGGAGAAGGAAGGAATCTCTCTGGTAAAAAAGAAGGCCTGGTACGCACTGCATGAGCGAAGCAAGCAAGGGCAGGACCACCGGGTCATAGCCGACAAGGGTGACGACGCCCGTGTCGACTGACGTGGGCACCGCAGAGGCTCACGTAGCTAAAGCATGTATGACGCGGGGGAAAAGCACCCCGGTCGGGTTACTACTTTGAGAGGAGACATATTCTTAGGAATATGCCTCCACGTATGCCCTAGGCAGAGACCGAGCCCCCTCTATATAAGGGGGGCTAGGGTTCCAGTAGAAGGGGTTGAGCGCTAGTTGGGTTGATCTTTCTTCGATACTGATTTAGCTAAGGTTCCAGGAGTGGACTGTAGTTGAGAGTAAGAGAGCTTCTTCTTCCTCCTCTCGCCGATACAGCTCTAGGAGCACTTGTAAACTTGAAAGGAATACAATCTTCTGTGTGGAGAATCACTCCACTATCCCTCCCTGAATTCCCCTAGCGTGTATTAGTCCCCATCTTTAGCCTATCCATGGCATCTGTCGTGACACCACCACGACAGTTGGTGCCCACCGTGGGGCTAGCGGCGCTAGCAGGGGTGAAGATCCGGACGGGAAACCTCATCGGCACCGGCGAACGCATCATCTCCGGGCTCGTTCAGCGCTTTGGAGCGCTGGACTTCGTCAGCGACAACGCTGGCTGTTTCGGCACGCGCCCACTTCCACGCAACGGCCTCTTCGTCAAGTTGGGTCCACACAAGGTCTACGTTGTTGTGGACGTATCATGCGTTCACCCACAACGCGTCGTCGAGGCAGGGGAACCACCCCTTAGTGTGGTTCACGGGGCGCGTATCACTCGCTCCCCGAACCGTGCTGAAGTGATGATGACTGCGCCGGGGGCAGGCGCAAGCAAGGATCCAGCACCGGACCCGGAGGTAACACCTAAGGCACCGAGGAAAGGTAGAGGACCTCCACTAGAGAGGCCTGAGAACGTAGTGAGAGAAGCTATGGATAGCTTGGCAAACCAGGTAGCAGCAGTGGTAGATCCGGCTCAGGCATAGGCCGAGCTAGAGGAAACTAGGCAAAAGATACTAGAGGGCGCAAAGAAAATAGCTGCGGCTCAGCAGTCGCTGAACATGACGCTGCGTGAGTATGCAAAGGCAAACAAAGTTGATACGGTAAAAGTAAAAGGGAGAAATCTCATGAGCGAGATGAACAGAGAAGGTGATGATGGATCCGAGGGATCGGAAAACTATTTGTCTGTGGGGTTGCCGAAGTATAGTACCCCGACGAAGAACCTCAGAGCAGCGGATGCGGCTGCATCCGAGTTAGAGGGTCTGACGGGTGAGGCCCGTCAAAGATAGCAAGATAGGGTTAACGAGTTAGTTTGGATCGCGAACAGACAGAACGAAGAGCTACTCAGAGCTAACCCGGAGAGAGCTGGAGCTTCCAAAATCGTCCACTCGGTGATGGGTAACCCGGAGAAATCCGCTGGAGCCGCATCGTCACCTCATGGTGGTCCAAGGAGAGAAGAGGTAGTAACCTCGGCCAGACGGAACAAACAGATCGTCCCATACGACCCGACGCGTGTAGGAAAAGAAAAAGAAACACGGAAAAATGATGATCGACGAAGTGTGAGCCGAGGTGAAGCCGGCCGAGGTAACCACGACCAAGGCAATGCCGGTCAAGGGAACGCTGCCAACGGCAATGCCGGATAGCGAAACTCCGCAGGAGCAGGACAACCGCAGCAACGGAATATACCAAGGCAAGAGCAAAGCGCCGGCCGAGGTATGCAACAGAAAGGTGCGCCCCAAGAGCAAAACCGATACAATGACGGTGATTCAGAGATGGTGAACGCGGGGTACCCGAGACCGGACTATCATGTGATAGGGTCAAGATTGGGAAGCAGGGATTTAATGCTGGATGACGCCAGGTTGAAACTGGATTGCCTGTATAGGTCGGAATAGATCGAATGTCAAGGTCCCCCAGGTCCAGCGTGCTTTGGACCCCGGATCATGAAGGAGCCATCGGTACCCAACTTCCAGTTGCCCAGAGGCACGAAGACGTATGACGGCAGTACCAAGCCGGAGGATTGGCTGATAAACTATGCTACGGCTGTGAAAATTGCCACTAGCAACTTGAGATGGGTTGTACGATACGTACCCCAGATGTTGGAAGGTCCGGCCAGAGTATGGCTGAATAATTTACCACTCGGAAGAATCAACTGCTGGATAGATTTTGAAGAAATGTTTATCAGCAACTTCTCAAGTACATATCAGAGGCCGAATAGGCCGCAGATCCTAGCAATGTGCAAGCAAAGACCTAACGAGACGGACCGTGAATTCTTGACCCGGTGGTGTACCGTGAGAAACTCGTGTGAGGGTGTCATAGAGTCACAGGCCATAGCATGGTTTGCACAAGGATGCAGATATGGCAGCGAGTTGTGGATGAAGTTGCAAAGGAAAATACCAATTACGTTGGCAGAGATGATCCGGATTGCTGATTCGTATGCTTTGGGTGATCCGACTCAACCTAGGCTCGCGTCAAACGAGTCGAACGAGGAATACTATCAGAGGGACGGAGTCGGGTCATCTCGGAGGAACGATTACAGAGGAAAAAGAAGAGATGATAGACCGAATCATCACTACGGTTCGCAACAAGTTGCAGCTGTGAATCAAGATCAACCCGGAGCAAGGAGCAACCAACGCCAGAGAATGGGAGGGCAATGGACTCCAAGAAACGATGGCAAGAAAACATGGACTCCGGAGCAAAAGAAATAGTGGCAAGAAAAGAAAGATCATCCGAGGTATACCTATGAGTCGATGTTGGACCAGCCGTGTAAGTTTCACACGCCAAATCCGAATAGCCCGGCGGGTCACACAACGAGGCAATGTGAGTGGATGCGTAAGATAGAACAAGGTGGTTCGGGGAATGCGCAGGCACCCCGGAATGATCAACCTCGGCAGGAGTTACCTCGGTAGCAATTGCTCTCTGGAGCAAACACGCAGCAGCTAATGTTGCCTCCCCCTCCGCCGAGGTATGACAACAATTAGAGAAGGGATGCAGTGCATCAGGTGGAAAATCAGCAACAGTCGGATCAGAGGTACCCCAGAAACGAGGGGAGAAATGAGTACAGAGAACATCACCAGAGCTATTGTGTGTTCACAACTGAGGAAACAGATCGAAAGAGCTTGCAGCACCGACATATGGAGGTCAATGCGGTAATGCCAGCAGCGACGAGGTACATGCCTTGGTCAGACCAGGAAATCACCTGGAACATCAAAGATCATCCTAAGATTATGCCGAGTCCAGGCTCGTATGCGCTAGTGCTGGATCCGACATTCATCGGACCGAACATCAATGTGAGGTTCTCCAAGGTACTGATTGACAATGGCAGTAGCATTAACATCATGTATGCGGATACAATGCACAAGTTGGGTATCTCGGAGAACATGCTCCAGGCTACAAGGACAACTTTCCACGGCATTGTACCAGGCATTTCTTGTGAGCCCATAGGCAAAGTCCGGGTCGACGTGCTATTCGGCACAAGGGATAACTGCCGAACTGAGAATCTGGAGTTTGAGGTGGTGAACTTGGAAAGTGCGTATCGCGCGTTACTCGAAAGACCAGCGTTGAACAAGTTCATGGCAAGCTGCCACATCAGTTATCTGAAGATGAAGTTGCCCGGGCCAAATGGAGTGATTACCATCGCTGGAGATTTCCGACGTTCCATTGAGTGTGCCTCAGCCGGGTCTAACCTAGCTGAGTCACTCGTGATTGCACAAGAGAAAAGAAAAATCCAAGAGGTGGCGGCATTAGCTCAATCCGCGCAGCAGTATATGCCGGCGTTGAGTAACCCGCATGGTAGCGTTTCATTCCAAGCCGCAAAGGATACCAAGAAGGTTCCAGTTGATGACATGTTCCCGGAGCGCACCGTAACAATTGGTGCCGGGTTAACTGATAAATAGGAAGCGAGCTCGTCAACTTCCTCCGTGAGAATCGGGACATTTTTGCTTGGTCCACACAGGATTTGCAAGGTGTTCCGAGGGAGTTGGCCGAGCACTCTTTGAACGTAAGACCCGGAGCAAGGCCGGTGAAGCAACCTCTCCGCCGCTTCGCCGAGGATAGGAGAAAGGTCATTGGAGACGAGATAGCTCGATTGCTAGCAGCAGGATTTATCATGGAAGTGCTGTATCCGGATTGGCTCTCTAATCCGGTGCTGGTGGAAAAGAAGAAGGATGATCCGAACGTGGCAGTGGTTTGGCATATGTGTATCGATTACACAAACCTGAATAAGGCGTGTCCAAAAGATCCATTTCCACTGCCGAGGATAGATCAGGTCATAGACTCAACCGCGGGATGTGAACTGTTGTCATTCATTGATGCATATTCTGGTTTCCACCAGATACCTCTGAACCCGGATGATCAAATAAAGACTGCGTTTATTACCCCGTACGGGGCTTACTGCTATCGCACTATGCCGTTCGGTTTACGTAATGCAGGTGCAACGTACCAAAGATGTATGCAAAAATGTTTGCACGACCAAATAGGTCAAAACGTACAAGTATACATGGATGATGTGGTGATCAAGACCAAGGAAAGCAAAATGCTCCTTGACGACATAAGGCAAACATTCGCGAACTTGAGAAGATTCCGGATGAAGCTTAACCCGGAAAAATGTACCTTCGGTGTCCCGGTTGGAAAATTACTCGGATTTCTCGTCTCCAGCCGAGGTATCGAGGTTAATCCAACTAAGATTCAGGCCATTGAGCGAATGGAGCTGCGAAGTGTCTTAACAATGTCCAGAAGTTCACTGGGTGCCTAGCATCGTTGAGTCGGTTTGTATGTCGGTTGGGAGAAAAGGCATTGCCTCTCTACCAACTCATGAAAAAGTCGGATAAATTCGTTTGGACGCCACAGGCCGATGAAGCCTTTGTCCACTTAAAAAAGATGTTGGCCACTGCACCAGTGTTAGCCTCTCCACTATCAAAGGAGCCAATGTTGCTCTACATAGCCGCAACCAACCGAGTTGTGAGTGCAATGATTGTAGTAGAGCACAATGAAGAGGGTAAGTCGGTGCAGAGGCCAGTGTATTACTTGAGCGAGGTATTGTCTGCCTCAACACAAAACTACCCGCACTTTCAAAAGGTGGCATATGGTGTCTATATGGCGGCAAAGAAGTTAAAGCATTACTTTGAGGAGCACCCCATCAAAGTGATATGCGAAGCTCCCATATCCGAGATAATGGGTAACAAGGATGCGAGTGGCAGAATTGCAAAATGGGCAATTGAGTTAGCCCCTTATGCGCCCCAATACGACAGAAGAGAAGCAATCAAGTCTCAAGCTGTGGCGGACTTTTTTGTAGATTGGGCCGAGGTACAATACGAACCACCGCCACCAGATCCGAACTACTGGAGGATGCACTTTGACGGGTCGAAAACCAAAATCGGATTAGGCGCCGAGGTTGTGCTCACCTTGCCAAAGAAGGACCAGCTAAAATACGTATTGCAGATCCATTTCGCGGCATCGAACAATGTCGCTGAGTACGAGGCTCTTGTGCATGGGCTCAAAGTGGCAAAAGAGATTGGCATACGTCGGATAATATGCTTTGGCGACTCGGATTTGGTGGTGCAGCAAGTGTCCGGAGTGTGGGACGCCCTGGATCCAAACATGGAACTATACAAGTTTCATGTGCAGAAGATATCTAGTTACTTTGAGGGGTGTGAATTTCACCATGTACCCCGAGTGGAAAACGAGGCTGCCGACATGCTATCGAAGCTCGGATCGACCCGACAGGCAATTCCACCGGGTGTAGCATTGGAACACCTCAGAAAACCATCTATCAGGCCGTCCCTAGGAACCGACTCGATCTATGTCCCGGAAGATACGGAATCCGGAGCTGAGCCCATGGACATTGACACGGGAGGTAGTACGCGAGACCCGGGGACTGCATCAGCAAACCCGGGGACTGCCTCAGCAAACCCGGGGACTACCTCGCTAGACCCGGGGACTGCTTAGCGTGATCCGGCTGAAGTTATGTCGATGGATCAGATGGAAATCGATGAGGACGTGTTCCCTGCACAAGCGATACCAGCTTGGGCACTACCCATATTCCAATTCCTGAAAGATGGAACGTTACCCACTGAGGAGGTGTTAGCCAGGCAAACTCAGAGGAGAGCAAAAGCATACACAATTATCAATTCTGAGCTGTATAAACGGAGTGTAACCAACGTCCTCCAGTGATGCGTTGACCCGGAAGAAGGGCTCGACATCCTCCGAGATATACACCAAGGAGAGTGCGGGCATCATGCGTCATCCAGAGCCTTAGTGGCAAAAGCATTCCGGCATGGGTTCTACTGGCCAAGTGCCTTAGAACAGGCAGAAGATCTGGTGAGAAAATGCAATGGTTGTCAAAGATATGCTACTAAGACACATATGCCAATGTTGGAACTCAAGACCATACCAATTACGTGGCCATTTGCCGTATGGTGCTTGGATATGGTTGGCCCGTTCAAACCAGCAAGGGGAAACATGAAACACATTTTGGTCATGGTGGATAAGTTTACAAAATGGATTAAAGTGAAGCCTATAAGAAAATGTGATGGAGCTACGGCCGTAACATTTCTCAAAGACATCATCTTGAGATACGGTTATCCTCACAGTATCATAACTGATAATGGCACAAATTTTGCTGAAGGAGCATTTGCGCGATTCTGCCGAGATAAGAAGATCCGACTAGACGTAGCCTCGGTAGCCCACCCCGCATCAAACAGACAAGTGCAAAGATCCAACGGATTAGTATTATCCGGGATAAAACCCCGGCTCATTGAGCCACTGCAAAGATCAGCGGGGTGCTGGATAGAAGAACTACCAGCGGTACTGTGGATTCTAAGAACAACTCCGAATCGATCAACGGGCTATACGCCATTTTTTCTGGTATATGGAGCAGAAGTTGTATTACCAGCCGACATAGAGCATGATTCGCCTAGGGTCACCCAATACACAGAAGCCGAAGTGCAAGAAGCCCGGCAAAATGATGTTGATCTGCTGGAAGAAGCGAGAGAACTGGCACTGTCCAGATCCGCCATATATCAGCAAAATCTCCGACGCTATCATAGCCGGAAAGTGTGCCCCCGAGTCTTTCGGAAAGGCGATATGGTGCTCCGGTTGGTACAACGTACTACTGGCATGCATAAATTATCCCCCCATGGGAAGGGCCATTCATTGTGAGCAAAGCATTGCACAGTGATTCTTACTATCTTATAGATGCAAAGCCATAGGAAAAGAACAAGGCGGACAAGTCCGGAGAGGAATCTAAGCGGCCGTGGAATGTAGCACTACTTCGTCCCTTCTATACTTAGCTAAAAAGTGTATGTATCCGAGTCGTCTCATATGTCGGTATGTATGTCGGCAATGAGCTTATCAATGAAATAGCAGCGCCTCGAGCAGTAACTCGGGGACTGCCTTAATAATTATTGTTGTTATCTCTCGTACGTTAGCTAGAATAAGTTGTTCTACTTAACCCGGATTAGTAATGTGTGAGCACCAAACACCGAACTCTTCACTTGCTGCTGTCCAACAAGAATTGGCTTCATGGCAAGCAAGATAACAAGTTTGGAATTACGTAGCACATGAAAAACGACTAAGGAAACGAATTTATTCGAGCTAACGTTTGTTTTTCGGACTAACCCTGTATTTATTTTCAAGTTATTATGCTGAATTATTTTGAGCTAAGCCTAAAAGTTTCTAAGTATTGTTAAAACAATTTTTGAAGCTCGGATTCGTAAGTCGTAAAACCGAATCAAGGTAGACACGGACCGAGCCAGAGGATTGGACGAACAAGAAAATGAAACTCGGGGACTACGCCCAAGTTAATCCGGCATAGAAACGTAGTTGCAAAATATCACATATACAGCATACAGTTTCACCCGGCATACCGGGGATCTGATAAATTTTCAAGTTTTTTGACCTAAGGAGCAGCAGGAGGAGGAAGTTCGGCGTCCTAGTCGCTGTCTTCAATATCTGAGGCATCACCTTCTCCGTCCTCATCTGACCCATCTTTAGCGTTCTCAGCGTTCTCGTCTCCAGCGGATTCCAGGAAGCTTGGTCCTTCAAACAAGTCATGGATAGGAGAATATTCGACGAGGCTGTAGGCGCAAGCCTGGCGCCGAGCTACCCACTTCGGGTCATCAGTCCATCTGGATCCAGTGCGCCGACGTGTAAGGAGGCTGAGGTCGATCTTCTCATACCACGTGAGTATGTGGTGAAGGATAGTATCAGCTGCGGCACGCCCAGCGGATTCTCTCCAGAGATCGAGCTGGGTCTCAGTCTCCATTAGCTTCTCGACGAGAATCGCGGTGGTCTCCGGGCTACTCTCTCCGGGCCAGAACATGTTGAAAATGCGAACTGCAACGTCGAGGATATCCTTGCCGTAATTCTTGATGATCTCCACGCGAGATGACAAGCTGACCAACAGGTCCTCCATGTCGTAAGGAACCTCCTCACCAGCAGGAGCGGCAGGAGTACCCCTCGCTTGGCGAAAATCTGCAACTGCTGCGCTTGCAATAGTGATGCTCTCAGGAAATTTGCCTGGAAGCCAGACAAGGGAAGAAGGTAAAGAAAAGACATATGAAGCAACCCGGAAAAGTAGGTCGGAAGGAACTTACGTGATATGTGGCTGAGGATCCGGGTTAACTCCTTGATGCAGTCATTGCGTCTCTTGCAAAGTTGCTCAAGCTCAGCGTTTGCCGACCCAAGCTGGATGTCGGATTCTTTGAGTAGGTCCTGGTCCTTGGAGATCTGGAGAATAAGGCGCTCACGCTCTACTGTGAAGTTCTAGCCAACCTTTTGGAGCTCGGTTTGGTGCTGGGCCTTCATCTTCTCCATCTCAGCCTTGAGCTTGGCAATCTCGTTGTCCTTAGTCCGGAGGAGAGCGAGCTCATCATCCTTTTTCTTCAGCTCGGCTTGATGTTGTCCTGCTTGTTCGAGAAAATGCAGCATCATATCAGGCACGGGCACACTATCCTCAAGCGATGCTGAAATAGTATGTTGACCCGGTAGAGCCGAGGAGTGAATGTTTGCCGAGCCAAGGAGAAGAGGAAATGGAAAACACTACGAGGTCGGATAAAAGAGGACATACCCCTGATTTCCTCCAAGTTCTTCTGCATGATCTTGTTCTCAGCCTCCACCCCAGCTGCAGAAACCAAATGAGGAGATTAGTTTGGCAGAAGAAGGTGAAGAAAAACGGAGAAGTACCAAGGGAGAAACTTACCCCTCTTTTCATGTTCTGCAATAAGTGCAACGTGCTTTGCGCGTAGCATCTTGTGGGTATCCAGCAGACGTTGGAATTCAGCACTCCGGCGATTGGTAGTTACCTGAAAAAAGTACAGCAGCGTAAAATTAGCTTGGTGCATATTCGAAGTGTACAAGATCCGGGCCAAGTGGAACTTAACCCGACTCTAGGTGTGCGCATATTCGAAGCATACAAGATCCGGGCCAAGTGGAACTTAACCCGGCTCTAGGTGTGTGCATATTCGAAGCATACAAGATCCGGGCCAAGTGGAACTTAACCCGGCTCTAGGTGTGTGCATATTCGAAGTGTACAAAATCCGGGCCAAGTGGAACTTAACCCGGCTCTAGGTGTATGCATATTCGAAGTGAACAAGATCAGGGCCAAGTGGAACCTAACCCGGCTCTAGGTGTGTGCATATTCGAAGTGTACAAGATCCGGGCCAAGTGGAACTTAACCCGTCTCTAGGTGTGTGCATACTCGAAGTATACAAGATCCAGGCCAAGTGGAACCTAACCCGGCTCTAGGTGTGTGCATATTCGAAGTATACAAGATCCGGGCCAAGTGGAACTTAACCCGGCTATAGGTGTGTGCATATTCAAAGTGAACAAGATCCGGGCCAAGTGGAACCTAACCCGACTCTAGGTGTGTGCATATTCGAAGTATACAAGATCCGGGCCAAGTGGAACTTAACCCGGCTCTAGGTGTGTGCATATTCAAAGTTCACATGGAGCTACGTTAGTTTTCTAATGAGCATCCGGCCGAGTAACAAGCTACTCCACCGGAGGCTTGGGGACTAATGGTTATTATCTACAGCATGTAAAGGAGAAACGACATACCTCCATCATTCGCCCCACGAGGTTAATTGCTTTAGCGGCGGTATTCATTTGGGCGGAAAATTCTGCGGGGCCGAACTTTTCCGGGAGATCGTCGTTGTGGACGAACTCCGCCTTATTCCAGTTCATGACGAACTCAATAAGGCTCGGAGGGTACCGCTCACCGGTGGGCATATGGGGTGCCACCAAGCCCTTCGCGTGCGCTTCTTTCCTCTCAACCAAGGCAAGAGTTGGGCTGGTATGCAGAACCATCTGCTGCGCATCAGTTGGCTCGGCAGGAACATCCTTCGCTGCTGGAGCTTTCTTGGGAAGCATCGACGCTAGGGTTCGCTGCCCAGCCTCGACAAATGCAGACTTGGTGGCATCCGGAGCCTTTTTGCCCTTAGCTTGCTGGGAAGAAGTAACTGCAGTGGATTTCCCCTTAGAAGCTGCTGGAGTAGTTCCTCGCCGAGGTTGAGATGACTCGGACGAGGCGGAAGAACTTGGCACTGGAGCTCTTGTAGCTGGACATGGAGTTGTTGTTGGTTTTCTTGGTGCCGGAACAGGTGCTGGTGCTGGCTCGGTCGCTGGTACTAGAACTGATGCTGGTGCTGGTGTTGAGATAGACTCGGTGGCTGCTGGTTGCGGTGATGCCGAAGTGGTGGACGCCGTCGCCTCGGCTGGACCGACCCCTCCTGCTCCGAGGTCGCGTTCCTCTCGACGAGGTAGTGCGGAACCCGGAGCAGCCGCAGAACCCTCTGGAATAGGGCTCAGCGGACGTGACTCGTCGTCACGAGGAGGAGAAGGGCCAGATGGAAGTGGTGAAGAGATGCTTGATCCGCTCTGAGGGACCTCCACCGGAGCCCTGAAGAAGAGAATAATGTCAGAAGAGAAATTACCACGATGCAAGGAGAAGTGAGTTACGCAACGAAAAATGACTTACGCATCCGAGGTTTCGGCCTCCTTAGGTTTCCGGGCCCTTCGTGTCGGGGCTTTGCCTGCCGGCTTGGAGGCAGTCTTGTCTCCGGCCTTCTTTCGCCTTTTTCTGGGCTGAGAAGGTTCAGAGGAAGAACTTGGTGCGGCTCCGCGCTTCTTCTTCGACGCCACCGGAACCGGCTCGCCCGTATCAAGTGGAGGATCCTTGTGGATATGCCCACTAGGGTTAGCTGATGTCGGAAAGGCAAAAGAAAGAGGGACAGCCTCAACAGGTTCAATCACGTCAACATCCGAGTCATCCTCATCATCGGGCCAGTCTCTAAGAGAAGAGAATTTACCGCTGGATCGTTTTGTAGCGTTGGTCATAGGGAGAAACATCTCCTGGTCCGGCTCCTCCTCATCCGGGATTTCTCGGTCCGGCACCCACTTAAGGGTCGGATCCGTACCATCCTCAAGAGTTTGCTGAAGGAACAGCTGAGAGAAAGCATGAAGAACAGAGTCAAAAATACAACAAAACCGACACATATTTGATCCGAAATAAGTTTGCCCCGCGAAGCTTCCCGCGGGAGGGAGCCTGTCACGACAGAAGTGCTCAATTCCCCACGTCCATTCGGCGGAGAAATCCTTGTGGGTGGTGAAGAGAGCCTTAACCCGGCGAAAAATCTCCGTGTTGCTCAGCTCGAAGGAGGAGGTCCGGTTGGGGTCGCGGCCGAAACTCATGTGGCACACCTTGTGGGTGCGCTTCTGGAGGAGAGAGATTCGGTTGCGCACGAACGTGATCATAGCATCCTCGTTGCGCAATCCGAGTTTCTTCAGTTCCGCGAACCTCTTGTTAACTTGGTTGGCCAGAGCCGTGGGCTTCTTGGAGACCTCCTCCCAGAATTCCTGATCAGGTGGACCCGTAGTGTAGGGGAGCAACCGAATCAAATCTTTGGTGCCCGAGTTCCGGACATAGAAGAAGGTCCGGGCCCATCCTTTGCAGGAGTCAAGCCCGGTGACCCGGGGGAAAACGGAAGTCCTCCGGGGTGAGATGGATGCAGCTCCGAATTGGGTGAGCTGCTTGTCCTCGGATTCAACTTGGATATTAGGGATGACGTTATGACGAAGGCCGAAGAACCGGATCCACAACTCCTTTGTGGGCCATAGTCTGGTGTAGCCTTCGATCGTAGAAGCAAAGGCAGAGAGAGAGGTGATAGCATTGGCTGGAAGATGGTGCGGCTGCAGGTGGTAGGTGCTAAGCCAATCCCGGAAGAAATCGCTTACCGACAGGCCGAATCCCCGTTGAAAGTGGGACAGGAACACGACGAACTCACCCGGATTGGATGAGGGGGCCAGTTCGGCGGAAGGGAGACGAGCGGCGACGCCGGCAGGAATGCGTCTGGTCCGGTAGAGCCATTCAAGGTCATGTTGACAGACACATGATCCGGCCCACGCGCCACGGTCCGCCGCAGCGGCGTCCTCCTCCATTTCTTGCTCGGCGACGATGAGCTCCTCCTCCGTCATCTCGTGCTCGCTACCCTCGCTGGCGCTGGCGACGGCGGGAATCTGAGGCCTGGATTGGCGATGACCCGTGGCGAGGAAGTTGCGCAGCGGTGGCTGCGATGCAGAGGCACGGGGAAAGTACGGCGGCGGCGCTGCTGCTAGGGGCACTGGCGGCGGCGCGGTCGCGAGGAAGATGAAGAAGAAGAGCAATGGGCAGAGGGCGCAGAAGAGGGAAAAATTCTAAGGGATGCGCCCCTCCACTACTTAACCACCCCCTGAGAGGGTGAGTGGGATCGCGCCCTGGCAATAAGCAACATGGTGTGGCTGTGTATCACACGCCTCAGCCAATCTTAGAGGAGCCACACAGAGGGCCACAGAGCAGAAGCGATCCTGTGACGTGACGCACAGATGCGATAAACGAGGAGGCAGGCGTGACGTGACCCACGCACAGTGATAACTGACAATTACTGCGGCGGTTACTGTGCAGGCCCTTAAAATAAGACAACGTAATGATTAGCCTCCACGTGGGTTGACGTATAAGAGAAGGAAACAAGGCCCGGATCAAACCATGGTAACCCGGACGGCAAGTAAAAACTTAGAGTGTGCAGAGGGAAAGTAAAACCATGAGATCCGAGTCAAAGTGGTAACCCGGCCGGCAAGTGAAAACTTGGAACGTGCGAAGGGAACGTAAATCCATATAATCCGAGATAAAGAGCTAACATGGAAATAAACGTCCAAGGCTCGAACATAAATGAACCTGTTGTGGCCTTAGCGGCCAAGGCAGCTAAGACCGCACCAGTTTCGGGGACTAATGTTGGGGGATACCCCCGGGTAGGGTCACTCCGGGGTATAAGGGCCGAGTTAGCGAGGTTCGGCAGGGTCAAAACGGATGCTGACCGGGTCACCTCAAGGCAGGCCGGATCACGGAGTAACTCGGGCCAGGGAGGGTCGTCTAACATTGTCTCAGCCGACTTAAGGAGTAAGTCGAAAGTGCTTGTCTAACTTGTATGCAGGAACAGGTGTGGCCGGATCTACCATGATCCGGATCCAGTTTAGCTTCTGGGAGAAGGAAGGAATCTCTCTGGTCAAAAAGAAGGCCCGGTACGCACTGCATGAGCGAAGCAAGTAAGGGCAGGATCACCGGGTCATAGCCGACAAGGGTGACGACGCCCGTGTCGGCTGACGCGGGCGCCACAGAGGCTCACGTAGCTAAAACATGTATGACGCGGGGGAAAAGCACCCTGGTCGGGTTACTATTTTGAGAGGAGGCATATTCTCCACGTATGCCCTAGGCAGAGACTAAGCCCCCTCTATATAAGGGGGGCTAGGGTTCCAGTAGAAGGGGTTGAGCGCTAGTTGGGTTGATCTTTCTTCGATACTGATTTAGCTAAGGTTTCAGGAGTGAACTGTAGTTGAGAGTAAGAGAGCTTCTTCTTCCTCCTCTCGCCGATACAGCTCTAGGAGCACTTGTAAACTTGAAAGGAATACAATTTTCTGTGTGGAGAATCACTCCACTATCCCTCCCTGGATTTTCCTAGCGTGTATTAGTCCCCACCTTTATCCTATTCATGGCATCTGCCGTGACACCACCACGACACCACCGTTTTCACCTCCCCGCATCTCCGCCACCTTCTGCACGATACCTTCCACTGCGACGTCGAACACGTCTTTTAACGTGTCTAGCGTGTACCTTGAGTCGGCGTACACCAGTCTTGGCACGAGCCTGACGACCTCCTCCCGCATCTCCTGCACCGCCGCCAGCGGTATCCTCCTGAGCGTCTCCTCGATGCTCACGTTCCCGGAGCGCACGTCATCCTCCGGTATGAAAACCGAGTACCTTGCGTGGTCCTTGGGCAGGTGCCATCTGTACTGTAGGTACGCCGACCCCGGGTGGAAGAACACCGGCACGCACCCGGCGACCATCGCGTCGAACGCCGACCGCCGCGTGTACGAGTCCCCCGGCGGCTGGAGACAAAAGGTGGAGCTCTGGAACAGCTGCATGATGGCGGCCGGGGCGTGGCACTGGCTGGCCCCATTGGCGCAGCCCAGCTGCCGGCACTTGGACGATCCGCCGCACTGGGCGATGATCTCCGACCTGATGGATCGTCGATCCCCGGGTCGTGGCGCGCCCACGAAGGACATGAGCCACGGGCGGTCGGCGCCCCTGATCCTGCGCTGCCAGTCGAGGACATGGGCGTCGGTTCGCGGGTGGAAGTAGGTCGGGTAAGGCACGGCCACGTCGTTGCCGCTGCCGAGGCCTGGGGTGGAGGACTCGACGACGAGGACGGTCATGTTCCTGGCGGCGTCGAGGAGGAGCAGGTTGGTGCCCCACGCGGAGCTGTTGATGGTGTCGCGCTGGAAGTCCCACGCCGTGCGCCCCGCCACGAGGAAGTGGTCGCGCCCCCCCGCCCTGCCCCACTCCGGGCGGCGCGTGAGCCAGCGCGCCAGGTCGCGCGACGCGGCGTCCCGCGTGGCCTCGTCGTAGCCCCAGTGGTGCAGCGCGAAGTCGAAGCCGGCGTAGAACGGGACGAACACGGCCGCCGCCGCGGCGGAGTCGTTGGTGAGGCACCCGTACCGCCGCATGCGGCCGTGGAAGATGGCGTCCAGCGCGAACTGCTGCGTCGCGTACCAGCAGCTGCAGCCGGTGAGCGCACCGCCGCCGCCGCCGTCGGGCTGATCGGCGGGCAGCAGAGGCTCCCCGAGGCCGGCGTTGCTCACCTGCTCGCACATGTCGGGCCACTGGCCGTCCGTCCTGGCGCAGCCGGCGAGCATGTCGGCGTTGAATCGCGGCGGTAGCTCGTGCATGTACACGTACCGTCCCCTGCATGGATCGCCATTGTTGTCACCGCCGATGCGGCGCACGTAATCGGCCACGCCCGTGTACACGGACATGCGGAAGTAGAGTATACATGTTGTCCAGAACGCCGCGACGACGACGAGGAGGAATCGATGCCGGGTAGCGGCACCGGAGATATCCATTGAGCGCGTCTTGGTGGCAGTCAGGTCGAGTCGAGGTGTCGGCGCACGGCGCTGCCGGCCCGGCCGCGAGTTCTTCTTGACTAGACGAGTATTACTGCATTCTCTCTTTCCAATTTCTCTCTTTGTTTCCAGTTTGATTCGCGTGAGACGGAAGATGCGGAAGTTTTCCAGCTGTACCGATTCTCTCTCTCTCCAAATTGATTTGCAGCGTAGGAATTAATTGACGCTCTTGATCCAAATTACATGGAACTTTCCTTTCACAACGCATATCATGCACCGAATCGCAAGAAAGGATTAGCATGTTTTTTTCATCTTTTTCAATCTGTCCATGAATCTCTATTTCATGGCAAGAAGAATCGTGTACGTACCCCACGAAAAACGATTTGATTATACTAGTTTCCTTCTTCTTTTACGTGGCATGAGATCATATAATCGCAAAAATAATAAAAGCAGAAAAAAGAATGATTCTAGTTTTTTTTTTCATGTGCGTGAACACAACGATCGTGGGGGAGAATTTCGCAAAAAAAAAAAACGATCGTGGCGGAAGGAATCCTGCCGAACTCGGCCCTTCTCTAAGTGGTTAGGAGGCGCACTACTTCAGTCACTCGGCCCATTAGCCGGCCGAGCGGACGCATCGTCGTCTCTCTCGAGTCTCGACCTCTCCAACGAAACCTCCGAGCTGGAGGCCGCCTGCCGTCGCGACAGCTAAGAAGGTTCTAGAGGCGCGGCGGAGCCAAGCAGCAGCCTTGGCGGCTGGAAATTTTCCGGCTAGGTCTTGCCGGCCGCGCGCATGGATCAGAGGAAGGCCCTGTTCCGCGCGAAGCTTCGCGAGGCCAAGGAGAAGCAGGAGAAGCGCATCGACCCCTCGCTCGTCAGGTCTACCCCCCCCCCCCCCCCCCCCCCCCCCCCGCCCCCTTCTCTCCCTGTTCGCGGGTAGAATACAGCCGTAGGAATGTGGGGCCTTCCCCGCCTAGTTGGTTCCATTTGTTGTGATGATTTAATTGGGTCACGCGTTCGCTTGATGTAAACCCTAGGGAATGGGGAACGAGCAGCCGCCTCTGGCGGTAGGGTTTCGCTACGTAGGTATAATTGCCTAAACCCAGTTGATTGTTTGATACTGGTGTGTACACTATTGACTGGTTTGCTACTTTGCTTGTTCTCGTGTAGCGAGAAGAGTATCTCAGTGGTGGAATTTTGATTTCATGGGTACCGATTTACTCTTTGCTGCCAATTATCTCTCGGCGTTCGAACCCTGTATAGATAGTCGTATGCTACTCCAGTCCCCCTTTGCGTTACCCCCTTAGTGCCTTACGTTTTGCTTATATGTTAGCTAAATGTTGGTGATGCGACTTTTAGTTGGAGTTTTAATGGGAATGGATTCAGTTTGCATCATGTTCTTCAGCTTGTCATAGATCACAAGATCTGCGGTGCTAGGTTTCATCAAGTGCATAGGTTTAGCTACATAGCAACATATGGCATATGGGTTGTCTTAAACTTTGATCTCGAGAGGTGACGGCATTGGTATATCAATCAAGCAATAGCATTATCTGATAGACAGTGCATTATCTTCTGCAGGTATAATGAGTATGACCAGCCCATCTGTAGAGTCTGCAACGTTACTCTGAAATCTGATGCACTTTGGCCTGCGCACCAGGTTTCACGGAAACATCATGAGGTAAACAGAGAACAAGAAACCCTGTTAGTGTTTACTGGTTTACACTCTTTTGTGGGTGTAAATGGATGGTCATATTATAAGGACAACTTTCACGGATCTTTGATGCAGTTATGTACACAGCATTATTATGATGCCATAGCTAACATGTAATTAAAGTTTAATCTGTTTAGGAGAATAATAGGGACAATAGTATGTTTGACAGGTGAATGAATCGTGCTGTTTATGTAGTTCGAGATATGAGTATATGACCCTTCAGTGGATTGATTAACAACTAACGTTTACTTGTTATTGCTTCAGTGGATTGAACGTCTAATTTATTTATTGAAATTGGAGACGCTTGTTATTGCTTAATTGTTCCTAAGCAGATTTTGTATGACATCACATATAGTCAGTACTGTTGTCATCATCTTACTGAAGTATAATTTCTTTGCAAACTGTGTTAATATACTGCCAAATTTATGGTACAGGCAAAAGCTGCTGCAGCCACTAAAGTTACAGAAGGTGCAGCTCCTCGTGGCAAAAATGTCAATCATGAAAAAACAGCTGAGCCGCCCCAGAAAGCAAAATCCTCCTCATTGCCTGCCAATTTTTTTGACAGTCAGGGAGTGAAAAGGCAAAGCGATGGTGAGAATGCTAAATTGCTCCCTCCCTCACCCAATTTAACGATTCATAGCGTAAATTGTTCACATATAATTTCTGTACTTCATTTGGTTCATTGTATTCCTTACCTGGTCATCCTTGTCTATTTTCATTTGTTTGATTGTATGCTTCTATGTGTCATCTTCCTGTGTTCGGTTATGTAGGTAACTTAGCAGGGTCATGGGCCCATCGCTAAGGAATTATTGCTGATTTTCCCTCTGGTTTGCCCTTGATGCAAATCGCTATCTGCTATGCTTGCCATTTGTTGCAGTATAACCTATCTGTTTTCACCTAGATAGTCAGATAGCTTCTTGTGGAGTTTTATATAGAGCATATCTGGTAGCTGGCTAGACCTAGCAATTACCCACCTAACCTTGCAAGATATGCTTTGCACTAAAAGACCTCGCATTGCTGTGCAAACTTTATCACATGAGCAAGGAAAGCTTGCTGTGGAGGAGAGTCAAGCTCACACTCCCATGTGGCAAGGTTGGATTGCTGACCTTTGTCATGTTGGGGTTTATTAGAAGTTGTAAATACTATTAACTTTATCATATTTGAGGTTAATTATAATATATTGCCCAAAAAGTATGTACTCATTCTGAAGAACCGCTCTCTTGAGTTATTTCTTACATGGGTTAGTTTTTTCCTGCCTGGTAAAGGAATGTGGGAAACTGATCCAAACCTGCCCATATGACCTATTGGATAGTTTTCTCTTTAAACAACTGAGATAACATTTGGCATATGTTGCGTTGTACTGTATATGCTAATTTTCATGCGATTTCCTTTAATTAAAAGTGTGATAACTACTTAAGTTCCAGTCACCAAGCCTTCATACATGAGAATTGACATTCTTCCTGGCTACACCTGATAACCACTTATCCTTCAAAATTGGTACCATTTAAGTTGGAATGGTGTTAGAATTTGGTATACAGGGAATTATTGTTGAACAGATTTACTTTCTGGATGGAAACAGTGAAACACATAAATATCATTATTCTTGTATATTCTGTAGAGCAGTAGAGCTTTGGTATGTAGTGAACATGTCATGAATGTCTATTTTCTGTGAAGATTCTTGCCTTCATTATGCTTTAGCCGCAGCTGAAATGTACATTTAGCAATCTTGTGTACTTAAGAAAACTTTGATGAGTAGGTACTGGTTCTGAAGGAAGGTCTGTACGTCATGAAGTGGCTGAGGTTCAACCGTCGACCAAAGAACCAAGTGTAAATAAACCATCTGTCACGCCAAACCAAATGCCGAATAAAGGGATTCAAGGCAAACCCAATGTGAAAGGAATTCTTCCAGGGAACTTTTTTGATTATACAGAAGAAGATGAAGATGAAGCTCCAGCACCAGCTCCAAAGGAGCCCAGTAGGACTCCTGGAAACATTGCCAATCCAAGTCGCATGCAGGTGAAAGGTGTCCCTGATGGCTTCTTCGATAGCAGTAACACACAACCCACTGAAGCCAGCGCATCGTCTCAAGCAGGGAACAATGCGGAAACTGCTCAAGTAAAAGGTGCCCTGCCAGAAGGATTCTTTGATAACAAAGATGCGGATCTCCGTGCACGTGGTATCGAACCACCAAAAGTTGACATCAAGTAAGGTTTCTTCACTAAATCTTGCAAGTGTATTTCCACAATAATTAATCTAACTTAACAAAGTTTAGTTAGCATTTATAAGCTTTTGTTTGCATATGTAAGAGCTCTTTTATGACCTTAGCTAGGTACAGAGTAATGACTAATGCGGATTATTTACTAAATAAGTTCTTCTCGCAACCATGTTGATAGTTTTGCATGGGTGCTAAGGTGTCAAGTTCGAAAACTGCAGTCTGGAACAGTCAATCATCGTTGTGTTTTATGCCTTTTTTTACGTTGACATGTGTCTACATTTTCTCCTCAATGTTTCCAACAAAAATTGCTGCAGTGGATTTTTACATCAGATTGTACTGTATTTAGTTCAGTTTAAGTATTTTCTGTAAGTGGGATTATTCTCATATGAACTACTTAAAATCTCACGCAGTGATGCGTACAAAGAATTTGAAAAGGAAATTCAGGAGGACCTCCAGGAAGTTGATGATCGCCTTGAAGAAGAGGAGGTTAGGCTAATCTCTCTATACCTTGGAAATGTATTTGTTCTGCACTGCTGATATTGGTGAACTTTGTATGTGCCTTGTAGATTGATGCTGCTGCTGAGAGGGAAGAGTACTTGACTTTAGAGCAAGAGTATGACCCTTTCCACGTCTTGTTCTGTCCACATACCCAAATCGGTGATTTTTGTCTGGTCTGTCATCAACTCATCATCCATTTATTTGTGCACAGGGAGTACAGGCAGCGAGTAGATATGCTGAAGAAACAGCTCACCGAGTCAAAAGCCACACGGAATGCTAAAGCAAATAGCAAACCTGTTGGCATGGACACGGAGTCTAGCGCCAGCGACTCATCAAGCGATGATGAAGACGGCAACACAGATTTTGCTGTCGACTGGAGAGCACAGCATATGAAATGAAGGCGGAGGCTTCTTTGATTTACTTCTTACCGTGGCAAACAGAGAAGTGCTGCCTCGACCATTGCACATCCAGTCGTCAATGCAAATTTTGCATAGAGGTCTTGTTTTTCGTGTTGAAAACACACGAGCTACTTATGAACTAACGCAACGAGACTGGTTATTGTTACTTCCGGATGTGAATAGTCCTGAGTCTCTAGTTGACTACTAACAATTTGCCTCTGACTGGTTGTATTTCTTCAGTTGGACCAAAATTCCGTGGGATGACTGAAACAACCAAGAATTCTGAGTTGTTTTATCCTTGGAATACATGATACATGTTGGATGGACTTCCCCCGGAAACTGGAAGTGACACTTCCACCTGTTCAGATTGACTTCCTTGTGCACACTTCAACCCAACCCCTATTATCCCTTGGACTGGGATCGATCCATCCCTGCTTGTCCTTTGTGTGATGTTGATGCCTGCGGCTGAGCGTTGCTCTGTGCTGGATGCTTTTGCTTGCAAAAAGTTTCATCAGGTTGCTCAGCTGCTTAGTGCGCTGACGTTCTATGCTGTGCTTGGTTTACAACACTACGACCACAGCATAGAAGCTGCCAAGAGCTCACCTGTTGAACTCATTCAGCCAAAGCTCACCGTCCATTTCACATAGTTTTAGGCAGACCATCTTTTCAAGACCCTATGTTAGGGCTCACTTGGCTTGGTGGAGGCCTCCGTCAATCGGAGAATTTAAAGACCTCACGGCAAAACTTGAGTACTGTACTGTCTGTACAATTATAGATGCCTCATTAACATTCGTCACCTTGACTAACACTTTAGTCTTACGCTGGTATTTGGTGACCCTCTTTCTCTTTGATGTCTCATGCTTTGCCACCTCTAGGCAATTCGAAAGGTGGCCAATGAAATTCCCTGGACTTCCATCTCATTGACGTAGGTAAGCTCGCTCGAGACGGTTCGGGTTTCTTGCCAGATTCGCTATCTGCTTATTGTATTCAGACATACGATCATTGTTGCTTACTACTATTATTGAGCATTGAACGGAGAACAGACGCATGTACACATTCATGTATGTTCAGGTACTTCAGTACTCGAGATATGCAATAAATATCATCCCTATCAGTGGAGACGTGCATTCGTGCAATACTACGTCACGACTGCCAAACTTCCTAGATAATCCATAGATCTTGTAAACAATCGATAGATTTTCTATCGACTAAAAATTAACGTTTCATCAGCGGAGCTGAAAATGGCATGACCATCTTATTTTTTAATCATGCACTAAGCATAGATCGAACGTCAGTTTCGGTCATAGTAGGTTTTGGATGCTAGTTGGTTCTGGAGGTTGTGTTTTTTAGATGTTACTCCTTGATGATTGATGTTGTTGTGGTTTTCGTCCGGTTTTCCGTTAATTAACTGGGCAATTCTCCTTCTTCTTAATAAATAGATTGGGGCAATTCTTTTGCCCCCGTTTCAAAAAAAAAAAAATCTAAGTTGCAATTGAAAATGGAAGGACTCCCCCGCAAAAAAAAAATGGAAGGACTTGATCATTAAGGTGGTTTCTGGAGTGAAAGGGACTAGTTAGCCAATAATCAACCTACATGTCCTGGCACTGTCAATGATGGTGGCTATATATTAACACAATGTTTTGCGGCAATCATTGTGTACAACACCAAAAATAAGCGTTCGATTTTGACTTTGCTTTCAAGGAAAATAACGATACCTTCGTTTAAATTATTTACGTTTAAGTCAGTCCTCCAAATCTTTATTCAGTGGTACTCTGAATGTTTCTGATGCAGTGAGCACCAACATCTTTGCAAGCATGCTGCATATAAAAAAGACAGCGCAAACACAGTACCTATGAAACTATTTAGATAGTGGTACTGTGTAAAGGATGATGCTAATATAGTTTCTTCCACCATGACCACAGTGCCAAGTGTCAAGTGCCAAACCACATCATAGATACCTTCTCCTTGATTCTCAAAAGGGTGTGGACTTGTGACAGTGAACAATGTCGTATCAGAATCCATTCCCTATGCTCGGTTCAGAGGTGGAATCAGGAATCTGTCATGGCCAACTTGTGCAGACAGAGTAAACCTGAATAGCGCCTCTCCCGGATGATCCATTACATCGCCGTCGGAATAGCATGTAGCAAAGCTAAAAAGTTTGCAGATGCGTAGCTTCCCCTGTTTCATTCTTGCATTTCTTGAGAAGGAATAAAAAAGGATTAGATTACAAAGTTCAATCAGTTCCTTTTTTTTGAAAATTTTGCCTCTGCAAATATATAAACCAGGTCTCTGCATAGATCTACTGAACATTCTTAATCCAGAACTACGAAGCTGGAGATAAGTATGCATCTCGCATTAGTTTACATTGTTTGGAAGAGTATGTTGAAAAGCAGATAATCCACAAGTTCTATACAATTGCTTTCTAGAGGCTTAGATCATCGGTTCATATCTGGCTATTTGTACAGAAATTTGTCAGAAGCAGTGTTCAAGTTAGCTCAGAAATTAATATTGAACAGCGAGCACAATGCACATATACACATATGAGCACAATGTACATATGACAAGCATTCCAACCACTATTAGCATGAGCAGCCGTCATTTACAGCAAATATGAACCCAAGACTCAGAATACTAACCAATCCAAACAACTAAACAAGAGATTCAGAGAAAGCAAGTATTGGCAGTTCCAATTTTGTCGAGACACGTCTGAGTATCATTAGCTTCTTCTGTTTCTATTATTGTGCAAGTACATGAGAACATCATCTCATTTCTACGCCCTGATTGCTCTGTTCATTCCATGAGGATGTATTTTCACCAAAAAGAAAAATAACTCTCATGTAAGAACTACTGAAACACATTGGCAAACAAGCATTTAATAGTATAGCACATTTATTCAGCCAGGGAAGCAGAGCTCAACAACATCCATGGACCGGGAAACATCGACCTGACGCGACGCGCCGCCATCGCCGTCTTCATCGAACCTGCAGTCCGCAGCTGCTGGCCCAGAGCTCTCCTCCTCCCAGACAGCACCAACCTCATCAGAATTGGCATTGAAGCAGAGGGTCGGATCAGCGCACACCACAGAGCCAACGCAGCACTGCTTCTGGAACGGGAACGCGCCCACCTCGGCGTCGATCTTCCCCCGGACGTCGAAGAGGAGGCTCCTCAGCCGCACCACCTCGGCCTCGAGCGTGGCATGGCCCTGCAGCCTCCGCAGCAGCTGCTGGTTGGCGGCGCGGAGCTTCTTGACCTCCTCCTCCAGGAACGCGGCGTGCGCCTTCTTCTTCTCGCGGTACTTGCGCACGGCCTCCCGGTTCCCCAGCGGCCGCCGGGGCCTCGCCGGGTCGTCCCTGGCGGCTTCTTCGTCGTCGTCGCTGCCGGCGCCGAAGACCTGGGTGTGCGTGTGCAGGCAGGTGTGCGTGTGCATGGCGGCCGACGGGCCGGGAGGGTTGCAGGTGTGCGTGTGGCTGCAGCTCGCCGCGCTGCTGCTGCTCAGCATGTCGTCGAAGGTGCCGGGCATCTCCGGGTGGGAGAAGAGGAACTGGCTAGGGAGGTCCACTCCGTCGTCCATTTGTGCCAAGAACGATCTCTTTGTGTGTAGTCAATGGTCAGAAAGTTGCACAACAAAAAGAGATGGGATCAAGAACAGGGTATTATGCCAGAGGACATCAATTTTCTGGCAGAAAATGGCGAGCCACGAAGGAACTGGAAGAACACAGCTAAGGTGTCCACTTGAAATTGGAGTGAAAGATTGAAGTGGTAGCAGGACAGCAGGAAAGAAGCCTCTCCGTGTGTCGAAATTCAAGTGCAAACTGGAAACCCCACGAGGGGATATAAGGAGAACCAAATTCGATCGACGAGATGCCTAGTAGGAGGTAAAAAGCTGGAAGAATCCAGCATCAGAATCCCATCTTGGGGCGGGGGGCACGGTTGAGCGATACGAAATCGACGGACAGGCCTCTGGGCTCACGGCACCGAGCTGCCCCTTGCAGGGGAGAAACTTTCTTCTTCTTCCTTCGCTTTCCCTTTTCGCCGGCCGCGCCTTTCTCTCGCCGCCGATCTTTTTGGCGATGTCCTCTCCCTCACCTTTTTCTCGGCGATCGGAAGGTGGGGAGAATCTTGGGGGCGGAGGGGAGATGGAGGGTGACGTGATTGGATTGGAGTGGGAAAGAGAGGCGGAGAGAAGAGGAACCCCTAGTTCTTGCCGCTGTTGGGAGGTTTTTGTCTGCGACCATGATTCTGTGTTGATTTTTTCCGCTTCTTGTTTCAACCTGCCGCCACTTGGCCGGGCTGTGTCTTGTAGTTGGACTTTTATGCCCCCTTTATGTTGTTGCCTGTTTTGACTATCGGTTATATGTCCTCTAAAGCCTCGACAGATGTACTAGGGGTGTTTGGTAAAATTATAAATTAGGCTCACTTTGTGGTTATTAAATTGCGTAGTACCTTCCTATGTTATTTTGATATCCCAGGTCCTATCGTTAAGAAAAGCGAATTATTGGGTTAAAAATACCCTAAGCTTCCAGCAATTTGGCAAAGAAAAACTAGTAGTTTGTTTTTTGGCTAACAAATTCGAATTATCTTGAGTAATAGAAGGATAGATCAAATTTCAATGGTTGTTGGCTATGATTCAATCCGACCTTGAATAATGAAAAAATACCCTATCTTTCAAAATTTAATCATGAAACGCGCTACTTCTAATATTAGAATTCTAGAAGAAAAATTTAGGAAAAGGAACATATCCTTTTAAATCTATTGGGTATCTCCAAAAATAATGGTGCTATAGGTCTTCTGAAAGAAACATACCAAGATGTTAAACAAAACCGCTTGCTACAAGCTAGAGTATGTCAGAGATAGGCGAAGTTAACTTAGGTTATCAATTATATAATGATTTGTGATGTTCTCTTTCTTGTTTCAAAACGTACCCACATATGATGATTTGTGATGTTCTCTTCCTTGTTTCAAAACGTACCCACATCTTAAGTGTGGGGACCCTGGATTAACTATCTGAAATTTCCTTATGCAAACCACCACAATCCCAAGATTAGGGCATCGTGGAGTATACTGACTTAATATCAAAGTACCACATCGATTACAATACCGAATACAAATCTTACATAAAGGTCTCATGACCCCAATCTTACATAAATGCCTTGTCGGACATAGCATTCATAGTAGCAGGGGAACATTCAACGCAGAAGTCCCGAGTCACGCCTCAACTCTATAGGCGCTCGACTCAGAGAACCCCCTAGTTCACGTAGTCATCATCAAAACCGTCATCTTCTCCAGCTTTCTCATAGTCTGACCAAGTTAATAGCCAGGGACAATGTCAGTGAGTACGTTTGAACGTACTCGCAAACCACCTTAAAAGAATTATTAATAAAAGGATATGCAGTATGGCTTGTAGTAGTAGGATGGCTCTATCTATTGTTTTGTTCTAAACCATTTTCTCTTGTAAATACAACATCTCTATATCTTTGTTGAAAACCTTTTGGAAACATTTGGAAACATTTGAAGTTGAAAACCACTAGGTTATGGTTGCCCACTTTCCTCTCCCGGTCATCCCATGACTAAGTCACCTTCCTCCGTGGTCATCCCATGACCAACCCATCTCCAAAGCCTCTGGTTTTTGAAAAATCCTTTTTAAAAACAAAACCAACATCGTTAAGCAGCAACTCTTCCAACCGCTCATGATCGCGTACACAGCTATTTAAATAGATTTACTCTCTACAGAGGTTGTACACTTTATCCACAAGATTCAATACATTCGCTGTGAGCATCCACAGATCGTGATACACTAGTATGCGGGGTTCGGATAATCGAACAAAACTCTTGGAAAGCCTATCCCAGCATGTGCCCTACCCTATGAGGTGTTCCTCTCAACGTCTAGACGTCAGGTACCTAAGACCAATCGGAGCATCTTTTTCACTCCTATAGAGTGTGTAATTTCAATGAGAGTCTCATAGTACCGTCTGGCTGCCTACAAGGACAGCTCACATCTCCCCTAGGCCATTGTACCGGACAAGTGGCCCTTTCCCTTGGGGAGACCCGACATTCGAGGGGCTTGAACCCTTATAGTAGTTGTGAGGTATCCCATGCTAAGACAAACTAACTTCAAGCTAAGCCCCATCCTATTCCGGGGTAATGTGGTTGCATGGTTTAATTGTTCTAGCAAATTACATAGAACCGGGTGTGTTTTCATAAACTTTTTTCCTCCTCTTCCTTCTAGTACCCTTTTTTAGAAAAAAAAGTTCTCTTGGTAAGGCAATCTTACCAAGGTTTCGCCATAAAAACCTTTTTGTAAACTTTCCAGGGTTTCCCAACCTATGGTTTTACTTTGGCTAAAAGGGGTTTCCAAGGGGTAATGTGTGAACCACCAACTTAATAATCTAGGGCATGGATAGGTGTCAACAAGGGGTGTACTTAGCAGTACCATGGTGTACTAGCTTGGAGGGGCCAAGCTACTACAAGATATAAATAGCAGTATATTAAAACAATGCACTTTGTATAAATAGATAAGTAAAACATGCATAATGTAAATATTAGGACCAGCTTATGATAAAGTAGGTGGCTTACCTTCATAAAAAATATCCCTGGTCTTCTTCATCTTCTTCTTCAAATTCCTCAAAATCTTCTTCTTCCTCATAACCTCCTTCGTTCCTTTCTAGCGTCGCAAACTAAACAAGAACACACACAAGCACCAAATCAACATGAAGGGTTCGCAGCATAGAAAACAAAAAAATTCCTACGATGAGAACTATACGTCAAGATCTATCTATTAGATACAAGCAACGGGTGGATATACATCCATGGAGAACTTATCCTCGAAGACAAGAAAGTTTTGTTAACGAGTAGGAACTCGTGGATGATGTAGTCGTATGCTTGTCGATCTCAAGATCGTGTGAAAGTCCTGCGCCGCAAACCAGCAGCGCATCCGCACTCGCACACACGTTTAGGCCACCGAACAACCTCCGCCTCCTTGCTCCAGAGATGTAGCAGAAGCAGCAACTCCTTCCAGATGAAATGCCACCGGGAACATGTATCTCGCTTATCTAAGACCATGGGGGAATAATTTTAGAGGGGGAGAGAGATCCTTCACGAGGAGGTGTGAGGAAGAAGGGTGGGAGGGGTGTCCTTTTATAGGAGGAGGGGGTGACCCTCCCCATGGCCGGCGCCCCATGGGGGGTGACCCCTCACCTCCCCCATTCATGTGGTGGTAACCTCCTCCACATAAAAGTGTCCCTTAACATTCCTCTTTAAAGTCTTTACTTTAAATGCATTAAATTTCTCCAAATTTAATGCTCTATTATTTAATAAAACTCTTTTATTAAATTTATTCAGAATTTTGTTAATTACTTTAATTAACAAACATTCACATAAAACCCCCTGCAATATTTCAATATTACATGCAGAACCAGTTTCAGCAATTTCACCCGAAACAGTTTCGGTGTCTATTGAAATAATTCCAGCGCTTTGCAATTCATTCGTCTGAAACACATTTGCTCCAAATGGTGTTGGTGTCCCTTAAGTGTGTCACCCTATGGTTCGTGAATAATGCAGACATGATCGATACCCCTCTTAGATCAATAATCAGAAGCGGGACCTGGAGATCCATACTGATTCCTACACATTCTACGATGACTTTTGTGATTGTGAGAACCTTTAACGCTAGTAACTATATCCCTTTGTCTCGCGGTATATTACATGTCCGAGATTTGATCATCGGTATCTCCATACCTAGTTTGATCTTGTTACCGACATGTAATATTTTTTTGTTCCCGTGATATAACATTCTAGTGATCTTATCACTTGCTTGCAAGCTAACCAATGTGATATCACCGAGAGAGCCCAGAGTATATCTATCCGTCATCGGGATGAACAAATCCCACTATTAATCCATGAGCTTCTACATAACACTTTCGTAGCACTGAACCCACATTTATAATCACCCTTTCACGGTGTGACGTTTGATGTTATCAAGATACTCTTCTAGTGTTAGTGATTAATATGATCTCATGGTCTAAGGACTAGGATTACTTTGTTAGATGTTATAGCAATATAAACACAATGACTTTGATCGTAATGCTATACTTCGGATGAATATTCATCACATCATTCCACTAATGATCTGACCTCGTTATTAACAACATCCAATGTCCATGATCAGGAAACCTTGGTCATCTTGCTAATCAACGAGCTAGTTTATAAGAGAGGCATAACTAGGAACTTTCCTTTTGTTTATTAAACACACATGTATTAATGTTTCCAAATTAATACAATTATAGCATGCAAAATAAACATCTATCATATACTTGGAATATGTATAATAACAACTTTATTATTGCCTCTCAGGGCATATTCCCTTCAGTCTCCCACTTGCACTAGAGACAATAATCTAGTTACATGATAATAAATCTAACACCCATGGAGTTCTGGTGTTGATCATGTTTTGCTCTAGGGAGAGTTTTAGTCAACGGATCTGCTACATTGAGATCCGTATATACTTTACAAATCTTTATATCTCCATCCTTGACATGCTCACGGATGGAGTGAAACTAGCGCTTAATATGTTTGGAATTATTGTGAGACCTTGGTTACTTTGCGTTGGCTATGGCTCCATTGTTGTCACAATAGATCACCATTGGATCCAATGCACTAGGAACCACACTCAGTTCAGTAATGAAATCCTTCATCCAAACCGCTTCCTGTGCTGCTTCTGAAGCAGCAATATATTCTGCCTCCGTTGTTGACCTTGTTACCACGGGTTGTTTGGAGCTCCTCCAACTAACTGCTACTCCGTTCATGAGAAATACGTATCCGGATTGAGACTTAGAGT
Source organism: Avena sativa (assembly GCA_916181665.1). Classification (NCBI taxonomy): domain Eukaryota; kingdom Viridiplantae; phylum Streptophyta; class Magnoliopsida; order Poales; family Poaceae; genus Avena; species Avena sativa. The sequence continues at coordinate 485,130,215 of OV702279.1, forward strand.
CATCCAGATCAGTGTCAAAGCTAGCATCGACATAACAATTACCGACCAACTCTTCTTCACCTCCGTATACAAGAACCATTTCCTTAGTTCTTCTCAAGTACTTAAGGATATTCTTGACCGCTATCTAGTGTTCCAAACCTGGATCAGATTGGTACCTACTAGTCAAACTAATAGCATGTGCCACATCCGGTCTTGTACATAGCATGACATACATTATAGAGCCTATGGCTGAAGCATAGGGGATCTTATCCATTATCTCTCTTTCTTCCGCCGTAGCCGGACTTGAGTCTTACTCAATGTCTTGCCTTGCAACATAGGTAAGAACCCCTTCTTACTTTTGTCCATTTTAAACTTCTTTAAAATCTTATCAAGGTATGTACTTTGTGATAACCCTATTAGGCATCTTGATCTATCTCTATAGATCTTTATGCCTAATATATATGGCGCTTCACCAAGGTCTTTCATAGAAAATTTGTTGTTTAGATAACTTTTAACACTATTTAAAAGATCTATATCATTTTCAATCAGTAATATGTCATCCACATATAATATTGGAAATGCCACATTGCTCCCACTCACTTTCTTGTAAATACAAGCCTCTCCATAAGTTTGGACAAATCCAAACTCTTTGATCACCTTATCAAAGCAGAGATTATAACTCTGTGATGCTTGCTTCAGTCCATAGATGGATCGCTAAAGCTTGCACACCTTGTTAGCATCCTTAGGATCGACAAAACCCTTTGGTTGTATCATATACAACTCTTCTTCAATGTTACCATTGATGAACGTAGTTTTGACATCCATCTGTCATATTTCATAATCGAAATATGCAACAATTGCTAACATAATCCTAACTGATTTTAGCATCGCTGCGGGAGAGAATGTCTCATCGTATTCAACTCCTTGAATTTGTCGAAAATGCTTTTGCGACAAGTTGAGCTTTATAGACGGTTACATTACCATCATCATCAGTTTTTCTTTTGAAAATCCATTTATTCTCAACGGCCTTTCGGTCATGAGGTAAGTCCACCAAGGTCCAAACCTGGTTTTTGTTCATGAATTCCATCTCGGATTTCATGGCTTCTAGTCATTTGTTGGAATCCGGGCTCATCATCGCTTCTTCATATGTCGTAGGGTCATCTATTTCATCAACCATGAAATTTACAACAGGATTCCCGTATAGTTCAGGAGCTATACGTGTTTTGCTTGACCTGCGAGGTTCAGTAGTGTCCTCTTTCGGAGTTTCATGATCATTATCATTAGTTCCTTCTTCATTTGGTGAAGTCAACTCCGGAACGACTTCCGGTGCTACGCCACTCGCCATTTCATGAAGAGAAGGTTCAATAACCTCTTCGAGTTCTACCTTTCGACTACTCACACCTTTCGCGAGAAACTTTTTCTCTAGAAAGGATCCATTCTTGGCAACGAAAACCTTGCCCTCGGATCTGTGATAGAAGGAATACCTAATTGTTTCTTTAGGGTATCCTATGAAGACGCATTTTTCCGCTTTGGGTTCGAGTTTATCCGGTTGAAGTTTCTTCACATAAACATCGTATCCCCAAACTTTAAGAAATGATAGCTTAGGTTTGTTTCCAAACCATAATTCATACGGTGTCGTTTCAACGGATTTAGACGGTGCCCGATTTAAAGTGAATGCAGTGGTTTCTAGTGCATAACCCGAAAATGACAGTGGCAAGTCAATTAGAGACATCATAGAACCATATCTAATAGAGTATGATTACGACGTTCCGATACACCATTACGTTGTGGTGTTCCGGTAGGCGTGAGTTGTGAAACTATTTCACACTCTTTCATGTGTGTGCTAAACTCGTAACTTAGATACTCATCTCCACGGTCAGACCATAGAAATTTGATCTTTCTATTACGATGATTTTCCACTTCATTCTGAAATTCCTTGAACTTTTCAAAGGTTTCAGAATTATGTTTCATCAAATAGATATACCTGTATCTACTCAAATCATCCGTGAAAGTAACAAAATAACGATATCCACCTCGCGCTGACACACTCATTGGACTGCATATATCAGTATGTATGATTTCCAATAAATCTGACGCTCGTTCCATTGAACCGGAAAACGGCGTTCTAGTCATCTTGCCCATAAGGCATGGCTCACATGTATCAAATGATTCAAAATCAAATGATTCCAAAAGTCCATCAGAATGGAGTTTCTTCATGCGTTTAACACAAATATGACCTAGACGGCAGTGCCACATATATGCAGATATATCATTATTAAGTTTAATTCTTTTAGCATCAACATTATGGATGTGAGTATGAGTATTATCGAGATTCAACAAAAATAAACCATTCATCACGGGTGCATGACCATAAAAGATATTATCCAAATAAAAACAACCATTGTTTTCGGATTTAAACGAATAACCACATCGCATCAAACAAGATCCAGATATAATGTTCATGCTCAGTGCAGGCACCAAATAACAATTATTTAGATTTATAACTAATCCCGATGGTAGGTGGAGAGGCAGTTCCGATGGTGATCACATCAACTCTTGATCCATTGCCGACACGCATCTTGACCTCACCCCTTGCTAGCGGTCGCTTGTTCCGCAGCCCCTCATTCGAGTTACATATGTTAGCAACCGATCCGGTATCAAATACCCAGATGCTACTGCGAGTACTAGTCAAGTACACATCAATAACATGAATATCATATATACCTTTTTTCTTTGTCGGCTTTCTTGTCCGCCAAAAACTTGGGGCATTTGTGCTTCTAATGGCCAGTCCCCTTACAATAGTAGCACTCGGTATCAGACTTAGGGCCATCCCAGGATTTCTTTTCGGGTGTAGCAACATATTTGCCGCCCTTATTTCCCTTCTGTTTACCCTTCTTGTCTTTCTTGAAACCGGTGGTCCTATTGACCATCAACACTTGATGTTCTTTCCTAATCTCCACTTCTACAGTCTTAAGCATTGACAGAAGCTCAGGGAGAGTCTTCTTCATGCCTTGCATGTTATAGTTCATCACGAAGCTCTTGTAGCTAGGTGGCAGAGATTGGAGAACACGATGTATGCCTAAATCAATGGAAATCGTTATTCCCAAGGACACAAGCTTATCGGCATACCTAGACATTTTGAGTATGTGCTCACTTACGGAGCTATTCTCTTCCATCATGCAGCTAAAGAACTTTTCTGAAGCATTATAACTCTCTATGGCAGCATGGGTATCAAAAATCATTTCAATTCACCCATGGTATCAAAGGCATTGCCATTTTCAAAACGCTTTCGAAGTTCTGGATCTAGCCCATACAGTATGCCACAATGAACTAAGTTGTGGTCCTCCTAACGAGTCACATAGACATTCTTTTCCTCGTCAAGTGCGTCAGGAGCTGGTGGGGGGCCTAGCAGTGCTTCTAGCACATATTGCTTTTGTGCAGCAGAGAGGAGAATCGTCAAATTCATAGCCCAGTTGGTGAAGTTGCTACCATTCGCAGCAAGTTATGAACATATTGAAATTAAAAGCAGGTGGTGCCATCTACAACAGAATTTGTAAAGTTTATTTAGACTAAGTTTATGATAGATCGAGTTCAACTAAACTCCCACTCAAAAACAACATCCCTCGTGTCTTTTTGGTGAGTACATGAACCAAATCCACTACAGCAAGTCCGATCATCACGTGAGTCGGTGTAGCTTCAAAGGCGAGCATCTATATGGGTATCATATCAACTATATGACTCATGCTTAACCTTTCGGTCCATGTTTCGAGGCTAGGTCTGTACATGCTAGGCTCACCAAGTAAAAACCTTAGTACTCGCGTGTGTAAAACTGTCTTACACCCGAAATATGATCGTGGATTTAAGTACACCCGATCATCATGTGATGTCTTGAAGTGGCGGAACATAAATGGTGCATACTTAAGGAAGAACACATTTTTATCTTGATATTTAAATGATGGATCATCTTATAACGCTACTAAAACACCAGACTAGCAATATAAGATGCGAACATCATATGTGTAAAGTGAAATGATATGGTTCTTGCATTTGATCACTATCATATGCATCGTGGTATGATCTCTATCATTCCTTTGTGTGTAAGGCCAAGGTCTATGGAACTTGCACGTTAAGTGTGTTGTAAGTGTATCAACTATACATCAACTCAAAACAATACCATATCATGACACAAGCCCATCAACGATCTAAACTAGACGCCTCTAATTTATCAATTGCAAGTTTTACGTGGCTTAGGGCTTTCGAAGATAGAACCGTTCTTACCTACGAACATGGAACCACAACGATGATAACCAAATTATTAGCAACTCATTGTAAATTAGATATTGACTATAGTAGGAGAGACAGACACCCGCCAGCCACTTATGCAAAACTAGTTGCATGTCAGTCGTGGAACCGATCTCATGTGCGATGACATGTAAGGTTGGTCCGGGCCGCTTCATCCCACTATGCCACCATTATCCAAAGTACATATATGTAACATCCCAGCATTAGAGCTTAGAAACAAGCTGAGTTAAGATGTGTGCATTGCATTCATGCATAGAAAATCCGGGGAATTTTCGCGCCAAACCAAAAAGGTAGAGTGACTCAGAGTTCCCTCACTCCAATGAATTAGGTTTAAATCATCTGAGATGAGTGTGGTGAATTTTGACATGATCCTTAGTGTTTTATGGTTTATGAAGGAAGAAGTTTGAGTTTTGACTCTGAATAAACAATTTATTTAACTAAAAGTAATTAAATAATAAAAATAGATTTTAAAAGAAATAAAGAATATTTGATCTATGTAATAAATAAAATAATAGAATACAAGTAAGAAAGTAGTATTCTTTAATTTAAACATATAAATATGGGATTAAGGAATTGTTATAATTACAAGTATATAATTGTAATACAAGGAAAGAATTACATTTTATTAATTGAAGCAGGTATTACAAAATTCTTTTACAATAAAAGAAAAAGAAAGGTAAACTATAAGGAAAGGTAATTAATAAAGGATTATAATATAAAATAATTCTTTTATTAGTTAGAAGACACGAAGTAGTACATTGTTCTTTTATAACAAAAGAATAAGAAGTAAATTACATTCAAACAAATACACAAATAATAGGAAAGGCAATACAAAAGAGAATTCCTTATTATAAGAATACACCCATTACACTGTCTTTATAGAAATAATTGTCACACAGTCAAAAGAACTTTATTAAACAAATACTTATTACAATGTTTGTACAAAAGGCAAAATAAGAGAATACAAAGGTAATGAAATAAAACCCTAGACTAATATCTAACTATTCTTTCATCTGGTGTCCTCATTTCCCACTCTGATTCCTGCAAAATACAACCAAAAGATAGAATAAGAGAAAGGGGTTAGTGTGTTAGTTTTACTCTTAGTAGCGAATAGTGAAGTGCACTGTTCCTAGTTACATCATTGAGTAATTAAAAGGGGCCAATTTCACCAATGTATAGTATTTGTTCTTTTAAGCATATAAGCTTCAGATCAACATCATCAGCACAAGAAAAGGGGGAAGATTCACCAGGCTATCAACTAGTAAACAGGTAATAGTAAAAGCCAAGTTACTTGAGCTGATCCACATGCACAACACACACACACACACACAACTTAGTCAACTAACTGCATGGGTGTGTTGGTAAGCAGACAACAGCAATACAAGCAACCATACAAAGCACCAGCCGAAGGAGAACACAGGGACTCGTTTCTCTTTCTCAATCACACACTCACAGCCTTTGAGCTTGCTGAAACCATAGCCAAAATCTCCACCAACTTACCCAAATCAACCATCTAATCTACATAGGATGGTAACATAAGAAGGAAGTGGAGCAGGTAGAAAGAAAGGTCAAGCACAACGTCCCAGGAACATCACAGATGGTGCAGAGCTAGATCAAACAGCAAGCAACACACAACCTCATCCACCAACAAGTAATCTGGTGAGTTCGAATAACATCACCATATGATCAGATGATCATAGTGGCATATGAGCATATGATTTGTTTTACTAAAGCTTCTCAGAAACACACCCAAGTGGGTTGTAGGTTCATCCCAGAAGCATTGAAATGAAGTCAATGACAAATTCTTACAAACAAATCCAATATCTCAGCCTTTGCATCATAGATCTTGGATATATACTCAAATCTCCATATTTATAAATAAACAGCAGCCTTAGACCTAGATTCAGGGCACATATCCTATGGAGTAGCACCTTTGTAATCTCAGGATCTTAAGGATAAATATTTGACAGTGGGGGGATCCACCATTTCCTTAAAAGGATTCAAGAATCATTAGGTGATACCATGCATCAGAGCATATCTTTGAGGGACAACTAGAAACAACTTAATATTTCCTAGCCATGCCTCAGACCAACATCATAGGCTCATAGACTATAGCATATTAGGATAATAAAGTCAGCAGCATATTTTCAGTCATTTAACCAGCCAAGCTTGGAGACAGGTAGGATTTAGGCAATAGAAGAATAAACATTTGTGTACCATTCTAAAGAAGGTGTCACAAATGTAGTATCTAAAACCAAGCCAATGCTTTACTGATATTTGATCAGTTAACTTATAGAAAGATAACTAATCATTTTCCTAGAATAAGCACTCAGGAATCATATCCATGGTTGCATATTTACAATCAGAGAATCATAGGAATAACATATTAACTCCAATCTGGAAGATTAACACAAATTAGTATATACAGATCAAGTGAACAATTACTAACAGAACCACTGTCAGTACTCAAACCATGAAACAATAAGTGAAATCCACATCACTGGCATAAGTAGGTAAACATCCAGGACAACTTTACCATCAGTCTAACAGAGTTATAATAATCAAACCAGAGGGGTGAACCCTAATCAGATCATGCACCCAACTAGGGATTGTTCATTAGAAGCACACAGAGGTTGCCGAGCAAGGTAGGAGTTAGAGAGCACAGAGAGAAGAGCAAAGTAACTTACTCAAGGTCCTCGCAAGTTTAGAGAAGAGGAAGCAGAGGCCGGAGAAGAGGCAGCACACGTCGGCACAGGGAGCACCCCAGAGGGGCGCTGCTAAAAGGGAAATGGACGTTGCCTAGAGGGGGGGTGAATAGGCGTTTTAAAATTATTACGGTTTAGGCTCTAATAAATGCAGAATAAAACTTAACATTTAATTTATCAAGCCGAAACCTATATCCACTAGTTTCACTAAGTGCACCAACAACCTATGCTAAGCAAGACAAGCAACAAGGTGATGGCAAGATATAGTACTTCAAGCATGAAGGCTATCACAATGTAAATTGCATAAGTAAAGGGCTCGGTTGAGAGATAACCGATGGACGCGGAGACGATGATTTGTTTCCCGAAGTTCACTTCCAAAGAAGCTACGTATCTATTGGAGAGGTGCGGGGGCGCAATGACTTCGAACGCCACAAATGGCTCACCTCGAGGTGTGGTGGCACGATGCTCACCCAACGCCACACAAGGCCTCACCCCAAGATGCGAAGGCACGCAACCTACCGACGCCACAAAAGGCTCACCCTATTCTCCCGTGAGCTCGCCACAAAGGCCTACTCATGTTCCACTATAGGACACTTGAGGGTGGTCACCGAACCCGTACAAGGTTGGGGAAATCTCCACAACTCAATTGGAGGCTCCCAACAACAATGCCACAAAGGCTACAAAGCCACAAAAGGCAACAAGGCCACAAAAGGCTACAAGACCACAAAAGGTCAACAATCCAACCACACAACCGTCTAAGGTTCCAAGAACCCAAGAGTAACAAGCCCAAGGGCTTGAACTCGCCGAATCTCCGAGGAGAACTCAAACCTATGCACCAAATGCAAGAGGCAAGTACTTCACTCTCAAATTCCACCAAAGCTACAAAAGCTATTGGGAGAATAAGGGAGGAAGAACACAAGAGGAGAACACAAAACTCTCCAAGATCTAGATCCCAAGGATTCCTTCACAAAGAAGGGATTTGGTTTGGTGGGGATTGTAGATCTAGATCTCCTCTCTCAAATCTCTCAAACAGATGCAAGAATCATGGAAGGGAGAAGGGCAAGCTTTTGAAGGTCAATAATGGAGGAGAGAGAGTGGAAGAGCTAGCAAAAATGACCTCCAAAGTTGGGGAAACTTTGGGGAAGAGGGGGCCCTTAAATAGGGCAAGAAAAATCTGCCCGTTTGGGCCATATTCGTGCCCCACCGGAACTACCGGTAAATAGAAACACAAGTTACTGAACAAAAATGAGATTTACCGGAACTTCGGGCGGAACTTGTGCCGGTACTACCGCTCAAGCAAAAACGTTGGACAACATTGCACGAAAACTTCAATAACTTTTGACTCCGGACTCTGATTTTGATGATCTTGGGCTCGTTTTGAAGAGAACAAAAATCTCTACAAGATTATGCAAATAAACATCATAGTACAACAAGGGAGGATAAAAATAAAATGGAGAAAAGTAGAACCTCTCAGAAGCGATGAACCGATAAAACCTCCAAAACCCAAAACGCAAGAAGTTGAGCTTGGAAACTCCAATTGGAATGAAACCAATTTTATTGGAAAGATAATAAAGAGTAGAATCCAACAAAAGGTGAAATATTGGGTATCACCAAGGGAGAAAATATCATGAATATATATGTGATATATCTCCCAAGGTGTGGAGCCGGAAAACCCGCAAGGTCAAAAACGCAATAGGATATGCAAGGGAAATCTGTTTTTGATGAACTAGAGCTTGTTATGAAGATAACCACAAGCTCTAGATCCTCACATGGACAAGAACAAACAACAACCAAGAAAGATAATGCTATCTATGCTAAGGTTTGAGCTCTCTCCAAAAGATACGAACGAGTCACCCACTCGAGAGCCTCTCTTGATAGTACGGCTATCTATCCTAAATCCGGTCTCCCAACACTACAAGAGACCGATAAAATAGAAACCCTATCAAGATCATACCTTTGCCTTGAGCATCCCACTTGAGCTTGATGTAGATGATCTTGTCACCTTCAAGATGGAACACCTTTCTTGATTGCTCTTGCTTGCTCTTGCTTGATGAAGACTTGCGAATGGCTCCCCATACTCCATGGGGAAACCTCTTCTTTGACCTTGTATTCATCACTCCATGAACACCGAGGAGGCAAGATCCAAGCATGAGATCTTCTAGAGAGGATGCATCTTGAGCTTGCACATCAATTCTTGATGATGATGCCTTGAAGAAAGACATGAGGAACTCCATCTTCTTCTTCTTCTTCAAGACATACTTGATCTTCTTCTTCTACTTGATTCCAATAGGCACAAAGACCTTGGACAATGCTTCTTCTTTTTCATCCTTGAAACCAACAAATGGTCCAAGCAATGCCAATGGACAAACCTACAAGTGAGACTCAATTTGCACATTAGTCCATAGGGATTGTCATTAATTACCAAAACCACACATGGGGCATACATGCCCTTTTAGCTGCGACCCGTGCCGAGCCGCAATCACGGCGGTCACCGGATAAGGTGATACCCACCATCACCAAGGCACCAGTGCGGCATCAATAGGGCATCGGAGCGCCAACTCGCCGGTGAGCTCCTAACCCTAAATGCCGGGGAAAAGGCAAACACACCACCAACAGAGAGCGTGAGCCACGAATCGATGAGGGTAGGGCAATGTAGCATCATCGGCAGTGTCACCCTACACAGCGGCGTCAGCCGAGAAGGCCTGAAGCCGCCGGAATCGTAGCGGTGATGGCGTCGCTAGGGCGTCGCCAGGGTATCGCCAAGGACAAGGTAGAGAGGGAGAGCGAGGAGATGACGGGGCCGATTGGGGCCGGTCCAGTGACTCTTGGTTGGTTTGACCTAACCTAGTGGGCTGGATCGGGCTCTCTCAACCCAGTGGACCAGATCGGGCCGGGCCAGCCAGTGGGCCAGGCCCATGTTTAATAAGGAGGTTTGTTTAAAAATTTTAAATTACAAATATACCCTGAACTTACTTTAATTATAGAAAAATATAGGAAAACCTTAAAAATACGTATAATATATCAAAGTAATCACAAAAATAATCTCTACATTATAAAAATATAAATCCACCTATGTAGGTTAAATAAAATACCACCAAATAATAAAATTACTTAAATGTTAAATAAAGTTTCATAAATCAAGAAAAAATCCTAAAAATGAATAAAAATCATTTTTTACATATAAAAAAAACTAATAATTGATAAAAATACTAACTCAAATTTTTGCAAATACAATTTGATACAAATCTTTAAGAGCATTAAATCCTTTGTTGAATTTTATAAAAATAAGAATAATGCTTAAAAATAAAAATCATTTCTAAGATCTTGATTATGTGTAGTTTACTGTAAAAAAAATGCTTAATATACAGTTCCAGAGGTTCTTAGTTTTTCAAAATAATAAAACCTTATCTATTAAATAAGATACCATTTTATAAATTCATTAGTAACATTTCTTATACAAGAAATAATTATAAAACCTTAACTCTTATATATTCAAATACTAGTTTTAAAACCATCACTTGGAATTATGCAAAACTTAAAATATAAATTATTAGCTATTTATCACTCTAATAAATCTTAAAACCAAGTAAACCAATAATGTTATTTAAGTTCTAAAACGTCAATTAAAAATTCAAGCTTCTTACTTTTTAAACTCAACCAAGTTTAACATAGTTTTCCAAACCTAGCACATTAATATTCTCATCTAAGATTATTTTCCTTAAAAAGTCAAATCAAGTTCTTAATCACCAAGCATATTTTAAATTTATCATTCACTTAAAGTGAATGATCTCTCAGAACTCAAACATGCTTATTATGAAGCTTAACGCTTTTAAATATTTTGAACACATCACAACCAGGTCTAATTATATTTTCAAGCTAACTTTAGTTTCTAAAGTTATGCAGATAGAATATAAAGTTTAATTATGTTTTATAGTTAACTTTTGTCTGTTTCAATCAAATCATACGGCATGTCAAGTTCATATAATCCGAGCCAATACAAAAAATGTCGATCACATTCTATAAACCACAGATTGCTTAAACCTTGGCAAGGAAACTTTTTCCTCAAATGTTATTCGTTTTGCCACTTCAAACAACCATCGTATAAAATAAGATCTTTAACTCTTACCAATATATCACACCAACATCCATCATAATTACTAGATAGTAAATCATTGTAACCTCAAAGTGTTACTACACTTCACTAGCACACTTTGCATATTAAACATCTAAATTCTTAACTTAAGAAGTAAAACATAACAATTAATCAAATCTCAAAAAGCTATCACTATTAGATAAACTCATTCATGTATTGGGGATTTATCTCGGGATTTTACAAAATACATTACATTACTTAGGCATCAGCATATTGCTTCTTTAAACATTAGTCCTTACCGGACCAATGATGCTATTTACAGAATTTGGATCTTCTAGTATCTCGAAGACCGTGACTGCATAATCTTGCCATCACCAAAGGCAATTTCACAACTTGCTCATGTCCTTTGAGTATTTTCTATCAAATGCTTGTAACTCAACTGTATCAACATCTGCATTTCAAAAAGGGCAGAAAATACTATTTTCATAATAACATGATTATGGATTATTTACCAAGTGGTAATAATCTATTGAAATGGTTCCGGTGGTAAAGGAACATAATTGTAGGACTTAACAACCAATGTCGCCAGTGATTCTAGCGCTGTATAATACGCGTTAACCATGAGATTTGGAATGGGACAGAGAAGTCAGTTGTATCTTCTTCCTTTCATATGGAGGCAAGATGACCTTATCATGACGTTGGGATTCCTGGTATGGATCCAACATATGGGTGGGCACCCTTAGGCCCCACGATTTTGGTGTCTAGATTATTTATGAGTGGATGCCGGAGGTATAGTCGGGCCTTTTTAGGGAGCTTACCAGGGGCATCACCACTTCATAGAGTCTTTGGGAACTCACCATGGTTATAGCTTGCCCTAGTTGGAGGCTTAACGGAGGTGTAGTCAGCCCTGGAGGATCGTGCAGACATATGGGATTGCGGAGAGGGAAGTGATTGGCTTGGATCACCTACTAGGCCCCACATCAAGTTATTGTGGACGGGAAAGATCGCCCGGTTGTGCAACAAGGAGTTGGTCTCTCATGGGTAAAGCAACGTACCTCTGCAGAGTGTAAGAATTGTGACATGTTTCCATGTTCCGGGAAGGAGCTATGAACGCGGCAGGAAAGGAACTCCATGAAGTTATGGTCAACCTGTGAAGGCTGTCGGACATAGTTTTCAGAATAAAAGCAACCTTTGAAGAAATGTTTATGAAAACCTGCATTGCCTACGACCTATGGTCTGTGGCTGTAGAGATAGTGCATCATACACTCATTTTTAGTGAATTTGCTGAGTTTGCTCGTACTCAACTATACCTTCTTAACCCTTGCTAGATTCTAAGCCATTGAAGACGACATCAACATCAATTTCTGCTTAAGAAACCATCATCGACAACTCAAGTTCTTCAATAAAGTCAATGAAGTCAACATATACATCAGCTGAAGTGAAGATAAAGTGTCGGTTTAGATAGGAGTAAATTCTCTAGCCATAAAACCTATTTCTGTAGAGAATTGCAATAGCAGCAATGGCAAGCCAAATAGTTTAGATGTTAGTCTTAGTTACTAGATATTTCTGAGATGTTATTTCTGGTTCTTCTTTGTAAGAAGTTCTTTCTCTCTTTAAACTAGAGTGTTCTCTAGATCTTTTGTAAAGAGACGAGTTGTAATCTATAGTCATGTTTTGGACCTGCTGTGTTTCTGTTGTACCACTCTGAGGGATGTAATACTAGTGAACGGTGTTTCATTGGTGTTATGTCAACGACTATAGTGTACTACATCATGCAGTGGTATGCTGGGTCACCGCAATATAAGAAGAAATAACATGATCATCACCGCCCACATACTCTTATGTGTTCTACCCGTGCAAAGCACCTACGCATAGATCTAGCTCTGATACCACTGAAGGGTTCGCAACATAGAAAACAAAAAATTCCTACGATGAGAACTATACACCAAGATCTATCTACTAGATACAAACAACGGGTGGATATACATCCATGGAGAACTTACCCTCAAAGACAACAAAGTTTTGTTAATGAGTAGGAACTCGTGGATGATGTAGTCGTACGCTTGTCGTTCTCAAGATCGTGTGGAAGTCCTAGCGCCGCAAACCAGCAGCGCATCCGCACTCGCACACACGTTCAGGCCACCAAACAACCTCCGCCTCCTCGCTCCAGTGATGCAGCGGAAGCAACAACTTCTTCCATACGAAATGCCACCGGGAACATCTATCTCGCTAATCCGAGACCATGGGGGAATAATTCTAGAGGGGGAGAGAGATCCTTCACGAGGAGGTGTGAGGAAGAAGGGTGAAAAGGGTGGCCTTTTATAGGAGGAGGGGGGTACCCCTCCCCATGGCCGGCGCCCCATGGGGGGTGACCCCTCACCTCCCCCATTCATGTGGTGGTAACCCCCTCCACATAAAAGTGTCCCTTAACATTCCTCTTTAAACTCTTTACTTTAAATGCATTAAATTTCTCCAAATTTAATGCTCTCTCATTTAATAAAACTCTTTTATTAAATTTATTTAGAATTTTTTTAATTACTTTAATTAACAAACATTCACATAAAACCCCCTGCAACATTTCAATATTACATGCAGAACCAGTTTCAGCAATTTCACCCGAAACAGTTTTGGTGTCTATTGAAATAATTCCAGCGCTTTGCAATTCATTCATCTGAAACACATTTGATCCAAATGGTTTTGGTGTCCCTTAAGTGTGTCACCCTACGGTTCGTGAATAATGTAGACATGATCGAGACCCATCTCAGATCACTAATCAGAAGCGGGACCTGGAGATCCATACTGATTCCTACACATTCTACGATGACTTCTCTGATCGTGAGAACCTTTAATGCTAGTAACTAAATCCCTTTGTCTCGTGATATATTACATGTCCGAGATTCGATCATTGGTATCTCCATACCTAGTTTGATCTCGTTACCGACATGTACTCTTTTCTCGTTCCCGTGATATAACATTCTAGTGATCTTATCACTTTCTTGCAAGCTAACCAATGTCATATCACTGAGAGGGCCCAGAGTATATCTATCCGTCATCGGGATGGAAAATCCCACTCTTGATCCATGAGCTTCTACATAACACTTTCGTAGCACTGAACCCACCTTTATAATCACCCTTTCACGGTGTGATGTTTGATGTTATCAAGATACTCTTCTAGTGTTAGTGATTAACATGATCTCATGGTCTAAGGACTAGGATTACTTTGTTAGATGTTATAGCAATATAAACACAATGACTTTGATCGTAATGCTATACTCCAGATGAATGTTCATCACATCATTCCACTAATGATCTGACCTCGTTATTAACAACATCCAATGTCCATGATCAGGAAACCTTGATCATCTTGTTAATCAACGAGCTAGTTTATAAGAGAGGCATAACTAGGAACTTTCCTTTTGTTTATTAAACACACATGTATTAACGTTTTCAAATTAATACAATTATAGCATGCAAAATAAACATCTATCATATACTTGGAATATGTATAATAACAACTTTATTATTGCCTCTCAGGACATATTCCTTTCACAACATCCATCCAAACAAGAGCCACCAGTACAACACAAGGTTCCACTACAGCAAGCAGTCATACACACCAGTAAGTTATGAAGTTATGCTTACATAGCAACTAGACGATGGAGGTGAAGAGTAGTTGTTGTAGGTTACATGCATGGCTTTCATGCTTCCTAACTGTTGTTGGTGTGATGGCTCAAAATGTATCGAGCTCGTCGGGGAACCCTAAGAGGAAGGTATGATGAGCACAATAGCAAGATTTCCCTCATTATGAAACCAAGGTTATCGAACCAGTAGGAGCAATAAACACCTCCAAGGTGTTGTTTCCAACTTGGAATCCTGCACAACACAACCACAGAACTTTGCCCCCAACTTATAGTGAGGTTGTAAATCTCACCGGTTTTGTTGAAAACAAAGGATTAAACGTCTTGTGTGGAAGATAGTAATTGCTTGCAGAAAGTAAATAATAAACAGTAAATAGTTGTAGATTGGTGGTAAAAGAATGGACCGGGGTCCATAGTTCACTAGTGGTGATTCTCCTTAAGATAGTTGACATGTTGGGTAAACAAATTATAGCGGGGCAATTGACAGACACCGAGAAAGCATACATGCATATATTAATCATTTTGACTCGTATGAGATTTGATTGGGCATTACAACATTATACATAGACCGTAATCCAACTGCATCTATGACTAATAATCTACCTTTAGGTTATCATCCGAACCCCCTCCAGTATTAAGTTGCAAGCAATATATAATTGCATTAAGCAAAGTGTGTAAAGTAAACAATACGATTGTTATATGAACAAAGTATTGTTGTTTTCTCCTTAGTAGCAACAGCACATCTAGTACCTTAGAGATTTCTGTCACTTCCCCAGATTCGTAGAGGCATGAAACCACTATCGAGCATAAATACTCCCTCTTGGAGTTGCTAGCATCTACTCGGCCAAGATAGCTACTAACAACGGAAAGCATGCAAGATCACAAATAACAAAGACATGATAGAATCAATAATCAATCTGAAATAGCATCTCAATATCCATCGGATCCCCGCAAACGCAACATGTAAGATTACAAATAGATGATCTTGATCATGAACGGAGCTCACAAGATCTAAACATGGTGGCACAAAGGAGGAGAACCAACCATCTAGCTACTACATGGACCCGTAGTCCAGAGATGAACTACTCACGCATCACACCGGAGGCAGGCATGGTGATGAAGAAGGCCTCCAAGGTGATCTCTCCCCTCCAGCGGGGTGCCGGGAAGAGCTTCAGATCCCTCCTGATCTAGGGATGGAGATGGCGGCGGATATAGACTCTTTCATGGAATTTTGATCGGGTACTTAGGGTTTTCGTCCTAGAGGAAATATATAGGCGAAGGGGCAAGGTCGGTGGAGTGCCAGGGGGGCACACCCCCTGGTGGCGCGGCTAGGGCAGCCCGCGCCACCACCAGGTGTGGCCGCCCTGGTTCCCTCTTCGTCTCCCCTCCGGACTCCGTATTCCTTCTGATGAAATATTGACTTGGGATTTTGTCCGGTCCAATTCCGAGAATATTTCCTTACTAGCTTTTCTGAAACCAAAATCAGCAGAAAACAAGCAACTGGCATTGTGGCATCTTGTTAATAGGTTAGTTCCAGAAAATGTGTAAAAATACTCCAAAGTGTGGACAAAACATAAGAAAGTAGATATAAAACAAGCATAGAACATCAAAAATTATAGATATGTTCGCAACGTATCAACATCCCCAAGTTTAACTCATGCTCGTCCTGGAGTAGGTAAGTGATAAAAAAGAATAATTTTTGAGGTGACATGCACCATCATAATCTTGATCAAGGTATTTGTAAAACATTGATAGCTGGGATCATAGTACTGTAACATAGACATGAAAGATATAGTTCTAACAATAAGACATAGCAACTATGTTATAACATGAAAAGGTACATACAAAAGATTCATGAATAATAATGCTTTGCAAGATATTTGTTTGTTTCACATATAGAAAACATAATGAGAATGGTATTCAGCTTGTCCCTCATAGTGTAGCAAAACATAAATGCATAGGACACCTTCAAAGTTCATAAGGGTGACTAGATACAAATAGTTTAAGAACAAGCAATATCAAAGTTATGAATCAATCAACAAGTCTTGGGACAATGCACATTAAACTAAGAATGACCACTATGCTCTCTCAATAGGTGCATAAAGATAGAAGATGGAGACTCAACATAAAAAGTAAAAGAAAGGCCCTTCATAGAAGGAAGCAGGGATTCAAGTCTCATAAAGAGCTTCCAAAAATTATGGTACTTATTAGCTTTCAGCTCTCATTGCCCCTATCATAAGCATCTTTAGGTGATTAAGGTTAAAGTGAACAAATATGAGGATATGCTTGACAAGTTATAAGTTGAAATCTCATGACCCTTACTTATGAAGACCGAACCTCATGCTACTCAACTTTAGTCACGAGTAAGTTCTTGTCATTGTAAGTACATGTGTATCATAGAGAACCGCCAACGGGGTACCTCTTGCCCGATGATATGGAAGCATTCCCATATCAAAATGACAAGGCAAGCAGACAATGAGCATCTTAGTGATCTTTTTATTTGCTATTTGCATAGGTTTTTATTAAGGATGCTTCACAGATTGCTCACTATGGTTATGCTGCAAGTTTCCACCATGATTAGGCATGGCTTAGGCTAGAGGCCCAAGCGTTTCTCTAACACATATACAAACTCCATGAGCTTACAAGCTCCCCTTTATTTCACACAGCCAGGATCCATAAGCAAAAGAACATGATATCAACCAAATAAAGTGCAACATTGAAAACGTTCCCCATGGTAACATGGTTCTGCTAATTCACAACTTATAAAGCGCAAGAATATACGCAACATAGATGGGCACAATGGTTCAAGTTTATTAAGTGCAAGAAAAGTAAAGTGTGCCATCAAGTTCGTGAGAGCTTTAATCACTACCTTTCACATAACAACTTTAATTTGGAAGGTAGATGAAAACATGAATATACTTGGAATAGAAAATGCTAATAGGTAGGTATGGTGGACTCTTTGGAATAACTTGGTTTTATTTGGAGTTGGATGCATGAGTGGAACTCATACTTGGTATGGAGGCTAGCAAAAGACTGGGACCGGCCAACTAAGAGAGTAATAATGGCCATAATCATGCAAAGCGACAAAACATTATTAATTAAAGCATAAAGTGATATTACAAGCCAAAAACTAAATGATCATAGAGGCTATGGTGACTTGGTGTAGTCTTAACATGGTGTGAGCATGCGCCAAGTTAACCCAAATAAAGCATTAAAGGAGAATACCACAATATTATGCTTTAATATGCTAAAACAACGCATGATTCTTTCAAGGCACATTAAGCAATCTCAATTGTTTATAAAAAGTCATGCTACAACAATAATCACTAAGCATAAAGCCAAAATAGTATTAAGCATGACATGATAAAGTCTAAGTCACAGTCAAAAACAAGCTCCTTTTATACCACTTAAGCATGAACTTTCCTACTCTTTTCCAATCCAAATCAACTTATTTGAAAACTAATGTATGAATGCGGGGGTCCAACAAATTTATTCAAGCAAACTAAGCAAACAAAAACTAAAAACTAAACGAAGACGCTCCAAGAACAACACAATTGTGCATGAAACAATAAAAATGAAGTGATTGGAAGAACCTGAGATTTTTATTGATGAAGAAGGGGATGCCTTGGGCATCCCCAAGCTTTGACGCTTGTACTTTTGAATATTTCTTGGGGTGACACGGGTGGCATCCCCAAGCTTGAGCTTTTGTCCATCTTCATCTTATCACATTGTTCTTCCCTACACTTTAAAATTTCCTTCATACAAAACTTCACACAATCTTCATTAGCAACATTAGTGTACTCAAGATAATAAGTCTTTTTGGTTCAGTTCTAACACAAGTTAAACTTCCATTAAAATACAAGTTACTGTAGCACTTCCTTTTAAAAAAGTTCAAGTGAGCATAGAGAACTCAAAGACAAAGAGATTAAGAGGCAAATGCAAATAATGGCAGGAATCTATCAAAACAGACCAGCAGGTAAAAACCAATTTTTTTCAAAGACCTTCTGTTGCTCAAATCAAAAAGTGTTGAACTAACGAAAGTTGGATAACAACCTGGGTCAGAATCACAAAAAATTACAGCTCAATCTGACATACACAGATTTTTCACGAATGTTTATAGCGAAGCACAAAAATCTATTTCGGGATAGCAACTTTCCCAAGTCTTACTTCTCTCTTATTAGAGGTTATTCTTGGCACAAAAACCACACAAAAAGGATAAGGAGAGGTTATTACTGAAGCAATAACTTCCAAGACTCAACAAAAGATTCCTAACAAAATTTGGGTTATCGCCCAATAAGTGCTTTTCTTTAACGCCTTTGAGCTAGGCATAAGAAGCAAGAATCAAGTATTCTCAAATGAAGAAGCATTAACATCAATACCAGAAATATCTTCAACAAGGCAAGGTATCTCATCCAAATAAGTTCTAGAGGATCCTCCCTCAATACTCTTGGGCTTACTATTTTCATCAAACGGGTTTTCAGGAACAATCCAATCAAAATTCTTTTCTAAAGCTTCATGCATTCCTACAAGTTTAAAAAGTATTGGTATTTTAATTTCCTCTCAATTTTTAGGTTTTGTTTTATCCATCTTTTCTCATGTACCAATAACATCTACACATGATCCTAGCATATTAAAACGATCAAAGACTTTTCTGGCTTCCTTAACAACATCATAGAATTCTTTAAGCAAAGTTTCTAGAATAAAATCTCTCTTTTTCAGTATCCTCAATATCTTTAAGTTTAAGAAACATTACTTGCATTATGGGGTTAAGGTTAACAAACCTACCTTCCAATATGTGAACTAAAGAAGTTGCAGCAATTTCATAATTTGGAGCAAGATCTGCTAAGGATCTATCCTCAATATCCTCATGCTTGCTAACATGATTAAAGAATTCTTCAATATTATCTTTCCCAATTATAGAGCCACTACCTATTGAAAGGTCTTTTAGAGTGAACTTAGGTGTCAACATGGCGAGCCAAGAACGAGGTGGAAACTTACAGAAAGAACTAATTTTTTTGTGTTTTTAATATGAAGAAGCAAACTAGTACAACTATTTTTTGTGTGTTTTTTATAAAGAAACAAGCAAACAAAGCAGAAATAAACTAATAAAAACAAATAAAACAAAGTAAAGAGATTGGTTATGAGGGACTCCCCTTGTGAAGATGTCCTTGACTCCCCGGCAACGGCGCTAGAAAAAGTGCTTGATGGCTCAAAATATATCGAGCTTGTTGGGGAACCCCAAGAGGAAGGTATGATGAGCACAATAGCAAGTTTTCCCTTAGTTATGAAACCAAGGTTATCGAACCAGTAGGAGCAAGGAAACACCTCCAAGGTGTTGTTTCCAACTTGGAATCCTACACAACACAACCATAGAACTTTGCCCCAACTTACAGTGAGGTTGTCAATCTCACCGGTTTTGCTGAAAACAAAAGATTAAACGTATTGTGTGGAAAATAGTAATTGCTTGTAGAAAGTAAATAGTAAACAATAAATAGTTGTAGATTGATGGTAAAAGAATGGACCGGGGTCCATAGTTCACTAGTGGTGATTCTCCTTAAGATAGTTGACATGTTGGGTGAACAAATTACAACGGGGCAATTGATAGACACCGAGAAAGCATACATGCATATACTAATCATCTTGACTCCTATGATATTTGATTGGGGTTAGTGGCCAAAAGAGGGATCTAAACCAAGGAAAGGGTGTGGCTGGGAAGTACACATATCCAAGTACTAGGGGGTATACTTTCAAGGCTTTGGTTGGACCTTGTTGAGTTATTTTAGGGCTCCCAAGTTGAGACAAAATAACTGGTTTTGACTTAGCCATTTCCTAGGTTTTTCTCTAGGGTTTTAGGCAGATTCAACAAGGGGTCAAGTTTACTAAGGGTTAGTGATCTAGATTACCTAGGCTATCATCCAACACTAACACACCACTATTTGGTCCTTGATTTTAGCATATCAAGATAATTCATCATAAGCAAGAAACATAAACAATCATCACATCCACTCAAGCAAGATAAGCCTAAAAGTTTTCGTTGATCCCGAATTTTTAAGCACCCAAACTACTCAATAGGAGTACAAGGGATGGGGTGTTACTTCTCACTCTTGGTAGAAGTGTCAAGGGACTCTCACCTTCTTCACAACACAAACCCTTCAAATCTCCTCTTCTTTAGACCTGAAGTGATACTAGTGCGTGTTGAAGTCTGTTTGAGATATTGTATGAATTGCCTTAATTAATCTGCTATCCTTACAACATGGTCTTGACTTGTTTGATTAAGAGTTAGTATGAGCTACTCTAGGAGGTCACCCTCTAGTACTGAACCAAACCAACCACACAACAGAGGTGGGGCGAACTTTGTCAGGCATGAAAATTGACTTTTATCAAGTCGGATGAAATCGAAAATGCATGTTTTCGTGTAGCAAGGGAAAACGAATGTTTTCATCAAAGAGATTCTTTCCACTTGCTATATTTTTTTTAGTTTTAACCGTTGTGTGGACATTTTGTAGGGGCTAGACAGTAAGATGCTCGTGCTACACTAGACAAAAAGTTAACACATTTTATTTAAGATGTCAGATAAATCTACTTTGGTGATTTCGGTTATTCGAGATGATACATTAGTGTGCTTCTATGCTCACAGGTTTGCATGATTTCACTTATAAAGATTGAGACGAGCAAGGCTAGGAAATTAATGAATGGACGACCACCAACTCAAATCTTTAAATATAAGGACAAAATAAGCATGTTTTAAAAGATTTATCATTGATTTTTTAATGTATATATTCAGAATAGATACTTTTTATGTCCACTATATATTTGGAGAAGTTTTCGCTCCTGCCTTATTTGTTTTCATGGTTGTCAGTATGAAGACTTAGTCATCCAACTAGGGCGTTGGCGTGGTAAGAGCAACTCCAATAGCCGCTGCATATCGCGCTCGCGTGGTAAAAACCGCTATTATAGCACGCGGATAGCGATTTCGAGCGCTCCAACATGCGCTGCATAATTGAGCGTGCGACATATATTTGCTACGCCGACTACAACGTGCTGCAATGCTCTGACTCGCGTGCGAAGAGCTAACCGCTACAGTGAAATTTCCCCGCGCTCGCAACCCTCGCCTTTCCCATTTCTTCT
This sequence comes from Avena sativa, assembly GCA_916181665.1. Lineage (NCBI taxonomy): Eukaryota > Viridiplantae > Streptophyta > Magnoliopsida > Poales > Poaceae > Avena > Avena sativa. Next base: position 485,152,060 of record OV702279.1, read on the forward strand.
CACCTAAACCGTCGTCGCCGCACTGATTCGTCCCCTACTTAAACAAACCACCACACATACCACTATGGCTATTTTCTTGCCGGCAATATCTACCCAAGGTGGCAAATATTTCTGAAGCAGGTTCACAAACCAAAAGGTAAGTTCACAAATCAAAAGGTTAGATTTTTTTGTATTCATAATGCACAAAACGGCTGCTAGGAAAGATGTTGAGAGAACATTCGGAATTTTGCAAGCCCAGCTTGTTATTGTGAGAGGAACGCATAGATTTTGGGACTAAGAGTGCGTTTGATATACCATGAACACGTGTGTCATCATGCATAACATGATTATAGATGATGATCTTGACAAAGATATAAATCACTCCTACTATGACTTGATGGGATTTCCGGGCAAGTGCAAAGGAGACAAAAGAGCATGACGCGTTTCATTGCCTTGTACCATTCTATTCGGTGCGGTGTGTTGCATGATGAGATTCAACATGATCTCATCGAGGGTGATGGAAATGAAATGGATAACAAAAATAATAATGTCTAATTATTTGTATATTTGTTATATTGTTGAAGAATAATTTTTTTTATTGTTCATGAACAAGTTGTTGTATTTATTGTGCTCCCTCCTGTTCAATATATTAGGCACACACATAGTTTAAGAAAATCTTTGATTATCAATTTTAGCCAATAAAATATGCAATATGTCTCTCAAAAAATATATCACTGAAAACTTCTTTCGATGATGAATCTGATGGTATAATTTTTATGATATATTATGTAAAATTTGTTAACCAAAATTAATGATTAAATTTATTCTTAAACTACGTGCGTGCCTAATAAACGAGTATTTTTCTAATACTATTTGCTAGTGTTGTAATACTCCAACTGAACAATTTATTGTAGATTTATTTTGATTTGTTTAATTTTTTATTACATATATGTGTGGGCTTGCTGTTTGCGCTGCATGCGCGCTGCAATTGCTGGGGCGCTACTTTCCGCTCTTTGACACGCATTCCAAATTTGCGTCTCCCGTGAAGCTGCATAACGGCTTTTAGTGCGTCGAATTTTGACACGGCTGTTGGAGTTGTCGCTAAGTAAGAAGAGTGGGGGCCATTTTAGAAGGGTCCATGAAATTTAAAATGGATGTTTACTAGCAAGTAAAATGGATGTACAATGGATGTACATCGTAAACCAACCGTGGTTAGATGGTTAGGAGGGCAGTGGTATCCCCGGTCCACCAGAGTTCAAACGTCATGTTTGACGCTTTGGTGTCTCATAAAGGCGAAATATTCTTTCAGTGGGAGGCGATGTTCCCGTCGATAGCGAGGCGCGTGTGGTGACTTCGTCAATCTCAAGACCCGTCGGCTCAGTCTATCGGAGGTACTCATAGGGATAGGATATGCGTGCGTGTGTTTATAGGGGTGACTGTATGTACGCATTATGAGCGTCTGCGTTTGTATTGTGTTTCTTAAAAAAAAATGGATGTACATCAACATGCAATGCCTGTTTTTTTTAGAACTGCGATGCCTGGTCAGGCCAGCTATTTGACGTTGTGCACAGCGGGCAGAAGTAGTGGCCGCACAACTCGTTCAAGCCCAACAATGCAATCGAGCGCGCGCAGCCCAGCTCAGAGAGCCTAACGAAACGCATCCGGTAGTCGTCGTCGTCAAGCGAGACCCCGCACCGAGAAAGAAAATCCCCGAATCGCATCTCTGCTCGTCCCACGCCGCCCGGAATCCTCCGCCGCGGCCGCTACATCTTGGGTTCGGGCTCTTCAATCGATTTTGTTTTTTTATGTCCCTGTCGCCTTCGCGCCACCGAGGACTCGTTCGAGGTCGGTGTCGGCGGCGCGGGTGAGTGGGCGGAGCGCGAGCATCTGGGGCGACCGGAGACCAGGAGGAGAAGGCAGGTGCGTGCGCGTCTAAGCCGAAGGTTGCCGTCCTCCGGCTCCAAGGGGGAGCTGCGTGCGGCGGCCACCGTGGTAAGTACAGCAACTGTAGTACTGTACTACGGTTGGATGTTTTAGTCCCATACTGCAAGTAGGAATGTCACGAGTTTATAGACTTCGGCCTTTTCAGGTTCATCACCAAGTAGAGTACAAGGTGTAGCAATAATACAGTAGATATGCGCCGTGGGATGGCCAGGGGTGGGGTAGGGGCCGGCGTCCTATAAAAACAAGAATAAGTATATCACCTATTTTACTGTCTTCTTCCCCATAACTTCACATTTTCTTCTTCTGATGATTGATCACTTGTAATGCCCCAGAATTTCTTATTTTTATGCCTCATTCATTAATTGCTCCATTTAATTAGTTAATGCTAAAAGACACAAGTGATGCATGGAGAAATTTCGGAGTTCTCGTCATCTTTTCATAGAGGCAGATTACTTTTTCTTGGCTAATTTTGCTATGTTAGTTTTACTTGAGATTAGTCAAATTGTCTAGGTAACAAACATCTCTCAGCTGACATTTCTTATCCAATAAAGATTACCTGTATACCTCACCATGCCGAAGTTATGTAATTGTGAATTAACTGAAGTGGTGGAGTTGTAGTGGTTAGGGACGAACAAAACAATGAATTAGCATATTCTCTGAGGCTTGTGTCTGTTTGGCAATCAAAATCCGAGGAAGTACTTTCTTCAAATCTGTTGCCGGCAATTATCCAGAACAAAGCTAAACAAAACTATTTCAACATTTATGGTTGATGGTATTTAATTCCAAAGATGCTTCACAAGCACATTAGCAATAATTTATCAATTTCTTCTAGACAATGATCTCAATTTGACACAATGCAAAATTTGAAAGATTGTTAACATCATAGCAGTACAGATTAAGCTACTCGTACTTTGTAGAAAGCCTGACATAACTCCTTTTCTGCTTACTCCCTCTGTGTATGTTGAAATCAATTTTTAATGGTCTTTGGTCCTCGCTGCTGTTAAGACACAATGGAGCTATAAAAGTTGGAGTTAATTAGATCGCAGCATGAGTAGTGCAAACTGGTGGGCTAGCAGATAAAATGACATATGGTGTATCAATCGTCTAATTTGTGTACTGAATCTCAGATATGCCAAAAGTACATTCAGCATTTACATAGTTGTGTTCACCTTTTGATAATCACATGTTTGGTACAGACTGGTCCTTTTGATCCGTGCTTCGAGGTTGAGAAGCGGCGGTTGCGGCAGCCATGGATGGAACAAGTGGTGGCATCAGTAAAGGGAGAGATGAGAAGAAGGTTGCGGCAGCGTGCGACGTGGAGGCGCTGCGCAAGTGCCTGGAGGAGAACAAGGGCGATCGCGCCAAGTGCCAGGCCCACATCGACGCCTTCCGATCCTCATGTTCTGTCAGCCCCACCACCTCCTCTGCCTCCGGTGTCCGTCCCACCGTATGATCTTCCAAGTCTTCACTGCCAGTCAATAATTCCTCTTCCCAACTTTTATCCATGAATGTATTGAGCAAATTATTCGTACCCTGTCTGCTACTCAGGTTAATTTCCATGCTCATATACATAAAGTATCATCAGGGCCTTATATGATCAACTATTTTAAGCAAAAGAAACTTCGTTAAACTTAAATGTAAACATGAAACTTCACGTAGATCATGCCACTGCTGTTGACTTAGTGCTAGGTGGTTATGGAATTAATCATCACCCTGAGGTCAACTAGAAAAATGACAGCTGCTTTCAGAAGACATCAGTATAAATAAAGCAATATACATACAGTAGTATGCTTACAGATAGAGCCTGGTTTTGCAGAGGAAGAAATGTAATGCCAAAACACTTCCTCTGAACTGGTAGGTAGAGTTTCCAGGGCATTATCACTGAAACATGTTGTTATTTTTCTGGCACAGGTACACAAGCAAGCCTGAAACACCAGAGGTGCTCGGGATGTTTTTGCAAGAAGCTGCATGGAATACCTATTGGTGAATGATGTGACGACACAAATGCAACACTGGGATGAGGATGGTCAATTGAAATTTTGAAGTTGAGAATAATGTTAGGCTGGCAGGGTAGTGCTTTTTCTTTTCTTTTGTTGACTGCTATATATGGCATTTTTTAGCGCGGAAAGAACCCTTGGTAGAACTGTGAATCTCGGTGTGATCCCTTGGACAAGAATGGGAATATGGAGGATAGCTTTCACAATCACCATTATCTTCAGTTGAGTAACGTTTTGCGAGCTGTTTCAGAGTTTGGAGTCTTAGGTTTAGCATACCATGGTATAACGTTCTAGAAGTAGACACTTCATTCAACCAAACTTTGTCAGTTAAACCAGCCTTCTTTTTTCGTCTTGCACTTTTGGTACTGATTTGCTTGAGTACGGTGGTTCAGTGATTCTGCTCAACTCGGACCCTATTGCGGTTTTGTTGCCCAAAGAGCTATGGTCTCTGGCCAGAAATATCTTAACTGTTTAAAAAGTGTGCCTTCTCATCATAGGAAACGCATGCATTAATTCATCCTTTTACCAGAGGTCCGGCAAAGGTGAAATCAATCTCAATTGATTTCTGTTGCTTCTTGATTGTACTCCGCCCTTTTGGCGTGGGAGGTAATTAGCAGGTAGTCTTTGCAGGCCCTGCTACTTTGTATATGTTGGAAGAGAGGCATTCAGCAGCTAATTAAGCCAGTGTATGATGCTGAGGCAGGCAGGTAGTATTTACAGAAACGTTGTTCAGAACTTCGATGCTGCATTTTGATGTCATGTAAATCCGGTTACTTGAGTTATATAACCCAGTGAGTTTGCATCTAGTGGCTTGTTTGTGACTGTTCTGAATGGTGGTTGGCGCAGGAAGCTCTTTTCTGTCCTGTAGATCTTTCTATGTTGCTTAGCTCTTTATCTGTACCTAGGAACTTTGCTTTAGCAGCTCTGTATGTGATGTTCCAGCTTGAGAATTCTGACAACTACCTCAGAAAGCAACAAGGTATTAATTTGGATTACAAAGTACCACATCGTTGTACTTGCACTGGATATATGGATGCAGTTTATATGTGTAATTATTTGAGTAAATTTCGTCAATCTGTAGTGTGTGCCTTTATACGAGTTTCCACACAAGTACACATTAATTTTACTTCATTGCAAATCTCTTTATTGGGAGATTTGTTGAGAAGCATGTTGTCATGGGAACTTACTATGTTGTCTCGCACACACAAAGCACACGCTGCCGAGTTTTGTGGCACATAAGTTGAAGCAAATGAAACTGTCTTCAAGTTCAGAGGCAAACACCTGATACTGCTGTTGGTATATATAGTCACCAAACAAAAAAAGATCTGGTGAACAATGGTCAAAGCCTACTGCTAGCTACTTTGTTGTTGTCCATATATTTCTCCTGCAAATTCTCCATCAGTACTACAGCAAAATAAAATCCCCTTCCAGTAAAACATTTGAACCTGCACATACTTTAGGCTTTAGCTACTCGCACAATGGCTTCATCAATCACAGGGCAGATAGCCAGATAGTATAACAAGCATGCATCAGCTTCTGCTTTTATTGGGTTCACATATATCAGCTATTATGAGTATCTACTCCAAAAATTAGTTTCAAGTGCAGTGTCAGGATCAGACATAGAAACAACGCAATCCATGCACAACTGAACTTTTCATCGATAACTTGTACAATTTTGCCTAATACTGCAAGCCAGCACTTGAACTATACATTTCTAGAGAATTGTATATCTTGGTCCTTACAGGAGCCCTACGCTATGTAATGCCTCGTACTACCCCAGAATGCTTTTGTCCATATATTAGGTCTCACCTGGTTTTATTTCCATTTGGGATCGGGAGAAAAATGATGTTATATTCCTCTAACTACAACAACACCTGCCTAGATTTTGACAGTTGGACCCCATCACAGCAAGGATGCATTTCAGAGTTTGAACCATACGCTACAACATTATGTGACGTTTTACTTCGTGAGCAAGACAGTAACCTGAACAGTTGCACTCTCAACTTCAGAATATGTTAACTTGTTCATTTCATTCACTGCTATTCAATTCAAAATATCTGGAGACCTCATGAGAGTGCCGATACAAACTACAGAAACGAGCTAACTGTAGTTCCCTCCACTTTTTCTCATCCGGGCTTGGGACCGGCAAAGGCAGTGTTAAACTACAAAACTACAAAACACAAATTAGCAAACACTACAACCAAACATTCAGCAAAGCATACAAGCTTACATGATGATCAGAGGCAATATTCAGACACACAATGGAACTTTGCAGACAAGATCTTAACACATAACAAAGACGTGGAGGCACAAATAATTTTGCTAATGTAAGAGTAAGCAAATCAACCTATAGATTTCAGAACCTGAATATCAAGATCCATTCAGACAGCAAGTTGCATGGATTCATATCTTTGGTTTCGAAAATAAAGAATATACTTCCTAAGAGTTAAGAGGGTACCACAGTTAATTAATGAGAACAGAATGGCATAAATGGCAATGTTAACTCTCTAAAGCCGAGGGCACGAAGTACGAAACAGAATGGCATGAAGAGCAATTTCTGAATTCTGGTAAACTGTAGAGACGAAAAGTATGCAGTCAGCAGGAGCCAAGTTGTATTGCTAATTAATCATTTATCAATCAAACTGGAAGTAGGAAATTCCCCAGCAAACCAAGAGATGCAGTCCAGATCCCACTGAAGGAAGCACTAACGAGAAGAACATCATTTTTGAAAAATCAATTCAATAACCAACAAACCAAAAAATCATATTAAGCAAAGAAGACATTAATCGAGAAGAGGAAGTGCAAACTATAGCCTGTTCAAGCATCCAATTCAGAACCTTCGCTTCTGCCTTGTTTTAGTATATAGCAGTAATTCCCAACCTTTCTCTGCATAACAACATTAACCAACTAGATTCAAGAGGGATCTTTGAATTAATTAATATTTTTTAATATAGTGAAGAGAGAGACAGCAGATTAGGTGGATCCTAATTTGTCAAAGTTCAATATCTGCGGATACCACAAATTGATTAGATGTGAGTTGTCCTATCGAATTGACCAGGAAAATAGTTAAGTGGACAAACCAATTGTGGCCATGAATAACAATATAACCAGCACATCCAGACATGATCTCAAAACAATTTAAGTATATAACTGCAGGGATCTTTTATTGCTTTCAGAGCTCATGTACATGCATTCCTATCAGGTAATCTGCAACCTACTCTGCAACCTACTGCTAGAGGAACAAAACACATCTGAGTGCATTAATAAAACTGAAGATACAAACAGTCAAATATTGGCATGAAACCCAATTTCCAGAAACAAACATGGTAACAAAGCAACAAGACTTCTAGCAAAAGAGGCCCTAAGTGAACTTCTCACATCTCCTGTGTAGAGTCGCACAAAAACAGATGAGAACAGACTCCATCCGAACAAAGTTGGAACACAGCAGAGACCGATTAATAAGCTTCAGGATTACTAATGAGAAGGTCCAGATGTGCACGCAACAAAAGACTCCAAGCTGTACGAAGAGATGAGGGCACTGAATGCAAGTTGTAAGTTGACACTGTAAGCTGCCGCAAAAGATCAAATCAAGTAATAAAATGGGCACTGAATGCAAGTTGTAAGTTGACACTGTAAGCTGCCGCAAAAGATCAAATCAAGTAATAAAATGCTCCAAGATTTTTTGATTAGAAGTCAGAACAGTCGGGAAAGCAGACATGACAGTCAGAAAACCAGACATGGTTGATGGCTCGAAGCTTCACACAAATAACCCCCCTCAGTCGACGTTTTGCTAGACTTCCCAACTCTGTAACCTTGCACTCAGAATCTCCAAAACTGCAAATCAATGAGCAGACCAGATATATAGCCCTATTACTTCATACTTCAAAAGTCAGATATATGAAAATGCCTTTAAGAGTGAAACAACTGTTGGGCCTACCACTCTGTCCACAATGCGTATCCCATTGACATCTACAAGTACCCTGTGATCATTATCATTTATACCCTACAAATGAACCAATGCGCTTCAGGGTGAAATCAAACTTCATGATACAATCCATAGTCAAGAAAGGAGCTTCAAAGGAAGAATATATCCAAATCAAGGTTTGATCTACAGTCCATTTCTATGATCTACAGCTCAGACAAGCTTCATGATACCTTCAAATCCTCAACTATGCAGGTCTGACCAACAATTCCAATCAGGGTTGCCACCAAAAACCAACAAATTAACATCACAAAATTATGACATGATCCATCTAAAGAAAGAGCATGAACCAACAAAACCTCTACCCTTCAATCCAATCTACACAGCCACTGTTATAGCTAGAGGAGCATTTGCACATACCACAAACAATATCAACTTCATCAGTGCAAATCAATCCAGGGTTCCAGAGTCCAGACGCACCTTGAATTACAACGATTTGCCACAAGAGAACGGGATAGAGCAATTTTTTGCATTGAGAGCAACAGAAACACAGGGATGAAGCATACCAATAACAAATTCGACCACAGCGAGATAGATTGCAAACCAAACAATATAACAGATCCCAAGCAACTGACAGCACAATCTGCAACCACAGGTAGGAGGAAGCGAAACCCCCAATCAAAGCCAGAAGCAACTGTGACAAAATATAAGTTTGACTCAAAATAAGAGTTTAAAGATGTAAACAGAGAGCACTGAGTTTTTTCTGTTGTAGGATGCACCATCTTGAAGCTCCAAAGCATCCTCAGAACCATTGTACCTCTGCAGATCAAACTGAATGTCCAAATATTGCCTCTTCGTGAGATACTGAGATGATTTAACAGGTTCTAGAAGTTATTGTGAATTGAGAAGGTAGTGGGTGCACAAGAACTCCAAACAGATATAACTGAGCATCAGGTTGGACCTAGGACATTACTGTAACTTTTTTGTTCAGGGAAAAGAAGCTACTTATAAAGGGGATAGCTTTCTCGGCTAGGAGACAGACAACAGCCCTTGGTTCCACAATAATGCCCATTTTAATATCTGCACAAAGGGAGAAAAAACCATGACTAGGAAGTTAATTATCAAATGAGGTCACGATAGTTTTTCAAGTCACGAAAAGGAAACGCTGGTAACATGATGAAGCAAAATAGGGCACCACCAAGTTGCGCAAGTCCAATATCTGGAGAACCAACAACCCATATCAGAGTTCAAATTGGTGTACACTGAAATTGAACTGTACAAAGAAATTGAATTCAGAAGGACCGACTATCCCAACACAATATGTAGCTTCTCTGGTTCCATCTCCCCACAACCCCTCCTGCACCTCAAGTAGCCCAAACACATACCACAAGCGAGAATCAGCTGTTACAACTTAGAATCACAAAGGTCTTCTAATCCAACAGACAACGGAACTCTTACCATACATCCAATGAACCCATGTGACCAAGCATGGGAATCTGACCTTCCCAAGGACCCTTCGCCATAAGGAGCTCATTTTCCGGACAAAATCCAGTCCTGTAACCAACTGGACTCGCTGAGGCAGACACAAAATGTACCAAACAGACCATCCACTGAACACTGACCTGGCTCCACGCAGAGAGTTTTTTTTTTTTGCCCAAGGGGGTAATTCCTAACGCAAGACCAAAATCACATGTAAAGACAGAAAAAAAATTGAACAGAAAGATGGAGAATAGATTGCTAACCAACAATTTAACAGATTTTCAGTCACTAGCAGGATGGCATTGGCGGAAATAGATCTGCAACCGTAGCAAGGGTATGGATTGACAAGCAGCTAAGTAACATAAAGATGGAAAAGTTATAGGATTGAAATGAAGAGTGTAAGAGATCATGAAGTCTTAATCAGTTGTAGGATATGCCATTTGTTCTAAGCTCCAGATTATCCTTAGATTCGTGCACCTTTCAAGATCAATCTGAATTTAGATTATTACCTCAAGTAAGATAGGTTATCTATGTTATGGTGAACTTGAAAATATAGTAGATTAAGCTCTGTGAACAGATTAAAACTCAGTAACTCATCAACTAGGAAAATAGGACCTGCATTAGCAAGAGGAATTTCAATAAATTTTTAATTAAAAACAGCTAAAGCAAATGACGATGATGAGTGGGTAAAGGATAAGCCTGTCTCAGTTGGTTAGGTTCAGCTAGACAACACTGGCTCCAAAATGAAATTTTATCCATTTTAAGTCGGTATCTGCAATAACTGAGGATTTATTAAGGCAGAGAAAACTAGTGTCTTTAATTGTAATTGTAAAAGAAGTAAGAGAGTTAAAGTTTAGTCATAACAAGGAACCGTCATGCCAGGTAAACAAGACCACCCGCCAATAGAAATTTCTGGAATCTGGAAAATCACCAATAACTCCAATCTGAATTTAGATTATTACCTCATGTAAGATAGGTTATCTATGTTATGATGAACTGTGGACTGTGGGAGACTAAATTTTGACTGAGGAGATGGAAAAAAAATTATCTAGGGAGGTTGATTATCCGAACACAGATTAGCTAGAAGGTTAGTAAGTCCACGGAGTGGAGTCTCGCTAAGTTCCAAATTCTGGGAACCAAAACAAAATCAGACTTCCTGGAAACTAACTGCACTGAATTATTACTAAAAATTAATGGAGTGGGGTTGATTATCCAAAAGCCTGAGGGGTAGGAGTAGGGGTAGGGGTAAGCCTGGATCACCTTAGACTGAGAGAAATCAGGTACACCTATTTCAAACTATAGATTATAGTTCGTCCAAATGGGTATCTGCAGAACAGGGAATTACCAACCAAGGCAGAGAATACTTTTGTCTGGAAAATTAAATTGTTGAAGAGTTCGAAAAGATGGTTGAAGTCACAAAAAGGAAAACCATTTTGTTCTAGGATTCTTCATTTTTGTGCGCCAGGAAATCCCGCCCAGCCGCATAATATTCTGTTCTGGAGAACAACCAATGACTGTTCTGGAGAACAACCAATGATACAAATCAGACTTACTGGATCCAAATCAACTGTACACTAAAACTAAAACTGAACTGCACAGACAAAAATATCAAATTGAGGAGGGTTGATTATCCAAACACAGATCCGAAGTTCTTCTGATACAAATGATCGCACATCTAATCCAGCTTCTACAACAGAACTTCAGCTCAGAGTATCTGACTGTACCACAATACCATTGAACCATAACAAATCAAATTAACCATTGGACAGTAAGAAAATAGCAAACCTCCATCCTCCCATTCATCTATCAACAACCATTGCCCTCTGTGCAACTCAAGGAGCACAAACAAATACCAAAGCGAGATCAGCTGTTACTATAATACATAATCAACACAGGGCCTCGAATCAACCTCAGATCAAGGTACATGACCAGCCATCAAAAGAGAACGCCAAGGAACACTAATCCAGAGCATTGCATAGCTGATTATATTCATATCTGTAATCACTGAAAGCAGGTAACACAACCAACAAACTGATCTGACAGAGCTCAGGAAACTGACCTCCTCAGGTTTCCTTCGCCAATGACTAATCTCTAGTTCCACATCCTGCAACCAATGGACATTCGAGGCGAACACAAACGAACTGAACAGACTGCCCACGGAACACTAACCTGACTTCAGTTACAAAACCCAGTTAGGTCCAACTCCAACTCCCTACAGTACCCTGCAGCCAAGACGCGTAGCAGACTACAAATCACATGGATCGGGAGGACATAAAGAACCAAACTATGAAGAGATGGATATATAGCAAACCAAAAGATTTAACATATTTCAGGCCACTACCAAGCTAGCAGCATGTCCAGAGTAAAAAGGATCTGCAACAGGTTGGGCACAAACGATAGTAAACCTTAATCAAAACTATGAACAGAGGCAACTAACCAAAATAAACAAACAGATGGACTCTAAATACGAACAAAAGAAAGTGAAATAGAGAGCACAGTGTTTTCTCGGTTGTAGGATGGCATTAGTTTGAAGCTCCAGATCATCCTCAGAATGCAGATCAATCTGAATGTTCAAATATTGTTTTCGTAAGATAATTTTATATACATGTAAGTTGTAACGAATTGAAAAGGCAAGTAGATTTAGAAGTGTCCTCAAACAGATTGCACTCGGCATCAGGTTGGACATGAATTCAGCAACTAGAACCTGCAACGAGCAAGAGACGTTGCTATGAAATTTTGGTTAAGGGGGCTGAGAAGAAAATTTAGAAAAGCATAAGCATGGGACAAGAGTGTGGTCAGTGACAGTTATAGGCAGGGGATCAGGCAGACGAGATTGTTAATTGTCTTCCGTGGCAATATCTGCAAGAGCTAAGGTTACTGACGAAAGGAAAGAACTAATGTATTATGGATGAATTAAGTCTGAAAAGTCAAGTGCAATAAAGAACCGCCACATCACACTGATTGCTGAACCAAAATAGATCTCCAGGCTCCAGCTAAGAAGTATAATTCCAATTTCTGGAGAACCAGCAAAAATCCGAATCAGAATTGCTTGGAAACAAAATCAAACTACAGGCAGAACGAAGTTTCCCAATCCGATCACCGGTCCAATCCATGTAATTTTACTCTCTGGACAACCAGAAAGGTCCCAAATCAGAATTTACAGATATTTGAAACAACATGGGAAGAAGTTGAGTCTGAGAGGGGGCTGATTATCCAAACGCAGAACGGATGTTTCCCAATCCTATGATCCCCGGTCCAATCCGTATAATTTCAGTATCTGTGGAGAACTGCCACCAGTCCCAAGTCAGAATTGACGGACAATTATATTATTAGTGCAAATGCAAATGAAGAAATTAATTCGAGGAGGGAAGAATATCCAAACACAGATCACAATCAGGAGGTGTCCGATCCTACGATGACCAATCCAATGCAACAGTAAAGCTTCACCTCGGGAGATCTGACCATATATACCAAAATATAGTTGAACAATAGGCAATCGAAATGACCATGGGCATAACAGAGCAAACCTCCAAAAGCCTCAATTCATCCCTCCAGAACGATAAATCCCGCGCTGCTGCATCTAAGAAGGAGCATAGGAACATCCCAGAAACGAGATCAGCTGATACAATAAGAAATCGACCGGGGCGTTGACCGAATCCACCTCGGGTCAACGGACGGCGGAGTTCGGGCGGTTAGCGCTCGCTCACGGGACATCAATCCAGAATCCATTTGAATTGGAATCTGGAAACACCGATTGCAGGGTGACGGAACCAATGAACCGATCTGACCGAGCACGAGAAACTGACCTGCGTCGATCGCCATCCTTGCGGGCCTCGCCACGCGGAGCTCCAATTTCAGAAACTACATCGAGTCCTGCACAACCGACGAAGGAACACCGGCGGTCCAAAGTCCAAACCGAAACTAGGGACATGCAGGAATCAATCAATCAAGGAAGGCAGAGGTCGCGGAACCAGAACTCGGTTGATCCAGAGATACCGATTGAATCCGTTCCTTCTCCATGATCGAATCCGATCCTTCGCCGAGTCGCAACGACGGAGGCGGACGAGACGGGCAGAGGAACCTGCGATAACAGGAGGGCGGAGGCGACGAGGAGCAAAAAAATCAAATCGAGACAACGCGATTCGATCGAAAACGAATCGAGGGACAGGAAGAGGAAACGAGGAGGAGTTCCGCGGACGCGAGGAAGGCGAGAGCGAGGCGCTGGCCACCGAGACGATGAGAGAGGGCCGGACCAGAGCGCGGGGAAGAGGGGTGCGCACCTGGGCGTCTTTTATAGCCGGCGGAAGAGGCGGTGCAGGGGACGGAGCCGGCCTTTGCTGGCGCCAACCGATTCCTTACCGGACACGGCTTCGTCGCCGCGCTGGCGTGGCCGCTGGTTTAGGCAAGGCGTGATGCGCGTGGGGACGACGGACGGGTGGGCGGCGGAAATCAAAAGCGAGTGGGACTGCTGACCGGGTCGGGTCCGGGCTGGTGGAGTGGTCCGGGGCGGGTGGGCGGTGGGCAGGTCGGCAACGCGACGCGGAAATTTCTGGTTCACTCGGGAGACGCGACCGGGCATATGATACTCCGTCTCGGTGTGGCTGTCGTTGATTGCTTACCGTGTCCGCGAGCCACGACGAACTCGAGGATGAGAACGTGGAAAAGGAGGTGGGGAGGAGGAGGATCGTTGTCTCTGGTCCAGAACGTGGTCTCCTGAATCAGCTAACGTGTTTACGCAATGGATGACGTGCTCACTAACAAATTTTATTCAACTCCTCCTGTTTATACTATTGGTGTTAATTTTGTCTAGATATGAATGCATTAATCTAAATACTTTACTAGATATACAAATATAGATATGAATACATCTAATCTAAATACTGTACGAATCTAGAAAAATTGAAGCCATGAAGGATCTAGGCGGCCATTAATTGACAGCATTGTGCATGTGTACGTCTGGTGACCGTGCCATCAGCCGATGGTGTAGCCGACTGTAACACCCTTAAATCGGCCCTATACAAGTTTTAGCCATTTCCGCCAACCCGCATAGAAACGATTCAAGGACGTCCACCAGGCACTTTCGTGCGGGTGAAAAACGAAGTAATACCATTACACAGCAGTCATCGATGGGACCACAGAACAGATATATATACAACACGACTCCATGAGTCAATAATACCGATATACAGTACAAAGATCCAAATCACCTTGAAAACGATAAAGCGTCCGACTACGGACAGATGCAAATAGGGCTAAGAGCCCTGAAAAATAACCAATGACGTCCATAACCCTGCCTAGGCCAAGCCGGAAGGGTAACCCTGCTAACGACGACGATCTCAAACCTGCTAAAACAAAAGGGGTGCCGACAAAGGGCAAAGGAAAAAGAGGAGCGTCAGTACTGAGGCCAGTACACGGCGAGGCTAGAATTCGGCGGCTCTCGCCTACATAGGTATGGTGGGCTGAAGCGGCAGCGCAGCAGCACTAAACAACCTATAGAGACTCGATACAACTGGCGGTTATCAGAGAGGGATAAGAAAGACCTATTCGGATCCAACCTAAAGCTAACACCAAACAAACCCATCCTGGTATTTCCCCCTCAAGACCAAACGAGGAAGTCAAACCGAGGAACTCACACAGTTGGCAGTTTTACTCATTCTGTTATAGTTGTAGCACTTACTAATCAGATGTAGGTATGATAACATAAGTAGTGGCAATTTTAGTTATCATTCCGTTGTAGTTAGAACATTTACTAGTCAGATATAATTGTTCTGAGGAATCCTAAAACCTAGCAGTTGTTGGCACTTTTATCACATTCTATTAGAGTTGCAATACTTACTAGGCAGGTATAGTATGACACAGATTACCACAGATCCACCAGTTGTTGGCATTTTTAATATCTATTCTGTGATAGTGAGGCTGATTACTAGTCACACATTAAGTCAAATTTATAGCACTACTTTAGTTATGCTTGTCTATGATCGAGATACTGTGCTCCAAGTCGTCCATAACCGCGGACACGGCTTTCAGAAAGTTTTACCCTGCAGGGGTGCACAAATAGCAACACACACTCGATCAACCTCGGAAAAACCAACTCAAAACCCAACGAGACATTCACGACAAAGCGATCACAGGATTCATAAATATTTCAGGGGGGCACCCCACTAAGCTACCCGCAACGAAGTTGGCCGGCTCCAGAACGGACCCAGGGTTTGCGTCAATGGATGTAAACGACTAGGAACCCGAAAGTGTGACTGGGCTTGTCGATACCGCAAAAACACTCCGCATCCAAAAGAGTGCAGGTGCTCCACGCACAATCTTAATTAAAATAGTAAAGCATGGCATAAGTACAGAATAGTAATAAAGCCCCAAACTACTTGTGGCCCCAAGAAATAGAAATGAATCAAGCTCTAGCTCAGGGGGGTCCATAAGGCCTCCCGGATGTGGATAGTGCGAAAAATCAAGGAACAGGTATCAAGTACTCGGGGTCCTACGGGACACAAGTGAGCGTGAAAGAACCAAATAACATCTATTGCCCACCGATGCCTCTGCATTAGTTATATCTAGCATTTTAATAGTTGTATTTAAAGTCATGATCATCTCCACCATAAACATCTGCCAGCATTCTAACAACTGTGGTACTCGACAACACAAGATCGCACCTGAGGAAGCAACTATGACTCGCAAGGCCAGCTATCTACCAAACAACAGGTATTAGGAGGTGTCCATGGCAATATAGAGGCTGCACGGGATATCACTGGTGCACGGAAACTAAAGCATCGCGATACGGATAGCAATAGATCAACAGGAGGAAATAAAGACTATAAATGCAAAATAGGTAGAAGGGGGAGAGATGCTCGCCTGGGAAACACTGCCGGAGGTTCATATCCGAAGAACTTGTCGATACTCGCATCAACTCATCGGCCTAATCCGCGAAGAAGCAAACACTAGAAGAAACATCGGATGCAATATTTAATACTACGACAGAAGATCTGGCATGATTATGATATGATGTAGATGAGGTGCAATTAGTCAATATTAAGCGGAACCAGGGCCCCGACAAGTAATTATACGGTTCGAGTTATTTAACTACCCCGCAATTTAAATGTTGAATTAACAGGGCGAAACATGGCATCGGTTCGCTACGCAAATTTAAATGGAGTCCGAAATAAGACTAGAATAGCCCGCATATAGACTCCATATTTAATTATGAGGTGAATCGGTATAATGCCCCCAAACCACATGATATGCATGCGAGATGAAACAATTAATATGCAACAGTTTGATATATAGCATATTATAAAAAATAGGGGCTTAGGGTCACACATCTGGGTTCGGAAGATCTTGGGTTCCGAGGGTTCGGGGTTCGGCGAGATCGGTCTTCGGGGCTTCGAACATCGGATCCAGGAAGGAGAGCTTGGCGTTCCAGGAAGAAGGACTTGGTGTTCTGAGATGAAGCGCTTATCGTTCCGTGTGGCGATCTTGGCGGTCTTCGGATCCGGGTCTCGCATCCGGGAAGGAGTACTTGTCGCATCTGTGGTCTTCGGGTGGGGTCTTCGGATCTTCGGATACGAGGTCTTGGCGCTCTAGTCTGGTATCGATCTTCAGGTACCACGGGTTCTCAACGTGGTTCCCTCGGGTTCAAGAGTCGGTGGTCTTGCATGGTCCGACGGGTCTGTGTATGAGATCTTCAGGTTTCGTCGTGATGGAGTTCTCGGGTTCCACGCGCAGCACCTCACATCAGTAGCATACCACTGCTCCACCGAGATTCGAGCAAGGAGCAGACAACAACAGTAGTGGAAGCACCGATTACAAACAAACATGGTACAACAGTGCATCTCACAGCGATAACCACTAGGGCACACGGTATAACAGCCCTTACCGGACATATTGAAAAACAGAAGGGGAACACGCGGAGGCGCAGGATGCATGGGAGCTCGTGGCGAGATAGGGCGGTGGAGGGCATCGCTGGCGGGACAGCGGTGGGCCGGCGGCGAGATGAGGTCAGGGTCGCGCTCGAACTTGGCGTGTGCGGGGCAAGCAGAGGTGACCAGCGCGGTGGAGGCGCGGTCGAGGACGAGAACGAGGTTGGTGAGGCGCTCGGGCTCGAGGGAAACGGCGACGGAGATGATCCCCTATCAGCGCCGGCTCTCTGTAGGGCGCATGTCCTTGACAGGCTCAGGGGGTCGGGGACGGGCGCACGAGCGGCGGCGTGCGGCATCCGGTGAGGAGAGGGCCCGCTGGCGACAAGGCTCGCTGCAGGGGAGACGGTGGCGAAGCCGACGGCGGCGACGCGCGCCTCGGGCAGAGAGGAGCGGGGCGCGACCTTGGAGGAGGAGAGACGGCCACGGCGCAGGGAGAGAGGCGGGGTCGAGGAAAGCCAGCGGCAAGGCGAACCGGTTCGAGGCAGAACGACCGGGGCGGGTGGAGACGGAAGCAGGAGGGCGACGAGGAGCGGACGGGGAGACGCGGTGTCCGCAGAGTTCGACGACACCGAGGTCGAGCGAGGGGGCTGGCGGCGAGGTCCAAGCGGAGTCGGAGGCCGCGGTGGCGCAGAGGATGGAGGACGCGACGGCGAGGGCCTGAGGCCGAGGACGACGGCGTCGGGGCCTGGGTTGGAGGGGATCGCGGGGATAGGGAGAGGAAGCAGGGGTAGGTGGGGAAGGGAAAACGCGTGCGGGACGCAGGCGAGTGGGTGGGGCCGGGGAGATACGCGTCGTGTGCGGTGCGTGTGCGTGCCGAGGCTGGGGATCGACACAGTAGCATGGGGATTGGGCCCAGGTGGCGGATGGTGTGGGCCAGACTGGTGGGGTGGGTGGCGTTGGTCGGCAGGAGGCGGGAGATGGTGGTGGGAGCGTGCACCGCGTGCCTGAGTGTGGGGCTGGGGTGCAGGTGGCGGTTGGGCGAGAAAAGATGGCTGTGGGGAGGCGTGCAGGTGGGATGAGGGCAGCGACCAGGTGGGTGGGGGCTGTGCAGGTGGCGTGCAGGCGTGCGTGAGTAGGTGGGTTGGTGTGTGCGGCGGTAGGGTGTGGCGGCTGAGAGGATTAGGGGGTGGTGGGACCGGTGGGGAGCGAGATGGGTGGCGTCTTGTGGCAGGTTCGGGCTGGGTCGGTTAGATTAGGGTTTGACTAGAATTTAGTGTTAGCGGGTATGGGGTAGTAGGTGGCTAGCTGGGCCTTTTTGACCCGGCCGGCTGCCTCCCCCTACTAGAATATTTTTATTTTTAAAAGTTTGTTTGTTTTATTTTGATAAAAGATTTTATAAATAGTTTTTAGACAAATAAAGATCCGGATAGGCCGGGGTGTTGATTCGAATAAAGACGGGGATATTTTAGAAAACAAAACTAGGCTTTTAGAAAATAGTTTTACGCAAACATATGCATGATGATGACGATGCTTAAATGCAAGGTGGCATGATGACATGAGCATGCGGTCATGATGATGCAATGCACAAAAACACAGGGATTTTCTAGTAGTGGTTTTGCGGGATGCCACAATTCGACACCACTAACAAGGGATCTCGCCCTCGAGATCCGCCTCATGGTACTGGGAAGAAGGTCGGCGATCTGAATCTTCACGCTTCGTGTAGATCCTCGTGACACCACTAACAAGAGGTCGTTGTCCGTGATCGTCGAGAGGATACTCCGGTAACAAAGGGCGAAGGTAGAGGTATCAACAAATAAAGCCACCTCTAGCTTCCGTGGACGGAGTACATTGCTTGATCCACCGATTCGATGTACAAGAGCGAATAATAAGAGTAGTAGGATGGTGATCAGTCCATTGCGCACCCGAACCATTACTCTGCACACGAATAGGAGAATTATGCAACCAACTCTCGAAATCATACTGGAGATCTCGACAAGCGAGGTTCGGAAATAAAAGAGTGATGCAGGCTCTGCATCAGATCTGGCGTAGCTGATGTCGTCGCGTCAGAAAACACTGGAAGGCACTAACAAGGAACAAAGAATGGTACCACAGACAAAGGATCACTCAGATAGCGTGAAGACCGGATGTAGACACACCGTTACCAAAGGAGGAAGCGAAACCCTGAAGGTACGACAGAAACCCAACCACGAGAATCCTGGACTGGAAGAAGGTAAGAGAGCAGATACAAAACACGCAGAGGTAAGAGGAGAACAACAGAAGGGTAAGGAGTAAAAACAGACCTAATCAGATCTATCCAACCGATTTTGCAAAATAGTTTTGACACTCTACTTCGGCCGTTAGCTAGGTTATCCTACAGGCTGGACTTGTGGGGTATCGCAACTGCTGAGCTCTGATACCACTCTGTAACACCCTCAAATCGGCCCTATGCAAGTTTTAGCCCTTTCCGCCAAACCCGCATAGAAACGATTCAAGGACGCCCACCAGGCACTTTCGTGCGGGTGGAAAACGAAGTAATACCATTACACAACAGTCCTCGATGGGACCCACGGAACAGATATATATACAACACGACTCCATGAGTCAAGAATACCGATATACAGTACAAAGATCCAAATCACCTTGAAAACGATAGAGCGTCCGACTACGGATAGATGCAAATGGGGCTAAGAGCCCTGAAGAATAACCAATGGCGTCCATAACCCTTCCCAGGCCAAGCCGGAAGGGTAACCCTGCTAACGATGACGATCTCAAACCTGCTAAAACAAAAGGGGTGCCGACAAAGGGCAAAGGAAAAAGAGGAGCGTCAGTACTGAGGCCAGTACACGGCGAGGCTAAAATTCGGCGGCTCTCGCCTACATAGGTATGGTGGGCTGAAGCGGCAGCGCAGCGGCACTAAACAACCTATAGAGACTCGATACAACTGGCGGTTATCAGAGAGGGATAAGAAAGACCTATTCGGATCCAACCTGAAGCTAACACCAAACAAACCCATCCTGGTATTTCCCCCTCGAGACCAAACGAGGAAGTCAAACCGAGGAACTCACACAGTTGGCAATTTTACTTATTCCGTTATAGTTGTAGCACTTACTAATCAGATGTAGGTATGATAACATAAGTAGTGGCAATTTTAGTTATCATTCCGTTCTAGTTAGAACATTTACTAGTCAGATATAATTGTCCCGAGGAATCCCAAAACCCAGCAGTTGTTGGCACTTTTATCACATTCTATTGGAGTTGCAATACTTACTAGGCAGGTATAGTATGACACAGATCACCACAGATCCACCAGTTGTTGGCATTTTTAATATTCATTCCGTGATAGTGAGGCTGATTACTAGTCACATATTAAGTCAAATTTATAGCACTACTTTAGTTATGCTTGTCTATGATCGAGATACTGTGCTCCAAGTCGTCCATAACCGCGGACACGGCTTTCAGAAAGTTTTACCCTGCAGGGGTGCACAAATAGCAACACACACTCGATCAACCTCGAAAAAACCAACTCAAAACCCAACGAGGCATTCATGACAAAGCGATCACAGGATTCATAAATATTTCAGGGGGCCACCCCACTAAGCTACCCGCAACGAAGTTGGCCGGCTCCGGAATGGACCCAGGGTTTGCGTCAATGGCTGTAAACGACTGGGAACACGAAAGTGTGACTGGGCTTGTCGATACCGCGAAAACACTCCGCATCCAAAACAATACAGGTGCTCCACGCACAATCTTAATTAAAGCAGTAAAGCATGGCATAAGTACAGAATAGTAATAAAGCCCCAAACTACTTGTGGCCCCAAGAAATAGAAATGAATCAAGCTCTGGCTCAGGGGGGTCCATAAGGCCTCCTGGATGTGGATAGTGCGAAAAATCAAGGAACAGGTATCAAGTACTTGGGGTCCTACGGGACACAAGTGAGCGTGGAAGAACCAAATAACATCTATTGCCCACCGATGCCTCTGCATTAGTTATATCTAGCATTTTAATAGTTGTATTTAAAGTCATGATCATCTCCACCATAAACATCTGCCAGCATTCCAACAACTATGGTACTCGACAACACGAGATCGCACCTGAGCAAGCAACTACGACTCGCAAGGCCAGCTATCTACCAAACAACAGGTATTAGGAGGTGTCCATGGCAATATAGAGGCTGCACGGGATATCACTGGTGCACGGAAACTAAAGCATCGCGATACGGATAGCAATAGATCAACAAGAGGAAATAAAGACTATAAATGCAAAATAGGTAGAAGGGGGAGAGATGCTCGCCTGGGAAACACTGCCAGAGGTTCATATCCTGCGATACTCGCATCAACTCATCGGCCTAATCCGCGAAGAAGCAAACACTAGAAGAAACATCGGATGCAATATTTAATACTACGGCAGAAGATCCGGCATGATTATGATATGATGCAGATGCGGTGCAATTAGTCAATATTAAGCGAAACCGGGGTCCCGACAAGTAATTAGACGGTTCGAGTTATTTAACTACCCCGCAATTTAAATGTTGAATTAACAGGGCGAAAAATGGCACCGGTTCGCTACGCAAATTTAAATGGAATCCGAAATAAGACTAGAATAGCCCGCATATAGACTCCATATTTAATTATGAGATGAATCGGCATAATGCCCCCAAACCACATGATATGCATGCGAGATGAACAATTAATATGCAACAGTTTGATATATAGCATATTATAAAAAATAGGGGCTTAGGGTCACACATCTGGGTTCGAAAGATCTTGGGTTCCGGGGGTTCGGGGTTCGGCGGGATCGGTCTTCGGGGCTTCGAACATCGAATCCGGGAAGGAGAGCTTGGCGTTCCAGGAAGAAGGACTTGGTGTTCTGAGATGAAGCGCTTGTCGTTCCGTGTGGCGATCTTGGCGGTATTCGGATCTGGACAACAGCCCTTAGTAGGGCACACGGTACAACAGCCCTTAGGGCACACGGTACAATAGCCCTTACTAGGGCACACGGTACAACAACCCTTACTAGACAGATTGAAAAACAGAAGGGGAACACGCGGAGGCGCAGGATGCAGGGGAGCTCGTGGCGAGATAGGACGGTGGAGGGCGTCGCTGGCGGGACAGCGGCGGGCCGGCGGCGAGATGAGGTCGGGGTCGCGCTCGAACTTGGCGTGTGCGGGCCAAGCAGAGGTGACCAGCGCGGTGGAGGCGCGGTCGGGGACGAGAACGAGGTTGGCGAGGCGCTCGGGCTCGAGGGAAACGACGACGGAGATGATCCCCTACCGGCGCCGGCTCGCTGTAGGGCGCATGTCCTTGACAGGCTCAGGGGGTCGGGGACGGGCGCACGAGCGGCGGCGCGCAGCATCCGGTGAGGAGAGGGCTCGCTGGCGGCGAGGCTCGCTGCAGGGGAGACGGTGGCGAAGCCGACGGTGTCGACGCGTGCCTCGGGCAGAGAGGAGCGGGGCGCGACCTCAGAGGAGGAGAGACGGCCACGGCGTGGGGAGAGAGGCGGGGTCGAGGAAAGCCGGCGGCAAGGCGAACCGGTTCGAGGCAGAACGGCCGGGGCGGGTGGAGACGGAAGCAGCAGGGCGACGAGGAGCGGCCGAGGAGACGCGGTGTCCACAGAGTTCGACGACACCGAGGTCGAGCGGGGGGGCTGGCGGCGAGGTCCAAGCGGAGTCGGAGGCCGCGGTGGCGCAGAGGATGGAGGACACGACAGCGAGAGCCTGAGGCCGAGGACGGCGGCGTCGGGGCCTGGGTTGGAGGGGATCGCGGGGATGGGGAGAGGAAGCAGGGGTAGGTGGGGAAGGGAAAACGCGTGCGGGACGTGGGCGAGTGGGTAGGGCCGGGGAGAGATGCGTCACGCGCGGTGCGTGTGCGTGCCGAGGCTGGGGATCGACACAGTAGCATGGGGATTGGGCCCAGGTGGCGGCTGGTGTGGGCCAGACTGGTGGGGTGGGTGGCGTTGGTCGGCAGGAGGCGGGAGATGGTGGTGGGAGCGTGCACCGCGCGCCTGAGTGTGGGGCTGGGGTGCAGGCGGCGGTTGGGCGGGAAAAGGTGGTTGTGGGAAGGCGTGCAGGTTGGATGAGGGTAGCGACCAGGTGAGTGGGGGCTGTGCAGGTGGCGTGCAGGCGTGCGTGAGTAGGTGGGTTGGTGTGTGCGGCGGTAGGGTGTGGCGGCTGAGAGGATTAGGGGGTGGGACCGGTGGGGAGCGGGATGGGTGGCGTCTAGTGGCAGGTTCGGGCTAGGTCGGTTAGATTAGGGTTTGACTAGAATTTAGGGTTAACGTGTATGGGGTAGTAGGTGGCTAGCTGGGCCTTTTTGGCCCGGCCGGCTGCCTCCCCCTACTAGAATATTTTTATTTTTAAAAGTTTGTTTGTTTTATTTTGATAAAAGATTTTATAAATAGTTTTTAGACAAATAAAGATCCGGATAGGCCAGGGTGTTGATTCGAATAAAGACGGGGATATTTTAGAAAACAAAACTAGGCTTTTAGAAAATAGTTTTAGGCAAACATATGCATGATGATGACGATGCTCAAATGCAAGGTGGCATGATGACATGAGCATGCGGTCATGATAATGCAATGCACAAAAACACAGCGATTTTCTAGTAGTGGTTTTGCGGGATGCCACACCGACAACGGGAAACACCACCGCAATGCGCTGGGTGTGATCAAGAGTGACCGCCTGTCCCGTGCCCTTTCTCGTAGCGGGCAATGTAGCCCAACCAGAGACCTTGGTAAAAGCACCATGATATCTTTACTATTAAATGTGAGTTGGTAGTCGCAGGTCGTCTCAAACATTGGGAGCATCTAGACCGCTAAACACACACATCAAACATTAGAAGAACCATAGCCACCAGATTGCTCATCCCTGAATTGGGGCTATTTTTGCTTGTTTTGTTTGCCCAATAGAAGCTTCCTCCTCGTCGATACGAACTTGCACCAAGAGGTCGATACAGTCTCGCGCATCAGGTGCAACCAGATTGGGCTTTCTTACCTGGCCCGCGAGACGAGACTTGGTGGGCGGCACCCCGCCGACTGGAGGTGGCGGCAGATAGGTATCTTGACGGGGATGGGGCTGGTCATGGCAGCAGGCTCGTGACGCGGATGACCCTTGTGGCCAGAATCGCATTGCTTGTAGTTGTGCTTGCCTCCATGTGGAGAGGATGACTACTAGGTCTGGCGTGGCTCATTCACCTAGTTGCCTCCTAGCAACCGATTGCCCTTGGATCCACTAGCGGTGGCAGCCCACTAGGCTTGCTCTGCTTACCGATCGGCGATGTCGAGTAGTTCTTCCACACGAAGCTCTTGCCCGGTTCTTTCCTTGCCCTCCAGGCCGGGTAGTTTGTTTGCGGCGGCTAGCGCAGCCCGTAGGTTCTTGAGTGGCATGATGTAGGTTGGACGGATCACGGGTGGAAGCGGGGTTCGCTAGCCGTCTCTCTCCAAATGGGCTCCCAACTCCCCTCGGCGGCGCTGAACCTAGCCGTGCCGGCTAGGATCATCGTTAGCCGGGGTGAAACCATGGGTGCGGTTATACTCGTACAGAGTAGTCTCCAACTGTCTCTGAGCCAAAGCTAGCTCCAGTGCCTCCTCGAGAATGGATTCTCGAGCCGTGTTGACGTTCGCGGTAGCGGTAGCCGAATCGTCACTAGCGGCAACAAGGTGAGCAACTTGTAGATGGAGAGCTCTAGGGTGTCTTTCGCGGTCAGAGGAGCGGAAGTTTCGGCTCAAGAATGGGACATCGCTTATGGTTAATCAAAGAGTCGGACATCATAACCTCCATGCCGGATGGCGCGATGAGCATGCTCCTGGCTGCAGGCAGCGACTCTGTGAAAGTGACGATCTCGCAGGGAAAACGCTCTGAGACGGTGGCGATGTAGATGGGAAGGTCGCTGAAGTGCAGCACGGTGCCGTCAGCCAGAAAGGTGGTCTCGCGAAGCACGACGTGTTGTCAATGACGCAGTCAAACTTGCCGAGAGTGAGCACGAGGCCGGAAGCCACAGACTCAGCAACGGAGGTGCGGGGTCCCGTACAGAATGAAACTCCGGTCGCAACCATCTTGCCCCCACGGTGGGCACCAACTGTCATAGTATGTGGAACGTCAGTATCTAAGAAGGCGTGCTAGAGGTGTAGGAGCAAGCAGGAAAGCTAACGACGACGTCTGTAGGCAAGATTGGGCACAAGCAAGTGTGACACTCGATGTACCTAGGTTCGGAGATAACACTCCTACTGTTGCAAGGATCTGGCTATCTAGCGATCTCACAAGGACAACAAGGTGCTCCTCGAGCTATATGAGCTAGCAATCTAACAGAGTCCAAACCTCTCTCAGGAGGCCTCGCTTCCCCTTATAAAGGGTTGGGGCAATGGTAATAGGTATGACCGGCTGGTAGATCCCACATGCGGGCCCCAGTCGACTGGTATCTATAGTGCCATGGAGTGGAGGTCGTGCACACAGTACGTGCCGTGTGAGCCGATATGAGCACAGTGTCAGCTGTTTCCATTGTTCACCAAAGTCTTCAATATGGCGTCATCTTTATGTCCCCATCTGCAAGCTAGGGCTCGCCATGCCCTAGCTGCCTCTTCTAGCCTCGCTAGTCTGGCTGGGCTCCTAGATGGACCAATACCTTATGGCTTCTTCAGCTTCTCAGTGTTAGTCTTGCATCTGACTAGATCACACCAGCCGGCTCTGGCAATTGCTTATATCTGACGGAGGACTTGCCCTATTCAGGCGGCATGTAAGCCACCCGGTTAGCCTACCTGGGGCCGATCTCGCAGACATGACGGTACAACCTGGGGAGAAGAACTGTGTATTCGTGTGGCTATATGGGTGGATCAACCTCTCATAAGGGGTGTTCGCCTCAAGGAATCTGAAGATCAGGTCGAAGGCACATGGTTTGACCTATAGTATGGGAAAAATTTGCATTTTTGCTTCAATTGTGGTTTGTTGGTTCACCCTGAGGATGAATGCAAAGTTGAGAAGACCGAGTTTCAGTAGTGG
Source organism: Avena sativa (assembly GCA_916181665.1). Taxonomy (NCBI): domain Eukaryota; kingdom Viridiplantae; phylum Streptophyta; class Magnoliopsida; order Poales; family Poaceae; genus Avena; species Avena sativa. The sequence continues at coordinate 485,178,232 of OV702279.1, forward strand.
GGTGAGTGGCTGCGTGCACCCCCAAGGAATAACAAGAGGTATGAACACCAGCAGAAGCCGGTCTTTTTGTCGAGTAGCTTCTCTAGCCGTTTGGGAGAAGCTGAATCAGGGGCTAGGAATTATGGACGTGTTAGAGATTTACCTCCTCGTAGAAATATTTTCAAAGATAACTCACTCTTGGGAAGATCCTACACTACTAGGAAGGATCAGCATAGGTAAATTGAGGAGATTAATAGCCTAGGTAAGAACCACGAGGTTCAGAACAAAGGGCAGAGAGGGAGCAAGGATAAGACTCCAGAAGGGTAGCCTAGAGTCAGAACTTATGTCCGGAGGCCAAGAGACCAGGATGTTAGGAAGACAAAGGACAAGCATCAGGCACCCTAAAGCCCAAAAAACATGAAACACGGGACAAAACAAGTTTGGGTGGCGGTGGAAGATCAAAACAACAGGAGGGTTGCTTCTGTGGGGTCAGAGGAGAAGATACAATGAACGGGATTAGTGTTTGAGAGGCTGGCTAAAAATACTTCAGAATCGTCGGACCCTGCATAGCAGGGCCGCTGGGAGTAATGATTTTCTTGGCCCTTAACAGGTGCGGTCTAGGGTTGGATGCGATTGTGGGAGAACTAAGGGACCTGTGCAGGTCTTACAACCCGACGGTGGTGTTTATTTGTGAAACTAAACAAAAATAACGAGCGATGGAGAGGTTGCAATGGAGTCTTGGCTTTAGACATGGCATTTGTGTGGAAGGGAAAGGAAAGGGAGGAGGGATGGTATTGTGGTGGAGAGTGGGGTGGATGTGACAGTGAGACCGTGCTACCAATATTTCATTGATGCAAAGATTGTCTCGGAGGAGGGTTCCTAGAGATTCACTGGAATCTACAGAGAACCAAAAACATTACTTAGAGGGAAGACATGGGAAGCTATGCGCTATCTATGAGCTCAAGATGATTTGTCGTGGCTCTGCGCCGGTGATTTGAATGAGATATTGTGGCAATCTGAATAGCTTGGATAGAACCAGAGAAGTGAAGCTCAGATGTTGGCATTTCTAGAGTGCTTGGCGGACTGCCATCTTGCAAATGTTGGTTATTCGGGATATGCGTTTACTTGGGATAACAGGAGAGAGGGAGTGGCAAATGTCCAAGCCCGACTTGATAGAGCCACTACTTCTAATGTTTCCTCAACATGTTTCCGATGACAAGGGTCGAACACGTGGCCATGGAGGAATCAGATCATATGGCGATGCTGATCAAAGTGATATCAGATGTTCCTCCAAAAGTCCCGTTCGCAGCAAGAATTTTCAGATTTTAAGAAACGTGGACAAGACATGAGGCGTATGAGGATATGGTCCACGAAGCTTGGAGTAACAGTGCAGCGCATGGGAGTGGACTCCATGGTTTTTGGAGTAGACTGAAAGATGTAAAGATGGAGCTTTGATAATTTTGGTTCGGTAAGGAGGGAAATACAGAATTTGCGAGCGGCCCTGGATGAAGCTAAAGTACAAGCACTCGTCTCTAATTCATCACTGGAGGTTCGCATGATAGAAAATAAACTTCATGAGGTGTATGAGAGGGAAGAAATCATGTACAGACAACGGTCCAGGTAAGAATGGCTCAATGTCGGTGACCGTAACACAAAATTCTTCCAGAACCGTGCTTCTCACAAGAGACGCAAAAATACAGTCAGATTTCTAAAGCGAGCTGATGGCAGCCGCTATGAAACGGATGACAAAATGCGGGAGATGGCAAGAGAGTTTTATAGTATCCTATATGCTTAGGAAGGTGCAGAAACCGACTAAATCGCATGGACCTAATGGGCTTCCGGCCTTATTTTATCAACGCCATTGGGTTGTTTTGAAGGAGGCGACTTGTGCAGGGGTGCTTGACTTTTTAGCGGGAAGGGACTACCCTTCAGATTTCAACGACACAGTGCTTGTGTTGATTCCAAAGGTTAAGTCACCGGAGAATTTGTCTCAGTTTCGCCTGATCAGCCTTGTAATGTGCTATACAAGATAGCATCTAAGGTTCTTGCAAACGGGTTGAAGAAAATTCTTCCTATCCTTATCTCTAAGGAGAAGAGCGTGTTTGTTCCTGGTAGACTCATCACGGACAACGTGTTTATTTCTACACATTCAATTAGAACTAGTAAAAGGAAAACTCCACTTTGTGCCGTCAAACTAGATATGAAGAAATCCTATGACAGGGTCGAGTGGATTTTTCTTGAAAGGATTTTGCTGAAATTGGGCTTCTCTCAGGTTTGGGTTGACATGATCATGAGATGCCTCTCAATAGTGAAATTCTCGATCAAATTGAATGGAGGTTTATGTGGTAGTTTCCTACCATGGAGGGCCTTTTCCAAGCTAATCCACTTTCACCTTACCTTTTTCTGTTTTGTTTGGAAGTGATGGAGTTTGTTGCATAGAAAATAATTTTTTTCCTATGGTTGCAACCACCAAGATCATATCTAGAAGATACATGTAACGGTTTCAGATGGACTCACCCTCAAAGACCATAACACGAGATAACATTCCTAGAAACACGACCGTCCTCAAGGACGCGATGACAATATCACACGTGTAGTACCTCTGTAATCGGTCACACATACAGTGTGCCAACGACTTCCGTCCCTCGCTCCAGCGCGACAATGGAAGTAGGGGATCCTCGGTAACTCCACCAACACTATGACATGGTGGTGATGGTGGTGGAGAAGATCTTGATCAGAGCTTCGCCTAAGCACCTCGCTCGTGGCAATGGACAAGTTTAGAAGGGGAGGAAAATGCCAACCAAAGGGCATATGAGAGGAGATGTGAGTGTGTGGAATGGTGTGTTTAGATGGGGTCTCCACCTCCTCCTTTTATAGGAGAGGCATTGCACCCAAAGGCCATAAACCAGCCCCTAGTGGTTCCCCCACCTCTCCCCTCTTGATGGTAGTGGAGTCTTCACTCACACAAATCAAAGGGTCACCATAATTCCATTAATTTTCACTCAAAAATCAAAGGTCTTTCAATTAAAGCACTTTAATTCGCTTGGTTTAATGCCACCCAACTTAATGAATACTATATTTAATGAACACATTAATATTTTATCCCTCACAATATTACAATACACCGAAACTATTCTGGCAGTTTTTATCAGAACAATTCCTGTGATGTCCAGTATTTTCTCCAGTGTTTCCTATCCACTCAAATGCATCGATTACCCTTAAGTGTGTCTCCCTACAGGCCGTGAACTGAGCAAACATGATCAAGACATTCTCCAATCAATAATCATTAGAGGGACCTGGAGATCCATAATGACTCTCACCAGCTCAACGAAAATCCAATAATCGTATGAACCTTTTTCGTTGTAATCAAATTCCTTTTGTCTCGTGATATTTTACTTGTCCGAGATCTAATCATTTGGTATCATCTATATCTAGTTCAATCTCGTTATCGACAAGTACTCTTTTTATCGTTCCTATGATCTAACATTCTAGTGATCAAATCACTTGCTTGCAAACTATGTCAATATGATATCATCGAGAGGGTCCTGAGTATATATCTCTGTCATCTAGATGGACAAATCACATTGTTGATCCATGAGCCTCAACTAACACTTTTCAAGTACTTCCCGACGACACCTTTATAAGCACCCTGTTATGGTGTGACGTTTGATGGACTCAAAATACCTTTCCGGTGAAATTGATTGATGTGATCTCATGGTCTAAGGATATTGAGTTACTACGAATGTGATAACAATATAAACTTGAGGACATGATTGTATTGCTACATCTACTGCGGGTGATTGTTCATCATATCATTCTCCAATGATATGACCCTGTTATTAAGAACATCCAATGTTCATGATCAGAAAACCTGTGATCATCAGTTAATCAACAAGCTAGTATTAAGAGAGGCATTACTAGGAACCTTTTTTATTTATAAATCATACATATATTAATGTTTCCTATTAACACAATTATAACATAAAAATAAATATTTATCATAAACATGGAATAAGATAATAACCACTTTATTATTGCCTCTCGGGCATATTCTTTTCAAGAAGGATTCTCGGCGTTGTTGAAGGAAGCTCAGCATGATAACCTCATCAATGGGGTGCGTTTTGAAGCAGGTGGACCGCACATAACACATCTCTATTTTGCTGATGACATCATCGTGTTCCTGAAAGCCACCACAGGAGCTTCCAAACTCTAAAAAGGGTCCTCCATGATTATGAAGTCAGTTTCGGACATCCTGTAAATTTACAAAAATCGTCTATTTTCTTTGGTGATTGTTGTACTAACGAGGAAAAGGCTGATTTGAAAGTTGAAATTAGTATCCAGTGTGAAGCCCTCTTGAAACGCTACATGGGAGTACCCACGGTAGTTGGCAGATCAAAAGATGGGTGTTTCAAACACCTAGGAGAGAGGTCATAGGGGAAATTAAAAGAATTAAGGGTCAGGGTATGTCTAAAGTCAGCAAAGGTGTCTTTGTTAAATCAGTGCTCCAGGCTATGTTGGAGTATAACGAGCTGTTTTCAACTCACTAAGACAATGTGCAAACAACTTAGCTCTACATCCTCTGATTTTTGGTGGGGTGATAATGATGGAAGCGCAAGGTAAACTGTATCGGATGGGACCATATGTGTAAAAGTCGACAATGTGACGGAATGGGCTTTAGAGACTATGAAGATTTTAACCAACTTTCCTCGCCAAATAAGGATGTAGGCTAATTACAGAACTAAATTCATTGTGTGCCTATGTCTTAAAAGCAAGGTACTTCAGATATAGTAACTTCCTAGAGGCATCCTGCCCTAAACATGCTTCATACATTTGGAGAGGTATTATTCATGGGCGACAACTTCTGCGAGTGGATTTGGTTTGGCGCTTGGAAAGGATGACTTGATACCAGTGATGACAAGTAATTGGATTCCTCAAAACAGTTTACAATGCCCACTAGGGCATAAGCTCGAGGATTGCCCGAACAAGGTTCAGAGTTTTATTATGTTAGTAGGAGGGGCGTGGGATCTGAAGCTTCGGTTTGCAGTTCCACGACTTAGATGTAAATGATATCCTAAAGATCCTAGTTGGAAGAGTAGGCTCGGAGGATGTCCATGCATAGAACTTTACAAAGGACGAAACATTCTCTATGAAATCTGCCTATCTCTTAGCAATTTAGAAGAAGTTGGCAGTAAAAGGACGAGCTGAGTGATCCCGCTCCTATGATGGGCATAGGGGTTGGTTGTCACTATGGGATGCGCCAGTGCCACCAAAGTTCAAAGTTCATTTCTAGTGGTTGATTGAGAATGGTCTAGCGGTGGGTTGAGAGCTACATACAAGGAAAATAAAAGACAAGGTTGTCTGTCTAAAGTGTGGCAAAGAAGAAAGCCTAATCCACCGTATCTAGAACTGTCCTCACTCTGCTATGGCTTGGAAGATACTAATGCAACATGCTCAGGTGACGTTGGACAAACCTCCAATGAAGCCGAGATGTCATGCTGAATTGAAGGGCTGGCTCCTGGACTAGATAGGGAAGAGCAATGCAAACCTGGTTGTCTGGATGATGTCTATGGTATATAAACAAAGGTAAAAGATGTGGGTAAGCCTATTCTTACCTGCATATTTAAGGAAGCGTCGCATTATGGTTTATGTGATCTTGGCACCGAAGTTAATGTTATATCTCATGATTTTTATTTAGAAATAAAAGAAGAAATAGAACCGACTACAATTGAAAATACTGATATGACAATCATGTTAGCCAATAAAACTTTTAGAATTCCAATGGGAGTAGTTGAAGATGCAACTATCACAATTGGCAATAAAAACTTTCCTATTGATTTTGTAGTTGTTGATATGCCAGCTGACACTCTTTGCCCAATTATATTTGGAAGAAACTTTTTGAGTGCTGTAGGTGCCAAAGTTGATTTCAAAAAGGAGATTATGTCTCTTAAGCTTGGGGAAGCGGAAAAAGAATTCCACTTTTCCAAATTTAAAGACAGACTTCCAAAAATACAAGAAGAAGAGAAAGAGAAAACTATTGAGGAAATGACAGCTCTCTTCTTTAGTGATCAAGAAGGAATAAATGAAGACTCAAATTATGAAGCAATAGTTATGGAGGACAGGTCCCTAGAAGAACTAGAAGGTGAATTCAATTCACTTCCCATTATAGGGCCTCCAACTAATGAGGCTTTTGAAGAGCCAAAAAAGAGAGGGGACAAGGAATTACCACCCGAGAATTGAAGACTCTACTAGATAAACTTAAATAAGATTTTTAGATGATAGAAATAAATTTCATGGTATTATTAGTGCTAAACTTTCAGGAGATTGACATGGGAATACCCTACAGGTACTCGAGTTTGGCATATATGGTCAGATACTGCAGAACTCCACGACGTTGCCAAGGCCCAATACAGAGTTCGGGTGACTCACGGAAACTCCGATTGCTTACAGCATAAGAAGAAGCTTAAGATAGAAAGTTCAAAGGGACGAACCCTAATCTGTAATTGACTCGACCTGCTACATGAGACCTAGCCTATCTATATAAAGGCTAGGAGGGGGTGGCGAGGAGGACAATCACAACCCTAGTTTCCACAACCTCGCCAGATTGCATCTGCGCACCCCTGTAACTTTTGACTCCTTCGATAATTCCCAGAGCAGACAAGCAGGAGTAGGGACCTCTACGAGGCCTGAACCTGGGTAAATCTTGCATCCATGTGTGCTTGTTTGCTAGCCGATTGACGCCTCCAGTGCTCCCTCCTTCTCCAAAACCCAAGTCCATAATAATGGGCATTGATGAGTTCGACCCTCGTCAATTGGCGCTGTCTATGGGAAGTGGGAGTGCTGATGTTGCGGCTTCTTTGGCCGCGTCAACCGCGATCTACAACTCCGCAATAGCAGAGATTCGCCATCTCTTCGGCGCTTTTGACTTCACCGTCCACATGCCGGCCACTCGCCCGGCTTTCGAGTCCGTGGGTGACGGGATCGGACTAGCGATCAGGAGCTTCCACTTCCAGGTCGGTCAGCTGGGCACTTCGCCTTCCTGACCAGCCGGCGACTGCTGCGATTGCTCCAGCATCGTGGTTTCCACCACAAATCGGCACCCTCAGCAAACTAAACACCCCGACAACAGTTGGGAGCACTAAGAGCAACAGCAATCACGGATCTGATCTGGGTGACCTGGCCACAGAAGATGGAGCCTATGGCTCTGGATCTAAAAGTTGTGGGAGCAATAGCTTCCCCAATCACTTCATGTGTGCCGTCATCAACACAGGCGACACCGGTGTCACTCGCGACAACGCCGGTACTGGGCCAAGCAACGGCGAAAATGGTGCTCCGCCAATAGCGCGCCCACCAATGGGATAGAGGGGAACCCGAACCTCACGACCAATGAGCGCACCAAAGAACGCGTGCTGATCAAGCTCAATGACAACGAGTGGGCTCGCTATCGAGAAGCTCTGCGGGGTAATCCTCTGCCCCCTAACTCATCGCAGGACATGCTGATGGGTTACCATTGGCTGCTCAAGGAAGAATACAAGCGCCAGCAACAAGTAATCACGCAACTTGACGCGTGTAGAAAGATAGCGGACGAGTCGAGTCTTCGACGGGCTCAGCTCTCCTCTCATGGAGGATCCTCCTCCAAGGGCAATGACTACGTGGCCGCCAAATGACAATCTCGACTGGGCCACCTCATCGACAAGGAATGCGAGGAGGCCGCACGAGTCCTCGACTTATCGTCCATGACAGTGGACACATGAGGCAACGTGCTCCCGAAGACGCCGCAAGCAGCGGTAACCGCGGCCACCATGTACCTCCTCAATAACCAGCCTCCGGCTAGAGATCCGCGAGCCGCGATGCATCTATCTACGATCGCAGGCTTGGGGCTAGTCGAGGCCGCCCTCATCAAGGATCCAACACCAGAGCCGATAAAGGGGAAGGCTCTAGCAAAACACTATTCCTCGCCCTCATCTAGCAAAGACAACCACGACTTGTCTCGATGTCGTCTCTCACGGCGGCACGACCATGACTACGACACGTGTGATGACATCATGTAGCACAAGGTCGACAAGATGCACGCAAGACGATGAAGTGGAACTCTGCGGTGCTAGATGCTTCAGCAGATCCATTAGACAGAAGTGAATGCCTAAAGGGTTCAAGCTCCCATCGGAGAACCCGAATTTGACGGCCTACAGGACCCGAAGGTTTGGCTGGAGGATCACATCTCCTCCATCAGGCTACATGGCGGAAGCCAAAGCACGACCATGCAATGCCTACAACTATAGCTGCAGGGCGCCAATCACGCATGGCTCAACAATCTCCCTCGCGGATTAATTCGCAGCTGGGAAGAGCTGGTCTATAGCTTCGTGCGCAACTTCAAGGGCACTTATAAAAGTCCCGCGTCAATTGAAGAATTAAGACGCTGTCAGCAAAGATCTGGTGAGTCGCTGCGCTCATACATCTAGAGATGGTCCATCATCAAGAACTCTGCAGAAGACATCTCCGAGGATCGCGCAATCAACGCGTTCAATGGTGGCATATGCCGCAGAGATCTCAGGGAGGAGCTGGGCCGCTCGAAGCCCAAAAAAATCAACCACCTGATGGAAATCACGAATCGTTGGGCCAACGGAGAGGACTCGGTGAAAAACCGTGCCTATTCCGATGACGACGATGACCTCGGGTGCAAACGCGACCACCGAGGGAAACGTCGAATGCGCGTCTATGAGGACCGCGACGAGGTCAACATGGTCGCAACTGGATACACTAACAAATGCGACGACAACCGCAACAGCGGATACCACAGCGGTGGGTACCATGATAGCGGGAAAACCACGCAGGTGTGGCAGCGCCACAATCACGACGAAGCACCAGCAACGTCCATCCAGGAAAAACTGTCCGGACCGTGCAACGTGCACTTCTACATCGACAAGCACGACGGCAAGAAAAAATCTAGTCACCTCCTAAAGGACTGCCGCGAGTTCCTCAAGCTCCACGAAGGCCTAGCCCAGATGAATCGTGACGCGATCAACCAAGGCTATGGAGCTGCCCTCGGCGCTATGGCACATGGAGATCCTCCACCACCACCACATGCGGCTGAACCAGCCCATAACCATGGTGGCGAAGCGTACCCCCGACCACTGGGAAACATGGGGATGATCCAAAAGGGGCGTCCCTCAAATCGAGTGTAGAAGGCAATCACTCGCCAAGTCAATTTGGCAATAAACTCTCCACCTTCCACCACTGAGTACCTCAGTGGAAGCGAGTCCTGCATCACCTTTGACAAGCGCGACCACCCGCGCCAAGTACCTCGCCCAGGCCACTATCCCCTCGTACTCGAGGCACAGATCGGGAGATTCGATATGAGTCACGTCTTCATGGACGGCGGAAGCGGTATCAACCTCATGTTCGCAAGTACCTTGCACGCAATGAGGATACCTCTGACATGTCTGGAAGTTTAAGACACGATGTTCCATGGCATCGTCCCAGGAAAGGGAGTGTACCCCCTGGGCAAAATCAACCCCGAAGTCATCTTCGGCATGCCGCAAAATTTTCGGCGGGAGCGCATCGACTTTGAAGTCGTTGATTGGCCCTCACAGTACCACTGCATCCTCGGACGTGTCGTGTTCGCGAGGTTCATGGCAGTGCCACACTACGCCTACCTGCAGATGAAAATGCTAGGCCCAAATGGCATCATCACAGTGATACATTGCAAATGTATCTATAATTTTTGATGTTCCATGCTTGGTTTTATCCACTTTCTTGTGTTTTGTCCATACTTTGGAGTACTTTTCATATGATTTCTTGGACTAACCTATTAACAAGAGCCATAGTGCCAGCTGCCTGTTTTCTGTTGTTTTTGGTTCCAGGAAAGTCAGAAAATGAATATTCTCGGAATTGGACGGGACAAAAGCCAAAGTGCCTATTTTTTCAGAAGACTCCCGGAGCCAGAATACGAGACAGAGAAGAGCCAGGGGGTGGCCACACCACCTGGTGGCGTGGGCCACTCCAGGCAGCGCCAGGGGGTGGTGTGGGCCTCCCAGGCACCCCCCTCGGTCTCCCTCTTCGCCTATAAGAAGCCTTCTGACCTAAAAACTCCGGGGGGTTCGACGTTTTTCCAGAAGGAGTTCCGCTCCGCCGCCACCACCAAATTCCACGAAACAACACCAGAAACTCCGTTCTGGCACCCTGCCGGGATGGGGAATTGGAGGAGATCATCGCCATCATCATCACCATCGCTTCTCCATCGACCATCCATGTTTCCCCCATCTATGAATGAGTAATCCCCCGCAGTAGGCTATGGGGATGGTAGGGATTGGATGAGATTGTTCATGTAATGGCATCAAATTGTTAGGGCATGGTGCCTAGTATCTTTTATTAGTGCTTTATGACTTTGTTGTGACTTGTTGTGCTTAATGCTTGTCACTAGGGCCCGAGTGCCATGATTTCAGATCTGAACATGTTATTGATTCATTATGATAGTATTGTTTTTGGTCTTATCTGCAAGTTGTATACACACGTTGTTGTCCGGGACCGATGGCCCCGAAGTGACAGAAATCGGGATAACCGGAGGGAATGGCTTTGATGTGAGGATCACATGTGTTCATGGAGTGTTAATGCTTTGCTCCGGTGCTCTATTAAAAGGAGCACCTTAATTGCCAGTAGTTCCCTTGAGGCTCCGCTGCAAACGGGCTGACAGGACAAAAGATGTTGTGCAAGTTCTCATTGCGAGCACGTATGACTATATATGGGACACATGCCTAGGATTATCTAGTACTTGGATGCTTTATCTTATTTATCTGCAATTGCCCTATGTTCTGATTGCTATGTGAATTGTCTTGTCCATGCAACGCCCGTCCATCCATCCCTATGCCTACCGCACTCGAATCCTACTGTTTACTGCTATTGTTGCTACTATCTTTGCTTTACTACTGCTGTTACTTTACTATTCCTACTACAAAACTGTTGCTACTGATAAACTGCTATGAGCAAGATTGTTTCCAGGTGTAGTTGAATTGACAACTCAGTTGTTAAGGCTGATAAATATTCTTTGGCTCCCCTTGTGTCGAATCAATAAATTGGGTTTCACTTCCCTCGAAAATACTGCGATACACCCCCTATACTTGTGGGTCATCAAGACTATTTTCTGGCGCCGTTGCCGGGGAGCATAGCTTTATTTACCAAGTCCACTTGGAATCACTATTGTTCAAGCTAAGTTTATTTTCGCCTTGTTTTCTTGTTTCTTTATCAAAAATACAAAAAAAGTAGTTCCTACTCTAGTTGTTATTTTCGTTGGTCTGTTATTGTCTTGCTTTATCATGCTTGTTGTCAATGGTTGGTTTCTTTGAAACTGAATCTTATTAGCAAGGTGGGTTCACGGAAGATCAAAAATATTATTATAAGGAACACCGCTTGTCACAAAAAAGGAAACACTTATGGGAACAAATTGATAAATTGTATACCATTGCTAGAAACATGTGTTCTACTTATAATGTTACTTATTGCTGTGATGAATCTTGTTGCAGAAAGAGGTATAAACACCTCCCTTTTCAATGTGAGTATAATGATAATGATACAATATCTTCTTATGCTAAAGAAATTTATTACTTTTATGATGCGGAACAAATTGAAGAATTTATTGCTTGGAAGGGTGCTTTTGCACTTGCTAGTTTGCTTGAAAATATTGATGATTCACCTTACAAATATGAGGTTTATGGTATACTTAATTTTGCTTTGATAATTACAAGGATGAAAATGGCTATATTCTTGAATATATTAATAGTTGCTTTCCACAAATGGAAGAGACTAATGCCTTGCAGGATCCTATGGAAGAAGAAATTGATGAACCTGAAATCTCATTAGATGAAAAAGAGGAGGAGAGTGATGAACAAAAGGAGGAAGAATGGATTAGCTACCCATGGCTACCTTCTAATGAGAGTAACTCTTTATCCCTTACATTATTTGATTGTCCTCCATGCTTACTAAAGGAGGATGATTGTTATGTTCCTGAGGATTCTCTTGAAAATGTTTATAATAAAGCTCTAGTGCTTGTAGATCATGAAAAGCATGCTTTATGTGATAGTTATATTGTTGAGTTTATTCATGAGGCTACTGAGAATTATTATGAGAGAGGAAAATATGGTTGTAGAAGTTTTCATGGCATTGAAGCACCTCTCTATGTGCTGAAAGTTTTGAAGTTACTCTTGTTTTATCTTCCTATGCCTGTCACTTTGTTATTTGCATACATGATTCCTATGCATAGGAAGTGGGTTAGACTTAAATGTGTTTTGAATTTGCTTCTTGATGCTCTCTTTTACTTCAATTCATATTTCTTATGTGAGCATCCTCTCAAACTATCATGCCTGAAGATGATAATATGTCTATTATTCTTGGGAGACCTTTTCTTAAATACTGCTGGAGCTGTTATTAATTGTAATCAAGGGAAGGTGACTTTCAATGTGAATGACAAGGAACATACTGTCTATTTCCCCAAGAAGATTGAAAGGACTTATGGTTTGAATTCAATTGAACATGTTGAGGGCATTCAAGTTGGAGAAATATATTGTCCCATACCAAGAGAAAAATTTGAAACTATTATGATTGGGACCATTGCTATCAAGGTTGAGGTAACATAATCATTAGTGGAATACAAAGTTTTGTCTCATATGAAATTTTTTTGGTAACAATACCTGATCAACCTTGTTAATGGAAGGATTTCATTGAACAAAACAATGTTTTCACCATGATTATCTCCGCTTACTTCTGTTCTATCCATTTTAGTTTTTGGTTATGCCTAACTTAAAGGCGTTAAAGAAAAGCACTTATTGGGAGATAACCCAAAAGTTTTAGATGAGTCTTGGAAGTTATTACCTCTGTAATAACCGCTCTTTATCCTTTTTATTTGCTTTTTGTGCCAAGAGTAACCTCTAATGAGAGAGAAGTAATGATTGGGAAAGTTGCTGTCCCGAAACAGATTTCTGTGCTTCACCGTAAAAATTCGTGTAAAATCTATGAACGTCTTTTTGAGGCGTGAATTTTTGTGCTTCTGCACCAGGTTGTTATCTAAGTTTCGTTAGTTCAACACTTTTTGATTTGAGTAACATAAGGTCTTCTAAAAAATTCGTCTTTACCTGCTGGTCTGTTTTGACAGATTTCTGCCATTTTCTACATTTGCTTCTTATTGGTTCCTTTTTGAGTTCTTTTGGGGATTTGAGATTTTTGATGGAAGTGCTACAGTAGCTTGTGTTTTAATATAAGTTTATTTGGTGTTAGAACTGAACCTTAAGACTTATTTATCTTGAGTGCACTAATGTTGCTAATAAATATTGTGTGAAGTTTTGTATGAAGGAAAAAATTTCAGGTGTATGAAAGGAATGAGTAATGAGATGAAGGATGGACTAAAGCTCAAGCTTGGGGATGCCCCGCGTGTCACCCCAAGAAATATCCAAGAAGTACAAGCGTCAAAGCTTGGGGATGCCCAAGGCATCCCCTTGTTCATCAATAAAAATCTTAGGTTTCTTCCAAACGCTTCATTTTTATTGTTTCATGCACAGTTGTGTTGTTTTTGGAGCGTATTTTTTTCGTTTTTTTAGTTTGCTTGGTTTTCTTAGTTTGCTTAATAAAATTTTCAAATAATTTGGAGCGTCTTCTTCCAAACGCTTCATTTTTTAGTTTGCTTGGTTTTTTTAGTTTGCTTGGATCTCCTCTTGCATACATTGGTTTTCAAATAGTTTGGTTTGGTTTGGAAAAGAGTAGGAAAGCTCGTGCTTAAGTGGTAAAGAGAGTTTGTTTTTTTGACTGTGGCCTATGCTTTGTCATGCCATGCTTGATATTGTTTTGGCTTTATGCTTGGTATTCTTTGCTGTAGCATGACTTGTTATAAACAATTGTGATTGCTTAATGTGCCTTGGATGAATCATGCGTTGTTTTAGCATATTAAAGCATAGTATAGTGGTATTCTTCTTTGATGCTTTATTTGGATTGACTTGGCACATGCTCACACCATGTTATGACTATCCCAAGTCACCATAAGCCTTTATGATCCTTTAGTTTTCAACTTGTAGTATCACTTTATGCTTTGATCAATGATGTTTTGTCGCTCTGCATGATTATGGCCATTATTGCTCTCTTGTTTGTCGCTCCCTTACTATTGCTAGCCTTCACTTACACTGAGTGTTTTACTCATGTTTCCAACTCCCTTAAACCAAATATTGCCAAAGTGTCCACCATACCTACCTATTAGCATCATTTGCTACTTCCGTGCATATTCAATATGCCTTGTTTTCTTCCGAATAAAATGTTTGCTTGTTATGAGAAAGTTAGTTAGTAAAGCTCTCACGAACTTGACGACACACTTTATTTCCTGCACTTAATAAACCTGAACCATTGTGATTCTCCATGAAAGTTATATGCTTACAAATTATAGGCTGGGGATTAGCAGAACCGTGCTGTCACGGGGAACGCTTTCAACACTTGTAAATATATACCCAGTTGATACCTTGCTCTTTTGTTTGCGGATGTCATCGATGTGAAATAAAAGGGGAGCTTGTAAGTCCATGGAGTTATGTATGTGTGTTAGAGAAACGCCTGGGCCGCTGGTCTAATCCATGCTAACATGGTGGAAACCTGTAGCGTAACCATAATGATATCTATGAAGCATTCTTCTTATATAAAAAAGAGAGAGATAACTATTGAGAAAAAGGAAAAAAAAGAGATTTATGAAAAGAGGAAAGAGAGAAAAAAGCACCATTTTCCCATGGTAAATAAGAAGATTGCTGAGATACTCATTGTCTGCTTGCCTTGTCATTTTGATATGGGGATTCTTCCGTATCATCGAGCAAGGGGTACCCCGTTGGCGGTTCTCTATGGTACGCACATATTTACGATGACAAGAACTTACAGATAACTAAAGTTGAGTAGCATGAGGAGCGACCCTCGTACTCAAGGGACTTGGGATTTTCAGTTTATAGTCTGTCAAGCATATAACTCAGATTGGACCTCACTTTCACCTTAACCACATTAAAGATGCTTATGATAGGGGCAATGAGAGCTCAAAGCTAATGAGTACCATACTTTCAGCATTTGGAAGCCTTTCAAACTTTTCAAAACCTGTTCATTTCTTTGTTGAGTCTCCACACATTTTGTGAGCACTTTCTTGAGAGCATAGTGGCCATTCTTAGTTCTATGTGCATTGTCCCAAGACTTGTTGATTGATGCATACCTTGATATTGCTTATTTTAAACTATTTGTATCTAGTCACTCTTGTAAACTTTGAAGGTGTCCTATGCATTTATATTTGCTACTCTATGAGGGACAAGCTGAATACTATTATGCTATGTTTTCTTTATGTGAAACAAACAAACGTCTTGCAAAGCATTGTTATTCATGAATCTTTTGTTTGTGCCTTTTCATGTTGCATCATAGTTTCTTTGTCTTATTGCTAGAACTTTGTCTTTCATGTTATGATTGAAGTACTATGATCCCAGCTTTGAATGTTTTACAAATACTTTGATCAAGTCTTTGATGGTGCATGTCACCTCAAAAATTATTCTTTCTTTTTATCACTTACCTACTCGAGGACGAGCAGGAGTTAAGCTTGGGGATGTTGATACATTGCAAATGTATCTATAATTTTTGATGTTCCATGCTTGGTTTTATCCACTTTCTTGTGTTTTGTCCACACTTTGGAGTACTTTTCATATGATTTCTTGGACTAACCTATTAACAAGAGCCACAGTGCTAGCTACCTGTTTTCTGCTGTTTTTGGTTCCAGGGAAGTCAGAAAATGAATATTCTCGGAATTGGACGGGACAAAAGCCAAAGTGCCTATTTTTCCAGAAGACTCCCGAAGCCATAATACGAGACGGAGAAGAGCCAGGGGGTGGCCACACCACCTGGTGGCGCGGGCCAGGCCAGGCCGCGCCAGGGGGTGGTGTGGGCCCCCCAGGCACCCCCTCGGTCTCCCTCTTCGCCTATAAGAAGCCTTCTAACCTAAAAACTCCGGGGGGTTCGACGTTTTTCCAGAAGGAGTTCCGCTCCGCTGCCACCACCAGATTCCATGAAACAGCACCAGAAACTCCGTTCTGGCACACTGCCGGGACGGGGAATTGGAGGAGATCATCGCCATCATCATCACCATCGCTTCTCCATTGACCATCCATGTTTCCCCCATCTATGAGTGACTAATCCCCCACTGTAGGCTATGGGGATGGTAGGGATTGGATGAGATCGTTCGTGTAATGGCATCAGATTGTTAGGGCATGGTGCCTAGTATCTTTTATTAGTGCTTTATGACTTTGTTGCGACTTGTTGTGCTTAATGCTTGTCACTAGGGCCCGAGTGCCATGATTTTAGATCTGAACATGTTATTGATTCATTATGATAGTATTGTTTTTGGTCTTATCTACAAGTTGTATACACACATTGTTGTCCGGAACCGATGGCCCCGAAGTGACAGAAATCGGGATAACCGGAGGGAATGGCTTTGATGTGAGGATCACATGTGTTCACGGAGTGTTAATGCTTTGCTCCGGTGCTCTATTAAAATGAGCACCTTAATTGCCAGTAGTTCCCTTGAGGCCCCACTGCAAACGGGCTAGCAGGACAAAAGATACTGCAAACGAGTTCCTCCATGAGCATTGGGAAATCTTCCCCTCGTGTCCAGCGGACATGCCAGGGGTTCCCAGGGAATTCGCCGAGCACTCACTCAACGTGAATCCAGATACAAGGCCAGTCAAGCAGACAATACAACGACTGTCTGAACCAAGAACAAAAGAGATCGGTATGGAGATCAACAGACTCCTCGATGCAAATTTCATACGCGCGATCAAGGAAAGCACCTGACTCGCCAATATAGTGCTTGTGCCTAAAAAGGACATGGATATCCTGTGGATGTGCGTGGACTTCACCTCCTTGAACAACCACTGCCCGAAGGATCACTTCCCGCTACCGCGGATCAATCAAATAATCGACTCCACTACGGGATGCGAGCGCCTCTGCTTCCTCGACGCCTACTCAGGCTACAATCATATTCGAATGAAGGAGGAAGACCAAGAAAAAATGGCATTCACGACACCCTTTGGTGTGTTCTGCTACAACACGATGCCCTTCAGGCTAAAAAACGTCGGAGCCACCTACCAGCGGTGTATGTTGGCCTGCCTCAAGAACCAACTTGGTTGCAATATCCAAGTCTACATCGATGACATCGTCATAAAAACCAAAGAGGAAGCCACACTAATCAACAATCTCCACGAGACCTTCGATAACCTCGATCGCTACCGGATCAAGCTCAATCTGGACAAATGCGCCTTCGGTGTACCATCTGGGCAATTACTTGGGTATCTCATCTCTGCGAGAGAGATCGAAGCAAACCCGAAGAAAATAAAAGCCATACTGGCCATGGAGAAGCCGAAGAACGTAAAAGGCGTCTAGCAGCTGGCTGGGCGAATCGCAACGCTCAGTTGATTCATCTGTCGAATGGGTGAAAAGCCACTGCCCTTCTACCAACTCCTCCACAAGGCTGACAAGTTCGAGTGGATAGACGAAGCACAAGAAGCATTCGAAGACCTCAAGCGTCTACTGTCCACCTCGCCAGTACTGGTGATGCCTCACGAAAAGGAGCCGCTACTACTATAAATCTCCGCCACTAACCAGGTGGTCAGCACTGTGCTCGTGGTGGAACGAGCCGAGGAAAACAAAGTCCACAGGGTACAACGCCCAGTCTACTACCTCAGCGAGGTGCTTATGCCAATAAAACAGTGGTACCTACACTACCATAAGCTGGCGTATGGCGTCTTCATGACAGCCAACGACTGTGCCACTACTTCCAAGAGCACCCAATCGTGGTGGTGAACGATGCCCCACTCGGACACATACTCAATAATCCTAATGCTACTGGGTAAGTCGCGCTCTGGGGTATACAGCTGTCGCCACGCGACATCACATATGAGAAGCGCGACGCGATCAAGTCACAAGTTCTCCCGGACTTCCTCGTGCACTAGATGGAGAATCAACTCCTCGACAAGCCAGATATGTCTTATCTTTGGACGATGCACTTCGATGGATCCAAACAAAATGACAGAGCAGGCGCAGGTGTCATACTGACATCGCCCCAAGGAGACAAGATGAAGTGTGTTCTGCGAATGCAGTTCACAGCCTCCAACAATGAAGCTGAATACAAAGCCTTGATCCATGGAATGCGGATGGCGAAAGCCTTTGGTGTGAAGAGGCTCGCCATCTACGGCGAGTCCAAACTGGTGGTCAACCAAACAATGCACGAGTGTGATGCCCTGAGTGACAACATGATCGCCTATCGCGATCTCTACGACACACTCGAGGGAGAATTTGATGGCTACGAGCTGCGACACGTTGGTCGCGAAAGCAATGAAGAGGAGGATATACTCGCCAACATCAACTCCACCTGCGCCCCAGTACCACCTGGGGTATTTCTTGAGCGCATCTGCGAACGCTCCATCAAGCCCAAGACTCCAGGAAAAAAGGGAAGCACATCAACAGACTCGGGGGCTATGCCACCCAACGAACCAATGTCACTCGAGGACATGGAGCTGGATACAGGACTCGAAGGCCCAATGGAGGTCATGATGATCGAGCCATCTTGGACACAACCGTATATCACATACCTGCTCAGCAAAAGGCTTCCAGATGACCCGACTAATGCACGACACATAGCGCGACGATCCAAGGCATTCGCACTCATCAACGACGAGTTGTACAAATGCAACATCACAGGAGTTCTTCAGAGGTGCGTCTCCAACGGAGACGGAAGAGCCATCCTCCATGACCTACACGACAGCACTTGTGGACACCATGTGGGCAGTCGTGCTCTCGTCGCCAAAGCTCTACGAGTTGGATTCTACTGGCCAACGGCCATGCGTGATGCCAAGGATATAGTCCAGCGCTGCAATTCTTGGCAGCGATTCGCGGATAAACCGCACGCACCTGGCGCGGAACTCAGGCCAATACTAGTGGCTTGGCCCTTCGCACAATGGGGACTCGACATGGCCGGCAAGCTCCCGAGGTCCTCGCGAGGAGGCTACGTCTACCTCCTAGTCGCGGTCGACAAATTCACCAAGTAGATCGAGGCCATGCCGGTGATGAATTAGTCAGGAGCCAGCGCTGTCAAGTTCTCCGAGTCCATTTTCTACCGTTTTGGGATGCCACATAGCATCATCATGGACAACGGGACAAATTTCACCTCCAAGGAGTTCCAGGAATTCTGTGAAGACCTGGGAATAAACATTAGCTACGCCTCGGTGGCTCACCCTCAGACCAACGGTCAAGTCAAAAAGGCCAACGGCCTCGTCTGCGGCGGAATCAAGAAACGATTCCTCCGGCCACTCGAACAAGCCGCTGGGTGATGGCCAGACGAGCTGCAGTCTGTACTTTGGAGCCTACGCACAACTCCAAACAGCCCCATGGGCTACACTCCATTCTTCATGGTGCACGGCGCTGAAGCAGTGCTACCCGCAGAAGTACGCCAGAAAGCCCCACGATTGGTTGCATACAGCGAGAAGGAGTCAACTCTCGCACTCGAAGACTCCATCGATCTCCTAGACGAGGCACACGAGATTGCAGCAGAGAGATCCACGATCTACCAGCAGAGCCTCCGCAACTACCACAACAGAAGGCTATGCCCCAGATCCTTCATCGAAGGAGACCTGGTCCTGTGACTTAAGCAGCAAGGGCATCTCAAGTTCGAGTCCCCTTGGGAAGGACCTTATGTGGTTACGGAAGTAATCCCAGGTGGCGCATATCGCCTTAAAGATTTCAAGAGCGGAGTCGCATACTCCAATCCCTAGAACGTCGCGTGGCTACACCGTTTCTATCCTTAGATGTTTTTACTTTACAAATAAGGCTATTCAGCCAGGCTACTTAGCCACACATTGTACCTCGTACTATTCTGCGAATAAAATAAAGCTTAGTGCCCCAAAACTCTGTGTATTTTTCTATTTTTCTTGCAATTTTATCACTCGGGGGCTGCGCCACCCTTTACACCTTCGTTCCCCAACAAATCGCAGTATCTTGAGGAGCTAACATATTACTAATCGAACCCTTGATAAAAACCAACCCAGCTGCAATGCACCTGACAGGTTGGTAAGGTGCTGAGATAAATACACGTCAGGCTAACAAAAGGGAACTGCAGAGTACAACACACTCGCAAATAATACAAGCTAGGAAGCTCTTCACATATTAATGGGTATTAAATACACCCGCCACAATCATATGAACTTTACAACACTTATACATATATGTGCAGGATACAAATTACGCTACTGCTGCAAAAGAATAACATTCGTCTGCTCTTCAAAGAAGTCGATGATATCCGCTGGCCGATTAACTACCTGATAGTGCGGTACCATGTTCCGAGTCATCCCTTCTGGCGGCGGTCCAGCAGTAATAGACGCGATGTCCACATATGGCCTATGCAGTCGCACCAGCAACAGCGCAACCTTGGCACAAGCGACCAGCTGCTGCCGCACGCACTCGCGAACCGCGCTTATATCCTGAAATTTCGCCAGAAGAGCCAACAGGATTGAGGGCACAACATCCAATGGAAACATCGTCTGGTAAATATACTTCAAGCAAGATTGGGCCTTCTTCAAGCATTGAAGCACCTGCGAAGCACGATCCTGCAAAGTGGCCAACACGACTGCACAGTCATGATCCATCTAGAAGTACCCACTAGCTTATAGATGCTCCTGGGTTAGGTCATTCATTCGAATGGCTACCCGGTCCTTCTCATCTTGTGGATGGTGAGCGCTAGCAACTACAAAACACAAGACCAAAAATATAAGCAAAGGCATCGCCGCGGATGGGTAAAGAAAGGATAAGAAGATAGAGAGCTAACATTTAAAGTGCTCGTTTAGCTGAGCAACCTCATCAAGAAGATACTTCTTGCGAGCGGTGGCCTTCTCTGCCTTCGACTTCCACACCTCCGCGTTACCACAGATGATGGACAACTCCCGCTCCAATTGCTTAATGCGGTCGCGCATCCGCAAGAGAAGCGACACCTCCTCCACCTTTGAACGCGGTTGCGCTGTGTTTTCATCGGTGGGAGGAGAGTCACGAGGATCACTCGAAGGACCCTATTACGATCAAGCAAGAAGCAAATAAGGGAACAAGAATACATTGATAGAAGTGCGAATGCATTCAAACACATCAAAGTATTGATAGGGACACTCCCACAAAAGCATGGTTTAGACAAAAGGAAGCTACAGCTATTACAGATGGCAACTAAGGAGCAATCTGCTTCTTCGACTTGGACTTTGACTTTAGGGGCCTCATTGAATCCGTGGCAGCCTCCGACGCCAAAGACTTTCTGGTGGTAGCCTCAGACACCGCAGTATTCGCCGCCTTCGCTCACTATAGCTCCGCAGAATATTTCGCGATTGTATCGATGAGCTGAGGCCCATACTTACCACAGCTAGTAGTGAAGGAAGCAAACACTACCTGTTGGCCATCCGCGTTGACAAGCATCGCCTTGGAGATCGCGCTAGGGTCCAACTCCACGCGATGGGCTTGCGCCATCGCGAGTGCCATGGTAGCACCGACAAACTGTTGGGAGTTCTTGAAGTCCATGGGAATACCTTCAGCGAAGGATTCCACTAGGTTATCAGGAGATGAAGAATAAAAAATCATGAAAATACTTAAGGAGCATCGTAGGGCCTTTGGGTCCATCGAATATTCATGGAGGAAGGTGCTAAACTAGTTGCGGAATTTAATAGACGACTGAAGCCCGAAATGAAGAAAGTGGTAAGAAAAGAAATAATATGCCTATTGGACGCATATATAATCTATCCTGTTAAAGAAAGTGAATGGGTAAGTCATGTCCATTGTGTCCCTAAGAACGGTGGTTTTACTATTGTTCCTAATGAAAACAATGAATTGATACCTACTAGAACTATTGTTGGACATAGGATGTGTATAGATTTCAGGAAATTGAATAAAGAAACTAGGAAAGATCACTATCCTTTACCGTTCATAGATCAAACTTTACAGAGGTTAGCAAACCACACTCATTTTTGCTACTTGGATGGATACTCTAGTTTTTCTCAAATAGCTGTTCATTCTGATGACCAACTTAAAACAACTTTCATTAGTCCTTATGGATTACATGCTTACCGTCGTATGCCTTTTGGTTTATGTAATGCTCCAGCTACTTTTCAAAGATGCATGACTGCTATTTTTGCGGATTTTATAGAACTGATAATGGAAGTATTTATGGATGACTTTTCTGTCTATGGAACTTCATTTACTAGTTGCTTGAGTAATCTCAAAAGAGTTTTGTAGCGTTGCGAAGAAACCAATCTTGTTCTAAACTGGGAGAAGTGCCATTTTATGGTCAAAGAAGGTTTAGTACTTGGACATAAGGTATTAGGTAAGGGAATTGAAGTGGATAGAGCTAAGGTTGAGGCCATGGAGAGAATGCCGCAACCTAGGGATATAAAAGGTATACGAAGTTTCCTTGGTCATGTGGGTTTTTATAGAAGGTCATAGGAATTTCTCTGGAATATCTAAACCTTTGACTAACCTTTAGCAAAAGGGAGTAAGATTTAATTTTGATGATAAATGTCTTGTAGCCTTTGATAAACTTAAATATGCTTTATCCCATGCTCCTATCATTAAACCACCTATCTGGGATATGACTTTTGACTTAATATGTGAAGCTAGTGATGATGTAGTAGGAGTAACTCTGGGACAACATATAGGTTACAGATTTAATATTAAACATCATGCTAGTAGAACTCTTAATATTGCTCAAAAGATTTCTCCTAAGGAAGAAAGGGACCTTTTGCTGTATTTTTCTCTTGCGATAAATTTCGTTCTTATATAGTTGATTTAAAAGTAAGAGTTCATATGGATCGTGATGGTTTAAAAGAACTCCTTGAGAGGAAAAATCATAAGCCAAGACTGATCCGTTGGATCCTTTTACTTCAAGAATTTGAGTTGCAGATTATGCAGAGGCAAGAAATAAATATGTTAGATGCAATGTCCATATTTGCTCAGCAAGACACCAATCTTATTGAGAGGAACTTTAGTCCTGGTGATTTTCATTTACGCGAATTATTAAATGAACTAAGGGCAATTCCTCCAAAAGAGACGAAGTCATTGTTGTTGGAGGAGCTTGTCATCCGTGAATAAGTAAACAGTAAGTGCAAGGTAAGTGTTCTTACTCAAATAAGTGATTTGTTTTCACAAATTTTACTTCTAAAATTTTTGCCTTTGAATTCCTCGTGTTTTTCTAAAGTTTCTAAAGGTTTTTACCAACTATACGGTCGCAACTATACGGCCGGAGAAAAATCTCCCGTCATATAGTTGGTCATTAAACCTTCAGTACCTTCTTCGTGAAATTGTTTTTGATGTCTGGGAACTATACGGTCGCAACTATACGGTCGAAGAAAATCCTCCCGCCGTATAGTTGGTCATTAAACTCTCTGACATTTTCGATTTCCCTTTTTGTTTTTAAAGTTTATTATGAAAAAAGGTTTTTTCGGTTCCAAGTCGGTAACTTAATCAACCTGGACTCGAGATATTTGGAAATATCTGCCCGGAACCAACCATACGGCCGGAGCTATACGGGTCGCGCCCATATAGTTGATCGTTACGCACCAAGACTTCTCCAAATCCGTGTTTTCTTTCCCTGTTTCATTAAGATTCTTTTCTTGGGCGTGAATTTGGTGTTTCTCGCGATCTTTATCGACCTATGACCCCCCTTATATACTGCCATTGTGTTTCTCTCTAAATCATAATCACCAGGAAGCAATCAGGCCATGCTCTATCCTGTCCCAGGCCGTGGAAAACCCCTAGTTCTCATTGCTTCTTCTAGGAACCGCTCTCGCAGCCCATCCGTGGAGGACGACAACAAGGAGGTGGAGAGGTTTAGCCCAGGGTATAAGCAATACGTCGAGCCAAGCTTCTACAACAACGACCCCGATGAAGATTGGAGTGACATCTACATCTGCCGTGATGTCTATGTTCCCCCGCAGATCAACTGGGCGGCAATGAAGAGAGCTCAACAAGAGAGAGAAGGTCACAAGCCGCATGGAAAAGGGCATGTGGAGACAGTCAAGTTCATCGCCACGGACCCCAGGTCGCACAAGCGTAATGAATTATCTAATATTGGTGCAGGTGGTAGCAAGGGAGCGACGGTGCCACTCTTGAAGCATACCATCGGTGCTCGTATGAGGGTGAAGCCTCAAGAAGAGTGGAGGAACGATTTCTACTTCCCCGATCCATAAATTATGGATGAGGAAGAAGAAGTTGTTCCCAGAACCAAGGACCGCATGCGAGCACTTGAGATATATCAGAAGCAGGAGCTACTCCATCATGTTGAAGTCTGTCATCGTCTCAAGGAGATAGAGAAGAAGGATGATCTTCTCCCATTGGTGACTAAACTCGCAGATAAAGTGGACACTTTGCAATCTGATTTGCGCAGGTGCTATAGCCTCATCACTGCTCTAGAGGATACCAACAATAAGCTACGCACCGCGGTGTTACATTCCATGGCACCACAGTGATCTACAATAATCACGGTATCAAATAATCGCAAGGATTATTTGATCCCGCCTGGCTTGATTCCAAGCTTGGGGAGATCTTTAAGACCTTGTAATCTATCTTATAAGTTTTACATTACTATTTTAGTTTTGCAGTAGTTCATATTAGAAATAAAGTTGCATCATTAGAATTCCCTTCAGGAATAGTCGATCCCTTTTATGAAATTCCGAGTTTATTATCATATATGGAGCAATATTGAGTTTGTGCTTTTCCTATTGGATATATGAATGGCTTGAGTATAATTTTAGTTGCACTTGATGATAGCAATAGGAGCCTTCCGCACCATTCGTATTAATGGAACAAGCAAAGATAATTTGGTCAATATGTTGTAAGTACATGGTTTGATTTACAAAGAAAGAAAAATTATCTAATCAGTTAAGTTGAAAAAGAAACCTTGAACAAAGAAAAATTAAAAGTGCTATCAAATTAGAGTGAGAACAAGACGAGGTAGAATATTCAAGCTATAAAGATTGCTTCATATACAATTGGAATTTGGTAATTGAGATCGTTAAACTTTGAATTCCTACATGAAGTGGAATGTATGGCTAGCTCCTTTGCACATCACTTAAACAAAAGTGTGAGCATATATATATATATATATATATATATATATATATATATATATATATATAAAGGGAGAAAAGTGAGAAGAAAAGGAGCTAATGTGCAAAGAGCAAATAGGCATACACAACTATATTGTAGCATGACAAAGAAGCGTTTGAGATTTTAAATCCAAAGTGAATATGTTAATCCAAAAACACTTGGGACTACCACGCTAACTCATTTGATTGAACTGAATACTTTTACATCATATTGAGAGTGATATTTTATGAATTGTTAAATGCTAAGGTGTGGAAGCCTGCTAATATTATTCGGATGGTTCGAGTAAGGTACTATTCATGAACTTATTCCTATGTATCATATATGATAAATACATGCTACAACTGCCTCATTTATTTTATCGACTTAGCTTCATGAATATGAGGATCACATCCATTAAGCTAAACTTGCTCGGGACAAGCAAAAGTCTAAGCTTGGGGAAGTTAATGAGTGCATATTTGCATCAAGTTTATATTATTATTTTGCACTGTAGTTGTAGGATCTTGGTATTTTACGGTGTTCACGTGCACATTTTATGTCTATTTTCACCAGGATCAGAACAAGGACAGATGATGGATACTATGGACACAATTCTTGGAGCAGTTGTATTGGGTAAAAAAGGAGTCAAAAACAACGTAAATCGCTTATTTGGGAAATATCAATAACACCAGAAGAAAACCTGAAGCGATCGAGGCATCTAGAAGGGTTAACGACCAACTATAGGATAGGAATTAATTTTCCGGCCGTATAGTTCTCGCCGTATAGTTGGTGCCGCCACCGCGTCCTCAAATAGTTTCACCCCGTGCAACTGGATCGGAGAGATGACATATAGAACAAACAGAAATCGCCGAAACCTCACCTCTGGAAGGCATCTGGAGGGGGGACTCGTCCACCAGGGATCCATCTTCTCCCTGCGCAGATCCGGGAGGCTAAGGCATCGATCTTCATCATCAACCGTTCCATCACCACCATCTCCATCCATCCTATCTACATCTTGTCTAGATCTTGTTGTAATTTCCGTACTCGTTGTGGATTTATACAAGTACTATTCATCTATGATAGATACCAATGTTATTGCCATGATGTTGATTGCCTCCATGTCTAAGTAGATCATCAGTTCTTGGAGAGATGGAGAAACCCTAGTATGAGATTGAGATAAGGTAAAGTTTATTATGATATTCATCGCTGTGACCATGTGTTAGATTGTCTTCATCTTGATGTTGGGAGAAGTCGACCTCTCAATATTTGCCTCTTGTGGGGACTTGATGGAGGGAACTACTTGTTGGTAGACGGAGGTGTGTTAACACTTATAGTGACTATAAAGATGTTGGCACCCCTCATGTATCAACTTGGAAACCGAGGAAACTCACGGAACACTGTCCATGTCATGGGATACGTCATACGGGATTAAGTCCCTTAATAGTGCAGTAATTCGATTGATGTTGATTGCTGTCTGCTATGGTTATGAGGATGATGTGAGCAGTGGTTGTTGCCTATTTGTCCAAATACGGAGTTCCTCCCACACATACATAGTTGAAAATGTTCATGATAATAATCTTTACCTTAGCTCTTTATAATGCTAGAGGTGTATCCGCTACTCCCTGAGAACGCATTTTCCCTATTGCAGTTCCAAGCTCTTTTACATACACGATACTTACTTTCTGTGTTCAGTTGTTTCACTTTACTTATTGTTCTCTTATACCAAAAACCCCAAAACACCTTTTTACACAATACTTGCATTTTATCTTGTTACTTAGAACTTTATTTAGCATTTCTATTTTAGTATTTAATTCAAGAGTTATTAGACTTCAGACTCCTGCTCCCTGTGGGATCGATATCTTTATTTCGAAACTAGCTACAAATGATATGTGCACTTGCAGTCATCAATTAACAAGTCGGCTCATTGCATATTCCAAATGATTGTTCACCTATAGAGCTGGAGACCGTTGAGTAATCGGCTAGATCAACAAGCGTTGGAGGCGATCGTGTTGGCATTTTGAAATCTCCATGCTAGGCTGAACATGTGGTGGTGGTCTGCTTTTTGTGTATCTTCCGCTCTTCTCTGGTAGTAGTTTGTGGTTTATTTTGTTGTGAGAACTGAGTATCTTTGATGTAATCGTATTTGTGGTAATCCTTGTGGATCCTTTTGCTTTATTATATATAAAGTAGGGGCTACAACCTTCAATTTGAAAAACTATAGCTAGAGTGGAGGAGTGGCAGAACCTTCAAAGGCCAGCAGCGACTGCTGC
This sequence comes from Avena sativa, assembly GCA_916181665.1. NCBI lineage: Eukaryota > Viridiplantae > Streptophyta > Magnoliopsida > Poales > Poaceae > Avena > Avena sativa. The sequence goes on from OV702279.1 coordinate 485,205,621, forward strand.
AGTTACTGGCTAGCAGGAGCACTGGCTCCCTCCAGACTACGGATCGTGCAAGGCAAATGTAGACGGTGCTTACCATAGTGCATCAGGTCTGAGTGGTGGTGGTTAGGTACTACGTAACCACCATGGGAGCTTTGTTTTCATAGAAGATGCAGAGGGAGCAGAGATGCTAGCTTGCCGCCGAGCATTGGTTCTCGCGAATTAGGTTGGAGTTTAGAAGGTTTCGTTGGATATGGACAATGTCGAGGTAATGAAAAAGTTGACAAAGGAGGACATGATTGATCCTTTTACGGTCCGCTGATAGAGGAAATGAAATCCCTGCTTGGTGACTTTGGAGAAATCTCGGTGCGAGCAGTACGATCGTCTAACAAAGGAAGGGTGCGATAATAAGATGTGTAAAACTTAGCTTGGTGTTCCACTGGCTTGTATTGTGGACAGACATGGTATAGATGTCCCAGTGATTTAAAATAATAATCGCAGCATTTTATCTCAAAAAAGGTAAAAACACTGTGTGGTTCTCTGCCGCTTTTGTACATCTGGTGAGCTTTCTCGAGCAGCCGGTGTCTCTGCAGGAGCTTTGCTTCGACAGTTCTTTATGCAGTATTTGAGATTGAGAATCCTAATACCTACTAGTAAGTCGCACGTGTCCTGCAGGTGAGACTCAGATAATAGACGCATGACATATCATCACTATATAAAATTATAATAGGTATATGTGGTCAAAAAATTATAAATTTAATCGATATCTATAAAGTATGGGTATATATCTGGTTCTTGTACTTCGTATCATGTAGAAGCCAATGTTTATTAGCTACTCCCTCCGTTTCATAATATAAGATGTTTTAGCTTTGTGAAGATAATGTATCTAGACACCTTTTCGTGTGTAGGTTCATAGAGGTTCACTCCGAATCTACACACTAAAAAGTGTCAAGATACATTCTTCTTATATTTTAAAACGGAGGGAGTATCTAATACTTGAAAATTTTGGTAACATGGTTTAGAGAAATGACGGATAAGATCTAAGACTGATGGAGAAATGTGTTTTAAGGTTTGTCATAGCGTTCATTGTGCTAATAGCATCTCTAATAGGACCCATAAAACCCACCAAATCCATATTATTTAGGCAACTATACGGGCCGTGGGCCAAAATCACGAGCTAATCGAGCCCATAAGTGCCCCAAAACAATTTCACGGGCCCCCGTGATTAGCCCATCATGACCTCTACAAGTATAGTGTGAGCGGGCGAAGACGGGTTGGAACCCTCATCTCTCCGTTGCTCGCAAACCTACGGTGACCCAGCATACCACTTCATGATGTAGTATACTATAGTCGTTGACATAACACCAATATCGTTCACTAGTATTAAATCCCTCAGAGTGGTATAACAGAAACATGGCAGGTCCAAGACATGACTATAGATTATAACTTGACTCTTTACAAAAGATCCAGAGAACACTCTAGGTTAAAGAGGAAGAAATCAACTTCTTACAAAGAAGACCAAGAAATAATAACTCAGAACTATCTGGCTAATAACACTAGCAGCTAAACTATCTGGCTTGCAATTGCTACTAATGCAATGCTCTACAGAAGTAGGTTTTTATGGCTAGTATCTACTCCTATCTAATCAGGAACTTCGTCTTCACTTCGGTTGATGTATATGTTGACTTCATTGACTTTATTGAAGAACTTGAGGTGTCGATGATGGTTTCTTGAGCATAAGTTGGTGTTGACATTGTCTTCAACGGCTTAGAACCTAGCAAGGGTTAAGAAGGTATGGTTGAGTACGAGCGTACTCAGCAAGTTCACTAAAAAGGAGTGTTTGATGCACTATCTATAGCCATAGACCATAGGTCGTAGGCAATGCAGGTTTTTGTAAACATTTATTCAAAGGTTGCTTTTATTTTGAAAACTATGTCCATTATCCTTCACAGGTTCACCGGAACTTTCGTGGAGTTCCTTTCCTGCCACGTTCATAGCTCCTTCCTAGAACAGGGAGTAACAAGTTATAGTTCTTACACTCTGCAGAGGTGTGTTGCTTTACCCATGAGACCTTAGCTTTGTTGCACATCCGAGTTATAGGCTCGTTCACACTTCCTTGGTATGAGGCTCAGACTAAGATCCAAGCCAATCACTGTCCTTCTCCATGACCCCGCATGAAGACACAACCCCCAATAAGATATACCTCTGTTAACCCCCATATAGGCAGATATAACCCTGGCAACCCCTTGGAGACTCCAATGAGCAGATCATGTCCCTGACAACCCCCATATAGGCAGATATACCTCCGACAGCCCATCACGGATAGTCTAGGCACCAATATCGCGGGTAACTAGGAGTCCCACCGATCTGTCGAGTCTCCGCAAGGAAGCTACAACCTCATGATAAGGCCAGCCGTCCATCCAAAAGGAAGAAGATCCAACTGACTTCTCCGTCCCAATCCAAATCTCATGGTTAACGCGTAATATACGGCTCTAGAATCACTAGCGGCATTGGTTGATTAAGTCCTAGATATTATGTTCCTTTACCACTTGAACTATATCAGTAGATTATTACCATTCGGTAAATAATTTATAATCATATTATTATGAAAAGACGCAATATGCAGATGCATAAGTAATGTAATGCATTTTGTAAAATCCCGAGATAAACCCTTAATAACGTGAATGAGTTAAATTCAAGTGATGCTTTTAAGATGTAGTTATTTCTAATTTTTACTCTATGAGTAATATATCTACAAAGCATTTAAGCGTTTAACATGCAAAGTATATAAGTGAAGTATAATAACACTCTAAGATTGAGGTGAATTACTATTTGATAATTATGATGGAAGTTATTGTGTAAAGTTGTTAAGAGTTGAAGGACTTATTATCAGGTTGTTGTTTGAAGTGGTAAAACAAATAACTTTTGAAAAAAAAATTCTTTTTTACAAGGTTTAAACAATTCTTATGGTTAATAGAATATGATCGATGTCATTTGCGCTTATTCAGTAAGCTTGGACTTGAAATGCTTTACGACTTAATTTGGAACAGACAAAAGTTAACTATAAAAACATAAATAGATCTAGGGTGTGATGTGTTTAAAAGTATTAATACGTTTTAAACCTTGCAACAAGCATGTTTAAAGGTATGAGATCATTCACTTCCATTTTAAGTGAATGATGAGTTTAAATGTGATTTGTTTTTATGAATATCATTTATCTTATTAAGTAAAGTAGATTTAGAAGATTTTGATAATCTATTAAAGTTTGAAACCATGTTTAAGAATAGTTAAGAGGTAAACAACATTCACTTTTATAATAAGTGAATGATGATTAAAATTTATTCAAATTGTTGGTTTAGCCGTGGAGTTATGGTTTTAAAGAGTTTTCTAAAAGTTAATAGTTTACTTTTAAGTATTATTATAGACTCAAGTTATGGTCTTGGAAGTAGTATTTAAATGTAAAAGATTTAAGGTTTTATGTAAAATTTTGATTATTTCTTATTTAATAAATGTTTTTAAAGAACTTACCAAATAGATAATAAATAAGGATTTATTACTTAAGAACCTTAAAATGTGTTGGAATGATATTCTTAGTATTTTTCTAGTAAAACATAGTTACTTAAGAGCTTAGAAATGAATTTTATTTATTTTCAGGTGTTATCCTTATTTTTATAAAATTCCACAAATGATTATATATCTTTAAATATTTGCTTCAAGTTTTATTTGTATAAATAATGAGTTATTATTTTTATAAGATGGTAGATTGGTTTTAATACAAAAAAATGATTTCTCTTGATTTTTAGGACTTTTACTTATTTTAGGAAATTTCATTTAGGTTTTAGTGGTGTTAAGATTTATTTCCATTTTATCTACCTCAAACAAGTAATGTTATTTTTTTCCTAGGTATATATTATTTTTGTGATCATTTTGATATATCATAAATATTTTTAAGATTTTTCTAGAGTGTAAGTTCTGTTCAGGGTATTTTGATCATTTACTAATTTGGGATAGTAATTTATTTTTGGAACTGGGCCTGGTTCATAGACTGGGCCAACTTAGGGAGATTATCACTTTGCGGCCCGAAAGTTGGGGTGTCCAGGCAACGCGGTACCCAAGTTCCCTAAAATCAGCCGGGATGACTACAGTTGGTGTGCCAAATACTTAGAGGGTATTTTTCGGCACGAGTTCAACTTTACGTTTCAATACAAAAAATCATGCTAACGGGCATCAAGTTGGGCCCCCCCGTCAGTTCGCCGTGATGTCGCTCCCGTCGCTTAGGCGGGGTGGCTGTCACGTAGGCTTGCAGCGTTGGCATAGTAGATATGACAACGCCCCCTACCCAGTGTATTGACGTGACAAAACAGGGCCCATGTATCGGTGTTATAATTATTTTTTGTTTACTCAGAAGCTGGAACATCCACCGCCACTCCTTGGACTTCCGTCCCAATCGTTAACCCCTACCATAAAAGCGCATTGATGGTTCCACCGTTCCCCTGCCTCGCAAAAACCACTCTTCTTCTTCCTATCATCTACTATCTTCTTCCTGTCTTCTCCTTGCCACCATGGAAGATCTACGCACTCTAGAGACAAGCTTCACTACCCATGACAACAAGAAGATAGACGTTGTCTACACCAACGAGGAGGAGACAGTGGTGCGTGTCCTGAGGATGTACGAGGGTTGGCTAGGGATAGACGAGGACAAGTTTGTGGGATTGGACCTCGAGTACACCCCGGAGCACCCATATGAAGTGAATGAAGTCGCCGTCGTTTAACTTGCCATGCGGAAACACGTCCTCATCTACCACCTCTCCCGGTTTGTAGATCTGCTCTCTGTAGCTAACCGCTTTTAGGGTTTTCTCCTCTTGTTCTTTATCCACTTGCTCATCTTGCAAGTACTGGATTTTACTTAGGACCAAATAAATTAGGGTTTGCCTATGTCTCAATCGACTGAGATTTTCTTTAGTCTCAATCACCTAAGAAAAGTGCAACCGTAGTTAAAAGAAATGTGCAACTTGTTCAATCGACTGAGAAATAGCAAAACCGAATAAATTATGACAATACAATGTTGAGAGTCTTGATCTTGCATTTACTAAACTTTTCAAAATTATATTGAGATGATGATCTTGCATTGACAAAATATTTGTAGTTACAAAGTTTGGTGATGACAAACTACATACTTTCAGGACTGACAGGAAATGTCCGGCGCTGCGCCAGTTCCTTAAAAAAAAGGGAATTGTTTTCTGCACTGTCGACACAACAACTGATTTTTCGAAATTGTATCAAGAGGAAATTATAATTCCTACGCACAACTGGATCGATATTCAGCGTCTTGTCAAGATCCTAGGGGGCAAGAAGAAGGATGGAATGGCATCACTCGCAACTAGAATCCTCGATGAGTCGTACGTCACAATGAAGGAAGATTTCCCTACGGATAGGCACGATTTCTGGGACGAGTGGTCGTTGTCTGATATAAACCTGAAGTATGCAGCCATAGATGCTTACGTGACCTACCAGCTGTACAAGAAGATCCATTTTTTCTATGTTACCTCGTGTTTTGCCCTATTTGCAAGAGGGAAGACGAGCTTAGGGGAGCCCTTTGTAGAAAATGTGGAATAGATGAGTTTGAAGTTGAATATGCAAAGAAATTGGCTGCATCTGAAGCAGCTGACAGAGAGGTTGCAGAAGAAGCTAAAAGCGAGCTTGTAGCTGAAGAAGCAGCCGATAGAGAGGCTGCAGCTGAAGCGGCAAACAGAGAGGCAGCATCTTCTAGCGGCAACAATCAGGCCTATGATGCACCGCTAATTGTGCCACAGGACGCTGTAGATAGAAAAGCCAAGTCAGATGCCAATTGGGACAAAGCAGTTCATGAGATGTGGAGTACCTGGAATGGTCGTAGTTCGTCGCCTAGGAACGATGGCAAGCGCGTCAAGTGGTCTGATGAGGAGTGAATTAAATTTTACTTGTCAGTGTTATGTTTCTGTTTTGTGGAACTCAGTTAACTTGCCAAGATGTCTAGCGCATCAAGTGATACTAGTAAAATAAATTTAACCCTCATTGTGTTATGGTTATGTATGTGTCTTGTAGCTTGTCAAGATGGTAGCTTCTTAACTGGCAGTTTGAAACAGTGCCCTTTTCCTCTCTCGCTAAACATATATGTTTCATTTTTCCCAAATTGGTAGTAAATCTAGAGAAGATTCTCACTTCGATATTTCGTTCCCTTTTGGACCTCTTTTTGCCTCCGAACAGGTAGCAAATCTAGAGCAGCAAATCACACCAGGAAAAATACATTCATTCAGAAAACAAAACAAATGTAGATATAGTTGTGTGTAGCTAAATAGGATATAGCGATAGAAAGTAGGTTGCTTAACGAGGTTCGATGCATTCAGCCAGAAATAGGATATAGCTAGAAAGGAGCTGCTGGGCAGCAGGGGCAGCCGCCGCAGCTGCAGGCACATCCTGCAAGCGCCCGCGCCTCCGCCATCTCCCTCTGGTGCTTCCGCCACTTCTTGCTGCCCAGTTTCTTGGACTTGGGGGCCTTGGGCCTAATTGGAGGCATGCGACCCTCTTTGATGGCCACCCGCTGGAGGTTTCGGAGGTGAATGCAGAGAGCACGGTGTTCAGTGATGTAGGCGTTGATGTTCGCGGGCTCGGGCTTGCCACTTTTTGAAGGAAATATGCCCTGAGAGGCAATAATAAAGTTGTTATTATGTATTCCTTATATATGATAGATGTTTATTTTACATGCTATAATTGTATTGATGGGAAACATCAATACATGTGTGTTTAATAAACAATAAGGGTTCCTAGTCATGCCTCTCTTATAGACTAGCTTGTTGATTAACAAGATGATCAAGGTTTCCTGATCATGGACATTGGATGTTTTTAATAACAAGGTCACACCATTGGTGGAATGATGTGATGAACATTCATCCGAAGTATAGCATTACGATCAAGTATTGTGTTTACATTGCTATAACATCATATGAAGTAATCTTTATCCTTAGACCATGAGATCATGTTAATTGCTAACACCGGAAGAGTATCTTGATAACATCAAACGTCACACCGTAACAGGGTGACTATAAAGATGGGTTCAGTGCTATGAAGGTGTTATGTTGAGGCTCATGGATCAAGAGTGTAATTTGTCAATCCAGATGACGGATAGATATACTCTGGGCCCTCTTGGTGATATCACATTAGGATAGCTTGCAAGCAAGTGATGTGATCACTAGAATGTTATATCACGGGAACGAGAAAAGAGTGCATGTCGGTAACGAGATCAAACTAGGTATGGAGATACCGATGATCGAATCTCGGACATGTAATATATCGAGAGACAAAGGGATTTAGTTACAAGCATTAAAGGTTCTCACGATCACAGGAGTTATCGTTGAATGTGTAGGAGTCAGTACGGATCTCCAGGTCCCGCTGCTGATTATTGATCGGAGAAGGGTCTCGATCATGTCTGCATTATTCGCGAACCGTAGGGTGGCATACTTAAGAGTTACCGGACACCATTTTGGAGCACATATGTTTCAGACGAAAGAATTGCAAAGCGCAGGAATTGTTTCAATAGAAACCGGAAATTGTTTCGGGTGAAATTTCAGAAGGTGGTTCTGCATGTGATATTGAAATATTGCAAGGGGCTATATGTGAATGTTTGTTAATTAAAGTAATTAACAAAATTCTGAATAAATTTAATAAAAGAGTTTTTATTAAATGAGAGAGCATTAAATTTGGAGAAACTTAATGCATTTAAAGTGGAGACTTTAAAAGGGAATGTGAAGAGGCATTTTAATGTGGAGGAGTTACCACCACATGAATGGGGGAGGTGAGGGGTCACCCCCCATGCGCCGGCCATGGAGAGAGGGGGCACCCCCCTCCTCCTATAAAAGGCCACCCATTCCTCCTTCATCCTCACACCTCCTTGTGAAGGATCTCTCTCCCCCTCTAGAATTATTCCCCCATGGTCTCGGATTAGCGAGATACATGTTCCCGGTGGCATTTCGTCTGGAAGGAGTTGCTGCTTCCGCTGGATCGCTGGAGCGAGGAGGTGGAGGTTGTCCGGCGGCTTGAACGCGTGTGCGAGTGCGGATGTGCTGCTGAGTTGCGGCGCTCGGACTTCCTCACGATCTTGAGATCAACAAGTGTACGACTACATCAACCACGAGTTCCTACTCGTTAACAAAGCTCGTTGTCTTCGAGGGTAAGTTCTCTATGGATGTATGTCCACCCGTTTGCTTTGTACCTAGTAGATAGATCTTGGCATGTAGTTCACACCATAGGAAATTTTTTGTTTTCTATGCTGCGGACCCAACAGTGGTATCAGAGCCTGATCTATGCGTAGGTGCTTTGCACGCGTAGTACACATATGTTTATATGTGGGCGATGATGATCATGTTATTGCATCTTCTATGTACTTTGGATATTGGTGGCATAGTGGGATGAAGCGGTCCAGACCAACCTTACATGTCATCGTACATGAGACCGGTTCCACGACTGACATGCAACTTGTTTTGCATAAGTGGCTGGCGGGTGTCTGTCTCTCCTACTATAGTCAATATCTGATTTACAACGAGTTGCTAATAACTTGGTTATCCTTGTTGTGGTTCATGTTCGTAGGTTAGACAGGTTCTATCTCCGAAAGCCCTAAGCCACGTAAAACTTGCAGTTGATAAATTAGAGGCGTCTAGTTTAGATCGTTGCTGGGCTAGTGTTTTGATATGGTATTGTTGTAAGTAGATGTATAATAGATACTCTTACAACTCACTTAACGTGTAAGTTCCATAGACCTTGGCCTTACACACAAAGGAATGATAGAGATCATACCACGATGCAAATGATAGAGATCAAATGCATGGACCATATCACCTCACTTCACACATTAGATGTTAGCATCTTATATTGCTAGTTTGGCGCGTTTGGTAGCATTATAAGATGATCCCTCATTTAGATATCAAGATAAAATGTGTTCTTCCTTAAGTATGCACCGTTTTGTGGATCGTGTTTTGAGGCATCACGTGATGATCGGGTGTTTTCAACTCTACGCTTTCATACAACGGGTGTAAGACAGTTTTACACACGCAAATACTAAGGTTCTTACTTGACGAGCCTAGCATGTACAGACATAGCCTCGGAACACGGACCGAAAGGTTAAGCATGAGTCATATAGTTGATATGATGCCCATATAGATGCTCGCCTTTGAAGCTACACCGACTCACGTGATGATCGGACTTGGTGTAGTGGATTTGGTTCATGTAATCACCAAAAGGACACGAGGGATGTCGTTTTTGAGTGGGAGTTCATTAGTAATTTGGATTAGTTGAACTCAATCTATCATAAAATTAGTCTAAATATACTTTACAAATTCTGTTGTAGATGGCACCACCTGCTTTTAATTTCAATGTGTTCATGGAGAAAGAGAAACTTGCTGCGAATGGTAGCAACTTCACCAACTGGGCTATGAATTTGAGGATTCTCCTCACTGCTGCACAAAAGCAATATGTGATAGATGCACCGCTAGCCCCCCCACCAGCTCCTGATGCCCCTGACAAGGAAAAGAACGTCTATATAACTCGTCATGAGGACCACAACTTAGTTCATTGCGGCATACTGTATGGGCTAGAGCCAGAACTTCGAAAGCGTTTCGAAAATGGCAATGCCTTTGATACCATGGGAGAATTGAAAATGATTTTTGATACCCATGCTGCCTTAGAGAGTTATAATGCTACAGAAAAGTTCTTTAGCTGCATTATGGAGGAAAACAGCTCCGTTAGTGAGCACGTACTCAAAATGTCTGGGTACGCCGATAAGCTTGTGTCCTTGGGAATAACAATTCCCATTGACTTAGGCATACATCGTGTTCTCCAATCTCTGCCACCTAGCTACAAGATCTTCGTGATGAACTATAATATGCAGGGCATGAAGAAGTCTCTTCCCGAGCTTCTATCAATGCTTAAGACTGCAGAAGTGGATATTAGGAAAGAACATCAAGTGTTGATGATCAATAGGACCACCGGTTTCAAGAAGGACAAGAAAGGCAAGCACAAGGGAAAGAAGGGTGGCAAGTCTATTGCCATGCCTGAAAAGAAACCCCGAGCTGGCCCTAAGTCTGACACCGAGTGCTACTATTGCAAGGGGACTGGCCATTGGAAGCGCAACTGCCCCAAGTATTTGGCGGACAAGAAGTTCGGCAAGGCAAACAAAGGTATATGTGATATACATGTTATTGATGTGTACTTGACTAGTACTCGCAGTAGCACCTGGGTATTTGATACGGGATCGGTTGCTAATATATGTAACTCGGTTCAGGGGCTGCGGAACAAGCGACAACTAGCAAGGGATGAGGTCTCGAGGCGGGTCGGCAATGGATCAAGAGTTGATGTGATCGCCGTTGGAACGCTGCCTCTCCATATGCCATCGGGATTAGTTATAAACCTAAATAATTGTTATTTGGTGCCTGCACTGAGCATGAACATTGTATCCGGATCGTGTTTGATGCAAAGTGGTTATTCATTTAAGTCTGAAAACAATGGTTGTTCGATTTATATGAATAATATCTTTTATGGTCATGCACCTATGTTGAATGGTTTATTTCTGTTGGATCTCGATAGTAGTATTACGCATATTCATAATGTTGATGCTAAAAGGATTAAACTTGATAATGATATATCTACATATATGTGGCACTGCCATCTAGGTCATATTGGCGTTAAACGCATGAAGAAACTCCATTCTGATGGACTTTTGAAATCACTTGATTTTGAATCATTTGATACATGTGAGCCATGCCTTATGGGCAAGATGACTAGAACGTCGTTTTCCGGTTCAATGGAACGGGCGACAGATCTATTGGAAATCATACATACTGATGTGTGTGGACCAATGAGTATGTCGGCGCGAGGTGGATATCATTATTTTGTTACTTTCACGGATGATTTGAGTAGATATGGGTATATCTATTTGATGAAACACAAGTCTGAAACTTTTGAAAAGTTCAAAGAATTTCAGAATGAAGTGGAAAATCATCATAATAGAAAGATCAAATTTCTGCGGTCCGACCATGGAGGAGAGTATCTTAGTTACGAGTTTAGCACACATATGAAAGACTGTGGAATAGTTTCACAACTCACGCCTGCCGGAACACCACAACGTAATGGTGTGTCAGAACGTCGTAATCGTACTTTATTGGATATGGTTCGATCTATGATGTCTCTGACTGACTTGCCACTGTCATTTTGGGGTTATGCACTGGAAACCGCTACATTCACTTTAAATAGGGCACCATCTAAATCCATTGAAAAGACACCGTATGAATTATGGTTTGGAAACAAACCTAAGCTGTCATTTCTTAAAGTTTGGGGATGCGATGTTTATGTGAAGAAACTTCAACCGGATAAACTCGAACCCAAAGCGGAAAAATGCGTCTTCATAGGATACCCTAAGGAAACGATTGGGTATACCTTCTATCACAGATCCGAGGGCAAGGTCTTTGTTGCCAAGAATGGATCCTTTCTTGAGAAGGAGTTTCTCGCGAAAGGTGTGAGTAGTCGGAAGGTAGAACTCAAAGAGGTTATTGAACCTTCTCTTCATGGAATGGCAAGTGGCGCAGCACCGGAAGTTGTTTCGGAGTTGACTTCACCTAATGAAGAGAGAGCTAATGATATTGATCATAAAACTCCAAAAGAGGACACTACCGAACCACGCAGGTCAAGCAGGACACGTGCAGCTCCTGAACTGTATGGCAATCCTGTTGTGAATTTCATGGTTGATGAAATGGATGACCCTGCGACGTATGAAGAAGCGATGATGAGCCCGGATTCCAACAAATGGCTAGAAGCCATGAAATCCGAGATGGAATCCATGTACGAAAACCAGGTTTGGACCTTGGTGGACTTACCTCACGACCGAAAGGCCGTTGAGAATAAATGGATTTTCAAAAGAAAAACTGATGCTGATGGTAATGTGACCATCTATAAGGCTCGACTTGTCACAAAGGGGTTTCGACAAATTCAAGGAGTTGACTACGATGAGACATTCTCTCCCGTAGTGATGCTTAAGTCGGTTAGGATTATGTTAGCAATTTCTGCATATTTCGATTATGAAATATGGCAGATGGATGTCAAAACTGCGTTCCTCAATGGTAATATTGAAGAAGAGTTGTATATGATATAACCTAAGGGTTTTGTCGATCCTAAGGATGCTAATAAGGTGTGCAAACTTCAGCAATCCATCTATGGACTGAAGCAAGCATCACGGAGTTGGAATCTCCGCTTTGATGAGGTGATCAAAGAGTTTGGATTTGTCCAAACTTATGGAGAGGCTTGTATTTACAAGAAAGTGAGTGGGAGCAATGTGGCATTTCTGATATTATATGTGGATGACATATTATTGATTGGAAATGATTTAGATCTTTTAAACAGTGTTAAAAGTTATCTAAACAGCAAATTTTCGATGAAAGACCTTGGTGAAGCTTCATATATATTAGGCATTAAAATCTATAGAGATAGATCAAGACGCCTAATTGGGCTATCGCAGAGTACATACCTTGATAAGATATTAAAGAAGTTTAATATGGACAGAAGTAAGAAGGGGTTCTTACCTATGTTGCAAGGCAAGACATTGAGTAAGACTCAAAGTCCGGCTACGGTGGAAGAAAGAGAGATAATGGATAAGATCCCCTATGCCTCAGCCATAGGCTCTATAATGTATGCCATGCTATGTACAAGACCGGATGTGGCACATGCTATTAGTTTGACTAGTAGGTACCAATCTGATCCAGGTTCGAAACACTGGATAGCGGTCAAGAATATCCTTAAGTACTTGAGAAGAACTAAGGATATGTTTCTTATATACGGAGGTGAAGAAGAGCTAGTCGCTAAGTGTTATGTCAATGCTAGCTTTGACACTGATCCGGATGACTCTAAGTCTCAATCCGGATACGTATTTCTCTTGAACGGAGCAACAGTTAGTTGGAGGAGCTCCAAACAACCTGTGGTAGCTGGATCAACAACGGAGGCGGAATATGTTGCTGCTTCAGAAGCGGCGCAGGAAGCAGTTTGGATGAAAGAGTTCATAACAGAACTAGGTGTGGTTCCCAGTGCGTTGGACCCGATGGTGATCTATTGTGACAACAGTGGAGCCATAGCCAACACCAAGGAACCAAGGTCTCACAAGAATTCCAAGCATATTAAGCGCCGGTTTCACTCCATCCGCGAGCATGTCAAGGATGGAGATATAAAGATTTGTAAAGTGCACACGGACCTGAATGTAGCAGATCCGTTGACTAAAGTACTCCCTAGGGCAAAACATGATCAACACCAGAACTCCATGGGTGTTAGATTTATCACTATGTGAACTAGATTATTGTCTCTAGTGCAAGTGGGAGACTGAAGGAAATATGCCCTGAGAGGCAATAATAAAGTTGTTATTATGTATTCCTTATATATGATAGATGTTTATTTTACATGCTATAATTGTATTGATAGGAAACATCAATACATGTGTGTTTAATAAACAAAAAGGGTTCCTAGTCATGCCTCTCTTATAGACTAGCTTGTTGATTAACAAGATGATCAAGGTTTCCTGATCATGGACATTGGATGTTGTTAATAACAAGGTCACACCATTGGTGGAATGATGTGATGAACATTCATCCAAGTATAGCATTATGATAAAGTCATTGTGTTTACATTGCTATAACATCATACGAAGTAATCTTTATCCTTAGACCATGAGATCATGTTAATTGCTAACACCGGAAGAGTATCTTGATAACATCAAACGTCACACCGTAACAGGGTCACTATAAAGATGGGTTCAGTGCTACAAAGGTGTTATGTTGAGGCTCATGGATCAAGAGTGGAATTTGTCAATCCAGATGACGGATAGATATACTCTGGGCCCTCTCGGTGATATCACATTAGGATAGCTTACAAGCAAGTGATGTGATCACTAGAATGTTATATCACGGGAACAAGAAAAGAGTGCATGTCGGTAACGAGATCAAACTAGGTATGGAGATACCGATGATCGAATCTCGGACATGTAATATATCGAGAGACAAAGGGATTTAGTTACAAGCGTTAAAGGTTCTCACGATCACAGGAGTCATCGTTGAATGTGTAGGAGTCAGTACGGATCTCCAGGTCCCGCTGCTGATTATTGATCGGAGAAGGGTCTCGATCATGTCTGCATTATTCGCGAACCATAGGGTGGCACACTTAAGAGTTACCGGACACCATTTTGGAGCACATATATTTCAGACGAAAGAATTACAAAGCGCAGGAATTGTTTCAATAGAAACCGGAAATTGTTTCGGGTGAAATTGCAGAAGGTGGTTCTGCATGTGATATTGAAATATTGCAAGGGGCTATATGTGAATGTTTGTTAATTAAAGTAATTAACAAAATTCTGAATAATTTTAATAAAAGAGTTTTTATTAAATGAGAGAGCATTAAATTTGGAGAAACTTAATGCATTTAAAGTGGAGACTTTAAAAGGGAATGTGAAGAGGCATTTTAATGTGGAGGAGTTACCACCACATGAATGGGGGAGGTGAGGGGTCACCCCCCATGCGCCGGCCATGGAGAGAGGGGGCACCCCCCTCCTCCTATAAAAGGCCACCCATTCCTCCTTCATCCTCACACCTCCTTGTGAAGGATCTCTCTCCCCCTCTAGAATTATTCCCCCATGGTCTCAGATTAGCGAGATACATGTTCCCGGTGGCATTTCGTCTGGAAGGAGTTGTTGCTTCTGCTGGATCGCTGGAGCGAGGAGGTGGAGGTTGTCTGATGGCTTAAACGTGTGTGCGAGTGCGGATGCGCTGCTGAGTTGCGGCGCTCGGAATTCCTCACGATCTTGAGATCGGCAAGTGTACGACTACATCAACCACGAGTTCCTACTCGTTAACAAAGCTCGTTGTCTTCGAGGGTAAGTTCTCTATGGATGTATGTCCACCCGTTTGCTTTGTACCTAGTAGATAGATCTTGGCGTGTAGTTCACACGTAGGAAACTTTTTGTTTTCTATACTACGGACCCAACACTTTTGTGGATGCCGGAGCCCGTGGTCTCTGCATGCTTCAGTAAGGTGTTCAAGACGGTGCCGGCGGCGGCGCGACTCGTCAAGCAGTAGACGCCCCCCTTGTGGAAGGGGCAGCTGTAGGGGTCCCTGAGGAAGCCGTCGTACTTGCCGGCCCGCAGCCTCCTCAGCACCTGACGAGCCTTAGTGTGAATGGACTCGTCATCGCTGCAGACGTCGCTGCCGGAAACCTATTGGAAGAAAGGTAAAATGGGGGAGTAGATGGTGTAAGAAGATCGAGCAATCAAAATGCGAACAAGCGAATCCTAATAAACCAAGATCTAGCATCCAACGATGGGAACGGTGTTGGATAATTAGGCACAATTTCCATGATTAATTCCAGAATATTAAACATGACAATACCAGCTAAATTTTAAATAGATTAGCCCATTATTTCTAACAAACGGTAGAAGAACCAGGGGAGGGGAGCAAACCCAAGTTACCTCCGACCATAGGTCGTCGATGCCGGTGTCGTAGGGGTTCAGCAGAGCGATGTACTTATCTGGATCGTAGGTGCCCAAGAAGTGCGTGATCTGCTTGTGACCGGCGGGGGCCTCCTCGCCGGCGGGGGCTCCTCTTCGGCGTCTCCGTCGGTAGCTAGACGAGGGCCTGGACGGGAACGGCGGCTGCCATCGATGCCTCCACTGGGGCCTGGACAGGGACGGCGGCTGCTTTCAACACGTCGAGAGGGACCGGCGAGGAGACGGGGGCCTCCTCGCCGGCGGCCACGGAGGCGACGATGGCCACCTTATCCTCCTCGGCCATCGCCAGCGCGGACGGGGTATTCTCTGGAGTTTGCGGATGCTGGTGGGATAGTGGAGAGGGTTGCGTGGGGACAGTGAGCGAGAGTGGGAGTGGGTGTGCGGAGAGGGGCTCTATAGCTAAGGTGGATAGAAGCAAGGCACGTTTCGTTGCACCACCGTGCAACGCGCCGCGTAGTCGACTACACCGTGCACCGCGACACGCGCACGGTACGTCACGTTTTTTCCTGGACCATGCATGGAAGTTCTGTATTGAGCCGCATGCAAAGGGCACACACACAATTTCTATGTACGAAGTTTGACACGGCCCTAAAATTGGCGATTGAGAGCCGCTGCGTAAAAATGGGATATGTCTTATTAAAATCAAGTGGCAATAAATTGCAGCTGTCCATCGACGACTGTGCACTTGATGACGCATGCGTTGTGGCGTAGTAGTAGCAGTAGTAGGCTTTTCAGACTTGATTAAACATGACATGACCGCTCGACGACTTTTTCCATGGACGACATCGTGTTCCTTCTTGTAGAAGTCTCGCTGAGGGAGACGTCCATGTTGTCTCACGCTGTATTGTGAAGGGCACGACGTGTCCAACGATCATCGTTAGATTGCACAGAATCAATGGTTGGTGCGCACGATCCGCGTGGCAACTGTGATAACCAATCAGGGAGTAGCAGACAGCGTGAGCACATATTTGTGCTTCTACGAAAGATAGAGAGGTGGGGGGCAAAACTAAGTAGTACCACATAAAACCAAGGGCGATACTGAGTAGTATAAAAATGGAAAGTGAGTGTCTTGCACAATGAAATATATCATGACATACATCAAATTATGCCAAGATAGATCCACAAGAGTTCATTGGATGTGTGTTCTTCTCATAAACCGCTCATAAACCATGTAAGGATGCACTAGAGTCATTGGATGTGTGTTCTTCTCACAAACCACATATCACCAGTGTCATTGCATGTGTGTTCTTCCCACAGACCACACATGGATCCACCGGTGTCATTGCATATGTGTTCTTCTCACAAACCACACATGGATCCACCAGTGTCATCGCATGTCTGCTCTTTTCATGAACCACGGCTAGAGTCATTGCATGTGTGTTCTTCCCACAGACCACACATGGATCCACTAGAGTCATTGCATGTGCGTTCTTCCCATGGACCACACATGGATCCACCAGTGTCATTGCATGTTCTGCTCTTTTCATGAACCACAGCTAGAGTCATTGGATGTGTGTTCTTCTCACATACCACATATCACCAGTGTCATTGCATGTGTGTTCTTCCCAAAGACCACACATGGATCCACCAGTGTCATTGCATGTGTGTTCTTCTCACAAACCATATGATGAACCACACCAGTGTCATTCAATGTGTGTTCTTCCCAAAGACCACACATGGATCCACCAGTGTCATTGCATGTGTGTTCTTCTCACAAACCATATCATGAACCACACCCAGTGTCATTGTATGTGTGTTCTTCTCACAGACCACACATGGATCCACTAGTGTCATTGCATGTGTGTTCTTCTCACATACCATATCATGAACCACACCCAGTGTCATTGCATGTGTGTTCTTCCCATGAACCACACATGGATCCACCGGTGTCATTGCATGTCTGCTCTTTTCATTAACCACAGCTAGAGTCATTGCATGTGTGTTCTTCTCACAGACCACATATCACCGGAGTCATTGCATGTGTGTTCTTCCCAAAGACCACACATGGATCCACCAGTGTCATTGCATGTGTGTTGTTCCCACAGACCACACATGGATCCACCAGTGTTGTTGCATGTGTGTTCTTCCCATGAACCACACATGGATCCACCAGTGTCATTGTATGTCTGCTCTTCCCATGAACCACAGCTAGAGTCATCGCATGCGTTCTCTTTTCACAAACCACAGCTAGAGTAATGTGTGTTCTTCTTACAAACCATATCATGAACCACACCAGTGTCATTGCATGTGTGTTCTTCTCACAAACCACACATGGATCCACCGGTGTCATTGCATGCCTGCTCTTCTCATTAACCACAGCTAGAGTCATTGCAAGTCTGTTCTTTTCACAAACCACATATCACCAGAGTCATTGCATGTGTGTTCTTCCCATGAACCACACATGGATCCACCGGTGTCATTGCATGTGTGTTATTCTCACAAACCACACATGGATCGACCCAGTTTCATCGCATGTGTGTTCTTCCCATGAACCACACATCGATCCACCGGTGTCATTGCATGTCTGCTCTTTTCATGAACCATAGCTAGAGTCATTGGATGTGTGTTCTTCTCACAGACCACATATCACCAGTGTCATTGCATGTGTGTTCTTCCCAAAGAGCACACATGGATCCACCAGTGTCATTGCATGTGTGTTCTTCTCACAAACCATATCATGAACCACACCCAGTGTCATTGCATGTGTGTTCTTCTCACAGACCACACATAGATCCACTAGTGTCATTGCATGTGTGTTCTTCTCACAGAACATATCATAAACCGCACCCAGTGTCATTGCATGTGTGTTCTTCCCATGAACCACACATGGATCCACCAGTGTCATTGCATGTCAGCTCTTTTCATTAACCACAGCTAGAGTCATTGCATGTATGTTCTTCTCACAGACCACATATCACATGTGTCATTGCATGTGTGTTCTTCCCAAGAACCACACATGGATCCACCAGTGTCATTGCATGTGTGTTCTTCCCACAGACCACACACGGATCCACCAGTGTCGTTGCATGTGTGTTCTTCCCATGAACCACACATGGATCCACCAGTGTCATTGTATGTCTGCAATTCCCATGAACCACAGTTAGAGTCATCGCATCCGTGCTCTTTTCACAAACCACACCTAGAGTCATTGCATGTGTGTTCTTCTTACAAACCATATCATGAACCACACCCAGTGTCATTGCATGTGTGTTCTTCTCACAAACCACACATGGATCCACCGGTGTCATTGCATGTCTGCTCTTCTCATTAACCACATCTAGAGTCATTGCATGTCTATTCTTTTCACAAACCACATATCACCAGAGTCATTGCATGTGTGTTCTTCCCATGAACCACACATGGATCCACCGGTGTCACTGCATGTGTGTTCTTCTCACAAACCACACATGGATCCACCCAGTGTCATCGCATGTGTGTTCTTCCCATGAACAACACATGGATCCACCAGTGTCATTGCATGTCTGCTCTTTTCATGAACCACAGATAGATTCATTGGATGTGTGTTCTTCTCATAGACCACATACCACCAGTGTCATTGCATGTGTGTTCTTCTCACAAACCATATCATGAACCACACCCAGTGTCATTGCATGTGTATTCTTCCCATGAACTACACAAGGATCCACGAGTGTCATTGCATGTCTGCTCATCCCACAGACCACACATGGATCCACCAGTGTCATCGCATGTGTGTTCTTCCCATGAACCACACATGCATCCACCAGTGTCATTGCATGTCTTCACTTTTCATGAACCACAGCTAGAGTCATTGGATGTGTGTTCTTCTCACAGTCCACATATCACCAGTGTCATTGCATGTGAGTTCTTCCCAAAGACCACACATGGATCCACCAGTGTCATTGCATATGTGTTCTTCTCACAAACCACACATGGATCCACCGGTGTCATTGCATGTCTGCTCTTCTCATTAACCACAGCTAGAGTCATTGCATGTCTATTCTTTTCACAAACCACATATCACCAGAGTCATTGCATGTGTGTTCTTCCCATGAACCACACATGGATCCATCGGTGTCATTGCATGTGTGTTCTTCTCACAAACCACACATGGATCCACCCAGTATCATTGCATGTGTGTTCTTCCCAAATACTACACATGGATCCACCAGTTTCATTGCATGTGTGTTCTTCTCACAAACCACACATGGATCCACCGGTGTCATTGCATGTCAGCTCTTTTCATTAACCACAACTAGAGTCATTGCATGTGTGTTCTTCTCACAGACCACATATCACCTGTGTCATTGCATGTGTGTTCTTCCCATGAACCACACATGGATCCACCAGTGTCATTGCATGTGTGTTCTTCCCACAGACCACACATGGATCCACCGGTGTCGTTGCATGTGTGTTCTTCTCGTGAACCACACATGGATCCACCAGTGTCATTGTATGTCTGCTCTTCCCATGAACCACAGCTAGAGTCATCGGATCCGTGCTCTTTTGACAAACCATAGCTAGAGTCATTGCATGTGTGTTCTTCTTACAAACCATATCATGAACCACACCCAGTGTCATTGCATGTGTGTTCTTCTCACAAACCACACATGGATCCACCGGTGTCATTGCATGTATGCTCTTCTCATTAACCACGGCTAGAGTCATTGCATGTCTGTTCTTTTCACAAACCACATATCCGCAGAGTCATTGCATGTGTGTTCTTCCCATGAACCACACATGGATCCACCGGTGTCATTGCATGTGTGTTCTTCTCACAAACCACATATGGATCCACCCAGTGTCATCGCATGTGTGTTCTTCCCATGAACCACACATGGATCCACCAGTGTCATTGCATGTCTGCTCTTTTCATGAACCACAGCTAGAGTCATTGGATGTGTGTTCTTCTCACAGACCACATATCACCATTGTCATTGCATGTGTGTTCTTCCCACAGACCACACATGGATCCACCAGTGTCATTGCATGTGTGTTCTTCTCACAAACCATATCATGAACCACACCCAGTGTCATTGCATGTGTGTTCTTCTCACAGACCACACATGGATCCACCAGTGTCATTGCATGTGTGTTCTTCTCACAAACCATATCATGAACCAGACCAGTGTCATTGCATGTGTGTTCTTCCCATGAACCACACAAGGATACACTAGTGTCATTGCATGTCTGCTCTTCCCACAGACCACACATGGATCCACCAGTGTAATTGCATGTGTGTTCTTCCCATGAACCACACATGGATCCACCAGTGTCATTGCATGTCTTCTCTTTTCATGAACCACAGCTAGAGTCATTGGATGTGTGTGTTTCTCACAGACCACATATCACTAGTGTCATAGCATGTGTGTTCTTCCCAAAGACCACACATGGATCCACCAGTGTCATTGCATGTGTGTTCTTCTCACAAACCACACATGGATCCACCGGTGTCATTGCATGTTTGCTCTTCTAATTAACCATAGCTAGAGTCATTGCATGTGTGTTCTTTTCATAAACCACATATCACCAGAGTCATTGCACGTGTGTTCTTCCCATGAACCACACATGGATCCACCGGTGTCATTGCATGTCTCCTCTTCTCATGAACCACACATTGATCCACCCAGTGTCATCGCATGTGTGTTCTTCCCATGAACCACACATGGATCCACTAGTGTCATTGCATGTCTGCTCTTTTCATGAACCACAACTAGAGTCATTGGATGTGTGTTCTTCTCACAGACCACATATCACCAGTGTCATTGCGTGTGTGTTCTTCCCAAAGACCACACATGGATCCACCAGTGTCATTGCATGTGTGTTCTTCTCACAAACCATATCATGAACCACACCAAGTGTCATTGCATGTGTGTTCTTCTCACAGACCACACATGGATCCACCAGTGTCATTGCATGTGTGTTCTTCTCACAGACCATATCATGAACCACACCAGTGTCATTGCATGTGTGTTCTTCCCATGAATAACACATGGATCCACCGGTGTCATTGCATGTCAGCTCTTTTCATTAACCACAGCTAGAGTAATTGCATGTGTGTTCTTCGCACAGACCACATATCACATGTGTCATTGCATGTGTGTTCTTCCCATGAACCACACATGGATCCACCAGTGTCATTGCATGTGTGTTCGTCCCACAGACCACACATGGATCCACCGGTGTCATTGCAGGTGTGTTCTTCCCATGAACCACACATGGATCCACCAGTGTCATTGTATGTCTGCTCTTCCCATGAACCACAGCTAGAGTCATTGCATCCGTGCTCTTTTCACAAACCACAGCTAGAGTCATTACATGTGTGTTCTTCTTACAAACCATATCATGAACCACACCCAGTGTCATTGTATGTGTGTTCTTCTCACAAACCACACATGGATCCACCGGTGTCATTACATGTCTGCTCTTCTCATTAACCACAGCTAGAGTCATTGCATGTCTGTTCTTTTCACAAACCAAATATCACCAGAGTCATCGCATGTGTGTTCTTCCCATGAACCACACATGGATCCACCGGTGTCATTGCATGTATGTTCTTCTCACAAACCACACATGGATCCACCCAGTGTCATCGCATGTGTGTTCTTCCCATGAACCACACATGGATCCACCTGTGTCATTGCATGTCTGCTCTTTTCATGAACCACAGCTAGAGTCATTGGATGTGTGTTCTTCTCACAGACCACATATCACCAGTGTCATTGCATGTGTGTTCTTCCCAAAGATCACACATGGATCCACTAGTGTTATTACATGTGTGTTCTTCTCACAAACCATATCATGAACCACACCCAGTGTCATTGCATGTGTGTTCTTCTCACAGACCACACATGGATCCACCAGTGTCATTGCATGTGTGTTATTCTCACAGACCATATCATGAACCACACCCAGTGTCATTGCATGTGTGTTCTTCCCATGAACCACACATGGAACCACAGGTGTCATTGCATGTCTACTCTTTTCATTACCACAACTAGAGTCATTGCATGTGTGTTCTTCTCACATACCACATATCACCAGTGTCATTGCATATGTGTTCTTCCCAAAGACCACACATGGATCCACCAGTGTCATTGCATGTGTGTTCTTCTCACAAACCATATCATGAACCACACCCAGTGTCATTGCATGCCTGTTCTTCTCACAGACCACACATGGATCCACCAGTGTCATTGCATGTGTGTTCTTCTCACAGACCATATAATGAACCACACCCAGTGTCATTGCATGTGTGTTCTTCCCATGAACCACACATGGATCCACCGGTGTCATTGCATGTCAGCTATTTTTATTAACCACAGCTAGAGTCATTGCATGTGTGTTCTTCTTACAGACCACATATCACATGTGTCATTGCATGTGTGTTCTTCCCATGAACCACACATGGATCCACCAGTGTCATTGCATGTGTGTTCTTCCCACAGACCACACATGGATCCATCGGTGTCATTGCATGTGTGTTATTCTCACAAACCACACATGGATCGACCCAGTTTCATCGCATGTGTGTTCTTCCCATGAACCACACATCGATCCACCGGTGTCATTGCATGTCTGCTCTTTTCATGAACCATAGCTAGAGTCATTGGATGTGTGTTCTTCTCACAGACCACATATCACCAGTGTCATTGCATGTGTGTTCTTCCCAAAGAGCACACATGGATCCACCAGTGTCATTACATGTGTGTTCTTCTCACAAACCATATCATGAACCACACCCAGTGTCATTGCATGTGTGTTCTTCTCACAGACCACACATAGATCCACTAGTGTCATTGCATGTGTGTTCTTCTCACAGAACATATCATAAAAGGCACCCAGTGTCATTGCATGTGTGTTCTTCCCATGAACTACACATGGATCCACCAGTGTCATTGCATGTCAGCTCTTTTCATTAACCACAGCTAGAGTCATTGCATGTATGTTCTTCTCACAGACCACATATCACAAGTGTCATTGCATGTGTGTTCTTCCCATGAACCACACATGGATCCACCAGTGTCATTGCATGTGTGTTCTTCCCACAGACCACACACGGATCCACCAGTGTCGTTGCATGTGTGTTCTTCCCATGAACCACACATGGATCCACCAGTGTCATTGTATGTCTGCAATTCCCATGAACCACAGCTAGAGTCATCGCATCCGTGCTCTTTTCACAAACCACACCTAGAGTCATTGCATGTGTGTTCTTCTTACAAACCATATCATGAACCACACCCAGTGTCATTGCATGTGTGTTCTTCTCACAAACCACACATGGATCCACCGGTGTCATTGCATGTCTGCTCTTCTCATTAACCACATCTAGAGTCATTGCATGTCTATTCTTTTCACAAACCACATATCACCAGAGTCATTGCATGTGTGTTCTTCCCATGAACCACACATGGATCCACCGGTGTCACTGCATGTGTGTTCTTCTCACAAACCACACATGGATCCACCCAGTGTCATCGCATGTGTGTTCTTCCCATGAACAACACATGGATCCACCAGTGTCATTGCATGTCTGCTCTTTTCATGAACCACAGATAGATTCATTGGATGTGTGTTCTTCTCATAGACCACATACCACCAGTGTCATTGCATGTGTGTTCTTCTCACAAACCATATCATGAACCACACCCAGTGTCATTGCATGTGTGTTCTTCCCATGAACCACACAAGGATCCACGAGTGTCATTGCATGTCTGCTCATCCCACAGACCACACATGGATCCACCAGTGTCATCGCATGTGTGTTCTTCCCATGAACCACACATGCATCCACCAGTGTCATTGCATGTCTTCACTTTTCATGAACCACAGCTAGAGTCATTGGATGTGTGTTCTTCTCAAAGTCCACATATCACCAGTGTCATTGCATGTGAGTTCTTCCCAAAGACCACACATGGATCCACCAGTGTCATTGCATATGTGTTCTTCTCACAAACCACACATGGATCCACCGGTGTCATTGCATGTCTGCTCTTCTCATTAACCACAGCTAGAGTCATTGCATGTCTATTCTTTTCACAAACCACATATCACCAGAGTCATTGCATGTGTGTTCTTCCCATGAACCACACATGGATCCATCGGTGTCATTCCATGTGTGTTCTTCTCACAAACCACACATGGATCCACCCAGTATCATTGCATGTGTGTTCTTCCCAAATACTACACATGGATCCACCAGTTTCATTGCATGTGTGTTCTTCTCACAAACCACACATGGATCCACCGGTGTCATTGCATGTCAGCTCTTTTCATTAACCACAACTAGAGTCATTGCATGTGTGTTCTTCTCACAGACCACATATCACCTGTGTCATTGCATGTGTGTTCTTCCCATGAACCACACATGGATCCACCAGTGTCATTGCATGTGTGTTCTTCCCACAGACCACACATGGATCCACCGGTGTCGTTGCATGTGTGTTCTTCTCGTGAACCACACATGGATCCACCAGTGTCATTGTATGTCTGCTCTTCCCATGAACCACAGCTAGAGTCATCGGATCCGTGCTCTTTTGACAAACCATAGCTAGAGTCATTGCATGTGTGTTCTTCTTACAAACCATATCATGAACCACACCCAGTGTCATTGCATGTGTGTTCTTCTCACAAACCACACATGGATCCACCAGTGTCATTGCATGTATGCTCTTCTCATTAACCACGGCTAGAGTCATTGCATGTCTGTTCTTTTCACAAACCACATATCCGCAGAGTCATTGCATGTGTGTTCTTCCCATGAACCACACATGGATCCACCGGTGTCATTGCATGTGTGTTCTTCTCACAAACCACATATGGATCCACCCAGTGTCATCGCATGTGTGTTCTTCCCATGAACCACACATGGATCCACCAGTGTCATTGCATGTCTGCTCTTTTCATGAACCACAGCTAGAGTCATTGGATGTGTGTTCTTCTCACAGACCACATATCACCATTGTCATTGCATGTGTGTTCTTCCCACAGACCACACATGGATCCACCAGTGTCATTGCATGTGTGTTCTTCTCACAAACCATATCATGAACCACACCCAGTGTCATTGCATGTGTGTTCTTCTCACAGACCACACATGGATCCACCAGTGTCATTGCATGTGTGTTCTTCTCACAAACCATATCATGAACCACACCAGTGTCATTGCATGTGTGTTCTTCCCATGAACCACACAAGGATACACTAGTGTCATTGCATGTCTGCTCTTCCCACAGACCACACATGGATCCACCAGTGTAATTGCATGTGTGTTCTTCCCATGAACCACACATGGATCCACCAGTGTCATTGCATGTCTTCTCTTTTCATGAACCACAGCTAGAGTCATTGGATGTGTGTGTTTCTCACAGACCACATATCACCAGTGTCATAGCATGTGTGTTCTTCCCAAAGACCACACATGGATCCACCAGTGTCATTGCATGTGTGTTCTTCTCACAAACCACACATGGATCCACCGGTGTCATTGCATGTTTGCTCTTCTAATTAACCATAGCTAGAGTCATTGCATGTGTGTTCTTTTCATAAACCACATATCACCAGAGTCATTGCACGTGTGTTCTTCCCATGAACCACACATGGATCCACCGGTGTCATTGCATGTCTCCTCTTCTCATGAACCACACATTGATCCACCCAGTGTCATCGCATGTGTGTTCTTCCCATGAACCACACATGGATCCACCAGTGTCATTGCATGTCTGCTCTTTTCATGAACCACAACTAGAGTCATTGGATGTGTGTTCTTCTCACAGACCACATATCACCAGTGTCATTGCGTGTGTGTTCTTCCCAAAGACCACACATGGATCCACCAGTGTCATTGCATGTGTGTTCTTCTCACAAACCATATCATGAACCACACCAAGTGTCATTGCATGTGTGTTCTTCTCACAGACCACACATGGATCCACCAGTGTCATTGCATGTGTGTTCTTCTCACAGACCATATCATGAACCACACCAGTGTCATTGCATGTGTGTTCTTCCCATGAATAACACATGGATCCACCGGTGTCATTGCATGTCAGCTCTTTTCATTAACCACAGCTAGAGTAATTGCATGTGTGTTCTTCGCACAGACCACATATCACATGTGTCATTGCATGTGTGTTCTTCCCATGAACCACACATGGATCCACCAGTGTCATTGCATGTGTGTTCGTCCTACAGACCACACATGGATCCACCGGTGTCATTGCAGGTGTGTTCTTCCCATGAACCACACATGGATCCACCAGTGTCATTGTATGTCTGCTCTTCCCATGAACCACAGCTAGAGTCATTGCATCCGTGCTCTTTTCACAAACCACAGCTAGAGTCATTACATGTGTGTTCTTCTTACAAACCATATCATGAACCACACCCAGTGTCATTGTATGTGTGTTCTTCTCACAAACCACACATGGATCCACCGGTGTCATTACATGTCTGCTCTTCTCATTAACCACAGCTAGAGTCATTGCATGTCTGTTCTTTTCACAAACCAAATACCACCAGAGTCATTGCATGTGTGTTCTTCCCATGAACCACACATGGATCCACCGGTGTCATTGCATGTATGTTCTTCTCACAAACCACACATGGATCCACCCAGTGTCATCGCATGTGTGTTCTTCCCATGAACCACACATGGATCCACCAGTGTCATTGCATGTCTGCTCTTTTCATGAACCACAGCTAGAGTCATTGGATGTGTGTTCTTCTCACAGACCACATATCACCAGTGTCATTGCATGTGTGTTCTTCCCAAAGATCACACATGGATCCACTAGTGTTATTACATGTGTGTTCTTCTCACAAACCATATCATGAACCACACCCAGTGTCATTGCATGTGTGTTCTTCTCACAGACCACACATGGATCCACCAGTGTCATTGCATGTGTGTTATTCTCACAGACCATATCATGAACCACACCCAGTGTCATTGCATGTGTGTTCTTCCCATGAACCACACATGGATCCACAGGTGTCATTGCATGTCTACTCTTTTCATTAGCCACAACTAGAGTCATTGCATGTGTGTTCTTCTCACATACCACATATCACCAGTGTCATTGCATATGTGTTCTTCCCAAAGACCACACATGGATCCACCAGTGTCATTGCATGTGTGTTCTTCTCACAAACCATATCATGAACCACACCCAGTGTCATTGCATGCCTGTTCTTCTCACAGACCACACATGGATCCACCAGTGTCAATGCATGTGTGTTCTTCTCACAGACCATATCATGAACCACACCCAGTGACATTGCATGTGTGTTCTTCCCATGAACCACACATGGATCCACCGGTGTCATTGCATGTGTGTTCTTCTCACAAACCACACATGGATCCACCCAGTGTCATCGCATGTGTGTTCTTCCCATGAACCACACATGGATCCACCAGTGTCATTGCATGTCTGCTCTTTTCATGAACCACAGCTAGAGTCATTGGAAGTGTGTTCTTCTCACAGACCACATATCACAAGTGTCATTGCATGTTTGTTCTTCCCAAAGACCACACATGGATCCACCAGTGTCATTGCATGTGTGTTCTTCTCACAAACCATATCATGAACCACACCCAGTGTCATTGCATGTGTGTTCTTCTCACAGACCACACATGGATCCACCAGTGTCATTGCATGTGTGTTATTCTCACAGACCATATCATGAACCACACCCAGTGTCATTGCATGTGTGTTCTTCCCATGAACCACACATGGATCCATAGGTGTCATTGCATGTCTACTCTTTTCATTAACCACAACTAGAGTCATTGCATGTGTGTTCTTCTCACATACCACATATCACCAGTGTCATTGCATATGTGTTCTTCCCAAAGACCACACATGGATCCACCAGTATCATTGCATGTGTGTTCTTCTCACAAACCATATCATGAACCACACCCAGTGTCATTGCATGCCTGTTCTTCTCACAGACCACACATGGATCCACCAGTGTTATTGCATGTGTGTTCTTCTCACAGACCATATCATGAACCACACCCAGTGTCATTGCATGTGTGTTCTTCCCATCAACCACACATGGATCCACCGGTGTCATTGCATGTCAGCTCTTTTTATTAACCACAGCTAGAGTCATTGCATGTGTGTTCTTCTTACAGACCACATATCACATGTGTCATTGCATGTGTGTTCTTCCCATGAACCACACATGGATCCACCAGTGTCATTGCATGTGTGTTCTTCCCACAGACCACACATGGATCCATCAGTGTCATTGCATGTGTGTTCTTCCCATGAACCACACATGGATCCACCAGTGTCATTGTATGTCTGCTCTTCCCATGAACCACATCTAGAGTCATCGCATCTGTGCTCTTTTCACAAACCACAGCTAGAGTCATTGCATGTGTGTTCTTCTTACAATCCATATCATGAACCACACCCAGTGTCATTGTACGTGTGTTCTTCTCACAACCCACACATGGATCCACCGGTGTCATTGCATGTCTGCTCTTCTCATTAACCACAGCTAGAGTCATTACATGTCTGTTCTTTTCACAAACCACATATCACCAGAGTCATTGCATGTGTTTTCTTCCCATGAACCACACATGGATCCACCGGTGTCATTGCATGTGTGTTCTTCTCACAAACCACACATGGATCCACCTAGTGTCATCGCATGTGTGTTCTTCTCATGAACCACACATCGATCCACCAGTGTCATTGCATGTCTGCTCTTTTCATGAACCACAGGTAGAGTCATTGGATGTCTATTCTTTTCACAAACCACATATCACCAGAGTCATTGCATGTGTGTTCTTCCCATGAACCACACATGGATCCATCGGTGTCATTGCATGTGTGTTCTTCTCACAAACCACACATGGATCCACCCAGTATCATTGCATGTGTGTTCTTCCCAAATACTACACATGGATCCACCAGTTTCATTGCATGTGTGTTCTTCTCACAAACCACACATGGATCCACCGGTGTCATTGCATGTCAGCTCTTTTCATTAACCACAACTAGAGTCATTGCATGTGTGTTCTTCTCACAGACCACATATCACCTGTGTCATTGCATGTGTGTTCTTCCCATGAACCACACATGGATCCACCAGTGTCATTGCATGTGTGTTCTTCCCACATACCACACATGGATCCACCGGTGTCGTTGCATGTGTGTTCTTCTCGTGAACCACACATGGATCCACCAGTGTCATTGTATGTCTGCTCTTCCCATGAACCACAGCTAGAGTCATCGGATCCGTGCTCTTTTGACAAACCATAGCTAGAGTCATTGCATGTGTGTTCTTCTTACAAACGATATCATGAACCACACCCAGTGTCATTGCATGTGTGTTCTTCTCACAAACCACACATGGATCCACCGGTGTCATTGCATGTATTCTCTTCTCATTAACCACGGCTAGAGTCATTGCATGTCTGTTCTTTTCACAAACCACATATCAGCAGAGTCATTGCATGTGTGTTCTTCCCATGAACCACACATGGATCCACCGGTGTCATTGCATGTGTGTTCTTCTCACAAACCACATATGGATCCACCCAGTGTCATTGCATGTGTGTTCTTCCCATGAACCACACATGGATCCACCAGTGTCATTGCATGTCTGCTCTTTTCATGAACCACAGCTAGAGTCATTGGATGTGTGTTCTTCTCACAGACCACATATAACCATTGTCATTGCATGTGTGTTCTTCCCACAGACCACACATGGATCCACCAGTGTCATTGCATGTGTGTTCTTCTCACAAACCATATCATGAACCACACCCAGTGTCATTGCATGTGTGTTCTTCTCACAGACCACACATGGATCCACCAGTGTCATTGCATGTGTGTTCTTCTCACAAACCATATCATGAACCACACCAGTGTCATTGCATGTGTGTTCTTCCCATGAACCACACAAGGATACACTAGTGTCATTGCATGTCTACTCTTCCCACAGACCACACATGGATCCACCAGTGTAATTGCATGTGTGTTCTTCCCATGAACCACACATGGATCCACCAGTGTCATTGCATGTCTTCTCTTTTCATGAACCACAGCTAGAGTCATTGGATGTGTGTGTTTCTCACAGACCACATATCACCAGTGTCATTGCATGTGTGTTCTTCCCAAAGACCACACATGGATCCACCAGTGTCATTGCATGTGTGTTCTTCTCACAAACCACACATGGATCCACCGGTGTCATTGCATGTTTGCTCTTCTAATTAACCATAGCTAGAGTCATTGCATGTGTGTTCTTTTCATAAACCACATATCACCAGAGTCATTGCACGTGTGTTCTTCCCATGAACCACACATGGATCCACCGGTGTCATTGCATGTCTCCTCTTCTCATGAACCACACATTGATCCACCCAGTGTCATCGCATGTGTGTTCTTCCCATGAACCACACATGGATCCACCAGTGTCATTGCATGTCTGCTCTTTTCATGAACCACAACTAGAGTCATTGGATGTGTGTTCTTCTCACAGACCACATATCACCAGTGTCATTGCGTGTGTGTTCTTCCCAAGGACCACACATGGATCCACCAGTGTCATTGCATGTGTGTTCTTCTCACAAACCATATCATGAACCACACCAAGTGTCATTGCATGTGTGTTCTTCTCACAGACCACACATGGATCCACCAGTGTCATTGCATGTGTGTTCTTCTCACAGACCATATCATGAACCACACCAGTGTCATTGCATGTGTGTTCTTCCCATGAATAACACATGGATCCACCGGTCTCATTGCATGTCAGCTCTTTTCATTAACCACAGCTAGAGTAATTGCATGTGTGTTCTTCGCACAGACCACATATCACATGTCTCATTGCATGTGTGTTCTTCCCATGAACCACACATGGATCCACCAGTGTCATTGCATGTGTGTTCGTCCCACAGACCACACATGGATCCACCGGTGTCATTGCAGGTGTGTTCTTCCCATGAACCACACATGGATCCACCAGTGTCATTGTATGTCTGCTCTTCCCATGAACCACAGCTAGAGTCATTGCATCCGTGCTCTTTTCACAAACCAAAGCTAGAGTCATTACATGTGTGTTCTTCTTAGAAACCATATCATGAACCACACCCAGTGTCATTGTATGTGTGTTCTTCTCACAAACCACACATGGATCCACCGGTGTCATTGCATGTATTCTCTTCTCATTAACCACAGCTAGAGTCATTGCATGTCTGTTCTTTTCACAAACCAAATATCACCAGAGTCATTGCATGTGTGTTCTTCCCATGAACCACACATGGATCCACCGGTGTCATTGCATGTCTGTTCTTCTCACAAACCACACATGGATCCACCCAGTGTCATCGCATGTGTGTTCTTCCCATGAACCACACATGGATCCACCAGTGTCATTGCATGTCTGCTCTTTTCATGAACCACAGCTAGAGTCATTGGATGTGTGTTCTTCTCACAGACCACATATCACCATTGTCATTGCATGTGTGTTCTTCCCACAGACCACACATGGATCCACCAGTGTCATTGCATGTGTGTTCTTCTCACAAACCATATCATGAACCACACCCAGTGTCATTGCATGTGTGTTCTTCTCACAGACCACACATGGATCCACCAGTGTCATTGCATGTGTGTTCTTCTCACAAACCATATCATGAACCACACCAGTGTCATTGCATGTGTGTTCTTCCCATGAACCACACAAGGATACACTAGTGTCATTGCATGTCTACTCTTCCCACAGACCACACATGGATCCACCAGTGTAATTGCATGTGTGTTCTTCCCATGAACCACACATGGATCCACCAGTGTCATTGCATGTCTTCTCTTTTCATGAACCACAGCTAGAGTCATTGGATGTGTGTGTTTCTCACAGACCACATATCACCAGTGTCATTGCATGTGTGTTCTTCCCAAAGACCACACATGGATCCACCAGTGTCATTGCATGTGTGTTCTTCTCACAAACCACACATGGATCCACCGGTGTCATTGCATGTTTGCTCTTCTAATTAACCATAGCTAGAGTCATTGCATGTGTGTTCTTTTCATAAACCACATATCACCAGAGTCATTGCACGTGTGTTCTTCCCATGAACCACACATGGATCCACCGGTGTCATTGCATGTCTCCTCTTCTCATGAACCACACATTGATCCACCCAGTGTCATCGCATGTGTGTTCTTCCCATGAACCACACATGGATCCACCAGTGTCATTGCATGTCTGCTCTTTTCATGAACCACAACTAGAGTCATTGGATGTGTGTTCTTCTCACAGACCACATATCACCAGTGTCATTGCGTGTGTGTTCTTCCCAAGGACCACACATGGATCCACCAGTGTCATTGCATGTGTGTTCTTCTCACAAACCATATCATGAACCACACCAAGTGTCATTGCATGTGTGTTCTTCTCACAGACCACACATGGATCCACCAGTGTCATTGCATGTGTGTTCTTCTCACAGACCATATCATGAACCACACCAGTGTCATTGCATGTGTGTTCTTCCCATGAATAACACATGGATCCACCGGTGTCATTGCATGTCAGCTTTTTTCATTAACCACAGCTAGAGTAATTGCATGTGTGTTCTTCGCACAGACCACATATCACATGTGTCATTGCATGTGTGTTCTTCCCATGAACCACACATGGATCCACCAGTGTCATTGCATGTGTGTTCGTCCCACAGACCACACATGGATCCACCGGTGTCATTGCAGGTGTGTTCTTCCCATGAACCACACATGGATCCACCAGTGTCATTGTATGTCTGCTCTTCCCATGAACCACAGCTAGAGTCATTGCATCCGTGCTCTTTTCACAAACCACAGCTAGAGTCATTACATGTGTGTTCTTCTTACAAACCATATCATGAACCACACCCAGTGTCATTGTATGTGTGTTCTTCTCACAAACCACACATGGATCCACCGGTGTCATTACATGTCTGCTCTTCTCATTAACCACAGCTAGAGTCATTGCATGTCTGTTCTTTTCACAAACCAAATATCACCAGAGTCATTGCATGTGTGTTCTTCCCATGAACCACACATGGATCCACCGGTGTCATTGCATGTCTGTTCTTCTCACAAACCACACATGGATCCACCCAGTGTCATCGCATGTGTGTTCTTCCCATGAACCACACATGGATCCACCAGTGTCATTGCATGTCTGCTCTTTTCATGAACCACAGCTAGAGTCATTGGATGTGTGTTCTTCTCACAGACCACATATCACCGGTGTCATTGCATGTGTGTTCTTCCCAAAGACCACACATGGATCCACCAGTGTCATTGCATGTGTGTTCTTCTCACAAACCATATCATGAACCACACCCAGTGTCATTGCATGTGTGTTCTTCTCACAGACCACACATGGATCCACCAGTGTCATTGCATGTGTGTTATTCTCACAGACCATATCATGAACCACACCCAGTGTCATTACATGTGTGTTCTTCCCATGAACCACACATGGATCCATAGGTGTCATTGCATGTCTACTCTTTTCATTAACCACAACTAGAGTCATTGCATGTGTGTTCTTCTCACATACCACATATCACCAGTGTCATTGCATATGTGTTCTTCCCAAAGACCACACATGGATCCACCAGTGTCATTGCATGTGTGTTCTTCTCACAAACCATATCATGAACCACACCCAGTGTCATTGCATGCCTGTTCTTCTCACAGACCACACATGGATCCACCAGTGTCATTGCATGTGTGTTCTTCTCACAGACCATATCATGAACCACACCCAGTGTCATTGCATGTGTGTTCTTCCCATGAACCACACATGGATCCACCGGTGTCATTGCATGTCAGCTCTTTTTATTAACCACAGCTAGAGTCATTGCATGTGTGTTCTTCTTACAGACCACATATCACATGTGTCATTGGATGTGTGTTCTTCCCATGAACCACACATGGATCCACCAGTGTCATTGCATGTGTGTTCTTCCCACAGACCACACATGGATCCATCGGTGTCATTGCATGTGTGTTCTTCCCATGAACCACACATGGATCCACCAGTGTCATTGTATGTCTGCTCTTCCCATGAACCACATCTAGAGTCATCGCATCTGTGCTCTTTTCACAAACCACAGCTAGAGTCATTGCATGTGTGTTCTTCTTACAAACCATATCATGAACCACACCCAGTGTCATTGTACGTGTGTTCTTCTCACAACCCACACATGGATCCACCGGTGTCATTGCATGTCTGCTCTTCTCATTAACCACAGCTAGAGTCATTACATGTCTGTTCTTTTCACAAACCACATATCACCAGAGTCATTGCATGTGTTTTCTTCCCATGAACCACACATGGATCCACCGGTGTCATTGCATGTGTGTTCTTCTCACAAACCACACATGGATCCACCTAGTGTCATCGCATGTGTGTTCTTCTCATGAACCACACATCGATCCACCAGTGTCATTGCATGTCTGCTCTTTTCATGAACCACAGGTAGAGTCATTGGATGTCTATTCTTTTCACAAACCACATATCACCAGAGTCATTGCATGTGTGTTCTTCCCATGAACCACACATGGATCCATCGGTGTCATTGCATGTGTGTTCTTCTCACAAACCATATCATGAACCACACCCTGTGTCATCGCATGTGTGTTCTTCTCACAGACCACACATGGATCCACCAGTGTCATTGCATGTGTGTTCTTCTCACAGACCATATCATGAACCACCCAGTGTCATTGCATGTGTGTTCTTCCCATGAACCACACATGGATCCACCAGTGTCATTGCATGTGTGTTCTTCTCACAGACCATATCATGAACCACCCAGTGTCAATGCATGTGTGTTCTTCCCATGAACCACACATGGATCCACCGGTGTCATTGCATGTCTACTCTTTTCATTAACCACTGCTAGAGTCATTGCATGTGTGTTCTTCTCACAGACCACATATCACCAGTGTCATTGCATGTGTGTTCTTCCCAAAGGCCACACATGGATCCACCAGTGTCATTGCATGTGTGTTCTTCTCATAAACCATATCATGAACCACACCTAGTGTCATTGCATGTGTGTTCTTCTCACAGACCACACATGGATCCACCAGTGTCATTGCATGTGTATTCTTCTCACAAACCATATCATGAACCACACCTAGTGTCATTGCATGTGTGTTCTTCTCACAGACCACACATGGATCCACTAGTGTTATTGCATGTGTGTTCTTCTCACAAACCATATCATGAACCACACCCAGTGTCATTGCATGTGTGTTATTCCCATGAACCACACATGGATCCACCGGTGTCATTGCATGTGTGTTCTTACCACAGACCACACATGGATCCACCAGTGTCATTGCATGTGTGTTCTTACCATGAAGCACACATGGATCCACCAGTGTCATTGCATGTCTGCTCTTTTCATGAACCACAGCTAGAG
Organism: Avena sativa; assembly: GCA_916181665.1. Lineage (NCBI taxonomy): Eukaryota > Viridiplantae > Streptophyta > Magnoliopsida > Poales > Poaceae > Avena > Avena sativa. The sequence continues at coordinate 485,241,593 of OV702279.1, forward strand.
TCATTGGATGTGTGTTCTTCTCACAGACCACATATCACTAGTATCATTGCATGTGTGTTCTTCCTAAAGACCACACATGGATCCACCAGTGTCATTGCATGTGTGTTCTTCTCACACACCATATCATGAACCACACCCAGTGTCATTGCTAGTGTGTTCTTCTCACAAACCACACATGGATCCACTAGTGTCATTGCATGTGTGTTCTTCTCACAGACCATATCATGAACCACACCCAGTGTCATTGCATGTGTGTTCTTCCTATGAACCACACATGGATCCACCGGTGTCATTGCATGTCAGCTCTTTTCATTAACCACAGCTAGAGTCATTGCATGTGTGTTCTTCTCACAGACCACATATCACCTGTGTCATTGCATGTGTGTTCTTCCCATGAACCACACATGGATCCACCAGTGCCATTGCATGTGTGTTCTTCCCACAGACCACACATGGATCCACCGGTGTCGTTGCATGTGTGTTCTTCCCATGAACCACACATGGATCCACCAGTGTCATTGTATGTCTGCTCTTCCCATGAAATATAACTAGAGTCATCGCATGCGTGCTCTTTTCACAAACCACGGCTAGAGTCATAGGATGTGTGTTCTTCTTACAAACCATATCATGAACCACACCCAGTGTCATTGCATGTGTGTTATTCTCACAAACCACACATGGATCCACCGGTGTCATTGCATGTCTGCTCTTCTCATTAACCACAACTACAGTCATTGCATGTCTGTTCTTTTCACAAACCACATATCACCAGAGTCATTGCATGTGTGTTCTTCCCATGAACCACACATGGATCCACCGGTGTCATTGCATGTCTGCTCTTCTCATGAACCACACTTGGATCCACCCAGTGTCATCGCATGTGTGTTCTTCCCATGAATGGATCCACCAGTTTCATTGCAAGCGTGCTCTTTTCACAAACCACGGCTAGAGTCATTGGATGTGTGTTCTTCTCACAAACCACATATCACCAGTGTCATTGCATGTGTGTTCTTCCCAAAGACCACACATGGATCCACCAGTGTCATTGCATGTGTGTTCTTCTCACAAACCACACATGGATCCACGGGTGTCATTGCATGTCTGCTCTTCTCATTAACCACAGCTAGAGTCATTGCATGTCTGTTCTGTTCACAAACCACATATCACCAGAATCATTGCATGTGTGTTCTTCCCATGAACCACACAAGGATCCACCAGTGTCATTGCATGTCTGCTCTTCCCACAGACCACACATGGATCCACCAGTGTCATTGCATGTGTGTTCTTCCCATGAACCACACATGGATCCACCAGTGCCATTGCATGTTTTCTCTTTTCATGAACCACAGCTAGAGTCATTGGATGTGTGTTCTTCTCACAGTCCACATATCACCAGTGTCATTGCATGTGTGTTCTTCCCAAAGACCACACATGGATCCACCAGTGTCATTGCATGTGTGTTCTTCTCACAAACCACACATGGATCCACCGGTGTCATTGCATGTCTGCTCTTCTCATTAACCACAGCTAGAGTCATTGCATGTCTGTTCTTTTCACAAACCACATATCACCAGAGTCATTGCATGTGTGTTCTTCCCATGAACCACACATGGATCCACCGGTGTCATTGCATGTGTGTTCTTCTCACAAACCACACATGGATCCACCCAGTGTCATCGCATGTGTGTTCTTCCCATGAACAACTCATGGATCCACCAGTGTCATTGCATGTCTGCTCTTTTCATGAACCACAGCTAGAGTCATTGGATGTGTGTTCTTCTCACAGACCACATATCACCAGTGTCATTGCATGTGTGTTCTTCCCAAAGACCACACATGGATCCACCAGTGTCATTGCATGTGTGTTCTTCTCACAAACCACACATGGATCCACCGGTGTCATTGCATGTCTGCTCTTCTCATTAACCACAGCTAGAGTCATTGCATGTCTGTTCTTTTCACAAACCACATATCACCAGAGTCATTTCATGTGTGTTCTTCCCATGAACCACACATGGATCCACCGGTGTTATTGCATGTCTGCTCTTCTCATTAACCACATCTAGAGTCATTGCATGTCTGTTCTTTTCACAAACCACATATCACCAGAGTCATTGCATGTGTTTTCTTCCCATGGACCACACTTGGATCCACCGGTGTCATTGCATGTGTGTTCTTCTCACAAACCACACATGGATCCACCCAGTGTCATCGCATGTGTGTTCTTCCCATGAACCACACATGGATCCACCAGTTTCATTGCATGCATGCTCTTTTCACAAACCACGGCTAGAGTCATTGGATGTGTGTTCTTCTCACAAACCACATATCACCAATGTCATTGCATGTTTGTTCTTCCCAAAGACCACACATGGATCCACCAGTGTCATTGCATGTGTGTTTTCTCACAAACCATATCACCAATGTCATTGCATGTGTGTTCTTCTCACAAACCATATCATGAACCACACCCAGTGTCATTGCATGTGTGTTCTTCTCACAGACCACACATGGATCCACCAGTGTCATTGCATGTGTGTTCTTCTCAGAAACCATATCATGAACCACACCCAGTGTCATTGCATGTGTGTTCTTCCCATGAACCACACATGGATCCACCAGTGTCATTGCATGTGTGTTCTTCCCACAGACCACACATGGATCCACCAGTGTCATTGCATGTGTGTTCTTCCCATGAACCACACATGGATCCACCAGTGTCATTGCATGTTTGATCTTTTCATGAACCATAGCTAGAGTCATTGGTTGTGTGTTCTTCTCACAGACCACATATCACCAGTGTCATTGCATGTGTGTTCTTCCCAAAGACCACACATGGATCCACCAGTGTCGTTGCATGTGTGTTCTTCCCATGAACCACACATGGATCCACCGGTGTCATTGCATGTCTGCTCTTCTCATGAACCACAGCTAGAGTCATTGCATGTGTGTTCTTCTCACAAACCACATATCACCAGAGTCATTGCATGTGTGTTCTTCCCACAAACCACATATCACCGGTGTCATTGCATGTCTGCTCTTCTCATTAACCACAGCTAGATCCACCCGTGTCATTGGATGCATGTTCTTTTCATAAACCGCATATGGATACTAATTAACCTTAGGAGAGCCCTAACCTTAGCGTTAGACCGAGTCTTCTAGAAGGCACACCCTAACACAGTTGTTCTGCTTGTGGATTGTTACATACCGTCCGATCGGGACGCTTGGACGATTGGGATGGTTTTCGTGAGATCGATCCGCGAGTAGTCTGTTCTGCGGCATGATTGGCCACGCTTGCTCTGGACAAACTAGCAACACCGGGGGCTCCCCTGTTGCGAGTGTCACAACTCACGAGTTGAGTGGGCCATATCCCAGTGTCATGTCCCCATTACTTCTCTTCCTCCCCGTACTTCTCTTCCTTCCCCTCGAAGCCACATTCCCCACTTCACTCCCATCCCGCCGTAGCCGCAAGCCGACGACGCCGCCATCCCAATCCCCTCTTCGGCAGCCACCCCCCCTCCCCTCTCGCCATGGGTTCAAGGGGAGACGAAGAGGAAACGCGTCGTGACGACAGGGACGGTGATTTCGATGTGAGTCGTCTCATCTCTATCTCTATCATCCGTGGCCAGTTATCTATTTTTTGAGCCAGATCTACTCCGTTTACTCATGCGCGTATGATGTGTTAGGCCAACCAGACGATGTATGATGCCGACTATCACGTTTTAGCGGATGAAGATAGTCCTCTGCTATGTAAACATGGATATGTGCCCGCTAAATTTGTAGCGTTCGAAGGACGAAACGCAGGCAGGAGGTTTCTATGGTGCCAAGGACATCGTGCATTGATGCGAGGCGGAAGTTGTGGTGTTGTCAAATGGGTATATCTAGAGTGGCCCAAATCGATGCAGAAAACGCTGGACAAATTATGGGAAATGACTGTTGAGTTGAAAGAATCCGTATTTAGCTCACTTCTTGACAGTGTTGAGATGAAGCTATGGGAACCAGTTGACACGACCAAGCATAAGCGAGATCTCATGGGGGTGGAAGACAAGGTTAGCAAAGTCGAGAAGGAGATGGACGCGGCGTTGGCCCTGAAGGCTAAAGCAGAGCAAGAACTGACTCAAGCAAGGAAGGATCTTCACCAGGCCAAAGTACTACAGTTCACAACTACGAGTATTGACAAGTGCATGAGGAAAGATGCAGAGAAACAATTGAAGTTGTGCAAGGAAGATGCTAAAAGGAAGGAGCAGACGATTCGATCCTTGCTCTCGCAGGAAGATGCGCATAGGGCTAAGATTAGGAAGATTAAGGAGATGTGTGTTAACTAGTTCTATTTAGCTTAAGCCCCGTGCCTTTTTTAAGTTGTAATAATTGTACTTGTTGACCTAGCGGTCTGAACTATTGGCCCCGGAGTCCTGGGAGTAAAAAAATAGTCGTCCGTTAATCTGTCTTAACGCTGCATTACTTCCTTTTGTCTAACCAATGCCCCTTGGATATTCCGCCCGTCGCTTCGTCGTCCTCATGTACAAATAGGAGGCGCCACAGCTCGTCGCTTCGTCGCCCATCCCCTCGCCCTCTCCAATCTCCACCGCGCCGTCCACCCCCTCTCTCCCTCTCCAATCTCCACCGCGTCGCCATGGAGATGCCCTCGCTGAACTTCTACGAGGTGGTGATGTTCTCGCACTTCGACATCCTCGTGCCGCCGGCCGTGACGGTGCCCCACAGATGGCGCATCAGCTATGCGGGGGTGCCGGTGGCTCCGCTCCTCTTCCCCAGCGGAGCCATGATGGAGAGCGAAATCGCGGCGCGCCGCCTCCAGATGCCCGCATGGAAGAGGGCGCTGCCCCGGTATGCGGCGGCCAGCCCGTACTGGCCGGCGCTGTTCAAGAAGGAGCGGAAGGCCAAGATTGGCAACCGCATTGTTTACGGGCGCGTGGTGCACCGGGATCTCCGCAACCGAGAAGGGCGGGAGAGGTTCTGGTCCGTCCCTGGACGGACCAAGTTCACCGTCATCGCCGCTGCTCACCGCGAAGAGGTGCTCCGTCTCGTGTACAATGCGGAAATCGTGGACGTTCCGTTCGACGAAGACGAGGAAGCCGGCGGCTCGGAGGACAGCGCCAGCGGAAGTGAAATTGTTGACTAGTTGGTTGAATTAATGTAGGATGTGAAATCGCACCTTTGTTTAGAAGAATTTGTGGTTGACTTAATGAAATGCCTCGATTTAGATCTCTGTCTCGATTAATTTGTGGAAGAATTTGTGATTTAGATCAATTTTTGCCTCGATTTAGATCTCTGTCCCGGATTGGGAACGTAACCGTGGACCAAAGACACCTTTTCTACTAGTGTATTCTGACACTGGTGGTTTTTTTAAACGTAATCTATGTGGATTGTGCCGCATGCAAATGGCACAACCATAATTTATAAAGTGGAAGCACGTACAACCGGTTACTGGAGATCCGGGAGCTTCGCCAGATGCAGGGGATGCAGGAGCAGAGAGACGGTGAGATAGACGGGCTCAAGATTAGGCCAGAAAGTGGTACCCATTTCCTCCTCATCTGGGCATTATCGGTGAGAACATTGTTGTTTATGTTGCCACGTCGTTGTGCAGCATCTGAAATAAGTTGCTGCTTCATGGAGTGTAGCAGCTTAAATAATTTATTTATGTGCCACTTACATTTCGTCGTATTTGGAGACCTCCTGCCCCTCAGCAATCGTGGAACCGGTGGATCATTGTTTTCAGATAGTAGTGGCAAAATCACAATTTTGGATTCAACTACTGACTCGGGCATTTCCAAACCCTAAGTCGCGGTACATTTTACTCAGAGAACGTGGGTAGATTGTTTCGCCTAGCAACGTGCCACACACAGAGCGATCAGAATTTAACAGAATTACATATATAGGTTCAAGTTCAACACATTACTATGCATCTTCATTGTCAGCAGCCTTCTTCCATAGCCTGGGTGCCAAGCCTTCACGTCCAATGGCTTCTTCATTTCCTGCCTTCTTCCTCTTCCTCGGTGCCAATTTTCTTAGCTTCACGTACTCTGCATCGCCGGGACAATGGGCACCAGAATCGTGCCCAGCATCATCTTTCCACTCGTTTTTAATTTCTTCGGGCAGCAAAATGACTGACCCGGCAGTCATGTTTCTAACCTTGCGGCGCTTCCTGTCAAAGAAACAAGACTGTTGCATAACTGCCCAATATCTACAGGGTAAATAAAACAAAAATTACAATTCAGCACAAACATGCGAACCCCAAGCGACCTTTGCTTACCAGGAGCTAATTGCGTTCGAGCAACCACCTTGTCCAAGAATAGAAGGGCGACTCCCAGTTGCAGCAGCTTCCACATCCAGTACATCACAATTCAGCTCAAACATGCAATCCGAAGCATACCTTTTCATCAACCCAATTAGCTGACTGTCACACGATATAGGAACATGGATGCCACGTTCATCCATGAAGCTGAACTTTGCAGTCTGCTTCGGCCATACTTCAACATGATTACGCAGAGCAACAACCATACCAGATATAGTGCAGATCTGCGTAGGCGCTTCTTCCATCGTGAAACAATGGCTTCCATACCACTTGCCCTTGGAGTCGTACCTGTAGAGGACTACCGTAACCAGGTAAGGGGGTCCGCGCAGATCCCACTTGACAGAAAACTGTGGACAAAATATGTTTGTCAGCGTTGGGCTAACGAACAATTTGAGGTTCAGTAGACAGCTAGCAGTTGTAATTAGTGCGAATAGCAAAGAGAAGGGTAGCTCGCCCGCTTGTAGGCAGAACTTCTTCTTCCTTGATAGTAGGATCTGCCATCCTCCGAACTGCTCGGCTCATCGGCGGCGGAGGCGGGCTAGAGCCTCGCAACAGCGGCTTGCGCCATTGGAGCTCGGTATTAGCGACTGGGCGCAGCAACTTGGCCCCGGAAGTCAAATGTCCGAAGGGATCGTCCTGCCTGGAGGGTGGATTCCGATGCCGTCGGTGCTAGGGGAAAGCTGGGAATGGATTTGTGAAATTGGTCAACGCATCCAATCCACTTAGCTGCTCGATTTGCCTAAGAGGTTGCCGCGTTGGCGCCCGCGTCACGGACAGATAATCGACATGTGGGTCCCGACTGTCTACTTCACGGGGCAGTTTAATGGAATGTTTGTATTTGGCAGGGGTGAGATGAGTTTGCCTCGAAATGGCCCCTCTCAGTAGTTGGCGGCCCAACTTTTCGAAACGCGGTAATTTCAGGCAACTTAGGTACCGCCATGCACTGGCCTGCCAACTTTCATACCGCAAACAAACAAGCCCCAACTTAGGCCCAACCGGCTAGGGGTTAAACCCACCCCAGCCCACTCTCCTTATCCTTCTCACTCCTTTCTCTCTAACTCCCACAGGCACACACCGCCCTGACCTCAATCCCATCTCGCGTCATCGCCCGACGTTGCCGTCTCCAATGCCACTCCGACCATAACCGGCCGACATCCGTCGTCGTGGCCAGTTGATGAGGCTCCGCCTCCTTCTCCTCCCTCATTTCTCTGTTGCCACAGCTTACTCTTGCACTCTCTTACGCACATCTATGGCAAACCCTAACCGTGGTGTTCAGCTAGGTCACCGACGCACACCCTGGCAACTTCTCGTATTCCGGTTGATCTCCTCCGTGTCTCCATGATCGGCTATTAACGCTCTTTCCACGGTGGTGTGGTACTGTGGCTGCTGTCGCCTGCACCATGGCTGGCCGTGACCTCCTGATGCTCTCTGTCGACCTGGACCTCACCTTCCGCTACTCGACATCGGCGCAAAGGTGCTCAAGGCGCAACCCCGGCGTCATCTGCAACGACGCCATCACCTCTAGTTAAGGTACTTCCTCTGTGACTGGCTTTTTATCCGATGTACTGTAGGTTTACATTATGGAGATCTCGGAATTGATCTGTGGTATTTATTGAATTTGTGTCCGACTATATCTCTGCTGGTTCTAAGAATTATTTGAGATGAGATAGTGTTCTTGAACCTGTGCTATTTCTATGATTGAGTTAATGAATCTGTCTCCAGTAGTCAGATTCCCAAAGCCTAACCCATTGTGGTGATTCCTGGTTATGAGGATGATCTAGTACTATTCAACTTTTCTCTAATTAGCTGGCGGATTTATCAAATTGTCATGTGGTTCATGATTTCTTCTTAAGCTGTGGTACTCATCTATATGATATATTTCTAGCAATTATGGCTTGGGCTATACGTGGGGGTGGATAAGTACTATACCTTGTTGGATCGATGCTTTATTTGTGAAATATTGCCTCAATTTGGATGACTTGTTCATCCTAAGAATGTGTGGTCAACTGAACCCTATTTGTGATGCTTGCTACTGGACACAAGTTATTTAGCTTATAAAGGTGCTTCATGTACTACAGGACAGATAACAGTAATGAACTTGTGGTTGTTCTTTTACATGATTTCTAAGAATGAAATGATTCCTAGATTTATGACTAGGAAGATGATTTATGTATATGTTCTATGACTTGCAAATGGAATTGTTTGACATATTTGTGCTACCAACATGGCAGTAAGATTTATTTGGAATTATTTCTAGTGGTTTACCCTAGGAAAATGATTTAATTTAATTAGTACATTGTGAGGTTGGTTCTCTGAGTTGTTGGCTAGTCCCTGTGTACAAGGCTTGTGGCTTGTGACCTTCATAGATGATCTTGCTGCTGTGGTACCTCCTTGGAGGATGCACAGTAGCAAAGATCATCTACCTAATCTTTGTTTGGTCATTCTTATTCCTCAGTTATACTATAGATGGTCCCTTGCCCATGATGCAAAGGATGAGGCCAGTGTTTAAATAAAATAGACTTGGTACTGGAGGTTTTGTGTTTAAATAATTTAGTGGCTTCTGCTACCACAAGATTTGCTGTTGTGGTGCCTCCCATGTGGAGTGTGCACAACAGTGGACTAAAGTTGCATGATCTACTGCTATTTGTCCCTACCAAGGATACCTGGACTGAGACTCAATCTTAAGTAATATCAGATATTGGTGTGCTTCAAAGCTCTACGATGATTTGCATAGCATCTATGCATTCTGAGAGCTCCTTCTCTTTCCAAACCTTTTTTGTAAAATATATTGATAAGAACAGATGCTATATTTGGTTTTTGGAGTTAATCACCTATATTTGTGTGGAGGCTGCACTTGCTAGGGATCTAGTTCAACTGCTGGTGTATCTTGGTATCCTACTCCACCTCTCCTTCTACTACCTGATCTACTTCAGCAGCTCTAGCCTAGCCTTCTCCTACTGGAACTACTGCTGGCATTGAGCTTCTCCTTTGTTGCTGGCTTGATCTTGATCTCCTCCTTGTCCTAGCTATTGGATGGCTTCTTGAAGCAACCATAGGTTGGGTGATGGTTTGGTGGGATGATTGATGACCCACAAGTATAGGGGGTGTATCGCAGTATTTTCGAGGGAAGTGAAACCCAATTTATTGACTCGACACAAGGGGATCCAAAGAATATTTATAAGCCTTAACAACTGAGTTATCAATTCAGCTGCACCTGGAAACAATCTTGCTCACAGCAGTTTATCTGTAGCAACAGTTTTGTAGTAGCAATAGCAAAGTAATAGCAGTAGTAAAAGTAAAGACAGTAGTAACAATTGAAGTAAACAGTAGGATTAAAGCACGGTAGGCATATGGATGGATGGACGGGCGTTGCATGGACAAGACAATTCATATAGCGATCAAGACATAGGGCATTTGCAGATAAATAAGATAAAGCATCCAAGTACTAAATAATCATAGGCATGTGTTCCATATATAGTCATACGTGCTCGCAATGAGAACTTGCACAACATATTTTGTCCTGCCAGCCCATTTGCAGTGGGGCCTCAAGGGAACTACTGGAAATTAAGGTGCTCCTTTTAATAGAGCACCGGAGCAAAGCATTAACACTCCGTGAACACATGTGATCCTCACATCAAAGCCATCCCCTCCGGTTATCTCGATTATTGTCACTTCTGGGCCTTTGGTTCTGGACAACAATATGTGTATACAACTTGCAGGTAAGATCTCAAACAATACTATTATCATGAATAAATAACATGTTCAGATCTGAAATCATGGAACTCGGGCCCTAGTGACAAGCATTAAGCATAACAAGTTGCAACAAAGTCAAAAAAACTAATAATAGATACTAGGCACCATGCCCTAACAATCTTATGCCATTACATGAATGATCTCATCCAATCCCTACCATCCCCATAGCCTACAGCGGGGGATTACTCAATCATGGATGGGGGAATCATGGATGGTTAATGGAGAAGCGATGGTGATGATGATGGCGATGATCTTCTCCAATTCCCCGTCCCGGCAGGGTGCCAGAACATAGTTTCTGGTTCTAAATCGCGGAATCTGGTGGTGGCGGCATAGCGGAACTGTTCTGGAAAAACGTCAAACCCCCCTTGGTTTTTAGGTCAAGAGGCAACTTATTGGCGAAGAGGGAGGCCGAGGGGGTGACCAAGGCGGCCATACCACCCCAAGGCACGGCCTGGCCTGGCCCACGCGGCCAGGTGGTGTGGGCCCCTCATGGCCCTCCTCCGTCTCGTCTTCTGGCTCCATGACTCTTCTGGTGAAATAGGATTTTTGGCATATTTTCTGGGATTTTTCCTGATAGTTGATTTTCTGCACAAAAACTAGACACCAAGGTAATTCTGCTGAAAATAGCATCAATTTGTGTTAGTTGTATCCAAATCACACAAGTTTAGAGGAAAAACAATAGCAAAAGTGTTCGAGAAAGTAGATACGTTTTGGACGTATCAATGATCCGGTATTCTTGTTGTTCCTGACTTGTTCCTGTTCAAGTCATCATGACTAGAGCAGTTGGTTGATTAGTATGTATGTATGTATGTATGAAGAAAATCTGTGATGATCCATCAAGAACAGATGTTGTTCTTGTGTTTTGAGCTGTGAAGATGTTGGGGTGTCGTGTGGTAAAATGAAGTGTGTGGTAAGTGACTAACCAAGTGGTACTATGCTTCTATGGCTATGTTCTTATCCTCCCTTGTGGCTGTCTTGTGTTGACATCACACAAGCATGCAATGACTAAGCTACTATCAAGTGGGCTCCTTAGGGTGCAAGTTTCAAGCTTTGACTCTTGTGCCTGTGGATCATCTTGAGTGAACAGATATTTTCTCAACCTTTGGATTATTTCTTTGATTTGCTAAATGAGGGTTTTTGCTACTAAGCTAATGATGCACAAGTCTGAAGCATATAATCTGATCAGAACAGATACTAACTTGGCCCCTTACAAATCAAACTCGATGATGAGACAAACAGTGCATTACACTGTAAATCTGAGAGTTGAATTAATACACTAACCCATTATTCCTTTATTTTTGCTTTGTTTCCTTTTGAGTTGATTTGCAGGTACAAAATCATACAAAGAAGATCAACAAGATCTAGTGTAGGATTTGGTTGTAATTTAGTTTAGGATTTTCCCTGATTACTTTTTGTGTTACTTTTCTAGCTTTGTAATTTTATATTTATTCTTTTGTAATTTATTTATTCATTTATTTAACTGTAAAGGCAATGTAACATTGTGTTATGTAATAAAGATATCATTTTATTCATTCATGTACATTACTTCTTTATAGTAAGATCTCTTATTCCTTTATTATAAAGGATAATTTAATATTTGTATGCATCTTATATTTAAGTTTTTTTATTATTACCTATTTATTATCATAATGTCATATATTATTATCCTATATTCAAATTTTTTACTTATATAACATCTATTTATACTTAGTTCTACTTTTATTTCAATTTAATTTTCTAAATTCAAATTTGAGATTCAAACTCAAGTTTGAATTCTACCCTTCCAAAACACAAAGATTTAATAGAGGTCATGTCGAAATCTATCGCAATTGTTCCAATGTTCCCATCAGTACAAGAGATATATCAATCCTTCTATAGCTTCTTTAGTTTTGCACGAAAATTCCCCTAATTTTCTTATGCATGAATGCAATGCACACACCTGGGTTCAGCTTATTTCTAAGCTCTAATGCTAGGATGTTACAGTCTCCCCCCTTAAACTCAACTTTGTCCCTGAAGTTCGTACTCTCTTACATTTCGGAAGGTAGGACTGACTTTTTCAGACCCTAGTAGTTTTGTAAATCCACGATGAAGATAATTGTTGTATCTTCATTTAAGCTTTCCCTTGAATCCTCTTCTGATTTGAAATGAGCCAACTGCTGATCCATCTGATATAGGGGCTACTTCTGAATCCGGCACTATTGCCCTGATCAGGCCCTCTCGAATGTCTTTGGATTAGGCATCTATGTCGTCGGATTGATGACAAGTACGCCATGAGGGGGTCCTTGAGGCGTGCGAAAGAGAGGGGTGTGAGATGTATGGTGTTCCAGGACGGTGAGCACACAAGTTTACCCAGGTTCGAATCTGCCGGCTTTGGACGGATCCTACTCGTGCTAGCAATCTAGTAATACGGCAGAGCCAGAATATGGGTTACAAGGGTTCGCCTGTGCGAGTTGAGATTGTAGACTATTGAGGTGTGCCCTAAAGGATCTCCCTAGGACGGCTTATATAGATATCCGTCCTAGGTTTTACAGGAGAGATCTATCCATCTACGATTAAGAGTTGGTTACAGAGTACATCTTGAACTACAAGTAATATTATGGGCCTAAGTCGGTAAGTCTTCTGGGCCTTCCCGTAGCCTGATTGGACTCTGTCTTCTCTCCCTGACTGGGATGTCCGTGAAGCAAAGCTCTAACCCGAAGTGGGCCACCCTAGTCAGTGAGGAACTATGAGGATACCCGGAAAGTATATCCCCAACAGCAGCCCCCGGAGGCCTCCAAGATCCAAAGTCGGATTTATCATCATCTAGCTTGATCTTTGGCTTGCAGAATCTTGAAGGATTCCTGAAACTTCACAACAAAAAATACGATTCGGGTCTTAAAAATAAGTTGGACCTATCAACAGGTTACTCGAATTTTCCATCTTGATTTCAAACTAAGCCGGAACTTGGTCTCTAACGCCACCTGACACAAGTCATGGTCAAGTCACGTCATCTGACAAACATCCTGTCAGCACGACCGTTGGTGGGTCCGCGGATCGTGGAACCGAGGCGCCATTTTAATGCGTGCGCGGAGATCGAGGCGACGTAATCATCGCGTGGGTCCTTCCCAGTTCCTTCCACGACGCGTGGCGGTTACACTGTAGCATTTGCACGAATCTTGGCACGACTAGGTGGATATAAGGGGTTAGGATTTCTCCTTCTCTCTTCACATGTTCCCTTGCCTTTTCCTCTCCTCCAAATCCCCCCGCGCGCACAGAGCTCCTCTACTTTTCCCCAAAAACTCCCAGCGCCGCCCATCCAAGGTCATCTGCCCGCCGGAGAAATGGCTTCTTCCTCCTCTTCCGGCTTGGCGGCAGCGGCAACGACGGAAGCGGCGGCGGAGAAGGAAAGCTTCCGTGGGGTCTGGATCCCCTGTGTACTCGACGACGAGAAGCTCCAGAACATGGAGACAAAAGGGCTCCTCCGCGCCGGCGACTGGCGGAGCGGCTTTGAGGAAACCGTCCCCAACCCACGCGTCGGCGAGCGGGTCCACTTCGGCACCCACCTCGACAGAGATTTGTCGTTTCCTCCCTCGGAGTTCTTCTCCGAGGTGATTGACCATTACGGTGTTCAACTCCACCATCTTCCTCCCAACTCTCTCCTAGAGATGAGCGCTTATGCTTCTTTGTGTGAGGGATTTCTCGGCATTAGGCCGAGTTTGACCTTATTCCGGTATTACTTTCATGTCCGGAGAAATTCTATTACTTCCAGTGTTCCTTATATCACCGGTACCATTAGTTTATCACTTAGACGCGAGCGTGCATACCCCAAAATCCTAGCTAGTAACTCGGTCAAACAGTGGCCAGCCACATTCTTTTATCATAGGGATATTCCGGCTCCCGGCAAAGCTACTGCTTTGCCGGCTTTTGTCGATGGAGCTGCCATGGCCCAACCGTCTTGGGACGAGGCCGCTCCGGCTCTCAGTGACGATCTGATCTTCGCTAAGAGGCGGGTCAAATATCTGATCAAACACAAAGGACTGAAGGATCCGACTTGGTCTAATGCTGGGTATCACGCCAGATCCAGCCCCTTCAGTACCACGGAGACCGACTAATGCACTCCATCACGTCGTCCAAGAAAGACTCCCTCCGCATCAGCCCCAAAGCCTACACCACGCAAGGTTATATAAGCCAGATCAAGTGGCTGATAAGGGAGCAGATTGAGAGGAGGATCCCGGAGGTTTCTCTGGATATGCATACGGCGGAAAACCCCGTAGTGCCGGTAAGCTTCTAACAGTACACCTTTTTATGTGTTTCAACCTTTGAGTTATATTGCAATACTGATATGTTTTCTTCTTTTCAGCTTGTTGATCTCCCTGAGTCGGAACTTGCTCCGCTTGAAGGATATCCTCCAGAGTTTTCTCAGGAGACATAAGTGGTCCCACTGCCAGACCTTGCGCTTAAGAAGCGCAAAGCTCCGACAGTGGCTGTTGGCACAAAGGAGGTGCCCATCGTGAAGAGGTAACTTTCAATCACAACTTCCGCCTTTGCACTTTACTCGAATTTCCTTTCGAGCCATAATGTTTCCGACTTTATTACATTCTCAGAGCTAAACAGCTCATCAAGGGCAAGGGGAAGGGAACTTCTTCGAAGCCCCTACGACAGACGAAGCTTACCATAGCTTCTCCTGCCGTGGCTCCTCCGACTCCTACCCCTCAACCTTCCGCAACGCCGATGATTTCTCGGCTGCCGCAGAAGATCCGGCTCCTTCAATGGAGCCTACGATCCTTGAATCGCAAACTGACGTCACCATGGGTGAGTCAGATTTATATAAGGGTGAACCCTCTTTGGGTAATGATCCCTCGGTAGAGACTTTTGCCGAAAACCTTATCACTAATCCGGGACTTGCCAAGTTTGGCCTGTCCTGGAAATCTGCTGAAGAGATCCAGTGGCTGGCCAAGCAATGCCTGGAGAAAAGGAACTTATCTACCGAATAAGAAGCGCAAGAAGCAGAGGACGTCAAACACTTTGATCTTCTTGACCAAGTATGTCTTTGCAACGAGAGGATCAGGTCCGGGGAGCTTCCAACTGCTCCTGTGACCCCTCTGACTCTCGCTGAGAAGGTTGCAGTTGAAGTGAACGCGAGTTTGGATAAACTTACTCGCGAACAATATGTAAGTCGGAATTCTAACTCTTGTTTTTTCCTTTATTTCATACCATATCCTCTAGCCCCCAAGCATGAAGTAGGATCAATAATCTGGGTTTATGCTTCCTTAGGATGCCAAAGAACGAACTAGTGTAGCCCCCAAGGCTCGTGCTGATATTAGGAAAAATATTAGCCCGAGTCTTTAGTAGCTTTCTGACTTTGGGTATTCTGACTTACAGAAAGTATATTCCTATAACCAGGATTTGTTGAAGAATGTTTGTGATAAGCGAAGAGAGATCAGAGCTCTCCGACTTAAAAATGCTGAGCTGAAAGTTGCCAAGGATGAAGCCGAAGGTAAACATTCCGAGACTCAAACCTTGTCTTTGTGTTTTCAATGTCGAATTTTTTCGTTGAACTGTTGTTCTTTTTTGACTTACAACACTGGTGAAAAAATCTTGTGCCATGATCGAAGAGGCCGAGAACCTCAAGACTTTGGTGGTGGAGAACAAGGAGCTACGCAAAGAGCTGGATAAGCTCAAGGCAGATCATGAAAAGAGCATTGCTCAAATCCTTGAGTCCTCCTCCATGGCTACTGATGAGCGTGATCGCAAGATCGCTGCTCAAGATCAAAAAATCTCGGACCTCAATAATGAGCTTTGCAGAGAGAGGGACCTTTCCGAGGTGCTCCGGGCTGAACTCCAGAGTCTTCAGGAAGAGAAAACCAAAATTGACGACGTCATTTTCGGTACGTTCCATCTATCTGACTTGTCTTTTTTTTCGACCTCTTTCAATGTCGGATTTCTTTTAACCGCTTTTGTCTTAGGTCCTCTGAACTTGACAGACTCCACCTCCGCTGAGCCCCGCACCCACCGGCTTACCCAAGTCGGTGACCTGCTTCATGACTTCCACCAATCCCTTGAGGACATTGGCGAAGCTCTCAAGATTCCGGACATGCACCGCATGTCGGATTTTCAGGTGCAGGACAAGGCGAAGGAAATGCCGCAACTTGTCCAGGATTGGAACATGTCTTACACGTGGACTGCGGCACAAAACGCTCTCACTATGGTCATGAGCCACCATGGAAACATGGAAATATGGCAAGTGACCAGAGGGTACTGCAAAGTAGATGAAGACGGCCAGGAGCAGGATCTTCAAGCCATCATGCACTCCTGTGCCAGATATGGGTGTCACGTGGCTGATTTGACCAGCTACGAAACTCCTTTCTTCACCCACGTGGACACTCCGCCTCCGCCTCCAGAAGAATCAGCAGAAGTTTCCGACGATGACCACACCGTTTCGGATGTGGACATCTCGGAACGATACCAAGGCGGTGTATCCAGCGAGCCGGCGGCTCCTTCCTCTCCTGCATCATAGATTAACAGAAATATTTGTGATATTCTGAAAATCATGATGGGCCTATAAATATGCAGTACTATAATTTTGCTAGTGCTAAGCTTTTGATCTATTCAGCACTTTTGGCTTTAAATATTTATGTGCCTGAAATGTTTACATAAGCACTTGTACTTTTTCGTCTATACTTATTGTTTATCTGGCTTTCCGCCTCGTCCCTTTTGTGAGCCGGCTAAACCTTCTGCCGGAAACTTTGCCGAGCAACGGAGCTCAACTGCTAAACCAGTTTAAACTCAAAAACAAAGTCGGCTTCCAGTACCAACAATTCACTACTCGGAAAATGCCCGCATCTAGCAATCAGACAAATAACCAAAGTAAAGACTAGAAACTTTAGAGTTATACCCGAGGGTAGCAATTTTAGAATCGTAAATCTAAACCAGAACGAACATGAGCATAAAGTACTTTCAAGCATTCTGGGATTTTCGACTATGATATGATCATTCGGAAATAAGATGGTAAGAACTTCTCAGAAAAGCTTGAGGTAACCAAAACTTTTATTTCTCACAGAGCATGTACATATATATGCTTACAAAGAAAGATAAACTAAGAATAACAGGGACGTAGCTGAGCAATATTCCACGGTTTGTCTAACTCATCCGGATTTGTACTGCCTCCAGCTCTCTTTCTCTTCTTAGTAGCAGGTCTTTCTTTGACTGGCCTCATGTCAGTTAAGTAGTACGAACCATTGTGCAATACTTGACTAACTAAAAGGGCCCTTCCCATACTGGGGAAAGTTTGTGCTTTCTTTGTTGCACAAGCCGGAGAACCAAATCACCTTTATTGAAAGATCTATTTCGGACTCTCTGGCTATGATACTTGCGTAACTTCTGCTGATAGGCTGTAGATCTCATTTCAGCAACGACGTGAACTTCTTCGACTAAGTCGAGATCGTTTTGTCGAGAAATCTCGGCATCCTCTTCAATATACGCGGCCACTCTAGGAGAGATGTGAATCAAATCACTAGGAAGAACTGCTTCTGCGCCATAGACCAAGAAGAAAGGTGTGTATCCGGTTGACCTGTTTGGAGTCGTTCGTAAACTCCATATTACAGAGGGTAATTCCTCTGCCCAAGCCCCCGCAGCACGTCGTAATGGTGCTTCGAGTCTTGGCTTTAGGTCTTGTAGGATTAAACCATTTTCTCTTTCGACTTGTCCGTTAGCCTGTGGATGTGCGACTGACGCAATGTCAAGCCAGATATTTTGCTCGTTGCAGAATTCTGCCAATTCCCCCATAGAGAAGTTACTCCCGTTGTCCGTGATAATGCTATGTGGATAACCATACCGGATTATAATATCCTCGACAAATCTTTTTGCTGTTGCTCCATCACAACTAGTGACAGGTTTAGCCTCAATCCATTTGGTGAATTTATCCACCATCACTAAGAGATTAGTAAATCCACTTGGAGCTCGTTTAAATGGTCCTACCATATCAAGCCCCCAGACCGCAAAAGGCCATGTTATAGGTATTGTTCGCAGCTGATCAGCCAGAACATGAGCTTGTTTGGTGTACTTTTGGCAGCCTTTGCACATCTTGACTAATCGTTCGGCATCTGCCTAAGCTGTAAGCCAGAAAAACTGTGTCTAAAAGCTTTTGCCACTAAAGATTTGGCTGTAGCGTGGTGACCACACTCGCCTTCGTGGATTTCCCTTAAGATTTACACTCCTTCTTCCGGAGATACGCAGCGTTGAAAAACCCCAGAAACACTCCGTTTATATAGCTCACCTTTAACAATAGTATAGGCTTCTGCTCATCGGATAATCTGCCGGTTCAGAACCTCGTGTTTGGGTAATTTGCCATCTACCAGATAATCTAAGTAGGGTTGAGTCCAGCTGGGAATTACAGCCAGAACTGCTATTAGAGGTGAGTCGGATTTGGTCGGATATTCCTCATCTACTCCCTTTATTGAGGGAACTTTGAGGTGCTCTAAAAAAGCACCATCTGGGACCTCTTTCTGTGCAGATCCTATCCGAGATAGTGCATCTGCTTCCTCGTTTTCTGCTCGAGGGATGTGTTGAACCTCAAACCCTTCGAACGATTTAGATAGATCATCCACGACAGCTTTATATGCTGCCATGTGTTTATTTGCATTACAAATATCCGACACTTGTTGAGCAACAAGATCCGAATCTCCGTAACACATCAAACGTCGGATACCAATATCCTTAGCAATCCGGATTCCATGCAGCAGTGCTTCATACTCGGCAATATTATTTGTCGCTGTGAAGTGGATCTGCAACACGTATATAAGTTTATCTCCTTGGGGTGATTTGAGCACCACGCCAGCCCCCGAGCCCCCTCGAGCCTTAGACCCATCGAAATAGAGGGTCCAATATTCCGACTCAGGGAGGATCATGTTCTCCTTCGTCTCTGTCCAATCAGCGACAAAGTCAGCAAGGATCTGGGATTTGATTGTTGTCCGAGGTTTATACTCAATATCAAAAGCTGAAAGCTCTATGCCCCATTTGGCGACGCGTCCTGTGGCGTCACTGTTGTTGATTATATCTCTCATGGGAGTTGTGCTCACCACGGTAATTGGATGCTCCTGAAAATAGTGTCATAACTTACGAGATGCTAAGAAAACACCATAAGCCAACTTTTGATAGTGCGGATACCGCTGTTTTGATTCTGTCAGGACCTCACTGACAAAGTAAGTTGGTCGCTGCACCAGGTGCTCCTGATTTTCCTCCGGTCTCTCCACCACCATTATGATACTAATGACTTTATTTATCGCAGCAAGATAAAGCAACATCGGTTCCCGAGGTTCCGGCGCTGCAAGGATAGGAGCAGATGAGAGTACTTTCTTCAGGTCTTGTAGTGTAGCTTCAGCTTCATCAGTCCAAACAAAATCTTTGGTCTTTTTAGGAGTTTATATAATGGTGCGGCTCTTTCACCAAGCCGGCTTACAAATCGACTGACCACAGCGATGCAACCAGTTAATCTTTGCACGTCCTTCAGGCGAGTTGGCCTGGAAATATTGAGTATAGCCTTGATTTTGTCCCGGATCACCTCTATGCCTCTCTAAGACACGATGAAACCTAACAATTTTCCGGCTAGTATTCCAAAGAAGCATTTCTTCGGGTTAAGCATGATGTTGTATTTTCGTAGATTGGCGAACGTTTCCTCTAAGTCGGAAATCAGTGTTTCCTTCTTTTTGGACATCACCGCAATATCATCTACGTAAGCATGTACATTGCGTCCGAGTTGGTCATGGAGGCAACGCTGCATCGTGCGTTGGTACGTAGCTCCTGCGTTCTTCAGCCCAAAGGGCATTGTAACAAAACAGAAGGTTCCGAAGGGGGTTATGAATGAAGTTTTGACTTTGTCAGACTCTTTCATCCGGATTTGGTGATAGCCGAAATATGCGTCGAGAAAACAGAGGAGTTCCGAGCCTGCCGTAGAATCGATAACTTGATCAATTCTAGGCAGAGTGAACGGATCTTTTGGACAAGCCTTGTTCAAGGCAGTATAATCAACACACATCCTTAAATCAGTGGTGTCCTTTTTGGGGACCATTACAGGATTGGCCGACCACTCAGTGTGGATGACCTCTTCTATGAATCCGGCTAACTCGAGCCGTGCTAGTTCCTTAGCTATTGCCTTACGCTTTTCATCGCCGAAAAATCGTAAGGACTGTTTAACGGGTTTAGTGTTCAGGTTCCCTAGGTACTCCGGTAATGTCAGATGGCTGCCATGCGAATCTATCTTGATTTTCTTGGAGGAACTTGACAAGCGCGCTTTCCTATGCGCTACCTAGGCCTATGCCTATCTGGGTCACCTTGGAGGGTTCATCATCCTTCAACGGCATTTTCTTCGTCTCTTTTGATGCCTTGAACTCCGGATTTGGCTTTGTCACCTCCTTCTTTGTTGCGGGCATCTCGGACGGATCTATGCTCTTCTTGATCTCCTGGCACTCCTGGGCATGCAGCACGGCTTTGGCAAAGGCGGCATTTCCATCCTCACACTCTTGTGCTTTCTTCGGGTCTCCCCTGATGGTGATCACGTCGTTGGGACCTGGAATTTTCATCATATTGTAGATGTAACATGGACGAGCCATAAAAGCCCAGTAAGCCGGACGTCCGAATATAGCGTGGTACGCGCTCTTGAACGGGACCACTTCGAAGGAAAGTGCTTCCGTTCGATAGTTCTTTGGAGTTCCAAAGGTAACATCCAAAGTAATCTCTCCCAGGGAATTAGCTTGTCTTCCTGGGACAACCCTGTGAAAGATCACAGAGCTATGGTTCAGCTGGGTTTCCGAGATCTTCATCCGGCGTAGCGTTTCGACATAAAGAATATTGATACTACTACCACCGTCCATGAGGGTTTTGGAGAAACCATAACCATCAATAAGTGGATTGACGATTAAGGCGTATTTTCCTCGCATGTGCAACTTAGGCGGATGATCAGCGCGGTCAAATGTGATTGCCACTTCCGACCAGTCGAAGTATTGGGGGACAGCCGGAACTGTTGCATTGAGCTCGTGTAGAACTGCTTTCTTGACCTTTGCTGGTTGAGATCCGAGGAAAGTGACGTAAGTGTCCTTCTTGGTGGGAAAAGTTTTCTTCCCTTCCGTCTTGGGATTTGAAGCATCAGCTTCCTCCATGTCGGAATCTTCCTTGGTCTCTTTTTCCTTTTCGGGATTCTTCTTTCCCTTCTTCCGCTTAGCTTTGTAGCCCGTGGTGTCATCTCTTTTGATGTTGTCATTGAAACGACATTCGGCGTTGGTGTGGGACGAGCCCCCATTGGCGTCTAGGTGATGCACACATGGGTTATTGGCAATGTCGGCCCAAGAGTAGGTTTTGCCTGGTTGCTGGTCTCCTCTACCTTGGACTCTTGAAGTTCCACGCCCATGCCCGTGGCCTCCGCTGCGTCCTCCTCGTCCTCCAGACCCGAAAGTAGCAGTGACCACTGCCGTTTCCATGTTGGGTTTTTCTTCCGAGGTATTTTTACGCTTCTGAGCTTGTTGCTTTGGTTGTTTTGCCGACTATGGCACAGCTAGGGCATTGAGTAATCCCTCTGCATCGTCGTCGGCATCTGCATACTTGCTCGTTGTTTCTATCATCTCTCCCAAATCAGTGACCTTGTCACACTTCAAGCGATGGCGCAGTAGACCAACTGGGAGACCTGCGATGAAAGCTTCAATCGCAGTTTGATCATTTACTCCTTCGCATGAGTTCTTGGTGTCGATCCATCGTCCGAGGTAGTCCCGGCAAGTTTCTCCGGCTTTCTGGGTCCAACGCTGTAGGTATCCGACCGTACATAGCCTCCAATACGTGCCTTCGAAATTCCGAAAGAACGCACTTTGCATGTCATACCAGTTGTGGATGGTGTTCTCTGGAAGTTCATTAAGCCAGGATCGTGCCATCTTCCGCAACATAAGTGGGAGATATCGGGTTGCGACCAGGCTATTTCCGCCTTTGGCGATGCAGCAAACTTAGAAAAAATCCTGTAGCTAGGTATCTGGCCGAGCAATGCCGTCATAGGCTTGGATATGTCTTGAGATAGCAAATCCTTCTGGGAACCTTGTAGCTCTGATGCGTGGTCCGAAGCATTTTGGGCCCACGTAGATATCATCGTTTTCATAGTGTCGCGCCTCTATGTTGGAATTGATCATGTGCCTTGCATCGTTCGGGGATAGAGATCGTCCTGAATGTCGGTTGTGGCTGCGATGCCTTGGAGCCGGACTTCGGCTTCTGCCACCACCTCCTCCGCCACGTCGTACTCCATGTCCCCCTTGAGAGCCATTGTGATGACTGCTTGGTGGAGAGGGTGGGGCAGCTGGATTGTTTCCGGTTGATCATCGGCCTCCGTCCGAAGCGTCATTATTCCGGTTCTGGGGAGGGTCTTCACTACGACGAGCCCCCTGCCGGATATACCCAATCTCCTTTACTATCTTTCCGAGGCTTCCCCATCTCATCTCCGAAAAGGACGGCTTGGATCTGCGGGAATTGGTTGTCACTGGTGTGACGCTTCCTGGTCTTCTGGTATTGCCTGGAGTTGTACTTCCCCGCAGATGCTATGCATTTCTTTTCTTCCTCAATGTTTTTGGCTTCATCGAGGAGTACTTGACGACGCGCTTCTAGGGCTTGCGCCCTCTCGTCCAGTTCTTCAGCAGTAAGCTCTGCAGCTGTAGGAATAGGTGTGGTTAAAGTAGCATCGATGAGTTTACGTGCACCTTCAGTGATCACGTGTCCATCCACCGATTCTTCTTTTTTCTGCTTGTCTAGGATAAGTGCTCCATCTGAGTCTTCTTCGTATTCCTCGGTAATCACCTCTTTTGTCAGAGGGTCTTTTGCCGGGGTCTTGTTCTTCTTGTTCCTCTTTTTTGCCTTCTTGGCAGCGCCGGTAACAAAGACGGCTTTGGGTCCGTTTCCCGGAGTCAAGCTCTGATCGGTATTTTCGGACATCTGGACCTCAGGATTATCTCCGACTTCCATGTCATCCTGCGCTTTGGGAGAGTGTTCCCCGGATCCTTCATCCATGGCTTCTCCTTCTTCTGCAGTTTTGGAGTTATACTCCTCTTCGTATTCCATGGAGAACTTCCGGAAATCCACTGACGTCATTGATTCATCCGAGGATGCGGGTACGTCGACGTTTGTTCCAATCGCCTCCAGCACAGAGTCGGTGTTTTCTCCAGCATCGGCAGAGCCGGATCCGGATCCCACATATCCGACGAAGTGCGACGCGTGCTTCCTGAGGTACTTGCGGCTCTCGCGGTCAGCCATGTCGAAACTTTTGATGGTCTCAAGAATTGCATCTGCGCTTGCATCTTGCATTATCATACGTTGCAGTGTGTACCTTAGGAAAGGTCTGTCTGTCCCGGCATCCTCAGAGCTGGAATCAGTGTCGTTGATGAGCTCCTCCTAGTTTTTGACTTCCGTGGGTGGGTCGATCTGGGATCCGGTCTCTCCTAGGAGATCCACTCTAGATTCAATTTGGACCGCTAGGTCTTCCTCAGGCTCGGATTTCTCCACTATCTCCGCAGCTGGTGCGGGCTGGGTGGGATTAGGATTTTCTGAGATCCGAAACTCTGCCGCCTCCGCGGACAAAGGGGACCCAGAAGATTCTTCTGCCTCTATCATCACCGCTGGGGTGGGTGGGGCAGGTTCAGCGAAACCGATGTAAACATCGATCTCGCCAAAATACATGATTATGTAGGCAGTCACAACCTCCCTAGCCGGAATCCAGGTCTCGTCGAGAACGATGAGAGGGACGTCGCTGGCGTAGAGGATGCGACCGACGACGATAGTTTCACTGATTCTGATTCTTGCAGATTCCGCTCGGAACGCAGATCCGAAGCTCACTTGCCCCACGGTGGGCGCCAACTGTCGTCGGATTGATGACAAGTACGCCATGAGGGGGTCCTCGAGGCGTGCGGAAGAGAGGGGTGTGAGACGTATGGTGTTCCGGGACAGTGAGCACACAAGTTTACCCAGGTTCAAATCCGCCGGCTTTGGACGGATCCTACTCCTGTTAGCAATCCAGTAATACGGCAGAGCTGGAATATGGGTTACAAGGGTTCGCCTGTGCGAGTTGAGATTGTAGACTATTGAGGTGTGCCCTAAAGGCTCTACCTAGGACGACTTATATAGATATTCGGCCTAGGGTTTACAGGAGAGATCTATCTGGCTACGACTAAGAGTTGGTTACAGAGTACATCTTGAACTACAAGTAATATTATGGGCCTAAGTCGGTAAGTCTTCTGGGCCTTCCCGTAGCCTGATTGGACTCCGTCTTCTCTCCTTGTCTGGGCCGCACGTGAAGCAAAGCTCTAACTCGAAGTGGGCCACCCTGGTCAGTGAGGAACTGTCAGGATACCCGGAAAGTATATCCCCAACAATCTATTCAAGAAAGGATTGAGTTCTAGAAAGTCTCAATTAGGATAAAATTTTGGCTTTATACATTGACCAACTATAGCCATGGCTCTAACATTAACCTATTTAGGGTATATTTAGATCTTGATGGCTTATGAAAGATGCCTTGGACTCATTTAGTACAAACCATCATGGTTTACTACCCCTTATTATAGGTCTATTTTGGTACTTTGTATCCAAACTAAGAGGATTTTTTGATTCGAGGCTACCTTCTATTTGTGTTTACGATGTTAAACTACCTTATCTTATTCGATATTTTAATCTAATTGAAGACTCAACAAGTTCCTTAACAACATCTTCTTTACTTGGTCAACTTCCTTCTATTGCTGAGCCAAAGGTCCTCCTATTACTATTTTGAGGTCTAAATCTCAACTTCTCTAAGGTCATACTCCTTACCTTCTTAGAGACAACTTAGGAGTTGTTCCCCTTTAGAACTAGGTTGTTAGGTGAACCTATTTTACCTTCTTCAATATTCCATCATACATACTCTCGAGAGTACTTTTATAATGATGACTTCTTATAACCTTATGAAAATAAGGCTTAATCTCATCAGGACTCAGTACTTCTTCTCCCACCTTTAGTTGGCAAGTTAGTTATCATCACAACCGTGTTATTGCTTACTCTCCCCCTTGGGTCACCTAATGGTATCTAAACTATATGTACAATACCCATTAACTCAATAGTAAGGATATTGGTCTCTTTCTAGCTTATACTTTACCTCTGGAAGGTCTCACAAAAGAATCTGCGGTATATCCACACAATTGTGGGTCTCCGAAATGAATCTTCCAACGTTACTTGTCTTACTCACATCTTCTTAGGCACTACTTCTCACTGTTAAACCCGATTTCGTGATACGTCTCAAAAGTTGATCGCCTTAAATTTTATACTCCTTTATGTCTTTCTTAATTTAGGCCAAGTTTTATGCTTTTTATGGCATAACAAGATGACCTGGTTAGCTAAACCGATAGGGTACTAGCTACGGATACCAGCTGTGGATCCTTCTAGGGTGTATGGACTATGGATTACTCTATAGGCTTTCAACCTCCTCCTAGTATTCTCTTTGAGACTTCAGAGCTTGAATACCGTTCTTGTTCCAATGCTTCCTCTTTATATTGTTTCACTACCATGATCCTAGTTACTACTACCTCCTTAGGTTCTTAGCAACATCACCCACTTTGAGTGAACTTAACTTTATTCCTTTATGTTGCGCCACACCTTTTCTGCACAAATATTCCTTCTTGTTGCCAACTAATAATAAGTTGGGATGGAGCTATCCTTCAAAATAGTTTTGATACTCCTTATATTTGGCTTCCTTCTTCTTGCAAGTCTTCATCTTGATCTTTGGATCTCATCACTCCCTTACACGAATTCCCTTTTATATCTAGGTCTATAACATCAAGTAATAACTGGATGATGCGACATGCATTTGCACACCAAGTCAAACTTCATGTACAGATCTAGTCAATCAAGAAGATCCAAGAAAAGCCAAGAAATCCAAATGTGGTACATATAACACACATTATTCTAAGCCCGTAATGTAGTAGTTGAGTAGAACATCTCAAGAATTCAGGCTTAGCTATGTAGTATATGATACCTCCTAGTATAGGTTTACTTTGTGATACTTAGCACATAAGGGTTAAACTATTCTTTGTCTCAATATCTACACAAATTGCCCAATTGCAGTTGGATAATTTTGAAAAAGTGGTCTCACTTTGGTTCTGACTAACCTCTTACCTCTCTTTTGGGACTACTAAAGACTACCAATTTCCATTCTATCATAAACTACCCTCACATAACCTCTCAAAACTACTAACAAAATTGACTAACTTAATCCAAAAATTATCGTAATATTATAATACCTATGACTTCTATCATAGACCTACAATGTTCTTTACTTATTATTATTACAAGATTTGTTACTAAGTACTTGTCCTAATTACAAACTTATCATGGTCTCGGAGCTATTCTCACCATGAACTTGTTAAGATTTACCTAGTCATCATGATTGGAGAGCTAATCTCACCATGATGACTCTTCTTCTTAGCTTACTATTGTTGATTTAGAACAAAATTCAACTTTATCACGTAGAATTATCAAGTGAATCCCACATGATTACTTCCCATTATATCTATACATGTTCTAATGGTCTTCATCATGCAGCCTATCATTACCATCTAATGATAATATTTTTTCTACCTTACATGGATCCTATAGACAGACTACATCATTAAACTACTCCTCAAGATATTCTAATATCAGTCATAATCTTTTTTATAATTTAACTCACGTAAGAGATCTTAGTTGTGGTATACCTATTTAGAACTACACTAATATGATATTTCTCTAGAGAAGATGGATAACTAATCCTTAAGAAAGATGATAAAAATATCCAACTTAAGTGTGACAAGGTTTATCCTCAAGTGGATATCCATCACAAGTCTTGGTTCAGATAAGATGGCTCCTATAGTCACTATCCAACCTACAGATCTCCTAAAAGGGTTTTAATCCTAAGGCCAAATCATATGCTCTGATACCAGTTGCGGTGACCCAACATACCACTTCATGATGTAGTAAACTATAGTCGTTGAAATAACACCAATGAAACACCATTCACTAGTATTACATCCCTCAGAGTGGTACAACAGAAACACGACAGGTCCAAGACATGACTATAGATTACAACTCGACTCTTTACAAAAGATCTAGAGAACACTCTAGGTTAAAGAGGAAGAAATCAACTTCTTACAAAGAAGAAGGAGAAATAATAACTCAGAACTATCTGGCTAATAAGACTAGCAGCTAAACTATCTGGCTTGCAATTGCTACTAATGCAATGCTCTATAGAAGTAGGTTTTTATGGCTAGTATCTACTCCTATCTAATCAGGAACTTCGTCTTCACTTTGGTTGATGTATATGTTGACTTCATTGACTTTATTGAAGAACTTGAGTTGTCGATGATGGTTTCTTGAGCATAAGTTGGTGTTGACATCGTCTTCAATGGCTTAGAACCTAGCAAGGGTTAAGAAGGTACGGTTGAGTACGAGCATACTCAGCAAGTTCACTAAAAAGGAGTGTTTGATGCACTATCTATAGCCATAGACCATAGGTCGTAGGCAATTCAGGTTTTCGTAAACATTTCTTAAAAGATTGCTTTTATTTTGAAAACTATGTCCGTCAGCCTTCACAGGTTTACCAGAACTTTCGTGGAGTTCCTTTCCTGCTGCGTTCGTAGCTCCTTCTCGGAATAGGGAGTAACAAGTTACAATTCTTACACTATGCAGAGGTCTGTTGCTTTACCCATGAGAGATCTTAGCTTTGTTGCACATCCGAGTTATAGGATTGTTCACACTTCCTTGGTATGAGACCCAGACTAAGATCCAAGCCAATCACTCCCCTTCTCCGCGACCCTGCATGAAGACACGACCCCCTAAGCAGATATACCTCCGTTAACCCCCATATAGGCAGATATGAACCTGGCAACCCCTTGGAGACTCCAATGAGCATATTATGTCCCTGGCAACCCCCATATAGGTAGATATACCTCCGATAGCCCCTCGTGGATAGTCTAGACACCAATATCGCGGGGAACTAGGAGCCACATCCATTTGCTGAGTCCCCGCAAGGAAGCTACAGCCTCACGATAAGGTCATCCATCCATGCAAAAGGAAGAAGATCAAGTTGACTTCTCTGTCCCATTCCAAATCTCATGGTTAACGCGTAATATACGGTGCTAGAATCACTAGCGGCATTAGTTGATTAAGTCCTAGATATTATGTTCCTTTACCACTGGAACTATATCAGTAGATTATTACCATTCGGTAATAAATAATCCATAATCATATTTTTATGAAAATAGTGTTCTCGAACCTTTTTGAAATGTAGGTGATCACAACATTTGAGTTACAAGCATTTGATTGATAATAACCAAAGGATATGAGCAAGTGTGAACTTGCCTTTTGTGATTGCAAGAATATGCAATCACGGTCTTTGAGATGATATAAGATCCAAAATCTGTAAATAGCACCATTGGTCCGGTAAGGACTAATGTTTAAAGAAGCAATATGCTGATGCATAAGTAATGTAATGTATTTTGTAAAATCCTGAGATAAACCCTTAATAACGTGAATGAGTTAAATTCAAGTGATGCTTTTAAGATGTAGTTATTTCTAATGTTTACTCTATAAGTAAATATACCTACAAAGCATTTAAGCGTTTAACATGCAAAGTATATAAGTGAAGTATAATAACACTCTAAGATTGAGGTGAATTGCTATTTGATAATTATGATGGAAGTTATTGTGTTAAGTTGTTAAGAGTTGAAGGACTTATTATCAGGTTGTTGTTTGAAGTGGCAAAACGAATAACTTTTGAAGAAAAGATTTATTTTTACAAGGTTTAAACAATTCTTATGGTTAATAGCATGTGATCAATGTCGTTTGTGCTTATTCGGTAAGCTTGGACTTGAAATGCTTTACGACTTAATTTGGAACAAACAAAAGTCAACTATAAAAACATAAATAGATCTAGGGTGTGATGTGTTTAATAGAATTAATAAGTTTTAAACCTTGCAACAAGCATGTTTAAAGGTATGAGATCATTCAATTCCAATTTAAGTGAGTGATGAGTTTAAATGTGATTTGTTTTTATGAATATCATTTATCTTATTAAGGAAAGTAGATTTAGATAATTTTGATAATCTATTAAAGTTTGAAACCATGTTTAAGAATAGTTAAGAGATAAATAACATTCACTTTTATTATAAGTGAATGATGATTAAAATTTATTCAAATTGTTGGTTTACCTTAGAGTTATGGTTTTAAAGAGTTTTCTAAAAGTTAATAGTTTCCTTTTAAGTATTATTATAGACTCAAGTTATGGTCTTGGAAGTAGTATTTAAATGTAAAAGATTTAAGGTTTTATATAAAATTGTGATTATTTCTTATTTAAGAAATGTTTTTAAAGAATTTACCAAATAGATAATAAATAAGGATTTATTACTTAAGAACCTTAAAATGTGTTGGAATGATATACTTAGTATTTTCTAGTAAAACATACTTACTTAAGATCTTAGAAATGAATTTTATTTATTTTTAGGTGTTATCCATATTTTTATAAAATTCCACAAAGGATTATATATCTTTAAATATTTGTTTCAAGTTTTATTTGTATAAAGAATGAGTTATTATTTTTGTAAGATGGTAGATTGGTTTTAATACACAAAAATGATTTCTCTTGATTTTTAGGACTTTTACTTATTTTATGAAATTTCATTTAGGTTTTAGTGGTGTTAAGATTTATTTGCATTTATCTAACTCAAACAAGTAATGTTATTTGTTTCCTAGGTATATATTATTTTTGTGATCATTTTGATATATCATAAATAATTTTAAGATTTTTCTATATTTTTCTATAGTGTAAGTTAGGTTTGGGATATTTTGGTCATTTACTAATTTGGGATAATAATTTATTTTTGGAACTGGGTCTGGTTCACAGACTAGGCCAACTTAGGCCCAACCGGCTCGAGGTCAAACCCACCCAGCCCACTCTCCTTATCCTTCTCACTCATTTCTCTCACTCCCATAGGCACGCACCGTCCTGACCTCAATCCCATCTCGCGTCAACGCCCGACGCTGCCGTCTCCACCGCCACTCCGGCCATCGCCGACCGACATCCGCTATCATGGCCAGTTGACGAGGCTCCGCCTCCTTCTCCTCCCTCGTTTCTCCACCGCCGCAACTTACTCTTGTGCTCTCTTACGCACATCTATGGCGAACCCTAACCGTGGTGTTCAGCTAGGTCACCGACACGTGCCCCGGCTGCTTCTCGGATTCCGGTTGATCTCCTCCGTGTCTCCATGACCGTTATGCAAATCATCATAGATCTGCTATTGTGGCGCCTCCCATGTGGATTGTGCACAACAGCAGACTGAAGTGGCATGATTTGCTGCTATTTGTCCCTGGCAAGGATACATGGACTGAGACTCAATCTTAAGTAAGATCAGATGCTGGTGTGCTTCAAAGCTCTATGATGATTTGCATAACATCTATGCATTCTGAGAGCTCCTTTTCTTTCCAAACCTTTTTTGTATAATATATTGATAAGAACATATGCTATATTTGGTTTTTGGAGTTAATCACCTGCAGCTGTGTGGAGGCTGCACTTGCTAGGGATCTAGTTCAGCTGCTGTTGTATCTTTGTATCCTACTCCACCTCTCCTTCTATTACCTGATCTACTTCAGCAGCTCCCGCCTAGCCTTCTCCTCCTGGAACTACTGTTGGCATTGAGCTTCTCCTTTATTGTTGGCTTGATCTTGATCTCCTCCTTGTCCTAGCTATTGGATGGCTTCTTGAAGCAACCATAGGTTGGGTGATGGTTTGGTGGGATGATCTGGTATTCTTGTTGTTCCTGACTTGTTCCTCTTCAAGTCATCATGACTAGAGCAGTTGGTTGATTAGTATGTATGTATGAAGAAAATCTGTGATGATCCATCAAGAACAGATGTTGTTCTTATGGTTTGAGCTGTGAAGATGTTGGGGTGTCGTGTGGTGAAATGAAGTGTGTGGTAAGTGACCAACCAGGTGGTACTCTGTTGCTATGGATGTGTTCTTATCCTCCCTTGTGGATGTCTTGTGTTGACAGCACACAAGCATGCAATGACTAAGCTGCTGTCAAGTGGGCTCCATAGGGTCCAAGTTTCAACCTTTGACTCTTGTGCCTGTGGATCAGCTTGAGTGGACAGATATTTTCTCAACCTTTGGCTTATTTCTTTGATTTGCTAAATGAGGTTTTTTGCTACTAAGCTAATGATGCACAAGTCTGAAGCATATATTCTGATCAGAACATATACTAACTTGACCCCTTACAAATCAAACTCAATGATGAGACAAACAGTGCATTACACTGTAAATTTGAGAGTTCAATTAATACATTAACCCCTTATTCCTTTATTTTTGTTTTGTTTCCTTTTGAGTTGATTTGTAGGTACAAAATCATGCAAAGAAGATCAAGAAGATCTAGTGTAGGATTTGGTTGTAATTTACTTTAGGATTTTCCCTGATTACATTTTGTGCTACTTTTCTATCTTTGTAATTTTATTTTTATTTTTTTGTAATTTATTTATTCATTCATTTAACTGTAAAGACAATGTAACATTGTGTTATGTAATAAAGATATCATTTTATTCATTACTATACATTACTTCTTTATAGTAAGATCTCTTATTCCTTTATTATAAAGGATAATGTAATATTTGTATGCATCTTATATTTAAGATTTTTTTATTACCTATTTATTATCATAATGTCATATATTATTATCCAATATTCAAATTTGTTACTTATATAACATCTATTTATACTTAGTTCTACTTTTATTTCAATTTAATTTTCTAAATTCAAATTTGAGATTCAAACTCAAGTTTGAATTCTACCCTTCCAAAACACAAAGATTTAATAGAGGTCATGTCGAAATCTATCGCAATTGTTTCAGTGTTCCCATCAGTACAAGAGAGATATCGATCCTTCTATAGCTTCTTTAGTTTTGCGCGAAAATTTCCCAGATTTTCTTATGCATAAATGCAATGCACACACCTGAATTCAGCTTATTTCTAAGCTCTAATGTTGGAATGTTACAAAACCCTAGTCTACTGCCACGACCGCACTTGTCCTACTGCTTCGGCGAGCGATTTCGGCCACATCGCGCACAAATCTGCGCAATAGAAGACCATATGGCCACCCTCCACGGCGGATGCGGATAGGGGCGGTCGTAGCGGCAGGGGAGGGGGAGGAAAGCGCTCGCCAGCATCGTCCCCGCATCTGTGCGGCGACGAGGGGCGAAAGAAGCAGGTGCGCTCCATCGGGGCAGAGCGCCGTGCAGCGCGGCGCTGGACGAACCAGGGGCCACGACCACCCCCTCCGCTGATGCCGATGTGCCCGCTCCGCTGACGCCACCTCCCACCGGCGAGTCCTCACGCATGCATCTCAGGCGCCGCGGTGACGATGAGGAGCACGACGCGCTCCTCGAAGCAATTCGTGCATCCACGGCTGAATGCGAGCTAGGGCTCCGCCGCAAGCGGGAGGAGATGAAGGCCGTCGTCGCCGCAGTGTATGCGGCCGAACGCGCGGAGCTGGAGGCGGCCATCGCCGCGGTGCGCATCATGGACGAGGCCTCCGGATCCGGCCTCGTCAACGAGGAGCACGAGGTGATCATCCTCGACGACTAGAAGGTGTGACGGCGCACCCTCCAGCGACCCCTACAGAGCTCGATTTTGGCCACTCGAGGACACGCCGGCGTCCTCCGGCGAGCTCTGCCCATTTTAATATATTTTAGGTGTAATTTTCTGTAAAAATTACGTATGTATCTAACTGATGGACTATGAATCGAGCGCGTGTGTTCTAATTCCCGTGGAATTTTAAAATTTGTATTTTCAATTCCGATTTACAAGTTCCAATCTATGCCAACTCGAAAGAACTTGTACTGTACTCGCGATTTACAGGTCCTATTAGAGATGGTCTAAAGACTATCCATAGAATCTTCTAGATGCTAGAATAAAAAAATCCAAAGATTATAATGTTAGGATTCACAATCTTTGATCGAACAATCAATATTTAAAGTTATTCGTATAATATATAATGGTGAGATATCCAAGAAAGATCGTATAATATATAATGGTGAGATATCCAAGAAAGATCATTCTGGAAGTATGTTGTCCTAGGAACCTTTTGTGAGATCGTCTGATGTTGTTGCTGCTTAAAGTGAGGAGAGGAGTCAGTTCATTTCACCAAAAAATGCCTTTAAGATGCAACCTTGAACCGCAAATCGTTGATAGGCTGTTTTTGTATGTCCATACTGGATCAGGTTTTCTCGGGGAGTTTCTCCCCGCCCTTCTCAGCCATGGTGAACTGCTGAAAATTTGGATTTAAGGCTAAGAAATGTGCAGTAAGGCAACACAGAAAAGGCTAAACTAATTTTCTCCTCCAGGAAACATGCGAACCCGCTCATCCTTTAACTTTAGCTAGCACAATGGAATACGATGTTCTCATCAATCACTGGGCACATAGCCAGATAGATCCAGCATACATGGGGAGTGCAGTATCAGGATCAGACATAGAAATAACGCAATCCATACACATCGGAACTGTTCACCAAACTGCAACTTGCTGGCGGCAGTCATCAGCAAAACCTGTACAATCTTCCATAGATTGATAGATGGCCACTGCAAAACAAAATTTCCCACCCCCTAGCATCACTACAGTTCAGCAAAATGGACAACCTGCTTCTAGGAAGCAGTCACCCGGAGCAGCATTTGGACTGCATATTTCTAATTCTAGGTAGCTGTCCTTCCTGAACCTTGCATGAGTCCTGCTATGCAATGGCTTGTACTACCCCAGGATGATTTTGTCCATATACCTCACGACTTCACTGATTCTATTGCCATTTGGAATAGGGGAAAAGAAGTGATTTTACACTTCTCTAACTGAAACTACACTTGCCTAGATTTTGACAGTTGTTCACTGCTATTCAATATCTTGAGACCCCAACTTCAGAATATGTTTAACTTACTCATTTGATTCACTGCTATTCAATTCAGAATATCTGTGAGACCCCATGAGAATGCTGACACAAACTATACAAACGAGATAACTGCAGTTCCCTCCACATTTTCTCATCCGGGCTTGGGACCGGCAAAGGCAGTGTTAAACTACAAAACTACAAAACACAAACTAGCAAACACTACAACCAAACACTCAGCAAATCATACAAGCTTACATGATCGATCAAAGGCAATATTCAGACATGCAATGGAACTTTGCAGACAAATCATAACACATAAAAAATACATGGAGGCACAAATAAATTGCTAATGTAAGAGTTAGCTACCAAAGTAAGCAAATCAACCTATAAGTTTCAGAACCTGAATAGCTTGATGTGTCCAGACAATAAGTTACATGGATTCAAATCTTTGGTTTTCGAAAATATAGAATATACCAACAGTTAAGAGGGTGTGCTATCGTCATCACTAGGCATAGAGAAACCACGGTTAATTAATGGGAACAGAATGACATAAAGAGCAATGTTTATTCTGAAGCCAAGGGGTACAAACTAAGAAACAGAATGGCATAAAGAGCAATTTCTGAATTCTGGTAGAAGATAACTGTAGAAAGTATGCAGTCAGCAAGGAATCATCAGATAAGCCAAATTGTGTTGCTAATTAATCATTCATCAATCAAACTGGAAGTAGGAAATTCCCCAGCAAACCAAGAGAAGTCCAGATCCAACTGAGGAAGCACTAACGAGAAGAACATCACTTCTGCAAAATCAATTCAATAATAACCAACAAACCAAAAATCACATTAAGCAAGGAAGACATTAATTCATTATAGTGTTCACGGCAAACTTCAAGCATCCAATTCAGAACCTTCGCCTCTGCCTTGTTTTAGCATATATATATATATATAGGAGTAATTCCTAACCTTTCTCTGCATAACAACATTACCCAACTAGATACATGAGGGACCTTTGAATTAATTAACAATTTTTTAATATACAAGTGAAGAGTGACAGCAGATTAGGTTGATCTTAATTTGTCAAGATTCAATATCTGCACATACCAGAAATTTAATAGATGTAAGTTGGCCTATTGAACTGACCAGGAAAATATTTAAGTGGACAAACCAATTGTGATCATGAATAACAATATAACCAGCACATCCAGACATGATTTCAAAATAATTCAAGTATATAAATGCAGGGATCTTTTACTGCCTTCAGAGCTCATGTACATGCATTCCTATCAGGTGATAAATCTGCGACCTACTGCTAGAGGAACAAAACACAGCTGAGTGCATTAACAAACTGAAGATACAAATAGTCAAATATTGGCATGTAACCCAACTTCCAGAACCAAACATGGTAACAAAGTAACCAAGACTTCTATGTGATTTCTCGCATCTCCTGTGTTGAGTCGCGCAAAAAACGGATGAGAACAGATTCCATCCAAACGAAGTTGAAACACAACAGAAACCAATTAATAAGCTTCAGGAGTACTAATGAGAAGATCCAGATGTGCACGCAACTAAAGACTGCAAGCTGCCGAAGAGATGAGGCCACTGAATGCAAGAAGAAAGTTGAAACTGTAAGCTGCCCCAAATGATCAATCAAGTAACAAAATGCTTCAAGATTTTTTGATTAGAAGTCAAAACAGTCGGGAAAGCACACATAGTTGATGGCTCGAAGCTTCACAAAAATAAACCCCCCCTTAGCTGACATTTTGCTAGACTTCCCAACCCTGCAACCTTGCACTAAGAATCTCCAACACTGCAAATCAATGAGCAAACCAAATATTATGTAACCCTATTACTTCAAAAGTCAGACATATGAACTTTCAACTGGAACAAATGTCATAAAGTGTGAAACAACGGTTAGGCCTACCATTCTGTCCACAATGCATATCCGATTGGGAAGTACCGTGCGACCATTTACCCTACAAATGAACCAACACACTTCGGGATGAAATCAAACTTCATGATACAATCCATAGTCAAGAAAGGAGCTTCAAAGGAAGAATATATCCAAATTAAGGTTTGATCTATAGTCCAGTTCTATGATCTACAGTTCAGACAAGCTTCATGATACCTTCAATCCTCAACTATGCAGGTCTGACCAACAATTCCAATCAGGATTGCCACCAAAAACAAATAAGTTACATCACAAAATTAGGACATGATCTAAAGAATGAGCATGGACTATAACAAAACCTCTACCCTTCAATCCAATCTCCACAACCACTGTTTTATAGCTAGAGGAGCATATGCACATACCACAAACAAAATCAACTTTATCAGTGCAAACTAATCCAGGGTTCCAGAGTCCAGACTTTGCCACGGATAAAGTAACTTCTGCAGAAATCACTGAAGCTGACAGGGTGACAAAACCAAGACTGACTTCTCATACAGAGCATGAGTTTTAGCCACAGCAGGTCCAACCAATCCAAAACATGTACTGCAAACGACAAGCTCAGCAACAGAAACACAGGGATGAAGCTTACAGATAACAAATTCAACCACAGCGAGATAGATCACAACAGATCCCAAGCAACTGACAACCCAATCTGCAACCACAGGAAGGAGGAAGCAAAACCCCCAATCAAAGAAAGAAGCAACTGAGACAAAGCATAAGTATACTCAAAGTAAGAGTTTAAAAGATGTGAGTAGAGAGCACTGAGTTTTTTCTGTTGTAGGATGCGCCATCTTGAAGCTCCAAACCATCCTCGGAATCATCGCAGATCAATCTGAATGTCCAAATATTGCCTCCCCGTGAGATGTAGTGATAATTCTACAGGTTTTAGAAGTTGGTGTGAATTGAGAAGGTAGTGGGGTTCAGAAGAACTCCAAACAGATTAAACTCAGCAATCAGGTTGGACCTAGAACATTACTGTAACATTTTTGTTCGGGGAAAGAAGCTAAATATATTGAGGGGATAGGATAGCTTTCTCGGCTAGGAGATAGACAAGAACCCTTGGTACCAAAATGAAGTCCTCCATTTCAATATCAGCGAGAGCACATAATTACGGAGAAGGGAGAGAAAACCATGACTAGGAAGTTAGTTACCAAATGAGGTCACAAAAGTTTGTTCAAGTCACAAGAAGGAACCACCGATAACATGATGAAGCAAAATAGGGCACCTTCGCCAAGTTGTGCAAGTCCAATATCTGGAGAACCAACAATCCGTGTCAGAGTTGAAATTGGTGTACACTGAAGTTGAGCTGTACAGAGAAACAAATTGAATTCAGAAGGACCGACTATCCCAACACAATATGTAGCTTCTCTGGTTCCATCCCATGATCAGCAATCCAATTAGCACTATCTCACAAGTTCCAACCAAATGAAATAAAGCACCGAGATAGTAACCAATAATGATAACCACGAGCAGAAAGCAAACCTCGATCCTTCCATTCATCTCTCCATAACCATCACCCTCCTGCACCTCAAGTAGCCCAAACACATACCACAAGCGAGAACTAGCTGTTCCAACTTAGAATCACAAACGTCCTCTAATCCAACGGACAATGGAACTCTTTACCATACCGATATGATCTCACAGATCCAATGAACCCATGTGACCAAGCACAGGAAACTGACCGTCCCAAGTCTCCTCCTCCGTAAGGAGCTCATGTTCCGGACAAGATTCAGAGTCCTGCAACCAACTCGCTGAAGTAAACACTGACCTGGCTCCACGCAGAGAGTAATTTCTTTTGCCCTAGGTAACACCTAACACAGGAGACCAAAATCACATGGAAATAAAGAAAACAAATCGAACCGAAAGATGCATGATAGATTGAAAACCAACGATTTAACAGATTTTCAGTCACTAGCAGCATGGCCTTGGGGAAAATAGATCTGCAACCATAGGAAGGGTAGAAGCAAAACCTAAATCAAGGATATGGATTGACAAGCAGCTAAATAACATGAAGACGGAAGAGTAAGTTATAGGCTTGAAATGAGGAGTGTAAGAGATCAGAAAGTCTTAATTGGTTGTAGGATGTGCCCTTTGTTTTAAGCTCCAGATTATCATTAGATTCGTGCACCTTTGAAGATAAATCTGAATTTAGATTATGACCTCATTTAAGATAGGTTATGTATGTTATGCTGAACTGAAAAGATAGATTAAGAAGCTTTGTAAACAGATTAAAACTCAGTAACAGATTGATTTGAACTCATCAACTAGAAACCTAGGACCTGCATCAAGCAAGAGGAATTTCCATAAAATTTTCATTAAAAACAACTAAAGCATGCATCAAATGATGATGATGAGTGGTTAAAGGATAAGCATGTCTCAGTTGGTAAGGTTCAGCTAGACAACACAGGCTCCAAAATGCAATTTTATCACTTTTGAGTCAGTATCTGCAATAACTGAGGATTTATTAAGACAGAGAAAACTAGTGTCTGTAATTGTAATTGTAAAAGAAGTTTAAAGTTTAGGCATAACAAGTAACCTTCAGGCCAGGGTAAACAAGACCCACCCGCCAATAGCAATTTCTGGAAAAACACCAACAACTCCAAATCAGAACTGCGGACTGTGGGAGACTAAATTTTAATTGAGGAGATGGAAAAAATAATCTAGAGAGGTTGATTATCCAAACACAGATTAGAAAGAAGTAAGTCCGCGAAGGAGTCCCGCAGTCCCGCTAAGCGGTATAATTCCAAATTCTGGGAACCACCAACAAAACGAAATCAGACTTCCTAGAGACAAACTGCACTGCACTGTTACTAAAAATTAATGGAGTGGGGTTGATTATCGAAAATCCTGAGGGGGAGGGGTGAGCCTGGCTCAGCTTAGACTGAGAGAAATCAGGTACACCTATTTCAAACTGTAAATTATATAGTTCGTCCAAATGGATATCTGCAAAAACAGAGAATTACCAACGAAGGCAGATAATACTTTTGTCTGGAAAGTTAAATTGTTGAGATTTAAAAGATGGTTGAAGTCACAAAAAGGAAAAACAGGAAATCTTGCCCAGCCGCACGTAATATTCAATTCCGGAGAACAACCAATGATCCAAATCTATGAAAATTGAACTGCACAGACAAAAAGATCAAACTGAGGGGGGTTGATCATCTCCAAACACATATCCGAAGTCTTTCTTATACAAATGATCACGCATCTAATCCAGCTTCAACAACAGAACTTCAGCTCAGAGTATCTGACCATACCAGAATAACCATTGAACCATAACAAACAAAATTAACCATTGGACAGTAAGAAAATAGCAAACCTCCATTCTCCAATTCACCTATCAACAACCATTGCCCTCCTGTGCAACTCAAGGAGCATAAACAAATACCAGAAGCGAGATCAGCTGCTACAATAATATATAATCAACACAGGGCCTCGAATCAACCTCAGATCAAGGGACATGACCAGCCATCAAAAGAGAACACCAAGGAACACTAATCCAGAGCATTGCACGGCTAATTATATTCATATCTGTAATCACTGAAAGCAGGTAACACAACCAACAAGCTGATCTGACGGAGCACAGGAAACTGACCTCCTCAGGTTCCCTTCGCCATGTGATGACTAATCTCTAGTTCCACAAGAAATCACACTCCTGCAACCAATGGACATTCGAGGCAAACACAAATGTAGCGAAACCCACGGAACACTAACCTCACTTCAGTTACAAAACCCAGGTAGGTCCACCTCCCTACAATACCCTGCAGCCAAGACGCACAGCAGACTACAAATCACATGGATCGGGAGGACATGACGAACCAAACTATAAAGAGATAGATATCAAACCAAACGATTTAACAGATTTCCGGCCACTATCAAGCTAGCAGATGTCCAGAGTAAAAAGGATCTGCAACATATTGGGCACAAACGATAAACCTTAATCAAAGCTATGAACAAAGGCAACTAACCAAAATAAACAAACAAATGGACTCTAAGTAAGAGGAAAAGTAAATTGAAATAGAGAGCACAGTGTTTTCTCGGTTGTAGGATGGCGTTAGTTTGAAGTTCCAGATCATCCTCAGAGTGCAGATCAATCTGAATGTTCAAATATTGTTTTCGTAAGATAGTTTTATATATATGAGTTATGACGAAGTGAAAAGGTAAGTAGATTTAGTTGGTGTCTTCGAACAGATTGCACTCGGCATCAGCTCAGACATGAATTCGGCAACTAGAACCTGCAACGAGCAATAGAACTTGCTATGAAATTTTGGTTAAGAGCATAAGAAAATTTTATAAGTATAAGCATGGAACGATGAGTGTGGTCAATGACAGTTATAGGCAGGGGATCAAACAGACGACGGCAGCGGTTCAAGATGGCAGCGGTTGGAAATTGTTAATTGTCTTCCGTGGCAATATCTGCAAGAGCTAAGGTTACTGTCGACGAAGGGAGAGAACTAATGTATTATGGATGAATTAAGTCTGAAAAGTCAAGTGCAATAAGGAACCGCCACAGCATGCTGATTGCTGAACCAAAATAGATCTCCCGGCTCCCGCTAAGCATAATTCCAATTTCTGGAGGACCAGCAAAAAATCGAATCAGAATTGCTAGGAAAAAAAATCAAACTACAGGGGAAGTTGAGTCTGAGAGGGGGCTGATTATCCAAAGGCAGAACAGAAGTTCCCCAATCCTATGATCACCGGTCCAACCCGTGTAACTTCAATCTCTGGACAACCAGAAGAGTCCCAAGTCAGAATTGACAGATAATATTTCAAACTTAAGGGGAAGAAGTTTAGTCTGTGAGGGGGCTGATTATCCAAACGCAGAATTGTGTTCCCCAATCCTATGATCCCTGGTCCAATCCGTATAATTTCAATTTCTGGAGAACCACCAACAGTCCGAATTCAGAATTGATGGACAATTAGTGCAAATGAAGAAATTAATTCTAGTGGAAGAATATCCAAACACAGATCACAATCAGAAGTTGTCCGATCCTACGCAGCTTCAATCCAACACTAAAGCTTCAGATCATCCTCAGAGTGCAGATCGATCTGAATGTTCAAATATTGTTTTCGTAAGATAATTTTATATGCATGTGAGTTATGAAGAAAAGGTAAATCTGAACTAGAATTGCTGAAAACAAAATCGAAGTAGAGGGGAATTTGAGTCTGAGAGGGGGCTGATTATCCAAAAGGCAGAACAGAAGTTTCCCAATCCTACACCGGTCCAATCCGTGTAATTTTAATCTCTGGAGTCTGGACAACCAGAAGAATCCCAAGTAAGAATCGGCAGATATTTTGAACTACAGGGGAAGAAGTTGGGTTTAAGAGGGGGCTTATTATCCAAATATGTTCCCGAATCCTATGATCACCGGTCCAATCCGTGTAATTTGAATCTCTGGAGAACCACCAACAGTCCCCAAGTTAGAATTGATGGGTATTAATGCAAATGAAGAAATTAATTCGGGAGGGAGAAGAGTATCCAGAGTCCAGACACCAATTGTAAGCGGTCAGCTACGATGACCAATCCAATCCAGCTTCAATTCCAACACTAAATCTTCACGTCAGGAGATCTTCTGAGCATATATAACAAAATAATTTAACAATAACCAATCGAAATGAGCCGCGGACATAACAGAGCAAACCTCCACGCCTCGATTCATCCCTCTCCGGAACGACTAACCTCCCTGCTCTGCTGCATCATCTAAACAACAAGGAGCAGAGGAACACAACCCAGAAACGAGATCAGCTGATACAATAAGAAGCGACTCAGGGCGTTGGAATCCACCTCGGGTCAACCGACGGCGGTATTCATTATCACTCTGGAACATGACTCCGGAATCCATTTGAATATCTGAAATCACCGATGGCAGGGTGACGGAACCAGTGAACCGATCTGAACAAACACGAGAAACTGACCTGCCTCGATCTCCCTATTTACGGGCCTCGCCACGCGGAGCTCCAATTCAGAAACTATATCCAATCCTGCAACCGACGACGGAACACCACCGATCCAAATCGAAACTAGAAGTACTTCATCAGGAATCTCCAAATCGGAACTAGTAGAAGGTATATGCAGGAATCACTCTCAGGAAGACAGAGACCGCAAACCAGAGATGTCCGAAATCGATCGACCAGAGACACCGATCGAATCCAATCGACACCGACCGAATCCAATCCTTTGCCGAGTCGCACGGAGGCGGACGACCGAGATCGGGCTGAGGAACCTGCGTGAACAGAACAGGAGAGGCGACGAGGAGCAAAAATCAAATCGAGGAAACGCGATCGATTCGATCGAAACGAATCGAGGGGACGAGAGAAGGAACGAAGGGCGATTTCGCAAACGCGGAGGCGAGAGCGAGAGCGAGGCGCGGGCCACCGAGACGATGAGAAAGGTTGGGACCAGAGCGCGGGGAGGAGGTGTGCGCACCTGGGCGTCTTTTATAGCCGGCGGAAGAGGCGGTGGAGGCCTTTGCTGGCGCCAACCGATTCCTTACCGGACACAGCTTCGTCGCCGCGCTGGCGTGCCCGCTGGTTTTAGGCAAGGCGTGATGCGGACCGGGTCGGATCCAGGATGGTGCGGTGGTTCGGGGGCGGGTGAGCCGTGGACGGCTGGTAGGTCGGCAGCGCGGCGCGGAGACGTTTCGCGCGCCCGTGGAAGTTTCCGGGTCGCTCGGGAGACGCGATCGGGCATACTGATACTCCGTCACCGCTGTGTGGCTGCCGTTTGATTGTGAGCCACGACGAACTCGTGGATGAGAACGTGGAAAAGGCGGTGGGGGCGGATCACTGTCTCTGGTCCAGAACGTGGTCTGGAATCAGCTAGTAACGTGTTCACGCCATCGATGTGCTCACCGACGAATTTTATTTGTGAGTGATCAAAGATCGCACGGCTGTTGATGTCGGTTTGGGATGCTTAGCCGCCACGGTTATATATATTTTCCAGCTGGAGTATTTATTTTTGGACAGTGCTACGCGTCCCCGGGATATTTGCCCCAGCACGACAAGTGTCCCAAAACAGCACATCCTCCGTTTTTGCTAGAAATGACCCCGTTTTTTCTACAAAATAGTCCCGCTTTTGCTACATGTAGCGAAAATGGTTCGGCCCGAAAATACAAATAGACTGGATCTCGCCGGAGACCTCGCCGACAACCGTTTAGCAAAAATAATTGTGCTAATGTAGCACCCCGACCTCGCCGGAGGCTTTCGCTGATGGACCTCACCGGAGACAGAGAGAGGGTGCAGCAAAAATTACGCTATTGTAGCAAAACCGCAAAATGGTGGTAGCAAAAAAAATATGCTAATGTAGCAAAAAAAACGACCTCATCGGAGACATCGCCGAAGATCTCGCTGGAAATCTCGTTGCAAAACAACAAAAGCATTTGTAGCAAAACCCGACGCCACTTGTAGCATCGCCGCCGGCTGCACGTAGCAGCCTCGCAAACCCCATGTAGCAATCCTCGACGCCATAGATAGCAGCAACGTTGGCAGTAGGTAGCAGCATCGGTGGCCTTCGGTAGCAACGCAGGTGGCTTCGTGTAGCTAGGGAGACGGCTGCAACACCACGAGGGCAGGGAGAGGCAGCTCTCTGGCGAGGGCAGGGAGGCGCATCTCCAAGGCGCTCTGACGAGGGCAGGGAGGCGCAGCGACCTGGTGGCGGCTCGGCGCAGGGGTGCGCGCGCGGCGGCGCGGCGGTGGCGCTCCGGCAAGGGATAGGTAGGCGCGGCGGTGACCCCGGCGGCCTGGAGGCCCAGCGACCTGGCGGCAGGACGGCGGCGACGCTCCGGCGAAGGTTAGCTAGGCGCGGCGGCGACCCAGCGATGCCCCAGGGGTGTGGAGGCGCAGACCTGCCGGCGGCCCTGCGTGGAGGTGCGCGTGCGGCGGCGTCCCTGCGAGCGAGCGCGGCGGCCGACCCTGCGAGCGAGCGGCACGTGCGAGGTGGGAGCGAGTGGAGCCATGATGTGCGAGCGGGGCGACACGAACCGGGGGATCGTTTTGTTCGATCCCAAGGATAGTATCATTTCCCTTTAGCTTTTGCTTGAGCTAGACGTGAAAGTCTTGCTTTCATTCTAAAAGTACTCCATCGTCAATTAGTTTTCGGTAATCCAATTGTCACCGGAACAATTTCGGAATTTTGTTTTTGGCCAGATATAACCGAATAGAATTGACTATTGACTTTTAGAGTAAAGTTGACTAGTACTCCCTCCGTTTCGTAATACAAGATGTTTTATCTTTTGCGAAACGAATGTATCTAGATATATTTTAGTGCGTAGATTTGGAGTGAACATTCACACTAAAAGATTGCTAGATACATGCACTTCATAAAAAGCTAAAACATCTTATATTTTGAATGAAACGGAGGAAGCGACGTTTGGTAAACTATAAAAGTCCACTTTGCTGCCTATGGATATTTTTGGATCACTGCTTTATCCGGACCAACAATTCGATTTTGCGACTATAATGCACTAGTCTTTTAAACCTGCAGGCG
Organism: Avena sativa; assembly: GCA_916181665.1. Taxonomy (NCBI): domain Eukaryota; kingdom Viridiplantae; phylum Streptophyta; class Magnoliopsida; order Poales; family Poaceae; genus Avena; species Avena sativa. Next base: position 485,286,003 of record OV702279.1, read on the forward strand.
GCTATACTTCAGTTCACAAGCTCGACTTGATTAAATTGTCTCTTTTTGCTTGGCCCCGTGCCTCGCTCCGGCCCAGCGACCAATAGTCGTCGTCGCAAGTTCTGACAAGAGGCTTAATTTTGATGTTTGGAGAACTTGCGATAGAGATTGGAATTTACCATCATTTATGTGCTTTAATATATATGTTGTTAATGGGAAGGTATGTCCACGAAATTCTGTCCACAAGCCGTTCTTACATTTCCGGCCAACATACATCTTTGATGCGAACATCCGCAACTTGTGAACTTGTGTTAACAAAATAAACCCAGAGTGTAGTGGGGCTTGAAAATTGTCCCGAGGTTTAGGCGATTGCTATGGGACTCGTCTTCCGTTGTAGTATTGTGATGAAACATTGAAAAAGGGTTTACCTCCACCTGATCACCACCATGCATGGGCGGAGCTAGAACTATTCATGAGTATGCAATGAATACCTAATAGTTTTTGCAAAAAGAAATCAGTATATAAGCTCCTGTAAGTATGAATATACATATTAGGGTCCTTTTGTACGCGTTGAACTGGTAAAAATCGAGAAAACCAGCTCTCCCGACCGCTCACGACTTCAGCCATTTGAACCTGGGCCAGAAAACCAACTTGGGCTTTAAGTTGGGCTCGTACCGAGGCCATGGCTCCTGCTCTGCCCGATGGAATCGATCTGACCGTACAGGCGAGCATGCACGGCGTGAACCGCCCCGACGTCTGCTCGTCGCACACCGCCATGGCGTCGCCCGCCTCCAAAGCCATTTTCGCGCTAGTCGGTGCTCCGCCACAGTCGCAGCCGGCCACCCGTCCGTCCGCCCCACTGCAGGCATGCAGCTGTGTAGGCGTGTAGCAGTATATCTTGACTGGCAACGTAAGAAATAGAAGATGTGCTCACTTATAAAAAAAATTAACCTTGAATTCAGAATCAGAATTGATCCCTTTTTAGTTTGAATTCAGAATTAATATCCGAAGTTATGAGTTGGTGCTATTTCTACACTGAATTCAGAAACACAAGTCAATCATGGTAAGAAGTGCTTCACTTACAATTTTCTATTTAGATTTTCTCCAAATAAGATTCTCCTTAATTCGTTAAAAAAAGAAGGTCTGAACCCACATATATTATATTGGGTGCTGGAAATTATTCTCTTTGTCCTTCTGTTGTAATTTGATTCATATTGTAAACCTACATATATTATATTGTGTGCCGGATTTTTTTTTGTTTTACTTCGAATACCCAATACGAAAATTCTAGCTCCGCCACTGTCACCATGATGTTGCTATGTGCGTAGACAGGCCAGCACACTCACAAATCCCGATGCTTCTAACTCCTAGGATGTATCCGGGTGTCAACACCACTACAAAAGTAATTAGTCCAAAAAGTGCAGACATTGCACGTGTGATCAGGGACGGAGCTGCCTTATGGGCATTGGGGTCAGCTGACCCCAATGAAAACTAGCAAAACCCTCACTAATTTGTACTAAGTGATATTTATTTATAGAAGATGACCCCAATGTAATTTAGAGGTTATAAAGCTGACCCCATTGACAGATTTTTTTAGCTTCGTCCCTGCGTGTGATGTAGGTTGATGTGACCTAGCGATGCTACATAAGCATGATGGTTTCTCCGTGAAGTATGATCTCGCTCCATCTCCTTTCTCGTGGTTAAATAGGAACACATGTGGGGCAACAACCATGCAATTATGTTTTCATCCAATTCGGTATGGTCATAAGAAGAAAACAAGCAATCTCATATTGTTGTGAGCATACATTCCTTCACTGAAGTAGCTCCCTAATAGATGTACTGATCATATTAATCTAGTTATGCATTATAGTTTTCTCCTTTTATTTATAAAGGGATTATATTAATATAAAAGATATCGAATACATTTCAGTTATATTTTAGCTACTTGGCTTTGCTTGATGTAGAGGTAAAGTCGTGGTTCAGTTCTAATAAGTTAGCTTTAAAATATTCATAGTAGGGACTTAGGTAGTAACATGCACCTACATGCAATGCCAACTAGGCATTTAATGACATGGTATCGGTCAATAAATGAGGAGAGAGCGGTTTGTGGTAACTATAGCAAGACAAGATGAGTCTATAACCTCAATTGACTAATTGGTTTTTGGATAGTACAATTCCATTTTACCGCCTATTGACTATTTTATGGATCACTGTTTTATTTGGATCAATACTCTGATTTGTTGATGTAGAGTGCAACAGGGTGTTTTACGTTTGCAGGCAGCTTTACTTTAGTCCACGTGCTCTCACCTTGTTAAGGTGTCACTTTTCTCCTGGCATTTCCGTCCATTTTAATCCAGGTTTAGTATTTGGTCGCTGATAGTCATCACCAATTCCGACGAGCTAGGCTCCTTAGTTTGGCAAGTTCAATTTCGATTTTAAAGAACTTGTAATATGGATTGTATTTTTATCTTCATTCTCTTGCTTTAACGTATGATTTGTTATTGCAAAAATTAGTCTGTATAGGTTAGGAAATTTCTCTACCTTCAGTTCTCAGTGTATCCACCAACTTTCTTACATTTTCAGTAGAGATACTGATCCGAACAATATACGTCTACGAAGTGACAATTGGCTACCTGAAAATGTGTCTTAAAAATAAACTTAAAGTGCCATCGATGATGAATGTTCTTCGGTGTCAATTAGTACTAGACTGGACATGAGTCTTAGTACCATGATGAAACATTGAAGAATAGTTTATCTCCTTCTGATTATCATGGTAATGTTGCTTCGTATATAGTCAATTTAGGTCAGCACACTCACAAATCCCAATGCCTCTAACTCCTAGGATGTATTCAGGTTTCAACAACACTACAAAAGAAATCCGAACCAAGTCCAAGACGTACATTATCGCGCAAGCAGTGATGTACGTTGATGTGGACCTAGCGATGACTAGGTTCTACTCATTGCTCAACCTCACAAGCATGATGGTTTCTTTGTGAAGTATGATCTCACAACATCTCCCTTCTTGTGCTTAAATAGGGAGACATGTGGGGCAACAACCAATGCAATTATGCCTTCATCCAATTCAGTATTGTCGTACGAAGCACGTGGGTGGTACGGTATTGCTGCAAGCATCCATTCCTTCACTGAAGTAACTCCCTAATAGATATACTAATTGTATTAATCCAGGTATATGCATTATATTATATTATATTTTTCTTCAATAAATAGGATACATGAATAGCAGACATACCAATTATATTTCAGATATATTTTAGTTACTTGGCTTTGCTTGAGTTAGATTAGAGGTTAAGTATCAGTCCAATTCTAATAAGTTAGCTTTATGTAGCATATTATAGCAATATCTACACCTGGCCTCAATTTACTGACAGTAATGAGAACATGGAGGATAGCTTTCACAATCAACAGTCTCTTCAGTGAGCAAGTTTTTCCTAGATCTCATTTTGGTTTCTTATAATTATGTTGCCTGTGTTGTATACCCAAGTGTATTTGTACCTGTTGGCTTGTTGTTTGTGACTGCTCTCAGTGCACACTTCTCAATTACACTTTGAATGGTCTCTGACACAAGAAGCTCTTTCTAGCCTGCAGATTTCCTTTGTAGGAGCTTTGCTTCGACTTTGAGAATCCTAATACCTATCGAGATCATTTTGGGAAGTTTGTTATCCTAGGAATTTTTTCAGGGAGTTTCTTGCCGCCCTTTTCAGCCATGGTGATCTGATACATTGCAAATGTATCTATAATTTTTGATGTTTCATGCTTGGTTTTATCCACTTTCTTGTGTTTTGTTCCAACTTTGGAGTACTTTTCATATGATTTCTTGGACTAACCTATTAACAAGAGCCATAGTGCCAACTGCCTGTTTTCTGCTGTTTTTGGTTCCAGGAAAGTCAGAAAATGAATATTCTTGGAATTGGACGGGACAAAAGCCAAAGTGCCTATTTTTCTAGAAGACTCCGGGAGCCAGAATACGAGACGGAGGAGGGCCAGGGGCTGGCCACCCCCCCCCCCCCCCAGGCGCGGGCTAGGCCGCGCCAAGGCCTGGTGTGGTGGCCCCAGGCACCCCCTCGGTCTCCCTCTTCGCCTATAAGAAGCCTTCTGGCCTAAAAACTTCGGGGGGTGCGACGTTTTTCCATGAAAAGTTCCGCTGTGCCGCCGCCACCGAAGGGGAGATTCGGGGGACAGAAAGTCTCTGTTCCGGCACCCTGCCGGGACAGGGAAGTGCCCCCGGAGCCATCTCCATCGATCTCCACCATCATCTTCATCGACCATCCATGTTTCCTCCATCTATGAGTGAGTAGTCCCCCGCTGTAGGCTATGGGGATGGTAGGGATTGGATGAGATCGTTCATGTAATGGCATCAGATTGTTAGGGCATAGTGCCTAGTATCTCTATTAGTGCTTTATGACTTTGTTGCAACTTTGTTGTGCTTAATGCTTGTCACTAGGACCCGAGTGCCATGATTTCAGATCTGAACATGTTATTGATTCATTATGATAGTATTGTTCTTGGTCTTATCTACAAGTTGTATACACACGTCGTTGTCCGGAACCTATGGTCCCGAAGTGACAGAAATCGGGGTAGCCGGAATGGAAAGGCTTTGATGTGAGGATCGCGTGTGTTCACGGAGTGTTAATGCTTTGCTCCGGTGCTTTATTAAAAGGAGCACCTTAATTGCAGTAGTTCCCTAGAGGTGTTGGAGATATGCCCAAGAGGCAATAATAAAGTGGTTATTATTATATCTTTATGTTTATGATAAATGTTTACATCCCATGCTATAATTGTATTAACCGAAAACATTAATACTTGTGTGTTTTGTAAACATAAAAGAGTCCCTAGTAAGCCTCTTGTTGAACTAGCTTGTTGATTAATTGATGATCATGGTTTCCTGATCATGGACATTGGATGTGATTAATAACAAGGTTATATCATTAGGAGAATGATGTAATGGACACACACCCATAGTAAGCGTAGCATAAGATCAAGTCATTAAGTTCGTATTGCTGTAAGCTTTCAAATACATAGTAACCTAATCCTTCGACCATGAGGTTATGTTAATCACCATCACCGGATGGGTACTTTGATGACATCAAACGCCGCTTCGTAACTGGGTGGTTATAAAGGTGTCATTGGGTATTCTGAAAGTATGTGTTGAAGCGCATGAACCAAGATTGGGATTTGTCCATCCATATGACGGATAGATATGCTCTGGGCCCTCTCGGTGGAGTGTCATCTAGATAGCTTGCAAGCATGTGACTAGGTCACAAGGGATGACATAACATGGAACGAGTAAAGAGTACTTATCAGTAACGAGGTAGAACTAGGTATAGAGATACCGACGATCAAACCTCGGATAAGTAGAATATCGCGAGACAAAGGGAATTGGTTTCGTATGTTAAATGGTTCAATCGATCACGAAGAAATCGTTGAGTATGTGGGAGCCGTTATGGATCTCCAGATCCCGCTGATGGTTATTGATCGGAGATGTGTCTTCATCATGTCTTCATATTCACGAACCGTAGGGTGACACACTTAAGGTTCGAAGTTGTTTTAAGTAGATATGGAATTTGCGTTGGAGACCGAATGTTGTTCGGAGTCTCGGAATGGATCCGGGACATCACGAGGAGATCCGGAATGGTCCGGAGAATAAGATTCATATATTGGGGATCATTTTCTAAGTTAGGAAATGTTCCGGAGTGTTTGTATGGAGATTCTAGAAGGTTTCGGAATGTTCTAGAAGGTTCTAGAGGATTTCTTGGAGTTTACTTGAAACCAAGAAAGGATCAAGGGAGTCCAAGTGGGGGAAGACACGGATTCGTGGGGGAGGAGGATTCCTCCCCCCTTCCCACCGCCGGCCCAAGGAGGGGAGTCCTACTAGGACTCCCCCTCCCCAGGCGCGCCTCCCTCCCTTAATTAGAAGGGAGGGGGCGCCCCCTCTTGCCCCTCCTCTCATAACACCCAATCTCAGCCGCCTCTCTCCTCCACCTTTCTTCTGCACAGGCATAGGCGAAGCCCTGCAGAATTCTCATCTCCACCACCACCACCACGCCGTCGTGCTGCTGGGATTCCGTGGAGAAGATCTACTACCTCCGCTGCTCGCTAGAACGGGGAGAGGAAGGTCTGCTTCGACTCCGCACGTGTGACCGTCTGCGGAAGCGCTGCCGGAACGCGGCGCCAGAAGGATCGTCCACACGATCTTGAGATCGGCAAGTGATCGACTACATCATCCACGAGATCTAATCTCGTAACGCTTTCGGTTCTACGAGGGTTAGTACCGATCTATCTCGTTGCTCATGTCTAATAGATTAGATCTTGGCTTTTGTCTAGATTAGATCTGGGTTTTGTTCGTTCTTGCGGTAGAATTTTTTTGTTTTCCATGCTACGAACCCATCAGTGGTATCAGAGCCTTTTCTATGCGTAGATCTGTTGCACGAGTAGAACACAATGATGTTGTGGGCGTTGGTGCTCGTGCCGTCTTTTTCTATGTGTGTACTTTGCATCTTGCGGTATGGTGGGATGAAGCGGCTCGGGCTAACATTACATGTCATCATACATGAGACTTGCTCCACGCTTGACGTGCAACTTGCTTTGCATAAGTGGCTTTGCAGGTGTCTGTCTCTCCCATCATAGTATAGATCAAATCTACACTTTGCACTTGATAGCACTTGTATCAACGTTGTGGTTCAGTTTCGTAGGTAAGATGCGTTCTTAGTCGAAAGCCCCAAACCACGTAAAACTTGCAAAGAAAATTAGAGGCGTCTAACTTGTTTTTGCAGGGGTTTTGTGATGTGATATGGCCATCATGTGATTGTGATTGTATTTGATGTATGCAATGATCCTTATTGTAATATGGCAACCGGCAGGAGCCTAATGGTTGTCTTTAATTCTGTTAAGACCTGCGTGTCTATTCATCTTGTAATAGCTTTGTTCCAAGTAGTTGTAATAGTTGCTAGTGATGATGGACAACCATGAAGCGGCGCCACGGACCTTGACGCAATGCTGGTGATGATGGAGATCATGTCCGTGCTTTGGAGATGGAGATCGAAGGCATAAGAAGAAAGGGCCATATCATATCACACTAATTATGAATTGCCTGTGATGTTAATCCTTTATGCATCTTGTATTGCTTAGATCGCGACGGTAGCATTATAAGATGATCCCTCTCACTAAATATCAAGTAATAAAGTGTTCGTCTTAGTTGGCACCGTTGCTAAGACTCGTCGTTTCGAAGCATCTCGTGATGATCGGGTGTGATAGACTCTACGTGTGCATACAACGGGTGCAAGCCAGATTTGCACATGCAGAAACTAAGGTTAATCTTGACGAGCCTAGCATGTACAGACATGGTCTCGGAACACGGAATACCGAAAGGTAGAGCATGAGTCATATGATTGATATGATGAACATGAAGATTGTTCGCCGATGAAGCTACATCATCTCACATGATGATCGGACTTGGTGTAGTGGATTTGGTTCGTGTAATCACTAAAACAACTCGAGGGATGTTGTTTTGAGTGGGAGTTCATTTGTAATTTGGATTAGTCGAACTCAATTTATCATAAACACAATCAAAGTGAATTTGCATAGTTTGTTGTAGTCATTGGCATCCATTCACCACCTTATGCTTAGTTATAGTTGAGATAGTGGAACTATAGAAATTCTGGATATTTGCTTTACGAACTGGTATCGTATTGTTTTGAGTGTCAATCTAAAGTTTAAAAGTCATATTGCAAACTTTCAGCAAACTCTGTTTACTCTATGAAGTTTAATAAATAGTATTAAATCAAGAGTAACAATTCCAGTGTTAGTATCTAATGTATCATGTTTGCCTCCATGATTCTTGATACTCAAAAGATTGTTTTTAATATCAAGTTTATCTAAGAGCTGAAAGCAATGTTTCAGAAACCATCATATGTGAAAGGTATTGCGATATCTAAAACAATGTGTTGGTTACAACATGATAGAGTATATGTCCTCATATTTGATGAGAATTTGTGAATGTTGGAGACGCTAGTCGTCCTAATCCTCCAAAAGGTTTTGGAAAAGAAACATTATACTCGCAATTCACCTTTATAAGCTATAGCAGCTTGATCATGAAAGTTGTCATGATAAGGATGAATAGAAGATGTAAGTAAAATGTTTACTACACTAAAAGATTACTAAAGAATGGAATTTTGAAAGAATGCCAAACATTTGATGAAGGTGATCCACTTCAAAGTGCAAGTCCAAAGGTATTAGTATTTGACTATACACACTTTGTACTATGTGTCATGTGAATGACAACACTATTGATGTTGATAGAATTCTTTTAAAAGAAAAGGAATTGTTGAAAGAGAATCTATAAAATATTTGGCAGAAAAGAAAAGATTGGAGATATCCAACTTAGGTATATAGAAGATACATGTTATGGCTGTATTCCTTGGTTGTTAAACAATGTGGTTCTGCGGTATTGGATACCGAATTAGTTGGTATGAAGTGTCATACAGGACAACACAATTCATGAACTGCAATGGCCTAAGTAACTAGCAAGAGAATATGTGATGTTGTTCATAGAAAACAAACAAAGGGTTGTTGTGTTGCTCGTTAACATCAAAGCTTGCCTTCAAGATTTGTTTCAATAATTGTTATTTTGATCAAGTATTATGACGACAAAAGGTTGTTCAAATAATTACCGTATTCCATAATAGATGGATGATATACAAGTCTGGTTGGAAAAATAACGACCATAAAACTAATGCTAAAATGTCGCAAGACAAATGATTGACAGATCACTTGCGAAGTGACATCGCCGTTTAAATTATATTGAAAGGGATACATGAAGAAACTCCATGTTGATGGATTTTTGGAGTCTTTGATTTTGATCAAATGACGCTTGTGATACTTTCCTGGAAATAATTAAAACTCCGTTCATAGGCCAAAAGAGGAACGAACGACTAACTTATTGGAATTTGTACATATTGATGTATATAGTCCATTATGTGTAGTCGTGGGCGATGGATTTCAACTTCATATGCTTTCTCCGAAGATTTGAGTGAGTATATGTATATACTTACTCAATAAGGAAGAAGTATGAAACATTTGAAAAATGTTCAAAGACTTTCAAGATGAAGTGGAAAATTATTGTAACAAGAAAATAAAAAGTTTATGATTGGATCATAAAGAAAGATGTTTGAGTTACAAAGTTTAGCAAAACACCTAAGATTTGAGGAATCGTTCCATGGATTTGCATTTCCCAAAACACCATAGGAGTATGGAGTGTTCAAGATATGTAATGAAACCTTGTTTGACATGGTAAGATCAAAGGAGTCATTTATAAAACTGCCATTATATTTTAAAGATTAAAGCTTTAGTGACTACCGCTTTTACACTGAAAAGAGCTCCATCGTGATCCGTTGAAATGACACCATATGAGTTGTGGTTTGGGATAAAACCCGAATTGTCTTTTCTTAAATTTTGGTATGCTATGCATAATTGAAATGTTTACAACCAAAGTCGGATGAGCATGTCTTTGTAGGTTATTTCGAATAACCATTGGGTATTCCTCCATAACACCGAAGACAAAAGTGTTTGTCGCTTGGAACGTCAAGTTTCTTGAGAAGGAATTTTTCGTGAAAAGTTAAGTGGGAGGACAATAGAACTTTGACAAGGTTGTTGAACCTTGGCTAATATGTGCTGAGTTACGCAGCGTCGGTAAGTGTCCCGGAGGCAGCAACAATGCTCATGGCTCACGTGCCTCAAAGGTTGTGGTCACGGAGATCTAAGTTACTATTAAACCAAGTAGGTCGGGTAAGTAATCAAATGCCAAGATTTGAGAGTTAAATCATTATTGTTTGACAATGATGAACCGACTACATGCAAAGAAGCAATGATGGGCCCTGACTTCGTTAAGTGGCTTGAAGCCATAAAATCCGTGATAATTCCATACACGAGAAATCAAGCTTTGAATTTGAAAGACCCTCTAGAAAGGTGCAAGACCTTATAGTCGTATATGGATCTATAAAGAAATAGACATGGATGTTTCACATCTATGAAATAGTCGACATGTCGAAAAGAGTTTACGACAATGTTCAAGGAATTGACTATGATAAGATTTGATCTTTCATAGTGATATTTAGTCTGGACGGATTAATGTAGCAACCACTACATATATTTTGGTATATGGTAGTTGAACAAACAAAACAAGTTCTTCTAATAGAATGGTTACCTAGGATGTGTCCATGACACGATCCAAAGGGTTTTGTTAATTCAAAGGATGCTAAAAGAGTATGCAAAACTTCAATGGTTGAAGTGAGCATCGCGGAGTTGGAATCTTCACCGTGATGAAACCGTTAAATGGTTTAATTTCATCAGAGACGATGAAGATGTTTGCATTTTGCAAGAAATTAAGTGGGAGCGCTAAGACATATTTCTAATACATTATGTGAAAGACATATTGTTGATTAGAAATGATGTATCTTTTATTGACACAGGTTAAGAATTTCATTTCGATGAAAGACTTAGGCATAACCCAAGAATTAGGCATCAAATGTCTATATGGATAGATTGAGGCGCTAATATGGTTTTGCCAAATGTACATAGATAAGATATTGAATGAGTTCAATATGGAAACAACAAGAAATGTTCTTGACACATGGAAAGGACTGAATCAAGATTCAAATGTGTTGACACTAGATTCAAGTGTTTTGACACTTGGTGAAATCACAAGAATATTTTGATCAATCATTCTTTGAGATGTACACATCCAGATATGTCCTATGCTCTAAATGTTATGAGCATATACCAGAATGACTCATAAGATGATCATTGGACAATAGTAGGGATATTCCTATGATCTTTGGAAGAACTAAGAATATATTACTTATATAGTGGTGACAAATAGTTCATTGTAAATTGTTACATCGATACTAGTTTTGTCACAAATTAAGTTTATCTCAATTTAAACTATGGGTGGCACAATGTAATGGAAAGGAAGTTCCATAACGGATTGGTTGAGTACCAAAGTTAAAACATTGTGATAGATACTACAACAAAAGGCTAAGTATATGACTGTTATTATAGCAGCAAATGAGGGCATTTGCGTCAAGTAGTTTGTTATCAAACTAGGTGTGGTTCATAGCGGGATAATACTATGAAGATACATTGTATGACAATTGTATCAACATGATTTAATCCCAAGGAACTAAAGGTCTCACCAAAGGACCAAATTTATACAATGCCATCTCATTGGAGAATGAGTAATGCGTAGAGACGCAAGGACATGCAAATACACACGGACCTGTAAGTGTCAGATCCGAAAATTATGTTTACCACTAGCTATAGTGTCTATACAACACCAGAAAGCCATAGGTGTTGAATGCACAAGTTTTTAACTAGATTATTGACTCTAGTGCAAGTGGGAGACTGTTGAAGATATGCCCAAGAGGCAATAATAAAGTGGTTATTATTATATCTTTATGTTTATGATAAATGTTTACATCCCACGCTATAATTGTATTAACCGGAAACATTAATACTTGTGTGTTTTGTAAACATAAAAGAGTCCCTAGTAAGCCTCTTGTTGAACTAGCTTGTTGATTAATTGATGATCATGGTTTCCTGATCATGGACATTGGATGTGATTAATAACAAGGTTATATCATTAGGAGAATGATGTAATGGACACACACCCATAGTAAGCGTAGCATAAGATCAAGTCATTAAGTTCGTATTGCTGTAAGCTTTCAAATACATAGTAACCTAATCCTTCGACCACGAGGTTATGTTAATCACCATCACCGGATGGGTACTTTGATGACATCAAACGCCGCTTCGTAACTGGGTGGTTATAAAGGTGTCATTGGGTATTCTGAAAGTATGTGTTGAAGCGCATGAACCAAGATTGGGATTTGTCCATCCATATGACGGATAGATATGCCCTGGGCCCTCTCGGTGGAGTGTCATCTAGATAGCTTGCAAGCATGTGACTAGGTCACAAGGGATGACATAACATGGAACGAGTAAAGAGTACTTATCAGTAACGAGGTAGAACTAGGTATAGAGATACCGACGATCAAACCTCGGATAAGTAGAATATCGCGAGACAAAGGGAATTGGTTTCGTATGTTAAATGGTTCAATCGATCACGAAGAAATCGTTGAGTATGTGGGAGCCATTATGGATCTCCAGATCCCGCTGATGGTTATTGATCGGAGATGTGTCTTCATCATGTCTTCATATTCACGAACCGTAGGGTGACACACTTAAGGTTCGAAGTTGTTTTAAGTAGATATGGAATTTGCGTTGGAGACCGAATGTTGTTTGGAGTCTCGGAATGGATCCGGGACATCACGAGGAGATCCGGAATGGTCCGGAGAATAAGATTCATATATTGGGGATCATTTTCTAAGTTAGGAAATGTTCCGGAGTGTTTGTATGGAGATTCTAGAAGGTTTTGGAATGTTCTAGAAGGTTCTAGAGGATTTCTTGGAGTTTACTTGAAAACCAAGAAAGGATCAAGGGAGTCCAAGTGGGGGAAGACACGAATTCGTGGGGGAGGAGGATTCCTCCCCCCTTCCCACCGCCGGCCCAAGGAGGGGAGTCCTACTAGGACTCCCCCTCCCCAGGCATGCCTCCCTCCCTTAATTAGAAGGAAGGGGGCACCCCCTCTTGCCCCTCCTCTCATAACACCCAATCTCAGCCGCCTCTCTCCTCCACCTTTCTTCTGCACAAGCATAGGCGAAGCCCTGCAGAATTCTCATCTCCACCACCACCACCACGCCGTCGTGCTGCTGGGATTCCGTGGAGAAGATATACTACCTCCGCTGCTCGCTGGAACAGGGAGAGGAAGGTCTGCTTCGACTCCGCACGTGTGACCGTCTGCGGAAGCGCTGCCGGAACGCGGCGCCGGAAGGATCGTCCACACGATCTTGAGATCGGCAAGTGATCGACTACATCATCCACGGGATCTAATCTCGTAACGCTTTCGGTTCTACGAGGGTTAGTACCGATCTATCTCGTTGCTCATGTCTAATAGATTAGATCTTGGCTTTTGTCTAGATTAGATCTGGGTTTTGTTCGTTCTTGCGGTAGAAATTTTTTGTTTTCCATGCTACGAACCCATCAAGAGGCCCCGCTGCAAACAGGCTGGCAGGACAAAAGATGTTGTGCAAGTTCTCATTGCGAGCACGTATGACTATATATGGAACACATGCCTAGGATTGTCTAGTACTTGGATGCTTTATCTTATTTATCTGCAATTGCCCTATGTTCTGATTGCTATGTGAATTGTATTGTCCATGCAACGCCCATCCATCCATCCCTATGCCTACCGCACTCGAATCCCACTGTTTACTGTTTTTTTTACTACTGTCTTTGCTTTGCTACTGTTGTTACTTTACTATTCCTACTACAAAACTATTGCTACTGATAAACTGTTGTGAGCAAGATTGTTTCCAAGTGCAGCTGAATTGATAACTCAGTTGTTAAGGCTGATAAGTATTCTTTGGCTCCCCTTGTGTCGAATCAATAAATTGGGTTTCACTTCCCTCGAAAATACTGCGATACACCCCCTATACTTGTGGGTCATCAAGACTATTTTCTTGCGCCGTTGCCGGGGAGCATAGATTTATTTATCAAGTTCACTTCGAATCACTATTGTTCAAGCTAAGTTTATCTTTCTCCTTGTTTGCTTGTTTCTTTATCAAAAATACAAAAAAAATTAGTTCCTACTCTAGTTGTTGTTTTCATTGGTCTGTTATTGTCTTGCTTTATCATGCTTGATGTCAATGGTTGGTTTCTTTGAAACTGAAGCTTATTGGCAAGGTGGGTTCACGGAAGATCAAAAATATTATTATAAGGAACACCGCTTGTCACAAAAAGGGAAACACTTATGGGAACAAATTGATAGATTGTATACCATTGCTAGAAACGTGTGCTCTACTTATAATGTTACTTATTGCTGTGATGAGTCTTGTTGCAGAAAGAGGTATAAACACCTCCCTTTTCAATGTGAGTATAGTGATAATGATACCATATCTTCCTATTCTAAAGGAATTTATGACTTTTATGATGCGGAACAAATTGAAGAATTTATTGCTTGGAAGGGTGCTTTTGAACTTGCTAGTTTGCTTGAAAATATTGATGATTCACCTTACAAATATGAGGTGTATGGTATGCTTAAATTCTGCTTTGATAATTACAAGGATTATGGCTGTATTCTTGAGTATTTTAATAAATGTTTTCCACAAATGGAAGAGACTAATGCCTTGCAGGACCCTATGGAAGAGACTAATGCCTTGCAGGCTCCTATGGAAGAAGAAATTGATGAACCTGAAATCTCATTAGATGAAAAAGAGGAGGAGAGTGATGAACAAAAGGAGGAAGAATGGATTAGCTACCCATGCCTACCTTCTAATGAGAGTAACTCTTTACCCCTTACATTATTTGATTGTCCTCCATGCTTACTAAAGGAGGATGGATGTTATGTTCCCGAGGTTTCCTTTGAAAATGTTTATGATAAGGCTCTAGTGCTTGTAGATCATGAAAAGCATGCTTTATGTGATAGTTATATTGTTGAGTTTCTTCATGAGGCTACTGAAAATTATTATGAGAGAGGAAAATATGATTGTAGAAGTTTTCATGGTATTGAAACACCTCTCTATGTGCTGAAAGTTTTGAAGTTACTCTTGTTTTATCTTCCTATGCCCGTCACTTTGTTCTTTGCGAATTTATTTGCATACACGATTCCTATGCATAGGAAGTGGGTTAGACTTAAATGTGTTTTGAATTTGCTTCTTGATGCTATCTTTTACTTCAACTCATATTTCTTATGAGAGCATCCTCTCAAACTTTTATGCCTAAAGATGATAATATGTCTATTATTCTTGGGAGACCTTTTCTTAAATATTGCAAGAGCTGTTATTAATTGTAATCAAGGGAAGGTGACCTTCAATGAACACATTTTCTATTTCCTCAAGAAGATTGAAAGTTGAATTCAATTGAACATGTTGAGGGCATTCAAGTTAGAGAAATATATTGTCCCATACGAAGAGAAAAATTTGAAACGATTATGATTGGGACCAAAGCTATCAAGGTTGAGGTAACATAATCATTAGTGGAATACAAAGTTTTGTCTGATATGGAATTGTTTTGGTAACAAGACCTGATAAACCTTGTTAACAAAAGGATTTCATTGAACAAAACAATGTTTTCACCATGATTATCTCCGCTTACTTCTATTCTATCCATTTTAGTTTTTGCTTCTTATGCCTAACTTAAAGGCGTTAAAGAAAAGTACTTGTTGGGAGATAACCCAAGAGTTTTACATGAGTCTTGGAAGTTATTACCTCTGTAATAACCGCTCCTTATCTTTTTTATTTGCTTTTTGTGCTAAGAGTAACCTCTAATGAGAGTGAAGTAATGATTAGGAAAGTTGCTGTCCCCGAAACAGATTTCTGTGCTTCACCGTAAAAATTCCTGAGAGATCTCTGTACGTCGGATTGAGCTGTAATTGTTTTTGCTTCTGGCCCAGGTTGTTATCTAACTTTCGTTAGTTCAACACTTTTTGATTTGAGCAACAGAAGGTCTTCGAAAAAATTCGTCTTTACCTGCTGGTCTGTTTTGACAGATTTCTGCCATTTTCTGCATTTGCTTCTTGTTGGTTCCTTCTTGAGTTCTTTTGGGGAATTGAGATTTTTAGGGAAGTGCTACAGTAGATAGTGTTCTAATGGAAGTTTATTTGGTGTTAGAACTGAACCTTGAGACTTATTTATCTTAAGTGCACTAATGTTTCTATTGAGATTGTGTGAAGTTTTGTATGAAGGAAAATTTTCAGGTGTATGGACGGAATGAGTAATGAGATGAAGGATGGAATAAAGCTCAAGCTTGGGGATTCCACGTGTGTCACCCCAAAAAATATCCAAGAAGTACAAGCATCAAAGTTTGGGGATGCCCAAGGCATCCCCTTCTTCATCAATAAAAATCCCAGGTTTCTTCCAAACGCTTCATTTTTATTGTTTCATGCACAGTTGTGTTGTTCTTGGAGCGTCTTCTTTTTTGTTTTTGTTTTGGTTTTTAGTTTGTGTAGTTTGCTTAGTTTGCTGAATAAATTGGTTGGACCCCCTCTTCCATACTTTGGTTTGCAAATAGTTTGGTTCGGTTTGGAAAAGAGTAGGAAAGTTCATGCCTATGTGGTAAAAAGAGCTCGTTTTTGACTATGGCCTATGCTTTGTCATGCTATGCTTGATATTTTTTTGGCTTTATGCTTAGTATTCTTTGCTGTAGCATGACTTGTTATAAACAATTGAGATTTCTTAATGTGCCTTGGATGAATCATGCGTTGTTTTAGCATATTAAAGCACAGTATAGTGGTATTCTCCTTTGATGCTTTATTTGGGTTGACTTGGCGCATGCTCACACCATGTTATGACTATCCAAAGTCACCATAGCCTTTATGATCCTTTAGTTTTCAACTTGTAGTATCACTTTATGCTTTGATCAATGATGTTTTGTCGCTCTGCATGATTATGGCCATTATTGCTCTCTTAGTTTGTCGCTCCCAGTATTTTGCTAGCCTCCACAACAAAGTATGAGTTCCACTCATGCATCCAACTCCCGAAACCAAGTTATTCCAAAGAGTCCACCATACCTACCTACTAGCTTATGCTATTCCAAGTATATTCATGCTTTTGTTTACCTTCCACTTGTTATGAGAAAACTAGTGATTAAACCTCTCACGAACTTGATGGCACACTTTACTTTTTGCCTCTAATAAACTTGAACCATTGGGTCCTTCTTTGTTGCGTATATGCTTGCGCTTTATAAGTTGAAATTAGCAGAACCATGTTTCATGGGGAACGCTTTCAACATTGCACTTGTACTTTGTACCCCGTTGATATCATGTTCTTTTGCTTACGGATCCCGGCGGTGTGAAATAAAAGTGGAACTTGTAAGATCATGGAGTTTGTATGTGTGTTAGAGAAACGCCTGGGACGCTAGCCTAAGCCATGCCTAATGATGGTGGAAACTTGCAGCATCACCATAATGAGCACTCTATGAAGCATCCTCAATAAAAACCTATGCAAATAGCAAATAAAAAGATCGCTGAGATGCTCATTGTCTGCTTGCCTTGTCATTTTGATTATGGGAAAGCTCCCGTATCATGTGCAAGGGGTACCCCGTTGGTGGTTCTTAATGATACACATATACTTATAATGACAAGAGCTTACTCGTGACTGAAGTTGAGTAGCATGAGGATCGGTCTTCGTAAGTAAGGGGCATGAGATTTCAGTTTATAACTTGTCAAGCATATCCTCTTATTTGTGTCACTTTAAACTTAATCACCTTCAAGATGCTTATGATAGGGGCAATGAGAGCTGAAAGCTATAAGTACCATATTTTTTGGAAGCTCTTTATGAGACTTGAATCCCTACTTCCTTTTACAAAAGGTCTTTCTTCCACCATTATATTGAGTCTCCACCTTCTATCTTTATGCACTACTTTGAGAGCATAGTGGCCATTCTTAGTTCTATGTGCATTGTCCCAAGACTAGTTGATTGATGCATAACTTGTTATTGCTTGTTTGAAACTATTGTATCTAGTCACTCTTATGAACTTTGAAGGTGTCCTACGCATTTATATTTGCTACTCTATTGAGGGACAAGCTGAATACTAGTATGCTATGTTTTCTTTATGTGAAACAAACAAACGTCTTGCAAAGCATTATTATTCATGAATCTTTTGTTTGTGCCTTTTCATGTTGCATCATAGTTTCTTTGTCTTATTGCTAGAACTTTGTCTTTCATGTTATGATTGAAGTACTTTGATCCCAGCTTTGAATGTTTTACAAATACTTTGATCAAGTCTTTGATGGTGCATGTCACCTCAAAAATTATTCTTTCTTTTTATCACTTACCTACTCGAGGACAAGCAGGAGTTAAGCTTGGGGATGTTGATACATTGCAAATGTATCTATACTTTTTGATGTTCCATGCTTGGTTTTATCCACTTTCTTGTGTTTTGTTCCAACTTTGGAGTACTTTTCATATGATTTCTTGGACTAACCTATTAACAAGAGCCACAGTGCTAGCTCCCTGTTTTCTGCTGTTTTTGGTTCCAGGAAAGTCAGAAAATGAATATTCTCGGAATTGGACGGGACAAAAGCCAAAGTGCCTATTTTTCCAGAAGACTCCGGGAGCCAGAATACAAGACGGAGGAGGGCCAGGGGCTAGCCACACACCCCCAGGCGCGGGCTAGGCCTGGCCGCGCCAGGGCCTGGTGTGGTGGCCCCAGGCACCCCTCGGTCTGCCTCTTCGCCTATAAGAAGCCTTCTGACCTAAAAACTTCGGGGGGGGGGTCGACGTTTTTCCACGAAAAGTTCCGTTGCGCCGCCGCCACCGAAGGGGAGATTCGAGGGACAGAAAGTCTCTGTTCTGGCACCCTGCCGGGACGAGGAAGTGCCCCTGGAGCCATCTCCATCGATCTCCACCATCATCTTCATCGACCATCCATGTTTCCTCCATCTATGAGTGAGTAATCCCCTGCTGTAGGCTATGGGGATGGTAGGGATTGGATGAGATCGTTCATGTAATGGCATCAGATTGTTAGGGCATAGTGCCTAGTATCTCTATTAGTGCTTTATGACTTTGTTGCAACTTTGTTGTGCTTAATGCTTGTCACTAGGGCCCGAGTGCCATGATTTCAGATCTGAACATGTTATTGATTCATTATGATAGTATTGTTCTTGGTCTTATCTACAAGTTGTATACACACGTCGTTGTTCGGAACCTATGGTCCTGAAGTGACAGAAATCGGGGTAGCCGGAATGGAAAGGCTTTGATGTGAGGATCGCGTGTGTTAATGCTTTGCTCCGGTGCTTTATTAAAAGGAGAACCTTAATTGCCAGTAGTTCCCTAGAGGCCCCGCTGCAAACGGGCTGGCAGGACAAAAGATGTTGTGCAAGTTCTCATTGCGAGCACGTATGACTATATATGGAACACATGCCTAGGATTGTCTAGTACTTGGATGCTTTATCTTATTTATCTGCAATTGCCCTATGTTCTGATTGCTATGTGAATTGTCTTGTCCATGCAACGCCCGTCCATCCATCCCTATGCCTACCGCACTCGAATCCCACTGTTTACTGCTTTTGTTACTACTGCCTTTGCTTTGCTATTGTTGTTACTTTACTATTCCTACTACAAAACTGTTACTACTGATAAACTGTTGTGAGCAAGATTGTTTCCAGGTGCAACTGAATTGACAACTCAGTTGTTAAGGCTGATAAGTATTCTTTGGCACCCCTTGTGTCGAATCAATAAATTGGGTTTCACTTCCCTCAAAAATACTGCAATACACCCCCTATACTTGTGGGTCATCATGATCCGCTGAAAGATTAGGGATTAAGGATACGAAAAGAGCGCATGTGCAGTAAGGAAAAATTGAAAAGGCCAAACTAAATTTTCTCTTCCAGGAAACAGACGAACCCGCACATTCTTTATAGGCTAGCACAATGGAAGATAACAATGTTCTCAATCACTGGGCAACCAGCCATAACAATGTTTTCAATCACTAGGCACATAGCTAGATAGTATGACAAGCCAACATACATGGGGAACAACACAATCCATACATCGGAACTTTTCACTGAACTGGACCTTGTTTGCGGAATTCATCAGCAAACCTACACAATCTTCCATAGATGGCCATTGCAAAGGCAAAATTTCACATCCCCTAGCGTCACTACAGTTCAGCAAAATGGACTCACCTGCCTTTAGGAACATCCGGGGTAGTACTCCCTCCGTCTCAAAATAGATTTCGCGGGTTTGTCAAAATTTGGACAAATCTATATACTCCCTCCGACCCAAATTAGTTGACTCAAAATTATCAAGATACGGATATATCTAATACTAAATCATGTCTAGATACACTAATCTAGACAAATCTAACTCAACTAATTTGGGTCGGATGGAGTACTAAATAGTGTCTAGATTCATCCAAATTTTAACAATTTGTGATATCTATTTTGAGATGGAGTGAGTAGAGGTAGGAAATTAACGAATCTGAAGCCCCCGACCCCTCCCACGCCGCCCCCGCAAGGCGATGGGGAGGCAACCCTAATCCACTGCCGTCGGGCCCTCCCTTACCTCCCCCTCCTCCCTCGCCGCTGCTAGGGGCACAGCTGGGCAAAGCCTGATCGGGGCCGGTGGCGGCGGGTCCCTTTCGTCCCCTTACTCGATGGGGTGGTTGCGGGTCGGTACCACCGGGCTAGGGTGTGGCCCTATCGTCGGGGGTCCTGGCGCGATAGAGCTTTGGCGAGCTTCCGTGTGATGGGCGGCGTGGTGGCGGTGTGGTGCCCTACCCTAGGGCGACGAGGGCCATGGGTGGCACGGGTCGCGGGTGGCCTCCTCTGCAGCGGCAGGTGGGGGAGGCAGCGCGGTGGATGGTAGCGTCTGCTCATCCTAGCGGTCGGTGGCCAGAGGCGGCGGGTCTAGGCAGTGCTGCGGGGCGGGGCTTGGAGTCGGAGTGGGCCGGCGCTCGTCGGTCTGCACAACAGCGGCCAGGGCAGCGCGGGCCCGATCTGGGCCAGTGTGGGCCCGATCTGGGCCTGGCGGGCTGGGCTGCATCAGCTGCTCGTGGACCCCTGACCATTGTTGGCCGAGGCACTAGATCTGGCCAGGTGGGCCTGGATTTGGTGACGGTTTGGCATACCCTAGATAGGGTTTGCGGGGCTCGACCTGCGGGCAACACGGAGATGCCGTTGCTGCCATGCTTGTTGACCCTCCGCCACCATGTCTAGCTTTCGAGCGCCAGCTACCACGTATGTGCCACTAGACCCGCCTTGCTGACGGCTGTTGACTTGCAAGTAAGAGCGCGTGGAAGCCGGGGCGGCGGCCTTGGAAGGTGGTTTGCACAGGCGGCCCTCCGACGGAGGCGGTCCCGGGAGCGCGTGTTGTACCTTAGACCGGCGGCGGTCCGGCAGGTCCGAGAGACCATAGTGGGGATGGCGCTGCTACTTGGCAGCGGGGGTCTGCGGTGGCGGCGGACTCTCTGGTGGACGGAAGAGTAGAAACTAGAGCTAGCGTTGATGGCGATCATGACACCCTTGCTGCAGTGTGGCGGCGGGGCTTCGCGAGTCCATTTGGACTCGGCCAGGTGATGTCTACGCACTTCTATTCTTGTAGACAGTTGTTAGGCCTCCAGGTGCAGAGGTTTGTAGAACATCAGCAAGTTTTCCCTTAAGTGGATCACCCAAGGTTTATCGAACTCAGGGAGGAAGTGGTCAAAGGTATCCCCTCTCAAGCAACCCTGCAATCAAGATACAAGAAGTCTCTTGTGTCCCCAACACACCCAATACACTTGTCAGTTGTATAGGTGCACTAATTAGGCGAAGAGATAGTAAAATACGAGTGGTATGAATAATTATAAGTGGTAACGGTGCTAGAAAATAGCTTGATGGCGTGT
The DNA here is from genome assembly GCA_916181665.1 of Avena sativa. Classification (NCBI taxonomy): domain Eukaryota; kingdom Viridiplantae; phylum Streptophyta; class Magnoliopsida; order Poales; family Poaceae; genus Avena; species Avena sativa. Next base: position 485,307,435 of record OV702279.1, read on the forward strand.
GGTTGAAGTGGGAAAAGACTAAAGACAAACTGAAATAAAGATGGAAGCAAGCAAGCATGTAACAGATCTAATTGCAAACGGTGTTTCAATGCTTAGAAACAAGGCCTAGGGATCATATTTTCACTAGTGAACACTCTCATATAAATATATTCTTCTTTATGATACTACGCTGAACTACTCTCCGGTTGGACACTCTAATCGATGGTAGGGCTATAACAGCACTCCTCAAAGTTTGCTTTTCGCATCTAGATAACCCCACACTGTCACCTTGAGCTATAGATGGTTCAAACAAACACCACAATTTTATAGAAACATCCAACTCCAAATATAACTCATAAAAAGTATTTGTAATCTCTAGCCTAAGTGCCACCATGGTGTGCACGCTGTCACTTTCACACACATGGGAAGAGCAGAGATCTATTAAAGCACTTGAGTATCAAGGTAGATCTACTTGATTACAAAGCTCATGATCACAATATGATCATGCATAGAGAGAGAGATGAACACATAGCTACCGGTAGAACCCTTAGCCTCGAGAGAGAACTACTCCCTCATCATCATAGGAATCAGCAACGGTGATGGAGATGGTGGTGGAGATCGATGGAGATGGCTCCGGGGGCACTTCCCCGTCCCGATAGGGTGCCGGAACAGAGACTTTCTGACCCTCGAATCTCTCCTTCGGTGGCGGTGGCGCTGCGGAACTTTTCATGGCTGGAGGCTTGATGATTTAGGGTTTTTGCATCGGGAGGCATCTTATAGGCGAAGAGACAAGGCGGTGGGCGGCCAGGGGGCCTACACCACCTGGTGGCGTGGCCAGGGCTAGCCCACGCCACCACATGGTGTGGCTGCCCTGTGGCCCCTCTCCGTCTCGTCTTCAGGCTCCGTGAGTCCCTCGGTGAAAAACTGACTTTGGCTTTTGTCCCGTCCAATTCCGAGAATATTCATTTTCTGACTTTCCTAGAACCAAAAACAGCAGAAAACAGGCAGTTGGCACTGTGGCTCTTGTTAATAGGTTAGTCTAAGAATCATATGAAAAGTACTCCAAAGTGTGGGCAAAACATAAGAAAGTAGATAAAACCAAGCATGGAACATCAAAAATTATGGATACGTTAGCAACGTATCAACATCCTCAAGCTTAACTCCTGCTCGTCCTCGAGTAGGTAAGTGACAAAAGGAAAGAATAATTTTTGAGGTGAAATGCACCAACATAAACTTGATCAAAGTATTTGTAAAACATTTGAAAGCTGGGATCATAGTACTTCAACATAGCATGAAAGATAAAGTTCTAACAATAAGACATAGAAACTATGTCATAACATGAAAAGGTACAAACAAAAGATTCATGAATAATAATGCTTTTGCAAGACGTTTGTTTGTTTCACATAAAGAAAACATAGCATAGTGGCATTCAGCTTGTCCCTCATAGAGTAGCAAACATAAATGCATAGGACACATTCAAAGTTTATAAGGGTGACTAGATACAATTAGTTTAAGAACAAGCAATATCAAAGTTATGCATCAATCAACAAGTCTTGGGACAATGCACATAGAACTAAGAATGGCCACTATGCTCTTAAAGTAGGTGCATAAAGATAGAAGGTGGAGACTCAACATAAAAGTAAAAGAAAGGCCTTCATAGAAGGAAGTAGGGATTCAAGTCTCATAAAGAGCTTCCAAAAATTATGGTACTTGTTAGCTTTCAGATCTCATTGCCCCTATCATAAGCATCTTGAAGTGATTAAGGTTAAAGTGAACAAACTATGGTGTATATGCTTGACGAAGTATAAGTTGGAAATCTCATGTCCCTTGAATACGAGGGCCGCTCCTCATGCTACTCAAGTTTAGTTACCGGTAAGTTCTTGTCATTGTAAGTACATGTGTATCATAGAGAACCGCCAACAGGGTACCCCTTGCCCGATGATAGGGAAGAATCCCCATATCAAAATGACAAGGCAAGCAGACAACGAGCATCTCAGCAATCTTCTTATTTACCATGGTAAAATGGTGCTTTTTCTCTCTTTCCTCTTTTCTCATATCTCTTTTTTTCTCTTTTTTCTCAATATCTGACTCTTTTTTTATAAGAAGAATGCTTCATAGACAGCTCATTATGGTTACGCTGCAGGTTTCCACCATGACAGCATGGATTAGACCGGCGGCCCAGGTGTTTCTCTAACACATATACATAACTCCATGGACTTACAAGCTCCCCTTTCATTTCACACCGACGACATCCATAGACAAACGAGCATGATATCAACTAGGTACAAAGTACAAGTGCAATTTTGAAAGCGTTCCCCATGACAGCATGGTTCTGCTAATCCCCAACATATAAGTGCAAGCATATACAACATTTTTTTTGAGGTGAAACAGTAGGGAGAATCCCCACTGCAATTTTTTTATTATAAGGTATGAGTATGTTACAAAGATAAAATACAAATAGTATTGATCTAAGGCAGATCAAAACAAGAAGATAAAGCCACCTCTAAAGTGGGTAAAATCTACTCTATCCCTGATCTAATTGTTGATTCAGCCAGGTTTTGAATTTCTCCTTGTATTTTCTTTTGATTCTGAACTGTAACCATCTCATCTCTTGATAGAAGATTGCTTTCCATCTTTCAAGTGTGGGTATTTTGTCATTAAATATCTTCTCATTTCTGCATATCCATATACCCTAGGTAGCCATGACAATGATTTCCATTCCAAATGGCAGGTGTAACTTTTCTTTGATGTCTGAAATAGCTTCCAATCCTGATAAGTTTGCAGTTCTATTTCTGTAAATATGGTCCCCGCATTTGTTCGCAAAAGAACATTCCTAGAATAGATGGTTCAAGTTTATTAGGGGCAAGAAAAGTAAAGTGTGTCATCAAGTTCGTGAGAGCTTTAATCACTAGTTTTCTCATAACAAGTTTAATTTGGAAGGTAAACAAAAGCATGAATATACTTGGAATAGAAAATGCTAATAGGTAAGTATGGTGGACCCTTTGGAATAACTTGGTTTTAGGAGTTGGATGCATGAGTGAAACTCATACTTGGTTATGGAGGCTAGCAAAAGACTAGGAGCGACCAACTAAGAGAGCAATAATTGCCATAATCATGTAGAGCAACAAAACATCATTGATCAAAGCATAAAGCGATACTACAAGTTGAAAACTAAAGGATCATCAAGGCTATGGTGACTTGGGATAGTCATAACATGGTGTGAGCATGTGCCAAGTCAACCCAAATAAAGCATCAAAGGAGAATACCACAATACTATGCTTTAATATGCTAAAACAACGCATGATGCATCCAAGGCACATTAAGCAATCTCAATTGTTTATAACAAGTCATGCTATAGCAAATAATACTAAGCATAAAGCCAAAACAATATCAAGCATGGCATGACAAAGCATAGGCCACAGTCAAAAACAAGCTCTCATTACCACTTAAGCATGAACTTTCCTACTCTTTTCCAATCCAAACCAAACTATTTGAAAACCAATGCATGAAAGAGGGGGTCCAACCAACTTATTCAGCAAACTAAGCAAACCAAGAAAACTAAAAACCAAAACGAAAATGAAAAAGAAGACGCTCCAAGAACAACACAACTATGCATGAAGCAATAAAAATGAAGCATTTGGAAGGAACATGGGATTTTTATTGATGAAGAGGGGGATGCCTTGGGCATCCCCAAGCTTTGACGCTTGTACTTCTTAGATATTTCTTGGGTGACATGCGTGGCATCCCCAAGCTTGAGCTTTAGTCCATCCTTCATCTCATTAATCATTCCTTCCATACACCTGAAAATTTTCCTTCATACAATACTTCACACAATCTTTATTAGCAACATTAGTGCACTTAAGATAATAGGTCTTTAGGTTCAGTTTCAACACCAATAAAACTTCCATTAAAACACAAGCTATTGTAGAACTTCCCTCAAAAATCTCAATTCCCCAAAAGAACTAAAAAAGGAACCAACAAGAAGCAAATGCAAATAATGGCAGAAATCTGTCAAAACAGACCAGAAGGTAAAGACAAATTTTTTCGAAGACCTTATGTTGCTCAAATCAAAAAGTGTTGAACTAATAAAAGTTATATAACAACCTGGGGCAGAAGCAAAAAAATTCACGCCTCAAAAAGACGTATAGAGACTTTACACGAATTTTTACGCTGAAGCACAGAAATCTGTTTCGGGACAGCAACTTTCCCAATCATTACTTCTCTCTCATTAGAGGTTACTCTTGGCACAAAAACCAAATAAAAAGGATAAGGAGCGGTTATTACAGAGGTAATAACTTCCAAGACTCATCTAAAACTTTTGGGTTATGTCCCAATAAGTACTTTTCTTTAACGCCTTTAAGTTAGGCATGATAGTTTGAGAAGATGCTCACATAAGAAATATGAATTGAGAGTAAAAGAGAGCATCAAGAAGCAAATTTAAAGCACATTTAAGTCTAACCCACTTCCTATGCATAGGAATCTTGTAAATAAACAAGTCATGAAAGCACAAAGCAACAAGCATAGTAAAGCAAAACAAGTGCAACTTCAAGACTTTCAACATAAAGAGGGGAAACTTAATATTATTGAGATCCATAAAACCATGTTTCCCTCTCTCATAATAACTTTCAGTAGCAACATGAATACAATTAACAATATAACTATCACATAAAACATTCTTATCATGAGCCACATGCATAAAAGAATTAATACTCTCCACATAAACATAGCCATTCTTATTAATTGTAGTGGGAGCAAATTCAACAAAATAGCTATCATTATTATTCTCATCACCATAATCATCAAATATAGGAGGCATATTGTAATCATAATTAATTTTCTCCTCAATAGTAGGTGGACTGAAAATATCATACTCATCATTGTAATCATCTTATATTGGAGGCAAAGTATCATCAAAGTAAATTTTCTCCTCCATGCTTGGGGGACTAAAAAGATCATTCTCATCAAAAGCATCTTCCCCAAGCTTAGACTTTTCCATAGCATTAGCAATAATGGTGTTCAAAGAATTCATACTAATAACATTGCTATTAGCACGCAAATAAAGTTCCATAGGTTTTTTAATTTTCTCTTCAAACACTTCATGTCCTAAATCAAGATAAATACTATAAATCTCTCTAATTTTGTTGTTGTTTTCCATTAAGCCTAACTAGTGAAAACAAGAAACAAAAAGACAAAATTGCAGAATCTAAAGGAAATAACTTCGAGCACTAACATCGGAGAATGTGAGTACCTTTTACCTTACCTCCTTGGCAACGGCGCCAGAAAATAGCTTGATGTCTACGCACTTCTATTCTTGTAGACAGTTGTTGGGCCTCCAAGTGTAGAGGTTTGTAGAACAACAGCAAGTTTTCCCTTAAGTGGATCACCCAAGGTTTATCGAACTCAGGGAGGAAGTGGTCAAAGGTATCCCCTCTCAAGCAACCCTGCAATCAAGATACAAGAAGTCTCTTGTGTCCCCAACACACATAATACACTTGTCAGGTGTATAGGTGCACTAGTTCGGCGAAGAGATAGTAAAATACGAGTGGTATGAATAATTATAAGTGGTAACAGTGCTAGAAAATAGCTTGATGGCGTGTGGTTGACGTGGGAAAAGCCTAAACACAAATTGAAATAAAGATGGAAGCAAGCAAACATATGACAAATCTAATTGCAAACGGTGTTTCAATGCTTAGAAACAAGGACTAGGGATCATACTTTCACTAGTGAACACTCTCATATAAATATATTATTCTTTATGATACTATGCTGAACTACTCTCCGGTTGGACACTCTAATCGATGGTAGGCCTATAACAACACTCCTTAAAGTTTGCTTTTCCCATCTAGATAACCCCACACTGTCACCTTGAGCTATAGATGATTCCAACAAACACCACAATTTCATAGAAACATCTAACTCCAAATATAACTCATAAAAAGTATTTGTAATCTCTAGCCTAAGTGCCACCATGGTGTGCACGCTGTCACTTTCACACACATGGGGAGAGCAGAGATCTATTAAAGCACTTGAGTAGCAAGGTAGATCTACTTGATTACAAAGCTCATGATCACAATATAATCACGCATAGAGAGAGAGAGAGATGAACACATAGCTACCGATAGAACCCTTAGCCTCAAGAGAGAACTACTCCCTCCTCATCATGGGAATCAGCAATGGCGATAGAGATCGTGGTGGAGATCGATGGAGATGGCTCCGGGGGCACTTCCCCGTCCGGCAGGGTGCCGGAACAGAGACTTTCTGTCCCCCGAATATCCCCTTCGGTGGCGGCGGCGCTGCGGAACTTTTCGTGGATTTCTGATTGACTATTTAGGGTTTTTACATCGGGAGGCATCTTATAGGCGAAGAGGCAAGGTCGGTGGCAAGCCAGGGGTCCCACACCATGCCCTGGCGCGGCCTAGGGTTGCCTGCTCCAAGGGGGTGTGGCCACCCTGTGGCCCCTCTCCGTCTCGTCTTCTGGCTCCATGAGTCTTCTGATAAAATATCGACTTTGGCTTTTGTCCGGTCCAATTCCGAGAATATTGATTTTTGACTTTCCTAGAACCAAAAACAGTAGAAAACAGGCAACTGGCACTGTGGCATCTTGTTAATAGGTTAGTCCAAGAAAGTGTATCGAAAGTACTCCAAAGTGTGGACAAAACATAAGAAAGTAGATAAAACCGAGCATGGAACATCAAAAATTATAGATATGTTAGCAACGTATCACTAGGCCAGAGAGGGCCTAGTGTTCCCTTGTTGTTACATCCGTTTAGCTATCGCCCTCTAGCGATGGAGGTAGTTGATACGTTGGAAACGTATCTATACTTTTTGATGTCCCATGATTGTTTTATATCTACTTTCCTATGTTTTGTCCACACTTTGGAGTATTTTTGCACATTTTCTGGAACTAACCTATTAACAAGATGCCATAGTGCTAGTTGCCTATTTTCTGTTGTTTTTGGTTTCAGAAAACCTAGAAAAGAAATATTCTCGGAATTGGACCGGACAAAAGCCAAAGTCAATATTTTACCAGAAGACTGATGGAGTCCAAAGCAGAGACGGAGGAGGGCCAGGGGCTGCCACACCATAGGGTGGCGCGGGTCCCCTAGCCGCGCAACCAGGTGGTGTGGGCCCCTGGTCCATGATACGTTGCTAACGTATCCATAATTTTTGATGTTCCATGCTTGGTTTTATCTACTTTCTTATGTTTTGTCCACACTTTGGAGTACTTTTCATATGATTTCTTGGACTAACCTATTAACAAGAGCCATAGTGCCAGCTGCCTGTTTTCTGCTGTTTTTGGTTCCAGGAAAGTCAGAAAATGAATATTCTCGGAATTGGACGGGACAAAAGCCAAAGTCAGTTTTCCACCGAGGGACTCACGGAGCTAGAAGACGAGACGGAGAGGGGCCACAGGGCGGCCACACCAAGTGGTGGCTCGGGCTAGCCGTAGCCACGCCACCAGGTGGTGTGGGCCCCTGGCTGCCCACCGACCTTGCCTCTTCACCTATAAGATGCCTCCCGATGCAAAAAACCCTAAATCATCAAGCCTCCAGCCACGAAAAGTTCCGCAGCACCGCCACCACCAAAGAGGATATTCGGGGGACAGAAAGTCTCTGTTCCGGCACCCTGCCGGGACGGGGAAGTGCCCCCGGAGCCATCTCCATCGATCTCCACCACCATCTAAATCGATGTTGCTAATTCCCATGATGATGAGGGAGTAGTTCTCTCTCGAGGCTAAGGGTTCTACCAGTAGCTATGTGCTCATCTCTCTCTATGCATGATCATATTGTGATCATGATCTTTGTAATCAAGTAGATCTACCTTGCTACTTAAGTGCTTTAATAGATCTCTGCTCTCCCCATGTGTGTGAAGTTGACAGTGTGCACACCATAGTGGCACTTAGGCTAGAGATTACAAATACTTGTTATGAGTTATATTTGGAGTTGGATGTCTTTATGAAATTGTGGTGTTTGTTGGAACCATCTAGTGCTCAAGGTGACAGTGTGGGGTTATCTAGATGGGAAATGCTTAATTTGAGGTGTGTTGTTATAGCCCTACCATGGATTAGAGTGTCCAACCGGAGAGTAGTTCAGCGTAGTATCATAAAGAAGAATATATTTATATGGAGAGTGTTCACTAGTGAAAGTATGATCCCTAGGCCTTGTTTCTAAGCACTGAAACACCGTTTGCTATTAGATCTATTACATGTTTGCCTGCTTCTATCTTTATTTCAGTTTAACTTTAGTCTTTTCCACGTCATCAAGCTATTTTCTATCACCGTTACCACTTATAATTATCTATACCACTTGTATTTCACTATCTCTTCACCGAACTAGTGCACCTATACACCTGACAAGTGTACGGGGTGTGTTGGAGACACAAGAGACTTGTTGTATCTTGATTGCAGGGTTGCTTGAGAGGGGATACCTTTGACCACTTCCTCCCTGAGTTCGATAAACCTTGGGTGATCCACTTAAGGGAAAACTTGTTGCTGTTCTACAAACCTCTGCACTTAGAGGCCCAACAACTGTCTACAAGAGTAGAAGTGCGTAGACATCAAGCTATTTTCTGACGCCGTTGCTGGGGAGGTAAGGTAAAAGGTACTCACATCCTCCGGTGTGAGTGCTTGAAGTTATTTCCTTTAGATTCTGCAATTTTGTCTTTTTGTTTCTTGTTTTCACTAGCTAGGCTTAATGGAAAACAACAACAAAATTAGAGAGCTTTATAGTATTTATCTTGAGTTAGGACATGAAGTGTTTGAAGAGAAAATTAAAAAACCTATGGAACTTTATTTGCATGCTAATAGCAATGTTGTTAGTATGAATTCTTTGGACATCATTATTGCTAATGCTATGGAAAAGGCTAAGCTTGGGGAAGCTAGTTTTTATGAAAATGATCTTTTTAGTCCCCCATCTTTAGATGAGAAAATTTGCTTTGATCATACTATACCTCCAATATATGATGATTACAATGATGAATATGATATTTTCAGTCCACCTACTATTGAGGAGAAAATTAATTATGATTACAATATGCCTCCTATATTGGATGATTATAGTGATGAGAATAGTAATGATAGCTATTTTGTTCAATTTGCTCCTACTACAATTAATAAGAATGGCTATGTTTATGTGGAGAGTAATAATTATTATATGCATGTGGCTCATGATAAGAATATTTTATGTGATAGTTATATTGTTAATTTTATTCATGATGCTACTGAAAGTTATTATGAGAGAGGGAAACATGGTTTTATGTATCTCAACAATATTAAGTTTCCCCTCTTCATGTTGAAAGTCTTGAAGTTGCACTTGTTTTTCTTTACTATGCTTGTTGCTTTGTGCTTTCATGACTTGTTTCTTTACAAGATTCCTATGCATAGGAAGTGGGTTAGACTTAAATGTGCTTTGAATTTGCTTCTTGATGATATCTTTTACTTCAATTCATATTTCTTATGTGAGCATCTTCTCAAACTATCATGCCTAACTTAAAGGCGTTAAAGAAAAGTACTTATTGGGAGATAACCCAAAAGTTTTAGATGACTCTTGGAAGTTATTACCTCAGTAATAACCGCTATTTATCCTTTTTATTTGCCTTTTGTGCCAAGAGTAACCTCTAATAAGAGAGAAGTAATGATTGGGAAAGTTGCTGTCCCGAGACAGATTTCTGTGCTTCACCGTAAAAATTCATGTAAAATATCTGTACGTCCTTTTGAGGCGTGAATTTTTGTGCTTCTGCCCCAGGTTGTTATCTAACTTTCGTTAGTTCAACACTTTTCTATTTGAGCAACGGAAGGTCTTCGAAAAAATTCGTATTTACCTGCTGGTCTGTTTTGACGGATTTATGCCTTTATTTGTATTTGCTTCTTGTTTGTTCCTTTTTGAGTTCTTTTGGGGAATTGAGCTTTTTGAGGGAAGTGCTACAGTAGCTAGTGTTTTAATGGAAGTTTTATTGGTGTTAGAACTGAACCTAAAGACTTATTATCTTGAGTGCACTAATGTTGCTAATAAAGATTGTGTGAAGTTTTGTATGAAGGAAAATTTTCAGGTGTATGGAGAGAATGATGTAATGAGATGAAGAATGGATTAAAGCTCAAGCTTGGGGATGCCATGTGTGTCACCCGAAGAAATATTCAAGAGGTACAAGCGTCAAAACTTGGGGATGCCCAAGGCATCCCCTTCTTCATCAATAAAAATTTCAGGTTTCTTCCAAACACTTCATTTTTATTGTTTCATGCACAGTTGTGTTGTTCTTGGAGCGTCTTCTTTTTCATTTTCATTTTGGTTTTTCGTTTGCTTTGTTTTCTTAGTTTGCTGAATAAATTGGTTGGACCCTCCTCTTTTATACATTGGTTTTCAAATAGTTTGGTTTGGATTGGAAAAGAGTAGGAAAGTTTATGCTTAAGTGGTAAAGAGAGCTTTTTTTTGACGGTGCCCTATGCTTTGTCATGCCATGCTTGATATTATTTTGGTTTTAGGCTTAGTATTCTTTGTTGTAGCATGACATGTTATAAACAATTAAGATTGCTTAATGTGCCTTGAAAGAATCATGCGTTGTTTTAGCATATTAAAGCATAGTATTATGGTATTCTCCTTTGATGTTTTATTTGGGTTGACTTGGCGCATGCTCACACCATGTTATGACTATCCCAAGTCACCATAGCCTTAGTTTTCAACATGTAGTATCACTTTATGCTTTAATTAATGATGTTTTGTCGCTCTGCATGATTATGGCCATTATTGCTCTCTTAATTGGTCGCTCCTAGTCTTTTGCTAGCATCCGTAATCAAGTATGAGTGTCACTCATGCATTCAACTCCTAAAACCAAGTTATTCCAAAGAGTCCACATACCTACCTATTAGAATTTGCTATTCCAAGTATATTCATGTTTTTATCTACCTTCTAAATTAAACTTGTTATGAGAAAACTAGTGATTAAAGCTCTCACGAACTTGATGGCACACTTTACTTTTCTTGCCCTTAATAAACTTGAACCATTGCGTCGTCTATGCTGTATATGCTTGCACTTATATGTTGGGGATTAGCAGAACCATGCTGTCATGGGGAACACTTTCAACATTGCACTTGTACTTTGTACCTAGTTGATATCATGCTCTTTTGTCTATGGATGTCGTCGGTGTGAAATGAAACGCCTGGGCCGCTGGTCTAATCCATGATGTCATGGTGGAAACCTACAGTGTAACCATAATGAGCTGTCTATGAAGCATTCTTCTTATAAAAAAAGTGTCAGATATTGAGAAAAAAAGAAAAAAAAGAGATATGATAAAAGAGGAAAGAGAGAAAAAAGCACCATATTCCCATGGTAAATAAGAAGATTGCTGAGATGCTTGTTGTCTGCTTGCCTTGTCATTTTGATATGGGGATTTTTCCGTATCATCGGACAAGGGGTACCCCATTGGCGGTTCTCTATGATACACATGTACTTACTATGACAAGAACTTACCGGTAACTAAACTTGAGTAGCATGAGGAGCGGCCCTCGTATTCAAGGGACATGAGATTTCCAACTTATACTTCGTCAAGCATATACACCATAGTTTGTTCACTTTAACCTTAATCACTTCAAGATGCTTATGATAGGGGCAATGAGATCTGAAAGCTAACAAGTACCATAATTTTTGGAAGCTCTTTATGAGACTTGAATCCCTACTTCCTTCTATGAAGGCCTTTCTTTTACTTTTATGTTGAGTCTCCACCTTCTATCTTTATGCACCTACTTTAAGAGCATAGTGGCCATTCTTAGTTCTATGTGCATTGTCCCAAGACTTGTTGATTGATGCATAACTTTGATATTGCTTGTTCTTAAACTAATTGTATCTAGTCACCCTTATAAACTTTGAATGTGTCCTATGCATTTATGTTTGCTACTCTATGAGGGACAAGCTGAATGCCACTATGCTATGTTTTCTTTATGTGAAACAAACAAACGTCTTGCAAAAGCATTATTATTCATGAATCTTTTGTTTGTACCTTTTCATGTTATGACATAGTTGCTATGTCTTATTGTTAGAACTTTATCTTTCATGCTATGTTGAAGTACTATGATCCCAGCTTTCAAATGTTTTACAAATACTTTGATCAAGTTTATGTTGGTGCATTTCACCTCAAAAATTATTCTTTCCTTTTGTCACTTACCTACTCGAGGACGAGCAGGAGTTAAGCTTGAGGATGTTGATACGTTGCTAACGTATCCATAATTTTTGATGTTCCATGCTTGGTTTTATCTACTTTCTTATGTTTTGCCCACACTTTGGAGTACTTTTCATATGATTCTTAGACTAACCTATTAACAAGAGCCACAGTGCCAACTGCCTGTTTTCTGCTGTTTTTGGTTCTAGGAAAGTCAGAAAATGAATATTCTCGGAATTGGACGGGACAAAAGCCAAAGTCAGTTTTTCACCGAGGGACTCACGGAGCCTGAAGACGAGACGGAGAGGGGCCACAGGGCAGCCACACCATGTGGTGGCGTGGGCTAGCCCTGGCCACGCCACCAGGTGGTGTAGGCCCCCTGGCCGCCCACTGCCTTGCCTCTTCGCCTATAAGATGCCTCCCGATGCAAAAACCCTAAATCATCAAGCCTCCAGCCACGAAAAGTTCCGCAGCGCCACCGCCACCGAAGGAGAGATTCGAGGGTCAGAAAGTCTCTGTTCCGGCACCCTACCGGGACGGGGAAGTGCCCCCGGAGCCATCTCCATCGATCTCCACCACCATCTCCATCGCCGTTGCTGATTCCTATGATGATGAGGGAGTAGTTCTCTCTCGAGGCTAAGGGTTCTACCGGTAGCTATGTGTTCATCTCTCTCTCTCTATGCATGATCATATTGTGATCATGAGCTTTGTAATCAAGTAGATCTACCTTGCTACTCAAGTGCTTTAATAGATCTCTGCTCTCCCCATGTGTGTGAAGTTGACAGTGTGCACACCATGGTGGCACTTAGGCTAGAGATTACAAATACTTGTTATGAGTTATATTTGGAGTTGGATGTCTTTATGAAATTATGGTGTTTGTTGGAACCATCTAGTGCTCAAGGTGACAGTGTGGGGTTATCTAGATGAGAAAGGCTTACTTTGAGATGTGTTGTTATAGTCCTACCATGGATTGGAGTGTCCAACCGGAGAGTAGTTCAGCGTAGTATCATAAAGAAGAATATATTTATATGAGAGTGTTCACTAGTGAAAGTATGATCCCTATGCCTTGTTTCTAAGCACTGAAACACCATTTGTGATTAGATCTATGACATGTTTGCTTGCTTCTATCTTTATTTCAGTTTAACTTTAGTCTTTTCCACGCCATCAAGCTATTTTCTATTACCGTTACCACTTATAATTATCTATACCACTTGTATTTCACTATCTCTTCGTCGAACTAGTGTGCCTATACACCTGACAAGTGTATTGGGTGTGTTGGGGACACAAGAGACTTCTTGTATCTTGATTGCAGGGTTGCTTGAGAGGGGATACCTTTGATCACTTCCTCCCTGAGTTCGATAAACCTTGGGTGATCCACTTAAGGGAAAACTTGTTGCTGTTCTACAAACCTCTGCACTTGGAGGCCCAACAACTGTCTACAAGAATAGAAGTGCGTAGACATCAGTCCACCCTCTGACATCGCCCTTTTGCCTATAAAAGCCTCCTGGGACGAAAACCCTAAGGACAAGATCAGAATTTCACGAAAAGTTCCGCAGCGCCACCGCCACCGAAGAAGAGATTCGGGGGACATAAGTCTTTGTTCTGGCACCCTGCCGGGATGGGGAAGTGCTCCTGAAGCCATCTCCATAGACTCCACCACCATCTACATCGTCGTTGCTGACTCCCATGATGATGAGGGAGTAGTTCTCTTTCGAGGCTAAGGGCTCTACCAGTAGCTATGTGTGCATCTATCTCTCTATGTGTGATCTTATTGAGATCATGAGCTTTGTAATCTAGGATCTATTCTGCTACTCAAGTGCTTTAATTAATCTTTGCTTATCTCCACATGTGTGAAGTTGACAGTGTGCACACCGTGTGGCACTTTGACTAAGATTACATAAATACTTATCATGAGTATAATTTGAGTTGGATGTCTCTATGAGATTATGGTGTTTGTTGGAACCATCTAGCGCTCAAGGTGATAGTGAGGGGTTATCTAGATGGGGAATGTGAACTTTAAGGTGTGCTGTTATAGCCCTACATCGTCCAACCGGAGAGTAGTTCGGGGTAGAATAATGAAGAGAAGATATTTATATGAGAGTGTCCACTAGTGAAAGTATGATCCCTAGGCCTTGTTTCTAAGCATTGAAACAACGTTTACAATCAATCATGTTACATGTTTGCTTGCTGCCACTCTTATTTCAGATTGCAATTACCACTTATAATCATCCATATTACTTGTATTTCACTATCTCTTCGCCGAACTAGTGCACCTATACACCTGACAAATGTATTGGGTGTGTTGGGGACACAAGAGACTTCTTGTATCTTGATTGCGGGGTTGCTTGAGAGCGATACCTTTGGTCACTTCCTCCCTGAGTTCGATAAACCTTGGGTGACCCACTTAAGGGAAACTTGCTGTTGTTCTACAAATATCTGCACTTGGAGGCCCAACACTCTACAAGAATAGAAGCGTGCGTAGACATCAGTAGTCCCCTCCCGTGTGTCATTATACCGCCGACCCCTGCCGAAGTTTCTTCTTTTCGGTCGTACCAGCCTCACATCATGGGTCGTGGTGAGTCGACGGTGGTGACCGCAAGACCGTGGTGGCGTGTGTTGGTGGGCGGCGAGCTGGTGGAGCTTCGAAGCATCCGGGAGTGTGGTTTTTTGAGGGGTCGGGAGAAATCCTTGTCGTCTTGATACCGACGTGGTGACGCTTGCGGGTGTCACTATCCTTTTTGAAGGACGTCGGGTGTATCTCTTCCCCACCTCCCGTAGCGCATCAGGGGAAACCCTAGGACTCGTCCAGGCAGCAGCAGCATCGTCGTCACCTCCTTCTTGGAGGTGCTGTTTAATGTGCGACGCTTCAGAGAGGCTAGGAGCAGGGTGGAAATTCTGCGGTGGGCGTAGCGGTTGCGGGTCTCCCTCGTTTTCGTCGAGCCACTGTCGTCGGCTTTGTTTTCTCTTCTTTTTCTCTTTCGCTTTTTCTTTGTTTTTGTTTTTCCTTTTCTTTTGGGCGTTGTGTTGTGTGGCCTAGCAGCGGTATCAATCGTGGTTGCTATATTAACTTAGTTGGACGTATGCCTGTTTCGAGGAGATGGAGTGAGTACATATTTCTAGGGAGTTGTAGTCCTGAACCTTGCATGAGTCCTACGATGCAATGCCTTATACTATTGCAGGATGATTTGTATATATATACCTAGGGGTTGTTGGGACTGCCAGAGGGCAGCCCCTTTGTAGCTCTCTCTCTCGCTCGGGCGGAGGTAGAAGAAGGCCACGGAATTTTTCCGGCCAGCGCACGAATGCCGACGGTGGGCGCACAGACGCCCTTTCCTCTTCAGCTCTTAGCTGGCTCATACAAGATTACAGGGCCTTAAGTAGGGTCACACACGCACACTAGCAGGAGCCACTAACTCCACGCACACACAATGTGCTGCCCACTAATCGCATGCACAACTAACTAACTTGCATGCACACACACGAAGCTAGCTGCAGCACCACACACGAGTAGCCCCTTGATCCATATGACCCGGACTCGATCCACTGCCTCCACTCCGCACGAACGTAAGCTCTCCAGAAGCACTCCTTGATCCGAGTCTTCAGCTGCCTATTCTCCGGCCACGACCAGACGCCGCATAACTCAACGGGAGCTCACCTCAACAAAATTCTAAAACAAATGCTAAGTAAAGATTAGTGCTAACAGGGGTGGGCAAAAACTGAAACCGGACAAACCGTCCAAGACCGGCTGATGTGGTGTTAGATCATTTTCATTTACAAACTAAATCTTTACCTCCAATCTAGTTTAAGAAAATGAACTAACCAAAACCGGTGAAACCACTCAAACCTTCTGCCCACCCCTATATACCCCTCGACGGTGAAACCACTCAAACCTTTTCTGCCCACCCCTATATACCCCTCGACTTAGGGAAGGATGCATTTCAAAGTTGAACCTCATATGCTACAACATTATGCACTTTGTGACCAAGACAGTAACCTGCTATTCACTACTATTCAATTCAAAATATCTGGAGACCCCAACTTCAGTATATGTTTAACTTACTAATTCCATTCACTGCTATTCAATTCAAAATATCTAGACCCCATGAGAATGTTGATACAAACTTAACAAAAGAGATAACTGCAGTTCCCTCCACATTTTCTCATCCGGGCTTGGGACCGGCAAAGGCAGTGTTAAACTACAGAACTACAAAACACAAATCAACAAACACTACAACCAAACACTCGGGAAAGCATACAACAAACACGATTGATCAAAGGAAATATCTACACACACAATGAAATTTTGCAGACAAGATCATAACACATAATAAAGAAGACATGAAGGCACAAAAATGCCAAGACATGTACTCCCTCCGTTCAGAAATATAAGACGTTTTAGCTTTGTGAATAGAATATATCTAGACGTCTTATAGTGTATAGGTTCGTAGTGGTTCAGAGTGAACCTGTACACTAAAAGCGTCTAGATTCATTCATTTCACAAAGCTAAAATGCCTTATATTTCCGAACGGAGGAAGTAAGAGTTAGATACCCAAAGTAAAAAAATAAACCTGTAGATTTTATAACCTGAATAGCTAGATCCGTCCAGACAATAAGTTAAATGGATTATGATCTTTGGTTTCGAAAATAATATACCAACAGTTAAGAATACCTTCATCACTAGGGCATAGAGAAATCGCAGTTAATTAATATTACCCATCAAAATGCTATGCCTAGAGCCAAGGGGGTAGGAAGCACGGAACAGATTGGCATAAAGAGCAATTTCTGAATTCTGGTAGAAGACAAACTGTAGAGATGAAAAGTATGCAATCAGAGGGAATCATCAGATAAGCCAAGTCGTGTTGTTAATTAATGATTCATCAAGGAAGTAGGAAAAGCCCGAGCGGACTGAGAGATGCAGTCCAGATCCCAAGAAGCACTAACATGAAGAACATTCACTTCAATAACCAACAAATCGAAAAATCATATTAAGCAAACAAGACACTAATCGAGAAGAGGAAGCAGAGTGTTCATGGAAAACTAGTGTCTGTTCAAGCATCCAATTAAGGATTTTTGCCTCCGGCTTGTTCAAGAGGGATAGTGAAATTAAGTACTCCCTCCGCCAGAAATAAGTGACTTGAATTTGTCTAGATTCGAGTGTATCTAGACATGTTTTAGTGTATAAATACATCATAATTTAGACAAATTGCAAGTCAGTTATTTATGGACGGAGGGAGTAATATTCTTCAATATAAAAATGAAGAGAAACAGAAGCTTAGGTGGATCTTAATTTGTCAAAGTTCAATATCAGCGCATACCAGAAATTGAGATGTGAGTTGACCTATTGAACTGACCAGGAAAATAGTTAAGTGGACAAACCAATCGTGATAATGAATAACAAAATAACCAGCACATCCAGACAGATCACAAAATAATACAAGTATATAACTGTAGGTTTCTTTTACTGCCTTCATAGCTCATGTACATGCATTCCTACTAGGTGATAAATCTGCGATCTACTGCTAGAGGAACAAAACACAGCTGAGTGCATTAATAAAACTGAAGATACAAGCAGTCAAATATTGGCATGAAACCCGCCAACTTCTAGAAACAGAGATGGTAACAAAGTAATCAAGACTTCTAAGTGACTTCTGGCATCTCCTGTGTTGGAGTCACACAAAAACGGATGAGAACAGGTTCCATCCAAACAAAGTAGGAACACAACAAAGACCAATTAATAAGCTTCAGGATTACTAATCAGAAGATCCAGATGTGCATGCCACTAAAGACTCCAAGATGTACCGAAGTGATGAGGCCACTGAATGCAAGTTGAAAGCTGAAACTATAAGTTGCCGCAAAATATCAAATCAATAAATAAAATGCTTCAAGATTTGCACTAAGGAAAGAAGAATAGTTAGGAAAGAAGAATAGTTACAGATGAAGGGAGAGAAAACCCCCCTTAGCCGACATAAAATGCTTCAAGATTTTTTGATTAAAAGTCAGAACAGTCAAGGAAAGCAGACATGACAGTCAGGAAAGAAGAATAGTTAATTGCTCGAAGCTTCACAAAAATACCCCGCTTAGCCGACGTTTTGCTAGACTTCCCAACTCTGCAGCCTTGCACTAAGAATCTCCAACACTGCAAATCAATGAGCAGGCCAAATATTATAACCCTATTACTTCAAAAGTCACATATATGAACTCTCGACAGGAATAAATGTCAAGTGTGAAACAACTGTTGGACCTACCATTCCATCCACAATGCTGTCAGATTTGACATCCACAAGTACTCTGCAATCATTTACCCTTCAAATGAACCAATGCACTTCAGGGTGAAATCAAACTGAAGAACTATACGTTCATGACAAGCTTGATGATACCTTTAAATCCTCAACTATGCAGGTCAGACCACCAATTCTGATGAGGGTTGCCACCAAAACCCAATAAATTAACATCACAAAATTATGACATGGTCGAAAGGATGAGCATGCACTATAACCAACCATGCACCCTTCAATCCAATCTCCACAGCCACTGTGTTATAACTAGAGGAGCATATGCACATACCACAAACAAGATCAACTTTATCAGTGCAAGCGGGGTTCCAGACGCACCTTCAATTACAAGGATTTTACATCCGAGAATGGGATCAAGCAATTTTTGCATTGCGAGCAATTCAAATCTAGAACTCACTGAAGCTGACGGGGCGACCGGACCAATAAACCAAACAGACAGTCTAATACACTGACCTGACTTCCCATACAGGGCACGGGTTTTAGCCACAACAGATCCCACCAATTCAAAACATGTACTGCAGATGATATGCTCAGCAACAGAAACATAGGGATGAAGCTTACAAGTAACAAATTCAACCACAGCGAATAGTAGATTGCAAACCAAACAATATAACAGATCCCGAGCAACTGACTGCCACAGCGAATAGATTGCAAACCAAAAAATATAACAGATCCCGAGCAACTGACTGGACAATTTGAAGCACATGAAGGAAAAAAAGAGAAACCCCCAACCAAAGCAAGAAGCAGCTGAGACAAAACATGTCTAGTCAAAATAAGAGTTCAAAAGATGTAATTAGAGAGCACTGGTTTTTTTCTGTCGTATGATACGCCATCTAGACTGAAGCTCCAAAGCATCCCCAGAAACATTGTATCTCCGCAGATCAATCTGAATGTCCAAATATTGCCTCTCCATGAGATAATTTGATAATTTTATAGGTTTCAGAAGTTATTTTGAATTGAGAAGGTAGTGGGTTCAGAAGAACTCCCAAAAGATATAACTCAGCATCAGGACCTAGGACATTACTGTAACTTATTTGTTTGGGGAAAAGAAGCTACTTATATTGAGAGAATAGGATTAGCTTTCTCACCTAGGAGATAGACAATAGCCCTCGGTTCCAAAATGAAGTCCTTCATTTCAATATCTGTGGGAGCACATAATTACGGACGAAGGGAGAGAAAACCATGACTTGGAAGTTAATTGTCAAATGAAGTCACGAAAATTTGTTCCAGGTCACAGAAATAGGGCAGCTTCGCCAAGTTGCGCAAGTCCAATATCTGGAGAACCAACAATCCATATGAGTGTTGAAATTGGTGTACACTGAAGTTGAACTGTACAGAGAAAGGAATTAAATTCAGAAGTCCAACTATCCCAACACAACATGTAGCTTCTTTGGTTCAAACCCATGATCAGCAATCCAGTGCAGAAATAGCTCACAAGTTCCGACCAAGTGAAATAAAGCACCGAGATCATAACCAATGAAGATAACCACAAGCAGAAAGCAAACTTCGACCTTCCCATCCATCTTTCCACAATCATCACCCTCCTGCACCTCAAGTAGCCCAAACACATACCACAAGCGAGAATCAACTGTTACAACTTAGGATCACAAAGGTCCTCTACCATGCAAATATGACCTCACAGATCCAATGAAGCCATGTGACGGAGCATGGGAAACTAACCTGTCCAAGTCCCCTTACTAAACAGACCATCCATGAAACGCTGACCTGGCTTCACATAGAAAGTAATTTTTTTTCCCTAGGGACTCCTAACACAGAGGACCAAAATCACATGGAAAGACAGAAAATAAATCAGACAGAAAGATGGACAATAGATTGCAAACAAACGATTTAACAGATTTTCAGTCGCTAGCAGTATGGCTTGGCAAAAATAAATCTGCAACCATAGGAAGAGTAGAAGATAAACCTAAATCAACGATATGATTTGACAAGCAGCTAAGTAACTTTAAAATACATAAGAGTAAGTTATAGGCTTCAAATGAGTAATGTAAGAGATCAGAAAGTCTTATTTGGTTGTAGAATGTGCCATTTCGTTTTAAGCTCCAGATCACCCTTAGATTCGTGCACCTTCCAGGTCAATCTGAATTTAGATTATTATTACCTCATAGGTTATTTATGTTACGATGATGAACTAAAAAGATAGTAGACTAAGGATCTCTGTGAACAGATAAAAACTAGATTGATTTGAACTCATCAACTACGAATCTAGGACCTGCATCGAGCAAGAGGAATTTCCATAAAGTTCTTATTAAAAACAACTAAAGCATGCATCAAATGATGATGATGAGTGGGTAAAGGATAAGCCTGTCTCGGTTGGTAAGGTTCAGACAACAACGGATCCAAATTGCAATTTTATCACTTTTAGGTTCGGTATCTGCAAGAGCTGAGGATTTATTGAGTAAGGCAGAGAAAACTAGTGTCTGTAAATATAAAAGAAGCAAGCCGGTAAAGTTCAGTCATAACAAGGAACCGTCATGACAGGGAAAACAGGACCACCCGCCAATAGCAATTTCTGGAAAATCACCAATAACTACAAATCAGAACTGTGGACTGTTGGAGACTAAACTTTAACTGAGGGAATAGAAAAATTAATCTAGGGATGTTGTTTATCCAAACACAGATTAGCAAGAAGGTAAGTCCGTGAAGTGGAGTCCCTCAGTCCTGCTAGGTGGCATAATTCCAAATTCTGGGAACCACCAACAAAAACGAAATCAGACTTCTTGGAGACTAACTGCACTGAATTGGTAAGAAAAAAATTAATGGAGTGGGGTAGATTATCCAAACGGTAGGGATAAGCCTGGCTCAGCTTAGACAAAGAAATCAGATACACCGGTTTCAAACTGCAAATTATAGTTCTTCCAAATGGATATCTGCAAAATAGCAGAATTACCAACGAAGGCAGAGAATATTTTTGTCTAGAAAGTTAAATTGTTGAGGAGTTTGAAAAGATGGCTGAAGTCAGAAAAAACCAGAAATCCCGTCCAACTGCACATAATATTCAATTCTGGGGCACAACAAATAATCTAAATCATACTTATTGTACACTAAAATTGAACTGCACAGACAAAAAGATCAAATTGAGGAGGGTTGATTATCCAAACACAGATCCGTAGTTTTTTGATACAAATGAACACAGATCCAATCCAGCTTCAACAACCGAACTTCAGCTCCGAGTATCTGACCATACCACAATAACCATTGAATAACAAACGAAATTAACCATTCAACAGTAAGCAAACCTCTGTCCTCCAATTTATCTATCAACACAATTGGCCTCCTGTGCAACTCAAGGAGCACAAACAAATACCAGAAGCGAGATCAGCTGTTACAATATAATTTATAATCGACGCAGGGCCTTGAACCAACGTCAGATCAAGGGACATCCAGCCATCAGAAGAGAATGCCAAGGAACACTAGAGCATTGCACGTCTAATGTATATTCATACAGCCAACAAACTGATCTGACGGAGCATAGGAAACTGACCTCAGGTTCTCTTCACCAGGTGATGACTAATCTCTAGTTCCACAAGAGATCACACGTCTGCAACCAATGGACATCGAGGAGAACACAAATGAACCAAACAAACTGCCCACAGAACACTAACCTGACTCCAGTTACAAAACCCAGGTTGATCCAACTCTCTACAATACCCTCCAGGCAAGCCGCGCAGCAGACTACAAATCACATGGATCAGGAGGACATAACGAACCAAACTATAGAGATAGATACCAAGCCAAACGATTTAACAGATTTCAGGCCACTACCAAAGCAAGCAGCATGTCCGGGGTAAAAAGGATCTGCAACATGTTGGGCAGAAATGATAAACCTTAATCAAAGCTATGAACAGAGGCAACTAACCAAAACAAACAAACAGATGGTCTCTAAATAAGAGCAAAGGAAACTGAAATAGAGAGCACGGTGTTTTCTCGGTTGTAGGATGGCGTTAGTTTGAAGCTCCAGATCATCCTCAGAGCACAGATCAATCTGAATGTTCAAATATTGCTTTCATAAGATAATTTTATATACATGTGAGTTGTGACGAATTGAAAAGGTAATTAGATTTAGAAGTGTGTTCAAACAGCTTGCACTCAGCAAGAGACGTTCCTATGCAATTTGGTTAAGGGGGCTTATAAGAAA
The DNA here is from genome assembly GCA_916181665.1 of Avena sativa. Classification (NCBI taxonomy): domain Eukaryota; kingdom Viridiplantae; phylum Streptophyta; class Magnoliopsida; order Poales; family Poaceae; genus Avena; species Avena sativa. Next base: position 485,330,010 of record OV702279.1, read on the forward strand.
ATTACAAAAAGTATAAGCATGGAACAAGAGTGTGGTCAGTGACAGTTATAGGCAGGTGATCAGGCAGACATGGCAGTTCGAGATTATTAATTGTCTTCCGTGGCAATATCTGCAAGAGCTAAGGTTACTGATCAAGGGAGAGAACTAATGTATTATGGATGAATTAAGTCAAGTGCAATAAGGAACCACCACAGCATGCTGATTGCTGAACCAAAATAGATCTACAGGCTCCCGCTAAGAAGTAAAATTCCAATTGCTGGAGAACCAGCAAAATTCCTAATCAGAATTGCTGGGAAACAAAATCAAACTAGAGAGGAAGTTGAATCTGGGAGGGGGCTGATTATCCAAAGGCAGAAGGGAAGTTTCCCAATCCTACGATCACCGGTCCAATCCGTGTAACTTCAATCTCTGGACAACCAGAAGAGTGCCAGGTCAGAATTGACAGATACTTGAAACTAAGAAGTTTGAGTCTGAGAAGGAGCTAATTGTCCAAACACAGAACAGATGTTTCTCAAATTCTATGATCCCGGTCCAATCCGTGTAATCTGAATCTCCGGAGAACCACCAACGGTCTCAAGTAGTAAGAATTGACGAAGACTAATTCAAAGGAAGAAATTAATTCGAGGAGAGAAGAATATCCAAACACAGATCACAATTAGAAGTTGTGCGATCCTACGATGACCAATCGAATCCAGCTGCAATCCAACACTAAACCTTCGCCTCTGGGAGATCTGACCATGTACCAAAGTATAGTTGGACATTAACCAATCGAAATGACCATGGACATAATAGAGCAAACCTCCACGCCTCTATTCTTCCCTCCAGAAACGATCAAACTCCCTGCTGCATCATCATCTTCTAAAGGAGCATAGGAAGACAACCCACACACGAGATCAGGGCATCGAATCCACCTCGGGTCAACGGACGGCAGAATTCATGATCAGCCGTAGGCGGGGAGGGGTCAGGAACATGAATCCAGAATCTAGAATCCATTTGAATTGAAATCTGAAAACCACCGCTGGCAGGGTGACGGAACCAATGAACCTGACCGAGCACGAGAAACTGACCTGCCTTGGTCTCCCTCCTCGCGGGGCTCGCCACGCAGAGCTCCAATTCAAAAACTATTATAGAGTCCTGCAACCGACGACGGAACAACACGAATCCAAATCGAAACTAGAAGGTACGCAGGACAGAGATCGCGAACAAGACCAATCCGGATCCCTCGCCTTGGAATCTCTCGCCGAGCCGCGACGACGGAGCTGGACGATCGCTACGGACCGATGAATCTGCGAGCATAGGAAGCAGAAGCGACGAGGAGCCAAAAATCAAATCAAATCGAGGAAACTCGAGGATTTCGCAAACGCGGAGGAGGCGAGAGCGAGTCGCGGGCCACCGAGACGATGAGAAAGGTTCGGAACAGAGCGCAGGGAGGAGAGGAGCGCACCTGGGCGCCTTTTATAGCCGGCGGAAGAGGCGGTGGAGGGGACGGAGCCGGCCTTTGCTGGCGCCAACCGATTCCTTACCGGACACGGCTGCGTCACCGCGCTGGCGTGGCCGCTGGCTTAGGCAAGGTCGTGATGGGCGTGGGGTCGGAGGACGGGTGGGCGGCGGAAATCAAAAGGGAGTGGGACTGGTGACCGGGTCGGATCTGCGGTGGTTCGGAGTCTCGGAGAGGGTGGGCGGCTGGCAGGTCGGCAATGCGGCGCGGAGGCGTTCGCGCGTCCGTGGAAGTCTATGGGTTGCTCGGGAGACGCGACGGGCCGTGCGGCTGCCGGTGAGCCAGAGGAACTCGTGGACGAGAACGTGGAAAAGCCGGTGGGCCGGATTCCTTGTCTCTGGTCAGGGACAGAAAACGTGGTCTGTCGAATCCTAACGATTTTTATTCGTGATCAAAGCTCACACGATCTGTGATGTCGGTTTCGGATGCTTTAGCCTCCACAACTCTATATCACTTATTTGAGTTAATAGCATAAAACCACCACAATTAAAGCTAAATTTACTTATCCCAAATACTAAAAAACACTCGGATGCTGATTGTCATGTTGCAGCATCCGTTTTCTGACCGTTCGATACTCCTCCGACGTGCGAGATCACGGGGCGATCGGACTTGGTCTCCGACAGAAACCACCCACCTGCGCACTTCTCTTTCGGGTTCCAATCCCCTTCCCAATTCTTTTCCGGTGGCGCAGTGGAGGCGTCAACAACCACCCAAACTCGCGCCGTAGACGCCGTCGTGCCGATGTGCTGCCCACCTTCGCACCCCCGTCGGCCTCTCTGCTTCCTCAAGCCGACCCGCCTGCTCTCCTCCCTCACACCATCATCGTCGACAGACGCATACACACTCTCTCTCCTTTCCCCTCCACAGATCTGGCCCCGCTCCCATGACATACCGGGGATGCAGCCTTGATCTAGCCTTCCCAACACGGCTTGTCGACGCCGGCGGTTTTTCGTGGTCCGGCATGGTGTCTGCCTCACACGCAACGGTGGAGGTGTTGGAGGCCTAGAGAAGATGCCGCTTGAAGTGGCTCATTGACTACTGAGATAGATCGATCGGACAACCCCGATCCATGAATCCTCACCATTGCGTCCATGGTGGCTTCCCTCAAAGTTCTACTTTCATCATGTTGCCACTCACTCCCCTGTGCATGTCCAGGCGCAGCCTCCTGCTGTCCCATGGAGGAGCCGCGTCCGCCACTAAGGTACCCCTGTTGTCTGCTCGTGGAGATTAGCGACCTATTGGTCGCCGGTAGTTCTTCCAGGCCACGTGAACAAGTGGAGAGGGTCATCATCGGGAGCAGGTGAGATGTTGTGATCGAAATCTGCCTAGGCTCCAGTGCGTCTCCATTTCCATGTCTCACGCTATGTCCCTTTCTTAATTAGTAGTACCAAGGTAACCGAATCAATCATTATTTAGTGGCATTTGTATGTACGTCAAAGGCAATGTGGTTCATGTTGTTGTGGTTTGTTAAAGGCTAAAGCTATCTTCTTGTAATTAGTGTGAATTTACATTAGTGGGATTATTCAGATGTGAAAATCGGTCAGTTTCTACATTTCTACGAAGCAACATTGTTGTTAAATTGGTGAGTGATCATTTTATCACTAGTAAGTTCTTACTTTTAGGGAGTCGTTTTTTCATGACCCATGATCTCATTGTCATATTTTTGGTCACACTTTTTTGATGTGTAGTTACTTGCTTTTGTAACATGGTATGTTTAGTTGGACGTGGGAAATGGCTATCGAGGAGGAGGGTGTTTTTTGCTTCCATCATCATGTATATTAATTAAGTTGCTTTTGGAAACAAGCCTAAGTTACTTTTTGTCATCTCACTAAGTTGGTTGTAAAATCTAAACTAAGTTGATTACCATCAAAACCATCTAAACTAAGTTGATTATAGTCAAATGGGCCTAGTGCATATATTTTTAAGTTACTTTATTGCTAGATATTTAGTTTGTCGGCATGCCTCAGATTTCCTCCTAATCTATCTAAGTTGCTTTCGTCAAGCTTCATGCACTAACCAACTATTTCAAAAGATCGATCTGATGAAAAGTGGTAGGCAATCTAGTTGTACACTTCAACATCTTTTGTCAACATCCTTTAAGTTTTTTATTTACACCCAAATGCCCCCCAGTACCAATTTAGTTAAGTCTCTTCTTTGTCATGTGGCTAAGTTGCTTTGTTCGACTTACTAAGTTGTTTTATGTCACATAACTAAGTTGCTTTCCACCGTGTATTTACATTTTGGTTAACCAACAAATAGGTTTTCTGAGCTTAATAATGACTTTCTAATTAGAAAATTGCTTTTCTAGCAGCCAAGCTTGGAATCTGATAAGAATTTTTTTGAAAAAGAGAGGAACAAGCGCTCGCACCTGTGTTTACCAGAAGTTGATGCAGCAGCAGGGAACCGTCTAGTGCCTCGTCTGCAAACTTTATCTCCAGGTACGTGCTTAAGAATGAGTGACAATTATGGGGAACTCTTAACTCTTGCGAGATGGAAACTGAAGCCATTGAATTCATGAATCACGAGTATAGAGCCGAGAGTGTATCGGCTCCAAATGTTACTCACTATTACCTAATAGTTCTGGTTGTAAAAACTAGACATATTACAAGTACTTATAGGGGGTAGTTTTAGTTCTTCTGCTTGATACCATGATTTATGCATATTGTTTTCCTTTTTTAGCTGTATGGATAAGTTGTCTAGTGGTTTAACTAAGTTGTTTTATCACTATGCTTAAGTTGTGTACTGAAATATGTTGATTTTATTCCTAAGTTGTTTTTTCATGCTCCATAAGGAACATGCTTGTGTGGATGCAGATTATCTTAACAGCTTAAGATTATGTGCTCTATCTACTGCAGGCACCTTCCATAACTTGGCAAGAAACGCGGTGAGCTGAGAAACCTCTAGACGAAAGAACAACCTCCGAGAGTATTGCACCGGGATACAATGGTTGGGCCAAATGCACATTCAGCACCAAATCCGGCATGTACACCATGGAACTTTCAAGTGGTGTGTTTTGTATGTACTTTTTCTTTCTACCTTGCTTAAACATAACCTAAATGAAAGTACTAACCGTACACGACACGGTGGAATTAAGTTGTTTTCTTAATTCCCTTGAGTTGGCTTCTAAAAGTAACTAAATTTGTTCTGTCACCATGCTCAAATTGCATTCTACCATGTTGCTTTTTAATTATGCTTCTTTTTCCTTTTGAAGTTCACTATCGGATTGATTAAGTTGTGTTGGTTAACATGACTAAGTTGGCTTATGAAAGTAACTAAGTTGGTTCTTCCACCTTGCTCAAATTGTTTTTTATTTGTGATGTCTTCCCTTTTGAAGTTGGCTACAGGATGAATTAAGTTACGTTGGTCAACATGCTTAAGTTGGCTTCTGAAAGTAACTACGTTGGTTCTGTCTTCCTTAAATTGCTTTTTATCATATTTCTTTTTAATTATTCATTTTCCCTTTTGAAGTTGGCTACTGCATTAATTAAGATGTCCTGGTGAACCTGTCTAAGTTGGCTTGTGAAAGTACTTAAGTTGCCTTCATCAACACGCCTAGGTTTCTTATTCTATTGTAAGAATATTGCTACAAAAAGAATAGAATAGCCAAATTTCCTTTGTTCTTGGATCTACTAAGTTGCTACAGGTTTGTGATATGTATTTGTTTGTTCTAGGATCTTCTAAGTTGTTACAGGTTTGGGTTATGTCGTGTATTCCTAGGTCTAGGGTTCTAAATGCATCTAGGTTGCAACAAGATTGTGCTTTGTTTGTTTTTAGGATCTACTAAGTTGCTACCTAGATCCCGGTGGGTCTAAATTGGGGAACCTATTTTTGGGGGTAAGGTAGGATTAAAAATGTTCCTGATTTTGTTCACCCTTTTTGATTTCATGTCTAAGTTCGTAGATTTGATTGAAGTTTTTTTGTTGGTGTGCAGCAACGTATGAAGAAGTACAAATCGATGGAGATCTGGAGGAGGAAGAAAGGAGTGGTGTAAAAGGTGACACGAAAATGCGATCTAGATACAGGGACGGAGGAAGGTTGCGTGTTTGGCATGAGGGAGAGATGTGGGGTTTTTTTTTCTCTCAAATTGCTTAATGCTTGTACCCGGTTGGGGGTATTTTTGTGCGGATGCTGGTTCATACTAACCAGCACCCGGGTGCTAGCTAGCCACGCCCTTTACTTATTGATACCAATTTACGTTTTGGCAACCAAAATCTACCACTCTACATCATATTTTTTGCAATTCGCACAAATAACGCGCTAAGAGTGAATTCACACTGGAACTGACAGGTGAGGCCCACTTGTCAGTGCTGAGGTGGCCAAAAATATATTAATTTATTGAGTTCAACTGGGCCCACATGTCTGCCCAATTGAAAATATCTAAAAAAAATTGAAAAATGGGAAGAAGGAGGTTATTTCCCCACCGCTTCCACCTTCTCCCCACCGGGCATACTCCCCGCTGCCGGCCAGGACACCGGCCAGGTCGCCGGAATCTCTGCATGGCCTCGGGACCATCGTGGTAAAAGGAATCGAGTCGAGGCAGCTGGAATCGCCGCCGGGAGGTCCCCATCTACCCAGTGCCGGCTCTAACCCATGGCAGCATTGTGCAACGGCCTAGGGCCCACGCCTATGGGGCCCATTCTCTCCATTGCTAATACTAGTGATTAAGGCCCCGTGTAACAAGGCGTTAAGTACTAATTTGTCTTCTCTGACCGTGTGCAGCTCAAATATTTTCCCCTTCTATAAAAAAAGCTTAGCAGACTTATAGAAAGTGTATATTCTCCGGCATGGGTTCTTAGGAATAAACTTAGAAAAGTGACCCCTCATGTATATCTGATACCACCGGTGGTATCAGATTGCAAACGACACGACACACGCACAAATTACTTACGACGCGTCGACGCCACGCCATGCCGTTTGAATAAGTGTATATATAGACACACACACACAAATTACTTACAACGCGTCGACGCCACGCCACGGGCGGCTCGCGATCTCCCCTTCCCCTCGGGCCTCGACTCCTTAGTCCTGACGGCATCGATTCGCGGGGATTATACATTATAGCGGCAGACTCTGGAGTTCAGACTCAATCCGATCGTCATCGATCGGGGATCACCAGGCAGGCAGGCACCAGAAGCAGGCCTCCATCAGGGCTGTGATCGGCTGATCCTCAGACGGAGACCGATGATAATTCTCGAGTGGAGACGAAGATGACAGTTCTCGCCGACATGTCCGATCCCCTCTACCCCTATCCCTGCTCCTAGAGTCCTGGTATATTAAATCTCAGTCTTATTTACGTGCATATGTTTTGCCTTGTATGATTCTATTTATGTTTTAAATTCTTATACGATGTAGTCGATTCCTTCATAATTTTAGGTGATATGGCGTCAAAACAGATGCATGGTGCTGCGAAAAGGAATAAACGGAAACGGAGAATAAACTTATTCAATCATAAAAAGGTGTTTTACAAAAGTGATAGTAGATACATATATGATATTTTTTCTTAATATGTCTATATATACATTAGTCTTAAGAATCCATGCTGTCAAATTTGCCTAGGGCCCCGGAAAACATAGAGCCGGCCCTGCATCTACCATGGCGCCCCTCCTCCCGAGTGTGACTTGCTGCTCCTCCGCCACATTCGTCGACGGTGACAGGTCATCCCGTTCCACCCGCTTCCCCTCCCGCGCACGCATGCTGCTGGAGTTTGAGATTAGGAGCGCGGCGGTCGCGCTCAGCGGCGAGCAGGTGTGCAGCAGGGTCAGCGGAGAGCATGTATGCAGGGGGCGGCGGCCTTGATCCGCGGCGAGCAGCTGTGCAACAGGGGCGGCGGGCAAGCTCCGCGCGAGCTCGTATACAGCGGCGGCGGCGGCGGCCTTGGTCGTATGCAGTGGGCGGCGGCCTTGATCTCGGGAGTCTAGACGCGTGAGAAGAGAAAACTGCCTCCTTCCCATTTTCTTATTTATTTTTAGATATTTTGGTATTTTTAATTGGGCTGACATATGGACCCAGTCCAACTCATTATTTTTTACCCCTTCTCTGTGGTGCCATATGTCTCTCCGGTGCCACGTAACTTCTGTCAGTGGGCCCAGGTAGTTAGAACCGGTGTCAATTCGAGTCTAGAGACAAATTGGTGTTTTTTGAGACAATTTTGAATTTAGGTGGTAGATTTTGGTACGCAAAACGTAAAATAGTACCAATCAGTAAATTTGACTATAATTGTGGTGATTTTATGCTATTAACTCCACTTATTTAGCTTTGCTCGAACTAGACGTAAAGTCTCGGTTTCATCCTTCAATAGGTAGCTTATAGTGTCATCACAAATTTCGACAAGCTAGACTCCTTAGCTTGGCAGCTTAATTAGTACGATGTTTGAAGAACTTGCAATAGAGATTGGATTCCGTCTCCTCCGTTCATGCGCTCTAATCGTATACCATGTCACGGTAGAAACTTCTAGCCTATGAGTTAATGTGTCAGGTTGGGAAATTTCTCAACCTTTAATTCTCCGCAAATGTATGCCAGACAATGTTCTTACACTCTCGACACATCTACTCACTCAACCAACATACATCTTTGAAGTTGGCCATCTGTGACTTGAAAATGCGTCTTAACAAAAGAAACCTAGAGTGTCATGGAGCATCAAAGTTCTCGGAGTCAATTAGTGTCAAACTCGTCTTCCCCGTACCGTGATGAAATATTGAAGAATAGTTCATCTCCATCTGATCAGCGCTGGCCTTCTACTTCGTGTATAGAGAACTTAGGTCAGCACACTCACAAATCCCGGTGCCTCCGACTCCTAGGACCTACTACAAAAGCAATTCCAACCAAGTCCAAGACGTGTATACATTGTGCATGTGATGTATGTTGATGTGAACCTGGTAATAGATCACTGGGTTCTACTCATTGCTCGACTTCACCCATGGGAGCATGTTGGTTTCATTGTGAATTGTGATCTTGCTCCATCTCCCTTCTCGCGCTTAAATAGGAACACATGTGGCACAACAACCACGCAATGTCTGCTTTCATCCAATCTAGTATCGTCGTAAGACGCACATGGACAATACCATATTATTGTGAGCCCATTCCCTCACTAAAACAAGCTCCCTAATAGATGTATTGATTATACTAATTCAAGTTTGCAGTAGCCATAGTTCATTTTCTTTAAGTGATCACATTTCAAGAAAGTTGGTGTTTTGTGTCTCAAGTTTCATCGAAAATAAAGAGCTGATACAGTTCTGAACATCCACAATATTCACAATATGTACTAATGTGTCGATCATAAGTCATCATGTTTTAATTTGGTAAAGTCTCGCCTAATATTCTTAGCTACAAGATAAAACACGCAGCAGTCTAGTCGGAAGGCGTATCAATTTCACCAAGTCTTTGGTTGGTTGTCGCCTTATAGTACGCCAATCGTGTCATCGCAACCCCAGCGGATATGTTGGAAAACATAAATAGGGCCATTAAATATATTTTTCAAAATTTAAAGGATTGTCACTAAAAGATAACACCGTGGTTGGTAAGTGCCCCATCATCCTCATGTGTAGAGCGCATGCTTAGCCCATGTTAGCATCCATGGTAGCAAAGTTTTGTGTCATGTGTTGAAGCGACCAAATCGAACACAAATACCAGTTACATGGTGTTGATTTATTCATTTATGAGTTTATAGAGACGTACATGTCAAGTTAAAGGACTCTGATATATCTTTGATTTTATTAATTAAGAAAATATGTTATAACATATTGAAGAAACAAGAACAAAAGCGGCCAACAAAAGACATTGATGGATTCTAAACTTACATGAAAGCACTTCGATGTCACGATCTCGGGCACCGCTACTTTTATCTCGATGTTCTTCCATGCACCATAAAGGGTGTGCTCAAGACCATACATGCACAAACTTGACTAATCTCGAAGGTTTGGAATAGCCGCATCGTTTGCCCACCACAAGGAGTGAGAATCATTCGGGCCCGGCGGGGTGTGGCGGCGGCGCGCCGGTGGGTGGCGATGGAGGTGCGACGGTCAGAGGAAGGGGCGGTGGTGGCCATGGGGGCTCGGCCTAGTTCTGGGCCCATTCGGGCCCGGTCTAGGCCTGCAGGGGACGACGTTGGGCGGTGGCGTGGCTTCAACCCACCTCTTGGTTGGTTGACCCGGTGACCGTGGCGTCGTCCAGGCTATGTGGGCCTAGATCCGGTGACCGCGGCGTCGTCCGGCTATGGTTCGTCCTGTCGGTACCTGAGCCCTGGCGGGTCCTAGACTAGGCGGGTCTGGACGTGTTGTTGCCTTCCTTGGTCTGCCTTTGGAGCGTCGTTGTGTGTCCCTCCGTCGAGCGGTGTGGTGTCCCTCAGACCGGTGATGGTCTGGCATGTCCGGGTGAACATGGGGGCGGCGACGCTGCCGCTTGGCAGCGGGGATCTGCGGTGGCAGCGGAATCACTGGTGGACGGAGAAGTAGGAACTGACGCTCGGGTTGGCGGCGACGGTGACACCCCTGCTGCAGTGTGGCGATGGGGCTTCACGAGCCCTCTTGGGCGAGGCCGGGCTAGTGAGGGCCTGATTTGCCCTTGCTGCTACATCCGGTTGGCTATTGCCCTCCAGCGGTGGAGGTAGTCCCCTCCCGCGTGTGACTGTACCGCCGACCCCCGCCGAAGTTCCTCCCTTTTGGTCGCACTAGTCTCACTCCGTGGCTCACGGTGAGACGGCGGGGTGACTGCAAAACCGTGGTGGCGTGTGCTCGTGGGCAGCATGCATGGTGGAGCAATCCCAAGTGTCCGGGAGTGTGGTTTTTGTTGGAATTATGCCCTAGAGGCAATAATAAAGATGTTATTATTATAATTCTTGTTCATGATAAAGTTTATATTCCATGCTAGAATTGTATTAAGCGGAAACATTAATACTTGTGTGGTTTGTGAACAACACTGTGTCCCTAGTACGCCTCTATGGACTAGCTCATTGATCAATGATGGTTAAGGTTTCCTAACCATAGACATGAGTTGTCAATTGATAATGAGATCATATCATTGGGAGAATGATATGGTAGACAGACCCAAACTAAGCAAAGCAATTAGATCGTGTCATTGTGTTCATCTTTGCGAAGCTTTTCCTATGTCAAATATTGTATTCCTTAGACCATGAGATAATACAACTCCCTGGTAACGGAAGAAAGCTTTGAGGTCATTAAACGTCATCCTATGAGAGGGTGATCATAAAGGTGTCTCTCAGGTGATCGGAAAGTATCTGTTGGGTTGTATGTATCGAGATGGGATTTGTCCCTCCCAAGTCGGAGAGATATACTTCGGGCCCACTCGGTAATCGATATCAACACCGCTTGCAAGCATGTGGTTAAGGAGTTAATCACAAAGTGATATCGGATTACGGAACGAGTAAAGTACTTGCTGTGAACGAGATTGAACTAGGTATGACGATACCGACGATCGAATCTCGGGCAAGTAAAATATCGCGAGACGAAGGGAATATATATATGGGATTGATTGAATCCTGGCATCGTGGTTCATCCGATATGATCATCGATGAATGTGTGGGAGTCAATATGGGTGCCCAGACCCCGCTGTTGATTATTGATAGAAGATCATGTCTGCATATTCTCGAACCCGCAGGGTCACACACTTAACGTGTCTCGACGCTAGGATAGATTGGATACTTGGTTTATGAATTGTTGTTCGGAGTCTCGGATGGGATCCGGGATATCACGAGAGGTTCCGGAATGGTCCGGAGAATAAGATTCATATAAGGCAGTGCAGTTTTTGGAGTTCGGAATTGTTCCGGATTAATCGGTATTGTACCGGAAGCTTCTAGAACCTTCCGGAAGGGGACCAACGTGGCCCTACCTTCCGGGAGGGGGCATGGGCCTATGAGGGAGTGTCCTGGCCGCATTGGGCCAGGGGCACAAGGCCCCATAGGGCCCAGCCGATCCTAGATAAGTTTAAAATCGTTTAAACTAGAGATAAGATAGGGTTTCTAGATAAGGGAGAGTTTAAATCGTTTAAACTGGAGATAGGCTTGGAGGATGGGCAAGGGCTGGCCGCACCCCCCCTCTATATATAGAGGGCTGGTGCGCCCCCTCCCCATACACACCCTCCTCCAAACCCTAGTTGCCCTGCTGCCCTTCCACTCTCCCTCCCGACTGTTTGTAGGCGAAGCCCTGCGGCAGAAATTCTCCACCATATACACCACGCCGTCGTGTTGTAGATCCAATCCATCTCTCCACCATACTTGCTGGTCCGAGGAAGGAGGAGACGTCGAGGTGCTGCACGTGTGCATCTCACGGAGGCACCGCCACTTGTGGTGCTAGATCGGATCGGATCGCGAGGAGGAGAAGCGAGTACGACTACATCACCCACGTTCCGACGAACGTTCCGCTGTGCGAATCTTCAAGGGTATGAAGATCTAATCCAATCTCTCTCGTTGTTTGCATCTCCTAGATTAGATCTTGGCTTTCCTTCTGTTCGCTTCCGTAGAAAATTTTGATTTACTATGTTGCGAAACCCTTCAGTGGTATCAGAGCTAGATCTATGCGTAGATGTGATTCACGAGTAGAACGCAACATGGTTGTTGCGGGCGTTGATGTTTTCTGTTGCAAGCCTCTTGTTTGTGTTCTTCTTATGACGCGGCATAGTGAGATTGAAGCGGTCCAGGCCAACCTTACGCGACGTCGTTCACGAGACCGGCTCCGCACTTGACGTGTGGCTTGTTCCACACATGCGGCTGGTGGATGTCAGTTTCTCTCACTATAGTGATCATGGGATTAACACCGGAGTTTGGCAACCATAATATCACCGTTGTGACCTTCCGTAGGTAAGAATCGTTCTTAGCATCTACTCCCATAAGCCACATAAAACATGCAACAACAAAGTAGAGGCGTCTAACTTGTTTTTGCAGGGAGTGTTTTCTGTGATATGGTATGGCCCAAGATGTGATCTGTATAATGTATGCGATGATCATGTTTTGTAATGTTTCACGACTTGCATGTCGATGAGTACACAACCGGCAGGAGCCATATGGTTGTCTTTATAATTGTGTATGACCTGCGAGTCAACTTCTTATACGCCATGTAATAGCTTTACTTTATCGCTAAGTAGTTAGCAATAGTTGTAGTTGCTATTCGTGGTGGAGGCAATCATGGTGGAGTGATGGAGATCATGCCGGAACGCACAAGATGGAGATCATTGCGCGAAGATTGGCTATACCATGTCACATAAAGTTATATGCATGTGATGTTTATCCTTTTATGTATCTTATTATGCTTAGATCGCGACGGTAGCATTATAAGATGATTCCTCACCTAAAGATCAAGATAAAAACTGTGTTCTCCCCAAGTATGCACCGTTGCGAAAGTTCGTCGTGTCCAAGCATCACATGATGATCGGGTGCTATAGACTCTACGCTCACATACAACGGGTGCAAGCCAGTTTTGCACACGCGGAAATACTTGGGTCTAGCTTGACGAGCCTAACATGTACAGACATGGCCTCGGAACACAAGAACCGAAAGGTTAAGCATGAGTCATATGAATGATATGATCGACACTTCGTTGTCCACCATTGAAACCACATCTCTTCTCGTGATGATCAGATTAGGTGTGGTGAATTTGGATCGTGTTCACTAAACAACTTGAGGGATGTTGAATTTAGTGGGAGTTCATCTAGTAATTTGATTAAGTTGAACTATTTATCATGAACATAGTCTAAATTGTACTTGCAAATACTGTAGATCACATGGCCAAGTCCAACTTCAACTTCAACGTTTTTGCTGAGAAAGAAAAGCTTAAGAACAATGGGTCTAACTTCACCAACTGGTTCCGCAATCTAAGAATCATTCTGTCTGGCGGACAAAAGGACTATGTCCTTGAGAAAGCGTTAGGTAACCCCCCTACTGCAACTGCGCCGGCTGATGATAAAGTTGTCTATCAGTCGTGCAAAGATGATTACGGTGTGATTAAGAGCACCATGTTGTTTGCTATGGAACCGGAACTTCAAAATCGTTTTGAAAACTATCCCGGGCCCTTTGAGATTCTCGAAGAGTTGAAAACCATGTTTCAGACTCAGGCCCGTTCTGAGAGATATGAGATCTCCGAGAAGTTCTTTAACTACAAGATGGAGGAAGGGAGTTCCGTTAGTGAGCACGCCATTAAGATGTCGGGCTACACTCAACGCCTTGAGCAACTGGACTGCAAGATTCCAGAGGAGCTCAAGATTGACAGGGTTCTGCAATCACTCCCTCCTAGCTACAAAAGTTTTGTAGTGACTCATAATCAGATTGGTTCCACTGATACGATCACCGAGCTCTTCGCAAAGCTGAAGGCTGCGGAGGTGGACATCAAGAAGGATAATCATGTGTTGATGGTCAACAAGCCCTCCTTTAAGAAAGGTAAAGGTGCAAAGAAGCCCTTCAAGAAAGGCGGCGGCAAGCGCGTTGCCCCTGCTGAGAAGAAGCTCAAGTCTGGTCCCAAGCCGGACACTGAGTGCTTCTATTGCAAGGACAAGGGTCACTGGAAGCGCAACTGTCCGAAGTACTTAGCGGACAAGAAGGCTGGCACCATCAAAGGTATATTTGATATACATGTTATTGATGTTTTCCTTACTAGCCCTCGTTGTAGTGCCTGGGTATTTGATACTGGTTCAGTTGCTAATATTTGTAACTCGAAACAGGAGCTACGGAATAGACGGCGGCTTGCGAGGGATGAGGTGACGATGCGCGTTGACAACGGATCAAGAGTTGATGTGATGGCCGTCGGCACGCTCTCCTTAGTTTTACCTTCGGGATTAGTTTTAAACCTCAATAAATGTTATTATGTGCCTGCGTTGAGCATGAACATTATTTCTGGATCGTGTTTATTGCAAGACGGTTATTTATTTAAATCGGAGAATAATGGTTGTTCTATTTATATGAGTAACATCTTTTATGGTCATGCACCTCTTGTGAATGGTTTATTTCTTCTAAATCTCGAAAGGGATGAAACACACATCCATAACATTGAGGCTAAGAGATGCAAAGTAGATAGTGATAATACTACTTATTTGTGGCACTGTCGTCTAGGTCATATTGGTGTAAAGCGCATGAAAAAACTCCATTCTGATGGACTTTTGGAGTCTCTTGATTTTGAATCATTTGACACATGCGAACCATGCCTCATGGGCAAGATGATCAAAACCCCGTTCTCCGGTATGATGGAGCGAGCAACGGACTTGTTGGAAATCATACATACCGATGTATGCGGACCGATGAGTGTTTCGACGCGCGGTGGATATCGCTATTTTCTCACTTTTACCGATGACTTAAGTAGATATGGGTATATCTATTTAATGAAACATAAATCTGAAACGTTTGAAAAGTTCAAAGAATTTCAGAATGAAGTGGAGAACCATCGTAACAGAAAGATTAAGTTTCTACGATCCGATCGTGGGGGCGAATATTTGAGTTATGATTTTCTCACGCATCTCAAAGCAAGTGGAATCGTTTCACAACTCACGCCACCCGGAACACCACAGCGCAATGGTGTGTCTGAACGCCGGAATCGAACCCTATTAGATATGGTCCGATCAATGATGTCTCTTACTGATTTGCCGTTATCATTTTGGGGTTATGCATTAGAAACCGCTGCATTCACTTTAAATAGGGCTCCATCTAAATCCGTTGAGACGACACCGTATGAACTGTGGTTTGGTGCTAAACCTAAGTTGTCGTTTCTTAAAGTTTGGGGATGCGAAGCTTACGTCAAGAAGTTGATGCCGGACAAGCTCGAACCCAAAGCGGAGAAATGCGTCTTCATAGGATACCCTAAGGAAACTATTGGGTATACCTTCTATCACAGAACCGAAGGCAAAGTGTTTGTCGCAAAGAACGGTTCCTTTCTTGAGAAGGAGTTTCTCTCGAAAGAAGTGAGTGGGAGGAAAGTAGAGCTAGACGAGGTTATTGAACCTTCTCTTGAATTGGAGAGTAGCGCAGCACCTGAAATTGTTCCAGTGCCGCCTGCACCAACAATAGAGGAAGCTAATGACAAGGATCATGAAGCTTCGGACGATGCTGCTACTGAACGTCGCAGGTCGACAAGGTCGTGTGCCCCTCCTGAGTGGTACGGCAACCCTGTCTTGACTGTCTTGTTAGTAGAAGACAGTGAACCTACGAACTATGAGGAAGCGATGATGAGCCCAGACTCTGAGAAATGGTTAGAAGCCATGAAATCCGAATTGGGATCCATGACCGAAAACCAAGTATGGACTTTGGTGGACCCTCCTAGCGACCGAAAGGCCGTTGAGTGCAAATGGATCTTCAAGAAGAAAACGGACGCGGATGGTAATGTTACCGTCTATAAAGCACGGCTTGTTGCGAAAGGTTTTCGACAAGTTCAAGGTGTTGACTACGATGAGACTTTCTCTCCCGTAGCGATGTTTAAGTCCATTCGGATTTTATTAGCAATTGCTGCATTTCATGATTATGAAATATGGCAGATGGATGTCAAGACTGCGTTCCTCAATGGCAACATTGATGAAGAGTTGTATATGATGCAACCCGAAGGTTTTGTCGATCCTAAGGATGCTGATAAAGTATGCAAACTTCAGCGTTCCATTTATGGACTGAAGCAAGCATCTCGGAGTTGGAACCTTCGTTTTGATCAAGTGATCAAGAGCTTTGGATTTGTTCCAAATTGCTACGAAGCTTGCATCTACAAGAAAGTGAGTGGGAGCTCGGTGACGTTTCTGGTACTATATGTGGATGACATATTGATTATTGGAAATGACATCAACATGCTTAACGATGTGAAGAGTTATTTGAACAAGTGTTTTTCAATGAAATACCTAGGTGAAGCTGCTTATATATTGGGCATCAAAATCTATAGAGATAGACAAAGACGCCTGATAGCTTTAAGCCAGAGTACATACCTAGACAAAGTTCTGTAAAGGTTCAGAATGGATAAGGCATTGAAAGGTTCAGTGCCTATGTTGTCAGGTAAGATATTGAGCAAGGCTCAGTGTCCAGCTACGGTAAATGATAGGGAAGCTATGAGCAAAGTGCCTTATGCCTCGGCCATAGGTTCCATCATGTATGCCATGCTGTGTACTAGACCGGATGTGTCCAATGCTCTTAGTTTGACGAGCAGATATCAAAGTGATCCAGGAGTGGAACACTGGACAGCCGTGAAGAACATCCTAAGGTACCTAAATAGGACTAAAGAAATGTTCTTAGTCTATGGGGGTGATGAACAGCTCGTCGTAAAAGGTTACGTCGATGCTAGTTTCGACACCGACAAGGATGATTCTAAATCTCAGACAGGATACGTGTATATTTTGAATGGAGGAGCTGTGAGCTGGAGAAGCTTCAAGCAAAGCGTGATCGCGGGATCTACAGTAGAAGCGGAATACATGGCTGCTGCAAAAGCGTTAAGTGAAGGAGTTTGGATCAGAAACTTCATCACTGAGCTTGGCGTGGTTCCAAGTGCATTGGACCCACTGGAGATATTGTGTGACAACACTGGCGCAATAGCACTCGCTAAGGAACCAAGATATCATCCAAAGACCAAGCATATCAACCGCAAGTTTCATATAATCCGAGATTATATAGCAGATGGAGATCTGAAGATCAGCAAAGTACATACAGATCTGAATGGCGCAGATCCATTGACTAAACCTCTTCCACGTGTAAAACATGATCAGCACCTCAGTGCCATGGGTGTGAGATTGTTGCCAAATGTAAACTAGATTATTGACTCTAGTGCAAGTGGGAAACTGTTGGAATTATGCCCTAGAGGCAATAATAAAGATGTTATTATTATAATTCTTGTTCATGATAAAGTTTATATTCCATGCTAGAATTGTATTAAGCGGAAACATTAATACTTGTGTGGTTTGTGAACAACACCGTGTCCCTAGTACGCCTCTATGGACTAGCTCATTGATCAATGATGGTTAAGGTTTCCTAACCATAGACATGAGTTGTCAATTGATAATGAGATCATATCATTGGGAGAATGATATGGTGGACAGACCCAAACTAAGCGAAGCA
The DNA here is from genome assembly GCA_916181665.1 of Avena sativa. Classification (NCBI taxonomy): domain Eukaryota; kingdom Viridiplantae; phylum Streptophyta; class Magnoliopsida; order Poales; family Poaceae; genus Avena; species Avena sativa. The sequence continues at coordinate 485,347,523 of OV702279.1, forward strand.
ATTAGATCGTGTCATTGTGTTCATCTTTGCGAAGCTTTTCCTATGTCAAATATTGTATTCCTTAGACCATGAGATAATACAACTCCCTGGTAACGGAAGAAAGCTTTGAGGTCATCAAACGTCATCCTATGAGAGGGTGATCATAAAGGTGTCTCTCAGGTGATCGGAAAGTATCTGTTGGGTTGTATGTATCGAGATGGGATTTGTCCCTCCCAAGTCGGAGAGATATACTTCGGGCCCACTCGGTAATCGATATCAACACCGCTTGCAAGCATGTGGTTAAGGAGTTAATCACAAAGTGATATCGGATTACGGAACGAGTAAAGTACTTGCTGTGAACGAGATTGAACTAGGTATGACGATACCGACGATCGAATCTCGGGCAAGTAAAATATCGCGAGACGAAGGGAATATATATATGAGATTGATTGAATCCTGGCATCGTGGTTCATCCGATATGATCATCGATGAATGTGTGGGAGTCAATATGGGTGCCCAGACCCCGCTGTTGATTATTGATAGAAGATCATGTCTGCATATTCTCGAACCCGCAGGGTCACACACTTAACGTGTCTCGACGCTAGGATAGATTGGATACTTGGTTTATGAATTTTTGTTCGGAGTCTCGGATGGGATCCGGGATATCACGAGAGGTTCCGGAATGGTCCGGAGAATAAGATTCATATAAGGCAGTGCAGTTTTTGGAGTTCGGAATTGTTCCGGATTAATCGGTATTGTACCGGAAGCTTCTAGAACCTTCCGGAAGGGGACCAACGTGGCCCCACCTTCCGGGAGGGGGCATGGGCCTATGAGGGAGTGTCCTGGCCGCATTAGGCCAGGGGCACAAGGCCCCATAGGGCCTAGCCGATCCTAGATAAGTTTAAAATCGTTTAAACTAGAGATAAGATAGGGTTTCTAGATAAGGAAGAGTTTAAATCGTTTAAACTGGAGATAGGCTTGGAGGATGGGCAAGGGCTGGCCGCACCCCCCCTCTATATATAGAGGGCTGGTGCGCCCCCTCCCCATACACACCCTCCTCCAAACCCTAGTTGCCCTGCTGCCCTTCCACTCTCCCTCCCGACTGTTTGTAGGCGAAGCCCTGCGGCAGAAATTCTCCACCATATACACCACGCCGTCGTGTTGTAGATCCAATTCATCTCTCCACCATACTTGCTGGTCCGAGGAAGGAGGAGACGTCGAGGTGCTGCACGTGTGCATCTCACAGAGGCACCGCCACTTGTGGTGCTAGATCGGATCGGATCGCGAGGAGGAGAAGCGAGTACGACTACATCACCCACGTTTCGACGAACGTTCCGCTGTGCGAATCTTCAAGGGTATGAAGATCTAATCCAATCTCTCTTGTTGTTTGCATCTCCTAGATTAGATCTTGGCTTTCCTTCTGTTCGCTTCCGTAGAAAATTTTGATTTACTATGCTGCGAAACCCTTCAGTTTTTTGAGAGGTCGGGAGAAATCCTTGTCGTCTTGACACCTACGCGATGACGCCTGCAGGTGTCGCCATCCTTCCTGAACGGCGTCGGGTGTATCTCTTCCCCACCTCCCGTAGCGTATCGGGGAAACACTAGGACCAGTCCGGCCAGCAGCGTCGTTGTCGTCGCTTTTCTTCTTAAAGGTGTTGCTTAGTACGCGACGCTTTGGTGCGCTAGGAGTGTGGTAGTAATCTGCCGGAGGGCGCAGCGGTTGCGGGTCATCCTTGTTTTTGTCAAGCCACTGTTCTCGGCTTTGTTTTCTCTTTTTTTTTCTTATTTGTTCTTTCTGTTTTGTCTTTTGGGCATTGTGTTGTCTGGCCCAGTACCGATCTCAAACGGTTGCTATACTTATATAGCTGGGCGGAAGCCTGATTGATTCGAGGAGGAGTGAGAATCATAGGTCGTTGACCGCAATGAAGCCTCACAATTCATGTTGTTGAATCTTTATTTTGTGCCGGACCATGAGGGGTGAAACTATGATCACATAGGAAAAAAATGATAGAAATCAAACATAAATAAAAGGAAATACAAGAATGAAAAAAAATACTACATGAAAGAGAGAGATTGCCATCCGTCGACTGGATCACTGGTAAACTAGCCTGGCTTTTTGTCTGAGCCACATGCATTACTGTTGAACCCAAACAATTCCTCGGTAGCTACACAACAGACGTCTGCCGGACGTCTCTCCCCCACAAAGAAAAGAAGGAGGCGACGGCTAGGGTTCCTCCCTAGCCTGCCGCCCGCCGTCCGTGCCTTGTCTTTATTGTCTAAGATTGGAAATTGACGGGTCCCCGCCTCTTCCGGTTGTTGCTCCGACGGTCGGAGGGGGTGGGGACCTCGGACCTGCGCTCGGCACGGTTGAAGGGTCCCTAAAGTTAGAGTTTGGTCAACCGACATCGACGCTATGGTGGCTATAGCGGCGTTGTGCGGGACAAGAATAAGGTATACTCGTCTTCTCTTCCACCTCGCCGTCGACGATCTCATCGGTGGCGCCGAGGAGAGCGGGAATTCATCTGGTCGTTGCTTTCATAGAGTGGTCGATCTTGTCCAGTCTATGTGTGTTCTAGGTTTGGTGTTTGAAGATTCGGATCAATTCAAGGGTTCAATGACGACGACTTCGGCTCTGGGGCGCTGGTCCTTAGGGGCACGTGCACGAAGACTTTCCGACTGTCATCAACAACGAAAAGCCAGCTCTGGTAAGGGAGCGACGACAACGGCGCGTCGGCGGCTTGCTCTGGCAGCAGTAGTGGTCGTTAAGTGGTCCAAGTACCTTAATGTAATGTTTATTATATTTGGTGTGTCTTGTACTTCTTGTGAACTCATGGAATAGATCCAAATTTTTCTGGCAAAAAAAAAGCGATTGCTCGGTAGAAATCTTTTGGATGATATCGAACACTCCGGGAGCTCCTTAAGCTACGGCTTTGATGCCCATGTGTGAGCTCCCATTGGGCTGGTCTGGGTAGTTAATTAGTTTTTTCTTATTTTTTTCTTTTTTTCCTTTTTGCATTGAATAATTTTCAGATTTCAAAAGGTCCAAATTTTGAAAAGGTTCAGAATTTATTAATTTGAAAAATATTCAGATTTAAAAATTGGTAAAATCAAAAATTGTTTAGATTGAAAAATGATCATATTTTGAAAAAAAATCAGATTTGAAAAATGTTCCAATATAAAAACATTTAAAAATTTGAAATTATTCTAATTTATTTTTTCTAAAAAGAAACAGAAAAAAGACCCCTGCAGGAAACTAGACGGAGTGTTCCGAAACCTTCCCAAAACTAAAAAAACCAGACCCCTATAATCCTTACTCAACAATGCTACACTTACGGGCAAAAACGGGCAAATGCTTACGGGATGACGTGCAAATCGTACAACGGCCGTAGAAGATTTGGAACCGTCACACCTTCGCTCCAATTAATTCACTCCATCTGTGTGCGTAACAAAATCCTGTAAGAGTTTGCCCGTAAGTCTAGCATTATTGATCCTTACTAGGCTGACCTGTTTAGCAAATTAGCAATGGGAGGTTTTTTTTTTTTGCGTCCAGCAATTCCTATACAACACCTGGTTGCCTCGCTAAATTACTAATCATGTGGGGCCCAATATTGTTCTGGTTTTTAGTTTGGTTCCTTCTGGTTCATTCATTTTTTTTTAATTTTTGCTTTTATTTTTCTGTTTTATTTTCTCTATTTGTTTCTTTTTCTTTTCTCGAAAATATGGAAAATTTAAAAAATCTGAAAATCCCCAAGGTGCATTCTATAGGATTCGCCGAACAACCCCGCAGTTCGTTATCCCAGCTCTAGTCAGGCATGAGCGTGTATTGGTCAGGCCTGCTGGTGGTCCGTCGCGCGCACTGCTGGCCCGCTGTGATCTAGCCCAGCAGTTTTCCGTATATCCTAGCAATTTCTAGTTACTCAAAGAAAAAAGCAATTTCGAGTACCACCTCGAACCAAGCTACTCACACCGCCGCGCGGAACTTGGCTAATCTCTCTGACCCGTCTCGTCCCTATCCTCTCAGCTCACGTTCTTGACCCCTTCTCCTTCGTCTGGATCCCCGGCGCTTCCTCTCCTCCTCTCCTCCGCCGGCTTTGCCGGCCGGAGTGGGAGGGAGTGGGAGGGGAGAGGGATGTTAGCTTTGCGACAAGTAAATAACGAAGAACGAAAATAAAATCGCAGCAAGGGGGACACAGATTTAACGTGGAAAACCCTCTCCAACAAAGAGAAGGGAAAAACCACGGGCGCCAACCAACGAAACTTCACTATAACAGGGAGTGTTTACACAACGCCAGGGATTTCACAGATGCAACTTATCCCAGCCGGCGGCTTACAAGAGGTATATATAACGGTGGTAACCTAGGTCATCAACGATCCGTACCGCGGGGGGCTATCAGCCCAAGCGTCCGGCGACGGCCCTCGCTCCGCTCCGTCAGAAGTTGGCCTTTACTTTGTATAATTTGGATCAACATATAACAAACTCCACCTTGAGACAAATTCCTTCTTGTAGCATCAACAATAATCATCTCCCTGAACAAACAAAGAAAACACTTTTGGCGCCAACAGCCACTTGGGCTAAGTAGTTATACCAACTAAGCTTGAGCATAGCTCAAACTTAGTAACAGGAACAAGCTTTGTCATCATATCAGCAGGATTATCATGAGTGCTTATCTTGCATACCTTTAGTGTACCTTGTGCAACAACATCACGAACATAATGGTACTTGATATCAATGTGCTTTGTTCTCTCATTGAACATCTAATCCTTAGTAAGGTAATTAGCACTTTGACTGTCACATAACAGGTTAATGCAAGAATCATCCTGACAAAGCTCAGCATATAAACCTTTCAACCAAACAGACTCCTTGCAAGCTTCAGCAACAGCCATATATTCTGCTTCGGTTGTAGATAGGACAACAACTGGTTGTAGTGTTGCCTTCCAACTCACGGCACATCCACCTACCGTGAACACATAACCTGTGAGGGACCTCCTCTTATCCAAATCGGCAGCAAAATCTGAATCCACATAGCATGCGAGTCCCTCACCAGTCTTGCCAAACTTCAAGCAAGCATTTGATGTGCCACGGAGGTACCTGAAAATCCACTGAACAACTTCCAATGTTCTTTACCAGGATTAGTGATGGCTCAATGCAAGGCGCCCAGAAAAATGCTTGATGGAGGTGTTGATGTAGAACTTGTTCGAAACCCCAAGAGGAAGGTATGATGTATGATGAGCATAGCAGCAAGTTTACCTCAGTTATGAAACCAAGGTTTAATCGAACTAGTAGGAGCAAAGAAACATCTCAAAGGTGTTACTAGCTGAGCTTTGGTAGGGCGCACTGATGACCCACAAGTATAGGGGGTGTATCGCAGTATTTTCGATAAGTAAGAGTGTCGAACCCAATGAGGAGTAGAAGGTGCTGGCTGATGGCTCAATGCACGGCGCCCAGAAAAGTGTTGATGGCTCGTGGTTGATGTAGAGCTCGTTGGGAACCCCAAGAGGAAGGTATGATGAGCACAGCAGCAAGTTTCCCTCAGTTATGAAACCAAGGTTTAATCGAACCAGTAGGAGCAAGGAAACACCCCAAAGGTGTTACTAGCTGAGCTTTGGCAGGGCGCACTACCGGTGCTAGTAGCAACGTGGAGAACTGTACAACACAACCACAGAACTTTGTCCTCAACTTGCGATGAGGTTGTCAATCTCACCGTGTTTTGCAGAAAACAAAGGATTAAACGTATCGAATGGAAAGAAGTAAAAGTTTGCAGAAAGTAAACACAAAGCAGTAAAAGATTGTAGATTGTATGTAAAAGACAAGGACCGGGATCCATAGTTCACTAGAGGTGGCTCTCCTTAGATAGATAACATGCTGGGTGAACAAATTACAGCGGGACAATTGACAAACACCGAGAAAGCAATACATGCATATACTAATCATCTTGACTCCTTTGAGACTTGATTGGGCATTACAACATAATACATGGACCACCATCCAACTGCATCTATGACTAATAATCCACCTTTAGGTTATCATCCGAACCCCCTCCAGTATTAAGTTGCAAGCAACAGATTATTGCTTTACGAACTGCGTGTAAAGTAAACAATACGATTGTTCTATGAACAAAGGATTGTTGTTTTCTCCCTAGTAGCAACAGCACATCTAGTACCTTAGAGATTTCTGTCACTTCCCCAGATTACCAGAGGCATGAACCCACTATCGAGCATAAATACTAACTCTTGGAGTTGCTAGCATCTACTTGGCCAAGATGGCTACTAACAACGGAAAGCATGCAAGATCTCAAATAACAAAGACATGCTAGAATCAATAATCAATCTGAAATAGCATCTCAATATCCATCGGATCCCCGCAAACACAATATGTATGGATTACAAAAAGATGATCTTGATCATGAACGGAGCTCACAAGATCTAAACATGAAAGCACAAAGGAGGAGAAACCAGCCATCTAGCTACTACATGGATCCGTAGTCCAAGGATGAACTACTCACGCATCACACCGGAGGCTTGCATGGTGATGAAGAAGGCCTCCAGGGTGAATTCCCCTTTCCGGCAGGGTGCCGGGAAGAGCTTCAGATCCCTCCCGATCTAGGGATGGAGATGACGGTGGCTACATACTCTTTCGTGGATTTTTGATCGGGTACTTAGGATTTTCGTCCCGAGGGCAATATATAGGCGGAAGGAGAGGCCGAGGGGGTGCCGGGAGCCACCACACCACCCCCTAGAGCAGGCCAGGCCTGGCCGCGCGGCCAGGTGGTGCGGCCGGCCCCTGGCCCCTCTCTGTCTCGTATTCTGGCACTTGATCCCTTCCAGAAAAATAGGCACTTTGGCTTTTGTCCCGTCCAATTCCGAGAATATTCATTTTCTGACTTTCTTGGAACCAAAAACAGCAGAAAACAGGCAGCTGGCATTGTGGCTCTTGTTAATAGTTAGTCCAAGAAATCATACGAAAATTACTCCAAAGTTGGAACAAAACACAAGAAAGTGGATAAAACCAAGCATGGAACATCAAAAATTATAGATACATTTGCAATATATCAACATCCCCAAGCTTAACTCCTGCTCGTCCTCGAGTAGGTAAGTGATAAAAAGAAATAATTTTTGAGGTGACATGCACCATCAAAGATTTGATCAAAGTATTTGCAAAACACTCAAAGCTGGGATCATAGTACTTTAATCATAACATGAAAGACAAAGTTCTAGCAATAAGCAAAGAAACTATGATGCAACATGAAAAGGCACAAACAAAAGAATCATGAATAACATGCTTTGCAAGACGTTTGTTTGTTTCACATAAAGAAAACATAGCATAATAGTATTCAGCTTGTCCCTCAATAGAGTAGCAAATATAAATGCATAGGACACCTTCAAAGTTCATAAGAGTGACTAGATACAATAGTTAAAAACAAGCAATAACAAGTTATGCATCAATCAATTAGTCTTGGGACAATGCACATAGAACTAAGAATGGCCACTATGCTCTCAAAGTAAGTTCATAAAGACAGAAGGTGGAGACTCAATATAATGGTGGAAGAAAGGCATTTTGTAAAAGGAAGTAGGGATTCAAGTCGCATAAAGAGCTTCCAAAAATTATGGTACTTATAGCTTTTAGCTCTCATTGCCCCTATCATAAGCATCTTGAAGTGATTAAGGTTAAAGTGACACAACTAAGAGGATATGCTTGACAAGTTATAAACCAAAATCTCATGCCCCTTACTTACGAAGACCGATCCTCATGCTACTCAACTTCAGTCACGAGTAAGCTCTTGTCATTGTAAGTACATGTGTATCATTAAGAACCGCCAATGGGGTACCCTTGCACATGATACGGGAGCTTTCCCATAATCAAAATGACAAGGCAAGCAGACAATGAGCATCTCGGCGATCTTTTTATTTGCTATTTGCATAGGTTTTTATTGAGGATGCTTCATAGAGTGCTCATTATGGTGATGCTGCAAGTTTCCACCATCATTAGGCATGGCTTAGGCTAGCGGCCCAGGCGTTTCTCTAACACACATACAAACTCCATGATCTTACAAGTTCCACTTTTATTTCACACCGCCGGGATCCGTAAGCAAACGAACATGATATCAACGGGGTACAAAGTACAAGTGCAATGTTGAAAGCGTTCCCCATGGTACATGGTTCTGCTAATTTCAACTTATAAAGCGCAAGCATGTATGCAACAAAGAAGGACCCAATGGTTCAAGTTTATTAGAGGCAAAAAGTAAAGTGTGCCATCAAGTTCGTGAGAGGTTTAATCACTAGTTTTCTCATAACAAGTGGAAGGTAAACAAAAGCATGAATATACTTGGAATAGCATAAGCTAGTAGGTAGGTATGGTGGACTCTTTGGAATAACTTGGTTTAGGGAGTTGGATGCATGAGTGGAACTCATACTTTGTTGTGGAGGCTAGCAAAAGACTGGGAGCGACAAACTAAGAGAGCAATAATGGCCATAATCATGCAGAGCGACAAAACATCATTGATCAAAGCATAAAGTGATACTACAAGTTGAAAACTAAAGGATCATAAAGGCTATGGTGACTTTGGATAGTCATAACATGGTGTGAGCATGCGCCAAGTCAACCCAAATAAAGCATCAAAAGAGAATACCACTATACTATGCTTTAATATGCTAAAACAGCGCATGATTCATCCAAGGCACATTAAGCAATCTCAATTGTTTATAAAGATTCATGCTACAGCAAAGAATACTAAGCATAAAACCAAAAAAATATCAAGCATGGCATGACAAAGCATAGGCCACAGTAAAAAACGAGCTCTTTTTACCACATAAGCATGGACTTTCCTACTCTTTTCCAAACCAAACCAAACTATTTGCAAACCAATGTATAAAAGAGGGGGTCCAACCAACTTATTCAGAAACTAAGCAAACCAAGCAAACTAAAAACCAAAACGAAAACGAAAAAGAAGACGCTCCAAGAAAAACATAACTGTGCATGAAACAATAAAAATGAAGCGTTTGGAAGAAACCTGGAATTTTTATTGATGAAGAAGGGGAAGCCTTGGGCATCCCCAAGATTTGAGGCTTTTACTTCTTGGATATTTCTTGGAGTGACACGCGTGGCATCTTCAAGCTTGAGATTTAGTCCATCCTTCATCTTATTACTCATTCCTTCCATACACCTGAAAATTTTCCTTCATACAAAACTTCACACAATCTCATTAGCAACATTAGTGCACTTAAGATAAATAAGTCTTAAGGTTTAGTTCTAACACCAAATAAACTTCCATTAGAACACTAGATACTGTAGCACTTCCTTCAAAAATCTCAATTCCCCAAAAGAACTCAAAAAGGAACCCACAAGAAGCAAATGCAGAAAATAGCAGAAATCTGTTAAAACAGACCAGTAGGTAAAGACGAATTTTTTCGAAGACCTTCTGTTGCTCAAATAAAAAAGTGTTAAACTAACTAAAGTTAGATAACAACCTGGGGCAGAAGCACAAAAAATTACAGCTCAATCCGACATACATAGCTCTCTCAGGAATGTTTACGGTGAAGCACAAAATTCTGTTTCGGGACAGCAACTTTCCCAATCATTACTTCTCTCTCATTAGAGGTTACTCCTGGCACAAAAAGCAAATAAAAAGGATAAGGAGAGGTTATTACTGAATTAATAACTTCCAAGACTTATCTAAAACTTTTGGGTTATCTCCCAATAAGTACTTTTCTTTAACGCCTTTAAGTTAGGTATAAGAAGCAAAGAAAGAATCAAGTGTTCTCAAATGAAGAAGCATTAAAACCAACTTTCTTGCCCTTACCTCTCTTATTTTTATTCTTAACCTTTGGGAAAATGTGATTGTTTGGTGGAGAAGAAAGGTGCATGGTCCCCTTTCCCATATCTATTATTGCTCCAAGGAGTTCTAATAGGGACCTTCCAAGTGTAATTTGTCTTTTTCCTGCACATTCAATAACAAGATAATCAATAGAAATCGTTTTCCCAAGGATCTTTGTAAACACTCCTTGAGGTATTCCAAGAGGCAATATGGTAGTATTATTAGTAAGAGATATTTCTTTTCCTCCCTCAATGAGCCCCCAAGTATTCAGAGATTTATAAATATCTTTGGGCATAAGGCAAAATTCAGACATGATATCACAACGAGCTTGAAAAGTTTCAGCGTTCATCTCAATCTTTACTGTAGGGAACCACTTTGATGGTTCAGAGTTTATTGGGACATAATCGTGATGCTCCCTAAGCGTATTATAGCACCCTTCTAATATAATAGTGCTAGCCTCAAGAGTGTCCAACCTAGCAAATATTTTTGCGAAGGAAATATCAGTTTGGCTAGGCATGTTGTAAGTGAGGATCAATTTCTTTATGGCATTAATAGCATCATCCTTATTACATTGGAGGAAATCTCCTCCCACAATATCATCTAGGGCATATCTATAGCAAAGAGCAATCCCAAGTTAAAACTGCTAAGGAACAAACTTTGAGTCATTTTAGGCTCAGTTTTTTCATGTAGATCAGAGATTTTAGACCAAGCTTCCTTAAAACTTTCCTCAATTCCTTGTTTAAAAGTGAAAATCATTTCCTCGGGTGACATAGTGACAGGAGCAAGGCTAGACATAATGAGATAGGAACTAATTTTTTTGTGTTTTTGAAATAAGAAAGCAAACAAGTAAAACTAATTTTTTTTGTGTTTTTGAAGAACAAAACAAGCAAACAAAGCAAAAAGAAAACTAAGCAAAACAAAAACAACAAAGTAAAGATATTGGTTATGAGGGACTCCCCTTGTGAAAGATGTCCTTGACTCCCCGGCAACGGCGCCAGAAAAATGCTTGATGGCTCAATGCACGGCGCCCAGAAAATTGTTGATGGCTCGTGGTTGATGTAGAGATCATTGGGAACCCCAAGAGGAAGGTATGATGAGCACAGCAGCAAGTTTCCCTCAGTTATGAAACCAAGGTTTAATCGAACCAGTAGGAGCAAGGAAACACCCCAAAGGTGTTACTAGCTGAGCTTTGGCAGGGCGCACTACCGGTGCTAGTAGCAACGTGGAGACCTGTACAACACAACCATAGAACTTTGTCCTCAACTTGCAATGAGATTGTCAATCTCACCGTGTTTTGCGGAAAACAAAGGATTAAACGTATCGAATGGAAAGAAGTAAAAGTTTGCAGAAAGTAAACACAAAGCAGTAAAAGATTGTAGATTGTATGTAAAAGACAAGGACCGGGATCCATAGTTCACTAGAGGTGGCTCTCCTTAGATAGATAACATGCTGGGTGAACAAATTACAGCGGGTCAATTGACAAACACCGAGAAAGCAATACATGCATATACTAATCATCTTGACTCCTTTGAGACTTGATTGGGCATTACAACATAATACATGGACCGCGATCCAACTGCATCTATGACTAATAATCCACCTTCAGGTTATCATCTGAACCCCCTCTAGTATTAAGTTGCAAGCAACAGATTATTGCTTTACGAACTGCGTGTAAAGTAAACAATACGATTGTTCTATGAACAAAGGATTGTTGTTTTCTCCCTAGTAGCAACAACACATCTAGTACCTTAGAGATTTTTGTCACTTCTCCAGATTACCAGAGGCATGAACCCACTATCGAGCATAAATACTAACTCTTGGAGTTGCTAGCATCTACTTGGCCAAGATAGCTACTAACAACGGAAAGCATGCAAGATCACAAATAACAAAGACATGATAGAATCAATAATCAATCTGAAATAGCATCTCAATATCCATCGGAACCCCGCAAACACAACATGTATGATTACAAATAGATGATCTTGATCATGAATGGAGCTCACAAGATCTAAACATGAAAGCACAAAGGAGGAGAACCAGCCATCTAGCTACTACATGGATCCGTAGTCCAAGGATGAACTACTCACGCATCACACCGAGGCTTGCATGGTGATGAAGAAGGCCTCCAGGGTGAATTCCCCTCTCCGGCAGGGTGCCGGGAAGAGCTTTAGATCCCTCCGATCTAGGGATGGAGATGACGGTGGCTACAGACTCTTTCGTGGATTTTTTATCGGGTACTTAGGGTTTACGTCCCGAGGGCATCTTATAGTCGGAAGGGGAGGCCGAGGGGGTGCTGAGAGTGGCCACACCACCCCCTGGCGCGGGCCAGGCCTGGCCGCGCGGCCAGGTGGTGTGGTGGCCCCCTGGCCCCTCTCTGTCTCGTGTTCTGGCACTTGATGTCTTCCGGAAAAATAGGCACTTTGGCTTTTGTCCCGTCCAATTCCGAGAATATTCATTTTCTGACTTTCCTGGAACCAAAAACAGCAGAAAATAGGCAGCTGGCACTGTGGCTCTTGTTAATAGGTTAGTCCAAGAAATCATATGAAAAGTACTCCAAAGCTGGAACAAAACATAAGAAAGTAGATAAACCAAGCATGGAACATCAAAAATTATAGATACATTCGCAATGTATCAACATCCCCAAGCTTAACTCCTGCTCTTCCTCGAGTAGGTAAGTGATAAAAAGAAAGAATAATTTTTGAGGTGACATGCACCATCAAAGACTTGATCAAAGTATTTGTAAAGCATTCAAAGTTGGGATCATAGTACTTCAATCATAACATGAAAGACAAAGTTCTAGCAATAATCAAAGAAACTATGATGCAACATGAAAAGGCAAAAACAAAAGATTCATGAATAACAATTCTTTGCAAGACGTTTGTTTGTTTTACATAAAGAAAACATAGCATAATAGTATTCAGCTTGTCCCTCAATAGAGTAGCAAATATAAATGCATAGGACACCTTCAAAGTTTATAAGAGTGACTAGATACAATAGTTAAAACAAGCAATATCAAGTTATGCATCAATCAACTAGTCTTGGGACAATGCTCATAGAACTAAGAATGGCCACTATGCTCTCAAAGTAAGTGCATAAAGATAGAAGGTGGAGACTCAATATAATGGTGGAAGAAAGGCCTTTTTTATAAAAGGAAGTAGGGATTCAAGTCTCATAAAGAGCTTCCAAAAATTATGGTACTTATAGCTTTCAGCTCTCATTGCCCCTATGATAAGCATCTTGAAGTGATTAAGGTTAAAGTGAACAAACTATGGTCTACATGCTTGACAAAGTATAAGTTAGAAATCTCATGTCCCTTGTATACGAGGGCCACTCCTCATGCTACTCAAGTTTAGTCACCGGTAAGTTCTTGTCATTGTAAGTACATGTGTATCATAGAGAACTGCCAACGGGGTACCCCTTGCCCGATGATACGGAAGAATCCCCATATCAAAATGACAAGGCAAGCAGACAACGAGCATCTCAGCATTCTTCTTATTTACCATGGGAATATGGTGCTTTTTTCTCTCTTTCCTCTTTTCATATTATCTTTTTTTTCTTTTTCTCTTTTTTTTCTCAGTATAGGACTCTTTTTTTTATAAGAAGAATGCTTCATAGACAACTCATTATGGTTACGCTGCAGGTTTCCACCATGTCAGCATGGATTAGACCAGCGGCCCAGGCGTTTCTCTAACACATATACATAACTCCATAGACTTATAAGCTTCCCTTTCATTTCACACCGACGACATCCATATACAAAAGAGCATGATATCAACTAGGTACAAGTACCAAGTGCAATGTTGAAAGCGTTCCCCATGAAAGCATGGTTCTGCTAATTCCCAACAAATAAGTTCAAGCATATACAATATAGATGACACAATGGTTCAAGTTTATTAAGGGCAAGAAAAGTAAAGTGTGCCATCAAGTTCGTGAGAGCTTTAATCAATAGTTTTCTCATAACAAGTTTAATTTGAAAGGTAAACAAAAGCATGAATATACTTGGAATAGCATAAGCTAGTAGGTAGGTATGGTGGACTCTTTGGAATAACTTGGTTTAGGTAGTTGGATGTATGAGTGGAACTCATACTTTGTTGTGCAGGCTAGCAAAAGACTGGGAGCGACAAACTAAGAGAGCAATAATGGCCATAATCATGCAGAGCGACAAAACATCATTGATCAAAGCATAAAGTGATACTACAAGTTGAAAACTAAAGGATCATAAAGGCTATGGTGACTTGAGATAGTCATAACATGGTGTGAGCATGTGCCAAGTCAACCCAAATAAAGCATCAAAGGAGAATACCACTATACTATGCTAAAACAACGCATGATTCATCCAAGGCACATTAAGAAATCTCAATTGTTTATAACAAGTCATGCTACAACAAAGAATACTAAGCATAAATCCAAAACAATATCAAGCATGGCATGACAGAGCATAGGCCACAGTCAAAAACGAGCTCTTTTTACCACATAAGCATGAACTTTCCTACTCTTTTCCAAACCAAACCAAACTATTTGCAAACCAATGTATGAAAGAGGGGGTCCAACCAATTTATTTAGAAAACCAAAGCAGACGAAAAACCAAAACAAAAACAAAAAATAAGACGCTCCAAGCATAACACAACTGTGTATGAAACAATAAAAATGAAGCGTTTGGAAGAAACCTGGGATTTTTATTGATAAAGAGGGGGATGCCTTGGGCATCCCCAAGATTTGACACTTGTACTTCTTGGATATTTCTTGGGGTGACACGCGTGGCATCCCCAAGCTTGAGCTTTAGTCCATCCTTCATCTCATTACTCATTCCTTCCATACACCTGAAAATTTTCCTTCATACAAAACTTCACACAATCTTTATTAGCAACATTAGTGCACTCAAGATAAATAAGTCTTAAGGTTCAGTTCTAACACCAAATAAACTTCCATTAGAACACTAGCTACTGTATCACTTCCTTCAAAAAGCTCAATTTCCCAAAAGAACTCAAGAAGGAACCAACAAGAAGCAAATGCAGAAAATGGCAGAAATCTGTCAAAACAGACCAGCAGGTAAAGACGAATTTTTTAGAAGACCTTCTGTTGCTCAAATCAAAAAGTGTTGAACTAACTAACGTTAGGTAACAACCTGGGGCAGAAGCACAAAACATTACAGCTCAATCCGACATACAAAGCTCTCTCACGAATTTTTACGGTGAAGCACAAAAATCTGTTTCGGTACAGCAACTTTCCCAATCATTACTTCTCTCTCATTAGAGGTTACTCTTCGCACAAAAAGCAAATAAAAAGGATAAGGAGAGGTTATTACTGAAGTAATTAGTTACAATACTCATCTAAAACTTTTGGGTTATCTCCCAATAAGTACTTTTCTTTAACGACTTTAAGTTAGGCATAAGAAGCAAGAAAGAATCAATTGTTCTCAAATGAAGAAGCATTAAGACCAAATTTTGTTTTCATAGGAGAAGCAAAAGAAATCTTTTCTCTCTTTTTAGGGAAGTGTTCTATACCTTTCTTGAGTGGGAGTTGATATTTAATGATGCCTTCTTTCATATCAATGATGGCACCAACAGTTATAAGAAAAGATCTTCCCAAAGTAATAGGACAAGGAGCATTGTATTCAACATCCAAAACATAGAAATCAACAGGGACATAGGCATTGTTAACCATAATAAGAACATTATTAAGACTCCCCATGAGTTTCTTTTTAGCATTATCATCAAGTGGGACATTCAAATAACAATCTTCAAGAGGAGGCAAATCAAGCATATCATAAATCCTTCTAGGCATAATAGAAACACTACTATCAAGATCACATAAAGCTTTGAAATCAAAGTCATTCACTTTCATATTAATGATGGGTTCCCAACCATCTTCTTGTTTTATAGGAATAGAAGCTTTATGTTTCATTCTTCTTCTTTAATCTTTATGCGAGCATCAGTAATGTGTTTTGTAAAGGCCATGTTCATAGCACTAGCATTAGGATTTTTAGCAAGCTTTTGTAGGAACTTAATAACTTCAGAGATATTACAACCATCAAGGTCAAAATCAAATTTATCATCTAAAGTAGTAGAACTATTACTAGCCTTAACACTAGTGGTGGTGATAGTAGAAACACTAATGTTTCTAGCAATTTCATCTTCTCTTTCCCACTTAGCATGTAATTCAGCTAATAGTCTAACATTTTCATCAATTCTAACTTGTATAGCATTAGTAGCTGCAAAGCGATTCTCATTAGTTTCAGGTTTAGCAGCCATTTTATTCAAAGTAGATTGAGCTTCAGCCAAAGATGCTATATTTCTTTTAGCATTAGAGAGTTTTTCCTCAATAGTTTTATTGAAAGCAGTTTGCTTACTAATAAAGTCTTTAAGCATAACTTCAAGTTCAGAGGGTGCACTCCTATTATTGTTGTAGGAACTTCCATAAGCATTACCGTTGTTGGGAGGATATGGCTTACAATTGTTGTTACCAAAATTATTCCTATAAGCATTGTTACCATAAGCATTGTTGCCAAAATTGTTATTTCTTATGAAGTTCACATCAACTTGCTCTTCTTGAGCAACCAAAGAAGCCAAAGGAACATTATTTGGATCAATATGGGCTTTCCCATTAACAAGCATAGACATAATAATATCAATCTTATCACTCAAGGAGGAGGTTTCCTCAACAGAATTTACCTTCCTACCTTGTGGAGCTCTCTCAGTATGCCATTCAGAATAATTAACCATCATATTGTCCAGAAGTTTTGTTGCAGCACCCAAAGTGATGGTCATAAAGGTACCTCCAGCAGCAGAATCCAATAGGTTCCTTGAAGAATAGTTCAATCCTGCATAAAAAGTTTGGATGATCATCCAAGCAGTCAGTCCATGAGTGGGACAATTCTTTACCAAAGATTTCATTCTTTCCCAAGCTTGAGCAACATGCTCATTATCAAGTTGTTTAAACTTCATTATTTCACTTCTCATAGATATAAGCTTAGCAGGAGGATAATACTTTCCAATGAAAGCATATTTGCACTTAGTCCAAGAATCAATACTATACCTAGTTAAGGAATTCAACCATTCTTTAGCTTTTCCTCTCAAAGAGAAAGGAAACAATTTCAGCTTAATAATATCACCATCTATATCCCTATGCTTTTGCATCTCACAAAGTTCAACAAAGTTATTTAGATGGAAGCAGCTTCTTCATTACCAATACCAGAAAATTGTTCTCTCATAACAAGATTGAGCAAAGCAGGTTTTATCTCAAAGAAAGTATTTTCAGCCACAGATGGAGCAATAGGTGTGCTCATAAAATCATTGTTGTTGGTGCTAGTGAAGTCACACAACTTAGTGCTTTCAAAAATAGTCATTTTTTGGGTTATCAAATAAGAAAGCAAACTAGTAGAACTAACTTTTTTGTGTTTTTGAATAACAAAACAAGCAAACAAAGCAAAAAGAAACTAAGCAAAACAAAAACAACAAAGTAAAGAGATTGGTTATGAGGGACTCCCCTTGTGAAGATGTCCTTGACTCCCCGGCAACGGCGCCAGAAAAATGCTTGATGGCTCAATGCATGGCGCCCAGAAAAATGCTTGATGGCGGTGTTGATGTAGAGCTCGTTGGGAACCCCAAGAGGAAGGTATGATGAGCACAGCAGAAAGTTTCCCTCAGTTATGAAACCAAGGTTTAATCGAACCATTAGGAGCAAGGAAACACCCCAAAGGTGTTACTAGCTGAGCTTTGGCAGGGCGCACTACCGGTGCTAGTAGCAACGTGGAGACCTGCACAACACAACCACAGAACTTTGTCCCCAACTTGCGATGCGGTTGTCAATCTCACCGTGTTTTGCGGAAAACAAAGGATTAAACGTATCGAATGGAAAGAACTAAAAGTTTGCAGAAAGTAAACACAAAGCAGAAACAGTTTATAGATTGTATGTAAAGAAAAGGACTGGGATCCATAGTTCACTAGAGGTGGCTCTCCTTAAGATAGATAACATGCTGGGTGAACAAATTACAGCGGGGCAATTGACAAACACCGAGAAAGCAATACATGCATATACTAATCATCTTGACTCCTTTGAGATTTGATTGGGCATTACAACATAATACATAGACCGCCATCCAACTGCATCTATGACTAATAATCCACCTTCAGGTTATCATCCGAACCCCCTCCAGTATTAAGTTGCAAGCAACAGATTATTGCTTTACGAACTACGTGTAAAGTAAACAATACGATTGTTCTATGAACAAAGGATTGTTGTTTTCTCCCTAGTAGAAACAGCACATCTAGTACCTTAGAGATTTCTGTCACTTCCCCAGATTACCAGAGGCATGAACCCACTATCGAGCATAAATACTAACTCTTGGAGTTGCTAGCATCTACTTGGCTAAGATAGCTACTAACAACGGAAAGCATGCAAGATCACACATAACAAAGACATGATAGAATCAATAATCAATCTGAAATAGCATCTCAATATCCATCGGATCCCCACAAACACAACATGTATGATTACAAATAGATGATCTTGATCATGAACGGAGCTCACAAGATCTAAACGTGAAAGCACAAAGGAGGAGAAACCAGCCATCTAGATACTACATGGATCCATAGTCCAAGGATGAACTACTCACGCATCACACCGGAGGCTTGCATGGTGATGAAGTAGGCCTCTAGGGTGAATTCCCCTCTCCAGCAGGGTGCTGGGAAGAGCTTCATATCCCTCCCGATCTAGGGATGGAGATGACGGCGGCTACATACTCTTTCGTGGATTTTTGATCGGGTACTTAGGGTTTACATCCCGAGGGCATCTTATAGTCGGAAGGGGAGGCCGAGGGGGTGCCGGGAGCGGCCACACCACCCCCTGGCGCGGGCCAGGCCTGGCCGCGCGGCCAGGTGGTGTGGTGGCCCCCTGGCCCCTCTCCGTCTCGTATTCTGGCACTTGATGTCTTCCGGAAAAATAGGCACTTTGGCTTTTGTCCCGTCCAATTCCGAGAATATTCATTTTCTGACTTTCCTGGAACCAAAAACAGCAGAAAACAGGCAGCTGACACTGTGGCTCTTGTTAATAGGTCAGTCCAAGAAATCATATGAAAAGTACTCCAAAGTTCGAATAAAACATAAGAAAGTAGATAAAACCAAGCATGGAACATCAAAAATTATAGATACATTTGCAATGTATCAATTAGCCATGTAACGACTCACCAAACTCATAGCATATGATAAATCAGGGAGAGAACAAACCATGGCATACATCAAGGAACCAACAACACTAGAATAAGGAACTCGAGACATGTACTCAATATCTTCATCAGAACTAGGACATTGCAATGCTGACAATTTAAAGTGAGGAGCAACAGGAGTGCTAACAGACTTTGCATCATGCATATTAAAACGTTAAAGAACTTTCTCAATGTAACTTTGCTGACTAAGAAACAACAACCTAGATTTTCTGTCCCGTTTAATTTCCATACCTAGGATTTTCTTAGCCGCACCAAGATCTTTCATCTCAAATTCACTACTTAGGTGTGCCTTCAAAGTAGTGATTTCTTTCATGCTCTTGGCAGCAATTAACATATCATCAACATATAACAGCAAGTAAATAGGTGATCCATTAACAAACTTTATGTAAACACAGCTATTAAACTGAGACCTCTTAAAACCTTGGGAGATCATAAATGAATCAAACCTTTTGTACCACTGTCTTGGAGATTGCTTCAAACCATAAAGCGACCTCTTCAATTTGCACACAAAATCCTCTTTTCTAGGAACTATGAACCCTTCAGGTTGGTCCATGTAAATCTCCTCCTCCAGTTCACCATGCAGAAAAGCAGTCTTTACATCTAGCTGCTCAAGCTCAAGATCATGCATAGCAACAATACCAAAGAAAGTACGAATAGAGCTATGCTTCACAACCGGAGAGAAAACAACATTATAGTCAATACCTGGAATCTGACTGAAACCTTTTGCTACTAACCTTGCCTTAAACCTTGGGGGCTCATTAGGAGACAAACCTTTCTTTCTCTTGTATATCCACTTACAGCGGACGACCTTCTTCTGTTTAGGCAAGCGCACAACTTTCCATGTGCCATTCTTATCAAGCGATTGCATCTCTTCTTGCATAGCAGAAACCCACTTCTCGCGGTCAATGGATGCAATAGCCTCATTGTATGTATCAGGTTCAGTATCATGCTCCACCTGTTCAGCACAACTCAAAGCATAACGAGCAAGATTACATTCTTCAATCAAACGACGAGGTGGAACTATGTTACGCCTCGGTCTATCAGCAGCAATAGATTCTTGTGGCTGCTGCAAAACAGTAGGTGAGTGCTGAACAACATCATCATCAATATTTTCCTCATGAGTATCATCAACGCTAACATTATTATCAACGGATTTCTGTAGGTGCTCCACCTGCACACGAACTCCCTCCTCTCCAATAGCAACAGGAGAGGGATCTGATGGCAAGCTGTCATGATACAAAAGATATTCATTGAAAATAACGTTCCTACTCAACAAAATGTTTTTAGTTTCAGGATTCCATAGTTTATATGCCTTAACTCCTGAACCATAACCAAGGAACATGCACTTAACAGCTCTAGGCTCTAACTTTCCATTATCAACGTGAGCATAAGTAGTGCAACCAAAAACTCTCAACTGTGAAAAATCAGCAGGCGAACCTGACCATACCTCAATAGGAGTTTTTTCTCAAGTGGAATAGAAGGTGACCTGTTAATGAGGTAACACGCTGTGTTGGCTGCTTCAGCCCAGAAACGTCTATGCATACCTGCATTGGACAACATACAACGAGCCCTCGAGATGATGGTTCTGTTCATGCGCTCAGCCACGCCATTCTGCTGGGGCGTGTAAGGGATGGTGTGGTGCCTGATCATACCATCATTACTGCAAAACTCCTCAAACTCATTAGAACAGAATTCCATATCATTGTCAGTACGTAGTACCTTTACCTTCTTTTCAGTTTGCTTTTGTACCATAACTTTCCACTTCTTAAAAGCATCAAAAACATCAGATTTATGTTTCAGAAAATATGGCCACACTTTTTTTGAGTAGTCATCAATAATAGTAAGCATATAATTAGCACCACCAATAGAAGTCCTATGGGAAGATCCCCATACATCAGCATGCACATAATCTAATATGCCTTTGGTGGTATGAACGGAAGCATTGAATTTAACTCTTTTATGCTTACCAAAAACGCAGTGCTCACAGAACTCAAACTTACCCAAGTTGCAACCATCAATCAGTTCTCTCTTAACCAACTCTGCCATGCCATATTCGCTCATATGCCCAAGACGCATATGCCACAGATTTGTTTTACCACAATCATCAGAATCATTAGAAGTAACAACAACAGCAATACCAGGCAAAGTGCTACCTCTAAGAACATATAACTTAGCAGAATTCATATCACCTATCATGTGAATAAGAGAACCTTTTGATACCTTCAACAACCTACGCCCACCAGCGTACTTGTATCCATCAACGTCCATGATACTCAGGAAGATCAAATTTCTGGCCATGCTTGGTATGTGCTTCACCTCATCCAACGTACGCGTCACGCCATCATGTGTCTTGATCTTAACAGATCCAACTCCGACAATATGGCATGGGTTGTCGTTCCCCACACGTACAAAATCTCCAGTCTGCACAGACTCATATGAACTGAACCAATCTTTGTTACAGCAAATATGAAACGAACATGCAGTATCAAGTATCCATTCATCATCACGAGAAGCACAAGCAGCAAAAACGGCTAAACATTCATCGTCAGAACTATCACCAGAAACAACAGCAGCCTTACCAGTACCTTGATCCTTATCTTTCGGTTGGTAAGTACCGTTCCTTTTCTCCTTATTCTGCAGCTTCCAACAATCATCAATAACATGATTAGATTTCTTACAATACCTGCAGAACTTGTCCTTTCCCTTGGACTTCGAACGACTTCTACCGTCTTTGCTCTTATCTCGGTTACCATAGTTGTTAGATCTCTGCTCGGTCCTGCCACGAATCTGCAGAGCTTCAGCCTTGGAAGACGTCCCATCTGCCTGCACCATAGATTTCATCTTTTCCCTTTGTTTGAGGGCATCTTGCACTTCATCAAGGGTTATTTTATCACGGCTCAACAACATAGTATCACGGAAGTGAGTATAAAAACTAGGCAACGAGCATAAGAGTAATAGAGCTAGATCCTCATCATCATATTTTACTTCCATAGATTGCAAATCAGAAATAATCTCTCTGAAAAGAGATAAGTGATTTATTACCGATCCACCTTCCTGCAATCTATGCGAGAACAACTTCATCTTCACATGCATCTTACTGGTTAGATCCTTTGACATGCAGATCGATTCCAGTTTTCCCCAAAGGGCAGCAGCAGATTTCTCTGTCAAAACTTCCTGCAAAATATTATTAGACAGATGAAGTTGAATCATAGACAAAGTCTTACGGTCCTTCCGCTTCTCTTTGTCAGACCAGCTCTTAGCATCCTTTTCCCCGAATCCATCCAGCGCTTCATCCAGATCTGAAGTTTGGGCGAGAATCGCCCGCATCTTCACCTGCCACAAGCAGAATCTTGTGGAGTAGTCCAGCTGCGGTAGATCGAACTTCAGTGACGACATGTCGCAAACCCTAGATTAGAACCTGGGGCTCTGATACCACTTGTTAGCTTTGCGACAAGTAAATAACGAAGAACAAAAATAAAATCGCAGCAAGGGGACACAGATTTAACGTGGAAAACCCCCTCCAACAAAGAGAAGGGAAAAACCATGGGCACCAGCCAGCGAAACTTCACTATAACGGGGAGTGTTTACACAACGCCAGGGATTTCACAGATGCAACTTATCCCAGCCGGCGGCTTACAAGAGTTATATATAACGGTGGTAACCTAGGTCATCAACGATCCATACCAAGCCTCCGGCGACGGGCCTCGCTCCGCTCCGTCAGAAGTTGACCTTTACTTTGTAGAATTTGGATCAACATATAACAAGGGGCCCGGTGCCGCTTCCCCCTGTGTATACCATCTCGTGGCGTGTTCCGAACTTGCAGCCTTGTCTACCTTTCGTTCTTGGAGCCTAACATCGGCAGATGTGGATTCCCGTCGGCGTGCCGTCAGTCTGTTCGCTCTTCTCGCTGTGGCTGTTCTGCTGGTCGTCGACTTCGGTGGTGAGCAGCACCTGTCTGGCCGCTCCACAAATAATTAATCCAGGGTAAATCCCCTCTGCAAGGTTTGTGTCTTCATCTATTCTCCAACCACAGCGCATGGTGGTCCTCTGTTTGGGGATGTAGATGATCGTGAGCCTTGCTGTTGTTTGATTTTGCCCCCTTTCTCTATCTTTCAATAAATCCCTGACCTCTGATGCTTCTCTTGCTGGACTTTTTCTCGCAAATTATTTCAATCCGGCGAGCTGGTTTCAATCCTCACTCATGGAGTTTGAAGCGGATTGGTTTGAGGTGTTCGCATGTTCTCTCGGTCGAATTCTTGGCGACGCCGCTAGCTTTTCTTGGTGATGTTTTCCTTTGTATCTTTACACTGGGGAGAGGCCGATCTACAGCTGGTCCTTGGCCTTCTTGCGCCTTCCTCTTATCTCCAGTTCGGAGGCCTGCTTTGCGGTCTCGGGAAGGCCTTGTTATTTGGTCAGGTCTATGTTGGTGCGTTCAGCTCTGTTGGGGGAGCTCTGCCCGAGTCAGAGGGTGCGTTGCGCTGGCGATTTGGTTTCTTCAGGATGTGTTGCGCCGGCGATTGGGTCTCTTTGCCTTGCTTCTGGACTGGTTCAATCTGCTGAGCCGACGATATGTTGTCGTCTTCATGGTGAGCGGAGGTTCAGCGGCGTCTCCTCCCTGGTGGCAGCCGGACGGGCTTGCCGGCGGCGAGTCTGCTTCTGGTCAGCGGAGAGGACACGTGGAGGCAACTGGTGATGACGAGGATGCAACCCGAAGGTGTTTAGACGACACGATGCGCTTCGTTCAGCGGCGTGTGTGCGTGTCCCTGTTGTTGGACTCCAATGTAATTTTCAGTGTTTTGGGGGTTGTACCTGTAATGGGGACAGTTTTGTCCCAATCCTGTAATGTGGTATGAGGATAACAAAGGGTTTGTTTTGCCAAAAAGAAAAAAAAAAGAGTACCACCTCAGACCACCGTATGCTATGCCACTATTGCAACAGCGTGTGACGAGAGACCAGTCTCATGTAGTCGTGTTCCGTGTCTCGCCCTTCGCCCTTTCACGCCAAGCTGGAGCGTCTCGCCGGGTGTACGCTCGGTACAGCACATCCAAGTAGTAGGAGTATATTACATTTAGCCCACGATCGGAGATCCACGTAGTACGTGGCATCGCTGGCCTTCTGGTCGAAAACGCTGATGTGCCGTTCAACCCGAACGCGGCGCAGATGGTAAGAAGACACAAGGAGTTCAGCAGCCTCCTGGACTTTGCCACCACACTCCCAGCAGATTGAGGCCACCATTCCACGATTGGTCGCAGGGAGGAGACGCTGAGGGTGTATCCTATGCTCGCTTGAAGTTCAGCAAAGAATGTACTACTTGGATGTGCTGCCTCTCCAACCAGGTCAGCAATCTGAATGTACGGATATAATTCGCGCGTTTTTTCTCGTCAGAATCGACTCCTGTACCTCGACTGTTCCGTTTCTACACCTACTTCGACCTTCTTAGAGGTATATGCTTCAAGTTCTCCCCGATCTTTAGCAGTAAAAGGTGCCTTCCGTTTATTTCTGACAGCATCAATATTTTGCCCTACTCTTGTGTAGGACTTAACCAGCTGAACAACAATGATTGTCAAAAGAAAACCGCATTTGTTCGATACTACTTCAGAGTGCCTCTTTTCTGCTGAACGATGCTTAGTTTTGTTAAATGCATTATGAGAGCATATAGTTGAGCTCCCAATACTGGAGTATAGCCGTGGAGCTGCCACTAGTAGATTAGGCCATGTGCAGCACAAACTTTCTGTTATATAACTAATCTAAAGAAGTAGTACTAGCTACCGATGGCTGCTGAGTGCTGACTGAGCAATGATTGTTAGGAGTTGGGACATGTAATGATCTTCTATTTTGGTAATCACATATTTGGGTATCTGGATGAAGAAACACAAGAATGCAAGTGACGATTGTAACTAGGGATGCAAGATCGGCTTTCAGTTGAGTTTCCTCCTGTTTTTGTTAGTACTGATTTTTCGTCTTGGGTTAACTTCGTTTTATTTCTCCAAGACGATTTATTCGGCATTAATGTTTGCCTTTTCTCATCACCGTTCAATAGTGCATAATATATGCTCGTGTGCATCAGTGTAGGAAAAGAAATATCTCCATATCCGACGTTAAAATTACTAGCACACATGCCCGTGTGTTGCACCGGGAGAATAAATTAAAAAAGTATTTTGATATCTCATTTAAGACATGATTTAACATATAAAACATGCACACATATAATTTATTACATCCCAGAATTCCAGTCCATGGAGTCGAACACGATCTATTTTTCAATAACCATAGCATCCCATATTTTCATTCTACTGAAAGAATCTCAGTAGCGGTCATTCATGTTTGCAAAATGTAAAAAATGACTTCAAATCTGCAAGTAGTAACGTGCATCACTATGGAGGTCATGGTAGTCTACCAAAGAATTTAAAAACATGAATGCATCAATGTTGACTCGGAGCATGCACCTAGCAATATATTGCACATAATCCTTTTGAACACGGTCTTGAACAAAATTATAAGCGTGTATCATGCACTGAACAAAAGCCACTGTCAGGATTATGGATCCTTTGTGATATATAAAACTGTAAGATCCAATAGTCTCTAAGAAATTCTTCTCTAGTATATATATATATCATAGAGAATGGCATTCACGTCCACGTATGGCATAAAACGATAAGGTAAATATGTGATGCTTACTCCAACCAAATAGAAGGCGCCTCACATATTTTCGCGGGAGTACAAAAAATATGGGAAAATAATGCACCTCAATAGCACTGAATTAACACGATGAAACTTAAGACTATACACCATCAGGGTGCAGCTAGAGACAAATCGAAAGTGGAAGGTGAAAATGTCGGTAAACATGCCAATGCAACATGCTTGCCTAGATGTTACTGAAGAATGTTGTACTGTTTGGAGGTCAAGTTGGTATTCTGAAGGTTTGTATTTTATGCCCACACCCGCACTGTTTTAATGTTACAGCAAACATCATTGCTTGCTTATCTCAAAGGAAATCAAGAGTATTGTTGTATCTCTAGTACTCCCATTTTCCGATTTCTTCTAAAAATAGAGAAATCCTGGCAGAGGAGAACCGAGGAAGCCTAGGCCCAGCAGAAATGCAGGACAAATTTCTGTTAGATGACTAATCTAAAGAAGTAGCACTAGCTACCGATGGCTGCTGAGTGCTGACTGAGCAATGATTGTTAGGAGTTACGACATGTAAGAATCTTCTATTTTGGTAATCACATATTTGGGTATCTGGACGAAGAAACACAAGAATGCAAGTGATGATTGTAACTAGGGATGCAAGATCGGCTTTCGGTTGAGTTTCCTACTATTTTTGTTAGTACTGATTTTTCGTCTTGGGTTAATTTCGTTTTATTTCTCCAAGACAATTTATTCGGTATTAATGTTTACCTTTTCTCATCACCGTTCAATAATGCATAATATATGCTCGTGTGCATCAGTGTAGGAAAAGAAATATCTCCATATCCGATGTTAAAATTATTACGAACTTGAAGTGGATGTGTAATTCCCGTGAGTCTGCAGAATACGCCTACTTAGAGTAACTCCAATAGGCGCTGAAAATTCCAGGGCGCTAAAATCCATTTGCAGCGTCTATTTTGCAGATTTAGCGTGCGGCGCTGGCGGCAGTTTCACTGAAAGCGCTATTTTATAGTGTGCGACAAACAGCGCTTCACCAGGCACTGCAAATTACAGCACACGCGACCAGCACAGATAACATACTCGCGTATATATAGTATCAAGAAGATCAAACACATCAAAATAAATCTACAATAAATTGTCTAGTTATTATTATTACAAAAAGAAAATAGTACATCAACAATATAACAAATACAACAAATTATTTTTCAACAATACAACAAACATACTAATAAGCAAACACTAATTGGTTTGTTATCTATTAAATTTCCACCACTCCTCAATGAGATCATGTCGAAAGTCATCATACACCTCACCACACCGAATCAAATGATACGAGGCAATGAAACATGCCACCCTCTCTTCTCTCCTCCTCACTTGCACGTGAACTCCCGTCATGTCATAGTAGGAGTAATCTACATCTTTGCCATGATCATCCTCTATGATCATGTTATGCATGATGACAAAAACGTTCATGATATACCAAAGGATCTCTTGGTCCCAAAATCTAGCAGGTCCTCTCACAATAGCAAATTGGACTTGCAAAATCCCGAATGCTCTCTCAACATCTTTCCTAGCTTCCGCTTGTATATTATAAAAGCCAAGTTTTTCTTACCTTTGGCTTTATGAACCGGCTTCACAAATGTTTGCCACTTTGGGTAGATATCGTTGGCAAGATAATAGCTATAGTTGTATTTGTGGCCGTTTGCTACAAACTCCACTGGTGGACTTTGACACAATGCAATCTTTGTCATAAGTGGTGACCGTTGAAGAACATTGAGGTCAATGCACAAATTGAGCATTTCAAAGAATGCATACAAAACCCAAGTCTGGCGATCGTCCACGGCTTCACGGATTATAGTCGAATCCTTTTTGTGGCCTTTGAATTATCCATGCTATTCCATAGGATACTTCTTCCAAGTCTAATACATACAATCAGTTGAGCGAAGCATACCCGAAGATCCTTGAGTCTTGTTCACCTCCAAAATTCTAGCTGTGTCTTGAGCATTGGGGGCTCACAAGTATGTGACGCCGAACACTTTCACAATTGCTACTGTAAAGCGTTTGACACACTTGATAGCTTGACTCTCACCCATATTCAAGTAGTCATCTACTAGATCCACCGGAATACCATATGCTAACATACGCAATGCGATGGTCACCTTATGATAGGTGCTATGCCCAAGTTCTCCGACGGCATTCCTCCTTTGCTCAAAAAACGATTATACTTCTTCACCTCCTCCGGGATGTTCTTGAAAAAGTTGATGCTCATCCAAAAACTCCGATGAAAGTAGTTCTCGAGGTATATCGGATTTTTCATTAAAATAGCTCCGCATTAAACTATTGTGGCATTCGATTCGTTCCCTCCATAACTTCTGTCTACCGAAAACTGAGCCACTATTTAGCTTTTTATTCGCGTGCCGAGCCAATAGCACGACTATGTTATCTTCTTCCTCAATATCAAATTCATCGTCGGATGAATCGTAATATGAACTCATCTATAAACATGTAACTGTACTAACTTCATGTACCAGCAAAACTAAAATCTACGAAAAAGGGCGCGTCGGTCGCGAGATATACCGAGCGGGGCTTTTGACGGCCACCTTGCGGGCGCCAAGTTGCTTCACGGCTGGCTGATGACATCGTTGGCGTCTAGCTCAGCGCGGGGCTGCGCCAGCACGACAGCAGTAGCTAGCTACTGCACCAAATTGATCGAGGCGCACGTGGAATCACCGAATTGAGCGGCGGGGAAGGCCAGAAAAAATAGGGCGCGATGGCGGTGGCTAGCTCGATTTACCGCGCTGGTGGCGCCGTGATGGCCTTGTGGAGGCGCATCGGCGGTGAATCTACAGCGGGAGAGCGCCAGCGTGAATGAATCGGCGCGGTGGCATCACCGGAGTGGCTGAGCAGAATGGGAAGGTGACAGCCTGAGCGCGCGGATATTTTAGCCTGGCAGTTGCTCCTTCTCACGCACGCAAAATACCGCGGCACATTTTTTTTTGTCCCGTGCCCTATTTTGTAGCGTCTGATGATGGAGCGTGTAAGAATGCAATCACCGTGCTAAACTAGCGGTTTTTACCGCACATGCGCATTATAGCGCCTCTGTTGTTGGATTTTGCTCTTATGTAATATCGAATTCTATCGGATTTGGTTTAGTTAACAAAAAGAGAAAAGAAAAAGGCGAGACTCTCGTTCGGTCCCTGGGACTAGCCGCCGGTGACTAGGAGCAATGTAAATAGCAGCCTGGTGCGTGCTAGTGGTTGATCAAGTGGATCGATGAAAAGCATCTCAATCGATCTTATCTGTACTTGGTGTGCATCAGGTTCTCGTTTTGTACCGTCATTGACCATGATGATTGAAGAAGTCGCATAAGAAATTACTAATATTTCGCATCCGAAGTCGCTCGGAAATTTCGCCCGAATCATCATAATTTTCATGTAAATGTTCAAACTGTTAGAGGGTCTCATTCTCCCATATCCGGTGGAGAGGAACCGTGCTACGTATATATACCGGCTGCGTTCCTTTTCCCGCTGACGAAAGCGAGGAGGGAGGGACCGGAGAGGGAGAGCAGGCGGCCGGGGAAGGAGAGGACAGCCATGGAGGGAGGCGGGAGCAGCAGCAGCTGGAGCATGGACGGCTATCTGAACGAGCACTTCCACATCCCCGCCAAGAACCCGCCGAGCGAGGCCCGCCTCCGGTGGCGCCGCGCCGTCGGCCGCGTCGTCCTCAACAGCCGCCGCCGCTTCCGCGAGTTCTCCGCCCTCCGCGCCGTCGACGACGCCCAGCGCCGCAGGATCCTGGTACGCTCCCCCACCCCACCCACCGTTCCCTTCCCTCCCTCCCCACCTCTCATCTCCTTTCGCGTTCAATACTTCGATGATCGTCCCGAAGAGCTGTTCGCGCCGTCCCTTTCGCTGAACTTCAGTTTAGCCCTGTTCCGACTTGCGGGAGGAGGGGTTTTCAGAGTTTTTGGTGGTTCTGTAAAGCTTCCAGGAAATTTCGCCCTGATAATTCAGCATCGTGATGTGGATGGACGCGCTGCAGCTTGGTGGACGTGAGTACATGACAGTGATACGCGTCTTGGTCGCACAGTGGAAATATTCCCTAACCAGATCATGTCAATTCTTCGTTTGAACTGTCCCGTTGGAAGGGGGGCTGGGTTGAGGACGCGTCCCTTGTATTGTATTGCACGTCTCGCCTTCCTTGAATTCTTCTCGATCTCTTCTGGTCCAAGGCGTGTGTCCGCGCAGGCCGGCTTAATTTGCACAGACCAGTTCTATTACTCCCTCTTAAGTCCGCAATTTTTTCTAAATTTGAATATATCTAGTAATACCAAATAATGTCTAAATACATCTAAATTTAATATTCGACATCTATTTTAAGACGGAGGGAGTAGAAGAAAACATGTTCGCTAAGAGTAGTTGGGGTGCATGATGGGTTCATACGACGGAAATGAACTAGTCAACCTCAACTTGCATCGTATAGAATGTTAGAAGTATACAATTGCCAGCTTCTCTCCCGCTACGACATAGGCCGCGACGACATAGGAGAATGTTAGAATAGTACTTTCTCCGTCCCAAAATAAGTGACGTGATTTTGTCTAAATTCATATGTATCTAGACATGTATGTGAATTTAGACAAAGTCACGTCACTTATTTTGAGACGGAGGGAGTATACATATTAGAGATAGCTAGGATTCGACATCTACTTGTACTCCAAGTTAGAGTACTACACAGATTAGAGATAGACTAGGATTCGACATCTACTTGTACTCCAAGTCTTTTCCCTCCTTGTACCTCTTTATATACCTAAAGGGGTACACAAAAAAATGAAACAATAATAAATCAATACTTTCACTTAGAATTCAAGTTGAAATCATACACACACGATAACACTAGGTAATAACCGAAGGGTCCATACCTACTGTTAGTATTCCCTCCGACCCATATTAGTTGACTCGAATTTGTCTAAATTCGGATGTACTTAGACATGTTTTAGTACTAGATACATCCAAATCTAAGTAAATCCAAGTCAACTAATATGGTCGGAGGGATTAACACTTTTTGCAGCTGAGCACAAATTTTAGCCAATTATTTGCACATGGCACAAATGAACCATTTTGTGATGTGGCGGCAGGATCCACCACGATAGGTGGAGCCTGCTTTTTTTTTTGGGTTGAGCTGGTGGAGGAGAGGAGCGTGGCTGACTAGAGATAAAAATGGAGCGAAAAGTTTCGACTTTTATATGAAAATACGAAAATAGAAGCGGAATTCTGTAAAACAGAAATGGAGATGGATTTTTTTTATGGCGGAACAGACGCGAAAACAGAATTCTGCAAACGGATACGGAGACGGAATTTCCATTTCAGGATAACATGGAATTTTCATTTTTATGATTGATTTGCATGGCCAAATCTAACCGGTCCATTGCCTAACCTTGTCAAGCTCCCATCCCGAGACTGGTGACCACGTAATCCCTAAAGGCATACGAGGAGATTTCCACGATTTGACCTTTCTGTTTTCCCGAGCACCGTGCTAGAATTGGAGAACAATTTTAGGAGGCGGCAATTCGGCTCGCAGGTGCAAATGCACCTATTGTGAGAAACCATTTTTTGAAATGTTAAAAAATCAAAAAAAAATTCTACACATACATTCGAACATTTTATGTTGGTTCACAAGTTTTCAGGATGAAAGAACATTTTATGTGTCGTGTATAAAAAAGACAGAAAATGTCACGTGAATAGTCGTATTCCTGTGACATATTTTGTCTTTTTTATACACGACACATAGAATGTTCTTTCATCCAGAAAACCTGTGAACCAACATAAAATGTTCGAATGTATATGCGGAATTTGTTTTTCGATTTTTCCCATTTCTAAAAATGTTTTCTCACAATAGGTGCATTTGCACCTGCTAGCCGAAGTGAATATCCGATAATTTTATTGGTTTACTTGAATGATTGAGACTTTTTGCATGATTCAAGGGTTCTCTTGATTTCGGGTAACATCTGCATCACTCCACATCCGCACCGTATTCGGGGCTTATCTGTTTTCAACAATAACTACTTCCTTTTTATTTCTAGAGTTTCTGTATTCATTTTTGCTTTTGCAAAAAATATGAAAACAAATATGACACTACTTAGTTTCGTCCGGTTCCACTCATCATGTGATCAAATCCTTAGTGTAGTGATGATGAGAAAGATAGTATCCATCATTAGTACGATCAAACTCAATTCCCATAAAGTAATCGAGGGACCCTAAATCTGACATCTTGAATTGCTCACTCAACTTTTTCTTAACAAAACTAATGTAATTCTGATCATCTCTAGTGATCAACATACCATTCACATAGAGCATAAGAAAAGTACGAATGTGGTCAGATGTATGCATAAAAAGTGTAGGGTCATGCTCACTAGAAGAAAAACCAGTATCTTGAACCACATAACTGAAACACCTAAACAAAGCACAAGGTGCTTGCTTGAGCCCATGAAGAGCCTTTCTACAACGAATCACATGACCTGATGGGGCATTCTTTACATCCATTTGTGAGATTTACCAAGACCAATCCATAGCCACAACAATTAGAGTGCTAACAAAGGTCATGCGAGCTCATCTCATCATAGTTTCTCCCGTGAGCTTGCTGAAAACATGTAGAAACAAGACGATCCTTGTAGCACTCCAAAGAATCATCAGTTCTCACCTTGTATACCCATTTGTAGGTGAAAGGAACTAGTCGAGGAGGTAGCAGTATTAGATCACATGTACCAGTACTCTCTAAGGTTGCAAGCTTCTTAGACATAGCCAACTGTATTTGGCTCACATGCTCAAGAGGAGCGATTGCAACCATTTCCATATTTGTTTGGAAGCTCCAGAGGAGCGATTGCAAAGAGCATACCTGCTTGTCTGAGAGGAGTCATGAGTGAAAGGATGATAAGTGCTGGTCGGAGGAGAGGACGATAGAATAGATGACTTAGCATCGCATGATACTCTAGGACAACGACTATACTAAACAGGAAAAGAATCTCTAAGTGGTGGATATGGTGGAGGTGGTGAGAAAGGAGAGTGTGAAGGTGGTGAGCACAGAGATGAAACATGCGAGGAAGATGGGTCTTGTGGTGAACTTAGAGATGAATGATCGGACTCTGATTCCTATGAAGGGAAGATAGGTGGAAGTAGAAGAATTTAGGTGGACTCTGAAGTGGTGGAGGATGATGGTCTAGTAGAGGTGGAATAGAAGAAAGGTTGATCCTCATTGTAACTGACATCACGAGAAAAACGAATACGACGGTTGAAGGATCATAACAACGACAACCCTTATGCTCAATACTATATCCAAGAAAAATACACCGAATATACTATGCAATTAACTTGGTACGCTCACAAGGTACTAGTAGAACCTAGCATGTACAACCAAAACATGAAGATGTTCATATGCAGGAAGATAACCAAACAAAGCCCCACATCGACACTTGCCCTGGAGGTGCGAGGAAGACTAGATGCTTATGAGATACCCTGATGTGGAAATAGCTTCACCCCTGAAATGAGTAGGGACAAAATAGGAAATCACAAGAGTACTAGTTATCTATATAATATGGTGATGCTTGGGAAAGGACGCCCTCCTATGCGAGAGAGGAGCGGTCTCATGTACGGTGCAGCTCGACGGTGTAGTGTCCGTGCTTCTTTTTTCTCCGTTTTCTTCCATTCGTCCCATGTTTAGTGTCTGACTTTGCGTCGGTTGTATTTTGTTGCACCGCGTGCTGCGGGCTGCACTCACTCACGGTGCCTTTGGACGCGTTAAGCATTCATATAGATTTTCGGGTTGTGAAAATGGTTCGTAGAAACATATTAACATGGGTTCTAGTTGTGAAGATCTCGACGATGTGACTAGTACAAACTTGAAAATGGATCATAATTTGGATGCCGCAAGATATAGTCCCTAGGAGGGCGCTCTTTTCCTAGTGATTCTCTATGAAGATTCCTTTTTTTGCTGAAATCAAATTGGAAAAAAACACTCCATATGTTGACCAAAGCCAACAATATTTCGGTCCTAATTAGAGATGTTTATTTTCACTTTTCAGGGAAAAGTTCATGTTGTAATTAACGTGCACAAGGCGGCGCTGCATTTTATCAATGGTGTGATCCCGTCAACTTATCGTGGAGTAATACATGTCTTTCTGATCTTGTCATAACTATCCTGTTGAATTTCACCCGTTATCATTTAACTACGCAGGTGTAAAACAGTACCATTTAACACCCGAGCTTATCGAGGGAGGATTTTGTATCAGCCCGGATGAACTGGCAGAAATTACCAGCATGCACAAAGATTTTACGATCTTCACGAGGCATGGTGGAACCACTGGAATATCTAGGAAAATCAAAGCCTCTCTGGAAGATGGTGTTGAGGAAACTAAAATACCAATCAGGCAGAAGCTGTATGGTACCAACAAGCACGTCGAGAAACCCCCTAGAAGCTTTTGGATGTTTGTGTGGGATGCATTACATGACCTGACTCTGATTATTCTGGTGGTGTGTGCTCTGGTTTCTCTAGTGGTTGGCCTAGCCACGGAGGGATGGCCAAAGGGTATATATGATGGCCTTGGCATAATACTGAGCATTTTATTGGTGGTACTAGTTACTGCATCCAGTGATTACAAGCAGTCGAGGAAGTTCATGGAACTGGACCGTGAGCAGCAGAAGATATATGTTCCCGTCACTAGAGATAAGAAAACCAAGAAGGTTTTGATTCATGACTTGGTAGTCGGTGACATCTTGCATCTTTCGATCGGCGATGTGATTCCTGCAGATGGCTTGTTTATATCTGGTTACAGCCTACTGATAGATGAATCTAGCTTGTCAGGTGAGAGCGAGCCGATTCATGTCTCCGAAGAAAAACCTTTTCTCCATGCCGGGAGTAAAGTGGTAGATGGGACAGCTAAGATGCTCGTCACTGCTGTCGGTTCGCGTACTGAGTGGGGGGAAATCATGGGTACTATTAATGAAGATGGAGTTCATGAAACTCCTTTGCAAGTGAAGCTCAATGGCGTGGCCACAATCATAGGGCAGATTGGGCTTGTGTTTGCCATTCTGACATTTGTAGTACTTCTAGCAAGATTCTTGGTCGACAAGGCAATGGATGTTGGCTTGATGAATTGGTCGGCAAATGATGCATTGGTAATAGTCGACTACTTTGCTATTGCAGTGACCATTATTGTCGTCGCAGTCCCTGAGGGTCTGCCGTTGGCTGTGACTCTTAGTCTAGCATTTGCCATGAAGAAGTTGATGAATGACAAAGCACTAGTAAGACATCTTGCAGCATGTGAAACCATGGGCTCAGCCAGCTGTATTTGCACTGATAAGACGGGAACTTTGACAACAAACCACATGATCGTTGATAAGGTTTGGATCAGTGATGTATCCAAGTCGGTTAATGGTGACACAAACATCACTGCGCTAAAATCTGTAATTTCAGAAAGCGCTATGTCAATACTCACACAAGGCATATTTGTGAACACTGGATCTGAGGTGGTTAAGGGAGATGATGGCAAAAGAAGCATAGTGGGAACACCAACTGAAGCCGCACTGTTGGAGTTTGGGTTGACATTGGAAGGAGATCGGTATGTCGAACACAATAAGCTCAGAAGAGTAAGAGTGGAGCCTTTTAATTCAGTCAAGAAAAAAATGTCTGTGATAATACAGTTACCCGATGGAGGTCTCCGATCCTACTGCAAAGGTGCATCAGAAATTATTCTGGGGCACTGTGATACTGTCCTTAACGGTGAAGGAAATGTAGAGCCACTGTCAGAAAAGCAGAAGGAAAGTGTGTTAGATATAATCAATTCGTTTGCTTCTGAGGCATTGAGAACACTTTGCATTGCGTTTAAGGATCTGAGTGGAATTTCTGACGAGGAACCTATACCGGACAATGGTTACACACTAATAGCACTTTTTGGTATAAAGGACCCAGTTCGTCCTGGCGTCAGGGATGCGGTAATGACCTGCATGGCTGCTGGTATTACTGTGAGAATGGTCACGGGAGATAACATCAACACTGCTAAAGCTATTGCCATGGAATGTGGAATATTAACTGAGGATGGGATAGCAATAGAAGGACGAGAGCTTCATGATAAGAGCGCGGATGAACTGAGGGAGCTCCTGCCTAGGATTCAGGTTTATGTTTACTTAAATTGTCTGGTTTTTAATAATCTCCGTATGGATTTAAAGTTCAAATGTTAACTAAATCTATCGCCCCAAGTTCAGGTAATGGCTCGTTCCTTGCCCATGGACAAATACAAACTGGTAACAAGCCTGAAAAGCATGTATCAAGAGGTTGTTGCAGTTACTGGTGATGGAACCAATGATGCACCGGCATTGTGCGAGTCAGACATTGGACTGGCTATGGGTATTGCTGGCACTGAGGTACTTCTTGATGTTTCCATGTAGTGTATGTTGCTTTTTTCTTCCTTGACCAACCTGTTCTTGAAAAAATAAAAAAGAAGTCTAGTAAGTATTAAGTTTTAATGTCTCCTGCAGTAAGAGATATTCTGAAACTTTGTCCCAGTTTTTTATAACATTTGATAATTTATATTAGTAATCTTTGTTTCTATACACTAAATGGAAGGGATCTGAGATAATCCAAAATTTCACCACGGAGTAAACTAGTAAAGGCAACCTTTAGATCATCATTCACCACTACATAACTATACTAACTTTCCTATTGGGGATGATTTGCTATGTAACATATTGGACATCTAAAGGATTCTTTTCAGATGTTCAAGCATGAAATTCATTTTTCGATGCCATTTAAATTATGTGCATGAGATGTTTTCATGATACAAATATTTGATCCTTCGATTCAGGTCGCGAAGGAGAGCGCTGATGTTATAATAATGGATGACAATTTCAAAACCATTGTAAATGTTGCTAGATGGGGTCGTGCTGTTTACTTGAACATTCAGAAGTTTGTGCAGTTCCAACTTACAGTTAATATAGTCGCTCTGATTGTGAATTTTGTCTCAGCATGTGTCACAGGTATTTACACAGTTACTGCCGATCTATATTTTTATCTAATACGTGTCTTTGAAGTTTCTGTGCATATTTTCTGAAATACAATTTTATTTTGTATTTTATTAGAAACCAAACTGATGTGCACCAATTTATGATTTATCTTCTTTTGCTGTAGCTTTTTAATTTGAAATTACATATATATATTCCACTTTGAATTAACTTGTAGGGACTGCACCACTTACTGCCGTCCAGTTGCTATGGGTTAACATGATTATGGACACCCTGGGAGCCTTGGCCTTAGCCACGGAACCGCCAAACGACGAGATGATGAAGAGGCCGCCTGTAAGGCGGGGAGATAGTTTTATTACTAAGGTTATGTGGAGAAATATTCTTGGCCAGGCTTTATATCAGCTCCTTGTATTGGGTACTCTCATGTTTACTGGAAAGAGAATACTTAATATTGAAGGTCCGGCTGCTGATAAAACCATTAATACTCTCATATTCAATTCTTTCGTCTTCTGCCAGGTATGTCCACTACAAATTACTTTTACATGCAAAGCTATTCTGTTGCTTCTGTTTCAAAGTGAGCCCACATCCTCATAAAAAGCCATAATTTGCATTACATATTTACTAGTTATTGGATTGCAACTTATTTGTTTTTTTTCTTATGGGTGAGACTACATTCACAGTATTTAACCTTGAAGCCAGTGTTCTGTCTTTTTTAACGACAAACGTGCAACTCACAGAAATGTGATTTACTGAAATTATAGGAATCCGTGCATATTTTTAACGAGTAATTTTATTTAAGAATATGCTGCCATGCTTCCAGGTTTTCAATGAAATAAACAGTAGGGAGATGGACAAGATCAATGTCTTCAGAGGGATATTCAGAAATTGGATCTTTGTCAGCATATTGACAGCTACAGTGATATTCCAAGTGGTCATAGTGGAACTTCTTTGCACGTTTGTGAACACCGTGCCATTGAGTTGGGATCTTTGGTTGCTCAGTGTCATTCTTGGCTCAGTTAGTATGATGGTCTCCGTGATCCTCAAGTGCATTCCTGTTGAATCTGGTAAGACAAATATCAAGCCTCATGGGTACGAGTTGATTCCTGAAGGCCCAGAAACTCTGTAACTTCACCTGGAAATTCTGTTGTTTCCACGGTGGCAACATGTCCATCACAACAGAAAAGGATTTCTTCTCGGCCTTGTTTGTCGGTGTAGTTATCCTGAGCATTATAGTCCCAGCGATCAGCCTTGGAGATGACACTGAAGACTGAAACCAAAAGATATGTTTACGCAATTCAGCGTCGATGGAGGAAAATCATCGGATGAGTTCAGGACCGATGCATCAGAATATTGGGTACAGGAAACAGGGAAGCATTAGATTAGTTCAAGTACTTCCTCCGTTCAAAAATATAAGACATTTTAGCTTTGTGAAATAAATGTATCTAGACGCATTTTAGTGTATAGGTTCATTCCGAACCTCTACGAACCTATACAGTAAAAGACGTCTAGATACATTCGATTCACAAAGCTAAAACGTCTTATATTTCTGAATAGAGGGAGTATATATTAGGGGAGTGTGCATATTATTGTTTCGGTGCATAGCTTCCACTGGACACATTTATAGGTTCGTGTTCACGACAAAGGTTTATGCTGTCGCAGAATCTTGAATTCTTTTTGGAAATTTGGAGGTACAGGTTTATGCAGGTTTTGAAACTAATGTTGCCATGCGAACATTCAAAAATAGCATTAGTTCAGGAACTCCTTGAAGTAGTATTGGCATTCATGGTGATTTGGAGGTTCTCTGCATGTTTTCGTTTTCTGCGTAAATTGAAAGTTGTAACTATTCTGTATTTCTAGTTACCGTTGTCCTTCGATTCTCTAAAGATCGGAGTCTTCGGGTGGTTGAAGAGAGAGATCTCGGTTGAGAACTTGAAGAACAGAACAAGTGTGGGCCGGATTATCTGAGCAATTGGGGTATTTATACCCCTAGTCAAAACTCGGCCGTTGGAGATTTTAGGGCTGGATTATCGGCCCAAATGGGGGCCGCATTATCTGATCGGGGCAAAAACTCCGCCCCGACGTTGGATTTTCTAGGCAAAAATCCGCCCCTTACTGCATGACGCATCTTGGCTC
This sequence comes from Avena sativa, assembly GCA_916181665.1. NCBI lineage: Eukaryota > Viridiplantae > Streptophyta > Magnoliopsida > Poales > Poaceae > Avena > Avena sativa. Next base: position 485,386,327 of record OV702279.1, read on the forward strand.
CCTTTGCAAAAATTCCCAGAGGGGGAGGGGGGATTATTTGGCCCTGGCCGGATAATCCGAGGGAAAGTCCGCCCACGTACCGCATGACGCGCCTTGTTCTCTTTGTCACATGAGTCAGGACGGATAATCCGGCCCCTGGCAGGGACAGATAATCCGCCCCCCAAAAACTTGTTTGGCTGCACTTTATATAAACAATTATCTGCAACACTTAGCACACATTAAATATTTCTTGGTATTATTATTTAACACATAAAACTCTAGAGATTAAGAAATGTTTTTTCATCAGGCAAACAAAGGAGTCGAAGTCGCCTGCTTATTGATGGATAATGCTAGTACAGATTGCTTGGGAGTTTTTCCGTACCTCCTCCTAGGCTTCTCCCGTCCTATATATAATAGGCCGGGTCTCAAAGCCGTATACGGATAGGTTACATACTGATGATTACAACACCAACACAACACCGGTTCTTTACTTCTTTATCTAATACAACTATGGTCCTTCGGATGCTTTCTTGGGCCTTCCTCTTGAGTTTTCATGGGCCGTGAGTCTATACAGCTAGGATAACAAATCATAAACACCCGAATAATCATACCTATGTCACGGACATTTCGTATTGCTCCACCAATCTCACCGTCCACCAGCACACGCCACCACGGTTTTGCAGTCACCACTGTTATCTCATCGTGGCCCACATTGCGAGGCTGGTAAGACCGAAAAAGGAGAAACTACCTCGACGGAACAACAACGCGTGGGAGGGGACTACCTCCACCACCGGAAGGCGATGACCGACCCCCCGACTGGATGCAGCAACAGGGGCAAACCAAACCCTCTATGGTCCGGCCGAGCCTGAATGGGCCCGTGAAGCCCCGCCGCTGCATTGCAGCAAGGATGCCACTGTCATCGCTAACCCTCGCGTTACTCCCTATTTCATCGTCCATCAGTGGACCCAGGGACGGAGCGAGAAATTTGCAATAAGGGGAGAGGAGGAGGGGGGAGGGGGGGGGGCGAGAGGCATCAAAAGTTCAAAATCAGAGAGTCACACCATAGCAAATATCATGAAGTTTAGATAGTTACAATAACCCTATACTTTGCAATATGAATGAAAATTACGTATAAATGACTTGGATTTGTCTAGATTTGAATGTATCTGGACTAGTATATAGATACATTCGAATCTAAACAAAGCTAAGTCAGTTATTTCGGAACAGGGGAGTATATATTAATTGAAGTTCGCTCTACGGTTACCGTCGGTAGGATTACGACTGCTTGCGAATCATTCGGTTTGCATTAACAGGATCAATTATTGTGTTTTTTTAATTGATCTCGCTCCCTTTTCTTCATATCATACGGAAGCACAAGTGGACAACCGAATACAGGCCCTGTTCCTACAATCCTTCTTCTACAGTTTTTACCCAAAAGAATATCTAAAACCTTCTATAGTTTCTAAGGCAAAACCTAGTCCAACATTCAGAGACGAGCAGAATACCTACGATTGCAAATTTCAAGAAATAAGAGTTGGTGGAGATTGTAAACTAACTTGAATTCTTTGCCTCGCCATCGCTGTGGCCGGCCGTATTTGCTGTGCCTGTATAGATCTGCTATCTGAATCGCTGCCCCATTGGTTATACGGTATTTGACCGACTTTGCGATTGGAAACTGCCCTAGACGATTGCACATCTACGGCCAGCGACGACGATGAAAAGAAAGGAAAACTCTGGCGGCTCCGTGCGTGCGTTCACTGCGGAATGCTAATTGCACAGGGCGGCTCGCGTCGCACAGGGTTTTCCCCTGTTGGGTCGGCCCAGTTCCGTGGTCTCGTGTATTTTTCGGTATTTTTCTATTTTCTGTTTTCTTTTTCTTTTTCTGTTTTTTGGTTAACTTTTCGGCTTTCTTTCTTTTTTACTTTTTTGGGAAAATGTTCATTATATATTTTGGAAAAATCTAGATTTTTCAAAATTGGTTTGCGATTTTTAGATTTGGTGCGGAATTTTATAGTTTGTTTATGTTTTTTTAAAACACACTTCTAAAACAAGTTCGTGAGTTTTGAAACTTGGATCAGGAATTTTGAAAATTGGTTCATGATTTTTGGAAAAAGTTTATGATTTTTAAAAAATGTCCATGTTTTTAATAAATAGTTCATGAGTTTTGAAATTTGGTTCATGAATTTCAAAAACTGGTTCATGATTTTCGAAAAATATTTATGATTTTTTAAAAATGTTAATGTTTTTAAAAAATAGTTCATGAGTTTTGAAATTTGGTTCGTGATTTTTGGAAAATGATTATGTTCTAAAAATATTCATGTTTTTAAAAAATAGTTCATGAAGTTTTGAAGTTTGGTTCATGAATTTCAAAAATTGGTTCAAGATTTTCGGAAAATGTTCATCACGAGTTTCAAAATTTTGTTCATGATTTTCAAAGAATGTTCATGTTTTTATAAAATTTATTCATTAATTTGGAAAACATTTGAAGCTGCAATTTTTTTTCTTATTAGTTTCTAAAAATGTATATGCATATTTCCTGCTAATACGTTGTTTCAACATGTGCAAAAGGCACGGCATGGGGGAAAGAATGCACGAAAGCAGAAATGTACATGACCGAATGTATCTCGTGTGACGGAACAGTCGACACAAGCAGTAAGCGATGTAGCTGACTTTAATGGGCCTCGTCGAGAGCATCCATGAACCTGTCGTTGGAAGCGGCGCAGGCGAGAGGTGCCGCTACGAGCGGTGCGCAGCACCTCCCGCGTTCGCTGGACCTCTGTTACTGCTCGCCTGCTTCCGCATGGGCTAGTTTCCACGTCTTGGGTCTGGTACTAGTAATGCTAATTTGTTTGCTGGTCTGGGCAGATTGGATGGGCTTCAAGGGGGCAGATTAGCGTTTTAAGTCGCTGTGTTTGGATTAGGGATGTAAATGGTACGGATAATTTCCGCTCCGAATCTCCCTCCGCATCTATTTTTGAGGATATGGTATGAATTTTTAGATATCCGGCGGATATGGATGCGGATGCGGATATTTGTTGAGCGGATATCCGACGAATATGGTAGCGGATATGGTATTGATGATATCTGATGGATAAGGATAATCCGACATTTTATACGGATTATTCGAGAAATTCAAATAGGATAATCCGATAAATCTAGCACAACCCTGATATCTAGACAACCTAGTTAGCCTATCGACGATGCTACGTACGCATGTTATATTATATCATTACCAATCTTGCACATTTATACTACTCTTATCTAGTGTTGCATGCTTTCTTGTCTTTTTTTGCATAAATTAAATAAAATTTTAATTTTCTATGTATTCTCTTCCGATCCGATTCCGCTCCGTATTCGCTCCATATCCGCATCCCATATAATCCGCGTTCGAATCCGCATCAGGCTATTATCCGCTCCGATCCGAATCCGCCAAAAAATATGGTAAAGGATATGAAAATAGCAATATCCGATCCGATCCAATCCGTTTACATCCTAGTTTGGATGCTGTGAATTGGACCATAGAATTGGAAATCTATAACTCGGACCCGAATTCCCTTGTTTGAGTGGCTATGGAATTGAGGCCTGGAAAGTGGAGCCAATTCCAAGCCCACACCCGCGCGTGTCCCGCTGCGCATAGATGATTTCCGAGCTCACAACCTCCGAATTGGGCCCGGGTCGCGTACCGCTTCGCCACAGACGCCCTCACGCTTTCTCAGGAGTTCCTCTTCTTCGCTCGCTCCCTCGGGCTCGCTCGTTCAGAAACCCGACAGTGGCGGCCGGCACCGGTAAGCCCCTCCCTTCCCTCGTCTTCCCTGCCCTCCTCCCTCCCATCCCCGCCCGGTCCCCTACCCGCAGCTCCGATGGCTCCCCATCCAGCTCTCTCCCTTCCTCTTCACCTGCCCTAACCCTAGAATCGATCGGACATGGAGGTCTGACGGCGGCGGGAGGGGAAACGGCCGCGGGAGGTGATCGACAGACTGTCCCTGTCCCTGTCCCTCCCCAATTCCGCCTCTTCCTTAGCTCTTCCCAAGCCCTCCTCGTCACCATCAGTTCTTGCTGGTGGAGAGTGTTCTTGGGTTATTATTTGTTGCCTAATGTTTGATCTTTTTGGACTGCAGGAGAGCCTACAAATACCAGAGTGTGCTTTTCTCTCTGTTAGCGCCACACCTCGCGAAAATGAGTTAAAACGGATGCTTGATACAGTTTTTCTCTGCTAGTGTGTTGATGCTTGATACAGTTTTTCTTTTTTTTTACAGAGCGGTCGCCAATACAGCCGATCGAGGGGGTAAGAGAAACCGAAGCAGACACGAACGATTTTTGGGCCGGCCCAATACAGCCAACGCTTCAGGCGGCGCGTCGGACTCGCGCAGAAGCTCGCCTTTCCCTCCCACGGCCGCCCTCTCTCTCTCCTGCCTTCTGCCGCGCCGCCGCTGCCCATCAAGCCTCATCCCCTACCGGCGCCTCCCAGGTGAGCTCCCATGACCGACTCCCGGCATATGCTCCTTCGTAGTCATTGATTTGCGCTCTTTCGCTGGTGCTCTACTCCCTTCTTTCTTTTTCTCGTTATAGCAGTAGCCGTCGACCCGTCGTCTCTCCCCCGCTCGCCCGGATTGATGCGCCGCCGCCACCCTCCAATCCGCTTAATCGCCCGATCGCTACAGTCACATCCGCTTCCGCTCTTAACCCTCGCGCGCTTATCTTGCCCAACGGCCGCGGCCCTCTTTCCGGCAGCGCCGCACAGCTGCGACCGCAACCTCCTATGTGCCGCGTCCTACTAGCAGCAGCAGATCAAGTGCAAGTCTTGCCGTCCGCAGCCTCTGCAAGCTAAACTTTGCGTCGATTTAGTAATGCTAGTTATGTTCCTCAGTTCTGTACTGCAAATTGCAAAACCATAGCCAAACAATGGGGTGATTAATTAACTGCACATGGTCATTGTGGTGTGCGTACTGCTACTAGTGCCATAACTCCATTGTATAATCCTGAGGTGTGGTGGAATCCTTGGTCCTCTGATGATTTGATTGGAAATTTTGAACCCCTGAGTGACTCTTGGTGCGATCTTTATACAGGTGTAATCGTGGTCGTCCCCATAAACCGCCTCAGCTTTGCTGTTCCACTTGTGCAGGTTTTTGCGCTTGTTGTCATCTGATGGACGACAAGAGTAACGTGAAGAAGGAAATAGATGGATCTCTCGCACCCCGTCCTCGCAAGGTTAGTGTTCAACTTTGGCTGTTCCTTGTATTAGATTATTTCGGTTTGATGGTTACTGTATTTGTTTTGTTGCGTGTTAAGGGAGGACTTAAATTCGCACCCAAGAAGCCTCCAAAGAAACCTGCAAAGGTCATTCCGAAAACGTATGTGATCCGGTCTATGTTTTCTTTCATAAAACTCGGCTATCTTTTATTCAAGATTCGCTTGATAGGTAGGCATGGTATCATGGCTTGAAACTAACAGTCACTGTAATTCTGCAGGGAACCTGTTGAGGAGAGCAAGGATGAAACCATTGATAAGGAATTGTTGATGAAACTCAAGACATCACAAGTGAGTATATTAGTGTACTGTCCATTTGTTGTATATATGCAAGCTTATCGTTCGATGGTTGATTGGTGTGTGCTCTATCTTGTTTCATTTTGTAGAGCACTGATCCCTTTGGCAGAAGACCGAAGATTGAGAAAAAGGGTAAAATGTGGTTAATTGATCTGTTCCATGCTCATACTTTCTGAAATTTATAGCTGTTTAGTGATTGTGAATCCTATTGTTGCAGTCAACGCTTAGTTTCCCGTTGTACAGACTCATGAGTCAATTCTTGTTAAAATAAGCACATCCTAAGTTCTAAATTCTCAAACTTAAATATATGTAAGTTGTAATCTTGGAGGCTGTAAATTTACTACAACAAATTTCCTCATCACTTGATTTTTTTACCAAACAGCTCTGTTCATTTAAGTGTGGACTTCTTTGAACAATCTCTGATTACTAGGTTATGAATCTCCCATTTTCCTTTGTGACCGGGACATCTCCCCTTTTCTTACCTGATATACATATTATTGTTTTACTAATACACCGATGCTCGAAGATAATTGCAAGTAGCTTCAGAGCTGGCCAAGTACAAGTGTGTGATTTTGTTGGCCTCTCATGAAAATCTATTGCAAGTAGCAGTTGCATTGCATGTATATATGGTTTGTTTTGGACCCTACTCTCATCAGTACAAGGAAAAGGTTCAGGTGTTCATCTTCAGAAATGCAGATCTTGCACCAAAATAGAGTCTTGTTCTCTTGCATACTGTAAAATTTCTGCATGCAGCAAAGGATACCTCAAGACTGACTTAGAGTATTATCCATAAACCTATCATAACCTAGCCCAACTAGTTTGGCCTTGCTGGTGAATGTACCCACTGTTTCTAGTATTACTGGCATTTGTTTTGTAAAATGGATGTGTTGCTAATTATATGAATGTGTTGTCATACCAGAAAACCAAACAGAGGTTGCATTCGGGCAAGGGAACTCTTCCTATGCAAGATCTTTTCCTACTCGACATTATTCAGCAGGTATCGTTGAAGATATTTATCTCAGTTGTTCTTTATTTGGCTAAATGTTTGGCTAAACGGTTTAATATATGTTTGTGAAAATTAGGAAAAGAGGACACATTATACTCGTTCGTAGTTTGTTGCCTGTCATTGCAGTCTTGTCTCTCTTTACAATGAAACATCTAGTACAGAAGACTTATATAGCTGTACTTATTACTGTATTTGGATCAAGAACTTGCACACATTGCTGTATTTCGAGCTTAATACCCTTTCTTTTCATGCATACTCCTTCTGATGGCACAGCACCAAAAGAACCAAAAGAATATGTTGATCCATGGGTGAGTGAAGATACCATGTGCACCATGTGAATTTTTTCCCCTGCTCACATTATTCATTTGATTAATTTCCATCTCTATGCAGGACTATACGCATAGCGATTATCCTGTTACTCTCCCACTTAGGAGGCCCTACTCTGGGAATCCTGGTATATTGTTGGTCCTTCTGGTCTTATGTTTAAATTTTGATCCTTCAACCATGCCTTAATTCTGTCCTACATTCATATGCAGAAATTCTTGATGAGGAGGAGTTTGGAGAGTCTGCTGCCAACAATGCTCATGACGGTGAATTAACCGCAGCAGAAGAACTTGGATTAATGGTAATGTACTATCGAATTGTTACAACACTGTCATATCTAGTACTATGCTTTTGAGAAAAATCACTTGCTATATTACCAGTGTCCAGTCTGGCATTTAACTGCCTGAAGCATTTAGTAGTATTGGAGGCTAAAATGGCTCTCTTATATTTTATTGTTGTGTTGACAGGATCGGTCCGACACACCACAGTTGCTCTTCTTCCAGTTACCTGCATCTCTTCCCTTACCAAAGCAGACACAATCTGTCGAAGAGCCAAATACAGGCTCCGAGGAGAATGCTGAACCTGCAAACGCAAGCTCTAACATGGCACGCGATCAAAGAAGGCCATCGTCACTTCCTGGCTCTGCGATCAAAGATTTGCCAGGAGGTCACATGGGGAAGATACTCGTATATAAAAGCGGCAAAGTGAAGATGAAGATCGGAGATGCTCTGTTTGATGTGAGTTTTTCAAGCCGTGAACTGCTTCACGCCATGTTTCCTCATATGTCCCCCGTGGTGCATGTACTAAATCTAACAAACTTTGCAGGTATCTCCTGGCGCAAATTGCATGTTCGTCCAGGAGGTTGCTGCGATTAATACCAGAGAAAAGCACTGCTGCACCCTGGGAGAGATCAGTAAGCGCGCGGTTGTAACCCCAGATGTCAACTACCTGCTGGATCCTACCGATAAGATGGAAGAATAAGCCCATGTTTGCATGGGGGTGTTCTTCAGGAGAACATTTTGTGGGTATGCTTGCCCTTCCAGGGCTTTATTCCAGGAGGGAGGCATCGGTTTTTCCCCTCTCCATATGCCAATCTTTGTTTTTCGAGGAAATGCACTGAGCAATACTAGTTGAGCTGGTCGGTCAGTGACGAATACTAGATCACTGGCGAGGTGAGGGGGAAGAAATAAAGTCATGGTTTTGATAGCAAAGATAAGCCTGTGGAACGTTTTTTGTTTTTTGTGCATTGTTCAGATCTTTCGATCAAGTTTTCTTAACTGAAGGGTAACTTGTAGCTGCAAACATGTTTTCTTCTACCTACCATGGATGATGATGATAGTATAGATGCAATGAATGTGTCAGGAAAAAAAGGCATAGTGCTACTGGAGTAGTTTTATCGCCACCACTGGTGCTGAACTAATAATAAATTGGATAGCAGCAAGACCTGGGCCAGAGAAACGAGAAGCACGAGCACAAACCTTTTGACCATGGCATCGTCACTGTCATGAAGCTGAACACCTGGTGTATTTTGTGACCTCTTTCCATCTGTAGTCAGTGAAAGTGAAAGGCCGCGGCAAAAGAGGAGGAAAACTACAAGCTACTGAAAATATGGACGAGAGTTGGATGGATCAGAAGCCACTAACCACCAGCCAACCGCAACAACCTACACGAGTTGGGTAAGCGGCTCTTTTCAGGCTAGCGCTGCACTGCCGATGGAGTTGATCACCGGTAGGTCACTGTGTCTGCTGTGGCACAGGTGTGCTGCTCGGACCAGCTCTGCTCCGCCACCCACTCCGGCGGCCAATTCACTCGCGACAAGCTGGGGATTTCGTTCCTAGGCACAGGGAAATTGGGGGCGTGGGAACCTTGAGCGCTAGGAGCTCTTAGGAAATGTGGAGGATTGACCACAGGCAAATTTGGCCAGAGTCAACCACCTCAGTTTTTTTTATATAGGAACGTGCGTGCTGCAGATTGAGATTTTCTTTCAAGTCCCAACCGATTTAGGAAGGTGCATATACCACATCAAGGGAACTTACAAAAAGCACAAATACTCATTTGGTCGCATTTTAAAATGTTCTTGACTAGTTAGGCCCACTAGTCGGATCTAATGTTGCAAGGAATCGAGGCACATGCTGCGGGATGATTTTAACCGTTAATCCCTTTTTCACCTCTCTCTCTCTTTATTTCCCTTTCGGGGTGCTACTATCGGTCGTCCAACTAGGAAGCGTTCCTAGCTCCAGATCGAAAGTAGGAGCAACGGACCGCCAATACCGTTGTCACCTCCATGTCTATGACAAGCATCGTCCAACTGCATATAACGGCAAACACGATACAATTACAAGATGTTTGGAAAGGTAATGTAGAAATAAACAAAATATGTACAGTTCTAGACCGAGAAGGACATAGAACTCCCTTGGTGGCTTCAGTTCTAACATTGACAACTTTGAGACAGTGACATTGAAAACGAATTCGTATGCATCTTCTATTTTGTTTTTGAGATTGGAGGTTTTATCGGTTCTTTTTTAGGGAGGTTTCATACCTCTCCTTATTTGGTATTTTATCTCTTATCTTTTATTGGGTTTTATAATCTCTACTAGATAGATCTTGTTCTCATCTTTTCAAAAAGTCCAAGTTTGCTAAAATCGTAGTCTGGATGCAAAAGTTTTCACCATTTTCGTAATCACTGTTTTCTATATGGAAAAACCAGTGGGCATTTCGACACTGCCCGAAATGCCGCTGAAAAGTCCCGGCGATCGCCAGAATTTCCACACGCCTACTGGAACATGTTACCGACTCGTGTTCCAGCGGTCGCTAGAATTTTTCGGCGCCGCCAAAAATTCCACTAGAAATCCTAGACTGCATGTTTTGGTCCCTAACGGTCATATTTTCTTTTCCTATAAAAGGGGCTTATTCCCAAACATTTTTCTAGGGTTCTTGAGTACTTTTTGACCTTTATTGTTGACCCTTTTGAGCTTGATCCCTCTCCCTTCCTTCCTATGATTCTTGATCTTTTTGAGGGCTTTGGTAGCAGAGGAGATCTAGATCTACAATCCCCATCAATTAATTCCTCCAAGTGAGGGAAACCCATTGGATCTAGATCTTAGAGTCATTGGTTGATTTCCTCCATTGTTCTTCCTCTCTAATTCCTCCCTAACACTTATTGCTTTGGTGGGGTTTGAGTGTGAAGGATTTGAACACCTTTAGTCTTCTTGCTTTGCATTCTTGCATAAGTGTTGAGCTCTCCATTTCGATTGGTTCGAGTGAGAGACAATGAGCTTGTTACTCTTAGAGGATGACCTCCTAGTTGGCTTGGTGGTTGGTGCTGCGGTGTCCTCTTCATGGAATATTGTGAAGAGGCTCGAACTTCTCCTATCGAGAAGCTTGTGAAGTGGTTGTGGAGCTTGCCATCTCTGAAGTGGAGAAAAGGCTAGCCATAAGGAAAATGGCTATTTCTTCATTGGGATAGCCTTGGAGATAAGTTGCCCTTCATGGTTTGGGGAAATCCTTTGTAGGATCTCACACCTCACTAAACGTGTGCACCTTACTTGTAAGGGAACACAGGAATGCATCTTCATCTCCACGTACCTCGGTTATCTCTATACCCGAGTTTACTTTTCTTGTGATAGCCATCGAGGTTGAAGCACTTATACCTTGCTTATCCCTTCTGTCATATATATCTTGTGCTATCTTGCTTAGCTTAACTTGTTGTCGGTGCACTTAGTTGAGCCTAATGTATTTAAGTTTTATGCTTGTAAAATAAATGTTTGTTTAATCCCATATTCTTTCAAGCCAAAACTGTAATAGTTTTGAAATTGCTTATTCACCCCCTCTCTAGGCGACATATCTATCCTTTCAGCTACCCTTAATCACATCATCATCGGCATGAACGGGGCACTGCCGGAAGTTCTGTATGATCCAAGTGTAAGTAGCACTGGCATGGACTCTTTCTTTACTGTAGACTATAGGCTTTGCAGGAACCCTACCGATAAGATCCTCCATCTGGCCGCGCCACAATGCAGAATCTATGCTCACACATAGAGGAGCTCATTCGATGGGGAGTGCAAGGATCATGGAAACATCTTTAAGAGTGAGGGTCATCTCCCTCTCTAGAGGTGAAAAGTGTGTGTCTATGGCCTTCACTAGTAAACAAATGCGGTGATCGCAATAGGGTTCATGTTTAGCGTCGAACGAGTGACAAGATAGATGAATGGCTGGAGTCCTAACCTCTCGATGTACGGAGTGTACCACTAATCGTATGGAATTTTTCTTTGATGAGGACTCATCAGACCTCAGTCATTGGGGTCCAAAGATCTGTGAACATATAAGTTAGAATATTACACATCCATTTGAACTAACCCAAATAATATAAACTACCATGTGAATTTTTATTACCATCCTTTTTTTGACACCCAATACGTAAGACATTGAACATCATCGTAAGGATCAATAAGTGTGATTCTACATATTTGAAATAAGAGAAATAATAAGAAATTTCACTATTCCATCACATGACAACACACATACGAATATTTCATCATATATCCAGAAGCTAAACTAAAATATTCTAGCTTAGACAAGTAGTTCTACTACATATCCTTCACATGTTCTACCCTCTATTTAACAACAAACATACACATTTTCATCATATTTCCTAATATTAAAAAAAATCAATAACCATATGGCTTCAAGTTCTAACCAAACATAAGAAAAATCAACCACCATATATTTCCTAATGATTACAATAGAAATGCTAATGCCAAAGATCAAACAATCATCCCATTGTTCCATAACAATTTTGAAATCCAATATGAAATAGGGTTTCACCCAAACTTGCAAAAATAGGGAAAATGTGATGGATTTTTCGGATAAAATTGAAGGGATTAGAGGAGATTGCCTTGAGGAATGAATTAGGACCGAAATCCACGAAGATTGTTTCAGATATGAAAGATCCGGGCTTGGGATTTGAGAGGGGATTCAATGCTAGGATGCACTTTTCCTATGTTATGGCTCGACCGAAAGAGTGCGAACCGGTAGGGTTAGGGTGGTCGGTTATGATTTAAACTCTCTAAAGGGTAGCGCTATGTTAGTGACACTATACTTCGAAGGATAACACCCTTGAGAGAGACGCAGCGTAACCACACGTTGGGCCCCATTGGGACCGCCTCACCACACAGGAAGGTCTGAGGGGCGCTACCGTGGTGAGGGTAGAAATACTTTGTGAGACAGGTTTATTATTGGAAAATGATATGAAGCCCTGATACGTCGTAAACGTATCTATAATTTTTGATGTTCCATGTTTGTTTTATACCAACTATCTTATATTTTATCTATATTTTGAGATACTTTTATGCATTTTCTGGAACTAACCTATTAACAAGATGTCGCAGTGCCAGTTGCCTGTTTTCTGCTATTTTTGGTTTCAGAAAAGCTGGAAAAGAAATATTCTCGAAATTGGACCGGACAAAAGCCAAAGTCAATATTTTACCAGAAGACCCACGGAGCCAGAAGACGAGGCGGAGAGGGGCCACGAGGTGGCCACACCACCTGGTGGTGCGGGCCAGCCCAGGCCGCGCCAGGGGTGGTGTGGGCCCCTCGGGCACCTACCGACCTTGCCCCTTCGCCTATATATTCCCCCCGAGACGAAAACTCTAAGAACAAGATCAGATTTCCACAAAAGTTCCGTAGCGCCGGCGCCACCGAAGAGGAGATTCAGGGGACAGAAGTCTCTATTATGGCACCCTGCCGGGACGGAGAAGTGCCCTCGGAGCCATCTTCATCGACTCCATCATCATCTCCATCGTCGTTGCTGACTCCCATGATGAAGAGGGAGTAGTTCTCTCTCGAGGCTAAGGGCTCTACCGGTCACTAGTAGGAAAAGGCTTATCCATAAGGGTCATATCAGTGGCGCACCTCTAAAGGGTGCCCCACGGATATTTATCCATGGCGCACGCGAGAAACGATGCGTCACTGACCTTCACGTATCCGTGGCGCACGCTCAGAACGGTGCGCCATTCATATGTGGGCCCCAGCGCTGGTGGCCGACCCCTTCCATGGACGGCATACCCGTGGCGGACGGAATAGGCGTGCGCCACGGATAAGTTAGATAACAGTGGCTCACGCTTTTTTGGTGCGCCACGGATAGGTGTGGTCCCACGATTCGAAAATTTGGCAGAGTATCTATGCCGCATGGAGTTGGGGTGCGCCACTGACCTCAAATACCCGTGGCGCATCAAAAAGTGGTGCCCCACTGATAACTTTTTAAAATTTTGCTCCCCTGTGGATCGCCTTTTCAGGTTTCCAAAAAATAAAGAAAATGATAAATACTTCAAAAAAAAATCCTTATAGATATAGGTAGGTTATGTGATCTAGTTTCTAGGAAAATTAACAAACATCAATTTTGACATTTTTTGCAAAAAAAGGTCATGGCATAGTAAAACGGCTATAACTTTTGCATACGATGTCGAAAAAATTGTATAATATATCAAAACGACGAGCACGAAATTTTCTATCCACTCGCAATGTTGAAGACCATTTACCGATTTTCTAGATTCTCAAAATTCAGAAAGAATAAAAAGATATGGCAAAAATAAGATATTTTTCTGCAGAAAATAAATATTGAGGCAACTTATTTGTGGCGCACCCCATAGTGGTCCGCCATGGATAAGTTTGGCGGGATTTAAAATTCAAATCTGGCCCTTCTCCTCTTATCCTTCCCTTCTCTTCTCCTTATCCTCCTCCCCTTCTCTTCTCCTTCTCCTCCTCTCCTCCCCTTTTCTTGTCCTCCCCTTTTCTCCTTCTCCTCAACTTTCCTCCTTCTTCTCCTCCCCTTTTCTTCTCCTCTTCTCCTCCCCTTCTCTTCTCCTTCTACTCCCCTTCTCCTCCACCTCTCCTCTTTTTGGCCACTTCACCATCCTCGAGGTCCTCTCCGACCACCGCCGAAGTTATTCTCGAGCTCCTCTCTGACCATCGCCGACGTCATCCTCGAGCTCCTCTCCGACCACTACCGACATCGTCCTCGAGCTCCTCTCTGACCACCACCAACACCCTCCTCAAGCTCCTCTCTGACCATCGCCACGGCCTCCCGCACCCTCCTCCCGAGCACCTCTCTGACCACCTAGGCCTCCCTTTTCCAACACCAGCAGCGAGGCGACATCGATGGCAGATCTAGATCTAGATTTTTTTTGAAATTCGAAAAAATTATCAGTGGCGCACCATACCGCCATGCGCCACAGATAAATTTGAGATATCCCGCCTTTTTTCAAATTTTGAAATCGATATCAGTGGCGCACGATATACCCATGTGCCACGGATAAGCCACTTATCCGTGGCACACGCCTAGGTGCGCCACAGATAAAAATTATCAGTGGCGCATGGACCGTGCGCCACTGACCTCTTTTTTGGTGCGCCACTGATAGCCCTTTTCCTACTAGTGGGTAGCTATGTGTCCATCTCTCTCTCTATGCGTGATCTTATTGAGATCATGAGTTTTTAATATATAGATCTATTCTGCTACTCAAGTGCTTAAATTAATCTCTGCTTATCCCCACGTGTGTGAAGTTGACAGTGTGCACATCATATGGCACTTTGGCTAAAATTACATAAATACTTGTCATGAGTATAATTTGAGTTGGATGTCTCTATGAGATTGTGGTGTTTGTTGGAACCATCTAGAGCTCAAGGTGATAGTGAGGGGTTATCTAGATGGGGAATACGAACTTTATGGTGTGCTGTTATAGACCTACATCGTCCAATCGGAGAGTAGTTCAGGGTAACATCATAAAGAGAAGATATTTATATGAGAGTGTCCACTGGTGAAAGTATGATCCCTAGGCCTTGTTTCTAAGCATTGAAACATTTGCAACTAGATCTATTACATGTTTGCTTGCTTCCATCTTCATTTCAGATTGCCTTTAGTCTCTTTCTACCTGTCAAGCTCTTTTCTGGCACCGTTACCACTTATAATTATCCATACCACTTGTATTTCACTATCTCTTCGCCAAACTAGTGCACCTATACACCTGACAAGTGTATTGAGTATGTTGGGGACACAAGAGACTTCTTGTATCTTGATTGCAGGGTTGCTTGAGAGGGATACCTTTGACCACTTCCTCCCTGAGTTTGATAAACCTTAGATAATCCACTTAAGGGAAATTTGCTGCTGTTGTACAAACCTCTGCACTTAGAGGCCCAACAACTGTCTACAAGAATAAAAGTGCGTAGACATCAAGTTATTTTCTGGTGCCATTACCGGGGAGGTAAGGTAAAAGGTACTCACATCTTCTGGTTGCTAAGCTAACTTCTAGTATTGTTGCTGGTGTGTGAGTGCTCGAATTTATTTCCTTTAGATTCCGCAATCATATCTTTTTGTTTCTTATTTTTATTTTCACTGGTTAGGCTTAATGGAAAACAAAAAAAATAGAGAGCTTTATAGTATTTATCTTGAGTTAGGACATGACATGTTTGAAGAGAAATTAAAAAACCTATGGAACTTTATTTGCGTGCTAATAGCAATGTTATTAGTATGAGTTCTTTGAACACCATTATTGCTAATGCTATGGAAAAGTCTAAGCTTGGGGAAGCTAGTTTTTATGAAAATGATCTTTTTAGTCCCCCAAGCATGGAGGATTAAAATTACTTTGATGATACTATGCCTCCAATATATGATGATTACAATAATGAATATGATATTTTCAGTCCACCTACTATTGAGGAGAAAATTAATTTTAATTACAATATGCCTCCTATATTTGATGATTATGGTGATGAGAATAATAATGATATCTATTTTGTTGAATTTGCCCACTACGATTAATAAGAATGACTATGCTTATAGGGGGAGTATTAATTCTTTTATGCATGTGGCTCATGATAAGAATGTTTTATGTGATAGTTATATTGTTAATTTTATTCATGATGCTACTAAAAGTTATTATGAGAGAGGGAAACATGGTTTTATATATCTCAACAATATTAAGTTTCCCCTCTTTATGTTGAAAATTTTGAAGTTGCACCTGTTTTGCTTTCCTATGCTTGTTGCTTTGTGCTTTCATGACCTGTTTCTTTACAAGATTATTTTTCATAGAAAGTGGGTTAGACTTAAATTTACTCCATATTTGCTTCTTGATGTCCTCTTTTACTTCAATTCATATTTCTTACGTGAGTGATACATTGCAAACGTATCTATAATTTTTGATGTTCCATGCTTGGTTTTATGTACTTTCTTATGTTTTGTCCATACTTTGGAGTACATTTCATATGATTTTTTGGACTAACCTATTAACAAGATGCCACAGTGCCAGTTGCATGTTTTCTGCTGTTTTTGGTTTCAGGAAAGTCAGAAAATGAATATTCTCGGAATTGGACGGGACAAAAGCCAAAGTTGATATTTTACCGGAAGACTCACAGAGCCAGAAGACGAGACGGAGAGGGGCCACAAGGTGGCCACACCCCCTTGGCGCGGGTAACCCTAGGCCGTGCCAGGGCATGGTGTGGGCCCCCTAGCCGCCCACCGACCTTGCCCCTTCGCCTATATATTCCCCCCGATACACAAACCCTAGATCGTCAAGCCTCCAGCCACGAAAAGTTTCGCAGCGCCGCCGCCACCAAAGGGGAGATTCGAGGGACAGAAAGTCTCTGTTTCGGCACCCCGCCGGGACGGGGAAGTGCCACCGGAGCCATCTCCATCGATCTCCACCACCATCTCCATCGCCGTTGCTAATTCCCATGATGAGGAGGGAGTAGTTCTTCCTCGAGGCTAAGGTTTTTACCGGTAGCTATGTGTTCATCTCTCTCTATGCGTGATCTTATTGAGATCATGAGCTTTGTAATGTATAGATCTATTCTGCTACTCAAGTGCTTTAATAGATCTCTGCTCTCCCCATGTGTGTGAAAGTGACAGTGTGCACACCATGGTGGCACTTAGGCTAGAGATTACAAATACTTGTTATGAGTTATATTTGGAGTTGGATGTCTTTATGAAATTGTGGTGTTTGTTGGAACCATCTAGTGCTCAAGGTGACAGTGTGGGATTTTCTAGATGGGAAAGGCTTACTTTGAGGTGTGCTGTTATAGCCCTACCATGGATTAGAGTGTCCAACCGAAGAGTAGTTCAGAGTAGTATCATAAAAAGATGATATTTATATGAGAGTGTTCACTAGTCAAAGTATGATCCATAGGCCTTATTTCTTAGCATTGAAATACCGTTTGCAACTAGATCTGTTACATGTTTGTTTCCTTCCATCTTTATTTCAGTTTGCCTTTAGTCTCTTCCATGCCATCAAAGTATTTTCTAGCACCGTTATCTTATATTCATACCACTTGTATTTCACTATCTCTTCACCGAACTAGTGCACCTATACACCTGACAAGTGTATTGGGTGTGTTGGGGACACAAGAGACTTCTTGTATCTTGATTGCAGGGTTGCTTGAGAGGGAATACCTTTGACCACTTCCTCCCCGAGTTCGATAAACCTTGGGTGATCCACTTAAGGGAAAACTTGCTGTTGTTCTACAAACCTCTGCACTTGGAGGCCCAACAACTTTCTACAAGAATAGAAGTGCGTAGACATCAAGCTATTTTCTGGCGCCGTTGCCGGGGAGGTAAGGTAAAAGGTACTCACATCCTCCGGTGTGAGTGCTTGAAGTTATTTCCTTTAGCTTCTGCAATTTTATCTTTTTGTTTCTTGTTTTCACTAGTTAGGCTTAATGGAAAACAACAACAAAATTAGAGAGCTTTATAGTATTTATCTTGAGTTAGGACATGAAGTGTTTCAAGAGAAAATTAAAAAACCTATGAAACTTTATTTGCATGCTAATAGCAATGTTGTTAGTATGAATTCTTTGGACACTATTATTGCTAATGCTATGAAAAAGTCTAAGCTTGGGGAAGCTGGTTTTGATGAGCATGATATTTTTAGTCCCCCAAGCACGGAGGAGAAAATTTACTTTGATGATACTATGCCTCCAATATATGATGATTACAATGATGATAATGATATTTTCAGTCCACCTACTATTGAGGAGAAAATTAATTATGATTACAATATGCCTCCTATATTTGATGATTATGGTGATGAGAATAATAATGATAGCTATTTTGTTAAATTTGCTCCCACTACAATTAATAAGAATGACTATGTTTATGTGGGGAGTAATAATCATTTTATGCATGTGGCTCATGATAAGAATGTTTTATGTGATAGTTATATTGTTAATTTTATTCATGATGCTACTGAAAGTTATTATGAGAGAGGGAAACATGGTTTTATGCATCTCAATAATATTAAGTTTCCCCTCTTTATGTTGAAAGTCTTGAAGTTGCACTTGTTTTGCTTTACTATGCTTGTTGCTTTGTGCTTTCATGACTTGTTTATTTACAAGATTCCTATGCATAGGAAGTGGGTTAGACTTAAATGTGCTTTATATTTGCTTCTTGATGCTCTCTTTTACTTCAATTCATATTTCTTATGTGAGCATCTTCTCAAACTATCATGCCTAACTTAAAGGTGTTAAAGAAAAGTACTTATTGAGAGATAACCCAAAAGTTTTAGATGAGTCTTGGAAGTTATTACTTCAGTAATAACCGCTCCTTATCCTTTTTATTTGCTTTTTGTGCCAAGAGTAACCTCTAATGAGAGAGAAGTAATGATTGGGAAAGTTGTTGTCCCGAAACAGATTTCTGTGCTTCACCGTAAAAAATTGTGTAAAATCTCTGTACATCCTTTTGAGGCGTGAATTTTTGTGCTTCTGACCCAGGTTGTTATCTAACTTTTTTAGTTCAACACTTTTTGATTTGAGCAACAGAAGGTCTTCGAAAAAATTCGTCTTTACCTAATGTTCTGTTTTGATAGATTTCTGCCATTATTTGCATTTGCTTCTTGTTGGTTCCTTTTTGAATTCTTTTGGGGAATTGAGCTTTTTGAGGGAAGTATTACAGTAGCTTGTGTTTTAATGGAAGTTTTATTGGTGTTGGAACTGAACCTAAAGACCTATTATCTTGAGTGCACTAATGTTGCTAATAAAGATTGTGTGAAGTTTTGTATGAAGGAAAAATTTCAGATGTATGGAAGGAATGAGTAATGAGATGAAGGATGGACTAAATATTAAGCTTGGGGATGCCACCCGTGTCACCCCAAGAAATATCCAAGAAGTACAAGCGTCAAAGATTGGAGATGCCCAAGGCATCCTCTTCTTCATCAATAAAAATCTCAGGTTTCTTCCAAACACTTCATTTTTATTGTTTCATGCACAGTTGTGTTGTTCTTGGAGCATCTTTGTTTTTTGTTTTTGGTTTTCATTTGCTTGGTTTTCTTAGTTTGCTTGAATAAATTGGTTGGACCCCCTCTTTCATACATTGGTTTTCATATAGTTTGGTTTAGATTGAAAAAGAGTAGGAAAAGTTCATGCTTAAGTGGTAAAAGGAGCTTGTTTTTGACTGCGGCCTATGCTTTGTCATGCCATGCTTGATATTGTTTTGGATTTATGCTTAGTGATCTTTGCTGTAGCATGACATGTTATAAACAATTGAGATTGCTTAATGTGCCTTTGAAGAATCATGCGTTGTTTTAGCATATTAAAGCATAATATTGTGGTATTCTCCTTTGATGCTTTATTTGGGTTGACTTGGCGCATGCTCACACCATGTTAAGACTATCCCAAGTCACCATAGCCTTTATGATCCTTTAGTTTTCGACTTGTAATATCACTTTATTCTTTAATTAATAATGTTTTGTCGCTTTGCATGATTATGGCCATTATTGCTCTCTTAGTTGGTCGTTCCCAGTCTTTTGCTAGCCTCCATACCAAGTATGAGTTCCACTCATGCATCCAACTCCAAATAAAACCAAGTTATTCCAAAGAGTCCACCATACCTACCTATTAGCATTTGCTATTCCAAGTATATTCATGTTTTTATCTACCTTCCGAATTAAACTTGTTATGTGAAAACTAGTGATTAAAGCTCTCACGAACTTGATGGCACACTTTACTTTTCTTGCACTTAATAAACTCGAACCATTGTGCCCATCTATGTTGCGTATATGCTTGCATTTTGTAAGTTGTGGATTAGCAGAACCATGCTGTCATAGGGAACACTTTCAACATTGCACTTTATTTAGTTGATATCATGTTCTTTTGCTTATGGATCATGGCGGTGTGAAATGAAAGGGGAGCTTGTAAGGCTCATGGACTTCTGATGACCCACAAGTATAGGGGTTGTATCGCAGTATTTTCGATAAGTAAGAGTGTCGAACCCAACGAGGAGCAGAAGGAGCTGGCTAGTGGTATGGATCAGGAATTCTCTGCAAATACTTAGCAAACGGATTTTTAGGGGTTTTTGCTAAAGCAAGTAAACGAAGTACGAGTAAATAAAAGACAGTAGGAATAAATGAAGCAAGTGGCCCAATTCTTTATGCAGCAAAGGACAAGCCGGTTGTATTACTTAAGATGACCAAACCTTCTCGAGGACACATGGGAAGACTGTCAAGTGCTTTCGCTTCATATAGTTGATTAATCTTCTTTAGCTTGCTAAGTGTTGTGTGGGTGAACCTGTGCTAATGTACCGACCTTCCTAGGACTAATACATACTTGTGATTATACCCCTCACAAACATCCGTAAATACAAGAAAGTAATTAAGGTAGAAACCTAACCACAACTTTAAACTCTAAGACCCTTACGTCCCTTGTGCAATGGTTTCCTAACAGGGGTTCATGTTTCTGTCACTCCGGCAACCCCTACGATTAGTAGCCAAATACATAATGCATTCCCCTAGGCCCATAAAGGTGAAGTGTCATGTAGTCGACGTTCACATGACACCACTAGAAGAAGTACACCACAACTTAAATATCAAACTATTGAATATTTCTCAACACAACTCCACTACTAACAACATGACTTCTCCCATGTCCTCAAGAACAAAACGAAGTACTCACAAGACATCATATGGATCATGATCAGAGATGGAATAATGATGTATAACAATCTGAACATAAACAATAATTCAGTGCTTCACTCAATAGCATCAACTACAAAGAGTAATCAACACCAGGAAAGTTTCCCCTAAGAACTAATGCAATATTCAACCCAATTGTTACAGAAATATGGAGATGGTGATGAGGGTGCTGATGGTGATGATGGTGGTGGTGATGATGATGATGATCCCGATGAAGTCCAGCTTGATGGTGGTGTTGATGGCGACGATCTCCCCTCTCCGGGAAGGAATTGCCGTGGCAAAAATATGTCTACCGGAGAGATCTTTCTCTCTCGGTGTTTTCCGCCCTGTAGAGGCGGCGGAACCTTTCTGTGGTCGCTCCCTGAGTCTTAGGGTTTCGGGAGGAATATATACGCCAGAGGGGAGAGCCAGAGATGGGCTAGGGCGGCCACACCACCTGGTGGCGCGGCCTAGGCTGGCCCGCGCCAGGGGGTGGTGTGGCCCCCCTGGCGCGGCCTAGGCTGGCCCGCGCCAGGGGGTGGTGTGGCCCCCCTGTGGCCCATCTCCACTCCCTCTTCTAGCAACCTTCGTCTTCTGGAAAAATAGGATTTTACGTATATTTTCTCGGATTTTTTGATCTTCGCGAATTTTGTCTCCAAACAGCACCTTTTCCATCAGAATCCTGACTGCAGCGGTCCATGCTCCAAAAGTCATCAACCATGCAAAAACAGATGAAATAATATAAGTATCATCTCTTAATATGAAATATATCAATGAATAACAGTGAATTATGACATATAATAGTGATGCAAAATGGACGTATCAACTCCCCCAAGCTGAGACTTCGCTTGTCCCCAAGCGAAACTGAGCTCAATAAACATGACCTCAGGTTTATGGAGTGAAGAGTCGATAAAAGAATACGGACAAGAAGCATCACATTCATCAATACATAGATCATAATAGAAGACAACTCACTATTATATAACTTAACTTGCAATAAGTAAAGGAAACACAATAGAGATACATGAAGTAAATCATAATTGGTAATGGCAAACTTAGCTCTTGGTCGAAGAATAGTTTGATAATCTGCTGGAGTTCACAAATAACTGGTTTTTCAATGATAGCTTTCAAAGTAGTAATCACCAAGATAAGAACAATGTGCAAAACAAGGAACATAAGAAACATGATTGAATAAATCATCATATGAATGAATGAAACACAACAACTCAAAATACTTGCTGAGATAGAAGGGAATAGGTTTACTGACTCAACTAAAAAGGTAAAAGAAAGGCCCTTCATAGAGGGAAGCAGGGATTGCAAGTTTCATAAAGAGCTCCCAAAAATTATGGTACTTATTAGCTTTCAGCTCTCATTGCCCCTATCATAGGCATCTTTAGGTGATTAAGGTTAAAGTGACACAACTAAGAGGATATGCTTGACAAGTTATAAGTTGAAATCTCATGCCCTTTACTTATGAGTACCGAACCTCATGCTACTCAACTTCAGTCACGAGTAAGCTCTTGTCATTGTAAATACATGTGTATCATTGAGAACCGCCAACGGGGTACCCCTTGCACATGATACAGGAGCTATCCCATAATCAAAATGACAAGGCAAGCAGACAATGAGCATCTCAGTGATCTTTTTATTTGCTATTTGCATAGGTTTTTATTGAGGATGCTTCATAGAATGCTCACTATAGTTATGCTGCAACTTTCCACCATGATTAGGCATGGCTTAGGCTAGCGGCCCAGGCGTTTCTCTAACACACATATGAACTCCATGATCTTACAAGTTCCCCTTTTATTTTACACCGCCGGGATCCATAGGCAAAAGAATCATGATATCAACTAGGTACAAAGTACCATGGCAGTGTTGAAAGCGTTCCCATGATACATGGTTCTGCTAACTTCAACTCATAAAGCGCAAGCATATACGCAACAAAGAAGGACCCAATGGTTCAAGTTTATTAGATGCAAGAAAGTAAAGATGTGCCATCAAGTTCGTGAGAGCTTTAATCACTAATTTTCACATAACAAGTTTAATTTGGAAGGTAGATAAAAACAAGAATTTACTTGGAATAGCAATAGTGCTACTAGGTAGGTATGGTCGACACAAATGGCAAAGGTTTTGGTTTTGAGGATTGGATGCATGAGAAGAATTCCCTCTCAGTACAGGTTTTTGGCTAGCAAGGCTGGGTAGCAAGTATAAGAGTTGAAGGAAACAAACAAACATACAAGTGATAAAACAAACATGCAATCTTCCTTGGAAGCACAAAAGATCTTAACTAGAGAATACTAGACTTATGAGCAAATCAAGACAGAAAGATGATGAAATTATTTTTCTTTAGAGTACTTTTATCTTTTCATTCAACTCTCAAAAATAGTGTTGCTACTGACCGAGCCAGGTTTGCCAAAACCAACTAAATTAACCCAATGATCCCAAAGTGATACCAATACTAACAAAAAGATCAATCATATAACCATGAATTGAAAACTAATATAAGATATGCAAAAGAGTAAATGATAGAACTTCTCATTAATATTCCATAACGGCAACTCACACCAAGGGATACATATCTAACGAGAGAGGGGACACTTCCATAATGCAAACCATCCTACATGATAACTTCTCTATTCATGATATGACTCTACTAATAAGGTAAAAAGATAGAAGATAGTGATGTGATACCGCGACACTCCCCCAAGCTTGGAACAAGCCAAGGGGATGCCAAACCTGATGACGAATTACTCTTTTGGTGGTGGTGGTATCCTCTCAATGAGCTCTTTGATCTGTTTCCCCAAGTCCTCAATCTCGAAGGTGAGATTACAAATAAGCTACGAGTTTTGCTCAATGCGGCTCATGGTCATGTCGGGTTGAGAATCCTAGCTCTTGTGATCCTTTCCCCACTCTACCTCCTTGAAGTCTTCTTTTCCTGCATGGCTAGAACGAGGCAAATCCCAATTGGAGGGTAATTTCCCCTTGGGCATATTCTGGTATTGATGCTCATGGATAAGAGTATGGAAAGGATTCTTGGTGCGTGAAGGAAGTGACCAGGGATCTAAACGGTGATGAGGAGGCTTCCCTTCAATTGGCATAGTCCTGGCAGGGTTTGCCACCACTCCAATGCTTGCAACGGTAGTGCCGGTGTGCTTTGCCTCCTCTTCACCTTCACTCTTGATCTCCTTCTCCTTCCCGGGGTCTTGGACCTCTTTTATCCGGACCTCCCCGTCTTCAAACGATAACTCCTTGGGATGAATCTTCAACTCCCTTATGTATGGGTTGATGATATCCTCTAAGAGATCCTTCTTGGTTGATCCAGAGGAAGACATTGTGGCTCCAAATCTGGGACTCTACCTGTTAGAAATAGATCGAAACGAAAACACGACAAAAACACGATATACGAACCTTGGGGGATCCGGGGGATTATATATTACGAAGTTTCATATCAAAAGGAAGGTACTGGGAGAAAATAGGTCGGAGACGGAGTTCGGAGTGGCCACACCACCTGGTGGTGCGGACATGGGTGGGCCCGTGCCACAGGGTGGTGTGAGCCACCCTGGCTCCATTCCCATCCCTTTTTCACTTCATAACTTTCCTTATTGTCTGAAAAGTGCAAAAATATGGTTGGATAGTATTTTCGCGGAACTTTTCTTACCAGAACTGTTACCTATTTGAAAACAAAGTCTACAGGTCTCTGAATTTGGTATTTAGTAGATTCTTCTGGAGTCACCACTTGAATAACATCAATATCTTCATCTTCATACACTTATTACTTGAGTCATAAAACCTTTCACTTCCTTATTACACCATTATCCCCACTACCTGGAAATTTCTTTCACACAAAACTTCACACAGTTCTCATTAGCAACATTAGTATAAGTGAAGTGATAAAACCTTTTGAGTTCAACTTCAACTGAAAACCATCAAAACATAAGCTAATGTAGCAACTCCTTCCGAAAACCCAAAAAGAATTCAAAAATGAAATCGATTAAAGAAGCAAATGCAAGAGTGGCAAAATCTGTCAAAACAGACCAGCAGGTAAAGATCAAATTTTCCAAAAATCTTCTGTTGCTCAAATCAAAAAGTGCAAAACTAACGAAAGTTAAATAACAACCTCGGGCAGAATCAAAAAAAATTACAGCTCAATCCGACATACAGAGATCTCTCACGAATTTTTACGGTGAAGCACAAAAATCTGTTTCGGGACAGCAACTTCCCCAAATATTACTTCTCTCTCATTAGAGGTTGATCTTGACACAAAAACCAAATAAAACAGATAAGAAGAGGTTATTACCAAAGTAATAACTTCCAAGACTCAAAGAAACACAAACAAACTGAAAGCAAAAATATATTGGGTTGTCTCCCAAAAAGCTCTTTCTTTATAGCCATTAAGATGGGCATGATAATTTTGAAGATGCTCACTCAGGAATATGAATTGAAGTGAAAGAGAGCATTAAGAATCAAAGATACACAGGTTTAAGTCTAACCCACTTCCTATGCAAGGGAATTTTGTAAACAAACAAGTTGTTGAATCTAGAGGCTGCTTGCATAAGAAGGCAAAACAAGTGCAACATAAAAACTTTCAGCATAAAGCAAGGAAACTTGATATTATTGAGATACATAAGAACACTTTTCCCTCTCTCATAGTAACTTTCAGTATCATGCATAAACTTAACAATATAGCTATCACAAGAACCATCGTAACAATGATCACTTATTCTAACAGAAAACACAGGAATACTAGCTCTCATAACACTACTTTGTGAAACAATATTAGAGGTATCCTTACAAAGGATAGTGTGTCCCTCTTCTTCATATTTAGCAACAAAGTCTTTCATATTTGCTATAATAGGTTCATCAACCATTTGTTTATCAGGTTCAATAGCTTCATTCGTACTTTCATTAACCATACTAGCTATCATAGAGTGTTCCTTTACCTTAACTAGGAAAGGCATTTTCTCAATATAAGGTTCAGGTAAAACATGATTAGCAGTATAAACTTAAGTATTTCTTGTAGGAACACTCTTAGCAACATCTTTATAAGGTTCATGATACTTATTCCACTTCTTTTTAGGCACTTCAATATAGGAAGCAAAAGCCTTAAAATAAGAAGCAATAGCTTGAGAGTCTAGACCATAAGCATTTTTAATATTTTGAAAGTGATGAGTTCCCATAAAAGATTCAATGCATTTATAATCATAATTTATACCTGACTTTCTACCTTTGTCATTCTCCCAAGCTTCAGCATTGTCTTGAATACGGTCTAGAAGATCCCATTTAGCTTCTTCTTCCATGCGAGTGAATGATCCAGCACAAGAAGCATCCAATAAATCCTTGTCATGTAGAGGGAGCCTTGCATAAAAGTTATTGATAATAATATTGTTGGGGAGCTCATGAATGGGACATTTGAGCATTAGTAACTTCAATCTCCCTCAAGCTTGAGCTGTACTCTCTCCATCAAGAGGCCAAAAGTTGTATATTTGATTCCGATCTTTATGAATCTCACTAGGAGGATAAAATTTTGAATAAAAGAGAGGTACTATTTCCTCCCATTCAAGAGCTTGACCATTCTTCAGCAGCTTATACCATTCCACGGCTCTTCCTTTTAGCGATAATGAAAATAACTTCTTCTTAACTTGATATGTAGTGATGCCTGCACACTTGAACAACCCGCATAATTCGTGTATAAAGAGTAAATGATCACCGGGATGGACAGTTCAATCCCCAACATACTAGTTATCCATAACACGATCAATAATTATTGTAGGTATTTTAAAAGCATCATTCTCAATAGGTGGTGGTTCATCTACTACCTTAGCAGTGGTAGTAGCATTACCAAATAAGAAACTCAGTGAATTATCCATAACGAAAATAAAGCAACTAACAGAAGTAAACAATACTCACAGTAGAAGTTTCCTTTACCAGTTCCACTCTCCAATAGCGCTTCACTCCCCGGCAACGGCGCTAGAAAATAGACTTGATGACCCACAAGTATAGGGGGTGTATCGCAGCATTTTCGATAAGTAAGAGTGTCGAACCCAACGAGGAGCAGAAGGTGCTGGCTAGTGGTATGGATCAGGAATTCTCTGCAAATACTTAGCAAACGGATTTTTAGGGTTTTTTGATAAAGCAAGTAAACGAAGTACGAGTAAATAAAAGACAGTATATGCAGCAAGTGGCCCAATCCTTTATGCAGCAAAGGACAAGCCGGTTGTATTACTTAAGATGACCAAATGTTCTCGAGGACACATGGGAAGACTGTCAAGTGCTTTCGCTTCATATAGTTGATTAATCTTCTTTAGCTTGCTAAGTGTTGTGTGGGTGAACCTGTGCTAATGTACCGACCTTCCTAGGACTAATACATACTTGTGATTATACCCTTTGCAAACATCCATAAGTACAAGAAAATAATTAAGGTAGAAACCTAACCACACCTTTAAACTCTAAGACCCTTATGTCCCTTGTGCAATGGTTTCCTAATGGGGGTTCAGGTTTCTGTCACTCCGACAACCCCTACAATTAGTAGCCAAATACACAATGCATTCCCCTAGGCCCATAAAGGTGAAGTGTCATGTAGTCGACATTCACATGACACCACTAGAAGAAGTACACCACAACTTAAATATCAAACTATTGAATATTTCTCAACGCAACTCCACTACTAACAACATGACTTCTCCCATGTCCTCAAGAACAAAACGAACTACTCACAAGACATCATATGGATCATGATCAGAGATGGAATAATGATGTATAACAATCTGAACATAAACAATAATTCAGTGCTTCACTCAATAGCATCAACCAAAGAGTAATCAACACCAGGAAAGTTCCCCCTAAGAACTAATGCAAGATTCGACCTAATTGTTACAGCAATATGGAGATGGTGATGAGGGTGCTGATGGTGATGATGGTGGTGCTGCTGATGATGATGATCCCGATGAAGTCCAACTTGATGGTGGTGTTGATGGCGACGATCTCCCCTCTCCGGGAAGGAATTCCCGTGGCAAAAATATGTCTACCGGAGAGATCTTTCTCTCTCGGTGTTTTCCGCCCCGTAGAGGCGAAGGAATCTTTTTGTGGTCGCTCCCTGAGTCTTAGGGTTTCGGGAGGAATATATACGCCAGAGGGGAGAGCCAGAGGTGGGCCAGGGTGACCACACCACCTGGTGGTGCGACCTAGGCTGGCCCGCGCCAGGGGGTGGTGTGGGCCCCCTGTGGCCCATATCCACCCCCTCTTCTGGCAACCTTCGTCTTCTGGAAAAATAGGATTTTCTATATATTTTCCCGGATTTTCTAATCTTCGCGAATTTTGCCTCCAAACAACACCTTTTCCATCAGAATCCTGACTACAGCGGTCTATGCTCCAAAAGTCATCAACCATGCAAAAACAGATGAAATAACATAAGTATCATCTCTTAATACGAAATATATCAATGAATAACAGTGAACTATGACATAGAATAGTGATGCAAAATGGACGTATCAAGTTCGTATATGTGTTAGAGAAACGCCTGGGCGGCTGGTCTAATCCATGCCTAATCATGGTGGAAACCTGCAGCGTAATCATAGTGAGCAATCTATGAAGCATCCTCTATAAAAAAATAAGCCTATGCAAATAGGAAGAAAAAAAGAGAAAGAAAAAAAAGAAAAAAGATACCTATGCAAATAGGAAATAAAAGGATGCTGAGATGCTCATTATCTGCTTGCCTTGTCATTTTGATATGGGGATTCTTTCGTATCATCGGGCAAGGGGTACCCCATTGGCGGTTCTCTATGATACACATGTACTTACAATGACAAGAACTTACTTGTGACTAAACTTGAGTAGCATGATGAACTGTACTCGTAAGTAAGGGGCATGAGATTTTCAGCTTATAACTTGTCAAGCATATCCTCATATTTGTTCACTTTAATCTTAACCACCTAAAGATGCTTATGATAGGGGCAATGAGAGCTGAAAGCTAATAAGTACCATAATTTTTGGAAGCTCTTTATGAGACTTGAATTCCTACTTCCTTCTATGAAGGCATTTCTTTTACTTTTATGTTGAGTCTCCATCTCCTATCTTTATGCACCTATTGAGAGAACATAGTGGTCATTCTTAGTTAAATATGCATTGTCCCAAAAACTTGTTGATTGATTCATAACTTTGATATTGCTTGTTCTTAAATTATTTGTATCTAGTCACCCTTATGAACTTTCAAGGTGCCCTATGCATTTATGTTTTGCTACACTATGAGGGACAAGCTGAATATCATTCTCATTATGTTTTCTATATGTGAAACAAACAAACGTCTTTTATAGCATTGTTATTCATGAATCTTTTGTTTGTACCTTTTTATGTTACAACATAGTCGCTATTCTTATTGTTAGAACTATATCTTTCATGCTATGTTAAAGTACTATGATCCCAACTATCAATGTTTTACAAATACCTTGATCAAGATTGTGATGGTGCATGTCACCTCAAAAATTATTCTTTTTTATCACTTACCTACTCGAGGACGAGCAGGAGTTAAGTTTGGGGATGTTGATACTTCGTAAACGTATCTATAATTTTTGATGTTCCATGCTTGTTTTATATCAACTATCTTATGTTTTGTCTATATTTTGAGATACTTTTATACATTTTCTAGAACTAACCTATTAACAAGATGCCGTAGTGCCAGTTGCCTGTTTTCTGCTATTTTTGGTTTCAGAAAAGCTGGAAAAGAAATATTCTCGGAATTGGACCAGACAAAAGCCAAAGTCAATATTTTACCAAAAGACTCATGGAGCCAGAAGACGAGACGGAGAGGGGCCACGAGGTGTCCACACCACCTGGTGGCGCTGGCCAGCCCAGGCCGCACCAGGGGGTGGTGTGGGCCCCTCGGGCGCCCATCGACCTTGCCCCTTCGCCTATATATTCTCCCCGAGACGAAAACCCTAAGAACAAGATCAGATTTCCACGAAAAGTTCCGCAGCGCCGCCGCCACCGAAGAGGAGATCCGGGGGACAGAAGTCTCTGTTCCGGCACCCTGCCGGGACGAGGGAGTGTCCCCGGAGCCATCTCTATCGACTCCACCGCCATCTCCATCGACTCCACCGCCATCTCCATCGCCGTTGCTGACTCCCATGATGAGGAGGGAGTAGTTCTCTCTCGAGGCTAAGGGCTCTACCGACAGCTATGTGTTCATCTCTCTCTCTATGCGTGATCTTATTGAGATCATGACCTTTGTAATCTATAGATCTATTCTGCTACTTAAGTGCTTAAATTAATCTCTGCTTATCCCCACGTGTGTGAAGTTGATAGTGTGCACACCGTGTGGCACTTTGGCTAAGATTACATAAATACTTGTCATGAGTATAATTTGAGTTGGATGTCTCTATGAGATTATGGTGTTTGTTGGAACCATCTAGCGCTCAAGGTGATAGTGAGGGGTTATCTAGAGGGGGAATACGAACTTTAAGGTGTGCTGTTATAGCCCTACATCGTCCAACCGGAGAGTAGTTTAGGGTAGCATTATAAAGAGATGATATTTATATGAGAGTGTCCACTAGTGAAAGTATGATCCCTAGGCCTTGTTTCTAAGCATTGAAACACCGTTTACAACTAGATCTATTACATATTTGCTTGCTTTCATCTTTATTTCTGATTGCCTTTAGTCTCTTTCTACCCGTCAAGCTCTTTTCTGGCACTGTTACCACTTATAATTATCCATACCACTTGTATTTCACTATCTCTTCGCTGAACTAGTGCACCTATACACCTGACAAGTGTATTGGGTGTGTTGGGAACACAAGAGACTTCTTGTATCTTGATTGCAGGGTTGCTTGAGAGAGATACCTTTGACCACTTCCTCCCTGAGTTCGATAAACCTTGGGTAATCCACTTAAGGAAAACTTGCTGCTGTTCTACAAACCTCTGCACTTGGAGGCCCAACAACTGTCTACAAGAATAGAAGTGCGTAGACATCAAGCCCCCAGGGGATCACACGAGTCCATCGTTCGGGTCGAGCTAGTATACACTTCCCTCCGCTGGGCCCACCTTATCTCTCCACCGTCGTTGTCCTCCACTTATTTCTCTGTTCCCCACCTCCCTCATCCTCCCTGCATGCGCATCCCTCTCTAGCCACTCCCATGGCGTTCGAAGCCCTGCTCCTCTCCTCGTCCCTCGCAGCCGCCTTCCTCTACCGCTCCACCTTATCCTCTCCCACCACTTCCTCTGCCTCGAGCATGGCATCACGTACTTTGGCATTTGCCACGGCTCACACGTGCCCAACATCGTCTGCTACGACCCTCTCTACCAGGACGTCGACCAAGAGCACAAAGGAGCTGCAAGGCGGCTGGCATTGCTATCAGTGGTGGGGGCTCTGCTACAAGAGGCAGCTACCGTTGCTATCTTTGGTGAGAGGATTTGCTACAACGGGCATCTGTCATTGCTACCAGTGGCGGGGGAGGGGGCGGGCGGGGGGGGGGGGGGGGGAGGGGGGCTCAGCTACAAGAGACAATCGTCGTTTGTTACCTGTGTGGAGGGGATCTGCTACAATGGACGGGTGGTGTTGCTACATGTGAAGGGGGCTCTGCTACAACGGACGGCGTGGTGGCCGCCGTTGCTATCAGTGGTTGGCGTATCTGCTACAATTGGCGGTTGGCCTTGCTACCGATGTTGTGGCGCTTTGCTACCATGGCTGGCCGGCCTTGCTACTTGTGGTGAGGGTAGCTCAGTTGCAAAGGGTTGTCGGCTCTGCTACTAGCGAAGGCTGGCCTTGCTACCAGCGACGACCGGTGATGTTTGTTAGCTGTCGACCATGGTGCTGCCAGCTGAGGCGGCGGTGGTCGGTAAGGTATCACGCCGGAACTTCGAGCAACGGGATGGTGCTGCGCTAGTACGAATTGTAGATGGGCGTTTGCCGGCGGCATCGGCAAAGCCGTGACGATGTCTTCTGCAGCGATGGCGCTTTCTCCGGAGACAGTTCGAGATCACGACAGGAGAGGTTCCGAAGGTGGCTAGCGATGGGCGTGTTTAGGGTTGCAGGTGGCAGTTTTTTTTTTTTTTTTTTGAAATTGCAGGCGGCAGCTGATGTGGGGCGGATTGGTAGTCCGATTAGTATTATTATGCGGGTTAAAGCAAGGCCCGCTTGTGCAACCCTAGGCGTGTTTTTGTGAAGGAGGGGTTTCATCCGTCGGAGGAAGGAGTGAACGCGGTCATTCCCGTTTTTGCAAGTTTTTGACACGCTCGCCACACACATCGGCTGAAGGAAAGCATACGGCAGCCTCGGTACCAAATCGGGACACAACCCAACCTGCCAGGTACTGGGAGCACGGGCGCCAGCAACCCGCGTCGGTCACCGCCCCGTCAGCCTGTCGCCATCCTCCGCCGCGGCCGCGCCGTCCCTCTCCCTCTCCCTCCTTCCCGGACGGGCGGCGCCACCCCGAAAATCCACCTGTTTTGACCGGGTCACTACCATTTCCGTCCCGCGTCACTGCCACCCTCGTTTACCTCGCCTCCAAATCGGGACACGCGCGCCTTCCTCTAGAAGGGGAAATCCCCCGTACAAAACCTCCCCCCATTCGCCCGCCTACTTACTACCTTACGGAACCCCTGCTGCCCGGAGTAGCTGAGAGAGGGACGGGCGCCGCCACCAACCGTCGGCACGAGGAATTCAAACGGGCGGCGGCCGCGGCCGGGACAGCGAGGCCGCAGCTGGGGATTTAAGTTGCGCTTTTGTGGCAACCCCAGCCCCCACAAATCCACCCGCATTTCCCCCCCTCGATCCCACCGCCACCTCCCCAACCCACATCTCCTCCCGTCCGTTTGTGTCTTCTCGCTCAGCTGGATTGCGAGCCTACGCCCTTCGACCCCCTCGAGCTAGCGGCCGCGGCGATGGTGGGGAGCTACGCGAACGGAGGCGGAGGAGGAGTTCGGAACGGCGCGGCGGAGGGGAAGCTGGACGAGCTACGGCGGCTGCTGGGGAAGGCGGAGGGGGACCCGCTCAGGATCGCCGGCGTGGGCGCGGGGGCCTGGGGGAGCGTCTTCTGCGCGCTGCTGCAGGACGCCTACGGCCGCGACTACCGCGACAAGGCGCAGGTGCGGGTCTGGCGCCGCGCGGGCCGCGCCGTCGACCGCGCCACCGCCGAGCACCTCTTCGAGGTCATCAACTCCCGGGAGGACGTCCTCCGCAGGCTCATCCGCCGCTGCGCCTACCTCAAGTACGTCGAGGCGCGCCTCGGCGACCGCACGCTCTACGCCGACGAGATACTGCGGGACGGGTTCTGCCTCAACATGATCGACACGCCGCTCTGCCCGCTCAAGGTCGTCACCAACCTGCAGGAGGCCGTCTGGGACGCCGACATAGTCATCAATGGGCTGCCCTCCACCGAGACCAGGGAGGTGTTTGAGGAGATTGGGAGGTATTGGAAGGAGAGGATCAACCCGCCGATTATAATCTCGCTGGCCAAGGGGATCGAGGCGTCGCTCGATCCCATGCCCCGCATCATTACCCCGACACAGATGATCGCCAATGCAAGTGAGTTCTTTGCTGAAGCTTGGTTACTCTATATCTCTGACGAGGTTGACAGTGTCTTTCAGTTACATCAATTCCAGGGCTAAATGATTTAAAAGAAGATTTAGTAACCACTAAACTGAATGAAGAGACAGCTCTATGTGATATTCCTGATGAAATTTGTAGGCTGACACATAATCTTGATCTCTACTTAGTGTTAGTGTCGTTCATATCTTTATCCGCACTTCCTGTCCTCCATAACTACTGCATGATCATATGGCACCTTCTGTATGTCCGTAATCAAATAATGGGAGGTACTTAATGCCCTTATGCTAAATGGCTCTTCATGAATAACCATGTGTTATGTCCTGCAATCCCTTACTGGCACCATTTTGGCAAGCTTTCTCTGCATTAGTACTGAATAATGAGTGGTCCAGTGTCCTCTTATATGCCAATTCATTGTATATACTTCTGCGTGCTTTTCCCCCACTGTAGTTTAGGCTTTGACCATAGTTTTATTGCAGCTGGAGTTCCATTGGAGAACATTCTGTATCTTGGAGGTCCTAACATTGCTTCTGAAATTTACAATAAAGAATATGCAAACGCTCGCATCTGTGGAGCCGACAAGTGGAGGGTGCCTCTTTCTAAATTTTTGCGGCAGCCTCATTTCATTGTATGGGATAATAGTGATCTTATTACTCATGAAGTTATGGGAGGCTTAAAGAACGTATATGCGATTGGTGCTGGTAAGTTTTCATTTGCACTTAACTATGGTCTTATTTTGCGGAGCATGCCTCGTAATGTTGTGTCGGGGGAAATTGAAATCATCATTTGGAGCACACGTGTTCCAGTTCAGCTGGAACACTTGGGAGCACCATTATGGTCATTTTAGATCATACCAGAAACATGTTGCATACTTATGTTGAATATCCTGCAGTATATCATGGAACATGTTACTTGAATTTACTGTATGTTGCATTGATGTTATCGCTTTCACATACTGCTTGCAACTAAAAGCAATTTTGTCAGGGCTACCAGAGTAACATTCTAGTTTAGATGTACTTTGCGAAACCTACATCTCGTAGATTTGAAAGTCTGAATTCAGTGCATGCCAAAATACAAGACTTGGGTATATGTGGTTCACTGGTTCCCTATGCACATATTTTCTTTATCACATTTTCGGAGGACAAATATTGCAATGGTTTTGCTCAACACCACGTTTTACTGTAGGTATGGTGGCAGCACTGACCAATGAGAGCGCAACAAGCAAATCAGTTTACTTCTCACTTTGCACGTCTGAAATGATATACATCACCCACCTCCTAGCGAAGGAGCCCGAGAAACTTTCTGGACCATTATTAGCGGATACTTACGTCACGCTACTGAAAGGTCGTAATGCATGGTATGGACATAAATTAGCTAAGGGAGAACTGACTCTGGAAATGGGGGACAGCATCAAAGGCAAAGGAACTATACAGGTTTGTGGCATCATCTTAATATATTTTGTACTCCCTCCGTTGCAAATTAATTGACACAAGTTCATTGAACCTAGACAGTTTTAGGCAACATTTTGCCTAAATCTGCGTCAATTAATTTTGAACGGATGAAGTATAAGTGTTTGGATAGATTTTTTGTTTTGGGATAGCGGTATGCTAAGATTTATGTGATATTTCAATTTTAGGGTGTCTCTGCAGTCAATGCATTCTATGAACTCTTGAGTCAGGGCAGCTTAAGTGTGACGCATCCCGAAACTAAGAAGCATGTTGCCCCTGTTGAGCTGTGCCCAATACTCAAAACACTTCACAAAATTTTAATCAAGAGGTTGGAATGCTCTTGGAATATCATCTTTGCCTTTTCTTCGTACAAGTCTGATGCCTTTACAGCTGCCTTAATTTGGTTACTTCTTATACACTTGCAGGGAAGTTGGTACCAATTCTATTCTCCAGGCGATACGAGACGAGTCAATGTATGATCCGCGGGAAAGAATTGAGATGGCACAGCGCCAATCCCTCTACCGGCCATCTCTCCTTGGCCTACCTAAAGGCGACACCAAGCCTTAGACAGTACGCATTTCTTTCATTGTGCAGATTTGTTGTGAACTTGCATGATTTGTTGATCCTTCCGTCTGCACTGGCAAGTGCATGTTGTTTGCTTATATGTACACTAGTGAGTTGGATGATGAGATGTTTTAGTGTGGTGAGATAAACATCTTAGTGTCCAAGTTGATGTCCACCTGTACATAAAACCTCTGGTGATTCAGATTTCATTTGTTATAGATGAGAAAATAGATGCATGTAATTTCTTTGAACTTGTAGTTGGCTTGTCGTCCCTGCTTAATTGAGCGGCAGTGCTTTACTTCCAAAACAAATGAAAAAACCCCTGTAATTCTGTATGTGTGATGAGCAAAGAGGGTGAGAAGAAATGCCACTGGCTAAGCTGGGATAAAATGATTAGAGCTAAGGGGGAGGGTGGTTTGGGTTTCTGAGACTTACATGTCTTCAACCTCGCTATGCTAGCACGGCAAAGCTGGAGGCTTCTTCAGTTCCCAGACTCTTTGTGTGCCACTCTGTTCTAAAGGCAAAATATTTCCCGGACAGTACTATCCAAGAGGCGACAGCACAGCCAGGCATGTCCTATACTTGGAGTAGCATACTTAGGGGATGCGAGCTGATGAAGGAAGGGATCGTCTGGCTTGTGGGCAATGGGGAGTCAATGGCGGTATGGGATGATCCTTGGCTTCCAATGGATGATCGGGAATGGAAACAGCTTTGGAGGGACTGCGCCCTTTGCAAACAAGGCTTGTGCTGTTCGTTCCCATCCAGGAAAGACTACTGAGAGGGCAGCAATGGAGGCCGGAGGGTGTCGCTTTCCTCGCTGGTGAAAGATGCCAGACACACAGGTAACTCTTTCCCATCTGACCATCTTCTTGTGTTGGTCATATATAACCAAGAAAGTGACAACCTCCAGTGAGCTGAAATCGTCTGATAAATCATGACATAATTGTTTGGCAGCATAAAAACATTCTTTTGTCAATTAATCAATTTTCTCTGAATCACGAGACATAGTTTGTCTGCAATCCAGTGGACTCAAAACATCATACACACACAAAAGTCTGGAATAAAGAAGATTGTTCTAGCCTACTACAATTCGGCACTTCTTCGGCTACTAAAATTCGTGACCAGCAGTGATGTAAATTGTACTAGCCTACTACAATTCGGCATAATGCCCCCCCCGCACAATGCAGGAACATCTCTTGTGCGTAGGTTGGGGGCGAACATAATGAACTAATACCCCCCACTGAAGAACGCATCATCAGTTAAATCCTGCAGTGAGAAAATAAGCTCGACTTAGATACACTATAACAGCAGGCAGAATAATAATGATGAGCAGGCATTGTGCATTGAAAGAATGAGAAACAGTTGTTACCTGGTTAAGCATGTTGGCATAGTCATCCACGAAGAAGGGGTCGCTGTATATTGGCTGATCGTCGAGAGCTCGCAGATCAACTGTGCCTTCCTGCATAGGGAGAGCGCCAGATGCATTCTCCCCGCCATTAACCATCTGAGTCGGCGTGACGGAACTGCCTGCATGAAGCTCAGGCAATGCAGAGCTGATGCTTCCACCATTGACCATCTGAGTCGGCGTGAAAGAACCGTCAGCCTGAAGGTTAGGAACTGCAGAGGTGCTTCCACCATTAACCATCTGGGTCAAATGTGAAAAGTTTTCATTGGTCATCTCAAATGGGGCTGTGTTGCTTGCCATGTTGAATGGTGCCGTCTGCTCACTGAAGCCAGCAACTGGACCAGTATTGGTGTTGATGATTCCCTCCATCTGGTTCTGCTCTTCATTTTGAATCATCGGTAATATATGTCCAGGTGAGGCTGCAAAGCTGGGAAACTGGCTGATGTTTACCTGTGATGGAGCCAGAGGCGTTCCATTCATATAAGCGGGAGAACTTGATGACGCCACATTCTGCCAGGGATTGCTAGAGCTTCCAACTAGGCACGGAAACTGTGTGTCATGATACGCGCTGACCACAGAAGGTGCCATGTTCATCAGACCATAGTACTGGCTGGCCGGTTCTGGAGGCTGCCCCTGGAATTGGTTTACAGACATCCCACCATTTTGCATTTGTGCAAAGGAGCTCCCAGGATGAGAGGGAGGCACCACATTGCTTGCCTGCAACATCTTTTGACGCAAGACGCTTGCGTATTCTTTGCCAGAATTACTAGGAGGAAGTGCATCCAACATCATGTGATCTGATGTTCCTGGAAATGAGTTGACGGGAGGACCGGAAGCGTGGGGCCTTCTTGAGTCGTGCCTCAACATGCTCCCACCATGGCCGACTGTCCCCATGTCCCAGTTTCTCGACTGAACTGACACACCACCAGCTCCTATGACTGATGGGGCTGCAAAAAGAGTGTTTGAACCCCCGAAGGCCAATGTTGGCGACGTCTGTCCTCTCTGATGTTCATGATGATTGCTGGAGCTTCCCTGGTGATACATGTTCAGATACGGGGACAAGGTCCGTCTTTCAGAGGAATCTCTGAGAGGATCAGACTTACTTCCATCTTTGACCCTTTTCAAGTTGAACCGATACTTCTGAAATATAAAGATACGCAAGAAAAAATACGTGATTCATGCTGATGGGAAAGAAGAAATAGAAGATACTGTGGGAAACATAAATATATGAGGGTGTTGCATGCGTTTAGAAAACGCTAGAGAATGTGGGGCATGCACTATATAAGATACGTCTCACATTTTCACAAAGGAAAGTTCATTGAAAGTGGCTTACACAAATCTAGAGATGAAAGAGGCATTACTAAAACTTCGACTTGTATACGAAAGATTGTTAGTCTAGAAAGAATATGAACACAAGCATATAAATTTAGCAGAAGGGGAGAAATTAAACCTGGAGATGGCTCGCAACACTCTCTCGTGTTAGGTTATCCACATCCATCATTTCCAGTATCTTCTTTGGAACCGCCCCTGCATTTACATAAACAAAACTTCTTGTTACCGAAAACAAATCCAAGAATCATAGGCTCTTTTTGGTGAGTACGCAATGAAATGTGAGCGCTTACTATCAATGCCGAGATGTTCGACAACATTTACGAACTTGCGATGCAGCTCACCGCTCCATGCCACCCTTGGCTTCTTCCGGTTGGCTACGCCGGCCATCCTCTCCTTGTTCTCGTCAGAATGATCTCCATCATTTTTCTTCTTTTTTGAGCACTTCTTACTATTTGCACCACTCTGCTCATCCTCAGCGAACCCTGGCTGCACCCTCTGATAAGCATCATCTTCCTCACTACTGATGTGTTTCACAACGCCGTTTTTTCTCCTTACAACATGCTGCCATATGTTCCTGAGCTCTTCGATATGTACTGGTTTCACCAAATATTCACACACCCCATGAGTTATCCCCTTCAATATAGTCTCCCTCTCTCCATTCACAGATAGCACTGCATGTCATATGGTCAGCGACTTAGCTTTGGAATGTGGAAATTCGCAAAACTGCATAAAATGTGGGACACAATTCGGGAAGCAAATGTGTTACACATGTTGTACATAATTGTTTTATCACGACAACAGATGCTTCCAAGAAAAATAAATGGGATAATTTGACACATTCAGCAGACATAAACTGAAATGATGGGTACAAAAACTAACTATAACACAATGCATAAACCATTGCATGTTATTGATGAACCTCAAGATAAGTATTGTTACTGAAAATTGGACCATTTTACCGTACCCAATTAGGTAACAACTATAAACCCAAGCCATGTTTTAAATCATGTTAAGCAGTCATCTGACATTTCAGTTTTTATACAGTAAGCAGCATTGCAAACAGTTTTATTATTACAATTCATACAAATGAACATGTGCAGTTGACTTTATAAAATAGTAATAGAAGTAAAAATTATATGCTTTAAATACCATGAAATGAATGTCATGTGACGTATAAAAAGGGTCTCCTTTTTAAATAAAAATGGGAAGTGAGTAAAACAAAGACTTCAACATTGAATTATCAGTAGACCTATCATGAGTCTGACGATCTAGAGGAGCTTGAAGATGAGTTGTCCTTCAATTATGTCAATACAAGATAGGTAATTTCCTAATTGCATTATTTATTCCACCAATTTAGCTAGAAATGAACGAGTAGGGTTCAATTCGATGTTTCGTCTAACCGGAAGGTTTAGAAATTTTGTACTACATAGTTAAGGGGAACAACTACATATAATTTGTTTCTAACATAAATGTGTTCTTGATTTACTTAAGTTTATAGTCAAGAGGATACACAATCAAGTCTAGACAATCCATAAATACACCCATCTAACCCATTGATAGTGGGCCTACATTGCAGTGACACTGACTCTCACTAAGCTAAATGTCGGGTTTTGGTTCCTCACAATAAATTTTATAAGTTGGTACGAGGCTAAGTTTCGATGGGTTAGCACACACAAGACACAAGGATATGTGTATGTTCAGGCCCCGGATGTTCGCCAATAACGATCCTACTTCCCGTGTGTTGTTTTGGTTTACAATTGAATCTCCCTCTTAAGGAATAGAGATGCCCTATTTGTTGGAGGTGATGCTACATGGGCCTCATAGTAAGGGGAATTTGAACGAAAATAACCTAGAAAATAAATAAATTCATGAAATAAACTCTGGCCAAAACAATTTCACGAGACTAACCCTTTTTGCAACACCATCAATGGTGGCGTCGCATACTGAAGAGCAAAGCCACCAGCTGTGGCGCCGCAGCCCTGCCAGCGTGGCCTCGTGGCCCCCGGCTTCGTATGTGCGACGCCATGGTTACTGGATCTTTAGGCTTAGTAATACTTGTAAGATGGATTGTGAAACCCTAGGTTCTATGGGAGAGTGAAACCCTAGGTTCTATGGGATAGTTCGAAAATTTTGTTAGTGTGGAAATTATAGGTAGAGTAAGATGGAGTGGAAATTATAGGTAGAGTAAGATGGAATACTTGTAAAGTTAGAATTATAGGTAGAGTAAGAAGGAGTGTTTGTTCTTCGTTGAATAATTGTTCATATTGTTTCTATTTTTTGCAACATGTAGGATGGATCTTCTCAATCCTCACTACGATATTCAACACCGTTCCTATAAGTTGTCGGAGAAGAGACAGGTACTAAAAACCCACATGCGAGTTCATATTGTTTCGGTATGTTGAGATGGAAATCTAACCTTGGCCATTGTATGTTTGCAGGAGCTTCTACCCCTTCGACTTAGGTATCACGAGATCTCGTCTAACAAGATGATGAGCGGTACACTCCGTACATTGAACAACTAGGACTCCTCCCATTTATCCACATGGTCACCCGGTCGACACCGAACTTCAAACCCGCGGTGATCACCGCGCTTGGCGACCGGTGGAGGCTAGAGACACACACTTTTCACCTTAGGACCGGTGTGACTACGGTCACTTTGCAGGACATGAGCATGATCCTGGCACTTCCAATCGAGGGAAACCCTATGTGCATAAGCACATATTCAGACGGGTGGCATGAGCAGATGGTCAGCCTTATTGGGAAGGATCCACCTGAGGTTGTAAACAAGAAGGGGAAAGATTGAGGGTCGCTGCCATGGCTACTTTCAGTTGGATCAGATAGAATTTCAAGACATGCCCCAAGGATGCTGATGAGGAGACGATTATGGTGTACGCTCGTGTGTATGTGTGGTACATCATCACGAAGACTCTCTTTCCTGACAGCAGTGGGGATCGTGGGCAGTGGCATTGGCTTAAGGTGCTCACCGTTTTTGACACTAAGTTCAGTTGGGGTTCGACGACGTTGGCCTGGTTGTACCGTCAGGTAATCACTATGCATAATGTTGTCTATCTCTACATGACCTCAAAAATATTATTTTTACTAAACGGTGTTTCACTTCATGTGCAGCTAGATGATGCTTGTTTAGGAGCGCGACCGATGGATGCATTGGTGGTTGTTTGCTCCTTCTTTTGGTGTGGAGCTGGGAACACTTCCCAGTTGGACGGCCGAGATTGTTGTGTTACATCGCTTATGCTAATCATGACAACAACCTCCGGCTCCCCATGTGGGCTTACAAGTGGGACGTGGTCTCCGACCCCCCAAGCGACCCTGTGGCGGCGTATAGGAGGTACACCAATGAGTTTGACGCCATAACCCTGGATCAGGTAATTTACCAAGGGTGCGGTCATTTCTCTGGTTTGAATGTGTAATCTTTGAACTTGACATGAGTGTGGTATGTTGCAGGTGACGTGGAAGCCATATGGTTCAAGGAGGAACTTTGGTGTCCCGGACGACTATGCACTTAACCCAAAGTGCACGGAAGAAGCACGACTGTGGCTAATGGCTAATGCGTTGCCCCATGATATGCATGTGGGCGGTTAGGCATCACCAACCACATCATGTCATGGCCCAATTTGGGTTATTTCAGATTGTCCCGCCTGGTTGGAAGGACACGGACATACAGTTCCATGGGTAAGATTTCATCCTTCAACTTGTGATGTAGTATGCTTCTCCAATAACACTCTAGGATTTGTTGTTGTGCAGCTTGGACAGGAAGAAGCAAAGGAAGGAGAAGAATTGGGACAAGCTTCACACCAAGCACATTGTGAAATTCAAGAGGTGTGTGCTCGAGGCTAAGAAAGCAAAAGGAACTGAAGAAAGGGAGTTCAGCTATGATGCTTTCAACAACTACATCACCTGGTTTCTTGACAACGCTCATGTGGAGAATGGTCTTGCATGCACAATCCAAGGACATCCATCCTCCTCGCATTTAACCGTGTAACGCTTCTTCACGTCCGAGTGCACCATCGTGTAAGGATAATGATGCTTAACCGAGAAGTCTTGTATCCATTGCTTCAATTCCAATAAGATCTTGAATCTTGGTCCACGAGAAAAGCCATTGTTCTCTTGATTTTCATCTCAGTAAGAACTTGTCCTTGGTCCAAGCACTATGCCCTTACTGCCATCAACCGTGGCTTCATCCGCGAGACTAACATCATGAAAGAAAGATACCAGATAGTCCCGCCCCAATACGGTATCATGATTTTGGCCTCTCTAGCCATGAACCCTCCTCGTCATCTTCTTCTTCGGGACCATCATCATCTGAGTCTGATGCATAGCCTCGAGTATACGGGATGTCACGGTCCATGTTCTCTTGCATAATATATTTGTCCAAATCTCCAACAGTGTTGTCGTGGAGCTGAACCTCATTCTCATCGTGCCCATAATCATCATTGCCCTCTTCCAATACTTCATCTTGGTTCTTCGAAATCGGGCTCAATGTTTGGGCCAAAGGAGGTTCACTCAGTAACTCTTGGTTCATTGGTGGAGGACTCCTAGAATCCAACGGGGAGGCAAGACAGTTCAAGTCCAAGTGCAAATTATTATCAAACTTCTTGGTGGAAAATAGTTCAAGAGCTTTGTCTAGTGATTCAGCCACCACCTCCTTGTATGCAACCCAATGGGGCTCAGAGAAGATACGCATGGTTTTCTAACGGATATGCATTCCCAAACCCACATTATATCCTCTCTCCAAC
The DNA here is from genome assembly GCA_916181665.1 of Avena sativa. Lineage (NCBI taxonomy): Eukaryota > Viridiplantae > Streptophyta > Magnoliopsida > Poales > Poaceae > Avena > Avena sativa. The sequence goes on from OV702279.1 coordinate 485,429,146, forward strand.
TCAACAACATCATTTGAGTCCATCCATTTCAATTCAAGCCTCACTTGCTCCAAGACCTCGGCGTAGGTGGGACTACGCTCAAACACCAAGTCAAGCTCATCCGGGTCCGATTCTATATTACCTCTCAAAAATGCATCCTTGTCTACATGGTGAACATGAACAATTCTTGACATTCCTAAGATAATCACAACAAAAGTACAATGCTCAACATACTCAATAGATACCCATTGCTAACATTAACACACTACCCAACCCTATGCCAATGCAACAACAATCTAATATGCATCTTACATAACAACCTAGGGTTTCCAAGATATGGGTCAAACCAAGAATTGAATGGGTGAAAACAAATAAAAGTGGTAAGAATACCTCTAGGCACTTGTGGGGATCGAAATCCATAGAGAGAATGTTCCAATTTGACCAATAGGAAGGAGGGTTTTGAGGGAGGAGAGGAACCCTAGCCGCCGCTGCTGCCTTCTCTGTTCTTGCCTGGGAAGGGGAATGAGCTTCGGGTCGGGCTGGGTCGGCCGCGCGCTGGTCTCTTAGATCTAAAGTGCGGCGCCACCACCCACGGCGGTGCACTACACAGTGTGGCGCCATATGTCGTGGCTCCACACATACGAAGCCGAGGCCCATGAGGCCACACTGGCAGGGCTGTGGCGCCACGGCTAGTGGCTTTGCTCCTCAGTATGCGGCGCCGCCGTTGATGACGTTGCAAAAAGGGTTAGTCTCATGAAATTGTTTTGACCAGAGTTTATTCCGTGAATTTCTTTACAAATTCCCCATAGTAAGCGGTACAATGGAGAAAAATTGCATGTACTTCCACGAAGTGTCTAGGTATGGTCGGTGGCACTGTTTCGATTGGCATGATGGCATTAGCGGCACAAGGCACTATTCTTGACGTTGTTGGACTTATGGTGATGTCAATGATAGTGTTCAAGTCATAGCATAGAAGTACAATCGAGGGCTTCACACCCCTGATTGTGCGGAACAAGAACCACGCCATACGTACATATTATGCTTGATGTTAGCCAGCGCCCCTCGTGTCATGGCCAAGACCCATCTCGTCGGCCTGTCTTGGTCATGCACCCAAATGTGGATAAGCCACGACTGTACTATGCTTGATGTCAGCCAGCGCCTCTCGGGTGATGGCAAAGACCCTTCTTGTCATCCTGTCTTGGCTATGTACCCAAGCATGGATAAGCTGCGACTGGATAGGTTAACCTCGGCTTCCTGCTAATCGCACCTTGGAGCTTTCTTTGGTGACAAGGCCTTTCCTAGGTATGTGACCTTGTTGAAGTTGCTGCCTGGTTAGGTATTTATAAATAAGATTTGAAAGTCTTGGATCATCCATGTTTCCCTGATTATTTATGGCAGTGGGATGGAGGTCGGGAAGGACACGAGCTGCCATACAACGGGGTTTACCTCTCCCTAGACGTGGTCCCACCGCAGAGCCAGGCGCCAAATCCCCCTCCCCGCGACCCTTTTTGGATGCGCACACGCCATGCCTTGTGTCACTAGATGATGGACCATGCACGCGCCCTGGGCCCGACGTCATCACCCACTGGTAGGACCGTGCTGGTGAGAGGCATTCGGGTGCAGGAGAGCTCTGAATCAGCCGGGTACTAGGGCCCGTCGATAGCTGAGGTGCCAGCACAATGTCCTCACCGTCTGAGGGTCCTCGCATCTACCCCTTTCCACTGGCTAGTTGGCGCAAAAAACGGCTCTCATATCCTGCCTCTATACGCTGCTATGCCGGACGGAAGCTAGGACAACCCACCCACCGCACAACTTTTTGCCAACCTTTTGTTCCCTGACATCGCTTCATCACGCGTCCACCCTGCCAATGACATTACTCACTCTTCTCTATCCTCTGTTCCTTCTTCCTCTGCCCTTCCCATTCTATGCCTTTCCTACGCCTATCCCCTCCCTCCATTCCCTTCATCTTCACCATGAAAGAACTCTCATGCGGCGACCATAGCATCATCGTCCTTCTGCACCGTGGTGGCTGCAGGGGGTGGTGGAACTACACAAACTTCCCATGCACAACCACCCTCTCTAACTCTTGCTAGGGGAGTTTGTCCAACACCACTTCTTCCTGCGCCGTGATGGCCATAGGGGTTGATGGTGATAGAGCACCTTCCCGAGGCGCGACCTCAGTGTGCTAGTTTTCTTGCGTTGAGGAGCTCAAGCACCGTTACTTTCTACCATTGTATTTTCTGACATTGGGCGATGGTGCTTTGGCCGCTTATCGAGCCAGGCAACTGCTAGCTTGCTTCCTCTTTGTTTGGAGGCTCACTTGCATCGAGAAGGAGCTACACCACCATTCATCTATGCCACCGTGTTGGTAGCGTTAGGTGATGGTGCTTCAACCGCTTCCGGACACACACATGCGTTGGCTTTCTTGCTCGCGCTTGGTAGGATGTGCTTAGGCCACATAGTTTTTCTCTGTCCCGCATCGTGGCTGAAACATTTTCATTGTCCAGAAACATAGGCACGAGTTTGGAAGGTGAAGATTTTTTGCTCATGTCGCACATGACAGGTGAGCGTTAGAATGATGACCACATGGAAGGACTAGACATACCATTCATGGGCCATCGCGTGATCGTTATTGAAACAACGCTAGCTCTGCAGGCCGGTTCTATACTCAGCGTCCACTAGTACAGAGCGACGCTAATTACACCCCCATCGGAAAGGTATGCAAGACAGCCCACGGCCAAACGAAATTTTGTGTGGCCGACGAGGCCTGCCCAATACACGCCGCGCATTATAGGCCACCGAGAATTTTTCGACTCCGTCACCATTATATTGCCAATGAATATTAGAAGTGTTACCTAAATGATCTTTATGCCAACAATTGTACAAAATGGCGTTACGATGTGACATGACCCCTCTATATAAGGCCCTGCCATAACCTGAGAGAAACCCTACCTCTCACTCCTTCTCCCCACATCTGGAAGTGGCAACACTCAAAGTGACCTCGCCTGGTGTCTCTCTCGTCCTCTTCCAGCACGAGAATGCATCTGTCGTGTCTAGGCACGACTGCTGCTCGTCCACCTCGCCACTCCATCAAAATCTAGTCAAGACACGACTACTGCTAGTCCACCTCTCCCCATCGTCCAGATCTGCTCAAGGCATAGCGGCTCCTCGTCATCCGAAGGCGACATGGAAGAAGATCACACTAGCTATGGTTGCATGCAGACATTGTCGGGCGCATCATCTTGTGGTTGCATCCATGTGGTGAAGGGCGCATTCGACGGAGATTGCATCCAGCTAGTGTCAGGCGCATCCGACTGAGATTGCATCTGGACGGTGTTGGGCGCATCTGACCATGGTTGCATCTGGCCGGTGTGGCGCTGACATGGAGGTTTCCTCCATCACATGGTTCCATGATCCAGAGGACAACGACGAAGAACTCCTTCTAACACAAAGGTATAAATCTTTCCATGACCATCCATCATGACGACATACTAGGGCTTCTCTTGTTATTTTATTACTCCCTTCGTCCCAAAATATAAGGCGCCTAACGATTAGTCAAGAATATTCCACTTGATTCTATCTAAAAGCATATCCTAAGTGATTTGTTCGTGCTCTTGTCCTCTTCGGTTGTTAGCCCCTTGCTTTATCCAGTCTCTAATGTTGATGTTATTTTTTATGTTTTCTTTGTGTGTTGGATGCGGACAGAGCCTGGGGATGGCTAGATTCATCAACGCCTCATGGCTCTCACACCCCCGTGTTCTTCTATCCTCTTCTCACACATCACATCGACTTGTAGGTTCTGACGGTAGGTTCTTCCTACATATGATTTCAATGAGTGGGATTCGTAGTGTAATGTAGGTAAAAACTCCTCATGGCTTCCACTTATGCCTTCTCTCCTTCATGTTCTGCTGTGATTTTTCTGGCCTTGTCCTCTTCTTTAAGTTTGGTACCTATCTTGCCACTGTATTAGCTTTAGTTTGTTTATGTTCTAGTGGGTGTACACATACCTACGTGTATGAAATCAGTCAGACGCGCCTTTGTGTCTGACAGGTTGCCACCGCCCAAGAAGAGGAGAGAATGTTGGCACATGCGTCTGCATTGGTTTTGTTTATTGGAGTCTAGCTTCTTGCTTATCATCTATTGGTACTGATATGGGTATACCCTACAAGTACTCGAGTTTGGTGTATACGGCCTGGATACAGCGGAAGCCCACGGCGTTGCCAAGGCCCAAATGAAGAACTCGAGTGACCCACAAACTCTCGTTTTTACTTGCGAGACAAGAAGAAGCTAAAGATAGAAAGTTCAAAGGGAAAACCCTAACTTGTAACCGACTCGACCTGCTACCCGAGACCTAGCCTATCTATATAAAGGCTAGGATGGGGCAGCGAGGAGGACACACGCAACCCTAGTTTCTACAACCCTCGCCAGATTGCATCTACGCACCATTGTAATCGTCGATTCCTTCATTAATTCCAAGAGCAGACAAGCAGGAGTAGGGACCTCTACGAAGCCTGAACCTGGGTAAACCTTGCGTCCCTGTGTGCTTGTTTGCTAGCCGATTGATGCTTCCAGCGCCCCCTCCTTCTCCAAAACCCAAGTCCATAACAATGGGCATTGATGAGTTAAACCCTCGTCAATTGGCGCCGTCTGTGGGAATTGGGAGTGCTGATGTCGCGGCTTCTTCGGCCCCATCAACTGCGATCTACAACTCCGCAACAGTGGAGATTCGCCAGCTCTTCGGCGCGTTCGACTTCACCATCCACACGCCGATCACTCGCTCAGCTTTCGAGTCCGTAGCCGATGGACTTAGCCTGGCGATAGGGAGCTTCCGCTTCCAAGTTGGTCAGATGGGCACGCTTCGCATGCCTGACCAGCCGACAACACCATCGATTGCTCCAGCATCGTGGTTCCCTCCACCAATCGGCACCCTCAGTGAGCTCAATGCCTCGGCAATAGCCGAGAACACGGACAACGACAACAGTCGCGGATCCGATTTGGGTGACCTAGCAACTAAAGATGGAGCCTACGGCTCCGGATCTGAAAGTTGTGGTAGCAACAGCTTCCCCAACCACTTCATGTGCGCCGTCATCAATGCGGGCGACACCTCTGCCAATCGCGACAACACGGGCAACGGTGGCAATGGATCTGATCCGCCCAACGGTGGCATACCTAATGGCGGACCGCCCAACGGTGGCCCCACTAACGGCAACAATGGCGCGCCCGTCAACAATGGAGGGGCAGTCGAACCACCAACCATGGTGAATGAAAACACTGGGGAGCGCATAGTGATCAGGCTCAACGACAATGAGTGGGCGCGCTGTCGAGAAGCCCTACGAGGCAACCCTCTGCCCTTTGGCTCCCTGCAAGAACTGCTGATGGGCTACCATTGGCTCCTGAAGGAGGAATACAAACGCCAACTACATACAATCGCGCAACTTGAAGCGCGTAAAAAGGCGGCAGACGAGTCGAGCCTCCGACGAGTCGGGCTCTCCTACCACGGAGGATCCTCCTCCAAATGCAACGAGTATGTCGCTAACAAGAGACGATCTTGACTGGCCCACCTCACCGAGCAAGAGCGTGTAGAAGCCACAAAGGTCCTCGACTTCGGCTCCATGACGATGGATACGCGTGACAACGTGCTCCCAAAAACGCCACAAGCCGCGGTAACGACGGCCACCATGTACCTCCTCAACAACCGATCTACGATCGTGGGCTTGGGGCTAATCGAGGCCACCCTCGATAAATAGCCAACGCCAGAGCCTAAGAAAGGCAAGGCCCTGGAGAAACGCTGTTCCTCACCCTCGTCCAACGACGACAGTCATGATCTGTCTCGATGTCTCCGCTCACGGCGACACGACCACGAGTACGATGCGCGCGATGACCTCACGCAGCGCAAAATCGACAAGTCAAGGGCACGACATGCCCATTCTACTGACTCAGAGGACGAAGACGTGGAGCTCTGTGGCGCCAGATGCTTCAGCAGAGCTATCAGGCAGAAGCGAATGCCCAAGGGATTCAAGCTCCCATCGGAGAACCCCAAATTTGACGGTCTGCATGACCCGAAAATCTGGTTAGAGGACCACTTCTCCTCTGTCAAGCTCCACGGCGGGAGTCGAAGCATGGCCATGCAATGCCTACAGCTACAGCTATAGGGCACCGCCCGAGAATGGCTCAACAATCTCCTGCGCGGATCCATTCGCAGCTGGGAAGAGCTGGTCTATAGCTTTGTGCGCAACTTCAAGGGCACTTACAAAAGGCCCGCATCAATCAAAGAACTAAGGAGCTAATAACAAAGGTCGGGCGAATCGCTACGCTCGTACATCCAGAGGTGGTCCATCATCAAGAACTCCACAGAAAACATCTCGGAGGATCGCGCAATCGACGCATTCAATGGCGGTGTTTGCCTCATGGAGCTCAGAGAGGCGCTGGGCCGCTCGAAGCCCAAAACAATCGACCACCTGATGGAAATCGCGAATCAGTGGGCTGATGGAGAAGATTCGGTGAGAAACCGCACCTACTCCTACGACGACGAAGACCTCGGGCGCAGACGCGACCGTCGAGGCAAGCGGCGAATGTGCACTTACGATGACCGCGACGACGTCAACATGGTCACAGCCGGCTACGCCGACAAACGCGACGACAGCCACAACAACGGTTACCGTAGCGGCGGATACCGTGACTCCGTGAAAACCACGCAAGTATGGCAACACCGCACTCGCGAGGAACCACCCGCAGCATCCATCAAGGACAAACTGTCCGGGCCATGCACCGTGCACTTCTACATCGACAAGCACGACGACAAAAAGAAATCCAGCCACCTCCTCAAGGACTGCCGCGAGTTCCTCAAACTCCATGAGGGCCTGGCTTGAATGAATCGCGACGCAATCAACAGGGGCTATGGAACCGCCCCAGGCGCCGTGGCACATGGAGCTCCTCCACCACCGCCCGGGCCACCACCACCCGTAGCTGCGCCCGACCAGCATCACGGAGGCGAGCCGTACCCACGGCCCGTGGGCAACATGATGATCCAAAAGGGATGCCCCTCGAATCGGGTGCAGAAGGCCATCACTCGCCAAGTCAACTTGGCGACAAACTCCCCACCGTCCACCACTGAGTACCTCAGTGAAGCGACTCCTGCATCACCTTCGACAAGCGTGACCACCCGCTCCAAGTCCCTCGTCCAGGCCATTGTCCCCTCGTACTCGAGGCACAGATCGGAGGCTTCGACATGAGTCGCGTCTTCATGGACGGCGGAAGCGACATCAACCTCATGTTCGCAAGTACCTTGCGCGCAATGAGGATCCCTCTGACATGTCTGGAGGTCTTAGGTAAGACATTCCATGGCATCGTCCCAGGCAAGGGCATATATCCCCTGAGAAAAATCAACATCGACGTCATCTTCAGCACACCGAAAAACTTTCGACGCGAGCGCATTGACTTTGAAGTCGTCGACTGGCCCTCACAGTACCACTGCATCCTCGGAGGCGTCGCGTTCGCTAGGTTCATGGCAGTACCGCACTATGCCTACCTGCAGATGAAAATGCCAGGTCCAAACGGCGTCATCACAGTCAATAGGAGCTTCGAGAGGTAAATGCGATGCGTGGAGTACCCGAAAATATGTTCCTGGTCACTGCTTTGGTAGATGTATACATGGTGGGTGAAGATATTTGTGTGTGCAAAGCCCACGTATGCAGTACCTATCCACAACTCATCAAATCACCAGCATTTGCCCACAATCTTCAGGCAATAATAGATTCCTAGAGTTATAGGAATCGTTTAAACTGGCTTTCTTAATCAAACAGAACACATTTCTTTAAGGTCAAGGTTGGTTAGGCCCTTCCTAACAATGTCAACTATACTGTCCTTTTGCATTAAACCATCAAGAGTTTTTCCTAATAGCCACGTCCTGGTGGGCGCATAGAGGGATCTAGTTCCTATAATTATCCTCTGAGTACCTCGCCTTTTTGTTGGATACCAAAAAAGGAGGGACGAGGAAGTGACATGTAAGAGATATAGGCTAGAAATATTGGCCTGGCCCACCAGGTGCGGCACGGGCCTAAGATAGGTGATGATGACATGAGCCTCACAGACCGCTCAGAAACTTACTCATCATGATGGTCATAGCCGCGTGATGGTCTTGATGTGGTGTTGACACACATTGAGTGACACGAGTGAGTGTAAATTTCCTCCCATAGCAATGCCTCTCTAGTGTCGCGCTAATTACTACTGCAAATTCGTCAGTGAGGATCGACAAGTCGTTGTACGCATGTTTGTTTTGTTGGAAAACAGGCAACAACGCCAATACTTGACACGATGCACAATCGGGACTCGCGCAGAACTCCAGCTGAGACACACCACATGGTGGACGTGCGACACTGCGGGTTGGTCCTATCGTGGCTCGGAGCACAAAGCGCTAGTGCAGTTTGGTTCTTCTTAAGACAGGAGGAAACAACGTGCCATGCTCAAAACTGCTTGCGCTTTCCCCTACACCTACCACATATTGTTCTTGCTTGCTTGTTGTGCCTCAATTCTCATGGCTAGTCGAGCATGTTTTTGCTGCTTTTGTTATGCTCGGTAGCCACAACTCTCTAGCTTCGCCTAGCTGTTTTATGGGAAGTCGCTCGAGAGTAGCCCACAATGGACACCACTAAGGTGAACCCCGAGGCCACAGTGGAAGAAGCCACACTAGTAGTATGCATGCTTCCTCGGGGGTAAACCTAGGGCTGGCAGCCTGGCACTTGAGCTGCATCTCAGCAAGAATGTCCGCGCCAACATGACATCCTAGTTGTGTTACCACCAAGAGGCTTGACGGCCTAGTGGACGCTAGGATCATCCTGACATAAACATGGTATGGAAACGCAGCATGCCGAGGCACTTTTTCCAATGCATGACTCACATGAGTGAGTCGTCTTCATCCCCTTTTTTGAGCCCAACTTCTCAATGTCGGCGCATCTATTCCTTTAGGGGCTTCTAGAGTACTATATGATCCATCCTTACCATGTCAACCCCATGGGGGTGCTTTACATCTGGTGTTCATCACTTGCCGTGAGTGTTTCCTAGGGATCAAACACCACTTCACATTTGGAAATATTTGTTCCATGTCAAGTCCTAGTGGGGTCTTGTTGGAGAGACCTAGATCTAATTCCTGAGTGGGGATCATAAGTACTTCCCATCTCTCCCTGTCTGCGACTCCAACCACGGGAAGCACAAGGATTGGTTCATCATGGAAAACACATCACACAGTATGCCGCTGTACACCGTTGGTCCTCTAGTTTTATGTGGATCCTAGTTGGCAAAGCGGACTCACCAGAAGGGGGTGAACATGGAAAAGCTCTAATGGATGATCACATAAAAGATGTGGTGGAAATTGACTGATGTGCACCTAACCCGCATCTTCATTGGCTGGCGTGTGCCGCCTACCAGGGATCGGGTGCATGAGACATTTGAGAATGATAGGGATCAATACGACACTCGAGAGTCAGTGTCTGTGCTATATATTTACAAAGTTGACTCCCATGTGCAGAGATTTTTCCATACCAACATTGACAACGCGCCTGCATACACTGTGAGATCACACAACTATCAACATCACCGACATGAGGTATCCTCAGTCGGGTTTCTCCTTGTGGAATTAGTCTCAAGACCATGAGTTCTGCTGGGTGAGTCTTATTCTTCCCTAGTCCTTGAAGTGCTTGGACATGCTCACATCCCGCACTCCTATGGCCTCTTGGATCGCGGCACGGATAGGCGTGGGGCAATCATGATACATGGAGTAAGTGAAGTGGTGGCCTTGCCTGGCTAGGCGCTGCACACAACACAAGGGTTGGTGCAGCATATGGGGTCTCTGGCGCTAGCAAGTCCCGGGTTGTCAATTTGCGAGCCGAGAGTGTCATATTAGATTACATAGTGCCCTAGGTGGTGTGATGGTAGGTGTAGGGGAGCCGATTACAGAGGAATGACTTGAAGCGCCTTCGTGGAAGTGGCAGTGGCCATGGCCATATCTAATCTGTGAGGAGGTGGAGTTCGATGACTCTCTACTTTTGTCAACATTTGAGAGCCTTCCTTGGATACATGTCCCCATGTTTAGCTGTATTATCCATGCAACTTATTTTTTATATTGCCTCCTTATGCATTCCTATCTGGATTTGGTAGCCGAAGCCCTGCCCAAAAGGCATAGGAGGTTAGGCGAAGGCGGGTCTAGGACCACCCCACTTATGACCGCACTAGCGGGAATGATCCCTACCACGCTTAGTCGGGAGGCTGAGTCAACACCGCGACCTACGCCTAAGGCATCTGGCTCTAGATCCTAGAAACCACTGATTATCTCCTCTAACGATGATGAGATACCACAAAGGCAAGGCATACTAAGCAAGCAGAGCGCCTCATGAATATGCACACGTCGTTGATTGCCGTAGAAGTTATCCTCGCCCTATGATGGCGTACTTGGGAGGACAGAGTGTTGCTTAGGGTGTGACAATCGAGTATGTGGGGGCATACTACAGAGGATATAGTCGGTAGGAGTCGTTCCACAGAGGGGGTTGTTGATGGAGACCACACAATGGAGGAGGCTGGTAGAAGCCACACTATGGAACACAACCCACCATCGAGCCTGAGCGCTCCTTGAGGGAAAGAATGCATCACGGATGGAGTGCGTCAAGGAGAATGCACTATGAAGGAGGGTGGTGTGCTAGAGAGAACTGAGAGAGGCACCACATAGGAAGGTTCCATGACGAAGAGTTCCACAAGATATGTGTTAGTCGAAGACGAAGTTCTAGCGGGGACAGTTGCTTGTTGTCGTGTGGATGTCGTTCCCACCCGTATGATATCATTGTCGGGCACGGGACCCTACTCCATCAGCCATACCCGAGCAAAGAGGGCTTATGAGTTTTTTCCGACTACCTTGACAAACCTCACTCCATTCTCTGGGTGGCTTCCTGATACGGGAGGACGAGGATTGGGTTAGCCTTTGAGGTGAGAATTTTGCACAATTATTCATCCCATTTTTTACCTCTGTATTGCAGGTGTCTGCACGCACCCAACATGTCACATCCCCACCCTAGTGTGTCTAAGAGCCGACTAGGAATCTTGTAAGCCTTTTCATTTTTTCTGTAGGTCGCTGGTGATTATACCTAGAAGGATGCCTTTGTTATCGAAAACACGCTTGCCATATAGGGCAAGATTCAAGATGGTAAAGAACAAGGCCAAGGCTCGCCAGGAGGACGAGGCCAGACTAGCGAGGGCTCAAGTGCGGGTGGGGGGGGGGGGGGGGGAGTACCAGAAATACATAGAGGGTTGGAAGGTGAAGCACTCGCTCTTTGCGAAAAGTTGATGTCCTACTGGCTGACATGCAAGCACATATGGAGAGGGATGCAGTCGCCCATCAGGATGCCAACTCTCCAATGATGGTGGCTAGACTTCATGCATTAGATATAAAATCATGAAAATTCAACTATATAGAAATCATTGTTATATTTTAATTTAAAATAATACATTACTTAAGGAAACATAGAGACTGATTATTAACTAGAAAAACAATATCTACTCACTTAATTGCATGGTACACTTGACCTTATGCCTCTAGCCTAGGAATATTGGCTATGTACCAAGTATTCAACTCAATAAATTTACTAGATGTCATAACTCATGTGTGATGCTATATTGCATAAGTTCATTCGATGCACCTAGGGTACGAAAATGGAGAAGATGTGACTCTACTTTTTTTTGAGAGCTACTCTACTTTTATTGGTTACTAAAACAGATATGCTATGGGAATCTATCTTCCACCCTAGTCACAACTTACCTAGATCGATATAAAATGATACTAAAACCCAATTATGTCTAACAACCACATCTCTCTAGCCACAGATGCAACCCTACCACACATCAAGCATCCTCGCATACTCTCTCCCACCAACGCTGACTCAGTCTTTTTCTACGGAAGGCTACATGCACACAATTCGCCACCACTTCCCAATCCTCCTAACCAAAACAATATGTGCCTCAACTTTTCCTAGCTGCACCTATCTATTTTTGTTGCCCGTAGTGGTGTGACCACCCGCCCTCATAAACCACCAACACTTCCGCTCACCTCCCAACCTAACTCATGTGCCACTCCACCATAGCTCTGATGGCCATACGATTTAATGGGAAAACATTAGATGGGATCATGCTAGTTCACATTCAAATGGGATCCCATTCATTAGATTATCTCCAAAAAAGCTCGATCCAATTCTTGTACTTAAGGCAACTGTTACTAGATCATGTAGCACCTCCCATGCCTCCTACCCACAACCACCACCACCGCCCCCATGCGCACATTATCTTAACAACCGCCCAGATCTATTCTCTAATTAACCACCACTACAGACAATCTATCCCCCACCTTACTTACATGTCGCTAGACCTCCTCCCCACTTCCCCACTAGCCATCCGATATATGGTTGATATGTTACATGGGATCCCATTTGTTCAAGTTCAAATGGGATTCCATCTATAAGAATTCTGTCAAAAAAGTAGGATCCAAATCTTATACCGAAGGCTACTATCGAATAACATCCACCATGTCACATGCTTCCTAACCACAATCATCACTACTACACCCTCATCATATACCATTCGCACATATCTTAAACCACCCTACCCTCATGAACCACCACTGCTTCCAATCTTTCCCACTACCACCTAACTCATGTGCTGGTCCTCCTCACTTGCCCCCACTAGTCATCTGGTCTAATATACAAATAGTCACAAGGGATCTCATCTCTAGGTCAAACATGATGATATTCATTAGATTTTCTCTACCAAAAATAAAGCATGTATGCAACAACATATATGTGTAGGCACATGGTTCCTAGGATCCTTCTAATTATAGAGGATATCACATGCAATCTAAAGGAACATCCAATAAATGTACTACCATAAATGGAATCATCCCCTAAATATATAGTAGTACTACCATATATGAAAACATTGCTAACCCAGGATCTAGGAGTAAACCTTATTAAATACCATGAGCTGGCTATGACAACCCAGGCATCACACAACTAGTTAAAACACAAGCTGGCAAAGATGAATATATAGAGAAAGAGAGCGTAATTACTAATGACGGGTAGATCCGTCTCGAGGCCGATGAGATCTAGGAGCTTGAATCCATCCATGTCCGGCATGTGCACGTCGGTGATCACCGGATCAAACTTATCCTTCCCTCCCTCCCTCAACATATCCAGCGCCGTCTTTCCATTCGTTACCATTGTCGCTGTATACATAGAAACAAAGTCATATGGCCATGGATTCTAGTTGATTGGGCAAAGGTGGAGAGGGAGATGCGAGCTCACGTTTGTATTTGCAGCAACGTAGAAATCTCTCCAGGAGCTTGAGGCAGACGGGGTTATCATCAATAGCGAGCACACGCATACCCTCCGGGAACTTATCGTCCACTGGTGCAGGCTCCTTCCCCTTCATTTGGTCACCGATGACCATTATACCTCCTCGTTCTAGCTTCTTCCCACCAACCCGGACTGACAAACAAAAACACAATTAGACAAACACTCATACATGAAGAAACAATACACAGAACACTGGGAGAAACCACAAGAACACCACTCCAAACACCCTACAAACCCCACATATCCAATCCCAAGAACAAAGCCTTCCTCACCGTAGCGTATCAGAGCAATCTATATGCTAGAGAGAAGAGAGAACGATCTATGGTCTCGAGGATGGAAGATTCACAATTTATAGCGGCTCGGAGCCTAGAGAGGAGGAGGGGATTTGTCTATGGACTGTGGTCCCAAATATGGAAGGTTTCTCGCTCCTCTCATGCTGGCAATCTTCGACTCCATAATTTATATTTATAACCGTTACGATCTCCATTTCCATCCTCGATGTTAATAACTAATGTCCGTTTGCACCGTCTCCCATGGGAGGGTAGAGAAACCATGGTCAAATTGTCATTTGTAATTTGCTTCTATCAAATTTGGATTGGGGGTATGTTATCATCGTTTGCCAACAGAGGGCTCCTGTTGATTATTTTGTATGGAGAGAGAGGTGGATGAGAAGTTATTAAACCTTCCTACATAGCTACATTTGTGGTGAAATGGAATTTTGGCCCCTTCTCGGGTCAATGCAAGAAAAACATATATGGAAATGGACTCCATGCTCCGTTGACTTACCTAATATTCCCCTTAAATACTTCATCCTAGGAAATGAAAGGAATATGAGTGTGGGGTCCCCCGGTTCAACATCCGAGAAATCCCTGTTATGTAAATATCCATGTTCCCATGATCAGTGAGCCGTGGAACATAACCTACAAGTATCATTACAGCATCCGAAACATAACGAGTACAAGACTTACATAGTTGCCCTTATGGCTGCACAACCTTTAACAGTGGAGCTTCATCACACATAGGGCGCAGTCAGGCCCCAACTACAGTCGACTGACTGGGAAGATGGCCTAGCTCGCTAGACGTCACCTTAATCTTCCATTGACGATCTTCTGAAATTCTGGCCAAGTAAATAGCCAGGGACAATGCCATGAGTACGTTTGAATGTACTCGCAAACCACCAAGATAATTTAAACAAGGTAATGCAATCCGGCTGTGGCGAGATAGCTCAATCTAGGGTTGTTTTGAAAAGCCTAGATTTCTCTTGTAGATATGGCATCTCTATATCTTTGTTGAAAAAGAGTTTTGAAAACATGTCTCCGTTTTATAATCCGGGATATCTCCATATCCTTGTTGAAAACCTTTTTGAAAACAGTTTTGGAGAAAAACCCTTTTTAAACCTCTTTGACCACTTTTGGTCAAAACAAATCTTTAAACTCAGGTCCCCTCGGAACCTCCATACTTTCATCCATTTTTCCAAAAACCACCATTTGGGTACTCCTAGCCATCACCTTTCCAACCGTCCTTGACCGTGGACACGGCTATTCGAATAGATTATACTCTGCAGAGTTTGCGCACTTTCCCCACAAGAATCAATACATCTGCCGGGATAAAACCATGACCCGCTACACACGGTAGATGGGGGTTCGGATAATCAAACCTAACCTTTCGCTTGTCGACCCTAGCAAAGGCTGCTTTTCCTTTTGGGTTTGTTCTCCCCGGCAATGAGTATGTGGCCCCCGGCCATAGTCCTTCCTTCTGTACACGCGTATACCCAAACCGCAGCTTGGCGTATACCTTAACTTGGTGACTCCACTTCCTTCCATACTACCTAAGTCATACCATCCGCGGGAGATCCAATTGTTGCACCATCACTCCTGCCAAGACATGCTCACTCTTGCCGAAGCAAGCTACAGGCTCCAGATCCATAGAACTGTTAGCGTCTGTCCGAAATTCAAGGGATTTCTCCCAATAAGCATTGTACAAGCTGCCTCGGCTAAAGAAGATAAACTACAAGCTAAGCCCTAGCACCTGGGGTAATGTGGTTGCACAGATAAATTGTTCCGGTAAAGGCGTAGAACATCCCTTCTCTTTCTCTTGCCCATTTCCTCATTTCTCATCATCACCATTTCTTTAGTTAAAACATCCACTCGGGAACGATGCCTCTTCCGAAGGGTTTTACAAAGCAGTTTTGAAACATTTGTAGTAGGGTAAATCCCAAAACAATTTATTCATCAAAAATCCATGGTTTCTCAACGGGGTAGGATGCTAATCATCATAACCTCGATCTAAAGGGGTAAGTGGTAGGTTTACATCAGGGTGGGTGTCACGAGGGACGCCAAGTCATAACTTGGAGGAGCCAAGTCATTAGCGCAGTATTTATAAAACAAGACATGCAGATAAATAATGCAATTTATAAAGGAGATACAAAACATATAATAAACAGAATAGGACAAGTATCGGAATTCGGGAATGGTGGATTGCCTGTGATCAGCGATAAGTCCCTGGACTTCCTTAGATAACCAAGAATACCCGATAAATAATAATAAGAAGTCCCTTTCTTCTCATCGTCAAACAATCACTCTATCGCCGTCATTGAGTATACATGCAAGCAGACAATACCACAATCAATACAAGGCATACAAGCATCAAACCATACAGCAAAAAAACATAAGGAATACTACTTAATTTAGTCAGTTTCAGAGAAGTTGAGTATTAGTAATGGAATTACTAGATTGCTATACTAGAGTTTTTCCCTTGGAAGATAGTTGTCTAGGCTATTTACCAAGAACTTGGGGTGGGGGCCTAAGGTCTGTAGGATACCAATGTGCAACAATGATATCCTCAGATAGGTCTTGACAAAACAAGACCAGCACAAGTGGTTTCACTAGATTATCACTTACCTAGATGTAGTTATGCCTTTTATAGTGGAATAAACTCTAGTTTGAGGAAATAATTCACCATAATTTATCTGAAGGCCCAAAAATTATTTACTTGGGTAGTTAAGTAGTGTTTGAGGTACTGAACCATATAGAATTGGAATCTTGTCAAAAGAATTAACAGAATACCCTTAATAAATCATCAAAGGCAGTTCTGTAAGGTATTTGTCTTTTTCACCAGATTTCTTTTACAGAAGGTTTTAGTGTGATTCCAATTTTACATGGTAGTTATTGGAATTACCTTTCTGTAGAAATTGGAATTACCCATTTTTGATATCCAGAACTACTGGAGGGATTTATCTAGTGAAAAAGGTCTACACAGATTAGTTTAATTCATTCAAAATCAACCAGAGCTCAATAAAATATGAGCTACTGGGGGTGGGTAGATTTTGATAAGACACATCCATGGGAGTTGGAATTAGATCATTACCTCATTTGGTTTGACCTAGAGAAATTCCCTAAGGCAGATATTCTCTGTTTTTGTTATTTTTGCTAAAGGGTGACCTTAGTTCACCTTGACCTGGGATAAATGCTAGCTGGTTGGCCTATGGATATACTTTCAATGGAACTTGGTTTCATACATTTTGGAGATGTGTTGGTCACTGAGGAGTTTACTTAGTTTAAACTACACCTTGCTGCAGATTAATTGCCAACAAATAATAGAAATTATTTTTGACTAGGGGTTACCTCTGCATGTTTAAGAAAACATCTGAGGACTAACAGAAATTTAGATCTTGGTATTTGGATCTTATTTATATTTTCAAAATGATATAATCCAACCGGTACATTTCTAGATCTGGAATTAAAAGAAAAAGGAAAAGGGCAGCTGGGCCAGATCTGCGGGAAACTGGGCCGCGCGGGGGGGGGGGGGGGGGGGAGGGAGGGAGGATTTTGTTCCATGCGGGCGGGAGGCAGCGTTTGACCCTGACAGGTGGGGCCCGCCTACCAGTGGCGCATAACCCCAAAGGGGTATCGGCGAATCTGGGCCACCGGATCAAGTCAGATCCGACGACACCGGGTCGTCGTTCTCGTCTGCTCCGTCGGTGACGAGGGAAACCCTAGGGGACGGCAGGGCTCGCCGGGGAAGCTTACCAGGGGCCCAGGAGGTGTCGGGGACACGGTGGACAATGGCGACCACGGGGAGGGGCGGAAGAAGGGGTTTCCTCGTCGGGATCTAACTCGCGCGACGATGACCGAGGCGAGCTCGTAGGAGCTCGTCGGTGCGGCTCGAGGGGACGGTCTTGGGCCAAAAGAAGGGCATGGTTAGATGCAGGGGAGTAGGAGAGCTCGACCAGGTGACATGCAGAAGGAGGGGAGAAGAGGAGGGAGCACCTAGCTCGATTTCTTGAGGAGGCCGGGAGAGCTTTCTCTCTCTCTTGGTTGAGACAAGCTGGGGGAAGAAGAGAGGAGCTAGGGGGAGGTATGTGAAGGGGAGAGGAGTGAAATGAGCCAGGGGAGAAGGGGCTGGGGTTGTCTGTGGTTTATAAACCGAAGAGGGAGGGTCTAGGGTAGACCAAGCTCATGGAGATCCATGGGGAGAGGGTTGGCTCGTGGTTGGGCAATGTGGGCGGTGGAGAGGGGTTGTGGGTGTTGGGGTTCGCAGCATAGAAAACAAAAAATTTCATACGATGAGAACTATACGCCAAGATCTATCTACTAGATACAGAGCAACGGGTGGATATACATCCATGGAGAACTTACCCTCGAAGACAACGAGTTTTGTTAACAAGTAGGAACTCGTGGATGATGTAGTCATACGCTTGCCGATCTCAAGACCGTGATGAAGTCCAGCAGGTCCGGCTCCAGCATGTCCATCAGTTCCAGCTCCAGCAAGTCCAGCACCACCAAGTCCAGCACCGCAAAGCAGCGGTGCATCCGTGATCGCACACACGTCCGGTACCCCGACAACCTTCGTCCCTCGCTCTAGCAAAGCAGCAGAAGCAGCAACTCCTTTCAAGATAAAGCCACCGGGAACATGTATCTCGCTAATCCGAGACCATGGGGAAAAATACTAGAGGGGGAGAGAGATCCTTCACGAGAAGGTGTGAGGAAGAAGGAGTGAGAGGGGGGCCTTTTATAGGAGGAGGGGAGGGTGTCCCTTCACCTCCCCCATTCATGTGGTGGTAACCCCCTCCACATTAAAATGCCCCTTCACATTCTCTTTTAAAGTCTCCACTTTAAATGCATTAAATTTTTCCAAATTTAATGTCTATCATTTAATAAAACTCTTTTATTAATTTTATTCAGAATTTTGTTAATTACTTTAATTAACAAACATTCACATAAAACCCCTGCAACATTTCAATATTACATGCAGAACCAATTTCAGCAATTTCACCCGAAACAGTTTCAGTGTCTATTGAAATAATTCTAGCGCTTTCTTGATCTTTATCTGAAACATATTTGCTCCTAAATGGTGTCGGTATCCCTTAAGTGTGTCACCCTACGGTTCGCGAATAATGCAGACATGATCGAGACCCCTCTCTGATCAATAATCAGCAGCGGGACCTGGAGATCCGTACTGACTCCCACATATTCAACGATGACCCTTGTGATCGTGTGAACCTTTAACATCATAACTAAATCCCTTTTTCTCGTGATATATTACATGTCCGAGATTCGATCATTGGCATCCAAATACCTAGTTTGATCTCGTTACCGACATGCACTCTTTTCTCGTTCCTGTGATATAACATTCTAGTGATCACATCACTTGCTTGCAAGCTATCTTAATGTGATATCACCGAGACGACCCAGAGTATATCTATCCGTCATCGGGATGGACAAATCCCACTCTTGATCCATGAGCCTCAACATAACACCTTCGTAGCACTGAACCCACCTTTATAGTCACCCTGTTAAGGTGTGATGTTTGATGTTATCAAGATACTCTTCCGGTGTTAGCAATTAACATGATCTCATGGTCTAAGGACTAAGATTACTTCGTATGATGTTATAGCAATATAAACATAATGACTCTGGTCATAATGCTATACTTCGGATGAATGTTCATCACATCATTCCACCAATGTTGTGACCTCATTATTAATGACATCCAATGTCCATGATCAGGAAACTTTGATCATCTTGTTAATCAACGAGCTAGTTTATAAGTGAGGCATAACTAGGAACTTTCCTTTTGTTTATTAAACACACATGTATTAACGTTTCCAAATTAATACAATTATAGCATGCAAAATAAACATTTATCATAAACAAGGAATAAGATAACAACCACTTTATTATTGCCTCTCTGGCATATTCCCTTCAGTGGGGTCGTGAAGGGGACAGAGAGGGGTGAGGTGGCTGCTGTTGCCTTGCCGTGCAATATTGGGATACACACATGTGTGTGTCTCTCTCTCACTTGGTCCAAGTGCTAAAGACAAAAGAGGAGAGAGGAGGGTGGTGCTACAGTGCATGACCAGAGGGGAGTGTGGTTGCTGTGCAAGCTTGGTGGAGAAGATTTGATAAGGTTTGATGGAGTATTAGTGCAAGGTTTTGGTCATAATCCAAATTTGGCAAAGTTGATGACTATGAAGAAGTTCTTTGAATTGATCTTGGCAAGATGAGGGAATGGTACTGATAGATGGTTTAGGTTAGGGTACATCTCCAATATTTATTTGGGATTTAATAGATCATTTTAGATCCTGTTTATATATATTTTCCAAATAGTGCTGAAACTGTTTTCAGGATTTGATTTGATATTATTGAATTGAACAAGGTGGGTTTTTGATGTGAGATGGTCCCAAATGCGAATACACACTCAGGGGAATTTTCCCAAGATTTATCGAGGGGTGGAAGTAGTTGAAAACAATTATTTCTTGTTTCTGCCAAATAGGGAAAATGGCAAAAAGAAATAATAAGAAATATCAAAAATATTTATTTTTGATATGGGAATGTGTGGTGGGATGGATAGACTTCAAATTTTCTCAAAGTTGGGCAAGTGGTTTTGGAGAAAGGCAAACTTGCTCTTATAGAGAGTTTTGGATTTTCTGCTAAAGGGAAGATTAAAAAGGAATTTTGGTCCATAATAATTATGGATAAATATTGATAAATCCTTTTAATCAAGGGAGATGATGTACACAAGGTGTATCTAGCTTAATCAACCTTGGGTGATGAGAATCCAAGTTGATTTTGGTGGGAAACAAGGAGAAAATGATCTAGGGCAGAGTTAATTTCATACCAACAAAACTGTGTTGGATCTTGGAACTCAGAGCTCACCTTGGGGCAGGGAATATAGGGATGGATAGGCCAAGTGATGTAGATCACCATGGTATAGGAAGTTGGTCGTGGACAGGTTTGAATTCTCCAAGAATTGATGTGGAACTATGAATAAAATAAGGCTGCCAAAAGAGGTTATCAAGTAGCCTTCAAAACCAAGTGGGTTCTTGAAGCACAAAGATCCAATTAGAACAAGTGAGGTGGGTACTGTTAGACCTATAAGAGTAGATCACCATTATGCAGAGAGTTGGTCCATAGAAGATAGGATGGTGGTGTGAACTTCTGTCAAAGTAGGCATGTTGACTAGATTTGCAGGAAAAGTTATTTTCTTGCCTACAAAACCATCAAGAACCAGTGGGTGGGAGGATGGTATAATCAAAGTTAGGAGTAGGCATTTGTAGTACTTATGATGGTCTACAAGATGGTTCAAGTGCATTTCCAAAAAGGCACAAGGGTTGAGAAAGGGAGGCATTCAAAAAGGTGAGACTGGAAACAGTTTTTCAGACTCAGCCAAATTTGTCAAATTTGGGTTGGGTGACTAGAATTAGTGGAGAGGATGCTTTTGATGAATGGCAGGGTACCAAAGCATCATTAATTGGATGATGTCGAAATGTAGATGGATAAGAAATGATTCAGGCTTGATATGGGGCTTCATTGACTTGGAAGCTTCTAGAATAGATTACTTCAGAAATGATATGGAGAAGGAGATTTGGAGGATCATCTAAGGATTAGAGATTAGGTCCAACTTGTAGTATTGCTTAGGATTTGTTGATATTAAGGTGTCTTGATCCTAGTGGGTGAGATCCTAGAGTGGCTCATACCACATCCTAAGCAGACAAGTCCAAAGCAGATCCAAACAGTTCATCAAACAGCAGATCAAGGCAATTCATCCTATAAACAATGCAAACCCACTACTAGGGTTACCATCAAGCCTAGCTTGAGGTAGGGATGGGTATTTTGAAAGGTTGTAGTTTGGAATAAGATGAGGGTATCTTGGTATTTCTACCAAGATTGGAATTCAAATGCTTCAGAAAAGGTTTTGTTAAATCCAAAGATAAGCTTAGTAACAGGTTCTCTCTTGAAAACATAAGGAGATTATATTATATAGCTCTCCATAGTTTTGTCAATAGAAGTTACTAAAATATTTTGATTTGCAAGGCATCTTGGCTCAAGTTTTGAAACGCCAAAACATTTGAGAATATGGAGGAATAAGCCAAGATAGTTTTGTGAAATAGCTTTTATCAAGTAGTGTCGAGGGAAGGAGAATATTAGTGAAAACACACTCATGCCTAAGCATATTCAAACAACAAGCAAACACTGCAACACTTAAACAAGAAAAGTTTTTTGTTCCCCCTGAGTTTTGCCTTCTGGATAACTAATCAGGGTTGCTGAAATTGGGGTGTTACAATGAGGGACCTACCACTAAGCGGACCCATTGGCCCACCTAGACCATTCAAAGTAAATGACTTCAAAAGGCGCCTATCATGAATAGGATCTTGGTACAAGGCCGCAACACTTGATGATGCTCAATTCTAAGATCTAGAGGGATCCCAATGCCCTACAAGCAGCTCCGTCCCTCCTAGAGAAGCGCCCCTACTTGGGTTGTGGGTTCATAATTCAGTGTTTGAACCACCATAAGACATAGCATAAGACTCATGTGCTACATGACTACCCAAACCCATCAGAGCATATGACATCATGATTCAGACAATAGAGTAGATGTACAACATTGTAGGAAGAAACCATCAAAGAGCATGACTGGGTGGGCGGCTACCTTCAGAATCCAGCAGTTGTGCCTATAACAAAATAATAAGAAGTAAAAGTTAGTGACAAACTAGAAAGTTTCATGAGAAAGCAACATACGTATATAAGAAAGAAAGTACATGTGTTGGGAAGAACAAAGATGTCCAGGGTGACGTTAAGGCGCCGGTGACCATGTTGAGGCAAAGGAAGCGCCCTGTGAAGGCGAAGAAGGATCACTGGCGTTGTTAGGCTAACTGCAAAGCGAGTCAAAGATAGTTAGAAGAAAATAGAGGGCTACAGAAGAAAGACAGAGGCACCAACATACCTCGTGTGAACGATGATCGCATGTTAAGCCACTTTGGAGAAGCTCTTAGAGGCCAAGAGTCTCACAAAAATCCTATATAAGAAGGAAAAATTGTAGGATATCAGAATGTTTGAAGTCATTTAAGGGCACAAAAGAGAAAATAATAGGAGACAAGGCATGTGAAGTTTACCTGAGAAAACAACTGTTCTTCGTCTTTTATGATGGTTTTCTTACTCCTTGTTTGTTTGCCAAGAAACCTATGAAACCAAAAATGGTAAACATTTGTCAAAGCGGTAAAAGAACTAAGTGTGGTGCACTCATGACGAAGGCAACACACTACAGGAAGACAAAGCTCTCTCATCCCATGCTTTACCTCCATCGACCTACCATCACAACCAAACTTTAGATGGAACAGGACTTTCAGCAGTACAAACATGTTACTTAGATACGGTTATCGTCCATAGACCTCAATCGGTTTCTCGTTCCAGCTCAAGCATATAGTCTCAAATAACGCACCAACCTGAGCCGGTTTTCCGATCCAGCTCTAAGATACATGACCTTAGGCGGTGCATAAATTTAAACGCCTCTAATATGTATGACCTGGAGACAATTATTAGTATTGACCGCTTGCAAGAACTCCTCACCCTAAAATGACTTCTAGTAGGGACCGTCTCCAAGAGTAAGGCACCCGGAGTTGGATTCAAATCAATACCGTCTCTAGAATAAGCACACCTCGAAGCGGTGGTTATTCATGGTCGCCTCTAACAATAATGCTAATTCAAACTCAATCATAGTAGACATGACACATAATCATGATTCAGCAGCCAGAAAATAGATAGGCAGATTAGCTCATGTACTTAACAGACAACCAAAATAAGACCATTATATTAACAATTAACCTTACCAGATAGTTGGGGAAATGCATACATATTTAGCCATTACTTTACGGCAGTACATACAAAGTGGAGTTTTATACATCAAACAAGCATAATTAGTACTCTCTAAAAATTAGCATTGCATTTATAATGGGCCACCAGGTGAAAGTTGCTAAACCAGAATATGTCCCTCTCCATTATCTTTTTCATTAAATAAAAAAGCATAATGCTATACTACTTTAAGTTGAACCTTCTCACAAGTTTCTCCCATCTAGTCGTTAAGATTGCATTTGACCTATCTCCCATCTTAATCCTAACCATCTTTGGCTTCTTGCGGTTCATTTTCCAAACATGGACATCAGTAGGTTCATCAAGGCTACTCTTTAGGTATTTTCTTGTGAACTCAGCTCCAAATGTCTGCGCAAGTACAAAGGATTGAAAAATTAGCATGCTTGTGATTACTGGAAGTAATTAAATATCATAGGCTCTAGCTTTTTGATCATATGTTCAAGAATATATCATATTACCAGCTTGCACTTTTTTCATGACAGAGGAATAGGGCAACCTGTATACATAGTACTTGATTTTTGGTGGAAATTTAGGTTCACACCAGTCTAAGAGGAAGTCTACATGATCCTTTTTCGATACATGTTGTTTCCAAAAAGGCTCTGCTTATCAAAATAAGTGTCCCTTGTGTTGAGGACCCGATGCAACAACACATAAAAATTTCAATAACGTGAAATATTCATGTTTACCATCTAAACACATACAAAATAGATGACTGGAATTTTAATTTTTTTGATACCTCTAAACTCAAGCCTCTCAGTGGGCTCTTCATCTAATGGCTAGAATTCAAAACTGCCATAGCTAATGCAAAAACTGTCATGGCTAGAGAGTATTATTACATCATCACTACAGGTTCCTATCTGTTAAATAGATACAAACATTGACCATCTTAATACAATCAAATATAAGAATGAATTGGACTAAAAATAGAAACACATTTCTTATTATCGCACATTAATCATATTCATATGTAAGCAATTTGAGTACATATACATATAAGCTAATAAAAAGCATACACATTTCTAGAATTTGAAATTCATCAAATAAACAAGATGCAAGCAGACTAACGAAGCGACAATTAAATCTATATTTCGAGAAGAGCAACTAACAATGAGAAATCATTAAAGAATTGCAGATTTTGATATATATATATATAAGGGAAATGGGGTGGGACAGATAGATGCTAGCTGGGAGAGGCTCTCCCGACGTCGCCATCAGGTCTTTGTAACTCAGAAACCCTGAACACTAAATTTGAGAAGCAAAATAGCAAATTCAATGCCAAAATTCCTAATCAAACCTCTACATTAGGATTTTTGGGGTTTGGTTTTCACGCATACGTACCTAGACGATGAAGGGGTCCTCGGAGGCGAGGGAGAGCATCCTCACCGCAGGGGATCAGAGGCAGCATGGAGGAGAGGAAGGGGACCGGAGGCGGCAGCGGTGGAGGGAGGCGACAACAACGGCGGTGGACAGTGGGGTCTCGACGGGCGGGGGAGAAAAAAGTGGTACATATCTGAAATATTTGTCCAAATATTTTCAGATCTTTGCTGCCAAGAACTACCCTTAGATGGCTCAAAGTTACAACCGTCTCTAAGTTTGTCCAAATAATTCATATTTTGCCACCAAGTACTTCCCTCAGACGGCTAGAAATTTGAAAAGAAATAATATTTGAAACTCCGGAGTTTGTTATTCCTAAAATTTGAGAATTATTCAGAACCAAAAGGCAAATTAAGGAAGGTGGTTGTACATGCTTGATAGTGTGAAATTGAGATCCTAAGACTAAATGAGGTTCATACATTGAAGAAAATATATGGCGTAGCACAAACCTTGGATCTTACCCCGAAAGGTATGACACTTCCTAGTGTTCATGCGCTTGCTGCAGAGCAATAAGGTGCAAGTGTTTTGAAATTGATTAATTCAAATGTTTAATCGTGATGTGAGAACATTTGGTTACTTAAATATGAATTTTCCATCAATCTAAACTTTTTTCATGTATTTCTTGTAGGAAGTCTTGTTGAGTGACTATTCCGAACTCCAGATATATTCAGAACTCCGAAGTTTGTTATCCTAAAATTTGAGAATTATTCAGAACCAAAAGGCAAAGGAAGATGGTTATAATTTGAAAGGGTTTTCTATTTTCGTGCCCTCGATTCGTTAGTTGGACTCACTTTTCCCCAACCGCTTAGTTTTTCCTCACTTTTCCCCTCCCTCTATTCTGAAACCCTCACAGGCACTCGATGGGGGGATGCCGCCAGGTCAAAGGCTTGACCGTTAAATGCTGACCGGTGGGATTGTGTTGGAGCGGGTCGTGCATTGAGCATTATGTTACGTTTCCTCGACCGTTACATGCTGACAGGTGGGGTCAGGATACACAATGGACCAGCATCCATCTCTCGCTGATTATGGGGGACGTGGTGTGGGATCATGTGGGACGTGTTTGGTGGTTACGTGCGTCCTGTCGCCTAAATTGGAAGTTTTCTTTTTTGTTATTTTTATGATTGGCCTTTTTAAGAGCACCTTTTCTCCCTTCTCTCTCGCTAATAGTTTTTTTGCCCAAAAAGGTTGCGAATCTAGAGCAGCTTATCTCTTCATTCATTGTTCCTTTTGGCCCTCGTTTTCCCCCAATCTGGTAGCAAATCTAGAACAGCAAATCTAACTAGCACCATAAATAAATTCAGTAAATAGAGCAGATGTAGATAAAGCAGCTAATGTAGGTTATATAATACGGTACTTAACGAGATTCTACAATTAGGCTGCTCAGCAGCAGCAGTGGACAAGTTCAACATAGACAAGACAAAAGAAGCTGCTTTACAGCAGCAACAGGAGTAGCACAAGATCAGTGGCCCGTCATGGCCTCCGCCTCCTCCCTCTGACGCCTCCTCCACTTCTTGGTGCCTAGTCCCTTGACCTTTGGCGCCCTGGGCTTGATCAGGAGCATGCGACCCTCCTCGAAAGCCACCTTCTGGAGGTTGCGAAGGTGAAGGCCAAGCGCCTAGTGCTTGGCTCTGAAGCCGTGGACGTTCACGGACTTGCCGCAGGTCCTCACGTCCTCGGCATGCTTCACGAGGGAGTTGAAGTCTGTGGTGTGGAGCCTCCTGGTGGGGCAGAAGGGGCACCTGTAGACGTCGCCGACAAAGAAGTTGTTGTACTAGCCGGACTTTAGCCTCCTCAACACATGATGAGTCTTGGTGTCCTTGGACTCATCGTCATGGCAGACATCGCAGCTATCTTCCTGTTGGAAAAAACAGTAGAGTGCAATAAGGACATGATTGAGATACTGTGATTATCAGGATTGATTATTTGCATAAATTAACTGATTGAGATCCTCTGATTATTCACCAAATCTCAAACCAAATCGAATACTGATCCCAACTACGAACATGGGGATTCAAATACGAACGGGGGATTCATCTAAATACTAGATCTAACACAAGAGGATTAGCTACTGTAAAAATACGAACAACCGAACCCTAATAACATAGGGTCTAACATCCAATGATGGGAACGGGGGAAGAACAAGGGAAGAAGAGAAAACCCTAGTTACCTCCGACCATGGGTCGGTGATGCTGGTGTCGTAGGGGTTCTCTGGCCTTATGTAATCAACCTCCTCATAGGGGTCCCAGCCGAGCGAGATTTGCCTGATACCGGCTAGGGCCTTCTCGCCGGCGGCTACGGCGGATGCGGGGACGGGGACGGTGGCTGCCTTCGATGCCTGGATGGGGGCCTCCTCGCCAGCAGCCTTGGAGGAGCCGATGGCCACCATGCCGTTCTTCTCCATCGCTGACATGGTTGGGGTTTTCTTGGGGGTTTGCAGAAGGTGATGGGACATGGGAGACGGTTGAGTGAGCGAGTGAGTGATGAGTGAGAGTGAGGAGACCACTATTAAACAAGAAGGGAAGCGACGTTTTGTTGCACCAATGTGCACCGTGTAACCGCGTACACTACTGCACCGTGCACGGCCACACGTGTCCGCTACCGCCCCGTGCACCGCACATGCGTACCGTGAGTCACGTTTTTCCCTCATGTCTAACCATGGTGACTTAGTTGTGCAAAGTTTTGCCCTCGAGTGTAACACTGGCAGTTTGGTTGTACTCAGTTTTGCCCTCTAGTACTAACACTGCCGTGTGCAATATACTCAGTTTAGCCTCCGGTGGCTGGTCAACAGAGAGTCAACGAATAGGTTTTAGCTAGCTAATTGAGTCATTTTATGCATAACAAATTTAAAAAGATCAAAACATAGTGGCATCTACCCAGGGAGTCTTATTTTGTGACCTGCCACCATAAAAATGTATATAAATCAAGTTTTAACCTAAATCACCACTTGTCAAATCACCTACTATGTATGAAGGTTCATGGCTTTCTACTCAAGCCTCTTCCCAAAACATCCCTCCATAAAACATAGTTTGTCTAAATGAGGCAATATTATCAAACTGGTGTATATTTGAATTGCAAATAGTTTGATGTATGCCAAGGTGTATTTTATTGTATAAAAGACGCATTTTCTTTTTTTTTAAATCTTTTTATATTTTCTATTTTAATCCCTTTGTCAGTCTTGCCCTTGGTTTTTAAGTTCTACTTAGTTTTGCCCTTGGTTCTTAAGTTCTACTTAGTTTTCCCCTCTCTTAGTATCAATCTCTCGCACCTGTGCTCATCTTCGCTGGTACGCTCTGATTGGTTGAGATAGTTGTCATGCGGATCGTGCCCACCAACCGTTGATCCTCTGTGATCTAGCGGACATGATAACCCCTATATCTATCAAGGGGTACCCCTCTATCCATGCAAAATAACGAGTTTGCCACCAGTACTCTAACTCCATAATAAAATGAACTTGAATATAAGTTGAAGGGAACGTGTTCAAAGGTGTATAATTTGTGCATTACATTCCACTCTATGAAAATGATAATCTCTCATGATTTTCTTAGCACAATATTATCACGTATTAAGTGCGATTTAAAAGAGTTGAAATGTGTATAATTTTCGTATATGTAAGTTTATACATTACATTCCACTCTATGAAAATGGAGGAGAAAATGATAATCTCTCAAAATTTTGCTAGCACATCATTATCTCGTTATTAAGTGCGATTTCACAGTGTTCAAATGTTTAAAATTTTCATATACACAAGTTTATGCATTATATTTCACTCCATGGAAATAATAAATGATCAGGATTTTATTAGCACAACATTATCATGTATTAAGTGCGATTTCAAAGAGTTCAAAGGTGTATAATTTTCGTATATGTAAATTTATGCATTACATTCCACTATATGAAAATGATAATCTCTCAAGATATTCTTAGCACAACATTATCACGTATTAAGTGCGATTTCAAAGTGACATGGGTATACCCTACAGGTACTCGAGTTTGGTATATACGGCCTGAATACAGCGGAAGCCCATGGTGTCGCCAAAGCCCAAACGGAGAACTCGAGTAGTCTACGGACTCTCGATTGCTTGAAGAACAAGAAGAAACTAAAGATACAAAGTTCAAAGGGGAAAACCCTAACTTGTAACCGACTCGACCTGTTACCCGAGACCTAGCCTATCTATATAAAGGCTAGGAGGGGGTGACAAGGAAGATACACACAACCCTAGTTTCCACAACCCTTGCCAGATTGCATCTGCGCACCATTGTAATCCTCGATTCCTTCATTAATTCCACGAGCAGACAAGCAGTAGTAGGGACCTCTACGAGGCCTGAACCTGGGTAAATCTTCAAGTCCCTTATGTGCTTGTTTGCTAGCCGATAGATGTCTCCAGCGCTCCCTCCTTCTCCAAAACCTAAGTCCATAACAATGGGCATTGATGAGTTAAACCCTCGTCAATTGGCGTCGTCTGTGGGAACTGGGAGTGCTGATGTTGCAGCTTCTTCGGCCCCATCAACCGCGATCTACAACTCTGCAACAGTGGAGATTCGCTAGCTCTTCGGCGCGTTCGACTTCACCATCCACATGCCGGCCACTCGCCCGGCTTTCGAGTCCATGGACGACAGAATTAGTCTGGCGATCGGGAGCTTCCGCTTCCAAGTTGGTCAGATGGGCACGCTTCACATGCCTGACCAGCCGACGATACCATCGATTGCTCCAGCATCGTGGTTCCCTCCATCGATCGGCACCCTCAATGAGCTCAATGCCCCAGCAACAGCTGGGAGTACGGATAGCGACAACAGTCGCGAATCCAATCTGGGCGATCTAGCGACTGAAGACAAGGCCTATGGCTTCGGATCTGAAAGTTGTGGCAGCAACAGCCTCCCCAATCACTTCATGTGCACCGTCATCAACGCGGGCGACACCTCCGCCAACCGCGACAACATGGGCAACCGTGGCAATGAAACCGACCCGCCAAACGGCGGCACACCCAATGGCGGACCACCGCCCAACAGCGGCAATGGCGCCCCCGTCAACAACGAAGGAGCAATCGAACCTCCAACTATAATAAACGAGCAGACCGACGAACGCGTCGTGATCAGGCTCAACGAACAAGAGTGGGCTCGCTGCCGCGATGCCCTACGAGGCAACCCTCTACCCTTTGGATCTCCGCAAGAACTGCTAATGGACTACCATTGGCTCCCGAAGGAGGAATTCAAGCGCCAAGTACAAACAATCGCGCAACTCGAGGCACGCAAAAAGGCGGCAGATGAGTTGAGCCTTCATCGTGCTGGGCTCTCCTCCCACGGAGGATCCTCCTCAAAGGGCAACGAGCACATCGCAAACAAGAGGCGATCCCGGATGGCCCATCTCATGAAACAAGAACACATAGAAGCTGCAAAGGTCCTCGACTTCAGCTCTATGACAGTCCACACGCGGGGCAATG
The DNA here is from genome assembly GCA_916181665.1 of Avena sativa. Classification (NCBI taxonomy): domain Eukaryota; kingdom Viridiplantae; phylum Streptophyta; class Magnoliopsida; order Poales; family Poaceae; genus Avena; species Avena sativa. Next base: position 485,459,470 of record OV702279.1, read on the forward strand.
TGGTCCCAAAGACGCCGCAAGCTGCAGTAACAGCAGCCACCATGTACCTCCTCAACAATCAACCGCCGGCCGGAGATCCTCGGACCGCCATGCACCGATCTACGATCGCAGGCTTTGGGTTAATCAAGAGCGCCCTCGACAAGGAGCCAACACTGGAGCCGAGGAAACACAAAGCTCTAGCGAAGCGCTACTCCCCGCCCTCCTCCAGTGATGACAGTCATGACCTGTCTCGATGCTGCCGCTCACGGCGACATGACCACGACTACGACGTGCGTGATGACATCACACAGCGCAAGTCGTCAAGTCAAGGGCGTGACGTGCCCGATCGACTGACTCAGAAGACGAAGATGTGGAGCTCTGTGGCGCTAGATGCTTCAGCAGGGCCATCGGGCAAAAGAGAATGCCCAAGGGGTTCAAGCTCCCATTGGAGAACCCAAAGTTTGACGGTCTGCAGGACCCAAAAATCTGGCTAGAGGACCACATCTCGCCCGCCAGGATCCACGGAGGGAGTCAAAGCACGGCTATGCAATGCCTACAGCTACAGCTATAGGGCGCCGCCCGAGCATGGTTCAACAACCTCCCATGCGGATCCATTCATAGTTGGGAAGATCTGATCTACAGCTTCGTAAGCAATTTCAAGGGCACCTACAAAAGGCCCGCATCAATCGAAGAGCTGAGGTGCTGCCAGTAAAGATCGGGTGAATCGCTACGCTCGTACATCCAAAGGTGGTCCATTATCAAGAACTCCGCAGAAAATATCTCGGAGGACCGCGCAATCGACGCATTCAACGGTGGCGTCCGCCGCATAGAGCTCATGGAGGAGCTGGGTCGCTCGAAGCCCAAGACCATCGACCACCTGATGGAAATCGCGAATCGGTGGGCCGACGGAGAAGATTCGGTGAAGAATCGTGTTCACTCCGACAAGGAAGCAGAACTCGAGTGTAGACGCGACCGCCGAAGCAAACGCCGCATGCGCATCTACGATGACCACGACAACGTCAACATGGTCGCAGCTGGCTACGCCGACAGACGCGACGACAACCGCAACAACGGCTACCGCAGCGGTGGATACCGTGACTCCGCGAAACCCACGCAAGTATGGCAGCGCCGCAATCGCGATGAGGCACCCGCAACATCCATTGAAGACAAGCTGTCCGGGCCATTGTAGCATCCCATCTGTCTAACATATGTAATGCTACATGGTTTAGTAATATAATGGCTACTTCCTACATATAATTGTTGCATCATAATTATATCATGCTCATGTCATCATGCCGCCTTGCATTTGAGCATCATATTAAACCCTTTTCCATTTGGTTCTTCTCTCATATGCATTATTAGTTGTATTTGGCTCTTGATATATTGTATTTGGTTCTTGATAAATGCTTGAAGCCCAAGTTGAGTTGGGGGCATATCTTTTATTCAACTCCATCACCTTTCTTTGTCACCACCTTATAATTCCACCATCCTAGTTAACCATGAGCTTTTATTTTCTTTTGGGCATTTAATCTAGCTCATGTGGGTTGGGATGGATCCAATTCTATTTCCACATGCTCTCATATTAGCATCATGTTGTTTTCACATTATTGATATGTGGAGCCACCTTTGCATGCATTATGAGTGGTACCCCTTTTCCTAGCTTTCATATGGATTATTATGGATGTATGCTCATGTTGGGATATTTTTGAGACTATTAAACATCTAGTGGAATATACACACTAGCAAGTCCCAATTATATTCAAATCTAATCATCTCCATCTACTCCACTTGGAACCTTCATTTAAATTCTTTTGCTTGGCCTTTACTCCAAATTTTGGTAATGCATAGGAATAATGCCATGATACATTATTATTGTTTTCACAAGAATAAAACATGGCATTTAATGCCCATGCATGAGCCATGCAAATCACCACCATTCTATCCTTTGTGTTTTACTTGGAATTTGGAGTGGAGCCCTTTTTCTTCATCTAGATCCTCACCACCTTTTCCTTTTCACCTTCCACCCTCATCACCCCTCATGTGTGTATGCCTCCATGCATGATCATGGGGAACCAAACCCAAAACCCTAACCCTAGCCCTACCCTACCTCTTCATCCCACCACTTCTTCTTGCTTGATCTTGTCTTGTACATGTTCAAACCCTAGTCACCACCACACCCCCACCTTAATCTAGTACGAACCACCCCATCTACCCCCAACCCTGGTCTAAACCTAACCCGAGCCAACCCTAGCCATGCCATCTACACCCGAGCCTTCGCTCTCTCCATTCCCTCTCTCTCCCTGCCCTGCCCTGGCCGCCACGCCGAGCACGTGAAGGAGGGAGCAAAAAGGTGGCCGAGCCACCTTTTGACTCCACCGATACCCCACGGCATCGCCCTCTCTCCCCATCCCTATCTACTCCCTCTCCCTCGTCTGGTAGCAACCCAGATCCATCCCCAGGGCCTTGCCCTTCCCCCTCCTTCTCCACCGACACCACCTTCTCTCTCTGTTCGCCGGCGCCTACCGTCGGTGTCCACCACCGATCTCTCGTACTAGCAGGCGGGCGTGGCGTGGAGGTTGTCGAGGAAGCCAGCGAGATCCCGTGTGTTGACCGTACCCAGCAGCGAGGAGGAGAAGGTCTAGTGCACGCCAAACACCGACGCGCCGCCCGAAACCCTAGCTACACCGGCCGTCTGCCTCGTCGACGTCCTGCTGCTCCCCGGGCCGATCCGTCACCACCGTCCTCTCCGCAGTGAGCCACCCTTTCCCTCTGACACCCTCGCTCTCTCCATCCCCGCCCAGCCTCGCCAGGCATTGTGCCGAGCACTCGCGGTGCGACGGCGGCCGCTGGCGTCTGCACGCCCCGCGCCGCGTAACGTCTCACCTAGCCGCCTAGCTACTCCCTGACAGCAATCCCTACCCCACCGCACTGGCTCCGTTCTCTGCGTGCTCGCCGTGGTCGCGGGTTCGAACCCCCACACTTCACACCGTCCCCTGCCGCGCACGGACCTGTCCCTCCGTCAGGGAAGATCCACAGTGCGCGCGCACTTTGCGTAAACCCCCCATCTTTTTATTGCTCTACCCGCGCTCCCCTCCGACCCCACCCGCCAGCGGCTATGGACGTTTTACAAGAAACACCCCCAGGTTCCAACAGCCCAATCCACAGTCCCCCGGATCCGCCACGTGTCGCCTACCGGCTGGCCTCGCGCGTAGTGGACCCTCGACCCCGTTGGACCCACCTGTCGGCCTCCTGGGCTAGCTACCGTGACGGTGAGAAAATGTTTTCGCCACACAGTTCGGCCAGCTCAGCTCGGTCCCACCCGTCAGTGACTTGGGCTAGATCTGTCTAGGTGTAAAAAGTCCATATGTTTATCTGTTTTAAAAACAATTTTAGAAAATGTTTAAATATAAATTCAAATCTGTTTTTAAACAACTTTTAAATTATAATTCCAAATAATACAAATGATATATGTTTTGGAATCAGAAAAATGTGAGGAATTCAAATATGCTATTCAAAATATTAATTGTACACTTAAAATTTTCGAGATGATTAAAATTACAATAAAATGCCCTTTTCTTAATAAATTAATAACTTTAAATCTATAACTCCAAATTTGACAAATAATATGTCTAAATCGATCAGCGCGACGAGGCCGTTCTAACTATGCATTCCATGTTCTGAATTGCAGTATGCATCATATAAATATTAAGAGGACAGCAACTTATATGAGAGCAAACCGGACTAAAAACTTCATAAAATGCTTTAATATTGTACCCCACACCTCACCCATGCCATGCTACTTTATTGCCATGCAAATTGTGCATCATTCATCATAGCATGCTTGTTTGCTTGTCGCATTTTAATTTATATGCTTGTGCACTTTATTTATGTTGGCCCTTGTTTGTTTGGTTCTTTTTCGAATAGACGCTTAGCAGGGGATATATCAGGAATCCCAGGAGCACTACCCAGATCCGACTCTCGCTTCAACTGAGCTGCCAGGCAAGCACTACCACATGCTTGCATACATATAGTACCTATTGCCTCTTTCTTATTCTTGCATCATTGAGTCGCGTTTGCATTAAATTGAATCCCAAGTACTGCATAACCTTTACTTTTAAACCCCACCGAAGCTTGTTCCTCCATCCCATGAGCCATTACTACAGTAGTTGTTTGAGCCATGCGAGTGATAGAACTGCATGTGTAGGGTATGTGAGTGTCTGAATGATAACGAGGTACCTAAAAAACTTAACCTGAGTAGTAATGGGATAACTAATGAAAGAGGCACCGGTGGGCAATATCTGCTATTTGGTTTTTCCTGCTCACTTGTGTCCCGTAGGACCCCGAGTACTTGATTCCTGTTCCTTGACTATTCGCACTATCCACATCCGGGAGGCCTTATGGACCCCCCCTGAGCCAGAGCTTGATTCATTTCTATTTCTTGGGGCCACAAAGTAGTTTGGGGCTTTATTACTATCCTGTACTTATGCCATGCTTTACCGCTTTATTTAAGATTGTGCGTGGAGCACCTGTACTATTTAGGATTGCAGAGTGTTTTCGCGGTATCGACAAGCCCAGTCACACTTTCGGGTTCCTAGTCGTTTACAGCCATTGGCGCAAACCTTGGGTTCGTCTCGGAGCCGGCCAACTTCGTTGCGGGTAGCTTAATGGGGTGGCCCCCTGAAATATTTCTGAATCCTGTGATCGCTTTGTCGTGAAGGCGTCGTTGGGTTTTGATTTGGTTTTTCCGAGGTTGATCGAGTGTGTGTTGCTATTTGTGCACCCCTGCACGGTAAATCTTTCTGAAAGCCGTGTCTGCGGTTATGGACGATTTGGAGCACAGTTTCTCGATCATAGACAAGTATCACTAAAGTACCGCTTCTAATTTGACTAAGTACTTGACTAGTAAATAGTGCAACACTCATGGAATGGTTAATAAAACTGCCAACGGATGGGTTGATCGTCCGCTTTCTCGTTGGTAAGCGAGAAGGAGAATGGATCTGTTAATTATACTATTATAACTGTTGTTACTAATTAACGGACATCCGTCTATCATTGGTTAGACGGATGGTTAGCGAGTATCTATAGGCTTGTTAGTTATTATCTTTTGCTGCAATTGCGTCAGCCCAGGTATATGTCCCCTTTAGAGGCATAAAGACTTGCTGAGTACCCCTAGGGTCTCACACGATAAATTGTTTGATTCAGATGAACATGTGTACTCGCAAGATGGATACTGGGTGGAGGAAAAAGATGATGTTGGCAACGATCACTCGAGATTCCGGGAACGGGGATCCGTGAGATCTGTGGGCGAGATGTGTTTATTTATATGGCATCTTATGCCGATTTGCTTCTTATCCATACTCGGACCTTGTTTTCCGCTTCCGCCTGATACTCTGATGTTTGATGTATGAGGAGCTATCCTAAAATATTATCTCTATCTAGGATATTTGGATCTTGCCGTATGGCGTTGCAATATTTCTATTTCTTTTAGATGGAATGGCTCTGTGAACAGTTGTATGGTGGCTTGCATACATACTCACTTGTGTATGTAGTTGATCCCTTCGCCTGCCGATTACGCTGCTCGTTCTTGTCCCGATGTTCTGGAAGTTGTTAGGACGGCCGACAGGTCTACCTGTGAGTGGCCCCTGGGCCCCGCCGTACTATTTTAACCACTTTCGCTCATCCAGGCATGTAACTAAGAGAGTAATTCACCGAGGTAGTTACAATTGGTATCAGAGCAATCCCGCCCTTCAGGGTCTCAGCCAAATGGTCGTTGTCAGTCTAGCAAATATTTTTGGTAGCTATGTATACTAGGGAAAAAAAACGTGGGAGTAGGACTGCTTCCATTTTTCTTCTTACCCACCCACCCACCCTTTTCTGGTAAGGAAGTGTAACATTTTCAATCCTCTTCTAAAATTCAAACTAGGATTCACGTGTTCTGGGTTCCGTAGTACCATAGGTTGTGTGTGTGTGTGTGAATTTCTTGTTTATCTGTTGCATGCAACTTGTTATCTCTATCTGCCTTTTGGTTATCAACTGTTGGTACATTCCATACCGACAAGCCTTTGTAAACCGACGCGATCTATCTAATTCGTTGTATACCGGTGCGATCTGTCTTACTCTTTGTTATCCGATGTTATCTTGTTTGGGGTGTTCGTTTCCGTAGTTATTAATCTTTAGGTTCATCTTAAGAAGAAGGTGTTGGGATATGTGTTTTACTAATTCATGTGCGGAGTAATGATTTGAGTGCGGGATGGAGTCGCGACCATACCACTACTCTTATCATTCGCTCTTGTATATTGAATTGGTAGAGTTAATAATCTTGATTCGTTAAGTGGTTTTGCGCATATAGTGGTATTGTAATGCCGAAATTTGCGGAAAATTTTTCTTTGATAGTTTTGTGTACCACACTCCTTGTTGAGTCGTGTGCGATATGCTTAATATCTTCTAGGTGCTTTGAACTTTGTTGATATTTTAATATCATCTTAGTGAATTGTATCCTTTAATCTTGGTTAATTCCATTTTGGTACTATTTTGGATTATTATTATTCTCCATTATGGTACTGACTTGTGTTTTATATCAATCGCAGGATGACACCACCACGCCGTTCTGAGGAGGACATACCACCTGAACTGGGGGCTGTGTTGGCAAGTATTGCTAATGCCTTGGGAACAATGCAGCAGAACCAACAGCGATTTGAAGAAAGTGTCAGGAGGAATGAGTTTGTTCTGCTACCTCCACCTCCCAAGCGAGGAGACATCAAGAGTTTTCTGAAGTTCAACCCACGCCACTTTGAGGTGTCTGATCAGCCTCTGGACGCAGATGATTGGCTGCGTGAGATGTCAAGGTTATTGATGACTGCTGATGTTCCTGAGCAAGAATGGGTAAAATGTGCCACTCACCTTCTGAAGGGAGATGCAGCTCTGTGGTGGGAGAATTACCTGAAGGCAAACCACTCTGAGTTTCAGCCTACTTGGGAACAGTTCACTGGAGCTTTCAAAGAGCAATATCTGTCAGAAATTGTCATGGAGAGGATGAAGGAAGTGTTTCTCAACCTCAAGCAGGGCAATGACAATGTCAATACCTATATTAGAAACTTCATGAACCTTTCTCGGTATGGTGGAGATGAGATCTCTGATGACAAGAAGAAGCAAAAGAGGTTCATACAAGGGCTCAATGCATCAATTAAATATGCAATCACTAATGCAAGGCCGGGGTCTTTTCTAGAACTCCAACATACAGCTCTGCAGGAAGAAGCAAGTAGGCAAGTGTTTGAGGAGTCAAAGAAACACAGCCGTGATGCAACAAGCTCTTCAGCTATGTCAGCTCCTTCTTAGCGCCGTGTCTGGGTTCCTAACACCCCACCGTCGCTCCTGGCTCCACCAAGACCTTCAAGCTACGCGACAAGGCCACCAAACTCCTTCACTGCGGCTCCTAGGTGCTACAACCACAACTACCCTGGAGCACCTGGCGGAGTCCCTGGCTATGTTGCTCCACGTCCACCTGGTGCTTGTTACACTTGTGGAAACACTAGGCATCAACACTAGAACTGTCCAATGAACAACAAAGCTCTTCCTCCACCACCTCCAAGACCTACGGCAAGCTCTTCTATGGTTCGTGCACCTCCACCGCGGGCTCTCAACATCAACACCAAGCCCGGGTCTACTGTTGCTCGTGCCAACTATGTCAACGCCGCTCAAGCTGAGCATGCACCTGGAGTTGTGATGGGTATGCTTCCTGTTAACTCAGTTCTTGCACGAGTTTTGTTTGATTCTGGTGCATCGCATTCTTTTGTCTCCACAAGTTTTGCTGATGTGAATGGGTTACCTATGGATCCTCTCCCTAAGCGGTTAATGGTCCTTTCTCCTGGAGCAACAATGGCATCTTCTAAAATCAGCCATGGCAATCAAATTGAGATTGGTGGTTCTTTGTTCCCGGCTTCCTTAATTATTCTGGGCAACTCTGACATTGATGTTATCTTGGGCATGGATTGGTTGACAGCAAATGCAGCTGTGATTGATTGTGCTGAACGCTCGGTTTCTCTGAAAATTCTTGAAGGCCATATAGTCTATTCTCCAAGTCTGACTCCTGCAATTCAACTTTTCTCTTTGGCGGCTCTGAATGATGATGCTATGGAAGCTACTCAGAGTGTTCCGTTGGTCTGTGAGTTCCCGGATGTCTTTCCCGAAGAGTTGCCAGGTATGCCTCCTGACCGAGAGGTCGAGTTTGTGATTGAGCTTGAACCTGGTACCGCTCCTATCTCCAAGCGGCCTTATAAAATGGGTCCTGCTGAATTGGCTGAACTCAAACGTCAGCTTGATGAACAAGAGAAGTTGGGTTTCATTCAGCACAGTACTTCTTCTTGGGGTAGTCCAATCATCTTTGTGAAGAAGCGAGACAAGACTGATAGACTTTGTGTTGACTATCGGGCTCTCAATGCTAAAACCATCAAGAATAAATATCCCCTCCCGCGGATTAATGATCTCTTCGACCAGCTAGCTGGAGCTGTGGTATTCTCTAAGCTTGATTTGAGAAGTGGATATCATCAAATCAAATTCGCAAGGAAGATGTTCCTAAAACAGCTTTCACCACCCGCTATGGCCTGTATGAGTACACGGTCATGTCTTTCGGTCTCACCAACGCACCTGCCACCTTCTCGAGGCTTATGAACTCGGTTTTCATGGAGTATCTTGATAAGTTCGTTGTGGTCTATCTGGATGACATCCTAGTATATTCTAAGTCAAAGGAAGAACATGAAGAACACCTTCGGTGTGTCCTAAACAAGCTTCGTGAGAACCGCCTGTATGCAAAGTTCTCCAAGTGTGAGTTCTGGCTGCCTAAAGTCACCTACCTTGGTCACGTTATCTCTGCCAAGCGCATTGCCGTCAACCCAGAAACTGTTAAGACAATTGTTGACTGGCTTCCTCCTGTAATTGTCAAAGAAGTCCGGAGTTTCCTTGGTTTGGCTAGTTACTGCCGTCGCTTCGTTCAGAACTTCCCAAAGATTGCGAAGCCTCTTACCGATCTCCTCAAGAAAGGCAAGAAATACCTTTGGTCTCCTACATGTCAAGCAAGCTTTGAAACACTCAAAGAGAAGCTCACTTCCACACCAGTCTTGGTTCCTCCAGATACATCAAAGCCTTTCCATATATTCTGTGACGCCTCATTGCAAGGATTGGGTGCGGTCCTTATGCAAGAAAAACAAGTTGTTTCTTATGCCTCTCGACAGTTGAAGACGCATGAGATCAACTATCCAACACATGACCTTGAACTCGTAGGAGTTGTCTTTGCTTTGAAAGTATGGAGGCACTACTTGCTTGGCAACCATTGTGAGATCTTTTCTGATCACAAGAGTCTGAAGTATATCTTAACACAGCCTGATCTCAACCTTCGTCAGAGGAGGTGGATTGAAGCAATCAATGATTTCGATTTGACCATCAACTACACTCCAGGCAAAGCTAATGTCATGGACGATGCTCTTAGCCGAAAAGCTTATGTCAACAACCTCATGCTGGAAGAACAACAACCTCTCTTGTGTGAGGAATTCCGCAAGCTCAACCTTGAAATTGTGGATCAAGGGTATCTTCTGAACCTTCTGGCAACCCCACTCTTGGAAGAAAAAGTTCGCTCCATTCAACTTGGTGATCCTTACACTAAAAATATCATCTCCAACATTCAGCTTCCGAAGTATGAGTCCTTCCATGTCGACGACCAAGGCGCTCTCTTCTTTGAACACCGGATGTTTGTGCCGAACTACCCGGGTTTAAGAGAGCAAGTTCTCAAGGAGGCGCATGATTCTGTTCTTTCTATCCACCCTGGCAGCACTAAGATGTACATGGACTTGAAAACACAATATTGGTGGCCTGGGTTGAAACGGTACTGTGCCAAGTACGTATCGGAGTGTGATGTCTGCCGCAGAGTTAAAGCTGTTCATCAGAAACCTTCCGGTCTTCTACAGCCATTGAAGCCTCCGGAATGGAAATGGGAGAAAGTAGATATGGACTTCATCACTGGTTTTCCAAGGTCGTAGAAGGGCAACAATGCAATCTTTGTTGTCATCGACAAGCTTTCTAAAGTGGCTCACTTCTTTCCCGTCAAGGAAACAATTTCTGCAATTCAGTTGGCTGAGCTCTATATCAATAGAATTGTCTCTCTGTAGGGGTGCCTCTTGAGATCAGCTCAGACCGTGGATGCATCTTCACTTCCAAGTTCTGGGGAAGTTTCCAAAATGCTTTGGGAACAAAATTGAACTTCAGCACAACTTACCACCCTCAGTCGCAAGGACAAGTTGAAAGGATCAATCAGATTCTAGAAGATATGCTCCGTGCTTGTGTTATCTCTTTCGGCATGAAGTGGGAAGAATGCCTTCCTTATGCTGAATTCTCTTACAACAACAGCTTCCAGAAAAGTCTAAAGATGGCACCATTTGAGGTTCTATATGGTCACAAATGCAGAACTCCGATTGGTTGGTCGGGCGCAGGAGAAAGAACATTGTTTGGCCCCGACATTGTAACTCAAGCGGAGGAGAAGGTTCACATCATTCTTGAAAATCTGAAGGTTGCTCAAAGTCGCCAGAAGAGCAACTATGACAGAAAGCACAAGGACATGGCGTATGTCCCTGGTGATCTCGTTTACCTTCGTGTCACTCCCATGAGAGGCAGGCACCGCTTTGGTATCAAAGGAAAGCTGGCTCCGAGATACATTGGTCCTTTCAAAATTCGTGGAAGAAGAGGAGAAGTTGCTTATGCTCTTGAGCTTCCTAAAAAACTCAAGGTCCATGATGTTTTCCATATATCTCAACTCAAGAAGTGCTTCAAGGATCCCGGCAGGACCGTGGACCATGAACTCATCAATCTTCAAGAAGATCTGTCTTATCAAGAACACCCCACAAAAATTCTTGAAGTCGCAGAAAGAAGGACTCGCAACAAGTCCATCAAGTTCTGCAAGGTGCAGTGGTCGCACCATTCCGTTGATGAAGCCACTTGGGAACGCGAGGATGAGCTCCATGCCAAGTATCCTACCCTCTTCGTGTCTTCTTCTTCTTCCTAGAATCTCGGGGCGAGATTCCTGTTTAGTGGGGGAGAGTTGTAGCATCCCATCTGTCTAACATATGTAATGCTACATGGTTTAGTAATATAATGGCTACTTCCTACATATAATTGTTGCATCATAATTATATCATGCTCATGTCATCATGCCACCTTGCATTTGAGCATCATATTAAACCCTTTTCCATTTGGTTCTTCTCTCATATGCATTATTAATTGTATTTGGCTCTTGATATATTGTATTTGGTTCTTGATAAATGCTTGAAGCCCAAGTTGAGTTGGGGCATATCTTTTATTCAACTCCATCACCTTTCTTTGTCACCACCTTATAATTCCACCATCCTAGTTAACCATGAGCTTTTATTTTCTTTTGGGCATTTAATCTAGCTCATGTGGGTTGGGATGGATCCAATTCTATTTCCACATGCTCTCATATTAGCATCATGTTGTTTTCACATTATTGATATGTGGAGCCACCTTTGCATGCATTATGAGTGGTACCCCTTTTCCTAGCTTTCATATGGATTATTATGGATGTATGCTCATGTTGGGATATTTTTGAGACTATTAAACATCTAGTGGAATATACACACTAGCAAGTCCCAATTATATTCAAATCTAATCATCTCCATTTACTCCACTTGGAACCTTCATTTAAATTCTTTTTCTTGGCCTTTACTCCACATTTTGGTAATGCATAGGAATAATGCCATGATACATTATTATTGTTTTCACAAGAATAAAACATGGCATTTAATGCCCATGCATGAGCCATGCAAATCACCACCATTCTATCCTTTGTGTTTTACTTGGAATTTGGAGTGGAGCCCTTTTTCTTCATCTAGATCCTCACCACCTTTTCCTTTTCACCTTCCACCCTCATCACCCCTCATGTGTGTATGCCTCCATGCATGATCATGTGGGACCAAACCCAAAACCCTAACCCTAGCCCTACCCTACCTCTTCATCCCACCACTTCTTCTTGCTTGATCTTGTCTTGTACATGTTCAAACCCTAGTCACCACCACACCCCCACCTTAATCTAGTACGAACCACCCCATCTACCCCCAACCCTGGTCTAAACCTAACCCGAGCCAACCCTAGCCATGCCATCTACACCCGAGCCTTCCCCCTCTCCATTCCCTCTCTCTCCCCCTGCCCTGCCCTGGCCGCCCACGCCGAGCACGTGAAGGAGGGAGCAAAAAGCTGGCCGAGCCACCTTTTCACTCCACCGACCCCCACGGCATCGCCCTCTCTCCCCGTCCCTATCTACTCCCTCTCCCTCGTCTGGTAGTAGCCTAGATCCATCCCTAGGGCCTTGCCCTTCCCCCTCCTTCTCCACCAACACCATCCTCTCTCTCTGTTCGCCGGCGCCTACCGTCGGTGTCCACCACCGATCTCTCGTACTAGCAGGCGGGCGTGGAGTGGAGGTTGTCGAGGAAGCCAGCGAGATCCCGTGCGTCGACCGTACCCAGCAGCGAGGAGGAAAAGGTCCAGTACACGCCGAACACCGACCCGTCGCCCGAAACCCTAGCTACGCCGGCCGTCTGCCTTGTCGATGTCCTGCTGCTCCCCGGGCCAATCCGTCACCATCGTCCTCTCTGTGGTGAGCCACCCTTTCCCTCTGACACCCTTGCTCTCTCCATCCTCGCTCAGCCTCACCGGGCGTTGTGCCGAGCACTCTCGATGCAGCGGCGGCCGCTGGCGTCTGCATGCCCCGCGCCGCGTAACGTCTCACCTAGCCGCCTAGCTACTCCCTGACAGCAATCCCTACCCCACCACACTGGCTCCGTTCTCTGCGTGCTCGCCGTGGTCGTGGGTTCGAACCCCCGCACCGCGCACCGTCCCCTGCCGCGCACGGACCTGTCCCTCCGTCAGGGAAGATCCACAGTGCGCGCGCACTTTGCGTAAACCCCCCATCTTTTTATTGCTCTACCCGCGCTCCCCTCCAACCCCACCCGCCAGCGGCCGTGGACGTTTTACAAGAAACACCCCCAGGTTCCAACAGCCCAATCCACAGTCCCCCGGATCCGCCACGTGTCGCCTACCGGCTGGCCTCGCGCGTAGTGGACCCTCGACCCCGTTGGACCCACCTGTCGGTCTCCTGGGCTAGCTACCGCGACGGTGAGAAAATGTTTTCGCCACACAGTTCGGCCAGCTCAGCTCGGTCCCACCCGTCAGTGACTTGGGCTAGATCTGTCTGGGTGTAAAAAGCCCATATGTTTATCTGTTTTAAAAACAATTTCAGAAAATGTTTAAATATAAATTCAAATCTGTTTTTAAACAACTTTTAAATTATAATTCCAAATAATACAAATGATATATGTTTTGGAATTAGAAAAATGTGAGGAATTCAAATATGCTATTCAAAATATTAATTGTACACTTAAAATTTTCGAGATGATTAAAATTACAATAAAATGCCCTTTTCTTAATAAATTAATAACTTTAAATCTATAACTCCAAATTTGACAAATAATATGTCTAAATCGATCAGCGCGACGAGGCCGTTCTAACTATGCGTTCCATGTTCTGAATTGCAGTATGCATCATATAAATATTAAGAGGACAGCAACTTATATGAGAGCAAACCGGACTAAAAACTTCATAAAATGCTTTAATCTTGTACCCCACACCTCACCCATGCCATGCTACTTTATTGCCATGCAAATTGTGCATCATTCATCATGGCATGCTTGTTTGCTTGTCGCATTTTAATTCATATGCTTGTGCACTTTATTTATGTTGGCCCTTGTTTGTTTGGTTCTTTTACGAATAGACGCTGAGCAGGGGATATATCGGGAATCCCAGAAGCACTACCCAAATCCGATCTCGCTTCAACTGAGCTGACAGGCAAGCACTACCACATGCTTGCATACATATAGTACCTATTGCCTCTTTCTTATTCTTGTATCATTGAGTCGCGTTTGCATTAAATTGAATCCCAAGTACTGCATAGCCTTTACTTTTAAACCCCACTGAAGCTTGTTCCTCCATCCCATGAGCCATTACTACGGGAGTTGTTTGAGCCATGCGAGTCGTAGAACTGCATGTGTAGGGTATGTGAGTGTCTGATGGATAACGAGGTACCTAAAAAACTTAACCTGAGTAGTAATGGAATAACTAATGAAAGAGGCACCGGTGGGCAATATCTGCTATTTGGTTTTTCCTGCTCACTTGTGTCCCGTAGGACCCCGAGTACTTGATTCCTGTTCCTTGACTATTCGCACTATCCACATCCGGGAGGCCTTATGGACCCCCCTGAGCCAGAGCTTGATTCATTTCTATTTCTTGGGGCCACAAAGTAGTTTGGGGCTTTATTACTATCCTGTACTTATGCCATGCTTTACCGCTTTATTTAAGATTGTGCGTGGAGCACCTGTACTGTTTAGGATTGCGGAGTGTTTTCGCGGTATCGACAAGCCCAGTCACACTTTCAGGTTCCCAGTCGTTTACAACCATTGGCGCAAACCTTGGGTCCGTCTAGGAGCCGGCCAACTTCGTTGCGGGTAGCTTAATGGGGTGGCCCCCTGAAATATTTCTGAATCCTGTTATCGCTTTGTCGTGAAGGCGTCATTGGGTTTTGATTTGGTTTTTCCGAGGTTGATCGAGTGTGTGTTGCTATTTGTGCACCCCTGCAGGGTAAATCTTTCTGAAAGCCGTGTCCGCGGTTATGGACGACTTGGAGCACAGTTTCTCGATCATAGACAAGTATCACTAAAGTACCGCTTCTAATTTGACTAAGTACTTGACTAGTAAATAGTGCAACACTCATGGAATGGTTAATAAAACTGCCAACGGATGGGTTGATCGTCCGCTTTCTCGTTGGTAAGCGAGAAGGAGGATGGATCTGTTAATTATACTGTTATAACTGTTGTTACTAATTAACGGACATCCGTCTATCATTGGTTAGATGGATGGTTAGCGAGTATCTATAGGCTTGTTAGTTATTATCTTTTGCCGCAATTGCGTCACCCCAGGTATATCTCCCCTTTAGAGGCATAAAGACTTGCTGAGTACCCCTAGGGTCTCACACGATAAATTGTTTGATTCAGATGAACAGGTGTACTCGCAAGATGGATACTAGGTGGAGGAAACAGATGATGTTGGAAACGATCACTCGGTGTAGAGATTCCGGGAACGGGGATCCGTGAGATCTGTGGGCGGGATGTGTTTATTTATATGGCATCTTATGCCGATTTGCTTCTTATCCGTACTCGGACCTTGTTTTCCGCTTCCGCCTGATACTCTGATGTTTGATGTATGAGGAGCTATCCTAAAATATTATCTCTATCTAGGATATTTGGATCTTGCCGTATGGCGTTGCAATATTTCTATTTCTTTTAGATGGAATGGCTCTGTAAACAGTTTTATGGTGGCTTGCATACATACTCACTTGTGTATGTAGTTGATCCCTTCGCCTGCTGATTACATCGCTCGTTCTTGTCCTGATGTTCTGGAAGTGGTTAGGACGGCCGACAGGTCTACCTGTGAGTGGCCCCTGGGCCCCACCGTACTATTTTAACCACTTTCGCTCATCCAGGCATGTAACTAAGAGCGTAATTCACCGAGGTAGTTACAGCCATGCACTGTGCACTTCTACATCGACAAGCACGACGGAAAAAAGAAGTCCAGCCACCCCCTCAAGGACTATCACGAGTTCCTCAAACTGTATGAGGGATTGGCTCGGATGAATCGCAACGCAGTCGAAAGGGGCTACGGAGCCGCCCCAGGCACCGTGGCACATGGCACTCCGTCACCAACGCCTGGACTACGCCCAAATGCAGCTGCGCCGGACCATCACCATGGAGGCAAACCATACCGACGGGCCATGGGTACCATGATGATCCCAAAGGGACTCCCCTCGAATAGGGTGCAGAAGGCCATCACTCGCCAAGTCAACTTGGCCACAAACTCGCCACCATCCACCACTGAGTACCTCAGTGGAAGCGACTCCTGCATCACCTTCGACAAGCGCGACCATCCGCCCCAAGTACCTCGTCCAGGCCATTGTCCCCTCGTACTTGAGGCGCAAATTGGAGGTTTCGACATGAGCCACGTCTTCATGGACGGTGGAAGCGGCATCAACCTTATATTCGCGAGTACCTTACGAGCAATGAGGATCCCTCTAACTTGCTTAGAAGCCTCGAACACAACATTCCACGGCATCGTCCTAGGCAAGGGCGTATATCCCCTTGGAAAAATCAACCTCGACGTCATCTTCGGTACGCCGAAAAACTTTCGGCGTGAGCGCATGGAGTTTGAGGTCGTGGACTGGCCCTCGCAGTACCACTGCATCCTCGGACGCGTCGCGTTCGCTAGGTTCATGGCGGTGCCACACTACGCCTACCTGTAGATGAAAATGCCAGGTCCTAATGGCGTCATCACAATCAACGGGAGCTTCGAGAGATCCGACAGTTGCGACAGTAAATTCAACAGAATTTTCCAGTCCTTCAGCATGCAGGAAGAACTCGCGAGACTAAAGGAGTTGACAGACAACAGTCTGCCCCCTGAGCCGGCCAAGTTCGCCCGATATATCCTTCGACTCGTCGGTGCACACAAAGAAAGTTCAGGTGCACCCATCAGATCTCGCCAAGACGGCCCTCATCGCCAACAACTTGAGTCTTGCATAGGAATTCGCGCTCGTCGAATTCCTCCGTCAGCACTGGGAAATCTTCGCCTGGTGTCCAGCGGACATGCTAGGAGTTCCCAGGGAATTCGCCGAGCACGCACTCAATATCAACCCAGACGCAAGGCCAGTCAAACAAACAATTCGGCGATTGTTTGAACCAAGGGCAAAGGCAGTTGGAATGGAGATCAACAAACTCCTCGACGCCAAATTTATACGCGAGATCAAGAAAAGCACTTGGCTCGCCAACACGGTGCTAGTACCAAAAAAGGACACGGATATCCTGCGGATGTGCGTGGACTTCACCTCTTTGAATAAGCACTGTCCAAAGGACCACTTCCTGCTACCGCGAATCAACCAGATCATCGACTCCACCGCGGGATGCGAGCGCCTCTGCTTCCTTGACGCCTACTCAGGCTATAACCAGATTCAAATGAAGGAGGATGATCAAGAAAAAACAGCGTTCACAACGCCCTTTGGTGTGTTCTGCTACAACACAATGCGTTCGGGCTAAAGAACGCAGGAGCCACCTACTAGCGGTGCATGCAGGCTTGCCTCAAGAACCAACTTGGTCGCAATATTCAAGTCTATGTCGACGACATAGTAATCAAGACCAAAGAGGAAGCCTCACTAATCGACGATTTGCGCGAAACCTTCGCCAACCTCGACCGCTACCGGATCATGCTCAATCCGGACAAATGCGCCTTCGGCGTACCATCTGGGAAACTGCTCGGGTATCTTATCTCTGCGAGAGGGATCGAAGCAAATCCGAAGAAAATAAAAGCCATACTGGCCATGGAGAAGCCGAAGAACGTCAGAGGCGTCCAGCAGCTGGCTGGGCGAATTGCGGCGCTCAGTTGATTCATCATTCGAATGGGCGAAAAAGCACTACCCCCATTACGCGCGGAAATCGAGGGGGCGCAGTTAAAACAAAGATTACGCACACCCGGTCAAATTAGAGTCAGGAAATGGGACCCACCGCTCGTCACGTCCCGTCAAACTCGCTCACACGGGCAACTGAGGTCATGGAATCGTCAGTACTGGCGTCATCCAAAATTATGCAGCAGAAGATTTTGACTACTTTAGTCCTTGCTCGAGTCTTCGACTCCACCAAGCACTCGGGGGCTACTCCCGTAGGGAGCGTTGGTCGCGAACCCTATGATTTTTTCTTCTTCTTTTTACAGGAACATGGACAATCAAAGCAAACCTAACAACTGAGAGCACGATTCGACTATGGACATGGGTTACTCCCATAGGGAGCACCGGAAGCAAATTCGATTGAAACAAGCAAACAAAAGACGACAATAGTTGCAACAGTTATTTAGTCCCTGCCCGAGTCTTCGACTCAACCAGGCACTCGGGGGCTACTCCCATAGGGAGCGCTGGTCGCGCACCCTATGATTATTTGTGCATCGTACTGTGTGTCGATAAACATCCGCACTCAAAGCTTATGGCGACACCGCCTCATGATTTTTCCCTACAAAGAAACTGCGTCTCCTGGGTCACCCGAATCGTTTCTGCAATGATAAAATTCGGATGCCGCGCTTGCAGCGTGAAAATAAGACCTGAATAAGGCATGGCACCGCATTTGCTGCGCACTACCAGAAATATATCCGTGCCTACAGGTATGATGAACATGCCTTGATGGACGCGTCGAGTGCTCACACCCATACACTGTAATTTGACTCCTGTAAGACCTCCACGGCTGGAGTCGAGTTACACCAGCACTTTTCCGGATTCGAGTCCGGGGACTCGAATCTGAGTAGATTGCGTTGTTTTACCCTAAGGTAGTTAACTGATACCGATATATCGGTTAAATCAGGCACGCACATCAACAATCCCTATGACACAAAACAGAGCAGTCGAAAATATACTCATTCATGCACTCGAAAGGATTCATAAGTCCCCAGTCGAATATGCGATTCCACTGGGCACTCGGGGGCTACTGACATGGGTATACCCTACAGGTACTCGAGTTTGGTATATACGGCCTGAATACAGCGGAAGCCCACGGTGTCGCCAAAGCCCAAACGGAGAACTCGAGTAGCCTACAGACTCTCGATTACTTGAAGAACAAGAAGAAACTAAAGATAGAAAGTTCAAAGGAGAAAACCCTAACTTGTAACCGAGTCGACCTGTTACCAGAGACCCAGCCTATTTATATAAAGGCTAGGAGGGGGCGGCGAGGAGGACACACACAACCCTAGTTTCCACAACCATTGCCAGATTGCATCTGCGCACTATTGTAATCCTCGATTCCTTCATTAATTCCACAAGAAGACAAGCAGGAGTAGGGACCTCTACGAGGCCTGAACCTGGGTAAATCTTCAAGTCCCTTGTGTGCTTGTTTGCTAGCCGATAGATGTCTCCAGCGCTCCATACTTCTCCAAAACTCAAGTCCATAACAATGGGCATTGATGAGTTAAACCCTCGTCACAAAGAGTTCAAATGTGTATAATTTTCGTATATGCAAATTTATGCATTACATTCCACTATATGAAAATAATAATCTCTCAAGATTTTCTTAGCATAACATTATCACGTATTAATATGATTTCAAAGAGTTCAAAGGTATATAAACTTTGTATATGCAAGTTTATGCATTACATTCCACTCGATGAAAATGATAATCTCTCAAGATTTTCTTAGCACGACATTATCACGTATTAAATACGATTTCAAAGAGTTCAAAGGTGTATAATTTTTGTATACGCAAGTTTATACATTACATTCCACTATATGAAAATAATAATCTCTCAAGATTTTCTTAGCATAACATTATCACGTATTAAGTGCGATTTCAAAGAGTTCAAAGGTATATAAACTTTGTATATGCAAGTTTATGCATTACATTCCACTCTATGAAAATGATAATCTCTCAAGATTTTCTTAGCACGACATTATCACGTATTAAGTGCGATTTCAAAGAGTTCAAAGGTGTATAATTTTTGTATACGCAAGTTTATACATTACATTCCACTCTATGAAAATAATAATCTCTCAAGATTTTTTTAGCACAATATTATCACGTATTAAGTGCGATTTCAAAGAGTTCAAAGGTGTATAAACTTCATATATGCAAGTTTGTGCATTACATGCCACTCTATGAAAATGTAATCTCTCAAGATTTTCTTAGCACGACATTATCATGTATTAAGTGCAATTTCGAAGAGTTCAAAGGTGTATAATTTCCGTATACGCAAGTTTATGCATTATATTTCACTCCATTGAAATGATAAATGATCAGGATTTTATTAGCACAACATTATCATGTCCTAAGTGCGATTTCAAAGAGTTTAAAGGCGTATAATTTTTGTATATGCATTACATTTCACTATATGAAAATGAAGCTAGACAAAGGGCGTGGGCGTGGGGCTGGCTCGGGGTCCCATCTTCCAACACCGTAAGCTGTAGGTCTGGCGCTCACGTGGATAAGCTGTGGGTCTGATGCTGATCTGGATAACTTGAGAGAGGTGTCCACTACGGAAATCGACTGAGCGTGGCCCCACTTGTCAGCATATAACGGCAAGGGTACACTACGGGACCCGATAGAACGCGGCCCTACTCGTCAGCACGTAACGGCGAGGGTCCAGTACGGGACCTGACTGAACACGGCCCCACTTGTTAGAACGTAACGGCAAGCCTGATGGACGGCGAGTTTCAGACCATGTGAGAGTTTCGTACAAGGAGATGGACAAAAGTGAGGAAAAACTAAGCGGCTGGAGAAAACTAAGTACAACTAATGAACTAGGGGCACGAAAATAGAAATCCCGATTTAAAAATATATGGCGTGTGTATGAACAAACTCCATATAAAGGAGTAGTTTAATAGATGAGGTACTAATAATTCAACCATAGACTATAGATATATTGTCTTAAAAATGCACCACCAGGGGTAATAACTTAAAAAAATAAGAACTAAAACAGGAGCCAGGGCAGCACCATCTTAGCATCAATCTACTCAATGGGATACATGCTAGTCTTGACATATTTCTGGAGGAATTTGCCATAGGTTGCGTGCTTTGCCAAGGGTTTCGCCTTGTGCTTATGGCTGTGGCCACCGCTGACGCCCACTAAGTGCCGGATCATGCTGTCGATGTCCTTGTTGGTGACTTTGCCACAGAATGGGAAAATCATTTTTCCCTTATGGTGGAAAGGAATTTGCACACTCCATAACCGCCTCAGTACGTAGTGGCTCTTTTTGTCCTTAGAGGCCTTGTCATCGTCCATATCATTATATTCTTCCTGTTGATTTTTAAGTACATAAAAAGTCGATCATACAAATGATTTAATTAAAATACAACTGAGCAAAAGTTATTACGTACTAGTAAGATAAAGGGTATGAGCATCTGATTTACCACATCATAATCACAAGAATCAAATAAGAGATTCAGATACATGTAATAATTAAATTTAATGTATGATCACAATTGGTTGTGTACTAGCAAAAAAAAATAAAGATCATATAGTTCCATATAAATGTAGAATAAATCTGGGACCTCATAAGTTTTTCAGAGATGGAGTTAGCAAACTAAGTACCAAGAACAACCTATTGTTCGTGTATATTGCCCCAGGTTTACTAACCCATCCCTGAAAAATCTAACACCATCAAATGTGTCTCCCTTGCACTCTTTTGGGAAAACTTGAATCACTGACCCCAGCAAGAAATTGAAATGTAATACTTATACACTATGCCATCTCTCAATCGGTACATACTAGATGTAGTTAATACATTTAATGCACACGTTTCCTAAATATTGTAATAACAATAACAAGAATCAAACAATATTCATAGACATGTAATAACAATAACTTATGATCAAACTATGTATATGAATTATTTATTTGTTTACTGGATAGTGTAATCACATAACCGCAAGAATCAAACAAGATCGAGATTTAGATACATGTAATAAATTCAATGTATGATGACAACTGGTTGTGTACTAGAAGGAACAATTCAAGAATCATAGTTCTATATGAATGTAGAATAAATCTAGGGCCACATAAGTTTTTTAGAGATGGAGTTGGCGAACTAAAGTACCAAGCATAACCTATATTGTTTGTGTACATTGCCTCAGTTTCACTAACCTAACCCTAAAAAAATTTGACACCATCAAATGTGTCTCCATTGCACAATTTTGAGGCAAATTTGAATCATTAGCCTCTGTAAGAAATTAAAATGTAATATATACACTATGTAATACATATATGCATGGTGTGTATCAAAATAAACACTCTAGTAATAACAATTTCTAAAACCCCTAAAATCAAATATGTTATAGATCAATTAATTCTAAACCACAAGAAAAACCGTATGAACAACAACAACCAAATGTAAAATTTCTAGATGGCAGATCAACACATCTAATCAAATCTGCAAAACAATCTATCAGACTGTATATTTTAATATGTACACCAAGAAAGCGGCAGATCAAGGAAAATAAACCCTATGTATGAATAGTGAAATATGTGATTATGAATAGAGAAGCAAAGTAGTATCTAAGATGCCTCATCGGAGACCTCCACCTCGAACTCATACCTCTCCAAGACTACTTCGAGGAAGGGGTCGATGATGGCGTGGGCGTAGTTCTCATCTTCCGCAGGGTCGAAGAAGCTGCCTCCGTCTGCATGCCCCTCATCTAAATCTGCCGCTGGCACCATGATGTTGTCGTTCACCTGCTGCTCGAGGGTGACGACATCTGGCTGGACAAAGTCCGAAGCAGCAGCGACAGTCGCGCAACGACAAGCGACATGTGTGCTCGGAGAAGCTGGACCCGCCACATCAGCGATGACCTCCAACTGGCTTCACCTCTGGCTTGTGTCCATGGGTACGCTTCATGGAACAACTAGGGCAGGGTGGTGCTATGGAAGTAGCTTCTGCGTGCGTGGAAGGTGCAGATTGAGGTTTTCCGACTAGACAGATAGGGGGAAACACTCCTGGAAGAAACAATGAGACTCAATGAGTTTATATACATGGGGACGATTGGTTTCCCTCGAGTGGACACATGGGTGTGGATGCGTGGGTGGTGGACTCGTCCATGATCTCCACATTCTAATTGCATTTAACAACAGATCCACACGCATGCTACCATGAAAACTTGCAGGAAGCCAGTTTTCAAAACAGGCGGCATAAAGGTCCGCCTCAGTAGACCCCTAGAGGCGGTTAATTTTTTTGAACAACTGTCGTTCAAATTTCTAGGGAGACAACCACTATTTACCTTCGTCTTAGGTTTCCTTTAGAGGCGTTTTGTTTCAAAGATCGGTTGAGGAGGAAGTAGTACTAGAGGCGACGTTACTTTCTAACCGTCTGAGGCTACCATTAGAGGCGGTCACGATGTAACGACCACCCGAGGTTGCTGGACACAGCAGGTTGTTCCTTTTTAAGGTTAAACCGCCTCTAGGCAACATCTCTAAGTAACGAGTTTGTACTAGTGCTTTCTGCTTCATCAACCTTAGAAATTAAAATTATTTCTCCAAAATTTAGGTGAAAGAATTCTAGCTGTAGCATGAAGTGAGTTAAACATATCTAGACGATCCAGTTTGAAGACATCCCAAAAATTCTGATAGAACTCAGCTGGAAAGCCATCAGGACCAGGGTCTTTATTATGTTCCATTTGAAAAACAACCTTTTCACTTCCTCCTCGGAGTAGTAAGTAGGTTGTTTTGCTTTGCGGAAACCTATGGTATGTCGTATGTTCAAGTCTCATCTAGAGATAATTTACCTTCATCCGGTGCACCGAACAAAAATTTGTAGTAATATGTAATATACGACTTTAGTTTCTCATGGCCCTCTATAATTCCTTCACCCCGATTCAGAGATCGATTGAGTTTTTTCCTGTGTCTACCATTGGCAATGCTATGGAAATATCTCGTATTTGAATCTCCTTCAACTTTGAATTGGGATTTAGAACATTGATACCATCTAAGGTCCTCCTCGCATGGGAGTTGTTCTAAGTGCACATTAGTTTGTCTGTTGAGCTCAATTTATGCGTAGAAAGCAGACGAACTTCTGCTAAAGCCTCGATGCCATCAATATATGACAAAAGTCGTTGCTTTTCTTGTTTAAGAATACCCGTTGTGTGTTGTGCCTAGCCACCAAGGTGTTTGCGTAATGCACACATTTTATTTTTCCACCTATATATTGGGGTACTGCCAGTAATGGATCTTTTCCATACCTTTTGACCATGTCATGAAAGCCTTCACGGTGTAGCCATCCAAGCTCAAACTTGAATTGGCAGGAACAATGCGGCCTAGGTATTCCAATGGTCAATAATATGGGAGTATGGTCTGATAGAGCCTCAATATGCTCTAGGGTCAATACCGACACCATATGGAATTTAGATACCCAATATGTGTCCATTCGTACGTGATCTAGTTTTTGTATGTGGGTTAAGGAAGACTACTTTACTATGTAAATTGGCTTCCAACCAATGAGACATCTCTCAAATCCAAGTTGTCAATGACTTGTCGAATCTGTCTTTACTCTTCTCAAATAGAAAACGAAGCAAATTGAAACAACCCTAATTAGAATAGAGTAAGGGTTATATTTTGCTAGGTTAACCATCTCTCAAAGAAAATTGGCTTTAAACTCCTCCTGGGGGCACCATATACAACGACAAGAGTCCATGTGACGTTATCAGCTTTGTTGCAGATATAGAGTTTAATATGATACTCACCACCTAAACTAGCCAAAACATCCATAATATCTGTTCTAACGCACCGTAAGATTCCCCCATATGTTCCACGAGATGAACAATAATGCCACATAAAGTTTATACCATCCGAAAGCCCATCAAGAAGAGTGTGCGGAAAATCTCGTCTACCTATTTCTGAAATGGCAATAAAATCCAAATTATGACCCCGAGAATAATCACTAATGTGTAAATATTTAGCCAAGTCACGAAGACCTCTGCTATTCAAAAACATTCCATTCATTGTGACACAATGAATTGAGGATTTTGAAACTATTACGGTTTCCGTGGCTTTTGACACTTTTTATTGTAGGTGGATCTAGATTTCCGGAGAGATGCTTTCAGGTCATACAATGAACTAAGACTGTCCTCATCCAATCCAAGCTCGATCACCACACCTACTAAATGAGAGAAAAGCTGACCATCTGTTGTGGCATTCGCTTCCTCTTTATCTAGATATGTCGTATACGACATGGTCAAAGTTTTAGGAAGCGGCTTACCATCTGGTTTCTTGGATGCTCTGGAAGGAGAGGAACGATCGTATCTGTAAGGAACATGCCTGCTCAGCCGATCAGATGTTTGGGCACATTCTACATGAAGGAAGATGTTGGCAGGAAGCTGGACTGGCTCCTATGCAAAAGGTTTTCCAACCACCCTACTTCGGACCAAGAACCGCCGGCGCCGCTACATCTGCCTGTGAACTCCGCAATCTAGCTTAGCTTAGCCTTGATCAGTGAACTCTTGGTGGCAGCTTAATTTGCGTAAACCCTGTCATTGTAATCTGATAAGAATTTTCTTCTATATGCAATGAAAAACGACAATCTGCTGATATTGTGCTCCAAGTTTTGCTCTTGTAGAAAACGAGCTAATTTTAGATCCATTGTACGGAGTATATGTGTTTGCTTGCATTAATATTGAATGTCCCACTATTCAAATCATTGGTGAGAACTTGGAAAAGTTGAATTAAATTCCACCTAGACCATAAAGAAAAATCCTCCAAATCTGAAACTATGTCTAGCTGAAATTCTGCAGGTAGCTGCCCACATTAGGCCCAAAGGCCTCCAGGAGGAATTGGCCATTATTAGCACCCACGAATCCACGATACCCATTTTGAAACACTTTCATCCTTATAAATGAAAGTAGCACGTGTTATCCCGTGGGAGAACAAAAGGCGTGTTTGGGGCACGACTAGAAAGAGGCTAGCCTTCCCGAAGGGAGGCACGAGGTCGCGGATCAAGGCACCTATGGTGCATCAAATTTTATAAATATCTTGAAGGGGTGTATTGGTCATAGCAGACGTTTGTCGTTCCTTCAATTTGTCGTAGTATGTTCTACGACTCAGCTTCGCCTCGAATCAAGAAGCCTATGATGCATCAAAGTATAGAAGTACAAGCGTACTAAGTGGCAAAGTACACAGAAGTACAAGTATATGGAGATCCAAAGTACGCGAAATTACAATTATACTCACAGACAAAGTATAGCAGAAGTACAACTGTACTTCCAAGTCGAAATATACGAAAGTAAACTCTACTCAGAGTCGAAGTACGCGAAAGTACAAACATACTAAGAGTCGAAGTACGTGAAACCACAACAGTAGTACACGAAAATAGACAAAGTACACGGAAATACAAGTATATGGAGATCCAAAGTACGTGAAAACCAATTGGCATGATGAAGGCTATAGTGCTGAAATGTTGAATGGACTAGAATGAAAGAAACCGAGATGAATTGTGTATGGTTGCCTGTACTAGCCATTGCACTTGATAAGAGATTGCATTGTGTACGGATATACTTATTTGATGATGGTTCTTCACAGCAACTCAATTCATATATATCTTGTTCTTATGATTGATTGTAGAATATCAAGATTTTTAATACTCGGGGTATTTTAATGGTGCTCCCTAGTTGATATTCACAAAGATAAGATATCCAAGAATATTTGCATGATGTTGGGCTAAAAATATGCATTGCACTGACGACATGCCATTTATTGAGTCACGTTCTGGGGGAGGCGGACAAACATGAATGTCATTTGGTGTCCTTGTGAGTCTACGGTGTCATACTTGGTCTGATCAAGCTGGTTTGTTGACCAACGATTTAACTGTGCTCAGATAAATTGAAACCCCTATTTATATAATCCATGCTGTCCACTCATAGTGTGCCATTGTTCATGGCGACCATCAGAAATTGGAGCCGTCCACTGATTGAATGTTTGGTGTTACCATGAACCAACTATTTTGGCTGGTTTTAACTAGGGGAAGAACGAAAACCTAAGACTCTTGAAATTTGGTGGACTGAAAAACATAAGAAGATCGAGAGAGACAGAGAGACAGACACATGTGTACAAGGATGAGGAGTTAAGCCACTGGTAGTAGTAGAACTCAAAAGTACACCAAATGACAGTCATGGTCTCGATGGCATGGGCCAAGTTGGTAACTGTTTTTTTACATTCTTGAAAGACTGGATCGGAGCTCAGGATGGCCTCCATGATGCTCCGCTGTGTAGGTGGCCCACGTGAAGGCACACCGTTGACTGTATGGAATATCGTTGCAATATCTTGCTCTTTATTGCAACAATAGCATGTTATTGTAATACCCTCTACATATTGCAATAGATACACAACTTGTCGCAATAAACAATAGTTATTGCAACACGGTGAAATTGAGGCGAAAAATATACAATATTGCGACAAATATGTATTTTGTTGCAATAGTTACACAATTTTTTGCAACAATTTTGTATCTATCGTAGCATGACAGAGTTGCCGCAATATATTTCTAAATATTATCACAAATAACTTTTTATTGCAATGCCTAGTTTCTATTGCAACAAAATGACTAACTCGTGCAATGGAATTTGGTTGTCGCAATATCGGAGCCATATTGCAATGACCATGTGGGTTATTGCAATACAGAGTCTCTATTACAACAAAAAGAGTATATATATAAAAAAAACTCATTGGTGGAAATATGTACATCCTATTACCACAATCGAGGAATTCATTGCAATATTGTGTTTTATTGCAACAAAATGTCATTATTGTTTCAATAGACCGGATTCCTATAGTGATGCTAGTGGTGTATCCTACATCCCCGAGAACTCGTTATCCTTATTGAGTTCCAACACCATTTCTAACAGTTTTTTTTATTTTACTTGTTTTATTACTTTCCTGCACATAAACAAAAACCTTTCAAACACCCTTTGCTTGAAATCAAAGGCAGCTTAGAAGTATCCTTTGATAGACAGTGACGAGGGGCATAAATGCCTCAACCAAATAGCTCTATGTGGGTTCGATACTCTTATTTTGAAACTAGCTATAATCGATTTGTGCACTTCTAGTCATTAGCCACCATCTACGAGCTACTAGCTAGAAAAGTTGGCTCTGATGGACGCGAGCAGGCTGCGTGGTTGCGAGTGCATCCTCCTTGCAAAGGGCAGGTGGTACACAGCTCTCCTCTTGGCGACATTTTTTAGGGTCAGTGTTGTTGATGTCATCAAGGGGTTCAATGGGTTCGCTCTGCTGGTCCTCCCAATTAAGAAATGACGACTCTAATTGATGTGAAGGGGAGCTTCATTTAGTGGCCCAAGGAAGATACCATTCTTGTCTAGCCTGATCCAGCCTCGACACACCTATGACCGTCAACACTCACTCCCCAGATCAAGGAAGCACATGTTGGTCAAGCTTATCATTTACAAACCCAAGATGGTACCCCACATTACTTCTCACAAGGAGTGCATGGTGCCATCAAATAAATTATTCATTTTCAAATGTCATCCCTAACTAGTTGACCTAAATGTTTTTTGTAGGTGGCCTCCATGTGCAAGATACTAGCGAGGAAAGTCGACTCGGATGGCCCCGAGCTGGCTGCGTTGGCGTGAGTGCATCCTGCTAGCAAAAGGTAGATGGTACACAACTATCCTCTTGGTGACAGTTTTGCTAGAGTGAGTGTTGAAGATGTCATCGAGGGGTTCAATGGGTTTGCTCCACTAGTCCCTCCCAATGAAGAAATTATGACTCTGATTGAGGCAAAGGGGAGCTTCATCCAGTGGACCAAGGAAGACATCATTCTTGATAAGCCACAACCGGCCTTGACCACCTCTCACTAGCATCACTCACCCTCAGGTCAAGGAAGCACCGGTTTGTCAAGCTATTCATTTGGAAACCCAAGAGGGTACCCCACACTCCTCACAAGAAGCGTCGCCCCCCTAGAAGACGCCGCCCCTAGATCAATATGTTGCCTCCTAGAAGACGCCGACCCACCAGAATATCCATCCCCCAAGAAGATGCCGCCTCCCTAGATCAATATGCCTCCCGTCCAGAAGACAACTCCCCCTAGAATATCCAGCCCCTCAAGAAGACGCAACCCGTAGATCAATATGCCCCCCCAATAAGATATCATAGACATCGTCGCCTGCTCTAGAAGGCAAACCTCCTCATTCCCCCGCTAGTGAACCCAAGGCTAAATAAACTGATGAAGAGACAACTCCAGCCAATGTGGCCATTGAAGGAGATATGCCCTAGAGGCAAATAATAAAGGTGTTTATTATCATATCTCATTAGTTTATAATAACTTTTATACCATGCTATCACCGTATCAATCAGAAAATTGATACATGCGAGGTATATAAACAAAGAAAAGGTCCCTAGTCGCCTATACACAACTAGTTCATTAGGAAATTGATAATTAAGGTTTCCTAATCATGGAGCTTTTATGCCAATTGACAATGAAGTCATATGATTGGTGAATGATATTGGGGATATATGTTCTGGGTATACCCACTGTGACTCGCGGACCAGGGTGGCCCACTTCGGGTTAGAGCTATGCTTCACAAGCGGCCCAGTTAGGGGGAGAAGTTGGAAGCCCATCTAGCTACGGGAAGGCCCAAAAGACTTACCGACTTAGGCCTATAGAATACTTGTAGTCCAAGATGTACTATGTAACTAACTTTGTATCATAGCCGAGTAGGACCCTCCTGTAAGCCTAGGACCAGATGACTTTATAAGCCATCCTAGGGATGAGCCTTTAGGGCATCGATAATCAACCTCAACTCACACAGGCGAAACCTCTCTTGTAATCTGTACTTCCGGCTATGCCTTTATACTGGATTGCTAGCAGGAGTAGGATCCGTCCACCGCATGCAGATTCGAACATGGGTAAACTTGTGTTCTCACCGTCCTAGAACACCGTATGTTTCACACCCCACATCTTTCCACGCCTCGAGGAACTCCGTATGGCGTACTTGTCCGGAATCCGATGGCAGATGGCACCTACCATGGGGTAGTTGACCTTCCGATATGCGTTCCGGGTGGAATCTGCATGAATCTGAATCGATGAGACAATCATCATCGGTCGGGTCCTCTACACCAGTGCTGTCCATCTCGTCCTTCTCGATGAGACTTGGATTCCGGCTAGGGAGGCTGTGAATAGCTACACAATCATGGGTTTTGGTGAGATCAATGTTTACCTCGGTTTTGCTGAACCTGGCTAAACCCACCCCAACGGTGATGATAGAGGTGGAAGAAACTTCTGTGTTTTCTTTGTCCATAGAAGCGACAGAGTTCCGGATCTCAGAAAACCCTAATCCCACCCAGCCCGCACCTAAAGCAGAGATAGTGGAGAAAGAAAATATCGAATATGAAGAAGATCTCCCTAAGGAGGTCGAATGTCAAGAAAATCAAAGCTATACCAATTCCGAATTCGGCTCTGCTGACGCTGGAGCAGGAAAATCGCTTCTAAGGCACATAGTGAGGCGGATGATGCTGCGGTAATGCCAGTATGGATGCTGTCCTCAAGACCATTAAAAGTTTTGAGGAAGCTAGTGAAGAGAGCCTCATCCACCTTAGAGCACATAGATCTCACTTTGTCGACTGATGCTAGAGACTACAACGACTCAGTGTTAGACACAATTAGAATGAACACTGACACACCGGATTCCCCTGGGGAATCCATGGCATCGGCATATCTCCGAGCGTATGAAGAATAATTCAAAGAGGAGTTCACCTCCAGGGTTGCGGAGGAAGGAGAAGGGTCGGATCCAAGTCCTACAAAATCATGGGTGAAAGATACGACGAAAACTCTCCCGATTCGCAAGATGATATAGATCTCGGAGAAAATCTTGACATCCAAATGTCCGAAAGTACTGGAAGAATATTGACTCTAGGAATCAGACCAAAAGCCATCTTTTCCACCGGTACCAGCAAGGCCAATAAGGCAAAGAAGAAAAAGAAAAACAAGACTCCGACTAAAGATCTTTCGGTTGAGGAGAAAATCACCGAGGAATACGAGGAGGATTCAAACGGTGCTTTGATCCCCTAGGAACAAAAAAATTCTCCGGTGGATGGACACATGGTTACCCCAGGTTCCCGTGAAATCCTCAGATAAGCACTTACAATGCCAATCCCAACCGCCTCGGAACTTACATCGTATGAGCTAGAGGAAAGGGCCTTAGCCCTAGAAGCACAACACCATATACTCTTGGATGAGGCCACCCATCTCAATAAGGAGAAGCAGCGCATTACAGATGCAAGACCATATAACTTCCTGTAGCATTAGAAGACCCAGAACGGCCCTGAGCTAGCAAATAAAAATTTGGATGTTCTCAAGTCCCTTTTCGAGGGGAACAACGCAGACATAGTTTAGGGTAGCCTCAAATCGACAAAAAGGGAAATCGGGTGTACAACATGCCAGTAGAAAACACTACCGTAGGTCGAGAGATCCTTGGGAATAATCCAACTCTAGAGCAGGTCCATATGACTGTAACACTACTCAACAAGGGCCTAGAGCAACAAAAGGTTGCCATGTCTTTTAGAGGAAAGCTGGTCTCAAAATCTGACCAATGCCGCATAGACATGGCTCAACAACAAGATATAAGGCCCCATCAGGAACCAGATCATCGTCACCATTTTGACCCCTGGGATGATACTTACTCAAGAACTGGCTCCTCAGAACAACTGCACAGAAGCACACGCAATTGGAGCAATGTTGCCCCAGCCGCAGAGCAATACGCCGTGGTAGCACTGGTTCCATAGCAACATCCGCGGCGATAGTCAAATCACCACATGAAAGAAGATGAAGCATGACGTTGGGAACAGGATCGGCAAAGGATGCCACCTCCTAGACACACAAGCCATCCGACTGAACCTCGCCATAATGGTGATAACGATGGATGAAGAAAAATGAAAACCACGCTAGATCAAGCTAACATGGTGGTCGTCGCCACAAAGACTCCCCAGAGCCGGTATAACGAGGCCCTGGAAGGATGTCGGCGATCAGCCAGAAATAACCCACCAACACCACCCTATCCTCCAAGAAGCGACCATAACGACTCCCACGGGAGCCAGGGAGGACACCTAGGCAGAGGAGGTGGCAGGAGGAGCAGAGATCTGACTCCAAGGCACCAAAACCACAACAGACATCCGAGATGGCGCTCCCTATCACTAAGTGATGCCAGGAACCGGATCAACTCAAATATAGAGAGGCGACGCTACGAGTCGAACTACATATACGTGGGTCCATAATGCTTTGGGCCATGAATCCGATAAACAAGTTTTCTAGAAGGATTTGCTATCTCAAGGCACATTCAACCCTACGATGGTGTGGCTCGGCAAGACACCTGGATCCAGGATTTCTTTCAGGCCTGCTGCATTGCCAAATAAGGAAACAGTCTAGCCGCAGTCCGGTATCTCCCAATTATGATGCAGAAGACGGCTTGATCATGGCTCAATGAACTCCCGGAGAATACGATTCACAACTAGTATGATATGCAAAGTGCATTCTTTCGGAATTTCGAAGGTACATATAGGAGGCCCTGCACGGTTGGAGATCTACAACATTGCACCTAGAAAACCGAAGAAACTTGCTGGGACTACCTCGGATGATGGATCGACACGAAAAACTCTTGTGAAGGAGTAAACGACTAGACCACTATTGTAGCTTTCATCGTGGGACTCCCAATTGGATTACTACGTCATCGGCTAAAGTGCGACAAGGTTACCGACCTGGGAGAGATGATAGAAATGGCAAGAAAATATGCAGATGCTGATGATGATTTAGCGGGACTACTGAATGCCCTGGCCATAGCAAAGTCGGCTAAACAGCCGAAACAACAGTAGACCCAAAAGCGCAAAAATATCTCGGAGGATAAACCTAATCCGGAAAGTGCAACTGTCAATGTAAATTTCGGATCTGGAGGATGAGGAGGGTGCGGAGGTGGCTAGGGACGAGGCCGCAGAACATCCTGGGTCCAAGGTAGAGGAGAACAACAACCTGGTAAAACCTACTGTTGGGCCGACATTGCTAATAACCCGTGCATGCACCACCTGGATGCCCACGGGGTCTCGTCCCACACAAATGCTGAGTGTCGTTTTAACGATGACATCAAAAAAGATGAATCCGCTGGCTAGAGGGCCAAGCGATGAAAAGGAAAGAAATTTTTTGACAAAGAGAAGGAGTGCAAGGAAGATTCCAACATGGAGGAGGAATATGCCTAAAATCCCAAGTCAGATGGAAAAAAGCCTTACCCAACCAAAAGATACACCTATGTCTACTTCCTCATATCCCAACCTGCCAAGGTCAAGAAGGTAGTAATTGAAGGGTTCGCAGCATAGAAAACAAAAAATTTTGTACGATGGGAACTATACGCCAAGATCTATCTACTAGATACAAGCAACAGGTGGATATACATCCATGGAGAACTTACCCTCGAAGACAACAAAGCTTTGTTAACGAGATGGAACTCGTGGATGATGTAGTCGTACACTTGCCAATCTCAAGATCGTGATGAAGTCCAGCAGGTCTGGCTCCAACACGTCCTTCAAATCCAGCTCCAGCAAGACCAGTACCACCAAGTCCAGCACCGCAAAGCAGCGGTGCATCCGTGATCGCACACACGTCCGGTACCCTGACAACCTCCGTCCCTCGCTCCAGCAAAGCAGCACAAGCAGCAAGTCCTTTCTAGATAAATCCACCGGGAACATGTATCTCGCTAATCCGAGACCATGGGGAATAACTAGAGGGGGAGAGAGATCTTTCACGAGGAGGTGTGAGTGTGAAGGTGTAAGAGGGGGGCCTTTTACAGGAGGAGGGGGGTGCCCCTCCCCATGGCCGACGCCCAAGGGGTGACCCCTCACCTCCTCATTCATGTGGTGTTAACTCCCTCCACATAAATTTGCCCATTCACATTCTCTTTTAAAGTCTCCACTTTAAATGCATTAAATTTCTCCAAATTTAATGCTCTCTCATTTAATAAAACTATTTTATTAATTTTATTCAGATTTTTTTTAATTACTTTAATTAACAAACATTCAC
The DNA here is from genome assembly GCA_916181665.1 of Avena sativa. NCBI lineage: Eukaryota > Viridiplantae > Streptophyta > Magnoliopsida > Poales > Poaceae > Avena > Avena sativa. The sequence continues at coordinate 485,493,125 of OV702279.1, forward strand.
ATAAAACCCCCTGCAACATTTCAATATTACATGCAAAACCAATTTCAGCAATTTCACCCGAAACAGTTTCGGTGTCTATTGAAATAATTCCAGCGCTTTCTTAAATCTTTATCTGAAACATATTTGCTCCAAATGGTGTCGGTATCCCTTAAGTGTGTCACCCTATGGTTCGCGAATAACGCGGACATGATCGAGACCCTTCTCCGATCAATAATCAGCAGCGGGACCTGGAGATCCGTACTGACTCCCACACATTCAACGATGACTTATGTGATCGTGGGAACCTTTGACGCTAGTAACTAAATCCCTTTGTCTCGCGATATATTACATGTCCGAGATTCGATCATCGGTATCACCATACCTAGTTTGATCTTGTTGCCGACATGCACTCTTTTCTTGTTCCCGTGATATAACATTCTAGTGATCACATCACTTGCTTGCAAGCTATCTTAATGTGATATCACCGAGAGGGCCTAGAGTATATTTATCCGTCATCAGGTTGGACAAATCCCACTCTTGATCCATGAGCCTCAACATAACACCTTTGTAGTACTGAACCCACCTTTATAGTCACCCTGTTACGGTGTGATGTTTGATGTTATCAAGGTACTCTTCCGGTGTCAGCAATTAACATGATCTCATGGTCTAAGGACGAAGATTACTTTGTATGATGTTATAGCAATATAAACATAATGACTTTGATCATAATGCTATACTTTGGATGAATGTTCATCACATCATTCCACCAATGTTGTGACCTCGTTATTAACAACATCCAATGTCCATGATCAGGAAACCTTGATCATCTTGTTAATCAACAAGCTAGTTTATATGAGAGGCAGTACTAGGAACTTTGTATTTTGTTTATTAAACACACATGTATTAACGTTTCCAATTAATACAATTATAGCATGCAAAATAAACATTTATCATAAACATGGAATAAGATAATAACCACTTTATTACTGCCTCTCGGGCATATTCCCTTCAGTCTCACACTTGCACTAGAGTCAATAATCTAGTTTGTAAACTTGTATATACAACACCTAGGTGTTGAATATACGCGTTTGCTAGTGGTTAACATAATCTCCGGATCTGGCACTTTCAGGTCCGTGTGTATTTGCATGTCTTTGCGTCTCTACGCATCACTCATTCTCAAATGAGATGGCATTGTATAAATTTGGTCCTTTGGTGAGACCTTTAGTTCGTTCGGGTTAAAATATGTTGATATTATTGTCATACAATATATCTTCATAGTATTAGCCCACTTTGAACCACACCTAGTTTGATAGCAAACTTCTTAACACAAATGCCCTCCTTTGTTGCTACTATAACAGTCATATATTTAGCCTTTTGTTGTAGTATCCGTCACAATGTTTCAACTTTGGAACTTATCCAAATCCATCATGGAACATCCTTTCCATTACATTGTGCCACCCATAGTCTAAATTGAGATACATTTAATTTGTATCTTGTGACAAAACTAGTATCAATGTAACACTTTACAATGAACTACCTTTAACTATTTGTCACTTATACATGATATATTCTTAGTTCTTCCAAAGCTCATAAGAATATCTTTACTATTGTCCAATGATCATCTTATGAATCATTCTGGTATGTGCTCATAACATTTAGAGCATAGGACATTCTGGATATATACATATCGTGGTATAATCGATCAAAATCTTCATGTGATTTTATTCACCAAGTGTTGAAACACTTGAATCTTGATACAATCCTTTCCATGCAGCAAGAACCTTTCTTGTTGTTTCCATATTGAACCCTTTCAATATCTCATATATGTATGTTTGGCACAACCATATTAGTGCCTCAATCTATCCATATATATATTGATGCAAAATATTCCGGGTTTGCCCAAGTCTTTCATCAAAATCTTATTTTAATGAAATTCTTAACTTGTGTCAATACAAGATACATCATTTCCAATCAACAATATGTTCTCTACATAATGTATTAGAAATATGTCTCTGCTCTCCCACTTAATTTCTTGCAAATGCAAGCATCTTCATCATCTCCGATGAATTTATACTCTTTTAATAGTTTCATCATGGTGAAGATTCCAACTCCGCTATGCTTACTTCAAATATTGAAGTTTGCATGCCCTTTTAGCACCCTTTGAATTAACAAAACCCTTCGGACCGTGTCTTGTACACGTCCTAGGTAACCATTCTATTAGAAGAACATTGTTTTGTTTGTTCAACTACCATACATCAAATTATATGTACTGGTTGCTACATTAATCCGTCAAGACTAAATATCGCTATGAAAGATCAAATCTTGTCATAGTAAACTCCTTGAACATTGTCGTAAACTTCTTTTGACATGTCGACTATTTCATAGATGTTAAACATCCATTTCTATTTGTTTATAGATCCAAACACGACCGATAGGCTTCACGCCTTTCCGGAGGGTCTTGCAAGTTCAGAAACTTGATTTCTCGTGTATGTATACTATCACGGATTCTATGACTTCTAGTCATTTTATGGAGTCAGGGCCCATCATCGCTTCTTTGCATGTAGTCGGTTCATCATTGTCAAAACAATAACGACTTGCTTATCAAATCACACTATTCGATTCTTACCGACCCACACGGTTCAATAGGAACTCTAATCTCCGAGATCACAAACTTTGTAATCACAGGAGCCATGAGCATTGTGGCCGCCACCAGGACACTTTCCGGCACTGCGCTACTTAGCACATATAGCTAAGGTTCAACAACCTTATCAAAGTTCTATTGTCCTCACACTTAACTTTTCGCGAAAAATTCCTTCTCAAAAAACTTGACGTTCTAAGTAACAAACTCTTTTGTCCTTGGTGTTATGGAGAAATTCCCAACAAATTCTTTGGGATAACCTACAAAGATGTGGTTATCCAACTTTGGTTGTAAACATTTTACTTATGCATAGCATACCAAAATTTAAGAAAAGACAATTCGGGTTTTATCCCAAACCATAACTTATATGGTGTCATTTCAACGGATCACGATGGTGCTCTTTTTAGTGTAAAAGTGGTAGTCTCTAAAGCTTCAATCCTTAAAACATAATGGCAGATTTATAAATGACACCTTTGATCTTACCATGTCAAACATGGTTTGATTTCATCTCTCGAATATGCCATACTCCTATGGTTTATCGGGAAACACAAATCATGGAACAATTCCTCAAATCTTAGGTGTTTTTGCTAAACATGTAACTCAAATATCTTCCTTTATGATCGAATCATAAACTCTTTATTTTCTTGTTACAATGATTTTCCACTTCATCTTGAAAGTCTTTGAACAATTTTCAAATGTTTCATACTTCTTCCTTATTAAGTAAATATATAGATATATTCACTCAAATTTTTGGAGAAAGCATATGAAGCAAAAAGATCCATCGCATATGGCTACACATAATAGACTATATACATCAATATGTATAATATCCAATAAGTTAGTCATCCATTCCTCTTTGGCCTATGGACAGAGTTTCAATTATCTCGAGGAAAGTTCAAGCGTCAATTGATCAAAATCAAAGACTCCAAAATTCCATCAACATGGAGTTTCTTCATGTTTTCTTTCCAATATAATTTAAAACAATGATGTCACTTCATAAGTGATCTTTTAATCATTTGTCTTGCAACATTTTAGCAATAGTGTTTATGGATGTGATTTCTCCAACTAGACTTGTAAAAGTTCATTCATCCTTTATGGAATATGGTAATTATTTGAGAAACCATTGTTCTTGTAATACCGGAACAAAATAATAATTATTAAAACAAATATTGAAGGCTAGGTTTGACGACAACGAAAAACAAAATAACACTTTATTTGTTTTTGATGAACATCATCACTTATTCTTTTGCCAGTTACTTAGGCCATTGCAGTTCATGAATTGTCTTGTTCTGTATGACACTTCACACCAACCAATTCGGTATCCAATACCGGTATCCAATACCTTAGAACCACATTGTTTAACAAGCAAGGAATACAGCCATAACATGTATATCTTCTATATACCTAAGTTGGACATCTCCAACCTTTTCTTTTCTGCCAAATATTTTATAGATTCTCTTTCAAAAATTCCTTTTCTTTTAAAAGAATCTATCAACAACAATAGTGGTGTCATTCACATGACACATAGTACAAAGTGTATATAGTCAAATACTAATACCTTTGGACTTGCACTTTGAAGTGGATCACCATCATCAAATGTTTGCTGTTCTTTCAAAAATCCATTCTTTAGTAATCCATTAGTGTAGTAAACATTTTACTTACATCTTCTATTCATCCTTATCGTGACAACTTTCATGATCAAGCTACTATAGCCTGTAAGGAAGAATCACGAGTATAATGTTAGTTCCCAAAACCTTTTGGGAGATCCCGATGCTTAGCATCTCCGTCCTTCACAAATTCTCATACAATATGAGAACATGTATTTTGCTAAATTATACTCTATCATAATGCAACCAAAAACATTGTTTCAGATATCACAATATCTTTCACACATGATGGTTTCTGAAACAATTTTCAGCTCCTATATAATCTTGATATTAAAACAACTTTTGAATATCTATAATCATGGAGGCAAACATGATACTTTAGATACTAACATTGGAATTCTTACTCTTGATTTAATACTACTTATTAAACTTCATGGAGTAAATAGAGATTGCTGAAAGTTTGCAATAGGACTTATAAACTTTAAATTGACATTCAAAACAATACGATACCAGTTCATAAAGTAAATATCCAGAATTCTATAGTTCTATTATCTCAATTAAAACTAAGCATAAGGTAGTGAACATACGCTAATGACTACAACAAATTATGCAAATTCACTTAAATTTAGTTTATGACAAATTGAATTCGACTAATCCAAATTAGAAATGAACTCCCACTCAAAAACGACATCCCTCGTGCCTTTTTGGTGATTACATGAACCAAATCCACTACACCAAGTCCGATCATCACGTGAGTCGGTGTAGCTTCAAAGGTGAGGATCAATATGGGCATCATATAAACTGTCTGACTCATGCTTAACCTTTCGGTCCGTGTTCTGAGGCCATGCCTGTACATGATAGGCTCGCCAAGTAAGAACCTTAGTACTCGCGTGTGTAAAACTGTCTTACACCCATTGTATGAAAGCCCGGAGTCGAGTACACCCGATCATCACGTGATGTCTCAAAACACGATCCATACAACGGTTCATACTTAAGGAAGAATACATTTTTATCTTGATATTTAAATGAGGGATCATCTTATAATGCTACTAAAACGCCTAACAAGCAATATAAGATGCGAACATCATATGTGTTAAGTGAAATGATATGGTCCATGCATTTGATCACCATCATATGCATCGTGGTATGATCTCTATCATTCCTTTGTGTGTAAGGCCAAGGTCTATGGAACTTACACGTTAGGTGTGTCGTAAGAGTATCAACTATACATCAACTTACAACATTACCATATCATGACACTAGCCCAGCAACGATCTAAACTAGACGCCTCTAATTTATCAATTGCAAGTTTTTACGTGGCTTAGGGCTTTCGAAGATAGAACCGGTCTTACCTACGAACATGGAACCACAATGATGATAACTAAGTTATTAGCAACTCATTGTAAATTAGATATTGACTATAGTAGGAGAGACAGACACCCGCCAGCCACTTATGCAAAACTAGTTGCATGTCAGTCATGAAACCGGTCACATGTGCGATGACATGTAAGGTTGGTCCGGGCCGCTTCATCCCACTATGCCACCAATATCCAAAGTACATATAATAAGCAATAACATGATCATCACCACCCACATACTCTTATGTGTTCTACCCGTGCAAAGCACCTACGCATAGATCAGGCTCTGATACCACTGAAGGGTTCGCCGCATAGAAAACAAAAAATTTCCTACGATGGGAACTATACGCCAAGATCTATCTACTAGATACAAGCAACGGGTGGATATACATCCATGGAGAACTTAAAATCAAAGACAACAAAGCTTTGTTAACGAGATGGAACTCGTGGATGATGTAGTCGTACACTTGCCGATCTCAAGATCGTGATGAAGTCCAGCAGGTCCGGCTCCAACACGTCCTTTAGATCTAGCTCCAGCAAGTCCAGTACCACCAAGTCCAGCACCGCAAAGCAGCGGTGCATCCATGATCGCACACACGTCCGGTACCCCGACAACCTCCATCCCTCGCTCTAGCAAAGCAGCGGAAGCAGCAACTCCTTTCCAGAAAAAGCCATCGGGAACATGTATCTCGCTAATCCGAGACCATGGGGAATAACTAGAGGGGGAGAGAGATCCTTCACGAGGAGGTGTGAGTGTGAAGGTGTGAGAGGGGGGCCTTTTATAGGAGGAGGGGGGTGCCCTCCCTATGTCCGGCACCCAAGGGGTGACCCCTCACCTCCTCATTCATGTGGTGGTAACTCCCTCCACATAAATTTGCCCCTTCACATTCTCTTTTAAAGTCTCCACTTTAAATGCATTAAATTTCTCCAAATTTAATGCTCTCTCATTTAATAAAACTATTTTATTAATTTTATTCAGAATTTTTTTAATTACTTTAATTAACAAACATTCACATAAAACCCCCTGCAACATTTCAATATTACATCCAAAACCAAATTCAACAATTTCACCCGAAACAGTTTCTGTGTCTATTGAAATAATTCCAGCGCTTTCTTAAATCTTTATCTGAAACATATTTGCTCCAAATGGTGTCGGTATCCCTTAAGTGTGTCACCCTACGGTTCGCGAATAATGCAGACATGATCGAGTATCCTCTCCGATCAATAATCAGCAGCGAGACCTGGAGATCCGTACTGACTCCCACACATTCAACAATGACCTATGTGATCGTGGGAACCTTTAACGCTAGTAACTAAATCCCTTTGTCTCACAATATATTACATGTCCGAGATTTGATCATCGGTATCTCCATACCTAGTTTGATCTTGTTGCCGACATGCACTCTTTTCTCGTTCCCGTGATATAACATTCTAGTGATCACATCACTTGCTTGCAAGCTATCTTAATGTGATATCACCGAGAGGGCCTAGAGTATATCTATCCATCATCGGGATGGACAAATCTCACTCTTGATCCATGAGCCTCAACATAACACCTTTGTAGCACTGAAACCCACCTTTATAGTCACCATGTTATGGTGTGACGTTTGATGTTATCAAGATACTCTTCTGGTGTTAGCAATTAACATGATCTCATGGTCTAAGGACTAAGATTACTTCGTATGATGTTATAGCAATATAAACATAATGACTTTGATCGTAATGCTATACTTCGGAAGTATGTTCATCAAATCATTCCACCAATGTTGTGACCTCGTTATTAACAACATCCAGTGTCCATGATCAGGAAACCTTGATCATCTTGTTAATCAACAAGCTAGTTTATATGAGAGGAAGTACTAGGAACTTTGTATTTTGTTTATTAAACACACATGTATTAACGTTTCCAATTAATACAATTATAGCACGCAAAATAAACATTTATCATAAACATGGAATAAGATAATAACCACTTTATTATTGCCTCTCGGGCATATTCCCTTCAGTAATGCACAAACTCAACTGTTTCATCCGTCCCCTAGTATCTGGACTGGTCGAAAGTAACAATCACCTTCGACCGATGCAACCATCCTCCTAAACCCCATAGGCGAGGAAAGTATGCTCTGGTCGTCAATCCACTTATTGATGGCTATGAGTTCTGAAAAACTCCCTTGGACGGTGGCAGTAGCATCAAGATCCTCTACATCGAAACGCTGCACCACATGAAGATATCAGAAACAAAACTGAATTATAGCAGCGTGATTTTCCATGGGATTGTCCTCCAAAGGCAAGCAAACTCTTAGGGAGAAATTACTCTAGATGTTACTTTTGGAACACCAGATAATTATCGGACTAGACCACTGTCTTTTGAAGTGGTGCCATTCAAGAGGGCATACCACGCTTTCTTCGGGCGTCTAGCCTACTCGCAATTCATGGCCTGCCCTTGCTACATCTACAGCATGATGAAACTTCTAGGTCCCAATGAATTATCACAATCCGAGGAAACCCAAAAAAAGCATGAGAAGGACGGAGTTGCCACCTTTGCTGAAGCCGTACTACATGCCGATGTGTATCAGGATATCAAGAATAAAACTGATCCGTCCGAGATGCCCGGAATAAAGAAGGAGGTGCTGAAGCCGACTCCAGAGTTCAAGGCATCGGAAGAGACGAAGACAACACCACTGAAGGATGATGACCCCTCCATGGTGACACAGATAGGCGTAGGTTTAGACCGCGCATAGGAAAGCGCGCTCGTTAAGTTCCTCAAAGCTAACAAAGATATCTTTGCATAACAACCTTCTGACATGACCGGAGTACCTAGGGAACTCGCCGAGCACTCTTTGAATGTGTATCCTGGCGCTAAACCCGTCAAACAGTCCTTACGACACTTCGGCGATGAAAAGCGCAAAGCTGTAGCTAAGGAGTTAGCGCGGTTAGAATTAGCTTGGTTTATCAAAGAGGTCATCCACACTGAGTGGTCGGCCAATCCTGTAATGGTCCATAAAAAGGACACCACTGATTTAAGAATGTGTGTCGATTATACTGCCTTGAACAAGGCTTGTCCCAAAGATCCTTTCGCTCTGCCTAGAATCAACCAAGTTATCGACTCAACAATAGGCTCAAAACTCCTATGCTTTCTCGACGCATATTGCGGTTATCACCAAATACGCATGAATGAGTCAGAAAAACTAAAGACTTCGTTCATGACCCCTGTCAGAACCTTCTGCTACGTAACGATGCCTTTTGGGCTAAAAAACGTAGGAGCTACTGATACGTCCATTTTGCATCACTATTCTATGTCATAATTCACTGTTATTCATTGATATATTTCGTATTGAGAGGTGATACTTATGTTATTTCATCAGTTTTTGCATGGTTGATGACTTTTGGAGCATGGACCGCTGTAGTCAGGATTCTGATGGAAAAGGTGCTATTTGGAGGCAAAATTCACGAAGATCAGAAAATCTGGGAAAATATACGAAAAATCCTATTTTTCCAGAAGACGAAGGAAGCCAGAAGGGGGGCTGGAGATGGGCCACAGGGGGCCCACACCACCCCCTGGCACGGGCCAACCTAGGCCGTGCCACCAGGTGGTGTGGCCGCCCTGGTCCACCCCTTGCACTCCCCTCTGGCGTATATTATCCTCCCGAAACCCTAAGACTCAGGGGAGCGACCATAGAAAGATTTCGTCACCTCTACAGGGCGGAAAACACCAAGAGAGAAAGATCTCTCCGGCAGACAGATTTCTGCCAGGGAAATTCCTTCCCGGAGAGGGGAGATTATCGCCATCACACCACCATCAAGCTGGACTTCATCGGGATCATCATCATCATCATCACCACCATCATCACCATCAGCACCCTCATCACCATCTCCATATTGTTGTAACAATTGCGTTGAATCTTGCATAGTTCATAGGGGAAACTTTCCCGGTGTTGATTACTCTTTGTAGTTGTTGCTATTGAGTGAACCATTGAATTATTGTTTATGTTCAGATTGTTATACATCATTATTCCATCTCTGATCATGATCCCTATGATGTCTTGTGAGTAGTTCGTTTTTTTCTTGAGGACATGGGAGAAGTCATGTTGTTAGTAGTGGAGTTGTGTTGAGAAAGATTTAATAGTTTGATATTTAAGTTGTCGTGTACTTCTTCTAGTGGTGTCATGTGAACGTTGACTACATGACACTTCACCTATATGGGCCTAGGGGAATGCATTGTGTATTTGGTTACTAATCGTAGGGGTTGCCGGAGTGATAGAAACCTGAACCCCCGTTAGGAAACCATTGCACAAGGGACGTAAGGGTCTTAGAGTTTAAAGCTGTGGTTAGGTTTCTACCTTAATTACTTTCTTGTACTTATGGATGTTTGCAAGGGGTATATTCACAAGTATGTATTAGTCCTAGGAAGGTCGGTACATTAGCACAGGTTCACCCACACAACACTTAGCAAGCTAAAAAAGATTAATCAACTATATGAAGCGAAAGCACTTGACAGTCTTCCCATGTGTCCTCGAGAACGTTTGGTCATCTTAAGTAATACAACCGGCTTGTCGTTTGCTGCATAAAGGATTAGGCCACTTGCTAAATTTATTCCTACTGTCTTTTATTTACTCATACTTTGTTTACTTGCTTTATCAAAACCCCCTAAAAATACGTTTGCTAAGTATTTGCAGAGAATTCCTGATCCATACCACTAGCCAGCACCTTCTGCTCCTCGTTGGGTTCGACACTCTTACTTATCAAAAATACTGCGATACACCCCCTATACTTGTGGGTCATCAAGACTATTTTCTGGCGCCGTTGCTAGGGAGTGAAGCGCTATTGGAGAGTGGAACTGGTAAAGGAAACTTTTACTATGAGTATTGTTTACTTCTTGCTTTATTTTCGTTATGGATAATTCGCTGAGTTTCTTATTTGGTAATGCTACTACCACTGCTAAGGTAGTAGATGAACCACCACCTGCTAAGAATGATGCTTTTAAAATACCTACAAGAATTATTGATCGTGTTATGGATAACTACTATGTTGGGGATGGAACTATCCATCCTGGTGATCATTTGCTCTTTATACATGAATTATGCAGGTTGTTCAAGTGTGCAAGTATTACTACAGATCAAGTTAAGAAGAAGTTATTCTCATTATCACTGAAAGGAAGAGATGAGGAATGGTATAAGCTGCTCAAGAATGGTCAAGCTCTTGAATGGGAGGAAATAGTACCTCTCTTTTATTCAAAATTTTATCCTCCTAGTGAGAATCATAAAGATCGGAATCAAATATACAACTTTTGGCCTCTTGATGGAGAGAGTACAACTCAAGCTTGGGAGAGATTGAAGTTACTAATGCTCAAATGTCCCATTCATGAGCTCCCCAACAATATTATTATCAATAAGTTTTATGCGAGGCTACCTCTACATGATAAGGATTTATTGGATGCTTCTTGTGCTGGATCATTCACTCGCATGGAAGAAGAAGATAAATGGGATCTCCTGGACCGTATTCAAGACAATGCTAAACCATGGGAGAATGGCAAAGGTAGAAAGTCAGGCATAAATTATGATTATGAATGCATTGAATCTTTTATGGGAACTGATGACTTTCAAAATATTAGAAATGCTTATGGTCTAGACTCTCAAGCTATTGCTTCTTATTTTAAGGCTTTTGCTTCCTACATTGAAGTGCCTAAAAAGAAGTGGAATAAGTATCATGAACATTGTAAAGATATTGCTAAGAGTGTTCCTGCAAGAAATACTGAAGTTTATATTGCTAATCATGTCTTACCTAAACCTTACATTGAGAAAATGCCTTTCCTAGTTAAGATAAAGGAACATTCTATGATAGCTAGTGTGGTTAATGAAAGTACAAATAAAGCTGTGGAACCTGATAAACAAATGGATGATGAACCTATAATAGCAAATGTGAAAGACTTTGTCACTAAGTATGTAGAAGGGGGACACACTATCCTTTGTAAGGATATCCCTAATATTGTTTCACATAGTAGTGTTATGAGAGCTAGTATTCCTGTGTTTTCTGTTAGAATAAGTGATCATTGCTATGATGGTCCTTGTGATAGTTATATTGTTAAGTTTATGCATGATACTGAAAGTTACAATGAAAGATGGAAAAGTGTTCTTATGTATCTCAATAATATCAAGTTTCCTCGTTTTATGCTGAAAGTTTTTATGTTGCACTCCTTTTGCCTTCCTATGCTTGTAGCCTCTGGTTTCAACAACTTGTTTGTTTACAAAATTCCCTTGCATAGGAAGTGGGTTAGACTTAAATGCTTTTATTTTTGCTTCTTAATGCTCCCTTTCACTTCAATTTATATTCCCGAGTGAGCATCTTCAAAATTATCATGCCCATCTTAATGGCTATAAAGAAAGAGCTTTTTGGGAGACAACCCAATTTGTTTTTGATTTCAGTTTGTTTTTGTTTCTTTGAGTCTTGGAAGTTATTACTTCTGTAATAACCGCTCCTTATCCGTTTTGTTTGGTTTTTGTGTCAAGATCAACCTCTAATGAGAGATAAGTAAGATTTGGGGAAGTTGCTGTCCCAAAACAGATTTTTGTGCTTCACCGTAAACTTTCGTGAGAGATCTCTGTATGTCGGATTGAGCTGTAATTTTTTGTGACGCTTCCCTACTTTGTTATTTAACTTTCATTAGTTTTGCACTTTTTGATTTGAGCAAAATAAGATTTTCGAAAAAATTGATCTTTACCTGCTGGTCTGTTTTAACAGATTTTGCCACTCTTGCATTTGCTTCTTTATTCGATTTCCTTTTTGAATTCTTTTTGGGTTTTTAGAAGGAGTTGCTACAGTAGCTTATGTTTTGATGGTTTTCAGTTGAAGTTGGACTCAAAAGGTTTTATCACTTCACTTATACTAATGTTGCTAATGAGAATTGTGTGAAAGAAATTTCCAGGTAGTGCAGATAATGGTGTAATAAGGAAGAGAAGGGTTTTATGGCTCAAGTAATAAGTGTATGAAGATGAAGATATTGCTGTTATTCAAGTGGTGACTCCGGAAGAATCTACTAGATACCAAATACAGAGACCTGCAGAGTCTGTTTTCAAAAAGGTAATAGTTCTGGTAAGAAAAGTTCCGCGAAAATACTATCTAACTATATTTTTGCAGTTTTTAGACAATAAGGAAAGCTACGAAGCAAAAGAGGGACGGAAACGGAGCCATGGTGGCTCACACCACCCTGTGGCGCGGGCCCTCCCCTGGCCGCGCCACCAGGTGGTGAGTCCAACCCGAACTCCGCCTCCGACTCGTTTTCTCCCAGTACCTTCCTTTTGTCATGAAACTTCGTAATATATAATCCCCCAGGTCCCCCGAGGTTCATATATCGTGTTTTCGTCGTGTTTTTTTATTTCAATCTGTTTCTGCCAGGACATACTCTTTGAAGGTTTAGAAGCACAATGGTGTCCGCCAAGGATAAAGGGAAGGAGCCTATGGAGGAGGGTCTCCAAGACCCCGGGAAGGAGGAGGAGATCAAAAGTGAAGATGAAGAGGAGCAAGGCCAACATCTGCACACTGGCACTACCATTGCAAGCATTGGAGTGGTAACAAAACCCGCCAGGGTTAGAAGGACCGCACGAATGCAGACTGGGGGGAAAGCTCTTCATCACTGCTTGGCTCCACGGTCACTTCCTCCACGCATCAAGAATCCTTTCCATACCCTTATCCATGAGCATCAATACCAGAATATGCCCAAAGGGAAATTACCCTCCAATTGGGATTTGCCTCATTCTAGCCATGCAGGAAAAGAAGACTTCAAGGAGGAAGAGTGGGGAAAGAATAGCAAGAGATGGAATTCTCAACCCGACATGATCATGATCCGCATTGAGCAAAACTCACAGCTGATTCGTAATCTCACCTTCGAGATTGAGGACTTGGGGAAACTTATCAGAGAGCTCATCGAGAGGATACCACCACCACCGAAGGAGTAATTCGTCATCAGATTTGGCATCCCCTTGGTTTGTTCCAAGCTTGGGGGAGTGCCGCGGTATCACATCACTATCTTCTATCTTATTACCTTATTAGTAGAGTCATATCATGAATGGAGAAGTTATCATGTAGGATGGTTTGCATTATGGAAGTGTCCCCTCTCTCGTTAGATATGTATCCCTTGGTGTGAGTTGCCATTATGGAATATTAATGAGAAGTTCTATCATTCACTCTTTTTCATAGCTTATATTAGTTTTCAATTCGTGGTTATATGATTGATCTTGTTGTTAGTATTGGTTTCACTTTGGGATCATTGAGTTAATTTTGTTGGTTTTGGCAAACCTGGTTCGGTCAGTAGCAACACTATTTTTGAGAGTTGAAAGAAAAGATAAAAGTACTCTAAAGAAAAATAATTTCATCATCTTTCTTTCTTGATTTGCTCATAAGTCTAGTATTCTCTAGTTAAGATCTTCTATGCTTCCAAGGAAGATTGCATGTTTGTCTTTATCGCTTGTATGTTTGCGTGTTTCCTTCAACTCTTATACTTGCTACCTAGCCTTGCTAGCCAAAAACCTGTACTAAGAGGGAATTCTTCTCGTGCATCCACCTCCTTTAAACCAAACCCATGCCATTTGTGTCCACCATACCTACCTATTAGCACTATTTCTATTCCAAGTAAATTCTGGTTTTGTCTACCTTCCAAATTAAACTTGTTATGTGGAAATTAGTGATTAAATCTCTCACGAACTTGATGGCACACTTTACTTTCTTGCACTTAATAAACTTGAACCATTGGGTCCTTCTTTGTTACGTATATGCATGCGCTTTATGAGTTGAAGTTAGCAGAACCATGTGTCATGGGGAATGCTTTCAACACTGCATTGGTACTATGTACTGATGACCCATATAGGGGGTGTATCGCAGTATTTTCGAGGGAAGTGAAACCCAATTTATTGATTCGACACAAGGAGAGCCAAAGAATATTTATAAGCCTTAACAACTGAGTTGTCAATTCAGCTGCACCTGGAAACAATCTTGCTCATAGCAGTTTATCAGTAGCAACAGTTTTGTAGTAGGAATAGTAAAGCAAAGACAGTAGTAACAAAAGCAGTAATAGTTGGATTCGAGTGTGGTAGGCATAGGGATGGATGGACGGGCGCTGCATGGACAAGACAATTCACATAGCAAACAGAACATAGGGCAATTGCAGATAAAGAAGATAAAGCATCCAAGTACTAGATAATCCTAGGCATGTGTTCCATATATAGTCATACGTGCTCGCAATGAGAACTTGCACAACATCTTTTGTCCAGCCAGCCCGTTTGCAGCGGGGCCTCAAGGGAACTACTGGTAATTAAGGTGCTCCTTTTAATAGAGCACCGGAGCAAAGCATTAACACTCCGTGAACACATGTGATCCTCACATCAAAGCCTCTCCCTTCCAGTTATCCCGATTTCTGTCAGTTCGGGGCCATAGGTTCGGTACAAAAACATGTGTATACAACTTGCAGATAAGACCAAGAACAATACTATCATAATGAATCAATACCATGTTTAGATCTGAGATCATGGAACTCGGGACCTAGTGACAAGCATTAAGCACAACAAGTCACAACAAAGTCATAAAGCACTAATAAAAGATATTAGGCACCATGCCCTAACAATCTGATGCCATTACATGAACGATCTCATCCAATCCCTACCATCCCCATAGCCTACAGCGGGGGATTACTCACTCATAGATGGGGGTAACATGGATGGTCGATGGAGAAGCGATGGTGATGATGATGGCGATGATCTCCTCCAATTCCCCATCCCGGCAGGGTGCCAGAACAGAGTTTCTGGTGCTGTTTCATGGAATCTGGTGGTGGTGGAGTGGAACTCCTTCTGGAAAAACATCGACCCCCCCGAAGTTTTTAGGTTAGAAGGCTCCTTATAGGCGAAGAGAGAGGCTGAGGGGGTGCCTAGGGGGCCCACACCACCCCCTGGCGCGGCCTGGCCTGGCCCGCGCCACCAGGTGGTGTGGCCACCCCAGGGCTCTTCTCCGTCTCGTATTCTGGCTCCTGGAGTCTTCGGATGAAATAGGATTTTTGGCATATTTTCTGGGATTCTTCCTGATAGTTGATTTTCTGCACAAAAAGTAGACACCAAGGCAATTCTGCTGAAAACAACGTCAGTCCGCATTAGTTGTATCCAAATCACACAAGTTTAGAGGAAGAACAATAGCAAAAGTGTTCGGGAAAGTAGATACGTTTTGGACGTATCAACTCCCCCAAGCTTAGCTTATTGCTTGTCCTCAAGCAATTCAGTTGATAACTAAGTGCGATAAAAGAAACTTTCACGAACACATTTTCTTCATAAGATGTATATATTCTCAACATATGATCAACTACTCAGGCAATTCATAATAAAGAGTATGCAACTGAGTCTACTTAATAGTCATTGCAAGCTATGAAGAGATTCCAACTCAAGAATAATAAGTAGCATAAAGCACGAACATAAGCAACATTACAATGCTCATTAAAAGGTATGATAGAGTGATATCTCGCTTGCCTTTGATTATGAATGTCCAGGCACCTCTGAAGTTCAAGTGATGACTAGAAGTAAAGATATCAAGAATTCAAGCATCAAAGTCATAACACAAATAATCAAGTATTGGAACAAACACAAAGTATGACAACTAAGCTCTCAAGAAGGTGCTCGGAGAATAAGTGGAGACTCAACAAGTAAAGGAAAAGGTTTTGAATAATTTTGAAAGGCTTCCAAATGCTGAAAGTATGGTACTTGTTAGCTTTGAGCTCTCATTGCCCCTATCATAAGCATCTTTAACGTGGTTAAGGTGAAAGTGAGGTCCAATCTGATTTATATGCTTTACAGCCTATAAACTGAAAATCCCAAGTCCCTTGAGTACGAGGGCCGCTCCTCATGCTACTCAACTTTAGTTACCGGTAAGTTCTTGTCATTGTAATTATGTGCGTATCATTGAGAACCGCCAATGGGGTACCCCTTGCCCGATGATACGGAAGAATCCCCATATCAAAATGACAAGGCAAGCAGACAATGAGTATCTCAGCAATCTTCTTATTTACCATGGGAAAATGGTGCTTTTTTCTCTCTTTCCTCTTTTCATAAAACTCTTTTTTTTCTTTTTCTCAATAGCTATAACTCTCTTTTTATAAGAAGAATGCTTCATAGATATCATTATGGTTACGCTGCAGGTTTCCACCATGTCAGCATGGATTAGACCAGTGGCCCAAGCGTTTCTCTAACACACATAGATAACTCCATGGACTTACAAGCTCCCCTTTTATTTCACACCGACAACATCCGCAAACAAAATAGCAAGGTATCAACTGGGTATATATTTACAAGTGTTGAAAGTGTTCCCCGTGACAGCACGGTTCTGCTCCAGCCTATAATTTGCAAGCATATAACTTTCATGGAGAGTTCACAATGGTTCAGGTTTATTAAGTGCGGAAAATAAAGTGTGCCATCAAGTTCGTGAGAGCTTTACTTACTAATTTTCCCATAACAAGCAAACATTTTATTCGGAAGAAAACAAGGCATAATGAATATGCACGGGAGTAGCAAGTGATGCTAATAGGTAGGTATGGTGGACACTTTGGAAATATTTGGTTTAGGGAGTTGGAAACATGAGTAAAACACTCAGTGGAAGTGAAGGCTAGCAATAGTAAGGGAGCAACAAACAAGAGAGCAATAGCTGTCATTATCATGCTTGCAACAAAACAGGACTACTCATGGCATGAAAGTGATTCAAGATCCTCAAGGCAAAAAAATTCATCAAGGCTTAACTGGTTCTTACAGTCATGTGCATGCGTGAGCATGTGCCAAGTCAATCAAATGAAACATTCAGAGGAGGATACCACGGTGTCATACCAATTTATGAATAGAGCAATGCAAGCAAACATTCATGAGACATGCTACAAACTATTAGCGAGCTGGAGCTAATCATAAGAAAGCAAGAACTACTAAGCACCCAAAGAAAACATACACTCTACAAGAACAGACTAAGCACGCTCACAGTGATGAGTATATGTACAAAAATGAAAACAAATATAGTTTGTTACCAGCCTCTTACCACGCCTCAAGTTGTCATTGATCCTCATTATTGCTCTTCACTTGTGTGGCTTGAATAATAATATGAAACCAATAATCCACTGAGAACTGCCGAACCCTGTAGCAAACTTGCAAAACCCAAAGAAGAACGACAAATATTTTGGTGTTTTTGATTTTTAAATAAGAACCAAAAGAGAAAAACAAGCAAAGCAAAATATTTTTGGGTTTTTCGAATAGTTCAAACGAAGCGAAAAGGGAAAAGCAAACCAAGGAAAAAGAAGAAGCAAACCAAAGAGAAACAACAAAAATATTTTTGGTCTTTTTGTGTTTTTAGAAAGCAAAAGCAAAGAAGAACGAAAACTAAAAAGAGAACGAAAACATGAATATACAAAGTACCGACGCAACATGATATGGAGATGAGTGCAGTGTCGGCGTACCTCCCCCAAGCTTAGGCTTTTGGCCTAAGTGGGTATCAATCCCAAGCTGGCCAGGATGAAGTATCAGCGGGGTACGACGAGGAGGTACCCTCGTCCTAGTGCGAGCCTGAGTACGCCCCTCCGTAGTGTGCGGAGTAATCATAGGAGGGCGCATCCTCCTAGTGCTGCTCGTGGAAACCCAACAAGCGAAGCTGCTCGTCCACCTCCTCCTTGGAGCGCGACCACGGTCTCCTGTCAACACTAAACAAAGCAGGCTGTGGCAAAAGGATCTCCCTTTCATCCCCGTCAGTGAAAAGCATCCTATATACTAGATTGTTCAAATTAGAGGTAGCAGTGACAAAATGATGAGTTTTCATGGCAACAAGGTTGAGCCTCTGTGGTTCTAACATAGCATTATCGAGACCCACTGAAAGGCCTAATGCATTGACTACGCACGAGGCAATGATGCCCTCATAGATAGGCCCCCTAGAAGCTAGGCGACGAGCAATAAGCGAGCCAAGATTGTACCGAGTATCATTGTTGAGCGCAGCAGCAAGGAAAGCTAAGTGATAGTTGGAGATATTACTAGTGTTCTCCCTACCCAATAAGCTAGTGGCAAGATAATATGCAAAGTATCTAAGAGCAGGGAGTTGGATATTTCTTATCTTTCCGCGCTGCGCCACACGGTCATCATCATTGGTCACCCCTCGGTAAAGCTCCAACAAATCAGCGGGTCGCCCTTGAATTTTCTTCACGGTCCCTGTCATACGCACACCTATAATACTACAAAATCTCTCCAAAGGCATGGTGAAGGGCATATCATAGATTTTAAAAGAGACAGTAGATTGATATGATGTGTTAGTAAATGAGAAGCTCTCAACAAAAGTTTTGGTGAGCATAGCGTACTGTGCACTCTCATCTTGCATATAAGAGGTCAAGCCAACCCTCTCAATCAGTAGCAAGAAATCATCAAGAATACCTGCAGCTTGCAAGAAAGTAAAACAAGGAAAAGAGGATGGGTGAGCATCTCCATCATCCCTTTCACTGCCAATACGTGTTGCAATGAGGTCTTTATTGTATGAAGGCTTAGCTTGAGAGGCCGTTCTTGAGGGCCTCGACCTCCTAGGTTCATCACTCTCAAATATATCTCCAAAAGTGTGGTTGTTCATGCTTGGTATTCTGAAATTTAAACACCTATCAAACAAGTGATTACAAAGTAAATATAATAAAAGATTCTACTCATAGGGACTTGCAAGAGGCCTAAACATGCATCAAAACTATATCTCTAAGCATCAAACAAGCTTACAAGCTCTCATAACCAGTCACCTACAGCAGCAAAATACTCAACATATAATCCACTAAACACAAATCTACTTGGACAAGGGGAGGAGTCACATACCAGGGAACAAATGCTCCAAATTTCAGCAAGAAATATGGGTTGAGCAAGGAGATCGAAGAAATCGAGAGCAAGCACAGAAAGAACGCGATTTTGAGCTATGGACTGGAGCTTACTCGTGAGAGAGAAGAAAGTGGCAGGTGAGAGAGTAAGTGGGGGGCCAGCGGTGGCCCACACCAGGGCATGGCGCCACCCAGGGCTGGCCGCGCCACCACATGGTGTGCCTGCCTAGTGGGCCCCCCTGGTACCTACCAGGTACTCCTATGCCCCTTTTTTCACGTAAAAAATCAATATGAATTTTCTGGAATTTTTTGAGACACTTTATTTTTAGGCTTTTTTCAGAAATAGAAGAATGATTTTTCTGACAGACATATTTTTTTCTTTTGGAAACAAGATGCAAGGACAAAACAAGGCTAGAACTACAGAATTTCTAGCATGCAAGCAACTAGCAACACAAAGAAAACTAAACGAAAGCAAAAACTAAAATGCAAAGGATAGAAATAAACAGAGATAATCGTAATGAAAACATTGTTTTGTTCAATGGAATCCTTTTGTTAACAAGGTTGATCAAGTCTTGCTACCAAAACAATTGCATATGAGACAAAACTTTGTACTCCACTAATGATTATGTTACCTCAACCTTGATAGCAATGGTCCCAATCATAATAGTTTCAAATTTTTCTCTTGGTATGGGACAATATATTTCTCCAACTTGAATGCCTTCAACATGTTCAATTGAATTCAAACCATAAGTCCTTTCAATCTTCTTAGGGAAATAAATAGTATGTTCCTTGTCATTAACATTGAAAGTCACCTTTCCTTGATTACAATTAATAACAGCTCCTGCAGTATTAAGAAAAGGTCTCCCAAGAATAATAGACATATTATCATCTTCAGGCATTTCAAGCACAACAAAATCAGTTAATATCAAGCAATTGTGATCCACCTAAACAGGTACATCCTCACATATACCCACAGGAATAGTGGTAGATTTATCAGCCATTTGCAAAGATATATCAGTTGGTATCAATTTTTCAAGATGAAGCCTCTTGTAGAGAGATAAAGGCATAACACTAACTCCAGCTCCCAAATCACACAAAGCAGTTCTAACATAACTGTTCTTAATAGATCAAGGGATAGTTGGAATCCCTGGGTCTCCAAGTTTCTTAGGAACCTTACCATTGAAAGAATAATTAACAAGCAAAGTAGAGATTTCTTCATTAGGGATCTTCCTTTTATTCAAGACAATGTCCTTCATATACTTTGAGTAAGGAGGCAACTTAATAGCATCAGTCAAAGGAATTTGCAAGAATAAAGGCTTCATCCACTCACAAAACTTATTATAGTGTTCATCTTCCTTTGACTTGTGTTTCTTATCGGGGAAAGGCATAGGTTTTTGGACCCAAGGTTCTCTTTCACTACCATGTTTCTTAGCAATAAAATCTTCTTTGGTGTATTTAGTAGTCTTAGTGTGGTTTTCAGGTTCTTCTTCAACTTTTTCTTCATTAGGAACTTCATTTTCTTCATTACCACTTTCAATTTTAGCATCAGAGATAGATATACTATTATGATCTATAGCAGGTTTAGAGGGTTCTATAACAGTTTTATGTTTCTTTTTCCTTTTCTTACGAGTAGAACCACTATTTTCAGCTTGTTGAGAATCCTGCTCAATTCTTTTGGGATGCCCCTCAGGATATAGAGGATCCTGGGTAGCAGCACCACTTCTAGTTCTAATTTCATAAGCATGTTTTTCTTTAGCAGCATTAACTAGCAAGTCTTTTTGCACTTTAACGAGTTGATCTATTTGAGTTTGAACCATTTAAAAGTGTTTAACAATCATTTTAACATCATTAGAGGTTCTTTCCACAATATCTTTCAACTCAACAATAGCTCTAGTGTTTTCCATTAGATGATTTTGCACCCTTTTATTAAAGTTATCTTGCTTAACAATAAAGATATCAAATTCTTCTAAGAATTGATCAGGAGGTTTCAAGTAAGGGATATCACCTTCATCAAAGTGTTGGAGAGAGTGTACCTCAATAGTGGGTGAGTAGGGAATAGGCTTACATAATTCTTCTATAGGGGGTAAATTCTTGACATCTGCAGCTTTAATTCCCTTCTCCTTAAGACATTTCTTAGCTTCCTTCATCACTTCATCATTTAATTCAATAACTCCCCTCTTCTTTGATGTTGGAATAGGCACAGGAATAGATGGTTCAGGTACAATTACTTCAGGTATAGCTTGTTTAGGAGGAGTCCAATCTTCATAATTCTTGCTTATTTTAGCCATTAATTCCTCAGCTTCCTTCGGAGTCCTATTCCTAAAAACACAATCAACACAACTATCTAGGTATGTCCTAGATTCCTCGGTTAGTCCATTATAAAATATATCAAGAAGCTCATTCTTAGGTAAAGGACTTCCAGCCTATGCACGAATCAGAGCACAAAACCTCGCCCAAGATTCAGGCAATACCTCTTTTTCTCCCTAGTTGAAATCAAAAAGTTCATGCAAAATAGCATGTCCAGCACTGGGAGGAAAATATTTCTGCAGGAAAGTACTAATCAAGCACTCAGGGCTATCAATAGATCTAGGAGGTAAATTACTAAACCAAGTTTTAGCTTCTCCTTGCAGTGAAAAAGGAAAAATCTTAACAACAAAGTAAGTACGCATCTTAATATCATCAGAAAACAAGCCACTCATGGTAGAAAGTTCATTCATATGTGCTACCGCACTTTCATTCTTAGTCCCACAAAAAGGTTCTTTCTCGACAATAGCTATGTAAGATAGATCGAGAGAGAAATCATAATCTTCATCTTTAATGTTTATGGGAGAAGCAGCAACAGCAGCAGGAGATAATTTGGGTCTAATAGTATGCCTCTCAAGGAGACTCTTAGCAGCGCTCCTATCATGGGTGTTCTTACATTCTTTAATAAACTCATCGGTCATCTCAACATAATATTCTTCAATATCATAACTCTCACTAGACTCAGGTGAGCTAACAGGTGTGGTAGTGTCTTCATTAGGAGTTTCGGTATTTCCAGCTATAGTTCTAGCAATCGTAGCATCTAGGAAAGGACCTAATGAACCACTCTTATCAAGCACAGTAGAAGCAGCATCAGAAGTTTCAGATTCAGCAGTAGTAGCAGTGTGTGTAGCATGTGTATGTGGTGGTGTAACGAGCTTACTTATAACAGATGGTGAATCAAGAGCAACATAGGTGTTTAGAACCGTACCTCTTCTTGTAGTGGATGGTAAAATAGGAACCTTGCCATCATGAGACTTACCCATGATGGATGGATAGCAGTGAACAATAGAGAATCCAAGTGAACTTGATAAATAAAGCTATGGTCCCCGGCAACAGCGCCAGAAAATAGTCTTGATGACCCACAAGTATAGGGGGTGTATCACAGTATTTTCGAGGGAAGTGAAACCCAATTTATTGATTCGACACAAGGGGAGCCAAAGAATATTTATAAGCCTTAACAACTGAGTTGTCAATTCAGCTACACCTGGAAACAATCTTGCTCACATCAGTTTATCAGTAGCAACAGTTTTGTAGTAGGAATAGTAAAGCAATAGCAGTAGTAAAGCAAAGACAGTAGTAACAAAAGCAGTAACAGTGGGATTCGAGTGCGGTAGGCATAGGGATGGATGGATGGGCGTTGCATGGACAAGACAATTCACATAGCAAACAAAACATAGGGCAATTGCAGATAAAGAAGATAAAGCATCCAAGTACTAGATAATCCTAGGCATGTGTTCCATATATAGTCATACGTGCTCGCAATGAGAACTTGCACAACATGTTTTGTCCTGCTAGCCCGTTTGCAGCGGGGCCTCAAGGGAACTACTGGCAATTAAGGTGCTCCTTTTAATAAAGCACCGGGGCAAAGCATTAAAACTCCGTGAACACATGTGATCCTCACATCAAAGCCTTTCCCTTCCGGTTATCCCGATTTCTGTCACTTGGGGGCATAGGTTCGGGATAACAACATGTGTATACAACTTGCAGATAAGACCACGAACAATTCTATCATAATGAATCAATAACATGTTCAGATCTGAGATCATGGCACTCGGGCCCTAGTGGCAAGCATTAAGCACAACAAGTTGCAACAAAGTCATAAAGCACTAATAAAAGATACTAGGCACCATGCCCTAACAATCTGATGCCATTACATGAACGATCTCATCCAATCCCTACCATCCCCATAGCCTACAACGGGGGATTACTCACTCATAGATGGGGGAAACATGGATGGTCGATGGAGAAGCGATGGTGATGATGATGGTGATGATCTCCTCCAATTCTTGTCCCGGCAGGGTGCCAGAACGGAGTTTCTGGTGTTGTTTCGTGGAATCTGGTGGTGGCGGCGGAGCGAAACTCCTTCTAGAAAAACGCCGAACCCCCCGAAGTTTTTAGGTCAGAAGGCTCCTTATAGGCGAAGAGAGAGGCCGAGGGGGTTCCTGGGGGCCGACACCACCCCCTGGCACGGCCTGGCCTGGCCTGCGCCACCAGGTGGTGTGGCCACCCTAGGGCTCTTCTCCGTCTCGTATTCTGGCTCCTGGAGTCTTCGGGTGAAAATGGATTTTTGGCATATTTTCCGGGATTTTTCCTGATAGTTGATTTTCTGCACAAAAAGTAGACACCAAGGCAATTCTGCTGAAAACAGCGTTAGTCCGGATTAGTTGTATCCAAATCACACAAGTATAGAGGAGAAACAATAGCAAAAGTGTTCAGGAAAGTAGATATGTTTTGGACGTATCATGTACCTAGTTGATATCATGTTCTTTTGCTTATGGATCCCGACGGTGTGAAATAAAAGTGGAACTTGTAAGATCATGGAGTTTATATGTGTGTTAGAGAAACGCCTGGGCCGCTAGCCTAAACCATGCCTAATCATGGTGGAAACTTACAGCATAACTATAGTGAGCATTCTATGAAGCATCCTCAATAAAAACCTATGCAAATAGCAAATAAAAAGATCGCTGAGATGCTCACTGTCTGCTTCCCTTGTCATTTTGATTATGGGATAGCTCATGTGTCATGTGCAAGGGGTACCCCGTTGGCGGTTCTCAATGATACACGTGTATTTACAATGACAAGAGCTTACTCATGACTGAAGTTGAGTAGCATGAGGTTCGGTACTCATAAGTAAGGGGCATGGGACTTCAATTTATAACATGTCAAGCATATCCTCTTAGTTGTGTCACTTTAACCTTAACCACCAAAAGATGCCTATGATAGGGGCAATGAGAGCTGAAAGCTAGTAAGTATCATAATTTTTGGGAGCTGTTTATGAGACTTGCAATCCCTGCTTCCCTCTACGAAGGGCCTTTCTTTTACTTTGTAGTTGAGTCAGTAAACCTATTCCCTTCTATCTCAGCAAGTATTTTGAGTTGTTGTGTTTCATTCATTCATATGATGATTTATTCAATCATGTTTCTTATGTTCCTTGTTTTGCACATTGCTCTTATCTTGATGTTTACTACTTTGAAAGCTATCGTTGAAAACTAGTTATTTGTGAACTCCAACAAATTTTCAACTATTCTTCGACCAAGAGCTAAGTTTGCCATTACCAATTATGATTTACTTTATGTATCTTTATTGTGTTTCCTTTACTCATTGCAAGTTGAGTTATATAATAGTGAGTTGTCTTCTATTATGATCTATGTATTTGATGAATGTGATGCTTCTTGTCCGTATTCTTTTATTGACTCTTCACTCCATAAACCTGAGGCCATGTTTATTGAGCTCAGTTTAGCTTGGGGACAAGCGAAGTCTAAGCTTGGGGGAGTTGATACGTCCATTTTGCATCACTATTCTATGTCATAATTCACTGTTATTCATTGATATATTTCGTATTGAGAGGTGATACTTATGTTATTTCATGTGTTTTTGCATGGTTGATGACTTTTGGAGCATGGACCGCTGCAGTCAGGATTCTGATGGAAAAGGTGCTGTTTGGAGGCAAAATTCGCGAAGATCAGAAAATCAGAGAAAATATACTGAAAATCCTATTTTTCCAGAAGACGAAGGAAGCAGAAGGGGGCTGGAGATGGGCCACAGGGGGCCCACACCATCCCCTGGCGCCGGCCATCCTAGGCCGCGCCACCAGGTGGTGTGGCCGCCCTGGTCCACCCCTGGCACTCCCCTCTGGCGTATATTATCCTCCCGAAACCCTAAGACTCGGGGGAGCGACCACAGAAAGATTCTGCCACCTCTGCGGGGCGGAAAACACCAAGAGAGAAAGATCTCTCCGGCAGACAGATTTCTGCCATTGAAATTCCTTCCCAGAGAGGGGAGATCGTCACCATCAACACCACCATCAAGATGGACTTCATCGGGATCATCATCATCATCACCACCATCATCACCATCAGCACCCTCATCACCATCTCCATATTGCTATAACAATTGCGTTGAATCTTGCATAGTTCATAGGGGAAACTTTCCCGGTGTTGATTACTCTTTGTAGTTGATGCTATTGAGTGAACCATTGAATTATTGTTTATGTTCAGATTGTTATACATCATTATTCCATCTCTGATCATGATCCCTATGATGTCTTATGAGTAGTTCGTTTTGTTCTTGAGGACATGGGAGAAGTCATGTTGTTAGTAGTGGAGTTGTGTTCAGAAAGATTCAATAGTTTGATATTTAAGTTGTGGTGTACTTCTTCTAGTGGTGTCATGTGAACGTCGACTACATGACACTTCACCTATATGGGCCTAGGGTAATGCATTGTGTATTTGGCTACTAATCGTAGGGGTTGCCGGAGTGACAGAAACCTGAACCCCCGTTAGGAAACCATTGTACAAGGGACGTAAGGGTCTTAGAGTTTAAAGCTATGGTTAGATTTCTACCTTAATTCCTTTCTTGTACTTACGGATGTTTGCAAGGGGTATAATCACAAGTATGTATTAGTCCTAGGAAGGTCGGTACATTAGCACAGGTTCACCCACACAACACTTAGCAAGCTAAAGAAGATTAATCAACTATATGAAGCAAAAGCACTTGACAGTCTTCCCATGTGTCCTCGAGAACGTTTGGTCATCTTAAGTAATACAACCAGCTTGTCCTTTGCTGCATAAAGGATTGGGCCACTTGCTGCATTTATTCCTACTGTCTTTTATTTACTCGTACTTTGTTTACTTGCTTTATTAAAAACCCCTAAAAATATGTTTGCTAAGTATTTGTAGAGAATTCCTGATCCATACCACTAGCTAGCACCTTTTGTTCCTTGTTGCGTTCGACACTCTTACTTATCAAAAATGCTACGATACACCCCCTATAATTGTGGGTCATCAGCTACATACCAACGGACTATGCAACACTGCCTCCACGATCAAATTAGATGCAATGTGCATGCCTATGTGGATGATATAGCTGTGATGTCCAAAAGAAGGAAACTCTAATTTTTGACTTGGATGAAATGTTCACAAATCTACGAAAATATAACATAATGCTTAACCCAAAGAAATATTTCTTCGGAATTATAGCCGGAAAATTGGTAGGTTTCATCGTGTCTCAGAGAGGCATAAAGTTGAACCGAGATAAGATAAATGCTATACTCAACATTACCAGGCCAACTCGGCTGAAGGATGTACAATGGCTCACACGTTGCATCGCTGCAGTCAGCTGGCTCGATGAAAGACCTGCACCATTATACAAGCTCTTTAAGAAGACCAAGAAATTTGTCTGGACCGATGAAGCTAAAGCTGCACTCTAGGACCTGAAAGCAGTACTCTCATCCGCCCTATCCTGTCAGCACTAGAACCTCAGGAACCCATGTCGCTCTACATTCTGCGACAAACAGAGTTATCAGTGTTGTAACGGTGGTAGAACGACCGGAGAAAAAACATGAACAGTTGGTGCAGCGTCCGACTTACTATCTCAGCGAGGTCTTGACAGAATCAAAACAATGATATACTCATTACGAAAAGTTATCCTATGGTGTGTTCTTCGCATCCAGAAAGAT
Source organism: Avena sativa (assembly GCA_916181665.1). Lineage (NCBI taxonomy): Eukaryota > Viridiplantae > Streptophyta > Magnoliopsida > Poales > Poaceae > Avena > Avena sativa. The sequence goes on from OV702279.1 coordinate 485,520,528, forward strand.
ATGTTACTATTTTCAAGAGCACAAGATTACCATGGTGAGCACAACTCCCATGAGACACATAATCAACAACAGCGATGCCATAGGACGCGTTGCTAAGTGGGGAATCGAGATATCAGCTTTTGACATTGAGTATAAACTACGAACATCGATTACGTCCTAAATACTTGCCAATTTTGTCATTGATTGGACAGAGACGGTAGAAAGCATGAATGTCCCAGAGTCGAAATATTGGACCTAGCATTTTGACGGGTCGAAAGCGCTCAATAATATTGCTGAATATGAAGCCCTTCTACATGGAATTCGAATCACAAAAGACATCGGCAGTCGCCGACTCATGTGCTACGGAGACTCAGATTTAGTTGCACAACAAGTATCTGATCACTATAGGGAAAATAGCACATGGAATGTAACATCCCAAAACTTTAATCCAAGCTTAACAAGATCAAATCATCCAAAAATAGGGTTAACAAAAACTTTTCCAAATTTAAAATGAAAGCCTTCATATGTGTGTGCATTTAAATTAGGAGTTGTTTTGAATTGCCATGATTGTGTGATCCCATGCTTGTAAAATGTTTCTTAGGTGATTTAAACATCATCTACATCATTCTCAAACTTTTCCTAAAGAAAATCAAATAAAAAAGAATTAAAAAGAAGGAATGGTCATTTTGGCAAATTTAACTCTCATGCCTACTTTGGCTATTCCTAGTACTCAATTCTTAACAGAAACAATTCTTGATCTTTGCACCCCTTGCTAGTACACATAATGAGGTACCAAGGCCCACCTTTGGATCTGCTAAAAACATTTTGTTAACTATTTTAAATGACAGTTTAAAATTGAATCTAATGCATATGCGTAGATCACCCCTATTTCAAAAACCATCTATTTGAGCTCCACTTTCAAAACCCTTGCAACCAGAGACTACCTATCACTAGTGGAGATCACTCAAAAATTTTGAACTCAAAATTCAAAACTTTTTATCTTGCGGCCATTTCATCAAACACATGGCAGGCAGAATCAAACACAAATAGCTAGCTCACTGTTTCTACAGAGTTTAGCCACCCATTTGACCACAAAACACTCCCTCTGTCTCCACTTGATCAAACCATGACATTACCACCCCAACCCCTAAACCCTAGTGGCCAGGACAAGCCATGCCAAGCACCAACTCGCCGGCCAAACTTCCCCTCACCCTAGCAGACCACCTCCTCCTTCCTCTCCATGTCTAGGAGGTAGCCAACACCTCACCGCCCCTCTCTGTCCCCTGCCCGAGCCAAGTGTTGCCGTGGACCACCGAGGAGAGCCCGCACCCAGTGCCACCGCACCATGCCAGTGCCACCTCCAGAGTGCGCCTTGTCCCCGCGTGCACAAGTCACCGCTCGACCGCAGCCCGCGCCCGCCACTCCGCCTCGACCTGGAGAACACCCCAGACATCCCCGTTCGCCGCCAAAAGCCTCACAGCCACTGCTCGCCGTGGACACCGCCGCTTCGGCCGCGCAGAGCGCCACCTTGCCCAGACCGCGTGCCACCGCCCCTACGGCCGCATTTAAGTCCTAGAGCACCGCCAGGGAACCGCCCATCGATCGCCATCCCCCGCCATGCCGCTAGCTCGCCGTAGCCATGTCACCACCGTCGACCGCCCATCCCGCTCGGTCTCACCGTCGGGCCTATAAAAGGAGCCCTCCCCAGCCATTCTTCTCCACACCATTCCACTCCCCTCACCTCTCTGAACCTCACCCACCTCTAGCCGGAGCAAGCGGAGAAGCAGCTCGCCGGAATTGCAATCGGAGCCGCCGCCTCTAGAGGAGAAGGGTGCCATTGATTTCGACCACCCCAAGCTCCGCCGCAACCGCGCCTTGCCTCGCCGTCGTCTTCCACTTCGTTTGCCTGCCTCGCCAATCCTGCTGGAGCCCTAGTACGCCCCCAGTAGACCCCCACCGAGCCGCTAGGGTTTGAGCTCGCCGGCGATGACGACCCTCAGCTGTTGATCTCGCTTCTAAGCGCACGCCTCACAACATGCGTACCGTTTCGCGTGTTAAGTGCCGCTGACAAGCGGGACCCCCTGTCAGCTGAGCCCCGTGTGCGGAGCGCCACTGGGCCGGCCCATTCCTTTTCCCGCGCTAGCCCATAGATTCAAATCTAGATTTTTCTTTTTTAGTTAAATCTAGTTTTTTGTCCCCTAGTTTAAAAATCAATTCAGAGAGGTTTAGAAATCCAAATTGCATGAAACCAATTTTGTCTGAAAGGTATTGAAATAATCTATCCAAGCCCGTTGGATTTATTTCAATTAGAGTTATAGATCTCTCCTAATAAAAATAACAAAACAGAAGCATTTGCACCTTGCAACATTTTTATAAAATCAACCAAGTTAGCTTTTGAGTTGATTACAACTCTCAAAAATCACATTTCATCATATGTATCCAAATATGTAATAATATTAAGGTTTACATGCAGTGACTTTGGACTAGTACAAAAATAATGCTATATAGGCATTTCTAGTCACTTTAAATCATTAAATAATGAACTTAAACCAAAGTAATATTGATCCAACCTTTAAATCTCATTCCCCCATGTTAGAATATGTGGTGAGGACATGTGTCCACATGATCCCATATTTTAGGTGGTGAATATTAAATCTTAGTTAATTTTTTTAATGAGTAGAAATTACTTTTCTAAAATAAAAAGAATGAAACTATGGAATTAAACTTGTGATGCTTGTGATGATAATAGATCATCAAATGTGTGTCTTAGAATGCAACTTAGCCTGGTTAAGTATTGTTTGGTGATTGTGTGCTCCGTATGTATTTATAGACGATAGTACCGACCAAGTTTTTGAGGAGGAGGAGTTCTACCAAGAAGAAGAAGAAAACTTCAACCACTGCACCAACCAAGGCAAGCTATTGTTAGCAAGCTAGATTTAAACTAGATGGTTTAGAAAGATGCCTTAAGCATGCTTTGATCACACCCCTTTTAACTATTAGTGCCCCAAGTCTTATTGACAAATTTTACCTCCCTTAGTTCACACAAAGTTCTTTACTTGTTTTGAAGGTAGCATAAAAAGTATAAAACTTGACCTACTTAGAAATCTTTAGATGTCATTCTATGGCACGAGATTGAAACCATCTTTTCCACCTTAGTGAACACTCTTAACTTAGTATTTTAGAATAGATCAAAAACTTGAGTCACTTTAGATGGGAACACTTGGTGAAAATGAATTATGAAAACCTTGGAATGATGAGTCATTCTATTGAGATGTTTTGACATGTGTTGAGAGACACAACTAGTTTATGATGATGAAAATGATGAGGCATGAGCCTTAACCCTTTTGTAAAACTGATGGTTGGATTCGGATGCGATACCATTCCAAATTTACCGTACAACCACATTACCTGAATTGGGTAAGGCTTAGCTAGAAATTTATATGCATTAGTATTAGTTCCCTCACGGGAGAGGTTTGAGCCGAGGCTACCTCTCAATGTTGTCCACCTATGTAGTGCCCAAGATGACTGATGGTCATGGTTGGGAGGCCATGCTCATAGGAGAGGTGCTTGTACTAGTGTATGTAAAGGGAAGGTTATGTTTGATTATCTGCATACTAAGTATGATGATTCAGGGTTATCCCTGACAGATGTATCGAATCTTGTGGTGAAAGTGTACCACCTCTATAGACTGTCAAACTATTTGAATAGCCACGTCCGGGGTTATGGACAGTTGGAATGGCCATACTGTTTCGTTGTTAGCTGTTTTATAAATAACTTGACATGAATGATGAACTTTGACTTGACCACAACAGGGTTGTGTTGATGATAATAGCTTCCCAACTTAAGTGATTCTAGAACTTTACTTTATCTTTCTTTGCTTCTGAACTCAGCTTAGTTTTCAAATTTAACTTGATAGTTAACTTAGATTCAGTAATTTAACTTAGAATTATACCCCTTGTTAGTAGTAGTTTGCGAGTACTTAAAGAGTACTCATGGCTTTTGTCCCTAGCTATTATCATGGCCAGACTATGAAGGAGATTATCAAGATGATGGTCAGCAGGACGGCTATGATAACTAGGACTATCTGCCTTCGTCAGCATTGCCTGTGCCCCTGAAGATGGACCCCACCGCTACGCTATCGTTTATTTCCACTGCTTGTTGTATTAAAGACTAGATCATGAGATCCTTATTTGTGTAAAACCTTATGTATGGTTTGTAATGGATGATGTACTGTGATATCCAATCCGTTATGTCTCGCAAAAATGGTAATCCTGGGATTGCGAGGTATGGCATAATGGGCATCTGGGATTAAAAATCCGGGTGTTGACAAGTTGGTATCAGAGCCATCCTGACCATAGGAGACCCTAGTTAGAATGGACGTTCAAACAAAAACTTAGTTTCAAAACCAAAGTGAGTATTTATGAAAAACTATTTCCCCTCTTACCCTTGTGAACTCATTCTTTCTCAAAAATTCACGTTCCTCAAAATTCTTACATTACTACCTAAAATTTGACACACTTGATCACTTCACTAACTTCCTCATCCTAAATTCTTGTAGATGGAGACTCAGTTCAACAAGTTTTACCAGTTGGGAAACAGAGGTCAGCTGATCTTCGAGAGGGATCTGGATTCGCTGTCAGAGTTACTGGGACGCCCACATCCGAAGTTTCTTGGAGCTCAACTTCCAGGACCCCTAGGAGGAGACCTACAGTGGCTAGTCACCACGGATCTTTGGGGAAGCATCGAAGCACCAACTTCCGGGAGAATTCAGTTCTCCGTGAGAGAGAACAACTGGCTAGATGGACTAGCCAGGGCAATGCATGAAGCTCTCGCACGTCTATGTGCCCTCAGCGTCAACAAGATTCAAGGAACCCGTTTTGCCCACTATGTAAGACCTGACTTCATGGGAATGCCGATGGAAATGCCAAGTCATCCAGAATTGAGGCGTCAAGTGGAGAACCTTGACTTCTTGCTTCATGACAGGCAGCAGGAACTGGACAATGCCAGGGAGTTAGCCAACCAGAACCGTACCATCGCCGACCAGAAGGCCCAGACTTTCGCACTGCTCGTCCAAGATCGCCAGTCTCTTCGTCGCCAGCGTGCAAAGAAGGATCGCACCATCGCCCGTCTTCGCAAGAAGGTGGCCGACCTCGAGAAGACCATCAAGGAGCAGGAAGCTCAGCTAGCCGCCAAGGAAGAAGAAGGTGAGGGTGAAGACATCCAGGGAGATATGGATTCTTACCTCAGCAACGATGACGATTTTCTGGAAGAACATGCTGTGGACTTCTACACTGATGATGAAGACTCCGACTTCATCGACGATGAGTAGATGCACTAGAGCACTGTCGTAGCATGAGATGTATCATCTCATTGTATCGTAGCTTACAGAATGGTTCATCAAACCATCTGTTTTCCCCTTTGATTGTTGTGGTGTGTGTTGTATCGGGTGCTTGCTTGCATGAATGAAAAAGAAGTTAGTTGAAAAACCTGAGTCTAACTCAAAGTTTTAGCTTTGAAAACCCAAAACCATGAACCTTAGAATTTCCCTCTTACCCCTATATCTATCTCAATCTTCAGATGACTCGTGGAAACCAAGGAGGGAGCAGCTCGTCGCAGGACCCAATCCTGCAGATATTGCAAAATCTTATCGCGGATCGTGAAGCAAGCAGGGCCGAGCATCAAGCCAACTTAGCAACATTGCAGCAGATCGCCCAAATGGCTCTCAACAACCAAGGACATGGAAATCAGGATCACCAAGGATCCAAACTCAAAAAAATTCAGAACAAAAATCCCCCAATCTTTAACCAATCTGAAAACCCATTAGATACTGATGACTGGTTACAGACCATGGAAAACAACTTAGAGGTTGCCAGAGTTGATGAGAATGAGAAAGTTCTCTTCGCCACCCACTATCTGGTGGGAGATGCAAGAGCTTGGTGGAATAGCATCCGCAATATGAACCATGGCCAGGTGATGACCTGGGAAGCATTCAAGGTCAAGTTCAGCCGCACCCACGTGCCGCAAGGTCTCGTCAACAGGATGAGAGATGAATTCCGTGAATTGAAGCAAGGAAGAATGACTGTGGTAGAGTACCGTGACAAATTCTTGTCACTTGCCAGATATGCACCGGATGAGATCAACACGGAGGCCAAGAAGAAAGAGAGATTCTTAAACGGACTGCATGATGAGATGCAGACTGTCCTCGTCAACATCCGTTTCGATGATCTCGAAGAGCTATTCGACTCTGCCATTCAGATGGAAGGGAAGACTAACCAGGCAAATGACAACCGCAAGCACTGTATGATGCAGCAGTCTGGATCCAGTAGTCACCAGAAGTACCGACCCAACCCTTCACCAAGATATGCACCAAGGAACAACCGACCCCCAAATTCTCGCCCAAGCTACCCCAACCGGAGCGGAGGAAATGTGAAGTCCGGAGGAAACAATCACAACTCCGGCAATGCCAACAATTTCAACCGTGCCCCTCCCAAGAGCAACAACAACAACAACACTGCACCCAGAACTGGCAGCAATGTTGTACCTGTCGCAGTCAAGGACAAGTCCTAGATCACTTGTTTCGAGTGTGGAGTGAAGGGTCACTACTCCAATGAGTGTCCCAAGAAGACTGCCGCCAATGCCCCTGTGAATGCCCCAGCTCAGCAGCAGCGTCGTGTTCAACCAGGAAGGAGATTTGCCCCAGGGAACCCGCATAACCGCAGCGGTCGTCTCTTCCACATGAACGCAGAAGAAGCCTAGGAAGCGCCAGATGTAGTGCTGGGTATGTTTTCTGTCAACTCAGTTTTAGCAAGAGTATTGTTTGATTCTGGAGCATCGCATTCATTTGGCACCGAAGAATTTGTATGCACTAGTAAGATTCGCCCAACCAACCTGAAGCATGTCATGATAGTTCAAATCCCTGGCTCAACAACAAAAGCTAGAAAAATTTGCAAAGCTGTACCTATCAGAATACATGGGATAGATTTTTATGCCAACCTAACTGTACTGGGAACCAAAGGATTGGAAGTAGTACTAGGTATGGACTAGATGTCAAGGCATAAAGGACTGATAGACTGTGCTAAGAAAGCCATCACCATGACCCGTAGTTCTGGAGTAACAGTAGAGCATATCTCTGAAACCTTACCCCGTCAATTCAAGTGCAACAAGAGTGTAGCCCTGCCCACCATTGACCATGTCAGAGTAATCTGTGAATACCCCGACGTATTCCTAGATGAATTGCCAGGTATGCCCCCGGATAGGGATATTGAGTTCATTATCGAACTAATCCCGGAACCGGACCTATAGCCCAGAGACCCTATACCATGAACCCCTCAGAGTTAGTGGAACTGAAGAAGCAGTTGGATGCCATGTTAGCAACAGGATTGATTCAGCCAAGCACATCGCCATGGAGATCACCAGTGTTATTCGTCGACAAGAAAGATGGAGGCAACCGTTTGTGTATAGATTACAGAAAATTGAATGACGTCACCATCAAGAACAAGTACCCTTTGCCAAAGATAGAGGATCTACTTGATCAGTTGACCGGAGCTCTAGTATTCTCAAAGATTGATCTTAGGACTGGTTATCACCAACTTAAGATTCGTGCAACGGATATTCCGAAGACCGCCTTTACTACTCGCTATGGTTTATACGAGTATACGGTTATGTCTTTTGGATTAACCAATGCCCCTGCTTATTTCATGAATCTCATGAATAAGATCTTTATGAATTTCCTCGATAAGTTTGTAGTTGTGTTTATCGACGACATCCTTATCTACTCCAAGTCATAAGAAGAGCATGAGCAACATCTGAGAATCATCCTAGAAATCCTGAGGGAGCATCAGTTATATGCCAAGTTCAGCAAGTGTGAGTTTTGGCTGAAAGAAGTAGGATTCCTAGGACATATTGTGTCTGCCGGAGGAGTATCTATTGACCCCACCAAGATCAAAGATGTCAAAGAATGGGAAGCCCCAACCAATCAAACCCAAGTTCATTCATTTCTCGGATTAGCGGGATATTACCGCAAGTTCGTAGAAGGATTCTCGAGCATAGCCCGACCAATGACCCAATTGTTGAAGAAGGACAAGAAGTTTGAATGGACAGACAAATGTGAAGCTAGTTTCTAGGAGCTGAAGAAGAGATTGATATCCGCCCCGATTTTGATCATGCCAGACATCAAGAAGCCATTTGATGTGTATTGTGATGCATCCAAGATTGGCCTAGGATGTGTATTGATGCAAGAAGGCAAAGTCATCGCGTATCTGTCTCGACAACTAAAGCAGCATGAGCAGAACTATCCTACCCATGATCTTGAGCTAGCAGCCGTGGTTCTAGCGTTGAAGACATGGCGTCATTATTTGATGGGTAATCGTTGTGAGATTTACTCAGATCATAAGAGCTTGAAGTATATCTTCACCCAGAAGGAGCTGAATATGAGGCAAAGAAGATGGATAGAGTTAATCAAGGATTATGACCTTGACATTCACTATCACCCCGGCAAAGCCAATGTGGTAGCGGATACTCTTAGCAGATTGTCGTGTAGGCTTAACACCATGATCAAGGAGAAGCAACCCAGTTTGTATGAGGAGTTGGAGCAGTTCAGGACTGAGTTAGTTAGCAAAGGATTCCTAGCTAGCATTGAACTTCAACCCACTTTGATTAGCCAAATCAGGGAAGCCCAGAAGGGAAATGAAAGTATCGACGGAATCAAACATCGTATTGGTATAGGAAAGGTACCTGGATTCACCGAAGACGAAGAAGGAGTATTGTGGTACAAAGGATGTATCTGTGTGACAGCAGATTCGGAGCTGAAGGAGGTTATCATGAAGGAAGCTCATGATACTCTTTGTTCTGTCCACCCCGGAGGAACAAAGATGTATCAGATTTGAAAGAGAAATTTTGGTGGCACAAGATGAAGAGAGAGATCGGAAGCTACATCGCCAAATGTGACATCTGTCAAAGAGTCAAAGCAGAGCATCAGAGACTTGCAGGACTATTGCAACCATTGCAGATTCTGGAATGGAAATGGGATTCCGTCGGAATGGACTTTATCACCGGTTTACCCACTTGTAGTAGGGAAAATGACTCAATATGGGTCATAGTTGATAGACTGTCCAAGGTAGCCCACTTCATACCTGTCAAGAAAACCTACCAGAGTGCAAAACTAGCAGAGCTGTACATTGCTAGGATTGTTAGTCTGCATGGAAGCCCCAAGACCATCGTCTCAGATCGAGGAACCCAGTTTACTTCAAGATTTTGGCAAAAAGTTCAGGAAGGTTTAGGAACCAAGTTGAATTTCAGTACCGCTTATTACCCGCAAACAAATGGACAAACTGAGAGAGTCAACCAGATCTTGGAGGATATGCTTAGAGCTTGTGTGTTGGAATATGGATCAAAATGGGAAGACTGCCTGCCTTTCGTAGAATTCTCATATAACAGCAGTTATCAGGCTAGTTTGCAGATGGCACCATTCGAATTCCTATACGGAAGAAAGTGTCGTACCCCTTTAAATTGGTCGCAAGTAGGAGAGAGTCAGATCTTTGGACCCGACATTCTCCAAGAAGCAGAAGAGAAATTTCACAAAGTCCATGAGCACCTCAAGACCGCCCAATCCAGACAGAAGAGCTATGCTGACAAGAGAAGGAGAGATCTGACTTTCAATGTCGAAGATTTCGTATATCTCAAGGTTTCACCATTGAAGGGAACTCAACGCTTTAGTTTGAAGGGAAAGTTAGCTCCCAGGTATATCGGACCTTTCAAGATTCTGAACCGCCGAGGAGAAGTATCGTACCAACTAGAACTTCCTGAAGAGATGTCAGCCATCCACAATGTGTTCCATATCTCGTTACTTCGCAAATGCTTGGAAGTGCCTGAGAAGACTGAAGTTTTCAAGAATATCGATCATAGAGTTGTGGAAATCAACAATGACCTGACCTATCGAGAAGTACCCATCCGTATCTTAGAAGAAGCCTACAGAACCACCAGGACTAGGAGTATCAAGTTTCTCAAGATTCAGTGGAGCAACCATACCGAGGAGGAAGCCACTTGGGAACAAGAAGATTACATTAGGACAGAGTTCCCAGATCTTTTTAGTTCCTAGTTTTCTTTGTAAATCTTGGGACGGGATTTTGTTTAAGGGGGGAAGGTTTGTAACATCCCAAAACTTTAATTCAAGCTTAACAAGATCAAATCATCCAAAAATACGGTTAATAAAAACTTTTCCAAATTTAAAATGAAAGCCTTCATATGTGTGTGCATTTAAATTAGGAGTTGTTTTGAATTGCCATGATTGTGTGATCCCATGCTTGTAAAATGTTTCTTAGGTGATTTAAACATCATCTACATCATTCTCAAACTTTTCCTAAAGAAAATCAAATCAAAAAGAATTAAAAAGAAGGAATGGCCATTTTGGCAAATTCAACTCTCATGCCTACTTTGGCTATTCCTAGTACTCAATTCTTAACAGAAACAATTCTTGATCTTTGCACCCCTTGCTAGTACACATAATGAGGTACCAAGGCCCACCTTTGGATCTGCTAAAAACATTTTGTTAACTATTTTAAATGACAGTTTAAAATTGAATCTAATGCATATGCATAGATCACCCCTATTTCAAAAACCATCTATTTTAGCTCCACTTTCAAAACCCTTGCAACCAGAGACTACCTATCACTAGTGGAGATCACTCAAAAAATTTGAACTCAAAATTCAAAACTTTTTCTCTGGCGGCCATTTCATCAAACACATGGCAGGCAGAATCAAACACAAATAGCTAGCTCACTGTTTCTACAGAGTTTAGCCACCCACTTGACCACAAAACACTCCCTATGTCTCCACTTGATCAAACCATGCGATTACCACCCCAACCCCTACACCCTAGTGGCCAGGCCAAGCCATGCCGAGCACCAACTCGCCGGCCAAACTTGCCCTCACCCCAGCAGACCACCTCCTCCATCCTCTCCATGTCTAGGAGGTAGCCAACACCTCACCGCCCCTCTCTGTCCCCTGCCCGAGCCAAGTGCTGCCGTGGACCACCGAGGAGAGCCCGCGCCCAGTGCTACCGCACCATGCCAGTGCCGCCTCCAAAGCGCGCCTTGTCCCTGCGTGCACAAGTCACCGCTCGACCCCAGCTCGCGCCCACCGCTCCGCCTCGACCTGGAGAACACCCCAGACATCCCCGTTTGCCGCCCAAAGCCTCACAGCCACCATTCGCCGTGGACACCGCCGCTTCGGCCGCGCAGAGCGCCACCTCGCCCAGACCGCGTGCCACCGCCCCTACGGCCGCATTTAAGTCCTAGAGCACCGCCAGGGAACCTGTGGCACCCCGCAAAACCACTACTAGAAAATCGCGTTGTTTTTGTGCATTGCATCATCATGACCGCATGCTCATGTCATCATGCCACATTGCATTTGAGCATCGTCATGTCATCATGCATGGTTTGTTTAAAAACTATTTTTCAAAAAGCCTATCTTTGTTTTCTAAATACCCCGTCTTAATTTCAAATCAAACCCCGGTCTCTTCCGGATCTTTTATTTGTCTAAAAACTATTTATAAAATATTTTAAAAGTTAAATAAAAATAAAATATTTTTTTAAGTGGGGGAGGCAGCCAGCCGCCAGGCCCAAGGCCCGGCAGCCAGCTACCTACCACCCCACCAGAAAACCCTAACCCCAAACCATCTCCCTCCTGCCCCGCCGCCTCTCTCTCTCTCACCTCACCGACCCCCCCACCACCGACCGACCGCCCCACCTGGGCCCAATCCCCTCGCCACCTACCATGCTCCCAGCCGCCTGCCCCGTCTCTCCTTACCAAGCGCACACAACGCACGCACGCACAACCCGCACACACGCCACCAAACTCCCCTGCCCAGATCCCCATCCACTTCCACCAACCGCCCCGCACCCCATCTCCTACTCCCACCTACCGCGGGTCCCGTCGCCCACCAACCCCTCCACATCTCCTCCATCCCCAAGCGAAGATCCTCCGCCGCCGGCCGCGTGACGCTGCCTCTGGCCCCCTCCGTCGCCCCCGGGCCTTCTTCTCCAACCCCCGCGCCTCCGCGGAACCCCAAGCCCCCATCGGCGTCGAGCTGACCCCGACCTATGTCCCTTCTCGCGTGGGCCACCTCCGTGCGGCTCCCTCGTCGAGGCTGCCTGCCGCCGTCTCCCTCACGGCCGGCGAGCCCCTGCACCACGACTCGGCGTCCCCGTCCTGCGACGTCCCGTGCCGCCGCCTTGCAGGCTCCCTCCCCGACAACCCTTCCCGCATCAAGCCGGCACCCCTCTCGCTGCCTTCTACCCCGAGCATCTGCGTCGTGTCGCCTCCTCTCGCCTCGAGCCTCGCCATCCCGGAGCTCAGCCCGCCACCTCGTCCCACGCGTCCTCGCCCTCTGCTCCGACCCGTGCAGCGCGGCCGTTCTAGCTTGTCTCCCTGGCACCCGTCGACAAGTTCCGCTGCGGCGTGCCCCAAGATGGCTTTGGCCTCCTGCTCATGCTCCTTCTCAGGTGCTCGCAGCGCTCAACACCCCGGCCTGCTGGTGAAACGCCCCTGTTGGCCGTTGTTGCCGAGTTCACTGTCGGTGTTGATGTGAAGTGAGCCGTGGTTTCGCAATCCTTTGGCAACCATGTTGTATATATTTTGTTTAACAAGTCAGGGAAGCCCCATATATGTGTACGTGTTGTGTCTGTGAACCCTTGGTCACCGCACTGACGACATGGTGCTCTCCGAAGCTAGCCGACATGGATTGACAAGATCTTCTTAGACGCCGAGAACCCGTGGTACCTGAAGACGCATCGATGCTAAACCAAGTACATCATCGACAACCGAAGCTGGAACGCCAAGACCTCCTTCTCGAGACCACAAAGTTCTTCCCCTCGGACACCAAGACCCGAACCCGGATGCCAAGGTCGCCGACACGGAACGACAAGACCTCCTTTCCGCACCGATGCCGACGACGTCGCACGCCAAGTTCTTCTTCCCGAACGCCAAGACCGACCCGATACGCGGATTCGACAAGATCTTCACGACGACAAGATCGACCCCGACCAGGGCGAAACCGATGAGCCGCCGACGCTGAACCAAGTCCTTCGACAACCTCCGAAGATCAAACCCGAAGACCCGGTTGCGACAAGATCTACCTCCCGTGTCCGTGACCGATCCCGCTGACCCCGTCGAACCCTGAGACCCAGACCCGAACCCCCGGAACCCAAGCCCTTCGACCCCAGATGTGTGAACCTTTTCCCGAGCCCCTATTTTTATAAATGTTATATATAAAACCTGTTGCATAATAATTGTTCATCTCGCATGCATATCATAATCATGCCGGATCTTCTGCCGTAGTATTAAATATTGCATCCGGTGTTTCTTTTAGTGCTTTGCTTCTTCGCGGATTAGGCCGATGAGTTGATGCGAGTATCGACAAGTTCTCCGGATATGAACCTTCGGCAGTGTTTCCCAGGCGAGCATCTCTTCCCCTTCTACCTATTTTGCATTTATAGTCTTTATTTCCTCCTGCTGATCTATTGCTATCCATGTCGTGATGCTTTAGTTTTCCGTACCCCAGTTATATCCTGTGCAGCCTCTATATTGCCTTGGACACCTCCTATTACCTGTGTTTGGTAGATAGCTGGCCTTGCGAGTCGTAGTTACTTGCTCAGGTGTGATCTCGTGTTGTCAAGTACCACAATTGTTGGAACGCGGGCAGATGTTTTGGTGGAGAGGATCATGACTTTAAATACAACTACTAAAAATGCTAGCTATAACTAATGCAGAGGCATCGGTGGGCAATAGATGTTATTTCGTTCTTCCACGCTCACTTGTGTCCCGTAGGACCCCGAGTACTTGATACCTGTTCCTTGATTTTCGCATTATCCACATCCGGGAGGCCTTATGGACCCCCCCTGAGCCAGAGCTTGATTCATTTCAATTTCTTGGGGCCACAAAGTAGTTTGGGGCTTTATTACTATCCTATACTTATGCCATGCTTTACTGCTTTATTTACGATTGTGCGTGGAGCACCTGTACTATTTAGGATTGCAGAGTGTTTTCGCTGTATCGACAAGCCTAGTCACACTTTCGGGTTCCCAGTCGTTTACAGCCATTGGCGCAAACCTTGGGTCCGTCTCGGAGCCGGCCAACTTCGTTGCGGGTAGCTTAATGGGGTGGCCCCCTGAAATATTTATGAATCCTGTGATTGCTTTGTCGTGAAAGCCTTGTTGGGTTTTGAGTTGGTTTTTCCGAGGTTGATCGAGTGTGTGTTGCTATTTGTGCACCCCTGCAGGGTAAAACTTTCTGAAAGCCGTGTCCGCGGTTATGGACGACTTGGAGCATAGTATCTCGATCATAGACAAGCATAACTAAAGTAGTGCTATAAATTTGACTTAATATGTAACTAGTAATCAGCTCAAGTATAACGGAATGGATATTAAAATGCCAACAGCTGGTGGATCTGGGTTGTTTTGTTATATCTGCCTAGTAAGTATTGCAACTCCAATGGAATGTGATAAAAGTGCCAACAACTGCTAGGTTTTGGGATTCCTCAGGACAATTATATCTGACTAGTAAATGTTCCAACTACCATAGAATGGTTAATTAAAACTGCCCACTACTTATGCTTCAGGATGACTCAAGCTATATATCTGACTAGTAAATGCGGCAACTATAACAGAATGAGTAAAACTGCCAACTGTGTGAGTTCCTTGGTCTGACTTCCTCGTTTGGTCTCGAGGGGGAAATACCAGGATGGGTTTGTTGGTGTTAGCTTCAGGTTGGATCCGAATAGGTCTTTCTTATCCCTCTCTGATAACCGCCAGTTGTATCGAGTCTCTATAGGTTGTTAGTGCCGCTGCGCTGCCGCTGCGCTGCCGCTTCATCCCACCATACCTATGTAGGCGAGAGTCGCCGAATTCTAGCCTTGCCGTGTACTGGCCTCAGTACTGACGCTCCTCTTTTTCCTTTGCCCTTTGTCGGCACCCCTTTTGTTTTAGCAGGTTTGAGATCGCCGTCGTTAGCAGGGTTACCCTTCCGGCTTGGCCTGGGCAGGGTTATGGACGCCATTGGTTATTCTTCAGGGCTCTTAGCCCCATTTGCATCTTGTCCGTAGTCAGACGCTCTATCGCTTTCAAGGTGATTTGGATCTTTGTATTGTATATATGTATTCTTGACTCGCTGAGTCGCTGTTGTATATATATCTGTTTTGTGGGTCCCATCAAGGACTGTTGTGTAATATTATTACTTCGTTTTGCACCCGCACCAAAGTGCCTGGTGGGCGTCCTTGCATCGTTTCTATGCGGGTTTGGCGGAAAGGGCTAAAACTTGCATAGGGCCGATTTGAGGGTGTTACAGAACCGCCCATCGATCGCCATCCCCCGCCATGCTGCTAGCTCGCCGTAGCCATGTCGCCACCGTCGACCGCCCATCCCGCTCGGTCTCACCGTCGGTCCTATAAAAGGAGCCCTCCCCAGCCATTCTTCTCTACACCATTCCACTCCCCTCACCTCTCTGAACCTCACCCACCTCTAGCCGGAGCAAGTGGAGCAGCAGCTCGCCGGAATTGGAACCGGAGCCGCCGCCTCTGAAGGAGAAGGGTGCCGTTGATTTCGACCACCCCAAGCTCCGCCACAACCGTGCCTCGCCTCGCCATCGTCTTCCACTTCGTTTGCCCGCCTCGCCGACCCCGTTGGAGCCCTGGTACGCCCCCAGTAGACCCCCACTGAGCCGCTAGGGTTCGAGCTCGCCGGCGACCTGTTCATCGTCGACGATGACCCTCAGCCGTTGATCTCGCTTCTAATCACACGGCCCACAGCGCGCGTACCGTTTCACGTGTTAAGTGCCACTGACAAGCGGGACCCCCCTGTCAGCTGAGCCCCATGCCACGGAGCGCCACTGGGATGGCCCATTCCTTTTCCCGTGCTAGCCCATAGATTCAAATCTAGATTTTTCTTTTTTAGTTAAATCTAGTTTCTGTCCCCTAGTTTAAAAATCAATTCAAAGAGTTTTAGAAATCCAAATTGCATGAAACTAATTTTGTCTGAAAGGTATTGAAATAATCTATCCAAGCCCGTTGGATTTATTTCAATTTAGAGTTATAGATCTCTCCTAATAAAAATAACAAAACAGAAGCATTTGCACCTTGCAACATTTTTATAAAATCAACCAAGTTAGCTTTTGAGTTGATTCCAACTCTCAAAAATCACATTTCATCATATTTATCCAAATATGTAATAATATTAAGGTTTACATGCAGTGACTTTGGACTAGTACAAAAATAATGCTATATAGGCATTTCTAGTCACTTTAAATCATTAAATAATGAACTTAAACCAAAGTAATATTGATCCAACCTTTAAATCTCATTCCCACATGTTAGAATATGTGGTGAGGACATGTGTCCACATGATCCCATATTTTAGGTGGTGAATATTAAATCTTAGTTAATTTTTTTAATGAGTAGAAATTACTTTTCTAAAATAAAAGAATGAAACTATGGAATTAAACTTGTGATGCTTGTGATGATAATAGATCATCAAATGTGTGTCTTAAAATGCTACTTAGCCTAGTTAAGTATTGTTTGGTGATTGTGTGCTCCGTATGTATTTATAGACGATAGTACTGACCAAGCTTTCGAGGAGGAGGAGTTCTACCAAGAAGAAGAAGAAGAAAACTTCAACCACTGCACCAACCAAGGCAAGCTATTATTAGCAAGCTAGATTTAAACTAGATGGTTTAGCAAAGATGCCTTAAGTATGCTTTGATCACACCCCTTTTAACTATTAGTACCCCAAGTCTTATTGACAAATTTTACCTCCCTTAGTTCACACAAAGTTCTTTACTTGTTTTGAAGGTAGCATAAAAAGTATAAAACTTGACCTACTTAGAAACCTTTAGATGTCATTCTATGGCACGAGATTGAAACCATCTTTTCCACCTTAGTGAACACTCTTAACTTAGTATTTTAGAATAGATCAAAAACTTGAGTCACTTTAGATGGGAACACTTGGTGAAAATGAATTATGAAAACCTTGGAATGATGAGTCATTCTATTGAGATGTTTTGACATGTGTTGAGAGACACATCTGGTTTATGATGATGAAAATGATGAGGCATGAGCCTTAACCCTTTTGTAAAACTGATGGTTGGATTCGGATGCGATACCATTCCAAATTTACCGTACAACCACATTACCTGAATTGGGTAAGGCTTAGCTGGAAATTTATATGCATTAGTATTAGTTCCCTCACAGGAGAGGTTTGAGCTGAGGCTACCTCTCAATGTTGTCCACCTATGCAGTGCCCAAGATGACTGATGGTCATGGTTGGGAGGCCATGCTCATAGGAGAGGTGCTTGTACTAGTATATGTAAAGGGAAGGTTATGTTTGATTATCTGCATACTAAGTATGATGATTCAGGGTTATCCCTGACAGATGTATCGAATCTTGTGGTGAAAGTGTACCACCTCTGTAGAGTGTCAAACTATTCGAATAGCCACGTCCGCGGTTATGGACAGTTGGAATGGCCATACTGTTTCGTTGTCAGCTGTTTTATAAATAACTTGACATGAATGATGAACTTTGACTTGACCACAACAAGGTTGTGTTGATGATAATAGCTTCCCAACTTAAGTGATTCTAGAACTTTACTTTATCTTTCTTTGCTTCTGAACTCAGCTTAGTTTTCAAATTTAACTTGATAGTTAACTTAGATTCAGTACTTTAACTTAGAATTATACCCCTTGTTAGTAGTAGTTTGCGAGTACTTAAAGAGTACTCATGGCTTTTGTCCCTGGCTATTATCATGGCCAGACTATGAAGGAGATTATCAAGATGATGGTCAGCAGGACGGCTATGATAACTAGGACTATCTGCCTTCGTCAGCATTGCCTGTGCCCCTGAAGATGGACCCCATCGCTACGCTATCGTTTATTTCCGCTGCTTGTTGTATTAAAGACTGGATCATGAGATCCTTATTTGTGTAAAACCTTATGTATGGTTTGTAATGGATGATGTACTGTGATATCCAATCCGTTATGTCTCGCAAAAATGGTAATCCTAGGATTGCGAGGTATGGCATAACGGGCATCTGGGATTAAAAATCCGGGTGTTGACATGGAAGCATATTATCGTGGATGAATTAGCAAAATCGTTCAAAGGGTTTGAAGCTTTCGATCACTATAGGGAAAATAAGCACATGGCAGCATATTGAGCTATTGTGGATGAATTAGCAAAATCGTTCGAAGGGTTTGAAGTTCAACACATTCCTTGAACGGAAAACAAGGAAGGAGATGCACTATCAAGAATAGGCTCTGCATGGAAAAAGGTCCCAGATAGTGCTTTTCTGGACCACCTTAAACTTCCCTCTATCACAGGAGTTGAAGAGGAGTATCCGACAAAATCCGACTCGCCGCTTATAGCAGTTCTGGCTATAATTCTCAGTTGGACCTTGAATTCTTGGTAGAAGGAAAGTTACCTGAAGACGAAGTTCTGAGCCGACAGATTATCCGACGAGCGAAATCCTACACAATAATCAATGGTGAGCTCTATAACCAGAGTGTATCTAGGGTTTTTTAGCGTTGTGTTTCTCCGGAAGATGGAGTGGAAATCCTAAGGGAAATCCAGAAAGGCGAATGTGGACATCACACCGCAACCAAATCTTTAGTGGCAAAAGCTTTTCCACATGAATTTTTCTGGCTTACAGCTAAGGCAGATATCGACAGGCTGGTCGAGATGTGCATAGACTACCAAAAATACGCCAAGCAAGCCCATGTTCTGGTTGATCAGCTGTGAACAATTTTGACTACATGGCCCTTTGCGGTCTGGGGAATTGACATGGTAGGACCATTCAAACAGGCTCCAAGTGGATTTACTCACCTACTAGTGATGGTGGATAAATTTACGAAATGGATTGAGCCTAACCCGTCATAAGTTGTGATGGAGCCACTGTCCAAAGATTCGTCGAGGATGTCATAATCTGATTCGGCTATCCGCACAGTATCATTATAGACAATGGGAGCAACTTTTCAATGGGAGAACTTGCCAAGTTTTGTGAAGATCAAGGGATCCGACTCGATATCGCATCATCCACACATCAACAAGGGCTAATGGTTTAATTCTTCAAGGCCTCTGGCCTAGGCTCGAAGCACCACTCCATCGTGCTGCTGGGTCTTGGGCGGACAAATTGCCGTCTATTTTATGGAGCTTACGAACTACTCCTAATAGGTCAACCGGATATACACCTTTATTCTTGGTCTATGTCCAAAAGGCAATTCTTCTGAGTGATCTTATCCATCTTTCTCCCTGAGTCACTATGTATGTCGAAGAATATGCCGAAGTGTATCGACAAGATGACCTCGATGTACTCGAAGAAGGTCACATCGTTGCTGAACAGATTGGAGGCACTTCAACGGATTGGAAAAATGGCTTCTGATAGTTGGTCATCTCAGCCACGCAACAAGCGTATCCGACACAAGAGTCCAAAACTTTTCTAGCATTTTGAAATTTGATGTCTTCATCGATAATCGAATAACCCTTGCTACAAATTTCCATGTTGTCATGGTGGCTCATTACCATGTAAGGGAATTCTGTGTCGCTGTACGAAGACATTTTCCAATCTTCAACCAGCTGGGGAATATGCTTCGCTTTATCATGCACCTCAAAGGCAGGCAATTTTTCTAGGTCGAAGAGATCAACGGTCTCACCAATATCTTCAAGAGATTGGCAGAAATCATGAAGTAGGTCTTCGACTGCAACAAGTCGGTTGGTGTGATATTTAGAGAAAGACAAATCCAGGAGGTTGAGAGGCCCTGCAGAAAGGAGCAGCATTAATAAAATCTGACAGAAATAGTCGAAAAAACAAATAGGAGGCAGACTAGCAGCAAACATACCAAATATAGCTTCATCTAATTTGATCTTTTCCTCTCGTAGACTTCAGAGTTCATCTCGTAGGTCTTGAGTGGTATCCTTCTGCCCATCCGTCTATGCTTTTAAATCCAAGATTTCTTTGTCTTGGCGAGCAATGGTTCGGTCACGTTCTTCGGTCACCATGTTGCTGGATTCCAGGATATTGTTGACACTGTGTTCATGGTCATCGCTCAATTTCTGAAGTTGCTCCCGCAATCCGGCATTCTCGATCTGCGAGGCTTTGAAATTTTCAGCTTGCTCCACAAGTTTGCAAGATTGAGTCGGCAAATCTGGAGTGAAAGGATACGGTTAGTCAAATTCAAAATTCGGCATAGCATAAAATTCTAAGAAGAGATAGTTGGAAAACTTACTTTCAACTTCATCCCTCTCAACTTTAAGCTGAGCATTTTCAAGCCAGAGAGCCTTGACCTCTCTCCGCTTGTTACAGATGTTCTTCAATAATTCCTGGTTATAAACATTAATTTTCTGTAAGTCAAAATGGTGACTAGAGTTAGAAGTCTACTAAGACTCGGGCTGCTATTGTAACTAAGTTAAATTTTAGCACGAGCCTTGGGGGCTACACTACTTTGTTCTTTGGCATCCTATAAAAGCATAAAATCAGATTTCTAGTTCTATCCAAGTTCATGCTTAGGGGCTAGAGGATATGATATAAATACAATAAAAGAGTCGAAAATTGACTTACAAAATGCTCATGTTGCAAGTTGTTGAGGCTTCTGTTGATCTCAGCAGAAACCTTCTTGGCCAGAGTTAAAGGAATGATTGGTGGTGGTGGAACTACACCAGCCTTTAACTTTTCATCACGAAGACGAACTTGATCTAGTAAATTAGCAAGTTTTACATCTTCAGATTCCTGAGCCTCTTCCTTAGTTGTAATAGTCCTGGTCTGCAGGCAATTTAAGGCAAACTTCCAAAGCTCTTCTACACTTTTCTGGTGAGGCCACCAGGGATATTCATGGGATCATCATCGAAGTCTTTAGCGGAGGGATCATTACCCTTAGAGGGTTCACCCTTATCAGTTCCGGGTCACTCATGTGAACTTAAGTTCACTAGATCTTTAGGACGAGCCTCAACATATCCAGCGCAGAGACGAAATATCTTCTAGCATTGATGATAATGTAGGGTTGGGAGTCGGAGGCGCAACAACGGGTGAAGCCAAAGTTAACTTCTACTAGCGCAGAGTCTTCCTCCGTTTCCCTTTCCTTTTATCAATGGTTTAGCTCTGGTCCGTAACAAATTATAATTGTTATGACCTGGAAAGAATACAAACAAAAATACAAGATCTAGCGGAAGTATTTACTTTTTTATGACTGGCAGCATCTGCGGGCCAGCCGAAATAACCGGAGCTTTACGCTTCCAGGTAAGCACTACATGCAGTTCTTCATCCTCAAGAGGAACTGGATCCACTGGTGGATATCCCTTGACAGGAGCAAGCTCCGAGTCGGGGAGGTCAGCAAGATGAAAGTCGGCAAATCTCTCAACATTGCAATACAATGAAACATCTACAAATAAACAATGGCAAGGTAGGTCAGTTGGAAAACTTACTAGGTTCAGGGGTTTCTTGGAAGTATACATGTGCATGGATATTCCCGGGGCTTTCCAGTTCACCCGCTCGTTGATCACCTTCAGGCTATCCTTCTTGTCCGAGGTGATCGTATGCATCAGTTGATCTCCATGATATTGTAGAGGTTCAATCCGACGCGTTATCCAGCAATGGACTAAGTCGGATCCATTCAAACCTTTATTCTTCATCAGAATCTCGATCCGCCTCTTGGCGCGTATCAAGTCTTCAGTCAAAGTCAGTGCCTCCGCATACCAAGAATCTTGTTGGGCGTGGGCATCGCCAACAAAACCCGGCAAAATTTATGGCTTGCCGAGAGCGAACTTATCCTTATGATCAAAGAAGGTGGTTGTCCATCTCTTCACTGACTCACTAGCTATGACCTTGGGGTAGACTCGGTCTCCTAAGGACTAGGGTAAGAGTTTCGGTATTGTATGTAACATCGAGAATGATAGAATTTTTACGGTACCGAAGTAGTACCAGAATAAAAGAAGACTCGGTTTAATTCAAAGATATCCCTCACAAAGAGAGACATGGGCGCTAAGCTCTAGAATGGAATTTGGGGGGGGGGGAGATTGTGGAGTTGTACGCCGTAGTGAGAAATTACCTCAGAGAAGAACTCCGACGATGGGAAAATCAATCCGCGATCCAGATGGGTCCCGAAGTGAACCAATTCATCGTTGCGAGGGGCGGGGATAAGTGCACCATAGCCGATCTGCCACTCGCCAGGGCGGAGAAGTCCTTCCTCCTCCATTTTTTGAAGCTTCTCATCATCAAGTACGCACGAGATCCAGAACCCGCGGGTACTTCTTAGCTTCTGCTGCTGATTACGCCATGATGCCGGAGCTCCATGTGTCGGCCATATCGATTGCCTGACCGTAGATGGGCGACACTGGTGGATTTCGGACAGAGAGGAAGAGGAAGATGAGGGGCACATGGTTTCTCGCAGAGAAGGGAGAATAAGATAATATGTGGATGAAAATGAGGGGTTTTATTCCTTATAAACCAATCTGCGCCAAGATTAATGTGTAAACACGCTAAATTAATGCCACACGTCGTGGAACGAGAAGGGAAACTTCCTCGCGAAGGATCCACCGCCTTGATTTCTTTGCTCGTATTGAAACAGTGCCTCGGTTCCACGCAATGTGGGCCCACCAATGGTCACACTGACAGAATATTTGTTAGTGACAAGGCATGACCTGAAAAGTTGTTAGGTTACATCACCAACCTAATTCTGGATCAGTTTGAAATCTAGAAGTGAAACAATGATGATATATCAACATGTCCAATTTATTTTGAGATCCAGATCCTACTTTTTATTTTGGAGTTTCAGGAACCCTTCAAGGTTCTACATCCGAAGAAGAATCAAGCTAGACGATGAAATCCTACTTTGGATCTTGGAGGCTTCCAGGGGCTACTATTTGGGATGTACTTTCCAGGTATACCCATTGTGACTTGTTGGCCAGAGTGGCCCACTTCAGGTTAGAGCTATGCTTCATGGGTGGCCCAGTCAGGGAGAGAAGTTAGAAGCCCATCTAGCTATGGGAAGGCGCAGAATACTTACTGACTTAGGATTGTAGGAATACTTGTAGTCCAAGATGTACTATGTAACTGACTCTGTGTCGTAGCCGGGTAGGACCCTCCTATAACCCTAGGACCGGATGACTATATAAGCCGTCCTAGGGATCAGCCTTTAGGGCATCGATAATCAACCTCAACTCGCATAGGCGAAACCTTTCTTGTAATTTGTACTTCTAGCGCTGCCATTATACTAGATTGCTAGCAGGAGTATGATCCGTCCATCGCATGCAGATTCAAACCTGGCTAAGATTGTGTGCTCACTATCCCGGAACACCGTACGTTTCATACCCCACATATTTCCATGCCTCAAGGAAGCCCTCATGCCGTACTTGTCATCAATCTGACGATAAATGATGTGATGGACATTACTCAATATAAGTATTGTAACATGATCAAGTCACAAAGTTCACGTTGAAATAGTGAGAAACAAAGTATCCTAATCCTTACACCATCAGATTATGTTTAATCATTGTCACTCGAGGCTGCTTAGACTGCATCAACCATTACACCATAATAGGATGATCATAAAGATGTATGTTGGGTATTCCAAAGGGACATGTTGTGGTGTATGCATCAAGACCGAGATTTGTTCTCTCGAGTGATAGGAATATACACTTGGCCATCTCGGTGAAATTACATCCATAAGTTGTGCAACATGTGACTAGGTCACATGGATGGAATATCACGGGAACGAGTAAAGCAACACTTCTCAGCAACGAGATTGAACAAGGTATCATAATATCGATGATCAGATCTCGGACCAGTCATGTATCAAAGTAAGAAATGGAATTGTACTTGATGTTTATGGTTCAAACAACATTGGGATCATGGAATGCACATGGGTCATTATGGGCATACCGGTCCCGCTAATAATCATTCATACGAGAGTCATCTCGATCATGTTTGTGATGTTTCTGAACCGTAGGGTAACACACTTAAGTGTTTTATATTGTTTAGAGATCATTTTGGAATTGATGAATTCATAGGAAGAAAGAGAATAGAATATCGAAAGTGTTCTGTGAGAGAATCAGAATCATTTCGGGAGGATCTGAAGGAGTTTGAAGTGAACCAAAAGGTATTTCAAATCAAAAAGGATTTAATAATATGTATTTTATTAATTGTTGGAATTAATAATAAAATAATATATAAATTAATTTAATTGGGAAAACTTCCCTATTGGGCCAAGACCCCATAGGGAACAAGGCCCAAGAGGCAAGCTGCATAGGGCATGACAACGCCTTGGTAGGCGCGTGGCTGGGTCCCACCCCGGTGCCGGCCTCCCATGGGCCATGCGTGGGGCCCACCCCGGCCTGGCTGGTCGGCCTCCTCCCCTGGCGCTTGCCTCCCCTCCTTCCTTGGTTTAGTCTCACCTTGGGACTTTAATAGTTGGGGTAGCCTCTTCCCCCTATATAAGAAGGTCTATATGGGAGGGAAAATGACTCACAATAATATCTAAGGCAATTTCCTTAGGGATTTTATCTCTTTTTTTTGCGACTGTGGGCCCATGTAAGGTTTGCACTTGTAGGAGACTGCTTCACTGCAGCACGCCGTTGTGCTGCGGTGATTATGGCCAGAAGATCTACTTCCACATCCCGGCTGGATCAGGGAGAACGAGAGTCATCATCGAACAACGGATGTGTGCGAGACCACGGGGGTGCCACCACTTGTGGTACCAGGATCATCGTGCAAGGAATATGGGTGACTTGTGAGGAGCTTCGAGACCTTGAGGTTAGTGCGAGTACGACTACATCATCCATGTTCCGCATGAGCGTTAAGATCTTTAGGTCTACAAGGGTATGATACCAAAGCCTGTCTCTATTACAGCATTATTCCTAGATAGATCTTGGGAGTACTAGTGTTACACTAGTTAGGGGATTTTTTTTGCTGCGAACCCCTTGAGTGGTATCAGAGTTGATCTATGCATATTACTGCTTGTACAGTTAGAGCACAGGCATAATGTGGACATTGATCCTCTAGTTGTTACCCTCCTATGTGTACTTATTTATATCGCGGCACTATTTGATGAAGCATCCTAGACCGACCTTACGTATAAGCTTATGTGAGACTGTTTCCATGTTCAACATACGGCTTGTACCGTGTAAGTGGTTAGCGGGTATCTGTATCTCTTTCAGTAGTTGATATAGAATTTGCAACGGAAACCCTAAAAGGCGTGTAGTAGACAATTGTTGGATCCATGTTGTGGTTGGAATTTTGTAGGTAGAAACAGTTCTATCACGAAAGCCTAATAGCCACATAAAACTTGCAAAAGATAAAGTAAAGGCATATAACTTTATTTTGTAGGAGGCATGTGATTTGATATGGTCATGGTCGAGATCAAGGCAAAGTAGTTTACTTTTCTATTACTAAGTTGTATAGTAATAGTCATCCTATCGATCGATGATGAACTGGTGGCATCATGGACTTGGTGCCAAACCGGTGGCAAGATAGTGATCATGCCGGAGCACTCGATGGAGATCAAGGCACGTGAAGAAGGACCATATCATGTCACATACAAATTGCATGTGATGTTAATTCTTTGTGTCCATCTTATTGATTGCTAGTATTAGATACACAACGATAGCATTAAATAAGATGATCCCTAATTAATACCAAGTGTATTGTTTTTCCTTTAGTGTGCACCACCAAGAAAGTCCATCGTTATTGAGCAGGCCATGATGATCGGGTGTAAACATTTAATGTTTGAATACGGTGGATTTAAGCTATGTATGCACTTCAAATATGCTAAGGTTGAATTGGCAAGCCTAGAATGTACAAACATGGCCTTGGAATATGAGAAGATCACAAGGTCGAGCATGAGTCACATGAATGATGTGATCGACACTGTGTTGTCTACGTTTGTAGCTATATCATTGATCATGACGATTGGGGGTGGTATAATGAATAAGGATCATGTAGTCACTAAAACCTTCTTAGGGATGATAACTTTATGGGAGCTCATTCGATAAATTTGAACTCATATTATCAACTTAGTCTAAATCTTTGCAAATATCCTCATCGATCATGTACATTCCTAAAGTTTAGGACATCTTTGGTCCATTCCTGAATGATGAGAAACTTAAGCTAGATGGGTCGAACTTCATCGACTAGTACCAGCGCCTCAGGGACGTCATCATAGAAAACCATCTTCTCTATGCCCTGCATGAACCAATAGAAGATTTCCTCAACTACTCGGATGGTGAAGAAGAAACGATTCTTCGTGGTTGCCATGATACTTTCATGACAGCCAAGTACACCATAATTCATCCTATGGAATCTTGTACACCATAATCGACACATATGATATGCTCGACGTATTGAAGAGTTTGTTCCTAGCTAAAGTTAGACTCGTGAGATATGAGTACGTGGACGAGTTTCTTTGAACCAAGATGGAATAAAATACTTGCTTCGAGACCCACCTGGACATCATGGAAGATATTCACGAGCGTCTTGTGGATGCCATGGGCAGCTGGTTGACTGACTCCTTTGCGATAGATGGCGTGTTGCGCTCACTTCCTCCCAGCTACAAAGATGTCGTCAAATTCTATGTCGTGAAAGGGATATCGTATTCCTTTCACGAATACATGGCCAAGTTGAGGACTACTAAAGTCGAGCCCATTGCAGGGGAAGTTATCAACAAAGGAGGTATATATTTCATATACATGTTATAAATGTTTCCCTCAAACACTTAATGTAGTGTTCTAAGTATTTGATACTTTGTTTTGTGAAAACATGACCTTCTGCTTGAGAGTTGCTGGATGGGAGATGCGATGATGGCATGATGACAGCAAGCAATCTGGTTCCCTCGACGCTTATCATTAGATTTAGAGGATTTGAATAAAATCTTTGTAATAATTAGGTGTGTGAACCCTATTAGTGTGTCTTGCTTAGTGCAAGATAGTTATTCATATAAACGAGATAGAAGTTAATTGTTCTATTTCTATGAATGATTTCTCTTATGTTCACTAAACAAGTTGTGCTTGTCTTCATTTGTATGATAAAAATTTACGCATGTATGAAATATCTGAAAATTGCCAAAAGATATTCAAACTTAATAATGACATCATTTTAAATGATGCTATTGTTGAAGTCAAATGGGTTGGTTCATTCTGATGAAATAATAAGTCTACTAGATACTTGATCTTATGACTTATGTAAACCATGCCTAACTAGGTAAGATTATTAAAACTCCGCATTCTGGTGATATAGACCATGGATTAAAATGTTGACTATGGTTCAACCTCCTCACACTGACCGCCGGATTCAACCGCCTCCTTGGCCATGACCGTCTCCACCATGCGTATCTATCTGTAACCGCCTCCCCTCGACTGGCCCTAACTTCCACCGCCTCAAGGGCATGGAGGCGTGGTAACCACCATAGATCATTAGCAGGAGGATCAGCATGGATGCGATCTAGGCATGGAGGAACGGATCCAACCTCCCCCTTATCCCCCTCTCTCACCCCTTAGGGGTATGAAGGCATGATAACCTCCATAGATCACAAGCAGGAGGATAAACATGGATGTGATCAGGGCATGGAGGACTAGATCCAACCTCCCCTCGCCCCTCTCTCTAATAAAATCTATCATATTGTAGGTCAATTTCAAGTTTATTTGAGCAAATCTGCGGCAGTCAGATGATTTACCATGTGTTATGATTTTTTTGCAGTGAACTTTAGGTCACTAGATGAAGCCAAATCGAAGCATGGTTTCTGAAAGCATGTGTTCTGCATTGTAATTTTTGTACAAAAGGTAGTGATTTGAGCAGTGAGCCCCATCTTTCGTACCACTCCTGGATGCCCCAACATCATGATAGGCCTATATCGAGGTAATTTTTAATCTCTCCAATGTATTTGATTTGAGCAGATCATTTAGCATTTTCAGAGGTGCTTCTGTAGTACTACTTCTATAGTATTATATCTGGTTTAAACTTGGAATTTATTTTTAATATGCATGGTGCCGATAGCGATCTGCCGTCAACCTCATATGATTACCCTTAGAGGGTTCACCCTTATCAGTTCCCGAGTCGCTCATAGTGACGTTGGTTTGTGAACTTAAGTTCACTAGATCTTCAGGACGAGCCTCAACATATCCAGCGCGCGGAGACGGAATATCCTCTAGCGCTGATGATAATGTAGGGTTGGGAGTCGAAGGCGCAACAACAGGTGAAGCCAAAGTTAACTTCTGTTGGCGCAGAGTCTTCCCCCGTTTACCTTTCCTTTTATCAATGGTTTAGCTCTGGACCATAACAAATTATAATTGTTATGACCTGGAAAGAATACAAACAAAAATACGAGATCTAGCGGAAGTATTTACTTATTTATGACTGGCAGCATCTGCGGGCCAGCCGAAACAACCAGAGCTTTACGCTTCCAGGTAAGCACTACATGCAGTTCTTCAAGTTCTTCATCCTCAACAGGAACTGGATCCTCTGGTGGATATCCCTTGACGGGAGCAAGCTCCAAGCCGGGGAGGTCCGCAAGATGAAAGTCAGCAAATATCTCAATATTGCAATACAATCAAACATCTACAAATAAACAATGGCAAGGTACGTCAGTTGGAAAACTTACTAGGTTCAAGGGTTTCTCGGAAGTATACATGTGCATGGAGATCCCCGGGGCTTTCCATTTCACCCGCTCGTTTATCAACAACTTGACCTAGGAATCACATTCCTTGGGGGGATCGAGGTCGAACTCACCTTCAAGCTATCCTTCTTGTCTGAGGTGATCGTATGCATCAGCCGGTCTCCATGATATAGCAGAGGTTCAATCCAACGCATTAGCCAGCTGTAGACTAAGTCGGATCCATTCAAACCTTTATTCTTCATCAGAATCTCGATCCGCCTCTTGGCGCGTATCAAGTCTTCAGTCAAAGTCAGCGCCTCCACATACCAAGAATCTTGTTGGGCATGGGCATCGCCAAAAAAAACGGCAAGATTTATGGCTTGCCGGGAGCCAACTTATCATTATGATAAAAGAAGGTGGCTAGCCATCTCTTCACGGACTCGCTAGCTATGACCTTGGGGTAGACTCGGTCTCCTAAGGACTAGGCTAAGAGTTTCGGTATTGTATGCAACATCAACAATGATAGAATTTTTACGGTACCGAAGTAGTACCAGAATAAAAGAAGACTCGGTTTAATTCAAAGATATCCCTCACAAATAGAGACATGGGCGCTAAGCTCTAGAATGGAATTTGGGGGGAGATTGTGGAGTTGTACGCCGTAGTGAGAAATTACCTCAGATAAGAACTCCGACGATGGGAAAATCAATCCGCAATCCAGATGGGTCCTGAAGTGAACCAATTCATCGTTGCGAGGGGCGGGGATAAGTGCACCATAGCCGACCCGCCACTCGCCGGGGCGGAGAAGTCCTTCCTTGTCCATTGTTTGAAGCTTCTCATCATCAAGTACACACGGGATCCAGACCCTGCGGGTACTTATTAGCTTCCGCTGTTGATTACGCCACAATGCCAGAGCTCCATGTGTCGGCCATATCGATTGGCTGACCATAGATGGGCGACACTGGTGGATTTGGGACAGAGAGGAAGAGGAAGATGAGGGGCACATGGTTTCTCGCAGAGAAGGGAGAATAAGATAATATGTGGAGGAAAATGAGGGGTTTTATTCCTTATAAACCAATCCGTGCCAAGATTAATGTGTAAACACGCGAAATTAATGTCACGCGTTGTGGAACGAGAAGGGAAACTTCCTCGGCGAAGGATCCACCGCCTCGATTTCTTTGCTCGCATTGAAATGGTGCCTCGATTCCACGCAATGCGGGGCCACCAATGGTCACACTGACAGAATATTTGTTAGTGACAAGACAAGACCTGAAAAGTTGTTAGGTTACATCACCAACCTAATTCTGGCTCAGTTTAAAATCGAGAAAGGAAACAATGATGATATATCAATAGGTCCAATTTATTTTGAGATCCGGATCCTACTTTTTATTTTTGAGTTTCAGTAACCCTTCAAGGTTCTACATCCGAAGAAGAATCAAGCTAGATGGTGAAATCCTACTTTGGATCTTAGAGGCTTCCGGGGGCTACTATTTGGGATGTACTTTCCAGGTATACCCATTGTGAGAAGTTGGCCAGAGTGGCCCACTTCAGGTTAGGGCTATGCTTCATGGGTGGCCCAGTCAGGGTGAGAAGTTAGAAGCCCATCTAGCTATGGGAAGGCCCAGAATACTTACCGATTTAGGATTGTAGGAATACTTGTAGCCTAAGATGTACTATGTAACCGACTCTATGTCGTAGCCGGGTAGGACCCTCCTATAACCCTAGGACTGGATGACTATATAAGTCGTCCTAGGGATCAGCCTTTAGGGCATCGACAATCAACCTCAACTCGCATAGGCGAAACCTCTCTTATAATTTGTACTTCTAGCGCTGCCGTTATACTGGATTGCTAGCAGGAGTATGATCCGTCCATCGCATGCAGATTCGAACCTGGCTAAGCTTGTGTGCTCACTGTCCCAGAACACCGTACGCTTCATACCCACATATTTCCACGCCTCAAGGAAGCCCTCATGCCGTACTTGTCATCAATCTAATGATAAATGATGTGATGGACATTACTCAATATAAGTATTGTAATATGATCAAGTGACAAAGTTCACGTTTCAATAGTGAGAAACGACGTATCCTAATCCTTAGACCGTGAGATTATGTTTAATCGTTGTCACTCGAGGTTGCTTAGACTGCATCAACCATTACACCATAATAGGATGATCATAAAGGTGTATGTTGGGTATTCCAAAGGGACATGTTGCGGCATATGCATCAAGACCGAGATTTGTTTCTCTCGAGTGATAGGAATATACACTTGGCCATCTCGGTGAAATTACATCCATAAGCTATGCAACATGTGACTAGGTCACATGGACGGAATATCACGGGAACGAGTAAAGCAACACTTGTCAGCAACGAGATTGAACAAGGTATCATAATATCGATGATCAGATCTCGGACAAGTCATGTATCGAAGTAAGAAATGGAATTGTACTTGATGTTTATGGTTCAAACAACATTGGGATCATGGAATGCACATGGGTCATTATGGGCATACCGGTCCCGCTAATGATAATTCATACGAGGGTCATTATGGAATTCACGATCATGTTTGTGATGTTCCCAACCGTAGGCTAACACACTTAAGGGTTTTACATTGTTTAGAGATCATTTTGGAATTGATTAAATCATAGGAAGAAAGAGAATAGAATATCAAAAGTATTCCATGAGAGAATCAGAATCATTTTGGGAGGATCTGAAGGAGTTCGAAGTGAACCAAAAGGTGTTTCAGATCAAAAAGGATTTAATAATATGTATTTTATTAATTGTTGGAATTAATAATAAAATAATATATAAATTAATTTAATTGGGAAACTTCCTATTGGGCCAAGACCCCATAGGGAACAAGGCCCAAGAGGCAAGCTGTGTAGGGCATGCCGACGCCTTGGTAGTGTTGGAGATATGCCCAAGAGGCAATAATAAAAGTGGTTATTATTATATCTTTGTGTTTATGATGAATGTTTACATCCCATGATATAATTGTATTATAAGGAAACACTAATACATGTGTGTTTTGTAAACATAAAAGAGTCCCTAGTAAGCCTCTTGTGGAACTAGCTTATTAATTAATTGATGATCATGGTTTCCTGATCATGGACATTGGATGTCATTAATAACAAGGTTATATCATTAGGAGAATGATGTGATGGACACACACCCATAGTAAGCGTAGCATAAGATCAATTCATTAAGTTCGTATTGCTATAAGCTTTCAAATGCATAGTAACCTAATCCTTCGACCATGAGATTATGTTAATCACCATCACCTGATGAGTACTTTGATGGCATCAAACACCGCTTTGTAACTGGATGGTTATAAAGGTGTCATTGGGTATTCTGAAAGTATGTGTTGA
Source organism: Avena sativa (assembly GCA_916181665.1). Classification (NCBI taxonomy): domain Eukaryota; kingdom Viridiplantae; phylum Streptophyta; class Magnoliopsida; order Poales; family Poaceae; genus Avena; species Avena sativa. Next base: position 485,552,478 of record OV702279.1, read on the forward strand.
AGTGCATGGACCAAGATTGGGATTTGTCCATCCATGTGACGGATATATATGCTCTGGGCCCTCTCGGTGGAATGTCATCTAGTTAGCTTGCAAGCATGTGACTAGGTCACAAGGGATGACATAACATGAAACGAGTAAAGAGTGCTTATCATTAACGAGGTAGAACTAGGTATGGAGATACCGACGATCAAACCTCGAATAAGTAGAGTATCGCGTGACAAAGGGAATTGGTTTCATATGTTAATGGTTCTATCGATCACGAAGTCATCGTTGAGTATGTGGGAGCCGTTATGGATCTCCAGATCCCGCTGATGGTTATTGATCGGAGAGGTGTCTCCATCATGTCTGCATATTCACGAACCGTAGGGTGACACACTTAAGGTTCGAAGTTGTTTTAAGTAGATATGGAATGTGCGTTGGAGACCGAATGTTGTTCGGAGTCTCGGATTGGATCCGGGACATCACGAGGAGATCCGGAATTGTCCGGAGAATAAGATTCATATATTGGGGATCATTTTCTAAGTTAGGAAATGTTCCGAAGTATTTGTATGGGGATTCTAGAAGTTTTTGGAATGTTCCAGAAGGTTCTAGAAGATTTCTTGGAGTTTTCTAGAAAACCAAGAAAGGATCAAGGAATCCTTGTGGGGCAAGACAAGGATTCGTGGGCGAGTAGGACTCTCCCCCCCACCTCCTTGATCCGCCGGCCAAGGGAGAGGGGAGTCCTACAAGGACTCCACCTCCCCATGGCGCCTCCCTCCTTTAAATAGAGGGGTGGAGGCGCCACCCCCTTGCCCCCCACCAATCCTCAAACCCTAGCCGCCTCTCTCCTCCTCCTTCCCTCTGCTCTGGCTTAGGCGAAGCCCTGCAGAATTCTCTACTCCACCACCACCACCACACCGTCGTGCTGCTAGGATTCCGTGGAGAGATCTACTACCTCCGTTGCTCGCTGGAACGGGGAGAGGAAGGTCTGCTTCGACTCCGCACGTGTGACCGACTGGGGAAGCGCTGCCAGAACGCGGCGACGGAAGGATCGTCTACTCGATCTTGAGATCGGCAAGTGATCGACTACATCCACCACGAGATCTGATCTCGTAACGCTTTCGGGTCTACAAGGGTTAGTACAGATCTATCTCGTTGCACATGTCTAATAGATTAGATCTTGGCTTTTATCTAGATTAGATCTGGGTTTTGTTCGTTCTTGCGGTAGAATTTTTTTGTTTTCCATGCTACGAACCCATCAGTGGTATCAGAGCTGTATCTATGCATAGATCTGTTACACGAGTAGATCACAATGGTTTTGTGGGCGTTGGTGCTCGTGCCGTCTTTTGCTTTGTGTACTTTGCATCTTGCGGTATGGTGGGATGAAGCGGCTCGGGCTAACCTTACATGTCATCGCACATGAGACTTGCTCCACGCTTGACGTGTAACTTGCTTTGCACAAGTGGCTTTGAGGGTGTCTGTCTCTCCCACCATAGTATAGATCAAATCTACACTTTGCACTTGATAGCACTTGTATCAACGTTGTGGTTCAGTTTCGTAGGTAAGATCCGTTCTCATTCGAAAGCCCCAAACCACATAAAACATGCAAAGATAATTAGAGGCGTCTAACTTGTTTTTGCAGGGGTTTTGTGATGTGATATGGCCATCATGTGATTGTGATTATATTTGATGTATGCAATGATCCTTGTTGTAATATGGCAACCGGCAGGAGCCTAATGGTTGTCTTTAATTTTGTTAAGACCTGCGTGTCTATTCATCTTGTAATAGCTTTATTCCAAGTAGTTGTAATAGTTGCTAGTGATGATGGACAACCATGAAGCGGCGCCACTGACCTTGACGCAATGCTGGTGATGATGGAGATCATGTCAGTGCTTTGGAGATGGAGATCAAAGGCATAAGAAGAAAGGGCCATATCATATCACACTAATTATGAATTGCCTGTGATGTTAATCCTTTATGCATCTTGTATTTCTTAGATCGCGACGGTAGCATTATAAGATGATCCCTCTCACTAAATTTCAAGTAATAAAGTGTTCGTCCTTAGTTGGCACCGTTGCTAAGACTCGTCGTTTCGAAGCATCTCGTGATGATTGGATGTGATAGATTCTATGTGTGCATACAACGGGTCCAAGCCAGATTTGCACATGCGGAAACTAAGGTAATCCTTGACGAGCCTAGCATGTACATACATGGTCTCGGAACACGGAATACCGAAAGGTAGAGCATGAATCATATGAGTGATATGATGAACATGAAGATTGTTCGCCGATGAAACTACATCTTCTCTCGTGAAGATCGGACTTGGTGTAGTGGACTTGGTTCGTGTAATCACTAAGACAATGTGAGGGATGTTGTTTTGAGTGGGAGTTCACCTAGTTTATTTAAGAATTAAAATTGAACTCAATTTATCATAAACTTAGTATAAACTACTTGCAAATTTGTTGTAGATTATGGCGAACCTCTCCATCAATTTCAATGCGTTCCTAGAGAAAGAAAAGCTTAAGAACAATGGAAGTAACTTCACGGACTGGCTCCGTGGTCTGGAGATTGTCCTCAGGGCTGGTCAGATGACCTATGTGCTCGAAGCACCGCTAGGTGACCCACCTGTAGAAGATGCCACCGATGACGTAAAGAATGTTTACGCCACTCGGAAAAATCATTACTCCACAGTTCAGTGTGCCATCTTGTACGGTTTAGAAACGGAGCTTCAGAAGCGCTTTGAGCACCACGACCCGTTCGAGATCATTAAAGAGCTCAAGCTCATTTTTGAGACTCACGCGGCCGTGGAGAGCTATGAGGCCTCCGAAAAGTTCTTTAACTGTAAGATGGAAGAGGGAAGCTCCGTTAGCGAGCACGTGCTCACCATGTCTAGGCACGCAAACAAGCTCCAAGAGTTGGGGATAACGATTCCTAATGAGTTAGGGATTCACCGTGTCCTCCAATCACTGCCACCGAGTTATAAGAACTTTGTGATGAACTACAATATGTACTGCATGAACAAGACGTTGCCTGAACTATCGTCCATGTTGAAAACTGTTGAAGTGGAGATCAAGAAGGAGCACCAAGTGTTGATGGTCAATAAGACCACCAATTTCAAGAAACAGGGCAAGCCTAAGAAAAAGGGCAACTTCAAAAAGGACGACAAGAAAGCTGTCGCACCTGCTAAGAAGTCCAAGGCTGGTCCTAAGCCTGAAACTGAATGCTTCTACTGCAAGGGTGCTGGTCACTGGAAGTGTAACTGCCCCAAGTACCTGGTGGATCTGAAGAACGACAACATCAAAAAGAAAGGTATATTCGATATACATGTTATTGATGTGTATCTTACTAGTAATCGTAGTAGTGCCTGGGTATTTGATACTGGTTCGGTTGCTCATATTTGTAACTTGAAACAGGAGCTGCGGAATAAACGAAGACTGGCGAGAGACAAGGTGACGATGCACGTTGGAAATGGCTCCAAGGTTGATGTGATCGCCGTCGGCACGCTCCCTCTACATCCACCTTTGGGATTAGTTTTAAATTTAAATAATTGTTATTTGGTGCCTGCGTTAAGCATGAACATTATATCTGGATCTTGTTTATTGCGAGATGGTTACTCTTTTAAGTCTGAGAATAAAGGTTGTTTGATTTATATGAGTAATATCTTTTATGGTAATGCACCTGAGATGAATGGTTTATTCTTATTGAATCTCGATAGTAGTGATACACATGTTCACAACATAGATGCTAAACGAATAAAATTGAATGATAATTCTACATATATATGGCACTGTCGTCTTGGTCACATTGGAGTGAAGCGTATAAAGAAACTCCATTCTGATGGACTTCTTGAATCACTTGAAAGATACGAAGCATGTCTAATGGGAAAAATGACTAAGACTCCATTTTATGGAATAATGGAGCGAGCTACAGACTTATTGGAAATAATACATACCAATGTGTACGGTCCAATGAGTATAACATCGCGTGGTGGATATCGTTATGTTCTCACTTTCACGGATGACTTAAGTAGATATGGGTATGCCTACTTTATGAAACATAAGTCCGAAACTTTCGAGAAGTTTAAGAAATTTCAAAGTGAAATGGAAAATCATCGTAACAAGAAGATTAAGTTTCTGCGTTCTGACCGCGGAGGTGAATATCTAAGTTATGAGTTTGGCATGCATTTAAAGAAATGTGGAATACTTTCGCAGTTGACACTGCCGAGAACACCACAGCGTAATGGTGTGTCCGAACATCGTAATCGAACTCTCTTAGATATGGTTCGATCTATGATGTCTCTTACACTATGTTTGGATGGACGGATTTGGACCCAGAATTGAGGAATTGGAATTAGGCAACAAATTCTACCGTTTGTTTTGTCCCAGAATTAGCCGCCGGAAACGAAGCCCCAATTCTACGGACCCCCCGCGCGCGGTACCCCCTGTTGTATCCAATTCGGAGGGTCTGGCCTCTGAATCGGTACGGAAACCATCGCCCTCGCGCTGGACTCCTCGCCCGCGTCCCTTTCTCCTCGTATTCATCGCCGCAGGTATCTCCATCGCCATGCCCGCTCACCCCTTCCCCCTCCTTCTCCCTCCCCTACCTCTCCTCTACTGTACGAGTTTCACCGCGACGCGTGCCGGCACAATTTCTACCGGGACGTACGTTGATCCGGGAGCCTGATCTAGTTTCTGGTTTAATGGTGCCTGATCTGATTTCCACCGGGACGTATGTTGATCAGCGAGGACGCACTACAGATTCCCGCTACCATTTAGCTGCGTGTCTGATCTAGTTTTTGTTAATATTGATCTGGGTGCCTCGCATGGATCTCTCCTTGGAAATAGCTAGCTCCAATCACAAGGACTACTAACGAAAGATCAATGAAAGTAGCTAGCTCCAATCACAAGGACTACTAACGAAAGATCACTGGCCGCCATCGTTCGCTGTGCCAGACGGAAGATCACCGACCGCCGTCGCTGAAATCGTATAGATACGTATTTTGTTTTGTTTTAGGAATAGAAGTAGTACTAGTAATCCCGCCTTTGCAGTTAGGTCATCTTTCTGATTGTGTGGGATTAATTTGCTCTAGTAACCTAGTTGTACGTCCTGATCTAGCTTCTGGTTGATAGCTGATTTTTTTCATAATGATATGTTCAATTTACATGTCTAGTTCAAATTTTCAAGCCTTCCAATTTGTTTTTGAGCTCACGCAGATGGTAGTTGGTTAATATTTTTTTTGCCGACCTCTATGAATTGCAGGGCACAAGACTAGTTACACGCACCGGTTGGAGCTCTCGACCGAAGGTAAAATTCTTGTGTGCTATGTGGTTATATATATATATATATATATATATATATATATATATATATATATATATATATATATATATATATATATATAGAAACCCTATTCAACATCCAGGGTGCAGAATAGTTTTTTGCATCCTACATGTTTTTATGTTCTTACATACATAAATTTATATTTTGTATACTAATAATTATGTTCATATTCATCAAAAACGTAAAAAAATCGACATAAAAATACGATTTATGAGTCATTATAGTGTAAAAAATAGAAAAAATTCGCATTTTACGCCGTATTTTTTTACGGCATGTAAACAATTTTTTTACGACATGTCTAAATTTTCTTATGTTCTTCTTAACTTCTGAGGTAAGAGAAAATTTACGTGACGTAAAAATCTTATACGGTTTGAAAGATAGGGGGTGGATGAAGAATAACTATTCTACACCCAGGATGTCAAATAGCGCCACTCTATATATATATGTATGTGTGTGTGTGTGTGATGTTGGTAGTTGATTTAAATATTGGAACATTGACGTACATATCTCGATACATAAATATGCTACTGTGTATGGTTACGTGATAATACAAATGTTGTGTCAACTGTAGTGTCATGTCCCAACAAGAGTTAGTCGCTTACGTCACCGAAGAGAATAAACGAAGAAAAAAAAAAGAATAGTATTGACAAAGATGTTTTTCGAGATGTCATGACTTGCTCTATATTATGTTAGTACGCAGAGGGCACCTAGAAATCTGGGATGCTTCAATGATGATGAGGAGAAGGTTGCATATAGGAAGTATATATTGAAACAAACTTACGATGGGTCTGAGACTACTTGCTATGATAAGCTACGTCTAACTAAAAGAAACTTTCATGATCTTTGTGCTATGTTGCGTGAGAAGTGTGGCCTCAAAGATAGCGTGTTTGTGTCAGTAGAAGAAAATCTTGCTATGTTCTTACACGTTGTTGGGCATGGAATTAAAATGAGAATGTTGGGTGGCACTTATCAGCGGTCTTTAGAGACTATCAGTAGGAATTTCTCATCGGTGTTATCAGCCATCCTATCTTTACATGGGGAGTTAATCAAGCTTCCTGATCCTTATATCAACCCTCCTAATGATTACAAATGGAAATGGTTTCGTAATGCACTTGGAGCACTAGATGGGTGTCATATTCCAGTGTTTGTTAATGCTGCTGACAAGGGGAGGTATAGAAACAGAAAACAAGAAATCAGCACAAACATGCTAGGTGTGGTTGATTGGAACATGAAATTTATCTATGTTCTACCTGGATGGGAGGGCTCTGCATCAGACTCGAGAGTCTTAAAAGATGCTATGAGAAATGACCGCTGGAATGCGTTTGTTGTACCACAGGGTATGGCTCTTTCTCTTGCTTTTTTTCTTTATCATATTTAATTGTTAGCTAACTTATTTACTTTATGAATAGGGAAGTACTACCTAGTTGATGCTGGCTATACAAATGGACCGGGATTTCTATCTCCATTTAGATCCACTCGGTATCATTTGAAAGAGTGGGTTGCAAGTCAACAACAGCCGCAAAATAAAAAGGAATTGTACAACTTGCGCCATGCTCGTGCTAGAAACGTAGTGGAGAGAACTTTTGGCTTATTGAAGAAGAAATAGGCCTTCCTACGTACTTGTTCTTTCTTTGGCATAGAGGATCAGGTAATACATGTTCATATGGTGTTGCAATAATTAATTCATTGACAACAACAAATACTGATATGAAAAATATTTGCAGATTCGAATTATCAATGCGTGTTGTGTGTTGCACAACTACGCAAGGGATAGGCAACATGTGAGGGATGATTTATTGCTACCTGAAGTCGACGCTGAATTAGCAGCTATGGCTCCTGAGCCTACCGATGATGCTACTTTAATTAGAAGTGTCCAACAAACTACTGCATGGTCCAACTTTAGACAGGAATTTGCTGATGATATGTTCGCAGACTACCTTGTTGCGCATGCTGAACTAGCGTTGGAGCACTAGATAAATATTAATTGACTAGTTTGCTAGCTCACGGTTTCCCTTTTTGTGTTAGCTTTATGATGGTGGCTTTTGTGTGGAAATTTTGTGCATTCATCATCTTGATAGTAATGTAGACATGTTTTACCTCCAACTATGTATTATGTCCTTATTTCAATTTAACTTGTAGAAGCATGGGTGAACCAAAAGGAAAGAAAGGAAGCAGGTCATACCTTGCATGGACTCCTGAGATGGACACGGCATTGTTGTCCATGCTTGTTGAGCATCACAACAATGGTGACCATGCTCAAAATGGTTGGAAGCCACATGTGTACAATGCTTATATAAAACATGTGAAGGAGAAATGTGATGTTGTTATCAACAAGGACAAAATACAAGCAAGAATTAAAACATTTGACAAGCATTACGAGGTCATTAACAAGATGCTTGCTCAGAGTGGCTTCGGATGGGATTGGGATAAGAACATGGTGATGGTTGATAGTGATGAAGTGTGGACTCGATATGTAAAACACTACTATATTTTATGCTATCATTTATTTTGATGAGGCTTTAAAGACAACCGAGCCACTTTCAATGCCAAAGGAGACTCCTCTAGCAGAAATCCTTGATGCACTAAAAAAGGTACCTGAGTTGGAGGATTCTGATATGATCAAGGCGTATCAAAAGTTGACCATCAATGGGCGCTTGTTTCAAGCATTCATGGCACTTCCCGAGAACTTCAGGAAGACATATCTCTTGACCTTGCCTTGATGGTTGCTATGATGTGCGGATGTTAAGCTGAGCTACTACGTACTTGGTTGATTATGAACTATCTACTCGTGATAAGTTTGTGCTATGTGTAAGAGACATAAATTACATATGTGCTTCTTGCGATCTTGTTCAGATTATTTTGAATGTTACTATGTGTGGAAAATAATATGTATACGTTGTAATATACACATGTGACAATCCGTACATTTTAAAAAGTATAAAACAACTAAACAAAAAAAACATCCAATTCCATGGTTTGAACATCCAAACAGGAACTGGAATTGGGTAGCACCTTCTGATTCCAGTAGCAAATTCCGAACCACCCAAACAATAGAATTCGAATTAGTAGCCATTTCCTTTCCAGCCCGGATTTGGAATTCCCACCTAATTCATTTCCGGGATTCAATTCAGTACATCCAAACAAAGCGTTACAGATTTACCGCTATTGTTTTGGGGCTATGCATTAGAGACAGCCGGATTCACTTTAAATAGGGCACCATCTAAATCCGTTGAAACGACACCGTACAAATTGTGGTTTGGTAAGAAACCTAAGTTGTCGTTCCTTAAAGTTTGGGGTTGCGAAGAGTATGTAAAGAAGTTACAACCTGATAAGCTTGAATCCAAAGCGGAGAAATGCGTCTTCATAAGATACCCTAAAGAAACAATTGGGTATACCTTCTATCATAGATCCGAAGGCAAAGTTTTCGTTGCCAAGAATGGATCCTTTCTTGAGAAGGAGTTTCTCTCGAAGGAAGTGACTGGAAGGAAAGTAGAACTCGACGAGGTTATTGAACCTTCTCTCGGAGTTGAGAGTAGCGCAGCACCGGAAGATGTTTTTGTGCCGCCTGCACCAATTAGAGAGGAAGCTCATGATGGTGATCATGAAACTTCGAACGAAGTTGCTGCTGAACCTCGCAGGTCAACGAGAGTTCGTACCACTCCTGATTGGTATGACTCTGCCTTGAACGTCATGTTGGTGGACAACACTGATGACCCTGCGACGTATGAAGAAGCTATGGTGAGCCCAGATTCCAACAAATGGCTAGAAGCCATGAAATCCGAGATGGGATCCATATACGAAAACCAAGTGTGGACTTTGGTGGACTTACCGGATGGCCGTAAGGCTGTCGAGAATAAATGGATTTTCAAAAGAAAAACAGATGCTGATGGTAATGTTACCGTCTATAAAGCTCGACTTGTCACGAAAGGGTTCCGACAAATTCAAGGAGTTGACTACGATGAGACTTTCTCACCAGTAGCGAAGCTAAAGTCTGTGAGGATTTTGTTAGCAATTGCTGCATATTTCGATTATGAGATTTGGCAGATGGATGTCAAAACGGCGTTCCTTAATGGTGACATTGAGGAAGAGTTGTATATGGTACAACCCAAGGGTTTTGTCGATCCTAAAGATGCTGACAAGGTATGCAAACTTCAGCGCTCCATTTATGGACTGAAGCAAGCATCCCGGAGTTGGAATCAACGTTTTGATAAAGTAATCAAAAACTTTGGATTTATACAAACTTATGGAGAAGCTTGTATTTACAAGAAAGTGAGTGGGAGCTCTATAGCGTTCCTAGTACTATATGTAGATGACATATTGTTGATTGGGAATGATATAGAACTTCTTAATAGCGTCAAAACCTATTTGAATAATAGTTTTTCAATGAATGATCTTGGCGAAGCGGCATATATTCTAGGCATCAAGATTTATAGAGATAGATCAAGACGTCGAATAGCGCTTTCACAAAGTACATACTTAGACAAAGTTCTAAAGAAGTTTAGAATGGAAGAGAGCAAGAAGGGGTTTGTGCCCATGTTGTCAGGTAAGACCTTGAGTAAGACTCAAAGTCCGGCTACGGCAGAAGATAGAGAAAAGATGAATAATATTCCCTATGCCTCGGCCATAGGTTCTATCATGTATGCCATGCTGTGTACAAGACCGGATGTAGCACATGCTGTTAGTTTGACTAGCAGATATCAAAGTGATCCTGGAATGGAGCACTAGACAGCGGTCAAGAATATCCTAAAGTACCTGAATAGGAGTAAGGATATGGTTCTTTCTTATGGAGGTGATGAACAGCTTGTTATAAACGGTTACACTGATGCTAGTTGGAACACCAATCCAGATGACTCGAAGTCACAGTCTGGATACGTATTTATTTTGAATGGTGCTACAGTGAGTTGGAGGAGTGCCAAGCAAAGCGTTGTGGCGAAATCTTCAACTGAATCGGAATACATAGCTGCTTCGGAGGCTGCACAAGAAGCCATATGGATGAAGGAGTTCATTACTAAACTTGGCGTGGTTCCCAGTGCGTTGGACCCGATGGCCATCTACTGTGACAACACAGGTGCCATAGCTAATGCACAGGAGCCAAGGTCACATAGCAAGCTGAAGCACATCAAGCTACGTTTCCATGCTATTCGCGAGTATGTCCGAGATGGTGACATAAAGATTTGCAAAGTACACACTGATCTGAATGTGGCAGATCCGTTGACTAAACCTCTCCCTAGAGCAAAGCATGACTAACACCAGAACGCCATGGGTGTTCGGTATATTACCATGTAATCTAGATTATTGACTCTAGTGCAAGTGGGAGATTGATGGAGATATGCCCAAGAGGCAATAATAAAACTGGTTATTATTATATCTTTGTGTTTATGATGAATGTTTACATCCCATGCTATAATTGTATTATAAGAAAACACTAATACATGTGTGTTTTGTAAACATAAAAGAGTCCCTAGTAAGCTTCTTGTGGAACTAGCTTGTTGATTAATTGATGATCATGGTTTCCTGATCATGGACATTGGATGTCATTAATAACAAGGTTATATCATTAGGAGAATGATGTGATGGACACACACCCATAGTAAGCGTAGCATAAGATCAAGTCATTAAGTTCGTATTGCTATAAGCTTTCAAATGCATAGTAACCAAATCCTTCGGCCATGAGATTATGTTAATTACCATCACCGGATGGGTACTTTGATGACATCAAACACCGCTTCGTAACTGGGTGGTTATAAAGGTGTCATTGGGTATTCTGAAAGTATATGTTAAAGCGCATGGACCAAGATTGGGATTTGTCTATCCATATGACGGATAGATATGCTCTGGGCCCTCTCGGTGGAATGTCATCTAGTTAGCTTGCAAGCATGTGACTAGGTCACAAGGGATGACATAACATGAAACGAGTAAAGAGTACTTATTAGTAACGAGGTAGAACTAGGTATGGAGATACCGACGATCAAACCTCGGATAAGTAGAGTATCGCGTGACAAAGGGAATTGGTTTCATATGTTAATGGTTCTATCGATCACGAAGTCATCGTTGAGTATGTGGGAGCCGTTATGGATCTCCAGATCCCGCTGATGGTTATTGATCGGAGAGGTGTCTCCATCATGTCTGCATATTCACGAACCATAGGGTGACACACTTAAGGTTCGAAGTTGTTTTAAGTAGATATGGAATGTGCGTTGGAGACTGAATGTTGTTCAGAGTCTCGGATTGGATCCGGGACATCACGAGGAGATCCGGAATTGTCCGGAGAATAAGATTCATATATTGGGGATCATTTTCTAAGTTAGTAAATGTTCCGGAGTATTTGTATGGGGATTCTAGAAGGTTTCGGAATGTTCCGGAAGGTTCTAGAAGATTTCTTGGAGTTTGCTTGAAAACCAAGAAAGGATCAAGGAATCCTTGTGGGGCAAGACAAGGATTCGTGGGGGAGTAGGACTCTCCCCCTACCTCCTTGATCCGCCGGCCAAGGGAGAGGGGAGTCCTACAAGGACTCCACCTCCCCATGGCGCCTCCCTCCTTTAAATAGAGGGGTGGAGGCGCCACCCCCTTGCCCCCCACCAATCCTTAAACCCTAGCCGCCTCTCTCCTCCTCCTTCCCTCTGCTCTGGCTTAGGTGAAGCCCTACAGAATTCTCTACTCCACCACCACCACCACACCATCGTGCTGCTGGGATTCCGTGGAGAGATCTACTACCTCCGCTGCTCGCTGGAACAGGGAGAGGAAGGTCTGCTTCGACTCCGCACGTGTGACCGACTGCGGAAGCGCTGCTGGAACGCGGCGCCGGAAGGATCGTCTACTCGATCTTGAGATCGGCAAGTGATCGACTACATCAACCACGAGATCCGATCTCGTAACGCTTTCGGGTCTACAAGGGTTAGTACAAATCTATCTCGTTGCACATGTCTAATAGATTAAATCTTGGCTTTTATCTAGATTAGATCTGGGTTTTGTTCTTTCTTGCGGTAGAACATTTTTGTTTTCCATGCTACGAACCCATCAGGTAGGCGCGCGGCTAGGTCCCACCCCGGTGTCGGCCTCCCATGGGCCGTGCGCAGGGCCCACCCTGGCCTGGCTGGCCGGCCTCCTCCCTTGGCGCTCGCCTCCCCTCCTTCCTTGGTTTAGTCTCACCTTGGGACTTTAATAGTTGGGGTAGCCTCTTCCCCCTATATAAGAAGGTCTATATGGGAGGGAAAATGACTCACAATAATATCTAAGGCAATTTCCTTAGGGATTTTATCTCTTTTTTTGCGACTATGGGCCCATGTAAGGTTTGCACTTGTAGGAGACTGCTTCGTTGCGGCACGCCGTTGTGCTGCGGTGATTACGGCCAGAAGATCTACTTTCACATCCCGGCTGTATCAGGGAGAACGAGAGTCATCATCGAACAACAGATGTGTGCGAGACCACGGGGGTGCCACCAGTTGTGGTACCAGGATCATCCTGCAAGTAACATGGGTGATTTGTGAGGATCTTCGAGACTTTGAGGTTAGTGCGAGTACGACTACATCATCCATGTTCTGCATGAGCGTTAAGATCTTTAGGTCTACAAGGGTATGATACCAAAGCCTCTCTCTGTTACAGCATTATTCCTAGATAGATCTTGGGAGTATTAGTGTTACACTAGTTAGGAGATTTTTTTTGCTGCGAACCCCTTGAGTGGTGTCAGAGTTGATCTAGGCGTATTACTGCTTGTACAGTTAGAGCACATGCATAATGTGGACATTGATCCTCTAGTTGTTACCCTCCTATGTGTACTTGTTTATATCGCGACACTATTTGATGAAGCATCCTAGACCGACCTTATGTGTAAGCTTATGTGAGATTGGTTCCATGTTCAACATACGGCCTGTACCGTATAAGTGCTTAGCGGGTGTCTGTACCTCTTTCAGTAGTTGATATAGAATTTGCAACGGAAACCCTGAAAGGCTTGTAGTAGAGACAACTGTTGGATCCATGTTGTGGTTGGAAATTTGTAGGTAGAAGCGGTTCTATCACGAAATCCTAATAGCCACATAATACTTGCAAAAGATAAAGTAGAGGCATATAACTTTATTTTGTAGGAGGCATGTGATTTGATATGGTCATGGTCGTGATCAAGGCAAAGTAGTTTACTTTTCTATTACTAAGTTGTATAGTAATAATCATCCTATCGATGGATGACAAACTGGTGGCATCATGGACTTGGTGCCGAACCGGTGGCAAGATGGTGATCATGCCGGAGCACTCGATGGAGATCAAGGCACGTGAAGAAGGACCATATCATGTCACATATAAATTGCATGTGATGTTAATTCTTTGTGTCCATCTTATTGATTGCTAGTATTAGATACACAACAATAGCATTAAATAAGATGATCCCTAATTAATACCAAGTGTAGTGTTTTTCCTTTAGTGTGCACCACCAAGAAAGTCCATCGTTATTGAGCAGGACATGATGATCGGGTGTAAACATTTAATGTTTGAATACGGTGGATTTAAGCTATGTATGCACTTCAAATATGCTAAGGTTGAATTGGCATGCCTAGAATGTACAAACATGGCCTTGGAATATGAGAAGATCACAAGGTCGAGCATGAGTCACATGAATAATGTGATCGACACTGTGTTGTCTATGTTTGTAGCTATATCATTGATCATGACGATTGGGGGTGGTATAATGAATAACGATCATGTAGTCACTAAAACCTTCTTAGGGATGATAACTTTAGTGGGAGCTCATTTTATAAATTTGAACTCATATTATCAACTTAGTCTAAATCTTTGCAAATATCCTCATCGATCATGTACATTCCTAAAGTTTAGGACATCTTCGGTCCATTCCTAAACGATGAGAAACTTAAGCTAGATGGGTCGAACTTCATCGACTAGTACCAGCGCCTCAAGGACGTCGTCATAGAAAACCATCTTCTCTATGCCCTGCGTGAACCAATAGAAGATTTCCTCGACTACTCGGATGGTGAAGAAGAAACGATTCTTCGTGGTTGCCATGATACTTTCATGACAGCGTAGTACACCATAATTCATCCTATGGAATCTTGGTTGTGGGTACAATTTCATGAAATCGACACATATGATATGCTCGACGGATTGAAGAGTTTGTTCCTAGCTAAAGTTAGACTCGTGAGATATGAGTACGTGGACGAGTTTCTTTAAACCAAGATGGAATAAAATACTTGCTTCGAGACCCACCTGTACATCATGGAAGATATTCATGAGCGTCTTGTGGATGCCATGGGCAGCTGGTTGACTGACTCCTTTGCAATAGATGGCATGTTGCGCTCACTTCCTCCCAACTAGAAAGATGTCGTCAAACGCTATGTCGTGAAAGGGATATCGTATTCCTTTCACGAATAGATGGCCAAGTTGAGGACTACTAAAGTCGAGCCCATTGCAGGGGAAGTTATCAACAAAGGAGGTATATATTTGATATACATGTTATAAATGTTTCCCTTAAACACTTAATGCAGTGTTCTAAGTATTTGATACTTTGTTTTGTGAAAACATGACCTTCTGCTTGAGAGTTGCTGGATAGGAGATGCGATGATGGCGTGATGACAGCAAGCAATCTGGTTCCCTCGACGTTTATCATTAGATTTAGAGGATTTGAATAAAATATTTGTAATCATTAGGTGTGTGAACCCTATTAGTGTGTCTTGCTTAGTGCAAGATAGTTATTCATATAAACGAGATAGAAGTCAATTGTTCTATTTCTATGAATGATTTATCTTATGTTCACTAAACAAGTTATTCTTGTCTTCATTTGTATGATAAAAATTTACGCATGTATGACATGTCTGAAAATTGCCAAAAGATATTCAAACTTAATAATGACATCATTTTAAACGATGCTATTGTTGAAGTCAAATGGGTTGGTTCATTCTGATGAAATAATAAGTCTACTAGATACTTGGTCTTATGACTTATATAAACCATGCCTCACTAGGTAAGATGATTAAAACTCCGCATTCTAGTGATACAACCCATGGATTAAAATGTTGAATTTCATGCATGATGACTATGGTTCAACCTCCTCACACTGACCGTCGGATTTAACCGCCTCCTTGGCCGTGACCGTCTCCACCATGCGTATCTATCCGTATCCGCCTCCCCTCGACTGGCCCTAACTTCCACCGCCTCAAGGGCATGGAGGCCTGGTACCCACCACAGATCATGAGCAGGAGGATCAGCAAGGATGCGATCTAGGCATGGAGGAATGGATCAAACCTCCCCCTTATCCCCCTCTCTCACCCCTTAGGGATATGAAGGCATGATAACCTCCATAGATCACGAGCAGGAGGATAAACATGGATGTGATCAGGGCATGGAGGACCAGATCCAACCTCCCCCTCGCCCCTCTCTCTAATAAAATCTATCATATTGTAGGTCAATTTCAAGTTTATTTGAGCAAATCTGCAGCAGTCAGATGATTTACCATGTGTTATGATTTTTTTGCAGTGAACTTTAGGTCACTAGATGAAGCCAAATCGAAGCATGGTTTCTGAAATTTGGCATGTGTTCTGCATTGTAATTTTTGTACAAAAGGTAGTGATTTGAGCAGTGAGCCCCATCTTTCATACCACTCCTGGACGCCCCAACATCATGACAGGCCTATATCGAGGTAATTTTTAATCTCTCCAATGTATTTGATTTGAGCAGATCATCAAGCATTTTCAGAGGTGCTTCTGTAGTACTACTTCTATAGTATTATATCTGGTTTAAACTTGGAATTTATTTTTAATATGCATGGTGCCGATAGCGATCTGCCGTCAACCTCATCGGATTTGTGTGTATTGTCAGCAGCCATTACCTTCCCGATATGATCGTGGATGTTTGCCTCCAGGCGATACTTCTACGATACTATTTCTATGTTAGATCAGGTTCAGACTTGGGATTTCTTTGCAATGTTCATGGTGACGAAGCTTCTGGTTGTTTCATATATTTTTTTATCACACCCGTGTATTTTTAGCTGCACTTCAAGTTCCAAAGAATAGGGCATCTATGTTAAGGACGGCTGAACTCTCATGTTATAACCTGAGGTACCGATTCTTTCTTCTTTTTTTGCGCCAGAAACGCTCAGTTGTTCTTCAATCTGTCGTTGTTACCCTTTTTTCCTATAGTATTGTATGTGACGTCATTTTTCATATTGCACTACCTAAAACTGAGATTATTATTTTTGGATCGATGATCAAAAGCAGCACTTAACAAGTTCACAATTTTTGTTGCAGATCAGATTCTAATGGGGATATATATGCTGATTGAGAAACAGTGTTAGAAGTTTTTTCTGTAGTTATAGTCTCTAATAGGGTGATCTGTACAGATTGAAAAACTATGATACATAAAAGACTGTCCCAACAATATATGGTCATAAGACAAGAAAAATCTTGGAAGTAGTTTATAGCATCTCTGACTGATGAAAAGGTTATTAGTAAAACACAGTTTTCATGTGCATTTCCTCATAAAGGTTCTCCGGTTTTGATATACGTATTGCTACTTTGTAAATTTGCAGCATGTAATATCTTTTATCGAGATTGCAAAAGGAGGAGGACGCCACCATCTTTTGTCAGAACTAATAATGGTTTCTTTCTTTGGTGAGTGGTACATTCGTAAAAGTGTTTCCTTTGTTTCTGTACTACAGTATGATGTACATGTGCGAATACATTTGGACTAAACATTGTATTCATACACTAAGATTCAGTCAATTTTCACATTATGTGGTTGAGGGCTTGAGGCAAGATAAAATTTGTACTGATATGTTCTGTTAGAAGTCTGATCAGAACATCCTTGAATTGTTTTTAGCGACATGGTTTATTGCCAGACATTATATTTTCCTTCTTGAATCCATTAGCGTTTTTTCTCCAATATCTATATTGTTGATCGGTTTGTTTTGCAAGCTGTGCCTATCTGAATTCCAAGCAAGGTCAATTTGTAATGTTGTTGTTGCATACTCCCTCCACTCCTTAATATAAGGTGTATAGTTTTTTGTGAAAAATTCCATAATATAAGGTGTATAGAGAATTCTGAGATTTGTTTCTCTTATTTAGGAGGCAATTAATCCGATCAGGAGAGAGATGCTACCCAGATTTCGTATGTTCCCCTCTATATCACCCCAATCACCTGGGGTATTCACGTCCGAAAGCAACAAAATTTGCCCTCCAAGCCCACGCGCTAATATTCGTGCAAGAAAACTATACATCTTATATTAAGGAACGGAGAGAGTATATAACTTACTCTTTATGATGTTCTGATCATGGTACTCAAGGCCTTTTGTAGATTGACGAGCTTGTGAATGAAAGCAATATAATTTGCTGTCTGATTTTTTTACTCTGGTCACCGCGTCCATGTCTCAGAAATCTTAACATTGTAAAATGAAATTCTTCATTTAATCACCCTTGAGTGAGAGATATTTTTAGTACATTGAAATACAATAGTTACAGCATGACACACATATCTCTACATGGGATAGTTTATCCAACTGGTTTTAAATCAGAATGTTATAATTGAGAAAAACATATGGTCAAAATTTTAGTTACAACAATATTTTTTGCAAAGAAAAGTAACGCTACTTTTATTTTTGAAGCACCGGAAGCTTGTTTTCTTTATTCATTTTTCTAGCAAGTTGAACTCTTACCATTTAACGGGTTGGCGCTTAGATTAGTCTCACATCAGGATCCATCATTGATAGGGTACATGATTCCTATGTTCTTCCGGATGTAACAATCAGCGACCTCTATCCAATTGGCCTTGTGCCGAAGCTCTAGGCAGTAGGCTAGGAAATGCTTCGTTAGGCTAAAACAATCCAAGCTTGGGTACTCATTGTACGCTTCACCTTTTGTTATTATTTGTATGCTCTCGTTGTCTTAAGTGATCATATGCTGGTACTCAAAGTATGCTTCCTCTTTTATTATCAGATTCAGCTGTCAGTTCTGTTATCCAAGAAATCTCCTTACTTGTTTTTGTTCTGTAGGCAGTAAATCAGTTGAGGAGTCATTCTGAAGCATACCGAGATGTGACAAAAATAACAGAGCTCAAAAAGTAACTCAAGAGCATCACGCAAGATCCGTTTCCTGCCACGGAGCATTTCGCCCGTCCCTTCGTCGCGCTCCGTCCTGTTTGACATCGCGGACCCTCGCCTTGGCCCCACTCCTGACCGAACCGTCCCTACACCCTCCCATCCCGCACCCACCCCTCCCGCATCTCGCCGCCTCTCC
Source organism: Avena sativa (assembly GCA_916181665.1). Taxonomy (NCBI): domain Eukaryota; kingdom Viridiplantae; phylum Streptophyta; class Magnoliopsida; order Poales; family Poaceae; genus Avena; species Avena sativa. Next base: position 485,571,026 of record OV702279.1, read on the forward strand.
TCCCGATGCAAATCGGTGTTGGCTCTCCCCCGCATTCGGCACCCCAAACATCTCCTCCACGAGCACCTCCTCACACTGACCACCGGATTCAACCGCCTCCTTGGCCGTGACCGTCTCCACCATGCGTATATGTCCGTAACCGCCTCCCCTCGACTGTCCCTAACTTCCACCGCCTCAAGGGCATGGAGGCCTGGTACCCTCCACAGATCATGAGCAGGAGGATCAGCAAGGATGCGATCTGGGCATGGAGGACTGGATCCAGCCTCCCCCTTGTCCCCCTCTCTCACCCCTTATGGGCATGGATGCATGATACCCTCCACAGATCACGAGCAGGAGGATAAACATAGATGTGATCAGGGCATGGACGACCAGATCCAACCTCCCCCTCGCCCCCTCTCTCTAATAAAAATAACAGAGCTCAAAAAGAAACTCAAGAGCATCACGCAAGATCCTCAAATCTCATGTATATTTAGATTCTACATGGTACACAACAAATGAACTTGTTTAGAACTTTCTGCTTGATCTGATCCAGATAGTGAAAGAATCATTTTTTTCATTATCATGTTGCAGTATGCTGATCTTGATTTGGTCCATATGGCGGGAGCAAGGAGATAAAGGAGGTGCCATTCTAGCAGCTTTGGAATATGGAAAAAATCATGGCCTTGTTCAAGAATCTGCTGAGCGAGTGGCGCTAGTAGGTTTACAAGGCACATGTTTGGCCAAGGGCAAGGCTATGGTGGCACTAGTAGAAACCAGGTCTTTAGACCCGGTCCGGGACTGCCAAATTTGGACTAAAGGTCTGGCCTTTAGTCCCGGTTCTGTTACGAACCGGGACTAGAGGTCCACCACGTGGCCTCGTGAGCCGCGCTAGGCTGGAGGACATTTAGTCTCGGTTTGTAACATGAACCGGGACTAAAGGGTCGCTGTCGCGGTAGCGTTTTGGGCCATTGGCTGCCGCGACAGGAGATGGGGTTTTAGGGTTTTGTGTTTTTCTTTTCATTTTGTGTTTTGTGTTTAATTATTTTTCATTCTGTGTTCTCATTACAAACAAGTTTTCATATACACACACAACGCTACTACATAGTACTTGTACACGTTGATGCATATATAATATAATTTCTCTTACAAGCATACATGCATGGAGGTCATTACATGGAGTCTTAACCGGGTCCAGAGCCTGTCTATTTGATTACATGGAGATCATTACATGGATGCTTTAGGGTCTATCTAGAAAGTATTATCCGTATGGGTCTATGACCTCGTCGAACAAAAATCCAGCCAATTCCTCTTGGATTGCTAGTAGGCGGTCATGTGGTAGGAGCTTGTCCCGCATCGTGTCCAACTATAAAGAAGGAGATCATATGAATTAGACTCAACGCAACTTTTTATAATAAAAATAAAGGATGAATATATTGTTTACTTACTCGAACAGTTTTCAAGGGCTTCTCAGTAGTGATGCGAATGAACTCGTACACGTAGAATCCACATAGATTGGTCCCCTGTGGCTGCCTCGCGCACTTTGCAAGAATAGAATTCAATCAAATAATAACTCTAGCATGATAAATATACATAAACTAGAATTAAATAGATGCGCGGATCTAGCTCGTACTACTTACCGAGACCGATTTAAAAAATAGTTCCTCACGCCATTGAACGCAGACCTTGTTCTTGAACCGTGTCCAAACACTATCTGACAAAGAAAATGAATGTATGAGTTAATAACTACTTGATATCCTAGAAAATGAACGAAAGAAACCGATATAGTGCGATAATGGTTAAAATTACCTCTGGAGCATATCGATAATGTTGCGGTACTCTTCCATGTCTTTGTTTAATGAGTCCATGATTTGAACTCTTCCCAACTCAACTACAATGCTTAGAAGAACCCAGTGTTAGCTACACAAGGTTTACATACGTCAGTGACTCATCATTTACACTGAACATCGAGTAATCAAAAGTTAATGTGTGCAAAACCTCACTTGGCGGAGTGGTAAGGAAATAGTATTTCATTACAGAAATGTTGGTTCGTGAAAAACCGAAGCAAGTTTTGCTCGGTCTCCAGTGGCTTATCCTTTAGCACAATTCCATTAACTCGATGTGGGTCAATGAACCCAAATCCGTTGATAGCCTTTTTTACATTCGAGAATCTTCAATCTGCATTATTATAGCGTACAAAAGAATATAGTGAGTATACTTACCGGCAATGAATTGAACAAGCTGAGCTAGAGACTTAATTACATAAATAAAGTAATTACATACAGACAATAGCAACTAAGGATAGATTTGTCGAGTTCCTTTAGATTGAATAACTGAAAGAGTTCTGTAAATTCAATAGGGACCTCGTCTGCGGTGAAGTAGTGCTCTTTTCGAACTTTCACTATGAGCCAATATCGCTCTTTTTCTGCTTCTTTCATGTACCATTCATGCAATTGTCGCATTTTTTGGCATATCCCGAAGCCTCTCAGAACTGACCAGAGGCTCCCTGTGAACGTATTGTGGTGCTACATCAGCCTTGGGCATATCATTACTGTGAATAATGTTATGAATAGACATATTACATTGCTTGGCTAATATGTTAGCTATTTCCATATGCAAAGGTTCTCCCCCATATAGTTGAGGTTTAGGTATGTACACCTAGAGCGGGGGGATCGATTGATTTGTTTGTTTCCCTAGCTAGGGAACATTTCTTTTGATTCTGCCGCTACCACTCGATTGTTTTGCTTGTTTCCCCAGCTGGGGAACGTCTATTCTGATGCTTCTGCTACCACTTGATAGTTTTGCTTGTTCCCCTGCTGGGGAACGTATTTTGTGATGCTTCCTCTACCACTTGATCTTTTCTGTTTCAGTGTCTTCTGAAGACAGCGTGTATAGTTATCTAGCGCATTTAACTGGGCTTGGGATGGCTGCGTCAGTAATTTCCTAAAGTGCTCCTTGGTTTCTGGTTTTATTTGGACCTCTGGCTCAGGTTGTTTCTTTTTAAAATGAGCATCCACTTTGGCCTGTACGACCGCATGGGTCTCCTCATCGTTTAGGTCGTAAGCCCTCTTGGGAGGAACCGGTGGTACTCTTGGGAGGGGCGACAACTGTCACTTTGGGCGTCGGTTATCGCTCGATGGAGCAGTGCTATTCTTCCGCTTTCGGCCCTTAGTAGGTGGAGGCGGCTGCGTAGATTGAGATGGACTCATGTCGAGGTCATGGATTGGACTTGGAGGTGGTGGACTTTTACTGGGAGGAGACAGTGGCCTTGGAGGTGGACTTGGAGGTGGACTTTTACTGGGAGGAGACGGTGGCCTTGGTGGTGATGAATTGTTTCTCGGTGGAGAAGGTGGCCTTGGTGCCGAGCCTGGAAACTTCATGTATTCCTTTTTCCAAAGAATGAAGCCACTCGTGACTTCTCCTAGTGTCGTCTCCCCTTCACCTCCAGGGATGTCAAGCTGTAGTGACTGACACATCGGTTGAACTTCATCCATACCGACACAAGCATAGCCAGCTGGAATCTGATTGCAATGGTAGGTCCCTTCCGGTGCAGAAGGTAAAGCAAAGCCGACCGCCACCTTCATGGATATGTTCTTTAGTTCAACATGCAGCTCACAACTAGTCTTTTCCTTAATTGCATCCACAGGGTACACATCCATCATTGCATCATTAGCGTGGCCTTCAATGGAAGCCACACTGCTTTTCCATTGCGATGGGCCGATTGTACTGTCTGGTGCAGGATCTTGCTGTCGGAGTCCTTTAAGTTCATTAAGCTCCTGCTGATGCTCCTGCAACATGGCTTCAAACCTCGCGAACAGCTCCGCATCCTCCTCTTGTTGCCACTTCGTTTTTATCGATCGGCTTCTGTATGTGTCAAGGTCCTCGGTAAACCCGATAGCCCATGGACAAGAAGGTCCGAAGCCTCTTGTTCGTCCAGCCTTTTCAGGATTCCCGGGGGCCTTTGTCAGTTCATTGTTCTCTTTGACGGTAATAAACTTTCCCTCTTGAACCTCTTTTATCACTTTAATAAGATCATCCTTGGGTCCAGCAACTTCTTTGGTTGCAACAATCTCGCATGTTGCTGGGTCATACGATGCCCCATGCCCGACTAACCAATTTCTTGACTTCCTGGGCCAACGAGACATAGCTGGAGTGACCCCTTTAGCCTCCAGGTCGGCCTCAGCTTTATCCCACTTAGGCATGGCACTCTTGTAGCCACCTGTGCCCATATGATGGTGATATTTCTTTTTGGCTGCATTTAGCTTATTCTTTTTTGACATTGCCACAGCTGGTGCCGAGTTCTTGTATTCCACAAATGTGGCCCAGTTATCCTGCTGCTTCTCTAGTGGGCCAGTGAATGGAGGAGTTTTTTTTCTTCAATACATAGTTGTGGTACAATCTTTTTTCCAGTCCTTGAATAGTTCACCCATCTTCTTAAGAGCCCACTCCTTGACTTTCCTCCTCATTTGCTGTGTGAGCTCATCAGTCTCCAAGACTGGTAGGGTGAAATGTGTCATGAGATAATTCCACATCGCATCTCTCGCTCTGTCATCTACAAAACTAGCCCCAGCTAGATCCCTTTTCTTTCCTGGCTTATTCCACTCTCGCGTGGTGATCGGGGCGGTGTCTCTAACAATCACTCCGCATTGATGTACAAATGCATTCACAGATTGTTTGGGCTCTAGCGGTTTACCCAGCGCAGGGACTAACTCAATGCTGAAACGGACATCAGCGGGCAACTTTTGTGCCGGGCCTCTTTTCCTTGTGGAAGATTGGCCTGATGCGGAGGTCTGAGAGAAGAAACATTCGTCAGTACATATATACGAATCAATTAGTGCATCTATACTAGTGATCGATCGGTAGAGGCTTTATATACCTCGCTGGACTTTGTTATTAAGGTGTCTTCACCATGGTCTCCACCATGGTCAGCACCATCGTCTCCACTATCGTCTCCACTACCATCTCCTCCAGACAAATTAAGATACTAGGAGTCATCATCGTAATAAGAACCTCCAGTACCCTCATCTATCATGTTGAGAAGCTCGTCTTCATTCCGTGTACCGTCCATAGCTTAACTAATACAGAAAAAGATAAAACAATTTTGCATTAAGTAAAAGAATATTACAATTGCGACGACTCAGATATAGAAAAAAGATTACGTACTAATAATGAAACAATTTGCATTAAGATAAAGTACAATAATATAAGGTAAAGTACAATAATACATATCGCTCATATCTCGCTCATAATATCAAACTAGCGAACTCGGCTACCGCATTCTGTGCCACGGCAGCTCTGCACCCAGAGAACAGGAACCATCACCAAAAAATAGCTCGAGTGAGATCCATGAACCTGCCAGAGATTAGAGAACCTAGTCTCCAAAAGATACATATATCGACAGACGTGCTCGTCCTCCTTCCTGCTACGATGACGTACCACCTCCTCGGGGACCGACTCCCTCTGTACCGCTCTTGGACCTCGTGGACGCCACCAAAGAAGCTCCGGATCGACGATGATACCCGGAATCCTCACCAAGGTACGAGTCAGCACCTCCCAGTGCTAGCCTGGAGGAGCCCAGGTTCGGACATTCCCAGACCCGATGGAGTCTAGTACGCTCGGACGAGGAGGACGTGGCATAACTAAATAATAAAAATAAACAATCATAAAATATAAACAGTAACTAAATCACTAAGTATTGCCCTAATAACACTAACCCTAAACCTAACACAAACTAAACTAAACCTAATTAACTAAGTATTCTAACTATCCCTAATGAAATTGTTTTGACAAGAGAAGGCACAAGGTACAATAAAAAAATATCCTAACACTAACTACTATAAACATCTACTTAGGGTTAGTTATACCCCCTCGAAGGATCGGACTCTCCGGGTCGTGGCTAGACCCGGGGTGGAGGTGGGGGTATTTATACCCCCCACCTTTAGCCCCGTTTGTAATACTAACTATAAACATATACTAACTATAAACCTAAACTAACTACTATAAACATATATTTTACAAATATTATAAACCTAGCTATAAACAACTAATACTAACTAATATAAATTAAACTAATACTAACTATAAACCTAATACTAATTAACATATACTAATTAACCCTAATACTAACTATAAACCTAATACTAACTAAATTAACCTAATACTATAACTATAAACCTAATACTAATTAACCTATACTAAATCTAAATTAACCTAATAATAATAACTATAAACCTAAACTAATTAACCTATACTAACTAAATCCCTAACTAACTAATTATTCTACTAAATAACTAACTAATTATTCTACTAATAATCCCTAACAATAACACTAACCCTAACTCACCTGCAGGGGCGGTGGAGGGCGCGGCGGCGGCGAGCTCCTCGGCGGGCGGCGCGGGCGGTGGCGCGGTGCTGGATCCTCCTCGGCGGGTGGCAGCGCGGGAGGACGGTGGGAGCGGGCGGCGTTCTCCTCCACGTACGGGCGCGGGCGGCGGCGAGCGACGGGATGGACAGCGGCGGCGTGCTCCTCCATGTACGGGCGCGGTGACGGCGAGCTCCTCCATGGGCGGCAGCGTGCTCGGGCGTGGGCGACTGCGATCGTTTGTCGCAGAGAAGAAGAAACTACTGCTCCGGGTCGTGGCTTGACCCGGGGTGGAGGTGGGGGTATTTATACCCCCCTTTAGCCCCTTTAGTCCCGGTTTGTATTACAAATCGGGCTAAAGGTGTTTTTGGCCCGCCGCTATTCTCGCATGCCACACCCCTTTAGCCCCGGTTTGTACTACAAATCGGGACTAAAGGGTGACCTTTAGTCACGGTTTATATTACAAGGGGTTTTTGGCGTCAAAAAGAAAAATGGTGTATAGTTTTCAGAAAATTATGTATTATATATCAAAATTTTCAGAAAAAGAAGATCTATAATTTAAATCTATTATCATACTCCATTATACAACTTAAATGAAATTATTTATTGTTTAACAAGTATTATATTTAGTATAAATGTTCGAAAAATATAGTTTATTATTGAAAAAACGGAAAAATACAAATAATATACCAAACTATTCACAAAAAATAATATACTCATTAGAAATATAATATTTCATACTAAAACTAGTAACTGGGACTAAAAGATATTTCGGGAGCCTTTAGTTCCAGTTGGAGCCACTAACCGGGACTAGATATTTCCTCCGCTTCCCGCCATTTCCCCCCGCTTCCCGCCATGTTTTCCCGCCATTTCCCTCTATATCTAGGCCGACCGCCATGTCCATCCACACATCCACACCTTCTCTCTCACAACAATGGATACCGCTTACTGGGCCTTTCTGATGCTCAAGGAGACCGAGGCGCTGTGCGCCTCTAGCTACCCATGCCCGTCGGGGTACCGGCTGCCCACCGGCTGGATGCTGAGTGCTGGAGGGGTTCCTATTCCTCTTGTGCCTCAAGGTTCGGCCCGCCAGACGGCCATCACGAACCACTTCTACCTCAAGCTCACGCCGGAGCAGCGGATGGATCCCCATTAGGATCCCGACAACCTCGACACCTAGAATGCCTTCTTCGCAAACTGGCGGGAAAGAGAGCTCGCCAGGTACGAGGGTGACGGCCTGCCCCCAGTGAACCACAACGAGGCCGGTCACCGCCGGTGGTGGGCGAACCGGACTATCGCCGGCGTGATGCACTACATCGCCATGGGAGACCATCCTCGCCCGAGGTACCCGCACTTTCACCAGCCGCATAGCCACAAGAATGGTGGCGATGGTGAAGGCCGAGAGCGTACCGGGGTCGTCATCCAGGAGCCCCCTCCCTGCGCGTTGTGAATCCGAGGCCGGAGTGGCAGGTTCCCCCTCCCCCGTTCCCTCGTGCACAAGCCAGGGAAGGGCTGAGGATCCAGTCGCGTGCTACGAGCGACGACGATGACGATGACAATGACGATGACAATTTCGAAGATGACCCTGAAGCTGTGTACCACAGGGCTAGATATGATTATGACTAATTTTTACAGGTGAAGTGTCATGTAGTCGACGTTCACATGACACCACTAGAAGAAGTACACCACAACTTAAATATCAAACTATTGAATCTTTCTCAACACATCTCCACTACTAACAACATGACTTGTCCCATGTCCTCAAGAACAAAACGAACTACTCACAAGACATCATATGGATCATGATCAGAGATGGAATAATGATGCATAACAATCTGAACATAAACAATAATTCAATGGTTCACTCAATAGCATCAACTAAAAAGAGTAATCAACACCGGGAAAGTTTCCCCTATGAACTATGCAAGATTCAACTCAATTGTTACAGCAATATGGAGATGGTGATGATGGTGCTGATGGTGATGATGGTGGTGATGATGATGATGATAATCCCGATGAAGTCCAGCTTGATGGTGGTGTTGACGGCGACGATCTCCCCTCTCCAGGAAGGAATTCCCTCGGCAGAAATCTGTCTGCCAGAGAGATCTTTCTCTCTCGGTGTTTTCCGCCCCACAGAGGCGGAAGAATCTTTCTGTGGTCGCTCCCCCAGTCTTAGGGTTTCGGGAGGATAATATACGCTAGAGGGGAGAGCCTGGAGTGGGCCAGGGCGGCCACACCACCTGCTGGCGAGGCCTAGGGCTGCCCGCGTGAGGGGGTGGTGTGGGCCCCCTGTGGCCCATCTCCAGCCCCCCATCTGGCTTCCTTCGTCTTCTGGAAAAATAGGATTTTCAGTATATTTTCCCGGATTTTCTGATCTTCGCGAATTTTGCCTCCAAACAGCACCTTTTCCATCAGAATCCTGACTGCAGCGGTCCATGCTCCAAAAGTCATCAACCATGCAAAAACAGATGAAATAACATAAGTATCACCTCTCAATACGAAATATATCAATAAATAATAGTGAATTATGACATAGAATAGTGATGCAAAATGGACGTATCAACTCCCCCCAAGCTTAGACTTCGCTTGTCCCCAAGCGAAACTGAGCTCAATAAACATGGCCTCGGGTTTATGGAGTGAAGAGTCGATAAAAGAATACGGACAAGAAGCATCACATTCATCAAATGCATAGATCATAATAGAAGACAAATCACTATTATATAACTCAACTTGCAATAGGTAAAGGAAACACAATAGAGATACATGAAGTAAATCATAATTGGTAATGGCAAACTTAGCTCTTGGTCGAAGAGTAGTTGATAATTTGCTGGAGTTCACAAATAACTGGTTTTCAATGATAGCTTTCAAAGTAGTAAACATCAAGATAAGAGCAATGTGCAAAACAAGGAACATAAGAAACATGATTGAATAAATCATCATATGAATGAATGAAACACAACAACTCAAAATACTTGCTGAGATAGAAGGGAGTAGGTTTACTGACTCAACTACAAAGTAAAAGAAAGGCCCTTCGCAGAGGGAAGCAGGGATTGCAAGTCTCATAAAGAGCTCCCAAAAATTATGATACTTACTAGCTTTAAGCTCTCATTGCCCCTATCATAGGCATCTTTAGGTGATTAAGGTTAAAGTGATCAAATATGAGGATATGCATTGAAAAGTTGTAAATTGAGAATCTCATGTCCCTTGAATACGAGGGCCGCTCCTCATGCTACTCAACTTTAGTCACCGGTAAGTTCTTGTTATCGTAAGCATATGTGTTGTTGGAGATATGCCCTAGAGGCAATAATAAATGTAGTTATTATTATATCTTTGTGTTTATGATAAATGTTTACATTCATGCTATAATAGTATTAACAAGGAAACCATTAATACTTGTGTGATTTGTAAACTTAATTTGAAGTCCCTAGTATAGCCTCTATACTTCACTAGCTTGTTGGTTGATTGATGATGTGGTTTCTTTGTCATGAACATTGAGATGTTATCAACAACAAGATCATATCGTTAGGAGAATGATATGGTGGACATACTCCTATAGATAAAGCGTAGCATAAAGATCAAGTCATTTCAATAGTTCAATTGCTATATGCTTTCTGATACATAGTAACCTAATTCCTTCGACCATGAGATCATGCATATCACCTTTACCAGATGGATGCTTTGATATCATCAAACACCACACCGTAACAGGGTGGCTATAAAGGTGGCATTGAGTGTTCGGAAAGTATTGGTTGAAACACATGGATCAAGAGTGGGATTTGTCCATCCAGATGACGGATAGATATTCTCTGGGCCCTCTCGGTGAAATGTCATCCAATTAGCTTGCAAGCATGTGACTGGGTCACAAGGGATCACATATCACGGGAACGAGAAAAGAGTACTTATCAGTAACGAGGTTGAACTAGGTATGCAGAGATACCGACGATCATGACCTCGGATAAGTAACATATCGTGAGACAAAGGGAAATTGGTATCGTATGTAAGTGGTTCATTCGATCGCAAAGTAATCGTAGAAATATGTGGGAGCCATATGAATTTCCAGATTCCTCTATTGGTTATTGTTCGGAGAAGTGTCTCGATCATGTCCGCATAATTCACGAACCGTAGGGAGACACACTTAAGGATTCGACGTTGTTTGAGTAGTTATGGTATTATGAGAAAGAGACCGAATGTTGTTCGGAGTCTCGGATGGGATCCGGGATATCACGAGGTGATCCGGAATGGTCCGGAGAATAAGATTCATATAAGGAAAGTTCCGTTTCGGAGTTGGGGAATGGTTCCGGTGTTTTCATCGGGAACATTCTAGAAGGTCCCGGAATGTCCGGCACTCCGGGAGGGGAAGGGGTACATGAATGTGTCATTACATGTTGGAATGATTGCATCATGTACTTAGTGTTCTCGCTGTCCGAAATAAAGGGTTAATTCAAATCCTAATTGAAAAAGTCAAACTGCCAGTTTTCAGTCAAACTGCCAGTTTTCGGAAAGAGGAGAAAGAGGAGGAGGTGGAGGCCGAGTTGGGGAGGGATTCCTCCCCTTGGCCGGCGCCTCCCAAGGCCGACTTGGGGAGGGACTCCCCTCCCCTTGGCCGGCCCTCCCACCTATATAAGGAGGGGCAGGGCTCCCCTCCTAGACAACACAAGTTTCCTATCCTCTAAACTAAACCCTAGATCTAGACCCCGGTTTAGAGCTATTCGGTTTAGAGCCTTCTAATTGGTTTAGAGCCCTCTAATTGGTGTGTCTAATTACTAGACCACTAATAGCCTCTCTCATAAGCTCCACCATACTCGCACCGGCTTAAGGCGAAGCCCTGCGGGATCTCCCCTCTACCTCCGGTACCACGCCGTTGTGCTGCCGGAATCGCGAGGAGAGTGCTACAACCTCCGCTGCCTGCTGGAACAAGGGAGAGGAAGGTCTTCGTCGAGTGCCGAACGTGTGACCGACTACGGGAGCGCTGCCGGAACGTGGCGCCGGAAGGATCGTCTACGCGATCTTGAGATCGGAAAGAGTACGACTACATCACCCACGAGAATCTGCTCTCGTTAACCACTTTGGAATCTTCGAGGGTGAGTTATTCCATCGACTCGTTGCTACAATCTAGTAGATAGATCTTGGCTTGTTTGTTTGTATGCGATAGAAAATTTTTGTTTTCCATGCTACGAACCCCTACAGTGGTATCAGAGCCGTGTCTATATGTAGATCTGTTGCACGAGTAGAACACAATGGTCATTGTGGGCGTTGATGCTTTTATTGTAGATTGCTTTTTGTGTACTTTGCATCTTGCGGTATGTTGGGATGAAGCGGCCCGGGCTAACCTTACATGACATCGTTCATGAGACTTGCTCCACGCTTGACATGCAACTCGTTTTGCATAAGTGGCTTTGCGGGTGCCTGTTTCTCCTAGCATAGTAAAGATCCAATTTACAACGGGTGATCAACAATGCTAGTATCAATGTTGTGGTTCTTGTTCGTAAGTTAGAACGACACTTATGGAAAGCCCCAAACCACGTAAAATATGCAAAGAAAGTAGAAGCGTCTAACTTTGTTTTGCAGGGGTGTGCAGTGATGTGATATGGCCATGATTGTGATTATATTTGATGTATGCAATGATCCTTATTGTAAGTTGGCAACCGGCAGGAGCCATATGGTTGTCTTTAATTTCTGTTAAGGCCTGCGTGTCTATTCAAAATAGTTGTAATAGTTGAAGTTGGCGGACGACAACCATGAAGAAGCGTCATTGACCTTGATGCTATGCCGGTGATGATGGAGATCATGTTCGTGCTTGAAGATGGAGATCGGAAGCACAAAGAAGAAAGGCCATATCATATCACATATTATGAATTGCATGTGATGTTAATCCTTTATGCATCTTGTATTGCTTAGTAGACGACGGTAGCATTATAAGATGATCCCTCATGCACATAAATTTCAAGTTCTAAAAGTGTTCACCCTTAGTATGCACCGTTGCCAAAGCTTGCTGCTTCGAAACACCACGTGATGATCGGGTGTCTTTGATTCCGCGGGTGACTACAACGTAAGCAAGCCAGATTTGCTTATGCGGAAGCTAAGGTTTGATCTTGACGAGCCTAGCATGTACAGACATGGCCTCAGGAACACGGATCGCCGAAAGGCAAAGCATGAATCATATAGTAGATATGATGAACATGATGATTGTTCGCCATTAAAACTATATCAGCTCTCGTGATGATCGGTGTTGATGTAGTGGATTTGGTTCGTGTGATCACTAAAACAATGTGAGGGATGTTGTTTTGAGTGGGAGTTCACCTAGTTTAATTTCATTAATTAATTTGAACTCAATTTGTCATAAACTTAGTCTAAACTATTGCAAATATGTTGTAGATCAATGGCAGCCCCTACCATCAATTTTAATGCGTTCCTAGAGAAAGAAAAGTTGAAAAACAATGGAAGCAACTTCGCGGATTGGTTCCGCAATTTGAGGATTGTCCTCACAGCTGGTAATTTGACCTATGTGCTGGATGCACCGCTAGGTGACCCACCTGCAGCTGATGCTACCGATGAAGTAAAGAATGTTTACCTCGCTCGGAAGAATCAGTACTCCATAGTTCAGTGTGCTATCTTGTATGGTTTAGAATCGGAGCTTCAGAAAAGGTTTGAAGAGTCAGATCCATATGATATTGTCGAGGATCTCAAATTAATCTTTGAGACTCATGCGGCAATTGAAAGTTATGAAGCTTCTGAAAAGTTCTTTAACTGCAAGATGGAAGAGGGTAGCTCCGTCAGTGAGCATGTGCTTAAAATGTCTGGGCACGCAAATAAACTTTAAAGTTTGGGTATAGTGATTCCTAATACTTTGGGAGTTTACCGCATCCTCCAATCACTACCACCAAGTTACAAGAACTTTGTGATGAACTACAACATGCAGAACATGAACAAAGAGTTGCCAGAACTATTTGCTATGTTAAAATCTGCAGAAGTGGAGATCAAGAAAGAGCACCAAGTGTTGATGGTCAATAAGACCACCAAATTCAAGAAAGGCAAGTCTAAGCAGAAGGGACACTTCAAGAAGGGTGGTAAGAAAGTTACCACGCCGACGAAGAGGACCAAGGCTGGACCTAAGCCTGATACTGAGTGCTTTTACTGCAAAGGGGAAGGTCACTGGAAGCGGAATTGCCCAAGGTACTTGGCGGATTTGAAGAACGGCAACATCAAGAAGAAAGGTATATCTGATATACATGTTATTGATGTGTATCTCACTAGTACTCGTAGTAGTGCCTGGGTATTTGATACTGGTTCGGTTGCTCATATTTGTAACTCGAAACAGGAGCTGCAGAATAAACGGAAGCTAGTGAAGAACGAGGTGACGATGCGCGTGGGAAACGGATCAAAGGTTGATGTGATCGCGGTCGGCACACTACCTCTTCATCTACCATCGGGATTAGTTTTATACTTAAATAATTGTTATTTGGTGCCTGCGTTGAGCATGAACATTATATCGGGATCTTGTTTATTGCGAGACGGTTACTTGTTTAAATCCGAGAATAATGGTTGTTCGATTTATATGAGTAATATGTTTTATGCACATGCACCTTTGATAGATGGTCTATTCATATTGAATCTCGATAGTAGAAATACACATATTAATAACATTGAGGCTAAACGTTTGAAATCAAGCGATAATTTGACCTATATGTGGCACTGTCGTCTTGGTCACATTGGAGTGAAGCGTATGAAGAAACTCCATTCCGATGGACTTCTTGAATCACTTGATTTTGAATCACTTGAAATATGCAAAGCATGTCTGATGGGTAAAATGACTAAGACTCCATTTTCTGGTATGATGGAGCGAGCTACAGACTTATTGGAAATCATACATACCGATGTGTGTGGTCCAATGAGTGTAGCATCGCGCAGTGGTTATCGTTATGTTCTTACCTTCACGGATGACTTGAGTAGATATGGGTATATCTATTTTATGAAACATAAGTCCGAAACTTTCGAGAAGTTTAAGGAGTTTCAAAGTGAGGTAGAGAATCAACGTAACAAGAAGATTAAATTTCTACGTTCTGATCGTGGAGGTGAATATCTAAGTTACGAGTTTGGTGAGCATTTGAAGAAATGTGGAATACTTTCGCAGTTGACACCGCCGGGAACACCACAGCGTAATGGTGTGTCTGAACGTCGTAATCGAACTCTCTTAGATATGGTTCGTTCTATGATGTCACTTACAGATTTACCGCTATCATTTTGGGGTTATGCATTAGAAACAGCCGCATTCACTTTAAATAGGGCACCATCTAAATCCGTTGAAACGACACCGTATGAATTATGGTTTGGGAAGAAACCTAAATTGTCGTTCCTTAAAGTTTGGGGATGCGAAGCCTATGTAAAGAAGTTACAGCCGGACAAGCTTGAACCCAAAGCGGAAAAATGCGTCTTCATAGGATACCCGAAGGAAACTATTGGGTATACCTTCTATCATAGATCCGAAGGCAAAATCTTTGTTGCCAAGAATGGATCCTTTCTAGAGAAGGAATTTCTCTCGAAAGAAGTGACTGGAAGGAAAGTAGAACTCGACGAGGTTGTCGAACCTTCTCTCGAAATTGCGAGTAGCGCAGCACCGGAAGAAGTTCCTGTGGTGCCTGCACCAATAAGAGAGGAAGCTAATGATAGTGATCATGAAACTTCGGTTGAGGTTGCTACAGAGCCTCGGAGGTCAACGAGAACTCGTACCACTCCAGATTGGTATGATTCCGTTATGAATGTCATGTTGGTGGACAACACCGATGACCCCGAGACATATGAGGAAGCGATGATGAGCCCAGATTCCAATAAATGGCAAGAAGCCATGAAATCCGAGATTGGATCCATGTACGAAAACCAAGTATGGACTTTGGTGGACTTACCGGATGGCCGGAAGGCTGTCGAGAACAAATGGATTTTCAAGAAGAAAACAGATGCTGATGGTAATGTTACTGTCTATAAAGCTCGACTTGTCGCAAAAGGGTTTCGACAAATTCAAGGAGTTGACTACGATGAGACTTTCTCACCGGTAGCGAAGCTAAAGTCTGTGAGGATTATGTTAGCGATCGCTGCATATTATGATTATGAGATATGGCAGATGGATGTCAAAACAGCATTCCTCAATGGAGACATTGATGAAGAGTTGTATATGATGCAACCCAAAGGTTTTGTCGATCCTAAAGATGCTAACAAGGTATGCAAGCTTCAACGGTCCATCTATGGATTGAAGCAAGCATCCCGAAGTTGGAATCAACGTTTTGATAAGGTAATCAAAAGTTTTGGTTTTATACAAACTTATGGAGAAGCTTGTATTTACAAGAAAGTGAGTGGGAGCTCTGTAGCATTCTTAATACTGTATGTGGATGACATATTGTTGATTGGGAATGATGTAGACCTTCTTAATAGTGTCAAGGAATATTTGAATAATAGTTTTTCAATGAAGGATCTTGGCGAAGCAGCTTACATATTAGGCATAAAGATTTATAGAGATAGATCGAAACGCCAAATATCATTGTCACAAAGTACATATTTGGACAAAGTTCTAAAGAGGTTTGGAATGGAAGATAGCAAGAAAGGGTTCTTGCCCATGTTGCCCAATACGACCTTGAGTAAAACTCAAAGTCCGACATCGGCAGAAGATAGAGAAAAGATGAGTAAGACTCCCTATGCCTCAGCCATAGGATCTCTAATGTATGCCATGCTATGTACTAGACCCGACATCGCATATGCTGTTAGTCTAACTAGCAGATATCAAAGTGATCCAGGAGTGGATCATTGGACAGCGGTCAAAAACATCCTTAAGTACTTGAGAAGAACTAAGGATATGGTTCTTTCTTATGGAGGTGATGAACAGCTCGTTGTTAATGGTTACACCGATGCTAGTTGGAACACCGATCCGGATGATTCTAAATCACAATCTGGATACGTATTTATTTTGAATGGTGCAGCAGTTAGCTGGAGGAGTGCAAAGCAAAGCGTTGTGGCGAGATCTTCAACTGAATCGGAATACATGGCTGCTTCGGAGGCTTCACAAGAAGCGATATGGATGAAAGAGTTCATTACAGAGCTGGGTGTGGTTCCAAGTGCGCTGGACCCAATGTCTATCTACTGTGATAACATGGGCGCCATAGCCAATGCGCAAGAACCAAGGTCACACAAGAAGCTGAAGCATATCAAGCTGCGTTTTCACGCTATTCGAGAACATATCCAGGATGGGGATATAAAGATTTGCAAAGTACACACAGATCTGAATGTGGCGGATCCGTTGACTAAACCTCTCCCGAGGGCAAAACATGACCAACACCAAACTGCCATGGGTGTTCGGTATATTACCATGTAATCTAGATTAGATGACTCTAGTGCAAGTGGGAGACTGTTGGAGATATGCCCTAGAGGCAATAATAAATGTAGTTATTATTATATCTTTGTGTTTATGATAAATGTTTACATTCATGCTATAATAGTATTAACAAGGAAACCATTAATACTTGTGTGATTTGTAAACTTAATTTGAAGTCCCTAGTATAGCCTCTATACTTCACTAGCTTGTTGGTTGATTGATGATGTGGTTTCTTTGTCATGAACATTGAGATGTTATCAACAACAAGATCATATCGTTAGGAGAATGATATGGTGGACATACTCCTATAGATAAAGCGTAGCATAAAGATCAAGTCATTTCAATAGTTCAATTGCTATATGCTTTCTGATACATAGTAACCTAATTCCTTCGACCATGAGATCATGCATATCACCTTTACCAGATGGATGCTTTGATATCATCAAACACCACACCGTAACAGGGTGGCTATAAAGGTGGCATTGAGTGTTCGGAAAGTATTGGTTGAAACACATGGATCAAGAGTGGGATTTGTCCATCCAGATGACGGATAGATATTCTCTGGGCCCTCTCGGTGAAATGTCATCCAATTAGCTTGCAAGCATGTGACTGGGTCACAAGGGATCACATATCACGGGAACGAGAAAAGAGTACTTATCAGTAACGAGGTTGAACTAGGTATGCAGAGATACCGACGATCATGACCTCGGATAAGTAACATATCGTGAGACAAAGGGAAATTGGTATCGTATGTAAGTGGTTCATTCGATCGCAAAGTAATCGTAGAAATATGTGGGAGCCATATGAATTTCCAGATTCCTCTATTGGTTATTGTTCGGAGAAGTGTCTCGATCATGTCCGCATAATTCACGAACCGTAGGGAGACACACTTAAGGATTCGACGTTGTTTGAGTAGTTATGGTATTATGAGAAAGAGACCGAATGTTGTTCGGAGTCTCGGATGGGATCCGGGATATCACGAGGTGATCCGGAATGGTCCGGAGAATAAGATTCATATAAGGAAAGTTCCGTTTCGGAGTTGGGGAATGGTTCCGGTGTTTTCATCGGGAACATTCTAGAAGGTCCCGGAATGTCCGGCACTCCGGGAGGGGAAGGGGTACATGAATGTGTCATTACATGTTGGAATGATTGCATCATGTACTTAGTGTTCTCGCTGTCCGAAATAAAGGGTTAATTCAAATCCTAATTGAAAAAGTCAAACTGCCAGTTTTCAGTCAAACTGCCAGTTTTCGGAAAGAGGAGAAAGAGGAGGAGGTGGAGGCCGAGTTGGGGAGGGATTCCTCCCCTTGGCCGGCGCCTCCCAAGGCCGACTTGGGGAGGGACTCCCCTCCCCTTGGCCGGCCCTCCCACCTATATAAGGAGGGGCAGGGCTCCCCTCCTAGACAACACAAGTTTCCTATCCTCTAAACTAAACCCTAGATCTAGACCCCGGTTTAGAGCTATTCGGTTTAGAGCCTTCTAATTGGTTTAGAGCCCTCTAATTGGTGTGTCTAATTACTAGACCACTAATAGCCTCTCTCATAAGCTCCACCATACTCGCACCGGCTTAAGGCGAAGCCCTGCGGGATCTCCCCTCTACCTCCGGTACCACGCCGTTGTGCTGCCGGAATCGCGAGGAGAGTGCTACAACCTCCGCTGCCTGCTGGAACAAGGGAGAGGAAGGTCTTCGTCGAGTGCCGAACGTGTGACCGACTACGGGAGCGCTGCCGGAACGTGGCGCCGGAAGGATCGTCTACGCGATCTTGAGATCGGAAAGAGTACGACTACATCACCCACGAGAATCTGCTCTCGTTAACCACTTTGGAATCTTCGAGGGTGAGTTATTCCATCGACTCGTTGCTACAATCTAGTAGATAGATCTTGGCTTGTTTGTTTGTATGCGATAGAAAATTTTTGTTTTCCATGCTACGAACCCCTACATGTGTATCATAGAGAACCGCCAACGGGGTACCCCTTGCCCGATGATACAGAAGAATCCCCATATCAAGATGACAAGGCAAGCAGACAACAAACATCTCAGCAATCTTCTTATTTACCATGGGAATATATGGTGCTTTTTTCTCTCTTTCCTCTTTTCATAATCTCTTTTTTCTTTTTATCTTTTTTTCTCAATATCGGACTCTTTTTTTATAAGAAGAATGCTTCATAGATGCTCGTTATGGTTACGCTGCAGGTTTCCACCATGTCAGCATGGATTAGACCAGTGGCCCAAGCATTTCTCTAACACACATGCATAACTCCATGGACTTACAAGCTCCCCTTTCATTTCACACCGACGACATCCATAGACAAAAGAACATGATATCAACTAGGTACAAAGTACCAGTGCAATGTTGAAAGTGTTCCCCATGACAGCATGGTTCTGCTAATTCACAACTTACAAAGCGCAGGCATATACGCAACATAGATGGGCACAATGGTTCAAGTTTATTAAGTGCAAGAAAGTAAAGTGTGCCATCAAGTTGTGAGAGCTTTAATCACTAATTTTCACATAACAAGTTTAATTTGGGAGATAGACAAAACAAGAATTTACTTGGAATAGCAATAATGCTACTAGGTAGGTATGGTGGACACAAATGGCAAAGGTTTTGGTTTTAAGGAGGTGGATGCACGAGAAGAATACCCTCTCAGTACAGGTGTTTGGCTAGCAAGACTGGGTAGCAAGTACAAGAGTTGAAGGAAACAACCAAACATACAAGTGATAAAGACAAACATGCAATCTTCCTCGGAAGCACAAAATATCTTAACTAGAGAATACTAGACTTATGAGCAAATCAAGAAAGAAACATGATGAAATTATAATTCTTTAGAGTACTTTTATCTTTTTCATTCAACTCTCAAAAATAGTGTGCTACTGACCGAGCCAGGTTTGCCAAAACCAACTAAATTAACTCAATGATCCCAAAGTGATACCAATATTAACAACAAGATCAATCATATAACCACGAATTGAAAACTAATATAAGCTATGCAAAAGAGTGAATGATAGAACTTCTCATTAATATTCCATAACGGAAACTCACACCAAGGGATACACATCTAACGAGAGAGGGGACACTTCCATATTGCAAACCATCCTACATAATAACTTCTCTATTCATGATATGACTCTACTAATAAGGTAAAAAGATAGAAGATAGTGATGTGATACCGCGGCACTCCCCCAAGCTTGGAACAAACCAAGGGGATGCCAAACCTGATGAGGAATTACTCCTTCGGTGGTGGTGGTATTATGCTCTTAGTTGACGTGAGGAAATCTTCTAGCATCTTGTGAAGCCTATTATTCTCCCATTGAAGCATGTCCACCTTCCTCTTCAAGTCCCGGTACTTATCGCAAAACTCTTTAGTGACTCATAGGGCTTCCGTTGATGCAGGGCAAGTGATTAAAGGTACCAGCCCTTGCTTGGGGTCTTGGAGGTCTTCCTCCATAGGCTCCTTCCCTTTATCCTTGGCGGACACCATTGTGCTTCTAAACTTTCAAAGAGTATGTCCTGACAGAAACAGATCGAAACAAAAACACGGCAAAAACACGATATACGAACCTCGGGGGATCCGGGGGGTTATATATTACGAAGTTTCATATCAAAAAGGAAGGTACTAGGAGAAAACAAGTCGGAGGCAGAGTCCGGGGTGGACTCACCACCTGGTGGCGCGACCAGGGGTGGGCCCGCGCCACAGGGTGGTGTGAGCCACCCTGGCTCCATTTCTGTCCCTTTTTCGCTTCGTAGCTTTCCTTATTGACTAAAAACTGCAAAAATATAGTTGGATAGTATTTTCGTGGAACTTTTCTTACCAGAACTGTTACCTATTTGAAAGTGGGCTCTGTAGGTTTCTAAATTTGGTATCTAGTAGATTCTTCCGGAGTCACCACTTGAATATCATTGATATCTTCATATTCATACACTTATTACCTGAGTCATAAAACCCTTCTCTTCCTTATTACACCATTATCTCCACTACCTAGAAATTTCTTTCACACAAAACTCCACACAGTTCTCATTAGCAACATTAGTATAAGTGAAGTGATAAAACCTTTTGAGTTCAACTTCAACTGAAAACCATCAAAACATAAGCTACTGTAGGAACTCCTTCCGAAAACCCAAAAAGAATTCAAAAAGGAAATCGATTAAAGGAGCAAATGCAAGAGTGGCAAAATCTGTCAAAACAGACCAGCAGGTAAAAATCAATTTTTTAGAAAACCTTCTGTTGCTCAAATCAAAAAGTGCAAAACTAACGAAAGTTAAATAACAACCTGGGGCAGAAGCACAAACAATTACAGCTCAATCCGACATACAGAGATCTCTCACGAATGTTTACGGTGAAGCACAAAAATATGTTTTGGGACAACATCTTCCCCAAATCTTACTTCTCTCTCATTAGAAGTTGATCTTGACACAGAAACCAAACAAAACGGATAAGAAGAGGTTACTACCGAAGTAATAACTTCCAAGACTCAAAGAAACACAAACTGAAAGCAAAAACAAATTGGGTTGTCTCCCATAAAGCTCTTTCTTTATAGCCATTAAGATGGGCATGATAATTTTGAAGACGCTCACATAGGAATATGAATTGAAGCGAAAGAGAGCATTAAGAAGCAAAAATACACACGTTTAAGTCTAGCCCACTTCCTATGCAAGGGAATTTTGTAAACAAACAAGTTGTTGAAACCAGAGGCTACTTGCATAAGAAGGCAAAAGACGTGCAACATAAAAACTTTTAGCATAAAACGAGGAAACTTGATATTATTGAGATGCATAAGAACACTTTTCCCTCTCTCATAGTAACTTTCAGTATCATGCATAAACTTAACAATATAACTATCACAAGGGCCATCATAGCAATGATCACTTATTCTAACAGAAAACATAGGAATACTAGCTCTCATACCACTACTTTGTGAAACAATATTAGAGGTATCCTTACAAAGGATAGGGTGTCCCTCTATCTCATATTTAGTAACAAAGTATTTCACATTTGCTATTATAGGTTCATCAACCTTTTGTTTATTAGGTTCAACAGCTTTATTCATACTTTCATCTACCATACTGGCTATCATAGAATGTTCCTTTATCTTAACTGGGAAAGGCATTTTCTCAATGTAAGGTTCAGGTAAAACATGATTAGCAGTATAAACTTCAGTATTTCTTGCAGGAACACTCTTAGTAACATCTTTATAAGGTTCATGATACTTATTCCACTTCTTTTTAGGCACTTCAATATAGAAAGCAAAAGCCTTAAAATAAGAAGCAATAGCTTGAGAGTCTAGACCATAAGCATTTTTAATATTTTGAAAGTCATCAGTTCCCATAAAAGATTCAATGCATTCATAATCATAATTTATACCTGACTTTCTACCTTTGTCATTCTCCCAAGCTTCAGCATTGTCTTGAATACGGTCTAGAAGATCCCATTTAGCTTCTTCTTCCATGTGAGTGAATTATCCAGCACAAGAAGCATCCAATAAATCCTTGTCATGTAGAGGGAGCCTTGCATAGAAGTTATTGATAATAATATTGTTGGGGAGCTCATGAATGGGACATTTGAGCATTAGTAACTTCAATCTCCCCCAAGCTTGGGTTGTACTCTCTCCATCAAGAGGCCAAAAGTTGTATATTTGATTTCGATCTTTATGAATCTCACTAGGAGGATAAAACTTTGAATAAAAGAGAGGCACTATTGCCTCCCATTCTAGAGCTTGACCATTCTTCAGCAGCTTATACCATTCCTCAGCTCTTCCTTTTAGTGATAATGAGAATAACTTCTTCTTGACTTGATCTGTAGTAATACCTGCACACTTGAATAACCCGCATAATTCGTGTATAAAAAGCAAATGATCACCGAGATGGACAGTTCCATCCCAAACATAGTAGTTATCCATAACACGATCAATAATTCTTGTAGGTATTTTGAAAACATCATTCTCAGCAGGTGGTGGCTTATCTACTACCTTAGCAGTGGTAGTAGCATTACCAAATAAGAAACTCAGCGAATTATCCATAACGAAAATAAAGCGACTAGCAGAAGTAAACAATACTCACAGTTGAAGTTTCCTTTACCAGTTCCACTCTCCAATAGCGCTTCACTCCCCGGCAACGACGCCAGAAAATAGTCTTGATGACCCACAAGTATAGGGGGTGTATCGCAGTATTTTCTATAAGTAAGAGTGTCGAACCCAACGAGGAGCAGAAGGTGTTGGCTAGTGGTATGGATCAGGAATTCTCTGCAAATACTTAGCAAACGGATTTTTAGGGTTTTTTGATAAAGCAAGTAAACAAAGTACGGGTAAATAAAAGACAGTAGGAATAAATGCAACAAGTGGCCTAATCCTTTATGCAGCAAAGGACAAGCCGGATGTATTACTTAAGATGACCAAACGTTCTCGAGGACACATGGGAAGACTGTCAAGTGCTTTCGCTTCATATAGTTGATTAATCTTCTTTAGCTTCCTAAGTGTTGTGTGGGTGAACCTGTGCTAATGTATCGACCTTCCTAGAACTAATACATACTTGTGATTATACCCCTTGCAAACATCCGTAAGTATAAGAAAGTAATTAAGGTAGAAACCTAACCACAGCTTTAAACTCTAAGACCCTTACGTCCCTTGTGCAATGGTTTCCTAACGGGGGTTCAGGTTTCTATCGCTCCGGCAACCCCTACGATTAGTAGCCAAATACACAATGCATTCCCCTAGGCCCATATAGGTGAAGTGTCATGTAGTCGATGTTCACATGACACCACTAGAAGAAGTACACCACAACTTAAATATCAAACTATTGAATCTTTCTCAACACAACTCCACTACTAACAACATGACTTCTCCCATGTCCTCAAGAACAAAACGAACTACTCACAAGACATCATATGGATCATGATCAGAGATGGAATAATGATGCATAACAATCTGAACATAAACAATAATTCAATGGTTCACTCAATAGCATCAACTACAAAGAGTAATCAACACCGGGCAAGTTTCCCCTATGAACTATGCAAGATTCAACTCAATTGTTACAACAATATGGAGATGGTGATGATGGTGTTGATGGTGATGATGGTGGTGATGGTGGTGATGATGATGATGATCCCGATGAAGTCCAGCTTGATGGTGGTGTTGACGACGATGATCTCCCCTCTCCGGGAAGGAATTCCCTCGGCAGAAATCTGTCTGCCGGAGAGATCTTTCTCTCTCGTGTTTTCCGCCCCGTAGAGGCGGCGGAATCTTTCTGTGGTTGCTCCCCCAGTCTTAAGGTTTCGGGAGGATAATATACGCCAGAGGGGAGAGCCTGGAGTGGGCCAGGGCGGCCACACCACCTGCTGGCGCGGCCTAGGGCTGCCCGCGCGAGCGGGTGGTGTGGGCCCCCTGTGGCCCATCTCCAGCCCCCCTTCTGGCTTCCTTCATCTTCTGGAAAAATAGGATTTTCCGTATATTTTCCCGGATTTTCTGATCTTCGCGAATTTTCCCTCCAAATAGCACCTTTTCCATCAAAATCCTGACTGCAGCGGTCCATGCTCCAAAAGTCATCAACCATGCAAAAACAGATGAAATAACATAAGTATCACCTCTCAATACGCAATATATCAATGAATAATAGTGAATTATGACATAGAATAGTGATGCAAAATGGACGTATCACACTCCCTAATTTAATTTGGTAGGTCCCCGGCGTGTTCATGTTTTTAGTTTGCTTAAACGCCCAATGATTAAAATGCTAGGGCGCCAATATATATATGTATGCCTTCATAGTTTTGGTTCTTATTTTTGTTGCATCTGTGAATCGTCTGAATTTCGAGACTATGTGCCAAACCAAGATATATAGATAGGATGAACTCATGTATCTCTGTGCTTTGATGAATCAAATGAATTTTGAGGACTATATGTGCCAAATTAACAAGATATATAGAGATAGAATCCACACAAATCCCTCCATTTCTAGAGCATGAAATAAGGTAAAACTAGCAATGGAATATGAAAGGATGAAGTTGCTAACCTCTTAGGACCCTTAGATAGATGTGGAGCCAAAAAATCTTCATAAATCTTGAGAAAATCGGCAAGAACTCGAGCTTGAGGGAAGAAATTTGAGGGAGATGCTTGTGTGAGCTTGAAATGGCTCAGGCAGACCCGGTTCGTTTAACAAACCGGGAGTAAAGGTCCACACATCCGCTCCTTTCCAGCGCCAGAGCCGATGGGACTAATGTTTTCTGGGCCCTACAACCATTTCTAGGCGTTGGGACCAGGGCATAGTCCCGGTTTGTACCAGAACCGGGACTAATGCTCTGGACCAAAGGTCCGTTTTCTACTAGTGTGGCCACCTGCAAGCACTGCGCTCTTCAATCTCGCTACAAGAAGGTGTGCACCTTTGCACACACTTTTCCATCGCTGCTTCTTCTTAGGAATCAAATCAATTGACTATGAGGTTGCGACTTTTATTGTTAAAATTAGCAAAAGTGCCCGTGCGTTGCACCGGGATGACCAATCTAATTCATATGGAGTTTTTTTGTCTTGTCTCACGAAACTGGTCTCGAACTGGACCGAACCTATACATACCAGTTCAAGAGAAGAGCTATGCTGTAACTGAGAGATTATTTCCACTACCTATATTGATGTGTTTTGTACACTTGTACCGACATTCCTAAAAAAGACAGGCGTATTCACTTTACATACACCTAATGTTGCGTCTATGCCGATATTTTATTTTCCCAAAGACAGACTAAGTGTGTGTGTGGCGTTAGGCTTGGCCTAGCACAGATACATGTGCGTTGCTACGGCTAATTAAATAAAGAATTTAAAAAGGTAAAACAAATTTAGACTAAACAAATGAAAAATTTAAAAACGTGAACTGTAACAGAACTGTCACAGTAGAGCGCTGGCTCCCATGTTTTAGTCAGCCTTACCAATACCCCGATTGCCTCAATCAGTTAGTGCATCAGATACATTTTCAGTTCATCTACTGATTAACTTCCACATTAAATGCCAACACATAGGACATTTTTTAGAACTGTTGCTTGTCAAACTGTTTTCTAATTCGATACGTGACTTTATCATTTCATTAACATTTCTGGCACCTGAGATGCAGAATTTGGATGTCCACCACGACGGGAGCAACCTACAAAGCACATGCAACTCCTATGCACAAATGAGCTTCTCTAAAGATAGTGAAAAGAACAATGCTAGATGTATGACAATTTTCATCCGATGCATGTACGACAACCAAATCAGGCCGTGCATGTATTAACTGTTGGGGCATCTCACGGTGTGAAAGAGCTTCGTACGCACATCGGACAGGATATTGTCGTGTGTAGAGTAGTTTCGTAGTGAAAGAACGATGCTAGATGTACGACAATTTTCATCCGATGCATGTACGACAACCAAATCAGGCCGTGCATGTATTAACTGTTGGGGCATCTCACGGTGTGAAAGAGCTTCGTACGCACATCGGACAGGATATTGTCGTGTGTAGAGTAGTTTCGTAGTGAAAGAACGATGCTAGATGTACGACAATTTTCATCCGATGCATGTACGACAACCAAATCAGGCCGTGCATGTATTAACTGTTGGGGCATCGGTGTGAAAGAGCTTCGTACGCACATCGGACAGGATATTGTCATGTGTAGAGTAGTTTCGTAGTGAAATAACGATGCTAGATGTACGACAATTTTCATCCGATGCATGTACGACAACCAAATCAGGCCGTGCATGTATTAACTGTTGGGGCATCTCACGGTGTGAAAGAGCTTCGTACGCACATCGGACAGGATATTGTCGTGTGTAGAGTAGTTTCGTAGTGAAAGGACGATGCTAGATGTACGACAATTTTCATCCGATGCATGTACGACAACCAAATCAGGCCGTGCATGTATTAACGGTTGGGTTATCTCACGGTGTGAAAGAGCTTCGTACGCACATCGGACAGGATATTGTCATGTGTAGAGTAGTTTCGTAGTGAAAGAACGATGCTAGATGTACGACAATTTTCATCCGATGCATGTACGACAACCAAATCAGGCCGTGCATGTATTAACTGTTGGAGCATCTCACGGTGTGAAAGAGCTTCGTACGCACATCGGACAGGATATTGTCGTGTGTAGAGTAGTTTCGTAGTGAAAGAACGATGCTTGACGTAGTGAAAATCACATGCAATAGATCCAAAGAAGCGTGAATAACTTCTCATGCTCTCAACCAGTACAGATGCAACCGAGTACAACATTTATCGAAGTGCAAAACGGATGAAACCACCGGCAGAATTACACAAAGGAAAGCTTCAATACTAATTGCAAAAAGGCAACATTTATTTGAAAGTCCTCTGATAATGAACATAACACGATACTTTTGCTTATGCTATTGATGTCTTCTAATTCACGACCAAACAGGTTCAGAAGCTAGGATCTGTTGGAAGATTCATAAATGTGCCATAGCATACATGACCAGACTCCAGAGTAAACTTGAGCAGCCTGCTAGTTCAGATTGGAAGCTTTTGTGGGGGAATTTGTTGAACATGTGGGCGTCGACCAACCTGGATTCATCACGCTGCACGGCGTAGCATCCGCCACCGTGCCGCCCCTAGGCGCCACCATGCGGATTTTGTCGGGGAAGGGTCGCACGGAGCTGCTTATCTTGCTCATCCTTCCGGCCACATATCAGGCAATGGAGCTTTGGAGGCGACCCCATCTGGGAAGACTGCAGATTCAGCTATGATGCCTCCAATCCTCACAGAAATTCCTCCCATCAAAGCTCAAAGAGATTAAAATCCACATAATTTCTTCAATAAAAAGATCTGCAAAGTGAGAGCATCGAGGGGCGATTGGGGTTCGTTGGAGAAAGATGCACCGGTGGAATACGGGATTGTCATGATGGTCTGGAGAGGGTGGAGTTCGTGGCCCGAGCTGGGAACTTATGTTGAGGAAACGCTCGATTTTACCACAACCACGCATGGGCAGAGATGGGCCAGGATCTGCACCGGAAATCCTCATCACCGTGTGCTCGATCTGGTCAACACTCGCGCACGGGAGGGGTTGGGGGAGAAATGCGAGGGGATGGTTCCGGACTTCCGGGTGAGAAAAATAAAACGAAACAAAACGGTATTTGACTTGGGATGGCATGGGGTAAAACGGTCCAAAAATAAGATTGGTTCACAGAAACCGTTGCTTTCTTTATTATTACTAGCAAAATGCCCGCGTGTTGCGGCGGAATAAGTTAGTCGTTGTTGTGCCAGTTGTGAGTGTTTTTTAATCAGTGGTATGTCGCAACATGAATATTTTTTTAACTTGCTCAGTGACATCCACTCCTCAATCAATTGACTCTTCCAATTCGCAAGTAGAATATTTTCTTTCTCCAAACCCCATCTTTCTCTTTCTTGGCGTGCTTCCCTTTCATCTCCTCGTGAAGTGCGCGTCGCTGCCGGTTTGTCTGGCACCATCCTCTTCCTTGGCGTGCTTCCAAACCCCATCTTCCTCTTCCTTGGCGTGCTTCCCTTTCATCTCCTCGTGAAGTGCGCGCCGCTGTAGGTTTTGTTGCGGCCCACCGCAGAAACAACATGCAAAAACAAGCCTGCTTCGGTGCGTCGACGATGCACTCCATGTCTACATGACCATAAAAGTATGCAGCAAACAATAAATATATCATCAGGTTCGTAGAAGAAGTGGACCGACGACGTCTCTGATGAGAGAGTAGATCCCTAGATAGGTTTATGAATGCCCCTCCTTCGAGCGAACGTTCGTTGGTGTTTTGTAATGTGATTGGCAAGGGTGTCCTTTTTACATACGTGTTAAAGGTTGGTCTTGGTAAGCTCTCATAGATGTCCTTGTGTTAGATGCATGCCAAAGTATGGTTCAACCGTCAATATGCTGCATGTTACAACTTCTCCCGTCCTTTCCTCTCGCGATAGAAAGAGGTGAAAGGGCGGTGTCCCTCATCCCTATGTTCCCACTCTTTGCCGGCGAGACAGTGGGTCCCCTCTCCCTCCGTCTGCTGCTCCGACGGCGGGAGGGGGCGGGGACTCTGGTTTTGCGCCATAGCACTGTAGATAGGGTAGTTAGGGTTACAGTTTCTCGCGGCGGCGCTTCGGTGGTTGCAGTGGCGGCTCAGAGAATAATCTTTCCCCGACACCAGCACCACTATGTCGGTGTACTTAGTGACGGCGAAGAGGAGTTTGTGGGAGGCGTCTTCCCCTTCTCCGGTGGGGTGGGGGATCTTGTGTTCCTTTGTTTCGTGCAGGAGTTCTGGTTCCTGGGCTTGACTGGCAAGACGGCATTGGCGGTTAGGTAGCGGGATTTTGTCCTGGGTCTTCTTCGCCGCTTCGTTGGCGTTCACTCCGACGCCATCGATGAAGACTCCGGGGGTTTGTGTAGTAGCGGCTTCAGTTCCGTGAAGTTCTTGCCAGCGACGGCTGACAAGAGGTTGAAGTTGGGCTTGGCGAAGATGGGTGACTTCCCGGCTGTGGAGAGGCTGCTCTAGAAAAAAGCTTGAAGAGGAGCAACGGCAGCGGCGTGCCACCATCTCGTCTTGGTTGCCGGGCGTAGTCAGATCCTGAGGGATGTCTTTGTGATTTTCTTTGTGTTCTGGGTCTCCTTGTAAGGCTGTTGCTTTAATATCATCATCTTTTCCCGTTAAAAAAATGTTGTACGTGATAGAATTTTCATACCCGTGCACATGATGGACTGACACAAATTTGCTTCTGGATTGTATCTCGCTCTTACTCCCTCCGTATCGAAATGAATGTTAGAAGTTTTTTAAAATCTGGATGTATTTATATAGTACTACCTCCGATCCATATTAGTTGACTTAGATTTATTTAGGTATGGATGTATCTAACACTAAAAATGTGTCTAGATACATTATTATCTAGACAAATCTGAGACAACTAATATGATGGAAGGGAGTACTAAATAGTGTCTAGATATATCCATATTTAGACAAATTTTCGATATTTTTTATTAGTTTTCTCTCTATCTCTGTAAACGACGCAAAAAAATAGAGCAGCTATCCAAATTTGTATGCAAGCGGAGATGTGGAGCAGAAGCAAGGGCCAAAATAATAGAAAAGCGTGGAGATGTGGACCAGAAGGAAGGACTTAAAGCCAGGCACAGTTAGCCTAGTATAACCCTACATCGAGACCACAACACATGCGCCAGCCCCTGGCCGCTCATCTTCCTCAAAGTCCATCGGCTTCTCGATCCCCCATCGCCCGCCCGCCCGCCATGGTGCCTGCGAAGCACACTCAGGCTTGACCTTCCGCCGTCGTCGCCAGGGCTCTCGGCCCGCCCCACCACGCTCTGTGCGCCGTCGGCGCCTCCCGTTGCCCCTCTCCACCGCCGTCGCTAGGGCTCTCTCGGCCCCACCCACTCCCGCCTCCTCTTCGCGGTTCAGAGATCGTTGGCCACGTTGTGCGCCATCCATCTAGGCGGTTTACGCTTGATTTTAAGAGATCAATCAACGGAGCGGTACTGCTTATCTGTTTGTCGAACGGCTTGCTGGTTTCAGGCGTATTGAAAACGTTATGAACTGGTGGGATTCACTGCAAAGGAGCGAGGTGGGACTATCTCTAATCGATGTCTAGAGTCGTAATTTTTTTTCCAAAAGGAGCGGACACGTATTTGTTTGTCAGCCCAGTTAAAAGGAACGGACACATATTTGATTGCCGGCCCAGTTAATGCTT
The DNA here is from genome assembly GCA_916181665.1 of Avena sativa. Lineage (NCBI taxonomy): Eukaryota > Viridiplantae > Streptophyta > Magnoliopsida > Poales > Poaceae > Avena > Avena sativa. The sequence continues at coordinate 485,601,393 of OV702279.1, forward strand.
CGGCTCGGGAGTAGCCACCGCGGACGATAGATGCATCAATTGATTTTTTTTATTCTCAAACGGTTATGTGGCATAGGTGGGTAATTTTGATAGAAACTGTGAGGATAAATTCGTCCAAAAATGTTGGACCGGAAGAAACAATCCGTCCTTTAGGTATAGACTAGCAAAATGTCTGTGTGTTGTACCAGGAGGAAAAATAGAAAAAGGAGAGAATAGACGTATGATGAAAACATAACTACTGATTTTAAAGTCTGAAAGTTTGATTTGAATTAAGTTACATCCATAAATTGACATAAGCAGACAAATCAATTTCAGGAACACAACCATGCCGATGTCCTCTCAAGTGAAATGGAATACGTTACTTCCTTGAGATGCCTGCTTTTTTAGTAGCTTCCTCTGCTCCATCTGAGCTCATGATTCTTAATCTACATCTAATTCTACTCTTCTGGTGGCTTATCTTGGCCTCCTTCTTCCCGTCTTTTCTTTCTCCACAAACTCCTCATGCCCCAGCATAAGAGATTGCCAACTATCAGGGTGATAATTCTCCTATCAAGGTGAGAAGCAGCACGCCCCATAAGCCTCACAACTAAACAGCCGTAATAAAGACATGTTCGAGAGTGGATAAAAATTGATATACAAATGTAATAAAATGGATCATCTGACATGTTGCTTGCAGAATCAAACATTCATGAGAAAGTTTGGCATCATGGATTATGTAGGTTTCCAGTATGCCATAAATCACTGCCATGAGAATGTTGGCATTGTGGATATGGCTTTGAAGATAGAAATGATCTGTACAACAAAATGTTATAACACCAAACAAGATTCTACTCAAAAGTTATTATGATAAAAAGTGCTTAAGTTGCAGATACGGGGTTTATGTATGTAGAGATTTATTGAACTGTCTGTGAACATCAATAATTTGCCAATAAATCGTTACTCTCTTCATAAATTTAAAAATAAAACAATGAATAACTAAATAACAGTCTGATTCTGGAGTTATCAGCTTCAACAAAAGTATCAGTTAATTTTGGTAGTAAGCACTTAGCAACCATGACAACTTCATCTATTTAACTTCCTAGGCTAGTTGTGTAAAGAGCTGATAGAGAAACTTATGGTGATAGTTTACCGTGCATCAGCCATCACATTGCCAATCATTTCGGAGTATATCTGGAATTTAGAAAATAGATTGTCATGGCATGATACTTATAATCTTCATATGGATTAAATGTTCTAATTTCACATTAAACTGAGAGTGAGATGAGCAAAGCATGACCTATGCTACTCCAGTAGCTTGGGGAACTTCAATACACATATTCAGTACACGCTGATTCATGGGATACCGGGAGTATTGGGATAATTTGAACCCAGTTACACCCCTACGGTTCCAAGCGAAAATCATTTCATTTGAAGACAACAAGCCATGATAAATCTATGCAAATACTACAACCCTAGCGACAATCTTCTCATCCACCCTATTTGTCGACGGAATCTAACGGATCTGTTCAAATGTTATAGTGATTCTGATTTACTGACTGAATGATTTTTACTAATTTAACGTCGGTGTAACATAAATCGAGCAATCTATGGTACTCCCTCCGTCCCAAAATAACTGACTTGAGTTTGTCTAGATTTGGATGTACGTTTTAGTATTTAGATACGTGCGAATCTAGAAAAAGCCAAGTCAGTTATTTTGGGACGGAGGGAGGACTATAAATTAGAGACAATGAGTGGGTGATGCATAAGGGAAAAAAACAAATACCTTGCAAGCAGCGTCAAATCCAAAGCTTGTTGGGACCTCCATGCACTTCAGATCTCCATCAATAGTCTTGGGGCAACCAATAACACGAGCCTTCAAGTTCCTTCCCCTATGATGTAAAAAGTAATGACTTGTGAATTAGTAAATACCCCCTCTATTCCGTACTATAAGGGCTGGCTCCAATTTACATGTTTTGTATTTCATGAATTTATAAGCACTACTCTCTTAAACTAATGCTTTATCTATTTCAAAGTATTTAAGTAAGCATGGCCATTTTCTCTTCTTTTTCTCTTAGTTTCATAAGCTCTCGATTCTTTGTGCCTACTCAGAATAAGAGTGATAAATTGGAGCAAAGAATATAAATTGTTGCATAGAAGGTACGGACTATAACCTATATGGAGCATTTACAAGTTTGTTCTGACCTAAAAATTCAAGACAAAAATACAGATAATCAAGATTAGACGTTACATCCTTAGATCTAAACGAAGGATTTGACAGTATAAAGCTTCATGCATTGACAAAAACCAAAAATAATTCTCTAGATGTAGCAAAAGAATCAGTTATGGTTTAAGCAGCTAAACTGAAATATTCACCAAGGAGGCATGCTAGTAGAATTTGTGATGGATAGATGCTTTTTTGCTGGCCCTTTTATTTTGGTTGATACTTGTCTCAACCTTTTTGGAACTATGTTTGTAAGACTTAATACTTTTTGAACTTCGCAAAAAAAGGCTGTGTGCATCAGTCGATGTAGAGGCCGGGGTCTTTCTCCCCATTTCGAAAAAAACCAAGGAGGCATGCGTTGGTGTTTGTATCATCACCACCAATGACAACAATTTCATCCAAATAAGGTTCGTTGCATGTGTCTTTAGCTTGCTTAAACTGCATAGACACCAAATAGAATTAAAATAAAGATTACACGATATCAAGTTCAGAAAGGGAAAGGAAGAACTTAGTAAGAATTTGGCGGACTCAAAGAGATACCTGCTCTGGTGTTTCAATATTGCCACATCCACTGCAGAGTGTATCAAATCCACTCTATTGAAAAAGAAAAAAGTTCAAAATCAATCTGCAGAGTATAATTAAGGGACATTATGATTAACAATACTGTCTTCATGTTGTTTACACAAGAGTGATCACATATGGAAATTTCAATAAGCCTGTGTTCAGTAAAGGTTATGTCACCGTACCATACTTGGTCCTGTAGGGGTAGACGAAATCATACGTATTTTGAGCATGACAATTGACAAGTCAATGACAAGAAAACTTTACGAGACCCCTCGAAACACGCAGATAAATCGTTGGAGGAGTTAATTGGGATGTGGATGCCTGAGCCTGTTCGATCATCCGCGCCAATACCAGCGATGCCGAAGCTTTCCTCGACAAATTCCCATCAAATTAAAGATCAAAGTTTAAACTCCTGAAAAAGCAGTCCAACCCTCGCTGCGGCTGTCTCCGTCCTAAGACGTGTTTGGCATTCTCCCGGCTGAGCGGCAAAGCAAAATAACATCATACAACTATATATTTTAAAACCACCATTATTGCAAATCTGTGGTAAATTTTCTCTGATACAAAATCTGTGGTAGATGAGTTATTTCAAATAGATTTAACCAAAAAAAGAAAGCAAGAAGCAAACTACATACAATCCTTGCTCACGCATCCCTGGACCACATGAAGCCTTGATGGGTCAGTGTCAGCCTGAACCATAGAAACATCCATCAGCCGATGGAACTGGGGATCGGGGATGTACTCCGTAATGCAAGAACTTCTACAGTTCTACACATATGTTCAGTTTAGTCAACAACAGTAGAGAGCGGGGAAAAACAGTAGAACAATAATCTCACAATTGCATTAGATTCGAGCGGGGGCAGGAGCCCGGCCTTTGCGAAGGATGTCCCCGAAATCAAGCATGGAGCAGTCTCGTAGTTGGCCGGCCATGGAGCTTGCCCGCCAGTTGCTCGATCTGGTCGCAATGACGCTCAATTTGGCCACAGGGGAGCTCGCTCCGGTCGTGGGGTGCTCGATGTGGCTGCGGTGGAGCATGATTTTTTCGTCGGGGCGCTCGATCTCGGTGGAGCACGATTTTTTTGTCGGGGCGCTCGATCTTGCAGCCGCAGTGGAGCTCGCTCCGGTCTCTCCAATCGCCGGTGAATCTTTACTCGCTCCGCCACCGCAGTGGAGCTCGCTCCAGTTTCTCCAGTCGCCGGTGAATCTTTACTCGCTCTGCCGCCTCGTCTTGCACATGTGATAAGTAGGGGGAGATATAGGCGTTGATGGAGGTGGACGGTGGAGCCTTTCCGCCAACTGCGTCGCCGGAGGATGGCTGGAACGGCCGGCGGTGTCAAACCCTAGCGCCGCTGCTCACCTCGACTCCTCTATCTGTGAGGAATACGCAATGGGATGTCGAAGAATACACGAGCAAGGAGAAAAAACAAACCATTATGTTCGGATAGGCAATGGGCTGTCGAAGAATACACGAGCAGGGAGAAAAACGAAGTATTATGTTCGGTTAGCGGTGGCATTGCCTGTAAAATGCTAAAAGTGGAGGGATAAACTGGTCCAAAAAAGCGTTGGACCGGAAGAAACAATCCGTCCTTTATTATTATAGCAAAATGCCCGCGCGTTGCGGCGGAAGAAGTTAGTCTTTATTGTACCGGTGGTGAGTCTTTTTAAAATCAGTGGCACGTTGTAGCATAGACATCTTTTTTAACTTGCTCGGTGACATCCGCTCTTCGATCAACTGATTGTTCTAATTAGATGACACATATGAGAAAGATCCGCAAAGAAGGAAAATATATTTGTGTATGTCGGGGAGGAGTTGGGATGTGGATTTGGTCTAAAATTGACCTAAGTTGCAAGGATAATTCAATTTTAGGGTTAGGTTTAGTGTCCTAAAAAGATGCTAGAATTTTTGTAACTTGTTTTTTCATATGATGCATGCATTATCATCACACATGTTGTTGCCCAAAGAATTGACCCACATAGTCGTTGGTTGAACCGGTATTTTTCTGAGGTAGTCCGCTCTATGTCGTCGTGCTCGTGCACGTATCTCCCAAGCAGACACCCGGCCGCCACACACACCCCAACCGACCTGTACACATATTCCCGGCCGCAACCCACCCACCCACTCACGCCACGGGAACCCCACCCGCCAACACGGCCACCTCGCTCACCTGGCCCCACCAACAAACCGCGCATACACACTGCACGCGTCTCTCCCCTCTCTCGCTCTCACCCCGCCTCCATCCTCGTCTTCCCCACCTACCGCCCCCTTCCTGAGACCCGATTCCCCCGCCGCAGCGCCTCCTCGCTGTGCTCTCCGCCGCCGTTTTTCCCGCCCTCCGCTGCATCGCTAGCCTCTCCATTCCGCCAACAAGCTTCGACCGGCGCCACGCCATCCCTCTCTCCCTCTGCTAGTAGCAATCGCCCTCGCTTTTGCCCCCCGCCACCCGCTCAGCGCCGCCCGGCCGCGGCCTCGGCGCCGTCCGCCGCCTCGCTAGACGTCGTCCTCGTAGGTGCCTTTCTTTTTAATCATGCATTAGTGCGTTGCATGGGTAAAGTTTTCTTTCTTTCTTCCGAAACTTCTTATTTTTCTCTTTATATTTCTCACGAGTGACTGACAATCTATTTCGTGATGAAGGAGGAGAAGCATGACCAATGCTATGCTAGAGCCATTTTTAACCCTATGAATTGCTCAATCAAGCTAAAAAAAACCTAATTTCTTTGCCTAGATGAACATCAAATATACTCCCCTTGTTTTCTTTTGAAGTCCTCTAATTTTATTCCTACACTTTTCCTCTAATTTTCTTAAAGTAGGAAATGGTTTAAGAAGAGGAGAAGATCGCCGTGGACCTGCCCAGCTGAAGCATCAATCATCATATCACCATCCACGACCCTCGTCTATAGTCTCTCTAGATGCCTTTTTTTTTAACTTAGTCTCTCTAGATGCCTTTGGATGGAGGTGTAGTACGAATGCATCTCCCCCTCTTTGTTCCTCTTGGGTCTGAAACGATGCCAGCTTAGACACTCGCATGATGCATCAGCAGGTTGGCCCACATCTCTTTAATTACAGCCCTACAGATTCCATCCTTTCCCATAGTAAGTCAAAGGGCAACTGGTCCAGAAATCCCGATTAATTATATCCATGCCAAGTCCCCTCTTATTTGATGATGCTTAAATCCGCTTGTTATTCCAGTCAACTACGAACGTATATAAATTGCTATAACGGTACTTAAGAGAGCAAGGTGGGACTATCTACACAAGGAAATTCCATTAGAAATATTTGCCTACTCGGTGCTATTTTCAAAACCTGGCATACAGCCCACAAAGAACGGCCCATAAACACGCACCGATTAACCATTAACCATTAATTAGCCATGTAAACAATTACCGTGACCTTTGACAAAAACAACTCCCGTATTAATTAGCTAGGATTGCCTGATTAATTAGGCACAACTGCCAAGTAATCAGCAGCGTGGTGTGCTGGTCCGCTGATGGTTGCTCGCGTGGGAGAAATAGGTATCGAAGAAAAGAGTCGAAGCTACACTGACGCAAGGCCCTTGGCCAGGAACTCCCCTACACGCGGTGCGGACGGCAAGTTCTAGCGTGAGCGTGCACATACAGGTTACGGCCGCAGAGCGGGCTCACCACGCCTGTGGAGCATGTCCACCAGCTCCTTCCTCGCATGCCGGCGCCAGCAATGGGACGACGCGGCAGGCTGCAGTCACCAATGCGTCCATGGCGGGGCACATCATCACCTGACTCCCGAACAGAGAACCAGCGCGAGCACGCCCCACGCATCCATCCATGGCAGCGATGACCAAGGGGACGCCCAGCCGCGCCTCAGCGTCAGCGAGCACGCCCAGCTGGAGCACCGTGTCCTCCTGGAGCCACGCATCGGACCGCTTTTACTTACCAGCTGCGACCGAAAAAACGTGCTTTTTTACATACCGGTGGTATAAGGGGTAATACGTGGTTAGGTGGGAGGGTAAATCGGTCCAGAAAAATGTTGGACCGGAAGAAACAATTCGTCCTTTATTATTAGGTATAGATTATTATTATTATTATTATTATTATTATTATTATTATTATTATTATTATTATTATTATTATTATTATTATAGCACAATGCCCGCGCGTTGCTGCGGAAGAACGACCCGGATTCTAAATTTTACAGCAAACATCTTACATTTCAAACCAACATTACTCATTTCAAAGATTGCACACTCCTCGAAACAGGCTTTCGCCCCGCTTTATAAATAAAGCATATAGGTGAGACCGCTGCTGGGCCAGACATCACATCGCCCAAAGTAACAAAAACCATAGGATACAAGGCGCTGGGAGACCCCAAGCCCAACACGAAAAGCAAGAAGAAATAAAAGAAGAAAAAAGCCGATAACGGCGGTGTGCCGAGAACGGAAACAGCTCGCAACCGGTGCGCCCTCCAAAGAAGTACCACCACAAAACCCGCAATCCAAAGCGCCTGCGTGCCAAAAAAATACTTCCAAGAAGGGAAGTGACGATGACGACACTGCTGTCCAGCTGGGACCTAGGGTTTCCCCAGGTATGCAGTGGGGAGGTGGGGGAGGGAGGCCCCCAACACCCTTCAAGAAGGAAGGTGACACCCTCGGGCGTCACCGTGTTAGTGTCAACAGACAAGAATTTCTCCCGAGCCTACCAGAACCATCCTCCCGAGCACTTTGAAAAGCTCCACCAATCACTTCACCCACGAGCACACGCCATCCCGGTCTTGAAATCGCCACCACCGTCACACCGAGAGCCACGGAGCAAAGCCGGTAGGCCGAGAGAGTGGAGACTTCGACGAGGGTCGGCCTGTCAACAACACGCAGGAGGGAACTACCTCCACCACCAGCAGGTGGTAGCCGACCAGATGCAGCAGCAAGACACACCAGGCCCTCTGGCCTGGCCGAGCCCGCTGAGGCTCGTGAAGTCCCATCGCCGCACTGCAGCAAGGGTGTCATCGAACACGCCATCCGCCGCCTCATGCCCTACTTCTCCTTCCACCAGGGGATCCGCCACCACGGCAAATCCCGACCGCCAAGCAACAGCACCATCGCCACCGAGCTCTCCCGAACCTGCCGGACCGCCACCGGGTTGGGGATCTCACATCACCTCCCGGAGCCTCCTCCGCTGGATAGAAGTCGTAGCCGTCCACCTTCCGAGGCCGCCGCCCGGCGTCCACCGAGCCGGACTCGCACCCACTGAGCAAGGTTTGTCGCGTGACCTGCAAGGTGAGGTAGGTCTGGTTGATGTAGCATGGTGGCCGCGGCACAGCCGCGCGGAGGAGATCAACCTCCACCACCAATGGAGGTTGCCGTCCGGACGCGGCAGCAGAGACACACCAGGTCTCGGGCCAAGTCTCCGCCGCCACGCTGCTACAGCGCAGCCGCAGCCGCCGTCCTACACGCCCCACGCCACAGCCCCTCCTCCAGAAGGTGTCAGGGTCGCGAGGGGCCCGCCCTAGGCCTAGATCGGGCCCAAGTTGGCCCAGATCTGGGCAAGCCGAAGCTTCCCGAGGACGCACGCCCACGATGCCCCAGCCTGCCGTCGCTTGTCGGCGCCTCACGACGCCACCACTGCCCCAGGAGCCGAGCCATGCCCCCCCACCACGTCACCGGAGTTCGGCGTCGCACCTCCTGAAGACACCGTCGCCGCCGTCCTCCGGATGTGCCAGGCCCGCGCGAGGCCACCACACCGCCGCCGCTAGAGGCGTGCCGGAACGCGCGGCCGAAACCGCCACCCAGCAGCCCTCCATGCCGAGCTGCGCCGCCGTGACCTCCGCCGCCGATGCCATATAGGTCACATCATATAGGTTTATACGCATATGCGACAATATAATGACTACATTAATTAATCCTTCTGAAATCACATAAACATCTCGCCACCTCCATCTTCTCCAACAACTTAAAAATCTCCGTCCAGAAATAAATCGCTTGCAGAAAGATAAATCCCATCTCCACCGACGAATATGTTTAAACGGTATTTTTAATTTTATTTTGAATTCTCTGACTTATTAGGCCCACAATAATTCCTATATAGCAGATCAAAAGACAAAATGTTTAAGAACCGCTTTGGGCCTTTTTCTTTAGGGCGTGTCACTTCGTAGCCAAATGTCAACTGAACTGCTCCACTCCTCTACCTGGCTGACGCACCGCACGGAATGGGGAAAGAAAAAAATCCCCAAATCGTGAGTTAGTGTTCTTACAGGCGTTGCCTCAATCAGCTAACTGAGTCGCCTTTGCTGCCAATCCGCCGGTGTCGAGCACCGTAGCCACCTCTATCCTCCCCCTTCGTGAAGGCGATGCGGCAGATCGTGGTCGGCTCCATCAGCATCCTGCAACCCTGACGAGGTCACCCTCCCCTCCAACCGTGTACCTCAAGCACGGCAGCCGCGCCCGCCGTGCATGCCCCCGAGCTCGCGCGTCCCGCTGCAATTCCGGCCAGCAGTAGCTGCTCGGCCCCGAGCCTCCGCCAAGCAGTGCCTCCAACCGCCGCGCTTGCCTCCTTTTTTTACTGCAGAGTTCCCCCTGTGGTAGGGAGCAGGCAGAGCATACACACGCCGCCTCCGACATGATCTGCTCGGAGCAACCATCGCCATTCAGTTATTCGTTGTATCTCAGTCCCACAGTCCTAGGCATCCAATCAAATCTCAAATCTTTTTGTTATTTCCAAAGGCGGCTTGCTGATTCGGAGCATTCTGGGAGGTATATAAACTGGTTACTTTGGCTTTAAGTTAGCAAGGTGAGAGTATTTGATAAACGAAAGCAGGGGCTTTTGTTCCTATTGAATATTTGCGAGGTCGGGAGGATTCTGTGAACAAGCATGGCGCTCTGGGTCGGGCTGTACAAAGACGTTCCGTTGTGACGTCTGGGCCGTATAGAGAGAACTTTTCCTTGTTACTTTTTTTTAGGAAAACGTTTCATTGTTCCTGGAACCGGTACCACGGCAGTTTGGTGGTATTTTACTTATAGATGGCATTGGTGGGTAATTTGCTATTTGGTGAGAGGCTAAAATGGTCCAAAAAAGAGTTGGACCGGGAGAAACAATCCGTCCTTTATTATTAGGTATAGATTACTAGCAAAAGTATCCGTGCGTTGCACCGAGAGAAACAAATTCTCAAACTCCCGAGCAAACCATCCATGTCGACACTTCTCCTCTTTGTCATCATCGTCGACACTTCTCTTTGTCATCATCGTGGGCTAGTGAGAGGAAACGACGGACTCCTAGGGCACAAGAGTTAGAATAGAACGCGGATTGAGATCCAAGAGAAATTCACAGTGACCCACCAGATAGGACATTTCTGAAAGACCAGATCCAAGAGAAATTCACAGTGACCCACCAGATAGGACATTTCTGAAAGACCATGTTTGTTGCACAAAAGGTCGGTACCATGTGTATGTGATGCTACTTGAAACTTTTTTGGAACATCTAAGAAACCTCAGTGGAACCTTATGATTTTCCGGTGAATACTCAAAAAAATTTCTTTGTCTCATAACTTTCGAAGATCTAATAGAGGAACATGCATTCTTCCCTAAAACAGAAATGTGCAATCTCACGCACACTCAGACCCTCCTCCGAGCGAGCCCAGCGGACGCCTCCTCTGCGCGTTCTAGTCAGAGAAGATACACTTGTATGTGAGAATGTACAGTACACAGATACATAGGATCAACTAATATTTACATTGAGCTTCCTCTGGAGCATACATTTGAAGGCCTGGACTACTATGTACATCACATGGAGGGAAGGTGATAGAATTTTCTTGCTCATTCTTAGTAGAGGCTGATCAAGAGAACATGATTTAAATGTAAATTTCTGTTGATGGACGGCTTGTTTCCAATTTGAATTTAAATCATCTTCCGCTATACTCAATGTACAACATAACTAACTGCACCATGCTCTTTTCTCCACCTGTTACTGCACAAGAATGATGGTTGCCAGCTGAAATGTCTAGAGCTTTCTCACCTACATGTAGAAGAACTGAAGAGCCATATGTAACATACAAAAATTGTATGGCAGAGATGTAGTAAATTCATGGAATCGGAGATTAAATCTTTTGAAATTCGTATGCATGAGGTATCTGACAGATGGAAAATTTTATATTAACATCAAAACGTTTAAATAACTATTAACTTTCAGTCATATTTGTATCTGCGATATACGTACAAATTATCCATGGTCAAGAGCCAACATTGATCTAACTTTTCCAAATAGATTGAAAGTGTGGATGCAAGCATATGGAGTGGAGGTATGGTGGAGAAGAACCAATACACGACTATAAGTTGTTCATCTCTCTAGAAAACACATGCCCGCTCTAGAAAACACATGCCCACTCTATAAAGAAAACAGCAGCTCAAAATCAATATGAGGTATGGTGGAGAAGAACCATGTCAACTTGCAGTAAGAAAGTTTCAGATAGTACTCTCCATAGTAAGTTTAAGAAAAAAGGGGATCTTTATTTTACTATCTAGTCGTTGCACGGATGTAGAGATCTTACCAGTTCATCTTGAACCATCCTTGTAAGACTTGGACTACCAATTCATGAGCTCATGCAAGATACAATGTAGTGTTGCATGCTAACATCGCAAGTGGTGGATGTGCATCGCGGACAGGTATTTCGATGACCAACATGATTCCGACAAATCCCTCTCGTCAGGTTATATGATAGCAATTAAGAGCTCCCAATAATAATTAATTTATTTTCTGAAAAAATGCCTCACTGGTAAAAACATCAGACCTGGCCATAGGTCCATAGCAATACTACGTGACTCTGTTTAGAAATATAATACATTTTAGGTTTATGAAATGAATGTATTTAGACGCTTTTTAGTGCATAGGTTCACTCCGAACCTCTACGAACCTATATACACTAAAAGACGTCTAGATACATTCGATTCATAAAACTAAAACGTCTTATATTTATGAACGGAGGTAGTATGTGGGTAGTTTTTTAGGATACTCTAAGTCACCATTGAATTCCTTGCACCCAATTTTTTGCAGATAAATAATTTGGAATCTCCTATAATAATTGGGCATCACAAATAACATTATGAATTCAATACTCAACTCTATCATTACCTCTTGGTAATCAGGTTCAGCTGGGTTATATCCATTGATCATATTCACTGAACCTTGAATGGAATGGAGCCGTATCATTTCCTACTTAAGCTGCTCCAAATCATGAGTGTCATTGAAGGGCAGAAGCGCGTCCACTTTTGGAAAATTCAGGAGCTGAGCGTGGGGCCAAGAAGCCTTCCTCAACTGCTAGAATGAAAGAATAAATTAACGTGATGTAGGCAATACAAATCTTTCTCGAGATGTATAGTATTGCTAAGCATCAATTAGGTCCTCCGAAGTTTATAGTTTCAGCTCAACTATCACATACGGCAAGGCACACATGAACTTCTCCTATATATCTCATGGCCTCATGGCCTCAGGCAACCACGACGCACATTGCTAACATACAAAACTCTTGCAAGAAAATATCCATACATGGTGGACATCTCTTTCATGTAAGATCATCTCACGATGATGCCTTTAAATCTCACTTGGAAGGAGCACGGTTGGACATAGTTCCTGAAGTAGGCTGAAGGTAAGACGACAATGCAGCACGCGCTTGTCCTCTTTTTATCCCCAGTTAATTTGTGCCATCGCCAACTCAACTGAAAATACATGGGCCCCCCAATCTATCACAGCTTGTTGATTCATTGAAAAACGAAATCCACTGCTAGTGCAAATAGGAAGAGAGGAAAATCCGTGCTTGTTCGTGGAAGGAGCATAGGAAAATTCACGTACAAGAACCTGAAGCACATCGATCCTTTTTCTTCAAAGAGCATGAGAAAAGCAGAAACCCACCTAGTTCCGTGCCTGAAACCTGGCCCTTGAGCTCGGCCTTCTGGCTCGATCCGATGATATCCTACCCTGGAACATTAGCTTGTCATCCGAGAGAAGCCGAGAGATATGTGCCTCGATGACGGCGAAGTCTGACTTGGCAAGAGTATCAGTTGATCATAGGAATCTAGCTAGCATGACACCGCGACGTGTTTCGGATGGCTAGAAACTAAAGCACGAGAAGCATGCAGAGATCATGGTCGGCCGATTCTGTGCGCTGTCCGTCTTCCATCCCTCCGGATCTTGCCGTCACCGATGTCGGGGTGGCGTAGATGAGTTCGCTCGATGGCCATGGGTTAGGCCAGGTATTGGTGTTCGTCGTTGTCAATCTCGTCTCCTCATCTCACGTGTATATTGAGGAGATAGGGCCTGACCAGGAAAGATAAACCCGATAGAAACCTAGCGGTGGCATGAGCTGCAATATCTCCAAACTGAGGCCAGGTATTGGTGTTCGTCGTTGTCAATCTCGTCTCCTCATCTCACGTGTATATTGAGGAGATAGGGGGTTAGGATATAGGAAACGCACCTGACCAGGAAAGATAAACCCGATAGAAACCTAGCGGTGGCATGAGCTTCAATATCTCCAAACTGCAGGGGCAACATGGTCCAGAAGACATTGGTGGTAATACGTGATTTGGTGGGAGGGCAAAAAGGTCTAAAAAAGTGTTGGACCGGAAGAAACAATCCGTCATTTATTATTAGGTATATATATATATATATATATATATATATATATATATATATATATATATATATATATATATATATATATATATATATATATATATATATATAGGTATAGGTATAGATAGGTATAGATTAACATGTTTTTCTTTTGTTGATTGTTTCCACCTCATGACATCATGTGAGTGTTTGTTGACATGGTCAAGTGCTGCATGCTGGGAGCCTAGGAGGCTAGGACTACCTAGCTGCAACAGACAACTAAATCAACTACATAATCCACAGCTCACCGTAGCCGACAGGTGTCATGATGGTGGGCATAAGTGAGATGTCTGCCTACGACAAGATCCACACTAACAGCGTGGCCCGCGTGATGAACATCGAGATGACCAGGAAGTACCTGCACTCTGTGAAAGAGGTTCATGACCTTCTGCAGAGGAAGTACCCATTATCCTGTCAAGGTTGGTCGAGTTTGATAGCTTGGCGAATGGCAGCGACCTGCGCATGCTCTCCTTAGAGAAAAACACAAAGAGTTCACATGAAACGCTATGGTTGGTGGCTGCATTGTGATTCTTCGTAACCGATCTATTGAGCACTGCATTTTTTGACTTTCAAGTGCATGGCAATTGGAGAAATAGATGATTAAAAAAGATTATTCTCTTGGTTTGCTGTTGGTTGTTGGATCATTATGATATGCAATAAACCATGTATCCATTATTTGGTTAAAATGGGATGGTTAGTGTTACAAGTCAATTCAAGAAAATGAAGATAAGTTTGTACTCTAATGTACTAGATAAGTTAGTTTCCACTTCAAAATGCATATTTTGGTGGATTTGATCCAAAATAATATACACATGTTTTCCTCAAAACCTTGTATATGTTGTATGAGAAAAATGAAGTAACGAGCGCCATCATAAACTTAGTCTGTCACATGTCATACTTGTAGAAGATTTCCATCTGGAGTTGCTAATTTGTTTCATAAGTAGAAACAACATGCATCGTAGGTAATATCCATTGTGGTATGTGTTCTGATAAAGATAATGATATTTGTTTTGATAAAGATAATAATAATGATGTTGTTGTTTGTAGATACTCCCCCGTCCCAAAATAAGTGACTTCTATTTATGTAGATTCCTATGTATGTAGACTTGTTTTATGTAAGATACATCTGAATCTAGACAAATAAAGTCTCTTATTTTGGAATGGAGGAAGTAGTATTTTTCATGATTTATATATTCGTCCCTATCTATTTTATGTCGTTATACCCACAAATTGATTTAATTTCATTCTTGTACGAAATAATTATGTGATGATGCATAAATGTGTAGAACAATAGAGTGGCGGAGCCAAAGAAAGAGCCTAGAGGAAGAACGTGCCGATAAAAGCCAAAAAACACCACACCCAGCATAAACATAACATGAAATTTTGACATATATTTATCCTCTAGCGCGTAGCAACGCACACGCACTCAACTAGTTAAGTTAACAAGAATATCAAAGTCTATGATTTGATCAAAGTGATTGTGTATTCAAGTTAATAACTTTGACATAAGGACTTGTGGAAAATATTTCACAAATTATGATGATTGGACAACTCAAAGCATCTTAATATGTATGAACATCATAATCATAATGTATTAGATACATATGGTCTGTAAATGAAATTCTACTAAGTTAACTTTAGAAATTACAGTTATAGATTGAAATAGTAAAATATCATTTTATAGTATAAGGGACATCTAAAGATTCATGGAAACAAACCATAAGAGTTATGGAATTTTTGAGTTTTTAGAGGTTTCGATAATTTGAAATCGTGACGAATAAGAAAATATTTGTAGAGTATTCATAGGAAATTATGAATTCAATTCCATAGCCAGATAAGTCAAAGCTTGTGTTGCCTTAGCATGGTGCTTCCTCAGAAAGTGTTTTTTCAAGGAAGGTGTTAATGGAAGAAAGTTCAAAGTTCAAAACAAGGTTATTGGCCTTACCTCAAAATGTCGAGTAGCGCAACAGAATGTGCTTCGGACCTGAACTCCACAAGTATAAGAGGAGAAACTAGTGATGATGATCATGGCATTTCAGCCAATACTATTACTGAAAGGAAAGTAGGATTCAGGAATATCATCCGTCATTTGGAGTTATATTTCACATATCGTGTTAATGGAACAAGACATACCTCTACGAAGAAGCGATGATGGACCTTAGTACAAGATATGACTAACAGTCATGAAATAATGTGTTAAGTTACATTTAAGATTGCAAATAAAGTATAACCTAATATTCTTAAGTGAAGAAGTTTACTTAATGTTTCCCAATAACTTCAAAGTTAAAAGGAATGGATGAAACTTAAAGGAAGACACAAACGCTCGATTTGTCACAAAGTATTTTTTAAAAAAATTCAAAAGTTGACTACCAACGTGTAGCAACACTTAAAGTCTATTGGATTTACACAAGTAATTATTGCAATAAAAGATTGTCAAAAATATATGTTTCTCAATAGCAAGATAGAAGAAATGTTGTAATTGGTACAACAAGAAGGAGTTTTTTAGTCATATGATTGCTAGTGTCTTGTAGCAGAAAATTCTCGATTTGATAAATCATCAAATAATTTTGGAATTACCAAGATTTTTTGAGAGAATCTGTTTTACGATAAATTGAGTGGGAGCTAAGTAGTATTCCTAGTAAAATGTGTGCATGACATATTTGAGTGGGAGTTGAGGCATATTCTGGTCGATCATATATGGGTTTCATATTTGAGTGGGATCATGACAACATTTTTAAATATGTAGTTAACATATTATGAATGATGTGATTGGTATCAATAATGATTGAATTATCCGATGGATGGAATTGAACATAAGTTGGAAATATAGGATCTATGGAGATAGATCAATATGTTCAATAAACGTCAAATGTAAAAATGTTTCAAGGATTCTGAAAGAAGTTCAGGATGTCCGAGTTAAGATTCTGGAAAATTTAGAATAGAACAAGCAAAGAAAAGATTCTTACTTGTAAAATAGGGAGAAACATTGAGTTAAATCTCGATATAAACAATTATGGTTATAAGGAAGAATAGAGATGATATGCGTCTCCTATGTCTAGATCATAGGTTCGACCATACTGACCATATTGTATAATCGACGTAATGTGACCTAAAGTTTTTGGTTAGAAGAAAGGGTTCTTAGTCATAAGAACCTGTTTTGAAGTGATTCTTGAATTAATCATTGAACCGGAGTTAAGTTTATACAAAAGGAGCGTGGTTAGGCATCAAAGTTGCAAGTAATGCACTATTGATAATATCTATATAGATATAGAAGTATGTGGCTACTTCTAAAGTGGTAAATGTAATTGTTATGGCTTAAGGAAGTTTGAATTTCAACTGACTATGTTTCTAGGTATACATGACAACATTGAAAGTTCAATTAATTAATCGACTGTCATTATAAACACTAGGAAACAAAGTCTCACTCTGCTACCAAACATATACTTCAAAGTATATTATGTGATAATATAATATAATGTCAAATAGGTGACATTAAACACTTTTCAAAGAATATACAAGATATGAATGTACAAATCAAGGACATGAAGTTTTCCATAAGCAAGCATGATCAATAAACATATATGTGATATGGTTTTATGATTAGTAACAAATGCAACTAGATCATTTGTACTCTAATGCAACTAGAAGACTGAAGGAGATATGCCCTAGAGGAAAATAATAAAGGTATTTATTATCATATCTCATTAGTTCATAATAATTTTTATACCATGATATAACTGTATCAATCAGAAACATTGATACATGTGTGGTATATAAACAAACCAAAGGTCCCTAGTAGCCTCTATACAAGTAGTTCATTTGGCAACTATTGATCGAGGTTTCCTGATCATGGAGCTTTTATTCCAATTGAAAATGAAGTCATGTCATTGGTGAATGATGTGATGGACATTACCCAATATGCGTATTGTAACAAGATCAAGTCACAAAGTACATGATACAATAGTTAGAAACAAAGTATCCTAATCCTTAGACCGTGAGATCATGTTTAATCAATGTCACCCAAGGCTGCTTAGATTTCATCGGTTGTTACATGTAACAAGGTGATCATAAAGGTGTATGTTGGGTATTCCAAAGGGACATGTTGAGGCGTATGCATCAAGATCAGGATTTTTTCTCCTGGGTGACGGGAAGATACACTCAGCCCACTCCATGAAATTACATCCATAAGTTGCGCAACATGTTATTAGGTCATGGGATGGAATATCACACGAACGAGTAAAGCAATACTTGTCGAAAATGATATTGAACAAGGTATCATGATACCGGTGATCAGATCTCGAACAAGTCAGGTATCGAAGTAACAAATGGAATTGTACTCGACGTTTATGGTTCAAACGATGTTGAAATCATGGAATGCACAAGGGTCATTATGGGCATCCTGGCCCTGTGATGATCCA
The DNA here is from genome assembly GCA_916181665.1 of Avena sativa. Taxonomy (NCBI): domain Eukaryota; kingdom Viridiplantae; phylum Streptophyta; class Magnoliopsida; order Poales; family Poaceae; genus Avena; species Avena sativa. Next base: position 485,619,198 of record OV702279.1, read on the forward strand.
CAAGTATAGGGGGTGTATCGCAGTATTTTCGAGGGAAGTGAAACCCAATTTATTGATTCGACACAAGGGGAGCCAAAGAATACTTATCAGCCTTAACAACTGAGTTGTCAATTCAGCTGCACCTGGAAACAATCTTGCTCACAGCAGTTTTTCAGTAGCAACAGTTTTGTAGTAGGAATAGTAAGGTAATAGCAGTAGCAAAGCAAAGACAGTAGTAACAAAAGTAGTAAACAGTGGGATTCGAGTGCGGTAGGCATAGAGATGGATGGACGGGCGTTGCATGGATAAGACAATTCACATAGCAATCAGAACATAGGGCAATTGCAGATAAATAAGATAAAGCATCCAAGTACTAGATAATCCTAGGCATGTGTTCCATATATAGTCATATGTGCTCGCAATGAGAACTTGCACAACATCTTTTGTCCTGCCAGCCCGTTGCAGCGGGGCCTCTAGGGAACTACTGGCAATTAAGGTGCTCCTTTTAATAGAGCACCAGAGCAAAGCATTAACACTCCATGAACACATGTGATCCTCATATCAAAGCCTTTCCCTTCCGGCTACCCCGATTTCTGTCACTTCGGGACCATAGGTTCCGGACAACGACGTGTGTATACAACTTGTAGATAAGACCAAGAACAATACTATCATAATGAATCAATAACATGTTCAGAACTGAAATCATGGCACTCGGGCCCTAGTGACAAGCATTAAGCACAACAAGTCACAACAAAGTCATAAAGCACTAATAAAAGATACTAGGCACCATGCCCTAACAATCTGATGCCATTACATGAACGATCTCATCCAATCCCTACCATTCCCATAGCCTACAGCGGGGGATTACTCACTCATAGATGGGAGAAACATGGATGGTCGATGGTGATGATGATGGCGATGATCTCCTCCAATTCCCCGTCCCGGCAGGGTGCCAGAACGGAGTTTCTGGTGCTGTTTCGTGGAATCTGGTGGTGGCGGCGGAGCGGAACTCCTTTTGGAAAAACGTCGAACCCTCCTGAAGTTTTTAAGTTAGAAGGCTTCTTATAGGCGAAGAGGGAGACCGAGGGAGTGCCTGGGGCCACCACACCAGGCCCTGGCATGGCCAGTCCCAGCCCTCGCCTAGGGGGGTGTGGCCAGCCCCTAGCCCTCCTCCGTCTCGTATTCTGGCTCCGTGAGTCTTCTGGAAAAATAGGCACTTTGGCTTTTGTCCTGTCCAATTCCGAGAATATTCATTTTCTGACTTTCCTGGAACCAAAAACAGCAGAAAACATGCAGCTGGCACTATGGCTCTTGTTAATAGGTTAGTCCAAGAAATCATATGAAAAGTACTCCAAAGTTGGAACAAAACACAAGAAAGTAGATAAAAACAAGCATGGAGCATCAAAAATTATAGATACATTTCCAATGTATCAACATCCCCAAGCTTAACTCGTGCTCGTCCTCGAGTAGGTAGGTGATAAAAAGAAAGAATTTTTGAGGTGACATGCACCATCAAAGACTTGATCAAAGTATTTGCAAAACATTCAAAGCTGGGATCATAGTACTTCAATCATAACATGAAAGACAAAGTTCTAGCAATAGGCAAAGAAACTATGATGCAACATGAAAAGGCACAAACAAAAGATTCATGAATAACAATGCTTTGCAAGACGTTTGTTTGTTTCACATAAAGAAAACATAGCATAATAGTATTCAGCTTGTCCCTCAATAGAGTAGCAAATATAAATGCATATGACACCTTCAAAGTTCATAAGAGTGACTAGATACAATAGTTTTAAACAAGCAATAACAAGTTATGCATCAATCAATTAGTCTTGGGACAATGCACATAGAACTAAGAATGGCCACTATGCTCTCAAAGTAGGTGCATAAAGATAGAAGGTGGAGACTTAATATAATGGTGGAATAAAAGCCTTTTGTAAAAAAGGAAGTAGGGATTCAAGTCTCATAAAGAGCTTCCAAAAATTATGGTACTTATAGTTTTCAGCTCTCATTGCCCCTATCATAAGCATCTTGAAGTGATTAAGGTTAAAGTGAACAAACTATGGTGTACATGCTTGACGAAGTATAAGTCAGAAATCTCATGTCCCTTGTATACGAGGGCCGCTCCTCATGCTACTCAAGTTTAGTCACCGGTAAGTTCTTGTCATCGTAAGTACATGTGTATCATTGAGAACCGCCAACGGGGTACCCCTTGCCCGATGATATGGAAGAATCCCCATATCAAAATGACAAGGCAAGCAGACAACGAGCATCTCAGCATTCTTCTTATTTACCATGGGAATATGGTGCTTTTTTCTCTCTTTCCTCTTTTCATAGTATCTCTTTTTTTCTCTTTTCTCTTTTTTCTCAATATAGGACTCTTTTTTTATAAGAAGAATGCTTCATAGACAGCTCATTATGGCTACGCTGCAGGTTTCCACCATGTCAGAATGGATTAGACCAGTGGCCTAGGCGTTTCTCTAACACATATACATAACTCCATGGACTTACAAGCTCCCCTTTCATTTCACACTGAGGACATCCATATACAAAAGAGCATGATATCAACTAGGTACAAGTACCAAGTGCAATGTTGAAAGCGTTCCCCATGAAAGCATGGTTCTGCTAATTCCCAACAAATAAGTGCAAGCATATACAACATAGAAGACACAATGGTTCAAGTTTATTAAGGGCAAGTAAAGTAAAGTGTGCCTTCAAGTTCGTGAGAGCTTTAATCACTAGTTTTCTCATAACAAGTGGAAGGTAAACAAAAGCATGAATATACTTGGAATAACATAAGCTAGTAGGTAGGTATGGTGGACTCTTTAGAATAACTTGGTTTAGGGAGTTGGATGCATGAGTGGAACTCATACTTTGTTGTGGAGGCTAGCAAAAGACTGGGAGCAACAAACTAAGAGAGCAATAATGGCCATAATCATGCAGAGCGACAAAACATCATTGATCAAAGCATAAAGTGGTACTACAAGTTGAAAACTAAAGGATCATAAAGGCTATGGTGACTTGAGATAGTCATAACATGGTGTGAGCATGTGCCAAGTCAACCCAAATAAAGGATCAAAGGAGAATACCACTATACTATGCTTTAATATGCTAAAACAACGCATGATTCATCCAAGGCACATTAAGAAATCTCAATTGTTTATAACAAGTCATGCTACAACAAAGAATACTAAGCATAAAGCCAAAACAATATCAAGCATGGCATGACAAAGCATAGCCACAGTCAAAAACGAGCTCTTTTTACCACAAAAGTATGAACTTTCCTACTCTTTTCCAAACCAAACCGAACTATTTGCAAACCAAAATATGAAAGAGGGGGTCCAACCAACTTATTCAGAAAACTAAGCAAACCAAGCAAACTAAAAACCAAAACCAAAACGAAAAAGAAGACGCTCCAAGAAAAACACAACTGTGCATGAAACAATAAAAGTGAAGCGTTTGGAAGAAACCTGGAATTTTTATTGATGAAGAAGGGGAATGCCTTGGGAATCCCCAAGCTTTGACGCCTGTACTTCTTGGATATTTCTTGGGGTGACACGTGTGGCATCCCCAAGCTTGATCTTTAGTCCATCCTTCATCTCATTACTCATTCCTTCCACACACCTGAAAATTTTCCTTCATACAAAACTTCACACAATCTCATTAGCAACATTAGTGCACTTAAGATAAATAAGTCTCAAGGTTAAGTTATAACACCAAATAAAATTCCATTAGAACACTAGCTACTGTAGCACTTCCCTCAAAAATCTCAATTCCCCAAAAGAACTCAAGAAGGAACTAACAAGAAGCAAATGCAGAAAATGGCAGAAATCTGTCAAAACAGACCACCAGGTAAAGACAAATTTTTTTGAAGACCTTCTGTTGCTCAAATCAAAAAGTGTTGAACTAACGAAAGTTAGATAAAAACCTGGGTCAGAAGCACAAAACATTACAGCTCAATCCGACATACAGAGCTCTCTCAGGAATTTTTACGGTGAAGCACAAAAATCTGTTTCGGGACAGCAACTTTCCCAATCATTACTTCACTCTCATTAGAGGTTATTCCTGGCACAAAAAGCAAATAAAAAGGATAAGGAGAGGTTATTACAGAGGTAATAACTTCCAAGACTCAACTAAAACTTTTGGGTTATCTCCCAATAAGTACTTTTCTTTAATGCCTTTAAGTTAGGCATAAGCAAAAACTAAAATGGATAGAAAAGAAGTAAGTGAAGATAACCATGGTGAAAACATTGTTTTGTTCAATGAAATCCTTTTGTTAACAAGGTTGATCAGGTCTTGTTACCAAAACAATTTCGTATGAGACAAAACTTTGTATTCCACTAATGATTATGTTACCTCAACCTTGATAACAATGGTCCCAATCATAATAGTTTCAAATTTTTCTCTTGGTATGGGATAATATATTTCTCCAACTTGAATGCCCTCAACATGTTCAATTGAATTCAAACCATAAGTCCTTTCAATCTTCTTGAGGAAATATACAATGTGTTCCTTGTCATTAACATTGAAGGTCACCTTCCCTTGATTATAATTAATAATAGCTCCTGCAGTATTTAAGAACCAAGAATAATAGACATATTATCATCTTCAGGCATAAAAGTTTGAGAGGATGCTCTCATAAGAAAGATGAGTTGAAGTAAAAGAGAGCATCAAGGAGCAAATTCAAAACACATTTAAGTCTAACCCACTTCCTATGCGTAGGAATCGTGTAAGCAAATAACAAAGTGACAGGCATAGGAAGATAAAACAAGAGTAACTTCAAAACTTTCAGCACATAGAGAGGTGTTTAATTACCATGAAAACTTCTACTACCATATTTTCCTCTCTCATAATAATTTTCAGTAGCCTCATGAATAAACTCAACAATATAACTATCACATAAAGCATGCTTTTCATGATCTACAAGCACTAGAGCTTTATCATAAACATCTTCAAAAGAATCCTCAGGAACATAACATTCATTCTCCTTTAGTAAGCATGGGGGCAATCAAATAATGTAAGGGATAAAGAGTTACTCTCATTAGAAGGTAGGCATGGGTAGCTAATCCATTCTTCCTCCTTTTGTTCATCACTCTCCTCCTCTTTTTCATCTAATGAGATTTCAGGTTCATCAATTTCTTCTTCCATAGGAGCCTGCAAGGCATTAGTCCCTTCCATAGGGTCCTGCAAGGCATTAGTCTCTTCCATTTGTGGAAAGCATCTATTAAAATATTCAAGGATATAGCTATTTTCATCCTTGTAATTATCAAAGCAAAATTTAAGTATACCATAAACCTCATGCTTATAAGGTGAATCATCAATATTTTCAAGCAAACTAGCAAGTTCAAAAGCACCCTTCCAAGCAATAAATTCTTCAATTTCTTCCGCATCATAAAATTCATAAATTCCTTTAGCATAGGAAGATATGGTATCATTATCACTATACTCACATTGAAAAGGGAGGTGTTTATACCTCTTTCTGCAACAAGACTCATCACAGCAATAAGTAACATTATAAGTAGAGCACACGTTTCTAGCAATGGTATACAATTTATCAATTTGTTCCCATAAGTGTTTCCCTTTTTGTGACAAGCGGTGTTCCTTATAATAATATTTTTGATCTTCCGTGAACCCACCTTGCCAATAAGCTTCAGTTTCAAAGAAACCAACCATTGACATCAAGCATGATAAAGCAAGACAATAACAGACCAATGAAAACAACAACTAGAGTAGGACCTAATTTTTTTTGTATTTTTGATAAAGAAACAAACAAACAAGGAGAAAGATAAACTTAGCTTGAACAATAGTGATTCGAAGTGAACTTGATAAATAAAGCTATGCTCCCCGGCAACGGCGCCAGAAAATAGTCTTGATGACCCACAAGTATAGGGGGTGTATCGCAGTATTTTCGAGGGAAGTGAAACCCAATTTATTGATTCGACACAAGGGGAGCCAAAGAATACTTATCAGCCTTAAAAACTGAGTTGTCAATTCAGCTGCACCTGGAAACAATCTTGCTCACAGCAGTTTATCAGTAGCAACAGTTTTGTAGTAGGAATAGTAAGGTAACAACAGTAGCAAAACAAAGACAGTAGTAACAAAAGCAGTAAACAGTGGGATTCGAGTGCGGTAGGCATATGGATGGATGGACGGGCGTTGCATGGATAAGACAATTCACATAGCAATCAGAACATAGGGCAATTGCAGATAAATAAGATAAAGCATCCAAGTACTAGACAATCCTAGGCATGTGTTCCATATAGTCATACGTGCTCGCAATGAGAACTTGCACAACATCTTTTGTCCTGCCAGCCCGTTTGCAGTGGGGCCTCTAGGGAACTACTGGCAATTAAGGTGCTCCTTTTAATAGAGCACCGGAGCAAAGCATTAACACTCCATGAGCACATGTGATCCTCACATCAAAGCCTTTCCCTTCCGGCTACCCTGATTTATGTCACTTCGGGACCATAGGTTCCGGACAACGACGTGTGTATACAACTTGTAGATAAGACCAAGAACAATACTATCATAATGAATCAACAACATGTTCAGATCTTAAATCATGGCACTCGGGCCCTAGTGACAAGCATTAAGCACAGCAAGTCGCAACAAAGTCATAAAGCACTAATAAAAGCTACTTGGCACCATGCCCTAATAATCTGATGCCATTACATGAACGATCTCATCCAATCCCTACCATCCCCATAGCCTACAGCAGGGGATTACTGGGAGAAACATGGATGGTCGATGGAGAAGCGATGGTGATGATGATGGCGATGATCTCCTCCAATTCCCTGTCCCGGTAGGGTGCCAGAACGGAGTTTCTGGTGCTGTTTCATGGAATCTGGTGGTGGCGGTGGAGCGGAACTCCTTCTGGAAAAACGTCGCCCCCCTAAAGTTTTTAGGTCAGAAGGCTTATTATAGGCAAAGAGGGAGACTGAGGGGGTGCCTGGGGCCACCACACCAGGCCCTGGCGCGGCCAGGCCCAACCCTCGCCTAGGGGGTGTGGCCAGCCCCTGGCCCTCCTCCGTCTCGTATTCTGGCTCCGTGAGTCTTCTGGAAAAATAGGCACTTTGGCTTTTGTCCCGTCCAATTCCGAGAATATTCATTTTCTGACTTTCCTGGAACCAAAAACAGCAGAAAACAGGCAGCTGACACTGTGTCTCTTGTTAATAGGTTAGTCCAAGAAATCATATGAAAAGTACTCCAAAGTTGGAACAAAACACAAGAAAGTAGATAAAAACAAGCATGGAGCATCAAAAATTATACATACATTTCCAATGTATCACCCTACTAATGATCATTGGTCCCAGAGTCATCTGAATCATGTATGTGATGTTCTCGAACTATAGGGTAACACACTTAAGGGTTTTACAATGCTTAAAGTTCTTTTTGGAATTGATGGAATCACACTAAGGTAGAGAAGAGAATACCGGAAGTGTTCTTTGAGAGAACCAGAATCATTCCAGGAGGATCTGAAGGAGTTTGGAGTGAACTGAATGGTGTTTCAGATCAAAAAGGATTTAATAATATATATTTTATATTAATTGTTGGAATTAATATAAAATAATATTTAAACATAATTTAATTGGGCAAACTTCCCTAATGGGCCAAGTCCCCGGAGGGAACAAGGCTCCAGAGACAAGCCGCCTAGGGCAAACTGCTGATGACCCACAAGTATAGGGGTGTATCACAGTATTTTTGATAAGTAAGAGTGTTGAACCCAACGAGGAGCAAGTGGTATGGATCAGGAATTCTCTGTAAATACTTAGCAAACGGATTTTTAGGGTTTCTGATAATGCAGATAAATAAAGTACGATTAAATAAAAGACAATAATAATAATTCCAGCAAGTGGCCCAATCCTTTCTTTAGCAAAGGACAAGCCGGTTGTATTACTTAAGATGACCAAACATTCTCGAGGACACATGGGAATATTGTCAAGTGCTTTCGCTTTATATAGTTGTTTAATCTTCTATAGTTGGATAAGTGTTGTGTGGGTGAACCTATGCTAATGTACTGACCTTCCTAGGACTAATACATACTTGTGATTATACCCCTTGCAAGCATCCGCAACTACAAGAAAGTAATTAAGATAAAAACCTAACCACAACCTTAAACTTTGAGATCCTACACTCCCTTGCGCAAAGGTTTCCTAACGAGGGTTGAGGATTCTGTCACTTCGGCAACCCCGCGATTAGTAGCCAAATACACAATGCATTCCCCTAGGCCCTTAAAGGTGAAGTATCATGTAGTCGACATTCACATGACACCACTAGAAGAATAACACCACAACTTAAATATCAAACCATTGAATCTTTCTCAACACAATTCCACTACTAACAACATGACTTCTCTCATGTCATCAAGAACTAAACGAACTACTCACGACACATCATATGGATCAAGATCAGAGATGAAATAATGATGAGTAACAATCTGAACATGAACTATAATTCAATGGTTCCACTCAATAGCATCAAATACAACAAGTAATCAACACCGGGAAAGTTTCCCCTAAGAACTATGCAAGATTCAACCCAATTGTTACAGCGGTATGGAGTGGTGGTGATGGTGCTGGTGGAGATGATGATGATGATGATCCCGATGAAGTTCAGCTTGGTGACGGTGTTGATGGCGACGATCTCCCCTCTCCAGGAAGGAATTTCCCTGGCAAAATTCTGCCTGCCAGAGAGCTCTTTCTCTCTCTGTAGTTTCCGCCCCGCAGAGGCGGCAGAACCTTGCTATGTCGCTCCCCCAGGTCTTAGGGTTTCGAGGGGAACATATACGCTAGAGGGCGGTGCCAGAGGTGGGCTAGGGTGGCCACACCACCTGGTGGCGCGACCAGGGATGGCCCGCGTCAGGGGTGGTGTGGGCACCCTGTGGCCCATCTCCACTTCCCCTTCTGGCCTCCTTCGTCTTCTGGAAAAATAATAACTTCCATGTATTTTCCGGGATTTTCTGATCTTCGCCAAAATTGCATCTAGATAGTGCTTTTTCCGTCATAATCCTGACTCTAGTGGTTCCTCCTCCAAAAGTCATCAACCATGGAAAAATAGATGAAATAACATAAGTATCATCTCTTAATATGAAATATATCAATGAATACAGTAAATTATGATATAGAATAGTGATGCAAAATGGACGTATCAACTCCCCCTAAGCTTAGACCTCGCTTGTCCCCAAGCGAAAACTGAGCTCAATAAACATGACCACAGGTTTATGGAGTGAAGTGTCGATAAAAAGAATACGAACAAGAAGGATCACATTTACCAGTACACAAATCATAATAGGAAACAACTCACTATTATATAACTTAACTTGCAATGAGTAAAGGAAACACAATAAAGATACACAAAGTAAATCATAATTGGTGATGGCAAACTTCGTTCTTGGTCAAAGAACGGTTAACAAATTACAACAGCTAAACATAATGGGGTTTTCAATGATAGCTTTCAAAGTAATAATCATTCAAATAAGAGCAGTGTGCAAAACAAGGAACATAAGAAGCATGATTAAACAAATCATCATGTGAAAGATTGAATCACAAAAACTCAAATGCTTGCTTAAGATATAAAGGAATAGGTTTACTGACTCTACTAAAAAAAGATAGGCCCTTCATAAGAGTGAAGCAGGGATTTCAAATTTCATAAAGAGCTTCCAAAAATTATGGTACTTACTAGCTTTAAGCTCTCATTGCCCTATCATAAGCATCTTTAGGTGATTAAGGTTAAAGAGAACAAATATGAGGATATGCTTGCAAGTTATAAGTCGAGAATCTCATGCCCCTTGCCTACGAAGCCCGAACCTCATGCTACTCAACTTTAGTCATGAGTAAGTTCTTGTCATTGTAAGTATATGTGTATCATGGAGAACCGCCAATAGGGTACCCCTTTCCCGATGATACATGAGCTATCCTATATCAAAATGACAAGGCAAGCAGACAATGAGCATCTCAGCGATCTTTTTTATTTGCTATCTGCATAGGTTTTTATTGAGGATGCTTCATAGAATGCTCACTATGGTTATGCTGCAAGTTTCCACCATGATTAGGCATGTCTTAGGCTAGCCGCCCAGGTGTTTCTTTAACACACATACAAACTCCATGAGCTTACAAGCTACCCTTTTATTTCACACCGCCGAGATCCATAAATAAAAGAACATGATATCAACTGAATAAATAGTGCAATGCTGAAAGCATTCCCCATGACCGCATGATTCTGCTAATTCTCAACTTATAAAGTGCAAGCACATACACAACATAGATGGATGCAATGCTTCAAGTTTATTAAGTGCAAGAAAGTAAAGTGTGCCGTCAAGTTCGTGAGAGCTTTAATCACTAGTTTTCACATAACATGTTTAATTTGGAAGAAAGATAAAAGCGCGAATTTACTTGAAATAGAAATAAAGCTAATGGGTAGATATGGTGGACACAAATGGCGTAGGTTTTAGTTTTAGGAGTGGATGCACGAGAAGTATTCCCTCTCATCACAAGTTTTTTGCTAGCAAGGCTGGGTAGCAAGCATAAGAATTGAAGGAAGCAAACAAACATACTAAAGATAGAAACAATCATGCAATCTTCCTTAGAAACACAAAAGATCTTAACTAGAGAATGCCAAGCTTATGAGCAAGGCAAGAAAGGAAGTTAAGAAAATTATGTATCTAAAAGTACTTTTCTCTTTTCCACTCAATCCTCAAATAATGTTACTACTGACCAAAGCTAAGTTTGCCAAAACCAATTGAATTTACTTAATGATCCCAAAGTGATACCAATGCTAACAACAAGATCAATCATATAACAGAAATTGCAAACTAAAATAAGATGTGCAAAAAGTAAATGATAGAACTTCTCATTAATATTCCATAACGGTAACTCACACCAAGGGACACATAGATAACTAGCTAGGGGAGAGATACTTCCACATTGCAAACCATCCTATATGATAACTTCTCTATTCATGATATGACTCTACTAAAAAGATAAAAAGATGAAAGATAATGATGTGATACCGCGGTACTCCCCCAAGCTTGGAACAAACCAAGGGAATGCTAAACCTGATGACGAATTACTCCTTCGATGGTGGTGGTGTTATCTCGTCATCATCTGACTTCCAAGGTAAAGGCTCCCATCAACAAAGGACATCTTGGTTTCCAATATCCTGAAACTAGCAGCAGAACTTATGTGTTAAAACCTAGCCTCATACTCATAGTTTTGATTTTGTATGTCATAAAGTTGTGTTTGTAGTTGGTTGGTTGTCCGATGTAGTGAGAGAATTCCATCCCTAAGGTCAGCAGTCTCCTTGTGCTTGGTAATGAGTTCTTAACTAATCTTATGGATGATATCCACTTCGCGTTCCGCCATCTTGTTGTACCTAAAGACTTCTTGCTCTAGTGCTTCCATCCTATCCTCCAGACTACCTTCTCCTTTAGGGCCCTAAACCTCTTTTATCTGTACTTCCCGATCTTTGAGAAACAACTCCTTGGGGTGAATCTACAACTCATACATATACGGGTTGATGATGTCCGTGGAGGAATCTTCCTTGGCTGATCCATAGGAAGACATTGTGGCTCCAAAACTAAGACTCTACTTGTCAGAAACAGATCGAAACGAAAACATAACGAGCACACGATATACGATCCTCGGGGGATCCGGGGGACTATATATTATGAAGTTTAACGACAAAAGGAAGGTACTGTGGGAAAACGGGTCGGAGTCGGTCTCCACGGTGGCCACACCCCCTGGTGGCGTGGCCAGGTGGGCCCGCGCCACGGGGTGGTGTGCGCCCCCAAGCTCCGTTTCCGTCCCTTTTTCGACTCATAGTCTTCCCTGTTAGATAAAAACTGCAAAAATATAAATTAACAGATTTTTTGTGGACCTTTTCTTACCAGACTATTACCTATTCGAAAACGGACTCTGCAGGTTTCTGAATTTGGTCTTTGATAAATTTTTCCGGTGTCACCACTTGAATAACATCAATATCTTTATTGTAAGAATCTCCAGCAATATAGTGCTTGAGTCTTTGACCATTCACAATCTCATTACACCATTCTCTCCTAACACTTGAAAATTTCTTTCACACAATCTTCATTAGCAACATTAGTGCATAAAAATAATAAACCTCTGGGTACAATTTCAACTGAAATCCATCAAAACATAAGATACTGTAGCAACTCCTTTCGAAAGTCCATAAGAATTCAAAAAGGAAATTGATTTAAGAGGCAAATGCAAAATGGCAGAAATCTGTCAAAACAGACCAGCGGGTAAAGATCAATTTTTTTGAAAATCTTATGTTGGTCAAATCAAAAAGTGCAAAACTAACGAAAGTTATATAATGACCTGGGGCATGCACACAAAAATTTATAGATCAGCACGACATTCTGAGATTTTTCACGATTTTTTACAGTGAAGCACAAAAATCTGTTTCGGGACAGCAACTTCCCCAAATCTTACTTCTCTCTCATTAGAGGTTGATCTTGATACAAAAACTAAACAAAAAAGGGTAAGGAGAGGTTATTGCAGAAGCAATAACTTCCAAGACTCAAATAAACAAAAACAAACTGAAAGCAAAGATAAAATGGGCTGTCTCCCCAAAAGCTCTTTCTTTATAGCCATTAAGATGGGCATGTTAATTTCGATGATGCTCACATATGAATATAGATTGAAGTAAAAGAGAGCATCAAGAAGCAAAAGTAAACATATTTGAGTCTAACCCACTTCCTATGCAAGGGAATTTTGTAAGAAAATAAGTTACTGAAACCAAAGGCTACCAGCATAGGAAGAGAAAACAAGTGCAACATAAAGTCTTTCAGCATATAGCGAGGAAACTTAATATTATTGAGATACATAAAAGAATTTTTTCCTCTCTCATAATAACTTTCAGCATCATGAATAAATTTAACAATATAACTGTCACATGAACCATAGTAGCAATGATCACTTATTCTAACAGAAAACACAGGGACACTAGCTCTCCTAATACTACTTTGTGAAACAATATTAGAAGTATCCTTACAAGTGGTAATGTGTCCATATTGTACATATATTTGGTGACAAAGTCTTTCACTTTTGCTACTGTAGGTTCAACACCTATTTGTTCATCAGGTTCCACAGCTTTATTTGTACTTTCGTTAACCATACTAGCTATCACAGAATGTTCCTTTCCCTTAACAGGGAAAGGTATTTTCTCGATATAAGGTTCAGGTAAAATATGATTAGTAGTATAAACTTCAGTATTTCTAGCAGGAACACAATTAACAATATCTTTATATGGCTCATGATACTTGTTCCATTTCTATTTAGGAATTTCAATATAAGAGGCAAAGACCTTAAAACAATTTGCAATACTTTGAAAATCAAGACCATAAGCAACACTAATCTTATGAAAGTCATTAGTTCCCATAAAAGATTTAATGCATTCATAATAATAATTTATACCTGACTTTCTTCCTTTATCATTCTCCCATGCTTCAGCATTGTCTTGAATACGGTCTAGAAGATCCCAATTAGCCTCTTCTTCCATATGTGTAAATGATCCAACACAAGAAGCATCCAATAAGTCCTTATCATGAAGAGAAAGCCTTGCATAAAAGTTAATGATGATAATATTATTAGGGAGATCATGAATAGGACATTTGAGCATTAGTAACTTCAATATCCCCCAAGCTTGGGCGGTACTGATGTCTACGTACTTCTATTCTTGTAGACAGTTGTTGGGCCTCCAAGTGCAGAGGTTTGTAGAACAGCAGCAAGTTTTCCCTTAAGTGGATCACCCAAGGTTTATCGAACTCAGGGAGGAAGTGGTTAAAGGTATCCCCTCTCAAGCAACCCTGCAATCAAGATACAAGAAGTCTCTTGTGTCCCCAACACACCCAATACACTTGTCAGGTGTATAGGTGCACTAGTTCGGCGAAGAGATAGTGAAATACAAGTGGTATAGATAATTATAAGTGGTAACGGTGATAGAAAATATCTTGATGGTGTGGAAAAGACTAAAGTAAAACTGAAATAAAGAAGGAAGCAAGTAAACATGTAACAGATCTAATAGCAAACGGTGTTTCAGTGCTTAGAAACAAGGCCTAGGGATCATAGTTTCACTAGTGAACACTGTCATATAAATATATTATTCTTTATGATACTACGCTGAACTACTCTCCGGTTGGACGCTCTAATCGTTTGTAGGGCTATAACAGCACACCTCAAAGTTCATCTTTCCCATCTAGATAACCCCACACTGTCACCTTGAGTACTAGATGGATCCAACAAACACCACAATTTCATAAAGACATCCAACTCCAAATATAACTCATAACAAGTATTTGAAATCTCTAGCCTAAGTGCCACCATGGTGTGCACGCTGTCACTTTCACACACATGGGGAGAGCAGAGATCTATTAAAGCACTTGAGTAGCAAGGTAGATCTATAGATTACAAGCTCATGATCTCAATAAGATCATGCATAGAGAGAGATGAACACATAACTACCGGTAGAACCCTTAGCCTCGAGAGAGAACTACTCCCTCCTTATCATGGGAATCAGCAATGGCGATGGAGATGGTGGTGGAGATCGATGGAGATGGCTCCGGGGGCACTTCCCCGTCCCAGCAGGGTGCCGGAACAGAGACTTTCTGTCCCCAAATCTCCCCTTCGGTGGCGGCGGCGCTGCGGAACTTTTCGTGGATTTCTAATTGACGACTTAGGGTTTCTGCATCGGGAGGCTCTTATAGGCGAGAGAGGCAAGGTCGGTGGGCAGCCAGGGGGCCCACACCACCTGGTGGCGCGGCCAGGGCTAGCCCGTGCCACCACATGGTGTGGCCGCCCTGTGGCCCCTCTCTGTCTTGTCTTCTGGCTCCGTGAGTCTTCCGGTAAAATATCAACTTTGGCTTTTGTCCTGTCCAATTCCGAGAATATTCATTTTCTGACTTTCCTGGAACCAAAAACAGCAGATAACAGGCAGCTGGCACTGTGGCTCTTGTTAATAGGTTAGTCCAAGAAATCATAAGAAAAGTACTCCAAAGTGTGGACATAACATAAGAAAGTAGATAAAACCAAGCATGGAACATCAAAAATTATAGATACATTTGCAATGTATCAACATCCCCAAGCTTAACTCCTGCTCGTCCTCGAGTAGGTAAGTGATAAAAAGAAAGAATAATTTTTGAGGTGACATGCACCATCATAAACTTGATCAAAGTATTTGTAAAACATTCAAAGCTGGGATCATAGTACTTCAATCATAACATGAAAGACAAAGTTCTAGCAATAAGACAAAGCAACTATGTTGCAACATGAAAAGGTACAAACAAAAGATTCATGAATAACAATGCTTTGCAAGACGTTTGTTTGGTTCACATAAAGAAAACATAGCATAGTGGCATTCAGCTTGTCCCTCATAGAGTATCAAACATAAATGCATAGGACACCTTCAAAGTTCATAAGAGTGACTAGATACAAGTAGTTTAAAACAAGCAATATCAAAGCTATGCATCCATCAACAAGTCTTGGGACAATGCACATAGAACTAAGAATGGCCACTATGCTCTCAAAATAGGTGCATAAAGATAGAAGGTGGAGACTCAATATAATGGTGGAAGAAAGGCCTTCATAGAAGGAAGCAGGGATTCAAGTCTCATAAAGAGCTTCCAAAAATTATGGTACTTATTAGCTTTCAGCTTTCATTGCTCCTATCATAAGCAGAAGTGATAAAGGTTAAAGTGAACAAACTATGGAGTATATGCTTGACAAAGTATAAGTTGGAAATCTCATGTCCCTTGAATACGAGGGCCGCTCCTCATGCTACTCAAGTTTAGTCACCGGTAAGTTCTTGTCATCGTAAGTACATGTGTATCATAGAGAACCGCCAACGGGGTACCCCTTGCCCGATGATACGGAAGAATCCCCATATCAAAATGACAAGGCAAGCAGACAACGAGCATCTCAACAATCTTCTTATTTACCATGGGAATATGGTACTTTTTTCTCTCTTTCCTCTTTTCATAATCTTTTTTTCTCTTTTCTCTTTTTTCTCAATATAGGACTCTTTTTTATAAGAAGAATGCTTCTTAGATAGCTCATTATGGTTACGCTGCAGGTTTCCACCATGTCAGCATGGATTAGACCAGCGGCCCAGGTGTTTCTGTAACACATATACATAACTCCATGGACTTACAAGCTCCCCTTCCATTTCACACCGACGACATCCATAGACAAAAGAGCATGATATCAACTAGGTACAAAGTACCAGTGCAATGTTGAAAGCATTCCCCATGATAGCATGGTTCTGCTAATCCCCAACAAATAAGTGCAAGCATATACAACACAGACGACACAATGGTTCAAGTTTATTAAGGGCAGGAAAAGTAAAGTGTGCCATCAAGTTCGTGAGAGCTTTAATCACTAGTTTTCTCATAACAAGTTTAATTTGGAAGGTAAACAAAAACATGAATATACTTGGAATAGCATATGCTAGTAGGTAGGTATGGTGGACTCTTTAGAATAACTTGGTTTAGGGAGTTGGATGCATTAGTGGAACTCATACTTGGTTGTGGAGGCTAGCAAAAGATTGGGAGCGACAAACTAAGAGAGCAATAATAGCCATAATCATGCAGAGCGACAAAACATCATTGATCAAAGTAAAAGTGATACTACAAGTTGAAAACTAAAGGATCATAAAGGATATGGTGACTTGAGATAGTCATACCATGGTGTGAGCATGTGCCAAGTCAACCTAAATAAAGCATCAAAGGAGAATACCACTGTACTATGCTTTAATATGCTAAAACAACGCATGATTCATCCAAGGCACATTAAGCAATCTCAATTGTTTATAACATGTCATGCTACAACAAAGAATACTAAGCCTAAAGCCAAAACAATATCAAGCATGGCATGACAAAGCATAGGCCATAGTCAAAAACAAGCTCTCTTTATCACTTAAGCATGCACTTTCCTACTCTTTTCCAATCCAAACCAAACTATTTGAAAACCAATGTATGAAAGAGGGGGTCCAACCAATTTATTCAGCAAACTAAGAAAACAAAGCAAACGAAAAACCAAAACGAAAACAAAAAGAAGATGCTCCAAGAACAACACAACTGTGCATGAAACAATAAAAATGAAGCGTTTGGAAGGAACCTGGGATTTTTATTGATGAAGAAGGGGATGCGAAGGCATCCCCAAGCTTTGATGCTTGTACTTCTTGGATATTTCTTGGGGTGACACGCGTGGCATCCCTAAGCTTGAGCTTTAGTCCATTCTTCATCTCATTACTCATTCCTTCCATACACTTGAAATTTTTCCTTCATACAAAACTTCACACAATCTTTATTAGCAACATTAGTGCACTCAAGATAATAAGTCTTTAGGTTCAGTTCTAACACCAATAAAACTTCCACTAAAACACTAGAAACTGTAGCACTTCCCTCAAACAGCTCAATTCCCCAAAAGAACTGAAAAAGGAACCAACAAGAAGCAAATGCAGAAAATGGACGGAATCTGTCAAAACAGACTAGGAGGTAAAGACGAATTTTTTCGAAGACCTTCTGTTGGTCAAATCAAAAAGTGTTGAACTGATGAAAGTTAGATAACAACCTGTGGCAGAAGCACAAACATTCACGCCTCAAATGGACATACAGAGATTTTACATGAATTTTTACGGTGAAGAACAGAAATCTGTTTCGGGACAGCAACTTTCCCAATCATTACTTCTCTCTCATTAGAGGTTACTCTTGGCACAAAAAGCAAATAAAAAGGATAAGGAGCGGTTATTACAGAGGTAATAAATTCCAAGATTCATCTAAAACTTTTGGATTATCTCCCAATAAGTACTTTTCTTTAATGCCTTTAAGTTAGGCTTGATAGTTTCAGAAGATGCTCACATAAGAAATATGAATTGAAGTAAAAGAGAGCATCAAGAAGCAAATTCAAAGCACATTTAAGTCTAACCCACTTCCTATGCATAGGAATCTTGTAAAGAAACAAGTCATGAGAGCACAAAGCAACAAGCATAGTAAAGCAAAACAAGTGCAACTTCAAGACTTTCAACATAAAAAGGGGAAACTTAATAATGTTGAGATACATAAGCCCATGTTTCCCTCTCTCATAATAACTTTCAGTAGCAACATGAATAAAATTAACAATATAACTTTCACAAGAAACATTCTTATCATGAGCTACATGCATAAACGAATTAATACTCCCCACATAAACATAGTCATTCTTATTGATTATAGTGGGAGCAAATTCAACAAAATAGCTATCATTATTATTTTCATCACCATAATCATCAAATATAGGAGGCATATTGTAATCATAATTAATTTCCTCCTCAATAGTAGGTGGACTGAAAATATCATAATCATCATATATTGGAGGTATAGTATCATCATAAGCAATAGAATAGTTATCCTCCAAAGTGTGTTCATTTGTATCATCATTGGAAGGATCATGGATAACACTAATAGTATAGCAATTATTAATATCATCATTTTCAGAATTGGTACCGAAGATATTTTCAATATCAAAGGTAGTGTGATTTTCCCAATCATGATCACTACTATAGGTAATAGGCATAGGAACATCATCGAGTTCAGACTCATCAAAAACTATAATAGGAGCAACATGCTTAGGGAAAAATACCGTTTCCTCTCTTCTTTTACTCCTCCTCTTCTTATTTTTCTTCCTCTCTTTAGGAGGGAGAGGCTTGAAAGGAAGGTTCTCCATATACACTGTTTTATCATTAGATACAATAGAAGAAACTTTGGAGGAGGACTCCTTTTCATTAATAAGAAGAAAACACATATTAGTCCTTTCATATTTTGGTAAAATCTCATCTTTTATAATATTTTGTATGTAAGTATTTGTGTGGAAATTATCAACACAATAAAGATGACAACCATGCATGACGCTATTCATACCAAAAGCACTCATATCTACCAAAGAAGTTTTTCTTGATAACTCTTCACACCCCAAAAATAATATAAGTTCATCATGCTGATTAGGAGTGATCATGTCATCACAATACAAACTTGCAGTACTCATTGGATTAGAAGGGCTATTATTATGGCCTGAGCATTGAAAATTGAAATGACCCACTTCAAAGCAAAGTTCACAAATAAAAGGATAAAGGGCACAAACTTTTTTACCAAGATCATTTAAAGCCCTATACCACATTCTAGTTTTTTCATTCCTGTGGGTGATACTATATTCTTCTTCAACTTGGTTACTCTCACAAGGTCTATGTATCCCACAAAAATTAACATGCTTATAGGAAATAGTACTTTCAAAGGTTTGAGCATGTTTATTGCTATCATTAACAACAATTTAATTTTCCATGCAAGTGTCTTTAAAAGGCTCATGATACATGTCCCACTTTTCTTTAGGAGAATTAATATGAGAAGCAAAGGTTTTAAAACAATCAATAAGAATTTGAGGATGAAGACCATATTTAGCACTAAGCTCTTGAAAATCAGCAGTTTCAGCGAAAGACTTAATGCAATCATACTCATAGTTTATACCTGGTTCTTTACCTGTATTGTTATCCCAATCTTAGGTATTGCTTTGAGTTGTTTCAAGAAGATCCCACTTAGCTTTGACCTCCTTATTCGTGAAGGATCCCTCTAAACAAGTATCTAGATAGTCCTTGTAATGTCCTGAAAGCCTTGCATAGAAATTATTAATAACAATATTCCTGGGGAGCTCATGAATGGGACATTTGAGCATTAGTGACTTCAATCTCCCCCATGCTTGGGCAATACTTTCTCCACCATGAGGATGGAAATTATAAATATAATTCCTATCTTTATGAATTTCATGAGGAGGATAAAATTTAGAGTAAAAGAGAGATTCAAGTTCCTTCCACTCCAAATGATGAGGATCAGCCAGTAGCTCATACCACTCCCTTGCTTTGCCCTTAAGTGATAAAGAGAATAACTTCTTCTTGATGTGATCTGTTGTAATACCTGCACACTTGAACAACCCGCATAATTCGTGTATAAAGAGCAAATGATCACCAGGATGGACAGTTCCATCTCCAAAATAATAGTTATCCATAACACGATCAATAATTTTTATAGGTATTTTAAAAGAGATGCTTTCAGTATGTGGATTTAAAATATCACAAGTATCATTAGAATTACCACATATGGGAGATAAAGTATCATCAGAGCAAATTTTCTTCCTTAAAACTGGGGAACTAAAAAGATCATTTTCATAAGAACCAACTTCCCCAAGCTTAGACGTTTCCATAGCATTAGTAACAAAGGTGTTCAAAAGATTCATACTAATAACGTTGCTCTTAGCATGCAAAGAAAGTTCCAATGGTTTTTAATTTTCTTTTCAGACAATTCATGTTCTAACTTAGGAAAAATACTATAAAGCTCTCTAATTTTGTTGTTGTTTTCCATTAAGCCTAACTAGTGAAAACAAGAAACAAAAAGACAAAATTGCAGAATCTAAAGGAAATAACTTCGAGCATTCACACCGGAGGATGTGAGTACCTTTTACCTTACCTCCCCGGCTACGGCGCCAAAAAATAGCTTTATGTCTACGTACTTCTATTCTTGTAGACAGTTGTTGGGCCTCCAAGTGCAGAGGTTTGTAGAATAGAAGCAAGTTTTCCCTTAAGTGGATCACCCAAGGTTTATCGAACTCAAGGAGGAAGTGGTCAAAGGTATCCCCTCTCAAGCAACCCTGCAATCAAGATACAAGAAGTCTCTTGTGTCCCCAACACACCCAATACACTTGTTAGGTGTATAGGTGCACTAGTTCGGCGAAGAGATAGTGAAATACAAGTGGTATAGATAATTATAAGTGGCAACGGTGATAGAAAATAGCTTGATGGCATGGAAAAGACTAAAGTAAAACTGAAATAAAGAAGGAAGCAAGCAAACATGTAACAGATCTAATAGCAAACGGTGTTTCAGTGCTTAGAAACAAGGCCTAGGGATCATACTTTCACTAGTGAACACTCTCATATAAATATATTCTTCTTTATGATACTACGCTGAACTACTCTCCGGTTGGGCGCTCTAATCGTTGGTAGGGCTATAACAGCACACCTCAAAGTTCATCTTTCCCATTGAGATAACCCCACACTGTCACCTTGAGTACTAGATGGGTCCAACAAATACCACAATTTCATAAAGATATCCAACTCCAAATATAACTCATAACAAGTATTTGAAATCTCTAGCCTAAGTGCCACCATGGTGTGCACGCTGTCACTTTCACACACATGGGGAGAGCAGAGATCTATTAAAGCACTTGAGTAGCAAGGTAGATCTATAGATTACAAGCTCATGATCTCAATAAGATCATGCATAGAGAGAGATGAACACATAGCTACCGCTAGAACCCTTAGCCTCGAGAGAGAACTACTCCCTCCTCATCATGGGAATCAGCAATGGCAATGGATATGGTGGTGGAGATCGATGGAGATGGCTCCGGGGGCACTTCCCCGTCCCGGCAGGGTGCCAGAACAGAGACTTTCTGTCCCCGAATCTCCCCTTCAGTGGCGGCGGCGCTGTGGAACTTTTCGTGGATTTCTGATTGACGACTTAGGGTTTCTGCATCGGGAGGCTCTTATAGGCGAGAGAGGCAAGGTCGGTGGGCAGCCAGGGGGCCCACACCACCTGGTGGCGCGGCTAGGGCTAGCCCGTGCCACCACATGGTGTGGCCACCCTGTGGCCCCTCTCCGTCTCGTCTTCTGGCTCCGTGAGTCTTCCGGTAAAATATCAACTTTGGCTTTTGTCCCGTCCAATTCCGAGAATATTCATTTTCTGACTTTCCTAGAACCAAAAACAGCAAAAAACAGGCAGCTGGCACTATGGCTCTTGTTAATAGGTTAGTCGAAGAAATCATAAAAAAACTACTCCAAAGTGTGGACAAAACATAAGAAAGTAGATAAAACCAAGCATGGAACATCAAAAATTATAGATACATTTGCAATGTATCAGGTATTCTCTCCATCTTGAGGCCAAAAGTTATATATTTGATTCCAATCTTTATGAATCTCAGAAGGAGGATAAAATTTTGAATAAAAGAGAGGCACAATTTCCTCCCATTCAAGAGATTGGCTATTCTTTAGCAGCTTAAACCATTCCTCAGCTCTGCCTTTCAATCATAACAAGAATAACTTCCTCTTAACTTGATCTGTTGTAATACCTGCACACTTAAACAATCCGCATAATTCGTGTATAAAGAGCAAATGATCACCAGGATGGACAGTTCCATCTCCAAAATAGTAGTTATCCATAACACGATCAATAATTTTTGTAGGTATCTTAAAAGAATCAATTTTAGCAGGTGGTGGTTCATCTACTACCTTAGCAGTGGTAGTAGCATTATGAAATAAGAAACTAAGTGAATTATCCATATTGATATAAAGTAACTAATAGAACTAAACAATACTCACAGTAGAAGTTTCCTTTACCAGTTCCACTCTTCAATAGCGCTTCACTCCCCAACAACGGTGCCAACAAATAGTCTTGATGACCCATAAGTATAGGGGTGTATCGCAGTATTTTTGATAAGTAAGAGTGTCAAACCGAACGAGGATCAGAACATGTTCACAAGTGGTATGGATCAGGAATTCTCTGTAAATATTTAGCAAATGGATTTTTAGGGTTTTCTGATAATGCAGATAAATAAAGTACTGTCGTGGTGGTGTCACGGTAGATGCCATGGATAGGCTAAAGGTGGGGACTAATACACGCTAGGGGAATCCGAGGAGGGATAGTGGAGTGATTCTCCACATAGAAGTATGTATTGCTATATCTGCAAGATTACAAGTGCTCCTTGAGCTGTATTGGCGAGAGGAGGAAGAAGGAGCTCTCTTACTCTTGCCTACTATTTTTCCCTAGAACCCTAGATCAACTAGCCCTATGGAATCACCAAACCAACTAGAGCTCAACCAACCCCCTCTACCAGAAACCTAGCCCGCCTTATATAGAGGAAGTTTGGTCCCTGCCTAGGGCATATGTGGAGGCATATTCCTAAGAATATGCCCCCTCCCAAAGTGGTAACCCGAGCAGGGTGCTTTTCCCCCACGTCACACATGCTTTAGCGACGTAAGCCTCTGCGGCGCCCGTGTCAGCCGACGTGGGCGTCGTCACCCTTGTCAGCCATGACCCGGTGGTCCTGCCCTTGCTTTCTCCGCTCATGCAGTGCGTACCGAACCTTCTTTTTGACCAGAGAGATTCCTTCCTTCTCCCAGAAGCTAAGCAAGGACCCGGATCATAGTAGATCCGGCCACACCTGTTCCTGCATATAAGTTAGACAAGAACTTCCGACGTACTCCTTAAGTCGGATGAGACAATGTTAGGCGACCCTCCCTGGTCCGGGTTACTCCGTGATCCGGCCTGCCTTGAGGTGACCCGGCCAGCATCCGCTTTGACCTTGCCGAACCTCGGCTAACTCGGCCGCTATACCCCGGAGTGACCCTACCCGGGGGTATCCCCCCAACATTAGTCCCCGAAGCTGGTGCGGTCTTAGCTGCCTTGGCCGCTAAGGCCACATCAGGTTCATTTATGCTCGAGCCTCAGACGTTTAATTCCGGGTTAGCTCCTTATCTCGGATTATATGGATTTACGTTCCCTTCGCACGTTCCAAGTTCTCACTCGCCGGCGGGGTCACCACTTTGGCTCGGATCCCATGGTTATCATGGTTTGATTCGGGCCCCGTTTCCTTCTCTCATACGCCAACCCACGTGGAGGCTAATCATTACCTCGTCTTATTTTAAGGGCCTACACAGTAACCGCCGCAGTAATTGTCAGTTATCCCTGTGCGTGGGTCACGTCATGCCTGCCTCCTCGTTTACCGCATCAGCGCGTCGCGTCATGGGATTGCTTCTACTCTATGGCCCCCTGTGTGGCTTTTCTCCGACTGGCTGATGCAGGTGATACATGGCCACACCGTGTGGCTCGTCGGTGCAGCGCGATCCCACTCATCCATCTCTGGGGGTGGTTAAGTAGTGGAGGGGCACACCCCTTAGCGTTTTTCCACTTCTACGCCCCTCTGCTTGTTGCCTTTCTCCTTCGTCTTCCTAGCGACCGCGCCGCCGCCGGTGCTTCTAGCAGCAGCGCCGCCGCCGCACCTTCCCCGTGCCTCTGCATCGCAGCCACCGTTGCGCAGCTTCTTCACCACGGGTCCACGCCAATCCAGGCCTCAGATCCCCGCCGCCGTTAGCTCCAACGAGGATAGTGGATACGAGATGACAGAGGAGGAGCTCGTCGTCGCCGAGCAGGAGATGGAGGAGGACGCCGGCGTGGCGGACTGCGGCGCGTGGGCCGGATCATGGGTCTGTCAAGATGACCTTGAGTGGCTCTACCGGACCAGGCGCATTCCTGCCGGCGTCACCGCTCGTCTCCCCTACGCCGAACTGGCCCCCTCACCCAATCCGGGTGAGTTTGTTGTGTTCCTGTCCCACTTCCAATGGGGATTTGGTCTGCCGGTGACCGATTTCTTCCGGGATTGGGTTAGGACCTACCACTTGCAGCCGCACCATCTCCCAGCCAACGCTATCACCTCTCTTTCCGCCTTTGCCTCTACGATCGAAGGCTACATCGGACTATGGCCCACGAAGGAGTTGTGGATTCGGTTCTTTGGCCTTCGTCGCAACATCATCCCCAATATCCAAGTAGAGTCGGAGGATAAGCAGCTCACCCAATTCGGAGCTGCCTCCATCTCGCCTCGGAGACTTTCCATCTTTCCCCGGGTTACCGGGCTTGACTCCTGCAAAGGATGGGCCCGAACCTTCTTCTATGTCCGGAATGAGGGTACTGAAGATTTGATTCGGTTGCTGCCCTACGCTCCGGGTCTAACTGACACGGATTTCTGGGAGGAGGTCCCCAAGAAGCCTACAGCTCTGGCCAACCAAGTTAACAAGAGGTTCGCGGAGCTGAAGAGACTCGGATTGCACAACGAGGATGCTATGATCACGTTCGTGCGCAACCGAATCTCTCCCCTCCAGAAGCGCACCCACAAGTTGTGCCACATGAGTTTCGGCCGCGACCCCAACCGAACCTCCTCCTTCGAGTTGAGCAACACGGAGATCTTTCGCCGGGTTAAGTCTCTTTTCACCACCCACAAGGATTTCTCCGCCGAATGGACGTGGGGAATTGAGCACTACTGTCGTGACAGGCTCCCTCCCGCGGTAAGCTTCGCGGGGCAAACTTATTTCGGATCAAGTATGTGTCGGTTTTTGTTGTATTTTTGACTCTGTTCTTCATGCTTTTTCTCAGCTGTTCCTTTAGCAAACTCTCGAGGATGGTACGGACCCGACCCTTAAGTGGGCGCCGGACCGAGAAATCCCGGATGAGGAGGAGCAGGACCAAGAGATTTTCCTCCCTATGACCGACGCTACCAAACGACCCAACGGTAAATTCTCTTCTCTTAGAGATTGGCCAGAGGATGAGGATGACTCGGATGTCGACGTGATTGAACCTGTTGAGGCTATCCCTCTTTCTTTTGCCTTTCCAGCATCAGCTAACCCCGGTGGGCATATCCACGAGGATCCTCCACTTTCTACGGGCGAGCCTCCGGTGGCATCGAAGAAGAAGCGCGGAGCCGCATCAAGTTCTTCCTCCGAACCTTCTCAGCCCACAAAAAGGCAAAAGAAGGCCGGAGACAAGACTGCCTCCAAGCGGGCAGGCAAAGCCCCGGCACGGAGGGCTCGGAAACCCAAGGAGGCCGAAACCTCGGATGCGTAAGTCATTTTTCATTGTGTAACTCACTTTTCCTTGCATCGTGGTAATTTCTCTTCTGACATTATTCTCTTTTTCAGGCCTCCGGTGGAGGTCCCTCAGAGCGGATCAAGCATCTCTTCACCCCTTCGGTCTGGCCCTTCTCCTCCTCGTGACGACGAGTCACACCCGCTGAGCCCTATTCCGAAGGGTTCTGCGGCTGCTCCGGGTTCCGCAGTGCCTCATCGAGAGGAACGCAACCTCGAAGCAGGAGGGGTCGGTCCAGCCGAGGTGACGGTGTCCACCACTTCGGCATCGCCGCAACCAGCAACCACCGAGTCTATCACAACACCAGCACCAGCAGCAGCTCCAGTACCAGCAACCGAGCCAGCACCTGTCCCGGCACCAAGGAAACCACCAACAGCTCCAAATCCAGCTACAAGAGCTCCGGTGCCAAGTTCTTCTGCCTCGTCCAAGTCATCTCAGCCTCGGCGAGGAACTACTCCAGCAGCTTCTAAAGGGAAATCCACCGCAGTTACTTCTTCCCAGCAAGCTAAGGGCAAAAAGGCTTCGGATACTACCAAGTCTGCATCCGTCGAGGCCGGGCAGCGAACCCTATCCTCGATGCTTCCGAAGAAATCACCAGCAGCAGAGGATGTTCCTGCCGAGCCAACTGATGCGTAGCAGATGGTTCTGCATACCAGCCCATCTCTTGCCCTAGTTGAGAGGAAAGAAGCTCACGCGAAGGGCTTGGTGGCACCCCATATGCCCACCGGCGAGCGGTACCCTCCGAGCCTTATCGAGTTCGTCATGAACTGGAACAAGGCGGAGTTCGTCCACAACAACGATCTCCGGAAAAGTTCGGCCCCGCGGAATTTTCCGCCCAGATGAATACCGCCGCTAAGGCAATTAACCTCGCGGGGCGAATGATGGAGGTATGTCGTTTCTCCTTTACATGCTGTAGATAATAACCATTAGTCCCCGAGCCTCCGGTGGAGTAGCTTGTTACTCGGTCGGATGCTCATTAGAAAACTAACGTAGCTGCATGTAAACTTCAAATCTGCACACACCTAGAGCCGGGTTAAGTTCCACTTGGCCCGGATCTTGTACACTTCAAATATGCATACACCTAGAGCCGGGTTAAGTTCCACTTGGCCCAGATCTTGTACACTTCGAATATGCACACACCTAGAGCCGGGTTAAGTTCCAATTGGCCCGGATCTTGTACACTTCGAATATGCACACACCTAGAGCCGGGTTAAGTTCCACTTGGCCCGGATCTTGTACACTTCGAATATGCACACACCTAGAGCCGGGTTAAGTTCCACTTGGCCCAGATCTTGTACACTTCGAATATGCACACACCTAGAGCCGGGTTAAGTTCCACTTGGCCCGGATCTTGTACACTTCGAATATGCACACACCTAGAGCCGGGTTAAGTTCCACTTGGCCTGGATCTTGTACACTTCGAATATGCACACACCTAGAGCCGGGTTAAGTTCCACTTGGCCCGGATCTTGTACACTTCGAATATGCACACACCTAGAGCCGGGTTAAGTTCCACTTGGCCCGGATCTTGTACACTTCGAATATGCACCAAGCTAGTTTTACACTTCTATACTTTTTTCAGGTAACCACCAATCGCCAGAGCGCTGAATTCCAATGCCTGCTTGATACCCACAAGATGCTACGCGCAAAACACGTTACACTTGGTGCAGAACATGAAAAGAGGGGTAATTTTTCTCCCTCGGCACCTCTTCGTTTTTCTTCACTTTCTTCCGCCGAACTAATCTCCTCATTCGGTTTCTGCAGCTGGGGTGGAGGCTGAGAACAAGATCATGCGGAAGAGCTTGGAGGAAATCCGGGGTATGTCCTCTTTTGTTTGACCTCGTAGTGTTTTCCATTTCTTCTTCTCCTTGGCTCGGCAAACATTCACTCCTCGGCTCTGCCGGGTCAACATACTATTTCAGCATCGCTTGAGGATAGTGTGCCCGTGCCTGATATGATGCTGCATTTTCTCGAACAAGCAGGGCAACATCAAGCCGAGCTGAAGAAAAAGGATGATGAGCTTGCTCTCCTCCGGACTAAGGACAACGAGATTGCCAAGCTCAAGGCTGAGATGGAGAAGATGAAGGCCCAACACCAAACCGAGCTCCAAAAGGTTGGCCAGAACTTCACAGAAGAGCATGAGCGCCTTACCCTCCAGATCTCCAAGGACCAGGACCTACTTAGAGAATCCGACCCTCCAGCTTGGGTCGGTAAACGCTGAGCTTGAGAAACTTCGCAAAAGACGCGATGCCTGCATCAAGGAGTTAACCCGGATCCATATCCATATTTCTCATAAGTTCCTTTCCCTTGTCCGACATAATTCTCCGGGTTACCTCATATGTCTTTTCTTTACCTTCTTCCTTTGCCTTGTTTCCAGATCACTTTCCAGAGGGTACTTCTATTGCAAGCGCTGCTGTTGCCAAATTTCACCGAGACAGGGGTACCCCCGTCGTTCCTGATGGTGAGAGAATTCCCTTAGACATGGAGGACCTATTGGTCAGCCTGTCAGCTCGCGTGGAAACCATCAAGAATTATGGCAAGGA